>JABYQG010000005.1:0-2448705 GCA_022606255.1 Trametes meyenii | reverse complement strand
CCTAACCCTAACCCTAACCCTAACCCTAACCCTAACCCTAACCCTAACCCTAACCCTAACCCTAACCCTAACCCTAACCCTAACCCTAACCCTAACCCTAACCCTAACCCTAACCCTAACCCTAACCCTAACCCTAACGGTACGTCTTGCGACTTTATCTTATTATTCTAAGGTCCCTGCACGTGATCGTGCGAACCTTAATGGTTAGGCGCTCTCGAAAGATAAGCAGTTTATCTCCGAGATCACCTTGTTATCTAAGCGCGCGCTTAGACCAAGGGGTGGGAACAACTTCGGCGTTTAGAAGCTAGCGCTTGCGACGATGCTATTTTTAAGTATATGCCGGTCCACCGGACTTAAGGGCATCAGTCAGCAACCGGGCCGCCTACCGGCGGCGGCCCGGATCCGATATCGGACTTAAGCATTAGTCACAAGGGCAATATCCCGAGTCATCGGGGTCTGCGCCCTTGCCGCGTGATCAACGGAAGTCACCGAAATGAGCCCTGATGAGCCGTATAAAGGCGAAATGGGCTGGGGCTGAGGAAGTCCTCACCCCCCATTGGCCATTTCGCCCACACCATCACAATCGCATCGTCGCAACTGCTCGCTTCGCTCGCAGTTGCTCCCCTCCCTAACCCTACCCTAACCCTAACGGTACGCCGTGCGACTTTTATCTTATTATGCTAAGGTCCCGGTCACGTGCTCGTGCGAAAGATATGCCTTAAGGGGTAAGGGTGATAAGATAAGATTACAGCGAGATTATCTTAAATCATCTAGATAAGCTTAAGCGCGCAACACGCTTAAGCGCTAGAGTAGGGTCACGGGAACTGTACCAGCGCTTAGCTGCTGATGAGTCATATGCCGGCCGCCGGACTTAAGCATCAGTCAGCTCACCCGGGCCGCCTACCGGCGGCGCCCCGGGGTCCGATCTCGGACTTAAGCATTAGTCAACACAGGTTCGCCGATGATCCCGGCCTTAAGAACCTTGTCGCGTGTCCTCAATGGATAACCGAAATGAGCCCTGATGAGCCGTATATAAAGGCGAAATGGGGCGGGCTGCTGGTCTCCAGCAACCCCCATTGGCTTCATTTCGCCATACACTCTACAACAGTCGTCGCACACCTCGCTTCGCTCGGTGTGCTCCTCCACCCTAACCCTAACCCCGGGGTCCGATATCGGACTTAAGCATTAGTCAACAAGGGTTCTCTGAGATCTCGGAGTTCGCGTGCCCTTGTCGTGTGATCAATGGATTACCGAAATGAGCCCTGATGAGCCGTATAAAGGCGAAATGGGCTGGGTGGGGATTGATCCTCACCCCCATAGGCACATTTCGCCCACTCGCACCGTTGCATCGTCGCAATCCTCGCTTCGCTCGGATTGCTCCTCCTCCCTAACCCTAACCCTTCCTGCAGCATCCATGCGTAGTTGAACATCAATTCTTCGTTCGTGCCCCGCTTCGGCGCATCGCCGGCCTCGACGCTCTTGCAGTCGACCAGCAGCCAGCTCGCCGCCCGCACGACGTTGAGCATGTCGTCAACCAACATCTCGAACACCGCCGACCACATCTGTGTAGCATTTTGTTAGCACGCCCCCTCCCACGTACCCCACCAAGCTCACTTACCCCGCCCACGGTGTTGTGCATCACCGCCGTCTTGATCTGCTTCGACGTGATCTTCCCTCGCATCAGCCATGCTCGCAGTGCAGACACCTTGACGGTCTTGCTGTTCCTGACATAGCTCAGCTGCAGTATCTTCGTGAGCATCGCGAACGCCGATGCCGAGCTGAACAGCTGGCCGACCCCCTTCTTCATCCCGATGGGGCCAACCACGGGCTTCACAAACTGCTCCACCCACTTGGGGCTTCCACACTTGATGGGCACCGCCGCATGCATCGCCCGGTACCACACTGGGTATCAAAAATCGGTAGCTAAATGTGTTTTAGCTGTTGTGAAATGTATATTGGATATCAGAAGACTTACGAGAATACCTTGTCAAATTATTATTCCACTCTGCATTTTCTTTCTTGAACAGCAAGTACAGAAGAAGCCAATCCAATCATACAAGGATTAGGCACAGACTTGTAAATGGCACCAAAGGGGTTAATGTGGTATCTGATGGCATGGATTGCAGTGATGGGGCCTTGCCTATGCATGAGCCTATGATAAACAGATTGACTGCAGAGAGCAACAACAACATACCATGCCTCAGTCTCTACATGAACACCCACTCACTCGTGAGGATCTCCGAATTGTGAAAGAGGCAGTACTCCTACAAAACCCACATCAGCACTGCACACACCATACCACATATCTATAGCCGAGTATGCTCACCTCCTCACTGGCCAACCTCGATCGGCCTCCCTCCGTAACCGGGGTTGAGGACAGTCGCCCACACCAGCGTTTGGTGCCACTCCAGCTAGGCACCCGCGCCAAGGCCGATCGCGAAGACAGCGACCAGTCAGGGAGGGGCTGCTCGCTGATCGCGGATGAAGGGAGGGAGATACCGAACACAGTGAGCGCGTTTGCATTCCTGAACCTCGCGCGGATGCTGGCGCTCCCCATGGTCGACGCCAAAGACGGCGACTGCCTCGTATGGGGCATCGCGCCAGCTGAGCGGTGCCTGAAGCACAAAGTCAACCTGCGGCGAAGAGCAGGAGAGGGAGCCGGCAACTTACCGGCGTCGAGCTAGTCGCTATACAGCTCCATCGGGCGCCTGCACCGTGGACGATGCGTCCGGGATGTGCTGCAAGGAGGACGACCGGAGCGAGTCGTCGTTGATTGCCCAAGATTGTAGAGGGGCTTGGCCATAGCGGGTCGGGGACGGCCGCGGACAGCCGCCCACGCCCGCGCGCGTCGAGTCCGTGCGACAGAAGACTCGCTGTGGGGGTGCGCGCGGGACAGAGGGAGCGGAGGGAGGAGGAGGAGGAGGAGGAGGGAGCGAGGGATGGGCGTCTAGATTGAGTGCCCGAAAGCAGGGAGGTCACCTCGCCCGCCGCTGCTCGAGAATACGTCCGCTCCGTGTGCAGCCTCCGTGACTTCACCACCTCCGGCCACCTCTCGAGGCACACCCGCATCGACACCGGTAAACGCGACCACAAACGTCCCTTTCCCAGCTGCGAGTCCCGCTGTTCCTGCCAGGGCAACCCCTATCCCGGCCCATGTCCACGACCTACCTCGCTCGCCGTGTCCTGCGCTCCTGCAAACCCTGGCGAATTTCCCATTTGTTAAGACTACAATGGTGTCGACTACCCTCCGCCGCTCGTCTTTTTTTCGCTTACCTTGGCCTTTTCTGTGTCACTGTTGGTTCCCAGTTCATTCCGTGCTGGTCTACCGATCCCCGAGTCTTATCGAGACACCTCATCCTAGCCCCGGGACGCTATCGCAACCGGGTACAACATGTCAGTAACAGATATCATTTTACAAGCACAACTCTGTCGAGTTCGCCTACTAATGTTTTATCCATCTACGGGTACCTTCCCCCGTCTGCAGATCGTCAACGCTCCATCAGCCGAGGTGTCACTACCTGTCGCTGGTGTCGGGTCGTAGTAACGACACTATGTAGCGTGCGCAGGGCCCCTAGAATCGAGCAAACAACCGTCGGACACCGGCACAAGGTGCGTTCATACTAACCCGCGCTCCGAGTTCATACATACCCGTCTCGGCAACTTCCCTCACCACCAACACTGCGGCCCGTCCACTCACGCTCGCCCGTCGCCCGTGTCACGCCCACACCTTCGCAGCCGCCCGGACTCGCTCAAGGCCAAACCCCCGAACCTCCTCCGGCACCGAACAGCGCGCCCTAGGCCTCTCGGGAAAGTCCCTGAGACCCAAAGGCCCAAGCTCCCCCTTCGCCTTCGCGCCTTCTCCCCTTCCCGGCAAATCCCCTTCCAAATCTCCCCCGATCTCGCCCATACCCCATCCGCACTCCCTCCTCCCACACACTCCCCCACGAGCCAACCAGCGCGCGCAGTGCGTCCCCCTCCTCCAGCCAGCTGACCATTGCCTGGGAGCCCGGGCAGCCCGAGACGTGATCATCGCGGCGCCTCGAGGCAGGTTGTTGCTTCAGAGTTCAATTGACTGTCGCGTCGTCGACGCGCTTCGGCTTCTTGGGTTCGTGATGCTTGAGCGAGCTCAGTCCGACGCCCCCCTCTCTTCCTAATCCGTGCACGAAGCGTTGAAGCCCAGAGTCGAGGGTACCTCGGGCCTCGGGACGTCGCGTTCGCGCTCACGGGTGCAGACGCAGGTCCGAACTAGGGATGCTGTCGTATCCGAACGTTCGAGCGTCCGGGTGTTCCAAAGGAAAGCCGCACGCCTCCAGGACGTCGAAATCGAAGTCGATGCATGCCGCGGCCTACCGTACTAACGACCACTACGTAGTGGTAACGCGCATGTGTCCATATATATGTCGTACAGCTCGCGAGACACGCGCGTCCCCGGAATACAACACAGGCGGCGCGTGACCACCAGAGCGAGCTATAACGACACCAGTGATCAGACGAGTCCACGATTCGAGGGGTTTTTACTTGGTCCTAGTAGTAGCACTAGAGGTACAGCGGCGGGGCGCGTGAGCCGCCACAAAATTAGTAGCTACAGACAAGTATCCGAGTCCAGCACACGAACGAACGCTAGCGTACACCCCCTGTCCTAGTGCGTCGCATTCAGTCCTGTCCAGACGGCCACCAAATACCACAGGCGTCCGACCAACGGCAAAAATTCGGCAGCCCACAGCGCCGCGACCATGGGTACGGACTACGACTACCAGTGCTATACGCTACCGTCTACGTATACATACACGCGTACCGAGAGCGGCGAACGACCCACCCAGTCCGCATAGATCTACCAGCCCGGGGGACACAGTCCCGAAGGGTATAACGAGCAAGCGCGCGATAACAGAGTGTGAAAGGCCAGACGACAAACGAGTGTAGGTGTGTGTGAGGGGAGGGGACGAACGAGCGAGCAAACGAGCGTGGGGAGATGAGTGGGGGTGTACGAGAGTCCTGTCCTGGAAGATCTTGAGAACCTAGCCGGCCGCGAGCTCGCGAACGCGCCCGCGCTCCCTGGAAACGCGAGCGACGAGCCTCGCTCGGCCCAGCCGCCATCGCTCGTACAAGCGCAGAACGTTCACTCGGACAAACGAGCAGGCACAGGCGCGGGCACGACAAGTTCACAGCAAGGCCAAGGCTAGGGAACGTGTCTCTCTCTCATCTCGAGTACAAAAACGGGGCACAGAAACGACTGGACGGACGGGTGACTAATGCGGCGGGCGGGCAGGCGATCGGATGGTACAGCGGGTGGTATATATCGAGTACGGCGCACGGAGCGCGTCAGGGCGTGTAGTAGCGTAGTGCACAAGAAGCGCCGCCCCGCGCCGAGCAACAGAGGGGCGGGTAGCGACAGCGAGGGCGGAGGTGGGTGGGGGGATAGATAGTGCGGAGTTATAAAGGATACAGTGGGGGGCCATAAGCAGCTATATGATTACGCAGCGAGCGGCGGCGGGGCGGGGCGAGCAGCGAGCGACGAGGGCAGAGACGGAAGAACGGGCGGCGAGGACGGCGAGGGCGAAGCGATCGGGGGGCGAGGAACGACTCCGCATCCAAACGCGAGCGCAGACGCGCGCATGCGTGCAAAATAGGGGGGTTGAAGCAAAGCAAAAAAAGCATCCATAGGCATAGCGGAGCGGCGCGGGGCGGGCACGGCACGGCACAGCGCTCAGAGCATCATGGACGCGTAGCCGTGGCCGTTGCCTCCCCCGCCGATGCCGACGCCGATGGGGACGTTCTTGACCATGCCGACGCCCATGCCCATGCCCATACCCATGTTCATGCCCATGTTGATGTTCATGCCGTCGTCCCAGCCGGCGCCCATCCGACGCGGGACGGCGGCGGGGCCGCTCATCGTGCTAGGCATCTCGTAGCTGCTGCCCGGGTTGCTGACGGGGCTCGCGTAGCCGCTGCCGTTGCTGTTGACGCTGCCGCTGCGCTCGCGACGGACGTTGATCGGGCCCGACGCGGACGAGGACGGCGGGGAGGCATCGTGCTGCTGCTGCAACATGTGCTGGCGCTGGAGGTTCATGAGGAACGCCGCGTGCTGTTGCTGCTGCTGCTGCTGCTGTTGCTGCTGGCTGGGCGCGGCGCCGTGGGACGACGCAGGGGGAGTGAACAACGCAGGCCCACCAGGGACCTGCGTGAACATCTGCGCGCCCCACTTTTCGTCATGCCCGTGTCCGTGTCCATGGCCGTGCACGACGGCGCCTTGCTGCAGGTACTGACCGCCCGCGAACTGGGACTGGAGGTGGTGCGGGTGGGGTTCGTAGAGGGAGGTCATGGCGGGGTTCTCGAAGGAGACGCCGGTCGGACTGGAGACGATCATGGGGGTGTGGGGGCCGTGGGCGGCGTTGGTGGGACGGGGGAGAATGGTCTGGAGCTGGAGGCCGCCGGCGGAGCGCTGCTGGGGGACCGAGTGGGCGAAGGGGTTGACGTCGGGCTTGGAGAGGAGGCCATCCATCTGGGCGTCATCGTGCATGATGCCACCGGGAACAGCAGTAGCCGGGCCGGCATAGTCGTCGTCGCCATAGTCGCCGTCGGCGTCCTCCTCTTCGATGGGGCCTGGGTTGAGGACCTCGACCTCGCCGGAGAGGATCATCTGGAAGGCCTCGCCGCGGACGGGTTCGTCGACGCGGGGGAGGCCGGAGCGGTCGCGCCACTCGTTGAGCTCGCGGCGGAGGGCGTCGGACTCGAGCTTGAGGATGCGGAGCTCGCGGGCGGCGAGGAGGCGGTGGCGACGGGCAGCGTGGATGTGGGCGATGGACGAGTTGACGATGGAGGACTTGGAAGGGCGGCGGATCTGGGAGAGGTTCGGGAGGAGGGCGGCGAGATCCTGGTGCGGGGTCAGGGCGGGAGCGAGAAAGGAAGGAGGGCGATCAGGGACTTACGAGGAAGCGGCCGTTGAGAGTCTCGCGGCGGGCGCGCTCTACTGCGTTGTGGGTCGCCCTGCGCTCTGCGGTGTTGGCGCGGCGGCTGGGCTTGCGCTTGGACTGTGCGGGGGCTGCCACGGGGGATGAGGAGGGGGCGGCGGGGGCGGAGCCGTCAGCGGAGGGGAGGGCGAGGGTCTGAACGGCGTTGTCTGGAGAGACGGGGGTGTGGGGGCCGTTTGAGCCGTCGGAAGAGGGGGAGTTGCCTGCGGAGGGCGAGTCGGGGATGGCGAGAGGGAGGGCCATGGGGGGCAAGGGGGTTGAGTGGGGCGATAAGGGCGGGGGAAAGAAGGCCGTCTAAGGGAGGGCGAGAGGGGTTTTCGGGGGAGGGTAGGAGGATGAGAGAAGGCGGGTACGCGACAATCAGCGGAATCCGGCTTGGTCTCGAGGGGGGCGGGTGGGGCGGGGTGGTACCAGTCGCGAGCGGTGCTCAGCGTACGGCTATGGCAGGGGGCGAGTCGTGTGAAGGGCGTCGGGAGGAGGAAAGAGGGCAGGGCTTGCAGAGGGCGGGCGGATAGAGAGAAGCCGGCAAGGGTCGCGAGATCTGGGCGGGGCGCGATAAGGTCAGCGTCGGGCGCAGCGGTGGGGACGGGGGCGGGGGCAGCGAGGAGAAGGAGAGGGACGTACTCCAGGCGGTATCCTTGTTGCGGCGGGGCAGGGCGGGAGAGAGGAGCAAGGCGGGGGCGGGGAGGAGGAGGGCGGGGAGCAGCCTTCAGACGAAAACCATGAGACGGACGGCGGAGGCAGACGAGGGTAAGCTCCAGCCCACCCTCTCCCGGCCCCCTTCATCATATATCTCCCCCTCGGCTTTCCCCGGCTGCCCCTCCCGTTTAGGAAACAGCCACCCATCAATTCCCTCCCCCTCCCCCTCCCCCGCCCGCCGTCGTCCTCGTCCCCGCCGTCGTCGTCCCGCCCTCGCCGTCGTCGTCGCCCCCGATGCGTCTGCCCGCTGCGCTCGTCGCGTGCACCGCCCCGCCCCACCGCCCATCGCGTCCTCTGCGCCATCTGCCAGCGCACACGGCCACCGCCGCCCCCAGCAGCTGCAGCAGCTGCCCTCGTCACCCGTCCCCGCCCTCCGACGTTCCCCCGCGCAGGCCGCTCTGCTGACCTCGCTCTCCTCCTCCGTCTGCGTCCGCGTCCTCCGCTGCCACTCTATCCTCCCCCGCCCCGCCTCACGTACTCGCCCCGTCCCCCTTCTCCTCCCTCACGTGCTCCGCCCCGTCCCCTCTCGTTTTAGACGAACCCCGTCCTCGTTCCCGTTCCTACCCTAGCGCTACGCTTTTCGTGCCTCGAGCGTGTACGTACCCAGATCCCAACCGTCAATGCATTCCATCCAACTGTCTTTCCCTCCACCGCCCGAGCCCATGTAATCACCATCACCCCTTCTGATCTCGCTTCACCCCCAGCCCCCTCCGTCCTAGCCCGTTCGACGCGTACCTCGTAGCTTTCCGCCTCTCGCTCTCTCTTCAGTTCCGCTCTCTCGGTCGCCTTCCCTCGGTCCCGCCGATCCCATCCATAGGCCTCTCTCTATACTATACGCTCGCTCGCGAATCCAATCTCTGTACCTAGCACTGCGTCACCGCTCACCGCCCTCCGCTGCTACCCTCTCCAATCTCCCGTCGTCCCGTCCTCGCCTGTGCCCCTGCGTTTCCCGTCATGACCACCAACGCTCGCTCGGATCTCCAGTACACGGCCACCCTCATTGATCCAAAAGCGCTTTCCTCCTACGTCCGACTTCTCTCCGTCTGCCGACGCCCCATCTCTGCACGTCTTGCCTCTGCTTCCTGATCCCGTCTCTCCAGATCTTCTGCCTCTGCTCGACGTCCTCTCTGTTCGTAACCGCTTCCCACCTCCCGATCCTCGATCCATCTCCTCCCCAACCGCCCCAGCGCAGCCCTCCGCGGACTTGGCCTCTCCTCGCCGGCAACTCACCACCGCACTCGATCATCCCCGCCCCGCCCACCACCAACTCCCTCCGGCGTTCATACCTCCTCTGGGCCTCCCTTGCCGCGCGCCTCTGCCCCCGCCGCCTCCATATTCTCTCTATGCCACCCGCCCCGGCGCGCACTCGGCCCCTAATCACATGCCGTACCCCAGCGCACCCACGCCCGTCCGGCATCTCCCCGCCCTCCCACGCACCCTCGCGCGAGCTGTCCAGAGACCACCGTCCAAGGTTCCAACAGCGCACGAACCGCCGTCAAGCCGCCACCCAAAATACGCCTATTACCTGCCTCTCGCGCCGCCCAACATACGCATATCGAACGTACCATATGTAACGTGATGTACATACATGCCCGCGCCGCCGCAGCCACTCGTCATCGTCCCCCGTCTCGTCTCGCCCCGCGACCCAAGAGCCAGGCGAGCGGACGGCGAGGACGTCATGTCAGCGCTGCTGCCCTCCGCGATTACTCCTAAAGAAACACAATCTGCCGTGGCCAAGCCCCTCCTTCCGATTCGCGAATCTACACCTTCCCATCCCCCCGCACCCCGCGGCCCCCCTGAGGCCTGCACTGCTGTAAACTGGTTTATTTATTCTTGGACGTGGCCTGAGCCTCGCGGGAGACACGCGCGCGGGGCGCCGGATGCCGTACCCGTTCTGCGAGCTTTCTCCAGCCCCGCCTAGAGCCCAGAACGAGAGCAGAGCAAAGCATAACGAGAGAGAATCCGACGACCCGTCTCCGCGGCCCTGGAGACGGCTCCACTTTCGCGCGCCCATCCTCGAGCGTGGCCCGCGATCTGGAAACCCTCACGCGATCTCGAGGGCTCGCATTCTTCCACGCTACGTCTGCCCAGCCCAGACCGCATCGGCATCGACGTACGTCGACGTCGACGCCCGGGATGCCCACTCGTTTAATCAAGTCGCCGGACGGCGTGCCCGCACGCGTACGCCTCCAACAGCCATACACACATACTCATCACGGCAGCCCTTCGAGCAGTCCTCCAAGCCAAACCTCCGCACTCTGCGTCCCGCGTCCCATCGTTCCATTCGGTCTCCTAATGTCGCACTCCCGCTTTTGCTTATGCCTGCGGCGCACGCCGCCGCCGCCCAATCACTCCGCAGGCTCCCTCCGTGTGCTCACGCCGCACCCGGCTGCCTCTCGCCACCCCCAGACGGACTCCGTGCTCATCCCGAGCGAAGTCGACGGCGCACGACGCCGGCCTCGCCGCCGCGTACGCACGCGTCGTGACGGGCCCTCGACTGACCCCAGCCCGTCTCTCGAGTCTCCCGGCCGGTCTCCAGTCTTGCCTCCACCGCCGTGCCACACGTTAGTACGTACGCTCACGCAAATGTATTTTTTTTCGTTCTTGGTGATACCCTCGGGGCAGAGCGGTCGCCCGGCGCTCTGCGCGCACCGCCTCCGTGCATATCGCTCTGACCCGCAGCCGGAGTCTCTCTCCATCCCACCATTCCGCGCTCGGCGGTGGCGCTCGTCTGTCACCCCTCCCTCGGGCTAGACGATGAGCCGTGTCCCGCAGCGCTTCTCATCTCGACTTGGCAACAAGAGAAAAAAAACGAGTCGCACACTCGGAACTGCTACTATCGCCGTGGGTGCGTTTTAGGTACGAGTTACGGTAGGCAGCGCTTGACGAGGCTTGACGTCAGTCGGGCTGGTTTCACGGTAAGCACCGCCACTGCAAAGTCCCATCGTCGTGACTCGCCGCTCCGGCGAGTCGCATTATTGCTGGACGCCAGTATGTGGTGACGCACGGGCGGAGTGTTGGAAAGTAAGCAGATTACGCCCGTCTTCGTAAGTTACGCAAAGCGCGAACGGACGAACAATCCCAGATGACGACCCACAGCAACCAACATCCGTGCGTGCTTCTCCGTCGCACACTCGAGCGCCGCATCAAGCACTGAGATCCCAACGATGTACGAGCAACCCCTCTCCCCACCCGCCGCCGCCGCCACCGCCACTCCAGCTGGGCCCGCATCAAAACCGAGCACTCACCGAGGACGCTAACCTTTGCCACAAGCAGGAAGCGGCGCCACGCTCGCCCCACCCCAAAGGGACGCCATCTCGCCGCACCAACACAACACCGCCAACATTAACCGTCGCCCGTCCCTCCAACGCCATCGATCTGCAACCGCAACCGCATCTGCATCCTCAACCTCGTTCGCATTCAGACGCCTCCCCTCTGATCCGTCTGCGCCGCGTATCGAAGGCGAACAAGTCAAGATCTGCACCTCGGTTCCCTGCCAGGCTCCCGGAGGTTCCTTGCGCCCTGTCAAACCGTCGCTGTTGCCGTTGCCTCTCTCAGACAGTGATGACAGCCGGGCCGCGTCGACGTCCTTCCCGCCTCTAGGCCTCTCGAATATAGCCTGCAGTTCGCAACAAGTTGCAATATGGCGCGCCGCCCTGCTGCTTCTGCACACAGCACACGTATGTAAGACCGGCCGAGTCCCATCTCCCGAGCCCTGAGCAATATATCTCCGTTGCCGCCCTGCCCACTTCTCACTCTCCAAAGCTTCGCTGCTCGAATGTCGGACTGACGACGTCCCAACTGATCGCTGGTAAAGACCTATGTTTTCTGCACCGCCCCTCTCTGCACCCCTCCCCGCGCACCCCGCGCCTCGCCTCGCCCCGTCTTATCTCCCGCTCGCGTCGGTCCGTCATTCGCAGCGTCCCGACGTCCGCGCCTCGTACCACCGGTCGCCCTCTCGCTCGAAGCAAGTATCCAGGCCCCGGCCCTGGCCCTGCCCCTGCACACTCGGCAGCCCAACGCGCGATGGCCAAAAATCACATTTCGAGCTCCCTCGAAGTCGCAGAACGTCGGATCGCCCTGCTCGCGCGTACGCTAGTCCCCTTTCGCGTTGGATTTTTCGATGGCCCCGCACCGAGCGGCGAGGGCAGGGAGGCTCAAACGCGCTGAGCGCCCAGCGAGCAAGCGCCCCCATCAGATCCTCGTCCGAATCTTGAGACGACGATGGCGTGCCAATCAGTGATGGGATGCGGGGCGGCGCTGAGCGCTCGACGCTGGGCGCTGGCGGCGCGTCGCGATCGAGCTCGGGCACGCCCCCGTGATAATTCGCGCGATAGCGCCTTGCTCGCGCGACCGGCCGAAGTGTGAACGAGCCTAGGCACTTGCTCGCCTTTCTCTGAGCGCGAGTAGGCGATAGGTACACGTATGTACCACCCTAACCCTTCCACCCCCACCACCTCACGCGCGCGCAAGTGGCCGAGGGTGAGTACACTTTGACGCCGAGGATGGAAACGGCCACAAAGCCCGATCGGGATCCGGTAGGTCGCCGTATTCGGGACTAGTCCTAATCCAGACCAATCCCGCCCCTCGGGTCCTGGGCGTGATCCACTGCGCCGGGCCGCGCTCTCCCGTCTCGTCCTGAGCGGGGCGTCGTGATCGGGACCGCGATCTGTGCGGCGCGCTAGCGAGTCGATCGCGTCGTCGCTCAGCCCCGCCACGCCACTGAACCCAGCCTCCGCGCCTGCGTCGGGCTAGCCTCGTCTTGTCTTGCGCTCCAGCTATCACCAGCAGGCGCGCCGACGGTAGGCGTCAGCCGACACGCGCACCGCGACGTCGACGCCAAGCGTGGTGCGCGGGGGTTCCGGCGAGGGACGTGAGGGGAGGGGGGCATGCCACCGACAACTTCATCCGCGGAGGCATCTTTTCCTGGACGCCAATGCCAGAGTGGACTCTTGTCGATCACCGTCGAGGCCGCCTGAAGACGCCTGAGGACGGGTGGAACGGCAGACGTTTTGGAGACCGGGCGTGTACCGCCCGGGTGCTCCTGTCCGGTGACTAGACGGCGCGTGCATTGCGCTGCATAACCGGGTGGAATGTAGCGGTCACTTGTACCACAGAGCACGGTCGCTGAGAGCTCCGCGGAATCCGAGCTCGAGAAAGTCAATACTGCGTAGAACGAAGGTCCACTCCACACGAGCATGACTTTAAATGCCGGTCGATCGTCCGCCTCTGGGACCGGTCAATCGTAGACGTTACTCGCCGAGAATGCATGCCACCCGGAAACGCGATGCACTTATCGACGGCGTCCGCGATGTTGTTTGCTTTCTGCGAGTCTGCGAGTCTGTACACTCTCCGATATGTTCGGAAGGTACCAATGTGTTTGAAAGAGGGTCTTCATACTCAATCCGCACGGCCGACGCAGGACAGTCAATACCCGCGCGACCCAGGAGTTCCTTCGTCGCAGCTTCAATTTTTTGAACTTTGACGGATTTGGGGGACCACGCAAATAGTACAACGCACAAAGAGCGTCGGTGCTGGACGGAGCTTCGCATACAACCAATTGCAAGTCTTTCTGAACTCTCAAGCCAGATGAGAATCCGGTCCGTGATCGGACCGTACAGGCGCCCGAAGCCTCTCAAAGGAGCTGGGCCGGCGACTCGGCATGCTGGTCTCAGTTCGACGACCACGACGACCCTCATGCTTCGCGGTCTTTGGCTTGTCTACCGTTCAAGCATCACTCGGAAACATCAAACTTTTATCACTTTCAGAGCTGTCGCCGGTAGCCCCGCCATTAACTGGCAGCAGACGGACATGGTCCATCGCTAAATTCCGCAGCTCAGGCATCTGCGTTCGAACGTGGTGCTCCGAAGTCCTGTTCACTCAGCACTGCCAGCGACGCTACGTATTAATTATTCTCAATATTGATATTTAGACAACGCACTAGCTCTCGGAACATTCGGACTGCCCTCTCATACCCATGCTTGGTTACCGTCTACACACCTCGGTCGGCAACTATGTATCGTCACGACTCCCGAAACCTAGTCTGTTGACCTTTTTACGACACTTCTTTTTGTCCTACGGCAGCTCAAACGTCTCGGAACGACAAAACGCAGAAGATCGATGTGCTTCGGGGACAGCGAAATGGACGTTCGCGAGCGTTACGAATCGCATAGAGGCGTAGCGCCGTAAGTACTTTTAACGAGCAGGGCTCTCGGCGGATAAAACCTGACTTCACATGGTACAGGGACGAAAGGACCGTCTCCCAGTGACCATCCGGGACAGAGAGCTTCTCTCGGTCATCTAATTCCCTTGTGTGTCGCTCTTAACATTCGTTTTGAGTCTCCATAAAGGACCTGATCGCACTTGGGATGCTGACCAAAGGCAATATAATATCAACCGCGTCTGTCCTGATGTTCCAGGTTCCCGCACCCCCGGGCAACCGCGGCGAAGATGAGAAGCGTAAAATCCGGCCGTAACTCTCCGCACTGTGCAGCCCCGCCGCGTCTTTGCGCGCTGACCTCTGGCCCGACGCTCATGGGCCACCCATGCAAGCACATACGATCCTATCTGTTTAGAGACCAAATGGAGGCGCCGCCCACCGACTCGGCCCTCTTCCGATGTATCCGGAGCAACTTCTAGTCGTATGAAGCAGGGCGCGTGACAGTCGAAGCGCTATCGCCCACGCTGTGTCCATAATCTGGTGCGCCATCTTCCGCGGTGCACAAAGGCGCGACGCCGACCACTTAATGAATGCGATTTAGCCGCGTTCGAGATTCCATCCTATCCATATGGCCCACACCGACGCAATCGCCGTCCGGCTTCTCCACTACCCGCATTTCTGCGCGTCTCGCCCCTCTGTATGGCACATGGACCACGGCGCGAGGCGTTGCGCGTTCCCAGCATACCAAGCACGTATAGATCGCGAGGCGAGTCGGTCATGAATGCCGGTACCGCCCGGTAGGCAATGCCACGTTGTACTGCGTCGTAGAGCGTTCTGGGGTAGACGCAACGGACGTCCGAAGCGGTGCTGCCAGGCCCTCCCCGCATGGCATGCCAAGGTTTGACTGACTGCATCTGTCTTCCGCACGCTCATCATGTAATTTTTGTACGAGGCTGTCAGAGACAATGCTACTAGGCGCATATTTCTCGTTTCAAAGTACACGGCGCTCGTAGTCAGTGGTACCGTACAACCCGTGTCGAGGCGCCATGTCTATGAAACCGTCCACCAGCCCTACGCCCGACCTTCGCGGGACGAGCCGGGGCGACGTGCTTCTTCAAATTGCTGGGACGCTTCCACGAGCTCGTGCCTCGCAGCCTTCGATTTCTTAGCGCCGTCAGCGACCATGCGTCGTTGCAGATCGCGCACTGCTTTCCACTATCTAACGCGATATCCCTCCTCTGATTCCGCGAAGCCTAGGTCAACCTTCTTCAATAGTCCCTCTCCCCTCCTCGCCTTCTCGCGCGCGCAGCCATATGCGTCTCGGCGCGTGGGAGAGGCACGCTGCTCCACGATTAATATCCAGTTATCGCCCAAGCTCCGAGCCGTGTGGGTCCTCGACGCTAACGCAGTCCTCCGGCTTCCCACCGAGCTTCTATCCCTCGCCCCCTAAAGCGTCTCTCGGGTGCGGACCCTCATCGACGCGTTATCCGCCACCGTACGACGTCGCGAGCCGCGAGTGTGTTCCGTCCACGCGCCGTGCTGCCAGCCCGCACCCTCGAGCTCGTCGACCAAAAGGGAATGGCGTAATACGACAGCATCATATTCACATGTCGCCCGCCTTGCTGGTCCCCACATAGATTCGATTATCGCATCGAACGAGGTGCAATACTAGGTGCTCGGCGCTCGCTCGACGGTCGTATCGGCGTGCAGGCGTTTCAGATGGCGATCAATGAGTACATATCGAGCTCGGAGCCTCGGACGTCGTGGGACCGAGCGTGGGAGCCCCTCGCGTCCTTGGGCCATTGTAGACAAACGAGGTGTCCACTACCGGCTTACGCCGTCCCACTCACTTCGTATTCGAGATCTCAGCGTCTGCCCTCCGGGTCCGGCGGGAACTCAGCATAGCAGCGAGACCCCGCACTGCAAGGTACAGTCCAAATTTCTGATGTGCCATCGCGGACCAGGTTAAACGGCTGATATATACAACCTGTTGAACCTCAGCGAGCGATGGGCGATCGCGTCCGCCAACTGCCTTGGGCCGAGCCGACAAACTTTGCTGACAGGCGTCAGAGTCGAGCGACACAACAAAGAGCACGTCAAACAAAACATGTATTTACGACATCTATGTACAGAAGGTCTAGGTATTAGGGGAGATTATAGACCCGTATGATAAGGGAGACAACTCGAAGACGAGAGCTGCAGCACCCTCCCGTTGCTGGACCGCGACCGGGGAGTGCCTTAGCCCGAGCTTTTCGCGCGGTCCGCGCGACACGGTGTAGGTGCCCGAGAAGAAGCCCCTCACGCCGCACGCTTGGACTTGCTCCGAATCCACTTCCCGTACCTGTAGAAGCAGAACGGGATGGGAATCTGCGCACGGCAACCGACGCGTCAGCCTCAGCGTCGCTACACGAGCCGGCGGCGGGACGGGCTTACCAGAGCGAGGGAGATGAACGCCCATACGGACGCCGCCCAGCCATTCCCGAGGTTGTGGAACATGGCGGTGATAAACAGCGGCGTTGCTGCACCGAGGCCCGAGCGGATGACAATCTTCGCGGCGAGGGCAGACGCGACGTACCCGGGGAACGCGTCGATGATGTAGGCGTTCGCCGAGAAGTAGAGGACCACCACTGACACCACAGCTCAGTCGCCGTTACGAAAACAAACTCAGAAGAGAGAAGGTGCGTACTTCCGAAGCCGAACGGAATGCCGGCCGAGCACGGACCAACCCAGTTACCGCCTCCGGGCTTGACAGCAGGGGGACTCGTCCATCCAAAGATGAACATGGCTGGACGGCGTCGTTAGAAGAAAGCCGACGCTGCAGACGACCATAGTGCCAGGGCGGACATACCGATAGGGATGAACCAACAACCGATCATCATACCGATCAGACGATCTTCAGGATCGGCGTGCCCGCCCTTCGCCTTCGCGCGGCGCAGGTAGTCCTTTTCGAGACGGGGCGTAACGAACAACGCGAGCCCAACGCCGATCAGGACCGAGCAGAACATTAAGCCGGTGATGCCGTCGTTGTACCCATAGCCCTCCGAGAATACAATGGGGAAACTGAAAAAGAAAGCGTACTGAAGGCACGTTAGTCGTGCCCAAGACATGACATGCGTCTGGGAAAACGTACCAGAAGACCGTAAATGAGCGACGCGTACATGGACATGAGAGTAAGGATGGGCTCCGTGGCGATCATCTCTGCACAGCATGGTAAGTGTTCAGAAAACGATCGGCCAGTTACGAAGGGAACTCACGGAACGGCCGCACAGCAGTCTCAATAACGATTTCCCTCAACGACTTCCTGAACAGCTCTTGCTCAGTCGTGATGTTTGGGTCTCCAGTCTCTGCTCGGAGACGCTTCGCCCGCTTGAGCAGAATGGCAGGGGCGTAAGTCTCCGGGATGGTAGCGCACATCAATGCAACTACGCCAGCGAAGATCATGTTGACCTAAAACATTCGATAACGGTAACGTTTAGTAGACAGCGCAGAGTACTAGCAATTCACGTACCCAGAAAATCCAGCGCCAACCAATGGTCTCGCCGATGAAACCGCCGACGATAGGACCCAGAACTGGGCCACTACATCCCAACGTCAGAGCACATCTTAATACCGCAAGAACAGACGAAGCTTACCCGTATGGTGCCGCAGCGAATAGCGCGACTGCGAATCCTCGCTCATTGTTGTCCCAGATATCGGCAATGGCGCCTCCGGCCAGAGCAAATGGGCCCGAGCCAAACAGGCCGCAGAGGAAACGAGATACAAGCAAGGTTCCGATGTTCTTGGCGAGCGCACAGGGGATGTTGAAAACTGCATACACTGTCAGAACAAAATCTCATCATATAAGTGAGGTTGACGTACGAATGTAAACCAAGAACGGCGCTACCCAGAAGGGTCGCCGTCCGTGAAGCTCGCTCTGTCGGATACAACGGTTAGGAAACAATGGTAACGAGAGAAGGCCAGTCATTACCAGTGGCGCAAGAATGAGCGGTCCGATACCGAACCCGATAATCATGAGAGAAACACTAAGAGCAACCACCACCTCGGAGACCTCGAACTCTTTCATGACGCCGCCGAAATCGCCCGCGATGATAGCGGTGGCGAAGGCGATAGAGACGACCGACAAGGCGCAAACGAAGGTAATGTCTGAAGAAAATCAGCATCTTGGCGATTAGCCGTCGAAGGAATAAACCACTTACACCATTTATAGGTATTGTTCCAGTTCCGCGGGTCCTCTGGGTCATCCTCGTACCAGGTGACGAGCTTTACTTGCTTTAGATGAATGGCCTTCTCCGGATCGGCAAGAACGGCAGGAAGCTTGTGAATGTGGGAGGGCACCGGACGAAGCGCAAGGTCTGCGGTAATATAACCCGTCTTCGAAGCAACACGGTACTCGTCCGTGAAACCTGCTTGCTCAGTGTCCGTCGTCTGGAACGGGAAACTAAGATCTGGGCGAGCGGGGTCGTGAGGAGAAGAGGGGTGGTGGTCGTGATCGCCTGGTCCTGGCGAGAGCGTAACATGTGCCGCAGGGTGTTTCTCGACGGCCGTAGCAGCGTCGTCGAAGGCCTCCGCCGTTGTCGCCTCGCTGTGTGCCGTGGCAGTCATGCTGAGCAAGAAATTGCCGATGCCGAGCAGGAAATGAAGGAAAGCCAAGCAACCTCAACGAGGACGAGCAGGGTTGCATTTTCTTAACCGCCGGTAATATATACTGCGGGGCCCCATACTCGAGAAAACCTAGAGGAGGATGAGAGAAGAGTCGGGATCGGCTCGGAATGCTAAACAACGACGCTCACTGGCCTCGATTACCGTTTTCGTACGAGGACCGGGGATTCCGACGTCGTTCCGTCGCGGACAGAGGCCATGGGTGCAGCTCCTGCGCACACGGGACTCACTTGGCCATCGCGCACGCTGGGAGCGGCGGTGTGTAAGCTGCGCCAGAGGCGTTCGGGTGCGATGCGGAACATGAGTCAGATGAGGACGACGTCGAGGAGAAGTGGCAAAGGCACGTACGATCCCGCCGATGTCGGGCTCGGACGATGACAAGCGCCCAATGACCCGCTCCTTCCTTCCTCCCCAAAAAGGCAATTTTAGTATTTCTGTGGCTTGGCAGCGTGCTCCAGTGCAGGTTTGAACGCCGGCAAGTGACCAACAACCACTCAAATATTGTACAGCGCGTAACTGCATACCCCTGAAGCTGTTGACCCCAAATACTCTGAGAATACGACATACTTCTGGGAGTCGGTAAGTACTTGCCAAGTACCGCACCCCGGGCAGGCCTTATGACATCTCGGATGCAGAGGACTACCACTTCTCTTTCCATCTGTCGACTCGATCGTTGGTACGACAGCGGCTGGTTTCGGGTTATGCACGCTGTTTTCTATCTAACACGGGTATCAACCTACTGGGATGTCCGGGAATCTGAGGTCGCCAAGCGTATACCGTGACGTGGGTATACAATATTCCTTGGACATTATTCTGCACTAGAATGAAACTTTATTCGCATTCCTTAATATTTACTGATAGTTTTCGAGTCAGACAATGTGGTCAAACGGGGGGAAACATACAACATTAAGAGCCAGGATGATGGTGACGCATACGTTCACAGCGTATTCGGGTAATAGTAGCCAAAGAGGATACACGAAGTGTATTGGGGCTATAATATGCGGTAAGCATCGGAATTCACCATGCTAAAGCTCCGGGAAGCAGCAACGAGCGGGTACACAACCAGTCAAGCTTCTGGTCCTTGAGCGCGTCTAGAGCAAGACTCCTCGAATTGAAGCGAAGGCAAGTCTCCTGCGTCCGTCGTATAAACGCTCCTGTCGGCTTCGCGAAGGTTGATCATGAGTCGCGCGATAATGATCGACGTCACCCTGCAAGGCATCAGCACCACTACGATTAAGCATGCCCGGCTGAAAAAAGATATGCTCACGGCTCCTCAAACGCAGAGAGCACGAAGTTATACTCCGTCGTGAGGTCCAGGACGATATGCAGCACGTTGAGCGTGAGCAAGACGCTGAGCGGAATCAAAAGTAAGACACTGCTAGACCCGTCCCGGGTCGCACCTCCCAGATAGTATCAGTATTCGAGGCATACGTACGTGAAATACACGGAACCTACACCACGCCGATTACATATCAGCACGCGCTACGTTACCTGATACCGAGAAAGCCACATACCATCCCGCAAGACCATGCCTGAGAGCGAAGTGCGCAAGTGCGCGGCCGACGCCTCCCGCCAACTCTGGAAGGTCTTGACCCACGTGACGACCACGACGACAAAATCACCCAGAATGGCGCACGAACGCGACACGATCATGACTGTCCAACCAGCGTGAACGAAGCTCGGTCGCGGTCGAAAGAAGTTTCATAGTGGGGAGCTACTTACGTCTGCGAGATAATGAAAGGCCATGCAATCGGACGCGTTCGTGTTAGTGACGTGAGCTTCCCGTGGAGTGATAGCGCCGCGCTGAGACAGGACGCCGAACGCACCGTACCGCGGTCCCGGGGGGTACGTCGGCATTCGATATACATCCGAGAAATCCGTCGAGCATCGGCTTTGCTTTAGCGAAGCCGTACTATCGGGTCGGAGATGGTCTGGTTCAACTTCGCGACGTACGTGGAAGGAAGTAGTAACCAAACTGACCAGGTTTGTGGCAATGGGTACTACCTGTAGCACGAATACCATCGCCGACAGGACCCGCCCGCGGCCGGTAAGTGCATGCACACGCATAGCTGAGAACGCTGTGGTAAACCCGGCGTCAACACCTAAATGGGGGCTTGAGAGATAACCTAGCGCTGTACCTGCCCACACAAAATAGGGCAAAAACTCCGCAATACTACCTGCGAGGAAGAGAGACGTGCATCTATATATATCCACACTGAGCAGTGTTGCGCATCCGAGTAGCCCATACGTAACGCCTACCCCTAGACGTTTGTAGCGCGTGAACGAAGTTGAACACTGGAAAGTCAAGCTATGAGCCAGTGACGACGTACTGCCTGCGTCCTTCGAGTGTAACCGGCGAGGGTAAACGGATATTTTAGTAGGGAGATATATCGGTTGAGGAGGAAAAGCGCGGTCGTCCGGGAGAGTTCCTGGTTCCAGAACAGAACCACTTCACGTTCGAAAGTAATAACAAACTCGTAGAATATGAGAACTAGCCGGGGGCAGTCAACGATACGCACAATTGGGCGGGGCGAACACCATCCCTGGGACGAACCTATTGTGCCAGCAATAGCCCGTTGCTCCACGATCCTGGCCGTGTGCGTGTCAGATTGACGACGAGGCGGTCGAAAGGGCTAGGGGGGCAAACTCACAGCTCGGGAAGGATCTCGATGAGCTCTACTGCAAGAGCGTCGGACATGGTGTCAGGACGTCAGACGCTTTGAACGCGGCCACTGCTACCCACCGTGTAGAGCTATCTTTATAGACGTCTACGGCGGTCTACCTTGCCTGCCGCTGGGGTTCTATCACTCGGAAAAACTAGCACCGTGAACCATATCAACGGCCATAGTGTGGTACTGGGCTGGTGCGCGTGGATGGGACATAGGCGCTCCATCTTAAACTTCTAGCGCGTGTTTGATATTGGGAGTTGCGAGTTCTCGTTATTTAGATTTAGTAAGAGAATGTAGTGACCTGGCACAATAAGTGGGCACTTTACCTTGCAGACAAAATACTGCGACAAGCGTGCGTCCAAGAATAGCAGCTGTTCGCAGGTCTGAGGCAACGATCTCAGCAGCCATTAGCAAGCCTCGAACAAAGGTGCGTGCATTGCCCCTGAGGCAGATCGCTAAAACCGAACACCGCTCTCACTGCCTTTGATAGCACTATTGGTATATCGCAGTTGTTATAGCACGACAATAGAAAGATCATTGGGACTACAACTTGGGCGCGGATGGTTGCATCTGATTATGTATACCCGTCGCGACGAGTCTGCGGTTCGTCTTATCCCATATCTGAAGCCGGTATCAGGAAGACGTCTAGCGGAGGGACGTTGAGACGGACCTCTGTGCGCGCCGAAACTGTGCGAGCTCCATAAGAGACTGTGTGATTGACGATACTCAACCTGGCACCACTGTGGAAAATAGGTGAGGATGGGCCAGCGCAGGCGCGGCAGGTGGCGAGACAGACGTACACCGCAGCTGGCGCGTGAAAGACGGTGGTAATGGCCTGAGATACGAAACCGTAGCGTCTGCCAGTTGCGATGCCGAGAGCGACGAGGGCGATGGATGAACAACTGAAGGCGGGGCGGTCCGTGTACAGGCGTGAGACCGGGAATTTGGGGAAGAGGCGGAGGAGATACACATACACGTCGACGATGAACATGGTGCAGCCGCCGTGCATCTTTCCGCCCGAGTTGAGCATGTCTTCCGGAAGCGCAGAACAAGGTTAAAACACGGTCAGCATAGCGGAGCGACGCTAGCGCGAACCTTGTGCCATATCGATTTCGAATACCATTCGGACCTGCGTCTTGTCGTCCTCAGGTCTCTGGTAGACCTCGACCTCGGTCATCTCGAGACGCGAGCCGGTGGGTTTCGCAAACTCGCCGTCTCCTCTAAGGATTACGTCGGCGAACTTGAGGATGGAGGCGCGTTGCTTGGGTGTGAAATCACCGACGAAGCGTGGTTCGACGGGTTGCTCGTCGCCGGGGGCGTTCAGCACGCCCAGCGAGTCGAGGGAATCCGGCGGGGCCATGGCAAGCGGTGGGGGTTATGGTAAGGAGAGAAACATAGGAGACAGGGAGGAGATGACCGGGAACTCGAGCATGAAATCAGGCTGCTGGGGCAGACAGCCATGGTCGACGTCTGCGCGCTACCCCACACTCGCCCCAGACGAAACCGTCCGGCGTTCCGGCTCATCCTCCCTGCCGGAGCCCGGGCCGCCTGCCCGCGACGCTACTCACCGCCAACTCTTGCCCTTCTTGCCCCGCGACTACCACGACGGCCGTGCGTTCCCGTGCTGATCCGGATCCTGCTCCAGATTCGCTTCAATTCAAGCAGGAAAGCGTACTCATTCTGCTCTCGTCTCATCTCCCTTCATATCGCGCTTCAACGTGTGCAGTACAAATGGTCGGAATTGGTGGTACAACAGCGTCCTCCTAAGTCACAGCTTCACCGCCGAGGGCGCCATCTGGTTATGAATTCCTGTCGCGATCAGCCTCCGGTGCGTAACGTCCCAAATCTGCAACGTATCTTAAGTAGCAGCCATGAGCATCGTGCTGTGCGTCCTAACGTACCTCCGTCCGCGCCGCCACCGTGCGTTTCCCGAACGACACGGTGTAATTGATGATCTTTAGCTTAGAGCCTCTGCACAAACAATCGGTCAACATTCAGAAGTCGCAAACCCATGTCGTCGACGGAAACATACACCGGGGCCGGAGCGTGGAAAGTCGTCGTGATCGCCTGCGACACGTAGTCCGCCGGCTTGTTTGTCGCCCTCCCGAGGCCCACAAGAGCGATTGACGAACAACTGCAAGTGGCGGGGCAACAGTAGATCAGAAGGCCGTCCACGCGATAGACGCTGTTACCAGGATGGAAAAGTACGCACACGTCGATTATGTACATCGAGCAGCCGCCGTGCATGATCCCGGTAACGTTGCACATATCTTTTCCCGCGCCGAATCAGCTCATCGAATACGAAGACAGCACCGTTATCGACGCCTACTCACCAGGACCCATCTCAGCCTCGAACACCATCCGCATGTGCGATTTCCCGTCCTCCGCCCTGGCTTCTACCACAACCTCTGTCATCTCTAAGCGGGCCCCAAAGTCCTTCGCCCACGTCGCCGGCCCGCGTAAAATGTGGTTTGAGAACCCAAGGATGGCCTCGCGCTGTTTGGGGCTGATGTCTCCTACGAAACGCGGCTCGGTCTTCTGCGGGGCACCTCCGGAACGTTCCACAGGCGCGGCGGCCGAGTCGTGAGGCGTGGTGCTCGACGGCTGAGGGGACATCGTATTCTCGCACGCGTATACCGTGAAATGAGATTGCGACAGAGGAGGGCTGAGGTTGTAGTGTCGAGCGGGGTGTGTACCTCACGCTCGTCTTAATACCCAGGTACTCATCGGCTAGCAAAGGTCTTCATCGAGAAGACCTGATTGTCGGGGCGGGGCCTGGCGGGGATGTCGTACGCTTAAGAGCCGGGGAGTCTTCTCCATTGACTTCCATGTGGGGTTCTGCGTGGTCCCTTCTTCCTCGAGCGCTGGCCTCACCTCAAAGGGGTCCTACGCGAATAGCGTAGGTAATTCCACCACACTTAAGACAGATGCAATACAGAACATTGACTTCCACATGCTCGTAAGTCCAATGATCACATCCGTGCATTGACGCATCGACTCTCCTTATCCCACGCCGTATTATCAACCCTACGCCTTCAATTTCGAACTCATCTTCTATCAATACGTCCATCAGAACAGCCCTCAGTCTACAACTTCGCAGCAGCCCGGGTCGGTTCGCTCGGCGCCATCTTGTTGTGCACTCCAGACACGCACAGTCGGCGATGAGTCGCGTCCCAGATCTGCCGTTCGCACATCAGAACGACTCGCCAAAGCCCGTAAAGAGGAGGGTGAAGTGCTCACTTCCACTCGTGCAGATACGGTCCGCGCCCCAAAAGACGTCGTCGTATTGACAATGTTGAGCGTCGCACCCCTATGTGATCGCGCGGCGCGAAGGCCAAAGCTGTGAGCACATCACCCACACCTCCTTCTCCGGTCCACCGTCCCCCCAAAGGCTGGAGACTTACAGCGGCGCAGGAGCGTGGAACGTCGAGACGATCGTCTGCGACACAAACTCGGCCGGCTTGCCCTGGACCCTCCCGAGCACCCTCAACGCCACGCTCGAGCACCTGTCCTCCCTCTGATCAGCCGTTTACCGGTACTCCCTCGTGATCGCCCGCCACAGCGAAGCCGTCCACACTCACACGTCAATCATAAACGCGGCGCACCCGCCGTGGAGGGTGTTCCCCCGGTTAAGCATGTCTGCCGATGTGCGACCGCAATCAGCAAGCGCATCCCCTATTGGCCTCCATACGCCAGTACGCCGCACCGCGCGGGTGCGGCGCCGGAGCGTACTCTCCGGTGAATGCTGGACAGTCTACACACCCTCACTGACGGTGACCTCGTATAGGACCCGCGTCTGTAGCTTCCCGTCCTGCGGCCGGGTGTAGAGCTCGACCTCTCTGAGCTCCAAGCGCGCGCCTGTCGAGTGCGCGAAGCGCGTGTCGCGAATGTGGAACTCGCTGAACGCGACCGTGTCCTGCTGCACCTCGGGCGCGATGGCGCCCTTGAAAACCACTCCGTTCGGCATGATGTGTGTGGTTGCGCGTATCGAGCGAGCAGCCCAAGAAACTTGATGGGTGAGAGCTCAGCGTCAAATGGGAGGCCTGAGTCAAAGTCGAACCCGAAATCGGAGTCGGAGTAAGAAGGGAGAGGTGCTGGAGGAGGAAGACGCGAGCGCGGGTCGTCCACAACAACCTCCACACGCCCGCGCAGCGTGCTTTAATATTCCGCCTCGCAGCGCCCGCACCACACGGACGCAAACCAGTCGGGCACCGAACCAACCGGGCACCCCACCCCCCATGCTCCCGATCATCTACGATCTTACCCATTCGACATGCGGCGGCACAGGCTCGGGAAAATCGCTCTGCTTCAAACAGAAGTCGCGGTCATGGCACCAGACGCCCCTTCTCGCAACGCGACGCAGCGGCACTACGTACTATGATCATGAACGGGGTTCATTTCGCAGGTCTTGCATCGGCTGCAGCGCGGGCCGCGCCTGAATCCCCGAGACCGCGGGACGTTTCTCGGGGAACAGGTTGGAGGCGGACGTGTGTATCGACATCGGTCAGGATCGGGCGAGACTAATATGGACTTACATGGGTAAGGTGAGCGTAAGTACTGTGAACAGGTCGCGAGTTGTCGCCGGGAGCAACGGCCACTCCGGAACGGCGGACAGAAGACGCAAGACGGCTGCTACTCAACAACCCCCTCGCAAGCTGATGCGGACGAAGCGCATCACTGCGCCGCACGCGTGAACGGATGAACCTGGACGTGTGGGACGAGGCCCTGTGCGTAACGGTAGCTATGTCAGTGCCCAGGTCATTCATATAACTGCCAAGCCAATAACGGCAACATATGCGGTATGCGGAAGGCGGACCTGACCTTAAGCTTACCAAGCCCGCCGTCCAGACTTCTGCATGTTCCAACGGCTCATATAAGTGCAGCAACGCGAACTTGATTGCACTTCACCTCCGGAGATAATTCCCGCCCGCGAAAGCGCTCAACGAATCTAGGTGCGAGTAATGAACTAATGACGGGAGGGCGGAGCGAGCGGTTCCGGTAGGAACTGGAGCAACTTACGTGCAGTTCGTTGTACGCCGGCCACAACCGCGCCGTCTTCTGCGTCTCTTGATAGCGTGCTGTCAAGCTTGCGACTCGGAGACAAGGTAGATAACAAAAGGCGCCGCCTGGCGGAAGAACTTGGATACGAACGCGAACACGCACGTAAGCACCCACCTTGTCCTCGAAGCGTCGATGCTACTGAGAACTTCAGCCACTCACACCGTGAGGGGATGGGCGGCCGGCCCTAAAGATCTCCCCTTCCGTGGAGGACGGACTGTCGGAGACTTTGTTGAAGGTAAAAGGGGCTCTCTGTGTTGTATGACCTAGGGACGCGTGCGCGTGCACTGTGCGGCCATCGTGAAACAGGCACCTTTGCGGGTGAGGAGTTGACGCGGTTGGACATGAATGAAAGTCTGCTGTATGCCAATGCCTCATACGCAGGCGTTCAACAATGTTACCGCACGGCGCGCGTTTACGCCGTCAGCTATACAGCGCTCCGGGGAGCACGATGCACCCCGGGAATTAAATGGTCCCCAATGTTCCAAAACAAGGCGAGAGCACTGTCGAAGATGGGAAGGCTGCGTGAGTGATCAAAGTTTAGAACAGAAATTTTCAGTACACCGCCCAGGCGGCTTTATTGAGCGGACAAAGCCTATCAGTATCGTAATCGAGCGTTGTGCACGAGCCTAGGACGAAGTCAGCATCGGGCAACTGAGAGACGCGGAGGAGGCGCCATAGACGAGTGGTGTTGTCGCGCAAAATAGGCATTCAGACGACTGTAGACGCAATGCTGGCCCGATGCTACCGGAGATACAAAGACTGGAAAACTGGTCCGCGTAGTAGCGAACGCTGAGCGCTGAGCTCAGAACGTCTGGGATTGGTCCAAGGAGTTGGCCGGGTGTGGTGGCCACGAGGTGAAGCCGTCGACGTCCCAGTGAGTATCAGTGAGTATGGAGCGGCACGTCATAAGAGCGTTAGTGTACACCTGCTTACAGGAGCTATGAATTGGTCGGGTCATGCATGTCGGAATCCCGGGGGGAAGCCATGATTATGGCTGTGGAGAGCAATTTGACTACGTTTGCGCGAAAAGGTTACAGAGGGATAATCAGATGTGTCAGGAGCCGGGTCTTGAATTGGGCAACCGTCAGAAAGACTTAGAAATAGTAGGGGGGCAACTTAGCACAGCTGCCACAGACGTGATCATGAAGCAGAAAGAGGTCTTGAAGAACGCTCACCACCGTAAAAGTACCTTGTATAAGCGCCAAATTCTTCAGGTTAGCTTGTGTACAGTGCGCGTGCTTGAATATCCGTGACCAGCTAACCGTCCGAGAACGGTACGAGGCACCCTCGCTCGGCCCGTTCTTTTCATAGTCTTCTGCTTTCTAACGCTCCTCGAAGTGCTTTGCACGATTTTCACCCCCAGAACATTTTAACCAAATCGATGGTTACCACTGTCACTCATATTCTCAGAGCCGTACTCTGCAATAAACGCATACATCGACAGCTAATGAAATTACTACAACAGGGATCACATTGAGACGCACCTAATCACCCTTTGATATGCCTACACCCAAAATGGAGTATGTATGTGTTCGGGCGTGCATCATGCAGAGTCGATCGTGACTATGACCAAAGGTACGCCTTCGCGAGCCAGTCCGAATCATCATCGATATCGGGCCGCACCCTATGCGTAGGTTTCGCAGGCCGTACTCTCCCTTCAGCTATTGCACGTTTGTACGCTGCAGTACACGCGTGTTTGATCAGTCCTCTACGCTCGACTGGGCTCTTGTACGTTGGATCACTTACCTTGTCCCCAGGAATACCGACAAAACTCATCCCACGTAGCCTTCCAAGGGGGCTTGGCCTCCCGCAGCCAGAACAACCCCAACGCGACCGTATACTCATCAAGCGGAAGACCCGGCACAGATGAAGGCGTACGTGCAGGTGCCTCCTCCCTTGTACCAACTTGCTCCAACGGGTTCTCCTCCTCCCACATTGGATAGTCTACCTCCATGGCAATGTCGTCTGGCTTATTGAATGGGTTCCTGCGGTATCTGTCCTCCATGTCTGACGCCACCCTGATCTCTTTCAGCACCTTGCTCTCGTCCGCCGTTAATTGGCAATACTCGACTTCCACCCTAGTGTCACATCGGCATGTATCAGTCCTCATCACCCTCGAGCCAGTCGACGCACGACACGAGCGCACCTAACGTCGATGTGGAACAAAAAGTCCCCTACAATCTGTAGCCACCGGAATATATTGCCTTCTACTACGCCCTGGAATGCGATCGAGAGGCTCCGCGCGAGGTGCGCATCATCAATGAGCTCGATGTCTGCGTCAGCGTCGGGATCCTCAGACCAGAATCCCCACGGCCAGTCCAGGTCCGGGTCAAGGCTTGCGCGTGGGTAGTCATGCACGCGCTCGTAAAAATATAGCGTACGCGGCGGCTTCCGTCTCCCGGTCCGGTCGAACGGCCTAACCGGGTATGAGACCGTCGTGAATGTCAACGCGGTCGCTGGAGCAGAATAAACATCGGTAAGTCCGAAGGGGGCTCTTGGCGTAGCAGATGCTATAGCATGTACGTGTGCTCACCAATGGCCAAGTCACCCATGTCGAGATGCAGATCGCGCATACCAATGGCTGAGCGCACAAACCACCCTCTGCAATCCCCGCTCTCCCTGACCACTGTCGAAGTGCGCAGATACCAGCCGAAGTCTATATCGAGAACAGTATACCTTAAAAATGCTCGAGTGTCAGCCCACTCGTGCACCAAGACTCGGGTCATCTGTCCCTTACCGTCGCCACATGTCTACCGCCACATAGTCATCTTGCTGGTCGTTAATCACGAGGTCGTCCGCAGGGGTCTCGTGGGTAACCGCGATTTCCTCAACCGTACGCGCCCTGCGAGTATCCCTCCTCTCACCCTCACCCTCTCCCGATACCGTCCTGAGTGGGAATGGACACACCATCCCCTTCTGGCCCTCTACCGCAAGTTTCCTAAACTGTAGCTGGTCCTGATAGAAAAGCCCCTCGAGGATTTCCGCACGCGCCCGCCGGAAACACTCGCCAGGGACGACGATGCGTCTATGTGCCCAAGGCATGCGAGCCTCGTTGAGAAACTCGACAAAGGTCGAGGTCGTCTGCCAAAGGTTAGAGAGCGCAGCACGGCGCTGGTGAGGGGGCACTAGAGCGAGCGGGTCTTTCTTGAGTCCTAAGGCCGATAAATGACGGTCAGCCGTAGTGCACGGAGCAACTTCGGACGACGCCGGGGTGAGCTCACCTTGGATGAGCGCCCGCGCGCGGCCGTTCAGCTCGATCGTCTGCATCATAGTACCGCGTCAAGGCGTCCGGAAATTGAGGGTGCTGCAACCATAAGGTAACATGCGACTTACCCATTCATAAAGGACCACGAGGTTTGGCAGCTTGTCGAGGCTACAGCAACTGACGTCGAGCACTACGCGGGAGTCCTGGGTAACGATGAGCTGGCTCCCGCTCGTGATGGTATCAATCTGTGTCAAGCATGCACCGAGTGAATCATCAACCATCGACTTGGAATAAGTATCACCGCCTTACGTCGTCGTCCGGTGTCCACGTCATATTGGTCGCCTTGCTTTTGAGGTGGCCTAAGGCATCCTATCAAGGCGTGTCTAGTGCTAGATGCGATGAATAGGACGCCGAATCAAACGACCTACATGGATCTGCTTCGTCTGTGTACGGCTCAGCATCTCGCCGGAGCAACACGATAAAACCGGAATTACG
This sequence comes from Trametes meyenii, assembly GCA_022606255.1. NCBI lineage: Eukaryota > Fungi > Basidiomycota > Agaricomycetes > Polyporales > Polyporaceae > Trametes > Trametes meyenii. Next base: position 2,418,789 of record JABYQG010000005.1, on the reverse strand, counting down.
CACTGCGTCAATGACCCACAGGAGCTTCTTGACACCATCCATCGTGCGGCCTATAGCTTCGAACGACCCTACGTGGGCTGTACATGAAGACACATGAGCGACCAGCTTGAAGCCCCTTCGCCTTCTCATACCACACACTCACACACCATGCTAAATGCAAGGAAAGGCGCATGTTGGTTGGGTGAGTATCCTACGAAAGGCAGGATATTCGGATGCCTAACAGACGCGCACCGCACAACCGTACAGGCCGCCAGTCATCGAAGCATGTTCAACCCGTGAAGCTCGCTGTGGTGAAGCGGTGACGCACCAAAGCTTCTTGGCGAGCTTGACCTCCTCCATGAACGCATGGTCCTTCTCGCGGAAGCGCTTCACGATAACGTTCTCCCTATCTGCACCCCGGCGCAGCGTTGCACTGTACCTCTCCGCAACTCTTGTTGCAGGATCGGAAGGTCCATCCCCGTCATCAGTCAACACCTCTCCGAGCACCACGTCTCGAACGCTGAGCTGAAACTGTATTGCACCCGCTTAGGCGACGTCACATGAGCGGGTCGTATAACAGACCGACCTCGTCGACATTCATATTCAGCGACGCAAGGCCCTCAACTGTCATCAAGATTCTGCTTGTCATCTCGATCTGTGTTGCTTGCTGCTGCCCTGTCCTCACAAGTGCTTGCACCTACATTCATGTTTGCAAACAAGGTGGTGTCGGTGAGCAACGAGGTATATGGTATGGATAAAGGACGCACCTGGAAGAGACTGACGGCACTATCTAGCTTGGCCGAGAGCTTCGTTACTTGGCCAGCTATTTTTTGCCGCTGGAGGACTCTTCGCCAGATCGTCTGCCTACGCTTCATTACGTCTTCGATGTTCCCGAGTACGCTACGTTCGCCCGGCCGCCAAAAATTAAACATCAGTGATCAATCTTACCACAAACATGATACACCTGGCGCACAACCCTGCGGCGTCGATTTGAATCCAAAAGATGCTGAACGTCTCACCTGACGAGTTTCTCGACATGGTCAGTCATGTTTGAGCCGTCCAGCGCAGTCCCACAGAGTCGTAACTGGTCATATATCCCGAGTGACAACTCGGCCGCGCGCTCAGCCAGCGCTCTGCAATCATCTTCGGTGTCCTTCACATCCTGCGAAGGTCCATTAAGCTGTTGACATGGTGCCCTACTGCTGTAAGTAAACCTATAACGTACCTTGGCTAGTTCCGCGATCGATAGCGCAAGCTCCACGGCAGTGCCAACTCCTGGGACTGGTATGAGATCTGCGAAAGGCTTCGCAGCATTGAGCGCGGTAATGAGGTGTTCCATCTGGGTATAGTCTACTAAAAGGGCCTACCAGACCGCTGGTCAATCAGTTTAACACAGAACCGGACACGACAATAAATCACCAACCGGCCTTCAGGGTATCGTCGAACACACTCCTACGATGCCAAGAAACTAAAAGTTGTGGGTACCAGGGGGGTATTGAGAGTGTGCGTGTTGGGGTGATCGCCTCCCTCCTATAGTGAGGTTATGTACTAGCTCACCATATCGTCGCCCCACAGCGCGATGCAACAACAAGGTAGTTACGGAGGTGACAGCGGTAAGCAGATGCGGCTAGGCGCGCCGTCTGCAAGCCCCATTGTTGTGCGCTATTGGGAGTAATTTCGCAACTCCAGACGTGAGCCTGAACGACGGCTCCGCCAATAACGGAACAAGGTGGTGAGCGTCAGATAGCAGGGGCAGCATCATTGCGGAGAAGCGCTGCCTGTAACTACAGCACGCGAGGGTAAACCAAGGGGGCGTCGTTGTAAGTACGGGCATGTGAACTTCGACATGAAACAACTCACCTGGATCCCTGTGACCAGAGAAGGAGAAGAGTGAACTGAGGCAGCGAGTCGAGCTCAAAGGATAAGAACACTGCCACCTGTCAGTGTACTCTAGCGCCCATCGGCGCCTACCGTTTGCGGAGCCGAAGGAGTGCTCAATATTATTACATAGTATACAGCTAAAGAACAACAGCAAGTAAACGTCACAGAAAACGAGGGCAACAGAGGAAAATCTCAAGATAGTAACACAACACGACGTGAGGATAGCAATAGACGGGCGCTTAGTCGTCATATTGTGTGAGCTGCAGGTTGCCGTCAGCACGCACAATCATCCAATAAACCAGGCACTCACATCTAGCGTCAACGTTCTCGAACTATTTACGTCCTGATCGCGGTATATTCCCACAAGGGAGTTACTGCGCTCATACAGCGATCCCTTCAGGCTGATGACAATGAACTGGAACGTCGCCGAGGAGTGCGAACGTATGTAGCTGGCGATCTTCGCAACATTGGTGTTGTCGAGCGCGGCGTCTACCTCATCGAGCACGAAAAACGGGGACGGCTGATAACTATGCAAGCCGTGAGACACAGGCGCTTACCCAGCGATGAGAAGACGTACCTGTGGATAGCAAAGAGGAGAGCTAGGGCAGCGATCGTCTTCTCGCCGCCGGACAGTTGCTCCATGTCACGGAAACGCTTCATTGGTGGCATCGCGTGGTACTTGATGCCCGCGGTATATGGCTCCTGCAAAAATATCAGTTACCGCATGAGAGTTTTGACAGTACTCGTTCAAACCTCGCTATCTTCCAATGTCAAGTACGCCACGCCACCAGCTGGTGCCATCTTGCCCTTCGTAAGATCCTTGTACACTTGATCGATACGTTCCGAAATATGATTGTACGCCTTATTGAACATCTCGCAGCTTTATGAGGACTCGAGTCAGAAGAGCACAACTGTGTAGGGCCAACCTTTGCTCACCGTTTACGCTTGATCTCGTTGAACTGTTCGCGTGCTTTCTTCGAATCAGTTCGCGCCTTCTCTGCCTCCTTCTCTGTTTCCACAAGCTTCGCCTCAACATCATCCAACCTGTGGCACGACGGGGCTCAACGAGAGACAAAAGCACATTCCGATCACGACTTACCGATCCATAGCCTTCAAATTCGGTGCCATGTGCTCGATCTCGGCGTTGACCTTGGCAATGGACTCATCTAGCTCCTTCAGCGCCTCAGTCGAGCCATCCTGTATGAACGTGTTAGTCCATACATCTTCCATCGACAAGCAGGCTCACGGACCTCGCGCTCGTCGTCGTCAAGACCGTCAAAGTCGACCTCGATGCCGAAGTCGGACACCCGCTTGACCTGTTGAGTACCCTCCTCATCCTCGTCCACATCCATCGCTACTTCGTCGCGAAGGTTCTACCAAACGCGTCAGGGCAAGCCCAAACATCCTCAGGATCGTGAACTCACCTCTTCCATGGGGACATTCTTTATGTTACCCGTGAGCAGAGGGAGCTTGATCTCGTCGAGCCGGCACTTTCGATAGATCGCGGATCGCTCTAACCCGAGCTTCTCAATCTCGTCGTTCTGCCTATGTGTCAGTACATAGACACGATAGCAGTGATTGATAACTTACGTGGCTCGCAACCTCCTTCAACGCCTGATCGAGAGCCTTGCCTGCTCGATTGGTGGTCTTCTTCACTTCCTCAACCTTCTTAGTCTTCTCTTGAAGGGCCTCTGAAAGCTCCTTTAGGTCATCCTGCAGGGTCTTGATGGCCTCCTCGGCCTCCGCGATTTCATCCTGCACCTTCGTCCGTTCCGCCTCCAATTTACCAAGGTTCTCGCCTTCAGATTCGATGATAGTGTTGTAGGTCCCGATGCGCTCCTCGGTCACCTTCAGTTGATCTTCGTCAAAGCGTATTCTAAATATGGTAATGGAATAAGCACCACCATGCCGCGCCACTTGAAGGGATGAGGACGTACGCGTGGGTCAGACGCGCAATCTGTGTGTCGAACTGGAGCCGCGCCTCGCTCTCAGCTTGTGCGAGCTTCAACTGCCGTTCCTCGTACTCCCGGATGTTGGCGACGCCAATGGTGGTGCAGAAGTCCTCGAACACGTCGTCCTCCGCGGCGTTGATGACAGAAGCCAGGGCATCGATCTTGCCCTTGACATTATCGTAAGCAGATTGAGCCTAGAGTGGCAAATTAGCACGCCCTCGCTGCAGAAGAGGCAGCATGAACAACAAACCCTCCTGAGGTCAGGTTGTACCTGACGGATCTCCCTCTCGACATGCCTCAATTCGTCTTTGATGCCCGTCAGTCGGGTCTTGTACGCGTTCTGTCAAAACAGCATGAGTATCGACACCACACGAGGGGAGTAGGAAAGGCGTACGCGATCTTCACGAGCTACATTAACCGCTGATTCTAAACGGCTAATCTCCGCCACGAGGATTTCTGTCTCCTTTCCCCGCGGTTTCGACTTCCCCAAATCGTGGAGCTGGGCCACCAGATTGTCACGTACACGTTGGAGGCCTAGGCATCATTAGCACCTACGAATGAACGAACGCTACAAGATCGGGGACGGCGGGTATACCTTGCACGTCTTTCTCCTCCCACTTCTTGCTGTTTTGATGAGAGCTCTTACCACCAGTGATGAGACCGCTCTTGTGGATAATAGTGCCCTCAAGAGTGACAGCTACGCAAGTACCAGCGTCAGCACTGTAGCCTTCCTAGCGGACCATCATGCTTACCCTTGACCTCCTGCCCCTTCTCGTAACACACATACCGTGCTACCTCCATCGAGTCGCATACGAGCGCGTTCCCGCACGCGTGGTGCATCGCGCGCTCAACCGCAGGGTCGTAGTGCATCACGTCGACCGCCAAACGCGCGCCCTTCGCGAACGCGCGGAACTTGTCGTTGATCGGCTTGACCTGGATCGTGTCGAGCGGGATGAACGTCGCCTGGCCCGCGCGCTGATTGCGCATGTACTCAATGCAGTCGATCGCCGTCTTCTCCTCGTCGACGACGATCGCGTCGATGTTCCGCCCGAGCACAACACTCACCGCCGTCTCGTACTTGCGCTGCGTCGGCTTGCATAGGTCCACTACGCGCCCGCGTACACCAGGGAAGATGCGCTGCAGGTTCGCCAGTGTCTCCTTCAGGCGTGCTTCGCGTTGCGATTCCTGCTGGTCCACACCGGCCTGGGTAAGCTTCTCATAAATATCGACCAATTTCTCATTGGTCTCCTTTTCGAGCTGCCTGCAGTGATAGTTTGAAGGCGGCCTGAAAGACAATGTGAAGAGAGCTTACTCGATACGAATTCGTTCCGACTCCTGATTGTCATGCTCCTGCCTCACCCGCTTGAGTTCGTTGGTGAGTTCGGTGAACTTTTCGTCAAGCTGGACGTCTTTCAATCAATACAGAACGAACGAGTTGGTAGACGACGACGTCACCTCGGCCTTCTTTTGGCTTTGTGTGCGTTCCTCTTCGGTAAGCTTGTCTCGCCTTTGGGTGAGCTGGTCGAGCTTGTCCTTCAGCTGCGCAAGTGTCCGGCCTGATGTCTTCTCGTCACGAGACAAAGTCTCGAGAGATTGCCGTTCGTCAACGGCAAGAACGCTCGCGGACGCTTTCCTGTTGCACATCTATCAGCGAATGGAGGTCCTCTTGCGCATAACCGGGCGACCTACAGCCTCCGATACTCCTCCAAACTCTCTTCACTTAGAGATAAGTTAGTCTGCGACGTTTGGCGCTGCAGTTCTAGGGTAACACAGTAAGTTAATAAGGTACGAAATCAGAGCAGACAGCATTCACCCACCCTGCGCGGCATCGGCGGCATTCTGTACTGTCTGCAAGTCCGATCGTAATTTTGCCAACCTCCGCTTCTGCTCATCCTCGGTCTGTCGAAGCTTTTCGAGCTCTTGCTGTGCCTTCTCCCGTTTCCGCTCCGCGTGTTTGATTTGTGCCTCGATCCTAACAAGGTCTGGGCGCTGTAGGAAGGGTTAGACAACTCCGGCAGTACCACATACGACTGCGCGAATGTTCACCTGAGTCTCCAATGCCTTCTCAGCCTTTTTGATGCGCTTCTCTTTCTGCATGACGTTTGACCGCGCCTTGGCCTGTTCCGCCCGCGCGTCCTCAAGCGCCTTCTCGTGCTTACGCTGCTCGGCACGCAGGCCTACGAGCGTCTGGTTCTGCTCCTTAATTGCCTGAGCGTGCACTTCCAAAGACCGCTGGATATGATACAACTTGAAAAGTATTCGCCGAAGCACAAGCTCATCCTATATGCGATCTAAGCGACCTTCATAAACGATGACACATCCCAGTGAACGACTCACCCGTTCTTGACAGAGCGCCTCGAATCGCTCCGCCTCGCCCTTCTGCTCCTTATATTGTTTGATCTCTCCTGCAATTCCGCGCCGCTTCGTAAAGTTAAACGTCGCGTTCTCGGTCGCTCTCTCGAGGGCATCCTTTGCCTTTTCGTAGTCAGGCGCAAGCTCCAAGGAACCGGAAATCTGGTCGACGAGGCGCGAAAGCTCCTTAGGCGATTGGGACGCGACGGCTTCGACATCGCCCTGGAAAACGAGAAAGTTCTTGGCCTTGACAAGGATGTTATGTTGTACGAGCGCGGCGTTGTATGCAGAATATGTGACAACCTTGTTGTTCAGCTTATATTCCGACGCGCCAGTAGTAGATATCCTGGGTGCTCAAGTTAGAATGTCACAATGCGAATTGAGGCAACTACGGATATAGGGGAGAATGGTTTGTGTTCGGCCACTAAGCCACAGGAACGCACTTCACGCCACACACGCGTTTGGAGGTGATATTCATGCAGATATTAAGTATGAATTCTGTATGAAAAGCTTTAAGGCAGCTTAAATCGCGTCAAGTATGTTGTATGGACCTCCAAAGTGAATAATGCGGGGGTAAGAGGTTTCCATGTGCATTCATACCAGTGTAGTGGACGTGATTTAGGATAGAACGGGCACTCACGTCCGCTGAAATTTCCACTCTTTCTTGTCTGCATCCTCGTACACAGCAAGAACCCACGCCTTGTTCGCGGTGCCTTCGCCTTCACCCTCTCCCTCATCGTCGTCGTCCTGCTGCTGGGAAGGACCGGCGCCCTCTCCGTCTGGATTGCGCGCGAGTCTTCTTCCACGATACACAAGATCTTTGAGCTGACTAGAACGAAGCTGGGCGGACTTGACGCCAAGGACGAAGGAAATGGCATCCATGAGGTTGGACTTGCCGGCGCCATTGGGGCCAATGACCGAAGTGAAGTTGCGGAAAGGTCCAATGACCTGGTGGCCGCGATACGACTTGAAGTCACAGACCTCAATGCGTATAAGCGGCATGGCTCAATTTCGCTTGAGTGGAAAGTTCAAGGTTAGCAGGGAGTAGCTAGCGTGAATAACAAGCAGCGAGTGACGGAGGAGGAAAGCAAGCAACGCGTCTGGACGCGTCCCACAGCAAGCGCCCATTCTAGCCTCACGTGGTGGCAGTGCCATAACCGCTTGCTCTCCCCAAGTTCGCCAAATCTTTCTACTGCAATGCCGCTTAACAGCATTTCTACCCACCCGTTTGCCAGTGATATCCTCGAATGGAACAAAGGAATCTCTACTACTTCCTCGCCAGGTACCCAACTGACGTCTAATGCTACATCAAGTTCTTAATAGATACTTCACTACCAACTCAAAGCAACCAGCCGTCTATCCGCTCCCAGACATCTCTCTGCTCGCCCCTCCACTCCTCCCGCTTCTCCTGCACACACTCCCCGCACAACCCCTCCGCCGCCCAATCAATCGCGATAATGCGCTCCAGCGTCTCGAGCGGTCGACAGAGCCCGTTGTCGTCCAGCGCGGGCTGAATCACGAGCGGCATCCACTGTTCCGCGAACACATCTGTGCACGCCATGTGGCCTGCGGTCGCGACGGTAAAAAGGATGGGCGTAAAGTGCGCGACGAGCTGCTCGAGCAGGGTGTCACAGCGCGCGGCCAACTCCGGGGCGAGTGGGGGACGGTGCGACGCGGTATTGGCGCTATCCTGGTCATGGTCATGGTCATGCGAGTGGGTTGCGATGCTGTAGTATAGCGCTTTGTGTATCTCGAGAAGCGTCAGGACGTGCGCGGGGAAGGGTATCGTGCTTAGGACGAACTTACTGACGGAATGTCATGTTTGACGGCGAGCGTAAGAGCCTCCTCAGCGTATTCCGAGTGGAACGAGGGGGTAGGACCTGATGGGAACATCCGTTCCAGATGGTCTCGGGCAAGCGAATGTATTGCGGGGAAATCGAGCTGGTCCTTGGATGATGCGCGAAGTATCGACGCGATCCTCGGGAACGTTGCGTTCCCGTCTAAGGGTCTGCGGAAGCCTCTTTTAAGCGAGGCGCGGTGTTCTGCAAGAGGTCGATAAGACTCACGCATCGTGATAGAGGTGCTCGAGTAAAGCCTCAAAATCCTCGCTCCTCACCTCTAGCTCATCAGGGATGTGGACCACGACTAGTCCGTCTACTGTGTTGCTATGCTCGTCCGATGCATCGACCAAAGGATTGAGCGACGCAAGAACCTTGGAATGTCTATGCAAGAGCGTCCTATGGACCTTGTAGATGTCGTCCTGGGTACGCACGACGAGCGATCCGTCGTCGAGCCAGTACCGCGCATGTCGGCGGAGAGCAGGCGCGCGGGGCTGGGTATCCGTGCTGTCTGCGTCGGTGGTGGAGAGGGTGAGGGTGAGGGCGGACATGGCGGGGACGGCGCGGGCGAAGAGGACGCGGCGGAGAGCAGACCAGAGACCGGCTGAGATGGACGATGATGACATCCCGATCCAAGTCGCGCGCCCGAGCCGATCATTCCGCCCTGCGCCTCTTTCCTCTCAACCACTCGCACCTTCGGCATTGGCTATACACCAGTGTCGGTACCTTGGTTCATAGTCCACTCTCGTCCCCGTTCTTCCGAAATACGATGCATTTTCGACTGGCTCGTCCACGTTGAATAACCTTGCTCTACTGTGTCAGAATGTGCTCACACGGCGGCCCGCGTGACTTGGCCTGGTACGTTGCTTTTTTGTATGATCTGCCGGCCGTCTGGTCGTAGTTTATAAAGGGACATCGGGTTCTCGCGACGACCGGTGTGACCTCATATGTTTGGTCAACTCGGAAGGTCGGACGCTGGGAAGTTATTCAAAGTCTACACGAACACGTATGACCAGAGCGCGATATCGATGTAGCTAAACAATCCAGATCAAAATGAGGCTCTCACAAAAGGCGGTAGTGTCATGGACGTTGTCACCGTATGCGCTCATACACGAGTTCTGGTAATATGTCATTGGATCCATGCATCATTGGCACCAGAGTGTAAAGGCAGCGATAGCTTCTCATGCTATCGTGTCTATTATAATCTGCACATTTCCGCAGAAGGATCCCTTCTAACCGCCATCATGGCAAGACTCGTAGCTGTCACTGGGGCCACAGGAAACCAGGGTATGCCTTTCTAGTACCTTTCGCTGCCCTTGCTTGTCTGAACGCACCACACCGCGCTTCACAGGTGGTTCAGTCGCGAAACTCTTGCTCCACTACCCGGACGATTATCACGTCCGTGCTCTCACGAGAAACCCACAGTCGGCTGCCGCCCAACAACTAGCAGGACTCGGTGCTGAGGTGGTCAAAGCTGACTTGACCATACCGGCGGACCTTCAGGAGGCCCTCCGCGGGTGCTGGGGAGTCTTTGGCGTCACCAATTTTTACGACTCCGTACGTATTCTCAAGGGCAACAAGAACGTCTTAGGTTACTCAAAAGCTTCTCGAAAGAAAATCAAGGACGATCCTGGAAGCGAAGAGCGCCAGGGGAAGAACCTCGTAGACGCGGCCATCGCAAACGGCGTGCAGTGCTTCGTCTGGAGTACTCTGCCCAGCTCGCACAAGATCTCCAGCGGACGCCTGGTTTCCCGCATATACGAAGGTATCTCTTCGCCCACTCGCATTGCTAGAACGCTTCCTGGCACTGATGCGTTGCAGGAAAATATCATGTCGACGACTACATTCGTGAGAAGGGCTTTCCCGCTGTGTTTTTGTACACCGGCAATTTCTACGAGAACATGGTGTTTCGCTCGCACATGCGGTACAATCGCGAAGTCGACCGAGTCGAATTTCACCAGCCCGTCATCAAGGAGACCACGCAATGCACGTCATCTCGCACCTCTCGGACTCCGCCGTAAACTAAAGTTACTGTGTAGTGGCTATGCTCTATGTGCAGAAGGATCTCGCGGCGGTCACAAAAGCCGTCTTCGACCACTGGGACGCGCGGAAGGAAGAATTACACCATCAATATCTCTACGTCGCCAACGCGCGTGTGACACCTGTAGAGATCCTCGCCAGCGTGAAGAAGCGTACGCATCTATACTTCGTCGTCAAAAGCCCGCGTCCTACTCTGATTCCTGCTCATGCTACCGCAGTAACCGGCAAGGACGGAGTATACGAGGTCCTGCCGACGACAGGCGTGCCAGATCGCGACATCATGTTCCAGCTATACAACGAACTCGGGATGTATGGCAGTAAAACGCTGCCGGACGAGAACATCCTCGCTCTGGGTGTGCAGATGCATGGCATCGATGACTTTGTTCGAGAGGTTTTGGCACCCCATCTCAGGCTACCCCTTGTGTAGAGGCTATCTACGATGGGAGGACGCCGGCCGGCCACGGTATGCTTCTATCATGTATTACGCTAACGCCTTTCTATGCACGATGCTTCACACCGGCCCCGCATATGCCTGACACCCTCAAGCATTTAAACACCACCTTCATGGAGGCAATGCGGCCTCCAGCGACCTCGTGTAGGCACAGAAGCTATCCTAGGACTGCAATCTCACGCGAAGCGACCACCTTCCGGCGGTCTACACCCTTAACCAGGTTCAGGTCCCACCCAGTGTACAGTCAGAGCGTCGATCACATTTTTCAGTATCACATTGACAACCCGTTTCGATCAATGACTATGGGTACACGAATAACTGTCCAGCTCCAGCTCGAAGAGTCCAGAACGACATCACCGGCCTCAGTCCGACGTGTGAGTACGTACAAACAACATTCATGCGTGCGCATGTGCGCGGTCCGTAACGTTGACAGTTCGTAAACGAATCATGGTCCAAATCGCTGCCGCGGGTCAAAATCGAAGCCGCGCGGCCAATCATTGTCCGTCGTCATCATCGACCGTATGTTTCTGTGAGCTACGCTCGACATTCCCATCCCGCACTCAGAAGATGGCTGGGCCGTTAATCGTGAACTGAGGGCTGAAGTTTCCCGAGTCTCCGAACACTGCAACAAAACAAAAGGTCAGCAACCTCACACCGAATCTACATCTGTGAACGAAGGGAGGATACGCACAAACGATGCTGTAGTCGCTGTCGGGCACCACCCACGGCACCGTGACCTCGATGCGGCCGAGGCGAATGTTAAAGCCGTGCGCGAGGACCACTACACAAGAAAGATCGTCAGCGCTCATGCCCGATACGGTGCATACACACTACCACCACCATCAGCAGGACATACCAGGAGTAGCGAGATCGCCCTTGCGCAAGAGGATCGTCCCGATCGAGTTCGTGATGTTCACCGGGGCGTTAGAGAGGTCCCTGATCCCCCAGCGATCCGTCAGCAGCTCGACGCGATGCATAATGACACCCCCGGTGCGGACGGGAACCCCAGACGGCGGACGCACCAAGTAACATTGTGTCGTTGGCCCTTGCTCCAGACGGTGCCCGCGTGCGGGTACAACACGGGAGGCACGAACACGTCCCTCTTCTCGAGACCCGCCACCGCTGGTGCACCAAGCACGAGCTGCACCCAAGACGCGAAGAGCGCGAACGCGAGCACAACCTTCATGACCACAGAAGTAAACATCGTAAACGCGATGGGGAAGTGTCGTAGCGGTCGTGAACGAGGGGGGAAGGGAAGCGAGCCTCTCTCGAAGGGCTCAGCAGGCCCGCCCAGGGAGTCTTATATATACACACCTCCAAATGTGAAAACGTCGCCCGACATACGTGACATACGTATCCGGCTAGTTGCCTGCTTCTGGCGGTCTCACGTCCCACGTCCACAGTCCACTCTCATTTCTGCTCGCCCCGCCCGCCGGTGGGGAGCATCCGTTCTGCCGGGCTCGCCCTGCACCCGTCAGACGGGGTCTCGCTGGGTCTCAGGACGATGCCGCCCAGGAGGGCATCGAGCATGCCTCCGTGCCATGTGCGCGAAGCAGGCAGAGAAGGACGAGGGGGCGAGTCAGCTGGCCGCGCGCATGGCTGATTGGGCGATAGCACGGGCAGAAGAGTCAAGACCGCGAAGGCGCGAAGAGAACCCGCTGGGGCGTCCCCCTGGGACGCAACGCGAACGGCGAGCCCGCCACGTCTGCGAAGGCCGAGCGGGGCGCACGTCTGGCGCCGGTGGATGCAAGGATGCGCGTTGCCTCTTCGAGGGCGGGGCGCCTCTCGAGGCGTAATTGCGCTTGTATGTGGGAGTGTACTCGATAGACCGCAGGCCTGGCCGGCGGCCCGTACGTACTTTGGCAGACGGCCGGAAGGGCTTGTGGGCAGGACCATATGCTGCACCTCTCATTCCGTCCACATAAAATACACGTCTTCCGCGACTCAGGGGCGCGAGCGCGGGGATTAGGGTATGTATATCTTCGAGTAGCCTTCCACGCTGCAAAAGCGGGGCGCTGCCCTCAGCAATGCTCTTGGCACGGGGCACGAAACGGGGTACCTACCTTCGTCGACAGCACGGGCAGGTGTGCTTCGAGGCCGAGGAACGCGATGCCAGGTTCTCGCGACAGTCATCGCACAGTGCTAGACATCTGCCAAAGCAGTCAAACCCCCGTCGTCTAGCTCAAAGCGTGCAAACGCAGGCGGAGACGAAGCGTACTCACCGACACGGCCAACAGATGATATCCCGTGCCTCGACCGTGCAAATAACACAATTTCGTGTCTGCTCCGCGAATGGATCGTCGCCTCGTGCTTCAGCTTCCGCCCGCTTTGTGCGCCGTCTCTCCAGCATTATTTCACCCCACTCATCCCACTCCCCTGTGTCTTCTGCTACGTTTGCTCGGCGGGGACCAGAGACGAGGCGTTTATACCCTCGTCGTGTCAACGGCGAGGGCGAGAGGTCGGTCATATGCGCAAGGAGAACAGGAGCCGACGCAACGCCAGACGCGGTCGTCGATAGGTCGGCGTATAGCTGCGCCCGCTCATCACTGTCCTCTTCTATTTCTTCACTCCACGCACCATCCTCATGTCTTTCCTCATCGTCGGATAGACTTGACTGGGTGTCTGGTGAAGCACTGCGGTGGTGACGATGTAGAGCAGGCTCGAAGTCGTCGTCCTCGTCATCGCTGACCGGTTCCCCGCGCAGAAACCTCTCGTAGGCATCGCCGTCCGACGCATCCACTGGTCTGCCCGTGCCCTCTAGCACGACCCCATCCAGCAAAACAGCCTCGGGTGATCCCTCCCGCCCGCTGGCATCCGCAGGCCCCCGCACCCGCGCCACGCACCGCGCCCACACCCTCCGCGCCGCCCTCCACGCGCTCAACAAGAACGCGCCAAAGTGGCGCTGCCACGCGACGTTGAGCACGGTGTTGAGCCACATATCCGTGCCCGGAGCGGCCGCCTTCACGCGCGCGATCTCGTTCGCGAAGCCCTTGCGCACGATCCGCGCTGCGCCGCGCTGCTCGTACGCAGGCGCCAGGCCCGCGACCCCGGCACGGTCCAGCTCGAGCTCCCCACGGACGACTTCGGGGCGGCGCAACGCGACGATGGGGGCGGGCCGAGCGCTCGCGACGCCGCCGACCTCGTTCCCGAACCCGGCGACCGCGGTGGCGTCCATGCTCGCGGTGCCGAGGCGGAAGAGTGCGACATTAAAGTCTTCATCCCAGTGGGGCAGGATGGCGGCGTGGGCGAGCACTGGGCGGGAGAGCGTGCCGTCGATGAGGAGCTGGGTGAGTGCGTTCAGGCCGACGGTGAAGGCGATCACAGCGAGCATGACGGATTCCACGACGCGGGCGGCGTACGTCGTGAGAGGGTACGCGGGTGGGGACTGCCAGACGACAGAATGGAAGTGGACGAGCGCGAGCAGGCCGACTGCACTCGAGACAATGAGCCTGTATTGCGTCCAGTGACGCTTCAGTTCAAGGCCGTGCATGATTGTTAGCTGTGGAACGGGTGAGTGGAGCGCGTAAGGAGCGTTGGTCATGGGCAGGCACCTGGAGTAGCGGGAGCATAATCGTGATGATGACATGCACGTCTGGCCGTGATGGAGCTTCGCCTTCTTTCGGGGTGAAGGAATGAGAGGATGCGCACACATATAATTGGAACGCGAATGCAAACTAGCGTGAAGGTCAGTTATGCGATGTGATCGGTCGACGGAGGCGGACATACAAGATTGAATGGCGAAGTATCGTTCATGTTCAGGCCCTCGAGGCCGGTCGTAAGGGTGCCGATACAGAGTGCGACGCAGGCGGAGAGGAACGTGTACCAGCAAACGTCCTCCATCTTCTTCGCGGCCGCCCACGCGCCGAGCGGCTGCAGCCACGAGGTCTCCGTGAACAGATACGCCTGGGTGGCCTGCAACAGCAGAACCGTCCACAGGGACACCGCTGTGCCCAGAAGATATAACGAAGGCACTCTGAAGAGTATTCGCGACCCCGCAGACGAGAAGTTGACCGGGAAGATACTCGAGAAGAGGATACGGCGCCACGCGAAGCCCCGCCGGTTGTGGACGGGGAAGTTCATGCTGTGTATGCGAAAGGCGGGCGGTCGACGGGGGGGTACGGCAATGTTCTGGATGCGGTTTAATACAAACGCCTGATCTGTTATTCAGTCAACCTTCTCTTGTGTCATTCAAAAAGAGGCAGGGTGGCAGGTAGAGAAGAGAAATGCAAGACGCCCAATCTCGGCCTCTTTGTAAATCGGGGTGGAGGTGGGGCATTCGTCTTGCCAACCATTTCAGGCCACAGTATCTACAGGGACCAACAAGCCCCAAGGAACTACTCAACCGCTGTGAAACAAATACTCACCATAATGAACAGCCCGACGAAATACCCGGATGTGAGGAACCCCCATGTCCCTGGTATAGGTAGCGGGTTGGTGGCGCTGCCCCTCGGACGTCGCGAGCCGTTCGCGCTGGTGCTCGCATACGACTGCCGCTGTGCAGCCTCGTGCAGGTCCAGGGTGATATCGTCGAGCCGACGGAGCCGGGCGAGGGCACGCGAGGGAAGGCTGAGAAAGCGGTGCGCGAGCCTGAGGCTCGCGTTGAAGAACATGGAGGCGTTGTAGAAAGAGTCGGCCGTCTGTAGCGCGAGGTCCTGCACGGCCGCGTCCATCGCGGCCTACCAGGGGGGCCCGGAGAGAGCAAGAGGGAGTGGTGGCGGAGCGAAGGAGAGGAACTGCTCCCGGCCTCGTCCACTCTGAGTCTTGCTGATCAGTGTCCCTTCGGCGTCTCCCCACGCCCAGGTCCCGACGCCACGTGCTTCGCGGTTCCGACTTTCTCGGGCCGTGTCCGACGGGGAACTTCAACGTATTCGCATAAACCATGACGGGGGCATATATAGTACATAGGGCAGACATGGGGAGAAAGAAGAGGATGAATCAAGATGAGTTCATACTATATTGTTTCAGAGAATTTGCTAAAGGAGCGAAGCTTCTGGCAGGTAGCGTTCAATGACGATGACTGGCGAACGGTATTCACTAGCTGCCTTTCTTAACCGCCTGGTATTCGGACATTTATGTGGCACTAAGTATCATCAAAGACTTCGCCGTACATTACATAAACGCACCTTAGCCTTTCCCCCATCGGGCAACTTCGATTTGGTAAGTATCGTCTGAACACTAGGGAAGCTCGGAGCCAAGTTGGGTGATGTGGGCGGCGTGGGCTGAACCAATGTGAAGCTGATGCCGTGAGGCTCAGAGCTCCTCTGAAAAAGGCCAGCTCCCGCAGAAAACGCTTTAAGGGTAGGGACATACCGGGGCGTGGGGGTGGGCAAACTTGCCATCGTTATTGGTCGACATCTTCGCGAGCGTACAATCCACAAGGGCAAGCTCAAGAGCGAGACGCGAGGAGAGCGGACAAGGGGGAAGAGGCTTGAAGCTGGGACGTCGAGCAATGCATGCCGGACACTCTTATAGCCCTTGCGAGAGATGGCTCGGACATCGTTACGCGTGCTACAATGGGCGGAGTGGCCCGTTCGGATAGACTAGTCTGCCCAGTCCAAGCGTCGAAGACCCGAGAAGTACAATGACCGCGTTTTGAGGGTGCTGATGTTTATGTGAATCTCGCCCGCAATTATATCTGGGCGCGCTCACAGGGGTTGTGTTACTAGGAACCTTGGACGCAAAGGATAGAGCGGCCACCGTGGCCATGGTCCTAGGAAGAACAGGAAGAATAACGAGAGATCTATATGACTCTCTCACAATCTATGCACTAAAAGCTGGCATAATCAGTCAGTCCAAAGACTAGTGCTACGCGCTAGTGTCGAGGGGCTTACCGGGACAATGAGGATCTAACCCTCTTCGGTGATAACGAGGTTTATCCCAATTGAGGGTAAGATTTAAATGTCTGAAGCTCTCGTCACAGGCGAGACTGTTTTCTATCACGACTCCTGGTTGTAAGAGAGGGGTGCCTGGTCCATATCGTGGCCGCCGGATGGTCTAACGGGACATGGGCGGGATGGGACGATGGACGATCAACGTGGCTAGTGTGGACTCCGAAAAGTTGCCGGCCGCGAGTGGTGACGGCATCTACCGCGTACCGCCGTCTGCTTTCCATAAGAACAGAGGGCGCTCGCCGCTGCGTCCCCACCGACCCAAGTCCGTCCCAGGCAATCCTCCAGCCGCGTACGACGATGGGCCCGGGACGAGGACGCGGTCGCGCGGCAGGCGTGCGCCAAGGCGGGATCCGGTCCAGATCGCCCAAAACAGTGAGGCTGCCAGCACCCACGGGCGCTCCAACACAGTCATCCCGCCACTTTGTACTCGTCCATTCCGCTGCACCGCCACTCCCACCCCTGTACACCGACAAAATCACACAATGTACGACCTGAAAGACGTCCTACGACCACATGTATTGTCTCTCAACCTTCTCGACTCGCTCCACGCCCAGGTAGACGAGTACGGGTGCGTCGTGATTTTTTTCTCCCGCCGAGCGTCACTCGCACTCTCGAACTAACCCAAACCGGTTTTTAGCCTCGATGCAGTTCGTCTTCCCTCGCGCCCGCCTAACTCCTTCCTTTTAACCCCCCACACAGCTCAAAGACATCGAACACAAAGTCGCTACCAGTCTCTCCGTCGTCAGATGTAGCATCAACAACCGCAAACCCGTCCACCAACTCCCCCCTGAACTCCTCGCCATCATCTTTCTCCATGCGCTCCCGTCTTATAATGGCGGGTTTCGCGATAGCGGTTTCAACACGCCCGAGATGCGCAATGAACACCTCGCTAGACTGGCCATTATTCAAGTGTGTAGACGCTGGCGCGCCGTCGCACACGACATGGCTTCGTTCTGGACAACCATCGACGCTTCCTCAGGACCCTGGGCGCTCGAATACCTCGAACGCGCAGGGGGAATGCCCCTCCACGTAGCCCTCCGGTACCCCTTGGACAAGACGACCGAGGTGCCCCTGTCTGCGCACAGCGAACAAATCCGCGACCTTTTCCTCGAAGTCCCACGCCAACACTGCGGACTCGTCCCGACCGAGCTCCCCGCATTCGTCCCCGACGCGCCGAACCTCGAAACCCTCTCCATCGCGACGCGCTGCAAAACGTTCGAAGACGGGCGCCCCATGGTCGACCTCGCAGAGTCCCCGCAGCTCTTCCCCCGCGCGCCGCCGCCCCGCCTGCGCACGCTCATCCTCAAGAACCAATGCTGGTTCCCCGCAGCCCCCTACGAGCGCCTCACGCACCTGCACATCGCACAGGGCACACCCGTCGACCTCGCCGCGCTCCTCGGCCTCCTCGGCCGCTGCGCCGCGCTCCAGCAGCTCGTCCTCGTCGACGTCTACCTCGCCAACGCGCGGCAAGTCCCCGACGACCGCGCCGTCGCGCTCCCGCGCCTCCGCACACTCACCCTCGGCATCAGCCAGTCGCGCATGTCCATGCGCTTCCTCCTCCGCCTCCTCGTCCTGCCCCCCACCGTCATCCTCCGCATCGCCGGCCCCGAAGCCGTCCGCGCGCTGGGCGACCTACACCCGTTCCCGCACTTCCCTTTCACTACCGCCTTCGACCGGCTCTACGTCGAGCGCTCCGCCGCCGGACTCGTCATCGAAGCCGCAGGCCCACCATCCAGGCCGGCGGGCGCATCGACGGGACCCGCGCTCCTCCTCGACTTCGCCGCAAGCTACGCGCAGTCCACCAAGCCCGTCACGGCGCTCCTCCCCTCGCTCCTCCCCATCGCCCACATCAAACGGCTCACCGTGCGCGGCTCGCGATGCGACCTCGCCACGGAAGCGCTCCCGCCTCTCCCCGCGCTCGAATGCGCGACGCTGATCGACGACGGTCCCGCGGACGGCCCGCCGTCCGCAGCGCTGAACGACGCGCTGGACGCAGGCAAGGCGCGCTTCCCGCACCTCGCCGCGCTCGAGGTGTGGTCGCCGCGACGTCTGCCGCGGTGTCTGCCCCGACTGCCGTTCGTGCTCCCGAAGCTGAAAAAGGTGACGTTCTGCCACGTGGCCCCGGGGAGCGTCGGGGGGCCGCCGCCTGGGGATGAGTTCCTGCGCGACTCTATCCCGGACGTCGTTTTTAGGACGGTGTCGCACGCAAGAGACATGCCTCCGAGAGGATTTCCGGGCGTCCGGCCGCCCGGGCATGTGTATGATTGGTAATAATACTAGACCAGGTTGGTGGAATGGCCTTGTCCAGCTCGAACACGGTGCTGATACGACTCTTGCTATCATCAGTATATACGGGCTCAAGGGTATCAATATTCAAATTCGACACACGATATGTACCGGTAGCATCCATGTCTCCATACGTATTGTAGTATTCCGGCAGTCCTCGTAATCCAAACACAACGACGATAATCGAACGGGTATTAACGTGCGTTCGAGCGCATAAATTCAGGCCGATAATGGTACACGTACACGGCTACACGACGGGCTGGGTAAGATGCACGAATCAAACGAACATACATGTACTGTGCGTAGGTAGTCAACACGGATAGACGTCCCCGCGTCGTCGACGGAGGCGGCCGCAGCATACGAGTACGCAATGTCCACAGCATAGCACGCCGCACCGCATCCACGGCGTTCTCCACACCCCACACGGTCTGCCGATGCGTATAGACGTGAGCAGCTAAGGCTCGAGAAGGCGGGGCACGCATCGGCGTCTAAACGGCCGCGTGAAGAACGGGAAAGAGGCAATCGTAACGCCGGCCGGGCTGCCTGTCCATCGAACGAGAGGCGAGCAGGCGACCCCCCCCCCAACGCGGAGCTGCCCAAAGCCCATCGATCGGGACGATATCGCGCGCGCCGCAGAGCCCTCCGACCTGCAGGCAGCGACACCACACCACAACCACACCGGCGCACGCCTACTCGATGACCTCGAACCGGCTGCGCTTCGACTCGCGGCCGTCGCCCGCGTCGTCGAGCTGGCGCTTGCCCGACTCGGCGCCCGCGCCGCCGACGCCGTTCGCGCCCTCGAGCGAGCTCACGCCCGAGAACGACTCGCCGTTGACGAGGTTCTGGAGGATGAGCGTGTACTGCTCGTCCGTGAGGCCCATCCCCGCGAGCGGGTTGATCTTCCCGTCCTCGTCGTCTCCCCCGAGCGAGAATCCGAGCGGGAGGCTCCCGCCCGCCTGCGCCTGCGCCTGGACCTGCACCGCGAGCGCGTTGTCGAACGACGGGTCCGACAGCGGCGGCACGCCGACCGAGCGGGGCACGCGCGAGAGCGTCTGGATGACCTTGAGGTGCGTGAGGTGCTTCTCGAGGACCTCCCACAGCCCGTGCTGCGTGAACGGCTTCGGGAGGTGGTCGTTCATCCCGGACGAGTAGTACTTCATGATTTCCGCCGGCTTCGAGTTGGACGTCATGGAGATGATGGGCGTCATGTGGTCGAACTGCCGGATGAGCGACGTCGCGGACACCCCGTCGAGCTTCGGCATGACGATGTCCTACGGGCGCGGACGCGAACGAGGGAAGCCGTAAATGAAGCAAGCAAGGAAGCAAGCAAAGAAGGGAGCAGAAAAGCATCGTGAGCCCAGGCCCCCCGCGCAGGAGAAGCAGCAGACGCAAAAACACGCACCATGAGCACGAGGTCGTACTTTTCCAGGTTCATCTTGTTCACGGCCCCGACGCCGTCGACGGCGACGTCGATCGTGCACCCGAATATCTGCAAAAACTTGCTCGACACCTTCCGGCTCACCGCGTCATCGTCCACGAGCAGCACCCGCGGCGGCACCGCCCAGCCGGGCACGTACGTCGACCGCCGCACCCGCAGCGTCTGCGCGCTGCCCGGCCGCGTGCTCGGGCCCGCAGATGCAGCGCCCCCCGCGCCCGGCGCACCCATCGAGGGCGCGCCCCCCTGTGCGGCCGACGGGGTCGGAGCGCTGAGGAACTGCGTGGGCTGGACGGCCGTCGCGCTCGGTGACGTCGAGCTCTCGCCCTCTTCCTCGGGGTCGCCGCCCATGCCTTCCGGTGTGGGCATGACGACTGCCTGCGAGAGCGCGTTGGGATCGAACGCCCAGTTCCCGTTCGCGTCCTCGAGGGACGAGCGCGGGAGGAGGTGGCCCACCGTGAAGACCTGCAAACCTTCGTGGTTCAGCGTATTTGGGTCGACGCTCAGCCCATACCGCGCCGCGTCTTCCAGCAGAAACGCCGTAGGGTCGAAAGGGGCCGCATCGAGCGTCTGACTCGAAGGACCCGCCGCGTTCTGTTGTTGCTGCTGCTGCTGTTGTGGTTGAGGAGGCGACGACGCGGACGGCGAGGACTGTTGTGCGGCGGGCGCCGCCTGAGAGCGCGCCTTCTGCTGCGAGGCGGGCGACGACGAAGGGGCGGCCTGGGCTTGGGCCTGGGCCTGGCCTGCGTTCTGGGTCTGGGTCGGGTCGAGA
Organism: Trametes meyenii; assembly: GCA_022606255.1. Taxonomy (NCBI): domain Eukaryota; kingdom Fungi; phylum Basidiomycota; class Agaricomycetes; order Polyporales; family Polyporaceae; genus Trametes; species Trametes meyenii. Next base: position 2,397,912 of record JABYQG010000005.1, on the reverse strand, counting down.
GAGGGCGTCGGGCGCATCCGTGTGAGCTCCTCTATGCGCGCGAGCGCGTCCTGGCGGCTCATAGGCCGGGCTGGGGCGTCGACCCCTCCTGGCATTAGGCCCGCGGCCGCGGCCATGATAGTCGACGCGCGGGAGGACGGTCTGGGCGGGCCCCCCGCGTTCCCAGAGGTGGTGAACGTCATGCCCGCCACCTCGGCGCGCCGCGAGATCTCGTTCATCTGGGCGAGCGAGGCCCTTGCGATGTCGCCGTCGGGGTAGGCGCCCATCATCCTCTGGGCCTCCGTTGCGGGGAGGAAGGGGTTCGGATCGGGCGCATACGTGCCTGGGGCGGGGTTCGAGAGCTGCTCCGTCTTCACTTTGCCTGGACCGTGGCCGATGCGGTACGTGAGAGAGCGAGCGGGTTGTATCCGGGAGATTTCGGTAAGAGGGGTGCGCAGGTTACGAGAGACGAAGGACCGGGCGTCGCGTCGTCGGAGAAACCACAAGTCGAGAGACGAGTCCGTGGAATTTGCACAGCGGGAAAGCGAGGACACATGGAAAAAGAAAGGGGCAAATAGTACAAATTAGCTTCCAGACGTCGATTATACTACGAGGAGACAGTCCCACCATTCTCCAGCTGCAAGAAGTATTGTATCAAATTCTGCATCAGTCCGTCCTGCTGCGCCATGTTGCGCTGGAAGTTGACCATCTCTGACAGCACGTTCTGGTAGTTGGTCTCGAGGGAGCGGATGTGTGCCGCCATCTCCTCCTGGTCGCGCGCCATGCGGTCGATTTGGGACTGCAGCGCCTCGACCGTGGCGTTGGACGCGGGACTTGGTGAGTTCGCCCCCCGTCCTGTCGACTTTCGAGCGGCGGGCACTTTGCGCTTGATGTTCTCAAGCGCGTCTCGCCGATCGGCGTGGAAATCAGGATGACGAAATGTCCAGCTCTGAGCGACAGACTGAGGGTAAGCTTAGCCACACTTTCAACAAGCGCGCCACTCCAGCACGCAGAGGCCGTCCACAGACACGTAGCGAAAGCGACACCGGCCACTCCCATCCGCCTGCCGCGCGGTGCTCAGCTAGCGAAGAGAAACAACATGCGACTTTGCACGGCAAGCCCTGTTACGATCTACTAGCTAGCGGGCATCGGCAGGAAGAGAGGAATCGTCAGCATCCTTCACAGACGTCGCGCGCGTCCGTCGCGCAGTGCCCACACCTTCTCTTTGCTCGGGCACGCGTTTCGAATCGGGGCATCGAACGTGCCCGTGGACAGACTCGACGATCGCTCGAGGGCAAAGAAGAGGAAAACTCACGTGCTCGCCAAACTGGTTATCGTCCGTGTTCTTGACCTGTCACGCAGCGTTAGGAAGGGGTCGCTGGAGAGGCAGGGGGTGGAAATCGCGTCTCACTTTGTGAAAGTCGTACTTGTTTAGTTGACGGACGAAGGAGGCGAAATTTGAGTGCTTGAACATGCGAGGGAGGATGGACTTTGTGAACTCGTTCATGTCCTTGACGACGAAGCAGTCGCCGTGTGGGCCCCACGAGACGACGTCGGCAAAGGAGGTATCTTCGAGCATTCTTTTGTACGGACCGTTGATTAGGCGCGGGCGCGGGCTCGGGCGGAGGGGGAGGAGATACGCACTTGTAGAGTTTCTTGACAAAGTCGGATGTGGAGGGCATGCTGTCTTCGGACTCATGCTTGACATGGGAAGAGGAGTGGTGGTCGTGGGAGGAATCGCGGGCCATGTCGCGGTCTGAGCGGTGTGGGGACGAATCCGAGAGGCGGCGGGAGGAGGGGAGATCGTCGCGCGAGCTGGAGGCGCGTTGATGTGACCAGGGGAGGGTGGAACCGCCGGAAAGGGTGTGGGCGGAGAGGGGGGAGGCTGTGGCTGAGAGCGAGGGGTGAGTGTAGGTGGGCGGGGGGTAGCGGGAGGAGGTGGGGAGCTGGGAGATGGGGGGGAGGGTGTTGTTTCTGGGAAAGGTGTTGAGATGGAGCTGGGAGGGAGGGGGGAGGGTGGAGGAGGGGAAGAGTTGCCGCTGGAGGGGCGGGTAGTGGGGAGAGTTGTCCATGGTCTGGACTTGTTAAGAGGAGGGAGGAGGAGGAGAGGGTCGGGACGAGAGTCTGAGAGATGTAGTCTGAGATTGAGATGGACGACTCTTGCAAGCACCAGCCAGACCGTCCTCTTCAAGTTATCCCAATCCTCCTCCGGCCTCCCCGCCGAGATCGCCCCCCGATCGCCCCGCTTTGGCAACTCCTCCGAGTCCATTCCCCGGCCCCTCTTTTTCGCCCGCTTTTCTGCTCCGTTTCAATCGGCGCTCGGCAGCCCTGCGTCCCAGCCCCTGCGCTCGTCCTGCGCTCGTCCTGCGCTCGTCCTGGGCGTCGACGCTGTCTCCTCGACGCGCTCTGCGTCCGGGATCGCTCTCTCGCACAGTCGACGGCCCCCACGCGGTCTCGGCCCTCGCGCGGTGGCCAATTCGTCAGAGGTGCGCTGGCCTCGACCCCGCCGAGCAGGGCCCAGACCCGGCCACCCTCGCAGTCAAACAATCAGGCACACCCTCTCCTCTCTGCGAAACTCGTCCCAGATCCCGGCCGCCAGATTTGCTCGTCCACATTCTCCGCCCCCAGCCGTATAATATTCCTTGTTTTATTCCCTCCTCCGTCGCCGGCAGACGCGCACACACACACGTTCCTCTTCTGCCCCCTTATCGATCCCCGCCAACGCCCGTCTCAGGCCCGGTCGTCCGAGCCACGCGCGACGCCCCACCCGTCCCCAGCCCATCCCGCCCCCGCCGCCCCCCGCCCGCCCCTCCACCGCCGCGGACGTCGTGCCACACTCCCCATCGCACCCACGCCCTCCACTCAGATCCGACAAGCCGTTGCGAACAACGCGGCGGAGACCCCGCGTGTCTGGGCCGAGGCCCCAGCCAGGTCGGCCTGCTCGAGCCCCCGCGACCCGCGTCTTTGCCGCCCCTGCCGCGTGCCCCCTCCTCCTCCCAGGACCTCCGCTTGCAGCGCTCCCACGCGAGGCGAGCCGAACCCATCTCTGATGCTCCGCACCCGTCCGCCCCTCTCCTCCCTTCGTTTTCCTCCCGGCTCCCGAATCCGGCCTGTGATAGGCGCCGTCCCCACAACTGGCACTGCCTCGCCATAACACGCCACAACCTCCGCCCGCCCTCACCCTCACGCCCGCGTCGCCTGACTTTCCGTCCGCTAATAGCCTCGCAGGCGCCCGAGAAGAGAGAACAAAACATACATTGCCTGGTCGCAGCATCCCGTCCTCTCTGATCGTTGCGCGGCTCGTTCATCGCATACTTGCGGGCCCCTCCCTGCGTCCACGACCGTCGGACATGAATCCATGCCCCCATCGAAAACGCCATGTTTGAGTTCTCACTGCGTCCTCTCGGGCGGCCCGGGGCGCTCCCCCATCCTCGCTCGCCGCCGCGGACCTGCCAGGCAATCGTATCGAACGGATTTACAGTGGACATCCCCCGCACCGTCGCCGCTCTCCGACGCAGTCGCGGAACGGCGCTCCAGGCCCTCTCCATAGGCACTCACAGCAGAACTCTCTCAAGTCAATGAACCTCGGGGCGCGCTGCCGCAGGCACTTGGCTTGACTTATTGTCGTGCGCGCCCACCGACACGCCCCGTCGGAATGCGCATACCGAGCTGCGTCCACGGCATTCTGCGACGACCCTGTGCCCCTATATTACGGCGTCGCGACTTCGGTACTTGCCCTCGTGCTGCTGTCAAGTGAAGTCAGCCAGCAAACGTAGCCGATCAGTGGCCCGACGACGTGCGAGGGCTGCTCCGGCGACATCATGCACGCGGCCCACGGGCCCGCAGCTGATGTTTATACATGTAACGCAGTAACCGCCTTCCATCGCAGTACCAGGCGGGCGGGCGTTCAGTAGCCTGCAGCACGCCGACTCGCACAGCGTTTGGCAGCCAGGGGACCCGCCAAAGTCTAGAGTCCAAAGTCTGGACAGCGGCCGGCCTGCGCCTGGGGCGCACGACCTGCCATTTATCCCCCCATCCACGCGCCTGCACCAGCACCGGCACCTCCCCCGCACGGAACGGACGTACGTCGACGTCGTCCGCTTCCTCCCCGCCGCTCGGCTCCTCCCGCCCTCCCGCCCGCCCGCGGGCCGTGGCAACGTTAACTTTCTGCAGCCCTTCCAGACGAGTAAGTGGTAGTAGGCGCCATCTTGGCTGCGCAGCCGAGTCGACGATCCCGAGGACGAATTCGAACTCCCCGCACCCAACCGAATTTCGCACCGTCGCCGCGCGGCGGGGAACCCACCACCGACAGCACTAAGGTGCTGTCAAGGGGTAAGCAGGCCGTCCGCTGGCGCCGCCGCTGCGCGGCTCCAGCAAGGGAAGCCCGCCAGTAGTACTAGTAAGTACGATGGGCGCTGGTGTGGATGTGGCCATGGTCCGCTCGGGACTCGGAGTCGGGAATCGGGATGGTACGTGCGCAATGTGTATACCGTTACGTACGCGCCGCGGGAGGCCCGAATGCACACTACATACGTCGACGCTGACGTCGGCGGCGCACGGTGTACCCGCGACGAGGGCCCAGTCCGCGGTCAGAATTTATCAAGGGGGCCGGGCGGCGTCTCGTGCCAACGCGCGTGCGTCGCGAATTACTTACCCGTAAAGCCGGTCGCAGCTGGCGACTCGCAGCCTGCTGCCTTCGTCAGCGCTGGGGGGGAGCTCGAGGTCTGCCCTGGTCTGCCCCGCCGCAGCATAGTACTCGGTGTAGGCACGCAAGCCCCTGACGCGGTTTACGGTGGTGAATAGCAAGGGGCCGGTTTTTTCTGCGAGTCGTAGCGCAATGTACGGTGGCCCTGGCGGGAGGATGGGCTGTCGTCGGAGAGCCCGACGCACTTCGCACGCACAGGCCCGCCGCCTCTCGAATTAAAATATTAACCGCGCACGGACCCCGCATAGCTCAGTACTGGGACCGCAGTGGACGGTTCGTCCGGCCACCCCGGATGGCCCACCACGCCTCGAGCCTCGAGCCTCAGTCTGGCCCGGGAGACGTCCAGGACTCGCCCTCCCGCCGCGAGCGTAGATAAGTACACCCGCGCCGTCCTCTCCAGGGATTTTTGTGCTCCTATTACTGCTTGATTTTATTCACTGGCTCGAGCTCTCGTCCGCCGCAAGCCTACCCGCTGACCCAGGACTTTCTCATACCATGCGAGCCCGCCCGGTGCATGTCTTCGAGTACCCCTGGGGCCTAGTGAACGTCGACAACGTCTACGAGCTTGCGGCTGCCTCTTGGACGGTTTATGCCTCGGTGAGCACCTACTGCGCCGCCCGCAACGGCCTTGTAATCCGTCCGACACCATCCCAAATATTCCCCCCCCCCTTCCGATCCGTGAGGAGCCTCCAGCAGGACGTCCGGCAGGGTCTCCGTGCAGAGAAGAACGTACTAGCCGAACGTCCGAACAAGTCAGACATATCAAGGCCTTCCGGCAGTGCCGCCACGGCTAGTAGCCTCCAGGCATATAGTAGCCGGCCCCCGCTCCGAGGTCGAACGGTCAAACAACTTTTTTCAAGGCCGCCGGGTGGATGTGAATGAGGTGTTCCAGTAGCCCCAATGATTCTACGGTGCGTAGCCGAACGCACTCCCCGCAACGGCCCTTGCGAGTCAGGCTAGTACTAGCACCTTCCCCTCCCTCCCTCAAGCCACTGTTGTCCAAGACAAACGCCGCGAAACTTGAAGGTTTGAAAGGCCCGTAGGGTAGCCGGTCAACCTAGCTCCTGGCCGTGTCTCAGGCTCGAGTCTCCTCCCACCCTCCGCCCCTGGGACTAGATTGCCAGGAGCCGAACCTTCCGGCACAAGTCGCTTGCGATCTACCCGTCGAGATATTCACCTATCCGCAGACCAAGCACTCAGTCCTCGATGTTCGGTACAGAGGCTTACGTAGTACGCTGGGGCCCTGGAGCTCGTGTCTTGCATCAAACCTGCGTGGTCCACCCGCATTTATTGGACGCCAGCCCTTACCATTACTTGCACGCTATCGGCTCGGAGGCCGCTAGTACGCACTCAGCCTACGGTGGTTTACCACGGTATAGCGGCCGGAACGACAACGAAGGTGAACCGCATCGGCCGTCGTAGCATGAACACGTACGACCAAAGTGGAGACACATCCTGGTGTATCGGAAGCTTTATGTATAATGGACATATATCGCGCGTAGTAACATCCTTGATTCTACATGTAAGTCGTATATCGCGCTACAGTGATCCCAAGCCCGTTTACCCGTGTCCGGCACGGTTCCCTTGGGCTAGCACGGTATAGAATACCGGTACCAATGCTGGTAGGAGACTTCATCGGTTGGCCACTTACACGTACATGTGTATGAATGATCCTAGCTAGAAACATCACGCCTGTGAAAGTTAATTATAACGGGCAGCGGCACACGCTTCGCAGCCGAACAACTCCGTGTTAGCACCTCCACAATTCTGTTCGAACCGAGTATTAGTGAGGCCAAGTCACCGCGAGAGCCACTCAACGTAAATACGCGACAGTAGAAACACAATCGACGAAGTGCATGTCGCTTTATATTTAACGGGCGGCTTACCAGGACGCTGTGCGTACCTGTATTATCATCGTTGCATCTTTCACGAACCGACGGTCGACGTATTATTTCGAAGAGCTGCAACCGATATCCCGTCAGTCAGGTATTCCAACACAGGCAGGTAGGCGAGTGCCACCGACTTGTATTCGACAATCGCCTGACGTTCACATTGGCACGCCAGAGCGTGTGACGCGGGAGAAGCATGTCCTAGACGCCGATCATGCTCCCCGACCGGCTGCAGGTGAGTAGACTTGCGTCATATGTGCATACACGAACCTTGATACATACAAACATCTGACGCAAACACGTAACCAGCCATGGACGAAGGAGACGACCAACCGTACAGTATCGCTGGCTATGGGCAAGAAAGATATCATAGGAAGAAAACGAACGCCGCACCGCATGTTCTACCTCGTCGCTCCCGTCGAACTCGCCTCGTGTCTCCTCGTCGCACCGGGCACGATAGCCAGCGGACATGATAACAGCAGGAAAGTCAAAAGGTGATGGGTAGGAAGCAGTGGGTGGATGGGACGGACTGTTGACACGCATCCCTTCGTCGTCCCAGCTAAGCGCCGTTTCACTCCTCTCTGAGTAGCTCTGAACGCGTGACCTCGGCACAACGTCGAAGAAGCGAAGGGCTAGAGGAAATCCTCCGCCCTTGCTCGCTTCTTGCCACGCATTTCCTCTGCGGATACGTTCGGCACCGGGCCATCAGCCTTCTCATTCGAGACAGGGAAATAGTACTTCGGATTTCTTGACCGCCTCTCCTCCTGAAGGTGTATGTCAGTTTCTGAATATCATCGCTCATGCAGATGACAATGACGTACCGGCGAGAAGTTCGCATCATCCCATTTGAGGGCCGTCCCCTTCTTGAAGGGAGGGTTAACCTGCGCCAAGGACTGGTTCGGCAACACCAGAGGAGGTGGAGGCACCGTGGATACGGGCTGCTGCATGTGGCTAGGCGGCGCATTCTGTGCAGGGGGGGCTGGAAGCGCTCCAGCCCCGGGAACACCAAGCACGCCAGGAGGGGGCGGAGGTGACGCTGACGACGCACCGGGCATAGGAGGCATGTGCATTGGTGGCACACCAGCACCGGGGGGAGGAGAGAAGCCGGGAGGAGGCATACCGGGAGGTAGCACTCCTGGAGGCATAAAAGGAGGTCCGGGAAAGGGGGGCCTGACACCCGGAGGGAATGGCGGAGCCCCCGGAGGCATCATCCCAGGAGGAGATCCCGCGAAAGGCGGCATTGGAGGGAACCCGGGTGGCGGTACCATACTAGATGATGTAGGTCAGGAATGACATGCAAAACGTTTGAGATGAGGTCTGAACTTACCCCGGAGGCATGGGAGGCATCCCGGGCATGGAGAAGGGAGGTTGACCAGGGAAACCTGGGGGTGGTACTCCAGGCATGAAGGGAGGCGCACCTGGGGGCATCATCGGCGGCACTCCAGGAGGAGACATTGCCGGCGTGGGGATAGCGGGAGTTGGCGGGACAGCATACGTCTGAGAAGGAGCAGCATATACGGCGCCTCCGGCAGCTTCGGGAACTATGGGAGCCGCAGACGCCTCAGAAGCACCCATTAGGGCTTTGTGTGCTTCCAGTTGCGCCTTGAGCTCTTCCTCGGAAAGGGGCCGGTTCTCGACTTTCGGTCGCTTTGACTGAGGTTGGGAGATGGTACCTGGGTTAAGACCTAGCTCAATCTCCTTGCGTCGCTTGTAATCGGCGACGTCGGGGGCAGGTATGCCCTCCATTCCAAATATCTCGACTTCGTACCCATCCCGACCTGGCAGGGCGTTTTCGATCCGAGGGAGGCTAGGTTTGCGGTATTAAGAAGGAAGGACTAAGTGCCGAGACGTCATGACTCACTTTTCGGGTTCCAGCTTATGCACTTGTTGAATATGAACCGCCAGACCACCCGCGGTGTTCAACCGACGAGGACACATGTTACATTTGAAGTGTTTGGCCTTCTGGTGCTGCATCAAAACTGCGAGACAGATGAGATCTGTCCTCGGTGCTAAACATCGAGCTATTCACCTTTCTCGTCCTCGAATTCCCTCTCGCAATACCAGCACCACGGGCGGAGGATCTATACACGGTTGAGAACAAATACTGCCGTTACAGGGGGCGGCATACCTGCTTGTTCTTTTTCTTGGCCATTGCGCGCGTCGAGTATGTATATGTGTAGAGTTGGGTACGGCGGAGACGAGCGGCGAGGACGAGAACCGCGTCGAGGATGGTAAGCCGGGAAGTTTGTAAAGTTCGCGCGGAGTGGCGGAGCCTGTAAAGATAAGGGTTCTGGGTTAGTGTCGGAGATCGGAGTAAGGTTGTCGTGGCGCTGGCGACGGCCCGAGGTCACATACCACAATAACTCGCCTCTCCCCGCGCCCCGCCAGGGTTACTTACGTCGTATACCTCGACGGTAGCCAACACACCCAGGACGACCATCTACCGTCGACCCGCTGTCTAGTGTTCGCGGACGTTCCCCCCAAGGCCTGGAACAGCGCTCGACTCATTTGTTCCACATGGGCATTCGTGGCCCATAAACCACACCTCCCGGCGCATCCCGCCTCTCCCCAACTCTACAGCAATATGATGGGCCGTTCTCCATTGGAATACGTCTTCATTCGCCTCTCCATCCTCAGCCTTCGACTCATTGCCCCGCTAAGCTTCCTCTACATTTTCTACAGCTGCTATCATGGTCGATTTTTCTACTCGCGGTGGCTAGGCGTGTATGCGTTCGCGGAAGCCGCGTTCTATCTTCTCGTCTTCTTGCCCAGAAGTCGACTACTGCAGAAGGTGAGGATTACTTCTGCCAGAGCTATGGGTGTATGTTCTCTTGTACAATAAGCGTGAGTAAGTTGCCAATGAAAGGCGGTGGTTTTGACCGCTCCGGTCGCCCAGAGCAACACTGGTGAACTACTGCAGCCATCCACCTCGGCCTACGAATGCATACGACTGCCACAATGACTTGCTGTGCTTTCATTTAGAGGCGGTCTACTAATGTACCCCTACGTTAACTCCAGGCTGCACGCCATCCACCATTGCCCTCTCGAGAGCAAAGGGAAGCATTGTTCGCCAAATGTTTCGCTCGGGTTGCCGACAGCCAGCAGGCATCCGGGTGGTTTTTCTCTAACATGTTGGGCGGCATCAAGCGCGACAACATGGTCGAATGGCTACTCTGGGCGTTATTCGGAAGCCATCGTGAAGGTATGAAGGAGGAATGGGCGGAGGAACTACAAGGGTACGTGCACAAGATGGAAGGACTCATTGGCCGCAAGATGGATGAGGGTTGGGACCATACTGTGCGCTGTATGAAGGTCTCTCTCGATCCCGTAGATATGGTTCATAGGCCGCTATTGTGGTATTCGGTGAGTACATACATCCACTCAACGTACAACGTCCGTCGGTTCACGCTTCGAACCAGATTGTTGCGATGATAGACACTATCACAGCTGTCACCTTAATGCGTCATGGCTTCCGTCACTTCACCTCCAGTCGTTACGCGACGTGTTTTCCACCTCGTACATTCACAGCCTTCTCCAACAAAGCCCCACATCCGGATCTCGTGTACTGGATGCGTCCACATCGGTCTACCACGAAGGATCCGATTTTCGTCCTCCACGGCATCGGGGTAAGTTGAACTCGCATCCCTCTAAGTGCTCTAGCTCAAACATGTTTAGATTGGCCTTTGGCCGTACGCCCCCTTCCTCGCAGATCTCGTCAAAGCGGACCCCGACGTCGGCATCATCGCTATCGAGAACCTTTCGATCAGCATGCGCATCTCCCCGCCCCCACTCACGCGCGAAGCCATGCTCGAATCCATCCTCGAGCTCCTCGACGCGCACGGCCTCGACCGCGTCATCGTCGTCGGACACTCGTACGGGACGGTCGTCGCCGCGCACATCCTCCGCGACCCCAAGCTTAGTGCCCGCGTATCCGCGTGGCTGCTCATCGACCCGATCCCGTTCCTGCTGCACCTGCCTGCGGTCGCGTACAACTTCGTGTATCGCCCGCCACGCACTGCGAACGAGTGGCAGCTGTGGTACTTCGCGAGCCGCGACCCGGACATCGCGCGCGCGCTGGCGCGACACTTCTTTTGGGCGGAGAACATCCTGTGGAAGGAGGACTTGGCCGGAAAGGAGGTCGCTGTGGTGTTGTCTGGCAAGGATCAGATTCTCGATGCGGCAGAGGTTAGGAGGTATCTCACCGACGAGGAGGACGGTGAGATACGGTTTAGATGGAAGACGGCGGGCTTGGAGGTGCTCTATTACTCCGATCTGGATCATTCGCAGGTGCTTGATACCCCCGCCCGTCGACGGCCCATGGTAGACATCATCCAGAGGTTCCAAGCTCATAGACGAGCGGATTGAGCTCATCTCCCTGGGCCTGCGGGAAGTTTATGGATGGGTGCGATCCTCGAGTGATACCCGTTTTTCAGACTGATATTTTGGAGGTTGCGCCAGCTCAGCCTGCTGCGTTCAGACGTATGCTATACCTATATTACCCCGTAGAGGAAATACACGTCCATAACTTAGCGTACAAGTAGTCCCTGAATCGTCCCGAGCTACAGCATGTGAAGAATCGTAGTCCGTGCGCCAGTCTAATATACCAAACACACACCCTTCCCCTCCCATTGATCCCAATTCTGCACCGCGCCCGTCACAATAAAGTGTGCGGTGTCCTTCCTCGACACCGTGTACCCACCCTCGATCTCTCCAGCGACAGCTTTGTACCCTGGCTTCCCGGGCTTAGCCTCATCCGCCTTGCATGCGCCGTCCGACAAGAGAGACGGGCGAATGATAACAATTCTCTTGAACTCGCCCTCAGCCGGTGCGTCCGGGAGCGACGTCCAATCCCTCGGGAGGAGCTCGGCGCGCGGTTCCTCGTCCGTCCACTTGCGGCCCATGCAGTGCGTAAGAACGCGCTCCGCACCGAGCTTGTCCGCGTGCGGGCTGCCGAGCATGAAGCTGTAGAACGCCTTCATCGCGAGCGGCAGCGTCTTGTGCGAGTCGTGCGTGATGCCGCGCGAGGTGACGACAATGAAGCGGGGCTGCGCCTCTGGGGCGCGGAGCGCCGCGGGCACGGTGCGAAAGAGGTTTAGCAGCGAACGGGTGCAGATGTCGGCGGGTTCAAGAACGAGTCCCTTTGTGATGTGGAAGTTTGGGTAGCCACCTGTGTCCGAAGGTGTAGGTCAGCTTTTAGGCTATTTAGTCATGACATGCTCGCACTGACCGATGGTGAAGATTACGAAGTCTATTGAGCCGTTACCGGCCTCGAGAGCGGCTTGCCAGCCTTTCCGGACGTCCTCAAGAACAAGTGCATCCCCTACCACAAGGCGTGCCTTTCCTTGCTTGATATATGATTGGATCTTTTCATCGCTGTCGAACACAGACGCCCTGCGAAGAAGGAACGTTATTGTCGCCCCTTGCTCTGTAGCACTGAAGTGAGCTTTCATTTTGGTGCGGTCGAGATATGACGTACCGAGAAGGCGGAGCGCGGTGTAGTAGCCAATGTTCTTGGAAGCACCGAGAGCGAAGACGTTTGTACTCATGTTTTATAAATCGTTGACTAGTGAAGATGTGGAAGTTGCTGTTTCTGCAGCTGGAGAGCTGTGGTGGTGACTGCCATGAGCAAAGACTATCCCACCTCGCCTTTATACGCTTGCGACCGTGTTTGTACGTACTACTACGTAGGGTGCCCCTGACCGGTACCGACCGAGTCGGAGGCATGTCAGGGGCGACTCGATTTGTTTGGGTCCGATCCCAACCTCCGAGAGCGCGCGATCGCCAGATTCAGATGCAAAGCAAATGCGCTGCAGAAATATGCACAGCTGCTTGGTAGCTGCGCTGCCGTCCATACACACTTACGCGTCAGTACTTGCGCCTGCCTTCGAGGACTCAACTGCGGTACGGCGACGTACTAGAATTTCACCTCGATTAAGCCGTCGTGAACACGCCCGAGGGCCGAGAGTGATAGCTCGCGCGTATGTGACATCAACGTTAAAGTCTGCAACGTGTTGCGTCCGCGCAAGTACAGTGAATTAAACGCCACCGACGACCAGGTGATTCGTCTGCCACCAGCATAGAGGAATTCAATTCGTAGAAGAGCCTTTCGGGCCAACCAGAGTCAGTAATGGACTGATGAGGTGGCCCATAAGCGCAGTGCACAGCTGCAAAAGTGCAGCGTCGTCGAGATCGCAGCAGAATACGCGGCCGCAGACGGCGCAGTGCTTTTGCGATTCCGCAGAAGTCAGACATGCAATTTCATCAACAAGGTGAGAAGACCGGAAGGTCGGCACCTGTAACAGCACCGGCTAGTAGCATTCTACAAGGCCTTGAGACATGTCACTGGACATTGGTACCGAAGACGTGGTGCATCTGAAGCCAGAACATCTCCAAGGCGCAGCAGAACGCACAACACAATGTTGCGTAAGACGAAGGCGCATGCTCGATATAACTCTCAGTAGGCAGGGGGTGCTCCATGTGAATCTTATAGCCTTAATGGCGCAATTATGGCGGGTGGTATACGGTCACTTGAAATACACCTCATATCGACTTCGTTGGGTTGGTGGTTAGTGGAACCAGTTGAAACACGAAATGGACGCCGCAGCGCAGCCTGCGTGAAGATCCAGCACCACTACGGAAGACAGGTGTCCCGATGCGAAGCGAGTGGGAAAAAGGATCGGCAGCAGACTGCACTGCGGCACCGGCCAATGTGCTTGCGGCATATCACCAATGAACGGATTCGCACGACACATACGTGCGAACCATTGCGGGCGCGAAGACAGATGAGTTTGGTCACCAGCGAACCCTCCTCACCCAGGTTTCGCTACCAATTTGAGGGGGTGCGCAGCAAAAGGACGTGTCAACGCCGGATGGGTAATTCTACGCCATGAGCAGTACAGCAGGGTTTTCTAGTGGTGCGACTCCTTGGCGATTTGAGCTGCGTAGGGGTTGCGGGGGTCGTTGCGGTAGCCCTCCGCTGGAGGCGTGTCGTGTCAGCAGGAACCACCTCGCTAACGACTGGTACAAACTCACACTTAACACCCAATTCCTGCGCCTTTCCAACCAAGAAGACCGTCAGCACGCTGGCGGCGACGAAAGGCCACATCGGCTTGGCGACCTGAAGAAGAGAGACATGTCAAGATGTAGTCGCGGGTCGATTGAGAATGGGACGTGCGGGAGTGGGCCACTTGCGGAGACCAAGGAAGCTCATGACGGAATATGCCTGATGAAGGAAGTTAGCCTCTGTACGTTGAGAAACCCTAGAGAATACGTACAGTTGGGGAGGCGGGTGTGGTGGACGTTGACGAAGAAAACGCAGCGGGAGGTTACGGAATGAAGCCCCCCGTCGGTCAAACACTCCGACTACTTATGTTGTTAAATGGATAGTAAGTATGAGCGATCACTGTGTAAGCAATTTAAAGTAATGGATTAGTTCACAATTTGTTACCGGCCCAGTTAGGCAACTCAGCGAGTCTCGTAAGCGCCTTTGTAGGTGCTGCTTAGCACTGAGCAGGGCTTAGCGGACACCACGACGAGGCTTGCAGTGGCCAGGCTCGAGACTCGGCAGTATCTCTAGTGTACTCTCAACGTTCTGCGCTAGACTGGAGTAGCTTGTCATCTGAAGTTCAAACAAACTCGGAAAAGGATACTGATACTGCTTGGCTTTGTATAGTGCGCACTCGTCCTTGTCCCGAGCTATTCGAGTGAGGACCACGGGACCCTTCTACAGTATACATCGTCGCGACTACCGGTGGCGGGGGCGCCTTGTGGTTTATACGATCCAATTGAATCATGGCACAACCAGTCGCCGCAGCCAACGCCGCTCCCGCAGTGAGTATCTGAGCTCATACGGACACTGCATACTCATCTTCCGTGCCCGCACAGTGGAGGCAATTCCCATTCTTTGATGTTGTCCCCGTTAAGGACATTCATGATTTAGGCAGCGCGCCCGAAGTCTTTCAGGTAAAGTTAACTCGACTCCGCGCCATCCTGCAGCCTTGACCAATGCATGCAGAAAACCCCAGAAATATCGACTATCACTGCCTCCTCAGCCGGCCTCGTCGTAGCCGACATACACGGGAGTGTTTACCTTGTCAACCGGGACTTCGAAATCGGAAAGAGTTGGATTGCACACACTGGCGGTCGTGTTACACATATGGCCGAGCGCAAGGGTATTCTCATAACGCTTGGGGTAAGCAATCGTATCTGCTCCTGTCCCACGTCCCGTAAGATGACCGTGACCAGGAAGAAGACACAGCACGTCATCCGCTCTTCAAGGTGTGGGACCTACACAATTTTGACAAGAAGAACGGTGCTCCCCTTCTACTCCGATCTGCCAAGGTTCAGAGCGGGAACCGCCCCCATCCCGTGAGTTTCCTATGCCGGAAAGCTCAAAGAATAGGCGTGAATATCAACGTATAGGTCTCTGCAATAGCTCTATCTGCTTCGCTTGCGTACCTTGCGATAGGTCTTGGAGACGGAACCGTCATCCTGTACCGCCACCTTGACCAGTCCATATACTCTGCCTCTGGTTCTCTGAGCACGCTGCCCAAGCCTCGTGTTATCCACGAGTCCCCTACGGAACCCATCACTGGGCTAGGGTTCAGGGAGCCTACCGAGGAGAACCACAATGTGTACTTGTTCATTGTCACGACGAACCGAGTATTGTGCTACCAAGCATCAGGGAAGGGCAGCGGTGGGACGCCGACAGTTGTCGATGAGATTGGTGCAGGGCTTGGGTGCGCGACGATGGATTGGAAGGTGCACGAGATCGTAGTTGCAAGGGACGAAGCTATCTACCTCTGTGGCACCGAAAGTCGAGGCCCTTGCTACGCATACGAAGGTACGACCGTCCTTTGCGCGCATATACCCCGATTAATCGTTACATCAGGGCCGAAGTCCAGCATTTATACCCACAGAAACTATATCGTTATCGTCTCCCCTCCTTTCACGCCTTCCGCATCTGCAGCATCTGCAACAGTCAGGAATTTTGTCGCCAAGAACAGCGCCCCTCCAGGTGCTGACATCACAAAGCTGACCGTGTTTGACCCCGAGAATCAGTATGTTGCTCATTCCGGTACGTTCACGGACGGCGTCCGGGAAGTTTTCTCTGCGTGGAGTAAGCTCTATGTCTTGTCGAATGACGGCAAGGTTCGTCCCTTATTTCAATTCGTGAGGGGAATGCTTTTAATACCTTTTCTCAGCTGTTGTGCTTAGAAGAGAAGCCTACATCGGCGAAGTTGGACATGCTTTACCGCAAAGGCCTCTACACTCTCGCTTTGAATATTGCAGAGACCCAGAAGCTCGATGAGTCTCATATCGCCGACATTCACAAGCAATACGGCGACCATCTGTACGCGAAGGGTGACTACGACAGTGCGATGCAACAGTATATTCAGACGATTCGTTACGTACAACCTAGCTACGTCATCCGAAAGGTGAGTATTGTTCGGTACCTAGATATTCCACCAAGGCTGACGTCCTTGTAGTTCCTGGACGCGCAAAGGATACATAACCTTGTGACGTACTTGCAAGAGCTCCATTCCCTGGGCCTAGCAAATTCGGATCACACCACCCTCCTTCTGAACACTTACACGAAGCTCAAGGACGTTGCGCGCCTCGATAGCTTTATCAAGCGCGAGTCGTTGCGCACGGCTACCAATGGTGACAAGGATGATCTCCCTTTCGACCTCGATACGGCTATCCGAGTGTGCCGCCAGGCAGGATACTTTGAGCACGCATCGTACCTAGCAAAGAAGTACGAGCGACACGAAGATTATCTCCGGATACAAATTGAGGATGCGGGCAACTACAAGGATGCGCTCACCTACTTGCGGCGGCTTGGTGTGGAAGCTGTGAGTTGATTGCGCATTGCGTTCCTTCTATCCACTGACAATCGTTCCCAAAGGCCGAGAGCAATTTGGCAAGATATGGCCGCGCTATGCTCGAAAACCTCCCGGAGGAAACGACGGATCTCTTGATCGACATATGCACGAGCCTATCCCCACCATCAATCGAGCCCGAAGTGATTGAGGCGGCACCTGTCAAGCAGTCTAGTGGCGGACCATCTTACCTATCGTATCTCGCGCTGAACAGAGCGTCAGGCGCGAGCACGTCTTCACCCACAGAGAACCCGCCGCCCTCTACCTTGCAGACGAATGGGACCAATGCTCCCGACGCCTTGGTTCGTCGAGACTCTGTACATGAGGCATCCCGGACGTCGACGCCCCCACCTGCCACGCCCACTACGACAGCTGCATCGAAACTCCACCCCAACAACGTGAAGCGTCCATCCCCTCGCCTGTATTTCGCACACTTCGTCGACCATCCCGAGCACTTTGTCCGTTTCCTTGAGGCTGTGGCACGCCGGCGCTGGGGACAGGTCGTCGAAAATTCTGCGGATTCGCTTCCGGTTGAGACAGACCCAAATGCAGACGACCAAGCGGAACAACGCGACCAAGCGTCAGTGTGGAATACCCTGTTCGAGCTGTACCTCGCCCAGCCCATCGGCAGCGCGGACCTCCAATCCAACGCGAAAGCTCTCGCGGTTCTTCAAAACACCCGCCTACCCTATGATCCAACACATGCACTCATTCTATGCTCGACGCGCGGGTTCACTCCCGGACTCGTCTTGCTTTGGGAATGTATGGGCATGCACGAAGATGTCGTTCGGTTTTTCATGGATCGACATCAAGAAGGCGACGCCGAGGCGAGCGCAGAGGTCGTGCGGCGCCTCGACGAGTATGGTCCGGGACGCCCGCAACTATACCCGTTAGTGCTGCGATTCCTGACGAGCAGCCCGGCACTTCTTACCAAGCATCGCGAGGACGTGGGACGAGTATTGAGGGTGATCGACGAGGAGAAAATCATGCCACCCGTGAGCGTCGTACAAGTCCTGAGCCGGAACAGCGTTGCCAGTGTCGGACTCGTGAAGGAGTGGCTGATGGCGCGGATTAAGAACGCGCGGGAAGAGGTCGAGACGGTGAGCGCGTCCAAGCAGAGCACAGCGGCGTGAATGGTAGACTCACAATACTTACAGGACCAGAAGCTGATTACCTCGTACCGCACCGAAACGGAGGCAAAAATGCGACAGGTCGAAGAGCTTTCGGACCCGGATCACCCGCGCGTGTTCCATGTCACGCAGTGCTCAGCGTGCCAGGGTGGGCTCGACCTTCCCGCGGTACATTTTATGTGCAACCACAGCTATCATCAACGGTGAGTTGTCCGCGTATGCTACACAACCACAAGTACCAAACGTAATCGCCCTATAGATGCTTGCCTCAGAACGAAACCGAGTGTCCAAACTGCGCGCGCGAGCACGGGATCATTCGGGAAATTCGGCGAAACAACGAACGACTTGCGGACCAGCATGATCTGTTCCTTTCGGAGGTGCGGGAGGGTGGGTTCGACGCACTCGCGGGGGGATTCAGCCGTGGCATTCTGAACTTGGCGAGAGCCGAAGACGTAGCAGCGTAATATTCACAAGACGTACACTATATAAGTACATCCAGTGCGTTGACTACGGAGGGAAATTCGGCGCACAGTATGTGGGGTGAAACGGGGCCATTTGCATTCAAGCTGCGGGGCCTTTACAAACATGACATGTAGGACGTCTGCAAGTCGAAGTTCATCCTGGGACAATTCGTGAGCAAGAATGCGGCTCACATGCGTGAACCACTATGGAGACGCGTGCACGTCACTAATAGTTCTCAGGGATGTTCGTATTCTGCACACATGCCAGAACAAAGCTCCCTTGATGTATTAGATTGAGGGAGAATCTCGACACTCGTCCTTCCCGGCAAGCGACTCATCGTCCGCGCAGGCATCATAATAAATGTCAGCTACAATATCATCCTCACTCATACTGCCCAGGCTCTCCTCCGCGGTATGATACTCGTCCGTATCACATTCATTCTCTCCATGTTTGGGCTCATCAATCTTGTCGCTGACGTCCTTGTGCCACTCGTTGTATTCGTTGATATCTAGAAATGCACGTCAAGCTACTCACCGCGCGCCCCAGTACGTCGATTAGGCACACCTAAGATGGTGATATCGTCCCTCAATTCCCGGAGCAGCGCTAGTATATTGTCCCTAAGCACTTCGCACAGCCAATTGATCCTAATACGATCCGGGCGTTCAATAGTGGGCATGGTAAATTAGCAATGATCAAGGGACGGACTGGGCCACAGATGCTTACTTTGTCTGAATAGAAAACATTCTCCCGTCGAGCACTTGCGTCCATTGGTATATCCGGGCATACAAATCATCGTTTATCCGTTCGAAGTGCGGCCCGGGATCGAAGGTGATGCCCGTCGGGAGGGACAAAGGATCCTTCTCCGTCGACCAGAATCCCCATGGGATAGTCGAATTGTGATACATCTGCCCAGAGGTCCCGTGTTGGAAAGTGAAGAAATACAAAGGTGTGGGTAAAGGCTCGTGATCGGAGGGAAGGCCGATAACCGACGTCTCCGTAAAATAGTCGATTCTGCTCACTGGCATTGATCAGTATCAAAGTATTGCAGCCCCGCGGGATGGTAATTCGGTCAACGTGCGTACCTAGCCCTAAGTCCTGGCCTTCTTCCACGACATTAAAAGCTAGAACGGTATTCTGCACAACATCGCCAATATCGGGGAGACAGACAGTTTGGCTGAAGAGGAGCGTCATGTTTGGGGGTATCTCTCGAATCTGGTATCTGGTCAGGAAGTACGGCGACGTCAATGAAAGAAGTTATTCAAGGAAGTAGGCGATCTAGTTCTTACCGTTTCCACCTGGTCCTTTTGAAACCAACTTGGAGCTCAAAGTCTGCACACATCGCCGTAGCATTTTCAGGATGATCCCAGTCGGCGCCGAGGGCATGCCTTCCCCTATACCTATTACGCAGATAGTAATCATCTGGATCCTCGTTTTGGTCGGCCTGAGAATCGGGAGGAAGAACGAGCGCATAGGGTCTACAGCTAAAGAAGTGCTCAATACTATCAGGTGCTCTACTACGCGACGGCACGCCGTCGTAGGCAGAACGACTTTGCGCAGTGTTTTCGTAGGGGACCGAGATGTAGCGTGGGCGCACCCATGACCCAATTTGAGGAATTTCATGCGGAGGAACGGCCGCCCAGAAGGTTCTGCAGGTGCGCGGGAGTTGAACGATGGTGCTATTCGTGCTACGGGATAACAGCCCGAACCATAACCTCGCGATATCGCACGGATCGTAGCTTGTAGCTTGTAGGGCCAGGGAGCTGAAGTCTGACGGGGGTTCAGCAAGTGGCGGTTCCGTTCCTCGCATGTAGGCAGGGGATGGGATACATACTGCTCATCATGTTTTCCCGCCGTCTTCTATCTGAAGAGACCGTGAGCTGTAGGCCAAACGTTAATCACAATTCACATTCGCAAGATTAAATGGCAGAGGATGAACTCGGTCGGTATTTACTGTATTGTTTGTCGCTATCCCTTGAGAACTCTCTGAACTCATCAACGGAGCAAGAGACCATACAAAGCGGCCTCCGCCACGCGGGTCGAACTGCAGCTCACGCTCACCAACAACATAGACGGATTCGTCCTAAAGGCAGAGAAAATGCATCAGCATAACACATAATATCCCAAGAACTTGTGTACGTTACCCCATCGATGCACGTGTCAATTTGAGGAACATGAGCACCAAGACCGAGGCCTTCCAGATGGTCTATGGCGATCTTGGAAGTATGCATCAATATCGGGCGGGGCTTCACAGTTACTAATAATGATGGTTGACATACACATAACTCCTTCACCTGGCGTACGGTTGTTAGACCTCTATTCAGCGAATTAAGTGCGAGCGTACTACCATTTGTAGCGTCAGTCGAACGCTGTTGACTCCGCCGACGGAACAGATAAACCTCTCGGAGGGATGATATTCTGCTCGGTTTCAAAGAGGATGAAGATCCAATTTTAGTGGCTGAGCTCACGATGGCGTACCTTCAGTTACGATGAAGGAATGGTGTGCATCACCCGGGCGAGAATACCCCAGAATTGACGTAATATTGGGATGCCTGCCAACAAAAGCCTGTGATCAGCCAACGCAACCTAACATCTCGGCTTCCTAGGAGCGCAGGTACCATATTTTCTTAGCAAGGTCGACAGCTGCTACGAAGCGCGAATCACGCTTGGGATAGGTGTAGACGACGACGCTTACACCGGAGAGCGGCGCCGTCCGCAGTGTGGCGCGATGACGAACAACACTCTGCCCGAGCTCGCGCGGCCGGGGAGCCGTGTGGTCATCGACCACGCCTGTCAGCATAACGTCTTCCCTGCCAAAGAATCGCATCTGCCAAAAAGGTGTGATCAGCACAAGTTCAAAGGACGGCGTCTCGGTATCTCCGCACCGTTCCATCGTGAGTCGAGGTGAGCTCCACCCGCCGCAGTAGAGTTGCTACATTTGCGCTCATAGACCGTGTACGTTCAAGTATCCGGACATGTACGCGAGTAGAATCGTCGATATGCTGTAGGATACGGTCTCCGGTATTAACCAGGAGGCCCATGCGATGATTGTTATCTAGTGCGTTTTGAACCTAGATGATGGTTCGAATTCAGAGGCGCGTCAAGAATGCTGGAAGGTCGCAGTACCATAAACGACATGATAGTGTCATCAAGTTGACGGTTGAGCTCCTTGACCTCGTCGGCGATATCATCAGCCCTAAAAACCAGACGGACGAGCCGAGTCCTTCGGCGGCGCCTCATGAGGCCATCTATGTCTTGGAGAATGCTGGATCTCAATGCAGTAAGTACTGATACGGTAGGACTTGAAGGCGTAACGCATATACCCTAGCAGTACCTCGATCTGTCTGCTCGTCGCCGTAGATCCGGAGTCACCGGAATTCCGCAGGTGCTCGTACACCTCAGCGGTAAATCGGGTGGCCCGTTCCGACAAGGATCTACAAGCATCCCGCGTGTTTTTGATTTTCTGTAAACGATTGTTAGCACGTCGACGGGTCTGGATAGCACACTCGGATCACTCACTAGGGCTCTCTCACCAATACTGACCGCAGTGTCGAAAACGATGGAGAGTAGAGGGACGGGCAATGCGGGGGAAACGACCTTCCCTAGACGTAGAAGAGCAAGTGCGGTCTCCAAGCTCAGTATTAGTGGGAGGGGCGACCTCCCCGGGGAACGGGAGGCCATGGGCGAGTCCTGGTAAACCTGAGGGATGGGAAAAGAAGGCTTTAAAGGCTGAAAGAGTGGCGAAACCTAATAATTTCGGCTAAAGGGTTCTCAAGAAGCCATCGTAGCACTTGTTCAATGCAACAAAGCATTCAATGGGTGGACTACGACGTTCATAACGCCCAGATGAAAACCTCCGAGTGCGCGGACTTCGGTCCGAGGTCGACACCTAGTACTATTAGAGGACGACGGAGATGCGGTGTAAGGGTACAGTCCAGGGTGTACCACCCCAAAGGTGAATATTAATAGAAAGGGTATACGGTTCACCGGAAGGTACGTGTGTGTTTGGCCGGGGGATGGTTCAGGAAAAGTTGGGCGTCGGCGAACTGGATGATCCTGAAACATCGTGCACATAATATGAGTACAAACGAGCCTTCCCCTTATAACGCGGCCGCAGCATCAGGTAAAGTGCATGGTAAGGTCTGTTCAACGAGTGGAGAGCCCAGCTCCGTGCAGAGCGTCCAGGAAAAGGGTACACACCGCACTGTCCACTGCTGGACGGACGCAAGCTCCAAGCGACGCCGCGGCAACGCCAAGACGGCGAACTAAACACCGCCACCACGTGCATATTTGGGGCGCTTAACGTCGCGTAGGTGGTTGCCCATGAATCGGCAGTCGTCACCAGTGTGCACTCCCAGGAGTTGGCATGAGTCGTTCTCCTCCGAAAAGCAAGAATAGGAGCTTACTGGACCAAGTGTCACTGTTTAACCCAATGGTCAAACAGTAGCTCCGGCTTCAGCGTCCTATCAAGTAACCCTGTGTTCCAATATTCGGATGTTTAGGATGTCCGGGAGAGTAACGATGTGTTCGAGGACCGAGTCGAAGTGTCGGACCCACCTTGCGCCACTTCACACGTAACTGCTCAGGCCTCAAGGACTATGCATCTCAGCCCATGGAACCACAAGAGTGACCAGTTCAAACGACGGGGAGAACATGCACCTTGAACATATGCAGGGCTAGGAGTGGCCCTTCGCGCGGTAGAATGCCTGGTAGGAGATAAGATACATTATTTAAGCGGGTGAGAGTGTGCAAGCAAGCTATGATACATCCAAACGCGACACTGACGGAGAAATAATCTTACACGTCCGAGCTAGATGTCTACGCAGGTGTCGCGGCCGCGCCGAACACCTCCGCATGTATCCTGCCCCCATCCACGCCGCGCGCCTTCAAGCCCTCGATGACGTCCACCATAAACTGCTCCGGCCCACACACATAATACTGTGCGTCCCCCGCGTCCAGCCGCAGCACGTCCCGGGACACCCTGTCGAGATCGAGCCGGCCCTCAACGTCAAAGTCGCGCCCCAGCAGCGCGCCCTCGCCCGGGTGCGAGTAAAACACGGCCGTCCTGACGCGGTCGGGATGCGCCGCGCGCACCTTGCGCACGTGCTCCCGGAACGCGTGCACGCGCTCGTTGCGCACGGCCTGCACCCAGCTGACCTCGCGCACGGGCTGCGCGGCGGCGGTAGTGGTGTCTGCGACGAGCGTGTTGAGCATGGCGAGGAGCGGCGTGAGGCCGACGCCGGCGGAGAGGAGGACGACGGGCGCGGGCGACGCGTCGAGGAAGAACTCGCCGAACGGGAACGCGACCTCGACCGGGTCGCCCTCGTTGAGCGTCGCGTGGAGGAGGTTGGAGAGCCAGCCGGGGTGCGCGGCATGTGTGGGGTCGGGCTGGCCGGAGGGTGTGAGCGCGGGGATGCCGGGCTCGCGTTTGACGGAGATGCGGAAGTGGTCTGGGGATGGGGCGTCGGAGAGCGAATATCTATGGCAGATGCAGGGGTGAGCGCACCGGTATGCGCATGCGAACGAATAAGGGAGATACGCACTGTCGAGACTGGTTGAACCCGAGCTCTGGGACGAACTTTTGGACGGAGATGTACTGGCCTGGCCGATAAGGCGCCAGAGGCTTGCCGTCTTTTGGCGCGAGGTAGAAGCTGGTGATCTCATCGCTCTCCTTGACCTTTTTCGCGACGACAAAGTCGCGCCAGCCGACCCACTGCGCGGCCTCATACAATTGGCGCTCCCGGTCGATGAAGATGTGGGCGAGGTTCCAGTATGCAACGCCCCATGCGTCGTAGAGGTCACCCTTGAAGACGTCTGCGCCGACGACGTGTGTGATGGCCTCAAGGAGATATTTCCCGACGATGTCGTACTGGGAAGGGACGATGTGGACGGAGGTGTGCTTGTGGGCGATGCGCTCGACAACAGGGAGGATGGGCGTAAGGTCCTCGATGTTGGCGGCGTAGGCATAGACTGCCCGAGCGAGCGCCTGAGCTTGGAGGCCTAGCTACAAGTAGACGCGCACAGGTGAGGACCTCGATTAGGAAGCGGCAGGAAAGAGGAAACACACCTGTTGTTTACTATGGCTGAAAACGTTGCGAAGCTCAGGGTGAGCCTCGAGCATGTTCTTGTAGAAGAGGGTGGTGATGGTGACACCATGCTCGGCCAGAACGGGGACGGTGGCGGAGATGAGTTTGCGTTGCTCAGGAGTGAGGGGAGGAGGGTGGGGGAGGTCGTCGCCGGATTCGATGATCTTGGACATGTCGGGCAGTAGATAGAGTGAGGTAGATCGATGTCCGTCCCATCACTATGGGGGGATCTTATATAGGCCAGTAAGCAAGAGAGGGTGAGCAGGAGCAACATGGACCGGTGGTAGGGCCATGTCGGAAGGAAGCCGCAGATGCCGCGAGAGAGAGCGTACGTGCGCAATACGTTTGGCCGAGAGGGTTGCATTGTCCAGAATGGGCGACCGAGGGCGAGTCCTGGCCCCGAGCGTCCGCGCGGAAGAGCACGGAGGAGAATCCGCTGTGGCGAGGACGCGAGAGGAGGACGGAGCGGGTGCACTTGAGCCCTGTCCCGGCGCTTCCTTCAATCCCGGCGCTCCGATTGGCTTACACAGACAGACGCCCGTCTCCACACCGGCCGGGGCTGGGCCATGGCGCAACTCACCCTCTCACTCAGTCCTCCAGCTGACTCCCCATCGTGTAAGTCATACTCGCCAAGGAACTATTCTTCCTACCCTAGCCTTTCGCTGTCGGCCACTCTAGAATCCTCGCACCGTCATCTTCCGCTCGACATAGTGTTACGTTTGAGTGAGTGTCGTCGACGCGCTGAGCCTGACCGTGTTGATGCGTGGGCTCGGGGTGCATCCGTGCACGTTCCTTCTATCATGTGAATACCTTGTTTCCCCTAGGCAGACGATGAAGGTGAGTTACGGAGGGGTGGAGACACTCACATACACATGAATACCAGCACTCGTGCTCCACACTATGCTAGCTCTTCAAGTTGAAGACATAAATACCACTCTAGCATTAGGGGGACAGTTGCAAGATAGTGACCTTCAGTTATTCCGAAATGTTGTTATTTCGTCCGCGTTGATGGCAATTGCTTACTACAGATTCTCAGCAGTAGTACTAATGAGCGTCGCATGAGTAAACGAGCGGCACTGAGAACGTGATTATGAGAGACCGAGCTACTGTGCGATCTGGGGAGCGCCAGCCGCCGCGCTATCCGGCGAGTTTCGCAGCTCGATCTTCGGGAGGTACCAACTGCCATATAGAATAGAATCAAGACATGTTCAGACAGTAGAGAGGTGTCGACGGTACGACTCACTCGTTTACGTTGAAAGACTTGTCGTAACCACTGTTAACCCAGCCGACTTACCACAGCGGCACAGTGCCTTCCGGAGGCTCCAGAGCTTTCTTGATGGTTTTGGTCGCTGCCCTCAACCAGGCCTTGTGGTTATGTATAAACACGCATGCGATTGTCCTCGCTCCTTTCGTTGGAGTACAATGCGACTATGCAATACCCTCCCGATTTGCTGTCCGGGCCGATAGGAGGGCATAGCGCAAGGTGTAGCCACGGGGCACCGTTCCGGTCTATGTACTTTCGGCGGATACTCCAGGCAACTTCGAAGAACAAGTTCGGTTCGGTCTTGGGCCTTCGGCGCAATGGCTCCCAATACGCCATAGCATCAGGGTCAATTTCCTCCGCGCGTTGCAAGACCCTTTTGTTGAAATCCCGCACGAGGAAACCAAGCTGGAGAACAGCCGCTTTTGGGATGCTTGGGCCGTCATCCGGTTCGTTCGCTCATCGCGTTCCTTCTGAGAGGTCCGATCGCTTGATATGAGGGAATTGGGCACATGCAGAGACGTCTTGATCCTGGGCAGTGAATCAGCACACAATACCACTATATATGCGACCAAAATAGTCCTCACTCCTTCGCCTGATACTCCAAGGGTTTTACCCTAGGGTGTAGGATCACAATTAGTAGTGTAACCTGCTTGATTGGCAGACAAGGTGAGGTCGCCCGGTTGGAACCCCCTAGTACGGCTCAAGCTAGCCATGTTGTGGAGCTGTAGTATTCGAAGCCAAAGGTGACTTATTCCAAAAACGTACGACCTGAGTGGGCTGACGGCACAAAGTGATGGCTAGTACTTGAAAGAAGTAGGACAAGGTGTGAGTGACAGGCCGAAACTTCAAGTGGACGTCGCAGAGGGACGACACCGCCACCACGTGGGTCCATTTATCAAAGATATGGCGAAAGTGCCCAGCCCCCCGCTGCTTTTCAGTGAGGACACATAAAAACATGAAAAGATCATGGTAGCGAAAGGACGTTTCAAAATGGATATTGTCGTTGGCTAGGAAAGAATAAAGATGATACACATATAAAACCGGCGCATATAGCGGGAGTACGGGACACAACGTCTGCCAGGCGACTTTCGAGCTCGACAGCCTGATCATTCCACCTCAACCGCTGCACCTGACCACACTCATTCTACTATCGCACGCTCTTTCAGGCGACACTTCAGCACAATATGCATGAATCCATGAAACGTACCCTCGTGCAAATCATCCTCGCCATGGTGTTCGGTGCGACTCTCGTCAGCGCCGAGATCTTCACCTTTCCGCGCTACGGGACGCAACTCGAGCCGGCGAAGACAGTAAACGCCACCTGGTAAGCCTTTTGCTTCCTTGTCAAAACCCCGAGTAAAGACACCAGGGTTCTGTCTATTGCTGACTCTGACCCGCCGCGCATGCCACCAGGCGCGCCGATATCCTGGACAGACTCTTGAATGCGAACGTCGCTGTCACCTTCGGTGGTACAACGACGTCTGGCGTGGGCGGTAGCAGTGCCTCCTCCACCTTCAGCGCGAGTTCAAGTGCCGTATTCAGTAGCACAACCACCGTCCCCTTTCTTAAACGCCAGGACACCGCGAGCTCAAGGGGCCTCCAAAGCTCTGATAGCATTGTCAGCAGTACCGCAACAGGTACGAACACCTCGAGCTCACCTACGATCTTGGATACAAGTAGCACTATGTCCGCGGCCAGTAGTACGACCTCCACAGACACCGCAGCGTCGCCCACCGGCATGCCAACCACGCACGGCGCGAACGTCACTACTCCTCGCTGCGTGAGCGGTATGCCCACAAACACGTCCGACGAAGACGGCAGCATCCAGCTCTGCAGTACGCTCGAGCTTGTTTCCGGAGAGAGCCATGAAGGCACACCGCGTACGTCTCTGCTCAGTGTCGCGGTGTGATCCACCGACTCGACCAATTTACTGACCCCGTGGCGCAGTGTTCCTGACCACGAATTTCAATGTCTCTGCGGACTGGATGGAGGTCCGTGTTCCCTACGTCACGCCAGGCGACGGATATAGGCTCAGGAGTAAGTGACTCGGTATACTGTACGTGGTGTCGAACACTCACTGATGCGACCTCGTAGTGACTATTGCGGATGGTATGGGCGAGGACGCTTTCCTTAGTGCCCCATTTAGTATTCTGCCAATGTAGAGATGGCACGGTAGCGCAGCTGATCTGCCTAACAATCGAGAGGGATTTTGGAGTCGCCGGTCGACGATTTTGTTTTCAACCTCCGTGTTTGTCCAAGTGCTCTGCCTGGCCGTAGTCTAGCTATAATCATACAAACTGGTCATGATATCTCAGACTAGTCATCCATCCGTCGTAAGAGTGAACGGTGGCCGGACTTTTGACGAAGAACATACTACATGATTGCATCGTGCCATGGAGTAATCGAAAGGTTGGTCTCCGAAATAGTAGCGCACCGTACGGCGCCGTCGGACGGCCATATCCCGAGCCCGAAAGGCAGGTGGGACAGCTGAGACCGCCTCCGTTGGGCACATTCATCAAATGGGCGCGATTGCAGGTGTATTCATGCGGGGGTCGCGCCTCCCAAGGGAGGGCCTTGAAGCTGGACTAGGGGAACAAGGTCGCAAGTAACACCGAGCAATTGCAAGGCCCGTCCCCGCTGACCGGGCCACGTGGGCGCTGAAAGGACGTCATCGGCGTGGAAGACCGGAAGGCGGGTGTCGGGGGCCGGGAGTGGCTGTGGCCGACGGTCATTCCGGCGCCTTGTCCGCGCGAGCACCGCATCCTCAGGCTCCGTTCTCGAACTGTCTGGGGCGGATGCTCTCCCCCGATCCTGCGTCCTCGTCCGCCCTTGCCCAGGCACGCGCCCCGGGCCAGCGAGGTATAAGACCGTGTCCTCGACCGCCCTCCTCCCCCAGCAAAGCATCGCTTGCAGCCACCACACAAACCACCTCCTGTTCCGTTCACGACCTCATCTCACGACCTCTTACGAACCCACACGCCTTCTACAGCAATGAGTTCGCACACTTCCGTCTTCGCTAAATGCCTCGTCTTCTTCTTTGCCCTCTTCGGCGCATTCCAAATCGCCGCTGCAGCTCCACTCGCTGAGTTGGAGAAGCGTGACGTCTATGTCCCGCCAGTACTCTACCCTCACGCGGGTACGGTCTGGTACAAGGGTCAGACCCACAACGTAACTTGGTACGTCTTTCTCTTTCGAGAATGCGGCCATCGCTGACTTGTTCTGCGCTCAGGGACGTCTCGAACCCGCCGAAGCAGATCACCAACAAGATTGGTAGAATTATGCTCAGGAAGGGCGACGTCTCCACCCCTCGTGAGTGTTCTTTGTTTTTCAATGTGGCTGCCATGTGCTTACACGCATACTTAGTAATCCTCGCGAAGGGCTTTGATATCCTCAAGGGTCATATCGAAGTGACTGTCCCCTGGGTCGAAGAAGGAACCGACTACAGTGTCGTTCGTGAGTACAATCCCTTCGAGTTTCCCTGCCTTGCAAGGCCCACTCATAACATCCCCACCAGTTTTCGGCGATTCTGGTAACTTCAGCCCGAAGTTTACCATCAAGGAGTAATTGTCGGCCCGGGTCTGGGGAGGCGTGCTGCATGCATCGCGCCACGCTCCGCACGGCCAGTGACCACAGACTCTTCTTAGGCCACGGACCTTTTTCGTATCGGACATCATTCGGACATCGACTTCATCACGGACATCTGCATCTGTTGTAATCTTATACGCATCCTGTGTAGCAATAAGTCTCTTGCTCTAATACACCCGCGTGGCTCATTCTATCCGACCAACCCCGTATACAGCAGCCCTCCACAACTCTCAGAATCGGTCTACGGGGTGAGGTATGCTCCAATCATTACGAATGTTGCGCTGAACAACATTTATTGTGCTCCGATCTTTTTCAAGACGCTTGATTACAAGTAGTATTGCGATGGTTACATACCTTTTTGTCATTTTCCGGTTGCTCATTCGAGTGAACTTGAATAACTCAGGTCTTGTTATCACTTCAGCTGACAGTGAATAAGACTGCAAGTTATATTTGTAGAGAACACGACCGAGTGGCTCTCCCATACGACACCGAAAACCAGCTACTAGCTGGTCGCTTTGAGTTACGCACCAATCCCCCCTACTCTTCAAGCTTCATCCCTGTGCCCCATAGTACATCAACCATGAAAGCGCCCCCGGTTTGGATATGGGGATGCATCCTCCCGCTTCTCTTTGTAATCCATCTGCCGCTCGCTCAAGCCGAAAGCAGCAACGTTATCCAATACCCGAACACGAAGGATGCAAAGAATCAATCCGTCATCTGGCTATGGGAGGAGGAACACAATGTCGTTTTGTACGTACCGCGCAACGATCCTGCTAGGCTTTGAGAGCAAAGCTTGATCCCCACTTCGACCAGCGACCCACAGATCCCCTTAGACACCGTGCATAACGCGAACGGAACCACGGGTGTAAACGCCACAATGCCAGCATCCGCGGCCGGCTCTACCACCACCTCCGCAGGTACAATCAACCTTACGACCACCCTCAGCGGCACGAGCACCAGCCCGAGCAGCGCCATCACAACCAGCACTGCTGGCGGCAACAGCACGTCCAACGGTACTAGCACGGCACCCTCCAGCGCTGTTGCATCAACGGCGTCGGCTAGCGAGAGCAGTATTAGCACGGATGCTGACAACATGACATCCACAGCGAACTGCACAACGAGCGCAACCATTTCTGCGTCCTCAACGGATAGTCTGACGAACGCGACCGCTAGCAGCACCACAACGGGGGCGATAACCGCTAACAGCACCGTGACATACTCCAGTACGACGGCACCGGGAACAAGCAGCACCGATGCGGCGAGCCGCAGTCTAAACGCCACCGCTACAACAGCGTCCACGACTGCAAACACGCCCGCAAGCTCAGGCGCCCCGCCCTGCGTGAACGGCATGCCCAGATACAACGCCACTCCCCAGGGCAACGTCTGGCGTACTGGCATCTGCAGCATGCTTGCCCTGCACAAGACGGGCACCAACTACACAAGTGCGTAGTAGAGAGCCCGCCCGGACGTTTCTTCACCAAGTGTAATCCGCTCACCACGCGCATTTCCTTCGATAGGCATCCTCGCTGTGAACTTCGACCTCGCTGTGGGCCGTGTGCAAGTGACGGTCCCGCCCGCCCCGCCCGCCGCAGATTACTACGTCACACGTGAGTATCCTCCCCCTTGACGCTAAGAGAAGGGGCTGACCTAATGGACGGCGTTGAAGTGTCTGTGCGTCTCGACGGGAACGAATCGTACTCCGCGTGGTCAGGCGAGCCGTTCGCGATCCGCCGTAAAGCCTCTGACCGCTCCCGAGCTTGAGTGGGGGCGTGCACAGGCTAGGTCGGCGGGACCGCAGGAAGGGGGGATTGTGCCAGATATCCCTGGGGGGCTAGATGTAATACGATCTGCGACTATATGGATGGAACTCTGACATTTTTATCAGCATATATGCGACAGCTGAAGTGTGTATACGATGTACGTGCTTATAATGCCGTTCGGCAGCGCTGCATGGACTCTCGACAGAGGCAGGAGATCCCGTTCAGAGCTATTGAGGTTGACATGATGTGTTTCTTGAGACGGATTGTATGATAAGAATACGCGTACGATTTGAAGGGAAGTCGGATACATATCGTAACAAACACCCCCAAACACAATTTGTGCCCCGGCCGGAGCTTGATCGAATCGCAGGCTGCTGGCCCCTGCGAGTGAAAAATGCTGCTGGATAGAACTTACGACTCGATACAAGATTACGGGAAACGTCGAGGCCCTAGAAGGGCCGCCTAGTATAATACATGACATGCTTCGTGAGCCGTACAAGTAGTCCGAGCCCGAAAGGATACAAAATGTACGTGCGAGCTGCGTACACGAAGGGGGAAGATTGGAGGCAGACCCGGGGGCTGCCAAAGAGGAAACGACACCAAACGTTCGCCGCCAGACTCCCTCACGACCGCTCTAGCTTCCCCGCCACTCCTGCCGCCTCGTCTCTTGCCTGTCCGAGCTGCGGGTCGATCGTCGGCGGGTTCGACAGGGGCCGCGGTTCGCTCGCTCCCGCAACGGCGGATAACGCAGCGTCGAGGCTGTTGGGTGGTGGTGCGGGTGGACCGCCAGGAGGGGCAGACGCAGAGGTCGCCCCAGCGTTCGGGTCCTGCTGACCCGACCCGTTCACGATCGTCGACCGGAAAGGGGAGGGCGCGACGAGAGGCCTATGGAATCGTGCACGGAAGTCGTTTGCCTGTGCAGGGTCGTGGACGTACGGATGGCCGGAAACGTGGTCTGCCATCCCGCCGTAGGGGGCATTCGGATCCCCGAGCGCAGACCCATCTGGTGCCTTCGGTGCGTGCGCGTAGTGCATGCGTCTCTGCACGAGATAAAGGCGTCAATGCCTGTCATCCGCCGCAGAGCCTGGCCGACGACGTACCTGCTGATCCCAGTGATCCCACGCCTGTGCGATGATGGGCTCCAGCGACGCCAGCTCCTCGTTCGTCATCGACAGCGTCCGCAACAGATGCTGCTTCAGCAGCGGTGCGCACGAGAACGACAGTAGCAACGTCGACGCGAACGTCTGTCCGCCCAACGGCTGGCCCTGCGGGAACGGCGGCTCGT
Organism: Trametes meyenii; assembly: GCA_022606255.1. NCBI lineage: Eukaryota > Fungi > Basidiomycota > Agaricomycetes > Polyporales > Polyporaceae > Trametes > Trametes meyenii. Next base: position 2,365,889 of record JABYQG010000005.1, on the reverse strand, counting down.
GCATCGGGTGCGGTTGCGGGTGCGGATGAGGGTGCGGAGGCATCTCGTGCGGCATGACGGGCTGGTACTGGCCGTCCGCGTTCATCCGATACTGGACCTCCTCCATCCCGGGCAAGATCTCGTTACCCATGTCGAGCCCGAGCTCGCGCAGCTTCCTCGCCTTGACGAGCGCGCGGTGCTTGCGCTGCCGCTCCCGGGCAGCGGCGCGGACCCGGTCTCGCTTGGCGACCTCTTCAGGGCTGAGGTCCTCACCCTTGTACTCGGGTACGCTCTGTGGTGGGGGTGGGGGTGGGACCTCGACCTGCTGGGGAGGCATCTGCTGCGCCTGTTGCTGGGAGAGCGCGAGTATATTCTGTATACCGACCTGGCGGTCCCGCTCGCGCTTCCGGCGCTGTCGTTCTGCGGCTTGCTCGCGCTTGTGCCTCTGGCTTGGGGTCTCGTTTTCTCGCGAACGTTTGCGCGATGAGGAAGGTGTCGCAGGTATATGTTGCGCGTTGGGGTCCATACGACGTTTAAAGACTATATTCGCTGCACTCGATGGTGACCCTAAGAGCGAGGAGGCCCGCGGGGGGGTCGGGAGGTGGTAACAGTTGTGACGAGGAGGTGACTAGGAGGACTGGGCGGCTGTCACGCGCCTCTTATACCCTTGGTGGCGTGGGAATTTTGTCGTGTTCTGCGAGACTCAGCCGCTCCGCCAGGAATTGCGCCCTCTCAAAGCATCCGTTACATATTCTTCACTTCTTTTACACGTACTCTACAGTATACTCTATTGTAGCAGCTTGCCTTCCTTCTTCACCATGCTTTCTCTTCCGGGTCCGACCCCGATCCACTCTATCGGTACGTTCAAGAACTCCTCGATGAACTCGACGTACTTCTTACAATTATCGGGCAGCTCGTCGAAAATCGTCGCAGACACGATCGACTTTTTCCAGCCCGGAAGAGTCACATAGACGACATCCACCTTGGCCAAGACTTCAAGATCGGCTACACATTTTTTCAGGATACGGACGGCAGCATGTGTAATTTGCGACTCACCTGGGAAGCCGGGGAGCTCTTTCCCGTCGACGACATACTTAACTGCAACCTTGATCTCGTCCAAATCATCCAAGATATCCAGCTTTGTGAGATTCAGGCTGTCGTAGCCGTTGATGAGGCACGAGTGTTTCATCACGACCAGGTCAAGCCACCCGCAACGCCTGCGGCGGCCGGTAGTGACACCGAACTCGCGTCCCACTTCCTGCAAGTGCACGCCAACCTCCTGGAAAGCCGTTAGGAAGCATACTATAGGCTCCAAAAACAACACATACATTAAGCTGTTCCGTCGGGAATGGTCCACCACCGACACGGGTGGTGTATGCCTTGATCACACCGATTGTCTTGCCAATCCTCTTCGGCGGTATGCCCAGACCAGTGCAAACGCCGCCGATGGTCGTAGACGACGACGTGACAAATGGATATGTCCCAAAGTCGATGTCGAGCATCAAAGCGTTTGCACCTTCGACAAGAACCCTTTTGCCTTCTGACAAGGACTTGTGGATATAAACCACGGAATCGATGACGTATGGACGCAGCCTATCGGCCAGGGCCTTCAGAAACGATGTCAGAAGACTCCCCAAGAAGAACCGGAAATAGCCACATACCTTGTACCGAATGATCTCTCCCTCGGTATCGTATTCAAAGTGCCCATAACGCTTGAAACGGCCTTCCACAAGCTTGCGGAACTTCTGTGCGAAGGTCTCATGGTCGAAAAGGTGGTGCACACGCAAACCAGAGCGGGATGCCTTCGACGAATAGGCCGGACCGATGCCCTTCTTCGTCGTGCCAATGCTAGACCCACCAAGCTCTACTTCCTTGAGGCCGTCGACGATTTGGTGGAAGTCGAAGACAAGGTGGGCCCGGTCAGAGATGAACAGACGCCCAGTACAATCAAGCCCTGCGCAAACGGTATGAGCGGTGGCGAGAGGAAGAGAGATCAGAACAGTCATACCTTGTTCCTGAAGCGCATCCAGTTCCGTGAAAAACGAAGGAACATGGACGACCACACCCGATCCAATGAGGCCCGTGCATGTGGGGTTCACCAGGCCTGGCTTAAGATTTAGTACCCCATAGCACGTTCACGATAAGAGGCAACACGTACCGCTAGGCAAAAGGTGGAAGGCGAACGTCTTCTTGACTTTCTCGGGACCCATCGGCACAACAATCGTATGTCCGGCGTTGTTACCACCGGCACATCGGGCGCATATATCGAACTCGGCGGAGAGGATATCGACGAGCTTCCCTTTCCCTTCGTCTCCCCATTGCGCACCAAGAACCACAGTAGCTACAGGGTACATATGAGATCGAACACAAGCCTCAACCCAGGTAAATTACGTACCGCTCATATTTGTCCGTGATTCTCAACGCGTCTGCCGCTCTGCTTCTGCTTCGATGTGCAGGTCTAATACGAGGGCGAGTAGCACCGTGCTATCTGATCGTAGGGCGACCAGATCGAGCACGCGCTGTGCGCTGCGCAACCTTGAGCTTTGACAGTAGCTGTCGTAGCTACGAGACGCGAGCGACGATGGGAGTACGAGTCAGAGTCATTTTCTTGCTGGGCTCGCTCCACTGCCCCATACACCATCGCGTTACGGCCGACAATGTGCCGCCGGGCCGGCACTCTGACAAGCCTATCTAGCGCTCAGCGGAGTGCCGGCGTCAGAGGACCATACATTGCCGAGCGCACTTTCGCTCTTCCCATCCACTTACTCTCCAACAACTTCAGTTAATATCAGCCCACGTTGATTGGAACCCCGAAAAATGTGCCCGGAAAGTTAGCGAGGTCCTCGCATAGCGAAATGGTGTCTAAGATCGCTGCGGCCTTCGCTGACGTCGTCGCGTGGTTTACCTGGGCAAGCTTTTTGCTAACTTAACCCTCGAACGTCGGCTTCGACCCCAACTACCACCGTACCGACCATGTCCGGTTCCCGCACAAAGGCTCCTGGCGCTGTGCTCGGTGGGGATCCGTACGTGATTCCAGATGGGATTCTCGACGACATCGACGACTCGTGGTCGTGGAATCGCATCGTCTCGCAAATGTGCGACGACCTGAAGATCCCTGGTATGTCTTCGACTTGATTACGCGTCACTGATTCTCACGATTGCTGCATGCACAGATTTAACCACCCGACCTGGGCTGAAGAGGGTACACGCTCGCTTTAATGAAATATACAGACGCCTCGATGCGACGTATACCCGGGCGCTGAGGAAAGGGAACGTGAAAGTGTTGGGCGGTGTGGTCGGCATCATGGCGAAAATGTGTGCAGATTCCATCCTGCGCGACAGGCTCTTCCAGAAAGGTGCATCCTCTTCCATTCACGGCCAGGAATCCGCGCTTACCGCGCATATATGCTGCAGGACTGTTGAGCAAGGTGATGCCGCTGCTCGAGTTCGACGCGACGAGGCACGTCGCGCTCCAAGCTCTGACGGTCGTCACGCATCACGGTGGGCTTCCCGCCCGACAAGAAATCGCAAAGCACAATCCGGCTCTGGTCCAACTCCTTAGGCGCTACCCCGACGACCCCAAAGTCGCCGAGCTCGTGATCGTCACCGTGACGCACGCGACGGAGGCCGTCGTCGCCTGCGAAGAGACTCCCGACCCCGGGCTGGTCAGGGCGGCGAAGATCCGAGACGTGCTCGAGGCGACCGTCGCGGCTCTGCGTAAACCAACGGACTCGCACATCTTGCAAACACACGCGCTCAGTCTGCTCGTCGCACCCACCCAGCACTGTCCAGGGGACTGCAAGGCCGTTCCATCGATGCTCACACTCCTCGCGGCGCTAACGCGGAGTAAGAACATCAACACACGCGCGACGGCCTTCAGCGGGCTGCTCCGACTATCGATCGCCGAGTCCGAGTTCGAGCATACTCAGTTCGACCCGATGAGGCTCATGTTGGCCGCGCAACGTGGGACGCCCCGGCACCTCTCAGACGTGCTCATGAGCTATGGGCCGGAACGGGCGGAGGTGTCGCTCACGCTTCAGTCCACGCTGGACTACCAGAAGGCGATGATGCAAGCGATGCAAGACCGCGACATGTACGCGCTCGGGACGAAGCTGGTCGACATCATTCAACGTACCGAATTCGCGATTGGGGAGGGCGGTTGGCAGACACAGGGACCGAACGGTACCTGGGGGCTAGTTGGCAACTCAGCGGGGCTGCCGTTCACCCGCTGGACGGATGCCCTCCCGCTCAGTGCGAAGGCCATGCGTGCAAAAGGGACGCCAGCGGACCTCGACGGGGCGGACATCATTGAGATGAAGTTCTATATGATCAGGGGTCGGCTCCCCGAAGCCATTACGCTCGCGAACGCCGCGCTGAAGCGAAACAGGGGGCTCGCGTATGCCTACTACATAGTGAGCATGGGCGGGAACGTTGAGGAAGGCCTGCGCGTGGTGAAAAAGGGCCTCAAGTGCAAGAACGTCAAGCCATTTGTACGAAACCAGATGCTCTGGCGCGCCGTCAACCACGCGGCGCAGCAAGGGCTCGCGATCCTACGCGAATCGAGGGAAGGGGATATGCAAGCCCGCGCCGAAGGTGTAGCGTCCTTGATGTCAGCCTGGGAGGACGCAAAGACGTATGTGTCGGAAGCACCGCCAGATGGCCGACATATGCTTGAAGTCTTGAGCTGGTATGTAATATTGACGATTGTCATTCGGGGCTCGGAGCTGGACGTGGAATTGCGTGAATTGGACGTAAGTATCGTCACATCGCATATTTCTATGATTCTGATGGTGTTGTCTTTCACGCAGCCGGCACGGAGGAAGATTCAAACGTCGAAGGAGTTCATGAACCACATGGGATACCCAATCCAGAGCACGCAACTAAACATCACCCGCGAACTCCTCTTTAGCATCTACACCGACGGCGCTCGAGAGTGGACAGACTTCGTCAAGCGGTTCGACGAGCTTGACACTCAGGCTCAGGAGTGTTTCTCCAGCGCACCTTTAGACGGGGAGGACGGACTAGCCGAATGGCTAGAGAAGGTCGAGTTGGCGGATTCAGACGACGGCGACGACCATCACGGTCATGCCCACCATCATACACGAAGCCACGCGTTTGGTAATGGACATCCTATACCGACACCCAAGGCCGAGACACGGTATGAGTTATACCGTTGTACGTGGTGCGGGAACCCGAGTGCAGCCTTACGAAAGTGTTCGGGATGTGGGAAGACCAAGTGAGTTTCGGTCCCTCTGTCCGCACAATCGCGCTGATTCCGGCGAAAGGTACTGTGATGTTGGGTGCCAAAAGTCGCATTGGTCGGAGCACAAAACCAAGTGTAAGGGGCGCTCCTAGCGGCGAAGCGGATCTAGGGGTATCTGTACGTGATAACAGGTGTGTGGGGCGGCCGAAAGACGTGAAATCTCGTGAAGTCGTTGATGTTGTACGATACCGGTGAGGTACTTGCTCGACTCCTAAACGAAGCCTTGGGGCGCGTCGCTCAATCGGGGATCCTTGGCGGATGGACTCGACCTTGACCGCGGCCCGTAAAGGGGTACGCGCCGCGAAGACTTAAGCCGCTTGGCGGGATCCTTGGATGAACTTTAGGACGAACGTGGACGTCCCGGAAATCAGTAGGATGAGTAGTGGCATAACCAAGAAAAGCAGCCGTTCTTGGACGGGTCACGCAGTCTTCACGATCCTCGGCAGGCGCGCCCTGGCAGCCGTAATGAGACGCGTCGCGACACGCCCCCGCGTGACCGGGGTCGTGCCGCGCTTGTCAGCCGGCGCCTGTGCACCTGTCCCCGACTCCCCGCCGCGTCTCCGGCTCTCGGCTCTCCTGTCCTCTGACTCCTCTTCTGTCCACCGATGTCTTCCTCTCCTGAGCGCGGGTGAGTCAGCGCGGTTGCGCGAGGATGCCGATGTCCTGCGAAAGCAGAACGCTGTCTCGGACGGGTCCAACTTCTCGACAAAACTCCCCGGCGCGGATGAATTCAAAGTCAAAGTCCGATCCGACGTCAACCGGGCAGGCGCTGTGGCCAGGAAGGCTGACCAACCATCGTGGTGAAGTCTTTCTAATGTTCGTTCACAAAGGCCGATGCGGATGTTGTTCAGTATGTATCCCGCGGGCCGCGATATTGCACAAGCAACGAGATTGTGAGTGTCAGCCTGGCTCAGCTAGAGGATGTCAATGATTGGCACTTCCAGAAACTCTGGCGACTCGCCGGATCTCGGTGCGACGTACGCAGCACAAAGTCGCAGCATTCCTCGAGACCAGCACAGTAATATCTGAAAGCTGCCGTGACCGTCAACACTGAGAAGCACTCGAGAACCCCATCGATGAAATTCCACTTTTGGACGGTTTACCAAGCGACTCGGCCCCGCAGCCCATACCCGCTCCTGGCCGCTGACTAGGTTGGACTGACATAACGCGATAAACAAAGTTAGCATGCATTCGGTACGATACAGTGATGGTCTGGTGAATGCTCACTCCATGTCTTGCATTAACCAGCCTCTTGTCATCGACTCGCTGGTGCACGGCGTGTCTCGGCCGGAAGCTAAACCATCACCACGTCGAGATATCTGGACCCACCGTTCGCTCCGCCCGGGGCTTGTGCGTCCCGCGGTCGCGAAGACCCACAACTTGCGAACGCGCCCATAGCAGATACCATTATCGCCATACCGTATTATCCCGTTTTCGGCACACGCACAACAGCCGAGCGGTAGTCCCCCCCCCCCATTGGCATCAGAGACCCAAGCCCGACCTGCACGGAGGTGTCTCGCGTATACGCCCCCCAGTGCGCAGTGCCTCGAACATGCTAATCAGCCCGGCTCGCGCTCACGGCGCACGCCTTTGTGTGACAGTGTTGCTCTCGCGTCGCCCGTTGCTGATGTCGCACCGGACCCGGCAGACGACAAACCCGCGACGCAGATCCTCGAGTATCTCGGCACCTCGATCTCTGCGACCGCGACGGATGTGGGGGGTGACATAGACGGCGGGCGCGGCACCGCTTGCACCCAAGCGAGGCAGACCGAGGGCGGGCGCGACGGGTGGAGTTGTGTATGCACAGTGCACGGTGAGCGGGGAGCGCGAATGGTCGGAGCGAGCACCGCTTGCGAGACCGGCGAATTTTGGGAGCGGGCGGCCTCCAAGCATAATATCTGGTGACGCCGGCGTCCGTCTCGTCAAAACCACGCGTCACAGCGTGCGCGCCTCCAGCGTCGACGCGGAGCGCGTCATAGTGTGGGGTCGCGCACGCTGCGAAGCGCGAACGCGAGGCTCGAGCAGCGACGGGCATCGGGCGCGCGTCTCCCGAGGCGGGTGCACGATCGCCGTATCCGCTCGTGGGGGGCGCCAGGACGTGCATGTGTCGGGGCCCTCGCTTCGTCTGGCAGGCGGCGCCGTGCATGGCGGGCAGCGATGTCCAGATATGCACACCGCTGCGCGCTCTGCGCAGGCGCCGAGTGTTCGCGTTGGCGGGCCCAGGGCTTCTTGCAGGGCCGTACAGCTGGCGGGAACCCTCGAAGGCGATACCGACTTCTCGAGCTTCCGCTTCTCAGAGGAGCGCGGCGCTCGGACTCGATATTCGCAGTGCGGGGAAAGCCCAAGGCCTGTTTTCCTCGGGACCCTAGTAGGACGTCGTTTAAAAACGCGGTGCATAACCAGCCCCGCGGCAGGCTTCGATTCCTGTGTACGGTGGCGGCGCCCCGCGCGTATTCGAACGAGGACTCTTGTCAGTTCACGTACGGGCGTACGCACCAGCTGGCCTGTATCAACGCTGCCCGACGCTTCTATCGTACGTGCATTAGCAGAAGCCGATGCGCCACAGCCGCCCGAGCGCGCGTACTGCGGCGGTTCCTTCGCGGTGCTGGTACTTGCTAGCTATCCCGATACACACATGCTCGTCTAGTGCGAATTCTAATATATCTATAGCTACCACATCTCCACGCGCCAGGCCACGACGCCGCGTCCCGTCATTCAGTTCTGGTATTAGCACGAATCAGCGGCCGGGCTCGAGGCTCGACTCTTCGCAGTGTGCACTGTGCGCCGAGCCTCGAGACTCACGAAGACTCATAAGAATCCACACACGTATCGTATCGCATCCGGCCCCTGCAGACCCAGCCTCTCGAGCCTCCACTGGCTCCGGGCCCCAAGGCGACTCTGGGCTGCCACTGGCCAGCAGCCGCAGTGCATCCTACGTCGATGGTGATGTCATGTACACACCTGTACGCGCGCCTGCGTCCCCATTGGCCCCCGGCCGGCGCCTCTCGATGCTCTGTTCGTTGGCGCACGCTTGCAATGGGAGGCTGCATCGGGGCCTGCGCGGCCGTCGACGTCCCGCCGCGATCCCGCCCGCCGTGTATATCCATTCTGGGCATCATTCGGCCCTCGGGTGCGCGCGAGGCTCGAGCTCGGGAGAAACAGTAGGCTGCAGTCCCCCCAATGCGAAAAAAAAAACTTTCGCTGACGGGTGGGTGGATGGGCTCGTCGGGCACGGACACGTAGCGAGCGAGCGAGCGGACCCGCCGGGCATGCCGGCCGACACGTCCGTCGTCCGTCGTCCGCGCGTTAAACTTAAAGACTAAGTTGAGCTTGCGGTTCTGCTGGCAGGATCTCGCGCGCGCGGATGCGGATGCGCTTCGCACTGGCCCGGTGAGGCATGCAACTGTGCCGCTGCGCCGCGGCCTGGACGACCCACCCACGCCCGACGCGCGCGCAGTCGTACTCAGCATATGTAGTATACAACCGTCCGTGACCGCGGAGTAGAGCTCCGCGAAAGGCGCGAAGGGGCAGAGGGAGCTCTCGGCGACCGCTGGGCCGGATTCGTGACGCGGACGGATCGCAAGCCGAACGCGCACGACACCGAGTACGGGCCACGGCGACTGCGCCGAGCGCCGAGCGCCGCGGGCCACGGCACGCGTCTGCCTGCCGAGCGGCCCTCGAGTCCGTGGCGCTTACGCAACTCTGTCTGACTGTTCAGTTCTTCGTCGCCAAGCACGCTCCGAGAGCCTGAGGTGAATAATTAATTTCCCAGCTCGGACTTGCATGTACCGTGCTCGGAAGTTGGAAGTTGGGCGATCTGGCATGCAGAGCTGACACGGTGGCACGCAAAGAAGAAATGGTGGTGTTCAATGTTTCGATGGCGTTGCGCGGGTGGACGAGTCTTAACTACTGGTACAGTAACGGTATCCGTATACTACTAATGCGGGAGAGATGCGGGAGAAGTGCTAGCTGATGGCGGCCCGCGAGACAAGACAGGCGTGATGAATGTGCAGGGAGGGGGGGGGAGAGCGGCCGGTGATTAATGCAGGGGCTGCTGCGTGCGTGCGGTAAAGAAATATCGTGTGAGCGAGTAGGCGGGGAAACGGAGCGGAGACGAGCATCGACTCGATGCGCGGGATGCGGCGGATGATCAGACAACAGCGGAACGGAAAGGGAAGCACGAAGAGCGAGCGTGTGGAGGTGGATGCAGGTAGATCTACAGCGAGCAGCGACGGAGGCGTGATCTAATGAAGAATAAGTTAGGCCCGCGAGCGCGGCCAATGGGTTTTTGTACAGCAAAGCGGGGAGAGCCGGCCGGACGGCGGGGCTCATGCGCGCACGGGCAACGCGTGCGCAGCGGGAGGGGCCAGGTGGAACGGCGGCGGGATGGGCGCAACGTGATGCGGTGCGGGGGTGGGCACGTACGTCGCCGCGTGCGAATGCGAGTGCGAGTGGAAGTGGGGCAAAGGGAAGGAGCGGAGGATGGACAGCGCAGAGGCGCGTGCCCGGTGCTGCGAATGCGAATGCGAATGGTGGGGATGGGGGTGGGGATGGTGCGCGTCGTCGTGTATGTGCGCGTGCGTCGACGGCGCAAAGTCCACGTGCTGCTCCTTTGCTGCGGGGAAGGGCACCGCGGAGACGGGCGCGTGCGGCTCGGGAGTGCGTGGGAGGGAGACGGACTCGAAGGAGGACTCCGAATCGACGTCCATCTCGCTCGAATCGGCGCTCCAGTGCGAGCCGAGAGGGGAGCTGCGCCGGCGAGCGTGATGCTGGTGTGCTGCGCGGGCGGGAAGGCGTGGTGCATGGGACAGCGCGAGGAGCGCGTCGTGGTGGGCAAGGAGATCGGCTTCTGAGACGCTGAGCTCGAAGTCGAGGACGTCGAGGAACTCGCGCTCTATGCGGCCAATGTCACGCTTGCCGAAGACCCCGGTGCAGAGCGCCCAGTGGACGTTCTTGAGTGTGGAGTCGTTCAGGTACTGAGCAGGAGATCAGTTGGCTGGACACGGGGAAGGGTGTGTGGTATGACGTACCTTGTTGGCGACGATGAGTGCGCCGAGGAAGACGCGCTCGTTGGCCCATTGTTCGAGCGCTATCTGGATGTGGGGCTTTGCGCGGTCGATGTAGACAAGGGTGACGAGGAGGGCAGGGACCTTGACCTCGGCCTTGTTGATGACGTCTGTCACGAACTTGAGGAACTTGGCGTGCTCCGTGTTGCGCGACAAAGAACGTCCGCGGGTGGAAGAAGAGGGGCGCCCGAGCGCGTAGTCGACTGTCTCGACCACGGTATCGACGATGTGTTCTGGAGAAGGAGGAATGAGGATCCTGATTAGGCATGCGAGAAGAAAGAAGACGTACCGATGAGGTTGCGACCCAAGCTAATCTCAATGAGCTCCATGAGGGCTGGTGAGTGGAGAGCGGGGTCGACGAGGCTTGCCGGATGAACGGGAGAGGCGGCCATTGCTGGGGTGGGGTGGAGAAGATGGGCCGCGGTGGCGGGAGAGGGCCGGACAGTGGAGGGGCGGAGGGGCTTGGGGGCTAATGGGGAGGCGAGACATGGCTTACTTATAAACGGAGGCGGAGGCGGAGGATGGGCAGACAGTCTGAGTCTGGCAGACGGGACGCTTGGGTCGCCCGATGTGGGATCTCAGATTGGAATGAATCCCGTAGAATGCGCGGACGACAGGCGCCGGCTGCAGGCGATGCCCCCGCAGGCGCCCTCGGCCCCTCCGTGATTGGCCCGGCCCTCCCCTTGACTCACCGCTCTTCCGACTCGTCCTCCTCGATCCGTAAGCACATCCGACGCCCTCCGTAACCGACGCACCTCCCATATCCGTCTCAGATCCTCCCAAGATCCCCATTTTTCGCAATTGTCCCAACCATAACCCTACGCTCCCCCGCCAGAGTTCCCTCCCTCTCCTCCTCCCCCCCTCTCTTGAGCCCACCTCTGCGCCTCTCTCGAGCACGCATGCTGATCCCACACGCTACTCGACTGACATCGGACAGAATTCCCGCTCAGGAGCTCTAGGCGCCACGCCGGCGAGGTTGCGTCTCGACCGCCCCCATCCAGGCCTTCCGGCGAGAGCGCCTGCCAGTGCCACTCCTGTCCGGGCTGCTTCTGCGAACGTGTCTATTCCAGACCGCTCCTCCCATCTTGGCCATCCGACTGCGCTCTCCCATACGCTAGCATACGCTCTGGCGTCGCCTCCGCCTTGCCTCCCCTCCTCGTCTCTTCTTCATCTTCCCAACCCCGCATTGTCCCGCCCGCAGCCGGACCCACCCTCCGTGGCTCCCGCACGCCTCATCTGCGCATCGCAACCCATCTCGGCTCTCGGCCCTCCTCCTCGCTGTATCCATATCTTTCCAAATGCACGCATTAGAATGACCGTCCTCTTTCATTTGTCGTAAGCCAGCCCACCATCGCAATTATCATTCATGCCATGCACGCTGATGAGCACTACTGATATGCAGTCTCAGACTCCCAGCGCTGTCCGTTTGCATTCGACAGATGAGTCCTCGCCGATCCCTCGCGTACGACTCTGCCCTCGCTCGGAAGCAGATGCCCTCCCCCTCCCCCCGCGCCACCAGGGCAATTAACACCCGGCGTTCCCACCGCCTGCGATAAATGCTGCCATCCGCTTGGCAGCCCCGGTCCAAGTCCGATTCGAGTGGACTCGCGGCCCAAACCCACAAACCGCCCCATCAAATATCGCCCCCAAGCCCGTCAGCCCCGTGTCACGTCCACGCCCACCAAGCCCACCTGCCACGAACGCGTCGCCCCCACGGCGCCAGCGGCAAGCTAGGCACGGCGCGCAGACGCGCAGACGCGCAGCTGTCCTACTGACCAGCGACCCACCACGGCACAGCAGCCGCCCGCGCTCGTCGGGTGCGATCGCTCGCTGCGGTGGTGGTACGCTGCGTGGCAAAATATCACACATTGGCAGCTCGTCCGCAGCGTATCGACGTATACGCTACTGTACATACACGCCAGCGATGTGCTCTCCGTCCTTTGGCCGTTCTGCAGATGCAATGCAATGCAGCCCCGGACGCGCATATGCCGCAGCGGCGTACTATGCACCTCCGGGCGCCTGCGATAAATTGCGCGCCTATGCACGGTATGGCTCGTGGCATGGAATCATGGAATTTGGGGCTACGCGAGACGTTCGCTGCATCCACCGGCGCACGCATTTGCGCCTTCCGTCCCGCTTCTGACCTGTTCTTCGTGCCACACGTACGCACACAAGCGTTCTCTTCGCGCACCAGCATTTTCTTCCTTTGTGTGCGTTCCGATCGGTCACGTAGGTTCTCGCTATTGCCATCGCGCCGGCTCCTCGAGCTCCTCGTGGCGATAAGTAATATTATACCACCCAGCGGATCCACGGCCAGCGTACCACCTTCACCGCCCGAGGCCGCCGTCACGGTATTCGGAATCCAGCGCGCCATAATATTATAGTACGCCCACAGCCGGTGCGCTACCCGAAGTCACCGCTCGATACAACACTCGCACTGCGTCGCACGATCGCCCGTGGCCAATGCACGTCTCGTTCAGGCTCGGATGCGGGCAAAATGCATTCTGGCGCTAAACTCGGAGGAGAGAGCTCGATGGCGCCCCGGGACGGACACGCCGAATCCGCGAATCCGAGCTCAGCCCGATACCGCGGTCGACGACGTCGACACCCTCCGCAGAGTCCTAGTACTAGTCATCGCGCGCGTCCACGTTCCTGCGCGTCTCGCAGCGTCGAGAGCTCGCCGTTGCTTTGCTCATCTGGATCCCACCCCGCGCGGGGGTGGCATCGCGTCGGCTGCGTAAGCGGGCTGCGCGTCCGAGGGGCACTGACGCAGACCCAGTCAGCACTGCATCACGCGCCTGCCGGGGATGCACGCCACGATCGCGTCGAAAGGATTACTACGCCAGCGATTATTACACGTCTATGTACCACCTCCCTCGCGAGCCGGGGCCTCGGCATTCTGGCTCTCGTCGCGTCCTCGGCACGACATGTAGCGCATCTCCATCTGGCTGGATCTTCTGGGGTGGCGATCAACGCAAAGTACTCGTACCAAGTAACTCTTGAATCCGCACATGGCCAAGGCTACAACCTCGCAGCGCCGTGGCTATATTCGCCCTGCGGCGGGCCGCTGTGGGTCACACATGCATTGGACGATGTGCCGCCGAGAGCTACGCGCGACGACGCCGATCGGCCCCCGGCATCCAGTCCGTGAATAGGATATAGCCGTTTCCCCCGCAAAGTTCACGTCGACGGTCGACCTTCGCTTAGTACTAGGCTCCCCCGCACCTGCCTTCTTCGCCGACGAGCCTGTCGGCGACAGAGCATCCGAATACGCACCGGGGAGAACGCGCACGTCAACCGAGCGCACATCGCGACCGACGCGGCGTCTCGCCGCTGCGAAGGCAAAGACGAGCGACGCCGGTCGGGCGCGCCAAAAAACCCACGGACGGTCGGAACGCGGCGCGAGGGGCGGGAGCACTCGAGTGTGGCGATCGGCCGATATGCGGATGCGGATGCGAAGGACTGCGAGGAAACCGGATCGGGCCCGCCACATGGCAGTTATGGGCGCCTACCTAGACGCCCCACGAGATCGCCCCGGCCACCCGCGCGATCTCAGATATGCTTCCTCGAGACGCGTCGGGCGCTCGAGCGCCAACTCTCCCTTCGCCCCCAGGAACGCCCAGGGACGGAGGGGGGGTTGCCGCTTTTGGCCATGGAGGGGGCGACGAAAATATCCCGGCGACGGTCGACTTCAAATTCGGCCGCGTCGTCGCCGACTCGCCATATAACCGTGTCGCCGACCGCGAGTCGCCGCGCGGGCGAGTTGGCGGCGACTCCACGGTATGCTTGCCATGCGCGAGTGGTTCCGGCAAGTGCACGCGGCGACCCTGCCACGCCCGAAGGCGCGAGCCGCGTGCAATACCAACAAGTTGACCGACGGCAATAATATTCTCGGGCGCAACGTCCGGGCACACCGGACACGCCACGCACCGCGGGACGGCCGTGCACCATCGTCGCAATTTGTTTCGTATTTTTTACGGTGGGGAGCAGCAAGCAACCTCTCAGCCTGATACGAATCCGGCTAGCCGGCGCTGCACGCCGTGTAGAGATGGAGATCTGGCGCGCGGGGACGGTGGGAGGGGCGGGCCTTGTGGCGCCCACAACCCGCCCTAAGAAAGCCAAACATTCCAGGGGCGCGGCCCTGGCGCCACCCGCCGTCTCGACTCTCGCGACGCGCCGTCGCCGGGGGATCCAGCTGCGCGCATGTCAAACGCTAATCTGGCGGTGTTACCGCCGCCCGGCGTGCGCCCGCCCCGGCGACGGGGCGACGACGACGACGACGGTCGACGTGCAACGTGCAATAAGTATACGTGGTGGGGAATTCCCACCGCCCGGCCGTTCATCCCGCCACCCGCCAGGGCGACCACGGACATGTCGCTTTTTCGGTTGCGGAGGTGATCTGCACTCGGTCCTTCCGGGGATGGGAGTCGGGATATGTAGTCGCGTTGCGGGGTAAGCACTGCAGTACAGAGATGGATCACCGCCGGTTCCTTTTTTTTTTGGCGTGTTTGCTCATTCATAGCTCGGCGTCGCGACTAGGGCTCTAGGAGCGAACGGTAGTGGGCGGCTAGTGGCCGACCGCTGTCTGCGCCGTCGTGATGGACGCCCGTACGACGGCGTCGCGGGGAAGGACTGTGAGCATGCAGCTCTGGTGGGGCGCCTGTTCGGGCTTGCGAGCGGTTTCACCGGGTCCCTTGCCGAACATAAAGTCCGCGGAGCGGGTTGGGGTTGGAGTCTTGACTGCAAACGCCTCCACCTGCCGTCGTCGTCGTCGTCGTTGCGGGATCAGCGCCGTCGACGGCCTGAACAAGCCACGCGCAGCAATTTCAAAGGTCGTTCCCTGTGCAACCAAGCTAACTTCAGGGGTTGGGGGGGCGCAAACTTGAGCGGCGGGGTGCGAGAGGGAATAAGTGGGACAGGACAACCGGACAATGCATCAAGAAATGAACACATAGCGTACAACCTCGTACAAATGGGCGACTCCAGACTCGTGCGATTCGTGAACCATCCGACCCGATCCCAAACGCGACCGCCAGCGCCGCTACGTTGGAGGGACGCTCCCCGACCCCGGCGCGGGCGTAGACGCGGACTTGGGCTTGCCTTTCGAGTTCTTGCTCCCCTTCGGCCGACCGCGCGGTCGCTTCACCGGTTGGCCGTCGGCCCCTAGGTCTTCGCCGGCGCGCTTCGTCCCTGCGGACGAGCTGGTGGCGTCCACCTGTAATCGCAGCGCCTTGAGGTATCTGGATGGAGGACGGGCACGCCGGTGAGAAGCGCGCGGGCGGCGCAGATGGAGGGGCAAGAAGTAATCGCCACGGTGAGACATGAGGCTAAGCGAGGAGGTGCGCGAACGTACTCCGCGGACTTTTCCTCCAGCGTGGTTTGTAGGCTGGGGAGTGGCGGTTGACCGAGCTCTTGCCGTAACCTATCCACGTCCTGTTTCGCCACAGAATATTCGCCTTCTGAGATGACCTTGATCTTGTGTTGCAAGTCATTCACCCTGGGAAAGGTGAGCCGGTGCGAATGGAAGGTGTCGGGGTGCTGCGCTCACTCTTTGTTGAGGGTGGCCTCTTGAATATCGGCCTGCATTTTTCTAAGGGGCTGGCGTACGTATAAGCGCGGAGAGCACACACCTTGTCGCGGTCTTCGTTGACCTAGGCGAAGCAACATGTGAACGGCGAAGACAGGAGCACATGTGTCGGCATGCACACCTCACGGAGACAGTTCAGGAGTCTTGATCGCTCGCTTTCGAGTCTGAGGGGCGGGCGGCGCATCAAACGCCTGTCATGCTGGGTGTGAGCGACGGAAGGGAACGCACTTGTTCTTCTGCTCCTTCAAATCCTGGATGGCCTTGTTCTTCTGTTCGAGGGCGGCGTGCGCGGAGAGGATGTGCGCGGTGTGCAGCTGTAATGTCAAGGCGTGCTTCCTGCATCGATCAGACGGGTTTCCATATGGCGCGGGACGTAAGGGGGACACGTCCGTGCGCCGCCGCCAGAGCGCAGGGGGGATGATGGAGGGGAATGGAAACGGGCGGGCAGGGCGTCGCGTTCACACATCAGCCAGAGTTCTGCGCGCGGAGGTGTGCGGTGAGCATGCACGCACTTGAGCTCGGCGGTCTTTGCGAGTTGGATGAGGCTCTTCGTCCAGTCGCCGGTGGCGAGGAGGGGAGTGTGGCCGCCGCCGACGGAAGAGGTCGAGGCCTGGGCGGACGCAGAGCCCGCGGATGCGGACGCCATATTCGATTTCTGTCGAAAAGAGCGGGTGGGGGTTTCTGGGGGAGGTGTACGGCCACGCGTGTCCTCCGGGAACTGTCGTCCGCTTTTTTGCCCTTTTCCCACGGTTTGTGCCCCTCCTAGACGCTCGCCCGCTCCTTTCGTTGAAGTTCCATCTTGACGTCTTTTCCTAGTCGTTGCTCTTCGATAAGCAAACAACTTACGTAGGCCACCAACGTCTATGCTTGTATCTCGCTCAAAATCTAAGCATCTTTCGCCGAGGGCCCATGAATACCTAGGGTCGGCCTTGCGACAGCCAACTCCAACCGTCGGCCGTTAGTATTCGCGTACTTGTGCCAAGTACGTATACTCTACGTCACGCATGTGCATTCGCATGACATGAGTATCAGGAATCCGGTCATAGTGTGCTCACTCCCTTCGCCGTCTAGACATTGTCTCTCGAAAGATAGCACAAGTTACCGGCGACGCTCCCGTGTGATATCCGATCCCTGCCTCAGCAAGATTCGGAATTGCCGCCGGATACCATGAGATATTGACTTGGGCCTCCAGCTCGGTCGAAGCTCGTGTTTCTCACTCCTAAGGCGGACGTCAGGCCTCAAGCAGACGTCCGGTATCTACAGCCACCTTGAACATCATGGTCTAGAAGCCGAGGCACGCCCACTTTCGCCATCTTGTTGGCTCGAACTCGTAGCACGCTAGTGGCTCTGGGTAGTTCCCGGTCGATAGCTCGCTGATAGCATTGCTATTGCATGGGCGCGCTATTGCCCTGATGTCGCATGCTTTCCCGAGTTCCCTTGTGGTCCAGGTGCGTTTACGCCCGGATCACTAGTTCCTGAATGATACTGAACTTCCGTCGCCGGTCGGTGTAGGCCCATCCCAGTGAGCTTCTTCATCTACTAGGGTGTCTATGAGAGCGCAAGGTACTCTAGACCTGCTCACGCTCGATTAGGGTCGCAGAAATGCCCAATCGCAGTGTCCTCACACATGCCCGAACGACGCAGGCTCCCGAACCTTTCAGAGCACTCGTTCCCCGCCGGCCCCATCCGTGTTTCTACGTCTTCGCCCCTACACTTGCTTCCCGCAGTCTGCCGTTTATGACGTAGATCCTATGAACGGTATGAGGTAAGTGAGCACGTAGTCTTTCGTCTGAGAGTTACGTTTAGAAGTTCATTCCATTATTGTGCGCGAAGAGGGCTTATAAAAAACTCGGTATCCCCCTCATGGCAGACTTTGGCCCGTACGGCTACACCAGACGACTCCACCACTACGAGGGACACTGGGTATGGCGCGTCGACCCAACAACCGCAATTAATCTCTCTCACCGGCTTCGGGTTTGGTACCATACCTGGTACGCCGTTGTAGCGGTCTCAAATGTTGCGTGCGATTACGTATATTACGTATATATATATTTATCGCGGAAGCTCTGCGGACAGGGATCTACTTGGTGGCACCATTCAAGACATTCAGCGGCGATTAGCTACTCCTAGACCTTTTCGAATTCTTTCTCTAGTCACCACGCGCACGTGTGCTCCGCACTAACCACGGATGACTTACGGACAACTAATGAACCCTGGGTCAACGCCTACCCCGTCGCCGACGCATCACCTGAAGACGACGCCATCCGGCGCGAAGAAGAGCTCATAGACATGGTAAGTAGCATTCCTAATCAAAGTTAGTTCCCGCACGCCCAACTAATTTACTCTCCGGATCGTAGAGGTGCCGTGAATACGAACAACGACTTCCACCTCTGCCCATTTCCTACACCGGCAAAATCTTCCAAGTCGTCAAGTCTATCCGTACCAGAGCGAGGCCACTGCCGAAATTGCATTACGGATTCCTCCTGACACCGGAGGAGATTAAAGCAGTCACGCGTCGCGAGCCGGATTCGATCCGGAATTCAGAGTGTATGACGAACTCGCAGAGCCCGGCGACGAGGACGAGGTGATCTTCGATGCCGAAGCGATTACTCAACACCTCAACAACAAGTTGCAAGAAATGGAAATTGATGACGCTGATTGCCCCCTCTTTTCGGTAGAATTCGCAACGTCGGAGAATCCAGGATGCAGAGTCCTCGTGCTCTACACGACCGAGTCGGTAGTGCGCAACCTGCCAGATGACCTGTTCATAGAGTGGCACGATGTCGGCGTGAAGCTCTTCAAAGAGATTATTACGGATCAGCGAGAGGTGATGTGGCATTTCGACGAGAAGTATGGCCAAGGGTAAGCAAGGGATTTTAAACAGTTTTCAGTGGGATGTTACCTTACGCGAAGACTTCCTAGCAATCACAAGTGGCGAGAGTTTGACCCTGTCCGGGTACTGGGTCTTCTCGCGCCAATTGTTGCTGAATACGAAGCAGAACGTGCTGCCCAGGCGGTCCCGCTTTGATAACCTTTCGAAAGTCACCCGCGCGACTTAGCAAGTTGTGGCGGCGTCGTTGTTCTACTAGCTATTTCTTCCGAGCATATGCGGCCCCGACTTCGGATGCAATTGAGGACTTGAGATCCTATAATCCGATTGGCGTCGTCAGCTTGAAGCACGCTTCAGGGAGCGTGTCAAAGTTGGGCGTCATGTCTGGAGGCTTTCAATCGTCGACGAGCTCTACCATCGTTAACCTAAGATACGCAGACCCAATTTACGCAAGAACAATACGGCGTGAGGCAAGTTGTGAAATTGTGAAATTGGTGCTAGGGGAGTACACTGCCAGTGTGAACGTCGACGTAGTCTAATCTCTGAGGGGGGAAATCACCAGCGTCTAGCTGAGGTTCAACTTGTCCCCACGGGGCTGCTCTGGAGCTTGGGCCGACGCCGGCCATATCTGATGTGGCCTGCGTAATACGTGAGCGCAAAAATCGCGTACCACAGTGATATAATACCAACGGCCTAGCCAGAATAGGTGGATTATTGTTGAGAACGCCCCCATCCCGTATCTCGCTCAGAACCGTTCAACCGCTTGGCCCTGCCGCTGTATCTGGGGTCTCAAGTGTTAGTCTACAGTTCATGCTGTGTGTCACGGCGCGACTGACTTACTATAGCCTCTATAGCCTTCCAGTGTCGCTCGATATGACCGACTCGAACTCAAGCTGGCATGGGCTTCAATCAGGCGATCTCACGTCACAGTACACCGCTGACCCGCATGCGGGCGACGAATCTAGCCTCCGTACGCCACGCGCAAGAGCCCTTCAGGTACTACATGGTAGCGTAAGGATTATTTTCTCTACGCAGGTGATAGCACTCTGTACTGACTGATCTGTCCCTAGGACCAAGACTTCTCTACAGGCCTATTCCCGCATTTTACAGAATCAGAGCTTCCCACTCACCTGCGCTGGGCGAGTGAACCGGATGACGGTCCGGAGGTCCAAAAAGCGCCTGTCCTTCAATTTGGCTTTCTCGTATGGAATTTGAGGCAGAGGATTTTAGAACGCGCGGAGACATTGAATCCCGACGGTTTGGCTTATTGGAGCGACCTGCGCCGCTCGCCTGATGACGGGGAAGCTATGTTTATCTCTGCGGCTTGGTCTATCCTCGTGGACGATATACACCGCTCCGTCCCCTGGCTACGAGTTATGCGGTGCTATCCAATCGGTCCGGACGATGGGGACTATAGCGTGGTGACTTTGTACTCTAACGAACGAAGCGAAGAAAACCGTATGCGACTTGCCGTGCTCAACCTTAACAAGAGAGCGTCGATGAAGGCGGCAATAAAGGCTATCAAAGGAACCCTTGGGTTACCAGAAGATACAGTGCCGTTGTGGTACTTCGACCAGACGAACCGTATCTACGATAGGTCCTTCAACGCAAACGAGTAAGTCGCGCCTTCGACACCTCTCGACTATTGAGATACATTCTCAAACCTCTCCGATAGTTGGTGTCCTTGGAAAAGCCAGCAGGGAGGCACGCGGGATAGCGCGCAGGTGACCCCGGTCGCTCAGAAAGTTGACGAGTAGCTCCGCTTTTCTGTCTTCACTTGTTCTGCCTTCAAGGGTCGCCAGTAGTATGACACGCTTTTTGGGGGGGGGAATCGGGGAGGTGTATAACGGCCACGTGTCCTCGCGAACTGTTATCCGCTTTTTCCACGATTTCAATTTGTGCCCTCATAGACGCTCGCCGCCACACTGTGACCACAAGTTTTGTCCTGAGTCCTTATATAAAGCTTTCGTCGTTCCATCTTGACGGCCCCCACAAGGTAAAGTCTTCCTGCGATATAAATCAGTGCATTCGCTTTCTGAGACCTTACTTATTTGCTCACGAACAGTTAGTTTGTTCGACCGAATGCCTACATGTCTAGCAGAGGACTTTAGAGGACTTTGAGCGCGTCATATCAGGCCTTACAGCGACCCGATGAAGTGCCAATAGGAGCGTCGATCAACGTGCATTCCCTTCAAGGCCGACCTCACCGCCCCCGGGCCCTCGAACTCGATTCCGAATCTGCTCGACGCCGCACGCGCATCGCTGCTCTGGGACACTAGGCCAGGGCGGATCTACATACTTATATAGGCATGATAGTAGTAAGGGTGGTTGTGCTACCTCCGTACCTCTCCCGGACTCGCCTACCGGCGTGAGGGATGAGTTCGTGGCGTGAACGCTTCTACTTGGGTGACCTGAGGTAATGAGTCAAATAGGGCCCGTGTGGAGTGAGAAATACTGCCGAAGCCTCAGATCGGCGTGAAATACAAACAATTGTACTAGATGATAAACCTTTGGTCATACATCAGCAAACCGGCATACACTCGTGTAGACCCCCGAGCTGTCTGTTTATTAGACCGGGACAAATTGCAATGTAGGGTGTAATATCTTGCTTACGCCGCCAGAACGCCACCGGCCTGCGGCACGCCGCCTCAGGCCGTCCGCCGGCGTGCACGGAGGATGATCGTGGCCCGCATGTGGCACAAACAGCCCTTTCTGTCCGACTATAACCAAGGGCTATATAAGACGGAGCTCACACCCCATTTATCAAATCGACAGGACTACCGCTACAGCCCTTGGTACAAGGTCTGCCTAGGGGAGACAAGCTACAGCCAGCTATCTGACCGTCACCGATTACGCGATTGCCAGATCCCGGAATTGAAGACCACACGAGTTATTACTATACAATGGGCGCCGATGATATTTTATCCCCGACATCGACAGTCCAAGGGGAATTGACGATGGCGGACTCCGAGTCACCACGGGGTTCTCCTTGTGAGCCTGGGGACCGCAAGGAGGGCAAGGTGTCCCCCGAAGTTCAGGTGCAGGTATGTTAAACACTCTTCGAATCATCGAAACCCGGAGCTCCTTGTGGGGCTCCGGATCGCTAATTTCTGTCTCAATCCAGCGACGGGCCGAATATGGACAGAATCTTCCTCCGATTCCAGTCGACAAAATGGCGCCTTCGGTATGCGCAAAACTCGCTAGGGAATACTGTGAAGTCAGAAAACCCTTATGGCACATGCTTCGAAAAGAAGGCTATGTTAGCGCAATCAACCTGGGGTTTCAGATGACACGCGATGAACTGTTGAAATGTATCGATTTGTGGGGATTCACCGGGAAGGATTCGGGCTATCCCAAACTCTCGACTCCCCGAGATATCCGTAACTACGGTATCGTAAGATTGGTCGGCGAGCTCAACGCAGACGTCGACTCGAAGTGGAAAGGGGTTTTATACTTCTCCTGCTGCATTACCTTCAAAGACGGATACGCCATCACCGTCTTTCCGCGAGCTGGATACGGAGGCTGGCAAAGGATCGAAACAGAGGGACGACTGGACGAAATGCTTGCCTACGCCACGGCGATGTTCGAAGCACACACTGGGCTTCAGGTCACGCCAATGTGGCACTTTCTGCCCAAGGCTTTCGGTCCAGAGGGGTACGTAGGAGATTCCGTTAGACTCGAACGCATTATATCGCTCATAGTAGTCTAGACATCCCCATGGCGAAGACTACGCGCCTTTCGACAGAGAAGTGGTGCTCTTTCCAATTGCCGATGAACTCCCCTTGCCGTAGAGGTGTCTCGATGCCTGTCGTTCTGGACGACGATACTCCTTACACATGATCTTTGCGCCTGCAATCATCATATCGACCACGCCCGACATGTACCTAGTTTGTTGATAGTTGCGCCTCATCTGATCAAATAATGGAGGCAATGCACTCAGTATCTTTGACAATTTTCTGTCCGATGTCTGTTGTTGAATGCACACTGCGGGACGTGGACCGACATCGAGATGACCGATGTTCGCTGGGGTTGAGTACAAATGACGATATACGAGAATGCGCCGTCCTATTACGCCAGTTTTACAGTCTGCAATAAAGGGTGCGCGAGTCTCATCAGTAATGGTGATCCTGGCGTGATGCACGCATGAGAAAATAACCTTTGCGTATAGAGAATCGACAACCTTCCCAACTTGCTCGAGGGTATCAATTGCCGCGCCATATGTTCTCTGTAGGTTGTAAATACCGGGGGACGTATGAGAGAACGGGAGGTAAGGCTGGATCTAGAAGCACTTACGTCCGCCTCTGGTTGATCAAAGATGAGTAGGCACCCCCGCCCTTGGTCGAGCACGCCGTGGAAAACTTTGTCCAGAATCATTTGTGACAGCCTAGATTGTAGACACCGAGTCTCGATTTTAGTAACAAGGAAAGAAACACACATCGAATGGCGTACTTGAGCTCGACAGCTTGCCTCCCCTGGCCCACCTGCTGCGCGATGTACTCGATCTCGACGACAGAGTATGGCTCTACGATGCGAAGCAGGTTCTGCTCGAGCAGCGTGTCATACAGGGCAGAAAGATGCGTCCGGATGGTGGTGTCGGAAGACAGCTCTACATATCACTTTAGCGTATTGCCTACGAGGCCCACGACCGCAGAAAGCTGACCTTGCTGATAGTCTTTAAGCGCCTTCTCAAAGTCGGCGAGGTTCCGCTTCTGATGTGCGCGCGCGATGGCGCGCATACTTTCAACGTCTCGTAGTTGGGCGTATTTCGATGCAAGTTTGATGGACAGGAGGGAGGTGACGTCTTCGGGCTACGACGAGACAGTCCGGTGAGCAAAACCAAACGGGACGCGGTGGGGTATGATGCCTACAAGGTTGAGCATAACTTTACAGAGGAGCATGTACTTGAGCGCGCCGAGCGCACTAGGATCGTCCTGTGTACTGAGATTCTCGAACGTTTCGTAGAAATAGGAGTATGCGGTCGTGTAGTCCTTGTCTTCCGCATGAAGTATACCAGACTGGAGGTCGAGGCGGGCTTGGAGATGAGGTGGGCAATATATTGAGTTCGCAGCGGTCCGGGCAGACGTCAGGGCTGCCTATAGGTCCACGACTCGATTAGAAAGGCGGACGGAGCCCATAAGATGTGCACTACTGACCTTCGCCTTCGCCAAGTTCCCAATGCCCCGGTATACCCTTGACTCGAGAAGGTGTACCTCAGTAAGCACCATCTTGTCATCTAGCCGCTTCAATTCGGTAAGGAGAGACTCGATCAGAGCAAGCGCGGGCTTGAACTGTTGCGTATCCAGCTGGCTACCCGGTTATGATATCAGCGTAACGGCGGAAGCAGAGGCACCTCAAGGCTCACAGGCCGACTAGCCGAGTTTCGAGACTGTGCTTGAGGAATATCCGCTTCTCGCGCTTTGCCCACTCGATATTTTCGTGCAGGACGTCCATTTGGATCTTCTGGCTATTGGGGATCGCATTGAAGCAGTCGAGCAACGTGCGGACTACGCTGTACCGATTAATGGGTGGGCATGTATAGCCAGTGTGGGGACATACTAAGCTTGGCGGTCTTCGCCTTTGCAATAGAAGAGACAAAACCACGGGAGAGATTGATGACGTCCGCGACACCCTGTGCATTACTAGGAGAAACTAGTAAGGTACTCCGAAGACGCTGATCCCAGCCACTGGGGTACGCACTGTTGGTCTCGGTAGAGCTCTCCGAGCTTGATCAAGGCAGCTTCCTGGTGGCGGAGTTCGGCTTCCTTCTCCTCAGTAGCTGCATGCTGGTTGTTCGGAGATGCTGAGAACTCCTTCAGCATTTAACCCTCTCGGGGCTCGCGACAATGCGCACCCAGGATTTCCTTGTAAAGTGCTTCAGCACGCTTGGGATCAGAAGAGGCCTGCGCCTCCTTCAGGAGCTCTTCCTTGGAGGGCATGGTGTCGGTATTTTCAGAGCGAAAACGAGGCAGCAGGAGACAAGCGCGAAAGCGAAGGGGTTCAGGAGGGCTGGAGAGCGTGGAGAAGACAAGCGAGCTGCAAGATGAGCGCGACGGGTGACGCGTCGAGGAGCGTGGGAACATGCGCGGTACTGACGCGTCGCCTGTACAAGTCAAGCCCGGTCTGCGCTCTCCTCCCTCCGCCTCCCGTCGCCGTCGTTTCTGTCTTGCTCGCTGTGTCTAACGCTGTCTATCTTTGAAATATTGCCGAAGCGCAAGCCATGTCCGACGATACCGTGCTTCCCATCCCGAACCTTGCACTCGCGCAGAACTACTTCGTGCTCTCCACACCTTCCCTGGAGCACCTCCACGGAGATGCGCGTAAAGAACTGCTTGAAGGCATCCAAGCCGACCGTGAGCACCTACTATGTATATCAACTATGGCACTGGCGGACTAAAATCGCGTGTCCAGACATGGCGCCGTACTACCGTATAGTGACCGCCACTAACGCCCTTGACCTCGATGAGTCGCTCCTCGCGCGCATGGAGAAAGAGAACCAGGATGAACTTGGCAAGATTGACGAAAGGTTAGAAGAGGCGAAGAAGACCGAGGGTGAGACAGACATCGCCGACGCTCTCCGCGCACGAGCGAATTACTTGACGCGAATCGGAGACAAGGTGAGTGGGGTCTACAGCCGATCTGTACTATCATGTTTCGTGCTTATACGCTGGTGCAATCAGGACAAGGCCGTGGAGGCGCAAAAGCTAGCGTTGGAGAAAACACCTGGTCTGGGCTCAAGGATAGATATTGTCCTCACTCTCATCCGGATCGGCTTCTTCTTTGGCGACCACGACATGATCACCCACCATCTAACACAAGCCGAAGAGTACGCCATTTGCGCGCGCGATGCTAGTGCTATACTCACATGTGTGTAGGTTTGTCGAAAAGGGCGGAGACTGGGATCGGAGAAATAGGCTGAAAGTATACCGCGGACTTCACCTTCTCTCCATACGTCAGTTCAAGCGGGGAGGCGAGCTTCTCTTAGACGCGCTCTCGACATTCACTGCAACAGAACTCATTTCCTACAACGACTTCGTTGCCTCTACTATCATTTCCAACGTCCTCACTCTCAACCGGCCAGACCTGAAGAAGAAAGTGCGTACACCTCCATTCACAGGTGATGTATTGAAGCTGACTTGCGTTTCTCATAGCTCATCTCTGCGCCCGAGGTGATACAAGTACTTCCAGAGCTCCCTGTTTTGTCCGACCTCATGAAGAGCCTCTACGACTCCCATTACGACAAGTTCTTCCTCGCGCTCGGTTCGTTAGGTTCTTCTTGTTTTCAATATTAGTCCTGAAGCAATCTTCAGCCTCAACCGAGCAAACGCATATTAAACCCAACCGTCTTCTCTCACCACACACGCGATACTACGTGCGCGAGATGCGCATCTCCGCATACAACCAGCTATTAGAATCGTACCGGAGTCTTACGCTCGACAGTCTCGCACGATCATTCGGTGTGAGCGTTGAGTTTGTCGACAGGTACGTAGTTGATCTCCACTAGTCAATCAAGCTGTGACTGATACCGCCAGCAGCGAACTCTCGCGATTCATCGCTTCCGGCCGCTTGCACTGTACAATTGACAAGGTCAATGGTGTCGTGGAGACGAACAGGCCGTCGCTCAAGAACGCGCAGTACGAGACGGTCATTCGGCAGGGTGATATCCTCCTGAATGCCGTCCAACGGCTGAGTAAAGTATTGTACTGAGCGCGTAAGGGATGGGGACTGGACTTGCATTGTATGTTGTAGGTAGCTATCAGACGAGCCTGGCCAACTGAGGAGAATGCGTGCGGTATGCGGGCAGTCGGGAAGCAAGGCGACTTCACTATGAATACAACAATATCCGAGTATTAAGGTGGTAGTAATATTATTCCATGGATAGTAAGAGAAGTTAGGGTGGAACAACTCAAGGCTTCTTCGAGTCTGTCGGGGCAGGCGGTTCTGGCGGCGGAACACCCCATTCTGGAAGGCCGTTTGGACGTTCGATGCGTTTTGGTTCCCACTCTTCTGCAGCTGCGGCGCTCAATTTCTGGAGATGTACACCAAACATCTAGTTCGCGGTCAGGGATGCGAGGAGAGAGACGCACGAAGTATTCCTCCCGGATGTCGAATTTCTTCCGGTCTTTGGCAAGCCCTAGCTCTTGTTCTTTGCTCATCTAAGATAGTCCGGCATAAGATGGGCAGGCGATGCATGGTACATAAAGGCTCCAAACGGAAGGAAACGCACCGCAGTGACCTTCTGGTCATGTAGGTCATACCGCGTCTGCGTGAACTGCTGCAGACCGAACGACGCGCCGACGATGATTAACATAAATGGTACACCAAACAGCGCAGGATTCTTCCGGAATATCCTGCTGTATGTCGGCGAGTTCAAGGGGTTCGAGGAGAAGGTCGGCATTGCAGACCCTATAGCCTGAGCGCGCAATGAGAGTCCAGTCCAAGTTCTCCAGGATCGAACGCCCAGACTGAGCGTAGGACAGACACACGCGCGGGCGTCTATGCGCGCCCGCCACCGCGCGTCACGGTCGCGTCTCTCGTCCTTCCCCGCGACCGCTACCGCTCGCCGACTGACTTGCTTTCTGGGCCTCTTGCTACTGCTCATGTACTTCCGATATATCTGAAACAAACACAATGTCTGCGGAAACTTCTGAGACCGATAGGCTCATCACCGCGAGCCCGGACAACATGAGCGTGGCGGAGGACGAGGGTTCTATGAGTACGGAGGAGGATGAGGACGAGGGTGGTGAGAACCACAGCATGGGTGCGGAAGTGGCTCTTGGCGGAGGTGATGATGATGATGGCCAAGACGAAGATGGTGAAGACGAAGAGGACGGAGATGAGGACGAGGATGAGGATGAAGATGAAGAGCCTGCGCTCAAATACGAACGCCTAGGCGGGATTGCGCACCAGTTGCTGCAGAAGGACTCCGCCTCCTCTCTTGCGTATGCGAATAAGCGTCTGGTCAGTGTCTCGCGATAGTGGTACGCAGTCCGGAATGCTTGACGCGCAGTGCCAGGCTTTAGGCACGCACGGCGGGATGCTACACATTCTCGATCTCTCTGGGCAGCACGTCAAGTCCTTCCCAGGGCATTCGGCTTCTGTGCTTGATATATCCGTGGACATTACTGGCGATTTTATTGCCACGGCGTCTATCGACGGTGAGGCGCGGTCGACGGTAAAGACCAAACTTTCCTGTGTGTTGACTTATCCTCAGGGCAGGTTATCGTGCACTCGCTGTCCGGTGCCGAGACACCGTCTTTCAACCTAAAGCGACCCGTCTGGACCGTTGCTCTCGAGCCAAATTTCGCAAAGAGCAGCACGCGCTCCCTAGTCTCCGGCGGTATGGCCGGCAACCTCATTCTCCACGAGAAGGGCTGGCTGGGGTACAAGGAGACCGTCTTGCACTCTGGCGAAGGTCCTATCTGGCAGGCTCGATGGCGCGACAACCTCATCGCGTGGGCAAATGACCTTGTATGCTAAAGTTAACTCTGCAGGCGTTCTATGCTAATCCGACGCTATACCTCTGTAGGGCGTTAAGATCTACGACACTCAGTCTTTGAGTCGGATTACTTTCATTGACCGCCCCGCTGATAGCCCCCGCGCGGATCTCTTTAAATGCACACTGCACTGGCAAGATGAGTCTACACTACTCATTGGATGGGCAGACCACATCAAAGTCGCCCGTATCCGAGCCAGACCACGCAAAACCTCGTCTGCATCTAACCTCCCACCTCTCCTTGTCGAAATTACCGCCGTTTTCCAGCTCGACTGTATGATTTCGGGTGTCGTTCCCCATCCGCTGTCCCAGTCTCCGCCTGCGTCCGCCGGGCAACTGGAAGATGCTCTCAAGAAGGCCAATGGCAACGGTTCGATCCGCTCGACCGCCTCCAAACCACCAGCGCTGACTGCATTCTTGGTCCTTGCATACACGCCCCCGGATACATCCCTTCTGACTGGCAACGAGGCTACGTCTGATAGGGCTGAGCAAGCTCGCAAACAAGCAGAACGCCCCGAACTCCGCATCATCTCGCGTGCAGGGGAAGAGCTCGCAGCGGACGCACTCGGGATCACCAACTACGAGCGATGGAACTGCAATGACTATGTTCTCGTCGATGTTGAGGCGGGTTCCGTCAAAGCGGCTGGTCCTGGTTCCGCTGAGGAGAGGTACTACATCGTTCTCAGCCCGAAAGACCTTGTTGTAGTCAAGCCTAGGGACTGGCGCGACCATGTCGCCTGGCTTGTCGAGCGACAACGCTACGAAGAGGCTCTTGAGGAGATCGAGCGCCGGAAAGACGAAGCGGCTGCGTCGGGAGAGAAGGATGCCGTCGGTGCGGCACAGATCGGGCAGCGCTATATCGAGCACCTCGTCGGTGAGGGTGACTTCGCCAAGGCTGCCCGGCTGTGCCCGAAGGTGTGTGGGCAGGATACGAAGCGTTGGGAGGACTGGATCTTCGTCTTCGCACAAAAGCATCAGCTGCAGGTGCCGTTCTTTTATCAGTATCTATCGGCGACACGGTTGCTGACGCGTTCGTAGGCGATCATACCGTACATTCCTACAGAATCGCCCACACTGGGACCATTGGTATACGAGATCGTACTGACGCACTTCCTGGCGCATGACAGACAGGTGCGTGGCACAGGTCTCGTTGAAGTCTTTCGTTGACCGAGCAGGACAGGCGTTACTGCAAACCATCAGAACATGGCCGAAGGGCATATACGATATTGCTGCCGTTATAGTCGCAGTGCAGTCGGAGCTTGACAGGGCCCCTTCGTCGTCTTCCTTGAAGACCACTGGCCCGGATACGGTGATTCTCATGGAATGTCTCGCCGAACTGTATGTTTCCTTATAAGCCCTTCCGTCCTACCCAGCTAAACAACCTCGCACAGGTACACACTGAACCGGCAGCCGGGCAAGGCGCTTCCGTATTTCCTACGTTTGCGGCGGCCCAACGTCTTCGACCTCATTCGAGAGAACAACCTCTTCACGGATGTCCAGGACCAGGCGCTCCTACTGGTTGAGTTTGACCAAGAACTTCGTGAGAAGCGCAAGCGGGATGGGGAGGAAGTCGACACGGACCCCGTCGGGGCTATAACGCTTCTTGTAGACCATATCCACTCCATCCCGGTGAGCACCATCCTTTTAAGGTGTCCGTCTTTGCGTTGTGCTGACACGGTGTCATGTAGATCAGTCGCGTTGTCCAGCAGCTACAGGCGCGGCCGGCCTATCTCTACCTGTATCTCGACGCGCTGTTCCACAAGGACCCCCATCTCACCTCTACCTACGCAAACATCCAGGTAAGGCTCCTGGTTCACGACGAAGGATCGACGCTGACGCTACGCGGCAGGTCAAGCTGTATGCCGAGTACTCGCCCAGGAGACTGATCGACTTCCTGCGGGCGAGCAACTACTACAGCTTGGAAGAAGTGCGTAACCCTGTTTAGGTTTCAAGGACACCCTGCTGACGATGGCTCCGGTACCAGGCATACAAGGTTTGCGACGGTCGGGATCTCGTGCCGGAGATGGTCTTCCTCCTTGGACGCATGGGCAACAACAAGAAAGCGCTCAACCTCATCATCGAGAGGCTTGGCGACGTGAACCGGGTGAGCTATATAGATGCTTTTACAAGAAGTTTCATTGAACATGGGTCACAGGCTATCGACTTTGCAAAGGAGCAGCACGACGACGACCTCTGGGAAGATTTACTGAGATATTCGGAAACACGACCACGTATGTCTTGAATACTTTCTTGTTCGATTTGTTGCTTACGTGAACTTGCATTCTAGCGTTCATCCGAGGTCTGCTAGAGAACGTCGGTGCGGAGATAGACCCCATTCGGCTCATCCGCCGCATCAAGAATGGGCTTGAAATCCCGGGCCTGAAAGGCGCGTTGATCAAGATCCTACACGACTTCAACCTTCAAGTGTCATTACTCGAAGGTTGTCAGACAATCATGGACGGGGACTGTGCAGATCTGGTATTCAAGTTGCACAAGAACCAAACTAGCGGTTTCTTCCTCAGTGGTCAGTCGGCCATGTTCCCATGACGATCGTGTTTTTCGTAGGTTGACCACTGTTATTTAGCGAAGACGCCGTGTCCGATATGCACGAAGCCTATCTCGCAGCCAGCGCATGGTCTCACACTCCTTTTCCTGTGCCGGCATGTAGTGCATGCGCATTGCGTCGACCACGGCGACGAGCTGCCTCACTTACCAGACCCGACATTGGTCGGCATGGGTATTGGCGGTCAGCCCGGCCTGAGCGGCAAGATCGCATTGTGAGTGTGATCGTCTACTCGATTGCAGCAACGCTTGTTCATCACATGTCTCGAAGTACCGCTATCTTGCGAGCGAAGATCGCACAAGGCTGCCCAGTGTGCTACCAAAGGAGCGAGGGAGAACGGACTCGATGAGCTACTGACATACCCACTACTGTGCAGCTTTTCTAATAGCATACCTCTGTACATCAGCTATCACGAATGGATATCCACTTCCTGGCTAACGCGGCCGTCGCAAACAGAACCCGCAATCAAACGCTCCCAACGGTTGCGGGTCCACCCGTAAGGATCCTCTCAATGACCATACGAAGCGTCGTAATCTGAGGTCAAGCTCGCCGTGAGTACCGTATGTAGGCCGATGCTACTCCTTCGTCGATCCATATCACGCGTAGCGGGGGCTCCGGTCCTATGGCCAGGATAGCAGCGACAGTGTCCCTTTGATGAGGCCTACAACGTCGATTGGTGAGCGGGAGCACCAGGGCGAGTGAAGCATTTCGTGCGTACATGAATCCTCGGCCGCTAATTGTCCCAGACGTGGCGAACAGCCTATATCCTTCCAGGGAGCCGCCGAGGCACCCCGCACACAATGCCCTGTGCGCTTCGGAGAGCCTACAAGAGCTCTTCAAATCCGCCTGCCAGCTCAGCGCTCCTCGCGGAACGTTCTCATCCCCGGTGATTTTCCACGCACGGAGCTCTTCGGAGTGGCTAACCCACTCGATGAACAAACACTCTGTCCCATGAGGTCCATGCGAGCCTAGCCACACACCGGTTAACGATTGAGGTATCCACGCCGAAGACGGTGGTACGATGTATTCAGGAGTGTGGAGGCGGATGGGATAGAAACGGGGGAGAGATTGGCTGATGTCCTCGAACCCTAAGAATGGGCGGGCGCGCTCAATGCATCCCAGCGCGCACGAAATCGACAGTGCTGGAGGCTTGCGATATGGGGAGGGCGCAGCATAAACCATGGGTATGCGCGGACGGGGTCGCAGATGGGTGCTTTGGTCTATCTCGCGCGACGGGACATTGGGTAGCCGAGGATACCTAGCGTCATCTATCCAGGGGTGAAGCTGCTCGCCGGGGAAATCCGGATGGGGAAACATGCCTTGGCGTGTGTGGAAGTGAAATCCTTGAGAACTATGCGACCAGTAGTGAAACCACGCCCGATGAGGGGGAGCCTGCTTGTTACAGCAACAAGTGAAGGTCGGTGCTTCGTACAGATTCTGCGTCGCCGCAAAGTCAATTCGGGCAAGTCGAGTGTAAGTTGGAAGCTCAGGAGTTTCTGGACCGTCGAGATCTTCGGGCTGAAGAACTCGGAAGCGCCACATATCCACGACGATCCCACCTGATGTTTTCGGGTCCCCCGATTGGAGTGCG
This sequence comes from Trametes meyenii, assembly GCA_022606255.1. Lineage (NCBI taxonomy): Eukaryota > Fungi > Basidiomycota > Agaricomycetes > Polyporales > Polyporaceae > Trametes > Trametes meyenii. The sequence continues at coordinate 2,333,517 of JABYQG010000005.1, read as the reverse complement.
AGCTCGATGATTCCACCAGTATACGGATGATCTCCCGCCCAGATCCCCAGCATGGGGCCGTACGTGTGTAGTAGTCGTGTGTAGATCGTGTACCACGATCGGCCACCAAAGTACGAGATGTCGCGGAGACCGTATTGCGCCGAACAAGAACGCCAAGTCCCCTCGTCGCCAACGAGGTTGTATAGCGTGCGACAAGTGCATAAGAGGTGTACGAGGTCGTGGGATGGTAGGTGGGTGAAGATATCTAGTAGTACGTCGTAAGGCAGGTGTGCCACGGTGCGCATGCCTCGACTGCGGTTGGTCGTATGGGCTCTAGGAGGCTCTAGGGGTGGGTAAATTGCCGGGTCGTGCGGGGGAAATTGTACGGCAGCTTCATCGGCGGGCGATAGTATATGGGATGTGGATGGGCTGGCATCGGAATCTAGAGTCAGCGATGATAAGGGAGGAATACACTACTCATACGTCTTATCGGAGTACGCTCGGAAGGGCCAACCGGCTCCGTCAGTAGGGTTCTCCGACAGAATACTATGGTGTGGGTGCGCGACTACCATGTCGTAATCTTGCGTGTAGACCGAGCGCAAATAAGGTGTCGTTCGAGAAGCCGCGAGTTCGTGCCTACTTTGTTCGCCGGATATCGAGAGGAGAGATAAATGTCGCACGACAGTCGGCATGAAGGGCGAGAACCATCGCATGTACCACACTGAGACGAAGTTTATCGCTGTTGGGCGATTCATCAAACTCGTTGGGCACCATGACGCTGCGTGGTAGAGGGTATCAGATCTAGCGGGTATCGGAGAGGTTCTTGGAGCACCTGAGGCAGACTAGCCTGAGTAGGACTGGCCGGCCTTACGACGACCTAATAAGAACCCGAGATCCGACATACCGAGACTACCAGCTGTCAGAACTTCTTGCGTTCGTTTCGTCCACGGGATCGAGACTGACTGACCACCGGGATTATGCGGACGACGACGACGAAGGGGAAAATGGTACAATGATTAAATATGCAACGGTGGAGGCTCTTCAAGAGTACGTTCTAACTGCGCAATCTCCTCATCGTAGAAACGTTGCAACGCTGTACCGTCCGAGCAGAATCTGTGCAGGTCAATCCGGATTTCCTCCGCGGCAGCGGCGGGCCGCTGGGTCTTGAATGCCGTCCCGATGCGGCCAGGTGCCATGAGGCGATTGGTAAGAAAGAGAAAGCCCTGAGAGCCTCCCAAGACTTGCACGAAAGCCACACCAGAACGATGGACCCATTGGGAATATTTGAATGGCGAACGTCGGTACGAGTAGACGACGTCCACGTGGTTGGGATAATGGTTAGCTGCCTCAATGTCTAGAACGAAGCCCCTTTTCCGAAGCAGGGCAGACTCGAAGTAGTGATTCGCTTGGACGCCTTCAGGAACTCGCCTCTCGAGATCGGATATCTGCGGAGGAGGTGCGGCGAGAGGGATGGGAAAGCAGGACTGGAACGGATTCTTCTCCCTCACGTCGCTAATTTGGTCAACGTACGCTTCCACGAGCTTCAAGCCGTATCGCTCGATAGTCCGACTCCACTGCAGTAGGAGGTCCTCTATGCACCGTGCGGTCGTGCCGATCCAATGGAACTCGAAGTGGAAGCATGTGGCCGGATTGTGGATGATATCATGGTGCAGAACCACCGATTCGGCTTGGTCGCTTCGCTACAGCATAATTCTCAGTCATGCATTGCATAACGTAGCGGCATGGTTCGCACCTCTCTGGGATCGACGTCGATAATCATACTCTCACTTAAGATCAGTCGCTTATTCGGTCTTCTACCAGATGATGTCCTTGGCGAGTTTAACCCTCGAGCGTTCGTATCGTCGTGCTTTACTGGGCGTGAGAACCAACTTGCTTTCGGCGTAACAGGGATAATATACTCCCCGCGCAAGACGTAGAAGTAGTGTCTACACACCAGATGATAAGACTCGTCATCATGAGCAGAACGCAAGACTCACCCATCAAGGAATCCGTGCGTCCCTCTACAGTGGTCGAACAAACCCTGCTCCATGAGCTTTGCGCCCCACTCCGTCGCCTGCTCCCTGTTGGAGATATCTCGGAACTCGCGTACGAGCCAAGATACGAATTGCGTTCCAGTGAATGAGTTTGCGTACTTGCGACCATGCCAGCTGTGCTCTTTGATCGGAACACCGTCCTCCTCACGCATGGCCTTGGCAACGGCGGCAAGAGACATCTCACTGATGTCCTTCTCGCTCTTGACTTTCTTCTTGAGAGGACCCGTCGCATGCACCTCGTCTAGCTGGGCGACGATCGAGTCATCTTGGACACATTGCGCGGGGCCCAGATCAGTGGGGATTAACCGCACAGGAGGGGGCGGATTCGGGTCATCCTTCGACTGCCAACGTGCTTTCGAGAAGCATTCTGCCAACTTGTCCATACCTAATAACCGGATTTCCTCTTCGTTGAGTTTCTCCCCGACGGGCCCAATGCTCATGTGCGGAGAGTCGTCTCCCGGAATCACTACGAATCGGGTACGCCAGTATCGTAGGGATTCGCTGAACTGGTTCTCGTAGCCCGCTACAAGCATATCCAATCTGCAACGCCAATTAGTGCGCCGCATCCAAGGGGACGGTGACTTTGCCTACCGATTCCACCCATAATTCTCCATACCATGGGAGATGAACGACGTGCGCATCTCTGTGTACCCTTCGCCAAGCTTCGGCCAGATGAGGAACTGGTAGTCGAACGGCCGCGTCGGCGGCATCCTCCGCACGTACCGCCGCACCTGTATGGAGTCGCCGCTGTACATGATGTGGTGGATCTCGTTGCTCATACTAAGGTATACCGAGTCGTACGCCGAGCGCAGAACATCTGCGGCACCGATAGGCCTCGAGTTGGCGTTGTCGTCCGCTGCGTACGACTTCGTCCGGCGGAGGGAGCTCTGCGCCTCAGCTTCGCGGCTAGCGCTCGTGTTGGATGGGCGCAAGACGAACTGGAAGCCTTGGGCCAGGCGGAGGGCTACCATACCGCGCATTACCTTGAGGCCCCACGCGCGCCGGATCTCGTCGGCGCTGCCGGACATCGGCGGAAACTTGACGAGGAAAGAGTGCATCTCAGGAGGGTCGACGACGAAGTCGTACGAGAAGACACCGTACGACGTCTCGAGCTCGTGGGTGGACGGGAAGTGCTCGACGGTGAGCGGGAGACATAGCGGGGTGACCATGGCTTTCCACTTGATCTCGTGCTTCGTGAGAGGTCGCGGGAAGGCGTGCTGCCATCTGCGGGCGAGCGATGCTTGCGCATACGGTACGACGGCTTGGGGCTTCCACGGGAGAATCTCGATAGTGAGATTGGTAGGTATGATAGGGAGGTTAGCTACGCTGGTCAAGGTACCGCGGCGCTTGCTCAGTATGTCGTCCCTGGGAGGCGTGCCAATCGGCGAATGGCGGGTGAGGGATCCACGATGTGGTGCTACGAGTTCATCGCCGTCGGCGCGCCCACGAATCGGCCGGGCAGCGCTCCCGCTCTTAATGGTCGTTGGCAGCGTATTACGCGAGGTCGGTGTCTGCACGAGTGTCGAAGCGGAAGGTGGAGGCGACGCAGGAGGAGATGTGATTGTGTATCCCGAAGCGGAGATCGGAGACGTTTGTGGTTGGCTGATTCCGGTACGGAATGGGTTCAGCAACCATGTTGGTGCATACTTGGAGATGGCTGAAGAACGGGAAGCACTAGGCCTACGGGACTGGCCTTCTGAGGTGGTGCGCACCGTGGACCTAGAACTCCTCTGCGAATGATTTGAGTGTATAGAGAGAATTGAGCGTTGAGATGGAGATGTGCTGAGCGTGCCTCCAGACATGGCCACCGAGAGCCTTTGCTCCCTATCCATTGTAGTTCCGGTCGTTGGGAGGCTCGTCAAAGCCGGCGATGGGCTCTCCGCGATGGGCGATATTCTGGAGGTCTCAGAGGTGCGTATGGTGGACGAACGCTTGAGCTCGCTCCCTCGCCATGAAGAGCTTAAAGTTGACACACTCGCGTTCGAAGAGAGGGAGTTGCGTGCAGTGGAGGCTGGCGGAACATCTAGTCGTATCGTGAAAACGTCCATGTCGAACTGGTCCGCCTCTTCTGGAGAGAGCAGAGTCACTTGTCTATCCCGTAAGTTGGATGCGGAAAGGCCTAGGTCTGACATGTCCGAGACGGATTCCCCCGAAGAGAGGCCAGGAGGCTCGGAATTTGGCAAGTATGGGATCTCGATGCGCGAGAGGACGTCATGATCTAGCAAACCGAGCATTTCGATCTCGTGCATCTTGGCACGAGCCACAAACCTAGAATGCAAAAGTCGTCAGCAGCGATACGCTCTATGCACAAAAAAGGCTTACCTGTCCTTGCGGAACGGTAGGTCCATTTGTCTATCCCAGAAAGATATGTTCATCCAGAACGGCTCCCACCAGAGCTCCTTGAGCTCACTCGTTGTACCTAAGCTGTCCCCACTGGAGTCTCCGTCGCCGCCCCATAGCGGATCCATTGCTCGGGGTCCAGACCTGCCCACCCCCGTGCGACCGCCTGGCTCGATGCCCTTGAAGCAAAATATCGGTGTTTGATGTAGCGGCGGCTTCGCCAAAGACACCAGATGGAGCGGAAATCCTTGGTCCAGCATCCGTGTCGTAGCCAAGCGTAGTAATTGCTTCGAAACTCGGAAGTAGCCTGTGCCCGGAGTAATGACGATCGTCGAAGAGCCCGTATAAGATAACGAACGGTCGATATAATGAGTCTCCGTTGGGTTCAACGCAAGGTTAAGCGCTTCGAGGAGCGGCCCATCGTGAGCGTATGAGATCCGGCCGACAAGCCGGACATGGTCGGGTGGTGTGCCGTCGTCGGACAAAGACACGGTGGCGCGGTGATAGTGGTGAGCAAGAAGAATGTCGCGCTGGAAGGCCCAGAACGAATCCTTCAGGCTTACGAGCGTGGGCTTCCAGTCATACAACACCTCAAGATCGGTTATCACCTTGAAGAAGTCCTTGTACCATCGGCCCTCATCATCGCGACGTAAGGGCCCAGCAGCATAGTCGATTTCTGAGTGGTCATAGTAAACCCGGGAGATGAGCACGATGGTGACAATGTGATTCGTGGCGGATTCGCCCCACTTCGCGAAGAGCGCAGGGAGGAATGAGTGAACAATCTTTTCGTTGTAACGCTCTCCGTCCCCAGCAAACTCCCAGAGTTCCCGACACACCTGGATTAGAATGGTCACTTTCGCCGAGAGTGACCGATAAATCACTTTGGTGGATGGCGACACATAGGCCGCTGACACCTGTTTTGGTCAACATGCGTGTAGGGTAGGACATGTAAATAACTCGCCTTCTTGCCGTCAATGAATATCGCCTGCACTCTCGCGGCAATAACGCCGATGAAGGAGACTTGTTGATCGACGTATAGGCATTGCCCAACTTGGTCTCGCCCCAGCCGCCACATATCGTTCCGTCCCAGGTACTGATCTTGAAAGACGAATTCGACGTAGTCCGCGGTGTGCCTCTCTTTCTCCACCTGAAGTCCTCAAGGTCACCTCATGCTTTCAGGCTTGATAAAGTGGGCGCACCTTGGTCAGACTGACATCTCCTGAATTTCGTAATCCGAATTTCCCTAATACTGGTCTGGGTACGGAAATCTCTAACAGTGTCTCAGGTTACCATTATTAACAAGTGCGGAAGGCTTACCTGTAGCTGATGCTTCAGCGAAGGATCCTCCGGCGGTACCACGAAAAGGAATCCGGGGGCGTGTTCTGGCAACGGGGACGCGATGCAAACGAGGTCACCTTCTGCGACGCCAGGCCAATGTTTGTGGTTGAGCTTGACAGCACCACCAGGGCCATCGTTCACCCATGCAGTAAGCGTGCGCGAGTCGCCGACTTTGAGCGGAGGTGCAGGTACGGGTGCGGGGGCAGAAGACGAAAGTGCAACAGGGTAACCTCCGAAAATGGATTGAACTGTGTTGGAACGTTTTCGGCCTCCAGAAGGAACCAGAGACTCCGCACGAGACATCTCAGAAGCGATGAGTTTTGATATGCCACCAGGAAAGAGTTTCGCGAATGCCTCCTGTGTTCAGTTCCCAGAGAACAGAAGCTCGCTCAGTAGATACAAGTGGTGCATAACAGAGAATGTTGATAACGTGTACACGCACAGTCGGCCCTCCTAGACCACAGTACGTTATCGACTGTGAACCAAAGGTCTACGTTTCTCGTCGTTTCAGGCCCAGGACTTGGTGTGGTCCTTCCGACACCAAGAGCACACCGCGGCGTTTCTCTGTGTTCTATCTATGCGACAAGATTGGCGTGTAGCTGATGACCATGGGGAGTACCAGAGCGGTCTTTCGGGGTGGAGCTTGAAGTTATGAAGCGCAAAGAGTGTGGAGAGGGTACATCAAGCGCCCATGATAGGGGAACGTGAAGCGCCCCGGGCCACGTTCGTCATGCTCGGCGGCCACACGCAAAGCCGAACCTAGTATTCTCTCTCTGTCTCCCCCGTATGGCGATGGTAGGTATATGAAGAACTTTTCGGAACCATCTCCAGTTGGCTGGTCGTGACATCCGCTTCAAAATTTGCCTCGAAAGCATCGATGCAATCGTGGGGGTTATCCAGGGTTATCCGAGTCCACAGCACAGAATTAATTGCAATCTCGGAATAGCCTTGGTACATGGGCAGCCCACCAAGGTCTGAATATTATCATACAATCGGGCAAGGTGGTATGCGGCTATGGGCAGCGTACTCCCAAATTAACTAGATTCTTGCCGAACTCCCACTGCAGGTTGAGCTTGAACTTGAGGTCGTACGGACGCGAGGAGATGATTTCGAGGGGAGACAAAAGATGTGTCAGACCTCTAGGCAGCCCAACAAGACTGGGGACATGCGAAGGGTTATCCTGGCTAAAATAAGCTGCGGTCTCGAAGTCGTCGAGATAGACCCGCGGGCACGAGATGGTGAATTGTCGATCTACCTTAGACTCTGGAAACCATTCGGGGAGAAACCTACTCCTGAATGGGTCCTAAACCAAAATGAGGTTCTGCACAGATTGTACAATTAATCTAACGTACTCTATGAATAACACCGATGCTGTCCATGTATCCTAGTGCCTGCGTCTACGTTCGTCAGTCTCTTGAGGAGGACTCAGACTCGTTAGACGCACCTCTAGGCATTACAATATCATATCGACGACGCCCCAAGCAGAATTCTCGGGCCACGGTTTATACGTGTCAAGCATACTGCACTCCGGTGCCCGAAACTATGGACATGGCCCTGCTCCGCGCCAGCGGTCATAGGCGTTAGGAGAGCTTTCGCCAAGTATGCCTGTCAACATGATACGACGACGGGTAAGATGTTGAGCTCTCCGGAGCCATTGAGATGCGTTGAAGTGCATGGAACGCATGGATTCAATCGCATGGATTCTCGACCACCATCGCTGTCAGAACGGAATCGATTTCAGGGATTGAGGTCTACGCAGGGACAATGATCTGGTAAGCCCAAACCGTGTAATAATGGGACGGGCCATGTACTTCGAGCTCACGCAAACTATCACCAAACTGCCACATGTCGAGCCGGAAAGGGTCGTATGGTCCGGGCCTTTCGGAGGACAATTCTGGAGCCAGAGGCTGAGAATATCGTTCTGCAGTGGGGGACGAGAGAGACAGCGGGAGACCCGAACAGGTACGGTCTTGAGGAGGGATGTCGTCCGAGAAATGCACCGCAGTCTCATCTTCTAGCTGGAAGAGTTCGAGTAAAGGCCCTACGGCATGGTTCGGCGTCGCCTGGCTTATCAGCCCCCTCGAAATATACTTTCGCGTAACGTCACTGTTCAAGGGTTTGAGGAAGATGCGGTCATGTGAGTAGTACTACGTGCCAATCGCAGGTGTTACAATGAAAAGATTTGCTCACCTTTTGTCGTATCTTCGCCATGCCGCCCACAAGGAATCGGAACCGGACTTGGGACAAGATTCAAGGGCAGACCGTGGTCAATGCAATACCTGCCGCAGCCACGCCAATTCCAATGGTCGTGCGCAGAGATAGAAAAGACTTTGTGGTGTAGTAGGAGTCGTCACTCTGGGTAGGTAGAGTCGACTCCGGCCAAGAGAGGGAAAGGGTCTGAGGAGACGCAGTTTGCGATGCCAGCGGCGAGAATTCGGCGAACTTGGTAAGTAGCTTGTCCAGGTTGTCGCGAAGGCCTCCGAGATCGCAGCCTCCGGGGAAACTATGTACGAGAGACTTCTGGAGGTGGCTTCATTCTCGGAATTTGGGTTCAAATCGACGACGAAAGCCGCTTCAGCCTTCGTGATTATCCAGATTCCACACATTAATGGTAACGCCCGGTTCAGGTTGTCTCCCATCCAGTTCGATGCTGCTACATAAGACCAAGCTGCCTTCTTCAGCCGGTTTCGTTGCTCGGAGCAAATTTCTCCATTTACAGAAGGTTCATCCAAACTTGATGAAAATTTCCGATATTGATTCGACAAAGAAATACCCCCTAACAGAAACAGTGGTCTCTGCATCCGAAAGTTAGTGCTTCATAACAGTCCGAGCGTGTCTAAAGGACGTTTGGCGTGTACTTTGACTCGAAAGCGTACTGACCGAAGATGTGGCTCTGGAGTCCGAGCCAGGATGACTGTTGCGAAAACTTGGCTCTCTCGCACCTTCTCGCACCCGGAAGTTCACCTCTACCAGCGCCTATATGTACACTGCCACTACATGCAGCACGGTGACGAATTTCGGCGAAAGGGACTCAGGCTCCTCATGCCGCTGGGCCTGGCACCAGTGCACGATGGACTCTGCCTTGTGGAGCATAGCCGAGGTACGTAGATTATGCACAAACTTCTTGTTCAACAACAAATGACATAGTATTACACAAATCATCCTCGGTGGCGTCGGTAGAAGATCGGGCCCCAGGCCGCATAGGAGATACTACTTGGCAGTGAGGGTCGGGAGAGTGTACCAAACGGCTCTCAGATGGTACAGTCAGCCGGCCACTGGTCCTCTCAGGGTCTGTGGGATAGTCTCCAGAGGGCGACTATTGCTGTTGGGGGGCCAGCTCTCCGGGGGAGGCACGGATGCATGGGCAGCGCTAGCACCGGCTCCGATGCCGCGCCGGGGAGTGTCGTCGTTGCCTATGCCTGGGCCAGAGTTGGAAACAGGTGCACTACAACCAGCGGTTCATCAAAAGCGTCTCAGACATTGTAGCAAAGCAGAGAACATACTTCGTCTCAGTGCAGCGCTCTGGGCGTACGAGAGCCTTTGCTGCGTCAGCATTAGCAAATGTGAAGCGCCATCGAGGCTAGCATCCAGGCGCCATCAGAATCGCAGTAATGACTTCCACAATTTCAGAAGATTAGTACTCACCCCCTCACCACTGGTTTCGATAATGGTGTCGAAATATCCGACGTAAATGATACCGTTCTTAGCTTGAAACTGGTACTTCTTGCCCTGCAAAGGGAATAAATTGGCGCGTTAGCAAATGGTTCCAAGCATGTCATAGGATGCAAAGTACCCTGTTAGCAACAGGTGCGTATCCACTAGTAGAAGACTAGTATCCGAGTCGCAGGTTAGTAACAAACGTGCATATCAGAAACATGGAATATATCTGAACAAGCGTACCATCTCTGATCCAGGTGGAGGCTTTAAGAATGGGGGAGAAGTAGACAGCGAGGGTTCGATGTCTGAGGGACGATCCTCAATGCCTCGGGCAGAATATATAAGCTCGATGACCGGAAAAGGCCGGGTTTTTATGTTGTCTTGGGGTATGGGGCTGTAGTTGACAAAACCTTGCTGCTGCAACTGTGATTCACACGGGTGCATCACGGCATGGGCACTCCCGTTCAACCTACCCGAGACCACGGTAGTTCATCCGAAGTGAATTTTCGAACATGAGGCTGCGCGCCGCCTCGTTGAACCCGAAAGAACCATAAACCAACAAGCCTAGAAGCAGTCAAGTCCGCCTGCATGCGGCCGTGACTCATGACACTTCGTCGATGCCGGAAGAGTACAGTGCGAGATTGAATTTTGTTTTGTTTTGGCACACGCAATCCGGCAATCCGTGCTTCTCGTTTTTGTGCATCTGGGAAGCGCGAAAAATCAGGCATATCTACAGCTCATTCTACCCACAAAGAAATGAAGAGCGTACAAGATTATTGTTCAATCGCCTTAGCGGACTCCGACCTTCCATCTGTTTTACTTCATTTAATGTACTCGTTACGAGGACATCGTGAAGCACTGAAATTGACACAATTATTGATACACAACCACAGGGGGTATTCTAAGGCTCTCCGGAGTTGTTGCATGAACTACCTGTGAGATGCTCTTGAGTGCGGTGAACGCGCTAATACGACTGCGCGGGTCTTCCTCCAACATTGAGCCTAGCACCGAATCAATCTCCGGGATTGTGGTCTACATGATTATGTTCAGCTAATGGCGATACACAAGAGTTGGGGAGACAGACCCTCAGGTTACGCAGGCTGAACCCGAACTGCCACACATCAAGTTTGAACGGGTCGTAGGGCTGGTCAGACGATAATTCAGGCGCTCGAGTGCGGGAATAGCGCTTTTCTGAGGGAAAGGATGGTGAAAGAGGGAGACCAACGCAAATGCGTTCGTGCGCAGGGACATCCTGCGGAAAATATACCGCGGTCTCGAAGTCGTTGAGATACACTCGTGGGCGTGAAATGGTTAGCTGGTGTTCGGCCATAGATTCTGGAAACCATTCAACGAGAAAGTTGTCCTTGAATGCGTCCTACTTCGAAATTAGCTCGCGTAACAATGCTAAAGCTGCCACACGTACCCGGTGGGCGACACCGATGCTATGCATATATCCTAATCCCTGTGAAGCATTTATGGGTGGTCATACAATCATTTAAGTCGAGCTCGACGCACCTCCAAGCATTGCATAATCATGTCGATAATATCTCCAACCGAGTTCTCGGGCCACGAGTCATATGCGTCCAACATGGTGGTGCCGATTCGAGGAAACACACCAAAGATAATATCCTCGAACTCGAAGAGCTCAAATAGAGGGATAGAGTGATTCGGCGTCGCTTGGCTGCACAGGCCCCTCGACAAGTATTGTAGAACCTGCAAGTGAGATTGTCCTTGCGAGGCGACGCATACAACGCGTATGACGACATCGCGTCCGTCCGCTGAACGAGCAGGTCGATTCAGCGCGTTCTAAGGGTTGTTGTTAGTATCGAATACACAGCTCTTCCCATAGGCTACTTACTGGAGATTCAAAGCCGGAAAGCTTGATCATACGGCTCTCGCGGCCCCATCCACGGTGGAGTGGCGCCAATGCGAAGCCGTTGTACGTCGACTCTGAGTCCTCGGGGGGTACAAAGTACGTCAGTCTAAGATGTTGCCAAAGGGTATATCCGCGCGCCTTGATAAATTCTTGCAAAGTGTCCCAAACGACGTTGGACTCATCCTCATCATCAATGTCACGCCATTGCTCGAGTGTTTGAGGAAGCTGGTACGATTTGTCTCAGATGACGGGATATGAGACTTCAAACGAAATGCTTACATTTCGACGTTTCTCCGCCGTAGCGAGAGAGGGAGGCCGAGGAAGGGCTTTGTACCAATACCGAGAAGACAGCACAGTCACCACAGCACCCGCTGTCGCTGCAGTAATGGCAAGCCACAAGGGGCCAACGACCCCGATTTTCGATGACATTTTAGGTCGAATGAGGAAAGTAAGAGGACACTGGGGGTACAGTCTGAAGGATTTCGGTGTGTGGGTAAGGCTCGGTACTCAGTGGATGGGGGGGGCGGAGTGCGTCGCCTCGTTCAGAGTCCCAGCCCGCCCTGGCAGTGCTCTCCGTGGGCGTAGCGCTGGCACCGGTCACCGTGTGGATGTGCGGAGTTCATAATGGGCGCTATGTATGCACTGCCACTGCCTACACTCCGACTTTCAAGCTCAAGCTTCATACGGCGACCCTGCAGTGCAGCACCCCATGGGCAGCGGGAGTCCAGTTTCTTCGGAGTTTAGCGATTAAGCGGGCATTCCTTAATGTTCTAGAGTGTTCGCGCTATTGCTCAGCCCTTTTTTGCTTGGCGCCCGCGGATGCCAACGTTTTAATAGGACGAACTTCGGTGAAGTCGGAGCCGTCGACGACGAGTCCGAGTCAGTGCCGGCGTCGCCACCTCCGAATTGGTACGCTAACATCGTGCATCTGGCACACATGAACAACAGGTGAGTGTCCTAGACATCTGGGTACATTTACCTCATGAGATGGTCCTTTCAAAAGTCATAAACTCAGTTTCTGATCCGGTTCCTGGGCGGTACCGCTTACCCACCTGAGTACACATTACGCGGTCGGCGGCTAACGGCACCTAGAAGAGTAGGCAGAAGGTTTTGCGGCTTGCCCCACGGGATTTCGAGTGTTCGAAGCCCAAGGACAACCGTATTCGGATTCTCTGCATGAGCCCGGAGCTGCCCGGAGGCCGAGATTTCACCAAGATGCGTGTTCTTCAAGGGCGGGCCAGGACGGCGAGCAAGAGTCAATACATCTCGTTTTGGCACGGATGTGAACGGTATCTATATTCTCTGAACTTCCTTTGATGGTATGCGTTTCCATGTGTTGACCGGAGAGTTGTTACTGGCACCCCGAAAGTCAATTTCAGCCACTATACCTATAGGAGCCTGCCTATCCCAGAGATCGATACCATCCAACTATTGTCAGGATTGGCTTCTCGGGAGCAAGAACGAATTTGAATTTCGAAGTAGCCGCCCACGAAGCATGTGCGGCCTCGAGGCCTCAGGCTTGACTAGTCGTAGCGGAGAGGCGGCCGGCCGTCAGTACTACAGCGCACTTAGAACCACGCCGGTTGCGTCAGTCTCCCCGGACTCGCCACTACCACGCCAGTGGGTGGCGTGGAATCTGCGTGACGAGAAGCAAGAGACGAGGATACCCTCTGCCCCATCCTTCCATACGCTGGTGCACCTTGTGGAGGTGTTGAATCGGATGGTACAAATACAGCAATTTTTGGATGGACTACGAGACCGGCGGTGGCACGATTGGTAACTGGAATCACGGTGATGAAACTGCCTGAATATCTGTGTAGGACGTATCGTAACGAAAATATTTGATATCCTGACCAGTTCCCTTGAGTTTGCAGCGATCAAAACCCGCTGTTTAGAGTACAACTAGTATGAGTGCGACGGTGGCACCGACTGCTGCCGCCACATAGTGAGCGTCCCCGATAGCCATGGGAATGCCAGCTCCGTTGTCCCCCAGGACACCACCCTGTTCGCCGAAGATGACGTTCTGCGGGATGCTATCGTTCCTGCACTGGCCGCCCGCGATGTCCAGGTTGAACAGGTCTACGCGCCACACCGCCGTGAGCCAGTGCACCATCGGGGTCAATATAACGCCCAAGGTGACGCGACGTACCATCGGCGGTGCGGTAGAAGAACCACGTATTATTGTTGATGTTTTTGAAATCGCTCGTGCTGAAGGGAACCTTGTCATCCGGGTCGGTGGCAGACGTATTCCGGATAAAAAATGCATGCAATTTGGTTGGGAAACTTCTGCTGCGCAATCTGCGGATAGGCAGACAGGAGCGTGGAGGAGGATGTGTCTCCGACAAGGACTAGACAATCGCGATGTCAACTCAGCAAGACACCACACGCCCTCGAGTCATAGAACGCACCGAATTTCCGCTGCGGAAACGTCTGGAAGAGCTTCAATAAGCTGTTCTGACGCGTACGTGCCTCGAGGATCTGGCTGGGCTCCGTGATGTTAATAGGACGCATCTCGAGCGAGCCGAGCGGAAAGTTGCTGAACAAGTAATCCACATACGTCCGCGTGAGTTCGACCGGCGTCGTCGTGTCGTAGTGGAACGCCGCGCCTGGGAGAGTCTCGTTTCAGTGTGCGAAGAGCTCCGGAATCCCAGGGACGTTCACATATGGCTGCACGAACGAATTGTAGAGGCCCTGGTTAGGAACATAGACTTTCGTGATGCGCGTGACATCGTCGATATCGGAGACGACGGAGATCCCGGACGATGGGACGAGGATGACCGTCCCATTCCTGGGCCCAGTAACGTTCGTGATGCCCGTTTCGATGACACGAACAGAGCTGCTATTCCCGCCGAGGTCGGGGACGGCGACTAACTGATCGAATCCACCAACTTCGTCTGCTGTATTGAGCTGAATGCCTGAGGAGTGCGTTACAGCAGAGCCATTTGCAAAGATGAGTGCAGAGAGATTGGCGCTAGGAATAGGAATGGACGCGAGGTCCTGAGTGCGATTCTGCAGGAGGCTGGTTTGAGTAGAGTTGAGATCGTCCGTCTTGAGCCCGTTGATCAATGAATCCAGGTCAGAGGTGCTGATGTTTGGGAGCTTGTATGCGAGACCATAGAATCGGACATTCCAGCTGAAAGAAAGTCATTAAGATGAGACTCCCAGGCACGACATAGGTATGTTTGGCATACTTGTCACCGGAGGAGGTCGCACATGGATGGAATGAGGAGTGCGGAGGTAGATATATTCTGAAGGTCGTTGCCGTTGTTCACTCAAACTTTCTTTTCGATGTCGCCTAAGCTTGGCCAATTACCAAGGACGGCTAGAGGGACAGCATTAAGCCCCGCCTTTGGGAAAGCGACACATCTACCACGTACTTGGGAGAGCAGAAGCGACGGCTCCTGGGACACTCGAGAAGATCGACTCCGCGCTGGACAAAGCTTGAGGTGCTGGTAATGGGGCTGGGGTCGGTAGAGGTGCAGGCGCCGCAATTGGGGTGGGACTTGCAGCAGCTTGAAGGGCGGCTACGGAGAGCACGGCCACGACGATCGAGAGCATACTAGTCATTGCAGGAAAGCGCGAGTCCATGCGGACAAGGGACACTCAAGGCCGTGGAAATATAAATGCGCGATTTTATGCGTGCATTGAAGCGTGCACGCCTGTGGAGAGTCGTAGACAGGTTGGTGCCGTGAGCCTAGTTAGTGGAGTCCGAAGGGACTATGGTGGTTGACCTGACGTCAACTCACCTTTCTTGCCCCGCAGAAACTCACAAAACATCATTTGCCACTGACCGTGGGGCCCATGCACGAGGTATACGGCAAGGGACGTACCGTATCAAGACCTGCTCGTGGTACGACGACCTTTCGCAGTGGTGCCAAAGATTGGGTCCGAGGGCGCGCCGTAGCAGAGAATACGTACTTGGGCTTAAACTACAGCTAGGCAACGGCGTAAGCATCGCACTCATTCATTCATTCTAAGCATATAAATCTGGTCAACCTAACTGAGGAGTTCGACGAAAGCCAAGTTGTGCCGTCGGCCAACTTGCAGAGCGCCCATAGCACTTGCGTCATCACACGTGGATGTGTGAAGGCAGTGGTGGCAGCGCAGCAACGAGCGCCCAGTACAAACTCCGCAGACCAACCGCCGATGGCCAGTGACCAGTGCTGAGCGCGGCAACCAGCTAGTACGCCTAGCATGGGCGCCCGTCCCGGATGGCCCCCTCGAGGCTTTGACCGACCGTGAGGCGCAAAGTTTGCACAGACCCGCGGTGACCGACCCTTTCCCAACTATCGTTCTCTATCCGAGTCCTTGTCCGACAGACTTCAGACGCATTTCATGGGCATCCCCTCCCCGCACCACCTTAAGTTCGAGTTAGAATGTCATCGAAAGCCGGGACAATTCTAGGCTCTCTATGCGTTGCCATTGCGACTGCAGGCGTTGTGGCAACTGTTTCATCGTATCGCCTACGGTCTAAGCCCCTTCCCCGGCAGTCTATCCTCGACCCGACTGAGATACGTCGCAATGTTAGTTCTTTGTGATATGTCTCGCGCCTTGCCCTTCTAACGGCGTGGGCTCAATAACAGCTTCCCTTGACACTCGAACAATGGCGCAACGCTAAAGACGACGAAAAATTCAATGGCATCTGGTTTGCACTACAAGAGTACCTGAAGGAGCACGGGTACATTCTGTGGCAACATCTCGGCCTCACCTTCTTCGCACCCCCGGACGACCTGGAAGAGACTTGTAACGGCTTCGCCCTTGCACCTCTCCATCTTGGCTGGGGATCAGGAAGTCGGTTAGAGCACCTGTCCCAGTTCGACTCTGCGGTGGGCAATTGTTTCTGTACGCTGCCCGAGATCATGAGAAGCTTACGGATGTCTTCAGACTGCTTTGATTCGACCTGCGCGTTCAGTCGACGGGCGCGACGTTGTCGTGCGCGTCATATGTGTAGGCTCCGAAGGGAAGAACCATTTAGAAGTCTTGAAATGCATGTCCAGAGGCCTGTGCAGCCAAGCAACACCGAACCACGCACTCCCCCTCATTGAGCTATTCCAATTGGAAGACGTCGTTCTCGGTGTGTTCCCGAGAGTCGGGCACACCTTGCTTGGATTGTATGATTCGTGGGCTGAGAATTCAGTTGGGGACGTTGTTGACGTGATTATGCAATGTTTAGAGGTATGCTTCGCCCAGTCGCGTTAAACGGCCTTCGCAAGCTCACCGTTGTTCCCCAGGCGTTGGGATACATGCATAGCGTTGGCATCGCTCACAGGGTATGTGAACCAGTATCATTAGCCCGGACTTGGTGATTGACTTCGATTTAGGATGCATCCAAAGACAACTTCCTCGTCGAATGGTATCCGGAATCAATGGCGGAACATCAACTCACTATATCCCGCCCACGTGTATATCTCAGCGATTTCGAGACTGCGGTATACTTTGCCGCCGAAGTCCCTTCGCAGGAACGAACCTGCGTTGGATTACCTCTCTCCCCTTCCTTCCCTATCCCCGACAAATATACTCGTCCCGTGCCACCCGAAGTATCCTCTGGACAGCCCTACGATCCCTTCAAGCTCGATGTGTGGCAGTTTGGGAACAGTCTCAGTGATCTCAAGGTACGTTGTGCTCATCTCTATTCATTTACGTATCCTGGACAAGGCTTTGCAGACTGAGATCCCGGCAATCGATTTAACATTGAGCGCGTTAGTCGAGGAGAACCCACAAGCTCGTATCACCGCATTTCATGCACTAAAGAGCCTTTCTCAAGTGGTGCATTCGATGACGCCGGAAGACCTTAGGATACCCCCGACTGTTATACGTCGGTGATCACAACATATGGCCTGTCGAACTGTCGTAACTTTCAGCCTACTCCAGGGCCAACTTGCACACTTGCCAAAGATGGACTTGGTTCGGCGATACTGTGAAGTGGCTGTGCTACCAGGCGATCGAGCTACGGTAGTCACTGCCGCGAGTGAGCCTCAGCTGACTTGGTTTCGGCGCACTGTGGCTATCGTTTACCTTCTGACGTCCTCCGGATGACCTTATACGCGTGAGGTAGGAGAAACTTGAATAGAAAAACGAGTACGCAGCTGTCGGTACCTCACATGCCGGTGGTGAGACGAATGTACCTCCCGTCTTGCACCCGATCTCCAATAGATCAGTCTCTTATGGAGAGCGGAAATACAAAGGTGCCTCCTTTGGGTGATGTACTCCGTACTGGAACTAATGTCTTCTCATGAACACACCGAGAGGCAAGATCGTCGGGGTCCAGCGCGGGCTAAAGGACATTTCTCCGAAACGTAGTGCGTCCGACGCAGCACGAGTCCTGTCCCACTCATGTTGGCGACAATCGCACATCAGATACCATGCACCGCATACCGCATGCGACTAGCATGCCTACGCACTGTCCTCCGACATCGTATCGCCTCGTCGTCCTCGTCGTCCAGAGTGCAGAAGATCTGAGCACAAATACACTTGATTATAATGAACTCGATAATCCATGCTAATGACGTGGTCGTGAGATGCGTGAAATAGATACGGCGTTCTAGGGCAGTCGGGGGTCGGGGGTCGGGGATCGAGGGGGAGAGCTGCTGGTGGATACAGACGACGGGCCGCAAAGTGGGTAGGTGAATGGGTAGGTGGTAGATGGGGGATAGGGGACGGGGGACGGGGGTAGTAAGACAGGGAGCGTGAGGGGCAGGCGTGACGATTAGTGTACTTGTTGGCGCAGACATAAATAGGAAACGTCCACGGACAATGGCAGCGCACGGGCACCGCGCCACGGACTATGACCGAGGATGTGTCGCTGGCGGCGGCGGCGAGTGCAGGGGAGACGACGACGGCTCGTCCGTCGGGTGCGACGACTGCGACCCGTGTTTCTTGCGGCGGAGCGTCCGCCGTATCGAGAATGACTGCATCAGGTTCGACGCGTTCCGTTTTCGCTTCGCGGGCGCCGCCTGGTGCCGCTCAGACAGGTGGCTCTGCATCCGCTGCATCGCGATGCCGTTCTCCTCCGTCGCGAAATCGAACCCGCGGTTGACGGAGCGCATCCCCGTGGACATGTCCGTGCGGCTCGCGTGGAACAGATGCGGCCGGTGGCGTCCCAGGCTGTGCTTGCGACGGTGCGAGACGCTGACCTCGGCCAGGCCACCGTGTCTGTCCTTCGAGAAGTCGTGCGTGGGGTCGATCTTGTGTATCCACCGAGCACGGTCCAGGTCGCTCGGCGCAAACACGAGCTTGTACGCCTTCGCAATATAGCGTGGAAGGAGCGCAAGGACGGTGACGAGAACGATGGAGAACCAGAAGTACGCCGAGCGGAAGAGGTAGTGGTCGTTTCCGAAGATAGGGGTGGGGAACCATCCGGGCGCAATTACAGAATAAATAGCCTGCACACACGGTCAGCCCCTGTTCGGGCAGGTTCGGCGAGAAACGTACGGTGTAAGCCCACACGAGGACGATGCCGAGTGCGACTGCGAAGAAAATCCATCCGGTCCATACGTGCGTGTTTAATCCGTTGAATAGGTTGGCGGCCATCACGGCCGCGATGGCCATAGTCTAAGGCGCCTCGTTAGCCCAAGCCCATACGACGCAGCAGAATGAGTAGATACATACGGTGGAGAATTCGTATTGATAGATGTCGTACCCGTCCGGCCGAGAGGACGTCGAGCGGTAGGTGTACAAGACGAGGAAGAAGATGATAGCGGACTGGACGATGCCGTCGAACATGTAGGTCAGGAACAGCTTGTTGCCAAAGTACTCGTGGTTCCTGCTATGGCTATACAGCTCCGGCATGGCCATGAGGACGTGGTCGTCTAGTGCACCGTGGTTAGACCCGCGTCTGAACGGAACGCAAATGCGAACACGATCACGTACCAACTATCCGGTCGAACAGCCCAATGCCGATGACGGGCGCGATGGTCCAGAAGGTGTTCCAGAACAGCAGGTAGGTATACTCGAACACACTACGCACGACATCGGCGCAAGTCAATCAGCAAGCGTCCAACGAAGACCAGCGGACGAGAAGACGCACTATTGACTGCTCCACGCGCAGTAGATTTGGAACCACCACAGCACACCGATGCAGATGATGTTCTTGTAGAAGAAGTTGATGATCCTGTTGGCATCCGTCAGCCCCGCCTCTGCATCACTGAAGAGCACACGCACATGTTCCCGTTGCGGGCGTATGACCAATGCCCGTGGACGAGCAAGAGCCGCTTCAGGAACCGGAACTGTACCGCGCACGTTGTCGTCAGCCATCTACTAACTCCGACGCACCGAACTCGTACACAGAAGACGTACCTGCGCAATCGCGTAATCCGACGAGTTGACGGCTTGCAAACCTTCTTCACCGGATATACCGACACCGACGTCCGCGGCCTGAATCATGCTGACGTCGTTCGCACCGTCGCCGATAGCCAGCGTCATAGCGCCGACGCCGTCCTTGACGAGCTTCACGACGAGCGCTTTCTGCAGCGGGGAAACACGGCAGCAGATGACGCCCTCGCACTGCATCGCGAGCAGCAGCAGAAGCTGTTTGTGCTTCTCGTCCGCAAGCGCCTGCAACCGAGCGTGTCAGCTCCACGGACCGAAGGTTTAACGCAACTTTTAATGAACGCACGTATGTGAGCGCGGCACCGTCGATGACGAGGACGAACCCGCCCGGCCGATCGCCGTTGTTATGTCCCACGAGCGACGAAACGCCGGTGTTGATGCGCTGCAGGGGGTATCCGCCCGTCTGCGTGCTCTCGTCCAGACCGACGCCGTCTTCCTGCAGGATGCCGCTCTCGGGGAAGAACTCCTCGACCGCATTGAGCATCTGCATGTAAACGGGGGTGTGGCCCTCGCCGCCACCGCGGATGATGACGATGTTGTCTTCCCTGCCGATGAGGTTCGTGCTGTGGCCGATCGCTGCGGGGTAATAAGTGTGAACCCTACAATCCCCGCACATCACCGCTCACGGGGAGTGAAGACGTACCGATGGCGGTCTCGAGCTTGTCGCCGGTCAGGACCCAAACCTTGATTCCTGCTTCCTTCAAGTCCGCGATCGCCTCCGGGACGCCGTCTTGCAGGCGATCCTCAATGGCGGTGGCGCCGAGCAGCGTGAGGTCGTGTTCGATTTCGTCCGAGACCGCTTCGACCTTTTCCTCGCGCTCGTCGAGGGAGACGGTCGCCTCGTGGTAGCGCTTCACCCAAGACTGGTAAACCGCCTCTGCATCGCAAAACAAGTCAGCAAACCCAAACGACACAAGTCAGAGCGCGCAGAGGCCGTACCTGGGACAACCTTGTACCCCAGCGTGAGCGTCCGCAAGCCCTCGCTCGCAAACTCCGCAAGGTGGTCCTCCGTCGTCCGGATGAGCTCGTCCTGGCCGGGGCGCAGCCTCTCCATAATGACGTTGTCCGCGCCCTTGATGAGCAGATACACCTTCCCGTCGCCCTCGCCGTCCTCGCCGAGCTTGCGCACGAGCACGCTCATGCGCTTCCGCGCACTCGTGAAGTCGAGGATGTTCAGCAGCTCGTACCGCTCGTACTTGCCCCCCGCGTCGCCCGATAAGGGCGTCTGCAGCGTGAGCACCTCGCGGTCGCGCCCGCGGAAGACGAACCCGACGTCCGCCGCCGCCTGCACGAGCGCCGCCTCGTCCGGGCTCTGCGCCTTGTACTGGATCGCGCCGCTGTGGGGGTCGACAGACACGAGCGCGGTGTGGCAGAGCGCGAGCACCGTCCAGAAGCCTTTCAGCATCTGCCCGTGCGCGTCTTCGCCCGAGCCGGAGACCGCCTCCTGCGCGGCGGTGATGTCCGCCGCGAGCGTGGAGTCGTGGAAATGCGCGAGGACGTGCTCGGCCTTCTTGACGGCGCCCGCGGATAGGGGGTCGGCGATGGCCTCGGTCGAGGATGAGGATGCTGAAGACTTCTTCGCGGACGGTGGGGACGCGGAACTGGTCGTACGGACGTCGGCCTTGGAATCGCTAGGGCGGCCCTCGTCGACCTCGGGAATACCCACGGGAACGACCCCTTCCGCCTCATCGACTGCGTCGCCCTTGTAAACACGCCCCGCGATGGTGCACTGACGGAACACCATCGCGTTCTGCGTAAGCGTACCGGTTTTATCAGAAAAGATATAGTCAATCTGGCCGAGGTCGTCTGACAAGTTCCAACTGCGCGCAAGCGTGGCCTGGCCGGTCTTCTCGTAGAAGATCTCCTTGTCAAAGTAGATGAACAGCGCCTGGCACGTACGTACGCCCTCGATGGAGATGTAGAGCGAGATGGGGACGATGTTCTGGAACGTGATCAGTGCGAACGCCCAGGTGATGAGCCCGTTAATGTGCGGGTTATCATCGCCTTGTGTGTCGCCGTAAAGCCACGGCGCGTCGAGCGGGAAGTAGTGCTGCTCGAGCACCGCATCGACGATGCCACACGCCACCGCCATCGCCGCCAAGAGGAGCAAATTGGTGAACCTGGGGAACCAAATCAATCAGCTGCGTCATGCGCAAAACGCCCGCCATGACGTACACTTGCGGGTTCATCTGTCGTTCGACGCGGCTGCGCTTACTCGGCGTAACGCCCGAGTTGAGCACGATCTTCGAGTCCTCACCGGTGTACAGGACCACGCCGATGACCCACTGGGTGTTACGTAGGACAGTGCCTCGGAGGAGGACCATGTTGGCGTCCACTGCGGTCTTCTGCCCGTCGGGCGTGACGACCGCGGCGTTGAGTCGGTACAGATTGGTCTCGGGACGGTCGCACTCCACTCGGAAGGTGCTGTGCTTGTCTGCGCACGCCCGCGCGGTGTTCAGATGCGTGAGCGCGGCACACGCACTGCGGCTCTTGAGATTGGTCTCGCCGTCCAGGTTCTTCGTCTCGACGTACGCGACGTTCTCGTCCTCCGAGGTCGCACAGATGAGGATGTCCGCCGGGAGAGGTTCATCGTCCATGAGCTTGACGATGTCGCCGACGCGGAGGTCCTCCCAGATGGTCATCTTCCAGTGTGGTTTCCGGGACGCACCGTGGTGGTGGAACAGCCCACCAGATTCCTCGACGGGCTCACCGTCGTCGTACTCGATCCCATGCTCCTCCGTGGTCGTGGGGATATGCTCGAGCTCCGCGCCTTGTGTGTGAACACCCTCTGGCGGTGCGCCGTGCTGGAGGATGTCGACGTTGCTGTCGCTGAGACCCTTCTTCTTGTTCGCGCGCTTGAAGTTTGGCACGAGTCCACGGACGAAAGTCTTGGACTTGCCGGCCATGGGATTCTCGTTGCGGAACTCGCCGCCCTTCAAGACACGCACCTGGGAGTAATTGACGCTGCGATCGGACTGGTGTCGCTTGATGTCCTCGTAGCCATCCTTGAGGGCTGTGATGGCAAGGACGATGATGAGGGGGAGGATGACGAGGCCGGGAGAGACGGTGGAGAAGATGGAGAAGAACTGAAGGATGGCGATGGCGAGGAAGAAAATGTTGGCTATGCGGCGGAACTGCTCTAGGAGGTTGCGGGGGACGAAGGTGAGGACGGTGTACTTTGAGGTGATGACCTGGTTTGAGCAGTAGACATGTTCCTTCTTGACGCGGTGCTTGTGGTCGTAATAGTCTTCGGGGAGGGGCTCGTTGACGAAGACGGTGCGCGGGGGGCCGGGTTCCCTCTTCCGGGAGAAGAGGGTCTCGACGTTGAAGTCGACGAGCTTGTTGTACCACACCGAGAGCTTGGACGGCATCGCCGCAGATGTGGGGGGGACACGCTCTTGCCGAGCGCGCGAGAGGAAGCGGGGGTGAAGAGGGGGAGGAGGACGGGGGACGGGGGAGAAGGAGACCGGGGACGGCGGCTGCGAAAGGCAGAGACTGAGCGGATTACCTCGAGGGCTGACAGGAGCCTATAAGCCGCGCTGTGTCATCACCCGCCCGTCCGATTCCTACCGGCCGTTGACGCGTCCTCGCTCAGTCCTCTCTCTCCCTCGACCACCACCGTCTGACTCTGCGCAGTGCGCACGCCCCATCATCCGCCGCGCCGTCCGTCTGATTCGCCCGCGACGTCCCTGCCGACCCGCGACGCAGCCCCCGACGCACCCGCCGCCAATCCCCGCCGCGCTACTGCCGCCTCGCCTCGCGCGTCATCGGCCGATCCGATTACGTATCGCCCGCGGCTGGGTCCTCGACCATTTCCTCGTGCGGCCGCGTTCCGGGTTGCCGCCGGTCTCGACCCGCGCATTCGTGCAGAGGACAGCAGTCAGAGCAACGCAGGAGGAGGACGTCGTCGATGTCGAGGGCAAAGATGGTGACCGCCTCGGCTAAGGTGCTGCTGCTAATGTACTTCTCGCTCTCCGCCACGCAGCCGAGTGGTGCCTAGAAATATTGCCTCGAGATCGTGATCCCGTCTCGTTGCACTCTCAGCTGGCCGTCGTCCTCTCGGTCCTTTTTGACACTTGCAACGTTTACAGCCTCGGAGGACGTCCGACGTCAGCCGCAGAGGGCTGCAGCGAGCCATTCTTCCGCCACACCGGAGCCGCGGTGCTCGTCGTGCAAATGCATATGATTCCCAAATCCTACCGCTGGCATTTTACGAAGCAGAGAAGCACCTCTGTCCACTATGCATCGGTGCCCATGTAGACGCCAATCCTCAATCTTCTAGCCTCACTTCCTCTGGGCGCGGGAGCCTCGTTGCACCGAAGATCCGCGGACGTTTTCATTCATATGTGCAATATTTATTCCGAAAACCACGGAGGTGGGGCAAACGTGTGTTGACGGTGGGTACAATATTATGTTGTCAACGCACTATGGTCAACAATGTGCATGAGCCATCTTTCCCCGTCCTCAGTGGTACGGAAGTGCCTGACACTTGACTGGTCATTGGACTAGGCTTCGCATGCCCAAGAATACGGTGCTACTAGCACTGCTGTTAATATCGTATCTAGCGGTAAACCGACTGACCGCAGTGCAATAAGATATGATGCGTACATCATGCGGCCGTTTCGTACGACTTTTGACCGACTCTCTTGCCATGGCCAGAGCCTCGCAAGTCGCAATGTTTTTACTACCCCACACCTTTCTGCCACCGCCACCAAGGGCTGCGAACGTTGTGTGAGCCAGAGGCCCAGGCCTGGCGTGTGGGAAGATCTGATCTGATGGCCAGAAACCTCTGCCCTTATCGGGGACGTTATGTAAGCGGAATAATGTTCCTGAGGCCTGCGCTTGGGAGGTCGGGCTCGGGAGGGAGGAGAGCACAGAGCCCCGGACGGCGACGAGCATCATTTCTCTTCGTCCTCGACGTTCTGCTCGTCTTCATCGTCGTCCTTTCCCTTGGCCCGAGTGCTCTCTTGCGCGGTCGACGCTTTATTGTCGCCCGGCCTGCTCTGCACTTCTGAACTTTGTCGTTCCTTATCAACCGACGGTCCTTGGTCCGGCCAACAGTACTTGGCCAACGTTAACGTTCACACCGCCGGCGACAAGCCCATTCGCCCCGTCGACATCGCCGGCCTCGCCTGCTCCGCCGTCCGAAACGCCGACCGCAACAGATGTCGGAGACTGCCACGATGCTCGAGCTGCCTCGCTCCCAGCTCCAGCCATCCTCCTCAGCGTCAGACGACTCCTTCGCAGTCCTCATGAACGCCGTCCTCGACTCTGCCCGCTCCTCTGGCTCCAGCTCCCAGGAGTCCGCCGCAACCACCAACACCAGTACCAGTACCAGCACCACCTCCGATGCCAGCGCCGCCACCTCAGCCAGCGTGCCCTCCCTCGCCGCGAGCGACCACACCACCAGCACCAGCTCCCGTTCCAGCGCCGCCTCTGCCCCAGGCTCAGCCAGCGCAAGCGCAGCATCCAGCACGACCCCCAGCCCCTGCCCCAGCATCCTCCGCTCGTCCTCCTCCAACCTCACCCTCCCCTCGCGCACGGCCTCGCCCAGCATCAGCTTCGCGCCCCTCCCCACCACCGAGCCGCGCAAACGCAACTCCCCGCACCCTCTCGGCGTCGCCGCACGCTCGCGCCTCCTCCGGCACCGCCGCATGCTCCGCGAGCACGGCCTCAACCCTGACGAAGTCCCGTACCCGTACGGCCCCGGCAGCGGCGTCTTGAACGACCCCGCTGCCGACGCGGGCGGGTGGCCCGACGACGGGCCCGTGGAGGTCCGCGAGGCGCAGGCGGGCGTGGACGCGGACGAGGACGCGCGCGCGGCAAGCTCGCGGGGCGGACACCCGCGTTCGAGGGTGACGAGCGATCCGTCCGAGGGCGACGCGCTGCTCTCGCTGGGGCGGTTCGTGAAGGGCGCGGGGAAGAGCTTGTGGAGGAGTATATCGATGAAGGACGTGCGTCCGAAGGAGGGGGTTACGGTTAAGGCAGGTCCGGCGCCAGCCTCGGACGCCGAGGTTCCGCAAGCCGAGCCGCCTGCAGCGGCTGAAGAATGGTCCGAGTCCGACCACCCACTGCCAGGGCCCATTCCGCGGGAACGGCGCGCGACGCTCCCGCGGAGGATGGAGGGGCACTTGTTCGAAGATCCCGAGCGGCGTGAGCCGTCCGCGGAGGGCGGGGTGTGGGAAGAGTCCATCGAGGAGGAGTCGTGGAAGCGGCTCCTCAGCAAGCCGCCACCGCCAAACCCGAACGCGAAGCAGACGGACGGGCGCGCCGCAGCGTCCGTCGAGCCCGTGCACCGCAGGCCGTCGAAGCCCACGAAGCCCCCCAAGCGCGTCAGCACGATCGACGTCTTCGGTGCGCACATCCGATAATGTCGGGCTCCTTGCTTTCCCTCCTTCTCCTTCTCCCGCTCTCCTCGGCGCGCAGCCCTGCGGCGTGCGACCACTGCTGCGCAGGCCGCGCCCGTCGACATTACATATCTCGTCCTTCGCATTCCGCGGGGGCTCCATCCCACCACGCGCCGTCTGCGCGCACACACATCCACACACCCGCATACGCATTAATACGAAACGCAACGCCGCCACGACGACCGCGACGGCCTCATGCCT
This sequence comes from Trametes meyenii, assembly GCA_022606255.1. NCBI lineage: Eukaryota > Fungi > Basidiomycota > Agaricomycetes > Polyporales > Polyporaceae > Trametes > Trametes meyenii. Next base: position 2,307,337 of record JABYQG010000005.1, on the reverse strand, counting down.
CACCACACGCTAGCACGGGACCACCGGGACACAAGAAAGTAAGATACACAGGCAGACGAGGCCGTATTGGGTTTTTTCACACAAGCTAGAGGTCAATGGAGAGGAGGGGGGGCTTGGTTTACACCGCGCAGGTACCGTGCTTTTGGTCGTCTAGTTCGAGTTGGGAATGGGGACCCGGGGGTTGCGCACGCGCCGCGCAGGGAGGCTATACACTTATGATATGATATCGCAGCAGCATCCGTTAGCATACCACAGCGTAATTCCGTGTCGATACCCTTCGTTCGTACGTCGCTCGCTATCAGAAAGACATCGTCGCAGAATCCCTTGTTTCGTGTCTATGATCCCGAGGTTGGTCGGGGCGGCATGCCTACGTACTTACACCGGCCGCTGTGGTATCCGCACGTCTAAGGTGCGTCTGTTCTGGTTGACAGGCAAGCTCACAGGAAAATGCTCCATAGCAGGGCAGTGCTGTCAAGCTTATAAGCCGAACGCGTTCCCTAGTGAGTGCCGCTTTCCTTGGAGTGTCCTCTCACTGAACTCCCTACCGTACCAGGACACGTTCTGAGGTCACCGTCCGATATTTCTAATGTGAAACTATTCAGGATGCGTTCAAGGACAACTTCCTCGTCCAGTGGCATCCCGAGTCCTTGTCCGCTGGCCACATTCCGCGTAGTCGTTCACGCGTTTTCCTTACGGATTTTGAGGTTGCGGTCATGTTCTCCACTGAAACCCCGCTTAAAGATTGCCTTTTCAGCGGATTTCCGATCGGGGTTCATATGCGGACGACGTGAAAGAGTACACGCGCCCCGTTCCGCCCGAAATCCACTTTGGAAACCCGTACATCGATCCGTTCAAGCTAGACGTGTGGCAGTTTGGGACAAGTCTTAATGCGTTCAAAGTACGCCGCTGCCGGACTGGCTTTGCAGGACCTTCTTCTAACGTGTACGCGACCGTACAAAGCACCATTCCGGCAGTCGACAGAATTCTCGAGGATTTGAGGGTCCCAGACGCCACGACCCGGCTGTCCAGCTTCCACGCGTTGGAGTATTTGTCTCTAGCCATCGCCGAATTGACTCCCAAGGCGTCGAGGCTTCCCCTCGAAACACCTTCCCGTCCGTCCTGAAACGGTGTGCCCACCAATGCACCATTCGCGCTCTCAAATCGGGCTGTACAGCCTTTCGAGTACGGATGAAGTCTGATGTTAGTGCATTGAGAATATATCTGGGTGTCACGCGATGCTGAACGAATATTCAGTTAAGTCTATGTGGTTCAAAAGTTGTACTATGACATAGTGTGTAATGCTAATAATATTACGTCTAGTGAGTAAGGAAGAGGTCGGTCCCGTCGTGGTCTGAGCGGCGGGTCGTGCGTGCACCGATACATGCGAGGAAGGGATACTGGTATAGCCCACAATTCTCTACTGCATAGGCAACTGGCCCGACACCCTTTCAAGGTCTCGTTTGCGCCGGGATGATTGATGAAACGGTTTCGCTATCTGACCAGGACACTCTCAGTACAATGCTTTCAGTAACCCACCCATAAAATGCTGGTATACCTCTAGACTCGCATAAATCCGGCGCCTTCACACCCCCCGAGCCTGAAGAAGCTTTAACTCGATGGAGCCCAGGAGGAATAGCAAAAGCATAGATGTCCGCCGACAGATTGACTAAAACGCCCAAGAACAACTTCGATAAAAGCCCTGTAATAAATCTCCCTTTAGTGCGGGATAATTGTGTGGTTAAAGTCGACTTCACGTACTGTGAATGGTTATCCTGCCAGTGACCGGTAGTGGCGGTACACCTTCGACACCACCCTCTGCGTTTCTCGGGATACGAGGGTGAGTCAAAGGCTCGGGATGTGGCTTGACACTTCTACGCTTGTGCTGGGCCACAGTGGGAAATGAAGAAGAACCCATGCCTTCGTCGTCAAAGCTGCTTAGAACTGATGTTTAAAATGCTCTCGCCGTCGACGCTGAGCCCTTTTGTAGCATTCACTGCGTTCAAGCCGGTGAGCGTGAGGAGTCGGTAGCCACCGCTCACATGCCAACGTCCAAGTTCTTTCGATAGCGGGATATCTAGATGCCTGCTCGCACTGGGCGGGTCGACAAACGTCAACACGAAGCATAGTCACAGTGGCCTAACAATGCACTGTACGTGCAACTGCTAACTTTGATGACACTAGACGCGGCAGACCCAGCGCGTGTCAAGAAAGGATAGACCTAGCGGATATCTTGCCGCACAAATCTAAGGGAAGCGCAGTGAGGTACGTACGTATTCCCGACAGCTCCGGCGCTGTGGCATGTGAACCGATTGCGTTCTGACCGGATATCCAGATTCCACGCCTTGACAACGTTCGACTTCTCCGAGTTCGCAGCCACATTTCCGTCACCGGGCCGTATACATGAGTATATGCAAGCAGCTGCGTAGGATTGACTCCAAAGCTTTTCACCATACGCATGGGCTGGCCGCTCAACCGCCGTAGGATAGGCGCTAGTTGCCGACTATCAATCCTCAGGCTTGATTTAAATGGGTAGTCGGGGCAAACCAGTAGATGGGCCTGTGATCACCTACTATGCAATCGCAGAAACCTACTAGGTACCTAGTGCGCTCTGCTGCTGTTTGCTGCGTTGAAGGCCGTCTATAAATGTAGCCAACGATCTTGTAGGTCCACACATTAGCTAGGAGTCTGACTCCTTCAATGATAACACCTTACAAGTTGCAACTTAGTCCGATTGGACCCAGTATTATGATACATTCTTGCTCGTTACGTTTGAACATGGTGGTTAGGAGTTAAAAGAAGTATAGACGCCGAAGTTCTAGCACCCTAGTACAACTTAGTACTCATTAATGCATCGTTCAACGTCAAGCACTGTCGACGTGTCATGTCCATTATCTAGCAGCGCGCGACCCACCCTGTTCAGCCTCGGTAAACTCGATACGAGTACAAAGATAGTAGCATCAGCAGTCGCGAGCCTGTAACCGGTCGTTGTGTATATGCCAAATCATTATACCAGCTACGAATGGTGATTGGGACCACTGGGTAGCATATAGCAGTGCGGCATACAGCATCCGGCATACAGCCTTGAATAAAAGCAGCCGTGATAACTCGGACAACGCAGGGCCTGTCCTTGTCAAAATCAGGTGCAACCTACTCTAGCACGACTCCCCTTATATCTGACAAACTTCGCAGAATACGTCGGATCCCAGGCCACGGTGATCTCGTCCTGACCTGAAATGATGACCACCAGAGGTGTTTGCTCAAGCAGCCTGCGCGAGAAGACGTGAGCACCGGTCACCGAGCGCATACAAAAATGTGCCCTAGTAGCCGACTTACCTGAAACCGCGCCGCGCGAGGGTACCGAGCCCCTGGTATGCTCGCCGCGAGACACCGGCCGGGGCCGGTGCAGGCCGCTGTAAATTCGCCTCCCAACTACATACTCCTCGAGGAACGTTTGGGTCGCCTACGATCTTCCACGCACGCAGTACTGCCTCGTCGGGGGCGTGCTCGATAAAGAGGCATTCGGTTCCATGTACCCCGTAATCGCCCAGCCACAGACCGACCATGGATTGCGGATGCCAGTGTGGAGACACGGGGTCATCACCCTCAAGCGTCCGATGGCGTAACGGAAAGTAGCGAGGTATAAGTTCTCGGCAGAACTCACTGAAGAAATGCCTGGGCCGATGGAAGTCGGGGTCCGGCAGGCGTACGTCGGATTCTTGGTCGTGGGGTGGGGGGAAAAACGCGATGGTAGCCGGCTTCATCGCGCCGACCGAGTAATTGATACTTGTAAGGCTGCGCCACCACTGATTTAACCCTTGCTTAAGCGGCGGGAGGCCCGGCAGCTGCGGAAGACCAGGCACGCCACGCGCGGAGTCGTACCACGGTGCCGATGCTAGCATTTCAGGTATCGTTATTGGACTCGCTAGATGTGTATAGAAGACGAGTCTAGCGGTCGACGGCGCGATGACATGGATAGACGGTGTCGTGAGCTTTCCGCGGTCCATTCGAATCCAGGGCCCAGGCGGCGAGGTGTCGTCAGTGTCAAGAAACCAAAGGTCGCGCTCAGAGCGGATATGCCAGCTAATTTGTACGTCGTTTTCAGTGTCTGGCGTGGATTGATTCAGAGGGGTGAATCCGATCTGCATGAACTCGGTGTATTTGGGGTAACATGGACGCGGCGCGCCCTCACGTTCAGTGAACTCCCAGACGTCGCCCACGATGATAGTCTCCCCTCGGCGAAGCCAGTGATCCTGAACAAGGCGGAACTCGATGACATTGCCGGTAAATGGGTAGTCACTGCACCATAGGCCAAGGAGAGCGCCGTACCGATGGAGAAGGCCGTAGACGGTTCGGAAGGATCGGCCGCCAAACACGCTGGTGTCCGTTATGCCATACGGCACACAGAAGGTGCGCCAAGTAGGATCATCGTCGATCAGCGGGTAATAGAGTTTGCGAGAGAGGGAAATGAAATGCAGCACGTCAACGGGGGTGAGTCGGGTGAGGATGTCGTGTAAGAGGTCGTAGGGGAGGTCGAGCACGAGGGGCATAGCTTCAGGACAGTTGGATAGGAGAAGTTATACCTGCCTTTAGACATTGGAATTTAACGTTTAGAAAGTTGTAGTAAGTTTGCGGGGCCTCACACCAAACCAGAGGCACGTACAACAAAAGTAGGCGTGTTTCCAAGGGTTTATTGTACTCAAGTTTACCTTTTAGGTTTTAACCTCGGCGAGATGCCTACAGGATTTGTGGATATTCAGAGGGCTTGCGAGCGGAGAGTGGCGGTAGAAGGTCCCTAATATGAGCAAGCCAGTGAATACATAGTACACATAGATGGGACCATGAAATGGGAGGCGTCAAACTTGAAGTAGAAGCAGCGCGAGAGGATACTTTCAAACTCCGGCCTGGCCGCGTTATCCCCACTAGCGCTCATTTCAACGCCTTTCCGCCACACGCGCTTCACTTAGTGCCCACAAATTGAAGTTGGATCGTCGCAATCATTGGAGAAACCATCTCATTGTTCGTTATTTCAGTACTATCTAAGAGCGCTTAATCCCAAATCGGACCCAGGTTCGCCCCCAGTTTGAACTCCAAAGGATAAACTCCTTTTGAGGAAGGTATACCACCGGCCCCAAACTTGTCTTGGCAAGGGACGAATCTAACCGCTGGCGTATTGGACTTGACCCGTTCAAAGTGAGCCCAAAATCGGGACTTGCTTAGTCGTGGGTTCCAGTGCAGTTCGTGGTGTCTGTCCAAGCATATTATTTATACAAATTCCAAGGGACCGAGTACAATATCCAGTAGTCGCACGGATATCCAAGAGAGCAGAAAGCAACTGCAGACACTGCATTCATGAACTGGACGAATAAAGTGTAGAAATCATCACGTTCATCCACGCCGTTGCCACCATCGTCGACGCTTCGGCGGTGGAGGCACCTCGACGCGTGCCTGGCAATATGGGCATCGCCCCGACCTCTGCGTAAGCCACGGGTCGATGCACTCCTTCTACAATGGGGACAGGGCGCTACATGAGCGTGATATGCTGATGCGACAGGCCGGCGAACTTACGTGGTAAGCGTGCCCACATTGCAGAAGCCGGAGTGGCTGGGGGGCCTCTCCATCCTCGTCGTCGGCCTTTTGCACCGTCGGAGTGTCTGTGGCCCGCGGAGGTTCGACTTGTACCTCTTCAATATTTCCCGCCGCAGCGCCGACCCCTGGGGAAAGCGGAGGAAGAGCCGCCATCTCATGCGTCTCCCCGGCTTCTGTTGCGGCTGGTTGCTGTTGGCCGAGTTTCCGCGGCTCCTCGAAGTCGCACAGACAGATCGTGCAGGTCGCCTTGTTCTCCGGAAGGCGCACGAGCGGGTAGGGCGACGGCGCCCACATGGCGTCCCATGGGTCAGCTTCGTCCTGGTGGCTCAGGGAATTGATGCCGAGTCCGAGGTAGGGGTCCATGAAATCGGCCTCGGGAACCTCGTCCTTCTTAGGCCGGAACGGAATGAAGCGCTTCTTCTTGATGTGGGCATGAGGAGGCGGTTTCGGAAGGGACGGTGGGACTGAGGACGTGCGCGGGATATGTGAGATGGGAGAAGTTGGATCGTCGGTCGGAGGGGGCGGGATGTAGAGCACCAAAGGAATCCGATCCACTTCAGCCTGCGAGAGCTTTCCAATGGAAGGCTGTCCGGCACGCCTCCTAGAGAGCACTATCCTCAGAGTCTATACGACACTGGGTCAGCGACGAACTGGAAGTGGACGGCGGGACCTACTGAGAGCAGAGTAACGATCAAAAAGCGAATGTAAATGATGAGCAGGATCGTCACAGTAAGCGCAGTGACCGTCGGCGCAGCAGACCGGCAGTGGTTGCCGCGCTCGATGCTTAGCAACATTGCAGTGATGAACCACACGAGCGTCAGCGCTGGGCTTAGCTTAATGAGCCTATGCAAGCTGTTCAGCTCTCGTCGGAAGTCATGGTAGCGTGGTGGACCGCTTACAGGATATGTAACGCTACAACGTTCAGAGGGCAGATATAGTCGACTGCCGTTGGACGGGTGGGCTCCTCTGGCACCATGGCGGCTTCAAGGTCGTTGCCTTGCTGCCCCGTGGCGGCGCGACGCTGGGGAGACGTACTTCCATTGCCTGTCTGTGACCTCCTTCGCTGACTGGGATGCGAATTAGTGGCAATGTAATCTCTATATGCGCTGTCACGTACAGTCGCTGGCTCATCCATCGGGCCCAGAACAAGAGGTAACAAACAAAAAGCACCCTCCCAAGCCAGATGAGATTCAGGATAGCCAGATCTGAGCACGCTTGGAGCTGTGTCTGGCCGGAGTGATCGGGGTGTGGGCTCTTGCGGTTGGCCGCGAGTGCGGTCAAAACTAGTATAACAACGACCTAAAACAATGTAGATCGTTTGCCAAGTGCATACGCAGGGCATGCCGAACAGACGGACGCCAACTTTGCCTACGCATTACTTACCTGCGCTACCGCTGAAGCTACGAATACAATCAAGCTTACAAGCCTCCTCCGTTGCCGCCGTTCCTGTTCTGAGGGCCCGGATAGTCCTACAGCCTCCTTGAAGAGAGTCCAAAGATTCCTCCGGGTGCGAGGTGTTCGGTCCGCGTTCGTTGGCCCCGAAGGTTGTGGGGCATGATTATGAAGAGACGCCTGATCCGACGCGCCGTTCGTAGACGAGAATGGTGTTGGTTGAGTGGGCGAAGAGGCTGCGATGCGAGTTTCACTGGCAGCGCCGCTGTCCATGACGGCGGCAGAGAGAGGTGGTCATAGGTGGAAGCCAAGGTGGGTGACGAGGCTATCTGGACAGGGTCATAGCATTGGGAAGAACGCTTGCCGGGTATGTCCTCGGCCGCATCGCTTTCCCCACAAGCGTCATAGCAGCCGCTAAGTATTGCTGTTTGCAAGCGCCATGTCGCCGGCGTCTATCCCAGGTTTTTTCCGCCACTCGCTCTCGCTTGCGTCCGTCCGCCCCCGTCTGGCTTCGAACGGCTGTATCTCTCCCAGTTTCCCTCGTATTTACTCCATTCTTTTACATTCGGACACCCCTCGTCTGCACGCATCCAACAGCACCAATTACATCGGTATTTGGCAACCCAATGCCCCGGATTCCCGGGCAACGTTGCCTGGTCACCCGTTTATCTGGTCTTTACCCTTTCGTGGACCGTAAGCCGTTGGAAGTGGGTTTTTGGGGGTGGGTAACGTTTATGAAGTATCGGTGAGCGTCATTCATGAAGCACTGCACGCCTACTCTACATAAAACCTCCTCCCTAACGTTCTCACCTTACGCTTCCTCGTTTCAAGCCCATCCAATGTCCGTACGCCGTGTATATCCGAACCATGAATATTCCCGCGAGTGTAGTGTACTTTGGGGTCTTGAATATGATATCCAGACTGACTCAACGATAATACTCGTGTTGGAAGTCACTTTTTTCGAGGGAGAGGATGTGTGTCGCCAACCGCGCAAGCTGAGGAATGAATAGGGAATTCTGAGGGTGCGACTAGGCCAAGAAGCATGAGGTATATCTATTGAAGACATGCATGCTACCTCCGCTGAGCGTAGCATGGAATACGTCGATGGGGCGACCATAGGTGATACAGGAATAGGGGGAAACGAATGATTGTTGATGCGACAAGCAAACCTTTGAGTCCATAACCTCCCTCACGCGACCTGTAGCCCCTATATACACCCTTGTGCCCTTTCCAAGCGTTTTTTCGCTCTGGCCCTTCAGAACATGCGTGAAGTAAACGTCGGACGACTGACAACGGCGGTGCCGGCATAACATGGGGTCAAAAACTGGCGATTTTTATGCCATAAGATGCGCGCAGACGTGAGGTGTCCGAATGTAAAAGAATGGAGGGATTTCGAGTGAAAATGAGTGAGATGCAGCCCTTCGAAGCCAGACGGGGGCGGACGGACGCAAGCGAGAGCGAGTGGCGGAAAAAACCTGGGATAGGCGCCGGCGACATGGCGCTTGCAAACAGCAATAGCTATATTCAGACGGGCGTTTATGGGCGTCCATTGTATGCGGTGCCGCGCCACTAGTACTACTGTATTAACATTGAATGGCGCTCACTCCGCATTCAAGCGTATACTGCCCTTGCACCATCTAACAGCTCATAGGTCCAGATAGTAGTAAATTGCCGAAGCGGGGGCAGCAGTGTTTAACTAGGAAAGCTCATTGTCGAGGCCAATTTCGTGCGATCCAGCCTTACGACGCCACACATCTACTATGTTGTAATGCCTCCGAGCGTTCGAGTCACCAGCATCTATTGATGTCTGGGCCGTTCTCGAAGCGCGCACTGGAATCGTGAGGAAAGCGCCAGCCATAGATCCATAGCGTGTATTGCCCCCGGGGAGACATCCTCACAATCACCGCTATCGACCACAGCTGCTCACCAGACTTATCCTGTTACCCATCTCGTCGCTCGATGTTCCACTAGTGCAGACTTGAAATTCTGCCGAAGTAACTCGTTGGCATCAGTATTCAAGGTACATGTGGCAGGCGTCAACGTACCTTGACCAACATCCCAAAATGCCAAAAGAGGAACCATATAGTCGCAGAGAATACCAAAATGAAGGTGAGCATGCTGATATGCGGTGCGACGGAACGGCAGTCGCCCGAACGCATGATCCACAACGTCTGGAAGCCAAAGAGGCCCACGATGGTAGAGAGGTACCCAATCGTATCGAGACTAACGTGCCTCCCCCGCGGTGAATATTCGATTCTACCGGCCATTTTTGAAAGTATGCTCACCGAAATTGAAGACGGACGTCATATGGGGCTCGGTTCATCCGTATTAGCAAGTAGCCTACTAGCGGAATGCGCGCGAGCCAGAGGATATTGACGATGGCAAGATCCTTGCATGCCACGAATTCGGATTGCCCTTCGTGGGCAGTCCCCTCAGCTCGGCGGGTTATGCCGTACACCGTCAATGTGGCGGTGAGCACCACCTGTGTAGACCGTCAATGAGCACTCAAATACTACGTTAGAAAGTGCAACGACATTGAGGCGTACCTGTGCGGTCGACTGCGCGAGGAACACCATTAGGTTCATGTACAGCTGTTGCTCCGTCTTCTCCTTCAAAGGCTCAGGCTGTTGATATCCGATAAAAACCTTGACCCATTGCCATATCGAAGCTCGGTCTTGCTGTACCCTGGCTTCAGGATGGTCTATCAGCAACGGTTCACCAGTCGTGGGAGCCATTGAGCCTCCGAGTTTGATATATGAGCTGTCTGTCGTTCCGGCAGCCCGCACGTGAAGGGCGATGATTTGCTATGGGTAGGCCTCGTCTTCAGTGGTCGTGGTTCTAAGCCAGGGTTGACACGCACGGCTGTGCAATATCTACTCTGAGCTGCGGGGACGTACCGGCGCGCCTCGGAATAGACTCCGGGCGTTTGAAGCAGCGTTAGTAGATGGCCCAACCCCGGTGCGGGTCGGACAATCCAGGGAAAAAGCCTGAGAATCCGGAAGCAGGAGCTTGATCACGTACCACATACCACATACCTCACCGCTTGTCCTTAACGGGACGCTTCAACGCAGACAGTCCTAGCGTGCTCTTCGTCTTCGAAAAGCGTGACGCCCTATATTCCGTGGTAAAAAAATTGGCTATATGGCACAGGTCGCTGACAGGCCTATCACTTCTCGAAGAATGAATGTTCGAAGCCGGCAATGGATCTGTACTCAATAAACAATAAGCTCAATCGTCTAGTATACGGAAGTGACATATCCCCCAGTAAATACTCCTCAAACGCGAACTTTTGCAACCGTCGGCTTGAGACCGCCCGCGCCACTGGCTCGGCTCACGTTGCACCAGGACTCCATAGCGTCACACAGGGTATACAGCTCCATAAGGTATGTTCAAAGACATTGCGCGAGGTCAAAGGTCGATGGAGGGTGAGCGAGTGATGCCAGGCATCCTATCCGTTGTCACAGTTGCTGGTACCAGGTCCACACCCTTACCAGCCGTTCGTTCAAGAAATCAAGGACACTCTTAAACAGTCGGATCGTTAGCGGCTTCTAGATAAAACCCGATACAAGAGGAAATGAGAAGGATAGATGACGTACACGAAGGAATACTGCCGTCTGACTTATCGTCAACCACGTGCTCGCGACCAACGACAAGACAAATGAGAGCTTCGCGATGTACGGAGCCGTAGCCAGACAGTGGGCTTCACGACTAATCCACTTGAGTTGGAAATTTGTCGACAGGATGATTGTCGTGAAGAAGACGGTCCCTCCGAGCCTTTATCGCGCATTGAGCAGGCGGCCCTACTACTTTCGACTGCAGAGCAGGCACAGACTTACTTTAAATGCAAGTACATGCCACGGTCCCGCGGGGTCCGATACATTTGCAGGAGCGCATAGCCTACGAATGGGAGACGCACGATCCAGAGATCGGAAGGTTGAGGATCGCCATGTCCCTTCATGCGGCAAACTCGGATTGGTCTGGGTATGTGGGATCCTTGGCCTTGTGCATTATTCCATACCCGGTCAGCACCATGATGTAGAGCGACTGTTAAAGCGGTCGTCAGCAGAGAATCTGGCAGAAGCGCACCAGAGTAGCTCCCGGGCCAGCGCCACAGAGACTCCCGACTGACGAGCCCCTGACCATGAGGCGCCCAAGGGACATTGCCACGTGGGCGACCCATATGCCAGACTCAGCCAGACTCAGCCAGACTCAGTGGCGTCCATCCTAGGACCGTTGTCCGTACGTACTCTCACGTACTACGCAGTGTAGTCGGTACGCTATCTTTCATTGTACGCACCGGCCGCGGTGTCCGAGTCTCCGTCAGAGCTCAGCGAGCCAGCAACCGTCAACGGTGTTTCAAGCGTACGTTCCCCTGATCTCTTCCCGGGACTCGAAGTTCGATGAACGGCTGTGATATCTTGTCCCCGGGACCCGCAGCAGTCTGGCAAAAGAGACGGATGGTTACGGATTCAACACAGGACCCTAGAATGCTCGGGAACGGAAATGTTTCTGTTTCTATAGAACTTCAAGACCAAGTAAGTCGCATATTTGAAACAGTGAGGCTCCTTGCGGCCCCCCGAATCGCTAACGTCTATCTCAATCCAGCGACGGGTCGAATACGGACAGAATCTTCCTCCGATTCCAGTCGACAAAATGGCGCCTTCGATATGCGGAAAACTCGCTAGGGAATACTGTGAAGTCAGAAAACCTTTATGGCACATGCTTCGAGAAGAACGCTATGTTAGCGCAATCAACCTAGGGTTCCAGATGACACGCGATGAACTGTTGAAATGTATCGATTTATGGGGATTCACCGGGAAGGACTCGGGCTGTCCGAAGCTCTCGACCCCCCGAGCTATCTGTAACTACGGTATCGTAAGATTGGTCGGCGAGCTCAACGCAGACGTCGACTCGAAGTGGAAAGGGGTTTTATACTTCTCCTGCTGCATTACCTTCAAAGACGGATACGCCATCACCGTCTTTCCGCGAGCTGGATACGGAGGCTGGCAAAGGATCGAAGCAGAGGGACGACTGGACGAAATACTTGCCTACGCCACGGCGATGTTGGAAGCACACACTGGGCTTCAGGTCACGCCAATGTGGCACTTTCTGCCCAAGGCTTTCGGTCCAGAGAGGTACGTAGGAGATTCCGTTAGACTCGAACACATTATGTCGCTCACAGTAGTCTAGACATCCCCATGGCGAAGACTACGCGCCCTTCGACAGAGAAGTGGTACTCTTTCCAATCGCTGATAGCATTCCCGTGCCCTAGTATCTGAACTCCAGCATCCCGTTAAACAAGATAGCACAGTTCAACGCTGATAGCCATGGAGCCTGGCTCGGTCGCCCGGAATAGTCACGCATCATTCGGGTCCGGCGGCATCTTGTTCATTGTGTTGGCTAACTCTACCTAAATACATTCCGGCGTCGTAGTGTAGTTGATATTCATACTGTCTACTATATCTGTGACTTGCCGTCTACGCACGTTTCTCGAGATGCATCTTTGCTTTATCCCCAGGCTCACTAAAGTCTTACGGTTGTGGGCTTGCAGTGGCCGTCCATTTCTTTTGTCAGACTGCCGTGGGTCCCAGGGACATGATATCATAATAGACGTCCATCGAGCTTCTACTAGTCCCGGACTGACAAGTTGAATGATGAATCCGGGAAAAGATCGCACAAATGTACCTTTCATCAAGACACCATTGGGGATAGGGAACCCGCTGGACTCTGACGAGAGTTCGATAACGGTACGTACGAGGCTCGAGTGCCACTGAGCCAATGGCAAAGGCAGTACTGTACGGGCTTACACTCGGGCTGCCAGCCTTACAGCCTGACGCGTGACGCACCGCGACTCCCAGTCTACATTCGCGCTGAGTCGCCCACGTGGCAAGACCGCGCCGATTGGGCGCCCTGGCAGGGGCCCACTACATTACCCTGAACCGTCGATATCTCCATTCGTGCGATCTCACCCTGCCAGTACTTGAAGTTCGATGAACGTCTACGATATTTTGTTCCCGAGACACACAGCAGTCTGGCAAAAGAACTCAACGATTACTGGCTCACCACAGGAGTGTAGCGAACCCGGGGACGAAAACATTTCTTCAGAACTCCAAGACCAAGTACGCCGCATGTTTGAAGCAGTAAAGCTCTTTGCGGGGCCCTGGATCGCTAACTTCTACTATTTTAATCTAGAGATGGGTCGAGTATGGAAACAACCTTCCTCCGATTCCTGTCGACAGAATGGCACCTTCGAGATGCGAAGAACTTGTTAAGAAATTCTTTGAAGACAGACAATACTTATGGTATATGACTCGAAAGGGAAGCGATGTTAGCGCAATCAACCTGGGGTTCCAGATGACACGCGATGAACTGTTGAAATGCATCGATACATTGGGATTCACCGACGAAGAATCGGGTTGTCCGGAGTTCGAAATTCCCCAGGAGGTCTACTACTATGGAATATCATGTCTGGCCAACCTGCTCAACGGAGACATGGACTCGAAGTGGGACAGTATTTTCTGCTTCTCCTTTTGTCCTACCTTCGAAGACGGATATGCGATCACCATCTTCCCGCACAGCCAAGACGGACTCTTCAGAGGCTGGAGGACGATCGAGGCAAACGGACAATTCGACGAAGTGCTCGACTACGCCACGGAGATGTTCACACAATACACTAAGCTTCAGATCTCACCGATGTGGCACTTTCTGCCCAGGGCTTTTGGTCCAAAGGGGTACGTGGGATATTCTGTTGGACTTAAACGCATATGTCACTCACAGTGGTCTAGACATCCCCACCGCAAAGACTACGCGCCCTTCGACCGAGAAGTGGTGCTCTTTCCAATTTCCAATAGCCTTCCCATGCCATGGTAGCCTGGAATAGCATCATCGGGGTTCAGCATTTTGTCCGCTATATTGTCCAACTCTATCTCATTCCGGCGCTATAGTATAACCAGTACTCATACCGTCACATACTACCTCAATGTGGCTTACCGTCCACGCCGTTTCTTACAATGTATGATTGATGGACCTCCTACATTTGTCAACGCGGCTGAGTCTTTGACTGACTGTCAGCAGGTGCACTGACGCCGGGGAGCGCTCGGACGTGCCAGTAGTATGTACCCAGGAATGACAATTTTTTGCCCGCTGACAAAATGATTACGTGGAACAAGATCGGGCCCCCAAATATGTCAAAGGAGTAGGCTATAACACGCCGCCAGTAACGTGGATGGTAGACATACCTACTCGGACATGACGGAGGGCGCGGTTTACCAGTCCAGTCTACCAGTGAAGACTCCGCCATTATTCACGATGTCTGCTTGATAAACACAGACCAACAAGTGTGTTAATGCCGGGATTATGCATCTGAAACTCGAGGAACCCTAAATCGGCGGGCACGCCGAGGGTATTCGATCCTCGAAACCAACGTTTCTGAGGGCAATGACAATTGTCACTCAGGGAGAGCCCAACAACACGATTTAGCATAATGTTCATATATCAGGGATACGACGGTTATACACATTAAGCGATACACTCCGAGACATGAGACTCTCGGAAGCGTTGTACAACCATTTGAAAATCATTTCAAAGAATTGGAGGACGTGCAAACCGCTCAGAACACTGTGTAAGATGTGAGCGTCCTCCTCGGACTATGAGTGATGTAGGGTTCGACGTACCGCGGAGGCTGTAGCTCGGGCCGTCGTCGTTGTCGTTGAAGTTGGCCTGGCAGCGGATCTTGCCACCCGCGGGGCATGTGAACGGCAGCGTGTTCGTGCCGCTCTTCTTCGCGATCTGGTTGGTATCGTTGGTGTCCTGTCGACCGCAAACTATCAGAGATCGTGTACTGCAGTGCGAGTGGGAAAAGGCTCACGTCAACTTCGACGGAGCCGATCTTGCTCGTGTCGCCCGGGAGGCAGCCAGTCTTGTCAGTCACCTGGCACGTCCTGTAGGACGAGTCGGCGGGTCAGCGTTGTGTTTTCAGGCGATGGGTGACGTTCACTATCTCACTTCTGGTCTCCGGGCTTGCACGAAACGTCAATCCACCAGATGTAGTGGCCGTCGCCGAGCGGGCCCGTGGAGCCACACCCAGAACGCTTGGCGAGTCCGACGCTACCGTCGGCGGCACGGGCGATAAGGGTGCCATCGGACTCGGGGTACGGGGTCGCAGACACGAGAGCGGCGGAGGTGACGAGGGCGACGATGGTGGAGAAGCGCATTGTGATGGTAGGAAACGCTAGTAAGGAGGTAAGAGTGTTGGTTAGTGGATGAAGCGGGTTGGAACGTCCTGTGGGATGTCGATGGAGGACTTCGGCGAGAGCCCAGACCTTTTTATACGATGAGGATAATCGGCAATCCAGCCTGAGCGTTTCGACTTTCGACACTTTGGTCAGCCGCGCCGTCTCACTGGCGCAAGTTCATGGTACGCCAAGTCCTGAGCAATGTCCCGTGTCTGCTGCGAGTACCGCAAAAGCCTGATGAATGAAAAGTGTGCTCCGTCTTTTTCGTTTCAGAGGACGACAACCGAAAGGTACTCCACCGAATTTACAGCAACTCTCCACCGAACGCCCATGATCGTGGTAGGTCTGTGAGCGTTAGTACGCTGCATGACGATCCTTCCGGGCTTATGATGCGGTGACGCAGTATTCTACTATATCCGGTCGCGTCGGGCCTCCGACCTGCGTCGCAAAATCAGCTCCGACGCCCTCACCACTGCTACAACCAGAACCAATGCTTACTTTGGGGTATGTTTCGACCGAACTCTGCATCTTCCTGCGCATCCTGGATCGGGTGGGGCACCACACTGCCATTGTACCTGCACAGCGCGGGACATATTGGCTCCGTCGGGCGTTCACACCGCCATTTATCACTGCGTAAAGGCAGACTTTCAGGTAAGTGATACAAACACAGAAACGAGGACCAAAAGTGAGATGTAATTTTGCGCTCGTACCATAACGATACTTTGGTGTGAGCTGATGGGCCACAGCAGAAAAAAAAACGGATTATCCGGAGGCAAGGTCAATAGCGTACAACATCCACAGAGCTTAAAGAACTTTGTGGTACGGGCCGAACAGAACTTGGTGATGAAAGTACTGAGACAACAGCCAGCAGCTTGTAGCAACTATGAGGTCCACAACGAACTGGTGTACAGTATTAGATGAATATTTAGAGGACGTATAGATCGACGCACCATTAACACAACGCTGACATCATACACGCATACAGCAAAGATACAAGCACACCATCCATCCGCCGTCACCCAGTGGGTGCGGGCGCACGCCTACATCTCGATGAGTAGCCTACAAACCGGGCACCGCCACTGTTGCGACAGCCACTGATCTAAGCAGTCCTTCTACGAGAGCACCGGATTTCATGAGTACATTCCAGAAAAGATTCAGGAGCTCGACATACATGGAATGCATGCCCGCAGCGCAGGAGCCGAAGTGGCTGAGGCGCACCGTCGCGCCCAGCGGCCGCACGCTCCACCACGGGCGCATCCCTCAAACTGGGGTGCTGGACGCGCACCTGCACCTCAGTCACCTCGTTGACGTCCGCACCACCCGCCGGACGGCGCGAAACTAGCGCCAATTCACGTTCCTCTCCGTTCGCTTCCTCCGAAGCCGCTCGATTGACGTCGGAGACCTTCTTGGGCGCCTCGAACTCCTCGAGGCAAATGCTGCATATCGCCCTGTTTTCCGGGAGGCGCACGAAGGGGTACGGCCCGGGCTGCCAGGTAGCGTCCCACAGATCCACGCCGTCCAGAGTCTCGACGGGGGCCCCATGTTCAACGTCGCCTTCGGCCGTTTGGGATCGTGACTTGAAGAAGATAAACCGCCTAGACCTTCTCGGAGAGCCGGGCGACAGGCGAGTCACTGACAGCGGGGAGGAAAGATGGCGATCGACTAAACTGGTTGGGCTAGCTGGAAAATCAGGGGGAGGTGGCGGGATGTACAGAACCAACGGCAGGTGATCTATGTCTGACTGGGTGGGCGGCCACTGAGTGGGATGACTTGTGCCGGGAGCTCGTGGCACCCCCAAGCTGCTGAGGGCGTGCTAGTGATACAAATCACGTTCAGAACAGCCGTGGAATGTATCCGAAAGGCCTACCCAGATCCGCTCGTCGATCAAGGGTCGGGCGATAGCCACAATGAGGATTATAAGCGTGAGCGCTGTGACATAAGGCGAGAGATGAAAGCAAGTCGGCCAGTGCGAGGGCTGAACGAGGTAAATCGCGGGGATAAGAAACAATATTAGGTTCGCGATCCACATCCACTTTGCGATCCTAACACCTATGTCAACTCTTCTGCTAAGCCTACCAGACACATCTAACTCACAAATAATGCAAATGTGCAAGGCCGTATCTTGATACTGGACGGTCGGGGTTGAGTCTGATCGTAACGTCATAAATGTCCGCCCGGATGACTAGTAACGACAGAGACCAACACACCTACGGCCATTGGACATTCGGTAAGACCACAGCATCAGATAGCACGCTGCTACGGTGCGTACGAGCCAGAGCAGATTTACAATTGCTGGCGTGCGGCAAAGCGCGAACTCGGTTTGGCCAACATACGGCTCCACTCTAATTCGGCTGCGGGAGGCATAAACAGTCAAAACAATAGTCACAACCGCCTACGTACATCTCGAGATCAGTTCCCGGATGAAGAGGGTAGGGCGAATGAAGACGTACTTGAGCCAATGCAAACGCAAGAAAGACCAAAAGGCCCGTTAGCGCTGGCTGACTCGAGGAGGCTCGACCACTTCTACCGGCCGGCCTCAACCTGTCTCGAAGGCTAACGCGTCGCGTGGCGGGCGTAGTAGTTGTACTGCCCGGTTCTTCGCCACGGGTACCACGAGAGGCTGATGGCGGAATGCTCGGACTACGTTCACCGGAGTGCACACCAACCGAGGGCGGGATTTGCAGCGACAGCGTAGGCACAGAGGTTGCGCTCATACTCTCGAGGGTCCTGGGGTGGAACAGGTCCGCGAAACTTATAAGTACTGCCATGAAGAGGGGCCTTGTGCACAGCGTCAGGAAGACCTTGTTCTTCGAACATCTTTGACGTACGCGTGGCTTTCATCTCGGGCAGCGCCCACACTTGGCATCTCGAGCGCTGACCACAAGCCGTGCAGGAATCAGTCTCATCCAAGAGCGAGGTAATAGAAAATTAGCCACTAGGTCCCACACGGGGTCCCATTGCTCTCTCAAAGCAGAGCAAAAGCGCACTTCACAAATCAGCAAGTAGGACAACTCTATTATTCGCGCTAAAGCACACATTACATGCTTTCTTACTTGCGCCTTTACGTCATAGAGCAGGGGCGAAGGCAGTGGGATTAAAGCAAATAGGGGGCGTACGAGTATCTAGTTTTCTGATAGGAAACCAGCCGCTTTCCTTCGGAACTTGGCCTGATCTCTGAGCCACTGTGGAGCGCAGACGTTAGTAGGTGTCTCATAACGTTGTACAGATGCAAACTCACTTGTCTATAATCGTGGAGGGAACCAATCTTCTCTCCTGAAAAGTGTCGTGATTAGTCGCATGGACCAGAACAGGCATGGGGAAACGCACCATAGTAATCGGGGACGGGGTTGGTTGCGCTCTGTGCGGTGGGGTCCACTCGGTTCTTTACTATGTGCTGGTGGAACTCCTGATCCCTCTGCTCAATGAGTCTCATCAGACGACGATGGGTGAGTCGCCAGATACTCGAGCCAATTATAGGCCCGAGGAGATAGCCCAGGCCTGTGCAATTGGGAGCGTGAGCGGCAGTGAAAGCTGTGGCGGGCGGTACGCTTACCTGCACATCCTAGGGTCGCAGCACCGTACACATACATGGGATCGATGTTCTGTGGAATGTACATGTTAGTCGGACGGGGTGGTACGCACAGGGAGGAGTACGTACGAAGATGGGCTTCGTGGGGTCGGTCTCAAGATTTCCAAAGTAAGAGAGGCCTACGAAGAATCCACCCGCTGTTACAGGAATGGTAACGGCCTGGGGCGATAACGGACATGCATTAGAACGCCAGCCCAACTGCACGTACAAGGTTTACAGGTAAACACAGGAATATAACGCACCGTCTCCCATCTTCGCTTCCGCTTTCGAATAGTCAGATACTCCTGCCACGGTAGCGACTCTTTCTCCGCTTGAGTAGGCTGCGCGCTGCCTTTACCCGGGCTGGACGGCTTCGGCGACTGTGCTTTGGCAGCTTTCGATGCCTTCGTCGATTTGGCACGACATGACGAGAAGAACTGCGGACGCGTCCTGGTCACAGAGAGGGCCTGAGAGTTACCCGCTGGTCGTAGGGCGTTCACAAAGGAGAGGGGTTGGAGCCGGACACGCGCCGACATGGTGGAAAGAGGCAAGGGCTTGCTGAACTTCGTGTTCGTGCGCCGTTCAATGACATCGACTCGCCGGCTCGTACCCAGTCTATAGGCTCTTGTCAATGTCTAACCCCGCCTTTCAATTTCGGTCGCCGCCTAATAAAAATGATATAGGTTACAGGCTCCGATATACGGAGTCTCAATAGTTACTACGCCTCGTTAGTACGGTAAGTTGTAACTACAGTGTACACAATACTAGCGCTGTGTTCCATAACACCTTCCACAAGTGACCCAGAAACATTTCGCAGAACCCAAAGAAGATAATAATGATACCCATAAAACCCCCAAAAAATCTCTACGTAAGTGAATGTCCAAGAGTAGTCGAGCGAAGCATGCTAGCCCGATATTAGCAAGAAATAGTGCAGTTGTCCGCCCCCAAGTCGGGCCAGCGACACCCATGGCGCCCCCGGGGGTGGAGTATAAGACTCAGGACCGAGGACCGCCCGCGGACACCTCCGTTCCCAATTCTCCCGCTTAGTAGAACGAGATGTACAGCATGCCACGCTGTTGAAACCCTGCCAAGCGGCTCGCGATCTGCGTCCGGACGTGTTCCTTCCATCCGTCGTGCTCACAGTGACACGACACGTAGAAAGTCACCTCTAGCTGGTGGAACTCGGCGCGGCTGAGGTCGTGGTCGATGCGCGCCCAGTCCAGCGCGAGCAGGTCGTGCACGGACGCAATCTCGAGCGCGAACGTCACCTCTTTCAAGGCCCGCGAGTGGATTTGCGAGAGCATGGCGGTGACCCAGGGGAAGAGCCTGTTCGAGAGGAACGCCTGCGACGCGCAGACGTTGAGCCCGCTAAAGTGGAGCGAACGCAGCCCTGTGTTGTGTGCCAGGCTCAGATTGTTCTGGAGGACGGCTGTGCCGGGAAGGTGGGTGTTAAGTGGAGATGCACAGGTTGGGTGCACGGGACACTCACCATCCTCCGAGAGTCCGGCGGGGAACTCCACCTGCAGGGACTCCAGCGAAGCGCCGCTCGCCTCAAGGAGGTCCCCTACCAACTGGGTATTCTCGAGTTCACGCCAACACAGCTGGATCGTCCGAAGGCACTGTTCCCCAGGCTGCTGCAGCAACCACTCCGTAACAAGTGTGGGCGAGGACTTCGGGTCTAGGAAGAGGTACGATAGGTGCATGCTCCCAGCCTCAGCGAATTCGTCCGATCCGTCCTGTGTCTCGGATGGCGAGGGGGAGTCCTTCCACGATACCGCCTCGAAGCAGAGCTCCTGCAGCATGGGAAAGCCAGACAGAAACGCAATCACATCCCGCGAAGCATTGAACGAGACCTCGAAGAGGAACAGTCGGCGCACGCTCTTGAATACCCCCGCGAATGCTGCGCGGGTCTCGTCGTTGAGGGCGTGCCATCGCACCCGCGCGAGTGCAAGGGTCGTGACGCCCGTGAACAGGGGCAAGAGCTCCGCGGTGTCGTTCACCCAGCCGTCGTCTTCCAGCGCGGCGCCCTCCGCAGTGACTCCGGCGTAGTCGGCGACGAGGGACAGCTTCCGCACGTAGTGCGCGATACCCGGAACGGAAGCGACCAGCGCGCGGAAACGTACCACGTCGTCCGCGTGACGGAGCCGGACGTTCCGGAAGAGGTGGAAGCGGCTTCTAGGGAGCCACGTCTTGCAGGCGAGGCCGCACGCCCGGAGGGACTCGACGTCGTCTTCAAGGTAGTCTATGGTCGCATCGTACAACTCCGGTGGGAGGATGCCTCGGGAGGACATAGCAGCGTGAGGCAGGCAGACCAGTGCCGTCGGGCCTAAGGGGGCAAGGAAATGATAGTTAGCTGGGCTACGACGGTACGCTGCCAGTGGCTCGAGTTTGATATCTACTCACGGAGTACTAAGGAGGGGTGTAGGGGCTACAAAGCAACAGCGCCGTCTCAAGTCATCCGTCGTGAGCTATATAGCGAAGAGCCTGAGAATACTGCATGTTAGCTGATATATACTGATGACTCGAAGCGCACTGGGCTCTATTTTTCGGACATGTCTTCCGTTCCCCCGCAGTCCGCCGCCGGCGTTGTGTATAGCAGCTCCCGATTGGCCCGGAGGACAGGGGTAGGATAAGGCGATGGGAGTGGCTAATCAAACCTCCAGCGTTTACCTAAACTTTCGACGTGGCAAGCCGGCCGCTGCGCCCAGGCCCCAGACCTGCAAACCGTTCCGAAACTTCGATCGAGCTAGTTGCCTACCCTATTGAATAACATGCATGTAGAAACCAATATCTGTATTCGTCTTACCGTGCTACCCTCCGAGTAGTCCCGAATAAAGCGCAGCAGGAATGATAGTGCAGAATTAGAGGATGCGGTTCTTTTATTGGCAATGCAAGGTCTAAGGTAAGAAGGATCCAGCCCTGCACCACCGTATCACACACACACGCATGCACCGTCGTCCGCCGTCGCGCCAGCTGCTCATGAAGAGTCACCAATCTCCTTCGCGAGCTGCTCGGCCTTCGCCTTGACGTCCTCGATCGTGCCGACCATGTAGAAGGCAGACTCGGGGAGGTTGTCGTGCGCGCCGGAGAGGATCTCCCGGAAGGAGCGAACGGTGTCCTTCAGAGGGACAAGCTTGCCCTCGAAGCCGGTGAAGACCTGGGCAACAGCGAAAGGTTGCGACATGAAACGCTGGATCTTACGAGCACGCTCGACCTACGCCAGTGTCAATCGGAGGGTAAGACAGGAATAGTGTGTTTTAGATGAACATACAGTCAGCTTGTCCTCCTCAGACAACTCGTCCATACCCAGGATAGCAATGATATCCTGGAGCGACTTGTAGTCCTGAAGGATCTTCTGGACGGCAGTCGCGACCTCGTAGTGCTCCTTGCCGACCTGAGGACATTAAAAAAGTTAGTTACACTCTTCCGAGAATATTTCAAACGTGACGCACGATACGGGGGTCGAGCATACGGGACTTAGAGTCCAGAGGGTCGACGGCAGGGTAGATACCAAGCTCAGCAATGGAACGCGACAGCACGGTCGTAGCATCCAAGTGAGCGAAGGTCGTCGCGGGAGCGGGATCCGTCAAATCATCGGCGGGCACGTAGACAGCCTGCACAGAGGTAATGGAACCCTTCTTGGTGGTGGTGATACGCTCCTGCCTGTAATTCGTCAAGATGTCAGAACGACACTTTTCTTACGTCGTCAAAACTTGACGCACATGCCACCCATGTCCGTCGACAGCGTGGGCTGGTAACCGACGGCAGACGGGATACGACCGAGCAGCGCAGACACTTCCGAACCAGCCTGGGTGAAACGGAAGATGTTGTCGATGAACAGAAGCACATCCTGGCCCTCCTCATCACGGAAGTACTCCGCAATGGTAAGGCCAGTGAGCGCAACACGGGCACGGGCACCAGGGGGCTCGTTCATCTGACCGAAGACCAGAGCGACCTTGGAATCACCCTCGAGGTTGATGACACCGGTCTCAATCATCTCGTGGTACAGATCGTTACCCTCACGGGTACGCTCACCGACACCTAAGCGCAAGTAAAACATTTAGAATGCGTGAATGACCAGAGAAATAATGTTCGACTCACCGCAGAAGATGGAGAAACCACCGTGAGCCTTCGCGACGTTGTTAATGAGCTCCTGAATCAACACCGTCTTGCCGACACCGGCACCACCAAAGAGACCAATCTTTCCACCACGAGCATAGGGAGCGAGAAGGTCGACGACCTTGATACCCGTCTCGAGGACCTCAGCGGTCGTCGACTGGTCGACGAACGCCGGGGGGTCGGCGTGAATGGGCGAGAGCTTGACGCCCTTGATGGGACCGCGCTCATCAATGGGCTCACCAATGACGTTCATGATACGGCCGAGGGTAGCAGTGCCGACAGGAATACGGATGGGAGCACCCGTGTCGACGACCTTCTGCCCACGGACGAGACCCTCGGTACCGTCCATAGCAATGGTACGAACCGAGTTCTCACCGAGGTGAGCAGCGACCTCAAGGACGAGGCGACCACCATGGAAGTCAACGACCTCAAGCGCGTTGAGAATGGGGGGAAGGTTTTCAGTCTCAAACTGAACGTCGACAACGGCACCAATGACCGTCTTGACGTGGCCAGTCGTGCCCGTCGCCTCAGTCGCGTACGAACGCGCTGTCGGTCGAAAAATGGCAGAAAAAAGGCGGCAATCCCGTCAGAACTTGAGAGCGCGCTACGAACAGGAAAAGAGTACAAACCAGACTTGGAGGCGGGGGCGTAACGGGGAAGGGCGCGTTGTGAGGAGGAAGGAGCGGACGCGGCCCTCGCGATGATGGGCGCGGCGACGGCAGTCGAGAAGAAGGCGTTCGTCTTCTTCGCGCTGTTCAGCGCTCTACGGGAGAGACGGTGTACGCCGCGCGAGGTGAGCATCGTGGACGACGTGGACAGTGAAGTTGGAGAGGTGAGCGGTGGTGAGAGCACTCGACCCGCCCGACACGTAGGGGAATAAAGTTCGCCGTTTAAACTCCGACAGCCCCGTTGCCGGCCTGCCCCGACCTGCCTCCCCCGCTTGCTTCCCGCGTCCGGACTCGCGCCCCCCGCGTTCTGCGGCCACACACACACACCCGCATGCATTATTTATTACGCTAGCCCCGCGCTGCAAATGCGCACCGATGCATGCTGCATACACGACCCCCAGCGCACGGCGGTCACCGCGCTGGCACCCGTCGGCCGATAATCTCGCCGCCCGGACCCCGACCCCTGGCACCGCGACCCCGGGGACGGGCGGCCGTCCCGATGGGACTTTGACGGTCCGGTGTGGCAAAAAATTTGGAGGGCAAGCGAAAGGGAGGATCGCCCCTGCTCTCAGCTTGGAAAGATGTCGCATAGTCCCTCCGCGCACGTTTGTATATCGTCGGTCGCTGCGTCCATCGTAGGCGTAGACGGTGCCTCTTCTTGTTGCCGACGAGTGAGTGCCCGCATTGCTCCCATGTGGCGTCTCTTAACCAGGCGTAGTGTGTGGAATCCTAGGACTGCTCCTCCACGACCCCGCGATCGACGCCGCTTCTGAGATCGGCGAGGGCCTCTCTCTTCTCCAGCATCGCGGCCAAGATGCGTGCGGGATCGTGACTTGCGGTCCGAAGGGTCGCTTCTATCAGTGCAAGGCAAACGGGATGGTCAGGGACGTCTTTGACGCCAACGCGATCTCCAGGCTCATCGGCGGGATGGGTGTCGGACACGGTCAGTCCGCTCGGACCACATTCGCATACACACTTGCGGTGCTGAACATGTCATAGTGCGTTATCCGACTGCGGGCAGCTCGAACCACGCCGAGGCACAGCCGTTCTATGTTAATTCCCCCTACGGCATCGTTATGGCGCATGTGAGTGCACCTGTCTCGCACCTCCAACATCGAAATACCCACAATAGTACAGAACGGAAACCTTATCAACACCGGGAACCTCCTTCACTATATGGATGCAGTTGCACACCGGCACATTAACACGACCTCCGATTCCGAGCTCCTTCTTAACATTTTCGCGGACAACCTCCAGCAGACGGGCAAGTTCCGTATCAACGAAGAGGATATCTTCACCGCAATTGGCGGGCTCATGCAGCAAGTCAAGGGCGCGTACGCGTGCGTCGCTATGCTGGCCGGCTTCGGAATCATCGCGTTCCGCGACCCGAACGGTATCCGTCCCCTCGGTATGGGTTGGCGTAAAGCCCTCGGCGGAGGCGCCGGGAAGGACTGGCTCTTCGCTAGTGAGAGCGTAGTCGCCGATGCGAGCGGTTTTCTCGAATGGGAAGACGTCCGCCCAGGCGAGGCCGTCATCATCACCCGCAACGGCGTGTCTCGCCGGCAAGTCAGCCAACCCGCCACATTCGCACCCGACATCTTCGAGTACGTCTACTTCGCGCGTCCTGACTCCGTCTTAGACGGGGTCAGCGTGTACAGGAGTCGCATGGCTATGGGTGACGCCCTCGCGGATGAGGTGAAGCGTGTCCTTGATGAGCACAAGCTTACAGTGGATGTTGTTATACCCGTACCCGACACCTCGCGCGTTGCTGCACTCAACTTGGCGCAGAAGCTGCAGTTGCCATACCGCGAGGGCTTCATCAAGAACCGTTACGTCGGACGGACATTCATCATGCCTGGGCAGCAGATGAGGTACGACCCTAGAACCATCTGAAGCCCAGCCGCTCACTCTGTACTAGGAAGAAGAACGTTAGGAGGAAACTCAATGCAATGGCGCTCGAGTTCTCTGGCAAGAACGTCCTCATTGTGGATGGTATGCCCTCTTTTCTATTTTAGGTGACAGTAGGCTCATCAGTGTGCAGACTCCATCGTCCGTGGCACTACGTCAAAAGAGATCATCCAAATGGCCAAGGACGTTGGCGCCAAGAAAGTTATTGTCGCTAGCTGTGCCCCGCCCATCCGGTGCGTCCCGTTAATTCTTCGCTCTATGCATTACCTGACGCCTCACTCAAGGCACGTCAACGTATACGGCATCGACATGCCCTCCCGCGTCGAGCTCGTCGCCCACAATCGCTCCAACGACGAGATCGCGCAGGCGATCGGCGCCGACCTCGTCATCTTCCAGACCCTGCCCGACCTCGTCGCGTCCGTGCGGCAGTTCAACCCCGCGCTCAAGACGTTCGACTGCTCCGTCTTCACGGGCGAGTACGTCACCGGCGGCGTCGACGAGGCATACCTCGGCACGCTCGAGCGGCTCCGTGCGGACAACGTCAAGCGCCGCACGGAAGTCGGCGGGCTAGGCACGCTGGAGGGTAAGGGTGGCGGCGCGGTCGATCACAAGGGTCAGGCGCAGGAAAGCATGGAGCTCCCCGTGGGCTGCAGCGGCCCAATGAACGGGGCCGACAGTACTGTAGGATTGCATAATACCTATTCGTTGTCGTGAAGTAATACGGCCGGAAGTGGTGATAGATTTGTAGACATGGCAGTATACATAAAGTGTACACTTATACGTAGTAGTTGTGTATGTTCAGTAGCATATTAGGAAATTACACATGTAGGAGACTTCGAGCATTCAGCAAGTACGTCCATGCAATGGGACTAGCATCATCTTTCGCTGACACCTGGAGTGGTCTTCTTATTATCTAGATATACAGGTATAATGCGCTATAATGCGACTGTGGACGTCAGGCAGACGTTAGCCATAGCCATGGCCATCGGCGGCGGCGGCGGCGGCGGCTGCTACTTGAAAGACGCCCGCAGGGGGCGCTTGAACTTATTGCTTGAAGGAATATTCTCTTTTTCAGCACAGCCACAAAAAACGAGTTAGAAGTTCCCACTAACCTGGCAGCTCCGGTGTAGCGTTGCAGGTTACTAACTTGTGCAGAGTAAGGCGCTGCAGGTACCCTGCACGCCCGGTGAGAATGAGCCCACCTCAATTGAGTTGCTGGTCGGTCATGTTCCGAAAGATACACGAAATGAAACTACAGGTTTTTTGAGAATTAATGCAGCATCTCGTTGAATAATAACCACCGTCGTTACTTGAAGAAGTTTCCAATTGAGCATCCATGCCACTCATCTATCGCCGTCCTTAACATTCTCCACCTGAGATCAGTAGTCTCAATGGTGGGGGCATACAAGCCAATCTACACCCCGATGACACGGGCCACCACCGGAACCTGCTACACCTAATCTCCAACGCGACCTACAAGAATGATACAAGCAAGGGCGCGATTCCTCCGCCATCCTGAAGACGAAAAGGAAAAGAGAACCTTGTACATTAATCTTTGAGTGCGTAATGGTATGTTGTGGCGTCCGGCGCACAATATACTGCGCCGTCCTCGAAAAGAACATCAAGGCCACTTCCGATGTTAAAATGTTCTACGAACAGAGAACGCAGCATGGCATCCTCTCAATAGATAGTCCATACGCGTACACTGTTTGAATCTATGTAAACCACCGATGATGATTAGAACCAACGGCCGTGCATAGACATGGCATACTAAATATGCTACGTTTGAAGATAATGGTTGGACCGTTCAAGGAGTTATGTTGTAGACTGGCTATCAAATGTATTGAATGCATTCTAATACCACCAGTACTATTTCAAGATCTACGAGTTTTGGGCGAAGGCAATAAAGCCGGGAGAAAGAACGAAAACGGTTGAAAGTGAACATAGCCAGTGGGCCTGACTCGGAAGCCGAAGCTTGAAGGACGAAAGCGGAGAAGAGCGGAGAGCGCTAGCGGGCACTGAAGACCGGCGCGACCGGAACGAGCCGGGAATTACCGAAATGCAGCCACTTAAGTGGAGCGGTGGCGCCTCCTGTCCAGTCTCCTATTTTTCTCCGTTTTCCAGCGCACAGAGCAGACTGATACGCCGAATGACCCCTTTGGGCTCATTCTCAACGTATACTAACCCTTACCACCACCATCAGGTACTTTCGGGTACGGCGCACTGCCGACGCATCGGAGTCTTACAAGTATATCCAGACGTAGACCTGACTACGCCAATTTTTTGGGCAACACAGAGAGACCAGCGTGGTCGAACGTGACGCCGCGCAACTATGCTGGTGAAGCGTGTGTTTCAAGGCACTGAAGGCATCTATTCATCCTTGAAGGACTTCCTTCCTGCCGGGGTAGTCATCTTTGAATTACCAACACCGACACATTCTTTTAATGCGGAAGAATCCCTCGCTGAAGACGGATGGCGGACCTTCCCCCAGGCCGTGCACGGGTTTCCCGACGATGGTCCCGGCGGTCTTGAGAGCATTTCATTCCTCGTCCGGCATCGCTTTGTCGCGGCTACTTACAACATCAACTCACCGCATGCGCAGTTATTCGTGCGCTTGTACGTCATCCCTTGGGACCTCTCAGGGTCCCGGGGAGAACTTCGGTCTCGAGACGAAGACAACGTCCTCAAGCCTGGTCGCAAATGCCTGAAGCAGGTATTCCGCCGAATCCGACAAGACAGGTCCCTTTGGGACGGAGACGCTGCGTCTTCTTCCAACGCGGTCTATTTCATCAACCAAGCTGCCGTATGTTCCTGTGCTCACCGAAAGACGCCGTCACTCATTACTCTCTGCTGCGCGCAGGATAATCGCACGCTCCTAGATATATACAACACGTTACCCTCTCCCTCGGCCGAACCACTCGAAGGCGATATACCGGGACTGAGGACGAATCTGTATCGGTATCAGCGTCGCAGCGTTGCTACGATGATCGCCCGCGAAACTAGCGGCGGATCTGTAGAACATCCACTCTATGTACCTATAAAGGGTGTAGACGGCAAGGTCTTCTTTATGCAACCCGCAACGATGGAGATCTTGTCTAATCGGCCCCGAGTCTCTGCTGTCCCTGGTGGAATTCTTTGCGAGGAGCTCGGTCCGTAATTCAGCCATCCCATTCCACTATATGCTGACCCTGAACATGCTTCCTAGGGACCGGAAAGACCATCATGATTCTCTCTTTGATTCTAGCGACGCTCGATCATATAGCTTCACCCGAAGAGGGCATTTACGAAGAGCGTACTCCTTTGACACCCATTGCCCTCCGACACTTCCAGACGGCCTCGGTTAACTCCGAGCGAGCAAAATTGAAGAAGCCCAAGACTCCCGACAACCACCGATTTCCTTCTCTCGTCGACATCATCCTTCACAAGTGCCGCGTTGACCCGGCGGGCATTCCTCTACGAGACCCGGACGAGCGTGAAAGGCTAGAAAACCTTGGCCTATGGGAGCCGCTGAGAGCCAATGCTCCGTTCTACCTCCACTCCGAGACGCCGCCCGAGACGACGGGACGGCGGGCCCGGCAACAGACGACGAGCGGACCGCGAGTTATGTACCTGACGTCTGCAACATTGGTCATCGTCCCAGACAACCTGCGGAGACAGTGGGCCAACGAGATCCTCAAGCACTGCACGGACTTGCTGCATGTTCTACTGGTAGATGACAAGCACCCCATTCCCGACGCGCCTCTACTCGCCACGGACTATGACGTGAGCTCTCATGTACTACTATCCCTACATCCGTGATTCTAATGGCCTCTTGGATGTAGATCGTTCTCATGAGCCAGTCTCGTAAGTCCTCCTGTGTTTGTAGGTTGTACGAGAGCTGACCGCGTATTTGTACCTCTTAGAGTTCTCCCAGGAGTCCAAGAAAAAGGATGTCAAGAGCCTATACTCTCCGATCGTATGCAAATGCGAGCCAGAACCAGGCACGCTTGTCACAAGGTGTTGGTGCAGCAGACGTTCTGGTGTTTCGCCCTTGCTCCAGGTCAGATGGAAACGGCTTGTCGTCGACGAAGGCCACAATACGGCAGAGAAGCGTACCGAATACGCTATCTTCACGAAGCTCCTCAGCGTCGAGCGAAGGTGGATCGTTACTGGCACTCCGACCAGTCAGTAACTTGAATTGCCAACCTCTTTTCCCGGGTGTAGATTTGCTTACTGTTCATCTGTCCAGCAAACCTTCTGGGAATCAACTTCGGATCTGGGTATGAGCTGCAGTATCCAGAGGACGGCCACGGTCTGCAGCAGGCGACAGAACAGCGAGCATGGCATTCCGACGAACGACCCGACCTGCGCAAGCTTGGCAACATGTTGGCCGACTTCCTGAAGATGATGCCCTTCGCGTCCAGTGCAAAATCGTTCGCGACACTAGTCTCGGATCCCCTCTTCCACCCGAATCTACCATTCCCCGGCGACATCGACGTGCTGATTCAGGTCATGTCGTCGATAATGGTTCGGCATAGGTAAGGCACACCCGAAGGTCTACCCGAATCGCTTACACGCATCTAACGCTCTATTAGGATTGAGGACGTGGAGAGCGAGGTTAGGCTTGCCATTCTCAGCCACAAGACAGTTATGATGGATATGGACCCGCTTGCAGTCAAGACATATAACCTCATTCAAGCTACGATAGCGGTTAATGCTGTGGATTCGGAGAGGAAGGACCAGGTATGGACCGGTCTTCTCAAGTTGGTATACTCGTGGCACGGGCTGACTCGACCTATTCACAGGACTACTTATTCCACCCCCGGGTAACGTCACGTCTCTTTCATTTAATGGTCAAGTACTAACTATTCTAATAGAACGCTAGTCACCTTCAAGAACTTGTGTCGAATATATCCCAGTGCGTACACGGCGTCTACCTCATAGTGTATCGCTAATGGTAGTTTTCAGCGTCATGTTCTGGCATGTGGTCGATAGCGGGTTGGAAGAACGCCTTCACAACGCCCAACGTTCCCTGGAGAATCTCAGTGAACGAGATGGAACGCCAGATGACTTTGAACTCATTAAGCAGTCAATTACACATCTGTACGTATGCTCTGGTCACGCGCTCAGAGGATACTAATCCCGCAGTTCAGACGAACTGCCATGGACGATCCGGTATGGATCGCCCTACAGAACCAATACCATATCTTTCACCGTGTGGACAAGATGCCTCCAACGGTTTACCGCGCATGGAGCACCTTTCCAGAATACGCTCAGCAGGCGGCGGGTCCCGCAGCGCTCCTCTCTCCTATCGCCATGCTCGCCCTCTACCAGCGTATCACAGAACGCCCTCTGTCTGACCTGAACAAGATAATCGAGATGGGCAAGGCTTGGCAAGAGCGCGAGCAAGCATACAAGGAAGTCCTTCGGCTGCACGAGCAGAGTAAGAAGAAGTCGCGCCGAGAACGCAACCCGTCCGAATCCAGCCGGAAGGCCAAGTCTTTGGACCCCATCAAGCGCGCGAGTGCTAAGGAGAAGATGCAAGAGCTCCAGCGAGAGACGGAGGCCGCCCTCGCCCGGCTAAGAGCGGCGTTCAGCGGAGAAGAGGACGTCCTTCTGCCTTCGGGGGATAGACCGGGACGCGCCGTTGCGTCCTCCTTGCTCGGTGTCTCGCCGGTGGCGGGCGTCCGCATCCGGAACTCGACCTCTACGAAGTTGGACTACATCCTCAACGAGGTCGGTCTATTTCTTTGCCTATGGTT
This sequence comes from Trametes meyenii, assembly GCA_022606255.1. Taxonomy (NCBI): domain Eukaryota; kingdom Fungi; phylum Basidiomycota; class Agaricomycetes; order Polyporales; family Polyporaceae; genus Trametes; species Trametes meyenii. The sequence goes on along the minus strand of JABYQG010000005.1, from coordinate 2,276,121 downwards.
TGTATTGAGTGGCCGTCTGATACTTCATTTGAAGGTTTTGTCGTACGGGTCAGACGAGAAGTTCCTCATCTTCTCAGAGTCTCCCGCAACGCTCTCCTTCATTGCAGAGGCTTTCGACCTCTGCCGTATCAAATATCTCTCGTTCAGCGGCCAACAAGACAGAGAGGCGCGTCAGTCGATGATCACGACGTTCGAAACGTCGGATTTATATCGCGTTCTTCTCCTCGAGCTCAAGTACGGTGCTCGTGGGCTGTAAGTGGTTACTCTACACATGGTAATTCAGGCGGTTCACACCACTACCCGTTCAGAAACCTTGTCTCCGCATCCCGCGTAATATTCTGCGAGCCCGTCTGGAAGGCAGACGTAGAGTCGCAGGCTATCAAGGTTAGTCGCCTCTACTTGCCGCGCCGCGCCGTTATAACCGTCATCTACATCCTCAGCGAGTGCACCGTATCGGCCAGCTGCGCCCAATGGTTCACGGTGAGATACCCCGGCCTTCCAGCTCGGTACACGCACAAAACTGACGTACCTTCTCCTCAGTCACCACACTCGCGATCAGGTCGACCTTCGAAGAAGTCATGGTCGCGCGGAGCAAAGCCCTGCGTGAGAACAAGCAAGAATTCGCCAAAGCCGCGACGGACGACCGCACCATCCGTGACTTCATCGAAGTGCGTTACCATCCGTCCGCGATTCATAGAAGTACGCCCTCAGTTGCTAATACGTGCGCTGCGTGTCGCCCACAGCACCCCGTCTTCCTACCCGTCCCTCGGACCGCAGACCGCCTCGTCGACCTAGACATCCCACTTTTCGACGTTGTACCACCACCTCAGCCTACTTCAGAACCACAGCCCTCTATCATGGCAGAGGGTTCGGAGAGCCTCCCAGGTGCTCGGGCAGAGGACTCATCGGAACCCCCGCGCAAGAAGCAGAAGCGCGTTGCCTTCGCCGACTAACCATTGAACTCATCACACTAGTCTTTCCCTGCTTTCTTAGGACTCGCTATCCACCGCATTGCCCCCCGCTTTCGTCGTACCACGCACTACTCATCTAGCAATAGCGTACCACACCAATCCGTCCTTGCCTAGCTTACCTGTACATTCGTATATTGACTTGCACCCTAACATGCGCCCATGAGCGCCCACGAACACGCAAATGGGACCGCCTCTCGTTAAGCTGTGGAAGTATGCTATTATAAAACGAGCGTAGAGGCACATAGGCGAACTGCAAGATCGAAACAACACGGCGGGGCGTACGGGCTATCGGAACGAAGCAACGAGTGTTCAATAGGAGGGATAGCGACAACGGCAACGGCAACCGGTAACGGTAGACAGAATCCAAAGAAGGGGGTATCAACTTATCGCACTCTCCCAGTCCTTCCCGCGGACTTCCCACGGAGCCACACGAGGGGCGCGACACACAAAGGTCGCACCGTGCTAGAATTAGCACGCTCACTGCGCCGCGGCGGACGGACGCGCGTTGGTCTGCTCTTTGAGCGCGAGCAGCTGTTTTGACCGGAAGGCCTCATAGTGGATCTGCGCTGTCGTCTCAATAAGGTCCTGCAGGTGTGACCTATACACGCGCGGGTCAGGTCACGTCGTTCTGATCAACCGTCTGAAGGAAACTTTACCTGGTGAGGAAGTTCCGAAGGTGGACGAACTCGCAGTGCCGCTCGTCCTCGACGTTGACGACGCCCCAGCGGTTCTTGCGGCCGCGGACGGGCTTGCCGTCAATGATCACGGTGCGCTCGGAGCCGACGACCGCGAAGGGAATCATGCTCTGCGGGAAGAAAGGGTGGCATGAGCGCGCCATCGCAGGGAAGGGTGGACTTTGAGCGCACCCGGATAGTCTCGTTCAGCTGGATTTCCTCCTCATCGTTCTCCTCCGTGTCGAAGGGGTACAGGCGGATGTTGTTGTAGACCAATTCCTCCCGAATCTGCGGGCAGAGAAGGCACGGTTATTACGCGCTTCCATTTGGCAGACAGCGTTGGGCTGGGCAGCTCACCCTCTGCTTGAACGCCTCCCGCTCCTCGAGCGTCAGGCTGTCGGACTTGGCAATGACAGGTACGACGTTGACGACCTCGCTGAGCTTCTTCATGACGATGATGTCGATGGGGCGCAGAGAGTGGCCCGTGGGGTTGATGAAGAACAGGGCACAGTGGATGCGCGTGTCCTGGATGTGGCGGTCGCGCTGCGCGGTGAGCTCCTTGCGGAGGTACGCGCTGTGCTGGTCCTTGATGTACTTCACAATGGGATCCCAGCTGCACACAAGCGCAGAGGCGCGTCAAAACCGCCGTAGGGGGCGCATAGGTAGGCTATAAGACGCACCAGTTTTCGTTGTTGATCTGGTCGCCGTAGCCAGGGGTATCGACGATGTTGAGGCGAAGCCTGACGCCGTTCTCGACAATGACTGTAGTCGTAGGGCCCAAGGTCGGTCTACACTATTCTACCAACCATACCAAGACGCGAACACGCACCATGAGAGACGGGATGGATCTCAGTCGTCTGCCTGACAGGCTCGTCCGGCTCGAGACGACCCTTGGAGTCAATCAAGTGCGACGCAAAGATAGTGTTGATGAGCGTCGACTTCCCAAGACCCGTCTGGCCTGTATATGCGTGATACACGTCAACGCACACGTCCGGGGCGCACAGATACATGGTAGCTGCGCACCGACGACGATGATATTGAACTGGAAGCCGCGCTTCAGGAGTTTGTGCTCAATCTGCTGGGTGATGGTGTCGAAGCCGACGTAGGCGTTGGCGCGGATCTCATCGGCGGGTGCGGCGGCCATGGTGGACGTGAGGGGACGGGACGAGGGCTGGGGTGGAGAGTCGAGGCGGGTGGGCGGAGGACGAGGGCGAGGACGACAACTCACAGCGCTGGCCGAGGCGCGCGTCGTTGCTGGGAACGCCCAAATTTCCAGGGAAGCGCGTTCTAACGTCTGTTAGCTTGGAGCTTACCGAATAGTAATCAGCCTTCTATTCGAGTTCAAACCCCGCTTATCCGCGTAAACTGCGCCCTGTCCCGGTCCGTCGCGCGGCCTGTTCCCGTTCAATCGACGCTCACTGGGGCGGTCGTTTTCCCGCCCCTATATCACTCACCGCCCAGGTCGCGACTCGCGACATACAACCGGAAAATCTTGTCATGGCGATGGGTATATATCCCCCGCCCTTACCGGCGAGCCCTCCTAAACGTTCCCCGCGAAGAGCTTCAGGCTATGTGTTCGTGGTCGTCTCCGGTGAGTGTCCGGAATCTGTAACCAACAAGCCTGCGACTGCGTATGGCTATTAATCGGCCGCCCGTCACTGCTATACGAACCGACTCGAAAAAACCGTTCATACCCTCACAGCAAGGGTTTCATCGTGTTGTCAAATTACTTCAAATTACTATGTTCTGAATTTGTGGAACCTAACTTGTACTGACCAAGGAGTAAGCACAGGCTAGCTCATACGTACCATAGATCAGGCTCTATGCCCTCCAAACTCCCTCAAGAATTGGTCGACCAGGCGATTGACCACCTCTGGAACGACCGCGAATCACTGCTAGCGTGCAGCTTAACGTGCCACTCCTGGCTGCCCTCTGCCCGCACCCACCTCTTCCGGGATCTTCGGCTCACCGGGGCGACGCACTGCGACCGCTTCGAAGCCCTCCTCGGGACCGCACCAGACGTCGCCCGCTTCGTCCGCAAGCTCGCGATCAACGAGCCCCGGAGCACCGCGTACGCGCAGCACTGGATCGCCCGCGTGCCGTCCCTCGTCGCGCGGCTCCCTAGCCTCGCGACACTCGAGTTCGTCGGGCTGCACTACGTCTCGCTCCGGGACACGCCCCCCGCGGCGCTCGTGGCACTCGAGCGACTTACCGCGCTCGTCTTCGCGGACGTGTACTTCGACACCTTCGCGGATTTGCACGCGCTGCTCTCTGCCGCGCGGGGCTTGCGCGACCTGTGCTTCTACCGGGTGTCGTGGCTGAACCCGTCGTGCGTCCCGGCCGACGACTCGAACTCGAGCGCGGCCCTAGTGCAACCGCTCCCTCTTCGCCGGCTCGTCCTCGATTCGTGGGCGTCGTCCGTGATGCTGCAGGAATGGCTGCTACCGCGCTGCGCGGGGCACCTCGACGTGCGCACGCTGATGGTCCGATGGCGGGAGCGAGACTGCGTCGACGTTTTGAACGCGCTTCTCCGGGCGTGCGGGCCCGCGTTGGAGGATCTGTACGTCGAGCTGCCGACGTCGATGGAAGGTACGTGTCCGAACATGTCGGGTATGCTGGTGATGGCGGTCTGGCAGGCTTACACGGCCCCGCAGAGTCGCAGGAGCTGCCCTCGCTCGCGCATAACACCGGCTTGCGCACTTTGGAAATCGACGGGCTCGTCGTCCCTGGCTGTGCTGCGTGGACGTCGGCCATTCTCGGAGACCTGCGGGCGCCCGGGCTCGAGAAGCTGTCGGTGTCTATGCTTGTCCTCAATGGCTCCTCTATTTCCTCCTTTGACTGGGACGGCTTGGATGGCGTCCTTTCGCAGCCTTCGTTCGTGGACACGACGCTGAACATCAACATCAACCTTGCGCTCCACTCGAGTAACGACCCGAGGGCGGTGAGGGACGCTGTCACGGATCACCTGCCCGGTGCCCAACAGCGAGAGAAGCTTTGCGTTCGCTGCGCTTGATCTTCGGCTCTGGGATTTTGTCGGGCTTCAATGAAGTTGCGAAAGGGATTTCGGTGCGTTTCGATAGAGTATAGATTGATCTATTTCTTCGGGATTGCTTGGCATCTTAGCTCCTCATGGGTTCATGGTTCATATTTTAATGGGTTCCTGCTTAGCTTCATGACAGAGGGGGGGAAAGGGCGCTCTCTCCTTACATACAACTGCGACGTACTCGACTGCGTGTTCTCGTTATCATTCTGATGGTACACCCTGGGCACCAGCCGTAAACATGCCTGATCGTCATGTTCGACCCACATCGCGGCGCAAACACCAGGACGCGAGTGAATGCGTGCCGGGGCCAGATTGGGTGTTGGCGACCGGTAACGCAAATAGACGCCTGTGTCGCGTGGGCGTAGCACTGCTTCTTTGTCCGTTTCCCCGGTCTCCCTCCGACGCTCGAGCTCAAGCCACCGCTCAGGGCCCTAGCTCCCTGTCTCCAGCTTCCGTCCGCTCTGCTTAAGTAGCCCCTCGTCGCTCCGCCTGCTCCTCGTCGTCGCTTTCTCGCTTGCCTCCATTGCCCACGCCCCTCGCGCAGCCATGTTTCTCACAGACGAAGGCTACACAGACGACGACTTGAACAGCCCCCTCAGCCCCGGCGGCAGCAGCCTGATCGGGTCGCGCTCGGTGCATGAGCGAGAAGGTGGGCCGCCTGTCCGTGTGCACTCCGCCCGAGGCGTGGTGGACTGACTGAGAGCGTGGTTGACGTCGCACAGAACTCGCGTACAGCATCCTCGCGTCTCTGCCCAGGTCCAGCCTCGCGGTCCTCCAAGCCAGGATCGCGCCGCTGCTCAAGGTCGACATTGTCGGGGTGAGTAACTTACACCTAGCATGGATGATCCTGTCCGGGCGCCCTGCGCGCTCGTCAAAAGATATACCATGGCAAGCAATGCATTATGCACTACCTTCTACCGGTCCCGACCTCCTCGCTTGCGTGTTAAGCCCTCCCGGGCGCTCGTGTCAGCGCTCATGTGAGGCATGCTCGACAAGCAGGTGGTGTACGTGTTGGTTCCAGTCAAGCACAGTCTCGTCCTGTTCGCTTGCTATCTAAACGCGGTCCACACGCTTAAGATAGCATGTTGGCACCTACCTGATTGGCGGGCCCGGCCTTTCATCATTAGTATCGAACCGCTCGGCGGGCGGGTAGGTTCGTGTTGCACAATGCCCATCGACTTCCGTGTCGGTGTGTTTGATATACCCAGACTTCCCCGCGATCCGAGGTACAGTTCGCGTTGAAAGTCTTTGACATATCACGAGTGCCGGAAGGGTTAAGTTGCCAGTGGCTCCGCTAGCGAGCCTTACAGTCGATGCCCCTCCAGTACCACGGCGTCCCATCCTATCGGGTCGGCTCAAATATACCCATCGTGTGGTCAGTTCGGCAGCGCGAGGTCGCCGAGGCTAGCGAGAGTACTTCCTATGGCACTTATGTCTAAAGGACTCAACGGGTGCCGCAGGGCGGCCTGAGCAATAGCGTTGTCCATCTTTCTTGTCCTTCCCGCTCCGGTCGGACTCCATCTAACGCCTAATATATCACAGCTTCTGCCCCCTGAGATTGCGCTCCACGTCTTCTCGTATCTGCCCTACCAATCTCTGTTGACGTGCACGGTCGTGAGCCGAAAGTGGCGGGCCCTGGCGGACGATCAGTCGCTCTGGAAGACACTCTGCCTTTCGCGGAAGTGGGAATGGCGGACGCCACTGCAAGCATTTCAGCTAGCCTCCGACACCTGTCCCGGACACGCACCGCCCAACGAAGGCGACTGGGACGACGAGGGCATGGGCGACGAAGAGGACTCGTCTGATGACGACATGCAGCACGACGACTCGGGCTTCGCGTCGATGTCGATGGACATCGACCTGCCCCTTCCCTCCTCCTCGTCCGCCCTCGTATTGCCTACAGGCTCCCCGCCCAGGCAGGTGCGATCATCCCGCACACGCCACTCGGCGCCGTCAGTGCTACAATCTGCCGCGGCGGCGTTTCATCTCAAGCCCGACTACAAGCTGCTCCACCAGACGCACGTCCGCCTCCGCAACAGATTCACCGCGGGATCTTACACCCTGTCGAATCTCCAGACCCGTGGCGCACCCAACTCCCACACGAACACGATCTACTGCCTCCAGCTCTATACCTACCCCGAGACCGGGACGCAGGTGCTATTTACGGGCTCCAAGGACCGCACGATTCGCGAATGGGATCTGTCGACCGGCTCTGTGATTCGCGTAGTCGAAGGCGTGCACGAGAGCAGTGTGCTTAGCATCTGTGTGCACCGCGGCATCCTCGCGAGCGCGAGCAGCGACCGCTGCGTCGTCTTGTGGGACCTCGCGACGAACCAGCCCATCAAGGTCATCAAGGACCATGAAGACAGCGTGCTCTGTGTTCGCTTCGACGATCGCAGGCTCGTCTCCTGCTCCAAAGGTGACTATATCGCGCACTTTTCGGCGTCGCGCCCCGCCTCCCCGGCTGACGAGCCTATCAGACAGGACGGTCAGGACATACCTTTTCCCTGACCTCACGCGGCAGCACGTCCTGAGCGCCCACCGCGCCGCGGTGAACGCCGTCGCCATCTCCAACAACTGCATCGTCTCCGTCTCGGGAGATCGGTCCCTGCGGCTCTGGGACGCCGAGACGGGTGCGCTCCTGCGCACGTTCGAGAACCACCACCGCCGAGGGTGCGTCCGCGGAGCCCGCCCTCGGGCCCGTCTGTGTGTGCGTCGTGTGATGCTGATTGGCGCGACTGTTAGGATCGCTTCCGTCGACTTCAGGCATCCGTACGTGCTGTCGGGCTCGTCCGACAAGCACGTCCGGCTCGTGGACGTGACGACGCTCCAAGGGTGGTCGACATCGCCCTCGGCAGACAACAAGCCGCCCGGGGTCACCGAGCTTGGAAGCGGGGTTGTCTGCGAAGCGTGCGGGAGCAATGCCTCTGCGGGCGGGGCTTCGCAGCCGCCACCCCGACGTCGCGCGCACGAAGACCTCGTCCGGAGCGTGGCGCTGGGTTCCGAGTTTGTCGTGAGTGGGAGCTATGACTTCACCGTCAAGGTTCGTCATGTCCCGGCCGGCTCGTCCACGCTAGAAGGCTCACTCCCTTCCGGCAGGTCTGGGACCGCCAGACGGGCGCGCTCGTTGCTGATTTGGCCGGTGGCCACACTGGAAGAATATTTTGCGTCGGCTCTGACTATACCAAAGTGGGTCTCCAGCCTCCTACACCACAGGCACCCTAGACCGTACTCACCCGCGCCCGCGTTCTATAGATCGTATCATGCGGCGAGGACCAGGTACGGCGTAACGTTCCCTCTGTCGCCGACACTCTGACTGACGCTGTTCGCGCTCTCCACAGAGAATTTGTATCTGGGACTTCTCGCACGGCGTCGATACTTCTTTCATCAAGCTGTGACGTGCCCCCGCTCGGCAGCGCAGCGTCCTGTACGCTTTCGCGGTTCCCGTGTTTTCAGTACGCCCCGGACATATTCGAGCCCGAATCATACCATTACAAACTCCTTGCTCACCGTGAGATCCTGCTGGCAGGCCGGCGCCAAGGCTCGAGATTTCAGATTGGAACGGAGGCGAAGTGCTGCTTCTTCGGAGTGATCCCGCGAGCCTCTTCCCCGCCACGCTGCCCACCACCCTGCATGCGCACCTGCGCGTGACAGAAGCCTGTGTATGTTTATCTCGCTCTGCGCCCGTTTCGTCCGCGACAAAGGGTGGTCCGGGCCTGGCGGAGTGGGGCGGGGCGTATGTGGCGGACCTCCTCCGGAGGTCCGCGGTCTGCGCACGACATACGGTCGTACAGCGGCTGCCCTAAGGCGTGTGGGCGGCGTCATACTCAAATTAAGAGGGGAATCCCAAAATTAATTCCTCACGTCCGCGCGCGAGCATTGGCAGCTCGGCATCCTGTCTGAAGGCGGATGCACATAGCTCACCAAGGCGATGGCCGGGCCCAACGCCTGCGTCTGCGGCGTCATGGTAAACCCGCTCGAAATCCGTATGTCTAGATTTCGTCCGCTGCCCGAGGCTTTGTCCGTTCATCAGCTGGGTGGTTAGGACATGCGCGCGCGCACACGTATGCACGCGTACGTCCGCCAGGATGCGCATTATTTAAACGGGGCACAACGTCCGAACCGCACTCCAGCAGCCTCACCTCCCTCCTCTTCGAACTCGGAAAGTCCTCTGTCTTTACAACACAATGAACGTGCCGCACTTTATCCTCCCCGACCTCGTCGGACACTGCCGCTTCCCCCTTACCTACCACCCGCACGGCGATGCGGTCGCCGCCGCGTCCGTCAAATGGCTCGAAGCAGGCTGCCCCGAACTTTCGCCAAAAGCCCGCACCGCGCTCCACGGTCGGCAGGCGGGCGAGCTCACCGCGTACTGCTACCCGACGTGCGCCCCGGAGCGGCTGCGGGTCGTGAGCGACTTCATGAACTACCTCTTCCATCTCGACAACATCTCGGACGGCATGATGGGTCGGGGCACCGAGGAGCTCGCGGACGTCGTCATGAACGCGCTCTGGTTCCCGGACCGCTACGTGCCCACACGCTGCCCCGGCAAGGCGCAGCCCGCGAAGGAAGTCAGCGCGGGCAAGATGGCGCGGGAGTAGGTCGCGTGTGGCCTGGCAGTTGATGCGGTGCTAACCGAGTGGCGCAGGTACTGGACGAGGTGTATACAGGACGCGAAGCCCGGCCCCCAGGCCCGGTTCAAGGAGACCTTTGAGCTCTTCTTCGAGGCTGTCAACCAGCAGGCGCAGGACCGCGAGGCGGGTATCATCCCCGATCTCGAGTCGTACATCAGCGTATGTTCCCCGAGAACGACGCCGATAGCTCGAGAGCGCTGAGCGGCGTAATCTTCGCAGGTCCGACGAGATACGAGCGGCTGCAAACCGGTGTTCGACCTGATCGAATATGCCATGGACATCGACCTTCCGGAGCACGTCGTGACACATCCGGTTATCAAAGCACTCAACGAAGGGGCCAATGACCTTGTTACAGTACGTTATCTGCCCACTGCGGAGATGACTCCTCAGACTGATCAACTAAATTAAACAGTGGAGCAACGTATGCGTTCAGTATCGTTAGAACCGGGCTCATGCTCATCGTCTGGATTGTAGGACATCTTCTCGTACAATGTCGAGCAGTCCCGAGGCGACACCCACAATGTATGTCCAGCCGCGACCCTCCCGGCTATCTAGGCTTCTTGCTGATCACGCCCGTCCCGCAGATGATCGCGATCCTCATGAGCCTGCGCGGGCTCGACCTGCAGAGCGCGGTCGACTTCGTCGGCGACCTGTGCAAGCAGACCATCGACGCGTTCATCGAAAACCGGCGGAACGTGCCCTCCTTCGGGGCCGCGCTAGACCGCGACGTCGCGCTGTACGTGCAGGGCCTCCAAGATTGGATCGCCGGCTCGCTGCACTGGAGCTTCATGACCGAGCGCTACTTCGGGAAGGAGGGCGCGCAGATCAAGAAGCACCGAGTTGTGAGGCTTCTCCCGCGGAAGACCAGCGGCGGCGGTGCACCGGTCCAGGTGGTGAGTGAGCTTGCCGTCGATGTTCCCTAAGAAGATGTTGCCCACGTCTCGTCCACAGAAGCCTTCAATGGACACTTGTCGCACACCTCACTGGTCTCGGGCGGTGGCAGGTCTGACGATCCCCGAAACAGACCACAATACCACTGTTATCGTGCGTTCGTTGTTCGCGTGCATCCCTATATTTGCTCTATGTGCACTGGGACTACCCTCCGTTCTTTCTTTACTTGGCCGTAATTATTCGGGCATCTTCACTCATTACTGACTGTCTGCACGTTGCTGCTACCCTGTGATTATACATTCTAATTCCGGAGGACTACATCCTTGGACTATACTTATTCTCTAGTCACTCGTTTCACCGCGTCGTAGCTTACCCACTATAGTGTACTTTCTCTCCGAGGTGTACGCTCAGAGATTGTGTGCGTAGTAAGCACACAAATAGAGTTCTCTTCGAGCTATCCGATATCGATTCCGAGCACCGTACAAGCGAGCACACGGAGCACATTACTAGACTAGGTATCGGGGGATTGTCGGTTACTACATACACTATGGTCCAAAGGGGTGAAGAAGTCGAAGGCGCCGGAATCTGACTAGCAGGGGTGGGAACGTATTGCGAGCCAGCCGTGCGCGCTCCTGCGTCGCATCGGGATGCAATGCGGAGTTCCTGATGACCTGGAAGTGGCAGATTGATAAATAGTAGCCGTAATGCCCATTGGTTTTTGAGCGGTCTACGAGACGGACCGTCAGCCACTGGTGGAATCGTCGGAAAGAAACAGACGTACCCGGGGAAGGTGGAAAGTTAAAAATCAATAAATACCCAGCAAAGTAAAGAATGACTGTGGTGAGATCTCATGCGCGTGCTGACGTGATGAGGGACGTGGGTATGGCGGAGGGGAGAGGGGGGAGGGTTGGTTGGGCGGGGCGAAGGGCTTGGTCGGGGGTAGAGGTGGCGAGGGGCGGCGCACAGATCGTCCGTGCAGAGTCGTGACAGAGTTCGTGATCATCCAGGACATAGTTATGCTTACTGGCTCTTGCCACTCCGAACGGACGACGTGCCTGTCGAGGATGCGCCGCGCTTGTGCTGTCCTCGGGGTCGCTCCTTGAGGCAGAAGCGCGGAACAACTCCGCGCTCGCCGCTGTGGCTGCCGAGGCGCTCTACGAGGCACCACTCGTCCTCGTACTCCTCGAGCATGCGAAGCGTCTCGCCGACCTTGATGCTGAGCTCGTCTGCCAAGGACGGAACGAATGTATGTTCCACGAGCATGTGTCGCGGAAGCTTTTGTCCCTTGACAGACGGCTTGGATTTGAGGTTTGCCTGCTGGTCCGTGCCCATGGGTGCGCCGACTCCGAACGAAGATGCGCGCCTTGGGCTGGGGACGGGCGAAGGAACCGGGGCAGGGACGGATAGCGTGGAGTTCTCGTGCGTCACCATCACGGTGGGAAGGTTGAGGGCCGGAGGCCGGGGTGAGGAAGATGGGGTGCTAGAGGGCGAGTTGGACGCGGTGTAGGTCGGCGGTGGGGACCGCACCTCGGGGAGAGGTGCTTTCACGTCGATCACAACCTCGCTGTTGTTGATAGGCACCCCGTTGTAGGACCTGATCTGGGGGACCCATTTCCCCTCATCTCGGCGTACGCTCGCGGGCGGCTCCGTGGGGAGGATGACGAGCACCTCCTGCTTCTCCATAGGCTTTCCCTCTCCAATCGGCCTAATCTTCTCGCTAGGGGCGTAGCTGCCTGTGCGGTACTGCTGGGACGCTGACCGGAGTCTGCGGCGCCTCCAGACAACAATCCGCCAAGACGCGATGGCTGGCACAAGTCGCGTCAACTCTCAAAGGTCTTCATTGTGGCGCAGTCTGGCTTCACTCACCCAAAATCAATACACCGAGGATCACAAAAAATGCCGTCAACACCCTGACAGACGTGGGCAGAGGGTCTACCACCGGGGGGTGGTTGGATGTAGGCTCCTCTCGCGGGACGACGTTTTGAGCGACGTCCGCGTGGATAGCATGTCTGCGCTGGCGTGCGCGGGCGTGAAGGTCGATAATGGCCATTAATACAGAACGAAGAAGGAAAGAACGAAAACGGAGAGGGAAAGGGAAACGGAGGAAGAGAAAGGCAAATGCAGCCACCCAAAGGCCGCAGGAGCTATATGTGAGCGCGAACCCATCATGGTTTGTTCGAGGCTGTCCGCCATCCCATCAGCGTCGGCCATCTGCTCCTCGACGTTAGACAGGATCCAAAGACGAGGACGCCTTCCCGTTTCAGGCCCGCACTTGATGGCGGCGAAGCCACTGACCCCAGACACTTGGAACGCATCATGTCCAGCACCTGAAACCCTGATAAATTATCTGGAAACCAGCGGGCCAACCCTCCGCGCGCTGCAGTAAGTACATCTCCATGCCGACGAACCACTGCAACTAGTTACAAAGTGATCGCACAACGACATATCGAACACGCACTCTCCGGGGTCCCCCTCCGTACCTTGGCCCACTTTCAACTTTCGCCCACACCTTGACCAAGTGGGCTTTCTTCGCGCCCAGACCAGATATCGGCTTCTCCGCCCTGCCCTACGAAGCGCCGCCCACCAGATCGTGATTGGACAGCAGCGGGATGGGTGATGCATGACGTCCGATCCTGGCAAGGGCTGGCCCCTGCAGTGGGGGTCTTCCATCTTGGTGCAGGCACGTCAGATTGTGTCGAGCAACTGCGTTGAGACCGCACGATAGAGGGAACGTGCCCCCTCCGAAGGGATGTACGAGTTCAACGACGTCCGGACGATCAGGTCGCGTGTGGCCGGCGGCATCGTTGTGACTGCCTCGCCTGCGAGCGCGTACAGTGCCTCGGCGGCGATGGCGAGTTTCTCGTCGGAGGTGAACGCGACAAATGGCAATACAGCTGTGACGCGCGAGAGCAAGGAGGCCTTGATCGCACCCCGCTGATCAGTGGTGGCGTTGGACGAATAAGCAACGGCGTACTCACCCCGAGCCTCTCTGAAACCCGTGGTCGGAAGAGCCCCATGAGATCGATATATTCCTCCCGGGAGAGCTGTGTCTCTGGCGCGGGACGGCTGTCCTGGTGCTCAAACACGAGACCGTGGCCAATGTTGGATGTGCCCAGCCATATGACCTTTGATACATCAACGTGTCGGTGGCCCGCTTCAAAAGAGCAGCGGCCTGCGTAAAGAGCGTAAGCACACGGTCCCCTCGCCTCCGACGCATGTCATTCACCGTATTCCCATGGCATGAGCAGCGATGACAAGATCTTCTCGTCCTGCGTTTTCTCGATCTCCTAAAATCCCCGAGTCAGCCGCTGGTAACCCATCACGCGCAGGCAGGTACAAACATCGAGCACAACGACACAACGTTTGGCTTCATTCTCCATCAAGAAATCTTTGAGAGAACGGTCCGAAGGCTCCTGCAAAATCAGTCAATACAGGGAATGGGCGGTAAGGTGGTAAACACAAACTTCGTGGGGGTCGATGGAGTGACTCTTCCAGATATCGCGGGTGTTTTGCAGAGTTGTCATATTAACAGTGTGCGTAGGGACCTCAAGAAGAGATCCGACTAGTTTCAGGTGCGTTCAGCGAGAGGCATTTCGTGTCGGTTATATAACTACTCACACTTCCGCGCGAGGAGACTCTTCCCATGTCCACTAGGCCCTGTAAACGACTGTTCAGTTATCGCACAAACTACCGCGTGCGCATCGCTTACCGCACAGCAAGACAACGATGGGCGCCATAGACGGCATACTCAACACCCGGAAGAGCTGTTCGAGCACCCTATCCTGGCCGATGAGGTTGTAGCGAACGCGCGTCAGAGGACGGAAGAACGATCGATGAATGAGGGCAGATGCACGACGAGTCTGCGGTGAGTTTGCTCGTTCGATGTAATACCTATCGCATGCTATCCGGTAAGTCATTCGCGCCCACCGCTTCACATTGCAGCGTGGAACTACGCACCGAGTCGCGGGGTCGGCGTCCTCCAGCAACTTCGACACAGGTCGGGAGCCGCTTTTGGACGACCGCTCCTGGCCTTCTTCCGCTTCTGGCTCGCGCAGTGCGGAGGCATCTGCTCCGTACGCCAACAGAAGCTTGACCATCGCCATCTTGTTCTTCAGCTGATTGCTGGCGAGCGTGAAGGCCAGCGCCGACTGCGGCCCGATGTCGTCGTTCGGTCGTGCCTCACCACTCTCAAGGACGCGCCGTACTTCCTCGACGTCATCACTGGCAAGCGCAAAAAGCAACGTCGGGCGTGGCGTGGCGATTGCATGCACTGGGGTTAGGAGGGCCGACTCAGGCCTCGGCCGTGAATTGGAGAGCGAAGACACGGGGCGACGGATGGTCTCGTCGACCTGGTCAGCGGCCTCGTATTGGTCATACTCGTCTTCATGGCTCTCGTCGATCGGCTCAGAAAGTCGGCTTTCTGACCGGGCGTGCTGCTCCGAGACGTATGAAAGGCGGTGTGAGGGTTGAACAAGGAGTGACCTGCGCTTGGAGAAACGCTGCTGCCACGAAGGGGGGCGGGAGATAGGTGCGGAGGCGGGCTGAGAATCCGAGAAAACGGGAGTAATGTGCAAAGGAGAGTCGAACTGCGAAGAAGAGCGATGGGTATTGCGAATGCCTTGAGGTATGATGCTTGAACGTGGAGACGATAGCTGCATGCGTAAGGTCAGTAGCTTCGCTGTGCGGACGATGCATTGTACTCACTAGTCTATTATTAGATAACGAATATTCTGATGATACAGTTGGCGAGGATGGCGTATTTGCTATGTAATACTATCAATACGGGGAACATATTATATCGGAGTAGATACCTACTAGTCGTGGCGGTTGTTGCAGTGGTAAGTGAAGGCGGATGACCAGATGACGGGGCGGCAGAATTCAAGGAACTAGAAGAACTGAGAATCATAGACTGCGACCGTGTAAGTCGTATATCTACAGTGCAAGGTGGATAGAGCTCACCAAACGGAGGGGCTTCAGTCGCCCAGGACCTGTCGAGCTGGTCGCGCTAGGCGGTTCAACAGCAGAATATGGAATCGCGGAAGTACTCGGCTCCGACTTTGTAAACTCCCGCCCGAGGTCGAGCAAAGGAGGCGGCCTCATTCGTGACACACGCCTCGACTGTATAATCAGCGAACTGCGCGCCGACGTCTGTGAACGGTCAGACACGGAATGCCTGAACCCGAAGGGGACCTTCTTTGACACTTGTCGGCCCTGGGAGTCCTCCGTACGTGAGCTCATCGAAGATGCTGAGCGCACAGAACCCTCAGCTGGTGGGTGCACCGTCAAGTCCTCTTCTGAGGGTTCCGGAAGTAATATATTCTCCGCCGTAACGGATATGGCTGGAGAATGGGTCTGCGCAAATGAAGCCTGACCTATAGCAGGGCTCGCACTCGATAGGGGCGAGAATACACGGGGATATTCCATAGGATGGGGAGATGCATGCCGAGAAAGGGCTTGAATTGACGGGGCTTGCGACGACGGCGGCCGAGAAGGTGCTCGAGGAGACGGTGCTTGAGAAGGCGAACCACAAGGAGACGGAGCCGTGGCAGATTCGACTCGAGGAGACGATGCTCCAAGAGAGGGTACCCCAGGAGAGGGTGCTCGAGAGGAGGGTGCTCGAGGAGATGAAACCCCAAAGGACGAGACTGGAGATGCATCCTGAGCAGATGGAACTGGAAATGGCAAAGCTCCGGGCAATGAAGCTTGTAGAGACGGTGCTTGGGGGGATGGCGCGCGAGGCGAAACGCGGGGAGATGAAGCACTAAGAGACAAAGCGCGGGGAGATGATGCACGAGATGATGAAGCATGGGGATACGAAGCACGGAAGGATGACGCGCGCGGGGATGAAGCGTAAGGAGGCGAAATGAGAGCGGATAAGGGACGGGAAGGCGAAGACGTTGAAGATAACGGGAGAGGAGACGACTCGCGGGAAGGCGACATGTGAGGAGAGGAAGTGTGGGGTGGTGAAGCGCGATGCAATGAAATGTTAGGGGATGAGGTGCGAGGGGACAATGCACGGGGTAAACTACTACGATGCGACGATGCACGAGGTGATGAAGTGCGGGGCGACGAAGTACGGGGAGATGAGGCACGAAGCGACGAAGGACGAGGAGACGAAGGGCCGGCTTCCGGCATTGGCGCAGGTGCGCGGGGCTCTGACCCAATGAGCGTAGCGGGAGACGCCTCTTGGGCGGTAGGCTGCAGATGGAAACTGTGGGACGTAGGCGTGTAATACTGGTCGTAAAGCGAGGTCATGGTGTCGTCCTCTCCAAAAGCGGGCTCGCCGGGACGCAGCGCCGCTTCATCGACGGGAGGATAAACCGGAGAGTGTACGGCACGGAACAGCGAAGAGCCCTCGGGGATGGACGAGTGTCGAGTGCTAGTAGGAGAAGGTTCGCGCGCAGGCCCGAAGACGTCGGTGGCGGGTTGTTCAACAGGCTCTGCCTCACTACTGAACGCAACCTCCTGCGATAGGTCTAACGAGTCAATGCTATCCCCCCGACTATGCCTCGCGTTGAGACCGTCCGCCTGATGTTCCTGTTCCGGTATTGGCGGGAATGTACCAAAACGTGGTGAGAACAGCGCGGCTGCAGGAGCCATAGAAGCGTCGAAGCGATGCACCCGAGCTGAAGGGGAGCCGAACGGCGACGACAAAATCGACAGCGTTGACATTCGACGAGGACTCCGTGGCGGTGACCGGCAGAGCGGTGAAGGCCCATCCGCATACCCAGAGTCGAAGGATTCTTCTCGCGCAATAGCAGCATGTCGAGGGAAAGAAATCGGGGGCGCCGCAGTGATTTCGATTGGAGAAAGAAGGCCGGATGAACTAGAATCTCTGCGTGGCGAAGGGATACGGGTGGGAGGCAAAGGAAACTCGGGGATGATAGCACGGCGTAGGCGAACAGTTGTCTCATCGTCGGTCATGATCGACGTCTCGCCGCCGGGACTCCTCGCCGTTCCAGGCGAGAACACGTCGACCAGGGTCGTTGTCTCGCCCACCGGAGACGACTCTAAATATTGCAACGAGTCATTCTCGGGCGAACGAACCTCGGTCAGTAATCTCCTGGCATCCTCACTGAGCCCCAGGATGGGGGTAGGTCGCGCAGGCGTGTCCAGACCTCCAGAAGAAAACAAAATAGAGGTTTCGCTCTCATCTCCCTCTACGTGTGCGTAGGCAGCCGGAGGTTCTCCATGATCGCCGTTTGGTCCCTCGAGGCTCCCCTCGCCAGAGCAAGATTCCTGCTCTCCCGATTCCTCTTCTTCCCATTCGCCCTCTTCTTCGTCCTTCTGAATGACGTCCCCGAGGGCCATCAGTAGACTCATGGTCCGAGGCGAGCGGGTTGGGGACTTAAACCGCACGGCCCGACCTGCAGTCGGAGAGTCGACCACAATCCTGAAGTCTGGTTGGTCGGAGTCCTCCGAGCCGACTATGCTGTCGGGACGCCGGATGGTGACGCTGTGCATGAAGTTGCATGAATCGGCGAAGAGGCAGCGGCCCTGCGAGTAGAAGGGACACGGGCGCGCTATGGGAGGCAGAATAGTCAGCATCATCTAACGCGATGACGCAACATTCAGAGAGCAGAGTAACGTGGTCGATAAACCTCAGAATACGATGTAGTGTTTGTGGGTACTCACGAGCCTACCTGGAGTGCTGAGCAATGCAATAGAAGACAAAAGCAAAGTTATACGTTTCGCGCGACATTATTCATACGTCAAGAGAGAAGCGCGCGGAGAAATCGCAAGAACAAAGCAAGATGTGAAAAAAACACTCACTCCGTTTCTTCCATGGTGGGTCTTCGATGGTCATGGAGACATGGAATGTCGTGAATCAACCCTCTCTCAGCTCCCAAAGTGCAAAACTCTGCAAAAAGGCGTGGCACGGCGCGGCCGGGGCCTAGGTCAGCACATCACCGCATTTTACACCACGTTCCCCTCCTCGTTGGAGGGTGTCTCTGTCGGACTCACAGCATGTAGTGGCGAACAAGAAGCCTCCGCGAGAGAAGTAAACCAAGCAGGGCGTCGGGGGACGCGACGTCGAGGGAGCCGGCGACGACGTGGAAGAGGTGAAACACGGTGTTGAAGAAGCCAAGACCGACGTCAACGCTAAACGAAACATTTCCCCAAAGACGCCTCGCGTAAGTCACGGGAGCGCGTCGCTAATAGCAACCGTTCTTCCCGCCCACAACGTCACGTAATTAACTGGCCCCGGTCCGGTCCCGACCTTGGCTCGGAGGCCGACAACTTTGGACGGACCCTCGCTGAAGCGTGGAGGACCTGCAGTGTGTATACGTACGTGCGCAGATGAGAATACAAAGCAAAGTACATTATATTTCTACGACTTCTCTACATTCGCTACTGGCTAGTACGCCTTTAGGGAGTCCAAAGCTACCGTACCACGGTGCCGCCCACATTGCCGACAGAAAACACAGCCGCTAACACATTCCGTCACGGAGACGTTCCCAAACCACTGACGACCCCCGACACCCAGATCCCATCAACGACCTACCGCCCGAACGTCGACGCCCGCTCGTTCGGTCCACGCAGCGCAGTGTCGTCAGCGTCCGAATCGACGTCGATGAGGCCGTCCGTCCTTTCTAGTTACTACAGCACGGTGCCCAACCTGCGCACGCGCACGAAGCCCAGTGTCAATTATACATGCTCATACAGTACCAAAAATAAGAGTGTGGAGGCCTCGCACGAGCCCCCCAGACAGCCTTCACGGCCGCCCGGTAAAGTACGGGAGTGCAAAGGCCGCGCCAAACGCGAGCACCGCAAACGCGATGGCGGCAAAGGCGTTCGTGCTGAAGCCCCCCGAGGCGCTTTTCTGAGTCTGCACGGAACGCTCGAGCTCGGCGGGGATCCGCTTCTTTTGTGGGGGCGGAACGTATGGATAGACCTGTACATACCCGATCGATTTCAAACCGTGCACACTGCGGTAACGAAGTCAGCGAACGAAATGCTCCAACTGGATTGGCGGAACGCACTAGTATCCTTGCAGGTTACGGGTGATCTCCTCCTCGGAGCCGAGAGGCACACCGCTGAGGGACCATGTCACCTTGGTCGAGTCGCTGCCTTGATCAAGGGTAGTCGTGAGGGTGGCGGTGTGTCCTAGAAAAACTGGTGAGTAATTCAATCCACTAGCGACGATCGAGACCATTTACCTTCAGGCCATGTCGGGCTCGCAAGTGACCACGTCTGAACAAATTCCTTTGGTGGCGACACGGAGACGAATTTACCCTTCACACCACCACCGAACAGGCTGTACTCCGCGCCCTGCGCGGGCGTGCTCTAAGACCCACTCGTAAGTAACCCATCCAACGATATCTGATCCAAGTGAGACGTACCGTCGCCGGCGCACGCGTCCACTGAGGTATCCTCTTCTCATCCGTCAACAGACTAAACAAATCGTCCGCCGGGGCCATGAACTGTGCCTCGACCGTCAACGACGTCGTGTTCACGGCCTGACCACCGCTCTTCGTCACGCCCGCACCCTCCGCCTTCTTCTTCAGCGCTGCATCATTCTGGACCGTAGTGCTCTTCGCCGCGGACGCAGCAGGGGCAGGGGTGCCCTGGCGAGAGGGGTCGGCGGAGACAGTGAGGTCCTTGCCGTGTGTATCGACGATGGCGGCAGGGAACGCGGAGAACTTGGCCTCGAGGGCAGGCGGGAGGTGCTTCTTCGCGAGCTGGAAAAGCGCGTCCACGGCCGGGCTGCGATCTGTGCTCAGGCTCCACTCATACTAGACGAGAGGGGCAGAATGTTAAGTAATACATAAAACACAAAGGGGAAAAGAGAGAGACGCACAACATAATCGGACGTGCCGTCGAGCGTGATCTCATGCGACACCTCGGGGATGGTGAGCTTCCCAGAGACAGCCGTTCCATCTGAGGCGGTCCCCGTCCAGTTCAGGACCACTCTGCAGTCATAAATCGTGATCAACCTGTCCCAAGAGATATGGTTGCATCAGTACACACTGCTGCGCCACCCACACCTGCCACCCCGTCCACCGCGTGCGTATAACCTATATCTCCACCCCCGATACCCCTACGCGCACGAACGGGACGTGGGTGTATACGTCACGCGAGAATAGAGGGGACTTTACGAGAGGAAGACAGGACGCACTTGCTCTTGCGCTGGCCCAGCTCGACATCGCCGTCGACCTCCACGACGCGCTCGACGGCAACGGCCTCGGTGCCCTCTCCAGTCACCCGCACTTCAGAGAGCTCTCGTTCGAACCATTGCTTCGCCCAAGGCGTGACCGTTTTGTTCTTCCAGTGCCAGTTCGCGGTGCTAGGTGGCAGCGGCGCGGGGATCGAGGTCATCGTGTTCTATCGCGCGGTAGAAACGTGCGGTGGATGCGCAGGGTAGTGAGAAACGCGTAGAGCTGCGGCGGTGTGCAATCGCAGGAAGGAGGTACGAAGAGGAAGTGCTGGTGAATTTATTGCCTGCATGACGCTCGACGCGATCTCGTGTCGATCTCCAGAACTTTCGAGCATCCTCCTTCTCAACAAGGAAACTCGCTCTACTCAACGCCGCCACGGCACCCAATTATCTTTAGGGCTATTCATGTCCATCAAGGGGTTTACGTGCTAGCTGAATAATGAAGCCTAGATACAATTATAGTGCTACAGGTAATTGGTACGTATGCTGCCTATCATACACGCGATGACGTATTTATGGCGCTAAATGCTAATTTGTACACAGAACGTCCTTGTCGCCTCGAGTCTGCGTTCACTCCGCGCGGGCGAACTCATTGCTGCTCGTCTTTGCCGTTGTCCTTCTTCTTGACGATCACATACTTGTCAGCGTCCTCGGGGGAGGGTACCGCCTCGACATCTCCCGGCACCTTGCCCTCCTTCTCCGGCTGCTGCTTCTTGCGCTCGGCGCGAATCTATTGGGGCAGGCCGTCGGTTATATACTGTCCCTCAGAGTGACGGTATACCACCTACCATGTTAAGGTCGTGGCTTACTGTGCCGCGTCCACCAACAGGTCCCCAGTAGCTGGTAGCAGCCAAGGATCCGATAATGCAAGTACCGACCAAAATGGACAAGTAAAAGCGGTACTGAGAGTACCATTTCGGAGCTGCGTCAGGTCCAATTAGGGTAGGCCTTCAAGATAGAACACAGGGACATAGGACTTACTCCATCCAGCACTGGTAACCCTCAGATCGGCCCACCATAGGCCCGTGAATCCAACCCACTGCGCGATGAGCGCGTTTATCGGATCCAGAGCAAGTGTAGACCAGGCAAACACAACTGGGGCTGCTCCGAGAAGTAGGCGCGGATAGCTGAGGCGCGTCATATTAGTGAGTGTTCTCCCGGTGTGACCTCTGTACTTACTACTTGTGCCCGCCGAATCCCGCGAACTCGAAGCCCCAGTGGAGGGCGCCAAGGAACGACAACAACACAGCGCCGTAAGTGGTTTGAATGCTTAAAGCTTGATCTAGCACGGTAAGCGCTACGCCTGGGTCGATGTTCGGCACTAGACCTTTGTGGAAGGTCAGCCCTGCTATGACGCACTCGTTATATAATTTGTTGACCTTGAGCAGCAATACCGGCTTGGCGGGCTAGGTAGATCGTCGCGCCCGACGCTCCAAGGTAGGGCAGCCCCCCTGCAAGACCAAACACGACATATGGTACAGGCACGGCGTGCGCAACGGCATTCGTAACGCCCAACTATAGACGCGTTCATCAGAGGTAGGTCTGATATAACTGACGTTCTGCGTACAAAGGTCTGCTGGGTCGGTTCGATACCGTCTTGGTACACGTTACCACCAGCAATAGACTTGGCAAGGTCGGCAGCTGATTGACCGACTTCCTCGCGAATGTTTTGGGCAGCATGGGCAGCTGTCTGCGAGCCTGGACGGCCCGACACACTACTGGCGGCACCGCGAACAATCAGGCCGCTTCGGAATGCGGAGATGGTTGGGCTAGAAAGCGTTTTCAAGTTAAGGATAGAGGTGCGTCCGAGCGGTGACAGAGACGAAGGCGAGGTGGAAAGGCCGCGCCGTCCAAAGATGAGCGGCGAGCGGCGAAAGGCGGGGAGAGCAGAAGTGAACATGGTGATGGTGCAAGTGAAAGGAGAGTCAATGAGCAAAGAGTGTGCACCTCGCGTGAAGGGGTATATAACCCCTCAGCGGGATGTGGCTTCGTTGAACTCCTCATCTACTCCTCCGCTAGACCCGCCACCAGCCCTGACGTCACTCTCGTCATTCTCCGTGCACTCATGTCCCTCCGCACCGAGGGCCAATGGTGATAGCTCGGTTTTCGTGACATTAGCTGGTGGGGCCCTTGTATTGGTCTGATATAATGGAAAAGATGTGGAATAGGTACTGGCGGGTTATGTTGAACGATAGCACAAGAGACTTATCATGAGCACAAACTTGCTCGCTGTACGGGAAAAAAGGAACTCGACGCCAGCAGGATTCGAACCTGCGCCTCCAAAGGAGAACAGATTTCTAATCTGTCGCCGTAACCACTTGGCTATAGCGCCTTGAAATCCGAGCAGTCTACGCTATAGACAGTCAGATATGGCCGCGTCATTGAGAAAGCGGATGCACGCCGACGACGGCCGAGCTCGCCATGACTTTCTCTCATCGTCGACCTCCGTTTCCCCTCGTTGTCCACGCGTGTCTGGCGACAATGAACGGCCTTCTCAAGAACCACACTACGAGAGAGATATGGACTTGGACGCCCTCCTTGAGCAGCAGATCTGTCAAACTGGCCGTCTAACTTTTGGTACCTGGTTCAGTCTGGCCCTGTGGGTGACGCTCGATCTGCGCGGCTCACTCAGGCTCCTGACCCCGCCGCGCTTTATACCAAAGTACTCTCCGTTGATCTTCGGGGGTCTCTCGCCTCAGGCCGGGCGATGGGAGCGACAAGACCGGCCCAAGCTCTTTACGGCCACCAATAGAGTTCGGCCGTCCAGCCCTTTCCATTAGCATGCATCCGCCTGCCCAGGGCGTGGCTCCAGGCGAATTCCCGCCGCCGGCCACGCCCCTGTTTCCCCGTCCCATATGAGCCGTGCTGGACGATGTACTGCCCTGTGCGGCCCCTTCTGGCAACCCCTCCACTCGACGCTCTGTACCCTGTGCTCGACGCCCGACTAGGATAAGTTGGGAGACATGTCATGCGTCACTGTGCCTACCGCGACACAGTTCGCTACACTCACGACGGACAGCGTCTCAACGTCGTTCAGCGATAGAGTATCTACGCTCGCTCCGACCACCACAACCATCGATTCGGTCAGTTGCACGCCCATCACCACCGGTAACACCACCACCAGTTCGTGCAGCACGGTGGAGAATGTGAGCACCATCGGTGAGCCAAGATTGACTTCTCGTTGTGTGTTTACCGTCTAATACCATGCACCAGCTGGCGGGACGACTACTGTCCAAGTGCCCATACTCTTGACGATCCCTATTACCTCTACCTCGCCTACCGCAACCCTCTTCTCAACGTCATGCACCGACAGCGGCCAAGTCTCCGTTCCTGCATCCATCACCACGACGTCCACGACTACCGTAGTTGTCACGACCTCAGTACCTACTGAAATTACCTTCCAATCCTCGTTCACGTCCGATGGCAGCGTGATCGTCACATCTGGGACATCGACGACAGTAACGGAAGTGACGCAAACCAGTGTATTACCAGTTACTACCGGTAGCTCTTCCCCCTCCAATTCCTCCTCGGACACTAGTGCTATCGTTGGAGGAGCCGTGGGCGGCGTCGTGGGAGCGATCGTTTTGTCTCTCATCGCGTGGTTCTTCCTGTAAGTTTCATTAGCTGCGGTATGTGCCACGGTCTGACAGTCTTGGCGTTTCAGCCGCAAAAAGCGACGCTACGACTTTGACGACGAATTATTCCTGCATGACCCGGGGCAGCTGGATGACCATCCAAAGAACGTTTTGCGCAAGAACGGAGAAAAAGGCCCCACCATTGATGCCGAACCCCGTCCGTACACATATGGCGCGCTCAGCAGCCCGGGACCCAGCTCTAGCGCTCCCACACCTAGCACGGAAGGTCCCCCGCTCAACGTCAACTACAGCCGGCCGATTTCCCCTCCGAGGCCGCCTCCAATCCAAATTATCCCAGTATCCCAGCCTATCTCGGGCAACGCGTACCTGACTACCCCTCGCCCTACCGCGTCCCAGCATACAAGCCTCACCACCCCCTCCGTGTACAGCGGTACATTCCCTGGAACACCTTCCCCTCCTATGACTCCCCCCGCGGGCCCGTCCTCATCAACATCCACTATCACCGTCACTGCCGGATACGACCAGCGCCGTCCACTGCAGGTCGTCAACGCCTACCCCTCTGCCTCCGCCCCCGCCGCAGGTGTGCCCCTTCAGTCCGAGAAGGCGCAAATCTATCTGCATCCAGACAGGGGGCTGACGACGTTGTCGGAACGCCCCGAGGCCTCTGGCTCGAGTACGTACATCCCGCGGATTCCGGGACCACCTCAGGGGGCGGCGGGAGCACCGCCCGCACCGATCCCGCAATCCGATCCGTCGCGTGAGCCGTTCGTGCACCAGGATGCTGGTCGTGCGCCGCTTTCAAGGAAAGCCACCGAGGCCGACGCCCCGCCTGCATATACGGAGTGAACGTTGTTATTTTTTGTTTCCACTTGTACTTACTACACGATTTGGACTGCGCCGTCGGTATCGGACGCTTGACCGGCGGGTCCCAGATATTTTGATGTTCATGCTGATGACTCCAGACGAGGTTTTACGACGCACTACAGCATCACCGCTGCTGGAGACCGTTTCGTGTGTTGATTATTGTGTTGTTACGCAATTCATACGCGCCGTTAACGTTGTTCCTTTGAGGGCCGCCTCTTTATTATCAACACTTCGCGACGCCTGGATAAACCCGTAGCGCGGGCGCCAAATGATTGGGCACTCACGAAGGTAAACATTGGCTTACGTAACGCTAACCGTAAACGGCAGCTGTTGTGGTTAAGCGACAACATCCTATTGTCCTTCGCTAGGGCGGGAGCACGGACAATAGCAGCTCGGACAATGAGGCGCCGCGCCTTTTTACTGTCTATAAAGGATGTGTGGCGGCGTAGATAGCACGGCAACCTTCTGGATAGGTTTTCCTCACCTTACCTCTTTCCTCACGACTTCCACTTCCCCGCCGGTGCCGGGACACCCCTTGCTAGAGTCCCTCAAGAAACCCCACGCTCTCCAGCCCTTGTCGCTCTCTGCTTTCTGAAACGACTGTCAAGTCCTGCAATCTTTACTGTGAAGTGCCTCTTGTCGATATTTCCCTCATCCCAACAACACCACTGTCACGATGATGCCCCCTCGTGCTTGTGAGTCGACTGTAGTGCTGTTGCGATCGAATTTGTCCTCACCGTTCCTCAGACATCTTTATCGGCCTTAACGGCGTTCGTATCCTCAGCATCATCGCCATGCTCCTTGTCTTCGCAAGCAGTATCCTCGTCCTCGTGAATGACGTTGAGGCGGTCAATCGGTCGATGAAGGCGAACACTGACATGACTGACTGTGACTACATCGAGTACGTACCTTGTATCATCTCGCCAGACGTGACACAGACCTCTAACGTACCACGCAGAGGTAGCACAGTTCCCAACCAGCCAGCTGGCGTCTTCTGGGCGGTCGTCAACCGCCTGCTCATCATCTTCCAAGTCATCGTGCTCATCCTCTCCGAGGTCGGCTGGCCCGCCGCCTTCTTCGCGCGCTTCTTCCCCGTGCTGGGCCCCGACTTCGGGCTCGGCGCGCTGGGCATCTTCCAGTGCCTCATCGGTGCGACGATCCTCTCACACCACGTCGACGACTTCACCCTCGTTGCCGCGTTCTTCCTCTTCTCGCTCGGGTGCGTCAACATGCTTGTCGGCCTCGTCTTCCGCGAGAAGGCCAAGGCGAAGCGCTCGATCATGTCGTGGCGCGCCGAGGCTAAGGGCGTGCTCCCGATGCACAAGGACCTCCCCCCGCCGTTCGCGCGCCCTGGGTCGACGTTCGTGAAGAACATGTTTACGGGCAGCGAGAAGTCCGAGGCGAGCGAGTTCGGCCAGAAGGGGTACGGGTTCGGTCGCCAGGGAGAGAAGGCTGCGGGTCTCAAGGGTGCGTGTCCCTCCATGCCTTATTCATCACATGCAAAAGTTGATGTTTTTGCGCGTAGGCTTCCTGATCTCGAAGCCTATCGAGAGCTTGCCTCGCTACGCACCTCCCCCTCGCTCCGAAAGCTCGAGCTCTCGTGCTGGCACGCCAGAGCCGACGTTCAAGTCTAGTCCTACGGCGATCTAAGTCACGGACACGCAGCAGATACGACGACTCACGACCACCGGACATTCCTCCCTTTGTGACCCCTGCGGATTCTGTCGCGCGCACCACTGTATCGTTATATAGCCCCATCGCCTGTAGAGCGGACTGTATCTTATTTGTATAGTAGTACTGGGTAATCCTGAGGGTGCTGGTGGCCCGCCTCACTGCAATCCGAATGTCTCGGATATAATCCGATGTCAGTCAGAAAGATCCATGTCGTCGTCGCTAGATGATTCTTCTACAGCATCACTGTCCTCGTCAGATATCTCCATGTCGTCGCCGTCGGCATTTGCGCCGAGTTGCAACTCACCCTGTAGGTGATCGGATGCGAAAATGGGACTCGAGGCGTGACGGGGGGAAGGATGCATGGGAGGTAATGGAGGTGGACTTGTGGGAGGTGGCGGCGGCAATTGAGGCGGAAGTTCAACCGATTCCGTAGCAGTCCATTCGAAGGCAAACATATCAGGAACTCGCCATGGGAGGATATGATTACTGCTGGGTAGTGTCGCAGCCGGTCGAGCATGAGGGGCCGGATTCCCGGCGAGAATGCTTTCCCATAGCGCTTGACGATCGTCTGAAAATGTGGAACTGAAAGCAACAGGGGAGTGGTCGTTTAGCACAGGCAGACAGTGGCCCTTGTATACAGGCAACTTCTGCCACTGGAAGTAGGTGTCCGGGTAGGTCGCCCAACGACGGAGCGAAACACTTGATGTAGACAGGGTCTCGCTCCCAATTGATTGAGTTTCAATATAGGCGGTTGTGTCTCCAGGTAGAACCAGATACTCTTCAGTGCCTTCCCCGAAGATTGTAAAATCACAGCTCTCGCCAGACGCACGGGGACCCTCGGTGATTATCTCCCACACATCTTCACGAGGGTCGTGTTCGCCAACCCAGCCAGGTGGGTACCCCCAGACGGAGATCCGGCGTAGCCATAGGGCGTCCTTGCCTGGGTCTTCTTCTCGCAATCCCAAAGCTTCCCTGAGGAGTGCACCCCTGATCTGACCAGGTTCGAACTCGTCAAGCCAGAGAAGCCTCTGATGTCGTTGGGCCTCCGCTTCGTGGATCCGTTGGAGAGGTCCCCTCAGACCTCCGCGGTAGAAGTCGAACATTTGTCTTGAAAGCGCAACGAGTGCGCCGTTGAACAGCTCCTCACAGCCCGAGAGCATGTGGCCGGGCGACCCACAGTTGAAGCACCGGCGCACACCCATGCGATCGTCTTCCGCCTCCACTTCCTCACCCATTACCTCCTCATGGTGGCGCTCGTACACAGGCACGTACGGATACAGAGGAGCCTCGTTGATGGATTCCGCATCGACGCCTACTAGTCCGATTTGGTCCACGGTGAACGTTCCCATGTATCCAACGCCTGGTTCACCGTCTGCGCATCCCAGCGCCCCTTCGCGACCTCCTTGCCCTCCACGTGCAGCGCCGGGATCCAGTAGACATACTTGCGCTTCCAGCGTTCCTGGCCGGGGTCCTGGATGTTCACCGTCTCGAGCTCGAATGGTCGCTGCTGCTTGACCTTGGCGAGCTCCGCCTTCGCTATCTGAAAAAGGACCAGGCTGTCAGTCAAAAGCGGATGAGATCTGACGAAAAGACGCACGTCGCACAGGGAGCAATTTGGGCCTGAGAAGAGGGTGAGACGGGCAATACGACCAATCCCAGTGCGTGCTGCCATACAAGTCGCCGGGTGAGAAACGAGACTGCGTGTATGCGGTCATGATGGAGGAAACATAGCATTCGGGGAGGGTAGCTTACCGCCAAACGCAGTGCACGGATCTAGTTTTGCAAGGTGAAGGAGTTCAGCGGTCGACTGGAGACAGCTGTCACCAGAGGTTTCGTCAAGTGTTAAGGAAGGCAAGTATTAGAGGTCGAGAATACGTCATCATGTGGCGTATGCTGTGTGATTATATTACTAATTTAGGATTATACAAACACGGCGCTATAGCCAAGTGGTTACGGCGACAGATTAGAAATCTGTTCTCCTTTGGAGGCGCAGGTTCGAATCCTGCTGGCGTCGAATTTGTTTTTCGTCCCTCTTGCCATGTCCGAAGACTCAATACTGAACAACGGACAAAGCTACCTAATGAATTTCGGCTTGAGTTTGCATGGTTTGAAGATTGTCGGCTCGCCCATGCTCTGACACTATTTCTTTTAGTCTTATCGACAAGTAATAATGAGCTTAACTATCACCCGAGATGGACTGACTTACCTTGCGTGTCCGTATGCAATTGGTCAACAATCCCCCCTCCCTGTCTCGATTCGACAAAAAGTAAGCCATTATGATGGTGCATATTGAACATTGCGAGGACAAAAGCTAGGGCCTGGCCGGGAATTGAACCCGGGACCTCCTCCAGATTGTTTTGAAGCCCTAAGAAGGAATCATACTACTAGACCACCAGGCCGCTATGTAGGACTCACTTCTATACATGTCCATCGCCTCCGCTATTACCGATTGCATCGGACTTGATGATATTACAGTTAGAGACTCGGTATATTCTACAGTTGGGAAGAAACCGTGACAGAGACATATGCTGACATGCTACATGCTGAGGACACTGATTACAATGAAGGGATACAGGAGATCGCGAGAGATCTTACGACGTCCATGGGAAATCGAGAGCAAGTCCGCGGCGAGGAGGCACATAAGCGAGAGTAGAAGACATCGGCATTCAGAGCTTCTCCAGCAGTCCCCGAAGCAACTTCTGGTTTGAGGCGGCGCCGGTGTCCTTTTCCAGAGCTTTGCACTTCTTTTCTAGTAGCGCGATGGTTTGTTCTACGTCCGTAGGAAGTGCGTCTAGAACAGCTGTAGCGCGAGATGCTGTAAGGAGCGGTAAGCGTCGGCGCCGCAGCCAGGATAGCTACGAAGAAAACGGGAAGAGTGGATAGTTACCGCACTGGTTGAATTCGTCCTGAAAAGCCGTCCACAGCTGCCTTCGTTGTTCATAGGCTTGTTCTATCTCGGCAAGGGTCTTCGCGATGGTCCGCTACGATACAGACGCTGATCGCCCTAGACCTTGCCACCGCAATACCACAAGAACCTACCTGCGACTGAGTGTGGACGGTCCTGATTTCGTCTTCGTCCTTCAAAGCGATCCGCTCGACCTTCTTGCAGACCTCGTCAAAGGTTAGCAGCCCCGCGCCAAACTCCAAGTCGACTGATCCGGCCGCGGAACGAGTTTAATGGGCGTGTATCACGGAAGTCCGAGGTCCCATGCGCACCTTTGTCTTCCAAGTTCTGGTGGACGCCTTTGACGTGCATGTATGCAGGTAGAACGGTATCGGCGAGGTACTTCTTGAGGGCAGCACTTTGTGCCGCCATGGGTGCCTTGAGCTTCTGTACCAGTTCGAGCAGTTGATCATTCTCGTCCTCTTCGGGCGAGCTGTACGCGCATATAAGCCTCCATATGAACGCACGATGACGCGGCGCAGCTTCCTTGCCTGTCCTGGAGCATGGCTACTAAAGTAGACTCGTCGTCCCAGCCGGACATGTCGGCATCTTCGTCAGCGGCCTGCGCTCTGGACGGGCCCTCGGCACGGGTCCATTGCAGCGGGGTACGACGTTCGTGCGTGTCTGCGCCACGATGGTGCTCGTCGCTGTCTTCCTCGTCGGGCTCTTCCCGGATGGTGGCAAGATGGTTGCGCGCCTGCAGAAAACGGCTGGTATTGGTCGAGTAGAGCCGCGACCGGAGGCCGGGGCTTCGCGGCACGCTAGGTTTGGCGAGATATTGCGGCTTCTGATGCTGGGCAGAGCGGGTGGCTGCGGTCCGTCGCGTGGGCATGGCATGCGAAATTTAGAGAGGGGGCATGTGCTCACCGAAGCGCGTCTGCTTGACGGTCTTGGGGGCGACGGGGGACCCGCGCTGGACGAGGGCGGTGGTGTGTCTGCCCATGGGCGCGTCGGGTGGGTGTGCGCCGGGGCGGGGGGAGACGGTCGGGGAGCGGGGAGGAGCAAAGAGGGATTGGGACTCCGATCAGACACTGGGACCCATATTGGGCGTGATGGAGGTACTTAGGCGCGGGCGGGCATCTTCCGAGCCTTCTCGCGTTCTCACCGTCCGAGTCGAGCTGAGACCGCCTCCACTCACTCGCCCTTCTCTCTCTCCCCCCTCCTCCTCCTCCTTCTCCTTTGCCCTCCCCGTCCCCACCGCACCTTCAGGCGTCTGCCACCGAGTCCGGCTGCTCCTCCCGTTCTCGTCTATCTTATTCCCTTCGTCCTCGTCTTCACTCGCCTTCCTTCTGGCTGCCTGTGCCCCGCATCTCACTCTTCAACATGAGCGGCCGTCCACCGAAGCAGTCCATGTCTGAGCTCAAGCTCCGCAGGCTCACAGAACACAACCAGCGGCTCCGGGAGGACTTGTCGCGCCCTCGGATACGGGTCAGCGAGGCGAGCAAAAGGTACGCATCACGCTCGCTCTATACCCGCCCTCAGGAGTTCATCTCGTGTCACTGCCAGTCTCATCAACTATTGCAAGTCAACACCAGACCACCTCGTAAGTATGACTCTATGAAGTCGACCTTTCGTTCTGGCGTTGCTCTGTCACCCTACCTGCCGAGCGACGTCGTGCTGTGTTGTGCTACAGGAGCCGAACCTGTCTCTGGAAGTTTTAGTCACTCTAGCTTTCGCCGTCATCGCATCCGCCAACCCTCTCTCGGCGACGATTCGTGGATATCACAGAGTCGTGTTCGATTTATACCTGGCCAGCAATCGTTGCCGTTCGATTCGCGCTTGGTCATGCCACACGACAACGCATTGGCGCCAGCACGGTTGGGTTCCGCTATGCACGGGCTAGACTGCATCGCACTTTCTAAGGGCGCACATAAGCCCAGGAATA
Organism: Trametes meyenii; assembly: GCA_022606255.1. Taxonomy (NCBI): domain Eukaryota; kingdom Fungi; phylum Basidiomycota; class Agaricomycetes; order Polyporales; family Polyporaceae; genus Trametes; species Trametes meyenii. Next base: position 2,244,786 of record JABYQG010000005.1, on the reverse strand, counting down.
GTACGCAGAATTGTGCTGTGCGCCTCAGCGTTATCAACAAGGCGGGAAGCGACCAAGGTTGTTGCCGCAACCTGGGGGAGCACGCACTCGAAATACATTCTGCACTTCCCTGGATGATGCCCGAGATCGCAACACTGACTTCATATTCGCAGATCCCATCTGTCTGGGGGCCCGTGAGCAAGGCCGACGATCCGTTCGGCCCTCCGCCAACGGGTTGTCAATGCGTGGTAATGTGAAGCGGTCCTATCCCGCACACCTCGCCCACCTTCCTCCGCACACTCGCCAGCACTGCCTGAAGTCACAAATGGCCGGGCAATTCTCAGGACACCCGTCCCATCGAAGCCAAGGAGGCGCAAGTGACGCGCGGGTGGTGCGGAGGGGCAGCATGGTGTAAAAGGGGTTCGCGCCCGTGTTGCAGCTCTTACATCCTCCCGCCGCCGTCGCTTGCCTCGCACACAAGCAAGGTCCCCCACCTTAGAGTGCTCCTCCGACCCCCCCTCTTCCTCTTCTCTCGGTTCCTTCCCCCCAAGATACGCGTAAATCGTGAATGTTTATCGCCCTATCTAGCGTACACCCCGCCACTCCTTTCTCAGCACGCCCCGCCCGCACGCTACTACTTCCACATCCTTACATGGCATGCATAGTATATACCTCGCATCGGAATACCTCCCTCTCGCCCACGCCCTCCCCAACAATCACCCTCGTCCTCGCGCATCGCACCACAAGCTGAAATATCATCGCTTCGCTTCTCTTTTATCTCGTCTGTGGCTCGCATCCTGCCTTTTCTTCGCCCTCTGCGTCCGTGCCTCGCCGTTTGTGTCTCTTTATATGATGGCCGCCCTTTCGGATACTTGGGCTCCGAGAGTCCGTCCTCTCTATGATATATTTAGTCCAGTAACCGTAGCCGTACCTGTCCTTGAACTCGCTATCTTGCTTTCCCTCCAAACTACGCTCGAATGATTGAGCGTACACAAGTGCTGGCGGCAATGTAATGTTACCAAGGTGTCAAGGTGACGCTCTCACCATTGCACACAGATTGCGATAACCTCTTGATCATTCTTGTAAACAGGCCTAATTTCTAGACTGCCCATCTCGTACGCCGTACTCCCTTTGGTCGTCTCCTCCAACATTCATCTACGCAACGGTTAACGTTAAGCCTACTAGTACTAGCTCAGTAACGCCCATTCAAAGAAGCCCATTCAGACTCATCGTCGCCGGCACGGCATAGAGTAAGGAGAGTTCATGCGATCGGACGAGACCACGCAGTTGAGTGTACATGCGATCGAAATATATTGATGCCGTTACAGACACAGATGTAGGAACATGAGCACTACCAGCTTGGAAATTTGCACCAAATCCTCTACGAAGCATGGTATATACTGGGAAGGTCAGTCACAGTGTCGCAGGGTCCTGAGAACACTAGCTGACATCCCGAGCCCCCAACTTGGCTACAGTTCACATCTTATACAAGGATTCATCGTAGGGGACTTCTTCAATCCCAATGAGCTTGCACTGATTGATAGCCTTCTGCGTGCACAAGCCTATCTGGCGCACGTAGAGACCCTTCGTAGTGCGGGCATATTCGAGATCTGAGTGCAGCATTGGATCGTGTCGTCAGCTAGGTTCCCAAATTCGGGTTAGGGCATAAGAAATAACGCACTGTAGGGCTCTCCATTCGACATACATGACATAATGATATCGTATTGGCTATAGTCTGCTGGTGGGCCCTCCTTAGCCGTGGCTGTCCATCCCTTCTGAGTAAACTTATGGGAAGTTGAGTTGGATCGACGTGATGGATTTAGATCCCTATATGCGCACCTCGAACCATTTATCGTGGTTAGGACCGTTGGCTTCACCAAAATCATATACCGTAAGGTTTCTGGAGTCCAGAGTGTAACGACCAATCAAAGCGAACTGCAGTTCCTTCCGTATACCGAGCACAATTCTCCCATGGCCTAGCTCAATTGCTAGGGCACGATCAAAGACAGCAAAGAAAGGGCCATGGGGTCCGTATTCCGTCTCTCGACGGCGGAGGGCGGGTAGTCGATTGTCTTCCTCTGGTGCACCGCTGCCTTCGTCGTCTGACACTGGGTTTGATTGGGCTGAAGTTATATAACGCCAGAGAGTAATCTTCTCAGGCAACGGATTGCTGCCAGTGTCTGACATGATGAGAGACAGATGGTAGGGATAGTAGGGCTTGTTGTGTTTGGTAGGATGCTGAGGTGTCTTCGCGTTCTGTCCGCTAACTTATATACCTACTAACCCTGGGGGAGCCGATACCAACTTGAGGATATCTTCGGCATGATTTTATCCTGGGAAACTAGTTATTAGTAAATTGCAGAAGAGACGAAAAGCAACATGCGTGGGGCAGGCCTCTGGAAGCGTAAACATTAGCGGATCGGGCAAGAATGTCTAGGAGCACTCCACCACGATCCTCTGAGTTGGCCTTTGTTGACAAGCGGCATGCGCGGGTCTGCTGAAGGCGGAAGTTGAGAAAGTAGCCTAGAAGGCCCAGGAGAACCTGCGCATGCATCATCGTCTTGCGCCTGGCGCGCAGTGCTGGGGTGGTCCATCTAGATTCTACCAGGATAGTGAACCCAACTACCCCATAGCGCTATGTAAAATTGTACAGAAGTCAGTACTGCTTTCTGAAGAAGGCTGTGAGCTCACCGGGCTCTGGGAGGCTAGAAGAACGATGATGGTAGTAGTTTACCCACTGACATCAACTTTCCCGAAGTCCAAAACCGGGATGCAGAGGCTTCCTGCTGCGTCCACGTACTATATCCCAAGTATCGCGTTGTTCCCGGCGGTCTCCTCATTCATACCGGTCCCTATATCAGTTAACTATTTGGGACGAGAATCTGATGAGCTTAGAGACAGTACGTATACCTGCCAGCCAGCAACGATGCCTTGAGGCATCACTTTAGCACCGAGTTGGCTCGTATGGCAGTTGTTGTCGCGCTAAGAAATTTCAAGTTCATCAGCCGGCGCCCGTTGTGTGTCACGGTTTGAAGTAAGTACTACGGTACCAATCAACTTCCGCCCTTCTTTCTCTTTCCATAAACGTTACCCTCGGCATCTGGTGCTTCAATTTCTATCGTCTTGTTGTTTTCTACCTGCCTACTTCACCCACTCTGCCTCCCGCGCTGCCGCGTCATCTTGTCGGGTGATGCTTCAGGTTTAGGGCTCATCGTCACCGCCGAACTTCTTGAAGGCAGGGCCTTGGGATTCGTTGAGAACCAACTATACTCCTTTCGGAATCAAGCATCCATGGGTGTTGCCTGCCTCGTTTCTGACTCCGAGCGCTGAGCAGCCAAAGTGTGTCAAACACGTCTCCTTAGAGCATATAAAGCCTGGCACAACATTTCTCGCCATACTAGTGCCGGCCAATACCACATCTCTCACCCTTGTTTTCATCGTCACTCCTGTCGTCATCTTCATCGCGGCCGTGTCGTAATCGCCACCACTGTCCACTACGATTACTTGCACCCCTCACCACGATCCGCCACATGGCTAAATTATCTCAGCCAGAGAGAGCAAAGAAAGGTATGCGCGCTCGACGTCGTTACCAGAGATTTCGTGTGACCGATCCAATCACTCGCAACTCATAGGTCTTGTTTACGCGGGCCTCAAACACGAGGAAGCAGACAGGATTGTCGACTCTATTAAAGAGGAAGAACTAGTCAGCTTGATAGCCAGATACCCTGCGCGGGGCCTATTCGAATATTGGCAAGTGTACGAAGTCCAGGCAGCTCGTGGTCCGTGCCCCAATGGTGAGGACGTTCATTGCAATGAGGCAAGATGATGTGCTAATGGAGCTTAGGTACGGTCCTGTCGAATGCTCTCAGGGCCCTAGGATTCCGCGACGCAGTTGTGGCGGACATCCCTCTCGAGAGGCGGTACCTCGGAGACAGCGTCGCCGGTTGGGCCGAGGCAGTGGCCAATCGGTGGTTACTAGCAGCCAAGAGGGGACGTTTCCCGGAGGATGAATATGGCCCAGATGACATAGTGGTAGGGCCAGGCCGTCCTTGGAGATCGGTGTCAGAATGATGTGTCTCCTTTGCGCTGAAAGCAAGAGTGTAAGATATCTATATTTCTACGTCGAGGTGCTTGAGTTTGATGTGGTGTAGCAGCCTCATGTTGTATATCTGTCGGTTCAGCTATGATCACAACGACCACATTAAGCATTCAGACTACCTAGTATTCATCACTATTCAATCGGTTATCGTAAGTCCTGCTATCCCAGTACCACGAAGTACTCTAGATGCCAGGCGTGTAACGCGTACGTTAACTTAAAAGGAAGCGTCAGCGAAGTCTATTGCCGCGACGGAATCTTGCAATCGTGTTAGCGTCAACCTCGAGTAAACGGGCACCCTATACCTATTTTCTTCTGTGCACGTTTTTCTTCGAGTTCACACCAATTATGTTATCGAAAAGCTGTAAACAGCAGGCTCTGCGAATGAAAGAATTGCAAGCGCTCTCGCTGCTCCAGTAATCGTTGCACTCGGGCAAGCACTAGGGACCAATGAATCGATCGTCAGATGCCACTCACACCCCAAAACTATATTTGCCGATGAGATTATAGCCTCTTACATGAAAAACGGCCTCACCGGTGTTCCTAACTGTCAGCGCCGTATGTTTCCAAGATATACCTTACGAAAGCCAACCAGCGCTTGTCCAGTACCTCAAAGGCATGTCTCTTTTCGTGGTCTCCAAGTGTGGAGTACTGTGGATGTGTCATCAGGACACACTGACGGTGGAGGCGAAGAGAACAGTTGGCATATCACCTTGATGCTATCCCACACCAGCGTGCGGAGGGTGGCGAGCCCGTTAACTTCGCTCGCGACAAAGACCTACGGGGCATCACCAGACCGATAATTGACAGACCGACAATATACTGACCTGATAGAAGTCGAAGGTGAGACCCATGTTACCGAAGACCGCTGGGTCATCCGAGCATAGCGCGACGTGCACGCCCTGGTTTAGGACGGCAGGGAGAGGATGCATAGGCATGGACCCAGTGAGTCGCTACGATCAACGTCAGCGAGGGTTAGACAAATAGTATCTTTGTTGCGAAGCCTTACTAGGATCTCGTTGCTGGGGGAGGGCGCGTTCGATCATTAGTAAATATCGGTCAACAACTCCCTGGAGCGGAGACGACTTACGATATTGGACACACTTCGACGCAGATCTCCTTCTCCCGACAAATTTCTAGCAGTTTTGGATGTTTGATTAACGAGAACCTGGACACACTGCATTTAGTGCCACAACAAAGAATACCAGTCTCATCCGTGATTCATACCCGTGACCGATCCGTTTCGTGCCCAGTAATATCGCGTCGTACAGGTTCATATCCGCCGCAGTCCCGTCGCCCAGCGTCTCTCCCGCATGGAACATGAACGGGATATGAATCCCTAGTTCTTTCTGCCTCTCAACGAACCGAAGAAGAGGTTCGGCGTAATCGATGAGCGGCCTAAGTGTGTCCTCGTGGCCGACTAAATCGAAGCCTGCGACGAGATGCGGGAACTCCTGCTTCAATGCGATGCAGTCCTCTAGGTACCACTCAAGCTCCGCGGGAGTGATGATGCGGAGGATCGAGTATATGATCTACCCGTTGCGGATGAGCAGAGAAACATCGAGCAAAGACGTCAATGAACATACCCTCGATCCGATAAAGGCGTCTCCATTCCCTCGCTCTTTCATGCTGGTTTTAACCTCGCGTATTATGCGGTCGTACAGCTGCAACTGAGCACAATGAGAGACATTGTTCAGGCCGTCACCACCTCTGATGTACCTGAGCAATGGAATTAGTGTGACACTCTGATGCCTCGTTCGAAAAAAGCCTACTTAGAATGGAACATCACCCGAGGTTCCACATATGAAATCCCATCCTCGATGGATGATATGAAAAACTCGCGAATATACTCGCAGAAGACGGGCTCAAAGAATATGAGACCCTTTCTAAGGAGTTAGCTATCTGGTGCTGAGGTCACTAGGAGCAGCGACTGGACGGGAGCACTCGCCTCAGACACGGAGAACGTGCTTTGGAACTTCTTCCAGATCTGCGAGGCGTGGTCAGTTTCACGGGAGACGACTCGGTCACATAACCGCGCGCATACCTCCCCTGTCGTATTATGTGTCCCATATGCCTCAGACGGGTCGATCGTCATTGTACCGAGAACCCAGCGGTCGAATCCTTCAGGGCCACCTAGGCTCTCGCTAAAGTTGTTACGCGCATTCTGTATGGGAACCCATGTGTTCGAGCTATACCCTGAATCCGTGATACTAGCATGTTGCGTCCATTCCGACCGCGGGAGGCCCAAAAACGTGGGGATGACGGTCTTTATCGTGGAATCGGAGACGGCAATCGGCACACGAATGTGAATCGCTGGCTGTAGGAGCGCGAGCCGCAGGAGAACCTCCGCTCGCACCATCGCACCCATGTGTGCGTGAAGAAGTCCGCCTTTCGGCATCTGCGAGCGCGTTGCATCAGTTTTCAGACAAGATGGACATCCTCGAATAGCTAGCACAGAACGGTACCTTGCTGAGAATGTCGAACAGCTTCGTCTTAACTATGGTTTCTCGAGCTACAGACAACCCGTCATTTCCAAATCAGCACCATCGTCATTCCGCCGCTGGTACATACCTGTGAGAAATTCCATGCCAGGAAATAGCTGTTGGGAGCCGTGAATATGTTTGACGGGGTTCTGCGCGGTCCATATCGATTGCGCCTCGGAAGCTCTGAGGCGTCTGAGGATATCATCAGCTGTGCGTTCCTCGTCTGAGATCGTCTTGTGTGCAGAGAGGTCAGCACGCAGAGACCTGTCTTGCGCGATGAGGTTGCTGCGCTGCAAAAGATAGTCGTCCATTGCAGTGATAGTTCAGGGCCAAGGGCTGAAGAGGGTCGCTTATAATTCATGAGCCTCCACGGCGCGTCGTGGTATGGCAGGAGTCATTGTGATTGTCGCTCGGCTGCGCCTGAGGTTTGAGAGAGAGGCGATAGATCCGAAATAAAGTTCGATGGTTAGCGCCTACGCATTATAAGCGCCCAATCCCGCGCACGTGGAGTTTGACTCGATCTGGTCGATCTGGAACGCGTTTGCGGCGTCCGAGTCGCCACTTCTGAATGACTCTCACTTTCGCCACAACGCTCGGGTTTCTGCTCAGGGCTGCTGTACTGCTCCCCGGACATACGCACATCCCTCTGGAAATACGCCACAACGCCTGAAGAGCTGCACAGCACGACATTCATGGCTCCTGAGCTGCATACTATTGCCGGCCACAGAGCCGTAGAGACTCTTGTGGCTAAGCTTCGCCGAAGGTCAGTGAGATTCTTCGTTTCGTAAACGATCGCTAATGTCGTCCTCGGATACGTAGACAGGTCGTAGGATCTCGCGAAGCGGCTCTTGAGACCGCGTTGGTCCTCCGCCAGGTCGTGTCCAAGGCGCGGTTCACCAATATCCAGCAACTGATCGCGGTCATTCGTGAGGTGGGACGGAGGTTGGCAGAGGCACAACCCAAAGGTGCGTTCCTCATCAACCCTGTAATCTAGGCGCCACGGTCGTTGAAGTCAACTTCTGCTTCTATAGAACATTCCGTAGGAAACACTGTCCGCCGTGTTCTCCACAACGTCCGGGAGGAGTACAACACCGCAATTAAAGAGTCTACCGCATCTTCGCGCAATGTCTATTCAATTAGCAAGTTTGTCCTCCAAGGACAGCCACGCAAGCACAGCGCGAATGCCGCGAAGTCCGATGTCAGGATTACGCTCAAGGAGAATGACCCCAGCGACCCTGACTCGTTCGCGCGAGCGCTCAAGCCTGTCCTTATGGAGGCAATTCAGGACGTCCTCGACGAACTGGAGACGGTATATGACAACGTGTCGAAGAATGCCAAGGATCATATACATTCCGAGTGCGTGCATCTCCCAGTCCGGACATTCAAATTGATCTGACGGCGCTCAGTGAGATTATTTTGACGATCGGGCATTCGAAAACCGTCGAGACGTTCCTCAAATCCGCAGGCCACTATCGCAACTACACAGTCATCGTCGCCGAGACTGCGCCCTCATATCAAGGGCACGAAATGGCGCGCTCCCTCTCTGCCGCGGGCATTTCGACCTTCCTCGTGCCCGATTCCTCCATCTTTGCGATCATGTCCCGGGTGAACAAACTCATCCTCGGCGCACACGCCGTACTGGCCAACGGCGGTCTCTTCGGTATCACCGGCTCCCTTCTCGCCGCGACCGCTGCGCGCGAGCACTCCACCCCCGTGGTCGTCTGTGCAGGACAGTTCAAGCTCACCCCGCTCTGGAACTTATACCACGAATACGGCGCGCTCGACTTCGCGGACCCAAGCAGCGTGCTCGGCTTCGAAGACGGCAAGCTCGTCGAGCGCGTCGACGTCGTGAACCCGTACTACGACTACGTCGGCCCGGAGCTCGTCGACGTCTTCATCACGAACGACGGCGACCACCCGCCATCGTCTGTCTACCGGTACGTCTTCGCGCGGGACGTGTGCGCATGCCTGATCTGCGCGCTGATGCCGCCCGTCCTTCTCCTTCTCCTTCTCTTCCTCGCTCCTATCTCCTGACGCCCTTCCACGCAGGCTGATCAAGGAGACGTACGACGATGACGACCACGAGCTATAAACGCCGCGCCCGCAGCCCCGCGGCTCTCCGGCGATCCGCGCGCCCCATTCCAAGACCAGTATCGATGTCCAGCACCTAACCCCCACCCTCACCACCACCACCACCACCACCACCACCACCTCCTCCTCCTCCTCCTCCTCCCTTCCCATCGCAAGCCGCACCGGCAGGCGCGCGGACCACCGCGCCGGCGCGTCGCCGTCTTCCCCCGCCCTGGCCTGATCCAGTGCTGACTCCTGAGCGCTGAACGCCGAGGGCTCGCCGCGGACCGCTTCGCGTCGCGTGCGGGGCTGTGCCCCGGGACGTAAAGAGAAGCACCGAGGCAGGCGCGGTCATTAGCCGTCGTCGCCTTTCACGAATCACGACGCGCGCACCAGGGGTGGGAACGCCCGGCACCCGGCACCCGGCACCTGGGCGCAGGCGTGGCGGTGGCCCTGGGTTTTGCGAAGCTCTGAGCCTGTCCTGGGCACTGGGGAGGGGAGAAAATTGGCGGGTCGCAGTTTTCGAGGCCTGAGGCATGAGGTTCAACGTTCAGAGTTTGACGGAGTGGGGTGCGCGTGGTCCGGCGAGCTCGGTGGTGGGGGTGGGGGTGGGGCGTCGTGTGAGCGCGAGCGCGGAGAGTGACTGGACGGGGGGCGTGGTGCTCGGATCGTGCTTTCTTGCTAGTGTATCGGTATAGTGTATCGGTATAGTGTATCGTGTAGACCCCGGGGGCCCAGGGCGTGCGTACGCCGTAGACGGACGGAGAAGAGACAGAAGCGCTAATGCATGTACCCATAGGCTATAGCCGTTCAGACTTCACACCGACATACGTAGTATAACATACACATAGATCCATATCTTTCTCTTGTCCTCGAGCAAGCTCGGACTGTTGTTCCACGCGACGTCACCTCCGCGCACGGAGAACCCAAGACTCAGAGCCTCGACTCCCCATGCGTTTGTATCATGGCGCGCCGCACCCGGTCTTTTCTTATAAGCTTACATGTATGTGCGTGTGCGTGCGACTCGCACGTCTATGATCGCCGCGACGCTCACGCAGAACATTCCGCCCAGCAGCAGCAGCCCGCGCCCGGCACGCGTTAACTTCGCATAAGTATGTGGTCTGGATCGCATGACGCACTTCGACGTCGCGTACGCAAAGCCATTCATCTCGCCTAAGTGCGTGCGTACGTACGCACGCACGCACGCGAGCCGAAAAGAATGCCATGTCTGCTCATAACCGATCTCTGGGCCGGCCGTCACGCGAATACGTCAGGGGCGCGCATACATACACACGCGGGACCATGTACAGGCGCAAGTAGTAAGTATATATGTACGTGCGACGACGGCTGTCGATTCCAGAGGCGAGGGGCCGCGGCCGGGGCAGGGCTAGCACCGGCGGGCTTGACGATCGAGCGGATGAGAACATAGCGGCGCGGTGCGGGGCGTGAGGCATGGGTCCAGCAAGCCAGAGCGTCCGTTCTCCCTGAGTACACACCTCTCCGCCCGCGACGATTACGGGATGGGGCCGTCGGATATCCGCCTTTTTTCGTGCGCCCTCCGCAGGCCTGACGTTTTCTCGGGGCAGGGATGACTCGCCGCGGGACGCAGCGCCCGGGAGAGCGCCCGCCCTGGATGGCTGCTCGGAGCCGGTGTCTCTGGGGATTGGCAGATTGCTATGGACGGCGAGCCGGGCGCGAGCGATCCGCGGGCCGGCGTAGGGACTGCGCGCGGACGGACGGAGGTGGTGGTGGGGTGGGACGGACGTTGCCTCGAGTTGAGCTTATGTACGTGACGACGCGGGCGTCGAGAGCGGGAGCGGGGGCTGGGGCGGGAGAACATAACGAGCGATGGTATAAATGGACCACGGACGGAAGGAAATAAACAAAGGGACGCTAAAGAGCCAGGCTGCACGGGTAACAGTAACAGCAGAAACCGGAAACGATGAAGGCCGAGACGGGGAGCAGGGGCGGGCGAGCGATACAGTGGGGGTAAAAACGGTTGTGCGCGCAAAGGCGAAAGTGCCTGGAAGACCGGAAGAGAGCATGCGGACGGGGTGAAAGGAGAGTGTCCGGCGGCGGAGGTACAGGCGGGAAGGCGGGGCGAGGCGGTCATTGGATGACGCAGCAGCCCTTGCCCGACCCACCCTGGTTCTGGTACGGGTCGTCTGCGCGTGGTACGGGACCCCATACTGACGGTACCTGTCGGGGGACGTCAGTAAATAGGCCATATACGCCCCGAGGGGATCGTCTGAACCGTATCACGCGCTGTGAGAGCTGTCCTAGGACAGGGAAGCGCGACGAGAATTTGAATGTTCTATGGGATTGGGGATTGGCGGATGGGCTTCGACGCGTCTCGTAGCCTGTGTGCAGGGTGCAACAGACTCCGATGCGCCCTCTTGTGCGGACGGCTCTCACGCAAGGAACATGCCGGCCTGACGGGCAGAGGTGTGGAGGAGGGCCGGACACTCACCAGGGGGTCTTTTGTCGTTTTGCAATACCGAATCAGGCTAGAGGGAGTGACGGATGGTGAGCGTTGCCGTTGGAGGTGATGAGTTTAAGGGTGGGGGAGGACTCACCTGGCAGAGGCCTCGCTGACTCTTATCCGTGGCCGGGCAAGATCCTCCCTCAACCGCTGATTGTGCTCCGTGAGCCGGCGGAGCTTGAGCTCGGACATGGACTGCTTGTGGGGACGAGAGTTCATGGCTGCGAAAGGGAGGCTGATAGGGAGATGGCGGCGTGGATGGGGCGAAGGAAGAAGAGGGAGAAGGGGTTGACAAAGCCGACCGGAGGCGGTGCGGGAAGGGGGGTGCTGGTGGGCGGAAGGGGCTGGACGCTGTCGTGGGCGACGAGGAGGGTGAGACGGCGGACGGGGGGCAGAGGGAGGAGGGAGACTCACAGGCCAGTGGAGGATCAAAGGAGAGATGGCGTTGGACGGCGAGCGAGTCGGACAAGCTCTGCCCTCGCACGGGCGCGCGACCGACCGTGCTTTCCTCTTTCTCCCGGCGCTAGACGACCTGATCCAGATCCAGGGGCACCTGCCTCTGCCACTCTCAGCCTGACTGCCAGCCTGACTCCGGCCGTTGCCTCTCTCCCTGAGCCTCTCTGTCCCACCGCCGCTGCTGGCTCAGTCCACGCGCTGCGCCCCTGCTGCCAGGCAGCCGGTGGGTGATGTTCCTGCGCTGTCGCCCATGACAGCACTCATCTCTTGTTCTCAACAATAACACATCCACACGCCCAGCGTGGGCGACGTCGCGAGGCCGTGGCACGTCCGGCGCGCCGACCGGTTTGATCGTCCCCGCCCTGCCACGTGCTATCACTACGCCGCCCCCGATCGCTCCCTTGCCGCTTTCGGCTCCTCCGCCGCGCCCCGTCCGTCCCTGGCGGTCCCGACGCCCGACGCTGGCGCCCACGCCCGCCCAGCTCCTCCCCTCATCGTTGTACCGTGCCTGGGCGGCGCTCTTCCCGCCCTCGGCTCGTCCAGGCCATGGCATCCGCGCTCTGCTCTGTCTCAACGTTTCGAATGCGATCGCCCCCTTTGTGCCAGACTACCATTAATTGAGATCGACGGCGTACACTCTCCACGGTCTTGACCGAGCATGCGTCCTACCGACGGTCCAACCACGTAACGTTGATCCCCTGTTTATATTTACACAAGGCGGGGTATCAAGTTAACACAAAGATAATACTACAGTCCCACATATACACGAGTCGATGGGCCGCGCACAGTTCGCTCAGCTCGTGCCGGGGCCCATGACAATATCTACAGAAGCCGCCTGCCACGGCCAGCCCAACGAGTAGTCGGTCATCAGCGCCGGCGACCCGTCCGAGTCTGCGTAAAACTCCGTCGACCGCCGCGCCCGCTCCTCTGGCGACACCCCCCGCGCGTGGTCCACGCCCGCCTTGACGACTTCGGCCAGCGCGTCTACGATACGGTCCCGCTCCATCCACCTCTCCTCTCTCTCTCTCTCCCTCTCCCGCTCGTCTGTCGCCTCGCTCTGGCCCGAAGAGCCCGCGCCGCCACCGCTGGCCGACGTCTCCCCCTCCGAGCCCCCAGCCTCCCGGGCCTCCAATCCCCTCGCGCGCTCGTCAAGCTCGTCGAGCGCGCGGATCTCCTCCTCCGACAGCCACGCATAGTACTCGGGGATCTCCACCGCCTCGTCCCCACACACGCCCGCGGCGCGCCCCAGCGCCCTCCGGCGCATCTCCTCCATCCACCACAGCGCGCTGGACGTATACCACGGTCAGCGGGAACTCGGGGGCGAAGTAGCGGTGCGTTTGCTCACCAGACGCTCCCATGTCTTCTGGGGGCCCATGCCTCCGCGAGCGCCATGTCCCGGTACAAAGCCCTGTGGCGGGGGGAGGTGCGCGAAAGGCGCTTTGTCAGACGCGGGTGTGAACGTGCGTATGTACGGAGACGCGGCTCACCAGAGTGATAGGCCGCGGCGTTGGCCGGCGTGGCCGAGCCGGGCATCTGCGGGTCCGTAGTTGAAGTTCATCCTCGGTGCTTCGAGCTTAAGCTGCGTTAGGGCGAGTGGAGTGGATGTGAGTCGAGGGTGGGTGAGGGTGGGTGTGCGGTCCGGTAGGTAGACGGTGAGGCGCTCAATATATAGGCTTGTAGGATGTGCGTGGCCACCGCTAGCTACTAGCGTGGCAGAACAGTGCGTGCGGGGTCTAGGCGCGTCGACGCGAGCACAAAGAGATGGCTGGGCAAAGCAAAAGGTAAAGCGAGGCTCGAGCAATGCTGATGTCGCTGTGGCGCGCGGTGGTCCGGGATGGAAAGGGGCTCGGAGGCTTGTTGCGTCCCCTCTGCGCGAGCCACGAGCCCTTTTATACGCCCCCGAGCCTGAGTCGCACAATGGTCTTTTTGCTCTCGCACGCGACGCCCCTGCCCCCAATCTGTATCTCCCCCGGCCGCCGCACCCGGCGACGTGATCGCCCCTCACCTCCCTCGCCTCAGGAGGTTCCAAATCTGGAGATATCGCGGATTCGTCGACGCGTCAACATATTTGTGCCTTTGTGTGGCGAGAGGATCTGTACCCTCGAACCACTGGCACGCCAGAATCTCAAATCTCGATCGGCCATCCATGCATGGCTCGAACGCGTCGGGTTTTACGCCGTAACTGGGCCAGGCTGTCGCTACAGCTTATGCCAACGCTCGCACCCCGCCCCCACTGCTATCCGCCGTCTAGTATGTATGCAAGTGCCCGAAAGAGGCTTCGCGCTCTTTGTGTACACGCGGCGGCTGAGGGGCGCCGACTCGGGGGCTTCCATCTGGCCCTCTCATCTTGATTCTTCAACGCGAGCCCCCCGGGCGCGTCGGGAATACTTAGCCCCAGTCGCGCGCGGTGTGGCCGCAAGTTCAGCTTGCCATCAGTGCTATTGTCCGACCGTTGTGGTGAAATTGCGATGGGGCCGGGTGCGGGGTAGCAGTGGACAGGTACGCGGGAAGGATCCCGCTTCGGGCAGCATGGAATGCAGACGGTCGATCATGATCGACTGGAAGCGGGCGGAGGCACGTACATACGTAGCGGCCGTAGTATTACTAGTACTAGAGTCTAGTAGCGGCTGCAAGGAGTACCTTGGGTGCAGGTGGGTGGGGGAGGGGGGCTCTAACGCGACACGGTTACGCATGTTTCTCGTCATTCTAGATCTAGCGGGTTTCACTGTCAGGCCTTGCGCGCGTGCCGGGGACCTGGCGGTGACGCGCGCGCATGCATACATACGGTAGAGGGAGGTCGGTCGGTGGGTTAATGTGACGAGGTCGAGTTGGAAGTCCGGTGTTCATTGGCATCAAGGCCATTGTTCGTCCACCTGGGCTCGTTGTTCCACAGGACCCAGACGTATGCACTTTCGTTCTGTCTCAGTCTGGCCAAGTTGACATATATCTCGTTCCCCGGCGGCGGCGATCGTACACACAGTCACTGTACACATGGTACGGCCCTAGTCTACATACAGGCTATCAGATGCTTTTCCTGCTTCGACTCAACTCCTTGAGTCCGGCCCATATCCTCTCCTCAAAATTCTTCCGGGGACAGGTCCCTAGACTAGGCCTACTGCGGCCTGTCCTTCTTCTCGCCCGGATTCTGGGAGGAGATGTACCAGTCGAGCTTCTCTTCCCACTTGCCGGGGAGCAGCTGCGAGATCTGCTCGACGTCTTTATCTCCGCGGCCGGACAAACACTGTCAAAGGGGGCGAAAGGCGCGTTAGCCCTGCACTCGTGCGACCCACCACACGAAAGGGACGAAAGAGAGAGAAAAAAAGGGGGGGACGCACAATGACGACGTTTGCCTCCTTTGGCAGGGTCTTCGCGAGCTGGACGCCGCCCCAGACGGCGTGCGACGACTCGAGTGCTGGGCGTGGGTGAGCCTCATGAGTGCACAAAGACGTTTTGGGAGATGCACATACCGGGGATGATGCCCTCGAGCTGGGTGAGCGTGCGGAAGCCCCGCAATGCCTCCTCGTCTGTCGCGACGGTGTACTCCGCGCGACCCGAGTCCTTGAGCCAGGCGTGCTCGGGGCCGACGCCGGGGTAGTCGAGCCCGGCGCTGATCGAGTGCGTCTCGACGATCTGGCCGGTGGTCGACTGTAGGACGTACGTCCGCACACCGTGGAACACGCCGGCGTGGCCCTTGCTCAGCGTCGCGCTGTGCTTGTCGCCACCGAGGCCTGCACATCGGTCCATCGCTCAGTGCCATGTATCGCACCCCGTCCGGGGAGAGGGGTACGTACCTTCGCCGCCAGCCTCGACACCGACGAGCCTGACGTTCTTCTCGGGGATGAAGTCGTAGAACGTCCCGATGGCATTGCTGCCGCCGCCGACGCACGCCACGACTGCATCGGGGAGCTTCCCGACCTCCTCGCGGAGCTGCTCCTTGATCTCCTGCCCGATGACGCGCTGGAAGTCGCGCACGATCGTCGGGAACGGGTGCGGCCCGATCGCGGAGCCGATGAGGTAGTGCGTGTTCGCGAGGTTCGTGACCCAGTCGCGGAGCGCCTCGTTCACCGCGTCCTTGAGCGTGCACGAGCCCGAGTGCACGGGGATAACCTCCGCGCCGAGCATGCGGATGCGGAATACGTTCAACGCCTGCCGCCGCACGTCCTCGGCGCCCATGTAGATCACGCACTGCAGCCCGAAGCGTGCGCAGGCGGTCGCGGTCGCGACACCGTGCTGCCCTGCGCCCGTCTCAGCGATGATGCGGGTCTTCCCTAACCTCTTCGCAAGTAGAATCTGTATGGGTGCAGTTACTAACCGTTTTGGTAATCGGGGGTCGTTAGACTCACCTGGCCAATGGCGTTGTTGATCTTGTGCGAGCCCGTGTGGTTTCTGGACGACGTGAGAGGCACGTCCATGGCAGAATCGTGTGTAACACTTACAAATCCTCGCGCTTGAGCCAGATGGTCGCGCCGCCAGCGTGCTCGGTAAGCTTTTCGGCCTTGTAGAGATTCGACGGCCTGTTCATGTAGCCGTACAAACTCTTCCACTCCGCCTGAAACGCGGGGTCCTTCATCGCGGCGTTGTGTGCCTCCTCGAGTTCCACCAAGCAGTCCCAGAGCGCTTCGGGGACATACTGGCCACCGAACTCCCCGAAGCGCGGAGGGAGGATCGACTTCGCTGTTGAGTCTGCAGAGACGCTGTGCTTTGCGCTTGGCCGAGAAGTCGTCGACGATGCGCGAGGGGAAAGGTTTGGCCGTCTTGGAGGCTGGCCCTTTAGGGAGAGCTCAGCGCAGTATTCCTCGACCTTTTTGGAAATTTGGCCTTCGGGAGCAGACTTGATGACGGAGATGATGCGACTGCCGATGACCACACCGTCTGCACCGGCATCGTGTACGAGCTCGAAATGCGCCCTGGTTGCGACACCGAAGCCCACCGCCAGAGGAACGTCGGTGTAATCTCGGACACGCGCAATAAGATCGGGGAGTGCGCTGTTCATTGTGCCTGATGTCGAGGACCCGGTAGTGCCCATCTGGAAAAGATAAAAAAACGGTGTGAGATGTGTTTGTCAGCGCGGCGAAATCGTGGGCGGACCTTGGAAACGATGTAAATGAAGGTGTCGGCAATGGAGGCGAGGAACTCGATACGGTGTAGGGAGGTTGACGGGGCGACAAGAGGGACGTATGAGAGGCTACCCGGATAAGTCGTGGAATACGAGATAGACAACTGGAGATACTCACTTTGCGGTGCGGCATTTATCGCGGAAGGCCACGGCCTCCTCTGGAGGAAGATCGACAATGATGAATCCATTCACGCCTGCCTCCGCGGCGTCATGGATTGCCTTCTCCTCCCCATACGCCAGTAGCGGGTTGTAGTAACCTGATCGGCGTCAGGGTGCATTTCTAGTCCCGATGCCGTAAACGTACGTACCCATGAGGAGCACGGGGATGATGAGGCCCTTGTTACGCGCTTCGCGGAGCATGCCGAGACATTGAACATAGTCAACGTTGTTGTTCAACGCGACCTGGGACGTGAGAACAGGATGCATGTTCAATACTCGCGCACGAGCCAAGGGGTTGAGCGAGACGTACGACATTGGTCTCCTGGATTGCGGGGCCATCTGCAATGGGATCCGAGAACGGAACTCCAAGTTCAATAATGTCCGAGCCTCCCTCCTGCATCGCGAGCATGAGCGGGACGGTTTCGTCCACCTTGGGGTACCCCGCAGTCACGAAAGTGACGAGCGCGGGGCTGGTCTGTGCACATCGTCAGAATTCACGTCGCTCACGAGCTCGGCACGTACGTACGTTTACGTTCTTCTTCTCGAATACGGCTTTCAGGCCCTCCATAGCGATTGTATCGAAAGGGCGGTGAGTGGAGGAGTCAGGGCCAGTGGGGCCTCAGTCATTTTAAGGGAGGATACTATAGTCATCTCGGGTAGATAAAAGATCACAGAGGCCGGTAATCTAATCTAAGCGGCGCTTATTCGAGTCAGCTCCGAGATGGCAAGCGCTGTCGTTCGCTCATCTCGACCACGATCTTGCCTCGCCTCCGCCGTCGGCACGCGCCTCCGACAGCCATGGACCTCTCGCACTCCGCAGACGAGTCCAAGGTGCTCATCATCAACACAGGCGGCACCATAAACATGATTTTCAGCCAGCAGGGATACGTCCCAGAGCCCTATTTTCTCACAGAGACCCTGCACAGTCAACACCGTTTCCACGACCCGCTCGAAGAGTCTCTCTTTTCGCACTCGTCCTCGCTCGAGGGGTACAGGCGGTGGAGCAGCAGCGGGAAAGCGAGTCCCACCGGACATAGCTTTGCTAGCCGCGAGCCATCTCCGAGCCGCGGCGGGGCGCACGCGAACCCGTACCAAGCCCTCACCTTGCCTGTGCGGTCCTGCCGCCCCATTGGCATCCCGGAACACCTTGCGCCTCAGGCGGACAAGGTGCTTCCGCGCCAACCGGTGTGCAAAAAAGTCTCCGAAGATGTCTTCGAGGCTCACTTACCTACGCTGGTTACTCCGAGGAGTACCGGTCCCGGAGGTAACAGCAAGCGTATTCGCTATGTCGTTCTGGAGGTTAGGGACATCTTTGAATTCGCATACATGCAGTGCTCATGCATCACAGTGGCATCCCATGCTGGACAGCAGTAATATCGAGATTCAAGGTACACGTCCGGCCTACTAGTTTGCACCAGTACCGTTCCTGAGCAGCTCTCATCTTCTCTCAGTACAGATTGGATTCGAATTGCGACGGACATAGAGCTGAACTACTCCAACTTTGACGGTTTTGTGATCCTGCATGGCACCGACACGATGTCGTACACATCTTCGGCCCTCAGCTTCATGCTGGAGGATCTAGGAAAAACGGTGGTGGGCACCTATTTCTCGAGAGGAGTGTGGACAGAACACTTGACATCCTTAATTTAGGTTGTCACTGGGGCACAAATACCCATGTCGCAACTTCGCAACGATGCGGTTGATAACCTCCTGGGTGCGCTAGTGATAGCAGGCCACTACATTATCCCCGGTAAGCCATATATCAGAATACCGTGTTCGCTGCACTCACCATGCTTCTGTGAAGAATGCTGTCTATACTTCAACCACACCCTCTTCCGGGGTAACCGGGTCAGCAAAATGTCGTCATACGACCTCAACGCGTTCAGCAGCCCCAACTTTCCACCTCTTGTCAACGGTATGCTTCCGTTGTCATTCCCGCTGCCTCAATGAACTCATCGAGTTTTACAGTCGGAATAGATATCGTGGTCAACTGGCACGACGTGATGCGGCAAACGAGCCTCAGACGCTTCCGGTCGCACAAGCGTACGTTCTCCACACCTTATCAATGCGAAAAGCGCGCCTGACCATCCATCGCACTGTAGTTATGAGCCCGCACGTCGGTCAGTCCACACCCACACGCATGCCGTCCGCGGGAGTTTAACAGGTCTGTCATACAGCCACCTTGCGTCTCTTCCCCGGCATCACCGGCGCGACCATTCGGGCATTCGTCGCGCCCCCGACGCGGGGCATCGTCCTGGAGACATTCGGCGCCGGGAACGCCCCACAGCGCGCGGATCTCATGGCCGCCCTCAGAGAGGCGTGCGACGCCGGCGTCGTCATCGTCGCCATCTCACAGTGCGCCAAAGGCTCCGTCTCGGACGCATACGAGACTGGCCGCAGCCTCCTCCAATCCGGCGTCGTCCCCGGGGGCGACATGACGCCCGAGGTGCGTCTCTTCCGCTCTTGCTGCTCCCATCTCCCCATCTCCTCTCCGAGATCCGGGATGTGGAGGACGGCCGTGTGCAGCGCTGACCACATCCACTACCTTGCCACAGTGCGCGCTCACGAAGCTCAGCTACCTCCTGTCCAAGCCGGAGCTCTCCCCCGCGCAAGTGCGCGCGCTGATCGGGACGCCCCTCCGCGGCGAGCTCACCCTCCCCGAGAGCAAGGTCCCCCCCTCGCTCAGCCAGCCAGCCAGCATCGACCAAAGCCTCGACAACATCCAAGGCGTGCTCTCACAGGTCGTCCGCCTCTCCACACCCGCGTCCGCCCGCGCACCACACATCGTCGTGTCCGGCACCGGCAGCGACGCGCGCGACACCGTCGCAGACGCCGCGACGGCCCCGTGGAGCTGGACGGCGGCCGAGGCCGCAGCGACCGAAAGCGCGCTCTTCCCGTTCCTCGTGCACCTCGCCGTGAGCCGGGACGACGGCGCGGGCGTGCGCTTCTGCCTCGCGGCGGAGACGGAGGCGGGCGCGGAGCGCGCAGGCGTCGCCGTCGGCGGCGGGTTCGCGAACTGCCTCGACGCCGCGTCCGGGCGCGCGCCGCTGCACGTCGCCGCGCTGCATGGTGCACTCGCGAGCGCGGCGCTGCTCCTCGAGGCGGGCGCACTCGTGCATGTGCGCGACGCGCTCGGGCACACCCCGCTGTACTACGCCGCGCGGCAGGGCCACGAGGCGCTCGTGGACTTACTCGTCCAGGCGGGTGCGAACCTGAGCGGGGCGGACGTCGAGGGCGGGTTTGTCGGCGTCGCGGTGAAGAAGGCGATGCGCGCGCGCGACGAGGACGCGCTGCGCATTTGGAAGAAGGCCGGCGCGGACGTTGTGCGTGCGCAGGTGTGAGGCCTGCAGTGGAAGAAAGAAAGAAAAAAGTAGACTGCTCTGTAGAATACATTACCCACCCGCCCCGTGTGCCGCGAGCGCGGGCACCCGATAGTTCCACTTATACAGATGATATATGAACACAAACCGCGTCCTACCCATCGACGTCGATAACCTCGTGCGTAACGTTCGGCATCTCGCCGTCGCCGTCTACCTCGGGCTCGAAGATGCCCGTGATGGCGTCGTTGAGGGTCTTGAGGAAGACAATCATCTGGTCGCGCGCGAACATGAACGGCTCCTTGAAGAACGCGAGGCTCTCGACGATGTTGGGGTTCTCCTTGTCGAGGTCTTTCGGCTCGTACTTGACCTTGCGCACGAGCTGGTCCTTGTCCAGGTGGTGATCGTACGGCGCGTCGGGAGGCCGGTCGAACACGTTCCGCAAGGTGAAGTTCAGCGCTGTAGGCACGGCGGGGTCAGCGACCGTTCTGTACAGGCGTAAGCAGGCACGACGCGGGTCTCACCGAAGGTGTTCTCCTGGTCCGGGTTCTGGTACGTGTAGACGCACGAGAAGATCTCCTCGTCGATCTCGGGGAACTCGGGGCTCTTCTCGAACTTCATGCTGGTGACGAGGACGTTCGTCATGTCCTCGTACAGCCTGATGACGGGCGAGTTGCGGGGCTCGCCCGCGGTCGGCTTCTGCTGGCGCGCGGCCGTCGGTGTGGGGCCGCGGGCGGCGAGGGCCTTGGACCGCTCGATCTCAGCGTCAAGTTCCTTCTTCGTGATCATGGCTGCATCTATGGTCAGACGGGCTGCCGGGTGCGACAAAAGGAATTTGAGTGTGAGACGGTTACCTTCGTCCTGCAGCGAATGCATCTGCTTGTCCTTGTCCACGATGGTCGCGTCGCGCTGTTTGATGACGTCCTTGAGGCGGTTGTTCTCCTCGCGCAAGGCGTGTTTCTCCTCCTCGGCCGCCTCGCGAGTGAGAAAGTGCAGGTTGAGGGGTTGGTTGGACTGCGACGACGACGAAAGTTTTGACAGTTGTGCTGTCAGTTCCTCGATGTGATTGTCCTTCCCTACGCCAACGTCAGCATATGTTAATATGAATGCCTAGTGCGATTTACTCTGCAGGCTTTCATTGACGTGGACTTTGTACTCTTCCAACGCTTGTTCAGCCTCCGTACCGCGTAGGCGGAAAAGATCTTCCAGCTGTTTCGCAAGCTTGTCTCGTTGCGCAATGACCTAAAGGTGGATCAGAATGAGTCAACAGGCCCGATTGATAGCTACGAACCTCTTTGGCGTATTCGCGGGATTGCTCCAGCTGCGCGCGCAAGCTCTCCACATCGCGCGCAAGCTTCTCCTCCGCCTTACGGGCGGCTCGAGATTCAGGTTTGGCCTTGGCTGGGGGCTGTTTGCTACCGCCTCGGGTGACACGCTTCGCAGGAGGGTCTGGGGGTTCTTCCTCGTCCTCCACCTCCATTACGTCCTGCTCCTCGGGCTGCTTGGCCGACGCTCCGTTGGTCCGGCTGCCCTTTGTAGGAGGATCTGCTCTTTCCTTTCCCTTCGCGACAGCAGACTTGGACGCCCCGTTAGTAACAGACTCAAGGCGCGCTGATGACTTCTTCGATGCCGCCTTGGGTGGCCCGGGGACGGCCACGACCTCGGAGTCGGAGTCCTCGCTTGCCTTCCTGCGCTTCTTCTGGGGCTTCGGATCGACCATGACGACGTCCTGGTCGTCATCGTCGTCTATCTCAATGGTTGAGTCCACCCTTTTGGTGACTTTGGTAACGGTGACCTTTCCAGGGGCAGGCCTGGAGGACGGGCCCGCCAGGACGGCCTTGCCACCGGCGCGTGGGCGGGCTTTCTTGATCGGTGCGGGGGTGGTGGGCCCGTAGTTGTTGGCTGTGTGAGTGCGCTCGCTTATACATACTCAGACGTCCTCGGCGCGGGCAGAGAGAGGAGAAACACATACCGAGGTCGTCTTCTGAGGCGTCGGACATGGTGGGAGTAGCGGCCTGGGTGCGCGCGCCCTTGTTTGGTGCGTAAACAACGCGCTATGGCACGGGCGCCTACGCGGGTACGCGATCGTGCACGGGCGTCTGCTGCCGCCACTGCCGCCACCGAGGAGAGAGCACATGGCGGCGACTCGCGAGGCCGATAATGCTCGTCCGCGTCTGGCAGCCATGTCGCCCGCGCCTCGGCTTGTTCTCCGCACTCGGTGCAGTCCTCCTGCCCTGCGGGTCTCTCCTCGGCCATTGCGCTGCGTTCCCTGCGATCCCCGTCCCGCCCACGACACCCGTCTCCGGACCTTGCCTCTTCTCCCGGCTCTGCACCCTGTAAATACCCCGGCGAGCGAGCTCATAGCGTGACATACACCGCTTGAGCCCGCCATGGACGCCTACCTCGCGAAACGCAACGAGCTCATCACCCAGGACAGGGCCCTACGCCCCGACTCTGCACGCCCTCTCTCGGCCGACGAGCAAAAAGCAGACCAAATTTTGCGCAATATACGCGCCGCCGAGGACAAGTCCGTCTGGGGCCCCGACAAGCCCGTGCACAACATTTATGGGCCCCAGCAAATGTTCCCCGGCATGGAGTTCCTGACAGGTTCGTAGCACGACCGCCGGGATCGCATTGATTCAATACTAATCCATGTTGCAGCGCGAGAGACCATCGTAGGCACCAAGCTCTTCGCCATCCTCAGCGAGGTACCGCCACCGGAGAGCGTCACGCGACCATAACTCACGACCTCCTCAGATGCCCAAGGGCGGTCTCCTCCACGCCCATCTCGACGCGACAGTGCGTGCGGACGTCCTCCTCCGCCTCGCCCTCGAGCAGTCCGCGATACACGTCCGTGCAATGGAACCCGTCAACCCCACCACGCTGGGAACCGCGTTACCCGAGTTCCAGGCGCTACCCAAATCCCAGTGGACCGACGCCACGAGCCTCACGGACCCGTCGTACGCGCCCGGCGGCTGGGTTCCCATAAACAACGCGCGCAACAACTTCGGCCAAGACCTGGGCGGCTCGTCCGGGTTCGACCGCTGGGTCATCGACGCGCTCATGATCAATCCGTCCGAGGCGTATGGCACCCACAACACTACGGCTAAGGTCCCCTCGCTACCGCACGTCGTTCCGTGCCTCGTACAAAGTACTAACGGAATCACTCGGCATCGCAGATCTGGGAAAAGTTTGACAGCACGTTCACCGTGTCTGGGGTCAGCTACCCTCTTGCAAACTCAAACCCGTAAATTCTGAAATTGTCCGCACAGGGCCTTTTCCGCTACGTCCCCATATTCACCAAATACATAAGAGAGTTCCTACTCTCCGCGGTAGACGACGGCATCTCTTACGTCGAGCCACGCATAATGTTCTGGTTCAAGTGCGCGCACGCCGGTACAGACACCCGTGTAAGAACGGTACTGAGCACACTCCTACAGGTACCTCTACGGTGAGGACGGCGAAGAGAACGTCCCGCATCGCGTCTGGTTCCAAATCTACGAACGCGTTCTGAACGAGGTCAAGGCCGAGCTGAAGCAGCAAGGCCGCGAAGACGAATTCATCGGATCTAAAGTCCGTCCTCCTCCTCACCATTCCCCTCCCTCCAGCGCATCTCACACGTCCTCGTCCCGCAGATCATCTACTCGACGTCGCGCAGCATCACATGCGACGAGCTCGAGTGGTACCTCGAGGACTGCCTCGCGCTCAAGCAGGAATTCCCCGCGCTCGTCGCGGGCTTCGACCTCGTCGGGCACGAGGACTCGCTCCGCCCGCTCATCTACTACGCCGCGCCGCTCCTCAAGTTCCTCGCGCGCCAGAAGGAGCTCGGCGTGCACGTCCCTTTTATCTTCCACGCGGGCGAGACGATCGACGACGGCGGCCCGGCGGACCTGAATTTGTACGACGCGATCTTGTTGGAGACGAAGCGCATCGGGCACGGGTGAGCGCTATAGCCCCCCGCCGGCGAGGGGGTGGTGGACAGGCGTTGACTCGGTGGACGACAGGTTCTCGCTCACCAAGCACCCGAAATTGATCGAGATCTGCAGAGAGAAGGGCATCTGCATCGAGATGTGCCCCATCTCGTACGTCTCCCCGCCTCAGCTCTTCTCCAGGTCATTCCCCCCGCTGACCCTCCTCGTTCCAGAAACGAAGTCCTGGTGCGTCGCGTACCCTCGAACGGCGCAACTAGGTGCCCATGTTGACATTACTTCTACCGGGCGATGACAGCGCCTCACCGGATCGATGCCCATGCACCCGCTGCCCGCGATCATCAACCAGGGCGTGCACGTCGCGCTGTGCTCGGACGACCCCTCCGCGTTCGGGAACATGGGCCTCTCCTTCGACTTCTTCCAGGTACACTCTCCGCTCACCCCGTCTGCACGCCCCTACCAACTAACTCATCCCGTCGCAGGTCTTCGTCGCCAGCGAAGTGAACGGCCTCGCGACGCTGCGCGAGTTCGTGTGGGACAGTATACGGGTACGTTTCTCCACAGCCATGGCTCATAAAACGATAGAGGGCTCATAGCGTGCGCTGGGGCAGTTCTCGAGCCTCTACGACGACGAGAAGGCTCAGGCGTTCGCCGCGCTCGAGCGGCGCTGGGCAAAGTTCGTCAAGTACATAATGGACACATACGGCGAGAAGTACGGCGCCCCGAACGGATCCGCGCTGCACTAAGGCAAAAGGAAAATTCTGCGCTAGGGGGGCGGCCTACGGTGGAATCTAGTCACTGCACGCACGGCTTGTATAATCGTCGCGTTTTCTTGGGGTACTCGAGTACATGTGCTGTGTCTTCCAGTTGTCCACCCATGCTTTCTGAAGCCGTAAGGAATTCATAGAGAATGTGTCAAGAAGTCCCCGTCCCCCAATTTGTGCCGTGTGCGTACCACCCTCCATCGTCCGTATGTAAAATATTCACGATTCGAGAAACTTGATGGCAGGTGCGACGCGCTACACCAGAGTGTTCACGTCCAGCTTCACGAAGAACGTCTTCTCGCACACGGGGCAAGACCCGCTATGCTGCACCCATCCAATGATGCACCTACCGCCGTGCAAAACGACCGCATGTCAGTTCGTCAGGTTCTGCAAAGTTGTCCCCGTGGGCCCGGGAGGCACTCACGCAGCGCAGAATATGTGGCCGCAGAGGGTGGCGACCGGGTCGCGGCACGGGTCTTGCAGGCAGGACCTGCAGTGCCACGAGAGCGCAGCTGTCGTCGTCGTGTTCTTACCGAGCTCCTCGCGATGGTCTGTGTAGGCACCCCGCCACTCAGAAACGTGGGTGTCCAGTATGGTGCGGGTCAGAGAGACGTACTGTTAGACGTCATGGCGCCGCCGGGTAGCGTGGTGAGTTGCTCAAGACCGGCACAGCCGCCGTTCGAAGGTCCTAGTCGGGCCGCCCCGCCAGCTAGCGTTTGAGAAGGAGGGCTATCGAACGACGGCGCCTTACTCCCCGTACAAGGAGAGTGCTGACACGGTGCGTGCTGAGAGGAACATCAGGTTATTGGTCTAGCCTCTTCAACTTTGGATGCGAAACGTAGTTGAAAGACTCACTTGATCCAAGGAGTCCCCGGCAGGAAACGAGGACACCGTGTCAGCCACGCGGTCGTCCGACTCCGCGCACGCAGTATCAAGTGGGGAGCTGCTAGAGTTGGAAGCGTCGGCGTGCTGCACGCGTGCAGGCGGGACCGGGATCACAGTAACGGGGTGAGACAGCACAGAAGGTTTAGCGTTTGTTGAGAACTTGTGGGCGATGTTGATAGCATGAGTAGGTCTGCCAGTGGGACTCGCCGTGGTAGGTTGTGGCTTCGCTATTACGGATCCTGCGGGGCAGCTTGGGAGGTGCAAGTTGTACAGCTTGTTCTTTTTGAAGCCTTTTTTGCACCCCTGGCAGTGAAACACCGGCTGCCAGTCGTGGCCGCTCGACTCTCCATGTAGGCGTCCTCGTTTGCGACCCGTAAACGGTTCTTTGCATTCGTTGCAATAGATGTCCATGTTGCTCTGGATCCTGTGGACCAGTAAGTACTACCAGCAATCAGCACGTGGATCTGGCTGACGATCGCGAATGTTCGAACTGTTTAGGTGCAGACATACTTTTCGGTGTCGAGAAGAGTCAGGACTCTTCAGGTCGGAGATACTAGGATAAAGCGGAGTAAGTCTCGGGAACTGATATTTATGCGAGCACTGGTCTCTAGCTGGACATCGACGTGTGAACTACCGCAGCACCATGAAAGAAAGACGGCCACATGCTCAGATTGACGAGAATAACTACAGGCGCGACTCATCCAGATTCTCCATCGTGCTCGGATATGCCTGTTTGATAATAGGAAGATTTATTATGGGCAGAACTTCAACTTAGCTCTTACACACAGGTATGCTGTCATGGTGGTAGACGGTCAGGATCCAGAGCACCAGCGCTCGAATTACGGCCCTAGCGACAACTACTAGTACAGTACTGATACATACAGATATATGGTATATCTCTATACAGCGGACTCACCCAGTCTACCTGTCAAAGGAGACACATCCGCTCCTCCAATCGGCCCTCCCCAACCCATCGTCGATGGCGCTCCAACTGCGGGTAGGACGCCATCTTGCACATGCCGTCGCGCACGAACGGCTCACACCCATGGTGAAAGTATTCCACGCTACGCGGCGGAAACGGCTGGTCGCAGTACATGTCGAGGACGAACTTGTCGAGGTGCAGTCCGCCTTGATCGTGCCGCCACCTCAGGCAATGGCGCGCAGCCTCGAGGGTATCAGCCTGAGCGCCCCCGGCTAAATCGATGCTCTTGAGAAGGGGGCACATGGGTGCTCTGTCACATCGCGTCAGAGCGTGTGTGGAAAGGACATGAAGCACATCCTGTATGGTGCCTCGGAGGCCACCGTCTGTTACCATGAGCTTCTTCAGGCCGGGGAGCTGCACCAGGCAGTATCCCCATGAAGCCGCGTTGAGGGCGCCGAGGTTGCCGTAGACCGTGAGCCGCTCGACGAGATCGCAACGGAAGATATTCGCAGGAAGCTCTGAAGACACGAGCCGCTCGAAATAAGGATCGATCTGGTGCACATTCTCCGCACGGATGTGACTGAGGAGCCAGAGGGATACCGTGGCACCTGCGCGGGTCTTGCCGGAATAGATCAGTCGGAAGCACTGTGTTGCGCCGACTGTCATGGTGATAGCGAGGGACACCACGTCCTGTAGAACAGGCAGGCAATGCCGTTCGCGCGGGAGCATCCTGCGGAACGCGTCGAGCGAGTATTCCGGGGACGCATCCCGTCGATCGTGGGCGCGAAGGACGACGTTGCAGGTGACAGGGACGATAAACGCGGACAGAATCTTGGAGATTATGGAAGGATAAGCTTCGAGCTTGAGTTTCTTTAGGTGCATAACGGGTTGAGGGGCGCGAGGAGGACTCGGGGGGCCTTGAAGGACGACCTCTTTAAAACAGTTTCCGAGTTCGAGTACCTCCAGTTGCGCTAGGCTGTTTGCGCAATGGAGGAATTGGGGTAGTTGTAGTAGCTGGTTTTGCGGTAACCCATGCTCGAGGTGAATGGAGAGCGAGCGTAGTCGTGATAATACTGGCAAAGACAGTGTCACGATCGCGCCGTCGAGATAAAGGCTCTTCAACGAGGGAAAGCAATCGTGAGACAAGTCGAAAGTGGCGGGTCCTTCCAATCCGTTCGTAGTAGCGCTACGAGGGACAATCTGGACACCGAATGCCTCAATATGTGGCATGTAGCGTTGAACAATGTTGGCCTGAACCAAAGACGCATCTGTGCCAGCCCGAAGCGAGAACACTCTCAAAGACTTGATGCGGTTGGCGCAGCGCAGTCCCAGCTCAAAGATTGTTTCAATCGAGACGGGGTGTTCCGTACGCCTGATTTCCTTGCCATCCGTCATTTGTGCAATTAGAGAAGCGTCTTGTGGAGCGCGAGGCCTAAGAGGCGCGACTGTGGGATGTAGGTGTCAGCGAGTGGCGGCTTACACTGTAGATTAAGTGTACTTACCGCCTGCACGAGACGAACTGGCGCCATTCATCGTAGCGATAGGTATGATGTTTGGGATGAAGTGCAGAAAGGGGCGTAGGCGAAGAATCTGGGGTCACTGGAGCTGGGGTTAGGACACTGCGACATGGCTTCCAATATATGCTTGCGAATGCGGCAAAGCGGCCTCCGCATGGTCCCTTGAGCAGGGCTGAGCACTGCATGGCTCAAGCGCGAGCCTTCTTGTGATTGGCCCGCGCCACCATGTATGGGCCAAGCGACCTTCTACAGAAATCAGGGCGAAACACCGCCCTATGATACTCACGACTCTTGGTGAGTGACGCTTAATAGGGTCCGCGCCACCGCAAATCAGCACAACCGTATCTTACACATCGAGCTCTTATATGTTATCGAGAAAATACAACGTACAAAGCCCGGCGGTACGTGTTGTTTGTCGCGGCCACATTTGTTGGTTTATTGCGCGGCGCCGACCCTGAGCTTTACCAAAAAGACCTTCTTACAGATGGGACAGATCCCCCGGGCGCTGAGTTCGCGAACGAAACACCTGCAACCGTAGTGTTATTTCATAACTCTACCAGATGGACGGTCCACAGTGAGGCCACTTACATGCGACAAAAGATGTGACCGCATAGACTAGCGATGGGCTCCTTGCAAGGATCTCGAGTGCAGGACCTGCAGTGCCAAGATAACGTAGCATCAGCCTGAGCAGTGGAGCCTGGGGCTACGCGATTAGCGGGCGCAGCCGTAAAGACGGATTAAGACGGATTAGGCAGGAAGTAGGACTCACGTATATTCGTTATCAGCGAGCGACAACTGCCTTGTCGGGAAGGGGTAGGCGACTGGCATAGTACCTGTTTTTTGGGATGCAGAGCATCAGTGTATGCAAGGCTCTGAGTAGGTCCTAACGATTTGTTTGAAGTCGAGCATACGTACCTCAGTCACAGAGGGGGCTACGCTTGCAGAAGAAATGCTGCGCCAGCTGTTATCTCCCGTAGAGGTCAGTGACGTGGACCGAGGACCGAGTTCGTCTTCCGGGTCAGGTGCACCTGACGGATGTGCGACTTTCGCCGTGCTGATTTCGTCTATCACTTCGGGAGCGGAAGCAAGTAGCTGAGCCTCGCTGTTTTCCGGCGGTATACTGAACGTAGCTTGCTCCATGCAGGGATGAGGCGAGCGGACTAGAGTGGTAGCGTGGGCCACTGGGGGTTCCTTAGGTTCGTTGGAGACAGGAGTTATACTTTGGATACTGCTCGGCACATCGTGAGATGCTAGACAACTCAGTGCTTATGAAGCGGACAACTACCTGCAACAATCTTCGGCAGTATCGAGAGACTTCGTCAACCCTTCCGGCATCTTAGCTGGGTGTATTACTTCTGACGAAAGAATTTTCGCCTGGTTGGCTTCGTCGGAGGAATCATCTCGGTTCCAGAACTCCTCAGGTTGTATCGTGTACGAAACACGATCCATACTCGAGAACGTGGCACTCTATGGTAAGATCGGCAGGTAGCTATATTAGGAACATCGCGCGCACCAAAGTTGACACTATTTCTTGTACTAGTACCGAAAGCGGCTCTGAAGGGACGGTAGTAGAAGCAGGTAAGGGATTCTTGGCGGATTCATCCTGAACGACTAAGGCAATCTAGGTTGGAAATGTCTACTATTTTTGCGTTGATTTTGACAGACTATCAAACGACTCACCATGCCGTTTCCCACCGTAGCATCCCCGGAGGGCACCAAATAAACCTTTGGTGGAGAGCAGTGATTCCGGTGCTGGAGGCCGTCGTCTGTAGAACGTATCTTGAATCGCATAGAAACATCTAGCGTACCTCCGCCCATTCCAACAATCTATCGAAAGCGAGCCCACACCGTTGGCATTTAGGGTGTATTGATGGGGACGCTCGGTAATGGTCCTGCAGACTCATTGTGGCGTGCGGCACGCAAACGTCGCAAGTCAGGCAAGGACTGACAGCCTTTTGATGCTACCAAGCCATCGTTTAATTAGAGAATGCGTGTTGGACGATACGAACGACAGACCTGAAGAAGCGCGTCTTTCCCAGCAAAGACCACTTGACAAACGTCACACCGCTCGGGAGTATCTTCTACCGCCGTGACGGTTTGCTGTGAATTCGACTGTTTCTCAGGGGATACTTGGGGCGGGGAGGTGTATCCGCTGCAGGTCCGCATGTGAAGCTTGCATTTTGAATAATTCGTAAACGTGGCCTCGCAATGTTGACAGTAATATCCTGGTGGCCACGTGTGACCCGTCAGCTTCGCGTGCTGTTGGCCAGTACCATACCCAGCTACAATGGATTTGCACTGAAAGCATCGCGCAGGCATGACGAAGGGCAAGTCTGGAAAGAGTGCGAACACACTCGGGGGACCTGGGAGGCTGCGACGTCGCGTGAGAGGTGGTTCGCTGAGGGAGGATGCAAAAAGCGTAGGGGCTAGCTTCACTACTCTCGGTCTCTCGACTTGGTTTAAAGCCTAACGCACCGGGCTACCGCAGCACATTGCCGACTAGAGGTGACGAGTTGACAAACCGAACTTCAGGTCAGAAGCTCGGTTTGTATTAGGTTTGTATGGGGCATGGAGCTACAATAGAAGAGTATTGACATATAACTGCAGTATGCGCGTGCATAAAACTGCAGCAGATGGGTGTGAGCATAACATCGCGGTAGAACCGTTGCAGACAGTGTCGAGGAGCCAGTGGCGCCGGCGCGCTATATCATCGTAATAGTAGCTGTGGTAGGCCCACGTGGCACTGGTAGAGGCTGAGCGCTCGCCTCACGCTCATCTTGGCAGGCGGGGCCCTACTACAGTTCCCACGCGCTCGAATCTTCAATCGACTACAGAAACTGCCGCAGACTACTGTAGTCTACTGGACGTCGACTGTGCCAATGACTTACAGTAACTTGTTCAATATCAAAGGAATAGAAACCAACCAAGTGCCACAGGCCAACGAAACCAATCTTAATCCATCCCATCCTGTGGTACGTGTCGTCCCTCCGTAACTCGCTCCGATCTTCTGCCAGCAGCGGGATTGAATAAAAGCAATTCTCGCAGACAGATGAATGCTAGGTGTGCCACGCACATGAATCCGGGGTGATGATTCATGTGCATATGCATAGTATTCGACTAGTGTTCAAGTCACTTCCGGGTTGTAAATGGAACCGTGGGGCGTTCCGCAATTGAGCTAACCACATCACTGCGCTAGTTAAGACCATATCCCATGCATAGAGTCAAAGGTATTCGCTGCTAACGGTATCGATACTGCAAGAAGGCTTGCTGGGAGCTCCGAGTCGCGGCGTGTCACCCTCATTCGTCGCGCATCCTGCGCCCGGGCTGGACGTAGATCTCAAACGTAAACCTGCGCGTGAAGGGCTCAAACGCGCGCTCGATGCGCTCGACCCTCTCAGACCTCTCCGAAGCCTGGCCCGCCTTGTAGAACAACCCAATGCGGAAGTTCTTGAGAACCGCCTGCCCGCCGTGGGCCTTGCGCCACGCCAGGCAGTCGCGCACGGAGTCCAGCTCCTGGACGTCCAGCTGCTGGCCGCCGTCTCCGAACAGCTCGATCTCCTCGAGCAACGGGCACACGGGCCCCGGGGGGCTCATGGGTGACGCCGTCCTGAGGGCCGCCACGACGTCGCGGAGGTGGTTGTAGAGTGTCATGTCGTCCACCTCGAGCTTCTTCAGCGCCGGGAACTGCGCGAGCGCGGACACCCAGGATTGGTAGGGCACGGCGCCGACGTTTCCTAGGAACCTCGCGGACTGGATGGGAGCATCGGGGAAGAGCTCTCGAGGCATGCGCGAGACCATCTGCTCGAAGAATCGGCCGTGGGCGGGGTTGTCCAAGATACCCTCGGGATCTCCGAGAAGCGAGTGGTCCCTCGCCACGGGCGGAGACCTGAGGATGATGTCGAGACTGATGGCGACACCCGACGCAGTCTCGGCGTAGAATTCGTACTGGGCTGCCCTTGAGTCCAAGGTGACAATAAGAGACGAGACACTCCGGAGGATGGGCAAACAACGCCTGTCCGGAGGGAGCATGGTCCCGTACGCGAAGCGACACTGCTCCCGAGATACACCCCGAAGGTTGCCCGTCAGAGAGACGTCACAGCTAGTGGGGAGGACAAAGGCAGAGAGCACCGCAGAGATGTTGCACGGGTAGTCTTCGATCGTGACCTTTTTCAAGTGCTTGGGGGCGTACGGGGCGGGGGCTCCGGCGCGACTCCCGCGGGAGGCAGGGGGAACGAAGCAGTTCGCGAGCTCGAGCTTCGTCAGGCGAGTGAGGCTGCTGATGCAGCTCAGGAATGGCGGGAGGGCCATACGTTGAGCGTAGGTGGGATCGGTGCACCCTATGCGCAAGGTCTGTAGGTTCGATACGAAGGATTGGGTAAGGAAAGCCCCTTCCCTCCAGACGAAAGGCCTTTGCAACGGCTGAAACCCGCCAGAAGGACCTGGAAGGTAACCGTTGGCTCCTGGTTGGGGGCCGCCTGCAACCACCGTCCTATAATGTCTTCCTGACGAGCCGTCGTGGCGAACAAAGGTGGCTCCCGCATCGCCTCCACCGCCGCCCTTTCGGTTCTGGCTCTGATGGATGCTGCTGAACGTCAGCAAAACATACGAATACAGACGATAGTCGATAGCACTCACGGGTTGCGGATGCAGTAGGAAACATGGTCGTAGCTTAGTAGGGTGCAAGTGAAGATGTCGATGGTCCAAGTTGTCAGTTACGAATGCCAGTAGAAGTGGGATGGAGAGCTCGAAGGGGGAGACCGTATGAGCTTATATACCTCCCCGAGAGGCCCCAAAATGCCAGCTTTGCGTGCCAAACGATAATGCTCGAGCTCATTGACGGCCACAATAGCGCCAAATTAGTCCCAACGGCACAGGAGGCAAAGCAAAGCGTAGCCCCAACTAGGCCGGGCCCCCGCACGCCGGTATAATATACAGTAACCACCTAGACATCCTCACTGCATTCGCGTTGTGAGGCGAACAATTAAAACAGCGTATTCATACGTAACTTAGCGTTTCCACAGTCCCGCCATAACATCTTCAGTCGGCCACACCCACATCTAGCTTCACAAGGAAGGTCCTGCTGCAGACGGGACACTTGCCGTCCTCCATGAGATTTTTCACCAGACAGCTATCGAATTCTCTTCAGTATGATGTTTGTGGCAGCGCCCCAACGGCGCGTACCTCCGACAAAAGATGTGCCCGCACACGGTGGCCATGGGCTCCACGCAAGGGTCGCGCTTGCACGATCGACAATGCCAGGACAAAGCTTTTGTTTGGGGCGGGCGAGGATCTACCGTACGTGATAAGCATTCAAGCAAACTGAAAAAGAACCACGAACTCACCAGTCTTCCGTTTACGGGGAGGCGGGATTTTCTCTCGGACGCGGGGTACCGGTACCTTAGCGGCGGGTGTCGAAACGCGACTCGGCGGCTGCGACCGAAGGATGCGGTCGTTATCCTCCTCGGTGCGCTGTACAATCCCAACACAAATCAATATTTCATCAAAACTGTCGTCCGTCCAAAGGCAGGCGAGCGTACCTGGTCGGAGCCCGCACCGTCCACGAACCGCGACGACAAAATGGTGCTCAGGGAGCTGCGCGAGCTCAGCTCGCGGACGAACGAGCCCGTCGTCTCGGTGTCGCGGTCCAGCACGCCGCGCAAGTACTGCCCAGCCTGCAGCCGCGCCGCGGCTTGCGGGCGCGGACTCGAACTCGGAAGCGGGCATGGTTCGTCGTCCTCAGCTGGGGCGGCGCCGAGCTCTTCCATGACGCGAGCGACCCGTCGTGCGGTGAGCATCCCGTATCGCTGTGTGATGATGTCGAGTGCGGCGCGGGCGACGATGGACGACCGTCCGGTTTCGGAGGGGGCGTAAGGCCCGTGATCAGGCACTGGCTCCTGCTCTTGCTCTGGTCCGGGGAGTATTTTTTCTGCCTCCAGGGCGACTCTACGGCGGTTCGTAAGCGGGGAACAGACACAGAGCGTTGAGGAATATGATTTACCCAGGACCTCGCGCAGAGGATATTGTAGACTGGGCCGGGCTGAGAGTGCTGGAGGATGCTGCTGAAGTGGCAGGCGAGTCGAGATGCGGTTCAATCTTCTTCAATGTGCGCGCATCAGCCTGTTCGCGCGTATTGAGCATAGCGGAATCCCGCTTTTTAACAGCCGCGGGTGTCTGTATATCGGGCAACCAACGTATGGTTGGCCGATGGGCTTCACGAAATCGAACGTTGGCCTGACGCACCGGAATCGGAGGCGTATCTTCAAACTTCGGGAGATCTTCCGCCGACGTCTCGCTATCAGGAGAGGGCACTGTCACCGTACGAGGCATGACGCCCGCACACGAAGCGCTCGGGAACCTGGTGCGCAGAGGACACTCGCCAAGATGCTACGCGGCCAGGGCCATACCGTCATTCGATAACCTCGGCTTTAACACCTCAAGCTACGCACCTCGCACCAATCCCGCTGGTGTTCGAAGCCCTGCAAACACGCACTGCACGTAGGGTGCGCCATCGACTGCCGGTAGTGGTCCTGCAGGCTCATCATCGTGTGCGGGATGCAGATACTACATGCCTTGCAGGCGCTGACGGACTTGGCGTGCTGTCATCCGAGCGGTACCCGAGTTCAGTGCCATGGCGTCCGGGACGGAGGAGAGCAGTGTGTGGAGCGGACTGACCTGTGCGAGCCGCGCGGGGCTCGTGAACTCGAGTTTGCAGACGTCGCATTCGGCTTTGAGGGCGCGTTGAGGCTGGGGGGATGCGCTCGCGTCAGCGCCGTATACGTAAGCTTAGCCTGGGGATGCAAGGGCTCCCGGCTCCAAGGATATGCGCACCTCTACCGGCGATGTGTTCATCGAACGCGTATGTTCCCGTACGTGCTGAAACGAGCAAAGGGTGAGTCTGTTCGACTCGATTCGCGCATAGGGCTAGGCGTACCATATCCAGGGTCTCCGCGTCTCTAAAATGGTCGCCGCATAGCGTACACGACACGATCTCCGTGATCGACGTCTTGCGGCCGTGCGTGCCCGCACGCCCCGTCCCAGCTGGAAACGCTCCAACCTTTGTGGACGTGGACTCGTTCATCGTAGCCGGCTTTGGCATAGTGGCAGTGGTGGCAGCAGCAGATATCGTAGGCGCGACCACACTACACGTCTTCCGATGCGCCTTGCACAGCGTATGCGACACAAACGCCTCCGCGCAGTGCGGGCAGTAATACCCCGGCTGCCAAGTGTGGCCCGTCGCCTGCGCGTGCTGCCGACCAGTACCCCAGCCCAGCAGCATCTCCTTGCACTCGAAGCATCTGACCGGCATCGCTCGCGCGGACGGGTGTTGTGAGGAATCTGTAGAGCCTGACGCGGGTGAGGACGGGCGGGTATACAAGGTTCAGAAGCCTTCCGGAGGGACCCTCTTATATGCCGGGGGGAGGGCGGCGTGGGGTGGAATGTGAGGCATGAGGCGGCCGCGTTGTGAGCCGCGGGTGGCTGCTGCTGCAGCCTCGGGAGCCGTGCCAATGCCAGGCCGGGGAGTGGGGCACCGAGGAAACGCTTTACCGCAGCGTGCGGGCGGGATTCGACTTCTCGACTTCCAGGGAGAGTTCGGCGTGGGAATTGCCCGAAGGTGCGCCCGCAGCGAAAGCGTGCAGTTTTTGTTCTGCAGTCACTCGAGCTGTACGCTACGACGACGGTGCTGGGGAGGAATACAGAATATAGGACGTAATACTAAGAATTTGAGGTCGGTGCACATCTGAGGTGTAAGAATCCGGGACGCACCTCACAGACCACAACCAACAGGACAAATGTGGGATCTGCATGAGGACCGGAAATGAACTACATTAGCTGGACTTTCGTCGCGTATGTTGGCTCCCTGTACTATGTCCGTCGTGTACGACACCTATGAACGGCTCTGGCGGTCGCCGCTACCGACCTTGCGACGACAGCACGAACTCACTGCCCTCGACACACTGTTAGTATGACGCCCAACGGCATGTCGCCGCATATGCAGTCTGCCTCGGCTTAAAGATGTATCTCTTAATTGAACTTACGAAGGTAGTTCGTCAGTATACTGTATGGGCGTACAGAATAGCTAGCCCACTCACCCAACCCCAGCATCTCTAAGGGAGGCTGGACGCGATCCAGGGCCCAGCCTCCCAACGAGGACGGCGCGGGGTGTCCAGCAGAAGCCGACGATCCCGCGCAGCCCGTCCCGCCTAAACGCGCCCTGCGCAAAAACGAGCAATACAGACGACAAAGAAGGACCACCCCGTTCATACGCAGCGTCAAAATGGCCTAGCACGAGGCGGACGCGCCTCCGATCGCGGGTGCCCATGTCATCGCGAGCTGGCTCGAGAACGGGAACACGGCGGCGTCGGGCCGCAGAGATGTTGTCTATTGCGATTTGCGCGTACGGAATCGAACACCAGCAGCGGCGAATTCGACGCGACGCGATACTCCCCATTAGCCCTACCGTAGCAGTAAATCATAGCAGACGTCTCCGTTCATCGCGATCGCGCCGGACGCCAGCCGGCGCACGGCGCAGTCCGTGGTGTACCACCAGCGCGTGCTCAGTGGGCGGCCGTACCATTCGTGGACGCCGCGTCGCCATCTCTTGGGGCTGGTGCAGTGAGTGGTTTCGTCTCGGCGTCGAAGCGCTTGCGAATCGCAAAAATCATCTTGTAGAACCTGTCATCGCACCGCACCGCGTTTTCTAGTCAGCGCGCGCGCTCAACCACAACACAAACTCCTCGGGGGAAGGAAAAGAAAAGGGGAGAGGGAGAGAAAAGGGCCGCTCACCAGGTCGCATTGAGCGCGTTGAGCGTGAGGTTGCCGAGCGCGAACGCGAGGAGGTAGAACGTCGAGAGCTCGTGGCGCGCGGCGGAGAGCGAGTGCATGAAGTCAACGGTGAGGTACCACCCATACACAATGCGCACGGAGAAGAACGTCGAGAGCAGGATGACGCCGTTGACCCACTGCGCAGAGGACCCCGTGTGACCGGTCTTGTCGAGGAACCTAAGACGCGCGCGCGCGAAGAATCGTGGTTAGCTAGGTCGGCCGGGCGAGGGAGCGCGAGCGCGCAGGGGTGCTGACGGACCGGTGGATGTTGAGGAAGATCGTGCTCCTGTGTTTAGAAACGCGAATGAAAAGGACGCGGATGTGGAGGTCATGAGGGGTACGCACAGTTCCCATGTCAGGAAGCGGGGGGCATAGTAGCCGAGGAATGGCCGCTATGCGCGGGGCTCGTGAGTCGCTTTCTTCTCTTTACCGTCCGAGCTGGACTCACGAAAGCCATCATGTACAGAGTCAGGCAAGACACGCCTGCGGGAAAAGCGCGTCGGTCGGTCTGGACGCGCAAGACAAGCGAGGCGCGCGACGTACCATGCACCAGGAAACCCGCGTCGTCGAAGTTGATGATCGCGTCCAGGGTGTCCCAAAGGAAGTAACTGCGGTAATAATATCAGCGCGTATCGGAAACACAAGGCCCTTCTAGGGTTTGGGGGAGCTAGTACTGACCCGCAGGCGACTGAGACGGTTCTGCCAACTCTATCATCCCAGCCCCAGAGCTTATCAGCTTTGAGCGCATCTGAGCTGAAACAGGCGAGGGCGAGGGGAAGCACTATGAAGACGTGGAAGAGGGAGACCACTTGGATGTTCCTGGGCGTACTCGGTTCATCTCGGGGCGGGGAGCTGTATAGGGGAAGACGGACCACTGATTGATGGCGCGGCGGGAGCGCAACTTTCCGTAGCTCTGGGGGAAGATGCGCGCACTGAGGAAGGGGGAGATGACGAGGTGGACGGCGGTGAAGAGGAGGAAGGCGTATATGAGGAGGGGGAAGTGGTCGGGGAGGTGCGGGAGGCTGAGGAGGCGGGCGATGGGCTGGGCGATGGCGCGGAGGGGCTCGTCGGTGGGGAGGGACATGGCGAGCGAGCTCGGGAAGACGGCGGGGATGTACATGGTGCTTTATTCGGCCGCGAGGGCGTCTATACAGGGAGGAGGCCTGAGAAGGTCAAGATTGGTTAACGACCCGCACACGACACGGGCGGACACAGATATGGATAATGGGTGGGTGGGTACACGAACGTGCCTCGCGTCCGCCAGCGTTCGAATTCGCAGGAGCAGATTGCCACCGGGCAGGCAGCTCGAGCTCGAGCGTAGAGAGTGACTCACGCGTGATGACCCCAATGACACGGACCGAGGATGCGCAAAAGGGCGAACAGGGAGGACGATCGGAGCTCACCGGCCTGGAGGTACTATATGTGCGCGCGAGGGGACTGGCCGACGCGGGCGGAATGTACAGCGGTCCTGGGCGTAAGCACGACAGTCCGGCACCGACGCACCAAACTTTTGGGATCTGCGCACCACACCTCAGCGGTGCCAGCGGCCCTGATCGCAGACGCGGTCACGTGCATAAACGCACGCGCCCCCTGCCATCCCGCTCGGCAAGGACATCTCTTCTCGGAAGGCTGACGCGGACGCACGCCCCGCGGCGAATGTACTACGAGGCCCTCACCTTCCCGATGTTAGCTATCTTTCGATGCTCTTTGGCTGTGGTATGGTCTGGACGACTTAAGACCCCCGAACACCTACGTAAGTAGCTCGGCCCGAGTGCGGCGCCGGAGACGCGTTCCGCGCCGGCAGTCGAGTGAGCACGATTAATGACGCCGCCGTCTCGAGCCTCGAGGGTGCCAGGCTCCTAACCCACGCTCTCTCTCATCCCTCTCGTCCTCCTCTCGCGCACCCCCGTCCTTGGCCACAATGCCCCTCGCGCTGCCTACGATTGAGCAGATCGAGGACTACCTCCAGCAGGTCGAAGACCTCGTCGTCTCCTCTCTTTCTGCCGCTACCCCAGACCTCCCCAAAGTCTCCGACGCGGTCCACAGGCTCTGGCAAGACGTCTTGCGACACAGTCCGCAGGCTATCCCCAATATCAAAGGCCTGGGAGCCTTCGAAGTTCCCCCGCCCCCGCCGCCACCTCCGCCTCCAGCTTCTTTCTGGGAGAGCACCGCCGATTGGGTCGCCGATCATCCCTGGCAGACCGCAAGTCTCGGCGTCGGCATCATTGGTACCGGTCTTCTTGTTGGCTACGCCTCTCCTCGTATCAGGAGACGTGCAAGAGTCGGTGTCAAAAAGCATGCACACACCGCGAACGGAGACCGCCGCCAGGTCGTCAGTGCGTATTCTTTACACTGTGATCTCTATTGGCTGCAGCCCTGATTGGCCGTATCTCGCAGTCGTACTGGGAGGAGACTTCCCGCTCGGTCTTCCCCTGATCCAGGATCTTGAGAAGAAAGGATACATCGTGATTGCCAGCGTCTCAACCCCGGAAGCTGTCGACGAAATCGAGAGCAAGTGCAATGGATACGTTCGGGCACTGGTCCTTGATCCTACGGAGGTACGTCCGGTCTATACGTCCTTGGAGGCCGAATATTGAGGTCTACTTCAGCCTGAGATGATCCCCTACTTCCTACGCTCTCTGGCATCTACCCTCTCCCGTCGTTTCCCTATCACAGCAGCCGGTGACCCGCATGCCTCCCCCGCAGCCCACATCTACGTCCACTCCGTCGTCTCGCTCCTCTCCCTGTCCTCCTCCACAATCACCCCTCCCCCCGCCCCCTTCGAGCACCTGAACCTGCAGACCGACTACCTCGCCTACCTCCAAGCAACGCACCTCGTCCCCCTCCAAGTCCTGCAGGCGCTCCTCCCCCTCCTGCGCGCATCGCCCGCCCGCGCCCGCGACGCGCGCACGAACGGTCTCGGCCGACAGAGCATCGTCATCTGCCTCCCCGCCACGGACGCGCGCGTCGGGTTGCCGTTCGCGAGCGCACAGGCCATGGGCGCCGCGGCGACCCTCCGCGCGGTCGAGGTCCTCCGGCGCGAGGTCCGCGCCGCGGGTTTCTCGGGGGCTGGCTTGGAGGCGGCGGAGTCGATGCGCAACCTCAAGGTCGCCGTCGTGGACGTGGGCGCTGTCGGACCCGTGCTGGACGGGGACGAGCCGGGTGCGCTGAAGCAGACGGTGGGCGAGTGGACGCCGTCGGAGCAGGCGGCGTACGATGCGGCGTTTGGGTATATGCTGGAGCATAGCGCTCAGCATGCGCTGCGGCGGAGGCCGAGCGACGTCTCGACCTTCGTCGATACTGTTGTAGACGTTGTGAGCAGCGGGCGGAAGAGCAAAGACGCGCTATCCCCTTGGACGTTGCGTCGGTTCTACGGTAGGCTGCATGAGCTCTTCCGAGGCGACAGAGTCGCGGTCGGCGCTGGTGGTGCGTATCTCTCCCTCGCACAACTGTCTCTTTTGGACACTGACTGTATGCGCGCAGCCGGGACGTACGCGTTCGCCTCGTACCTCCCCTCTTTTATACTCGATACGCTCCTCGACATCCCCTACGCGCTCGCGGGCCTACGTAACGCTCTCCTGCCCGTCCCGCCTCGCGTCATTCTGCCCCCGCCCGCCGGGCTCGCCGCTGCCCCTGCTCCGGCGACGCAGCCCCCGGTCGCGCAGCAGACGATCCCGGAGAAGCCTGAGGGCACGGGGACGGACAGCGAGCACGACGCGTCGGGGAGCGAGGCGGACGTCGAGAGCAACGAAGGGTACGGCTCGGGCGTAGGTGAGTCGTGGATCAGCTTGAAGAGTCGGCCGGGCGATCGTGCGGCACCTGGGCCGGCGTAGACTGTGGTAACGTTAGTGGTAGGTGGTCGGCGACCGGTGTAAGTTATGCTCCTCCACTCCTTGTATCAGGACATTTCCCTTGTACAACACTTGTGTATATCTAACTCTGCAATGCCATCCTCCCTTCCCTCACTCGATTCGCGCCGTCTTCTTCAAGTTGCGTTCCCCACTGCTACCTCCACCGTCGCTCGCTGCCCCGTCCTGCTGGGCCCTTACCACGTTACCAAACCTCAACCGCGCCTTCCACGCCCCCAACGCCGCCACCGCCGCCCACTTGGCCCTCACCCGCGCCCACCTCACCCGCGCAAACGCCCGCCTCACCCTCGCGCCCTCCATCTCCCCCACCTCCCGATAAATCGCGCGCCACGTCGCCGCCGCGACCCGCCCCACCGCCTCGTCCGCGCGCGCGTCCCAGCAGCGTTCCAGCAGCACCCGCCCTGCAGGGGTGAGCAACGCGGGACGGGCGCAGTCGGGCGCGACGCCGTACGTGAGGCGCAGCGTGCGCGCGAGGCGAGCGCTCGGGAGTGGAGGCGTCGCTGGCGGGTGTGCTCGGCGTGTCGGCGCGCGGCGTAGTGCGCGGCGGTGTGTGCGAGCGCGTGCGCGCGCGAGTGGGAGATGTGGTCGAGTTTGGACTGGGAGCGGGTCATGCTGGTGGTGGTGGTTGGGGGGGAGAGGGGGAGGGAGGGGCACTAGGGTTGAGTACCTGTGCGGTGGGTAGGGTGAGCTAGGGCTTACCGCATTATGATACTCAGGCTGGTAGTTGGGAATGAAATCCGGGGGGACGGGTGTTCGCGTACGCAAGTCTGTCGGATGATATCCTACTACGTCTCTCAGTGATTCCGGAGATTTATTTAAACCATCTCCAAGCCGTCGGAAGCTACCCTCTCGGACTCGCTCTTATTCTGTTGTTTAAGGCGTACAAGCGTATTTAAAACGCACATCGCGACCTATCACAACATCCCGATATTATAAGGACGTTTTATGCCGTTGCGACTCCCACAAAGATCCACATTCCGGGGCCGGAGAGAAGAAACCCGCACAAGAAATAATAAGGTTGCGCTGCGTACGGCATCGAACAAGTACACCTCCATACGGACGACGGGACGTTTGTGGGTCCTGGTAGGTCCCACGGGTTCCACGTGGGTACTAGACGTCATGTCTCTTCGGACAGAGAGACGAATGGGTTGCGTGCGATCCGTTGCCATCGGCGTGTTCTATCCCTACTAAAGTTACAGAAAGGAGACGTGAGTGATGCGTTATATACTGTGATACGTGCATTGAGGGGTCATGCCAACAGGCCTCAGTGATAAATATACGAATGGGGCGTCAGATATATCTACACAAGTGCTAGCTCGCCTGAACGTCAACATGGGTGAGCCCAGCTCAATCCTTACAACGTTGTCCCTCGCATGAGTGCCATGCCAACACCCACCATAAGGCATCTCCCTCTGGCTCGTCCCGCGCTCCTCTCAAGCGGAGCAGATCAAGTTCGCGATGCGCGTGAAACCACACGCCCCGCCGCGTTCACTCTCCTCCTTCCCGCCCTTCTACCCGCACGTCACCCTCGCCTCCGGGCCTCCACCCTCCATCCAGGAACTCCGAGCCGCCATCCCCAGCGGACAGCGCGCGTTCAGCGTAGGGTTCCAGTCGCTCGAGGTCGGCGCGAAGCTCTTCATGTCGGTGTACGTCGTCGTACGGAGCCCGCCTGGATCCCCGCTCGAGACGCTGCGCGAGCATCTGCGGGCGGCTTTGGGCGACGGTGCTGTGCCGCCCGTCGCGCACCTATCGTTGTACTACATCGCCGACGAGGACGCGGAGGAGCGAGCGCGCACGGCGGAGACGCTGCGCAGCGAGCTTAGGGTGCTGGAGAGCGGGACAGGCGAGGAGCGGGCAGTGAGGCTAGCGTGTGTCGATGACGAGGCGAATGGCGAGCGTGTCCCTGAGATACTTGAAGGGTTTGATAGCGAGGGAATCTGGGTGGTGAAATGTGAAGGGCCCGTACCTGAATGGGAGGTCTTGGAGAAGATTCCTCTTACATGATGACCGGCTTCGAACAACAATAGTGTCAAGGCAGGGAGCTGGATACAGACTGGTATTGTGTAGTAGTAGATATTCTCGGGACGTCTACAGATCTCCGGGATACTGACATATGTGAGCGCGTGTAGCTATCGATACAAAGCGAAGGCACAGCAATCGAACAGACCAAGGAAACAGACGGGGACGGTGCGTATGATACAAGGAGTGTAGGTCGGTGGGTCGGAACTGGACGCGCCTAACGAACGTGATAGAAATGTCATGGCAGCAGCGCGGGGCAAGTTCGAGGATGGGAAGGGACGGAATCTTGCACTGCGCGCGAAGAGACGTGATGCAGGTGTACGATGATGGGAAGCCGGTGTGTGTGTATGCAGGGGATATCGTGAATGCAGTTTGAGCCGAAGACCAGAAGAAACGGTGGAAACGAGTGGGAAGCATCAAGCTCATACGGACGATTCCGATGCGTTCGCTTCCGAAGTGGAGTGGAGGGTTGAGAGGGGAAGCTTCGTCGGAGGGGTCTGCTTGTAGACGACAGGCGGGGGTGGCGCGTCCTCGGCGTCCTCGGCGTTGCGGGTGTACCGCGGCAGGGGCGTTGGGTCTTCGCGCAACATGCCGTTGGAGTGGTAGAGCTGGCTGTATGCGGGAAGGGCCTGCGCGTAAGGCATGCTCGGAGGGGGAAGTGCGGAATAGCTGGCATTGAACGCTGGGGGGCTCGTTGGAGTGGGTGGGCAGCTTGCTTCGATTGTTGTGGGAGAAGGCATCACCTCGACTGGCGCGGAATAGAGAGTGCTTCTGCGAGGTACGCGCACAAAGTTGAGCGGGAGGGTAAGCCGGAGCTCGTCCGTTGCCAGCTTCTCTTCATTGTCCGCGGCCTCGGATAGGTCATACGTGCACGTCAGCGCGACGTCGAGTGTATGGAAAACGGTGAGGATGGGTCCGTTCTCCGTTGGGCGCAGAGTAGGTACTGGGAGGTCCTCGAACTGCTCGATCCGTTTTTCGTCCATGAGGACGTTGCGCACGGGAACATCCAGGCGCATTTGAACCCACGTGTTTGCGTCGTCAAACGCCGCATCCGCGAACGCGTGTCCGTCGTCGGCGCTGTGCAGAGCAAAGGTGTCGGGAAAGCTGCGGGGTAGAATAGAGAAGCTGTGGCGAGCGGTGGTGCTAGAAGGCGCGCTCAACAGGAGACCGGCTTCGTAATCGCGCACGTCACTCCGGCGAGTCTGGAGTGGCTTCTTCGGAGGTTGCTCAGAGGGGGGCAGTACAGGCCATTTCGCAGCGTACTTCGAAGACATTCCCGCTCTGATCGTAAGGCGAAACATGAGCACATATAGGCAAAAAGTAAGAAATGGGGGAACTCACCGCGAGATCTCGGTCTGCGTAGCGCTGATAGAGAAATCCGGGAGCCGTAGTCGTTTCCGCTCATCGGCTGACAAGCCTTCAGGGCGTAGTCTCAGGAAGAGGGGAAAACTCTCGGAATCGGTCGGGATACGTTC
The DNA here is from genome assembly GCA_022606255.1 of Trametes meyenii. NCBI lineage: Eukaryota > Fungi > Basidiomycota > Agaricomycetes > Polyporales > Polyporaceae > Trametes > Trametes meyenii. The sequence continues at coordinate 2,200,425 of JABYQG010000005.1, read as the reverse complement.
TGGAAGGTAGGCCAGGACGCGGAATTTCGACAAAATGTCGGTGGGGATATCGGAGGTAGTGCCCCGCACGGAACCGGCATACTCGACGCTGTGGAAGGGGAATCGTGGGAACTCAGAGGTCATTAGGGTCTCGGAGGCCGGTGGTAGAGTATATCTGTTGACCTTGACGACACTCGCAGGCGATGCCGTGGTCTGGGTGGACGGGAGGTTGGAGTAGCCGTAGCACAGCGAACGCAGGGACTTGGATGAACCGGGCCGCATGTCTCTGTAAGTTGCCTTAGCGGACAGACGATAGCTGACCTCGGGTTCTTCACGTGCTCCGTTCCCGAAGCTAGTGCAGCAGGTCGGAGGCAGCCATCCAGGCACCACCAGGTTGAAAGCGATCAACCATCTCTGGGGATCGCGGAGGTTCTCATCCCAGAAGTGTCCAATCTCGACGGGCTCGCCCTGAATGAGTTCTTGAGAGAACTCGATGATGCGGCAGGCAGCGTAGCCAGTATTGGGGCTAAGCAATTCGCTCTGTCCCTCGAACGTGAGGACGAGCGATTCGAGCAGGAAGCGTTCCTCGGTGGCAGGAGGATCATAGAGAAGACTTGTCGGGGGCGTGAGTTTGACTTCGACATGTCCTGCTAATGAATATGCTGAACTAGACGCGAAGCATCAATATAAGAAATCGGAATCCACCACTGTACTGGGACTTACTTCTTGTCGGGCTCGCCATACATATCGACGCTGTCGAGCGGCAATACATCGAGTTCTACCTTGCAGGGTGTCATGGTTAGATCTGAGACAGTCTGCCTCAAAGACTGATAAAAGGAGGATGAATGGAGCATGACGTAGACGAAAGGGGAGACGAAAGGAGTCGGGCAGCGGTGAAGGCCGCTCACAAAAGGCGGGGCGTCGGTCGCCGCTACGGACGCTTGGACAAGAATATATAGGACGCATTAGCGAGCCTGGACGTCTTCAATCGTGGCGCAGGGGCCGAAAGAGATAGGCTCAGATTGGCGGTCCTTTTGTCTAACAAGCCTTTGTTGTCTGAAAAGGTTGAAAGACAATCGCACTTGGTGCTGACTAAGCGCCGCTTCGGTCTGATGCATGCTCGCTCGTTACGTCCCGCGGGACGCATGATGCAAAGTGCTCTAGCCGAAAGCTGCGTGTTCTTGTCCGTGAGCGACGTCGTGTGGGAGGATGGTGGGATCTGACATGTTGGGCGGCGGATATCCACAACGCGCTGTCCGGTCGTGGGCGCGGGCGCTAGAGAACAATCGCAATTGTGTGGAAGCGCCCGGGGGCCACTTGTGCAGCTTTGTTTGGCATCCAGCGTAGCATGCTTGCAGGCGGCGAATAAGAAAACGGGCGAGTCTCTCAGAAGACGGCCCCTGGTGCCTCGTCCGACGAAGAGGTCCTTTCACTCGTTTCTCGACGGCGAACCGACCGCCGGGTCGACGATATTCGCTTGCCCAGCCTCTGGGTTGGCGCTCGTGAGGACCCAACAGATGCCTAGCTCTGGTTTCTTCGACGAAAGTGCCCGCCCAGTCGAGGGTATGTTGACAGACGCACCTCTACATATTGCGCATTTGCGGCGAAACGGACCCGTATGTATGCGTGCACAGATTTCTGTCGACCTTTCAACAGGAAGAGACGTTGGCCGAAGAACCAGGCGCTGATTTCTGGCAAAGGCGCCTCAATTCGTGAGACAGAACGCGTATCATTGCGGTTGGGGTAGTCAGCGAGTGGGAAGGGTTGGACATTGAGGGAAGAGGGTACATCGTCGCTAGTTGTCGTTGTGGACGATGAGAACGGAAGGGGGCGGTGCCAAGCAAGCGCCCGTGATGGTGGCGACCCCAGCAACGGCGTGGCTCTCCTTGGATTGAACGACCACGACCACGACCACGACTCCGTCTCGACGCGCGATTGTCGTGACAGTCGTCCTTTCCATCGTGCTCATCGTCTGCGACAGCGATCAGGTATGTACGATGCCTCGTCGCTCCGTGCCCTTCCCATCCTCCCCCTCCTCACCATCCCCACTGCGTTACCCCCAGAGCACATAGCCATCACCCCGACCTCCCGTCCCAAGCCTCCTTCCCCGTCCTATCCAAGCATATCTCTCCGTCCCCCACAGGCCCTTTCGCCCCCTCTGTGCGATCCTGACCACACTATTTCCGAACCATGCCAGAAGCCGACACACGGAAGCGGTCCCGTTCGCCCTCTGACAGTGACCAGCCTAAGCACAAGCGTGCCAACACAGGCGCTACGAATGACTCCCACCGCTCTAACCACTCCTCTGTCGTGGTCGGTGACGTGAAGATGGACGCTCGTGCGGACGACACCGCTGCATCGACACCCGACGCTTCAGCACGCTCCGACAAAGGTCACTCAGATGGCGTCGAGCGTGGATCTGGCGACGCCTCCACCGAGGCCAAAGGTGACGGTTCAGCAACCTCTGCGACTCCCAGCGGCTCTGCGCCCCCCGCGGCCAACATCCATATGCGGTGCTTGATCGTCACGCAGGATGCATCTATCATCATTGGCAAGGGCGGCTCGCACGTCAACGAAATTAGGGAGAAGAGCGGCGCGCGCGTCGTCGTTTCTGAGAGTATTCCTGGAAACCCGGAGCGTATCCTGAATGTTAGCGGCCCTTTGGATGCCGTGTCCAAGGTGTGTGCGCATACAATCAGTCCACTTTCGTGCGAGGGCCAACATCTCTCGTAGGCTTTCGGCCTCATTGTGCGGAGGATCAACGACGAGCCCTTTGACAAGCCCTCAGTCCCGGGTAGTCGGGCAGTGACAATCAAATTCATGATCCCCAATTCCCGCATGGGTTCTGTTATTGGAAAGGGGGGCACCAAAATCAAGGAGATCCAAGAAGCGAGCGGTGCAAGGCTGAACGCAAGCGAGACCATGCTTCCGGGGTCCACCGAGGTGAGCTCAGTCATTCCATTAGCGTTCGCATGCCCTCATGTTTGCTTCAGCGCCTATTGAGCGTTTCTGGTGTTGCGGATGCGATTCACATCGCGACTTACTACATTGGCAACATTCTCATAGAAGCGAATGAACGCATGCCCTCGACGAACAACTCGTCGTACCGTCCCTCGAGCTACACTTCGTCTTCATCTTCTTCGTCCCGACGGCCACCATATTCCGGGTCGTCGTATGTCCCTGGGTATGCGCAAAACCCATACGCTGGTGGCCCGGCCGCGGCACCTTCCCAGCTGCAGACGCAGCAAATATACATCCCCAATGACCTTGTCGGGTGTATCATTGGGAAGGGAGGGGCGAAGATCAACGAAATACGCCAAATGAGCGCGTGTCAAATCAAGATCATGGAACCTGGTGCTGTCGGCGTAGGCATGAATGGCGCTCCCGCGCCCGCCGGAAGCGAGGGCGAGCGGCTCGTCGTTATTACGGGCCCGCCCGCCAACATCCAGATGGCCGTACAACTCTTGTACTCGGTGCGTGCCTATGTCACTAGTCAAACGTCCGGGCTGTATGTTAACGCGACGTTGTCAATTAGCGGTTGGAGCAGGAAAAGCAGAAGCAACTGCGCCAGCAGTCGTCGCAAATATAAACCTATGCCAGGCGCTCGTCCTAACCCCCCATCGTCGTGTTGTCTGTTCGTTGTTGATTCCGTTCTCTCGTCGAATTCTCAAAGCAATCCTCCGACTGTTGGTGTCTCTGAGATGGCTTCCCTATCACCCTCCACTGAGCCTGCCACTTTCGTCTCCTCGACTCAATATTTTGTTGACTGTGTAGTATGCTCTCCGCTGCTATCCTATTTAATCCAATGCTCTGCCACCGTGTGCAGTCTCATCGTCCTATGCCATGCCCACCCACCCCTCATCCCTAATGTTCTACCTCAGCCTGAGTGTCGCCCTTCATCTCGTTCGTTATCCACGTTGCAGTCTCGGGTCGTACTGGTTCTAGGGTTTATGCTGCTGTCTTACCGGATGCCTAATACAAAAAGTTACGATGTACCCGCCGGTATGGCCGTGCGGATTCCGGAATGCACGATGCAGGAGAGAATAAACTGGAACGTTGAGCAGGTGCGTCCGTCTATGCATATATATGGCGGCTTGCGTGTTCGGTCTACAGGGGCATGAGCAGCGTAAATGTGCCGTTCTTGAGCATACACTCACCAGGTCTAGGAACGAGCAGATCCTCCTAAGACAGATTCCATACCATACTTATATGTATCAAGAGCACTAGGCGGATCCAGGCGGCCATCTATCAGCTTGATCCAACGGTGAGCCAGGGTGAGCCCTACGTACTTCATTTGGCGCCAATGAGCCGGCAATGGCCGGTATGTCACGGTTTGTTTCCTGGACGGCGCCGACCAGAGTCGCCGCGTTACACTAGAAACCGTTGAAATTGTGCTCGAAATTGTGCAAATTGGCAGATATACATGTGAGTATCCCTTTCGGTTCCACTAAACAACTTGCCTTACGACTGATCTCAGAGACTCCGCTTAATAGTTTGGCATTGGTTGGCCCCCGCGGGCCCTTCTGCCACTTAGCAGAAATATCATATTTCGGAACTGACTGCAACCCGAGCTTATGCCCGCGTACTAAATGTGTCCTTCTGTAGGTCTGAATTTGGTACACACGCAAGCGTCAGTACACGTGTAGGACTCGCCGGACGTTGACAGTACAGTAGAGCCGTAGAGCTAAATCAAGTCAAGTCGGCTTCCTCCCACACATAGGACACCCAGGTACCTAAAACGGTGTCCCTGTGCTCGTTTATGCTCTTGCGCGCGACTACAATCGGGTTTCAGCGTCTGGCAGCAAGGATACGGCCCTCAACGGAAAAGCGACATATGTTGCGCGGGCGGTCGATATGCTCATGAGGTAGCGGGCGCAAGTTCCCAGGTAACAGGTGCGTTGTAGTCCCGGTCATCTTTCATGGTGGTTACTTTGACCCTGGTGGCTATCTAGGCTTACCTTTAACATAGTTTCAATACGCATGGCGAACAGGCGTCATATCTACAGCTGCAGGCTTTCGTAATATCGATGGGCTGAAGGGTGATCGCACGACTCTTCCTATGAGTATTGGGTACGTGACTACAACGTTCAAGCTAGCATGGTAACATTACTGATGTTCTCGTGAAGGATGCTTGGGAGGTTTATTGTATATACGGCGGGTAGCATGCATGACAACACACCGATTACCCGGGCGGAGCTCGGTTGAGCAGTGTGTAGCGTGTGGGTCAAAGCGCTGGCTGGTCGTGCGAGTATACCCATAGTATTTCGCTTTGACGTTTATCGATCCACAGGGACAACTAACCCAAGGTTTCTTATGCCGCACTGCGCTTTGCCAAAGCGTGGTTATGCCGCGATTGGACAATGGCTCGTCTCCCGCTACTGCATCGTCTGGCCATGAGCCACCGAAGCATCTCGCTTTGGCTTGGGGTTGCGGTATATGACACCCTATTTCTCGACGCTTCTTCCAAATCATATTCGAGTACCATCTATCTCTGCTTTCCTCCATCCCTTGAAAGATGTCTGGAAACAGCACCGTGTCAGGTAAGTTCAAGTTCGGATTACTCATAGCTAGGCCATTACCACCGGCTGAAGTTACTTCCCCAGAGTATACCCCATCCGACGAACTTGCTTCCCCAGAGCATATCCCACATGAGTTACCGCTTGACGGAGCAACCTTGGTCATGACGATGTCAGATGGCGCCGTGTTGAAAAACTTCGATCGCCCGCTACCCCCCATATCAATTCTCGACGTCAGCTTTCTAGCCCATACCCTGAAAGGCCTCACGTTACAGGTGGCTCCGAACTCGGAGGCAGCCCGGGCTCTGCCCGCCCTCATTGGCGAGATAGCAATGCCGCATCTTGAGGAGCTCGCGATCAGCGTCCGGGAAGACGGCACGAATCCAGTGGGGAATCTCATTTGCTTAGAGTTCTCACCGGCGCGACTTCCTTCGCTTCATTCGCTGCTTACACTCGGTGTGCAAGTAATTACCCATCCATCACTCTCCACAAACCTTCGCCGGCTTGTTTTGGTCGGTAACACTAGGAGACCCCGACCGGATCTAGTCGTGCAAGTACTGGAATATCTCGAGGCCTGTTACCAGCTGGAAGAACTTCGTATTGTCAACTACCTCGGCCCTACTGATAGGTTTATAAGGCAACGTGTCCGTCGGAGCAGGCCTCCAGAGCTCCCGTTCCTCCGCGATGTTCATATCCAGGAACATCCACAGACCATTGGCCTCATCCTCTCGGGGCTGGTCATTCGGCCAAGAGCAACGATCCTTCTGGTCGGCGATAATGATCCATCAAGACCACCCATACCCTCGCACCAAGCATTGACGGAAATGCTTTCCGTCAACGGGGAATGTCTTCCCCTGTTGCGCCAGTTGACGGACGTTGACATATCGTATCTGGATGGAAACTGCGTTATTACTGGCGCTAATGCCGGTTTTGACTGCGTATACGGGAAGATCACTCTGAAACTTCCGGACGCCCTCCAAGACTCATACAACCAAGTTCCCAACGCGAGGCGCCTCGGCGACCTGATCCGAGCCTGTGCGGTGCCATTCTTTCATCCTACAGTATCTCGCCTCTCACTCGTCGGCCGCTTCTGCGCTGTCCCCAACGACGCATGGACCTTCGCCTTCAACAGGCTTCCGGAGCTCTCCAAGATACAGTACGACGACCCTCACGTCCACACTATCCAACTCACTTGGCTCGAGGCGCTCGCTACTCGTTACCCCACACAGGACTACGTTCTCTGCCACAGGCTATCATTCCTGGATATCCGCTGTGGGCTTGGTGGTTGGCTCGTCCCAGAGCAAGTATGCGATTGCCTCGAAAGGCGTGGCGATAATCACCAGTGGATGATCATCGACGAGATACGCATCCATTTAACGCCATCCGAACCGTGGCCCCCAGCGCGTATCGCGTACTATCGCAAGAAACTGTTGGAGGGTATATACGCCGCCGATGTTTTCTTAGACGTCTTAAATCCGCGACGAATGACCCAGCGACGGTGGGGTTGATCTCGGTACTATGGTGTCCAAGTTCCTCAACGTGTTCAGCCTGAGCAACAGGCTCTTTCTCGTACTACTAGTAGTATCCATCCTGAAGTCTCATTCATTAGCAATATCACTTGTTTGCTCCTTTTCTCTTGACAACATGCACCAGTGTACGGCTTTCTACGGTGCTGCGTCGACACGTAGTAGCGGCGGTTCCACGCTTTCAAGTCCCATGGTGTTCAACTATTGAAGTATCGGCGATGGGTCTGTGGCGCCGCGCCGCGCCTAGTAGTATTAAGTAATCGGATTAGTGTTTGTCCTTGTATGGTGTTTGTACAACGACTTGATTCCGAGCTTATGATGCTGGGCGTCTAACCTCTTGTATAGCACCGTCTGTATGTACCCCTTACCACGTTCATTCATTCTTCGCCGCACACCTGGGGAACTTGTAAACCCCGCCATGACTTCAGCATACTCTCACAATTCCGCGTAATAGTGTTTCTCGGACGCCTGCGGCGGAGAGAGGTTTGAACGTGGAGACATTGACAATGCCGGTATTCCACGGCAATTCATTTAGGTGCGGCTACGCTTTGGCTTCCTGTGAGTCACAGATGTGGGCTCCACGAATTTTGCCTATGCGCCTGCTGCTTGGACCACCTATGCGTCATTCTGATCATATTGCGGTCAATGCGACAGTACGACAAGGCGAGTTATTTATCGTCTCTTTGTACCATAACTCAAACCCATAAAACGATTCACAGCTCAAAGCTTCGCGCCCACCTGACCCACCGTCTGTCGTTCTCCTTACTTTTCTGCCATACGTTGCTGGATAGGCCTTAGGGCAGGTACCGACATGCCCATAGGTGAGTATTTATCTGCGCCAATAGAGACGATACAACTTCTGACATAGACGAACACCATTCTACTATGTACTAGATCGTCTCGTCCTACGGCTGCGCTCGAGCAACATAGCCGTACAAGCCACGATGGCGCAGAGCCTCATCGAATTAGAGATTCCGGGACGTACTCCAGTGGACGCTGTTTTCCAAGGTCTCCGAGGCAATGCGGACTCTTTCGTCTTCCTCATTGTGGTTTCCCCCGACCTTCTGCACCTTTCACGATTTCAGGAACTACTACGGGACGGTATGCGTCAGCTGGAGCACTTGCGTATTTCCCTCGAGTTCCCGAGCGGAGACACTCAACCTTCGTCTCGTGACATGGTGCTCTTCGACCTCCCATCCGGTCGGTTCCCATCTCTGAGAGACCTAGTTTTATATGGGTGCGGCGCATCTCTCACGCCCCCTTTGGTTTCGCGCCTTCGTCGACTGGTCATGACCAACGAACACGGACACACACCCTTGCTCCCTCTCGTCCCGTTCTTGGACTGTGTCAGTGCATTCGACCATCTCGAAGAGCTCATTGTCTCGAACTGCTTTATTCTAGCGTTCCCGCAGGATGACTGGGCCCCCGTGCCTTTTGAGACTAAACGGCTGATCTTCGTCACGATCGAGGACTACCCATCGAACATCTCTCAAATCATCTCAGCCCTCGTCCTTCCTCCTCAGGCCAAGATTCGTCTTATTGGTAACTTGCGGGGCGCATCTACGGAAGAGTGCTGCTCCGCGTTCATAACCATGCTCTCTGGGGGTAGTCGCTCCCTGACCCTTCTCCGACACGCGTCACGTTTGGAGGCGCATCATTCGAGAGACAAGTGTTTCATTCGTGCAAGGACGGATGACGATTATTTTGTCTTCCTCAAGGTCATCACAGATGCTCTGGACAAGTCTGCCCTCAAGCGCTTCCGTGGCAAGCTCTTCGCGATGATGGTTGGTACGCTTCCAGACCTTTTCCCCGGCCGGCGCATTAGCGTAACTTCCTTGAAGTTTATCGGATACGTCGAATACGTCCCTCCTGCGACATGGATCAGTTGTCTCGCTTGCTTTCCGTCCCTGTTGGAGCTTGCAGTGGTCGACGTCGGCCTTCGGGCATCCCCTCAGGCTGTGGTTTCTGCTCTATTGGCCCCTTCTCCCACATGCGCCAAAGAATGCTTGTGCGGCAATCTTGAGGGACTCTCGCTTCATGGAGACCTTCCTGATTTTGTTCTTTTGGAGAAGATTCACGAGTGCTTTAAAGCGCGGAAGGCACGCGGTGTTCGTCGGGACTTTCTGCAAGACCTGAAACTCGAACTGTACTGTGACAGAGCGTTCCCGGAGTCCGAAGTGGAACGTTACAAAAAACTCCTCCGCGTTCATGCGCAGCGAGTCTATGTGACAATTTACGAGGATTCTGGCCTCCGCCGAGATGATTGAGGTTATAACGCCGTGGCGGCGCGTCCAATCGGTACCCGAAACTCGGCTGTAAGTAAAATATACGACCCTCAGCTAGTTGTCTGCTACTAGATGCGTATCGGATGTTCTATGATTTTCATGATATATGATTCCTCAAATATGTGGTTTGTTTGTCTTGTATGTTCTTTCAGTAGTATGGAAATCATGAACAAGATCCTGCGCGTTTTTCGCCTTGAGCGTTTGTGTAGTGGCTGTGCTCGGCTTCGGAAGTCAATCATATTGGATCCTGTTGAACGTTTCTAGTAGTAGGACTATCGCCATGCTCCGGAGCGATTGTTGGGCTTAGTGAATCACTTCATGTGCTCCATGTCGACTCCATCTTCTCGTAAGGGCATTTACTGGCAATGACGGCAAGATTCGGACTCGAGTCCGCGCGGGATCCGAGTCACTTCAAGCCTGAAATTTTCATATACGACGACCACCGGCAGCCGAAGTTGGCCGGCAGCGAGTGAGTACTGGAGAGAAGTTATACTTCATGTATTGGGCGGATTAAAACATAGGAAGTAACCGTGTAGCGGTTAAGTGAGACATTCGTTCTTTGTCCGGTTTCTTTGACTGATTTATTCTCGTTCTTTGGACCGCTCACGACTAAGACCTCTGAGCTGGCGAGCGTACTGCGACTTTCGAACAATGCACTTATGCACATCCGGTTCTTTCTACGTCATGGTATAAAATGGGTTGAATAGCTTCTCTCCCGGGAATGTTGTCATGGTATCTCAGCTATCCTCCTGGCATATATAACATACTAGCAGCCAACTTGAAGCTTTCAACACGTCCTCAAACCCACTCCACTGTCCCATGTCCGGTATGTCGCTCACTGAGTCTCATTCATGGAGCGTATTGAAGTTCGTTAAGCTCTATCTTCGGTAGATCGATTATCTCACTCTTCTACGCCAGACGGGGTGGGTGGGATTACCATCAAAGGACAAAAACTCTGGGTGCATGCACATGAAGTCGCAACCCAAGGCACACGAGCCTTCAAAGGAATCCATCATAAGATGCGTCGAATGATGATTACATCAACATCGGACTGTCCTGCGGCAGTCCATGACTTGATCAACTCGTACTACATGCCCTATCTTGAAGAACTCTCGATCGACGGCCGACCCAAAGCGAACGTGCTACATGCCGCGAGTCAAGTGAATGTCAATGACGCGGCCCCTAACGATCAAGAGCAAGGGCTCATCTCAAGTTTAGGCACGTTCTATCTCGCGGCCGGAATGCTCCCTGCCTTGCGGATTCTTCTTCTTCTGGATGCCCACGCCCCTTTGACATGCACTCTACTTTCGACGCTCCGGCACTTGGTCCTATACGCATCCCCTCGATCAAGTCGACCCCTATCGTTGCAAGAATTCTGTTCGATTCTAGTCGACTCGGAAGGAGGTTGCATCGAGAAAATCGATGTTTACAATTATATCGACACCGCCACCCCAGACTCATTATCTTCCATCGAACCAGTTGTATTGAATCGCCGTTCGTATCCCCGAATGAGGAGTTTGAAGATACACGACAAACCTCCAAATGTATCCACGATCCTTTCGCGGGTGGATGTCCCCGACCACGTGGATGTCCGAGCTAGTCCAGATGTCTCCGGCTTGGCTCCTCACGAAGCCGCATCAGTGTTCCGGAAGATGCTCCCAGATAATTTCAACTTGCTCCCCGCGTTCTCTCACCCTGACACCATTATCGCTTGCGACAGCTCGGTCCATGGCTATTCTTTCGAAGTCCTCGCTCAAGATCATGGGGTACAGTTCGCGCTGGACACGGACCCCGCCATCCTAACTGTGGGCACCCACGCAGTATCGTTGCTCAAGCGTGTATTCGCACTTGTCCCTCTCCTTGGTCGCCACACGGTGACGACATTGGTCTTCAAAGGGCGTCTCGCGGACGTCAACGAGGTAACGTGGGTAGACATGCTAAGCAACCTACCCAATGTCAGCACGCTCGAGTTTGAAAGTGTTCTGCCTCCACCAGGATGCGACGACGAGAAGGCGGTTCTGGACGCATTAGCCTGCCGATCGGGAAAGGATCCGTTGGTTAGACCTGTTTGTCCTGCGCTCAAACGACTCACCTTGAGAAGCCAAATTGAAGCCGCCGGGCTCGTGCTGTTCCTCTATATCAAGAACTGCTGTGTTCACCGTGTCAGTCACGGTGCGATACACCTCTCCACCCTCCTTTTAGATCTAGTACGGTGCTCAGAGACTTCACGGTCAACTAAGAACGTGTCGAAATGGAAACACCTCGTTTCCGGGCTGGCGGAGACGGTCACGATAGCAGTTGGTGGGGTACCGATGGTGGAAATGCGAGGACTAGATTCCGAACACGATACGTAGTAGTCCGATCCGTTGCTGCCTGTAATAGAAATGAATCATCATCTCAATGTGACAATTGTGCACGGTGTATCCGAAATAAATCTGGATGCCATTCAGCGCAACGCGTAAGCAGAGCACTCCAAACCCGCAGATATACCATGTATTCGAATTCGGGGGACATGTGTCCTTCCAGAGAATCGGGACAAAGCAAAAACAAAACATAGCAATTGGTAGCGTACAAGCTTGAGCCGGCGTGACAACATCATAGCATCGTATATAGCTTGGTATAAGGGAAACACGGGTAACAATAGTATGTGGAGCGTGCTGCTGGACCGCGGTGATCAACTGTCAACTCCCTGCAGGTGCTCAAACGATCTCGAGGTCGTCGGAGCCGGCGCGCGTGTGTCCGCGGCGGGTGCCCGCCTGGGCTGCCTGCTTCCACGCTCTCATGTCGTTCTTGAGCACATAGTACTAGCATACGACCAACATCGTGCCGAAATGTCGTCAGCGACGTAGCTATAGCGAAGTCGCGCAGAAAAGACAGACCTTCTTCTTTGCCTTCGCAGCCTGTTCCCTCCAGCTTTCCATTTCCCTCTTCATTTCTTCCAGTTCGTTGAGCACTTTCCCTGCCCTTACTCTTTGCCGGTTGGCATCTTCACTGGCGACAAGGAGCTGCTGGTGAATCTCTTGATAACGCTCCCCTTGGATCCTGAGGTCCTCCGCCGTCGCGATTCTCTGCTTCTCGATGCGTCGCGCGAGCCGGCGCTGCTCATCTGCTTGTAAACGTGCGGCCGTCTCGGCACCGCGCGCTACCTGAACTTCCTGCTTCAGGCGAGAGAAGCGCTCCTCGTGATCCTTCAATTCCTTAGGGGATGGTGTAAGAAGTGTGTTGGAATGTGAGTGTGTGGCCACGTACAGTTTGTACTAGCGTGAGCTGGAAAGATATTTCACGTAGAAGTTCCTGAGGTCAAGGACGTAGAGTCAGATGTAGGTAATGGACCACTGTACGATAGAATGCCCACCTGGTTGATATGAGGCCGCTCGCGAGGAGTGACACAATTAACAAAGGTGTTGCAACTAGTAGAGATTGTAGAGCGGTGTGATATATCGCAAAGGGCACTCACGCCAGTAGAGCATCTTGCATGTCTTCGCGTCCAGCAATCGCCTTCTTGACTGTGCTGACCGCATCCTCCCCCGCACGTTCGATGCTCCGCACCGACACCGGGCTCGAGCTCAACTGCTCCTCTTCATTGAGAGCATCATTTTGATTTCCGGACGTGGGCTCCTCGTCGGTGTCTAGGAAGAGTCGAACCATGTTCTCCAATGTCTGGCTCTTGCGGCAGACCGCGCAGAAAGGGTCGGCTTGAGCGAAATGGAAGGTAGCGCAGTCGAGGCAGTAGATGTGACCACATTGTGTAGCCATGGGCGTGGATTCATTGCCCATTACATCAAGGCAGATCCTACAGCGTAGCGTCAGCATGGCGGCGAGGGAGGGAAACGGCGGGAGGTGGTGGACGGAGGGAAAGAGCGCGTCGTGTGTGGCTGATCGAGGCACAATTGCCAGACGCGACTCCGAATCGGTCGGGTAATTGAGCGCCTATCTAATCTTCTACACGTGTCGCACTCGAAAAGTTGCACAGACGCTCGTCAGTAAACAGGGTCTATTGAGCGTCGTCTTACTCTCAACTCATTCGCCTCGTCGTCTTTGCTTCCTTCTACTCTCACAATGGCGTCTCTGCTCAAGGAAAAGAAAGCCAAGGATGCAAAGGGAAAGCGCAAAGCAGATGACATGGAGCTCGACGAGCAAGAGCATGCACCTATAACGAAGAAGCCCAGAAACAAACAGAGGGTCCTTATGCTGTCCTCGCGAGGAATCAACCATCGTATGAGACACCTCATGAACGATCTGGAGGCTTTGCTACCTCACGTCAAGAAAGGTATGTTTGATAGTGGCGTTTGGACCGATGTGTGAGTCAACTCTCAACCGTACAGACTCCAAGCTAGACTCGAAGAACCATCTCAATCTCCTGCCCGAACTCGCCGACCTCAACAATTGTAATAACACCCTGTATTTCGAAGCACGTCGCCACGAGGACCTGTACCTCTGGGCAGCCAAAACTCCCAACGGTCCCAGCATCAAAATGCACGTACAAAACGTCCACACTATGGACGAGCTCAAGATGACCGGTAACTGCCTCAAGGGCAGCCGCGGGATCCTGAGCTTCTCAAAGGAATTTGATGAGACGGAGTGGGGGAAACTTACGAAGGAGGTGTTTACGCATGTAAGCTAGCGTTAGCTGGTCTGCTGCCTGAGCTAACTGGGAACCCTACAAGATCTTCGGTGTGCCTCCTCAAGCACGGAAGGCCAAGCCCTTTATCGACCATGTCCTCACTTTCTCCATCCTTGACCACAAAATTTGGTTCCGGAATTTCCAAGTGAGTTGATGCCAGTCAGCCTTATCCAATTTTCTAATGGTGGAGCATGACGGCCGTAGATCGTCGAGAAGGACCCGCTACAACCAAATGGACCCCCTCAGACCTCTCTGGTCGAGATTGGGCCCCGTTTCGTGCTCACCCCAATTCGTATCTTCGAGGGCGCGTTCAACGGAGCCACAGTATACTCCAATCCCGGTATGTCGGTTGACTTGTGTAGCCAATCAAACTCATCACGTCTCGCGCGCTGCGGCAGAGTTCGTCACCCCCACCGCCGTCCGTTCTGCGCTCCGGCGCGAGAAGGGCGACAAATATGGCCATCGGAAGCATGCGCAGGCGGAGCGGGGCTTGCGCAAAGACAGGAGGAAGCTTGCAGAGGACGAGTTGGCAGTATCGAAGGTGTTCGCGTAGCCCGCGTGCTGCAACTCTATGGATGCATTTGTGGGAGAGTCTTTCGTTCGGCGTGTGTTGACCGCGCTTGGCTGAAAGTCTTCAGCGCAGTATCGAGACTAGCAAGCCGTGGCAAGTGATGCAGACGCGCTCAGTGCTGCTTGAATGCATACGACCTTAATGTATAGCACGGAAGGGCGGCCGAGTCTAACCGTATCGACGATATCGCCCTCTGCAGATTTGCTGGGGCATCCGATGGCTACAGCTCGCCCGAATCCCCGCAATTGAGGACATCTGTATCAAGCCTTCCCTTGCCCAGATCTACCAGACCATATAGCCCGTGCTTTCGTATCTGCAGGGGAGTTCAAGTACACTGTACTTCCTTCTTTACAGCCTAGCGCTTGCGAATTGTCACCACGTTGCACGGTGGTGCACCACGTACTACACGAGTGCTGCGGCAATGTCCTAACTTCTCTGCCGAAGCACCCTCTGCAGCAGTCTTGCCATCCTCAAAAGCAAGGAGAGCTTGACATGCAGCCTCACCCTTGATCTTCATCTCTACTACTTCTACTAGCCCACTCGGTTTACAGCATCCTAGCTCAGATGGCACCAACTCAATGCAGTCAGTGTAACGGGATTTTCGAAAGCAAGAAAAAATGCTCAGACCACAAAAGGACGGATGGTCACGAAGCTGCCACGGCGTTTTTCATCTGTCTTGAATGCTATGAGACGTTCCCCAAGCTGAGAGACCTCGTACACCACCGCACGAACGCGGGACATACGTTGAATCCCATCACAATACACTTCTCCGAGGGTGACTCGAAAGGCACTAAGGTACCGTCAGCCATCCCTTTCTAACTCGCCGTAACATCATACAATTTATTTAGAGCTCTCGCAAACTTCCTAATGTGCCGGAATGCGACAAGTGCCGGGAGATGTTCACGACCTTCCACGAGCTCGTCGTTGTATGTCACCATCGGAGCCATGTCGCCGTACATCTTCTAATTACTCACTCCAAAAAATCACGCTACAGCACGGTAGGACTGTACACGGCGAATCAGCATCCATCGTGATCAAATGTGAGCAGTGTCACCAAGAGGTCCCTCCCGGCGAAGTGCATTCGCAGTGTAGCGCCGGAAGGGTCGCATGCCCCGTGTGCCGACAGAGGTTTCGCAGTGTCACCGATCTGGACAAGGTGTGTCATCCAGCCTCCTATTCATCGCTGCCTTGCAGTCTCTGTGTGTGGACTCACTGCGATTTTGCCGGTAGCATTCTGCGGAGAACGCGCTCTCCTGCGACGTCTGCAAGGTGCACGTCCCGGAGGGCCTGACTCTCGAGGACCACTGGCGCGCGTCGAACCAACACCCTTACTGCATGGTGTGCAACAAAGGCTTCAGGGACTCTAGGACGTGGACACGAGTAAGCCGGCTTCGTCGCCGTCGTCGGTTTGGTATGCCAAGCTGATTCCGCATGACCACAGCACGCCTGGGTGTGTTCCTTGGCTGCCAGAAAATTTACACGGAACGGTACCAGTGAGGATACCGGTATGGGCGACCACCCGGAGGCGCACCAAGAGGTATGTGTGGAGGTCAGTAGCGCTTCTATCTACCTTCATCGCTAAGCTGCATCGAGGTCGCGGAGTGGAGAGAAGGGGCGGCCAACTTGAAAGTTGGGTCCACGAACTTCACGAAGGCCGAGACCGAGTGGTTCCTGAGTGGCCTGAAGGAAGCCTCGCCGGTACGTCTTATACAAGTCTTACAGAACCTGTTTCTAAGGTACCGTTTTGACGCGTTCTTGCGCAGGTCGCCAGCGAGGTGTCATCCGGACGGTCCCGCGTATCCACATCGAGCAAGCACGCCGAAGCCCACGAGAACCCTAGCCGCACTCCCCCGCCACCACCATACCCCACCGTGCCAAGCCTCGGCCAGCTGGAAAGGGACATCTTACGCGCTAGCAGCAGTCTCTACGCCGAAGACGTAGAAGGGTCCGTACACGCTTCAGACGCGAGAGGAGCGCTAGCATCTGACCTCGAACTCGTCGGGACCCCCGCCCACGAATACGGCCAGCACAACATCGACCACATCCTGAACGTCCTACAGGACGAGACCGCCGAACCGGCGCAGAAGCGCAGCGGCAGCACGCGCTCCCTATTATCCCCACCGAGCCTGCCGCCCGCGACGCTTCCCCTTTCGCCTGAGAGCCCGTTTGCTCGTAGCGACGCGTCGGAGTGTGCTGCATGCGACACCGCGCCCCTCAGCCTCGTCGCCAACTGCTCCGTAGGTTCGGGCATCGCGTGCGCCGAGTCCAACGCCGAGAGCGGGGGAAACGATAACTCCGACTCCGACCCGCCCTTGCTGGGCTGTCGCCGCGCGCGAGAGCGGCCGGTTTGTAGGGAGTCGCAGGTCACCAGGACCGCGTCGTGGCTGGATGATCTCTCCCAAGTCACGTTCTTGCCAGACCCTTACTTCACGACGCGACGCGCGACCACTGTTCCCGAGCAAGACGTCGCCGAGGGACCTCGGCCGGAGCAGAGGGCGAGCCAGAAGACGTCATGGCATTGCAGGTCATGCCTGCGGAAGCCTTGCGTCGACCCAGTCACTGCAATCTGTGGGCATGTGTTTTGCCATAGGTCAGCCTAAACGCAGCCCCATCCCCGTCCCGCTGTTTCTGACCTCGCGTCAACTAGTTGCATCATTGAGAAATTGATCGTCGGTACTGGCTGCTCGGTGTGCCAGACACATTTCTTCGTTCCACTGGACGCTGCGGTACCCGCTTAAGTAAGGAATGAAGGCCATGCACGTTTGAGAACATGGCCGTCTCCGAGGGCTACAGTGGGGGCTTGTACGCTGGAGAAGTATACTGTTTTGTATTTGTACTCATTTCGAGTGCTGGTGTGCTCTTGTATCCCTTAACCAGACATGTCTGATCACGCGAAAGGCAATGCGAAAGTACTGCCGGTCCGTTCAGAGTGCGGAAAACAGCATTGCATGATTTTCCTTCAGCGAGTGGTACTTCGACCAGGATTGACGTGGGATCGTTCCGGCCTCATCATTTGGTATCATTAAGCTGAATGCTGATTTAGCTTCGCGTTGTGGGAGATGAGCATGCATTCTCACCGAGACAAAATTAGGGGATTCGTTGTACATTAACAAACCCCGGCGATAAACTAGGGGCTTTGAAGGGCCTCGATGATGCGAAACGCGCCGCGAACTTGGCTCTGCACCCGAAGCTCCCATGAAACAAGGTTTACGCGCCGAGTCACCTCGAAACGCAAGCTGTTCTCTTTTGAATGGAGGATAGAGTGTAGATACGCGAAGACGAGCGCGTCCAAAGCCGTAGGTGCGCTGTGAGGGTGTTCAGTAAGCAATAAATACCGTTAGACGAACCCGACTTACGCCGAGCCTAGGAACCACTTGTCGGTGCCGAGACGTTCCGAGAGCGACGCAATCGCCTCCTTGTATTGTTGCTCGACAGCCTCGACGTCGACGTGCGTCCCGTACGACGGTAGTAGGGAGCTTATACCGAAGAGCGGCGCGGGAGGATGAGGTACAACCGCTTCGAGTGAACGCGGCTTGGTTTGATACGGAGACAATAGGCTGAGGAGCGACGATATGGATGGCTGGTGAAGGACCTATGAGGACATGAGATGGGTGTACATGCGGAGCGAGGGGAGTGACATACCAAGGCCGCATGCACATTGCCTTCAAGGAGCGCAACCCATGCGCGGCTTTCGTACCGCGCGGCCTCGTCGACGTAACCTTCGAGCTCGTCGAGTGTACCTACCTGACCGTCAACCCATTCCGGGATGAGATGGGCGGGGAGTAGTTCTCCTTCACCGTCGTCCTGCTCCTTGACCTCTTTTGACGCGGCAGGCAGGGTTTTGAGAGGAACATGAAGGTTGGGCAGTCGCGTGTCGAGCGCGCCGTCGACAGAAACGTCCCAGCGGATGGCGACATTAGAAAGGCCACGAAGGGCGAGATAGGCCTGCCATTTCAAACATTCGACATCGCTACTGAGAACGTCGGCGTCGGGGCTCCAGGGGACGTGTATCCAGAGCGTGGGCTGGGTGACGGGGCAGGCCTTGTCGGGGGAGTCTACGGGGGGATAGGTGTAGAGAGGAAAGCGGGAGAAGAAGTGCCGCAGAGGCGCAGGGAGGGAGACGGCCAGAGGACTCGCCATGCTCGCACAGAACCTCTCCTCCTCTCGCTCTCTCCCAGCCCACCGCAGTCGAGACCAGCCCGGCGTCTCCCTGCTAGGTACGGTTACGTAAGCCCACTATGAACGCACACTCCGCAGGCGCCCATAGATGCGCTGGATGCACCGCGCTCAGCGGCGGAGCAGGCCTCACACACTCTTCTGGCGTCCTCCTCAACGTCCCGCTCGACGTCCGAACGCTTGCTGGCACGCTTAATGCTACTGTCCGCGACGACAACTACAGGAGCATAGCGTCTCCAGCATCTTGCACGACATGTCCGACTACGCGTCTACTCCCTCGCGTCCCGCGTCTCCCGTCGGGGAACTGCCCTCGTTTACCACCCCTCGTGCCAACGCTTACAGGTTCAACTGGGAAGCCACTAGGCGGCCTGGCCCCGGGAGTGTCTCGGAGACCACGGAAGGCAGGGGAGACTACTTTGCAAATAACGCACCCTATGATCTCTACAACAACGGCTCTGTGGCTTCTCTCGCCCTGGGAACCCTCCCACCTGAATGGAGCAGCTCAAGGCATGGGTTTAACGGTGCGTAGCGGAGGAGCTCTGATATCCGGTGTATTTTATACTGAACGCGCGCAGCCATCTCCAACGTCGTGAACAGTCCACACAAGAAATCTGCCCCACCAAAGGCACACTCTGCGCTTCCTGCTGTGCCCCCGGCTGACCTCCCGCGCGTACGCCGCAAAGACTTCGACTCCTACCTCCGCGCTATATCACCAGAATGGGAGCGTTTTGTGCAGAACGCGGAGCAAGGCCGGGATGGTGCTGCCCAGATCGAGACACCGCTTCCGTCTGCGAGCTTTGAGATTCCTCCTACGCCGCGTACTCCACGAACACCCAAACCGCCACCTGGAAAGGCCCTTCCACCGCTGGAAACTGTCCCTCCAGTGTTCTTTGAGCCTAACTTTAACCTCGGCGACCCACGCATATTCAATGCCGTGACCGAACAGCGCGAAGGCGAGGAAGAGTTCACCGACCCGTCATCCCTCTCGCATTCCCTCCCCTTGCTAGAGAAGCTCTCCCACTATGCCGACACGATAGAACAACATCTCGTGCAAGAAATATCCGTGCGGTCAACCTCGTTCTTCGCTGCGCTCGCGAACCTGCAAGACCTCCAAACGGAGTCTGAACAGTGCTTGGACCGCATATCACACTTGCGCGGTCTGCTCAAAGATGTGGACGAGAAGGGCGCTAAGCGTGGACTGGAAATCGTCCGCAGAGAGGGTAAGTTGCGGAATATGGGTGCGGTCAAGGACGGCGTACGCTTCGTAAGCGGGGTAATGGAGATGACTGCGCTCGCAAAGAACCTAGTAGGAGCCGGCCAGTGGGGCGAAGCACTGGACGTGATCGAGGAACTCGACAGGCTATGGCATCTCAGCAATAAGGAGGCAAAACCTGCACGTCCACCACCAGTCCCCGCAAAGAACGGACGGTCCTCGCCTCTACCCACCGTCATTGAGTCGCCACCCGGAACACCTGCCCCGCCGCCGCCACCACCACCACCAGCCCCATCAATACCTCTGTCCTCGCTCCGGGCCTTTTCTGCATTACCAGAACACCTTCGGACGTTGACCATGGATATTACATCTTCATTGACGTCGGAGTTTGTCGGCCTCCTGCGTCAGGACCTCGTTGAGCGCATCGACTCTAACCAGAATGTCTGGTCCGAGACACGACGGCACGACTTCAACATGTCCCTGAAAGACAGGTTGAGACCATTACTGCAATCGCTCGTGCGCACGAAGGGTATCCTTGAAGCTTCTATATCGTGGCGAGACGTTGTTATGACTGAAGTGCGAAGTACGATCAAGCGTGTGGGTATTGGTGCATTGCGTCTCTTGTTGGGCCTACTAACAGGTTTGTCAGCGAATACCGGCCCTCGAGGTTGGTGCGGACGACTCAATACCACAGCAGTAAGTCCCTTGTTGCGGGCATATCGACCCCTTACAAACGCGCCTCCCGTAGGTCAAATGCGGCGGCGGAATTGCGCGCAATGTCACACGCCTCGTTCATAGACCTCGCTCGTGGTATGTACAGAAGCCTGCTGAACTGCATTGAGGGCTTGCACCGCGAGAACGACATCATTATCGAGGTTATCAGTGGTATCCAGTACGCATTATCCTCTGAGGGCTTGCCTGCCTTCCCGTATTTAACGTACCTCCTAGGACACCAAAAGCCACCGTCGATGTCGCTGCGCTGCAGGAAGAATTGTCAGATATTTTATCTTCCGCCGCCGAACTCGCAAATGCGCGCGCATCGAAGGTCATCATCATCCGCGCGGAGCAGCATACGGCCCTCGATCTGCCGAGCTTCTGCGCGTTGTTCAACGAGTCTTGGGACTTTGTAGTGAAGTCGGAGATCATCTGCAGGCGGATGATCGTCGGGTTGCGCGGGACGATCGTCAGCCAGGTCTGTGCAGCACGAACGCGACGCCTATGCATAGCGCTAACGCAGTCGGACAGGCGAAAACTTTTCTGCAGCATTTTCACCAGGGCCAGCTCAACCAGTCCGCGAAGCTGGTGGAGGACGAACAATGGAACGCGGCGGAGGTCGCACCGTCCGTACAGCGTATCGTCGACATCATGGTCGACGCCTCCATCCAAGACCCGCCAGACCTCCTGCTCAACCGTCCCCCGTCAGACATGCTCTCTCCCCTACCCCCGATGTCCCCTGCACCCCCATCTCCCGCGCTCTCAGTGAACGGCAACCCTATCCGACCTTCCTCCCCTCTCCCGTCGCCGAGCCTCGCCCCAGGCTCCCCAGGGCGCGCAGCACGCCGCCGCTCCGCGACCGCACCCACAAAGCACCTACGTGTGGAAGAGCGGCCGTTCTTCGCAGTTAGTGCGACGCTCGACGTGCTCGTGCTGCTCGTCGAGTACCTCAAGGTGATCGTGAACCTGCCGCTGCTCACGACGGACACGATGAGCCGCGTGATCGAGCTGCTCAAGTCGTTCAACTCGCGCACGTGTCAGGTCGTGCTCGGCGCGGGCGCGATGCGCTCCGCGGGGCTCAAGAACATCACCGCGAAACATCTAGGTGCGTTCCGCCGCTTGCCTGCTTGGTCGTGTGACGTGCGGATTGGGGGCAGGACGCTGACGCGGGGCGGGGATTGATAGCTCTTGCGTCGCAGTCGCTCGCGATCATGATCTCGCTCATTCCGTACATCCGGGAAACGTTCCGGCGACACTTGAGCCAGAAGCAGGCGGTGATGCTCATTGAGTTCGACAAGCTCAAGCGGGTGCGTACCCACTTAGTGCATCAGGGTATACACAACTAACGGGCGGGTTCCCCCCGTCAGGATTACCAAGAGCACCAGAACGAGATTCACGCCAAACTGATAGCTATCATGGGCGACCGTCTGACCGCGCACATCCGGTCATTACAGGTATAGTCTCGAGTGGCATATCGTGACGACATCGCGTGCTTATCAGTGCGCAGGCCGTAAGGTGGGACGTGCCCAAGGAAGGTGGTGGCGTGAACGATTACATGGAAGTGCTTGTGAAGGAGACTGTGACATTGCACAAGGTCCTTTCGCGGTACCTTCCCTCCTCCATCGTTGAGGTACGCCTTCGCTGCAACCATCCCATGACTCCCGCTCAGAGTTCCTCTGCGGCAGCTCGTGATGACGCAGGTCTTCGCTGCCATCAACCACCGGCTATCGGAGGAATACGCGAAGATCGAGCTGCCGTCACTAGAGGCGAAAGAGAGGTGCGTCCTCGCCCGTCCGGCCAGCCAGCTGAGCGCGCTCCTGACCGCAGCCCTCTCAGGCTCCTCAAGGACGCGCGTTATCTCCAGGAGAAGCTCACAGGCCTGAAGAACGTCGCGGCCCCGACCGCGATGCTCGAGACCGTCGTCTCCGAGAAGCCGGTCGCGAGCAAGCCGCCTGCTCCCGCACAAGCCCAGCCGCAGCCTCTGCCGCAGTCGCATCCCGCCGTCCAGCCCGCGATCCACCCCGGGAGGTTCAGGGGGATGCTGCAGCGTGCGAGCACGCTCAACGGGCGTCACGCCACCGCGCCAGCGTCCACAACCACGGCAGCCACACCCACTGCGGGTGTGCCGGACGTCGAGAAGGCTCTCCCCCCCGCTGCCGCCGCCTCGCCCTCGTTTCGCCCTGCTTCCCGAGCGGGTACCCCCGCGGTAGACCCGATGAGGGATAACGTTCCCGTATCCCCGACTCCGCCACCCGTAGCGGTCATGGAGAAGCCTCTCGTCGCTGAACCTGAAGAAGCGCCTGGAGGCGCGGATACGAACACACAGGCGCCCGAGGCGAATGGCGAGTCTCCCCCAGAGATTCCTCCCAAGGAGGCCTCTCCCACAGCCGAGAAACCTCCGGAGAATGGGGCGGCCACGAATGGCGACGCAGCTCATCCACCAGAGTCTCACCCTCTCGCCGACTGCGCGTCGTAGAGCACTTCGTAACCGTTTTGGGTGTTGTCATCGTGGACGGTGCGGTATTTACTGTATATGGACTCGGAATGCCTTAATACCCTATCTCTGTCGTTCGGAGTCGTTTGTTTATAGTCTAGACGGCCCAGGGCGCCTTCCCAAGGACACACACTTCTGCCTCCCGACTGCTCGCGGTATCGCACGACCGACCGTTATTTCGCGCGACCGGCCGAAAAGCTTCGGACTGCCACCAAGGAGTACCAGCCCAGTCGTTGACTCCCCCCACCCCGCCCGTAAGCACGGCGCGCGCGTCATCGTGCCACATTATACATCGACGGCTCGTCCACCCGACAGTCCGACGGTGGCTCTGCGAGTGTAGATGCAACTTGCAAGTACCCCGCGTCGCGCACTCGTTCGATCGCGATATGCCGTGACTCGACCTCGTTTGACCCCGCGAGCCCAGCCACCCCTGATCAAAAGCCTGATGCATGGCGCTCAGTGCCCCAAGGAACAGGAGACTCCCATGAGGGTGACCCTGCATGTCACGCAAAGTCAATTAAAATGAACGGTGACCGGGCGACGTTCTCCAAACTCGGACTCGCTCCTGGCCACGCCATCTTGCACCACCGCACAGTGTGGGCGCCTAAGAGCACTTGTACGTGACGGTGCTCCCGTCGAAATCGCGAATCTGGTGGGGTAAAAGGATCGCGCGGAACGTAGATCGGCCGCGGAATCTTGCCCGTCGACGCGAGTCACGAACAAGACAAGGCCGACCGTGCACATCCGCGGTACCATGGCGTTATCGTTGAGTAATTTCCACCAAACGTCGGCACGGACCCTGTTCACTACGGGGGTTCAGTGGAGGACGGTGGTTGGAGCGTCGGCTGCCCGTGCCCCAAGAATGTGAATGTCGGGGCGCAGACGGGAAAGTCGGATGGGTGAGGAAGAACCCTCATACTTGCACGTTCGCGGCGTGTACACAAGTGGCTGAAGTCTGAAGTACGGCCTGCCGACCCACGTTGGTGCACAAACGGCCCCGGGCGAGACCGGGTATTTTTCACCCGCGACGGTACGTTCGCCGGAACGTCGAAAACCGACGAGGCGGCAAAACGTTATAGTTCTGCGTGACGTGCGTGCATATTCATGAAGGCGACGCAACGTTCGAGCGTCCACTGCAGGCGTCCTCCCTCGTCCTCCGCGAGCACGGAGTCCCAGCGCCAGTGCGTCCTGAATTTCCCAGCGCGGCCGTGGCGTAATATGTGGCGAATGTGCGGGGGATGTCACGCCAGGCCGCGTGCGCGATCGAAACCCTCAGGGTGCACGAAAGTCACAGACGAAAGTTTTGGGTGCCGGGCGCGGACTAGCGCCGGGGACTTACCCCAGATTTCTTGGCTGTCGATAGTGCCCCAGTCAGGCACCGCGGCGCGGCGTCGCTCGAGCCGGTGATCTACTATGCCATGATCCGCAAGGTCTAGATAAAGAGCTTAGAGCTATGAGGAGAGGGCGCGACGCGTACATATTTCAGCTGTCCTCGGTCAGGTGGAACAAATAGATGCATACGCCGCGCATTTTCTCTGGGCATCGCGACACGGGGCTTGGCCACACAACTTCCGCCCCTGGCGGGCGAAATGGGTAAGTCTCAGCGAGTCGAGGCCACTGAAAGCTTGAAGCGCGCAATATGTCACGCCAAGCGGCAGGAGAAAGACCTCAATCTAATCAGGGAGATGATTTATGCGCCGAGGACCCAGTGCGTGGGCGACTCCGAATGCAACATAATTATTGGCCGACCTCCGGATGGCTCGGACGTACGGCACCTTCAATAAACCTACTCAACGCCCGGCAGACCGGCGCGGTACCCGCGCTGGCAAGTTCACAGCTATCTGGATTCTGGACCCCCAGCTAGGCGCGGCCGTCCACACGATAAGTAAGAGGTCTTGTGTTGAGCTGTCACCGGACAGTCGGCGCTGAGCACCACCATGGGCGGCTCTCATCAGGACGTCCGTGTGGGTGTCGGAGAGGCTCTACTGATGGAGCTCGAGTGCAAGGGCCCGAATCGGCCACGGTCGGAGCAGAACAAGGCACAGAAGATGTGAGCTTGAGGACGGCGCTTCCACCGCGTTCTTTACGCTTGCACAACGTGATGAAAAACTTTCGTCCAGACAAGAGTCTCATAGAATCGCATCCTAACAAGCACGGATCGGGCGGAGCACACGAAAGCCCATCAGGATAGCATGCCCGGACAATACCCCGGGCTGAGTGGTACCTCGCAGTTGCTTGGATGTCGCGGACGCCGCAGGAGTTAGAACAGCAGTCGCATCGCCGCCGGCCCTTGACGATGCCCGACTCGGACGTGCGATGTCGGCCCGGGACGAACAAGAATACGCACTCGCCTCGACACGTCTAGACGGATAGAACAGCTCGACGGGGCCTTTCCGCATTCTGCGGGACGTGAAGGGGGCACCCTGCCGGGACCATTCCTGCGAGCAAAGATCCATTTTGGCACGAGCTTGATTTGGGGAGTGATGCACAGGGATGGAGTGGGGCCCACAACAGGAAACAGCGAACGCCATCTTCCCAAGGGGGCTTCCGAGCTCACACACCCGGTGGGCAGGTCGTGTACCGAGATCCCGAGACCCCGGGCGTGACACGCAGCTCTGTGGGCAGGTATAGAGAGACAGAAATAATGCTGGGAAGTCATCGGTTGCGTCTTCAAGCTCGAGCGATTCACCTGCGCTCTAGCCCCCCCAAACCCTTCACGTCTGGGTGGGGATTGCGCGCACCGGCGGCGGAGCCCGAACTCCAACCACGACGTGCTGGGACTGGCGGCGACGCCCTCACAGTCCCGTGCGCAGGACAGCTTCAGCGTCGCATCTCCGCGGCGGGGACCGTCGTGGGCGTGTGCCTGTTTCGAAGTTCGCACAGGGGCGTGACACCTGCGGACTGCCAAAGAGTGCATAGCCAGCACACTACATAATCCTGTAACGCCAACGTTAGCAACGCCATTGGTGGGCAATATTGGGGATACTTGAGCGTGATGGTTAATGCTCACTCGTTCAGCTGCGAATTGTTGGTGATAGACGCACAGAGCCCGCTCCGACTCCGGGCTTGGTGTGCGCCGCCGTCGCCGTCGCCGAATGCCAATCGGGTTCATGATCAGTTGGGAGGCGCAGAGCGCGTCTGCGAGCTTGATGCGCCCGGGAGAGACATCGTCTTGCCCAGAAGAGGCAGCGGCCCGAACAGAGGAAGGTATGGTGAACAGCGTTTGCGCACGGCGAGTCCAACCCCCGGCGCGGTTAGTAAGGCGCAGGTGCAAGTTAGTGTTCCTGGGCAAAGCCACCAGAGATCCCCAAGGGCGCGAGACGAACGAGTGGGGCCAAGACATCGAATGTCGTGCGATGGATGCGCATCCCCATTTCTCTGGATGCGCCGTACTAAGTCAGCTTGTTTGTCGGACGCTGCAGAGGGGCGCGCAAGTCAGCGTTAGGTACCTGAGGGGATAATACAACCGCGCGTACCTTGGACTTTCGATAGAATTGTATTAGACTCTACCCTGGTTACAGCCAGAAAAGGTGCAACGAGATCTCAGTAGCGCTCTGAAGCTTCATCGGACACGGTGATGGGCCCAGGCCCTGGGTCGTGGAGGTGAACAAAGAGCATCCCGCAGCGCGCCTCGTTGCGACGAACCCTCAAAGATGAACTTACACACACTTTTGTACATAGCAACCGGCAGTATGCAGCCAACCACGCCAGATCCAGCTGTCGCATGAATCTGTGACAAGCCTGGTGCGACGTTCTCGCTCTCCGAGCGTCCGGCGGCCTGGGCTTTCGTGCGTGTGATGCGGTGCTACGAATGCATATAGCCTTAGAGACAACGTGTTGTTCTGGTGTTCAAAATCGGTAAATATTCCCAAGCAACACCTTTCGAATAAAGACGCGAACGAAGACAAAGTACTTACAAGAGTGACCTGGACACACGCTGACAGCTGAACGGCTCCTGCAACGGCACCGACGTCATCCCACTCACCTTCCGTCAAAGCTTGACCGACACTCCAAGGGTCCTCTCAAGCCTTCGCCGTACCACGGCCGACCCCGTGCGCCGTGAACCCCGTATCGGAGTCGGATAGTCGCGCAGCAACGAGTTGAAGTTGAAAGGCGCGCGTCCGCGTCTTTCCGCTTGAGGCACGCCATCGACGCCCCTTCTCCCGCGGCCGAGCATAGCTCGAGACAGCCGCACGACCGCGCAGCCACCCCCAGACGCGGGAGGTGCTCTGACTCCGGACCACGATATTGACATTCGGGGACTGTTTCCGGGTATGAACGGGGCACAACATTGCGCGACAGTCCCCGACTACCGCCAAACCAAGCCCTGTGGACAAGAAACTTTGGAGGGAGGCCTGGACTGTACGTACATGCTCACCGACCATGCAGTTGGCCTACCCGGCGGTGGACGGAGAGTGCTTTGCCCAGGTAAGAAGCCCGAGATAGAGTTGGAGGGTCCTTGCTGAGTCACTCGGGGATAGGTTTACGCCCGCCCGTCGACCGTGGTGGATCCGTGGTAGACCGCTGAAAGAAGGCTCGCAGAACGCGTCCGAAGGGCCAGCTGTTGCGCATGCTGACGCCGCGGATGATGAACAAGGTGCGTGTCTTGTCTCGCTGCTGACACAACACGAGGCTGCATCCGCCTTACCCCGACGCGCCCCGTTACCCGCATTACGCAGTATGTCATCAGCGCACGAGCCCGCAGCACACCATCCTGAGCCTGGCCGACCCATGAGCCCGTGTCCGGACAGCTGGTTGCAACCGCCGTCACCGTTCTCAGTCTCAGACGCGTTATCCTCTTATCGGAAGTGCGCCGGCGACGTGACGATATCACCGTTCCGCCCGGCCGAGTCACCGTGACCGGCGTCGTCCATCCAAATTTTTTTAGACTTTTCGGCGCCTGTGCCTCGGTATCCAGCGTGACGCACCTCTCGACGCGACGCGTTATGGGCATGCGTGACGGTGCGCGTCGCGCTCGTATGCACCCATCTCGCGCGGGCCTGACGTCACCGCACACGTCCCTCGCGCAATCCGGATATGGGACGCTGGCAGTGGGATGGACGCGATGATGGACTCCGTGCACGGGGTCGTGACCGTGACTCGTCATGACATGGTCGCGACGACGTGGCCCAGCGACCCGGAGAGGTGATCTTGCATATGTGCGCATGCGACTTATAGCCTCGATACGGCGCAAATTGCTGGGAACCGGCGGGCCAGCGTTAGTGCTGCGTCGGGACGGGCGGTTCGCGCGAGCTTGCGGAGGTCATGAGGGAAGGTCCGAAGGATCTTTCCTGGGCATAAGCCAAAGCCGTCCAATGGCGGCGTCGGGTTGTGCATGGAATGAGGTGAGAGCCGCATCATCTCACAGTGGAAATTTCGAGCTGTTTGGTATTGAGTGGTGCCAACATGCCAGGAGACCTGCCTGTCTGCCCGTGTGCATCTCCCACTGCAATGCCGCCGTGATTGACAATTTGCTGTTCGTGTGCTCACCTCTCGAAATTCTAGGCATACGTATGAATGTTTTGAGCCTCGATGACCTCATCCATCACCATGCATCAACGCGCCAGCATGGCCAGCAACCTGCGTCGGTACGGCCATTGGACGAGCACCCACGCCGACGTCAGCACTGCTGCGCCCGCCGCCCGCCTGCCCGATGCAAGGTGTACGCATCGCATCGATGAGCGATGCCTGCGCGGGAGGCCCGATAGCCCCCATAATGCGTCCGCCGTGACGGTCTAGGCCAGGCTCGCTCAGGTGCGCGTCCTCCTCTATCCTCTACTCGTCCTATGACGCGCGGATCGGGATCGTCGCCCACCCGTGTTAGCAGTTTCGCCGGTGCCGATGTATACGCCTGGCAGGAAATGAGCGAGGTCAATTTTTTCGGGAGCAGTGCATAGATATAGAGGACGTACGCGTGACGGAGCCACCCCACCGGCGAGCAGTAGGCGCTCATTAGTGGCATGTATGCCTTGCTTTTCTTGTCTGATACCTATGCATCACACTTTACACTTGGATCCCCCTCCAAGAGACACATCTGTCAGGCCACGGTACCGCAGGAGGATGCTCGACATGGCAGCACGATAACCCGCCCAAACGTAAGAACCGCGTCACCGGGAGTCGTCCCCGCAAGTACTACCCCGCGTTGCATCCGGACAGTGTGTACGCCTGTGTACCCCACGCGATTGTGGCGTCGCGCCGGCAAAGATCGACGCGTTCAGGTCGGGGCGGGGTCTCTTCGCGCCTTAGCACACTCAGACTCCTGTATTGTATGCTGACTGACGACAGTCATATGCCTAACCCTCTGCGCCGACCCGTGACGTGCGTGCGGGCTCTCTTTTCTATCGCATTCTGTTTTGAGCTCAGCTTGCTACATGGCGAGAAAATTGAATGTGGCCGTACAGTTTGCCACGTCCGAATCCGGCGCACAATGGGCCACAAGGACGCGGCACTTCCGGCACGAAACAGCGCCGACCACAATTGCGTACGGTTAACCTTCATCTGGCTATGGAATCTCTGCAGCTGCAGCGCGCGCATCCGACACATCATCGATGCATCTGCACGATATCAATCGTCCCCATATGCCAGCCAGAAGCGGGCCCACCTGCCTTCCGAGTCAAGGCTCCCTTGTGCTGGCCACCAAGCCGAGCCGCGGGAGGCGTCACAGCACGCAACGCGCGGCCACATGGGGGAAAGAATACTCGAAGAAGCAGCTGCACAGCTGCAAGGTTGAACTTAGGCAGCACGGACCACGGCGCGGTCATGCGGGGATTAGCCTTTGCGCACGCGTGTCCGCGTCCGCGGTCCCAGGCTCCCACCGTCTCCCCCTGCAAGTCTATACCTACATGTATACCGCCATATGGAATGCACTTGGACGTTCTCGGACACCGGGCACGGCGCCCCGCGAGGCCGTACGGTGGTGATAGCTGCAAGTGCTGCCAGTGTGGGTACCGCCAGTGTGACGACCCAGAGGGTGGCCACTGGCGCCGAATGGCCTTTCGACTTGAGGACGATTCCGGCGCCCTGGCGACGGCGCGCGTGGGCACGTCTATAGCTTATTCTTATTGTCGTGGCTCGTTTCCAGGCCCGGACGGGAGGGACTGCGACCGTCGACGCGGCCAGCCGGGGGCGGCTGCGTCGAACGTCCCAGAACGCTCTCCCCCAGTCTCCCCCTCTCGAGCACTCGAGCTCGGGCTTGGAAGACGTGACGGACGGTGCGGTGCTTCAAAGCTTCAAGGCCGGTGACGCGTGCGTACCGTACACAGCAAGCACCTTCGCGGATGTGGGCCAGGATATCTTCAGCAGGAACGCCGCGGGTGTTTCGTCGCGCCACAAAGGCCCCGGCTAGCTTCCCCAGTCTTGATTCGAGCTGCCGCCGTCGTTCCGCGAATGGACGACGGTCGACCCAGGCTCCGCCCGCCGCACACGGTTCTATTGTTGTATTTTGGGGATCGGGCGGGCGGCGCGAGGCGGGGAAGGGGCGCACGCGGGGCGGCGGGGCCGGTGCCTAAATGTAGGTCATAAGTAGTACTGATTTATTTGTTGTGACTTATAATGAGAACACCCGCGAACGCCAAAAAATTGAAAGTTGGAAGTCGCGAGGAAGGGGATGTACAGATCTGGAGACGCCGTACGCGCAGTGAAGGATCTCTCGTCGTCACTGAGACTCTTCAATTTCTGCAGCACGCACACGCGCACGCCATCACACCCCATTTACGCGTGCGCCGCCGGGTAGATGAATCATGAGTGCGAGTCTGTCTGACACGTCCGGTGATTTTTGTGAATAGCAGCGAAGACCGTGACAGTGAAGGCCCCGCCGCTCCCAATCCCAACTGGCGCTGGGGCCCGGACGTCGCCACCGCCATCGCCGTCGCCGCCACCGCTGGGGGGGGCCAATTCTAACGTTACGCGCCGTGATGCCTCCGAAGTATACGTGCGGCAGCGTGATACGGGGCGCACCTGCGCATGCCCGCCAGGCCTCAGAGTCACAATCGTGCCCCTCTCGCGCGTGAAGCGTGAAGGGCGCGGGCAACGAGGCGGCTGGAGGTGATGGGCGTGTCTCCGTCACGGCGCGGCGCGGCTGCAGACTGGCCGCAGCTTGCAACGCGCGCGACGGTGACACTGACAGGCGCGGAGCGGGGCGCAGCTGCCAGATTCGGGCAGCCCCATGAAAAAAAATTCGCCGGCGGTGTGTGTACATATGTAGGGAGTGGGTCTGGGCCGTGGACGGCCGGGGAGCTTGTCGTGAAATGTGTATAAATACTGATAATTATAACCTGCTGGTACAGTAACATTGACGATGCATAGATTATAGCTCTGAATCGCGCGAGCGGCACGCGTCGACGTGCTAAGATATAGCGTGTTTGGGGCAGAGGGCGGGGAGCGACTCGAGCTCGAGCTCGCGTCTGGCGCACACGCAGAGCGAGAGCAACGCGGGGTTGCGAGATTCGATTCGCGATGGCGGGGCGAGCGCGCCATCCCGGTCCAATCGCCATCGACATGCAGGTTGCGCCCGATCCCCTCCCTCTGCGCCGCGGCGCCGTGGCGAGATATGACTAGCTGGAGCCTGGTGCTAGTGCAAGTTGCGCCCTGTAATTAGCGGCGGCGAGCACGTATACGCGTTCGGCGTTCGTTGGGCTTGACGAATGTCCGGAGCGGCGGGACGCGCGCGATTGGCGTGGCGTACGGGGGAGTCGGGACCGACTGGCGGGGTCAGTATGGCGGTCGGCCGAGCCCCGACCGGGGCGACGTCGGGGTCGGGGAGACTCAGAGGCGCGCGGGCTCAGATAGTATGCAGATTGTGCGATCTGGTGTATTTTCGAGCGCATGCGAAACGGGTGTGCGGGGTGGGTGCGTATACTTATCGCGAGTGCAGCGCTGCGAGATCTTGCCTGCCCACGGTAGCCCGCGACTGACGTGCGTGCACGTCAGTCTCGTGCACGGCAGTGCTCGTGCACGTCCGGGGGGAGGATTGTCGGTCGAGCCGTTGCGGGCTTCAAGCTTCAGGTGGATAGACGGACGGGGCAGGAAGGGGGCGAAGATCTGCCACATTGACAGATGGAGTGTATACGCGTGTTGCAAAGGGGAGGCGTCGCGACAAGTATGAATGGGGCACGGCGGGCACGCACGTCGCGCAGAGGCGCACGGAGAAATCGAGTGGGGCAGGAGACACACATGGGCGGTCGCGCTGCGAGTGCCGCAGCATTCTACATTGAGAGGGAGAGGGGGAACTGGGAATGGAGAAGGCGAATGGACACGCGGGCAGTGAAGCGGGCGCTTATGTGATATTAGGTGTATATGGGAAGAGAAGGGCTGGAGTGAGCTGAAAATGGGCAGGAAGGCGTGAGCTTCGACGAGCAAGTGCCATGGTTGTGCGACGGTCGGAATGGCGGAATAACACCGAGGGATTCTCGTGACGCGAGCCCGCGAGAAGGCCCGTCTGGGGCGTTGGAGGGAGAGCTCGGCGTCCGTAGGGGGATGGAGCCGACGGAGGACGTGCGTTGGGAGGGCGAGGGAAATTGACGGTGCGTACATATGGGTGGTGTGCACGTTGACACTGGGCGAGAACGAAGGCAACAAGGCCGGGCGGAGGGACGGGGAGGAATACACGTTTGCGGAGAAACCGAGGGGGACGTTCTGGAGCCTGGACCGGGCGGGAAGGACAAAGGGTGGGGAGACTCAGAGGAATAGAACGTGCACGGAGGGCATTGCGCGGACTGGGCAGTCACGGCGGCGCTCGACGGCGGGCGGCAAAGGTGACTCCCCGATCTGGGCACCGGACAGGTACTCGGGCAGGGCGCCCTGTGACGGGCGGGCGTGTGACTGGGCCGGAAGACGCCGCATTTGGGCTGGATCTCGCGGGGGAGATCGCCAAGGAGGAGCAATCGGGCGTGACTGTGACGGTGGAGTGGAAAAAGAAGCGAGTCATATGCGGTGGTATTTTTGGGGAAGGGATTCAGAGGATATGGGAGGTGGACATTAATATTTGACGGCCGTTTCACAGTCGACGAATGTTTGTTATATAACCCCCGCCCGCCCGACTCGACGCCCTCGCCCTCGCCTTCGCATCCTCGGCCCACTCTCTCCCAGTCCCTCCTCTTCCCGCCCTCTGTCCCGCCCAGCGTCGCCGCCATGTACGAAGAAGTATGCCTCGTCTGCGGCAGGCCAGACCTCAAGAACGGGTAAGTTGTCTTCCCCTCTCTCTCCGGCCCGCCCTTACCCCCGACCCCCGCCCCGCAGCGCAGTGTACTGTAGCGAGCAGTGCGAAGGCATCGACGTCACCTCCCCGCCTCTTTCCGCCACAAGCAGCGCTCACCCTTCGCCGTTCTTGAACGCCAACCCCAGCCAACTCGCAAACCTCCCCGAGGTCCCGGCTCTCCTCCCCTCCGCCCTCGGCCACTCTCTCCACCCCACACACAAGTCGCACCGCGTCCGCCACTCCGAGTCTTCCTCCTCCAACTCCTCGGTCTCCTGGTCTGCACTCGACGACGATGACTACGATGAGGAGGTAGTGGCCCCGGCTCTCTACAGCGCCGGCACCGACGATGAGTTCATTCACCCCGACTATCTCTCTCCCGAGGCTGGCTCGTCCAAACCGTCGTCCTCGTTCGGTAACATTTATCGTCACCCGTCTTCCTCCCTGGCCTACGTCCGCCGTCCGTCAACAACAAACAACAAGTCTTTAGTCCCTACACTACACCATCGCACATCGTCCGCTTCCACCCCCTCGAGCAATGGCATGTCTTGCAGTGTCCCCTACTACTCGACCGAGGACGACTCCTCCGACGTACCCTCCGTTCCTCCCTCCGCTACCTCTAGTCGCCCGGGACGTCGTTCCGGCCGCAAGTCGACCGATTCGATCCCTCAGTTCGCCGACGAGAGCGAGCGCGAAAAGGACGACACTCTAACCGGCAAAAATAGACGCAACCGCGCGAGCCTTCCTGCCTACTTCTCCCTTCTCACCTCCACATCTCCGGCCGTGTCTCGGTCCCAAAAGAGCCTCTCCTCGCTCCAGACCCTTTCTCTGCTCTCGCGCTCCCTCCAGTCCTCGTCGTCTCCCCCTACGCCGCGTCTCGCCAAACCGGTTGTGGACACGACGACAGCGTTCGCGACCCCGCAGCAGCAAAGCCGGTCCTTCAAGCCGCACAGCGTGACCGCAGACGCAGCGCCTCGAGGCCGCAGCCGTCAACGTGATCCTGACGGGCGTTCATCTTCCTCTCGACGCTCGTCAAGCCGCTCCCCTGGTGCGCGCGCTCATGCTCATCATAGCGCCCACTCCCGCGCGCGTCTTGACAGCCTCGAAAAAGTCGCGGACTGGGTGGCGCACAGCCCCGTGGTTGCGGCGAGTGTCAGAGTGGCTCGTCAGCAGGTGCAACAACAGCACCACCACCACCACCACCACCACCATCCCCATGAGCGTCGCAACAGCTCTCCTCCTCCCCTCCCGAAGTTCGAGAAGCTTCACCACTCTCGCGACTCGGGTGTCGACGTCGACACCGGTTACATCAACAGTGCCGTAGAGGAGGAGTTCGAAGAGGAGGACGAGTGCGACGAGCCTAGGGAGGAGCGGGACTCGCGCAGGGGCAGAAGGCGTCCCAACGAGCTGGACATTGCCCCAGTGGGCGTTGATTACAACGCGCCGGGCTTCGGCAACGGACGCAGTGGCCTCCTGGCCCGCGAACGTATCCGCGGCAGGGCGGCCACTCTGAAGCGATGACCCGTACGGTTCGCTGTGCGACTGCACTGACGACACCACACGACCAAAAGCACGACTGCGCATGTATGACCTATTCACCTCCATCCAGCATGATTCCCTTAGACGCATATCAACCCATCCTCGCATTGCATTCGTCCTCGCATATCGCATGGTATTTTCAGCCCGCTCGCTTCAGTCGCATTCGTGATATTCAACTATCGTTGTGTCGCTCCCGTCGCCACCACAACAGTCTGCCCGGTCCTTCGCCGCCAGCCCGCCGCTCCGGTCCCTTCGCTTCGCAAAAGCGCGCCGAGCATCACCGTCGCCGGCCTCTGGGTCCACCCCTTCGCCGCTCGACTACGGCTTATCGGCCGTCGTCGCCGTCGTGGTCGTGGTCGCCGCCCGCTGCCCGCCCAGTGCCACTCATGGCGCGCACTATCTATGTATCTATCGCATCGACCTGCATCGGCATCTGAGCGCCTTCCGCTTTCCCTCCATTGCTGCCTATCTCTCGACACCCAACGCATCATCTGCACCTGAGCTTCGCACCCCATCATCACCAACAGCATCCGACCGTCCACAGCAATCTCTCTACATATCACTATCTATTCTCGCCGCCGCTCACACCCACGCTCTCCCTGTCCGCACCCACCGCTCTCATCGTCAAAAATGCATTCGATCGCACATACATATACCACGCCCTCTTACGCCCGTTCCCACCACCACGTACGACTGCTACTAGTTACAGTAGGTTATCACCACCACCACCCCCGTCCGCTCTACTTACCTAAATCCGCACCCCCCCACTTGACAACTTCGAATTCGCCCGGCAGTCGCCACGCCACGTACCCTATGTCTTCGTCCGTTCCCTCTAGTCGCACGGCGCGCGGCGGGCGGTGCGGTGCTAGCTGCTCCGCCGGTCATCGCTGCCTGTTCGTTGCATGCACATGCCTCGTCCTTTCGTGCTCGATTTTACTTGCTTGTCCGCGCTACTTATGTTGCCTACTTTGTGCAATATCATGGGGTTCGCCGCTCGTCACCTGTCTGTCGCTTCGCCTGACCCGCGTGTGTGATACAGTCGACGACGACGACATCTGCCGTCGACGTCGGTTTGCAGTCCCCCCTTGTACATCCACTGATCGACGTTACACGTCCTGTTTACGCACACCGGTCCCCTCCGCCATCGACGTCCCTTCGACCCTCCTCGAAGTACCTCGCGTGCGTTAGAGTTCGCGCAGGCCTGACGGATATTAATATTTGGGTCGCGCAGCACGTCTGAGACGTACGTCCTTCTCCAACTCCGCCCCCTTCCCTTCCCCTTCTGCAGTTTTGATTTTCTTCTGGCGCAGCGCTGCAGGCTTAACTTATCCTCAGGCCGCTAGTATTAGTAATGCGCACGGCCCGACCTGGTCCTTATCGCCCTCTGTTTGAATTTTGCACTACGCAGTCCGCCTCTGCTATGTAGGGCCTGGCGTGCAGTGGCATGTGGCATGTGTCACGCCGCTCGCATCATCCTCCCGCGTGCCGTGGCATTCGAAGCCGAGCTCGGAGCTCGAGCTATTACGAGTCTCAACCGGCGAAGACACCTGTACCGTAGCCTGTACACGTATCTGTGCTTATCGCTTTTATGTACATCGTAGAACGCGATTGCAACGTCCACATGATGACTCAACGTGGGATGTGTACATGGCCCGCGCGCATGTAACGGTTGTGCCCCGGGCCCCCCCCCCGTATCACCGCGATTTGGACAAGTACTGGGCGGTAACTTATTTACCATCGTGAACCACGACATGTATATGACCGAGGACGACGCCCTAGACTTCAATAACAGCAACAATCAACCAAGTAGTAACTCACGCTGGTATAGTGATCGATTCATTGGGAGGTTGGCTCCTCAGACGTACTCGGAATTTGAACCTTCGAGCTTGGGAGGAGATATCGTTAACGGTAAGCTCCCACGCCTCGCACGCCGGCCCCGCGATATTATTCCAATTAGGCTTACGTTTGTCTCCCCTAGCAGACGATAAACGTGACTCGTTATAACGGGAGGGGAAAACACTCGCATACACGGCTTACGTGTCTGGGGCTTGTTATTGCGAGTCGCGACGGTCGACGGCGAGGGGCTGCGCCGCATGGCGACATATGTCAGGTTTTTGGCGGGGCATTGTATTTTACAAGGCGTGCTACTAACCCGGGTCCGGGATAGCATAGCAAGTATCAATGCACGTCGGCTTGAAGTGACGGTGATTTCGAGTTCCTTGTTCGACCGTCCTGGGTCGCCCGTTGTTCTTGCGCCGGGCGACGTACTGTATACGTACGTTTACGATCGCCAGTGTTTGGTCGTGGCTAGCACTCGAAACCTCGCCCGTATGGCTGGTCACTCTGGTCATACCAGTACGTTTATTGCCGTATTGGTACTAGCAGTGCCAAGAGCCTCTAGTGCTCCTAAAGCTTAAGGCTGGTAAATGACTGCTCCCCGTCACCCGTAAGTAAGCAGGTACCCTAAGTGCACATTCATATCGGTCACGTCCGGACGGGAGCCGGGCCAGTCATAACTTTCACAAACGACTCCCCGCCCGAACCTCCGCAGAACTACGTTGTGCACCTCAGGAAACACGAACCATTCTCTAGCCGCCACTTTTGTCAAACCCGTTTTCCCTTAAGTCTACGCGTGCACGGCACGCAATAGCCACAGCGCCTGCAACCAGAGTGATACGATCCACGACAAGTCCAAAGACGCGCCTCAGTCGCGCTGGTACGCGCCCGCGCAGTCTCACGCGGGCTGTCACTGAGCGTGGACGCGCCGTGGCACGGCTCGCAGGTCGCCGAGGGCCGCGCTCAGACTGGCCAGTGGCCGCTGTCGCCGCGGGCGTATCATCCGCCAGGTCAGCTGCATCGGCTGCCTGGCTAGCCAACGACTGGGTGACACCGGGCTTGCTTGTACGCTCAAGTAGGTTTAGGCTGGCTGTTGTGTCGACCCGAGCTTGGCCGGGCCCGGGGTGTGTGCGCGGTAGGGAGGTGTTGGATGGGTGGACGCCGTGACGGTGTGAGTATCATCATCATGTATGTCTAACAGGGGATGTGTTATCCACTATATATTGGCTTTGGCGTGACGCTGCGCCCACGCACGGCGCAAGGGTGCCTACGTCGTGCTGAGTCGGCGTCGTGCCAGTATTTGCCAGCGAGCTGGAAGTCATCCGCGCCACTATGGGGCAGCGCCCCTGTACCAACGCTGTCACGCACACCAGCACCCTGAATAACCTGTGTATCACATCTCATGAGCGCTAGCGTCTTTCACAGAGAATAATCCGCGTCATGGGTTGCAACGTACCGCGCACAAGTCATTTCGCGTACGTACGTGACTCCTCGTCCGATACCAACCCTCCCCGCCCGCGTCCGTTTTGTGCCGCGGGGGGCGGGACATAGTACTGGTCAGCTGTCACCAGCCGAAACGGGGTGTGTGGGTCACCCACCTTCGCCTCGAAAGCTTGAAGATGGAACTCTGGCAGGTGATCCGCAGCCAGCCCTGCATGTCCGCGTCAGCCGTGACTGGTACCAGTGTCGGCGCACGCCCGGAGTGTCAAAGGGATGACGGGACACTGACGCGGGGGTGGGCGCAGGGCCCCATGGGCGGGCCAAAACCCAAAGCGCGACGGCGTCGGCCACTTGCCTGTGGGCGCGGATCCGGATTGGGTGCGGCGTGCGGGGTCTCGGGTGCGGGGTGCCCCGCTGCCCCCTGAGTGTCGACTTGGGGCAATGCATCCGCGGCGGCTGACGCCGCCCATCGCGTCCGCGCACCCCCCGCCCCCACCCCCGCGCATCCGAGCGCTCTAGACCGCCCCCTGAGGTGAACCGCGGGCTATAGGTGTAGCTGTGGCGGGGACGGAGTGGGGTGGAGCAACACCGGCGACGCCCGTGCGCGTCGGTCGTCGATCGCGCGTTGGAGCCCCCCCGCGCGATCCGTCAGGCACGCCGTGAACGCAGTGTCCCGCGCGCGATTCGCAGCACTAGCCTGGCATTCGCCGTTCCTAGTTGTCTCGCGGTAC
The DNA here is from genome assembly GCA_022606255.1 of Trametes meyenii. Lineage (NCBI taxonomy): Eukaryota > Fungi > Basidiomycota > Agaricomycetes > Polyporales > Polyporaceae > Trametes > Trametes meyenii. The sequence goes on along the minus strand of JABYQG010000005.1, from coordinate 2,161,589 downwards.
AGGTGGTGACAAGGAACGAGGGTGCGCAAGGCTCCGTAAGACGGGGTGCGAGGTGGGGTTTAGAGCGCTGGGGGCTATACGCCGCTTGGGTTTCTGGCGGCATAGGCTCCTGGCTGCTGGGCGGGCACGGAAGTTTGCGAAGGCTGCGTGGGTGCGTGTTCCGTCGTGCTGGACCTGTATCGATGAAGCAGCTGCACAAGGACGGCGGAAACCGATGGGACTGCAGGGAAGTCTCGCGGTCACTGGTTCACTGTGGAGCCGGCGGAAGTGCATCATGCTTCTTCCCCAGTGTCCGGACGGAGGGCGCGATACATTGGTAGAGCGTCCCGCGAGAAGCAACAAAGACGCAGAAACTGGGCGCAGAAGCGGGCGGGGGACGTTCAGCATGGTCGGCCGTCGGAAGTGGAGGAGGGAGCACACGCGGAGAGCGGCAGGTCGCGCGTGACTGAGCCACGGGCAGATGGTCGTTGGTTGGGATAAGACTTGAGCGTAAAGCTTGTATATGGCCTTCGACGGTCGTGTATACGCGCTGCTGGGATGGACGCTTGCTAGGACGCTCTGTGGATGTGGAGCTCCCAGCGCACTGAGACCGGGACCGCAGTACGCATGACGACGGAGGCAAATAGAAACGGAAGGCGAGCGTCGTGTCGGGAGCGTCGGGGTCTGTGTGGTACGTATTGGGTGAGAACGGAGGTCAATGTGACGCAATGCTCACTTTTTGGTGGATTCGTTAATACACCGCCGCCCACGGGTGAACAGAGTGACAGACCTTTTTCCTCTTTCCAACAGGCCGCTATTCCGGACGCGCCTGCGCGGACAACGCGAGAATTGCGTGACCTTGTGTGCCCGAGCCATGTAATGATCCAGCTGAGGACACTGAGAGCCTGCGTACACCCGGTATAAGGTCTCGGTGCTTGCCAAGACTATGAGTAACGACAGTCAATTGTACGTACGCGGTGAACATGGCTCCGCGTGAAGGCATAGAGTAATTTCCATATATTGTATGACCAGCGGGTAGAGGCAGAATCTGTCACAGTGGATAGGGTTGGCGGACTACCGCGAAATGAAAGCCAGATTGTCGAGATCAAGCTTCGAGTGGCTGGGTACCGTCACAGTAACTTTCGTATATTAATTGCGGCGCAGAAGTAATGACTACTCTGTGATATGTCCTTTGCGCAGCTGAAGTATGGTTTGGGTCGGTCTGGAACTCTTGCTGCGCCGATGGGACGTCAATGTCGGCGGCCTGGGAAGCGAACGAAAGTCATTGCGATGTGGAAGAAGCTGGGAAATGACTTACTCAGAGCATGGACGATGCCACCACCGCAATGCTATGTAATGCGGCCTACCAAACAAGGAACCAAGAAAACGAGCGCTGCTGAGCCGTAGGTAGGGCGGAATCACACGTAGGTCGTCATATAACGCCCTTAACGGACCCGCTCGATTCATATTCGGAACCCAGAGCTCACAGAGGAACAGAAACAAGGCAAAGTAGATACTCAACGTGGGATGCCAGGCGGACGAGGGAGACCGTCTGCCGTCCTCAATTGGATCGTCGTCCACAGAAGCGTGCGCGGCCGAACATGCGAGCGCTGCGCATAGAGCTTGACTTATATCGGGGGCGCCGCATTGCCCGCTGTCGCCGTTTATAGGGTCGAGAGGGGCGACCCTATAAGAAGCATCCACCGCCCTCAGTCCACCCCCAGATCGCCCGCAACTAAGCATGCGTTCTGTGAGCGCGCTACGCCCGCGGAGGCCAATAAGGATGTTACGCCGCCCCGAATTAAGATGCAGACGGCCCATGTTCATTGAGGGACAGGAATAGCGCGTGTATATGGCACATCCACCAGCACTTGTAGGGTAGGCGAAGAGCCCGATTAAGACTCTCTCAGAGCATCATCTGATGCCGTGACGCTATGAGAGAGGCTTGTGGCAACGGAGGTCGTTGGCCAATGGACCTAGAGAAAACATGGAAGCCGTAGACAAGGCACTCCTACCCACCACCACCCGCCACAGCATGTGCTTACCGTGACGCAGCGGAGGAGGAGCGGTCTGCTGTCCAGACGCGCGGAAACCGGTCCTTCGGCGTCTGCAAGATATTCTGGGACGCCACGACGCCTCTCCAAGCTCTCCTTGTTCGCGCGAGTTCAGCAGAGGACCCAGGACGCTAGGAAATGATGGCGACGAAGATGGAGACTCGGTTGGATGGACGCCGCACGGTGACAATTGTGCTTGGCTGCCCCGCCAGGCGCTTCGGAGCCGGGCACGCTTCTTGATTTCGTGCTGTTCATAACTGAGGCCGGCCAGGAGGCAGCTGGCCCAATCGATGGATGGGCATGCGAGAGGGGGTAGGCCCAAGCTTGGGCTTCTGTGGCACGGGGGTGGGATGGGAATTGCGGAACAGTCAGCGACATTCTCGGGGCGGTAGGTTTGAGCTGGACTTGCCTGATCATGACAGACCCCGGCAGGGCTATGTTCGGGAGGGGCCACAAATTTGGACGGGTCTGAGCACCTGCCGGACACTCGTCCACAGGCACAAAGAGCGGGCAGTTCGGAGTTGGTTCAGACGGTCGAGGCAAGGATTACATACGCGGCCGCACAGCGGGGGCGTGTAAGGGAGGAGCGATGTCGGACTTCGATAACGCTTAGAATGGGCTTGTCTCGGAACGTGTAGGTGCTATCGAGGATCGCCGTGTGCATAAGACTGGAGAGTAGCATTGATTCGAGTGCGATATATGCGCGTCGGTGAGGCCGCCGTGGACGATGGAGGAGAGTCGCATGGGGGGAATGTCGAGGCTGAGGGCGAGTCGAGGGGCGTGGGCGTGCTGCAGACTGAGGCTGATGCCGGGCACTGAATCTGGCGACGACCGCCTTGTGCAAGTGTTGCGGTTCAGAGCGAGGCTCGTCTGCCTTTGCCTCTTTCTCTGATCCTACGACCATCGTCCGCTCGCCCGCCCGCGGTCCTCAGGCTTTCGTTCGAGCCGTGCTCGCTGTGCACGCCGTCCCGCAGCAACCGCCGTCACCATTGATTCACGCACTCAGCCCACTCCAGCGCGGGTCAGCACGCCGCACCAGACCCCAGCTCTGGAATCCGACCCCAACGCTCACCCCCGCCCCTTCAGCCCCCCAAGCTCGTCCCCAACGCCCAGGACGCCCGCACATCCACGCAGCTCCGTCCCCCACACCCGCTCCCGCGCTGAGCTCGAGGAGGCCGACAGCGACGCGCCGTCTCCTCTGTACGCCCCGCTCGCCGTCTCCTCTCCCTCTTTGTCCTTCCTCCATCCGTCTGCGGGCATCTCCTCGTCCCCGTCTGCCCCTTCTCTCCTCGACGCAGACCCAGAGCTCGCCCGTGCACGTAAGAGACAAAGAGTCGACCCCCTTCAGCACTCCTTGTCCCCCGCATCCTCCTCCCTCGCTTCTATCGACCGTGCCTTGATCCCGACCGATTCCCCTCTTGCTAACGCATACCCTCGCACCACTATGAGGCTCACTGAGAGTGATAGAGATTCTGCTGTGTCCGTTTCTCTCGACTCTGTCCTCGATGCCGGGCCGTCATTCGCTCCTGGCCCCTCGAACGGGCACAGTCGTGTGGCGAGCAAAGGCAACGGCTTTACTCATCATCCCTACACAAACGGCTCGTCCAAGCCCTCTATAGGTAGCGATTTGGATGAGCGTGCACCAGGGGCACCCAGGTCATCTGTCGCACGAGTCTCGCTGCCTGGTCGAAGGCTCTATGACGACTCGTATGTCGATCGAGAAGAGTTTGTGCGCTTGATCATTCAGAGTCTCCGGGATGTTGGCTACATGTAAGTCCCGTTCACAGCTGCCATTCTAACAGCCTAGCTCAATGGGACCGTGGAGGGAATCGGCGGCAACATTGGAGGCGGAGTCGGGGTACATCATGGAGACACCGGAAGTGGCTGAATTCAGAAGGTGTATACTCGATGCCTCATGGGAGTCTGCGGAGGCTGCATTGGTTCGCCTGGGCGTAACGGAAGGTGAGGGGCTATGGGTGAGTTCAGCAGTGGTGCTCCAGTCATGTCCACCCTCTTTGCTAAACGCTGCCATGTAGGATGCCAAGTTCCTCATCGCAAAGCAGAAGTATCTTGAGCATCTGGAAGCGGGCAAGATAACCGCAGCACTCTCTGTTCTGCGGAACGAGCTTGCACCCTTAAACCCCGAACTAGATCACCTCCATGCGTTGTCGAGGTAGGCATCGTATAAAAAATACGAGTTTTCGAAAACACATTGCGTTCGGGCGCTGACTGCTCGACTAATGTTACCTTTTACAGTTTGATGATGTGCTCCGACCCCTCGGACCTACGACATCAAGTTGGCTGGGATGGGGCAGGGGGCACATCGCGCCGACGACTACTTATGGATTTACAACGTAAGCCCTGCAGTATACGTACCAAGGAGAGGACTGACATCTCGACGCCGCAGGTTACATCCCTTCATCCGTCATGATTCCGCAACGACGATTCGCAACACTCCTTGACCAGGCACGGGCATACCAACAAAGTCGATGTCTATACCACAATGTGCCATTGCGGAACCAATCCTACTCGTTATACACGGACCACCAATGTGATAGGAACGCCTTCCCCCGAGTTACAACCGCTGTCCTATCGGTACACGAGGATGAAGTGTGGAACCTGGAGTGGAGTCATAATGGGAAGTATCTCGCAACAGCAAGTAAAGACCGGACAGCAATTATCTGGCGAGTGGAGGTAAGCAGCATCGATATAGAGCGCGCAATGCAGGTAAGCGCCAGATGGGTGCTGACGCGTCCTGTGGGGTAGCTTGATAAGGATCCTCGGTACCGGGCATACTCGCCGGAATTTATCCTACGAGACCACGAATTCCACGTTGGTTGCGTATCGTGGTCATTGGACGACTCAATACTGCTCACCGCCTCGGAGCATCGTATAACATTATGGAATGCCCGAGTGAGCATTTACTCAGGTTTTGTCCATGATGTCCCTATTAACCTACCACGGCAGACCGGTATACGTGTACGCATTCTTGAGCAACATACAGACGTCGTCACGGCACTTTCCTGGCTACCAGACGGGTCGGGGTTCATCTCTGGTGGCCTGGACCGGAAGATCATTCTCTGGGTCAGTACGTCAGTAGTACGGAGATCGGCAGGTGCTGACCGGAATGGTACTCGCCTTTTGCCTATCGCAGGACGCCGACGGGAAGATGAGGGACAACTGGGGGCGAACGACGCCAATACGGGTAACGGACCTCATGGTCACCCCGGACTTCACTCGGCTCGTCGCTGTCGGCATGTATGACCTACCACCCACAATTCCCGCGGGTGGCAATGCGACGCAAGACGCGGGCGCGGCGGGCTGCACAGGCACGGGCACGGGAGTAGGCGGCGGAGGAACGAGCACGAGCAGAGGTTCGGAGACGCGCATCATCATATACGACCTCGCGACGAAGCAGCCCGAATCGTACGTGCCTCGCATTCTCTGGCATTCTATGTATTGGTCCTCCTTCCTCGCGCGGGAAGGGTCCGACCCTGCATGTGAGCATGGGACCGGACGCTCGCTGACGGACCGGCTTTGGGCTTGCAGGTCGATCCGGCTAGAGGGCGAGCTCACGAGCGTGAAGATTTCGCAGGACTCGCAATACGCACTGATCAACCGTGCGTCTGAGAACGGCCCCCCGGCGGTACGTACCTCGACTCCGCTGTCCCCCATCACCTCTCCCTCTGTCCGTGTTCCCGAATGGACGCCAGGGACGCGGTCACAGATGGCAATGACGCTCACGCCAAGGTTTTCACAGGAGATTCACCTCTTGGATCTGAGCACTGAGCAGGTCGTGCGTAAGTATACAGGTCATAGCCAGTCGAAGCATGTCATCCGCAGCTGTTTCGGCGGCGTCGAGGGCAACTTCGTGCTCTCTGGGAGCGAAGGTGCGTGCCTGGCGCTTTACCCCATCTCTCCCCTAACCCCATCCTTCCCTTCCCCTCGCTTCTTTCTGTGCGAATGTGCCGCTGACGTTGCGCTGTGGTATCTCCCCTTCTCGAATGCTGCGCCGCATATTGCGTCTCGTAATCGTGCCTGGCTCGCCCCGCGTCCGCACCGATACCCTCGATCGTGCCTCTACCCTCGCATCCGCGTCTGTACCCGGACCCGACCCCACACCTGCACGTTTCCCCACGTCCACGCGCCCACGTGCCACGTTCGTCCTCGTTGTGCACCCCATGACCACCCGCAGACGGAAATGTCTACATCTGGCACCGCGACACGGGCGCGCTGCTCGAGGTGCTCGAGGGCCACGGCGATGGTAGCGTCAACTCAGTTGCGTGGAACCCCGTAAACGAGCGCATGTTCGCGTCGTGCTCGGACGACAAGACCGTGCGTATCTGGGAGGCGCCTCCTCCAGACGCGTTGGCCCCCTCTGCGCTCGTTACCGCGGGAAGCGATGGACATGGCCACACGGAGGATCCGCGCGATGGAGAGAATGGGAAGGGGAAGGGGAAAGGCAGGTGGGACGCGGGGTCGTCGGCGTCGTTGTCGTCCCTCGCGGGCGCAGGGCCGAGCTCGCTCTCCGATACGGGGAACGGGTACGGGATCGGCTCTACGACGGCGCTGTTCTGAAGACAGCCCACACGTTCGAGTTGGCCCCCCTCCCGCAGCCCCCTTTTGCATGGCCTCGGTATCGCTCTTTCGCGCCTCTCACTCTCACCGCAATTGCTAAGACATTGCTCGCATTTAATCTTTCCTTGTCACTATGTTCTGCCTCGGCCCAGCCCCAAGTTCGACCCACGCATTCACGACCGCCCTCCCGCCCGCATCTGCACTCCGTACCACTTCAGCATTCCCTGCACACGCAGCCATTCCCTCCCTTCGCATGTCCCCATCTGGTTCGGCACACACACAATGCATACTAATACTTCGGGTGCGCGTGCGCGTTCCGTGCCCCGTCGTTTGTCGTCCATCTGTACTTTGTTTAGACTGTTCTGTATACGATTACGACGCGCGCAACGGAGGGAGGTGACTACAGTGGCCCGTCGACAAAGGCTTGTAATATGTATGTACGCATGGAACGTGTAAATAACAGCTTGGGAACGCATCTAAGACGTATGCCTGTACTACACGTAACTCTATAATAGGCCTAGGCAGAGGTCCGCCAACTGAGTTTGCTGGCGTTTACACACACAACGCCGCCTAGGGGCTGGGAGAACGCGTGGCGGAGCGCGAGACGCGTATAGAGCCCGGGGTCACGGGACCGTGACAGAGATAGACACGAGCGCTAACGGTATGTTTGTTGCTCCGCGGTCATCTTGACGGCTATCTTACTTGCTCTTTATCTTGAAGGCTCCCTAGAATGTCGCCGTCATAGCTTCATTGACTTTGACCGGGTGAAATGCAGCTCGGGGGAACTCAAGTGTCTGGCACGCATTCAATGCGCGGAACGCCGTGCTGAACCCTCGGTGAAATATCCGCCAATGCGCGTGGGCACCTCTGACGACGCCCAGCGGCGTGGAAGGCAGTCAAAGTGCCAAATATTCAGTTGAGGGAATTCCGACCTGTAGGTAACGTCAAATAGCCGAAGCCCCTAACCGCTTGGCCAGGACATTGCTGACATATCCACCAGACGTTTATAGACTTACGAGCCATGTAGCTCACGCCTTACGGGGCGTTTTGCATGGCGGACCAAGTAAAAATGGCGCATCACATCTCGGACGCCTGTTCGAACTCAATGAACTGGTCTTGGTGAGCATCTCCGGGTCTCTCTCATGCCCGCTGCTGCTCCCTTCATTGTCGTACCACCTTCGCAGCGCTGTCACCCCCCAACGGTACCCAATCCGACGTGGCTCATGCCGACTCGTGAGCCGGTCGCACAGTCGTGCGATTGCTCGACCTCGAGGCTAGGCAGCGTTCAGAACCTACAGCAGGGTACGCCGGCTCGCGTGTTCTAGGCAACCGTCCGCTCAAACGTCTCCCGCATCCACAGTACGGAGGTTTTGCTGCGGGACGGTTCAGGTCTCCGAAGAGCTCCGCTCGGCCTCTAAAGCATGCTGTACTGTGTCGGTGACCCCTGGGTCTGCGTCGTGGCTGCCCGTCATGGTGAGTGCGTTCTCAAATGGCTATAGAACCCGTGCGTCGTGGCGCACGATGGCCTCTCACGCTGACTCATCATCCAAGGCGTGGCGACCCCAGGAAAGGCGGTCGATCCGTTCTCATGCACTCCCTTCTCTTCCTCGGCTCCTAGAATACAACGCCTGCCTCTTGGGACGACAGAACCTTGCCATTCTGCGTGTGGCGCCAAAACGAATCGTTACGGCCTCGTCATCGCGCTCCTTTAGAATGGCGCGTGGGATATCCATGTGGGTGCACGGCGGTTCGCGCAGGAGGGCTCCAGACACGGACTTGCTTCCCGTTTCCTGTGGCGACCCCAGCCCCTGGCTTGGCAGCCTCGATCAAATACAGCGGCTTCCGGGTGTCAGTACACTTGCCTCGCAGAACGACCCGTACGAACAAGCTTCGTGGGTGCACCGCTCTACGGGGCCGCAGTGTCCATACCTGCCTGCGGTTTAGATGGGGAAACAGGGCCCTCAACACGTCGCGGTCGCACTCCTCCCGGTGCTCCTGGTATAACTTTGGCCCGAGCCGTACGGCCTGGCAGCTTCCATCCTGTCCCGCCGACCACCGTCGTCCCACGCCCGCGTCCGCGCGGCGGGACTCGCTTTAGTGCTCTCAGAGCCGTGGCGGACGTGCGGGCGGACGTGAGAAGCGGCCCTGCTGCGCGCTCGGACGGGGACTTCGCGCATGGGACACCCCGTGCGCGCGATCATGCCCTCCCGCTGCACGCCCGTGAGGTGCAGCCGGGGGTGCGTTGCGGCACTCTATCGACGGCCCCGGGGGCCATCGACGCGATCGTGCGCGCGACGGGTCGCGGCGCGGAAGGATATTAAGGACGTCTTGCGCCATATATCGCGCCCTAGGATGGGACACGGCGACTTGAAAAAATACGGGTTCTAGCGCGCTGTCAACGGCGGACGTTCACGGGGCGCTGGAGGACGATCGCGTAAGGCACTCTACATGCTGCCGACCTGCGTGTAGACGGGATGGGTCCCGTCTCCTCGGGCTGCTCGGGGTGTCGTTCGTACGTTGCCGTTGGGCTGCTGGAAAGCCCGGGGCCGCTTGGAGGTAGTTCGTCCCACCTGGCGCATGCGCCGTTCCCGCATCCCGTAATGTCGCTTCGCGGGACGATCGGACTCGGCGGCGTACTGGGATTTTCACCCTAGCCGCTTACCAAGGTCCAACGGTCGACAAGTCCTTGCCTGGATGCCCCAGCGGCGGCCAGTACATGCACACCTGAGAACGGAAAGCGTGCAAGATTTCACTCAGTCAACTTACTCAGATCGCTGAGACCAAAGCGTCGTCCCACTCGCCGGGTCCATGGGCTGGGGTAGGAGGGGACGTAAGTATTGGGTTCTAGAATATTACGATATCACGAGGGTATGGATGGTATGGATGTGTGGATGCTAAAAGTACATCGCCACCGGGAAGTTCCTTGAGAGATACAGTGTGATGACAGCGCCGCTTCACGTATGCGGGAATGCGCTTGCCGGGTCCAGATACAGCAGTGTACACAACATCAGAGACGGAGGCTCGGAGACGAATAAGGAGGCGCGGGACACGTATACGTATGTACAGTTCATGTCTTGGAATGCACCCCTCGGGGCAGTTGTGAGTAGGCGCGGTGCTTGGGCATGAATAGGTTCGACCCTGGAGTCTTCTTCGCCGGTGGCCGGGACGGTGACGGTGGTGAGCGATTATCAGATTCTACTGGAGGAGCACGCGGAGGACTGGCAGCCGACGTTGGTGGGACTGAAGCTGCAAAATCGAAAGAAGAGGGTCCTGCCGTGGTCGTCCGCACTGCGGCAGCTCTTGCGGGTGCAGGGACGCCCGACGGACCGACCGCCGGTCGGGGTTGACGTGGAACTGGAACAGATCTCACAGTGACGCGAGAGCCAGAGGCAACCGGAGCTTGTGCTGGTGGCGGCGGGAGGCGTGCGCTCGCCGAGTTGCTCACGATGGTCCGCTGTTGGTGGGTCGGTCTTGTCATGAGAGTGCTGTAAACGCCCTTTTGCAGCCTCGCCGCATCGCTTTTCGTTTTCTGGAAAAGTGTCTTGGGGGCCGAAGGTAGACCCCCTGCGCAGATCGTGGTCAGGGCAGCGGGGAGCAATATGACCTGGGAGGTTAACGTACAGCGTGCCTTCTTGGTCGGAGGGAGCTTGTCAGTTATCTTGATTGAAGACGCTTTCTTTTGCTCTTCGTCGCGCTGACGTTTGTTTCTAAGCTTTGCGGTGATCTGCTGTAATCGTTGCTGCTCCTGCTCTTGGCGCCTCTGGTGTGGCGCGAGAACGTAGGAGACGTTAAGGCATGGATGATCCGCATGTGGGACGACGCACATCATATTCCTCTTGCCACGACCACTCGGAGAGGGAGTCTTCGATGGTTTCGACGTCTAGGAGGGGCCAAGTCTTTAGACAGAGCGCTTTCCAGATATCTGCGTCTCGGAGACAATGAGTGTGCATGACACGCATTCGGAGTAATTTCGTACCCGAAGTCAAACTGGCAATGTACTGCAGCGGACGCGTCAGCCACAGCCATATAGTTCATGGAATAGGCAAGCGCACAGGATCTTCCACCTGCAGCCGCCGAAGGGTGTCCGCGGAGCAGCTATTCAAAACCGGGCGAATGAGAGTTTCCGGCATGTCTCCCAGCCTCTCGAAGCCTAAGTCAACCGGAATGAGGGGTGCGGAGAGAACCACCGAGGGTGAGGACGTACTGTCGACATGCGCGGAGGCGACTGGCGGGGAGCTCGGTCAGGTGCCACTCAGCCTGTTCCTGAGGGGATCCTCACCGCGTTGACAATACTGGACTAGAGTGGGAATCCTGCGGCCGCCAGGGTCTGTGTCGTAAGACATCTGAGCGATAGATAGAACGAGGGCTTGTGGACGGTGTGAGAGAGCAGAGCAAGGACGGACGGAGAGGCGTTGGGCGGCTCGGGCTCGGACAGGGCGGCCTCAGACTCGGGTATCTCACTCGCCACACGCGCGCCACGCGAGCCGCTTTCCCAGGGGTGCTTCTCGCGCACGACTGCTTTTGGGTACGCCCAGCTTTGATTGAAGTTTGATCATCCTTTCCACCCCATCTACTCACCACAAAAAACACAAGGTCGTTCTCAGCATCGTTTCTTTGCGGCCTCCGACAAACTACGCAGCATATCAGGGGACATGCACTCAGGCCCGACACGCATCTCCCCCCAGTGCGCTCTCGCGTGCACGCTTACACGCCCGCCGCCCGCACTGTCCTTCCTGTCCCGCTGGCAGCAGGTGTGTGAATCGGCCTCTAACTCGTTCTCGCGGTCGCCCTGCGCCCTCGAACACGGCAGCAGAAGCGCAGAAGCAGCTCCGGCCTGGAGGCCTGACGGCGCAGCGGCCTTCCCGTCACAGTCGCACCCGTACATGTCAACTGATACGGGAAATCCGATGCGAGCTTGTTTCCCCGCTCGACACCTCTCCGGGCACGCCTCTTTTGGGGGGAGCCGCGAAGCATGCGGCATGGTCGCTACTACAACCGAACAATTCTGTCATACCCCAGTCCTCACCGCACGCGCGAGCCTCTGCACGGGAGAAGGCCCGCCCTAGAGCCGGAGGTGGCGTGGAACTCGGTTGCCATATATTACGGAAACGAATGCACAGACTCGTACAGCATGCAGCACGCTAATTCCAAGGAACCTTTTCGTCATGCGCGGCGTCAGATCACCAACACTCCGCCTCGAGCACAGTCCGGTCGCGATACCATGAGAAGGGCAGGAACCGGCCTTGCGACGTCTTGTCCGTTCTGGGCAGCAACCCACTGTGTCGGGATGTGGCTGAGAACTTCCACCTACGGCAAGCCAAGCTGCCCGGAACGGGGAGACGTGAAGTCTGTTCAGTCATCGAACGATCCTGAAACGTGCCCGAGACAGCATGCGCTGGGAGAAGGACCGTGGAAGGGGGCCATTGACTCGCCGGTCCGCTCTCAGACACGTCTCCCACCTTATGGGTCCAGTCGATCTCGCGAGGAACTGCGCTTCCCTGGGCCGCGAAACAGAGTTGTCCCTGAACCGACCGGCAGCCTTCTCAGACTATCCCAGTGGCATTTTTGGCGGGTGCACCCAACGCGCCTCGGTCGAGGCTCACGCATTACGCGATCAGCCCCGTCTCCTGCGGTTCCCAGCGCCAACCCGCGGGAACAGCTCGTGGACATAATTGACTCCTGTCCATGCTTTCTCAAGACTCCGCCAGCACTCCCGTCCCGCATCGAGATTCCCGCCGGGAACACCTACGTACGCATGCCACCGATCCGGGATGCGCTCTAACACGGGAAGCGTTACAGCATTCTCGTGGGTGCCTTGCGGATGCGCGGCAAATATAAATCTCCTGCGCGGCAGTGTACGATGGTGTACACCGACAGCCTCGTCCGCCCGGCTCCTCCCCTCGGCTTCGAGATAACGGCAAACCGACGCCATCGCCATCCATGTTCTATGCTCCAGCCCAGGACGTCCAGCGTCCTACCCACCCACGACTGCATGTCCGCGACGCCCGCGACGCACACATCGTTTTCGAGGCCGTACGGCAAGGGTTGCTCAAGCCTGTCCACCGGCGATTAAATGAGCTCGAGAGGTCGAGCTACATCCAATCCGGGTCGCTGTTTGTCTGGGAGGAGAGCGACGACGAGATGGGGCTAAAACGATGGACGGACGGCCGTGTCTGGAGCCAGTCTCGAATGCGCGAGGTTAGTTTTCAGCGAACCACCGCCGCCCCACCGCCGCGTACTGACCCCGCGGCGACCTCGGCCAGCCCTACCTGTTCTACGACGAGAAGCTCGCGACGGACGAGCCGTCCCCCGAGCCAAAATCGAAGTGAGCGCTCCCATCGCTCGGGCGCAGTGCCTGTCGCTCATTTTAGCTTTGCCCCGCTGCTCCCGCCACCGTCGCCCGCCTGGAACACAGATGCACGTACCGCTTCGTAGAGGGTCCGTCGCGGACGTGGACGTCGTCCGCACAGTCGCACTACGAGCGCAGCGACCACCACCCCCTGGGTCTCGTGAAACAGGCGTACTCTGCATGGGTGTTCACGGCCGTCAACGCGAAGCCGCGCAAGTGGCACCTGACCGCGTACTTCACGTATGCGGACCTACCTAACATACCCACTGTCGACCAGGACCCGCACCTGCGCACAGTGACAGTCCCCCCGGGGATTTACAAGAGCGGCAAGGCTCGCTCAAGAAACTCGGACGCGTCTACGGGCATACCCTCGCCCCCATCCACGCCATCACCAGCAGGCGCGTCCCGCCCATCGTCACCGCTCCACCCTTCTCCGAGAGGGAAAAAAGACGGCGTGGTGCTTCCTTCTTTACAGACCGCCATTGCACATACCCCGATCGGCTTTGGCGGCTCACATCACCGCGCTGTTCCACGGATGGCGGAGGACCAACGGATGATCCAGATGTTGAACTCTCGGCCCATACTGTAGGACAGCGATGGGATTCGTTATCGCCGTTTTTCTTGGTTCTTTCCGCGGTTGTTCGACGGCTATTTTGGGTATATTGCTTTCGGCGCTCTTGGCGCACTCTGTATTTACAGTAGGATAGACTCATGACCGGTTAGATTCACGCGCAAGATGGGTGAGCGAGCGTTCAACACCAGGTCGCCACTGGCGCAGGACGTGACCTGGCGCGGGGGATCAAGACGCACAGGGTGCCAAGCATACTCCAGACCAGGTTAAATAAGGATACACGTACACGTAAATGCATGATACAACAAGATAGCGATGGGGCGGGAGAGCAGGAGGAGATAACGCTAGCCAAAATCAATCCTCTTCGTCGGAAGAGGCGTCGTTTTCGCCCGCGCGTTGCTCCGCATTCATGGCGCCGACTATGTCGTCAGACTGGCCCTTCTGCGCCGCTAGCCGTTGACCTAAATCACGCCGTTATCAAAAACTGCGGGAGAGAGCAAGGGCAGGCCAGGGGCGCACGGATGAGGGTATGTATCGCTTCCTGAGTCTTCCGCTCCAGTTTCGAGAGCTTCTTGTCAAGTTCGCGTTTTAGGTCCCAATTGGGCCGTTTTGGTGCAATGTTGAACAGGTCCTGTGGGAGGCCGCGTAGGCGTGAGTACACACATGCAATCGAAAGGATGGCTGGCTTGAATGGACACATACCAGGTCCTGCGCCCGCCTCTCAGCGTCCTCCGCGATGATCTTCTCCGCAAGGCCCTCTATCTGATGCTCTACGGTGTCCTCCATTTGCACATCCTCGTCGGGTGCATGTTTCTTTAGTGTGCGTGTTGCAGGATCAAAGGACCTATGCTTGATGACAGGCTTAACATCTTCACTGTTCAAAGTGCATGTTCAGCACTATGTATGCTTGCAGGATATCTTCACGACGTACCCAGCCTCGTCTACCACCTCGCCGGCCTTCCTTTTTCGCAAGGCAATCAAGCGTGCTCTCCTAGCTTCAGACGCCTCAGCTAGAGACATAACGGAGGATGAAAGCCCGAAGTGTGATGGTGCTAGGATGGTGGCGGTCGCGGCTACGAACGCGAAGGTAGGCGCCCGATCCTCTGCGGAAGACACGCTGATGACTAAGCAGAGTCGTTGGTCCACACCTCCCGATTCGGCTTGCCGACACTTGTCAAACAACTCCAGCAGTGCTCAGCCTTCGTTCACGCGTCTTAGTCGTCTTGTTCACTTCGAAGCGCTCTCTCACTCGGGCTGGCTTGATTTTTCTGTTAAAGCTCGTGTATTGGATACGGATCTTGTCTAGCTGGCGGCTCGCCAAGTCACGCCGCAACTCATGCTCCAGAGTTGGCGGCAGGCCTGCTTGAAAGTATTTGACAAACACCACAAACACCTTCCGAGGCCATGCGGACCGCACCTATGGAGAGGCTTCAGCGCATCCACAGTACAATCTGCTGCTCAGAAGAAGGGGATTAAGATGGAAGACTATCCTTGCGAGGTCATAAGGTGCGAGAACTAGCGTAACTGGGTAGGTGGCATGCGTTGAGGTGGCTTTCACCTAGAAACTTCTCTATAATTGCCCACATCGGTAAGCTATTCTGTTGTTGACTGAATCTTCCCTTCCCCTAACCGCCTACTATCAAGACCATGGAAAGTCTACTTTGGCTGACCGGTATGCTCATTATTAAAATTACCGCGCGTTGTTTGACCGTTTTGCTGTGCAACCCTCTAGATTACTAGAGGTACCTTTCTCGTACTCTAACATCATAACCATCTCTGATGATCCTAGTTAACGGGTACTATCACGAAAAAAGAGAGGGGTGTGAATAAACAGGTCTTGGACAAGCTGAAGGTCGAACGCGAACGTGGTATCACCGGTACGTTTTGTGAACGATAAAGGTGAATCAGCAAAATAACACCGTAATGCTAAGTTAAGGCACAGACCGCAAGGTAACACCTCAGTCCATGGAGACTCATAGCTTGCCTAAATGATTTGTAGTATGTTTCACGAGAAGGGCGAAAGCAGGTTCCTACTCAACCTAATTGATACACCGGTTTGTAGTCTAGCTGCTCGACCGCGCCTTGATTACTTACTTGAGGCCAGGGACACGTCGATTTCTCTTGGGAGGTAGCTCGGTCTTTGGCCGCATGCCAGGGTGCACTACTGCTGGTCGATGCGTCGCAAGGCGTTCAAGCGCAGTCAATATCCGTTTTTCACGTAGCAAAGGAAAAGGGGCTGACAATCATCCCTGTCCTGAACAAGGTAATGCACAATTATGAATCTAGTGTTATAATTCTGAACTACTAATTCACACTATACTAGATCGATTTGCCCGCTGCGCAACCGGAAGTTGTAGCTAAACAGATGGAATCGACATTCGGTATAGATCCTGCAGACGTCATCAGCATCTCTGCGAAGACCGGTAAGGGCGTCGAGCAGGTATTGCGTGCGATCATTGAGCGAATACCTCCGCCCGTCGGGGACCCGTCCGATCCGCTGAAGGCCTTCCTCTTCGACTCCTCGTCAGTGGTGCTATGTCTCCCCCGTCCTTCTGTTCGCCTACCGACGACTTCCGTAGGTACGACCGGTATCGGGGTGTTATCTCCTTGATGAGCGTCCAAGGCGGGGTCCTCCGAAAGGGCAAGTTTCCCGCGGTCTCTTCTCGACCGAGGGACGTCTGCCTGAATGCGGTATCATTAGGAGACAGAATAGCCTCATGTTTTACGCGGAAGAAGTACGAAGTGACCGAGCTCGGTATCATGCATCCCGAAGAGGTGCCTACCGACTGTCTCCGACCCGGTCAGGTCGGCTTTGTTGCCTGTAGCATGAAGGAGTCCTCCGAAGGTTGCATGCAATTCATTTGCACCTGTATTACTAGGCTAACGTCGCCACATGCGTAGCTCACATCGGTGATACGTTCCACCGGATGGGCCAGCCTGTAAAGCCTATGCCAGGATTCAAGCCGGCGAAGGCAATGGTGCGCCTTAGTTTCCGCGTCTTGTCAAGTTGCCGGTATTCTGACTGCCTTATTAAGGTATACGCGGGCGTGTATCCCGTAGACAGTAACGACTTCTTGAAGCTGGAAGAATCCATTAAACGGGTACGTTCGCGGAGTTTTCCTCCGTCTCGCCGATGCTGAACGGCACAACGTTATCTGCGCGAATAGCTCTCTCTCACGGACCGCAGCGTCGAGGTCACCAGAGACACCTCTTCTGCCCTCGGGCAGGGCTGCAGGCTAGGCTTTCTTGGAACACTGCACATGGACGTTTTCCGACAGCGTCTGGAAGACGAATACAACGCCGACGTCATCATCACGGCGCCTACAGTCCCGTACAAGGGTATGCGTCTCCGCGAACGGGCGCCGCTGCATTCATTCGCTTAACATAGCCCCACGCGTCACTAGTACTTCACAGGGACGGCAAGGAGTCAATAGTGAGCAACCCGACAGACTTCCCAGAGCACGCCGACTTGGCGAGCGGCGGCCGCGCGAAGGCCGTGCAGGAGCCTATCGTGAAGGCCTCTATCATCGTCCCCGAGAGTCAGTACCTGTCGCCCCCTTTCTGTCTTCCCTCCCCCAGTGCACTACATATGCTTCTCTCCCGTCGACGACCCCGTTTCTCGTCTTCCCTTGCGGCCCTGCGTCGAATTGAACTAGACCGAGCTGACGTGCCCCGCGCCCGACGCGCCGTTTTCCTCATGTGCAGAGTTCTTCAGCGCGATGATGGACCTCGTGTTCGAGCACCGTGGGACAGGCCTGAACTGGCACGAGCTCGACGCCGGGGCGGACGACCCCGAGAACGGCCGGCTGCTCATGACCGCGACCCTGCCCCTGGCCGAGATCGTCACGGACTTTTTCGACAAGCTCAAGAGCCGCAGCTCGGGCTTTGCCAGCTTTGAGTTCGTGTCTCCGCCGCTCCCGGTAACTTCGCCTCGCTGATCGGCGTTCGTGCATACCAGCTACGAGGATGCGGGATACCAGACTAGCGAGATGCGCAAGGTTCGTGGCGCGTGGCGCCCGGCGTGTGGGTCGAGGGATCGGAGGCTGACTCCTCTCTTCCAGATGACCTTCTTGCTCAATGGGAGGCCTGTGGACGCGCTTGCGCTCATCGTCCACGCCGACAAGGCTGTGAGCGTCGGCCGCCATTGGGTCGATAAACTATGTACGTGCCCATGCTGCGTCCCAGTGCCTTGCTCGTTGCCAACCTTCCTTCGTCTTCCTAGTCAAGGTGATCCCTCGCCAACTGTTCGAGATCCCCATTCAGGCCTCTATCGGCAGCAGAATCATCGCCCGGCGCACGCTGTCTGCCATGCGCGCCGACGTTACCGCCGGTCTCTACGGAGGTGCGTGCTCGATGTGGCCTGCATTATTGAGAGTGTTAATGCTTTAGGTACAGGGCATTATGAGCGCAAGCTGAAACACTTGAACAACCAAAAGGAGTCGAAACGCAAGATGAAGCGGGTTGGGAAGGTCGACCTCCCCCAGGAGGCGTTCTTCGATCTGCTTAGCAAGTGATATCGTCGGGAAGGCAGCAGCCGTACCCTTGTCACTGTGCCTTCATCCGATTCTTATCCCAACACGACGTCGCGATGACCACTCACCGCAGACAACTACCACCCCGCAGGTGCGGTATATCTGCACACAGATACCTTATCCCTTTTACCGTAATGGTACGCTACCCCTGCCACTATCTCATGCATCGACAGCGAAGCATGTTCGTCATACCTGGTCATTACCAACGGAGATGAACGCGGGCCCCCTCGCGCAACCCGAGTTCCCAAACGCCTAGAATCAGGTGCGTACAAAAGCAACGGCTGCGCGATGGCCGAACGTGCACCCTCCGCAGATGAAGGCCGAATCCTGTGCAGTGAGAGCCCCGCGCACGGCGAAATATCCACCTCCCCGAGTGACCCTCCCTGGCCCCTGGGTATGCCAAGACCCCCGAGTGGGAGTGCGAATCCGTCGCGGTGCCGCGTTTCAAGCTTTATGGGCGCTCACTTCGTGGCATCTGTACAGGCGCAGCGGTGCACGTCTGCACAGCGCACGCCCCCGGCTGATGGCCAGGGCCGTAAGCTATCAAGTTACAGTTATCAAGCATCAGTCCGGGGCCATCATCCGACAATGCGCATTGGCACGTCGCGCGCATTCTGCCATGCTCGCAGTCAACTTTCGGGGTGCAGCGCATGACGACATGCATATGGACGCGCGAGGAGGATAGGACTGCGCTAGAAATCTTCCGGAAAGCTCACGATTTGGGATGCCCGCCAACACCGACGCTCCCGATGTGATGGTGCGCGGACGTTGCGAACGTCGTCGGTTGATGGCGAACGACGGATAGCTTGCACCACGGCTGGCCTCGTCGCGGAATGTCGTCCCAAGCCACTTTCGAGCAGGCGCCGGCCGGTATTTGCTATGTATTGAGCTCTTTGACAGCTCGACGCAGCCTTGTCGATCCCCCGCGGCGTAGCTCGCTCGTCGACGCGAGCTGTGTATCGATCCAACGCCGCGAGAGCATCATGCGCAGCCACTAGGATCATTATCTATGCTCAGTGTCTCCAATCAGCAGACCTCGCATTTGGGCGTTGGGGTTAGGTTGGAGAACGGTTCTTTGCCTCGCTGGCCGATATCAGTCAGTCCATCGAGAAGCCCTAAAATTGGTCGCAAAGCCTCGTTCTGGGTGGGGTCACCTAGCAACGACGAACGTACTAATTCCCTCGCGTCGCCCCGGCGTAAAGGAGGCCTCTGCTGTTTACGTGAAATGCGGGACGGCTGGCGAGGCGGACGTGCCGAAAGACGTGCTGGGGGGTGCGCACATCACGATCGACGGGGCAGTCGAGAGGAACGCGGGGCGGGCGAGGCCCGTGCGATCGAGTCCGAGGCGATTTTGAGGCATTTTTTGAGCGGGGGCGTGCGGAGGGCGCGTTGCAATTGGGCGGCGTCGGAGACGGCTATCGTCGCGCTAGAAACCCGGGCTCTTTCCAGAAGAGAGCGTTGATCCGTGCGGTGTGCCCGTTTGCTCCCTCTCCTCCCTCTCCGCCGTGCACGTTCTCCGCGCGGTAGGGGCGCACAGCGACTCTCTCGCTGCCTGCATCTATCAGATCAGGAGCTGGGGCGGTGGCTGATGCTGGCGGTGGTGTATGGCTGATGGCGCGCGGAGCGAGTCGCTGTCGAGGCGGAGGAGAGCGAGCTGGGTGAGCCAGATTAACCCAATCAGATGCGGGCGTCTACCGTTAAGGGGTGTCCATATCGGGCATGGGCGTTGACAGATGTTACCACGGCGACGGACCGTCCCCGGCGGACTCTGGGCGATAAAAGGCGCAGCGGCCCATCGCCGCCCCCCATCCGTTCCTCTCCCTTGTCGAGCTAGTCCTCTTTGCTGCCAGCGCACCACGAGCAGGGTACGTCGTTTTCTTCTCGCCGTCGTTTCTCGCGATGAGCTCGCGCTGACATTTGTTCCAGTCTCGAGTCGGTTACTTCGTCCTTCGCTAACTATTCCTGAACTCGTGCCCGTTCACCCCACATTCGCTTTATCTTCAAGTTCACGATGCGTTTCTCCACTCTTGTCGCCGCTCTCCTGCCCGTCGGTGCCGCGCTCGCCCAGACTACTCACACCATCAAGGTCGGCGAGAACGGAACGTTGACCTACAACCCCAGCTCGTGCGTGCTCCGCTGCCCGCGGCCCTGATCGTCGACGTCGGTCCCGCTGACATTGCTGATCCCACGCAGCATCACTGCGAACAACGGCGACACGATCGAGTTCCAGTTCCTCTCCAAGAACCACACCGTCACGCAGTCCACCTTCGCCTCGCCATGCTCTAACATCACGGATGCTACCGGCACCGTCACCGGTGTCGACTCTGGCTACCAGGCCGTCGCGGCCGATGCCTCCTCTTTCCCCGTCTGGAGCATCACCGTCAACAACGCCTCGACACCCCTCTGGTTCTACTGCCGTCAGGCAAAGTGCGTCATAACCCATTTCCAGCGCTGCAGCCATTCAGTCGGCTAACCCGTATTTTCCGCAGGCATTGCCAGGCGGGTATGGTCTTCGCCGTGAACCCCACGCAGGACAAGACGTTCGACGCCTTCAAGACCAAGGCCGCCACCTCCACCGCCGTCGACGGCTCCGCTGACGCGTCGTCGGGTGCCGCTGCCGGTGCCTCCGGCTCTGGCTCCGCCGCGGCTGGCGGCTCTGCGGCCAGCACCGCTGCCGCCGGTGGCGCGTCCCCCGCAACTGGCACCGCCGCCGCCGGCGCATCTGGCTCGACCCCCTCGCCCAGCGCATCGACAACCGGCGCACCCAACGGCGCGGGCATCGTCCGCGCCGGCGCGAGCGCGGGGCTCCTCACGCTCGTCGGCCTCTCGTTCGGCCTGCTCCTCTGAGCGCCGCATCCGATCTAGCCCGGGCTTAGTCGGTGACCCGCGCCCGTGCGCGGGTCGGATTGGGCTCACCGCGCGGCGCCGGGGAGGGAGGGCAGAGTTGGTTTTCTCTCTGGGTTTCGGAGCGGACTTCATGGGGATTGGACATTTTTACGCGCACGATTCAGGCGGTGCGGCGCGGCGCGACGCGCCGTGCACGTTCCACACACGCAGCTCTAGTTAGCATTTCGCCCCTGCGCTATGCGCGGGGAGGACACTTAGCTCAGTAACCTACTGTCACTGTGTTGCTGGTAGTACATAGCTTATTCAAGGGATCGGCTCACGCTTCACGAACGGCGCTATGGCGTGCGTGCGGATATGATGTGCGTAAGTTCAGGCTGCGGACTCGATGTTGCGAGTGACAGGTGGGCCGGCGTTGGTGCAGTTTTTCAGATAGATTGTGTCGGATGGTTGCGCGACAGACATGGATGTGATGATCATCCTTCCCGTTGATCTGTCGATATTGACATTGTCGCCTCGCCAACGCCCTGATTGCACTACTATCCCACGACAGCCAATGCACACTTCGCCACTCAATGCACACCCCCCATTCCGAGCTCCCTCCTTCCTCCACGACTACGAAACTTGTGGGGTAGATAGAGTATCCGTAATGCACGTAGTGCCTCCAGTATCGAAGGGAAAAGTGGCGGAATGGCCCTTATAGGAGGGAAATACGCGATTTCTGGGGTCAATGTACACAAAAACCCGTCTGGTGACACTTAGATCCTCGTCCCAAGTCTCATCCGATAGTTTTCGGCTCTGGTCGTCAGCTTTTGTATACGTTTATATACCATGTTTATGGAGTCCGATCTGGGTTTTAAGTACATAGGGATTGTCCCGAGCCATCCGTCGTCGTGGAGGGACTGAGGGAGTGACAATTTCAAACTCCGTCGGACGGGCCAGCCAAGCGGATGGATCAGAGATGTATGCGGCGGCTGCGCGCTGGGCGACCGAGGAGCGACAGAGAGTGCACACCTCTGCACACCTGCACTGATGGGCGTCCGGCAGAGACATGCCGAAGCGGAGCCTGAGTCCAATGATGTGACTAGGCGTAACGAGGGTGTGCATTACATGGCGGATTTGAGGTCGCCCAACCGGAATCGTTCCGAGCATCGAACAAGCTTGTTCTCTGGTATAAAAATTATATGGGTATGTAGAGGAGACATTTTCACACAACCCTACCCACTTTGGGGGTTGCCTTTCCAGAGACGCGGGAATAGTGACCGGAATACCTAAAATGCGTGCATTGGCCGTCGTGGGATAGTAACATATTGACCTGGACGCTAGACTTTATAACCACCGACCTGGTCCGACCAGAACGCCTAGGGCCCACCCGCGGGGTGCTCGGAGAGGGGCCGACGAAGATGGCGACGCGATGATTAATGTCGAGTCCACGCTCGCCGGTCACCGTGAAGTGTGAAGCGTGTTTGCGTGCGCAGCTCACTAAGCTCGAGTACGTACGCGTACGTATGGGGCACCGCG
Organism: Trametes meyenii; assembly: GCA_022606255.1. Taxonomy (NCBI): domain Eukaryota; kingdom Fungi; phylum Basidiomycota; class Agaricomycetes; order Polyporales; family Polyporaceae; genus Trametes; species Trametes meyenii. The sequence continues at coordinate 2,139,161 of JABYQG010000005.1, read as the reverse complement.
CGGAAAACGTCAGGCAAGTGTGAGGTCGGTTCGGGCGAAAACAGGCGAAAACCTGAAAGTCGAGGCTGTCGTCAATCGTGAGGCGCGGGGATTACGCGGAAGAACGATAGATAGCCTTCTTGTGGTTACTTATCGGCCGTCGACATTCTGACACACGGACTGGTATCAGTGTTAGTGACTTTTTTTTGGATCCGGGGTATACTACATTACATAGGGTAGTCTACATGCAGTGCTTTAACAGCCATCTGCGGGTCTGTGTCCTCCCGGTTTTTAGATGGGCCGGGACCCATTGTGCGCATTACGAGCGATCCTCGACCGCCTGTGCTGGTATTAGTGACTTAACGTCTAGCACTGATAGTTCTTGTGCGACAAACGGGTTGCAAATATTGTGTGGTCAGCCACGCGCCGGGGGATTAATTATCAGACTAGTTATATGGTCTGAACTTGTGGCCGTACTGGGATGGGCGCGCGTTCCTCGATTTAATTTTGCACCAGAACCGGTGCCAGCAAGCCCATAAAGAAACAGGCAAAAACAAAAAGTCAAACCTATACATCTTAGACTCGCTCGTGCCATAGACGCGCACCCGGATCTGGTAAGCGTGCTGCCTTTCGTCCGACGTACATAAAGCAGCTCTTCGCGCAGACATGTTAGCTCTCCAAGCTTGAGCTAGTCAAGCAAACGATATCAATATGTCGTTGGGTCCATTCAGGTTGAGGCGTGCTCTACGAACGATCATGAGAGGTAGAAGACCCGCCGGAAGCCGCAGATGGTCTAGAGAGTGCGGGCGACGCGGCTGGTACAGGGACGAGTGGCGGGACGGACTTGAATTCCAACGCGAGCGGCGGCACCCCAGGCCCGTACAGCGGGAGTATTGCCCGCCCATCCCGCATTGTGGTGGTCGTTGTGGCATCTTGGACCCGCTGAAACCACACAGGCACCCTGGCCTCACTGCACCCCTCAGAGCGAGGCTCCGTGTCCAAGTCCGGCCCGGTTTTATTCTTGGACTTCGCACGCACGCAGATCGAGCAGTCGCATTTCGAGGGTGGGGCGGGGGGAGGGGGAGGTAGGGACTCGTCCGGAGGGTGAAAGGAGGGCCACATGTCGTCCACTAAGTGAGGACAAGTGTGAGTGGCGTGCAGCGCGGGGCCTATAAAGATTTATGCGGCAGAGATCAGCGATGTGAGAACAACTTTGCTTAAGGATCTTGAGACCGACCGCCCGTCGTCTTGATGAAATCCTGGGTTGCTTTGCTGAGAGCGGTCCCCCGGACTGTACTAGGGGTCCGAGGCCGGGGCGTTTGGAGCGGATGCGTGGCCTTGTTACGGAGTTCGTTGAAGAAACGAGAAAGATCGAATGTGGGTTCGCCTTTTGAATCGGGTGCGGGGGAAGACGTGCTGGTCCGCTTCACCTTGGGCTTATCCACAAAATCATTGTAGAATTTCTGGAACCGCGTAGGGTCGATAAACCGCGCAATCTAAGCAATGGATACTCACTTCGCCGTTCGAGCCAGACTCTCGTTGGTTAGACCCTTCACCGGCCTCTTCGCTGGCCACTTCACAAGTCTTTTGACTATCCTCTTCTTCGCCAGACCTCTCCCCGTTCACGTTGGGTTCTACGTTGCCTGCGATTGAATGACTGCGACGCGACGCGTCTGGATGCGTCTCTAATTCTATCTGCGGGGCAGGAGCGGAAAAGTCTTCGTTCATGCCGGACTTGACAGGATACTCTACAGCGCTGGAGGCTGAGAGTGACGTATTGAGAGCCGGGGTAGTTCGGCGTGTCTTCTGCATGGGGTGTTCTGGTGGTCCGTCGGAAGGTCTTCTCTTGAGGGAACGTATGTTGACAGCTGGCTGCGCGGGGAGTAGATTTTGAGACTTTCGAGATTGATGAAGGTACCTCGCCACTCACTTGAGATAATTCTGGGGGCAGAGAAGGCGCCTGGCGGCAGGATGGGGGACCCTGGGCGACCATCCTACCAGCCTACGAACTCATGTAGGGGAGAGAGACGGAGATGAAGGGCGTGCTCGAGGCCCCATGCACCCCTGGCACTGTCTGTTATGTAGTTGCCCACGATTTACATGATATAGGAAGCGAGCCGACCCTGCATTGAATGCAAGACGGTCCGCTACCCATCCTCCGCGCGCCACGGGAGGCGATGACTCTACAGCTTTTGACGTAGATGGAAAGAGTTGCCATTCTAGCTAGCGAATAATTAAGCGACTCGGCAAGCGGTTAAAGAAGCAGCAAACGTTACGGTACCTGAGGAGAGCACGGACAAGAACTCCTGCGACGTCGGTAAGCTAAAAGCTCAAGGTTGTGTAGAGTCTAGACCTATGTCCTACCCGGACCAGCCCTTACACGGTACACTGAGGTCGCACAGTGGGGTATGGATCACTCAGTATATGGGATGCATACCGAGGCAAAGTCCAAGGAGTCTCGGTCCAAGCATGAGTCCCGCGTAAGAATTTGAATGATTGCCATTTGTCTCATTGAAAGGCGAGTAAAAACGGTGTCTCTTTTCGAGATTCCGAATTCTTGTGTATATAGCAACATTTCTCTTCACGACTGCCAGAAGCAAGCAAGGAGACAGAAGACAGAAAGGCTTTGTTCGAACACGCAAGGAGATGGTTAACTTGAGCAGCTATCACTATCAGGCACGGTCACCCCGCGAAAGGGCAAACCCCGGTGGAAAAACGTGGCACGGGCAGTGAGCGGGCGGTGACATCATCGGCCGTCGACACGCCGCTCGAGCGTCCGACCGTCCTCTGATGGGCCCAGAGTCCGACGAGCCTGCCTCCCTCAAAGCCAGGTCCTCGTCCTCTCTCCAGTCCAGCCCATACCCTCGCACACGACGCCCGGCCTGAGGACGACGGCGACAGCGACGAGCACCCGCTCGCTCGACGACATACAGCATGCTGCGGATGGTGCCTCTCCCGACGAGGCCATTCCACGCCCGACCGTCTCTGCATAGAGCCTTGTCTCTTCCGGCGCACTCCCGTCTCGCCCTTACCGGACGTTTTAGAGCCCCCCGAGCGAAAACATATGCCACGGACGCGTCACCTTCTAGTGCCGCCAAGGTCACCTGGCGATGGCGGACAGCCGCTCGTTATACCTTATATCTCCTCGGTTCGTCCGTCGTCGGTCTAGGTGTTTTGACTGGTGCCATCTTCCTTCATGACGCATTCACCTACACCGAACGTGTACGTCGAGCCGCCTGCATTGCACTCACCTGCATGCACATACTAATCGTCACGCAATAGAACATCGAGGGCGTCCCCGTCTCCCCGCGTGCCTTGCATCCCGAACGCGGCGGTCCCAAGAACCTTCCCGTCCTCTCACGGCTGCTAAGCGATATTGAAGATGACGAAAAGCGCGAGCTTGTCGGTAAACCGCATTTGGTTATAGTCGGAGGTGGCTGGGGTGTACGTACTTGCTATATGTGTTCCCGGACATCTCAATGCTCACATCGGCGTACCCCGTCAGGCTGTCGGGGTTCTTGACAAACTGTCTCCCGGAGACTATCATATCACCATCGTGTCTCCAGAAACGTACACTACATTCACTCCTCTCTTGCCCTGTAAGCCCTACTTGATTCTTGGCGTATTCGGTCCATTGAAACCAAACTGTTGCAGCGGCTGCGGTTGGTACTGTCTCTGTGCGCTCGCTTGTCGAGCCGCTCCGGAAAATAGCGGCCCGTCTCCAAGGACATCTAATAAATGCGCGCGCCGTCGATCTTGTCATGTCGGAACGCCTACTGGAAGTAGAAACCATCGTCCCCGACGGTAAAAGCGAGCGCATGTATATCCCGTGAGTACGATTGTGGATTGCTTAGGACGCTGCAGCCGATTGACTGAGCCGTGTGTAGTTACGACAAATTGATTATCGCTGTCGGCTCTACGTCTAGCACCCACGGTGTACCCGGCTTGGAGCACTGCTTCCAGTTAAAGACCATCAGCGACGCCCAAGCTATCAGGAAACGGATTATTGGTACGTGCCCCGTGCTGTGACTGTACCCTTGCCATTCTCAACTGTACACCAGACAACTTTGAAGCCGCATCGCTGCCGACCACGACGCCCGAGGAGCGCCGCCGGCTTCTCAGTTTTGTTGTGTGCGGTGGCGGTCCTACCGGTGTTGAAACGGCTGCGGAAATTTATGATTTATGCCAGGAGGATTTGATTAACTACGTGAGCATTCACTATGGTTGCGACCTTTCGACCTCTCAAGATCGGTGTACTGAACGGACCGCAGTTCCCCAAGATCTGTCGAAAGGAAGTGTCGATACATCTCATCCAGAGCCGGGAACATATCCTCAATACCGTGCGTATGTCTTCAAACGCTGTACGACCAATACTCAAAAGACCGTTACAGTACTCGGAAGCTATCTCGCGTTACGCAGAGAGCAAGTTCATGCATGACAGCATCGACCTGGTAACATCCGCTCGAGTGCAATCTGTCGGACCCGAAAGCGTGACGTACTCTGCGCGATCTGCAGACGGTAAGATGGAGACGCACGAGATTCCGACCAACTTCGTATTATGGAGCACGGGAATCGCCATGAACCCGTTCACGCAGCGCGTCGCGGATCAGTTGCCCAACCAGGTACACAAGAAGGCCATTGAGGTTGATGCGCATTTGCGGGTCAAGGGCGCGCCCTTAGGTGAGGTGTATGCGATCGGCGACGCGAGTACTGTAAGTAGAGGTAGCGTGCAGGGCGTGTATGCAGCGTCGAGCGGTGAATACTCCCCAGATCGAGACGTCCGTGGTGCCCTACCTGCTTGAGCTCGTTGACGAAGCGGACAAGAACAACGACGGCAAGATCGACTTCCATGAGTGGGAGATCATGGGTACGCCCTCCGCATTCCGCACGTTTCCCGTGGAGTACCATCTGACCCGCGCCGCGGTGCAGTCGCGCGCATCAAGAAGCGCATCCCGATGGCGGAGGAGCAGCTCCTGAAAGTCCGCGAGCTCTTCGACCTGTACGACTCCGATGGGGACAACAGCCTCACTCTAAACGAGCTCGCGGTTCTCCTCCACGAGATCGGAAACAAGATTACTGCGCTACCTGCGGTAGGCCCCACACACCCTCTATGTTTTCTTCCTCAGCACTGACCGTTCCTATTCCCTCTCCGCCCACTTGGGACCGGCACGCAGACCGCGCAGGTCGCGTCGCAGCAGGGAAAATACCTCGGCAAGAAGCTCTCGCGCGTCGCACAGCGCAGCGCAGTGCTCGAGGCGAACGGACTGCGTCCCGAGGAGGCGGATGAGGCTGTCGCAGGCCCGTTCCGGTACCTGCATCTTGGCTCGCTTGCGTACATCGGGAACGCGGCCGTGTTCGACCTCGGCCGGTTTTCGTTCATGGGCGGGCTCGCGGCCATGTACGCGTGGCGGAGCGTGTACTGGAGTGAGCAGGTCAGCATGCGCACGCGCGCGCTGCTCATGATCGACTGGATTGTCCGGTAAGTGGTATTTTTCTGAGCACGAAGGACGAAGCTGACGCGGCGTGAGTATAGTGGTGTGTGGGGCCGCGACTTGTCGCGCCTTTAGACCGTACTCTGAGATATGTCGGACTGCAATCTGCGTTTGGACAGGACACGACCAAAACGAACAGAGGCCGTGCTGTACATGTGCTCCGTGGACCGCGAACTGACATGCCCTGGATCTATTCCTGTGTATAGACTATACCGTACCGTCGCCCTGTACTACCTTGCTTACTATTGCCTATTGCACCCACCCCTCTCGCTGTCCTTGCTGTCTATAGGTCGACGGATATCAAGGCAGCACAGGTGCACCGGTGCGAGAAGGCCCGCGAAGCCCTTCAGGAATTTCGATATCTGACAGATTGCTATTCAAAATCCAACAAGGGGTTTGTCACCGCTGTTACAATCGACCTTTGTCTTACTGCTCGTAGGTGCGCCGCCGTCTGGCACATCTTCTGTTAGTGCCGCGGAGGGGCCACCCTTCAACATACTTCCCTGAAACGATCCCGCTTCATATGAACCAGAACTTCGCCTAAACAGATACGCCCGCTGCGGTCTGCCAGGCGTCTGTACGTACGCCCCAAACACCAACAACGTGACAAAGTTGGAAGCAATGCGCACAATGTGGCATGCTTGTAGCATGGCCGCCCGAACGGCAACGATCGCGCTCAGAATGGACCCGTCGCAGTGCTATTGGGTGTTTCGATATAAGTCAGGGGTGGCCTCTCCGGACCTTCTCGACCATCGCCATGAACAAGGTCCCAGTCGAACTCCTTACGCTCATCTCCTTCTACGCCTGCACCGACGGCGGCCAAACCGGATGCGCGCTCTCGCTTGTGTCCCAGCGGGTCCGCGAGGCCTCGCGCCCCGCCCGCTTCTACGCCATTTCACTTACGACCTCCCCCACGCAAATCCAGCCCTTCCTCGACTGTCTCGAGAAGGAACGCGGCCGCTCACGCGACATGGTCCCGCGCGTCCGCCACCTCTGCCTCTCGCTCTTCGGCCAAGGCCTCGAGACGAGCCCGCACGGCGCAAGACCTGTTCCCCCAGGGCAAACACTCACTACAGCTCCCGCCGCCCCAGCGCCCGCGGGCACACCCATGACCCGCGCCGAGTTCCTCGCGTCTCTCCAGCGACGCACGCAGCACTGGCGCGCCGCCCAAGAGGGCCTCGACGAGCAGTACGGCCGCGTCATCCCCGCGCTCATCCGCGCGGTCGCCCCGGACCTGCACACGCTCGCGCTCATCCAGGTGCAATGGCGCAGCGGAAACGCGGGCCGCGTGCGGGGGTGCTCGTTCCCCGCCCTGCGCGAGCTCACGCTGCTCGGGGGCGACCCGAGCTTCCTCCCGCTCACGCCGGCCCCGGGCGCTGAAGATGAAGACGAAGACGAAGATGAGGACGCGGGTGGACGTCCGCTGTACCCCGCGCTGCGGCGGCTGCACCACGTCCTGGCGTGGGTGAACAGGGACGTCGACTTCACGCAGTGGGCGGCGCACGCGCCAAACGTGACGCACCTGCGCGTTTCCCGGATGGACTCGCACCCGCAGATCACGGTCAGCACACTCGAGCAGGTCCTCAGCAGTACGTTGTCGGCCACCGGGTCCCCGCGCTTTCCGTCTGACGGCGATGTGTTCGTTGTTCATCTATTGCGGTTACAGGTCGTGCGGAGGCCCAACCTGAAGCATTCTTCCCGCACCTGGAACGAGCCATTATCGAGCCGCACCCGGAGCCGCCGCCCGACGCACGCATGAGCATGGCGCACGCGACGTTCTGCGAGTTCCTTGATAATTTGCGGGAGCTCGCAGAGAGAGCACGAGTGCCCGTGAAGGTGCTGCCGCCGTGTGAGTCGTCGAAGCCCGCCCCTGACCAAGATGTGGCTCACCAGCGGGCAATCCCGCGCGTGAAGCGGACCTGGCTGGGACGCGTCGAGGGCGCTGGGGTGGGCTGTTGGGTCGAGTAGACTGTAGATAATAGAAGTCTAATTGGGAGGAAAAGGCTCCCAGAATTTGGAGAATGTGGCAGGTTTCGGTCTAAGAATAGCCCACCATCTAAACGTGTTTCCCGTGTACGCGGCGGATTTCGATTTCCCTAGAAAGGTCCGCGACGGGAGTAGCTTTCAAAATCAATTAATACACGTCAAATACCACCTCGACGGACGCCGCCTGGAGATAGTTGGCCCACCCGGGATACAACGCCCTCATCCACAGCCCGACCATGTCGCCCGGCCGCAGCGCCTCGATGAATCCATCCCCAGTGCCATACCCGTTCAAGGCAGCATCCTCGGTATCGAGAGTGTCAGCCGCCGCCCACTCGACGTGGTACTCGGTAAACTCTCTCTTGGCGACGCGGTTGCACTGTACGAGCCAGGTGAACGAGTTGGATCCCGGGCGGGCCACGAGGGTGTAGCCTGCCTCCTCTAGCGGTCGCTGCGCGTCTTTGGGCTCGCAAACTTTGAGCCGGAGCGCATCCTCCACATTATGTGGATCCGGCATCGTCGGGCGAATGATGCACGCCTCGTACCACGAGAACGCGCCTTGGAAGGTGTCTGTTAACCGTGCGGTGAGACTCATTGAAAGCTGCAATGACAACGGAAGCACACAGTCGCAGTGCGCCGCTGGCACTCACTACGATGCTCCCCGCCCCACCCTTGATCATGGCTGGTGATATTCCACGTCACCCGTCTCGCGCGCCACGTCTCCCCGGGATCCCCAGGCGGTAATGGAGGGGTGAGCACACACATGCGCGCCGCACAGTTACTACCGCGGACGGGACACCCGCCGGACGCCGTGAGGATTAGCTTCTCGCCGTCGTGGGCCCCGGAGACGGAGGGGTAGTATTCGGCGAGAGTCATAATCTCGAAGATGAGCTCGACGGGGAGGCCGAGGTGTGCGAGGATGGCACGCACGGCGCGGAGAGCGGCCAGCGACTTGGGGTCCGTAAATTGGGGCCTTTGGCCTTGCCATTCGCCCGCGCTGAGATTTTGGCCCATTGGAGTGCCAACTTGAAGCTTGAGCTTGAGGATTTGTGGTCGCACCGGCAGTACTATGGCATTGGCATAAAGCGATATCATGTTTATGCACGCTGTCACTCGACTCGTTGAACTGCCCCAGTGACAGATCGTTCTCAACGATCAGATTTGGTCAGATCTGGTCTCTCTCGACATGATTTGGGCGCTTCAATCATTCGTGCTCTCCCATACTTGGCAGGTTTTATTCAACCCACTTCCACCACGAGAGCTATTACTACGCGGTGTCTGCTACAGTTGATTGTAAAATCAGTCCTCAAACACTAAGAGTTGTACGCGGGACCCTCTGAACTATAAAATGCGCATATAGGGCGATTTACGTGTAAGCTCCTTCCTGTATCGGCTTTCCCTTTTCAATCCGTGCTGGTGGTAGTACTTACCATAATCACAAGATTGACCAAATGCACCTCGATATCCTAGAGGCACTCGGATACTCTTGAATTTCTGGCTGTTCGAAGATTTGCAACGTTGTAAATGGTACAGGTACGACGGCATGGATCTGGCGGCGTCAATCAAAGCAGGTAGGCCAACAGCTCGCCGTGCCAGCACGGACCGTGGCGAGCACTCCAGGCCCTCAACCATCTGAGTTTCACAGGAGATAGTATTGCTACCTGCTATCAATGTGATTTTTTGAGCATGGCACAACAGCGTTTAAGATGATAACATCCCTATACACTATTCCAAAGTCCAATTGCTGACGACGGATCAGCATCCGAGGAGTCTACCTCACTGACGACTTTGCGTTCAAAGGCCGAAATGAACCAGCGGGGAACTGTTCCTCAGGAGATGCTGTAAGCACTACTTGTTCACAATTCGCTCAGCCTTCTCCACGTCCTTATGGCATGGCATTTCAGAGCAGATGTACTGGGGCGGTCAACTTGATACGAAACAACGAAGGGGTACCTAACAGGCTCGACGTACTGCCCCACTTGCGCCCGTTACGGCGTGCTGCGACACTTAGCCATTAAAGGGCCTGATACCGTGTAAGATGTCTGGAGTGCTCCCGTTCCGAGTCGGTGTCTACCAATCCTCGGTTTATCACTTTTTCTTACAACACTTCTATTGCATCTCTTCAACGCTGAACATGGGCCTCCAAAATACCTCATGAGGTGACTCTCACTGCCTGTGTGAGGGAGGGGATTTACAGTAGCTCCTGCAAAGAGAGAAGCACTAGCGCATCAACAAAATGTTCTTCGCTCTACGCATAGGCGCGGTCGTTCACATCGAGAGACCGTCTCTGGGAAATGCCGGAAAACCAATACCACAGACTTATGTCTTCGTTACCGCCCGTCAACGCATTACGACTAGCGGATGCAATGATACGCCAATCGAAAGGAGGATGCGGGGGAGAGAGCACCACAGCTGCAACAATCTCCCCTTGAGTCGCTGATATCTCCCACACGTCTTCTCCATTGTGGTCCCCCGGCATCCCGGAAAAGTCGGACGGAGCTTCCGCGAACAATCGCCGCACAGCATGTTGACAGATGGGTCCCAGTGAGGGCCGCGCCCGCTGCGGTCTGCTCCCTGGCGCCGGACATACCGCGCGGACGAGTGTCCCAACAGCGCCGGTGCAGATCGCTGTTGGCGGCAGACCACTCGCTGCTCGATGCGACGGCGGCGGGTGCGAGTACGTTCTCCTGGCTCCAGTCGCCATGGCCTCCGAGAGCCCGCAGAAACTACTTAGCACGACTCCATGGACCCACCGGAACGGCCCATAGCGCCTGATGGCATCCGCGATCAAACCCGCAACCGAACGTAGTATATACCGTCCTGGCAGTTCTCGACTGTCCGACAACGCTCCCCTCATCCTCTCTCCCAAGTCGACATGGACAGGCTCGCGGTCGAGCTTCTCACCCTCATCTTCTCCTACGCATGCACAGACGGCGGCCAGACCGGCTGCGCCCTCTCGCTCGTCTCGCGCCGCATCCGCGACGCCTCCCGCCCCACCCGCTTCTACTCCGTCTCGCTCACCACCTCCCCCGCGCAAGTGCAGCCCTTCCTCGACTGCTACGAAAAGGAGCGCGCCCGCTCGCGCGAGATGCTCCCCCGCGTGCGGCACCTCTGCCTCTCGCTCTTCGGCCAAGGACTAGACCTGCCTTCGTCCCAGGGATGTCCGCTCGCATCCAACCCTGCCACCCCACCACAACCCCCAAGATCGCGCGCCGAGTTTCTTGCGTCCCTCCAGCGGCGCACGCAGCACTGGCGCGCCGCCCAAGAGGGCCTCGACGAGCAGTACAGCCGCGTCATCCCCGCACTCATCCGCACCGTCGCCCCCGACGTGCACACCATCGCGCTCATCCAGCTGCAATGGCGCAGCGCGAGCCTCGTGCGCTGCCACTTCCCTGTCCTCCGCGAGCTCACCTTGGCCGGAGGCGACCCGAGCTTCCTCCCGTTCGCCTTCTTGCCGACAGACAGGCCGCTCTACCCCGCGCTCCAGCGGCTGCACCACATCCTCGCGTGGGTGAACCGCGACGTGGACTTCACGCAGTGGGCCATCCACGCACCGAACGTGACGCACCTGCGCGTATCCCGCATCGACGCGCACCCACACATCACCGCCGCCACGCTCGACCAGGTCCTCAGTACGTATCCTCCTCCTCTTCCTCCTCCCCCATTTCCTCTGCAGCCTAGCCTAACCCAACCTATGATGATACCAGGCGACGCGCACCACGACGAATACTTCCCGCGCCTCCGCCGCGCGATGATCGAGCCGCACCCCGCGCCGCCGCCCGAGGCGCGGATGAGCACCGCGCACCTCGTCTTCTGCGACTTCCTCGCGTACGTGGACGACCTCGCCGGGCGCGCGCGCGTGCCCGTAAAGGTGCTCCCGCCGTTCCGCCCGCCGCGGCTCGCGTCCGCGGACCGCGCGCTCCGCCCGCATCAGGTCTGCGTGCGCCGCGTCAAGAAGGAGTGGCTCGAGCGCGTCGGCGGCGGCGACGGGTGCTGGCAGGAGGGCATGCATGGTATTGGCAAGCCGGACGTGCCGCTGGAGTTGGCGCCGGCGCCTGGGAGGCAGTTCGCCGTGGGATGCTGATTGAACGTTCGAGTCGTTGCGGGTGGCGGCTTGAACTTTGAGGCCCTGGCGCGGACGCTGCGGTCGGCGAGCGCGGGGGTTGTGGAGAAGGTTGGACGCTGGGGGACCGACGAGGCTGGACGCTGGCGCTGTTCGAGGTTAAGTTGTGGATGTAAAGTCGAACTCGGAACTCTTCTTGTCGCAAGCCGTGTTGCCGGCGACGGACCGTATCCAATGTCTACCAGTACTGTACCTATCATCATGGAATAATATTATTCGGGCAAGCTTCGACGCAAGGGACGACTCGGACATCGACAGTCGGCGCCGTCGTCGTGGTGGCGGCCATCATGGATACGCACACTTGCTTGCTTCGAGCAGGGAACCACGTCGCCGCTCATAAGTAAGCGCAGAGTCTATAATCTGCAGCAGCACAAGTGGGCGCCGCAGTGTCCACCGCCGCACCGCCCCCACTGCTCCCCCGCTCCCCCGCCCCCACGAGCGAAATGAAATCGGGAGAAGCAACGAACTTTCCGCCGGCATCTTCGAAGTGCCAACGACCGGCCTCGATACTTAGTTATACAGAGCACCGGGCACTGGCCATCTGTCCAGTTGCGCCCCGGGCCCATGGGCGTCGGTGTCGCAGCTGCACAGATATCGATGGAGGATGCCAGGCTGAGACGCGTCGACGACCGCGGTGGGCGGTCGGGTTGTCGTTGGTGCGCCGCAACGTTAACGCCGCAAGTGCGAAGCTTCTCCAGATGGGAGTCGGGACAGTGCTGCAGCGCTACACCACGCACGTGGAGAAAAGTACTAGCCAAGCCAAGCGCTCCGGGACGCGTCGGCAGCGTTCGATAGACCCGATGCACTAGAGGAGAGACGACGCACCTCAGTAGTCCAGGTGGGCCTCTATAGCCTCGAGCGAAAACGCAGTCCAGCCTGCCTTCAGCGCCAGGATCATCTCCGCCAGTGCCAACTTCCAACGCCGCACGTGTGTGCCATGTGCCATGCGAGATCCCAAGAGTCCCTCTATCGTCTTATTACGCAGCAGTCGGGAGTATGGTACAACAAGAATAACGTTAAGGCGGGAGGTCGCCAGGTATCGCGGGGCCAAGATCCGTGCTGCCGTTTCGAGCGTTCGTCGTTCGTTAAGTACAGTGCGTGCGTACGCGGCGCAGCGCGGCCAAACATAGTCAGCGTGATGCCATGGAGTCCCAAGGCGTAAGGCGCCGGGGGGCCGACACATCCGGTGTGTTGTGGGCGCCGCGCCGCGCCGCGCCGCGTCATTTCGTGGAGCCCGATAGTGGGCGGAGGCGACGCGCGCCGCTCAGAGGACGTATCGGAAGTCGCGGTTCTGGATGTCCGTGAGGTCGAGGAAGGCCTGCAAGGTCCGGCCGCAGTCAGCCAGACACCCCTTCCTACCGAACACACGACCCAACACAACCCAACACAGCGCAGCGCAGCGCGGGACGCACCTTGTCGACCTTCTTCTCGACGACGGACCCGTCCGCGCGGGTCTCGCTCACGTACACCTCGTCGTAGCGCGCGTCGGGCGCCTCCCGCTCGCGGCGCGCGTTCTCCCACGCGAGGTACGCGCGCGTCGCGAGGAGCAGGAGCGCGGACACGGCCCAGCAGACGGAGAGGATGAGCCACGGGACGTGGTTCCGCGGCTGGTACTTCTTCTCCCAGTACTGCGGGCCCGCGGCGTTGCCGACGGCGTAGCCGATCATGACGATCGCGTTCGTGGTCAGACCTAAGGGAGAGGGGGCGTCAGGCGTCAGGCGTCAGTGTGGGCGGTTAAGGGCGGTAGGGGCGGGGTGCGGGAGACGGGGACGTACGTTTAGTGTGCCCTGCGGTCGTTGAGCCTACCCAGGCGAGCATAACGACGAAGGGCGCGATGGAAGTGACTAGCGCCGCGCCAGGTGAGCTCGCACGAGTCGCAGCCGTAAGACCGTCCGGGGCACTTACTCGCTATCCAGTACGAGAACAGCAGGCCTACTCGGTGGCTGCTGGGGAGCGTGTTCACGAGGATCGAGCCGAGGATGGCGACGGCGTACGCGAGCACGCCCGAGTACGCGCGCCCGTTCTTCCAGTGCGTCGCGGACGTGACGGTGCAGAAGATGACGATGACTGGGAGAAGAGCGGACTCTCGGTCAGATCCGCACGCAAAGCGCTGGAAGCAGCCAGCCGAAACGCACTCTCGACGACACCGTCGACACAGCCGAGCAGGGTGGTCTGCAGCGAGTTGAAGCCGAACCCCGCGACGATGAGCTGGCGCTGGTTGCTGAGCTAGCGAGAAGCAGGACGGTCAGGCGCCGCGCCGACACGAGGAGCCGCAACTGAATGGGCGCACCGAGTTCGTGACGTTCCTGTGCCGAACGCGTCAGCCCGAGTGAGATGAAGGCACGCGCGCGGGCGGAAACGAACTCACGAGATGGCGGCGAAGAAGAAGAACAGCCACGTCTTCGGGTCCTGCAGGCACTCGATGAACCTTGCGCCGGCGATCCGTCAGGTCAGCGTCACGTCTCTCGAGAAGGTGCACGCGCAGGCGAACACGACTCACTGTTCGAGCTTGAAGTGTTTGTTCTCGACGCCGGCTTGGTTGACCTTGATGCGCTCGACGGCGATGATACGTTCTTCAGGCGTGAGGAACCACGCCGTCGCTGGTGAATCGGGGAAGAAGAACCTGAACGACGGGTTAGTGGGCACGCGCTGTATGCGAATGGAAGTAAGCCTACCAGAACAGGATTGCGACCACGAATGTTATAATGCCGGTGATGATCATGAGCCTAGCGATTCGCCCCCGTGAGTAAACATTCCTCGGAACGAAAAGAATAATGGTCGCGAACTGACCATTGCCACGCCTCCAGTACGGTGGAGTGGATGTGGAGGGTGCCATAAGCGACTAGCCCGAGCAAGATGATGGCGGCACCGTTCATGAGGACTGCATATAGGCGCATTAGTACACGGGAAACAGAGCAAACCAGCAGTGCACGCACACCACCACCCGACGCGCGCGGTCTGCTCCTGGCGCGTGTAGAACATGGACGTCACGATCATAAACCCGGGGGTAATCGCGCCCTCGCAGATGCCGAGGAACGCGCGACACGCGAAGAACTCGCCAAACGTCTTCGCGGCGGTGTGACAGAGGAGCGCGATCGACCATACCAGGATGTTGATGCTAATAGCAGACAGGCCCGCGATCTGTCAATCACCGAAACTCGGAGGAGTGGCGTGCGCAAAGTCCGACGCACCTCATCCACTTGCCGACGGGGAGGTACTGCAGGGCGAGGTTTTGGGGCCACTCGAACCCGAGGAAGAAGAGGTAGAAGACCGTCCCGAGCCAGTTGAACTGGGCCTGGGTGAGGTAGTGGTGGGGGCCGTTCCTGATGGCGGCGTACAAAATTAGAGTTGTGGCCCACGAGCACGAGAAGGGCAGGGTCCAGGCACGCACAGAAGACCCAGGACGGCGGACTGTCCGAGAGTGGTCTTGTCTGCGAACTGCATCCTGAGCGGGGCGCGATGATCAACGGGTGGTTCGTCGGACATCTGCATGCGGAGGGCACTGACATGTAAAGGACTGGGGACGCAGCCGGTCGTCAGCGCACGGCGCCATCCTATCCAGCAGATTGACACTCACTGCACATGAGCGGCATTAGGTGCCGGTCGATCTTCCGCCTGTATGCGCGTGTTCGTCGGTGGTAAGTCTCGCGCGGGCGGGGCAACATGCTGGAACCACGCACCTGACGCGCGCGGCCTCCTCCGGATCGAGGACAAAGTCGGAGCCCGCGGTGAGCTCTGCGGCGACATCGACGTCGTGGGCGACGAGATGGGGCCTGGACTGGTCGTGGACCTTGTCGTCTACGCTGGCGCTGCGTTTCTCGAGAGAGCTGTTTGACTCCATGGCGGCGGGGGCGGGAGCTTGTCAGTTAAGGCAAGCGAGGCCGGGGACGGGGACGGGGATCGGGAGAGGAAGGATCGAAGGCTTGGGCGGAGGCTTCGGGGGGAGGCATGGACGGGACGGAGGGTATTATAAACGCAGCCTCGGATGGCAGTCGATTGCAATCCCCGCCGCACGCTCCGACTCGACCGGCTCAGGGCCTTCTCTCTCGCCAGACGTCACGCGCGTCAGCAGATGCCATCCTCAGCTCAGCTTCATCCCATAACAAGCCTTGATCTCCTCCTCCCCGCACAGGCGCCCCCATCCGCGCGTCTCCGGCTCCGTCCCCGATCGCCTCCTCGCTCTCTCCGACCCCGACTGCCGCGACGACGCCCGTGCGCAGTTATGCATCCACCGCCGGTGCAGCGTCCGCCCCTCATACGCCTCCACCGACCGTCTCGCCCACCTCGTCAGCGCGGCGTGCCTTCGTTCTTAGCACATCTTTCCGGCTATTCTTGGGAAGCAGCGCCCAAACAGACGAATCTGAATCTGCAATACAAGACCTGCGCCCGGCGGACCTCGGCTCACCCGTCTCTGCCCTCCATCACGTCCACCGGAAGAGTCGAAACGTCGCACAGTCCACGGTGGTGCATGCGGCTGGGCGCCCACAAAGCTGGGAGTTTGCTGCCCATCACGATTCATACAAAATCACTTTGATAACCGGCTTACCCCGGAAGCCCAGTTTCATGCTCCCAGGCACCGTTGCGCACCGCAACGATCCGCGACGGAGGCAAATGGAAAAGCGGGCAGTACAACGTGAGCCACTGCCCCCAAGTGTCAAGATGAGCCTGGCAAGCGAGTGCGGCGGTGCGAAGAGAAAACAGCAGAATTCGAAAGGTATGAGCGGAGGCGAATTTGAAGGGCCGTCGTACGCCATTTGGCAGTCCTCGACACACAGACGAACAGCCTATCGTTAGCGAAAAGGACAGCTTCCCAGCACGACGGCCCACGGATCGTCGAAACGCCGTGCAGAAAGTCGCCCCCTTTGTCGAGCGAGATACCGTGCGCAGCGCTCGAGGCCGCCACCGCTCGACCTTTTCGAGCGTTTCCTCCGACCGCGTACGGAGGCGAGCCGAGACACGCTGTCCCTCCTCTCCAGCCAGGACGGCAGCCTGCCCGTTCGGGCCCCCTCGACCCCACCGCGCTCACGGCATACGGCTTCCCCCTCGGACTCGTCCTCGCCTCGAGGCGCGCAGCGTTGACGTTCTTCGAATTCACGAGTGACGACTACGTACTTGCAAAAGGTACGTACACGAAAACGTGCGCACCGCTTCCAACCCGCGACGGCCCGGCTTCTAGTGCGCCGGGGGCTTCTGGCTGCAGTCCGCTCGCTCTTCGCGCCGGGTCCGGTCCTGGGGCGAAAGTGAACACAGGGAAGAGCGCAAGGAGCGAAAGAGCGCGGGACTCGAGCTGGGTGGGCGGCGGATCGGGAGATGTGCCGATCGCCCCGCCACAATGTGATCGGTGGCAATGTCGTCCACCGCCCTGGTCCACCGTGACCACATGGATATGATCGTAGTGCAGTGCGCTTGTGTGGTGCTCTGGCAAGAGTTGAATGCTAATCTCGGGGGAAGAGGGAGGATTGCGGTCATTGCGGCTGTGACACGACCGCATACTACGTCGCACAGGCAGCTAGTTGTAAAAATACACAGGACGGAATGCGAACCGCCGGAGAAGCTGCTATGATAAAGCCTCCACCGGTAACGAAGGGTGCTGCACCGAGTGCAGACACAATGCCGGCCTGGCACACCACAAGCGGTGCGGTACATGAGACGGCGGGGTGTTCTGCGCAGTGCGGGGCGTGCTCTCATTTCCGTACCTGTAGGACGGGCTGGGTTCAGCGCAGCGGGCGGTATACGTACCGGTAGTATAGAGCAGAACTCGGCCAGCTCTACGAAGTTCGCGCGTCGAGCCTTCAAGTTCTTACGAATTGATTGCGGTCGCTTCGGACGACACGTACGCACCCAGTAAGTCGGGCATCGTAACTCTAGTGCAAGCAGGCGTAGTCCCACCGTTGACCTCGGATAGCACTGTGAAGAAGCCTTTAGGGGTACACAAGGCACTTGGGACCTGGTCCGGTCACCGTCGCCCACTCCTTTAAGCTTTGGTGCTTGGAGGTCACAGACGGACCATCTGAACAAGGTGCAAGCCCCGACAGCCCCCCCAGCCAAGCAGACACTGGGAAGAAGAATTGATTGGTGCAGCTTCATAGCGCGCCGATTAGACCCAGTAAGCCAGTGATGGGTACGCATATCCGCCCCGTGTGGCAGGATGCCATCGCAGTGCACGCGTCCTGTTGTTGTGCACGGAGGAAGTACTGGCGGCGGCGGCATGTATGGACCACAGAAGACGCGCCCCCAGCTGCCTTGGCGACGACTGCAAAGTCGACGTTGACAATGTAGAACGGGTACGCGAGCTCGAGACTTCACTTAAAGACGACGGGGTCGATGGAGTGTTTGTCGAAGACGTCCTCAAGGCAATGGAGAGAAAGTCGCGCATGTCTCTTCGGCGCGCGGATCTGCGTTTCAGGCCAATTCGCTCTGGCATATGGCGCGAGAGAGGGTTCGCCGGGGGTCTGCGGAGAAGAAGACCATCTAGTACGTGCGGCAGAACAGAGGGCGACCGCTGAATGCTAGTGCTGTCGATGAATAACTTTTACTCGAAGATACGCAGAGGGTAGTGCTCGTTACGTTGGCCAGAACGAAGAGCAGGCTGGAGATATCGAGCTCAAGGCAGCCATCTTCGACGGACTACGATGTTTATTTAAACGCGATACAACGTAGAGCTTGCCTTTCACTTGGTAGAGTAACGACGAAGTTCAAGGTGTCGATTTTGAACGGACGGCTCGCTTTCAAATAGACCTTAGTCGGGAGGCGGTAGAAAGCAGTGATGTGATGAAATCGAAAGACCAGCAAGACCGCGCGATAAGAAAATTAACCGCAGCTCTCGCCATAGAGCGAGAGGTTTGACTGGACCAAAACGGCAGAGCGTAATGGTAAGTGGATAGAGCACGAAGACACTGTACAAGAACGTGGAGGTTTGTGAAACAGGACCGATTAGACGCCCCCAAGCATGACGCCTACCGTTGGCGCCCATCGCGGTGCCGCCTCTGTCCTCGACTGCTGTACGACAGATTCCTGTTGTTGGCTGCACTACACCTACTACCATATGCGACTCTCCTGACGATATGGATGCCCTAAGAGTGACGAAGGTACGAAAGCTTCCCCTCCGATCGGATGAAACAGGAACTAATCAGCGTTGCATGCAGGTCGAAGGGGTGCTCTGTACCAAAGGCGGGAGCACGTCGTTTGCAACGCTGCATCTGACCGCCCACCATGCGATCTTCCATTATGACGAGGAGGGGAAGGAGGAGATGTGGGTCAGTCCGAATCGAAGCTCATGCAGACGTTAATTGACCCTCGCACCCCACAGGTCCCGTACCCGCTCATATCGCTCGTGTCTCGGATGCCCATGACTCTGCAAGGCCAATTTCCACTCACGATTCACACACGCACGTTTGAAACCATGTTTTTGCTGTTTGTGACGGAGAAGGACGCGACGGATGTGTTTGAGAGCGTAAAGGAGCTGACGGTGGCTAGTGAGTGTCCATCATTCCTAGCTGGTTTTTAATGCCTCGAGGTTAACACTATGCGTATCGGAAGCCTCTGTTGCCCAACTATACGCGTTCTTTTATGTTCCAAATCCCCCATTTGCTGTGTCAAACGGATGGTCGATATACACCCCTAGGGACGAATTCCTGCGCATGGGCGTCGGTACGCGTTCGAAGGCATGGCGCTTCACCGATATAAACAAAGATTACTCTGTGCGTCCCCGTCACACGCCCGAAAGTGCCCGCTCATGTTTAATGACTTAGCCCATTTAGTTCTCCCCGACGTACCCGGCGCGTCTCGTAGTCCCGACGCGCATTAGCGACACTACTCTCCAATATGCCGCCAAGTTCCGCAGCAAATGCCGAATACCCGTGCTCACGTACCTCCACTGGGCGAACTACGTGCGTGCGCCCGTCCACCCTTGTGCGCCACTAGTTTGAAACAGCGTCTCCGCTTCACAGGGTTCAATCACACGCTCGAGTCAACCCATGGTCGGACTGACCAACAACCGCTCGATCCAAGACGAGAAGCTCATTGAGGCCATCTTCCAGACCCACCATAGCCCGGAGTCGCGCGTCACCGCTGGCCCCGTGTATGGCGCGACGGCGACCAACCTGATCATTGACGCGCGCCCGACGACGAACGCCGTGGCGAACACGGCAAAGGGTGCCGGGACGGAGAACATGGACCATTACAAGGAGGCCAAGAAGGCGTACCTCGGCATCGACAACATTCACACGATGCGCGAGTCGCTCTCTCGGGTCGTCGAGGCGCTCCGCGGCACGGAGATCATGCAGGCGGCGAGCCTGAGCGTGGAGGGCGAGTCGCCAGACGTTGTTGTGCCTGTGCTCGACCGCCAGGCGCTGCGGCGTTCGGGCTGGTTGCGCCACCTCGCGGCTATCCTGGAAGGGACTCTGCTGATTGTGCGGAACGTTCATGTCAACTCGTCTCACGTCCTCATTCACTGCTCGGATGGGTGGGACCGCACCGCGCAGTTGTCCTCACTCGCACAGCTCTGCCTTGACCCGTTCTACCGCACTCAGCGCGGGTTTCAGATCTTGGTCGAGAAGGATTGGCTCTCCTTCGGACACAAGTTCCTCGATCGATGTGGCCACCTTTCCTCGGAGAAGTTCTTCCTCACCCCAGTCGAGAACACCGGTGGTGGGGGCGGCGCTGAAGCCGCGCAGGCCTTTTTGGCGTCCGTACAAAACCGCTTTGCGTCGCAGAACCATCTCAAGGAGACGAGCCCGGTCTTCCACCAATTCTTGGAGAGCGTCCGGCAAGTCCAGCGACAGTTTCCCGAACGATTCGAGTTCAACGAGCGGTTCCTGCGGCAGCTCCATTATCACCTCTACTCCTGCCAGTTCGGGTCCTTCCTCTTTAACTCGGAACGCGAGCGCCGCGTTGGCGAAGGAGGGCCCCCGCCGGCGGACCGTACGGTCAGCGTCTGGGATTTCTTCAATTCGCCGCCGGAGGTCGAGTTGAACAAGAACCCGCTCTACGACCCGAGCCTGGACGATCCCACACGCCTAAAGGCGGACATGGGCGTGCTTATGCCTAATCCCAGGGACGTACGCTTCTGGCACGAGCTCTATGGCAGGTCCGACGAGGACATGAACGGGAAATTCGTTGTCAAACAGGCCGCGGAAGAGCCCGAGCTTACCGCCCCGCTCGACTCGGCGGAAGCGGATCCTGCCGTGGCCCCGTCCCCCGCGGCCTCTACCCCCTCTCTTCCAGCACCGTTTCCCACCGGGCCGCAGCTCGCTCTGCCCTCAGCACAGTCAATAGCACGCTTCCTACAAAGGGGAACCTCTCCGTCTCCACAAGCCCCTTCGTTCGGCGAGCCTCCTGCGGCACCGGAGGCGCAGCGCACACGGACGCCCAGCCTTAGACCCTCCGACACCCCGCCGATAGTTCCTGCGGTAGCCTCCTCGGCCTCAATCGCGCCTCCACGTACGCCCTCTCCTCGTATCCGGAGCGTGCGCACCACCTCCCCACGGACAGCGGTATCCTCTCAGGCTGGCGCCGAGCTCTTCTCTTCTGGGGGAATGCGCTCTTTCTGGGGCAAAGTCTCTTCCGGGGCGACGACTGCGTTCTCAGCCGTGCAGGATGCATACGGGGGTCTCGCCAAGGACCTCCGAGGGCTCTCGGTGGGCGAAGGCGACTCGGTGCGCGGCGGCGAGCTTAAATCGAGAGATGAAATCAACGCATGGGGTGTCAGCGGAGACGACGATCGTCCCGCTTCCCCTCGCAGTGGACCGTCGTCACCTCGCGCCCAGACGCTCTCGTCGGGAAGCACGCTCAACCCTTGGTCATCTGGCGCAGCGCGGCCGGCGATCCCTTCTATGTACTTGGACAACCCATGGAGCTCAGTGCGATCGCCGGAGAACGAAACGCGCCCTGCGCTCTCCGAAATACCGTTCGCGCCGCCAGAGGGTCAACAGAGTTCACTTCCCTTGGATCCCACCGTCGAACTTCCCTCTCCCTTCCCACACTCACGAGCGAACACTAGTGGGAGCACGTCAGGCGGGGCCCGTCCGCCATCGATCCTCGCCAATAGAGATAGCGCGCTAGCTGCGACTGGCGGTCAGGGTGCTGGGGGTTCGGAGAACGATGAAGCGACGTTAATGTCATCACATGCTGCAGGCCGCCCGCCGCCAGACGAGTCAGGAAAGGCATCGACGGCCGCGTCCGACCCCTTGGGGGTCGCGATGTGGTGATCGAGCGAGAGCACGTTGGGTCTGCCACGTAAATCTAAAGCGAGGCGGGGCCGGGGGAGAGCCGGGGTGTAGGATATTGTATCGTACGACATAGAGAAGGAATCCATGTATGTAAGTACGACGTGCTTTGCAGGAATACAGTTCTGCCCCGCAAGGCACGCGGTCTTCGAAGGCGGCCTGAATATTCTGTTAGAGAGAGGGCAACTTGGAAGACGAAATTTCCGAGTAATAGTTGTGCATTTGTATCGATGTATTATAGTTGGCCAACGTGCGAGGTGCTTGTTTCGAGATTAGACGAAAGAGGCGGGAGGTGAGGAAAACGTTGACTGGCGAGGGCAAGATGGCGTGCTGAGCGGTGTCCGGGGTCTCCCGAGCATCAAATTTATAGTAGATCGAATTTCTGACCGGCCGCCTTCTCACACGCGCCCTTCGCCCTCCTCCCCATCCTCCCTCGTCCTCGCCCTCGCCGCTCTCGCCATGTCTGCCAACGGTTCCGCCAACGGTGTCCACACCGCCCTCCAGCCGGGCCACTTCCTCTTCACTTCTGAGTCCGTCGGCGAGGGTCACCCCGGTAAGCTTGAATGAAGCGTAGCGAATTTGACTGGCTTCTTACGCCCACCGCAGATAAGATCTGCGACCAGGTTTCCGATGCCATCCTCGACGCCTGCCTCGAGCAGGACCCCTTCTCCAAGGTCGCCTGCGAGACCGCGTCCAAGACTGGCATGATCATGGTCTTCGGTGAAATCACCACCAAGGCGCGTCTCGACTACCAGAAGGTCATCCGTGAGACCATCAAGCAGATCGGCTACGACGACTCGAGCAAGGGCTTCGACTACAAGACCTGCAACATCCTCGTCGCGATTGAGCAGCAGTCGCCCGATATCGCGCAGGGTCTTGACCACGGTTCGCTCGAGAGCATCGGTGCCGGTGACCAGGGTATCATGTTTGGTTACGCGACGGACGAGACTCCCGAGTTCATGCCCCTCACGATCACCCTTGCGCACAAGCTCAACGCCGCAATGGCTGCTGCCCGCCGCTCCGGTGAGCTCGGCTGGCTCCGCCCCGACTCGAAGACCCAGGTCACGGTCGAGTACAAGAAGGACAACGGCGCGACGATTCCCCTCCGCGTCGACACCATCGTTGTCTCTACCCAGCACGCTGAAGAGATCTCGACGGAGGAGCTCCGTAAGGAGATTCTGGAAAAGATCATCAAGAAGGTCATCCCCGCGAACCTCCTCGATGACCGCACCGTGTACCACATTCAGCCCTCTGGCCGTTTCGTCATCGGTGGTCCTCAGGGTGATGCTGGTCTTACCGGCCGTAAGATCATCGTCGACACCTACGGCGGCTGGGGCGCGCACGGTGGAGGTGCTTTCTCGGGCAAGGACTGGTCGAAGGTCGACCGCTCCGCCGCGTACACCGCCCGCTGGATTGGTGAGTACGCTGAAGGTATAAATGCAACGCTTGGCTGACTGCATTTCCTTTAAAAGCCAAGTCCATCGTCGCTGGGGGTCTCGCTCGCCGGGCTCTCGTCCAGCTCTCGTACGCCATTGGCGTCGCTGAGCCCCTCTCCATCTACGTCGACACGTACGGCACAGGCAAGAAGTCTGATGAGGAGCTTGTGGAGATCATCCGCAACAACTTCGACCTCCGTCCTGGTCTCATTGGTACGTCGTGTTTTATACAAATAACACAACCATTAAATTTCCATTTCGTTTTACAGTCCGGACCCTCAACCTCCAAAAGCCGCAGTACCTCAAGACCGCGTCTTACGGCCACTTTGGCAACCCTGAGTACTCCTGGGAGCAGCCCAAGAAGCTCCAGTACTAGGCTGTGCGGCTTCGCGCGTCTTCCCCGTTCTCTTCGTCGACCTAGGGCTCCATCGTCGCATCCACCCGTCGCTGTATTGCTAGACCACCCGCGCCACGTCACATCGCTCGCACATCGCATCGGAAGTTCATCCTTCCGTTATTTATCACCGCACTACGCTGTTTATTATTATACCTCATAGACCTGCGCACGCCCTCTTCTTCCCGCCCCTCACTCACCGGCTGCCCCACCGGCTACTCGCATCCAACTGCTTCGTCGCACCCACGTACCCTATGCGACTTCTCATGACCATGATTTACGACCATCCTGGACGAACTCTGCATTCACCATGCTATCCTCTGCACGCAATCCCCTTCGGCTCTGCGCAGGCCTTCATGCTCAAACGTACATTAGATATATGGTTATCGCGCCGCACCGTTATCGCGTAGTCACCACTTGTAGTACTGGATAGAAAAGAGAATACAACCGCGTTCAACCGCGTATAATCCCCTTCGTGTGTTTGGAGTCTGATCTGGAGGTCCAAGCTACCGTTAGGGCGAAAAAACCACTGTCTTGTGTGACACTGTAATGTTATCGTAACGACTTGGTCACAACCAAGCAAGACATGTCGCGGTAGCGCCGGTCAGGTGTAGGCTTGACCACCAACCACCACATCGACTGAAGAAACGGCGTTAAAAGATCCAGCGCTTTGCTGTGTTGCTAAGAATTGCATCTTTTCACTGCTGCAGGTCTGATTGGCGTCGTGAGACTTGCGTTCTCGACACGGCGGGCACCGGTTTGTGCACGATCTTGTTCGGTCTGACCTACACAGAGCCTAAGGCGGCGTGTTGCTGCGAAAGCATTGACATCCATATCGAGGAGAAGAGGTAATCGCAAAGATGGACAGGAGTGAGAGCGTGAATGCCCACACGAAGCAGTGGACGCTGCAGCCCGAGTCTGAGTACAGATTTGAGCTCGACCCTGGTGCGTCGCTCGCGATCAAGGTGTGTACTATTTGAGGTTCGCCGCCTCGCCTCGATGTTCCCTGCATTCATGCCCACAACATAACCCTCGCGTTTGGTTTGCAGCTCGTCAATGGACAGGCCGAAATATTCGGCGCGGAGCTCGCGGAAGGCAAGGTGTACGTCTTCGGGCAGGAATGCAAGGCGGCCGTGTTCACCTGGCAGGGATGCACCATTGAGATGAGTACATTACTAGGCCTCCTATGCCGGCAATTTATATGCGCGTATGTACTTACCTAATACTTGTTTGGTTCTCGTCTTCTCCCTTTTCCCCGATTCCGCACGAATACGTTACAGGCCACACCTCCGTCGAGTACCTTTCGGACGAAACCCCCATGGCTGCGTATGCAAACGTGCACATCGCTCTCGAGCAGATGCGCGTCCGCGCCCTCGCACTCGCGCGTGGTGAACCCCTCTCCCCCGGAGAAGGCAGCGACGGTCCGAGCGATGCCCCGCGCGTCCTGATACTCGGGCCAGAGAACTCTGGAAAAACGACGGTCTGCAAGACCTTGATCAATTACACGGTCCGCACAGGTCAAGGCTGGACCCCGATGCTCGTGAATGTGGACCCTAGTGAGGTGCGCCGTGATATGCCTATGTCTGAAATACGGGGAAATGGGTGCTCACAGAGATTCTCGTAAAGGGCGGATGGGCCGCTCCGGGTGCCATCTCTGCCGCGTCCATCGACGCACCGTTACAGACCGCGACACCTGCATCCCCGCTAGGTATGGCGGCTACTTCCGCTCCCAGCCATGTTGCATCAAATGCGCTACTTCCGTTGTCGTATTGGTACGGCCATGCAGAGATGCGAAGAAATCCGCTCCTAATGGACCGGTTGGTCCGAAATCTGGGAGAGAATATACGAGATAGATGGGAAAACGACGTGACTGGTGCGTTGGGATCTGTCTCGTATGGATGAGATGCAAGTGTTGAAACATATGAATGCGGCGCAGGTCGGTCGTCAGGCTTGATTGTAGACACGCCCTCGTCTTTTGCGGCGAGCTCAGGAACGGGGAGCGACCATCGACAAATGATGATCAAAGCCTGCGTGGACGCTTTCCAGAGTAAGAGTCTAATTCGTACTCGCAACCCCGCATGTGACCTTTTTCCCTTCGTGTAGTCAACGTCATCCTGATTGTCGGGCATGAGAAGCTTAACGTGGAAATGCAGAGGACGTACGGTAACCGTATGGCTGTGGTCAAAATACCAAAATCTGGAGGGGTCAGTCGCATTCCGTGTTCCGTGACATTGTGGACTTCCCAGATTCATTGTGGAATGTAGGTCGTCGAACTTGACTCCGCCTACCGAGAGCGCATCCACAAGTACCAGTTACACAATTACTTTTATGGACATCTCATCGAGGCCCCGCCCGGTCTCTCGACCAAGGCGTATGTGCAGGGTGGTGAACAGACTCCGGACCTTACGATGCACCTCTCTCCCTCGTCAATGACCGTGAACTTTGGCGACATCACGATATACCGGATTGGCGAAGGTTAGCCTCGTCCCTGACTCAGAGAACACGATGATACTGACGGGTGCCGCAGAAACTATGGCCCCCACATCGGCGTTACCTATTGGTGCGACACGTGTGGTGTCTGAGATGCAGCCCCTTCTAGTCGACCCCTCACAGCCAGGATCCGGTTTGTACAACGCGGTGCTAGCGATTCTTGCACCACCCAACCCGGACGAATCGGAGCGGTACGATGAAGAGGTCTTGGACTTGCCCGTGGTAGGCTACGTTGTAATGTACGTGTTCTACTCTTTCGCTGCATGTCGGGAATTACTGACGGGCTTGCGTGGTCAGAACGGCGGTGGACATGCCGAACAAGAGGATGACCGTGTTGTCTCCAACCCAAAGCTCGCTCGTTGGGAGGACGGCGATTGTGGGCTCGTACGAATGGTCAGAATGATAGTACTCGTGTAGGCGCTGCCTTGTGTGGTATTGTTATATCCTCAATAGTTCGAAGTAGTTGCAAATTTTTGTTCTCTGCGAAGAACGAGCGGAGCTAGCGGCAGCTTGAACGGCATCATGCGAGGCCCGAGGGTTGCTCGGAGTAGACACGGGTTGAAACTCCGACAACCATAGCCACAGACGCGTCGGGCAAGAGCGCGGCGCGTACTACTACTACTTGTACCGGACGCGTTACTTGGCGGTTGGCGAGCTCTTGCGTGTGCTCTGTTACTATCTTCTGTCTACTGTGCTATAGCTTCCCACCATTCTAAGCTCTATTATGACGTCCATAGAGCCGCCTACGGCTACGACATTTGGCCAACCCAGCTTGCTCTTAAGCTCGGATTCGCCGACCCTCTTGGGAAACATGTCTTCTGACATACCGGGAATGAAGGAATCCTCTGAAAAGGACTCATTTGTTTCCAATGGGCTACTGTTCCAGGACACACCATCAACTTCAAGCGGAAGCAGGAGCGGAACCTTGAGTCGCGCCGCAGGAGATGGCGCGTTTGGCGGTACGTCTTTGGGGAAGAGGTTGTGTAAAGGGTTCCGCAATGCATAACCTAACCAGCTTTCCAAAGACGCGCCACTACTATTTGGTGCCTCTAGTATCTCCTCACAAGATTCACATCCCCTCTCTCAATCCCAAGGTACGATATATCATTGCGGACTCGTGTATCATTTGCCTCACATATCTATGTCAACCAAGATGAAGAAATGCCTGATATGGCAGACGTTCTGAAGTCGTACGCGGCCAAAGTCTCGTTCCTGAATCCCGTAGCATCTACTTCAAGACTCTTGACTGCCAAGACTTTCAACGGCTCAAGCGTCTACTTTACTCGGAAGCCGCGGAAGAAAGACCCTAGCGGTATATTAGTACGCAGCGGTTCGTATTGCGTCTACTACTTGCCTCATCTGGTATACACAGGCGCGTGCCCGCACACTCCCTGCCAACGACAGGCCCTTCAAGAACCTACTTGATGTTCCTATTCATAGAATGCTCGATGACCTCTCTGCATCTACCGCCGCGAAATTAGTCGAAGAGTGAGTCCTTTGGTTCCTGATAGACGACATCCCTTCATAATGAGTTATAGGGATGCACAACCAGTACAGAAGAAGCCTAGTCAACCGAGTAATTCGACTAATGCGGCCCTCTGGGTGGACCGCTACAAGCCTAATCGATTCACTGAACTGCTTGGGGATGATCGTGTACACCGTGAAGTACTCTCGTGGGTGAAGGAGTGGGATTCGTGCGTATTTGGGAAGGGTAAATCCCGTGGCAAGAAGCGTGCTAGGGGCGATGAGGACGGTGAGAACCTCGATGAATGGCGAAGGCCGAAGGAGAAGGTAGGTAACTTGCAGCGTGCTTCCACCGAAAATACTGAAGAATTAATCAGCTGCTGCTACTATCCGGTCCTCCAGGGCTGGGAAAGACGACGTTGGCGCATATAGTTGCTCAACATGCAGGATACGAAGTCTTCGAGATTAATGCGAGGTCTGTGCTTGCTGGGCACCATCCATGACCCGCGTTTACTAACGTGAATCAGTGACGCACGTTCGGCGGACGTTGTCGATGAACGTATACGCCCTGCCTTGGAAAGCGGTGCCAAAGTGGGGAGCACTAAGCCAAATCTAGTCGTCATTGACGAAATTGACGGTGCGACTGGAGGGTCTGACAGTGTGAGTTAACGCACATACTTGACCCAGGGCTCGATATACTGACGTGCAACAGTCTGGAGGCTTCATCCACAAGCTGATTCAACTAACGCAAGACAAGACAAAAAAGAAAAGTGCGTACCTGTCTTATGGGGTCAAGTGTCGACACCGATGCCCCGTGCTGTAGGCAAGAAGGGTGGGCCTCAAACCGCTCGGCCGCTTTTACGGCCTGTCATCTGTATCTGCAACGACTTGTATGCGGCATCACTTTCGAAACTGCGACCTCACGCACGTATTGTGCGCTTCTCAAGACCGCAAGACACGCATGTAGTCCGCCGACTACGCGAGATTTGTGAGCACGAGGGGATGAAAGCGGACGCACGCGCATTAGCCACGTTAGTCGGGGTGGCACAAGGCGACTTCCGAGGTTGTCTAAACACGTTACAAGTGAGAATCAAGTCTATGAGATGTAACATTCCACTGACATTCTGGGGCGACGTAGGTTCTGAAAGCGCGCAGTAAGGACGTCACAGAGACGATGATCCGCAGTGCGACACAGGGCATGAAAGAGGCAGAGGCATCGCAAATGACGGTGCTAAACGACCTGTTCTCGCCGCTGTCACGCAAACGTGCGAAGGAGCTTGGCATCCGCGAAGATGAGACTCGCTTCGTCTCAAGACTGAGCCGAGAAGTCGACGCTTGTGGCTCAATCGACAGGGTGGCAGTCGGTGCGTAATGTGACGCCCGTCGTACTGCCAACGAAAGCTAACATGCTGCCTAAGGTTGTTTCGAACATTATGCTCTGTTGCATAGGCATGACGGGACTTTCACCCGCTATGTCAAAGGCACGGAATGGCTCTGTTCCTTTGATATGCTCTCGGGCGCAATGCGGACAGACCGCGAGTACTCGCTCATGCCGTACCTCTCGTATCCGCTTGTTGCGTTCTATCCACTCTTTCAGGAACACGGCGTACAGAAACCCGAGCGGCCAAAGGCGGATTGGGAGGTGCGAGATCCTCAACACAGAAGAAAACACGAAACCTACTGAGAACCCCGTTCGCAGCATTACATGCAGACAAAGACAAACAAAGAAATATATACCTCATTAGCCGCCTGCCTGCGCGTTGCATCGTCGCGCAGCGGTGGGGATTGGAGGCACTTCATGAACGAGCCGCTTCTACAACTCGAGATCGCGCCATATATCAACCGAATTATCTCACCTCCCTTACGTCCCGTACGTTGTTTCCTACCCAGGTTGGTACTAGCATAAAATTAACAGCCATCGTCTTAGGTCAACAGCCAAGTCATCCGACCAGCTGAGAAGGCTTTACTGGCGCGGCTCGTTGACATCATGGCAACGCTCGAGTTACGCTTCGTTCAGGATAAGAACGAAGACGGGCAGTTTGTCTATCGACTCGATCCGTAAGCCGCCCTCTGTTCTATTCCCGTCTGATTCCTTCACTGTGCTCACCGCTACGGGCCGTGGGCACGAACAGGCCAGTCGACGTATTCGTCACATACGACGGGAAACGCGCTGCGGACATCGCGGTGTCGCGCTATGCAGTGCGCCATCTCGTCGCTGCGGAGGTAAGTCCGTGGCATGTGCGTCATGGCTTGCGTCGCCGGCGTGCTGACGGGTCTACTGGTTCATAGATTGATGCAAAGGTCATCGCTCGACATGCCGAAGGGCTCGAGAAGACCAAGGGCGGAAAGTCCGCTTTCTTCGCTGGGTGCGTTCCACACGCCCGTCCCTCGTCTTGTTTTGAGTGGCTGATGACTTTGCATGGCTTGGCAGTCGAGACAAGGCCGCTGCAGACGACGCCGTTCCCGCTGCGAAGCGCGCCCGCAAGGACGAGAAGCCGGCGGAGAAAGTAAGGCATTCGGGTTTGCCGGTCTGTCTAACTCTGATTGTGTTCTTTTACAGGTCGCGGTCGACTTCTTTGGTCGTCCGATTGTCCCCAAGGAAGAGTTCGAGCAGGGCGCGAAGGGTGAGAGGAGCAAGATGGCCGCGCCGAAGACAAAACCGTATCGGGTGTCATACAAGTTCAACGAGGGCAACTCGGCGGCGGTTCGCAAGCCCGTCAAAGTATCCGCGTTCCTGTGATGGCGCTGTGTGCTCGGAGGTTATTGTATTGCCATTTGTAGGGCAGAGTGTAAGGTGTACAATTGTGGTAATCTATCGATCCACGAGGATCCTATAGGATACGAGGCCTAAAGAATGTATGTACAGATGCTCAAGTGATGAATGAGGTATCAAAATGCTAGAATGTCCACAAGATAGATAAAATAATGACAAGGCACGAATAAGTTATGCGGACGGCTGCTTCTCGTCCGCGAAGAACTCGCGCAGGGTCTGACCGAGGATGGTCAGCCCCTGCTCCATCGCGTCCTCTGTGCCCGCGAATGTCGCCCGCAGGTAGTTAAGGCGCTGTCGGGCACACGTCAGTATCAGACACCCGTCAGAGCACACGGCGTACTCACGTCCTCGACCGGGTCTTCCACGTCGTCGTACTTCGCGTCCGCAGTAAGCGCGAAGATGGACGCGGGCATGATGACGAGCCCGCTGTCCAAGCAGCGCTCGAACAGTTCGTCCATCAGCGCCGCGACGTTCGTCCGCGGCGCGCTCGGGTCCCTGCTCTCCAAGCGCAGGTCCGCCCTATACCGCGGGTGCTTCTCGATCTCCACGCGTATCCAGACAAACATACCCGCCTCGGGGGGAGTCGCCCGCGCGAGACTGGTCGGTGCGACCTCGCGCTCAAAGAGCTCGAGGAAGAACCCGTGACGGCGGTGGTACTCGGCGCGGAGGCTGCGCACCCAGCGGTCGAAGCCCTCGAGCCGCCACCCGCCCGGGCCGGAGAGCATCTCAGTGATGAGCATCTGACCGAAGCCGTGCGGGTGGTGCGTCGAAGAATCGGTGTAGGAGACGAGGTGTTCGTGGAAGAGCGCGCTCGATGTGATCCAGCCGAGGCGCATGCCGGGCGCCATGATCTTGCTGAAGCTGTCCACGCGGAGCACTCGGCCGTCGGTGTCGAGGGAAAGTAGCGAACGGGCGAACGGCGTAGAGAAGGAGGTGGTGGGAGCCGAGGGCTCGTCGTATTGGAGGTAGTAGTATGGGTCTGGCGATTCGGTTAATAGGTAGTAGCACGGAGCGCGGATAGGGCGTCTCACCATCTTCGATGATCATTAGGTCGAAGCGTTGAGCAATCTCGTAAATCAGCTTCCGGCGCTCCAAACTTAACGTCGAGCCGGTCGGGTTTTGGCCGCAGCTGCGCGGGATATGGATGAGCTATTTTTTCCCATTCAAGGTGAGCCGACAACTTACGGAACGATGTACAGAACGTGCGGCCGCCGTCCACGGGCGGGGTTCCAGTTGGCAAGAATTTTTTCGAGCTCTTCCGGGATCATGCCGCCGTCATCCATCTTGACACCGACCCACTTAATCCCTTGCGAGAGCGGAGCGTTTGTAATCGAGCTGAACGAGAACTCGTCGGCTAGGAAAAAGTCCCCGGGCTCTCCGAGCAACCGGAAGCATTTAGCGATACCGTCCGAGTTCCCGAGGGCGAGTGTGCAGACGTGGTCGCGCGGCGAATGATAGAAGTTCGTGAGCTCGGTAACCACGCGCTGCGCGTCGGGGAGGCCGGCTCCATGACTGTACTGGAGGGCGGTCTGGAGGGGAAGGGCACATGGATCGTAGGTCGAGGACGTGAATTTTGTCGCGGGCGCAGTGCGACCGCCCTTGCGCCATGAGGCGACTGGGTCTAGTTCGTCTACGGAGGCCATCTCGAACTCTACCCGTCGTATGGGATAGAGAGAGAAGTGGGGGTCACCTAAAAGTCGCAGATGTGGTCAGACACGACGCGTCGGGGGCGAGCGAGCGTGCTAGTGCTTACCGTTCGCTAGCGAGACCATGTCGGGCTTGCGTCTTGTGAGCTTCCAAATGGCCTTCATGGGGTTGGGCTTGCGCATGCGAGCCTCAGAGGAGAGGTGGTGAGAGAGGTCAACCTGGGTGACATCCATGGCAGAGGAGGAAGCAGACAACATTATGGAGACGAGGAGAGTAAGAGACTAGGACGAGAAGTAAGATAGTATATATAGGGTCTAAGAGGGTTCTCAGGTTCTCAGTCAGATCTAGTCAGTCGGGTAGTGGGCTTGGCGAAGAGACGAGATGTCGAAGACGCAGCTACATATATAGTCATCGACTGCGTGGCATGCCGGGCAGCAAATTGGGTCCTCGGGACAGCTGTGAGGCAGTGATCCGGAGAGACTGGCAGAGGCGCAGGGGGCATCCATTCCTGTCCGAGTCACCGTCCGGCACAAACGACGCCTACCCCCGGGTTGCACGTCAGTCGGAGCCCGCACCCGAGCTTGGAGAGGGCCACGCGGTCGTAAAATCCGTGTTTCGAGGGGTCAAAGACGAGCTGAGACGCAACTGGCGGGGTATGCGCGCTGAGGCGCGGACTGGAGCGGTGCAGCGGCACCGCAGCGACGCACCGCAAACAGGACCACGATGAGCAAAACCTTGATCAACGCTGGGATCACTGCGATGCAGTGTTTCCAGCGCCGTGAGTTGAATTGGGCGGTTACGTCCACGGCACAAAGCCAGGTGCGATATGAACGGAGGCTTACCAGCTGCATTCCATGTTCGGTCGTCTATATCCAGCTGAAGACCCTTTGATCAGGCGCTCGCAATGACATAAACGTCCATGGTGGAGAGTATGTGGTCAGTAGCTGCTAATTGCAACTGCAGTGTGAAAACGGTGGCTGTTTGAAGAAGGAGCTCGAGAACTTTAAACGCACCGGCGCTTCGCGCGCCATTCAGAATCCAGATTGCCCCACTTCGGGTTCAACATTCAACGCCGACGTACCAAATTTGAGGGAGACACTGCATGTGGAATTACGGATTGAGAGTTTGTAGTGTGTACGGCGAATGCTACAAATACATGGCAGGATCTGACGTGCCAAACTAGAGACCGTGCTGGACACATGTGTGCGAAAAGTGCGACAAAACCTGTGAGTGTGTGGAACGCATGCAATGACAGCAATATCGACATGAGAAGGCGAAAACAGATGCACGATGGTATGCGGGGTAATGACCAGAAGTGAACACGCGTACGATGCAATAGCGAAGACGGGAAGAGTTGTTCGAGATCAGGTAGGCTGGGTGACGCATGGCGGGAAGATTGTGGTTTTCTAGTGATATGATGCAGAAGGCAGGATAGTCCGACGGAGACTGTCGCGTAGGTTGGCAAAGCTTCGCGTCGCGCGTAGGCGCAGGGATGCGAGCGGCTGTTTTCGTCGTCCGTAGATGTACTTGGTTACAGAATATAATCGGTCGCGCAGAGTGCTGACAAGTAGATACGATACTAAGAGCGCACGGTATGAGCAACTCCACAACCTAGAAAAGAAGACATGAGTCAAATCAACTCACCGACGATTTCTAGCAAATCCTCGAATGGTACATCATTAATTTCGAGGAAAGCGCTCCCCGTACCAGGTTGTAGGGTGGAGACGGGGCGCCCCTTGACAAAGGCGCAGTCTGCATACAGCCGTCCCACGACAACGGCATCGTCGTCCAAGAGCTAGATGAATGTATGAGTGAGATACCTGGAAGAAGATCGAACGTACGCCAAAAACGTACTGTTAAAGTTTCCGGGGTAATCCTCCACGTATATTCCATACGCGTCGGGAGGAAGGTTTCGTCTGGGCTGCGGCAATCGTCAGTCAACCCCTTGTACAGCTCAAGGCTACAGTAGCACTCACAGTACCCTGACGAACGCCGCATCGAATAACTCAGTCGTGCCATTCAGGAGCTCCTCGCGTATCCTGATCACCGATGCGTGCCTCCCCGCCCATACGATCTCCGCCACAGTTTGACCCTCGTGATCAAGCACCGCCGTCGTGCATTCGTCATCGCCGCGCAAGGGGAGTTTCTCCTGCGACCTGCTCGTGCTGGCCCTACTGCTGGTCGAGCTCGATCTGGACCTCGAAGGCGGAGGAGCCGAGGTGGACGTGCGATACACGACTTCGCCCGTGGCGCAGTCCACAAGCGCCGTACTACGAACATCTGTCGAGGCGAACTTGAACAGCATCCTCGAGTCGTAGATGTCGAACAAGAGTGAAACTCAGAGGGGAAGAGATGGGGGAGGCTCAGGGGGAGAGATATCGGGAGGGCTTGCGGGCAGGGCGCACGGTGAGGCCCATTGTCCGTCCCGAACGTATAAATACGCACAATGGCGCATTGCAGGCCAGATCGCCCATATCTTCGGTGGTGGGACTTCAGGACCGCGAGGTCAATCAGTCGGTAATGGGCTTCTAGAGGGACGGTCAGAATCCAAAGGTTGCCTTGCCCACTTTGAATCATAAAGGGGCGACTTACATGGGTGCTCGGTTTCACGCGTGCGCGAAGTCTCCGGACGCATTAGCCGAACCTCCCGAGTTTATCGCACTGTAGGAAACCATCTTGAAACGTCCGTGCTTGTTATGAGGGTTGTGGGCCGCAGTGTAAGATAATAGAGCAGTCACAACCAAGCTGCCCTCCAGTGGAAGTGGCAGCAGCGCAAGGAGGATGTGCAGACGTTGCGAGTACTGGACTCGAGCTGAGCGCGAGCGCCTTTAAGGGCCAAATTGGGAAGGGTGAAAGAGTAAGGCGGCGTTGCCTTTTTGGACGAGTTGTTAGTCTCCGCAAGCGACCGCGACCTTCTGACGCCCATATGACCACGCAAAGACCAGTGATCACACGTACGGATACGTACGGGGATGTGTACGGTGAGTCTTGAGACTTGCTGGGATGGTCATCCAGGCATCCTGGTCATTATGGGCTGACATGTCATTGGATGGGCGGCAGTGAATATGAATCTCAACGGGCGTGTCGCCCTCACCGACGGACCACGGTCCCTTCGTCTCTTCCCCCGATGTCGGAAAGTCAGTCCCGCGGCAGAACATCCCACGGACGACGCGGCGCGTAAAGGTCATCACTCACTGCGTCGATGACGCTCACAGAAAAGAAGCCTCTGAAGAAGAGAGGCACGGATCATGCAGCGCGCATTGAGGCGACAGGATTGGCCGAACGAGATGCAAGCGCCCACCTAGGGCGCCAGCTTGTCCCCCAGATATTCGAACAGTAGAGGAAAAAACATCCTACAGGAAGATTTATGAGCATAGAAATTCTGCTGGAGGTAGGAAACACGCATCCGGGAAGCTTCTGAGGTGCGTAGACTATATGTGCGGTGCTAATCTTATCTTGCCTGGGGGACCGAAGACATCTAATCTGATAATTTCTCATCTAGGGCGCGCGCTTAGAGCGGAGTGCCGTGGAAGTGCGCCTAGTCATTTGAGCCGGTTATTACCCCGCACTCTTCCCCGCATTTCCGCTGCGCGTCCGTCATTTCACCCCCTGCGAGCTGGGCCTGCCGAACACATCCTGAACGTATAAGAGCGCGTTAGAAGAGGTTCATGGTGGACGTACAACTTGCGGAAGAGTTCTATATGGCGAACGGTACGCCGAGCATCGCGAAACGTGGTTGTAGCGGGAGCTTACCCTCCACGCATCATCCCCCAACCAGAGTCCCTCCGGCACTTTACACCTACCCAGGCCAGTATTCCGCCGCATGGGGTTAACTATCGGCTACGACTTCCAAGCGGCGTGCCAGTCCACCGACACGCTTTGGTGAGCAACTCTATAGGCGGGAAGATTGTTGTGTCCTCATCTTCGCACGCAGAACCCCCTTGCGTTCCTGCTCCGCGCCGCACAAGTATATCCCAACAAGCTCGCGGTCGTCCACCCCGACGTAGAAAATCCTGTAATATATTCTTATAGTGTCTGGTGAGTACCCCCTTTTTGTCGTGCACGGCGCGCGAGTGCGAATGACACGAGAACTGTTCAGGGCTCAACGGTGTCAGAATTTCGCTTACGCCCTGATCCAAGCTGGGATTAAGCCCGGCGAGCGCGTCGCAGTAATTGCGCCGAACATGTAAGTGTTATTTCCATTCCGGTATCTGTGGGTATCTGACAATGTGCTCTAGACCAGCCGTATCGGGTAAACAACTCCCCCTTCCCACCAGGGGAATGGTAGTACTCAGGCTGATCGTGGGACATTCGACTACAGATGCATACCAAGGCGTGCTCGGGGCGCGAGCAGTCATTTGCCCCATCAATACCCGACTTACCCATGGAGAAGTCGCGTACATCCTCGAGCACAGCGGGTCCCGGTTGATCCTCGTTGACCGCGAGTACACGCACCTCGTGAAGGACACGAAAGTGCCTTTCGTGGTGATCAACGACACGGGACGTGAAGATGACCCGTACGAGCAGTTCTTGACCTCAGGTCGTAAGTTCAGCGCGGAACGCGGTTGGGCGGGCCTCGAATGGGAGCGCGACGAAGATGCACCCTGCGCGTTGTGTTATACGTGAGCTGCGAATCTTGGTTGATTCTTTGGGAAAAGGTTGATATTCTCGCAGGTCTGGGACAACGGGGCGGCCGAAAGGCGTTCTCACCACGTTGCGAGGTCAGGGAAGTTCTTTTGTATGAAGCGCAAAGTGGCTCATCGACCCCCAGGTTCTTACCTTGCGGCGATCGGTAACGCGTATGAAACTGGGTCAGTCTCATAGTTGAACATGTGTTGGGCCCGGGCACTGAACTGACAGCGTAACGTAGCATGAATCTCGACTCGACCTACTTGTGGTAAGTAGCAACGTGTGTGTAGAGGTACGCGCAGCTAAAGCGTTGAATAGGATCTTACCCATGTTCCACGCTAGCGGATGGACCTACCCATGGGCAATCACGTTTGCTGCTGCTGCGCAGGTAAGAGTTTAATCGCATGAGCGCTTTTGGTGCCCGGTACTATGGTGGACACGGACGTTGCAGGTCACTCTCCGGTCGGTATCTTACCCGCACATATGGAACCACTTGCTTCATTCTTCGGTGACCCATTACTGTGGTGCGCCCACTGTACAGGTACGTGCAAACCCCGCCGACTGTGCGCCTTGCTACGTGGGCAGTGTAGAAGCTGAAACAATCTTGCAGATTGGCCTTGTCAACGCGCCACAGGCGAGGCGCCTCGAAAAGTCCGTCATTGCAATCGTTGCAGGATCCGCGCCGACCGCACACCTCATCGGAGAGTTGGAGAAGATCAATATCACGCCTGTCCATGTCTACGGGCTGACGTGCGTACTATGCTTGAGCTGTAAACTCCCTGGCGCTAACCTGCAGGTATCCTGTCGTATCGTGGCGGATCTAGCGAAGTGAGTAATACGGGGGGACTCTGACACGTAAGATACTGACGTTGTTTCGTAACACCAGACGTACGGCCCCTCGACCAAGTGCTACTACCAGCCGCACTGGACGTCTCTCTCCCTCGATGAGCGCGCGAAGCTGCTCGCACGCCAGGGGCATAGCTTCGCGACTGCCGAGGACGCGCGCGTCGTGTTCCAACCGAAGGAGGGGGACGATCCGAACGCGCCGCTCGTCGACGTGCCGAAGGATGGAGAAACGATGGGCGAGGTCGTCTTCCGCGGGAACATCGTCATGAAGGAATACTTCCATGACCCCGAGGCCACGCGCAAGGCGTTCCGTGGCGGGTACTTCAACACGGGCGACCTTGCAGTGTGGCACCCAGACGGTTACATTGGCGTGCAGGACCGGAGCAAGGACATCATCATATCGGGTGGAGAGGTGCGTGCCGCTCAGTGAGGGAGGACACGTAATTGATACGTCTCTTTGCAGAACGCATCCAGTCTGGCGATCGAGCAGGGTGAGTGTTTCCGCACCGCGTATTGAGCTGAGATGTCAGGGGCCGCTGACCACGTTGACCAGAACTCGCGTCACATCCGGATGTCCTTGAGGTGTCCGTGGTCGCGCGTGCGCATCCTAAGTGGGGCGAGCGCCCGATGGCCTTCGTCATCCTTCACCCGCAAAAGACAGGGAAGTGGAAAGGGCGTCATACCGAGTTCGAGCAGGACTTGAAGAAGCATGCCCGTGCACGGCTGCCCGGTTTTGCGTGTCCGGAATGGGTGTCCGTTGTTGAGGAACTCCCGGTGAGTAACGCTTCTCCTCCAGGTCTACAGCTTCAATTGATGACGTATTCGGCCTCGCAGAAAACGTCAACGGGCAAGATTCAGAAGATGCAGTTGCGGAAGCTCGTCGCTAAGTTGTGATGCATAAACACGAGTGTGGCGGGTATACATCGCAGATCTAGTAGACCATGAGGGTGCACACGACGGGGGAACACTTGGAAGGAGGCTAGTTGTATAGTACGAATATGATCGAGCTTGGAACTTCTGTCTGGGGAGGAGCGCGGAGTGTAATATAAGCATGTGAAGCGGGTACGCGTGAGTCCTGCCGAGCCACGAGAGCCCCAGTGTGGGCGCCATGCAGTATCCATGCGGGGTGCTGGTGAGGATGAGTGAGAAGAGCTAGTGTACGTATGCACAGAATAGTAGATACAGCTAGAGGTGTCGCAAGCGGATCGTCACTTTACAGCCACAGGAGTCCGTTAGGCCTTCGCATTGTCTGGATGGTCGGACCGAGATGGGCCCACGGGAACTGGGTCTTGATCTTTGCTTCGGAGAAGCGCCAGAC
Organism: Trametes meyenii; assembly: GCA_022606255.1. NCBI lineage: Eukaryota > Fungi > Basidiomycota > Agaricomycetes > Polyporales > Polyporaceae > Trametes > Trametes meyenii. The sequence goes on along the minus strand of JABYQG010000005.1, from coordinate 2,100,361 downwards.
AGTGCTGCCCACCGCAAGACGCGTAGGTCGCGGACCACTTCCCGCCCTCCTTGCGCACGACCACCGCAGGAGTCTTCTGGAAGTCGAGGTCGGAGTCACCGAGGCCGAGCTCACCGACGACCTGTCTGCCCCAAGAGTACATTGCGCCTCCGGCGGTAATCGCCACGTTATTGTTCGTCCCGGCTGCAATGTGCACGATACGGTCGTGCGGATCCGGGAACTTGACCTCCACTGGTTCGGGTACAAAGTCGGGATAGGCACGGTCCTTGAAGGCTGCGTCGTCGTCCGCGAGCCCGAGACGACCTTCCTCCGATAGGCCGCAAGCGAAGACGCGACCGTCGGAAGTGAGGAAGAGTGTGTGCAAGTCGCCTCCGGCAATCTCGACGACAGTGGAACCGCCAAGTTCGGACTTGCTGAGCCCGATGACCCGCTTGGGAGAGTGCACTTCCTTGTCAATGTTGGTATCGGAGACGCCAGTGCCCGTTTGACCCTTGGAGTTGACGCCCCAGCCCCAAGTGTTGCCCTCATCATCGACTGCAAACGAGTGGTTGTTGCCTGCGCCAATGACGATGGCCTTGCGCGAACGAGTGCCAATCACGATCTTCTCGGGAGCCGTACCACTGATCTTGCGACGCTCAATGACGCGCCGACCCAACTGGCCCTCCTCGCCAGTGCCCAGGGTGTAGATGTTGCCAAGCGTGGTAAGCAGAATGAGGTGGTTGTTACCCGCCGCAGCAGATACCCACTTCTCGTCCTTCAGATCGAGCAAAGGGACCGGTTTGTACTGCTTCTTAGCGAGGCTAGAAAACCCAACCAAGCCTTGATTGCCCTGTATGAACGGTGTGAATGGATATTGTAAAGTCAAAAGGCCGGGATTGGCACGTACAGCGAAGGCACCCCAGGCGCGAAGTTCGCCTTGGTCACTGATAGCTGCGGAAAAGCTGTCGCCCGCCACGATCTTAACGGCGCGGAAACCCTCTTCAACTAGGCTGTGTATTGGGACCGGTTTCCACACGGGATCTTGGGTCCTTTCGTCAACCTCTACCGAGTAAGCATCGTTCTTCGGATCCGGAATATTGACAGTGACTCTGCCCAAAGCGCCATTGTCATTGGTTCCGCAGGTCCATATCTCAAAATGTAGTCAGTACGGAAGATATGACATGTGCGCATGCAGATAGCCACACAACTCACCGTGCCCTTTTCGTCCAGCAACAGCGTGTGGAGACCACCGGCAGCGACAGACTCGAGACCAGCGTGTTCATCACCGAACGCGCCCTCCTCAATTTTCTCCGCGACAAAAGGGTTTTTGCGCGGCTTGGCAATCTCTTCATTGTAGTCCAAGACAAGCTGGCTCATCTCTCCCGAGCCCCATGTGAAGAGATTGAGGGGAGGGCGGTAGTGTTGAGGAATGGCAGGAAGGGTGTTGATACCCTGGGGGGCCTTGCGGGCGCGCGCGGGGGCCTTGCCCTTCTCAGGCTTGGCCTTCAGGTCGGTGCTGGCCTTGGACTTGGGCTTGCTGCTCATCTTGCCGTTGACCTTGGTGTTGTCAACATTAGCAGGGGCAGCGCGGAGGACACGCTTGGTTGGCGGAGCAACCTTGTCACCATCGGGCGACGCAGCGCGCTTTGTCGCGCGGGACCGCGGGACAGGAGGTTCTGCAGTTGAAGCCGCGCGAGCTCGTCTGGGAGGCATTGCGAAGGAGCGGCGGAAGATGATGGGGGTTTGAGGACAAGAGACGAAGGCGCGCGGCGGAGGCTAAGCCTGAGCCAGTGACGGTGTGTCCGGATCGAGCCTCGCGAGCCGCCGACGGCGAAAAAGTTGAACGGCGCGCGTGACCAGAGCGCGAGCCGTTCCAATCACGTGAATATCACGTGCGTAGTGGCAAATGCTTGTTACTGTTTGGCCCCCGAACATACCCGCCAAACGCAACCAAATAGCCCGACGCTGTGGACAACGACAACGACAACGACGACGACACCGACGACTCTGGTTGCTCTCTCATCGCCGCTAGTGTCTCTTCTCTACACTCTGGCTTGGCCAGACGGATCACGAACCCCTCGGCATCACTGGTATGGCCCAAAGACGATCTAGCCAGAGGACAGTTTCCACCCCAGACACCACCATCCACTCCCGCCGCAAAGCACACGTCCGACGCGCGACCAACACTCGCAGACGCGTACTGTCCCTTACAGAGCCCTATCTTCAGGCAGAGCAGTCTTCTCACGCGTCAGCCAGTCCCCCGCCTTCCTCGTCGCGCCCTGTTCTTGTTCCGCTTCACTTTAACCTCCGTCGCCTCCCATCCCGCCTTCTATCGGAGCACAAGGACAGTATGCGTGATGTAGGGAACGGGTACGACGTCTCTGTCGGCATGAAACGCAAACGCGTCGTTAGTGGCAGCGAGAACACGACCGGTGCAAGAGGCGCCCGTTCCGCCAGCCGCGTCAAGCGACGGAAGGCCATGCCCGACTCCAGCGACGAGGAGCCTGTTAGTGGAATGGACGTGGACGAGCAGGTCCATTGGGATCTTTCGGATAATTCCGATGACGAAGGAGCTCTCGATTCATGTAGGCGCAGCTCATTGAATGTACACCGCGTGCCCTGTTCACGAGTTTGTATCACAGCCGATAGTTATCTCATCAACGAGGCGCCCTCTCGCCGACTTCTTCGTCTGCGCAAAGAAGAACTTGTTCGTCTTTATGAGGCCGCTGGGCTTACCGAGGATGCTGAGCTGCTCACGAAGCCGGAGATCGTCGACTGCATTTTAGCCGCTCGTGACGACGTCGCTGATCTTCCACCGTCCTCTCCAGGCGTGGCTGACAGTGGTTCAAGTGACTATTCCTCAGATGGAGGCAATGTAGCAGGTGGAGAAGAGACTGATTTCGGGCAGCGGTCGAGGAACGGGATGAGAAGGAGGGCAACACTACACGACCTAGGTCGAGCTTCACGCAGGCACATGCCAGACCGATGCTTGTCTATGGGCCATATTCAACAAGTTGGTGATATATCCCCTTCACAGGGGAAGCGTAAACGAGGATCCGGTGGCTTCCAACCCACACTGCAGCCTACCGGTATCTCCACCAGAAGGTCTGTCCGTGTAATTTGTCGTTGTGTTCTTCCACCTCATCCTCGGCGTAGACGAGGATCTAGCAATGCGTCTTCCAGTCGTTCTTCACCCACGTCTTCCACACCATCGGCCTCATTACCGTCTCCTCCTGCAACACGCCTTCGAACTCGAAAAGCGTCAGGAGGGATGGATCCTGGGCCAAGCTCGTCATCGACGAACGTCAGCAAGGGGAAGGGTAAGGGCAAGCATGTTGGCTTCAGCGAATCGGTCGAAATCAGTCGCTTACCATCTCCAGAACAAGAGGAGAGCGACCTTACCGACCTCACTGAGGTTGAGAGTTCTCTACGGCAAATCAAGCCCAGCCCCCGTCGCCTTCGCAGCAAGGCTTCGATGGCAAAGCTTGCTCAGGAAAGGCGACGTGTCGACGATACGGTTGATGCTGTACGACGTGTGACGCCTATGCGCAAGGCAAAGGGGAAGGTGGGAAGTCTCTATGAGAGCACCGACGAGGAGGGCAACGAAGAGGACGAGCTCCTATCTAGTGAGCCTGAAGGAGATGAAGTCGATCAACTCGATGAATCTCCTTCGCCCATGGCCACTCCGAAGGCGAAGCCTGTCTTCAACGGTCGTCATACTCCCGTCAAGAATCGGTTAAGGACGCGCCACCTTCAGACCCATACACCACCGAGCGATGGCGACGACGAGGATAGCGAGGAAGAGGGTACGATTATCGTAGGTGAGGAAGGTGACGACGAGGAAAGCATCGAAGACGAAGAGGAAGGATCTTACCCTGAACCTCGGAAGCTTCGGAATGGCAAAATCGTTTCTGAGGACGGCGATGCCGAAGACGATGCTGGCGAAGAGGACGAAGAGGAGGATAGCGCAACCGCAGACAGTGAATCAACCGGATCAACTGCTGATGAGGTTGATGGAGACGAGGAGGGCGAGGACAGTGACGAAGCGATGGAGGATGACGATAGTATGTCCTTGACACAACTTGCGTTGTAGCTAACCTAACCACCGTGCAGTTGATCTTACCGCCGCCACAGCGAAGACCCTCGTTCGCCTACGCCGGGATGACCTTGTCCGGTTATGCGAGACGCGAGATATCGATCCTAGTGGTACAAAGCCTCAGCTCGCTGAAGCTCTACTTCAGTGGCGTGATCGACACTGCAGCGAAGCCGCGACCTCTTCTCCATCTTCCTCTGGGACTGCACGTCCGCCATCAACTGCTCGTGCCCCGCGGCGTCGTAAGACGCGCTCTAATTCTGGTTCTCGCGGGCGCACCAGTGCTACTCCACCGGTGCTCCTCCGTTCACATCATGTCCATTTGGATGAGCCGCGAACACCACCCATGTCAGGGCGTCAGAGGGAACGAGACGGGGAGGGCGAACTTGAGCTGGATCTCGAAAGTCTTGGACTAGACGATCGCGAGATCCCGCCCGAGAAGCTGACAAAACTTGAGAAGATCGGGAGCGGGGGCTTCAAGGATGTGTTCATTGGCAAGTTCAAAGGCCGTCGCGTAGCGATTGCGGAGTTCAGGGGCCAGCTCAGTGCGAGTACGTGCGCCAATAAATAGCGTCAACTGCGGTATGCTAACCTCCTCGGGTAGTGGACATCAAGGAGTTGAAGTTGCTTGGTGACTTCGATCATCCCAACATCGTTCGATTCGTGCGTGTTCGTGTTCGTCATTGTAAAACCCGTATCGCTGATCGTTTTGCTAGCTCGGCGTAAGCATCCCGGAGAACACGCGTGAGACCCCAGTGATGATTGTCAGTGAGCTTTGTTCGAACGGCGATCTCTTCGACTACGTTCGCAACGTCAAGCCTCCGCCTTTGTACCGAGCAGTAAGTCAATGTTCTTGCTCATCAAGCTTTACCTAACGCCGAATATAGCTCTGCATCATGCTCGACATCGCTCGTGGTCTCGAATATCTCCATCTTCGAAAGCCTTCCGTGATTCATCGCGATTGCAAGTCCTCGAACATCCTCATCACGTCTAAGGGCGTTGCCAAGATCACAGACTTTGGCCTTGCTAAAGTCAAAGAGTCAACGCGTTCGATGGTACGAAGTGTGGTCGGCACTGTTAACTGGCAGGCGCCAGAGCTCTGGCATCCCCATCCGAAGTACAACCACAAAGTGGACGTATTCTCGTGCGCAATGGTCTTTTGGGAGATCTTGCAGTGGCACACCCAGAACAAGAAATACCCCTGGGAAGGCATGAACGAGCATGCAATATATGACGCCGTCGGGGCCAAGAGGCAGAGGTGCGTCTTGTCTCGCCCACGTCTTTTGGCAGCAAATCTAAGCGACGTCGATAGGCCTTCCGTATCTGGGTTGCGTAAACTTTGGTGTCCTGAGGTCGTAGACCTGATGGAACAGATGTGGCAGCAAGACCCAGCAGATAGGCCCGCGATGTCCGAAGTTGTACAAGAACTGGAGCGTCTCGTCAAGGCCTATCGGTAGTCTCCTCGCCCGTCTCTCTTATTCGCCTTCGCCTTCCTGGAATCACCAAATTCAGACTCATGCGCAAGAACCTAGCCTGCCCGTAACGACCTCGAGTAACCTACTCATCGCGCGGTTATTATGCATTCATCTCCCGCACCCACGCGCTCCGGTTCATCCGCTTCACCGCACCTCGTTCACAATTTGGGACACATGATTATGCACTATGCCTTCTACACCTCGCCAGCTCCGTCGCGCCCTGTCATGCTTTTGGGGGAACGTACAGAGACTGCTTTGCACTTCAGCACTTTTACTTTTCGTCCGGTTTGCCTGTAAAGCATTGACCATGTCGTGTTCGCGTTTAAACTCCAGGATCTTGTCCCAAGCTACCTATCTACCATTGCAATTCCGCATTACAGTTTAAATCCACCTCATTGTATCGTAGCCCACCTCACAATGCATATATTATCAACGCCTGAACGGCAGAGCGTAGCAATAGATCTAGTGCACTCGTTTTGAGCAGCATAGTTCCGAGCTCGGAACAACTACACACTTTCGCCGATTTAGGGTTTTTGATGTTACTAGCGATACCATCGCGGCGATATAGTGCAATACAACGACAGAACACGTACATGGTGCTGAATCAAGCGAAAGTCGATAGCCTCTCCACCCAGTTAGGTGCTTCATAATTTGCCTCGTACATATAGTCCCTCACTTTCAAACCTATCATAGTTGGGATCACCTTCACTTCCACCCTCACCCCAGGCTCGCCTTCATCAGTTTCTCCCTGAAGTAACCTGCTCTCCAAATTACTTGTCCTGCGAATTTTGAACCACGTAGACCCATGAAGCTCTTCATCCCAAACGGGCTCGTCCTCGCGAGTGGATCGACCGTCTGTAAAAGAAAGGCCGACGAATTGCAGATCTGCATTGCCCTCGGCCAGGCGTTGAGCGATCGTTGCACACTCTGCGTGCGCGTCCTCGGGATCGTTGAAGGCACGAATGCAAAGGAAGATGACCGTCAGCTCGTGACAAGAGTGGCAAAGCTCGCTTAGCATGGGTTCCTGAGCGATTCGCCAGCCGTCAGCCCCTATCATATGGGCCCCAGGGCCAGGATTACCAGACGCACCATTGGGTGAGCGGACAGCTCTAATAAACGGACATCTATAAAGCGAAGCTCCCGCCCTACACTATGTAGATGCTCCCAGAAGAAGTTGTGACGTCCCATGGTGTATGCACACGACAGTATAAACGGATTCATGCGCCTAACCGCCGTGGAGGCCACCTGCTCATCAACATCGCGGAGAACGTCGAGGTCGAGCCAGCGAACCCTGCACGATATGGGCCAGATGAGGAGATCGCGCGCATCGATATGGGCTTCGTCGAGGCTGCACCAGCACACGGCGGTGTCCTCATCGCTCGGGGTAGTAGGTGTCTGGGCTTTCGGCCACTGTTTCGCGTTTGTGAACGTGATCCTGGTGAGGTTTGGAAAGACGGTCGCTGCCTGAGACATGGGGATCCACGTGCAGCTGAGGACGAGCTCACGCATGGAGGGTAGCACTGTGTCCAGCTCTGACAGGTAAGGAATGCGAAGCTGGGAATACAGCCGCGTGATGGAGAGGCTGTGGAGGTTGTTGAATCGCCCGAGCCCCTTGACAAATGTCCTGAGGGGAGAATTGGGTAATGTGCTGCACATTTCGAGTGTAAGGCGTTGCATAGTCTGGCGCGACTTTGAGGACATGACGATGTCCATACTCTGAGGCCCTGCCTCCAGGATACTCAGGTCGGTGAGCTGAGGGAGATGTATGAGGCTTTTTTGCACCCTGTTTTCCTGTTTCGCTAAAATGGCCATTGCACCGCAGCTGAAATGTTGGAGTTTGCTCGCTCTCTCAAGAATGTCCGCGAGGGCCGTGACCATAGGACCTTCGCACGAACCATCCATATCCCAGGTGACAGTCTTGGTGACGACGAGAGACTTCAGGAGGAGGGGGCGTGATTCCTTGGCGAGTAGGAAGTCTCGGAACTTAATAAGTTGCATTGATGTTCCATCGAGCACCACAATACGCAAGGAGGGCTCGAGAGGAAGAGTGCGGGCCGCCTTGCAGGTGCGGGACAACGATAAAGCGTCCCGATAAGAGATGTTGGATATGATGTATGAGAGGACGTCCAGATCGAGAGACAACAGCCCTAGGTTCATCTTTGACTTGGATTCTAACGCTCTCTCCAAGGGTTGGTAAGTTCTATGCCGCCCATGTTATGATTAGCTATAGACCGATAACATGATCGGTGGATGGTAGCTCGCCTCTGCCTGCCTGCTTCCCAGGGTGTTGGCCGTTCCATAGCTGGTGCTCCGCCAGCCCATTTTCCACCGTTTTCTGAGTCCTGAAGACCTGTGTTGGAGCCTAGGACAATGATAAGCCCAGCATACGTCATGCTGAAAGGAGTACTGTACCGTCGCCGTTCGTGAATTCCGCCATTGGGAGATTGGTGTACGCCAGTATTACCTGGAATAGTACTCTGTGTACTAGGGTTACGAGGATATCGAATTCGTGAGCGTTGGAGTTCACATTAAGGTACCTCTACATATGTGTGAGGGTATAAGGTTGGTCGTGGCTACCACTCCGCGTGGCTCAGCGCCGGTACCGGTAGAGTGCCGCCTGTCTTTGAATTCCACCACCATGCACCGAGCCTCGCGCTCAGTCATACATGAGTATGCTATATATACCGTCCTACTCAATATTCTTCGCGTTCGTTCTGTGATGAAAGTTGCATATCGGATGCTTCAGCAAACTAGAACAACTCGGCCCCGCCACGCCCGAGGGATTTCTATGGCAAAGTTCACCTCATGCATATGCATATATGTGCCCACTAATAACGGTCAGTACCATACTATCGCAATTCAGGCTCACTTATCATATACTTGAAGTCATAGACAACTCGCTAGATATCAACTGTGTTCAATAGACGCGATGTCGGCACCAACGGTGGTGGTAGTAATCCCGAGTTAAGTAGAGAGAATTGATTGAAAGCTGACATGATCTAGCCGGTGCTACTACTATTTACTATAGTAGCGCCGCTTCAACATTTCGGCGATCTCGCACTAACTGCAATTAGCAATTAGGGCTTCGTCTCAGGTCTGACACTGCTGCTACCACGTAACTCAACGCAAGTACCAGTATTTATGGTGTTCTTGCTCGTATACCAGGTCAGTCAACCCTCTAGCCGTCGCCTCGGGGAGCCTTACTAATGAGCCCCCCGGCTAAATGGTGATAGAGAGCAGCACCAGGAGCATCCATGCTGAACAATCATATCGATCGAAGGTCTTGGAACACCGTACGCTTTGGAAACCGGGCCCCGAAACTCGTCATGGATGAGAACGGACCTAGTAAACCTCGGGTAGTGTACAGTATTTATACTCTCGTGGAGGCGTTATACGTTCCCCCACACATCAACCTATCGCGCACTGGACGACACCCTACTAATCCGACTAACAACCAGTGAACATGTCCGCTACTTCGATTCCTCAAACCATGAAGGCCCTGATTGTTGAAGAGGTACGTATGGTCCTTATCAGTAGGATAATCCACGAGCTCAGTCGTCTTACTTCAATGACTTCTCCCTATAGGGACAACGGGTGGCGGTGAAAGACCACCCTATTCCTCCTGTCGGCGACGACGACGTCCTCATCAGGACCGTGTCTGTTGCACAGAACCCCACAGATTGGAAGCGTGAGTCTTCGTTAGTCGAGCACCATTGGGATGTACCTGCTGACAGATCCTCGAAGATGTTGACACCCTTGGTGTTCCTGGGACAATCTTGGGCTGCGATTTTTCTGGCTATGTCGTGAAGGCAGGCAAGAACGTCTCGAGCCCCAAAGTCGGCGACCACGTTGCAGGCTTCCTGCATGGGGGTGCGTTTACCGATGAGGGCGCGTTTGCCGAGTACGTCAAGACGCCTGGGGATCTTGTTTGGGTCGTACCCGAAGGCTCCATTAACCATGATGAAGCTGCGACTCTTGGTTGCGCGTGCGTACTCGATACTCCGCCGGGGCCGGGGAGAATGCTAACCGATTTCTTCAGTTTCTGGACGGCCGCTCAGGGTTTGTTCCATAAGGGCCGTCTTGGAGCTGTGGAACCTCCTGCTAAAGTTTCCGGAAATGAGTGGATTTTCATCTACGGAGGAAGCTGTAAGCACCCGTGTCTCCGCGCCTTCAACTTGGAGATCCGCTAATCCCGTGCGCAGCGGCCGTCGGCCAGTTTGCGATTCAGCTAGCGCATCTTGCGGGTTACAAGGTTGTCACGACAGCATCTCCACGTAACTTCGGGTTGGTGAAATCCTTGGGCGCGGACGCCGTGTTCGACTACAAAGACACGGAAGTAGTTGCGAAAGTCAAGCGGGCGACAGGTGATAGCATCACGAAAGCTTTCGACACCATCTCGCTGGAGGAATCGCAGCACATTAGTGCGGGTGCCCTTTCGCCTAGAGGCGGCACGGTCGTTCTTGTCCTTAGTCCCATCACTGAGGCGACTGACCGCAAGGACGTCCAGTTCATCAGTACGTTATATTCTCCTTGGTACCTGCCTTTGTGTCAATCGTGCTCATACGTCGGTCACGCAGCCACGCTCATCTACACCGCGCTCGGGCGCGCGTTCAGCTTTGGCCCAACGGTACATTTCCCTGTGTCCCAGGAGGACCGTTCGCAGATCGTAGGGTTCCTCAAGAAGGTACCCCAGTTGGTCAAGGATGGCTCAATCAAGCCGCTGCCTATCAAGTTATGGAAGGGGGGCTTGACTGCCATTCCGGATGGTCTGCAGTACATGCGCGAGGGTAAAGTCAGCGCGGAGAAGATCGTTTACCCGTTGTGAACCTTGGGATGTGGCCAGCCTTTTTGTATTACTAGTCCACAATCGGGATCATCGATACAGTGCCGAGTTACACTAGTACTGGTAGTGTTATTCCCAACTTGACATCGCCAAAATCACGTTTATGCAGTTTCAATTCTTTCCCTCGCCTTTGCTCGACTCGCTCAGCCTGTGCAAGGCGCATCTCAGTACTTCGTGCCGAGAGTTCGAGTCTTGTAGCTTGAAGCTTGAGCGGTGCTGGTGGAGTTAGACTGAGTCGCTTGTGCGGGCGGTCGGAGAGGGATAATCCTGTGCTACCGTAAATGGTAAGCGAGACGGCTCCGAGAGCCGTGCTCTTGAAAGGTGGGCGTCCGCGCTCAGTCATACGTCCACTATCTCTCCTCACACCATCCTATCTCACACTTTGCTCGCATGTCTTCCACAACGACCGCGACTCAGACGCGCACCGGAAACTTTCGCGGGCGGGGAGGCAATAGAGGTCGCCGCGGACGCGGTGGACAGAAGGGTGGGCCTGCCCGCGACTCTGCTTCTACGACCAAGGCGGACGATGTCCCGAATACCGAGCCCGAAAAAGACCAAGGAACCGCTTCTGAAGGCACAAAGAAGGCTACCGACGCCTCTAGCTCGGCCACGGACGACGCCGTAATTTGTTGGATTTGCGCGGAGCCGGTCAAGTACTGGTCTGTGTCGGAGTGCAACCATCGGACATGTCACGTCTGTGCACTTCGTCTCCGCGCGTTGTACAAGAAGTTAGAGTGTACATTCTGCAAGGTATGTGGACTTGACGGGACTATGCATGTATAGCACGCGTATTGAATACAATATCGGGGCTGTGATTAGGAGCCTCAGTCCTCTGTGATTTTTACTACTTCCCCTGATGAACTATGGGCGTCGTACACTCCGGATAAAATCCCCTACAAAGATTCAAAGCTATCTATCTCTTTTGAGACTCAGGAGATGATGGAGGAGACTCTTATCCTGCTTCGGTTCAACTGCCCTGACTCCCAATGCGACTTCATCGGAAATGGATGGAGTGACCTGAAACTACACACTCGCGCTACTCACGGAAAGCTCATGTGGTGAGTCTTCTCTCTTCACAACTTAAGTAGTATCACTGAGGCGATGTCTTCTAGCGATCTCTGCATACGTTTCAAAAAGGTCTTCGCTCATGAGCATGCTCTCTACGATCCTGGTCAACTCCCTTTCCACCTCCCGTCAATGGGACGCGCACATAGACACGGCCATGCAAAACCACCACAACAAATCGAAGGCGGTGTCCATCCGCTTTGTGAATTTTGCCGCGAGTGCTTCTTTGGTGACGATGAACTATACGCACATATGCGCGAAAAGCACGAGGAATGCTTCGTCTGCAAACGAAATGAGGTTAAGGACCAGTAGTAAGTAAAGACACGCTATCCTAATTCGCCCCTCTCATGGCCTTGCGCAGTTTCCGCAACTATGAAGCATTGGTAAGTTACACACGTTGCTTAAATGCGACACGTCCCTAACAAGGTTCGCGTAATCTATAGGAAGAGCACTTCATGAATGCACACTTTCCTTGCCGCCGCGCAGAATGCCTCGCACGCAAGTTTGTCGTGTTCGGGTCCGCGATTGACCTCAAGGCACATCAGGTAGAAGAACACGGCGCCGATATGTCTGCTCGCGATCGGCGTGATGCGCGGCGCGTGGAGGCGCAATTTGAGTTTGAGGAGGTCGCAGCCGGCGCTGGACGGAGAGGCCGACGGGACAGAGGCGACAGGGAAAGGGAAAGGGAGCCTCCACCACACCAGGTCGCTCAGCCACCTGGCGGAGGCGCGCGCCCGCAAGCCGCTGGCGCTCGCCGAAGAGAGGCTTTTGGCGGGGCTCTCACCGCGGAGAGTGCTCAGACACCAGGACAAAGCAGCCAGCAGGCGAGTCGTCGTCAATCGCCCTCTCCCGATCTTGGAGACGATTCTCGTCTTTCTACACTCGTGGGACGGCTTCAAGGACTCGTGCCGAATCCTGTTAGCGCAGTCACGGCAGTCAAAGCTGCAGTGCGCTCATACAAGACGTCCGAGTCGTCTGCCCGGGACCTCATCTCGACTGTATGGAACATCCTTGACCGAAACCTTGACGGAACCGCGAGCATCGTAAACACGCTAGTCGATCTCGTCGACGATGACGAAAAGAAGCAAAGTTTGCTCGGTGCCTGGAATGGATTCAAAGTCGAGGTACGGTGCCTGCTTGCAAGCCACTTTTCTGAAATGCTGACGTTGATTTGTGTGCACTGTAGCAACGAAACCAGTTCCCCGAACTCGTGCCTACTGCGATCGGGTCCGAGTGGTCGGGGGTGACGAGCGGCCGTGTCCTCAACGCGAAGAACTCCACTGGTGCACGATCGACCACACAGTCTTCCCGTCAACTCTTCGATCGTGTCGCACGCGCTGCTGCATCAACCTCCGCCGGGCCCTCGGGCGGATCCTCTCGCGCCCCTGCCGTAAACAGCTTCCCGCCTCTCCAAGCGGCAGCATCCGCCGGTCCATCAACTACCACCGCCTTCCGTCAACCACAACGCGTCACCCCATGGGCTGGTACTACGGTCACTACACCCGCGCCTGTGGTACGTGCACCAACATCTGTGCCCGGCCCTGGCGCACGGTCCAAGGGTGGACCCGCAGTACTCTCCAAATCTGCCTTCCCTGAGCTACCCACTGCAAGTGGACCACGTGTGCCCAAGGGCGCCGTCAGTGGGAACCAGTCATTAAGGAAGATCTTGGGCCAGTCTGCGCCAGAGCAGCCGGCATGGAAGAGCGGGCGTAATGGCAATGGATCTGGAGATAGCGGAACCTCTACACCTGGAGAACCTGTCACCCCTGGCGATACTGAGGCGAATGGATCCGTCGGGAAGAAGAAAGGCAAGGGTAAACAGAAGCAAACTTTGTTTACACTAGGATCGTTCCCTACTTGAGTACTAGGAATGTGGCCGCTGTCTGTTCTTGCATGAGGATGATGTAAACGTTCAACTGAGCACCTTTATGAACACCAATATATATTCTACGGTTCCGTAAGTCGTATCGTGCCGACCAGGGTACCTGATCTGATGGTGGATCAATAGGTTACGGAAGTGTCGCTACAAAATGGTTAAACTATCCTGGGAAAAAACACTTCCAAGGGGAGACGATGCCGAGTGTGGACCCGCCATGGCGCATACAAGCGCATATGTGACTCGTTCAGTTCACAGGATCGGAGGAAGCACGTAACCCACCGTCCCGTCGCCCCAGTACTTGTGCCCACCACGAGCCGCAAAGTTCTTGAACTCTTCATAGTCGGTCATGAAATACAGCCCGCCGTCGGGCTGCTTAGCGACCCCATAGAGCGGGACGAATCCAGGCAGGTTCGCGGAGCTGATGTAGCCCTGGTCGGCCTCACGATCGACGTTGCCGTGCCCCTTTACGATGTTCTGCGCGTCCTGGTCGGTCAGGTAGTGGAGGTGCCAGCCTTGGATGCGCTGGCGAACGCGGGTGATCGGCTTACACACGATGGTGTTTGGCCTCGGGAAGAGGACGCGCGCGACGAGACCATGGTACTGGTAGCCGTAGGGGCGCGCCTCGTTGATCTCCTTCTGCGTCATGCTGAAGAACATGTCACCCGTACGTGCGTTGTCTGTGCGGTAGAGCGGCATCGAGTCGCGGATATACGCGCGGAGGGTCCTTTGCTCCTGCGCGATGGCGTCGGCGATCGGCTTTAGGCGGCTGTACACCTCGGAGTCGTCCTTGAAGAGATCGACGATGGAGCATGTCTTCGTGGGCCTGGTCATCGTCCAGAGCATCGGATCGTTAAGGCTATTGAACCAGCCTTCGGCGGAGGAGAGCCTGTGTATGGATTAGAGTATGGCTCACTGCAATTGCGAGGAAGTGCTAGCGTACGTGGCATTGCCGCCCTGGCGAGCTGTCAGCGTCATTAAACATATAGCGTGTAGGTATACTCACGATCGTGTTCATGCTAGAGCTTCCGAACATCTGCTCCGCCTTCCGGCGGTCGGCTTCCTCGTACGAATTGTTGCTACCGGCGCTACCAGCAACCCCTTTCATCTGAGCGGAGACATGGACGTTCATATAGAACCTATAAGAAGATGCTCTTTCCTACGCGCGTGCTCAGACCATATCCGACTTGCTGAATGTCTCTCACGCACCTCAACCGTTGTGGTTTGTTCAGATATCTTGTAACGCGAACCGCCAACAACGGCACTGGTGACGACAGTGGAGCCCCACCTCTCGAGGACAGCGTCAAGAGCCTTGCGCTTGTCCGACTGCGCCAGGGCACCGAGGATCTCTTGGCGAAGCGCGGGGTGAGCGGTGAGCTTCGACGAAGTCTTGAAGCTAATTTGATAGACATCATAGGCCCAGCGCCCGACAACGTAGATGTGCTCGTTGGACACGAATGTCTCCTCCTTTGTCGTGAAGCCCACCTCGAGCGACGCATCGACGACGAGAGGAACACCGATGGACGCTGTGCTCTCAGAATGGCCAACTGCGACGTGCGAGGCGGAACGCTTGGTCTGGGAGACGTAGGTGGACTGCGTCGCTTGGTTGACATACATATTGTCGATCTGATTGGGTTCGAGGAGCGCAGGGCCGACGACAGTTTCCCTGCTGTACGCCTCAAAACCACTGACAAGAGGGTTGATGCCCCGCCCCAGGTGTGAGTTCCTGACCTGAAGGCACAACTTTAGCTCGAGTACAAACAATGATCACCGCCACTTACAACTCCTTTGAACTGATCTTCTGAGAGCCTAAGAGAGTTGGTGAGTTGCACAGGCATCTAAAGGGATGATTAGTATACGATGAATGATATAAGGACGGTCGCACGGACGGCGTATTTGTGGAGCAGGCCCAAATGGTATGCAACGGAGTAGTGCTGGGGGTTATCAACACAAGCTACACTGTACTTATACTTCAGGTACTGTAAGCCTGTAACCTGCATATGGTACTCCAAAGTTCAGAAATAATTACAAGACGTAAAAGATAATGTCCCGTGGGTACAGTCTTCGCTGATGATCGTCGCTTCCGAGTAGAAAGCAACGGAGGCACTGGTCAGCTCGCGCAGGGGAGCTACTAAATCATGGTATTGTACGAATCGATGCGGGCCCTGAAGGCTTACTTCATCACCGTCGGCAAGCACATGATGATAGCCACCCTTGGGATCGAGAGTCCTTTGAGCGACGGGTATTGAATGCCGAGGCAAACTTTGGCCATTGCGTGTTAGAACCAGTAAATTGATGCTTATACGGAGTTTGAGCGATGCATGGTAGTTGTATGCGACCCCCGCCAGGGCGGTAAACGTTTACAGCCTTGGTCGATTCCATATTGAAGCACCTACAAGGGTCATATGGCCTTAGACGATGCCTCGAAGCGCCAGGTGCTTGCGAGTGACCTTGACGTCCAGAGAAGGAGGGGCCACTTAACGCACGCCGTACAATGCCAGACAATAGAGTCTGTCCCATCGATTATAGCAGTGGTGGGAAAGAATTATGGGGGGGAGAGAATACATGTATGAAGCTATGACACTTGTCAGAGTTTTCCTAGGCCAAGACACAATGCTACTCACCAAGCAACAATCCCAGCATGCACTGTTAGCGCGTCCAGCACCATCACTGGGTCTTCATGAAGTTCTGGTCCCGTATCCGCTGTCGGTTCGCCTTACGCAGCCGTACTTTCTCGGCCTTGCCCCCGGGCCCATCGTCGACCAATTCCTTCGGCTGGAGCAACGTCCACAGCCAAGGCGGATACGCATCGTCCGCCTGCGCTATTACATCCGGTTGACCCTTGAGGTAGTTCAGGCCGACGAGCACCGTGTTTTCCGTGCATGAGGACTGAGCGAGTGGGGCTATGGATACACATGAGCACGTTACACGGCACATCGGGGGGGGGCCAGTCCCTACGCTCAGATTTTGGTGACACGTTGCTACTGCTGGCAGTGTTTGCCTGCGCTGCCGCAGCCGGTGCGCTCTGGGATGCGAGGCATCTGCGAGGGGCCCAGAAGGCGTTGAGGCGAAGCTGTTGTCGGACGGCGTGTGCGAAGGACATGGTAAACTGCGGAAGCGCCCGTGCGCGGCGCTGCACTCGACGCAAAAGGTGCATTGCCATATTTGGGACCTTGCTGACCCTGCGGTAGTGGCTGTTACGCAGCTCCGCGCAGAGAATACTACAAGAATTGGCATTATAACGGTGTGGGAGAGCGTAGCTAAAACAACAGTTCTACTGTACAGGGTGGACTAGAGCATCGGGATACTTATACGAATACCAATAACGGGTCGCTGAACAACGGCACGCACATGTACAACGTCGGCCCTTCTGCAGCTAACTAGTAATTACTTCCTCGCGGAACGCGTGCGGCCCCAGGTCGCCTTAACAGAGTGGGCAGCACCCTTCATAATACGTCAGCTCTGATGTGTATTTAGGAAGCAACACGCAGCTCACAGTGAAGAGCGCCTTCACGCGGGCCTTGGTGCTTTTGGTAGTCGAGACGGAACTGGCGGTGTTGGGCGTGGTAGGGAGTACCGGGGATATCTCGATCTCCACGTCTTCTTCGTCTATCTCAAAAATGTCGGACTTTATTGCGTGGCGAAGGGTCAGGGCGTTGCAACGTGGTGTCAAGGGATGTGCGCGCACCAGTGCGAAGCTCGATCGCGATCGCATCTGGGTTTCTGCGTAGCGGTAGTTGACGCTTTGCTTAGGGCAATAGGGTGTGCACATGAGCTTCTGAACCGGACGGCGGTGTGCTAGCATTTGTGCACATACCATGAGGTCTTTGGGTCGAGCCGCAATAGGGCAAGTGGTGTTACAACAAAGGCGGGGTGTTTTGCGTTTGCGTTGGGAGTTGCAATGGGCGTAGATGGGGAACTGACGATCACACGGGTAGACAAACGGTTGGAAGGAACGAGGACACTGATTGAATTGGTAGACATCGTAAGGAGCTTGCGAGGGGGGGTTCATAGCGTACGGAGTGGTAAGGACTGACGGGAGGGCGATCGAACGGGGGAAGACCGCTATGGCGGACGATGGGTTGAGTATCGGCAGGCTGAGCAAAAGAGTGTGTGCTCTCCACCGCCCTCGATGAACGATCACCTGGACGTTGAGGGCAAGAGGTAGGGTAGGAAAATACGCGGGTGGGAAAGACGCCGCGCTTTATACCACCGCCCTGTCACACCGCTGATTTTGGCAACATCGACAAAACGGGGAGGGATGACTAGGCGTATGTCTCGGCCGCGCATGCACCATTTCTACTTTGGCAACCTGCGCGTGCGATCTCTGCACCCAGGTCCGCTGTGCTGTGCGCAATATGACGACGCTGCGACGCGCACCATCTCCACGCAACCTCGCCTTTAGCGAGTGGACTGTGCTACTTTGGACGATATTCTACCTCCATTGGGAAGTTTTGCCAACTGCGTCAGCCACAGCTACGGATACTTCTAGATATGATCTAGAGTGAACACGCCTTGCGTGAGCTTCTAGAAGGCTGAAGGCCTCAGAGATACTCTCGAATCGTATAGCCCATCTCCACCATCCATCCATGTCAACATCAAGCCCCAAACGCTCATACAAGTTACCAGTAGCTGAAACAACAAGTAACTGGATGAGACAGCTAGTCTCCTTCGCGAGAAAGTATCAAAACGACGTAGCCTTCTGCTACTACAAACGCTAGCCCGCGTGGACACCTTCTAGTGAGTGCCCTAGAAATTGCATCGAAAGATTTGCTACTGGGTGACAGAAACCACAAGAGATAAACTCTTTAAGCAAGAGTTGAACAGGCACTCTCGTGCTCGTGCTCAAAAGAGATGGAGCATTTGAGAAGGTGTTTCAAAGAGATCAAAAGGATTTTACCCCTCTGCGTACTGGTGATGGGGGTCGGGGCCCTCCCGTATGTTCGACTACACACATAAGTCATGTGTTCTGCTATGGAGGAGCCGAGGCACATATAATGTTGAGTAGAAACGTAGCGTTACGAACGGGTACAACCAGAACAAAGATAGGGGAAGCACGGCATGCTCAATCATAGCGATCGCTGTGGTAGAGCATACCCTTATATGTGGATGAGGGCGTACCTTTGTATACGCTGGCAGATATCCTGTACCAGCGGCGGGCTTTGGCAGTACCGAGGGCTCTGCATTGTTGCACGCCTCTTGAGGGCACAGGGCAGTCAAGACCCTTAGTGAGAGGAGTCGTGGTTTGTGACCTGGTGTCTTCGACTCGAGGAGACCCAGAATGTCGCGTCCCAGCGTCGCAGAAACAGATTTCAGGCCATGAGGGGAGCGTCGGTTGTGTGAGGTTGCTGAAGACCAACCTTTGTATCTGCGCTCGTTGAGCAGATAAAATTCACAACAGAGAGGCCGAGATTCGACGGTGACGAGATAGTCAATGGCGAGAGGCAGAGCTCGGCAAAGTCACAGAGAGCATAATGAAGCCCGAAACCGAGAAAGGCACCCCGATGCATCGAGCGGCGACGTAGTGGCGGTCGGGAGCAACTCGGAGGAGCATTCGCCGACTCGGACGCC
Organism: Trametes meyenii; assembly: GCA_022606255.1. NCBI lineage: Eukaryota > Fungi > Basidiomycota > Agaricomycetes > Polyporales > Polyporaceae > Trametes > Trametes meyenii. Next base: position 2,081,459 of record JABYQG010000005.1, on the reverse strand, counting down.
ATCCCACAGCGCCAATCCCACAGACTCTGCGGCGCCGGCCGCCTCTCTTCTAGTAGCAAGAGCTCAGATTATGCAAGCCAAAGTACTAGAGTGCTAAATACATAAGGACTTGCACTAGCTAGTACTTGGCGGCAATCTTCATGTTGCCCCGTCTTGAAGTTCCGCAATCGAAGTTCATGAGCTCAATAATCGCCGTGCTCAATTCATAAATGCGTTGCATTAAAAGGCAGACAATTCTTCCATTAAGTATTACACTGGCATTAGTTCTTCACTCTATGTCCGAATCTACACCATGATCCTCGTCTCCACTATTCTCCTTCCTCAGGCTCACATTCGCTAACCGACTCGTGCTGGTGCTGATGGCGGGGCCTACACTAACCGACGGCGCTCTCGATGGGCTCGCGCTAGTGTGCATGCTGAGGTTAGACCCAAACGACGTGCTCCGCATCCCCAGCCCGAGCATGAACATCCCCGACGTCGTGCGCTGCCTCGGCCCCGCACGCTGCGGCCCACCCGAGGCGGGACTCAGTCCGCCCTGTGTAGGGCTGCGAATAGGCGCCGGAACGGCTATTCGCAAACCGAGGCCTGCCAGGGGGTCCGTTGGAGATTCTGCGGAAGACTCCCGTGGGTGGGAGAACGACGATGAATGCCGCAGGCGTGGAGAGGTCATGACGGACCCGAACGTCGGAGGCGCAGGACTACTCGAGCGTGGGGGGCTAAGGAAGCTAGGCGTCCAAGCGGACCAGCTCGGAGAGGGTCGTGCAGAGGATACGGTGGCGGATAAAGACTCTTCTGAGGGTGCAAGGGCGAGCTCATGCAATGTGCGCTTGATCGACGCAATATCGTGCTCGAGGTCATCCAGCTTCTGCGAGAACGACTGCACCGCTTTTGCCACTGTGCGGTCCGTCCCGTCAATGAACGCGCCAACTTCCTTTAGCATCTCGTCCGCGTCCACCTTTTCCGTGTCGTCGGAATGTGATAGCGCACCGGGTATCGACAATAACGCTTCGTATCCGCTCGCGACGCGTTCCTCATCCGCTATTCGGATCTCGAGCTCCACACGCGCGTCCTCGTTGAAGTCACCGAGGCGGTCGACCGCTTTCCGGAGCAGCGCGTGCATATCGGAAGGGGGCCCAGACGAAGGCGCAGGGAGCTCTGTAAGCGTCTTCTTTAGGTCCTTCAATGCGATATGACAGTCCCTGAAGCCCCGCTGAACACTGTCGTAACGGTGCTCGACCCTTGCCAAGTTTGCGACCAGAGAAGAGCTTCTGTTATCATTCCCAGCAGTTGGTGAGGGGGGTCTGATGGGTAACGGCGAAAGCTCAAAATCGTCGACGGTGTCCAGTTGAAGTGGCGGAGGGACAGAGGCTTTGGGCGCCCGAGGAGAATCAACGCGAGCGGTGACTGACGTAGAAGATACTTGCGGTACGTGATTTCGCTCAAAAGCATTCTGTGGGAAAGGTACGGGCGCAGAGGTGGGTAGAGGTTCAGGGGTGGGTTCCGACTCTACTAAAGGAAGTTGGATGGAGGGGACATTGTCGACATGGGGGATAGCCGGAACTGACGGTGCCCTCATAACTGTACATACAGCTGTGGATTGGGGTGCACTAGTGGTGGTTTCATTAGGTAGTGATTGGTCTATGGTCGTCGAAGTGGGCGCATTCGGCGAGCCATGGGTGTCGTTTGGACTCGTGTCGGGCTGGGGTGACCCTTCGACGGGAGATGTTGTATCGGTGGAATCGGATGATAGTTCTGAGGGAGGTATATGTGATGAGGTATCAAGGGACGGAGCGATAATTGGCTCCTCAATAGACAACCCCGGCGAAGTAAGCGCCTCGGAAGATGGATCCTTTTTCGAGACTTCGGTGGGTGAAACATCCGGTGCGGATGAAGGGGTGACATCCGCTAGCAACGACTCCTCGGGTTTCCCCCCACGTGCACGATGAGGTGTAGGTTGAGCCAGAAGGTTGTTAACCTGCTGTGCAGGTATTTCAAGATGGTCCAGGGTCTCGAGCTGTGCGAGCTTGCGCTCTGTCTTCAGTCTACGGACGGTCTCCTCTTGGAGCTCATGAGTTAGAGCTGATACCGCATCCTGTGCAAGGACAAGTCTTGCGATCGAGCCACGAGGGCTTTCGCCCTCCACGGAAGGCTGTCCGTTCAGCAAATCTAAAAGTCCCTCAGCGTCTAGGACAGCCCGTGCGAAGACCTCTCGGAGCACCATGGCATCCAGTTCCCCATCGCCTGTGTCCCCCGACGAACGCTCGAGTGACTCTCGCGCTCTCCGGGTCCAACGTCTTAGGCTTTCCGCGAGGTTTTCTTCGCGCCCAAGGAATGCGAGACGCAACGAAACCTCTCGGCGGCGCCCAAATGCCTCGCGCGCGATGTCCTCGGTAAGCTCATCCAATGCAAACCGCAATCGCTCTGTCTCGCTGCGCTCGTGCTCAAGGGCATGCTGTAGTTGAACAAGCTCCATGTTGATAGTTGCAAGAGTAGCAGTGTGTCGCGCTTTCAGTGCGTCCATCGCTTTCTGTAGGGTGTCGGTAGACGACTGGGAGAATTTCCTAGAGGATATAGAGGTCGGAATGGAGGGTAGAGCTTAAGGACAATTGGGGCTTACATGTAGCGTGACACCATCTTGGCGGCGGTATTATCGTCTGCGCGATATAGATCAAGCTCATGAGATGCCTTCGTCAACTCGATACGATCACGCTCTGCGGCCAAGCGCGCGACCTCAAGTTCTTTGTAAAGGAGCGCATTGTCCCCATGGAGCTTGGATATTTCGGCTTCGAGCCGCTCGTTCTGGCCGTTGAATTCTTCGAGCAGCCTCTGAAGTCCCAGTTTACCCTCAGACAGGTTATCGGCTAGAGTGACGGTAGAACCAGTCCCAGAGCGCTGTAGGTCGACTGACGAAGCGGATGAGGAGCTCGAAGGCCCCCTTGCTCTGCCCTCGAGTTTGCGGACGAGCTCGGCGTATTCCTGCACAACCAGATCCGCCATCCGCCGCTCCTCCTCCGCTGCCTTGAGCTTCCGCTCTATTTCGCGCTCGCGAGCAAGACCCTCCTCCTCGCGCGCGCGTGCGTCTTCAGCCAATGCTCGGGCAACCTCGATCTCGTTTTGAGCCTTTGCAAGCTCGCTTCGAGCGTCGATGAGCTCTTCGGTGCGAGCAGCCAGCGTCTCCTCCACAGAGGTAAGCTTGTCCGAGAGGCGTCGGAGGGCGAGAGTTAATTCGGGGACCTGGAAAGTAGCTTGGGTGGGGTTGGTGTCCGGATTTGCTCTGAGGACAACAGCTTCCTGCTTGAGACGCGCGTTCTCGCGTTCCAGAGCGCGCGCATGGTCAAGGGCCTGCGAGGCTTCTAGCGAGTGTCTCTGTAGCTTAAGAGACGTGGCATGGGCTTCGTGCTACCAAGTAAGCCTGTGCGTCAGTCGATGAGCGGTGTGCGGGAGCGGCATGAGACCGGGCTGCGGGGCGGCAACATACTTACCTGATATCGCGCGACCGCTGCGTGCAGACTTGCCAGCTCGAGAGCAAGCGGGTGGTCGTTGATGACGGCGACGGTCGGTGCAGCGGGGTTCGCGTCGGCCATGTGCCCGAGCACGTACAAGCGGCGTAAAGGTCCAGCCTGCGACTGCCACTGTGCACAGTGCTTGATTGCGTACGGGACACGAGGCTGGAGCGGCGATCGAAGTTACTCACCGCGGAGTGCGAAGATGAAGCGCTCTACCCCTTGTCGGAGCATGCGTCGGTGATCTCCGCTGTGGCAGGGCGGATGGACGGGCGACGTCTTCGCAAGTCTTGTCCTCGTCGTCTACCTTCTCCTCCCCGCTGCTGATCGTTCAGCGACAAGCCCAAATTTGCCGTCCAAAAGCCTCAAAGCCACCGCCTCGAACATATTAACCGCACACCGTGTCACTGCGCCTGACTCGTCCAGACCCTTGGCTAAGCTTCCCCAACCCTACGTCGACGTCTTGCCCCCGCGTCCGGCGCGATCTCAAGACCAGCTCTTGCCTTACCAGACGCGTTTTAGAGAATATTTACCAGTTATATGTGCCCAGAAAGATAGTCGCCATTCTGGATCAAACACAGATCGAAATATCGCGGTATGTGGGTTTCCTCGTTACCGTTACTTAGACATGCTCATCGTGTACTTCCTTCCGTCGTAAATCTACGCGAATAGAAATGGCTAGTCCTCACACACCTTATCATCCTCAACCGGGGCCATCATACTACCATCACCCTCCGCCTCCCCCACCTCCCCCACACTACGCGTACCCGCCAGCGCCTGGCCCGGCGCCTTACTATCCGTACGCCATGCCCCCCATGAATGGGCCCCCACCCATGCACCAGCCTGCTTCTCCTCGGGTCAATGGAGCAGGGAGAGGCCGTTTCACTCCTCACCGGGGCGGCGGCACTCCAAACTATCACTACCCGCATATACCACAGCACCACATGCCTCCCCCTCCCCCCGCACTCCCTGTGCAATCCCCTCCGCCGGTCTCCCCTGCCAGTCCATACCACCACCCGCAAAAGTTCGCCCCACATCCTCATCCTCATCCTCATCAGGTGCCTTACGGCTCCCCGTATCATCATCCGCAGCCCAGCGGTCCATATCCTCCGACGTGGCCAGCGCAGACGCTCTCTCCCCTGCCAAAACAGATGTCTATGCTACCACCCGTGGTTTCGGCCGAGCATGTGCCACAGATGCACATACCACAGCAAGCGCAACAACCACCTCAATTGCATCAATCCCAGGTTGTGCCACAACCTCACTTGTCCCCGGAAATACATCATCGCATGCCTCCCGTGCCACTGCAAGTAGCTGCGAGCCCTTCTCCTCAAGTTCCATCGCCTTCCGCGCCCCCATTTGTTCCACGTCAACAGCAGATGGCACTTTCTCAGCCTGCTTCAGTGGAATCCTCTGAGAACAAACCTGTGCAGCCCGAGGTAGTCGAATCCACCTCCCAACTGGAAGAGCCCGTTGTCCAGGAACCCCAGAGTGAGGATCAAGCTGTACCCGAGCTAGCGCCAGTGGCAGAGATCGAGGAGGAGGTCACGATGGAAGAGAACAGTCCTTCTACATCTCGGTCCCCTTCTCCTAATCCTACCCCGTCTTCAAGCATCGTTTCAACTTACGTCGTCTGGTCGCGGCGCCCTTGTAGCCCCAGCGGCGCTCCCGGCGTCATTATATCCACTCGTGCATATCCACCTGCTGAAGTTGCGCTGAAAGCTGTCAATCTTCCGTCCCCGCCTGCCTCCCCGGTGGTTCAGCGAGTCACACTACCGCAATTTACGGCTCCGCCTCCCCATGAGTCTTCGGCGTCTATTAAGGCGCCCTCAGTCTCTACAACCGAGACGACTCCCGCGGGCTCTATAGCTGCTGATACCCCAGTACCAGGGTCGCCCTACTCGTGTGCGACATCTATCTCTGCAGCCATCGGATCCCCCTCTACCAGCCAGCCGCCCAAGTCTCCTGTGTCGCCACATGCAGAGACTAAGGCGGAACTGCCCACGACCGCTACTGATGTGCCGCCCACCGCTCCTCTCACTATCACAGAGGTGTTAGCGCCTCAAACTCAGGTTGAAGCATCCGCCCCGCCTACAGCATCTTCGTCTACTCCTGCTGCTTCAGTGCCGAAGCCAGCACCGAAGTCATGGGCTTCCCTTCTGCAGTCGGGCGATTCTGCGGCTTCGTCCTCTAAACCTCGCCTTCCTGTCTCGAACGTTGTCGGCATTTCGGTTCCTGCCGCTTCCGGTCCTAGTGCATCTTCCGCTGCCGGCGGGTCTGTCATGTCTGCGAACCGTAACGAGCTTCTGAACTTGCTCAATAACGGCCCATCTGGGCCTCCAGCGAACGTTGCAGCTGCGATGAAGATTCGCCCTCGTGGGCTTGTGAACACTGGAAACATGTGCTTCGCGAACTCGGTGCTGCAGACCCTGGTCTATTGCCCACCTTTCCATCGCTTCTTCTCGGAGCTGCGGAAGCATCTCGCCGGCCCGGTTGTTGGGTCGCAGCGCGAGGGCACGAAGGCTACGCCACTGGTCGACGCCATGATCCAGTTCCTGAAGGAGTTCGTTCCCGACACGCCCGCACCTGGCGCCGACTCGAAGGCGAAGGGTAAAGAGCGGGAAGATGACCTCTTCGACGAGCTCGACAGCTTCATCCCGACATATGTGTATGATGCGATGAAGGAAAAGAAGCGGTTTGCGAACATGATTGTTAGTTCTTTTCCTCAGTCGTTTAGTTTGTTATTCTAACCATTGTTTGTGTCAATCCAGGGCGGCCATCAAGAGGATGCGGAGGAGTTCCTTGGTTTCTTCTTGGATACTCTCGAGGAGGAGCTTCTTTCTATTGCCCAGTCTTTGTCTCCTAAAGAGCCGCCGAAGCCTCCTGTTGAGGAGCCCCAATTGCCAGACGGTGAGTGGCTAGAGGTTGGCAAGAAGAACAAGACCGTTACGACCAGAACGGTAAGCAAGGATCTTCAAATTATTACCTCTACTCCAGTGCTCATACGTATCTTTTAGGCAAAATCGACCGATTCGCCGGTAACGCGCATCTTTGGTGGCAAGTTCCGCTCGACCCTCCGCACTCCTCACCAGCGCGACTCTGTTACTATTGAGGACTGGCGATCGTTGCAACTGGATATCCAGCCCGAGAACGTCAAGACGCTCCGGGACGCTCTCCAGCATATCTCCCATCCACAACCTGTACAAATCTCCTTGCCCACACGTCCGGGTCAGATCCTCGAGGCCACGCAGCAGGTGCTCATCGAGGCGTTCCCGCCAGTGCTAATCCTGCACATGAAGCGTTTCCTGTACGACACCAAGGTTGGTGACGTCGTCAAGGTCGGGAAGCAGGTGTCCTTCTCGCCCGAGCTGGAGATCGGCCCTGGTCAGTTCCATTACCGTACTCAGAGCCTGTTGCAGAGGACTGACACCTATCTTAGATCTCATCGCGGCCACGAAGAGGACGGCTCAGCCTGTAAAATATCAACTGTTCGGAGGTGCGTTTCAAGCTCCTCGTCTACCCGTTCCGGGCTCATGTGCCACCGTCACCAGTTCTCTACCACCATGGACCCTCTGCATCCGGAGGGCACTACACCCTCGACGTCCTGCACCCAAACCGCGAGTTATCCGAACGCCCACGGTCGGCGTGGATTCGCGTCGACGACGAGCTCGTGTCGGACGTGCGCCCAGAGGACGTCTTTGGGGGTCTCGAGCGCGACGACCGGCACGCGTACCTACTCTTCTACAGACGGGTGAGCGCATGGGCGCCGTCAAGGACAAATTAGATAGTTGGTCTGTTGCTCGTCGTTTGTCGTCGTTGTCGGTATTGCTACAGCTGCTGTGATGTTACTGTGCCAGTACTAGTCTCTGTTGTGATGCATTCTCGGATTCAAACCTATCCTGTAAGGGTGTGCTTTATCTCACGATGTTGACTACAGAGTCCAGACGCTATGGTCGACGTCGCACAGTAACCTCATTGGTTGAGACTTCGATTGGGGCCGTACAGGTAACTCCGGCAATAAAATTATAGAGATCCCCTTCCTTGGAAGGGGACATCAGGGAATACATATTTGACAGAGTCCATCACGGCCAAAGGGCTAACTACGAGACAGGAACTCCGATACCCACGAGCCGGTGAGACAATTATTCATTATATATGTTCCAGCTCTGCACGAACAGGCACGTCAGCATTCGCCGTCTACGAGCGCCGCAAGTATGGGAGATACGTACTGAACGCCACTTGAGACCCCAGTGCTGGTCGATGGGGCCATCCATACCCCATGCAACGTTGCGGAACCACCAGAAGGTGGCCACAATGACGAAGGCGACGACGCCGAAGACAATTTGTTTTGTGCGGTCGGAGAGGCGGCGGGAGGAGAAGACGAAGTGATCGAGGAGATGCGCACACATCAACACGGAGAAGTACAGAGTCGGGAGCTGTGACCGCCTTGCATGAGCAAGGTACTACAAACAAAACGAGATTGGACAATGAAACTCACGTAGTGGTGGATATATGTAACACGGCCCATGATCATAAACGGCACTGCAAAGATATGTAAGCACGCAAGTACGGCTGAGATATGTAGGACTTACCGTAATGAAGTCCCCAACCGACCATAGCCACCTTACCGACGTAAAGGAAGTGCTCCCATTCCCCTGCGTGGTCGTTAGTGTCCGGCGCACCAACAGAAGCAAGAGGAAAAACGCACTTGGCTCCATATCGACGAACTTGCGTTGCTGGCGCATCAAGTACACCAGGGCAGCGAACGCCCCCAGGACCAAACTGATGGTACCGCCCCACCAGATAACGGGCGTGCCGATGAGGTAGTACTTGGTCTGCGACTCGCCCCAACCGCACATGCGCAGGCCAACACGGAGGAGTGGCCACTCAGTGGGTTTGGACGCGAGGATATCCTCCTTGTCCGGGTCGGGAATGAGCGCGTTGTTCGAGGTGGCCATCGCGACATTGAGGTGCCAGAAATCACGCAAGAACGGAGACTTGTAGTAGCGAACGTCGCCAGCAGGGACTATGAGCGAGCTTGTCAATATTCAAAACGCATATACAGAACTTTTAAGAACCCACGGCGGTTGTTCCAGTGACTCTCGATGTTCCAATAGGTGTGGACGTCGTCGGGATTGTTTTCCTTATCGCAGCTAACCTCAATCTGCTTGAAACCCCACTGAGGAAGAATAGCGTTGGCCGCACGGAGGTAGCACCCGGAAGCTTGGTGGCGGAAGCGCAGACGCGTCGTGAGCGAGTGTATTTTCTCGTACTTGTCCTTGCCTCCGCGGTGTATATCATCGACAACTTCCACAACCCAGTAGTCCTGGAAATCGCCAATTGTTGCGTTCCCGTAGCATGATATCTCGTTGTTAAGCTTGGAGATTGGCGCTGGGATGGGGTGCGAGTGCAAGTTGCGCGTTGTGGATGCGTGTTGGAGACGAACAGCATCGCCGTCCTTCACGAAACGGATAGGGCCCTCGGGATCGTACGGGGCCTCATCCCAACGCGGAAGGATAACCCAGTCGTTGTTCTCATCCTTGTAGTGGTAGCAGGTGACCTGTTGCTGTTCCGAGCCGACGGGATACGTCTGGACGTGGGAGTGTAGCAGTCCACCTCCCCAACCCATGTTTTTGAGCGTGACGCGCGAGCCGATGGCGACATCCAGCGGATTCTCGTTAAAGTTGTTGCCGACGAGGTTCGCCTGGAAAAGCGAACTCATCTGCGCATCACCGGGGCCTGAGTGATTGAGAACGAGGAAGTGCATCTTGAAGGACGCCATGTAGATCAAGAACGGGAGTACTATGAGGCATGCTACGCGCGCAGCCCAGTGACGCACTTGATCGCGCTTCACCACCTATTCAACTAACGCCCGACACTTGGACAAAATAACTACTTACCACAGACATCTTCAAATCACCAAATTTGTTCCACAGGTCTTCAATGGTGTAGGCGCCTACCAAAGAAGTCACGAATAGACCAACCCATTTGACGCTAGACGGATATTGGCAAAACGTGGTGAATGCCAAAATGGAACCCCGCACCTGCAGACGCAGCCAATTGACCACCCCGTCGCTACCAACCATAACCACCAGTCGAAGGCGAACGGCCTACGGTGCAGTCAGACAACCACATAGCTGTGAGACAAGAACGTACGAACCTGTATTGTTGATTGTGGAACTTCGCCATGCAGAAGACGGTAGTGAACGTGAAAAAGAGCAGCATAGAGTCCAAAAGAATGAATCGGGATATACACAACCACGCCACGTCTGTTCTAAGCTCAGTTCCCCGCACGCGCGCGGCCCAGGATATGAGGGGGACTTACCGCATAGAACCATGAGCGCCACCAGATGACACGCCATCCAGCTCATGCCCAACTCGACCGCAGTGTACCACCCCAGCGGGACCATCGCGACACCGAACGTTGCGAGCATGACGCGCATCGCGACGTACGGGACCTCCTCCGGGTACTTCGAACCGCTCGCGAAGTCGAACGAACCGTCGTAGCCTGCCAGCAGGCCGGCGAAACCGACGAGCATCTTGCCCAGCGGCGGGTGCACGTCGAAGTAAAACTCGCGCTTGAGATAGTACGACCCGAACTTGCCAAAGTGCGCCTCGTCCCACACGACGACGTCCGACTTGCCGATCTTGTGGAACCGGGTCCAGCAGGAGAGCAGCGTGTAGATGATGGGAGGGATATGTTCGAGGTTTTGAAGGAAGAATTCGCGCTGTGGACACCAAAACAGACCTCTGTCATCCTGTGGGGTGCATATATGCGCGTAAAGGAGACGTACCAGGGTAGTAGGAGGCGGAGGCGGTGGTCTGCGGGGCCGGCCACTGCTAATGGGTCCCTTGGCGGCATTCATTTTCGAATAAACGTCCTTCCCCTCGCTGTCGAATGTGTCGTACTCGAGCTCTTTGTCGGATACCTGGCCAACGAAGCCACCGCCATTGCCGCCGGGGCCGCGGGTGACCCGTCGACGAGCCTTCTCCTCAGACATGTAATGCAGGGGTAACTCCTCCTCGCGAGCCGTGTGTGCTGTCGCAGACTGAGACCAATAAGCGTTCTGGGCGTTGGGGTGGGGGATCTCCTCGAAGTCGGACGACGAGCGCTGGTCGTCGTCGTAGGGATGTCCGAGGTCGAGTGCAATTTGGGACGGTTTCATCAGCCAGGACAGCTGGGGGCCGGATACCTGGCACGACGGCTGCTGTGGCAATAGCGGACACGATCTGGGCGCCTGTGCATTCCCCGCGTCTGCATCATATGTGCACAGTGCAGTGCATTACATCCGCAGCATCCGCATCCTGACGTGGCCGTCCCGCTGCATACGTAGCGTCCGTTCAATCATTCTACAGCATCGTATTCGAGCTACTTTTGGGGGGAATGTACTACAGAGTTACAAGCAATGCGAGAAAAACAGATAGGCCAGACGAACACAGCGAGACGCGAAATCGGACCAAGAAACACATGCGGCTCACTGCTGGTGCCGTTGGTAAACAGCTAAAAGTACCGCGTTAAAAGAGGCAAATCCAACACGAACGCCGGGAAACGCCGTACCTGTCACCATGGCGTGGTCACGTTCGTAAGGCTCAAGAGTGACTTGCTCGACCGGCCTGAACTTGGCGGCCCGGAGGACGTCGACCTCCTTCGCGAATACCGCTTCGGGGGGCGCCGTTGAATCGATACAGCTCGCCTTGATAGAGATGACGGCGTGACCGCCGTCTTTGAGGAAATAGTCAGCGTTATGGGTGACAATACGGGCTTGGTCGGGCTGAGCAACATCCGCGAAGATGACATCGACAGTGGAAAGGAGCATGCGGTATCTTTGCGGCGCACGAGCGTCTTCGACGATGGGAATGACATTCGTTCGCTTCTTCGCCATGCTGATCAGGTCGCGCCCCGACCTCAACGAGAACTCGACGGCGTAGACAACGCCCTCCTGTGGACAATGTGAGAATCTACTGGAGCATAACGCGAGGATCACACTTACAGGACCAACGATATCCGCAACGTGACTGACACTAGTACCACTAGCGGCACCCAGGTACAGCACCTTCTTGCCGGGCCCGATGAAAACCGAGGCAAGACCATTCAAGATACCGGCCGCGAGCTTGGAACGGAAGGGGTTCCATACGCGGTACTCCACCTTCGTACCCTCTACGCCGCCGTCGATGGATATCCTCTTTTCGCCGTAGACAGCCTCTCCTGGGACAAGGTTCTTTGTCACAAGGAGAGACTCCTTTCCATCGGCGACGAAGACACCGGCGTGCCTATGCGGCCTGAGGATCACGTTCGAGCCGCCCTTGGCACCACCTCGCCCCCCGCCACGACCGCCCCTGCCACGGGGAGCACCCCGCCCACCGCCCCGCCCACCTGCACCGCGCTTCACAACTCCGCCGCGTCCTCCGCCGCCAAAGCCACCTACAATGAGAATAGCGTGAGCTACGTCCTCATGTAGACCAGAATGCAGGCGTACCACGACTACCGCCACGACCAGGGGGACCACCGCGCCCACGGGGAGCACCCCTAGGGCCTCCGCGACCGCCCCCACGGCCACCACCAAAACCGCCGCGTCCACCTGAGGCGCCTGCGGTAAGATGGTCAATGAAAGAAAATCTATCACTCAACCTAACGTAGCACATACCGAAAGCCATTTGTGTCTTGAAGTAAAAGGAGAGCGACCGACGGGTGATGGGACTGGATGCGAGAACTGGCCGCTTCGAATCTCTGCAGAAAATTTGGGCGCTTTCCTGATCCCGAAATGGCAATGGAGCGCCTCCCACGAGCCACGTGGACAATTGATTTTGATGTAATATCCATTTCTGGAAAGGGTTCGGGAGCCGGGCCTAGGCGCTTCGGCCGGAGGATATATACCAAAATACGCCGACTGCACGAACGCCGGTCGAAGACTCGGGCGTAGTAGTCACGTAGAACGCCAGTGCTGACCAAGGCGCACCTCCCACGATATATCATAGAACTCTTCGAATCCCTTTATGTTTCGTTCTGACGGCTCTCAGCGCTTTCGCGTTCGTTTCGATCTAGCTGGGTAGACTGGGGCCTGCCTATGTTTCGGGGGGAATTGGTTTTAAGTCGGCGGTCGGCGGGTTTGTGGTCCCCAGTTCGCGAACCCGGCATAATAGACGACGAATGAGGAATGCAGGACTCCTGAAGCTTGAAGTACTAGCGCGAGCAATACTACTGCACGCCCGCAATTGATCACAGGTTCTCTGGTTTCTCAGCAGTACTTGCCGAGCGGAGCAATTTGAATAGCGGCCCGGCCACCTCGATCCCGACCTATAAGTATTTCCTTCATCCCTGTTGTCTTCTTTGGTTCTCTCCCACTTGTTTATCCCCCTGCTCGCTGGGCGTCCCGTGTAAGTCTTTCCAGCCTCCCCGCTGGACGTTTCTCGCTCCTCGAAACCACCCCAAGGCTTTGTTCCGAAGACACGGTCCACGATATCCCGAAAATGTCACTGTCCCAAGCGCAGACCATACACGATGCTTCCTCTTCGTCCACGATTGATGCCAGCGGATCCCCCCGTCAATCCGGGGACTTCAACGAAAAAAAGGATCAAGTGGAGCAAGAGAAGCAGGCCGTGCGCTCGGAAATCGACAACGTCGATGAAGCGCTAGAGCAGTACGGCGAGCATCCAGACGGAGGGCTTCGCGCTTGGTTGGTGATATCAGGGGTGCGCGTTACTTTGTCGTCTGACTCTAAACTTGTGGATTGACGCACGGTGTAGTGTGCTATAGGCGCTTGTGCCACTTTCGGATTCGTGAATGCATGGGGTGTGAGTGGACTCACCGGGCTTGCTCTTTTCGCTCCATATTGATGGTCATAAAGGTCTTTCAAGAATATTATCAGCAGAAGGTTCTAGTTGGAACCTCGCCGTCTACCATGTGCGTCGCAGGCATCCTCCCTCACGTCGTGCACGACCATTGACTGACCGCTCCGCGTAGCGCCTGGATCGGTTCAATTCAGGTTTGTCGCCATACAGGACGAGAAAAGTGTGCCGCTGACGTGACTGCTAGTATGCGTTGGTCTTTCTCCCCGGTCTGGTTGTCGGTCGTATCTTCGACATGGGCCACACCAAACTACCATTAGGCATCGCTAGCGCAGTCATCGTCGCGGTCACCTTTCTTACGGCGGAATGCACAAAATACTGGCATTTCCTGCTCTGCCAGGGCATTGCCTTCGGTGTGCGTACCTTGGCTCCCGCAGGCAATTACGTTGCTTACAAAGGACGTTATAGTTGGCGAGCGGCGTTGTTTTTGGCGTGGTAATGGGTTGCCCGGCGCACTGGTTCAAACATAGAATTGGTCTTGCACTCGGCATCATGGCCCTCGGCTCGAGCTTGGGCGGCACCACCTTCCCGATCGCCGTTCGGAATCTCATTGACCGAGTGGGGTAAGCCAACCCACCCCAATACTCCCAGGTGCCCGTACCGTCTGACCGCCGGCCCGAACAGATTCAAGTGGACAATGCGCATCATTGGATTCATTGAGCTCGCGCTGCTCTCCTTCCAGTTCGCTGTACGTTCCGGCATCCTCAATTTTGACACCCTCTTTCTTATTAAGGGCTGATATTCTTACGCAGACGGTAGAGCGGCGCCTTCCCCCGAAGAAGCACACCGGACCGTTCTTCGACCTTTCTGCGTTCAAGTCTCCGCAGTTCTCGCTATACTGCACTTCGAGCTTCCTTGCCTTCCTAGGCATCTACACGGTATGTCTTCCGGATGTATTCTTGGGCACAAGAGGCACGGCCTAACCGGAAAGCTGTAGGTTTTGACGTACATCGACGTCAGCGCCTCGTCGAAGGGCATTGACCCCGACTTTTCGTTTTACCTACTGGCCATCGCCAATGCATGCTCAGCCATCGGTCGTTTGACCGGTGGAATATTCGCTGATCGGCTGGGTGCGTGCGCCCTCGAATATGATGGAATCCCGAAACTGATCCGCATTATCCGCCAGGTGCTTTGAGCGTAATGACCCCCGCCACATTTATCGCCGGGATCCTGACGTATGCATGGCCATTCGCGAACAATGTTGGTGGGTTCATCGCAATTGCCATCGTCTACGGGTAAGCTGTATTTTCTACCTTAAAGCATCCTCACTCGACTGATCGAGATTGTCGGGGAAAGCTGTGCGAGTGGTGTGTACGTCTCCCTCCTGGCGGCTCCCGTAGTACGCATGGGTAAGACGCAAGACGTTGGCGTGCGCGTGGGAATGAGCATGACAGTCATCGCTATCGGCGCCGTTGCTGGTCCTCCCATCTCGGGCGCGATCAATGCCGCCACGGGCACGTACAAGTATACTGGCATATATGCAGGTACGTCTCTCTGTATATATAGCCTCCGACAAACAGTATGCTAAGAATAGATTATCTCAACGTTAGGGACGACTGTGATGGTCGCATGCTGCTTCCTACTTGCTACGCGGGTTTCCATTCTGGGTAGCGTATGGGGCAAGTGTTAGCGATATCAAGTATCTATGTCCACTCTTGGATACAACCGACCACGACTCCTATCTCCAACGACACACTCAACGCTTTCCCGCATTTCTATAGACGTACACTAGCATCTCTGCAATGAATATTACGAGCGCATCTTATGGCATTACGTGTACGGAGACATACATCATCTGTGCGAAGGAGACATTCTGAGAACACACTTTCCACTTAACGTGAATACGACGAAAGGTGTATCGTTCCATCAGAGAAGAGAGAACTTGAAGGGCGCCTTCCGGGAAGCCATGGAGGTTGCTTTGGAGGCCTTCTTCGACGCCTCATCTTTTAAAGAGCTACGTCAGGCAAATATCCGAATCAAATTATCGTGCTCGAAGAGACTTACCCTCTTCCAGGATTTGCAGGCGGTCTTCAAATACCATAGAGGTACAGTATGTGCACGTTTCGAACTCGAGTCTAATGCGAACGAATGTGCTCAGTCCGAACACCCAACCGTTGAGTCGCTTTCTGTCTGCCCCGTTCTCATGCAATTTCGACGGCAGGCGAAGAAGTAGAGACGGCGGGAGGACGTTCCGGCCGGTCTTCTCGTGCATCTTCGCACACGCCTCGAAAGCGTCCTTGATCATGCGTGTGACGTCGTACAAGCACAGTGTCAGGCTTTTAAGGGCGGGAAGACACGATTTCTCCTTGCTCAACGTGAGTATAAAGGCCGTGACGGCGCATGCCCCGCCCACGGTGAGCGTCTCAACGCGCTGGAACTGGCGCATAATCGACGTCCACGGCCAAGACGTGACTGCTAGCAAGTGTGGGACGGCGTGGATCTCGAGCTGTATGATCTGCAGTGAGTTGACGAGAGCGGGCACGTCATGAATGGCCGCTGCGAACAGCGAAGCGCGACTCTTCGTATTTCTTGAGTAGTGGCGAAGGTCTACGCGAGCGGTCCACGGAGTCAGCGTATCTCCGGCCACGCCCCCGATGTCGAGGTACGTATATGCGAGCATGTCGGGTTGGTATTGGTTGTACGCACGGAGGCTCAGAGAGCGCGTGCTTGAGTACCGTCGCATCGCGCCCTCATCCCTCCCGGGTAGCGGCAGGGCAGTCTTGAATATTCCCACTCTAGATTTATCATGAACCCAGTCGAACCAACGACTGCCAGACCAGACCGAGATGCTATCAATCGTGGTTGTGGCGGGAATGGAGAAGAGGGGCAGGATATACGCAGTCGGTGTATCCTCTACCCGGACGTGAAGTTGTCGAAGCTTTGGCAGGCTGATAGTGCGACTTCCGCCCACGTCGGTCGTGCGCCAAAGAACGTCTTCGAGGACCAGCCGGCCTAGACCGGGGCAAGCAGAGAGGGTCTGGAAGACATAGTCTGCGAACGGGGGGCCAGCTGCGTCGAGCACGAAATCCTGCAAGCGGCGTAGCTCAAAAGTCGTTAGGTTCGATAGTAGGGCGGGTGATGCATCGACGACGACGCCGTCTACGCGAAGCTCACGCAGTGCTGGAAGGTGAGCGGACGTCAACGATATATATCTCCTCGGAACGGAGAGCAGGGACCGCCTCGGAAGCACAAATCCGTGGTCGGTCAAGTGGAGCGTCGTGAACCGATGTCCCAGCGTAGCGACAAACCCCTCGACACAGTGAATCTGGTCCACGCCGTATAATAATGATAGCACCCTGATACGGCCTTTGTGCTCAGCGAGTAAGCCAAGCGCAGCGCAGAGGTCCATTCGAGCTCCTTGACGGCCGATGGTAACATCCAGATCGGCATGTTTCGAACGGCAAAGGAAGGTTGTGATGATCTCTGGTTTAGAGCCGGGCTGGATGCGAAACTTTGCCCATAAACTGGCCGACTCAAGGGCCACTCGCCTCCAATAGCCACATACGCCAGTGACCATTCCGATCCAATAGAAGTACAGAGCATTGCCGCGGATGTTAAGAAAGACTTCGGTGAGTATCTCCGGAGGCAAGCGGTCGATATAAGTCGCGATCGGGGCTGAAGAGGCTTCGGCGATAGTGGCGTCCATGGCTAAGCTGCATTCCACCCAAGTGTGTTAGTCTGAGCAACAACATACTGTGAGACATAACTGACGAGAAGGAACTCACCACTGGTCGAGACGAGATGGGAGGTTGTTGAGGGATGCCGCAGAAGTGGCGAACGACGAGAAAGGGAAAGTGGCTGAAGACAAAGATGAATGTAGAGATGAATGTAGTTCGGTGCACGGAGCGACGGCATCATGTAGTCGGGGTTTTAAGGACTGAGGTATGGCTAACCTCAGGCGCTGGCATCACGCTTGGACCTTTGGCCTGGTCATTGTCCTTTAGGTGCCATTGTCTGGTCTTAGCCACATGGTTTTTCTCATATGAAGTCGACTCTCGCACTCACATATGGACGCGGCCCCGTGCTTTACTCCTCTCACTATGGCCTCGGGCTCGGTGGTTTGCACTTCACTTCGAGTCAACATACTCACTCACGAGTACGCCATTCTCATGGTAGATCGTGATAGAGTCCAGCGAGACATCGTCGTGGCGGGTTCACCCCCCTGTGCAGCTTGCACCGGTTGTACTGGGTCTTGATCATGAGCAGTAGACGACTCGGAGAGTAGACGACGAAGATCCGCCCAACTTTATCCACGCCCAGGAATTTCGGCTGGTAAGTTAAGGGCCGATACTAGATCCAGTCTTGTGCCAGTCTTGAACACCATTCGTCAGACACTTTGCTTTACGACGTTGCGTCGCGCCACCGTGTGCCACGCAAGCTCGAAGGCCTCATAGAAGTTTCGCACAAACCAACATACGGCAACAACAGCAAACACAGTCACCTGCTCGGCGCCAAACACTCCTTGGACTAGGCTAGCACCCACTAGCACTAGGCTCTACTAGGCTGCGACGGTTTCAAGGACTTCTACCTATCTTTGCTACTAGCTCCCGAGGTCAGTACTCAGTACTCAGTAGTACTCAATCCCCTATGCGCTATCTTGCGATGATGTAGTATCTACAAACGCCCCATGCTGCCAGCTTCGACTACCACATTTACGACCAAGGCAGATTTGTACATTTCTTCGGTCACTGATAGATCGTAACAAGTCGCTACGGCCGCGGGTACCCGAGCGAAATTTGCCTCGCAGACCGCTCCAAGGCTCCTCTGATACCTCAAGACTAATCAGAAACTGGATTCGAATGGGAGCCCTTCGACCTCTTCGCAAGCATTGGACCTGAAAGTGGTGATGAGATTGCCGCACCAGTAATCCATATAATCCATAGTAATCGGGAGCTACTCATCTATCATCAAGCGTCGAACCTTTGGCGTGCTGTGGCAAAATGCGCAGTCCAGAAAATACACCCTTAGCTGCGTGATCCTTTTCAGCTGCACGGCCAGCTGCGCGGTCCTCGCACGCGTCCCCACGCACTGAGCCAGGCGTGTCGGAAGGCGGAAAACTAGGCTGGGTGGCAAAGAGGACCCCCCGCTGCACAAACGCAACCTCTTCAACTCAAGAAGCGTCTGGATGGTTGAATCCGCCACCTCTCCCATGCAGAGCTCCAACTCGCGGATATCTTCGAAGCAGTCAAAGCCTGGGCTAGTGTTGCCCCTGAGAATCTCGCCGATGCAATGTGTACCACCGAACGTGAACCTGTGGAGCTTGGGGAACGCGCCGAGGACATGCCACCACGAGTACCACGTCGGTAGGAAAGGAGCGAAGTGGCACTCGAACTCTCTGACTTGATCTCGTTTCACCAACGTCCTGAGCTCGCGGGTGGTAGGTAGGAATCGTGGGTTTGAGTACTCGAGCGTTCCGTTGCTCTGGTCCGAGAATGCTCGCCATACAGTGCCGTCTGGGTTGTCAAGCCACCCGGTGATCTGGAAGTTCCTCCCCACTTGGAGGCGCAACCGCCTAGTGTGAAGGAACATTGGGAAGGAAAGATTCCTCTGGTGCCGGTAGAACGGGAACATGCCGTCGATGAGTGTTGAATCGGGAAGCGCAGGAATGGTAGAGGACCGAGTGGACAGAGTGCGCTTGACCGTCACAGAAGCCGAAAGAGGAATACGGAAGTGAGTCAGGAGGCTATCATGGCACATGTTACCTTTGTTTATGAGCGTGAGCTTCTGAAGCCGTTCGAATTGCACCGGTTCCTCTACCAGAGGATGAAGGTAGGTGAACCTGAGGTTATCCAACGTCAAAAATCGCAATGTAAGGGAACATTCTCTAAGCATGGCTAGCAATCTTTGGAACCGGAAGTAGACCGGGGCAACCCCGAAGGAGGAAATCTCGAGGCTGGTTAGTTTAGAGAGGATGTCGTTAGCGGTGGTGACGGAAACGTTGCTGATACGGAGGTGCCGAAGAGCTGGGATGTCGCAAGTATCTAGACCGAGAGGCTCTGCACAAGCGTGATCCCCTACAACGGGGGGTAGTGAACCATACGCTCGGGCGACCAGAGAAGCGAGCTTCTGCGCATTCGTTGCTTTAAGCGCGCTTCGTACTGCAGCCCTTTTATCCAAGGGGAAGATGATCGTCAAGGAGGTGAGACGAACAGCATGATCTAGCACGAGCTTGAGGATATGCTCCGTGTCGAACTCTGTCATGTCCACTTCGGCGATCAGGTCCAGAGCTTTGGATCGAGAGAGAAGTTCAGACACAAACACCGGCTTGCACGCACGGGAAATGCGGAGTCGCGTCCATAAGGGGGCCAAATACCTCGAGACATTGCACCAGCGGCGACATACTAGGTTGATCTGTACCCATTGGGATGGTATCGAGGCCATGTCTCGAATGATGAGGAAGATGTCGTAGAGACAATCATCAAGAATGTCATAAACGATACGGTGTGTAGTGCATGGGCGGCATAGTACCGCCTTGCTGGTGCGGGGGGTTTTCATTCGAGGGGGCGGTTGCCGTGGGAGAGGCTTTCTGGGCACAGACATGAGTTACTGAGAAGATTCATGAGATGCAACAGAGTACACTCGCCCTCTGACTCTGCGGATACGGTCCCCCTTGGTTGGGCGATGCCAACGAGTACGTTAGTATTCTGGGGGATCGGCCTTGCCTTTTGATTTATCGATGGGCGTCTCCGTCTGTTGTGGTCTTGCCGCGCCGTCTCCGAGTGTCCCCTCCCCTTGGTCCGTTGTTCGTCCGAATATAGAGGCTCACCATGGGTGACACAGAATGTCTCGCCCGAGTGCGGGGTCAGCAGCGCACTCGCATTGTTCGCCGGATCGGTCGATGTTGTGGACCAGAGCCTCGTGTGCGCCACCGTTGTCCCGTGGCGGCACGCGCCCGCCGAGTGGTTCAGGGCCCGTCAGGTACGACCGTCTACTAGATTAGAAGATCAGTCTGCAGTGCAACGCCATTCATGCTGAATCCCCTCGTCCCTGCGACTCCGGCCTGTCGGTGAGGCCTGTTGGACGGGAGTCAGTGCAGCCGTGACGGCCGAGCGGAGGTAGGATCAGCCCTGCCGTCGTTTTCCGATGACCACTCGTGGTATTCCATAGTTCCGTGGAAGGATACCCTTTCACGAAATAAGAGCTGAAGTGCCACTGCTTGCGACCTTGAGTTGCATGGGGAAACTACTGGCACGAAGTTGCCTGTATGCCAATGTCATAGCCAGCCAGCGGCGTTGTCGTTGGAGAAACAATGCGAGCGCGACAGAGCGCAGTGGTAGCACTTGATGGACGTGACGTTTTGTCATTAGATGTCGGTGTGGTGTTGATACAACCTTGCCAGTGCTCTACGAGCCGGTCTTCTACAGCAGGGAAGATGATATTTGCGGTGTTGAAACAGAAAATATTAGAGGAACTTGAGTTTAGGAAGTATTCCCAAATGGGTTACCTGCTATTCAATGGGTTCCATGCGCAGGATGAACTGAAGGAATGATATCCGGATCTAGCAGAGTCAGTATAGCACTCACTACTACCCTCGACGACCCTAGCGTTCGTATATTAAGGCCCGCCGGGGGCTTCTTCGGGCGCGGGGTAACTATGGCGATGTAAAGAGACCGTAACGAGATTATGACTCAAATGTGGGGACGTCGTCATTAGGTCCAATGGTATTGCGAGGCTGGAAATGCGTATCTTCTGGCTTACTAGCGCCGAGCCTGAGTAAGGCGTCCAGTGGCGTAATGGCCGGTGGATCGTTCTCGTCTATTGACAGAAAGTTCGCCTGATCCAAATAAACTGTGTTCCTGATGCGTGACTTCACGCTCTTTAGTGTAGGTTACATCGCAGTCGAAGAGAACGCTCAGGTTGGTTCAAAGCATTATATCGCCGACGTACTGAGCTATTGGCCAATGTGTACTTTGTTTATAAAGGGTTCCTCTTGGCGGAAAGTTGCATGAACTGACGAGTCGTCTAGTTTTAGACAACAGGCACTCCTACTAGTAAAAGGCGGCATATTACGGAGGCCCGTCGATTGAAGGAGGAGCTGAGTGAATGCGTGCGTACCCGTTTCGGGACTGGTTAAAGCTTTTGGACAACACGTGCAAACAGACCAGGACGCGTATGCGGAGAGGTACGCGCGTCGAAGTCCTTCAGCCACTAATCCCGTTCACCGTCTGTCTATCCCTCCTGTCCCCTTTTTCGTCATGGTGGCAACAACAACAGAACAGGTTAGTTTACCGCCACAATATCTGATATTTTGCTGATTCTCCTCAGCTTTCAGCGCTCTCAAATACCACCGTCGGTATGCTCGTACCCCGCGCGTAACATATTGACGTGATACTCATCCCACCGCGCACACTCAGTCGTCCACCCTCTTGTGCTTCTCTCGGTAGCGGACCACCATGCTCGCTCGGTACCTCGCGGCTCTAGCAAGCGCGTCATCGGTATCTTGCTAGGGCAGGACAATGGCACCACGATTAACGTCGCGAATTCATTTGGTATTCCCTTTGAGGAGGATGAGAAGGATAGCAAGACGTGGTTCCTCGATCACAACTACATTGATGGAATGTGGGAGATGTTCAAGAAGGTCAACGGTCCGTAAGTTCTACCCTGGGCCGCGGGTACCACCGAGCTTATGTTCGACCGCAACGCTGCAGCGCGAGAACGAATGATTGGGTGGTACCACACGGGGCCGAAGCTACGCGCGTCGGACCAGGAGATTAACGACTTGCTCAAGAGATATATTGCGCGGCCCGTTATGGTCATTGTCGATGTACGACCACAAACAGTTGGGATTCCGACGGACGCCTACTTTGCAGTGGAGGAGATCAAAGACGTACGTCCTACCAGCCGTGTTGCATGACTGCCGTCTTACACGTTTGGCCTATCTTTTCAGGACGGTACCGAGACACGGAAGACATTCCTCCACGTACCCTCAGCAATCGAGGCGGAAGAGGCAGAAGAAATTGGTGTAGAGCACCTGCTGCGTGATATCAAGGACTCGACCACCACTACCCTCGCCACCCGAGTCACGGAGCAGCTCGCTTCTCTACGCGGGCTCCAGTCGCGTCTCGGCGACATCCGGTCTTACCTTGACGAGGTCTCGTCGGGAAAGATGCCGCTCAATCACCAAATATCGTACTACCTCCAAGACGCACTCAACCTTCTCCCCGACCTCAACGACCAGGAGCTCACTCAGAGCTTCGCAACGACGACGAACGACGAGATGCTTGTCGTATACTTGAGCAGTCTACTGCGGTCAGTGATTGCATTGCATGCGCTGGTAGACAACAAGGCGTCCATAGGACGGGCAGAGCTAGAGGAGAGCAAAGACGACAAGGAGAAGGATAAGGGGAAGTCGAAGGGCGAGGAAAAGGGCAAGGGTGAGAAGGAGAAGGACTCAAGTAAGACTAGCAGTGAGGACAAGGGTTTGTAGCTACGATGATGGACCGTCACGGCTTGTTGCATTTTAACCTCTCGGTTTACTGCATGCTCTTGCCGCCAGCTGCAGACTATGACGCACTCCATAATATGGCCGTTTCACGTGTTCAACGGAGGACCGTCCCGTCCCGTCATGGATGCATCCAACGCTACATCAACATGCGGACCTCGCAACTAACGTTGAGATAGGACGTGACTGCACTTCAAGTTGGCTGAGGAAGCAGGAAAATAACAGGAGATTACTATTGTTGTGACTAACAGCGTTCGACACGACGGTCGACGCAATGCGTAGCGTCCTCTCCGTTCCACGAGCGGCCAGCAAAAGATGATGAGGCTCACTCCCTCTATTGAAACTCGAACGACAGGACGCCCGTTTACTTGTGCGTGACAAAGCCAGGGCCAGAGTAGCCTTCCGACGCAACACCTGATAGTAGGAAGGCGTAGCGTGAGCGGGAGCGCGGGAAATGCAGCGGAAAGGCCTCGTACCCGAGATAGGGTTGAGCTTGAGCTCGAGGGCGCGCTCATTCGAAGCCTCCTCCCATTCCTTGGTGATGGTCCGGGGCGGCGCGGGAGCTGCAACAATACGTTCAACTTGCTACCGTCGGCTACGCATGATACACCTGGATACGTACCGGAGGCACGGATAGCGTAGAAGATGACACCCGCGGAGACGATGAGCCCAGTCACACTGAGGGCGATCTTGGCCTTCGCGCCAGGGGGGTTGACGGGCGCACGGGGGCCATGGGGACCGAAAGCGACGTAGTACGCTGTCGGGGCGCCGCGCGAGCCCGTCAGCAAAAATGGCTCGACGGGCGACGGGCGGGCACGGGACACGTACCGGCCTTCTTTTCGTCGATGGAGAGGGTCTTCCAGTCGCGCTTCTGGATCTCCTCGAGCTGCTGGTGGATGACGGCCTGCTCGTCTGCGGAAAGGCGCTCCCACATCGCCTCGACGTTGGAGAGCGGGACGACGGGCTGGGCGGACGAAGCCGCGGCCGTCGAAGCCGCGGACGGCGAGGAGGTCGCGGCAGCCGCGAATGCGCGGGATGCGGGGCGGAGGGGGAGACGAGGACGCGCCAGGCGGAGGGCTTGCATGGGGACGACGGGAGTGGAAGAGGGCGGAGAGAGAGGGAGGTAGAGGAGAGCAAAGTGCGTGGACGCGGGCGACAGGGGATAGGCGCCCGTTTGACGACACGAAAAGGCAACGCCCAATTGGCCGGCGCTGGGCGGCACGGCTTGCTCCGCTCAACCCGCTCCGACGACGCCAGCCCAGAACGACCTCGACGGCCGACTGCGACACTTGTTCAGTCTCGCCGCGCTAGTCCATCACCCCAATTCGAAATCCCACTCAATCACACAGCGCCCGCTCAGTCGAGACTCGATTCGCTATATTCACTCATAGTGCACTGGCAATCGTACACGCCGATCTCGAACAACATGACGCAAAACAAGACAGACGAGCGCAGACAGCAAGAGATACATCACGATACAGAAACCCTACGCCCCCTCAGCAGCAGCAGCGGTCTGCGAGTTGTTGGGGCAGTCTCGCGAGATGTGGCTGCAAAACGTCAGCTGCTGCATCTCAGGACTTAATTAAAGAACGTACCCCTCGGAACCGCAGCTGTAGCACGCCCGGCGCTGGGGCTGGGGGCAGTCCTTCGAAATGTGGCCCTGCAAGATAACGATTAGATGCAGCTCAAGCGAGCGATGCGAAGATGTACGTACGAAGCCGGAGCAGTTGTAGCACTTGCTTCCCTGCACACAATCGCGGGACAAGTGGCCTACGCCACCACAAGTGTAGCTACAAATCTATGAGCGCGAGTATAGTTCACGAAATACACAAATACCTACCAGGTACGTTGCTGACCGCCACCGAAGGCGCCGTACCCACCGCTGTACCCACCAGCACCTCCAGGTGCCTCGGGGCACGCACGGGCGATGTGCCCGACCTTACCGCAACGGTAGCACTCGGTGCCCGAGTTACCACCACTGCTGTTGAATGCGCCGAACCCACCAGAAGTGGCATTCGCGTTCTCGGGGCACTCGCGGGACTAAGTGCAGGATGAAAATCAAAGTAGAGTGCGATAGGGAATGTGCTCACAATGTGACCCTCCTGGCCGCACTTGTAGCAAGTTTTCGCCTTGGTCTCCGCGGAACAATCGCGAGAGACGTGACCCTCTTGGCCGCAGTTGTAGCTAGAAGCGCAAGTATGGGTGTTAGCGCGAGCCCTCCGTCGCCGCCACGAAGACGTACCATGTAGGGGTGCCTGCCTTCGGACAGTTGGCAGCCTGGTGGCCGACTAAAGAGATCGCGGTTAGTCCGAGCGCATAGGGAAAGTGATCGGTGCGTCGCAGTACGTGCAGCCGATGCGTTATAAGTAAAGATGAAGGGATGTCGATCACTCACAACCGCCACAGTTAAAGCATCCACGGGCAGCCATTTTTGCTGGAGTTTTTTTGAGGGGGGCTGGGATTGGATAAAGGGAGGATAAGACCCAAGTGAATGACTGGAAAAGAATGGAGGGCGTCCACACGGGCGCGCTCGAGACGTACAAGTGGTGCGAGGCGCGAAGTGGGGGTTGGGCGTTGAGTTGGGAGGGAGGAGAAGCAGCAGAGAGCAGAGGGCGATTGCAGACGGGCCCGAGGCGAGGAGAATTGGGTCCTTGGCCTACGTAAGCAGCCTCCGCCCATATATGTACACATCGCGAGTGCGGCCCACGTGCGGCGGCGATTCTGCGCGCGCGCACCGCACACGCCGGGCTCGCGCGCCAATCGGTGCGCCTCGACGGGGCGGATCTTGCGAAGCGGGCCCGCCGGGCATGCGCGACATTGCACCGTCGCGGGCCCTGCATGCTGGATACGGCGTGGACGCTGCGGTCAGCTCGACCTAGCCTTCCTGGGCACGGCGTTATCGCGACGGTGGATGGGACTGAATAGAAAGCGTAATTTTTCGACACTTCTAGCGATTCGTATGAGGACGAATAGAGGACGGCGTCGACAGCGAGGCACGCTTGGGATTGAGGTCCGGGAATGCGACGCACGAACCGACCAACATAGGTAACGAAGCTGTCTGGCTGAGGGTTGAGCGGGAGATGCAAAGGGGTGGCGAGAGGGCCAACCGTTCCCGCGCTAGTACGTCTGCATCCTTTTGAGCAGCCTAAAAAAGGTACCGCACGGGTTGCGCCGCCCATGGCGGTCCTCCTTTGCTCCCTTAATCCTACATTTACTAATGTAAGACTGAGTCATAAGTCCACCGTGTATTGCATTGTGTATTGGCAGAGGACGGTGGCGTGCACGGCCAGAACCTGGGCGTACCAAGGATATTGCGGGACCTCCCTTGATGTTGGACCTATGCGGTTCAACGAGGACACATTTTGAGGTAAGCCACACGTTAAGAAACCCATCAACCCGGTACCGTGCAGGAATTCAGAAGACTCAATTGACTGGCTGGGCGACACTCGGCACGCCGCGTCAGCGAGGCAGAGGACGGCTGGGGGCCCTTGGATGGCGGACGATAGAATAATTCGAAGCTGTCACCAGCGATACAATGGTTCTGTCTATACCGCGGCCGACTTCTTGGGCGCATCCGACTCCACCGGGGGGACGAGGTAGGTCTACAGAGATGATAGAGGAAAAGGCGGAGCGCCCAGAGACAAAGAGGACAAGAGGATGTCATAGACGTGTCAAGGACAGCACACGAGAATGGGCAGACACAGTGCCGAAACGTGTGGCGAGCAGGGCGTGGAGAGGGGTGGCGGCGATCAGCAAATATGCGGGAGCGACGGGGATACGCTGCTTACTTGCTGGCCACCCTGGCCGTTCTCCCAGCGCTGGTACCGCAGAATGGTGAGGCCGCGCTTCTCAGCGGCGACACGCTCCTCCTCCTTCAAAGAAGAACGGAGAGCGCGCGCGGCGATCTGGGTGTACTTGTTGTACCTGGAGATGCGCAAGGCGCAATGGAACGTCGCGTCAGTATCAGGGACAACGAGAAAGCCGGTAAAGTCACTCCAAACGAAGTTCAGAGTGACTACAGGCTCGAGGATGAGACGTACGTGAAGACATTACGCCAGGTAGCACTGCTCATGGTGGCGGACGACTTTTGCGGTAAGCTGGATGGTAGTGGTCGTCTTCACCAACGGAGACGCAGAGGGCGAATCCCGGAGAGCTCCGAAGGAGCCACGTGGGAGAAGTGGCGCGGACTTCGCGCCTGTGTCGCGGTCCGCGGCGCCACTGCGTCTCACGACAACGACGACAACGACGAGCACACTTACAAGTACAATCCGCAGTACCTTCCGAGTATCTTCACTAGACGTAGCCTCTATCGGGCCCACTACAGCACCGTCTCTTGCACTCTAGAGCTCTTGTGTCCACACATTACGCGGCGCCACTTCCCCCGCCTTCACGTTTTCGGGTTGCTCTCACGGACACCCCCGAATCACTCGACCCTTTCCCTCTCTCAGCTAGACTATACTGCGTTCGTCGAACCCATCATCCGACCTTATGGCAGGTGTTCAATGGCACTACGTCTTGAAGTTCATCATCACCGGTGACGCCGCGGTCGGCAAGTCCTCGCTCCTCATCCGGCTAACGGACCAACGCTTCCTCGCGAACCCCGATCCAACAGTAAGCACACGCGCCCCGTTCAACGTTTTCTTCTTCGCCGACGTATGCGGTGTTTTATCAGCTAGGCGTCGAGTTCGGCTCGAAGCTCATCACCATCCCGGAGGAGAATAAGATTGTAAAGCTGCAATGTGCGCCCGCCGTGTGGCAGCTGTGTTGTAATGTTCGACGCTGACAGCCTCGCGCCAGGTTGGGATACGGCCGGGACCGAATCTTTTAGAGCTATTACGCGTTCGTACTACCGGGGCGCGGCGGGTTGCCTGCTTGTGTATGATGTCACGAATCGCCAGAGTGCGTGCCTTTCGCCGCCTCGATGCTTCGCCCGACACAGCATTTACTCATATCCGATATCGTACAGCTTTCGTTAACACTCGCTCATGGCTGCAAGACGTCAGGGAGCATGCGGATCCGCACCTCACTTGCATACTCGTCGGCAACAAGATTGACTTGTGCTCCGACGAGACCTCCGCCGCGCCTTCGGCCGGGAAACGCAAACGCGAGGTGTCCACAGATGAGGCGGAACTGTGGGCCAAGGAAGAAGGCCTACTTTTCGTCGAGGCGAGTGCGAAGTCAGGAGAGAATGTCGAGGCGGCATTCGAACGTGCAACGCGCGACATTCTAGACAAGGTGCATCGCGGCGTGTTTGACGATGACAGGGTGAGTGGTTTTGTGTGTCCCGACACATTCCAGCATCGTCTTTCCGTGATGTCGGGCGCGTCTGTACGGGCCGCAGTAATGCTGATGAGGTTCTTCTTAGTCGCCGGGCGTCAAGCTGTCGAAGCCGTCTGGGAGCGGTGTTGCTCTGGAAGACTCGCAGGCTCGGTCAGGCTGTTGCTCTTGAGCAACCACTCCTCCCGGTTATGCCGGGGAGACAGGTCCGTGTAGTATTGCCATCTCCTACTCTTATTCGTGTCCTATGGAAGATATACGGACAATCAGTGGTGTATTCTAATGTACTGTACTCATATATCCCAGGCGTTGTTTGTCGCAAGCGCGATGGTGCGGCCGGGCCCAAACCAGGCCCGGCCTCTTAGGTCTCCATATCCAACGTGAGCTCGACCGGTGAACGGCTGTGTCTCAGCGTCCTCCATTCCGACAACATTCCTCCGGCCAACGATGGGTCAGCACCAGTAAGTGCGTCCGTGTCATTCCCGCCGCAAGCCATCCACTCATCTCGCGATTCAGCTACCGTCGTGCGTGCATGCATGAGATTAGGTGGCGCCGATCCAACCCCCCGGTGCTTGCGGCATCCGAACTGTGTACTTCTCGGGACCGCTGCACTCGGACATTGCGCAACGTCCAAACCCTCGAGCTCCTGCGTTACAGCTGCAGATGCGGGCTCAATACTCAGTGCTCGGGTCCCGACACTGCGTGTCGCACTCGTAAAAGTTGCGAATGCGACCGGCGATTGCATGGCACCACGTCGTCCCGCGGCTTACAGGGTGGCGGCACCGTTCTACAGGCAGATTAATTTGACACCGACGACCGTCCGTGTCCACATCCACAACCGCCTGGCTCTGGCTCCTAGATTACGCCGGGACGTCCGCCGCGGCCGCGACGAAGGCTGTGCCCCCCGACACGCATCCTCCGGGCTCCCAAGGGCCACTGACGGCAGGCTTGCGCGCTCGGCTTCGGTCCCAGTATAGTCCCCACCCAGCAAGGTTCGCACCCACACCCCGCCCGACGTCGATCCGAATCGGTCGACGACGCTCCCAAGCCAACGCCCAACGTCGACGTTTTCCAACACACAACCCAATCACGCATCTCGCGATCTGTCCGTCCGTTCGTCCGTCCGTCCGCCCAACCACCGCGCCCGGACGCCCGTCTGTCTGCCACCCCCGCAAGATCCCCGGCCCCACACTCCCGATCGAGCGGGTGGGCGAGCGAGCGTTGGGCGCTGCACGCCTCGGCTTGCGCGTCCAGACGTCCCATACGATTCCCCGGGTGCCTGTCGATGCGTAATCGCGATATCCAGTCCAGACCGGCCGTTGGTCGACCAGTGCAAAAGCTTCGGCGACGTGCGAGCGTACAACGCCGTACACACCGTGGTCCGTCACCGCCACCCGTAGCTCGCGACTGCAAACATGCGTGCGTGCGTGCATGCATGCATGTGGTGCTGCAACTGGGGCGTCTGGCGTCTGGACTCTGCCGCACCGTGCACGACTGTACGCTGTACGCGGAATGCCGGATGGCACGTCGTACAACGCAGACCACATCAGTCCATATTGACTTCTGCGATCTTCAAGGGTCTGCGCGTCCAGCGTCCACGCCTGCGCATCCCGCGCGCCGACGCCGACACGTCACGTCAGCCGCTACAGCACGGTACGGCGCGTGCGCGAGCCTCGCACTGGGCGGGGAGGGGGCGATGCGTCCACGACGCGTCGCACGCGTCTGCGTCCCCGAGCCTCGCGTGCGCGCATGGAACGCTCGTCGCTCCGGTGTGGGCGTTCCGCGTCGTGGGGCCCGTCGGAGCACGACTGGTCGGACGGTGGACCAGTCCTGACCCTGAGTTGCACTACAGCTGCGCTACCGTGTATGGCACAGTTACGGTACAGCACCTACTCACGCGTAATCGCGTCGGCCGGGTCTCCTACGGCTACGAGCCTTCGAATTCGCAGAAAGTACTGAGTACTGAGTAATCACACCTCAGGCCTGAGGCCTCAGGGCCACAGATGTAGAGGCCGAAGCCGAAGCCCTAGCTTTCAAACCCCCCACGTCGAGCGCCGAGCATCACCATCGTGTCTGCTGCAACTGCGTTCCCCGGTATCGAGAGCTTCCCCATTTCAAGTGCCGATTCCTCACCTGACCCCTCGACCAGCCATAGCTGCGCACGCGCACGCGTTCTGCAGAACTCGAAGTCGCGCGTCGCGAAATGAATTCAACAACGGGGTGGCAGGCGCTGCGGTCTGTCCACCGCGCCCCCGGGCCCCTCTCTATCAGGTTCTCGCGGGCCCGCTGCGAAGAAGAAAGTAAACGAAAACGCAGTGGCGCTTCATGCCCCTTTCGCTGTGTAGAGTATACGCATTGCAAGTGTGCGACGTCCTGGATATCGCGATCGTTTCGCGGGCACCCACGAGACCAGGGGCCATACATGTTACAGTGCGCAGGCGGCGGGCGGCCGCACGCCCTGCCCGCGCGAGGTGGAGGGAGACGTTAGGGTGATTGTGATTGTGCGTATCGCTTTATACAAGTCTACACTATGTGCATACCTAGCCGGGGCGGCGGGCCCCGGTGGGAGTAAGGGTAATAACGGCGGGATGGCAGTATCGGCGCGAGCCTTTTCGATGCGGGTGCGCGAGTGACAGTTCGGTCGCGGTATGGTTTGATGGTCTGTTGGGCGTCGCGCGGGGACGGACAGGGAAGCGAGTCCCGGTGGGTCGGGGTTGCCTGTGGAACCCTGTTGGGGGAGACATAGGAGTGGGAGAGGTATCGTGTGTGCGTGCGTAGAGACGCGTTCGTGCGCAGGCAGGGGTCGAACCAGGAGCTGGAAAGAAGAGCTGGATCGCGGCGCTTGAGGAAGGAGAAGGGGGGCAAGAACCGCGTACAGGGGTCATCGCGAGGGCGTGCCGTGGCCGTGGCCGTGGCCGTGGCCCCTGCCACCACGCAGGCTCTGCCAGTACTCGCCGAGCTGGCTGACGAAGCCCGGATTGGGCTGCGCGCAGGGCCGCTTTGCCTGGACCAGCTTGACGGCCTGTTCTGGCGTGCATCCGTAGTGGGCGACGAGGAACGCGGCGGCGACACTGGCGCTGCGGCTCACGCCCTGCGCGCAGTGTACGAGCACGCGCGCGCCGGGGTCGCGCAGC
Organism: Trametes meyenii; assembly: GCA_022606255.1. Taxonomy (NCBI): domain Eukaryota; kingdom Fungi; phylum Basidiomycota; class Agaricomycetes; order Polyporales; family Polyporaceae; genus Trametes; species Trametes meyenii. Next base: position 2,050,257 of record JABYQG010000005.1, on the reverse strand, counting down.
GCGGCCGCGATCCACGCCGTTGTCTGGGGCAGGAATGCGGCGAGCTCGGAGAAGGGCGAGTCTTGGAGCGGGAGCTGGAAGCGTTGCAGCTGCTGGTGCGGGGGGAGGTGGGGCAGCGAGGAGGAGGGGGGGAGCGCGATGTGCCCGGGCATGGCGCTGAGGACGTGGGTGATCCCGAGGGAGGCGAGCACTTGGGGGCTCTCTGCCGCGGCGAGGTCGCCGACGTAGAGGCGGGGGACTATCTCGGTGGGTGGCATGGTCTGGAGCGCGGAGGGTGTTTGGGGCGCATAGCGTGAGGAGGAAGCGCGATTAGAGGCCGGGGTGCATACGATGGGAGAAAGTGAAGGCATGAGCAATATCTGGAGCGGCAGAGTGCGTGAGCGGGGGTGGGGAAGGAGAGGGGCCGGGTGGACGCACCATATAGAATAACTTATATGAACGGTAATTGTGGCCTGGTCCGGGGGCTCTGTTGCGTAGGATAATGGGGAGGGCCCAAGCGTGCGACGGGGCAAGAACAAAGAAATGGCGGTCAACACGGATGGGGCTTGGAGAACATAGGAATGGGGAGGGGAGAGGGGAGGGCTAGGCGGACATGGAGGAGGAGGAGGAGGACTAAGTACAGGTCGGCGGCCGCCCGAAAAGGGCGGAGCTGGGGGGAAGCCGTCCGAAGTTTGGAGGGCCGGTGGGTGGCGAGACTGCGGCGGAGGATTAATGTGCTCCTGTCAGTCAGACTCGGACGGTGACCGGTGAGGCTGCTGCTGCTGCTTCTGCTGCTAGCTCCCAGCGGCTGCAAGGTCGGACAGAGACTCTAGATGTCTGGGTCTGGAGCCGGGAGCGTGCGGGGGAGAGGCTGTCTGCGCCTGTCCCGACCGTCCACTCCAGCCGAGCCGTTTTGACTGCCTTTGACACCCGCCACCGCCCTCGCCTCCCAATCAGCTCAGGCGCCCGACACCCGCCCCTTGGCGCCCGCAGCCCCCGCACCGCCTCCCCGTGCCTGTCCTCCGCCGCCCCTTCAGTACGCCCGACGCCCCATCATTGATGCGCAATCGCACTCCTTTTTTTACTTGGGCGAGACAGCCCCGCCCCCACTCACTCACCTGCAGCGCACACTCACACACACACCCACGCGTCCATCAGGCCGAGAGCAGGCATCATCGTCGTAGCATACTGCACACTCGGAATGTACATTCGGGACATCGTGGATAACAAGAGGCGGATACCGGCACCACACCATTGTACGGAGCATTACAACAACGATCTTCTCAGCTGGATTACGCTAATATCGTGGTGGCGGCGACGGGCAATGGCTGGTAGGCGCTGGGTCGGGTGACGAGGGACGAGTGGCGGCGCGGATGGACGATGCGATGGATAGATGACGACGAGAGACGAGAGAGGACTGTGCGCTTTTGATCCGCGGGCGATATCAGAAAGACGATGATGGCAGGTGTGCGATGGTACAGACAGAAAAAGTGAGGCGAATAAAAATCATCTAAATCAGGTCGCTGCAAAAGTCAATCACTGCGTCAGTATCTCAACCGCCCTGCACTGATCGACCGCTACTTACGCGACGTTAAGGGGCATTTCATCAATCTGGGTGTTGTAGAATTCTGCATCGGGATCGTTAGATAATTGACCGGGGGCTCGACACGCTCGACGCTCGACTTACGTTCAATATCACGCAGCATCCGCACATCCTCGGTGGTGACGAAGTTGATGGCGACACCCTTCCGTCCAAACCGACCACCACGACCGATACGGTGAATGTAGTTCTCGCGGTTCGTCGGAAGGTCGTAGTTGATGACCAGCGACACCTGCTGCACGTCGATACCACGCGCGAGCAGATCAGTCGTGATCAGCACACGAGAAGAGCCCGAACGGAACTCCTTCATCAACAGCTCACGCTGCTTCTGGTCCATGTCGCCGTGCTGCGTCGTACGTGTAACGTCAGTCACTTCTTTTCGCTTCGCCCATCAAGTTGAAACTCACCATGGCAGAGACAGTGAACTCCCTCGAGTGCATCTTCTCGGTAAGCCAGTCGACCTTTCTCCTCGTGTTGCAGAAGATGACGGCCTGCGTGATCGTGACGGTCTCGTAGAGATCGCACAGCGTGTCCAACTTCCACTCCTCCTTCTCCACAGCAATGTAGAACTGCTTGATACCCTCAAGAGTCAACTCGTCACGCTTGACGAGAATCCGGACGGGGTCACGCATGAACTTCTTCGTCACCTCGAGCACGTCCGCGGGCATCGTGGCCGAGAGCAGGACGACCTGAGTATCCTGAGGGAGGAGCTGGAAGACCTCATAAATCTGGTCCTTGAAACCGCGAGACAACATCTCGTCGGCCTCGTCGAGACAGAAGATCTTGATGTTGTCAGTGCGAAGCGCGCGACGGTTGATCATGTCGAACACACGGCCGGGGGTACCGACGACGACTTGGACGCCCTCCTGCAGCTTGGCCATGTCCTCACGGACGTTGGTACCGCCGACGCAGGCGTGGCACTCAATCTGCATGTAGTCACCGAGCGCGATGACGACCTTTTGAATCTGCTGCGCAAGCTCGCGCGTGGGCGCGAGGATGAGCGCCTGGGTGCCCTTGACGTTGGGGTCGAGCTTTTGAAGGATGGAAATCGAGAACGTCGCGGTCTTTCCAGTACCCGACTGGGCCTGCGCGATGACGTCGTGGCCCTTGATGACGGGGACAATCGCACGCTGCTGGATGGCGGAGGGACGCTCGAAACTAGCCAGGCGTTCAGCATCAGAAAGCGGCTGCGAAGGGGCTGTACCCACCCGTAGGCGTAGATACCGCGGAGGAGCTCGGGCTTCAGCTCCATATTGTCGAAGCTGCACATCGCCCTGGATCAGCACCGGCGCTCGCTAATCGAGCGTACGGACATGACTCACTTGTCGACAACCTGATCCCAGTTGGACTCAATCTCATTCTCCTGGAGGTCCTGGAGGGCGCCTTCGCTACAGCAGGACAGCGATTCAGCACCCCGCCTTCATCAGATCTCCGCAAAGAGCCTACGCACGTAGCCATGTTGGAAATATGTGGGTTTTGAGTCTTCTTGTCTCGAACAGCCGACGGGTGGGCCGACTGGGGTCTTGGGGGGTAGCGGGAGGGCTGGGATCGATAGGACGAGTGGTGGTGGTCGAGGACCTTGATTGCAGCAAAATTTGCTGTGTCCGACTCGCTCTGCTGCTCGTCCGGGGTGTGCCGAGCGTTTCGAACCCCGACAGGCCGTCATGTCCTCAAATGGAAACTTATGTCAGCGACCCCAGTGCTCAGAGTGTCACGCTCGTTGTTCGCGCAGAGTCTCTGTCCACGCCGCCGTGGGTTTGGTAACTGCTGCTCTTGCTTTTCACGATGGCCACCCAAGTTTCGACCATGACTGCGACCAACGGCATAAAGGCGAACGGCAAAATCAAGTCGAAGAACCAGCTGCGTCGGCTGAAGGCTAAGCAGAAGAAGGCGGAGGAGAAGTCGACCACGAAGGTGCGCATTTCTTTATGGCATATTATCAGGTGAATACTCAAGCGGATGGGCATATAGGAAGTCAATGGCGATGCTCAAGAACCTGATGTCAAGATGGAGGTGGACGAGCCTCAGAATGTCGAGTACGTATCTGAGCCGTTGGATGTCAAAGATCCAGCCCTCGAAGCATTCTCCGACGTCTTTGCACGCTTTAAGCCGCCTCCGGAGTCAACACCGGTACGTAGCGTGACCATTTAATCCCTGCCCCTCGTCCTCACTGTCAAATGAACAGCAATTGCGAGATGGTGATCCCTCAAAAGGAGAAATCATCTACTCCGACGACGATATGGCATCCGAGGGCGACTCTGACGCGGAGGAGAAGAAGCCCCTGTCAAAGAAGAAGGCCCGCAAGATGAACAGGCTCACCGTCGCAGAGCTCAAGCAGCTTGTGAAGAAGCCCGAAGTTGTCGAGTGGACCGACGTTACGGCGTCAGACCCGCGTCTACTCCTAAACCTCAAGAGCTATCGCAACACTGTCCCTATCCCCGCGCACTGGAGTGCAAAGCGTGACTACCTTCAAGGCAAGCGTGGTATCGAGAAGCCGCCATTCCAACTCCCTTCGTATATCGCGGACACGGGTATTGCGACAATGCGCGACGCAGTTAAAGAGAAGGAGGCCAACATGACGCTCAAGGCAAAGACCCGCGAGCGCGTGCAACCAAAGATGGGCAAAGTGGACATCGACTACCAAAAACTGCACGACGCGTTCTTCAAGTTCATGACGAAGCCTAATGTCACGAGCTTTGGAGAAATGTGCGCACTCCACATGCTTGTGTAGCGGTTCATTGGCTGAAGCCGATTTCGGCAGGTACTACGAGGGCAAGGAGTTCGAGACGCAGCTGAAGCATAAGCGTCCCGGTGAGCTCTCCCCTGAGCTCGTAGAAGCACTCTCCATCCCGCCTCTTGCTCCACCCCCGTGGTTGATTAGTATGCAGCGCTTCGGCCCACCTCCAAGCTACCCAACCCTGCGTATACCCGGCTTGAACGCTCCGATACCGGAAGGGTGAGCTCAGACAGAAATCTCTGTAGCGAACGGGGCGACTAAACTTCTCTGCAGAGCGCAGTGGGGCTTCCATCCAGGTGGTTGGGGTAAGCCTCCTCTCGATGAGTACAACCGTCCTTTGTACGGTGATGTGTTCGGCGTATTGCCCAAGAACACGGATGCGGACGTAAGCTTACTTTTGACTTCTCCGTTTGGTTTAGTACTGACGGCCCGTAGATGGGCGAGCCTGTCGACCGCACACCATGGGGAGAGCTCGAGCCGGAAGAGGAGGAGGAAGAGTCCGAAGAGGAGAGCGAGGAGGAGTCCGAGGAAGAGGAACAACAACAAACACCTGCCGACGGCGCTCAAACACCATCAGGTCTAGAGACGCCATCGGGCATGGCCAGCGTTGTTTCGACGGTGGCCGGTGGGCTTGAGACGCCCGACTTCCTGGAGCTCCGCAAAAATGCTGGTCGGGCGCCTTCAGAGGCAACGGAGAGCGAGCGGAGATCGTTGTACCAAGTCGTGCCCGAGAGGCAGACGTCGGTTCGGGGACTCATGGGCAGCGAGCGCGGATACGACGTCAGTGCCGTCTCTGGTGGAGGCGCCATCCCCGTTCTTGGGGACGAACGGAATAGTAGGGTACGTTTTCCCTCGTCGCTGTGGGAACTTCGAGTTCGATCTGACACGTCTGTACAGCGAAGCCGCAACGGCGTGGACGTGTCGATCGATGCTGCGGAACTGGAGGGTATGTCTACGGAGGATCTGCGCCGAAAGTACGACCAGCACTCGCGTGGGAATGCGGGCGTGCCGGGACAGAGAACGGAGGACTTCTCGGACATGATTGCGAAGGAGATGGCGAAGAAAAAGCAGAAGGCGGAGAACGACAGAGAGCGGCGGAAGGAGAAGGACTTCAAGTTCTGAGCTGTCTGCCCCCTTCCCCCCGGAGTTCGAGTCTATCCGGCTTTGCTTATCTTTCTTTCCCTCACCTCGCGCGCTGTGTACGCTACATTATTGTACTTTCTGTGAATGTTGTCGGCTTCGAAAGGCCTGGTGACTATTAAGCGGTAGTCGATGAGTAAGTAAGAAGTGGCTAGACCTGGCGAGTCAGTACGAAGTGGCGAGATCCCGTAAGTAAGTACGAAATGGCTGAATTCGGTGAGTAAGTACGAAGTGGCTAGATCCGGACGCGGAACGTAAGTGTTCGAGCTCGATCAAGGTCATGGGACTTATGGCTATGACTCAAAAAGCTTTGACTCGGGCAAGCGGAATACTCAGGATCGCGCTTTTGCACACTCCTCTATGCACCTTGCCGGCCATTGATCTTTTTTCTCTTGACCCCTCACTCTCGTTTACGACTAGCCATGCCGATGCTGTGAGTAATCTACAACAACACTGTTGGGGGGCTCTGCGGCCCATTTAATCGTAATTGCTAACCACCCTGCCATTAAGTGCAGACCCCTCCATCAAGTACGCTCCGTACACCCCCCTTGAGCTCCCCAACCGTCAATGGCCCTCAAAAGTGAACCGGGCGCCGCCTATCTGGCTGTCAACCGACCTTCGCGATGGAAACCAGGCCCTCGCGAACCCGATGACCGTCGCCCAAAAGACTATCTTCTTTGACACTCTCCTGAAGTGCGGCTTCAAGGAGATTGAGATTGCCTATCCCGCCGCGAGCGACACAGACTTCAACTTCGTGCGCGGGCTCATTGAAGGGGGGAAGGTCCCAGACGACGTCTGGATTCAGGTTAGTTCTCGATTTCTTGTGAAGGCGGGCGTGTTGTCGGGGTCCGTGGGGTGGCCGAGCGCGGTGCTTGTGCTACATTTTCGTCAAATCCCCCCCCCTGTGCATAAAAAGGGCTAGTTAAATTGGCGGGATTGGATACTGTCCCTTTGGCTAGTCAAATCTCGCCATTTTGACTGATCCACGGTGCGGGACGTCTAGTCACCACCTATTTTGAACAAGCTAGACGCCCATGACGTCCGGGCACAGTTCTGGGTGAAATTCTTATCGCCTTGGCCAATCGAGAGCTCCTTTTACCTCGCTTGTCAAGGCCATTATTGAAGCCTCCTCATGCGCCCTGTCTGCCCCGAGGACCTCTTTCCGCATTTTTCCACTTCCTAGCCAGGTGCCCATGCTTTGACGCTTGATCGGTGCTTCATTCGCGAGACTCTGGCAGTGACAAGCAAGGTTGATGCCGACTCGTGTCGGCTGTCCTCTAGTTCATCGAGTTCGCTATTAGCACTATGCTACGTTCATTGACTACACGTTCGATCTTCGCTTGCTCTTCGTGCTGCTTATGAGTCTTCAACGGCCTATAGTACCTATTAGACAACTGGCGTTGGCATAGCCGTAAATAGACGGGGCCGCGGATTGCAAGCATTTGTCCAACGTCTATGCACTGCGTTCATAACCTAGATAATGGATACTGACGGAATGTTGCGCTCAGGTCCTCACTCCCGCGCGAGAAGACCTCATCAAGCGCACGGTCGACGCCGTAGCTGGTGCAAAGCGGGCCATCATTCATATGTACAACGCGACGTGCAACACTTTCCGTCAAGTCGTCTTTCGCAACTCGAAGGAGGAAACAGTTCGCCTAGCGATCAAGCACACCGAGATTATTCGGAAACTCACTGAGGAGTGCACGGCGAAATATGGAACCCAATTCCGTTACGAGTATAGCCCAGAAACGTTCTCGCAGACCGAGCCAGCTTTCGCTCTCGAAGTTTGCGAAGCCGTAAAGAAGGCATGGGGCAAAGCCGGTCTCGGCGACGAGCGGATTATCTTCAACTTGCCCGCTACTGTTGAGATTGGGCCGCCAAACCACTACGCAGATCTGGTACGTGTGATAAATTGCGGTTTCGTTGTCCAGACATTCAGTGGCGATCCGCAGATTGAACACTTCTGTCGACACATTTCTGAACGCGAAAAGATCGTCATCAGCCTTCACCCACACAATGATCGAGGTACGAACACCGCCGCAGCCATGTTCCATACGGAGCCTAAACATATCTTTTAGGCACCAGCATCGCCGCCGCCGAGCTTGGCATCCTCGCAGGCGCAGATCGTATCGAAGGCTGCCTGTTTGGCAATGGCGAACGCACCGGCAATGTGGATCTTGTCAACCTCGCTCTGAACCTGTATACGCAGGGCGTCCATCCCGGCGTAGACTTCAGCGACATCCAGGCCGTCATCGACGTCGTAACCGCATGCAATGACATTCCTATTCACCAGCGCCATCCGTATGCGGGCGAGCTTGTCTTTACTGCGTTCTCTGGTTCTCACCAAGATGCAATCAAGAAGGGCTTTGAAGCGCAGCGCATTCGCCACCAGCAGGCGGAGCGCGATGGCGAGTTGAAGCTCTGGGATATTCCCTACCTTCCCATCGACCCCGCGGACCTCGGGTGCAACTACGAGGCCGTCATCCGCGTCAACGCGCAGTCAGGAAAAGGCGGCATCGCATACCTCGTACAGCAGCACCTCGGCCTCGACATGCCGCGCAAGATGCAGGTCTCGTTCTACCAGATCATCCAGGATATCGCCGATCGTGAGGCGCGTGAGATGACGGTTGAGGACATCACGACTGCGTTCCGCAAGACGTATCACTTCGGTGGGAAGGCATACGAGGGTCGTCTGATCCTCAAGTCGTACAAGGTCTCTTCGGAACCTGCGCCGGGAGGCCTTACCGACGAGGCAGCCGACGAAAGGAGGCAGTTCGATGGCACCATATCTGTTGACGGCGTCCTGCGCGTCATTCGTGGAGATGGTAACGGTCCCCTCTCTGCCCTTCTCGACGCCCTCTGCACCCACCTGCACATCGACCTGTCCGTCCGCGAGTACTCGGAGCACACAATCGGCTCTGACCAAAATGCCAAGGCAGGCGCCTACGTCGAACTCGTTCCCCAGGGCACAGATATCAAGGACACGCGCCGCTCTGCGCAGTCGTGGTGGGGCATCGGTGTCGACTCTGATATCGCTGGCGCCGGTCTTCGTGCTGTGCTCAGCGCCGCAAACGGCGCTATCGGCGACCGTCAGCTGCCCGAGCTGAAGCTGAGCGTCGGGTTCAATGCAACGACCGGCCAGGCCGACGTGGCGTCTGCGATTCTGAACTCGCTGCAGCTCGAACTCCCCCGCCGTCTGCAGGCATCTTTCTTCGAGGTCGTGCAGCGCGTGGCGCGCGACCACGGAGGCCAGATTTCTTACGACGACCTTGTGCAATTGTTCCGCGAGACGTATGGCTACTACGAGGAGGACGGCCTCTTCGTCGTCAAGACGTTCAAGGTCGAGCATCTACCGGAGAGCGGCCGCGTGAAGTTAACCGGCGAATTCGTCCTAAACGGCAAGGCCGTCTCGCTGGAGGGCGAGGGCAACGGCCCGCTCTCGGCTGCCATAGAGGCAGCCAACCGCGGGCTTGACAGGAAGGTTTCGATTCGTGAGTACGCGGAGCACTCCATCGGCGAGGGTTCGGAGGTCAAGGCCGCCTCGTACGTCGAGATCGCGTATGAGGGTCCTGACGGTAGCCCGAAGTCGACCGCGTGGGGTGTCGCGATCGACCACGACATCACCGCGTCTGGTCTGAAGGCGCTTCTTGCTGCTACTCGGGGGGTTGAAAACGCGGACAAGGCCACGAAGGCCGCTGCAGCGGCGGGGCAGCAGTAGGCAAAAAGACTCGAGAAGGAATGTATTTCTGTATCATTACTACATGTGTAAAAAGTGTTCTTCTATATCTTCCGGGCCGTATTTCCTTCGTTCGTGATCAATACAACGAGGTTGTTCTTGTCCGTGAAAGGTAACCCGGACGTTACTGAAGGGTGAATGAGCTTGTCGGTCATTTCCGACGGAGCGAAATACTACTGACAGAAGTGCAATGATTTCCACGGGAAGGCCGTCCTGTTCTTTCAGGGCTAATTCTCGAGGCAAGGGTATATGATACATAGGCATACCGGCTGAATTGACATTGTGTCCTATACGGCGAGGCTAGATTCCACGCTAACATTCCATTACACGCAAAAATTTGCTTGCCCCTCGCATACGATCCCCAGTTCACACCCATTGCGTGCATTCTAATCCAGTGGGTGTTATAATAACATACACCATCCCCATTGCCGTTGGCCTTCTTTCCCTACGCACGCTTAGCACTTGGACGGCGATCGCTCTGGGCACTCCGCCTGGTCACCGGAGCTACATACATAGCGTCAAAGGATTTCTTCGTTGGTTAATCAATGAGGTTTCTGGGTATTAGGAATAGGATGCTCACTTCGAGGGGCACGATGGGAGGCTTCACGTAGGCGCTGTTTCGCGTGGCTATCATTCCTCTATGATGGCGGGCTTTATCCAGGGGGCCAAATAGAGTGGCGGAATGTTACTTTTGACGTTCCCTCGCGCATAGTCCTCCGAAACGTCCCAGCATCCTGGACGCCTACCTTCGACGTAGTCCCCCCATTCTTGCCGATGATCTTGGATATAGCGGGTATACTCACGCTTCTCGACGTTGGGCGGAAGGATATACACCGGCACTCTCGTTGGAGCTTGCGAGGCCCACAGAGCGGGAATCATCAGTCGATAACGCACGAGGGGCGCGCCATGGCACCAGCGTGGAGGAGGAGGGGGAATAGGGTGAATGATGATCTTCTCAAGCTCTGGGAAAGGTCCTTCTGGATCTGTGGCAGACATGAGTATCTTGAAGGTCCATCCTCGAAACCTGTGGGGAGCTTCAATCGGTAAGCTTACCTTGAAGGTGCATCAGTCCATCCAGATATACATGGTCGCTGAAGTTGGAAATCCGTAAGTGGGTCAGGGATGGGGAATGGTGCGCCCAGAGGTCGACGTTGAACCCGCCCGAGAGCAGGTGTAGCCGTCTGAGCGAGGGGTATGCCGGGGAGCTGTCGGTCGGACCAAGGTCAAGATGTCTGTCGCTGGTCTGGAGGGCAAGCTCGCGCAAGCAGGGGAAGATAACCCCTTCCAGCATGGAAGGGCTGTAAGGGTATGGGAGTAATACGAGTGTCTCAAGATGGGGAGAGACAGCTTGGAGAATGGACGTCACAAGGTCAGAATATTGTGCGGGGGTCATGGCCTCCGACTGTCTCGCATCCTTGGACGATCCGCCTGAGTTCTGTGTCCGGGCCTTGCTGAGGTCTGTATGGAGGAAGAGATGGCGGACCCTGGATGTTGTTCCGGCTCGGAAACTGTTGGATTCGCGCTCCAAGTCGTCGAAGAAGGCTTGGAGTTTGTGTGGAGCGCCGCCAGTGAGAGCTACGACATTGAATCGAATTGGGCGGGCAACTTCGCGAATATGCTTGCAGACGAGCGAGAGTGAGCATGCTGTACGACCCCCATCTGTGCAAGCTAGGGAGAAGATAGAGGTCAGTAGCTCTACTGCCAGGAATTCCATCGTCGTATCGCCTGGTAGAGTATGATATGTGATTATATCTGTCTAGAGAAATACTAACACATACCTTCAAGTTGAAGGTTAATAGTAAAGGTCAGAGGCTCTACTAAGCCTGAGCGGGAGTTTGACGTGAACGCTTGCTCGAGACTCGTTTGTAGGAATAGCGCCCCTTGTGCGCGCTGAACTAGCGGGCAGATAGAGAGAGGAAGATTGGAGCTATTGTAGGATGAGAATGGTCCTGGGGGGGCTCAAACCGACTCTATAACGTGTCCTGCGGCGTAGGTAGGCGTTGGCAGATACCCAATTCGCAATTGACAGGGCGCTAGCCTACCGATGGCAGTTCAGCTCACTGGTATCGTGTGAACCCGTCAATGTTCAAGGGCTTCACGGCGAGATCTGGATTCTGCGGTGAGTCAGTAACCCAATGCGTAACTCGAGCGTCATTGCAACAGGCAGATGCCATTGTATAATCAGGTCCCTCGATGATTTATCTGTTTATAAGTGTCGCAGGATACGAATCGGATTGTTATCATACGTCAACCAAAACGAACATGGTGAGTTACACGAGTCCCTGGCAGACGGCCATCAACTACGCGTTAACTAAGATATTAACATTATGGCCTACCATATGTCTTCGGTGGATTCACGTAGGAGCCATATATCTCACGTCTTTCGTTCAGATCTTTCCTACTGTATTGTCAGGTAACGCGCCAGGTAAAGCGGTAAGAGATTGCCCTCGAACGCCCCGCGCGCATACTTCTCCGATACGTCCCAACACCCAAGTCGTCCCTCGATTCGGTCTTCCCATTCCGTGAGAACCATACGCACGTGCGAAAGACTCAACTCCGGCGACTGTCGAGGATCTTTCGGCCGTTCCTGTGGTTCTAGCTCCCTCGGAGGCGGTAGAAAGACTGGTACGCTTGCCTCCGCTTGCGTTGCCCACAGCACTCGAATGTTATTGCGGTAGCGTGCGAAGGACAGACCGTGAACACGCCGAACGTGAGGGGGAGCCGTAGGTTGAATGATCATCTGTTGTAACTGTTGAAAGGGTCGAAGGCCTGCCGAGTCCTCTACTATCCGGGGCAGTCAGACCAGCCAATAGTAGGACAGCGCCCGCATCTTTGTACTCACCGTGCACGCGTGCAAACTCTGATGGTCCCTTCCATCCACTGTAGTTGGATACCCGTATGTGGGTCAGGCTCGGCGCGTGGTAGGCCCAATGATCGATGGACAGCTCGCCCGAGAGTAGGTGGAGCCGAGTCAAGGAGGGGTATAGCGGTGGCCCCTCGAGCGGACTAAATTCGGAGCCCTCGTCGACCGGCTTTCGTGAGGCCCGGAATGTAAGCTCGCGTAGACGGGGGAACGAAATGCCTTTAATGACGGGGTGGGCGTGATTATGCTGGAAGAGGACGAGTGTATAGAGGTCGGCGGCGAGGAGATGAAGGATAGATCTGACAAGAGCAGTATAATCTTCGTACGAGGTCAAAGACGCATGTTGGTCGCGTTCCGCCGTTTGCACTGAGCCATCCAATGTGTTGGGAATGTCGTCTAGCGACTCGTTCGACCAGTTGCGATCGCCCATATACGACGCTGCGTTCGCCACTTGGATGAAGAGATGTCGCGCTTTGGGGGCAACTCCGGTTTGCGATACTGTGTATTCGCGCTTCAAACGATCGAGAAATTGGCTGAGCCTGATGGGAGAACCATCGAGAGCAACACTGTGGAAGTACAGGGGGTAAACGGTGTCGCGGAAGTGTTTACAGACGAGGGAGAGCGAGCAAGCCGTGTAGCCTCCGTCGACGCAAGCGCTGCGAAAGATACTGATGAGTAGTTCAACCGGGAGCTTCTCCATGATTGAACGGGTGGGGCCTTGTAGCGATCCCTTCGGTCAAAAGTTGTAAATCCAATGGACAACTAACGCAAGAGAAGGGTTAAATGATACTTTACCAGATAGCGCTTCTGTCCTGCCAGCTAGTCGAACTTGGAGCAAGTGAAAGGCAGAAGGTCGACCTCTCAGACCCTCACGAATAAGTATGGTTCCAGAACTGCGGTGGTTGACACGTGCCAAGACCTGTTGGTGAGTCAGGTCGCCACGGGCATGCGCCGGACGGCGGAATGCCAGAACTGTCACTCAAAGTGCTACTAGTACTAGTGAGTCACTGCCCGGAATATCTCTGTTGAGCCACAATATGGGTTGACTATGGAAGCCGGAACCTGTCCTTGGGTCGTCAAGGGCGGTGAATGGCCTGCCAAGATCATCTGGCACGCTGACCAGCGTTCGAGGGTTTGAAGCAAGGGCTCTGAACAGGAGTGCGGCGGCCAGGTGCGACGATTTACTACTTGCGTGTGGCTGTGCTAGGGAAATGATGACCGCTGGCGTCTATTTAGCGCCGGGTCATCTGAGTCTCAGTCAGGCCCATGGCCATCGGAAATGGCCGGAGTCCGACCCTCTCCCGCTCGGCCTTGCTGTGTATTTCTTACGGCATCCTTGCTTCAAAATGACGACCACAGGACGTCCATCTGAATAGCTGTAGAAGAAACGGCTGCGATGGACGAGAATAGTCATGGACACAACCCCGAGTTGATCATCTGGTGTGATGTCGCTGTTCATCCTCGCACGGCGACGCTTCTAGCAGACACTGGTCGTCAACAATGCTGCTGCGATCCAATGCTCCTCGATTCGCGTATGCTTCGCCAACACCGCCCGGAAATCATGCTGACATTGACCCAGGATGACTGGCTGGTGCCGGCGACGCTGTGTTGCAAGCACTCCTCACTCTCGTCGTTCTGTCCTTCCGCACCCGCGTGGCCCACGGCTTCCTGATCGATGGTAGTTGTAATATATACTACGGGCTTGACAGGTCCTTCGTGGTCAGCCACATACACGCCTTGTTGCGCACGCCCCAGCCCAGCAGAGGACGTACACCTCTTGGCACGCACACCTCATTCCTTCAATCCCACATACGCACATCCTGACACGGCTTCTTCGTGATCGCGACTCCCTACTAATCCCGGGACTTGGCTCTTGGAACTACCACTCCCACCATGGATAAGCTCGCGGTCGAATTGCTCAACCAAATTTTCCTACATGCTTGCACCGATGGAGGGCAAACCGGCTGCGCACTCGCACTCGTCTCGAAACGCATTCGAACCATTTCCCGACCGGCCCGCTTTCACTCCATAGCGTTGTACAGCTCTCCGGACAAGATCGAACTATTCCTCCGCACCTACCAGCAAGAACGCGCTCGTGCGGTCGATATGTTACCCCGCGTTCGACACCTCTGGCTCTCATACGACGAAAACGGCCGGGGAGGCTTCGAAGTACCTGAGCCTTCTTCCTCAGCAAACCCACCGTCGTCACGCGCCGAGTTTCTTGCGCTTCTACAGCGCCGGGCGCAGCGTTGGTGCTCGGCTCAAGAGAACCTTGACGAACAGTACAAACGCGTCATTCCCGCGCTGATAAACGTCGTAGCGCCCGACCTGTACACGCTCGCACTGAACCAGTCGCGCTGGCGGGGCACGAGCGTCGTTAAATGCCGTTTTCCTCGCCTGCAGGAGCTGACGCTTGTCGGAGGGGACCCGAGCTTCCTTCCATTCAGCGCGGCGGAGGACGACGTAATACTGTACCCCTCCCTGCGGCGGCTGCACCACATCCTCACCCCGATCTGCAAAGATGTCAATTTCGTCAACTGGGCTCAACACGCTCCGAGGCTCACCCACTTGCGCGTCTCACGCCTCGACTTCTGTCCGCGGACGACGTCCGAGACGCTTGAGCAAGTAATCAGTAAGTCCCGCCCCCCGCTCCACGTCTCGTACTTACCACGGCATTTCATTAAGGCGACTCAGACTCGGACGAGTTCTTCCCGCACTTGCAGAAGGTCATCATCCTTCCACATCCACCCCCGCCGCCGGGCTCCGCGGCGTTGTCCCAGTCCCACTACCTCATCTTCATGCAGAACCTGCACGAGCTCCCGCAGCGCGCGAAGGTTCCCGTGGAGCTATTGCCGCACCACTTAGTTCCTATGCACGAGGGCGTCGCTTCTCCCCGAGAGTGCGTCCTTCGCTTGCGTGGGTTGTGGAAGGAACGTATCGAGGGCGGGCCGGGGTGTTGGGCGCAAGGGCTTGTTGCGGGGCCACCGCCGGCGCGTGAATCGTGTCTCTGACCCCATTGCTGTTTTATGCTGGCTGCCCTAACGTCGATGACTGGTTCCGAATGTTCGGTAGCGGCGCTGGTAGTTGCTTCATTCGGTTAACACCAGTTCAATATTCACG
The DNA here is from genome assembly GCA_022606255.1 of Trametes meyenii. NCBI lineage: Eukaryota > Fungi > Basidiomycota > Agaricomycetes > Polyporales > Polyporaceae > Trametes > Trametes meyenii. The sequence goes on along the minus strand of JABYQG010000005.1, from coordinate 2,035,082 downwards.
CTCCTTGGTATCTTCGAAGACATTCGTACATACGCTCTTTGTGACATTGAATCCCGCTGTTGTACACATACTATCTATGCGTCGAATCATACGCGATACACGATCTTCTCCGCACTGACCTTGCCTTCGCGCATAAATTGCAGTCCATCGGGCACGGCTGCGAGGCCACCCTCCCATAGCTTGATGGGAAGTGGTTTAATCTTTCCCTCCTCTGCCAGGCTGGGGAACTTTTTCAGGAAGTGCACCATGTGCTCCCTATCCCCGGGCTGCACCGGATAATTGGCGTTCGGCCCATAGCTGAACGCGCGCCCGAGAGCGGTGTAAAGTAGAGTATCTGGTGAACGCGAGTCCTCGTACGTCAGCCTCCATCCCGCGCCCAAAGCAGAGCAACAGGGCACGATCGACTCACTGGTCCGCTCAACATCCGTGCGCGTAGTCGCGTCCGGGATGACCGGCAGGATGTGTACGATCTTGCCTCCCGCAGGCGCGATGACGGCCGCGCTGATCTCCTGCGAGTCCCGCAGGCTGATCGTGTCGAGCGCGGCACGGATCGAATCTCCGGACGCGGCTTTGATCTTCGCGACCACCTCAGGGTCGCGGTAGTCAAACACCGCAGCGGCGCCGAGGGACGACACGAGCGCAGCGTTGCGCGGGGAGGCGGTGGTCGCGACTTTGTACCCCGAGAGCACCGCGAGCTGGATCGCGAACTGGCCCACCGAGGCTGTGGGGCGGGTGGTGAGCGACGGTGGGCGCGAGATGTATGAGCGCGGGGCGTGCTACGGGACTCACAGCTTCCGCCGTGGATGTACACCCACTCCTCGTTCGATGTCTTTTCGGGCGGCTCAATCAGTCCGAGCCGGGTGGGATGGTACAGCGCCTGTACCGCAGTCCACAGCCTGGCGCGTGCGACTTCAGCCCAATTGCACCCACCAACGCGCGTACGCTAGGGGACTTACGCGCATCCCGCCGTCGCCGCCTCTTCATGTGTGAGTGTGCCGGGGGGCACGACCCACGATAGCTCGGCAGGTGTCTTGATGTATTCGGCGTACGCGCCGCTGTCGACGAACGTTGCGCCCATCATGAAGCCCGCGGCGTGGTCGCCGACCTTGTGTGAAGTGACATTCGAGCCGACTTTGGCGACGATCCCGGACCAGTCGCATCCCAGAACCGTCCCCGGCTTGGCCCGGCCAGAATCGACAACTAGGTTGGCTTCTGAGTAAGCGCTAGGCGTACCAGGGAGATCTAGAATACAAGGAGGCGTACACTTGTAATCAGTCGGGTTTTGTGCTACTGCAACGGTTTTGACCAGGATGTCATCCTCGCCAACCTCTGGCACTGGATGTTCCTGGAGTGCTACTTTGGAGCCCTATAATAGAGAAACATCCCGGTGAGTCCGACTTGGCAGGTTACTTCACAGGCTAACAATCGTTTACTCACCTCCTGTACAACAATCGCTTGCATCGTCTTCGGGATCTCCGCTGACGTTGTCATTTCACGGGATGCTTAAATAGGCACGTCTCTCAAAAGTCTGTGCACTCCGGGCGCCGACGTCCGCTGTCTCAAATCCACTGCGAAACTGCGGGCTCGAGGCACTCTTATACTGCACGCGATGTGCCTGCTCAGTCAGCACCACGCATATTCTAGTTCCTCATGGAAAGCCATAGGCTCCAAGACGCTTCTCCTGTGGATGACCAAGCAATCTGCATGGGAAACGTCCTGATACCTACTGAGACAAAGATAGGTCCCTCTGCTGGTGCCGCAAAAGGCAACGCGCGCAACTAGCAGAAAGCACCCTCGCCATCAAAGAGATCAAGGGCCGTGGCGGTTGACCTTATCTCTCGAACGGGGAGACGACACAAACCTGTGCACCTGCATAATGCTACAACATGTTTGACTTACTGCTACTACCTTCTATGCACGCCGCTCAATCTAAGCATCATACACGCTCTTGACCTTGTACATCTTCGTGTCCGCCGGGGTTGGCACCTCACCCTCACCGTACACCTTCGCCACCTTGAACATCTTCGTCTCGACGGGGGTCTCCGAAGCCGTCAACTGCCCACGCTGGTCTTCGGGTGTTGCAGCGGCCGCGGCCTTCTTCCCTCCCTCACCCGGGGTCGCGACCCCAGTCTGAGGCGCGGCCTTGCTCGCAATACTCGCGGCGCGCCCGTCGGGGATGTGGATAAACGCCTTGCGCCCGTCAGTCTCGCCGTCGTAGATGTAGTACCCCTTGCGCTCGAACTGGATGATGTCGCCCTTCTTCAGCTCGAGCACGTTCGCGTCCGCGAGCGCGTCCTCGCGGAACTCGGTGACGGGCGTGACGAAGTCCTTGACGTCGTCGTTCTCCTCGAGCTTCTTCTTCGTAATGAGGTAATCGTAGTCGAGCAGCGTGACGTCGATGAGCGCGTGTTCGCCTGTGGGCTGGGAGAGCCAGGTGATCTTTTTCTTCGTCTTGCGGAAGTCGCCGGCTAGGTGCAACTCGAGCTCGATAGCAGTGATGATGCCGGACTCATTGACCGTCTTGGAGTGTACGATGGCGTTTCCCCAGTCCATAAGAGTGATCTGGCGTGGCATTGTCAGTACACATATTGTAGAACACAAGACGCCAGCTGACCTCCTCTTGGTCGTCGAAAGAGATCGCGTCCTCTTGCTCCAGGAAAATCTGCGATGAGTAGACGGTCTTCTTGTCACCGACGTCTGGGTTCTTCTTGTGTTTGGGAACGCTCTTCACATCCACCTTCTCAGGGCCGCCCTTGATCGTGACTGGGACACTAGGATGATCGTCAAGAAAGCTAATTAGCTTTGAGGTTGAGCGGCCTTACAGGTTGGCCTTGTTCAACGCCCAGAAACGAGGGGCCACGGGATCAATGACCTTCTTGTTGAGCGTCCAGAGAGAATCCCACTCGAGCGAGACGATCGCTTGAGACGGGCCCTGTGCGAGCATGAACTGGCGGAGAGCCTCCACAGTGAGGCCACGACGACGGATGCCGCGAACAGTTGGGAAACGAGGGTCGTCCCACCCACGAACGAGACCAGTATCCACGAACCAGTGAAGTTTACGCTTAGACAGCAAGGTATAGATGAAGTTAAGACGACTACAAACAGAAACTGATCAGCACACTAGAGCTCACATACGTGGTGACGCCTACCTGAAGTCCCAAATGTGGACCGGACGAAGGCCGAGGGCCTCAATCATCCAGTAATACTGAGGGTTACGGTCTCGGTATTCGTTGGTACGCAATGCATGTGTTACACCCTCGAAGGAATCAACAATAGGACATGCAAAGTCGTAGGTCGGGTACACCTTCCACTTCGAACTAAAACGATAGGTAAGCTATACCAATTACGACCCATACGAGAAAGTATTACCCGGTTCGATGGTGAGGGAGCAAGTTCGTGCGGTAGATGACAGGATCGCGCAAAGCCTTGTTTGGATTATCCACACTGAGCTTCGCGCGCACACACCATCGGATGCCTTCCTCGGAACCGGAGGTCATCTCGGCAAAGTGCTTGAGGTTGTCCTCGATGCTGTCGTCGCGATGTTTAGACGCGATACCGTCAAAACGCTCCTTGCGCATTTGCTCCTGCTCGGTGTCGTCGGCGTATGCCTTCCCGGTTTTGATCATTTGCAGACCGTATTCGTATAGCTGGTCAAAGTAGTCGGACGTGTGCGTAATTTTGTCTCCATGGATGTCAAGGAGTGCAAGGTCTTCCAGAATAGTCTCTTCGAACTCAGTCTGTATTGTGACTCAATTAAGCGTTGTGTGTTGTGCCAAACACAGTGAAACATACTTACCCTCTCTTTGGTCGGGTTGGTATCATCGAAACGAATGATCATTTTGCCTTTGTACATCTTGGCGAAGTATTGGTTCAACATCGCAGCTTTGGCATGACCGATGTGGAGGTAGCCGCTGGGCTCAGGAGGGAAGCGAGTGACGACCTCGCCTTCCTTCGCGTTTTGCAAACCCAGGGCAAATGAAGCGGCCGTCTTGTTCGAACGTGCCTTCGCTGACTTAGCCTCTGCATATGCAGCGATATTGCTCAGGTCTGATCATCGTGGGATATCTAAGCCGAGTACACGTACCGCTCAATCCCGCGATGGCGAGTTGTGTTGACTCAAGAGACTCGAGATGGGAAAACCAACGGAGTAGGTGGGGGTGCTTGTTGTTCTTGAGTAGCCCAACAATCTTTACACTGCCTAACTGGGCATTAGATCGACAAGCTTGACCTCGAACCATGGTTGCTTACCTTTGAGTGCGCCCCATACAATCCAGTCTGCGGCCGTAACCTCATGGCCGACGAGGAATGTGCGATAGGCGAGATGGTCATCCAAAGAATCCAGGGCAGCCGTGATTTCGGGGAACGCGGTCACTGTAGGCAGAGTCTTGGCCAAAGCAAAGTATGCCGCGGTCTGGGGTACGATCGTCAGTATATATCTCGGATCCAATCAGCGCGCAACCTACCTTTGCGCTGTCGTCTGCCAGGCCACCAGCCTTAGCGAGAGTCTGAACTATCTCATCCTCGGCAGTGATTTTCGATCCGTCTATTTCGAGCGTGACACCCTTAGCGGCGGCGTCGAAATTCAGGGTAGCCTTTCCAGTGTAGGTCGCAGTTGCGGCGGCGGCCCACGGAAACGGGGAGGACGCTGGGCTGAGTGTGAGTGTTCCAGACATGGCAAAGTCTGGCAAAGTGCGTGAGATGCAGAAGAGGACAAGAGGGAACGGTCCAGAGTCTGTCAGACTCGGAGGACGAGATGACTCTCGTTGATCTGCACGCCCGACCGAGGAGAGCATCTCTCAATCTAATCTTATCTGGTGTCCGGAGTCCGTCCTGCACCGACGTCAGAGCGCATGACTCCCGACACCGCCTGCCCTCAAGACAGACTTGGATGCGATGCGGCAGCACGCGCCGTGCACCGACCCCGTTACTTACATATTGCAATATGTCCACTGCCTCGCTTTGACGTACACCATTGCTTCCTCATCACCGCCCTCGTGCAGACAGGTTTATAATGAGCCCATAAACGCTCCCGGGTCTGCTTAGAATGTCTCCCATCTCTACCCTCAACGTCAACGCACAAGCCACCTCGAACGGCCCCATCACAGTCGGGTCAGAGCTGTCGTCGAGAGCAAAGGTCTACGATTCTTACGACCTCACGCATATTCCTAAACACCCGGGAGAAGGATGGACGCGGTTCGTTTGCATTTCGGACAACCACTCGCACATATTCCACATACCTCCGGGCGACGTCCTGCTCCATGCTGGTGACCTCAGCAGACACGGTACCCTAGAGGATCTTCAGGTCACCTTAAGCTGGTTGAAGGCTCTACCTCATCCAGCGAAATAGTGGGTCGCATTCTGTATCGTATGCATATGGTAAATATGCTCACATGTAGACCAGTTTTATTGCGGGCAACCATGATGTACATTCAATCGCCCATCGTTACACCTCCGTTGCTGACGGTGATCATAGCTTTGCTTAGACGTCCAATATGAAGAAGGCGGTGAATTGGTACAATACAAACCACACGACCTGCCAACCAAAGTATGCACGCTCGTCCTTGACCGTGCCCGCCGAAGACAAACTGAAGTACGTGTGCGTTGCCTAGGACATCGCAACAGCGCGTGAGCTTGTACGCAGCCAGTCATTTATCGAGGACGGCATGCATTATCTCGAGCACGAGGCGGCCATCTATACCGCCAGAAGCGGCAAGACTTACACTATCTATGGTTCTCCAGTAGGCCATTTGCTCAGTCTTTGGTGGTACCTGTAAAGGCTGAGCGGCCCGTGAAAGGCAGCGCCATTTTACTCGTTGGGCGCGTTTCAGTACGCGAAGGGAGATGGGCGGAAGATTTATTCACGCATTCCGCCGTCCGTTGATATCCTCATGACACACACGCCATCGTTCGGCGTATGCGACCTCACGAAACGGGGCAAGCAGGCTGGGTGTCCGGAGCTTGCAGAGCGCCTATCGGACCACGATTTGCAGAGTTGCAGATTGCACGTTTGCGGACACATACACGAAGGCCGCGGCGTGGCGGTTGTGGGTCAGACGGAGCGGACGCCGGAGGGGAGAATATCGGTGAACGCTGCGTTGCCCCGGATACCATTACCTATCATTGTCGACCTTAAGGACTGACGGACTCGTATACCCTTAATTTCACCATTTAAGTACGTGTTTCCTCTTGTGTAAGCTCGTAGGCCTTTACTGATGCGAACAGATGAAGTTTTTACTACCAGAGAGTATCCGTACACCATGTATAGCTTTTTCGTACAATCTAACACACGAGCTTTAGGGGTTGCTATAGAAGACCATACATTTTACTCCATATAGGTACATTCGCCATGTGCCGACTTGCTCGTAATCCATGAGATCAGTGCATGGATCGTACGTGCCACAACTCGACCTTGGATTGAGCAAATTGGGGAAAGTAGTTGCCTCTGTATATGGATTTTACTACACGGACGGTGCGTACCTCAGATACTTCAAATGGCAGGCGCAGTCAAACACTCTTCCAATTGTAAACTTCGAATCTCGAGCTTCCATCCCGGTCGTGTGAATGCCAGTAAACAACAGACTGACGCCAGTTCTTCTAGAACATGCAGGCGGATCTCTGCCGGTCAGCTATAAACGAGCCCATCGACGCTCCTCCTGAACGGTTACCCCCCGCATCGCTCGCCCCTAGCATGTCGCTCGACGTTCTTCAAGGCCGGGACGCGCCCGAAACCGCTTCGAGAGCCGCGGTCTACGATTCCTACAGCGCACTGGATATCCCCCGTCATCCTGGGCCTGGCTGGACACGGTTTGTCTGCATCTCGGACAACCACTCTCGTATCTTCACCGTACCCCCGGGCGACGTCCTTCTCCACGCTGGAGATCTCTGTCGGCGTGGGACGTTAAAGGATCTCCAAGTGACGCTCGACTGGCTGAGGAGGCTCCCTCATCCTGTCAAGGTGTGAGTGTCCCGGAATACCTAGAGTTCATTTCCATGTGCTGATTCTCGTTTTAGCTTCATGGCGGGTAATCACGACGTAGGTGGCTTTGGCATGCGCGGTTCTCTATCTTATCTGAGCCTGCTCTTACGCAGGTTTGCTTGGATAAAGAATACGAGAGAGACGGCGCCCTTTACTATCGCAGACCGTCCAACCTACAGGCAGAGGTATTTTCAGATTAGCCCCGCCGCTGAGCGAGCGAGGAAACTAACTGCCCCGTTCAGGACGTTACCGCAGCGCGCGCCCTGGTGCGGAGCGACTCTATGCGTGAAGCCGGCATGCATTACCTCGAGCACGAATCGGCCATATACACCGCAAAAAGCGGCAGGTCGTACACGATATACGCTTCGCCGGTAAGGCGTCCACGTCGCTGCCCCAGCCTAGCCCCCAGAGAGTTCCGCATACTAAACGGCCCTCTTGCAAGGCCGCACCCCGATTCCATTCCGTCGGCTCTTTCCAATACACGCCGGGGTGCGGAAAGGAAATCTACGCGCGCATCCCTCCCGCCGTCGACGTCCTCATGACGCACTGCCCCGCGTTCGGTCTGTGCGACGTCTCGAAGCGGGGCGAGCCCGCGGGATGCCCGGAGCTCGCGGCGCGTCTGGAGGACGAGGACCTGCGGAGCTGCAGGCTGCACGTCTGTGGACATATACACGAGGCGCATGGGGTGGTTGTCGTCGGCCGGAGCGAGCGGAACCCGGACGGGAGGATCACGGTGAACGCTGCGTTGCCGAAAGCGCCGCTGCCGGTCATTGTGGATCTCAAGGACTGACCGATGTCTGGTAGAAGCTTCAAGTTGCTCCTATCTTCATACTGTCACCATGCTTTTGTGTTGCGCTGGCGGGTTCATTGTGTCTTGCGGTATATATCCAAGGTTTGGATCGCATGCACTCCGACAGTACCCCTATGCATGCGGGCGACTAATGCAGAATTTTCCGTACTGATATCGACAGCCCTTGGAAACATAACAAATGCTCTAAACGAAGAGATGACTCTCGTCTGAGTCGTCTCCGGTCATAGGTGTGTAACTATTCACCATACGCCCCTCGACAAGCTATGCATAGGGTCATCGAAGTTTCGCTTCGTTTTTACAGATCCCTCATGCCATACTATCGGTTCGCCAACACTATATTAATCGACGGCATAGATGAAGAGCACCCCGGCCACCCGTTCACTCGACGCCTCTCGCGCTACCTCCCATTGTTCAGGTTCAGGTACGCTCTGTGGCTACCCACAACGCCTCCGAATTACTAGTTTATGCTTGCGTTAAAGTCTCGGCCCCTTCATCCTTACTGCTTGCTTTCAGAGAAGGCGAATAGTCAGGCGCCAACTTCAACCCAACGTTAACCGTGTTTAGCCTGCGTTCGTCAAGTAGTCCAGTTCGTCGCGGTACGCCGTCACAGAATCTCACCTCGTCAGAGGCCGCACCCCGGGTCGACATTTTCGCAAGCATCCAAACATAAACGGTGGCCAACATAACTCTGGCAAGCAGTTCGTGCTCATACTTGGTACGTACCACCTTGCCGACGATTGGCTACTCTTGCGCGCGCTACTGACTCCTGCATCCGTCTTTTGTAGTTCCTTCGGCTCGCACAGGCTTTAAAGGTTCTCGCGCGCCGCGGCGCACAACCCCACAACTTTACAGCCTTATCAAGCCTCGTCTGGCCAGCCACCCATTCCGCGATACCTTGGAAGCCTTGGTAGGCTCAGCGTGGTCCTACCGGAACCCAACCTGGTACTATCCTTTCTCCGCCGACTGAAGCCAACGTCGTACTCGCACACCGACCCCCAGGAGAGCCCCGCAAAACCTTCGAGCCCAGAAGTCCATTTCGCCACACGCCCGCGCTACCGCCGCACCCTCCTTCCACAGAACGAGCAGAAGCGTTCAGCACGACCAGCTGCCCAAAGCGACGACCGCCGCCCCACCACCTCCAATACCACGGCTACTCACCCTCCCCCTTCCTGCCTCTATACACACCAGCACCAGACCAGCGCTCTATCTCCCCTCCCCTTCCTTCCCCTGGCCATTGTCAAGAATCACACGCGCGCGCGCGCTCCCCCACTCCTTCCTCCACCTCGTCTGAGAAGCCAAATCTCGCGCCCCGCGGACGCTTCAAAACCCGCTGCGTCTCCGCCGCACGAGGGGGGCCCGGTGACCCTACAAGACGCCTAGCAGCGCGGAGCCCCAGCAGCCCAGGCACTGCAGCACGCGCCGCGGGGCGTCCAGACTCCAGACTCCACGGTGGGATTTCGGCGCTCAGTGGGCGCGGTGCTCAGCTATAGACCACGGTCGCGGGCATGTGTTACTCGGGCTGCCACGCCTCTGCGCACCCTCTGTTCGGGCTGGAGATGCCGGAGCTGTCGCTGCTTGAGGTGTTGGGGCTGAAGCCTGAGGCCTGAGGCCTGAGGCTTCGGAGGATATTCGTGGCCTGGTCACGGTCGCGCTATGCCATGCGGATGTCCTCTTCGACGAGCTTCAGGCGGACTAGTTCCAAGTCCATATCTTTCGACGCGCCGCGGTGCGAGCTCCGAGTCTCGCAACTGCAGCGAGCCTAGCTAGGGTTACGAATTCGAACCTGAACCTTTCCGACAATCCAGGCAGGCAGCCTCCGCATTGCCGCACGTCTAGCCTGAGCCAAGGTTAAATTCCTGCGCAGCCCGCCAGAGCGCTAGTAGCCGGCCAAGCTAGGGACGCGCACGGCCGGGTCGCCAGCCCGTCATCTCCGCGCAGCTACTGTACTGCAGCCTGCAGCCGCGCTCGCACGGCGTAACGGAGGTGCCTCATTGATAGCAGACAGCCCGCGTATGGCGACGACGTCGCCGTTCATACAGGTAGGTGGGGCGCGCAATATACACACGGAGCTCGAGGCGGCGGCGGCGGCTCGAGTTCGAGCTCGAGCTCGATCATCGGCGACGTGGGATTCATTTAACAGTGGTATTATTGCGATTGCACACACGCACTAGCTGCGCCGGCGTACTCAGTACTGTCCCATGGTGTGCTAGCGACCGCCGCGGACCCGGGGTGTGCCATTGTATTGCGGGTGACGACGACGCCCGCGGTCGCCTGAGCGGGGTACCTGCTCCGCACAACGCAGCAGCAGCGTGTCTGGGTGAAGCCTTCGTGTCGCGAAGGGTGGTCGGCGGCGGTCGACGTGTAACTTGCAAGTTGCACGCAGCACCGAGCGGGCCAAGTACAGCCTGAGAAGCGCACGAGCGCCGAGACGGCCAGAATCGGCTCCTCGGGCGCGCGAACCGGGGTATGGGCTGCGGCGCGGCTGGGTGCGTGTGGCGGAGGCCTGCTGCGTCCCTGTAGAGTTGAAGGGATGCTGCAGGAGCTTGAGAAGGTCCGGACGGCGAGCTTGAGCGGATGCATATTAGGGGTGGGTGAGAAGGTTATAACTTTGCGGTGGATATGGGTGCGAGGGAACGGACGAACGTGCTGTTTAGTACGCCTTGAGGCGGGGCAGAGAGGGGGAGGTTGCTGTTTATGGATACTTCGGGGTGCTCAGGTGTCCAGGAAAGCCAAGGGTTCGCGAAGGGGAAGAGTGCTTAATTTCTGGGGGAGGCAGATATGGACGAGTTGGGAGCTCCTCTCGCTATGGGCTCGCGCGGAGTTCGATCCGAATATCAATAGGGAACAAGAATTGCCCAGCGCGAAATGCTCCGACAACCTGTGTGCAACTATGGTTGCGGCGGGAACCCGCGAGAAACGAAACGGGCGTCTTCAGGCGCAACTGTATGCATGTGTGATATCAACCGGTGTACTGACGGCGGGGGAAGTGCGGCACCCCGAGGCAAGCTCGGAGGAGCGTGGGCCAGGGGTAACTCCACGGCGACTTTTGGTATTTAGGTTGGCCGAGGCCTACGGCATACAGCTTGAGAGAGGCGACAGTGTCGTCAGAGATATGCGAGACTTTTCCTAGACGGTCATGGGAAAGGCGGACCGGGCGAGGACACGACACGCAACCGGGACGTTTTCCGAGGATCGTCTTGCCAGACAAGACGACAGACATAAGGCGTGACGTCAGAGGGGAGCAGAAGTATACGTATGCGTTGTTGGATGTAGGTCGGGTCGAGCCGCAGATGTGGTCGTAAGCCGGAAGGTACAAGAACTGCGTATTGGATGCCGAGCAAACAGAAAGCGACGAAGGGAAAGCAGGACGTCATCGCGCCAGGAGGCAGCCATCCTCAGAGCTTCGCCAGCGCGCCGTAGCCGCAGACCGCTTCAGGTGCATGGATGCCCACGACGATGGAGAGAACAGGCAGCAGAGTGGCCACGCGATCTCGAGCAAACATGTTCGCCACCGACGCGCGATGACGTCACGCGTCTCACCCGGATGACGACACGCGTTTGCCTCTGCGACGCGTCCGTTCCTCCCCAATGCATCTCGCGCTGGAGCTCCTGTCACGACATCCTCAGCCACCTCCCCTCCGCAGGGCGTTCTCATCGTCAGTTCGACGTCAACCGACACCCTCTTACCCACTCCCATATGCCTCCTCGGAGAGCCCTCTTGGTGTGTGGCTGCCTTCGAGAACGTCTCTTTTGCTCGCCAGAGCGTAGTCCACCCAAGAGCCTAACGCCACATCTCTGTCCCGTACCACAGCCGGGAATACACATTCGAACGATTCTATTCATACCCTGATGTTTTTATGCTCTGAATTTTTTCCTATAAACCCTAGCAATTTTTCTGCTGACGACACGGCGGCTTCCATAGATTCGTGTTGTCAGGCGTGCACAACATACGACGTACAGTACAAGCGATTCCTTCCTCGAGCGTCCATCAGCTCAGAAATCTTCACCGAAAAGCAACCGTAGCACGAACAAGCGTCCCAAATAATCCCCTTCCGCGCCCACAAGTCGGCACACGACTTATCTTCGCGGCGCGCTCCCGTCCAATCTCCAGGACGACGCAAGAGATGCGTCCGTAGCTTGCTTCCCCACATGCCGTCTTTTGCCAAAGCCCCTTGCTGTCGCAATCGAGTCTCGACTCGCAAGTTTATCCACCTGTACCAGTACTCCTGTACCTCAGATATGTACCTCTCACGTCTCCAGGCACCCTCCGCGACCACCGTCGCCTGGCCCTTTGATCGCCGTGGCGGGCGTCTCATCCGTCTCGCCCGCTGCGGTTCCCCCTCGGGGTTCCCACGGGTTAATGCTTTCGATCTCCGCTCGAAACCCCATCCCGATGCCGGCTTCCCTTCTCGGTCGGCCGAATTGGGTCGGCTCCCCCGCGTCTATGGGCGTCTGATTCCCTCCGAGGAAGTCGGGGAAGAGGCGGTGCGGCGTCAACGTGATTCTCATCCCGATCGCACGCGAACGCATCCTCAGCAGCCTGCAGCCAGCGGGCCCATCCGAACTTGGCCGCTCTGCGCTGCACGCCGCATGTGCTTTCGCTTCGACCAGACGCTGCGGCAGGCTACCTGAACGGTGAGTGCTTGTGCGTCTGCTGCGGTTGAAATCAGGCACCTTCAGACCCCTCGGCCGCACGATAGCAACTGCTCCGAGTGTGGCGATATGGCGGGATGTGGCCGGATGCCAGATAAAGTCAAAACGGAAACACGATCGCGACGCGGCGATGGCGCTGACCGAGCGGGCTGCGTCAGCAGCGCGTACGCGTCCCCCTCCTCGCGCTCCCGGCCGCGGACCGCGTTGCCCACAACAAGACGGGCAGATCCTGTCGGCTTGTACTAAGTTCAGATGACAAGACACGCCGCCGTCGCGCGATGCCCCACCACGGTCCACCGACTCGTCGTGACTCGTCTAGGGAACCCGGAGACCAGTGTGGGTGTCTTTGGGTGTCTGCTGAGCAAACGCGTCCCACCGCGCGCAGCCAGTGGGGACCCGGCCAGGTATCGACGTCGCGCGGGGCGTGCAGGCGTAGGCAAGCACCGTACCATAACAAGCACGAACTCTCCTATAGGCATATCCCGATGCACGTACGCACGCGCGTGGATAATGCAGTGCACCGCACCCGCACGCCTTCGAATTCGAGCGCACCATCGATCCCTCGGTGGCTGAGCAAGAACGACGGAGCCCTTCATAGATGCGCACTCGGATGGCCTGGCACGCGTACGCACACATCGATGGCGCGTACGCGTCAGCTGGGGCGGGTCGTGCAGTCGCCGGTGGACAGCGCGTCCATTCATATAGAACACCACCACCACCACCACGTTCTCTCGGTCCACAGTCCATAATCGAAGCCCGAGCTCAGGTGGGGACGGCCCGGGGAGAGAAGCCCCGGAGACGTCGACGTCCCCGTCCACACTGCGCACTGTACATTGTAGATTCTGGACTCTGGAATCTAGATTCTGGGTTCCGCAGACGCAAAATAATACACGGCCGCGCGGTGAAGTTAACGTTGGTCGCGACTCGCACCCGAAGCTCGCGAACGGTCTGCGCACTGCAGGGCGCTTGGATCCGACTGCGCATGCCTTGTACAGTAACAGTATGCAACTTCTGAGTTTGTGGGCGTCCGTGTGCACCGCCCCCAAGGGCCTGCTGCCGTCCGCGACCCAGCCCGTCGACGCGTACGTACGTCGATAATATCACCGAGATACTGTATGGCTTACATAGCCGCGAGCACCGAGCCGTCGAGCACGCAGAGGTAACGTACTCCCATTTCCGCTGCTGAGCTGCTCATTGCCCAAGCGACGTTCGCACGCGACGGTGCGATCGCCTTCCTCCCCGGTACCAGCCCGGACGCTGGAGCGGCCTACGAGGCCTCTATGGTAATCTCTTGGAGTACCCGTCGAAAGGCTGTTCCACAGCGTCGCAACGAAGCGAACGCGCACCTCGGATACGACTCGGGATCCAAGCCAATTGCTAGTGCAAGCTGAACGCTATAGCTACTTACCGTACCCACGCAGGGCGACCCGGTACGCTTGGCCCCGAGGGCTCTCCCGGAACGCCAACGGTCACGGTGGAAATATTCCTTGTGCAGTGGCGAAATCCCGAAATCCATGCATGCATCTTTCTCACTGGGCCCCACCAAACCTAAGTGAGTGAATAGGCTCGCTCATTAAATTGGCCCGGCCGGGCTCGTGAAGATTGAACGTCGCAGTGTGCACCGAATCATAAAATTCGGAATACACGAGAGCGCGACGTCGGCCTCGGACATCGAAGGGCTTGAACTAGTGCATGTGCATATGCATATGATGCACGATCCGTCCTGAGACTCCTAGAGGAGTGGCTAATCCACGCCGGAAGCCGACGCGCGCCCTTCGGAGCGCGCGCCGCGGGCGATCCGTCAATGGATCCCTAGGCCTGAGCGCACCTCGGTCCCCGTCTATGCTCCGGGGGGCGCGAAAATTGCGCGCAGCGCGAGGTGATCAAGTGGGCCGTGAGTGGTCAGTTGAGTCGCTGTTGGAGGTTGGAGTCCGAGTCGTCGACGGCGGGAAGTCGGACGCGCCGCCGATGCGCTCTGTCGGATTGAGCTATCGCGACTCCGAGCTGAGTTTTGTCGCACCATGCTCGGGCCCGGGGAGGTCGAAAGGTATCGACGACCCCTAATACTATGGTCAGTTCATTCTCGAGTTTCGTTCACCCGCTGATTGCGGCGGCTCGGGAGCTGGCCATTCAGGCCTCAGGGCTCGGAGCCCGGAGTATGACTCCATGTCAATATTATTAATACAAGTTATCGGGGACTCGTGAACGATGAGGCCTCGAGAGAACCCGCTTGAACGGCAGTGACTTGATCGGACGGACTCAAGCGAGCGGAAAGAGGTCTGTTTCAATCTTCGACTTCATCGTATTCCTTTCGTTCCGAGATCGTGACAAGATCTACTGCTGCTGCTACTACTGCTGCTGCTGCTGCCGCTCGCGACACTTCCTCCACCACCTCCATCTCCACCTCCACCTCCACCTCCACCTCTGTCGACGTAATGCGATATGTGCGATGCGTGAGTGCGAGCGCGAGCGAGCGAATGCGTAAGTGTGCGTGCGTGCGAGGAAATCCAAATGCCCAGACCCGCGCCGGGGCGGGTGCGAGAGTGCGAAACGATTCGTGCGTGGTGCGGTGCGTGCGGGGGTAAACCAAAAAAAAGATGCGTGCAAAGAGCCGTGAAGAGCATGATAGAATGTGGGAATGGGAATGTGGGGGAGGGGGGGAGGTAACGCGAATGCAAGTTCAAGTTGCGAGTGCCACAGAGCAGAGAGAAGACGTGAGAAAAAGTTGCAATGGGATAGGATGGGGAAAAATGGGTGGGTGGATGGGTGGGGGAGAGGATGCAGAGAGGCAGCGTCCTGTCAAGGCGAGACATCGTTCGTGCGTGCGTGCGCGCGTGAGGCATGCGGGGAGACCGAAGAGCATATATACGAGGCGTTGTGGGAAGGCGCGTGGGAGCGCCGCGACGTCCGCGCGAAGGCAGGCGCCGCGCACCATTCGGTGCCGCGAGACGTGAGGAAATGCGGGCCGCGAGGGGAAAGAGGCGTGCAAGAAAGTCCGAGGGGCGAGAGACACGAGGAGGCGGAGACGGGGACGATGTGAATGCATAAGGATAGCAATGCGAACGGCGCGGTCGCTGCAGAACGCGGGGGTTCCACGGCCCGGCAGGCGTGCCGGTGCGCCAGAGGGGGGAGGAGGACAGAGGCAGACGGGGGGTCGAGCGGGAATGCACACATCGAACTGGCCTGCGTGTCCATGCGCGCGCGTGCCGGGTCGACCGGGGCTGCCGTGTGATAGCCTGTGCGCCAGCGAGAAACTATGGCTGAGAGGAAGAAACTGAGATGGGGAAACGAGTCGTCTATGTGCGTCGCCGCCCCGTAAGTCGTCGCTTTGCGTGGAACACGCCAAAGCGGATGCGGAGTGTTACGGCTTGCCAGTGATGCCGGAGGATATGTGTACACGTCGGTCTGAAATTTTCGGTTAGCATCAGGCAAAAGAAAGTAGCGGACGAAGAAAACTCACGTTGACGCGTACTCATCCACTTCATTCGGGTTGAAGGGGCTCAGCGCCTCGGAGGGCTCCTCCGAGACGGCAACCTTCTCGCTACGTGGCTCCTTCGACGGGCTCTTCTTCGGCTTCGATCCTTTCCTGATCAGACATGCCGACCGCGGCCGCGTCTCTTCAGCGACTTCCTCCGTCTCATCCTCACCAAACGGCGACTCGTGAAGCTGGAGCGCGTTTTCCTCTTCCAACGACCCGACTGGGCTCGACGATTGTGGCGCGTCGGCAAAGTAGTAGTAGGTCGAAGGGTGGTATGGGGGGGAGAAGGTAAACGCGCTGTGCGACGTGTTCTTGCGCGTCGACGCGTGATGAGACGCGAATGGGCTGAAATGCGACTGGCTCTCCGCGTCGTCGTCGAGGTCTTCCACGTCGGAGTCGTCGGCCTCGGTGCCCCAGTCGCGTTCCCAACCAGGACGCGTCGGGTGCATGCCCAACGAATGCCTGTCATGGCTGCGGGAGCGGGTCGCGTTCGCGCTGCCGGTGCTCGTCCTTCGCCGCTTACCGTGATGATGCGTGCGGGAGGAGGGGCGGAGGACGGGGAATTCGCGGTAGTCGGGGTCGTGAAGGTCGCCGTTGTGGTCAACGTAGGCGCGCGTTTGGGTATGTGGCGACGGCGTGGGGCTCATTGACGAGGATGAGGAGCTGCTCGCGTACGCTGGGTCGAGGAGACGGGAGATGTCTGCTGCGCGCGTTGAAGGTGAGTATTGGTGATGGTGGTGGTGGCCACTGGTGGGGAGGAGGGTAGCGAGGTGGGGGAGCGGTGACTGGGACCGCCTGTGTATGTGCTTGCGCGCCGGTGAGGGCGGCGTGGAGGAGGAGGAGCTTGAGAGCGGGTAGTCGTACATGGCTGGGAGATGGTCGAGGGGAGAGGGGGGATGTTGGATTGCGGCGGTGGTTATATGCAGCAGGTTGAAGTTGAGGGTGGGAGAGGCCGACGAAAGTCCGGTAAGGCCGGGGTGTGCCGGTGGGAGATATGTACGGGGGAGGGCCCAAGCGGGCGAAGACAAGATGTACAAGCTAAGACGAGCTTTGTGCAGTGGCACAGCACAGGGAGGACGGGTGGCGGGGATGTGACGGGGGAGCCCACGGGCGGGGAAAGCGGACGAGGGCGAGGCCGGCCAAGTCTTTATACTGACCCAACGCACGACGCGGACGAGCGACGGCAGATCCCCTCCTCAGATCCCCTCCTCCCACAAAGGCCACAACTTTATCGCCTCCCCGCCCAATCAATCCCCCTTTCGCACTCCGACAACTCCCTTCCCACGGGGTTTCCCTCCCATTTTCTCGCTCATCTCCCTTTCCTGGCCGGCTCTCCATCCACGCCGCCGCCTCGTTGCCCTCTCCTCTTCGACAGCCTGCTCCCCCCTTGCTATATCCTCTCCAGCCGCCACACTCCTGCTTTCTCCCCCGCTGGCCTCGCAGCGCACCCGTGACCAGCCCGTGTGGGCCACACCTCCCACCGGCGACCCGCGAGCCATGACGAGTCAGTTCGGAATACGACCTCCACCCGACCAATCGGTGGAAGCCTGCCCCTCCGTGACCGCACGCCGTGGCGTCCCGAGTCCGAGCGGACGCACCCTTCGTATCCTCGGCCCGACGCATCGCCGACGAAATCGCCCACACGTGACCGCGACCTCCCACCCGTCCGACGCGTTTCCAGAGTGCTCTCCCTCGACTCCCGCCAGGCGCAGAAGGTTCTCTTGCTTTTAGCCATCTCCTCAGTCATTCCGAGTCGTGCCTCGTCGAGTCGCCCCACATCACCAGTCGTTCTATCGCTTCCTATGCCGCCATCGACCACATCGCTCAGCTTTTCTTACTCTGACTAATCTCAATCCATTGGCTTCTCGAGGCGTCTACATCCCACTCCGACCGCACGAAGTCCAGCATGACTCCCCCGCGTATAGACGAGTATTGCGTCTTTGTTTCGCTTACGAACAACCTCAGTATCTCCATCAACATCCTCCGATGATGACCAACTGTGAGTTGACCATCGCGTTTCGATGTACAGTTACTATATCCCAAATGCTATCGACGTATTCGTGTGACGAGGTTTCGTCGCCCGCAATCATTTTGCACCGCTTTGCGTTCAGAGCAGGCGGCTGTACCCTCCATTCAGAGCAGAAGGCAGACCTCGAAGGCACCACCGGGCTCCGATACTACCGGTCTCCGGAGTACACGTATACACTACTTTCTCTTATGACCGGGGTCTCCTCCTACGGCACCGCTCGAACTCACATAGTTTGGCCCCCCTATGCTTCTCCAAATGCCCGACTTCTCTCGCGGTCCTTGACGCGCAGTGCCCCGGACTGCGCTTCTCAACTTTGTCCAACACTGGCTAGGCGCCGGACATCCCAAGCCTTCTTCGCACCCGTGCAGAATCGCCGGTCTTCGATCGCACTCCGCCAGCGGTGCAGCTCAGCGCTCGACCTATGCAACTTCAGTCCCCGCCGAGTGTTTTCGACCTTCCAGCTGACACGCCGACGCACCAGTGTGAGCATTTGCGCCCCATGTGCATTGAGCTTCCGCCGCAACACGCAAGTCCTCCAACCACCCAATCGCCGCATGGATGTGCACACTCGCAACACGTCTAGAGCAAAGAGACATGCAGGTCCAGACGCCGGCCGAACCCAGGCCGACCGTGGCCTCCAGAGTCTGCATCAACGAGTCCGTTGTGATTCGCCCGATCCCAATCGCTCTTGGGCTCCAGCGAAAGCGCAACGGCAAGCGGGCGCTTCGGCGCGCATGATGAGCAGACGCGTCCGCTGACCCGGCACCTCGCCTCCGCGTGAGCCTGCCGCTCCAGCGAGGCCGACCACAAGATGCCATCTCACCTGGTTATTACGGCGGCTTCTCGCTCCTCGCGGGGCGTCACCATCCTCGTCAGCATCGGGATCAAGCTTTGGGCTCAAGTTTGGAACCCGGTCTGCCGTCAGCCCATCGGGACGCACTGAGCGACTGTCGTGGCCACGCAGCGTCAAGAGTTGCATCATCGAGCCCCGGGGAGGCGCCCCCGAGTCAGTCGAATGTTCACAGCGGCGCGACTCGCTCCGACGTGGCCGCGCATGACCGCGCAGCGGCCGGCCGCTGCTGCGCGGAGGGACACTCCGAATTCCTCAAAACCCATTCGGAAGTGCGATCCCAGCTGGGTCGACCTTCTATCCTCGCATCTGGCCAATGGGCATCTGCGCAACGACTTCCACCCACCGAGGCCGGTTCGAGGCTGCTGCCGCTGCCAGGCTGTCATTAACTAGTACATGCCTCCCCCTTCTGCTCCGCGTTCACTCTGGGCTCTGCGCACTAACGGCTGATGGGGATGTGTGCAGGCCTCGAACGCGCAACGCAATCTGAGCTAGGAACATCAAAGTCCAAATCTAGCTCGCGGGAAGCCCAGGTGCGAACTTGGAAGCGGTCAACGCTCGTCGCGGCCCTCCCGGAATGTTCCCATGTTTCGCGCGCGTGCCCGACGCCCGTCCGAACGACGATTAACTGGGGCCGGCTCACCCACTGGGTCCGAGTCCATCCGAGGAAGGCGAGTTTAATATGCTTCAGCTACGTCAGGGAACGGTGACGAAAAGCGTTCATGAATAACAGAACCCCGGAATGTATACACACCCGTCCTAGTTGACCCCTACCGTAAACCCGCCTCGAGTCGCGGGTGCATACCCATCGCCGTCCACACTTCCCCGCCGCACGGCGCGCACACAGTAAACCCTGAAATTGAAGATGTCCCGCAGAAGCGCCCGGCGAGACCCTGCCTGAACTTACAGTCGACATACCACCGGCGCCCCAGCTCAATCGCGCGGTTGGGGCGCCCAATGCAGCAAACTCAAGCTTCGCGAGCTCCTCCAGCCTTTCGGCTCCCGCTCCCACCGCAGCGTCTGCTTGAGGTACCTGCCGCTCGTACTGCTGCTTCGCCCCGATGGACGAGGATCGCCGACTCCAGCTCTGAGCTCTGCACCCACGCGGGCCCGGGGGCGTCTCTCCCCTCCCCCCACTTCCTCCCGGTCGACGCTCCGATTCCAATCCACGGCGAACCCCGCACCGGCGTCGGTGTTTCGCGCCTGATTTCGCTTTGCTTTCGGGCTGGCCGACGATGCACGCTTACGACTTCCCCGCGGGGTCGCCTCGACACCTGGCGCTGGCTCCACCCCGCGTCGCGCGTGTACACCTTTTTTTGGTGCATCCATGCACGGACGACCGAAGGCTACCGGAGCACCCGCCCCCCCACCGTCCATTTCCACCATTTTCGACTTCACATGCCCTAGCTATACCTGCAGTTTCCGCAGAAAAAAACACAACGCACCGATTGGCCTCCCCACAATACCGCGGTCAGCTGCAGCGCGTCCGCGCGCACACGTCCGAGCATACCACGGTGCCCCCTTCGCGCCGCAGCCCGTGCTCCCGCTCTGCGAACGCCCGTCCAAACGCGGGCGCCTCTCGGTGAATGCTCGGGCGTGCTTGGGATGCCCGGGCCATACGCGGCCGCGCACGCCATCGGCCCTCTCTGCACACTACGGGACGAGTGGGGGGCCTGTACGTCCTCGGCGAGGCTCCGGATGCCTTCTCCACGGCCGGTATGCGGTATGGGGGCACGTCAGGCGGGCCCACGCTCAGTCAGCGGCTGCCGAGGATACGAGGAGAGCATAGCGTGCTCCGCCCGGGCGACGGCGCGCGTGGACGGGCTTCGCGCTGCTGCCTGGCGCGCAGGAATCCGCGAGCTGCTCGATTCGGCGCGGGGAGGACACGCTGGCGCGCTCGTGGTATCTTATCGGCGCGCGCATCTGTGTGTACTGTGGCCGTCGTGGGTACGGTGCCGTGCTCGTGCGCCCTGCTCTGCGGGGGCCTCCAATCGGCGCGCGTGGCGGTTTGGGGGAGGAGGCGCCGCGATGCGTTGCGCCGACGACTTCGCTGCTGACGTGCGCCTGAGCCGCCGCTATGAAGAGTTCTGGCTCGGCTCCCGATGGTCTTCTCGCCGCCCTGGGACGGTTCTGGCGGCGCTGCACTCGGGTCTTCAAGGTCTTGTGTTTTGTCAAGGTAGGTGTAGCAAGTCGCCGCCACAGTACGGATACAGCTGCGGCCGACAAGGTTCCAACAAGACGGTGACTTTCGGCGCAGCACAATCAACGTATGTATGTTTGTGTACACAGGAAGTCCTTCCGTATTCTTTTACTCGAGGCGCGAGGATGATCGCAACACGCTAGGGTTAGAACGGGACGCGATACAATTGAATTCAATCCCCGACGCAAGCTTCGGACTGTCGATGCGCACGCATGCCGCAGCGCTCAGGAGGTACCTTCGATGCCTCGCGCCCCTGCGCTCGCGATATCTCTTCGGACGATGGCACGCGCCGGGTCCCGATGGCTGGTCGGAGGGGCCTCGCGCAGTCACGCGGCGCGGTCGTGGATATTCCTGGGGCGTGGGTACGCGTGCCGCGAGGCACACGTCCTCGCGCGGGCGCGCGCGTACGTCTCTACGCGCATTCGGCGCGGTGACGCGAGGGCAAGGCCCAAGATGGGACGAGATGGGATGGGGCGAGCGAGATTGGGATGTCCAGATATCCTGATGCGTCCGCCCCGCGTCCAGGATGGCCAGGCGGAATCCGATAGATGCCCGGGGAGGTGTTCGCTGACTTTGGAGCTGCAGCACGCTCGCCGGGCTCTTCACACGCTTCACATGAGTGCACAAAGCAAGTTCATTTCTTGGGGTCGTGGTGGCAGGATTGGGCTTGCAAGAGCAGCACAGGAGTGCTGCTGGGCGTCGCCGGGAGCGATGCGTGCATCGATAGATGCGATCTGCGGGAATTCTCCCGGGGTGGACGCGGTAAGCTTTAGTCTCAGCAGACCTCCGCGCACCGTCAGCTGGTGGGGGATCGATGGCTATCGTCGCACGGGGCAGGGCGGATCTCCTGCGGGACCAGTCAGTACGCGCTGCGTACCGCTGCAAAATGAACGGCGCAGTGGCACAGAACGCGGCTCGGTGCCACTCGTCATCCATCGGCCATCTTATCTGTTGCTGGAGGGCACGGCGGGCTTTCTATGGTCGCTGGCTCGTGTACTAGGACGCAAGCAGTAGTGGGTGTGCTGCTGCGTGCTTTTTGTGGCTTCGGATGTCTGCCCGTCCTCCCGGTGCTCTATTGTCTCGCCGTGGGGCGGATGCATACAAACGCCCAGTGGCACAAGCAATCCCTGTGGCGGCGGTCTGCAGGCAGACATGCGAGGAGGGTGTGCTGCCGCAGCGGGCCCGAAAGACTGCTGCATTCATGGAAAATGGTTCATATATAGAATTCACACCCGGGCACCCCTGGGGATTGCCTGACCAGCTATTACTACTGCCAGTATGCGGTCTTGGAAGCTACGGGGTTTCGTGTGCATTGTGCGGCTGTAGCCCAAGAATGAACAACTTACGTCCTAATAAACACGCGAAATCCAGGTGCAACGTGGTATTACGACTGTGCGTCGGTGAATAACTCGAAATGGGCGTCCGTGCTGCTGCACATGGGCGCTGTGGACGAGAGGAGGAGTTGTGGCGTAGCGCGTTTGGTGAAGAGCGAGCGATCCCATCTGGGCAGTGCGGGGAAAGCCGATGCATCGATCGAAATCGGGCAGCCTCGCGTATCGCGATTCAAACTCTCGCTTGGATTTTGGCGCCCGTAGCCGTTGCCACCTGGCACAGTCCGCCGAGTCCGCGTCCGTCGCATAGTACTCGCTCGCAGAACTCGCCGTCTTGCTCGACTTCCATCGTAGCCTCCGACACAGGAAGTCTCGTATGCATGTTCATCCAGTTCTGTCTCTCGAACGACCGCTGGAATTCCGTTACGTCGCGCTGAATCAGCCAGGCCACTCTGCCAGCATACGCTTGCAATCGCCTTCCCATCCCCCTGCACGATGACTCACGCGTAGTTTCCGTCGCTTGCTGCTGGATGTCTGACCCTAGTCCTTGAATCAGAAATTCGTTTTCCAGGGGGGAGGGAACAAACACTCCGCCGTACTCCGATAGGGATGTCGTCTACCCGGCATGCAGGTAGCTTTGCTCAACACCTGCCAGGCAACGAACGGCCTACGGCTCTCCTATCCAGCCTCACCGAACAGGTGCGTCGGAACGGCGTATGGACCGCCAGAGTCCGGGGTGGCTTCCTCCGGTCCTGGCTACGGCTCGTTGCTTTGGGGTGGTTGCCCGAACGCCTACTGCTCCACATTCTACAGCTTTGCTATAGGAGCTCTTGGTACGTTGCGCCGTGCCTTTCAAACTGCGTTTCTCTAGCTCCTGTCAACTTTGTCCCACAGATGCCGTCTTGCGCGAGGGTGGACTCTCCTTTGCCCCGGTCGGCCGCTTACGAGCCCCCAGATGGCACGCAGTACGTAAAATATGTGATTTTACACCTCCGGCTCTGGAGCCGCACAATGCCCCGTACGCCTCAAGGATCAGCGCAGGTCGTGCCTCGCGTTGTCTTGCTCGGGGTCGCGGACACGTCCTAGGGCTTCCCGGTCCGTCGGCGGGTCAGACGCGGAACGTAGGACCTACTGTAACCCCCTAACTGGCCGCCCCGCGTCCTGCAGGCGATCCCCACAACCTGCCTACAGGCTATGGCTGACTTCGTCGTCATCTCGCGTCTTCCCGCCTGCGACGTGCCGTTCGCAGCCTGTGGGGCCTCCCTTGGAATCTGAGCAGGAGGCTGCCGTGAAAGTCCGCACTGTGTCCTTCCGGGTCTCGACGGCCCAGAGAAAACCCTCGGTTACCTTGCAGACCTCACGGCGTAGGGCAAGTCGTTGAGTTCGTTGTCATCGTAATGACGGACATATCCTCCCCGGCGGTGATAACGGAACGAGAAACAACGACAGCCGGACGAGCTTTGTCTAGGGAGCGTTTTGATGGCCTCGGGCAACAATCATCGAATCGACTTTCGCTCGACGGCATTTGTTCGACAATCTGAAGCTCACACCCGGGTTTGCCAGAACTCGGGTATTGCGTCTATCTGCCACACAGCCTCCCAGGAACATTGCTTCATTTCTTTTCCTCCACACGATCGTATTCCGACTTAGCGAGTTTGATGGGGCCTTCGATCCGCATTTTCAGAACCCAGACGCTGAATAGCCGAGCCAGCAGTCGCATTGACAAACGCGGAGTGTTCACCCTCTCGTAACGCAATGGCATGTCTCCACCGTACGCGTCGACCTCATAGATGCGGCTCCTCAACTCTGATAACGACCACAACCGCGCAGGGTGAGTTCTATCGCTGACGGCAGTCACTGCGGAGGACCGCCTCAGATCACCGCACGTCCAATTCTCGCTGCCATCTTGCTCGACATCCCGCACGCTGCACCAGCGCGGACCGCCCTGGTGACCCTTCTTCGCTGCCTCGCGCGTGACATGCTGGTCGCCCTCCCGGACGGCCGTTCCGCATAGACCACACAAGGATACACGGCGACGAAGGTGCGCGCTACACCGCTTGCGGCCACCATTGAATGCGGCGCTCCAATGTCCGAATATCCTCAGCCACACACACTCCGCAGACCACAGCGTGCCCGGGGCGGGGCACTCTATACGCATTTCAGAGCGCAGGGTCGCCCTTCGCTGTGCGCGGCCTGTCCAGACAGTCCCACGAACGCACCCCTACACATGGGCCCCGGCGACGCGCGGCGCCCGTCGTGCGGTCTAGCGAGCCCAGCATACCGCATGCGTGCGCCCCCTTTCCCCACCGAACACCCAGTGCAGGCTATTTTCGCTGCATTTTTTTCCGCCCGCAGGTGCTCATGTGCGCAGGGGCGCGCGGGGCCACGCTCGCGCCTCCCGCCTCGTGGCTGATGCGGGAAGCTTCGACGGCGGACAGGCTGCCTGACTGCCCGGACAGGAGGCGGCCAGCCGCCGGATGCCTGAGCCGGACGCGAGGGGGCCGCTCTGCCTGCGACGGCAATCGCGAGGACGCGCGAGCTGAAGGGACGTTTGTGGACGTCATCGTCCGGGGTGCGCGCGCACGGGGCCGTCGCGAGCCTGCCTTGTATGTCCTGGCTTGCTTTGTGGGGCCAGGTCGCTCAGTCTGGGTCGCTTGCAAGGGGGCACGTAGTGTCGCCGTGATCGGTGATGCATGCAGATAGCAGGTGTGCGATATCTGCTGCTAGAGGTCTAAGGTTACCCACGGGCGTTAGGCGTGACGCTAGTGCAAGAAAGGCACGTTCAAAGGAGGTGCATCTGCCGGGAAAAGTTTGGGGGTTCTCGAAGAGCAAGCTGTAGCACCTCGCGGCGCACTCTAAGTCCTTGCCTAGCATTCCGCCGTCGTCTTATTCAGTCGCTAGTCGGGCTGCCGCAGCACGACGCAGGCCATCAGATGGGGAGTGGGACGGCGCAGAGGTGTGGAAGCGTCGATATGGAACGCCGCGCACGTCGTGCTCGTCGGCAACGATTGTCTGCCCACATCTGCCCACATCCGAATACACACATGTCGGGCCTCGAGGCGGAGATAGCCCCGTAGCGTCCGGCGCGTGCCATGTCTCCTGAGCGGCTCTCATGTTAACCGCCTTGTACGAGCGGAAAACCGAGATCATACGATGTCTGCTTTCATGCACATTCGCCTTTGAGAGTTTTGCCCACAGCGAAGGTTCTATTCATAGGAGAGTAGTGTCACGGGGAATGCGCGTTTGACAGGGGGAATTTGAACCGCTGGAAGTTGACGGTGCCATCACAAAGCAGAATAGCGCCGCCCAATTCGGTCTAACACTGCGAGTTACTCCGCGGCAAGGAACCCAGGTTGTCCGATAAGTATAGGCTGCTAACTACAACAAGCACCTCGCCCCTTGTTTGTTGCTCCACTCGAGAACAGTTGGGTAATAACCATTCAGAGCAGTTCGGAGTAACGTCGACGACACGGGCGCCGTCAGCAGTGGTTATCGGGCGCGCATTCGGTTTGCATTAAGCGTGAGCACAGTCACGGCCCAAGGCATCCCCAACAGCCGTTGCGAGGGTCAAAAAAGCCAGTTCGATTGCCTTCGTGAGTCGTCCTACGTCATATATACGATTTCTCTGAAACGCCGCTTCGTCTCAAGTCTTGTTATCGGGTTGCTCACCTCCCATTCACTGCAAGCTTCAAACATCCTGTGCGAGCCTGCCTCTCAAGTCGCTAGGGTAGGTATTAGTTAGTTCTTCTCACCGATTTGGGTCCACGTCAGTTCGCTGATCGTGTTCTCTTCCCGTAGCTATTCACCTCTAGATACGTGCTCGCGCGCGGCGGACTTCGTAGCTCGAGCATGCCTGACTTCCAAGAAGCCTTATGGTACCGCGCGTGACATCCTAGGCCTCTTTCAAGGGACATGAGGTGTCAAACTTAGTTGCAACATGAGAATACGAACATGCTTTGTTTGTTTACTGTAAGTGAGCTGTGGCTTGTGTCAGGGCCTTCGAAGTTGGCCCCATGATTCTAAAGTCACCGTTCACCAATCGTACCGTATATTTAGGGTATTCGCACTTTGGGAGCCCGTTTATCATCCTCGGCGCGAATTGAGCATATCCTTTCGATATCACCACGAGGGTGCCTCAAGCCTGAAGGTTCAGAGCCGTCCTAGCCATTCCTAATCACTTGCTCCCCCTATCCTCAGGCCCACGAACACATTCGACCGATCCGCGACGTAATAACGACGGCGCAACTGTGCGCCATTCTCCCGCCCACGAAATACCTGTTCCATTCCGATGGCTCGCCGTGGATTCGGCCCGTTCGTTGGCCTCAGTCGGCCACCACGCGGGGCAATGTCGGCGGCGAGATATTGACGATCTGCGAGGTTCTAACACGTCAATCAGGATACCCCAGAAGAGAAGCTAGGGGGCATGGGTGGCCTTGTGATTATGCCCTGCGCTGCGAAGGAGCCGGAGACCGTCCCGAGTGGAGCTGGGAACAATTTCGGGAGAGGGGAACTTTGTACTGACTTGGAGTGTACCTGGGTGAGCGTGTACTTGTTCAAGGTGTGAGGTTTACTCATCTTCCGAATAGTTTAGTGAGGCGGGGATGGCGGGCGATGGCGCCGCCGGAAGACAGATGAAATCCTATCATCACAGTCTCACCGACCAATGCTTGGGCAGGCCCAGAAAGATGTACGTACGTATAATAGGTGGTCTTGAATGGTGCGCAATGAGTGTATCCACTATGGTCTAGGGATTGGGTGACTATCCGTAGGTGTTTAGATACAGTTTTGGAGCTTCCAGATTCCAAACCAATTATTCTCGAACTTTCAGCGTGACATTTTCAAAGTCCGACACTCTTTTCCAAAGCTCGCTAACGAGCACGAAGCGCCCGTTTGGATGTTCTAAACTCCAGATATGAGAGGGGGGGTCCCCCCCCTCTCCAAACTCCAAACTGGTTGTTCTAAACTTGAGGCGCCCAAGCGACGCTTGCCGAGCAGTCTTTCTCTCAGGGTGATTCCTATCTAGGCAGTAGAGATGACCTCCCGGTCATTCGCACTTGCTTTTCCAGTCTGGCTCGACCTGTCGCTAGATTTAGTTGACCTAGTGATACGGTTTGGAACACACTGGAAAAGGGTGGCGCGTCACGCCTTTTCGAGGTCCGAAGTTTGGAAAAACCTGTATCTAAATCCTTACGGATAGTCACCCATTATTCTATAGGCTCGGGCAATTTCGGATGCTGAAGGACCGTGTCGATTTACAGGAACAACTTCTGGCAAGACCGCCGCGAACGCCGGCCGCGCGCGCGGGCTGAGCGCTGAGCGCTGACTCCTGGGTGCTCGGTCGTAAATTCGATCACATTCGGCTCGATCGCACCTCCGTCGCCCGAAGTTTCGAGCGGCACCGAGCACTGCAGAATTTGGCGGATCCGGATTTCAGTCCCCTCCGATCTGCCGTCGAAAGTGGGCCGATGAACTAGCTGAGATGGGCGGACGGAGTGACAAGGGCGCTTCGAGAAAGCTCGTTCCAAGTCGCATGCCAAATAGGGCGACTGACCTGGATCACTTTCGTCCAATGATAGCCACGATACAAATCGCCCTCGCGCGGCTAAGGCCCGTATGTAGCATGCAACTTGGAGCATGCTGGGAAGCTGAAGGTATTTCTGTGCGTCGGTTCCCGCTGCTCCCGACCGCTCAGGATCTGATGTTTGCAAAAGGACATCAACGGAAAAGGCTTGAAGCCGCTGCACGGAAGATCCCGCTGCGGGCTGGAAGAATACGGGACAGAGGTAGAAACCTGGACCGCGGAGTTTTCCAGCGGGATCGATGGGCTTGCCTGGCAGAATACATCGGCCGATGTTTGATAGAACCCGATTGAATCGCCAGCCGCAGTTGCCCACTCTGGGAGTGCGAAAGCAAGACGCAGGCGCAGACGAGACATGGAGTGCGCTTGCCAGTGCACGACTCGCTGGAGTCGGGGACCAGATTTCCGGGCGGTAGTGGGTGGGTGGGTCGTCGGAAGTGCCGCCGCCTCGAAGCCGACGCGCCTGTGGCGTGGGAGCGGTGTGCCCCGGGCGCCTAGGAGCGCTTTCGGGCGGAGGATGACGTTGTTACAATTCATCCTGGGTGTTCGGTATACGCTTTCGCACTGCGCCCCGCTTCGTGCCCCAGCCTCCAGCACTCGGTCGTCCGGTATGCGGTCAGCCACCCCGCGTTTACTCACGCTCGCCCCTTCTCGTCCGATGTCGCTTCTTGTCCTTGTACCACCACCACCGTCTTCCCGCGGCCCCTCATTTTTCCGGCTCTTCCCTCCGAATACCCCGCCTTCAGCATGTCGCGAAGAATGTCGAGCATGGACGGAAAGCATGAGAAGCATGACCGCGCGGACGTTGAGACACACGACAACGCCTTCGACGTCTATGGCGACGAGGACACGGCAGAGAGTGAGCATAGTCTATTCGCATTCATGGATTTCTAGCATGCTCACCCACTCCTTAGTCAAGTACCGGACTATGGTCTGGTGGAAGGCTGCCGCGCTCATGCTGGCAGAGACCGTCTCTCTTGGTGTACGTACGCTCGCTCCACCGGCCGATGCGCCGCTTACGTCTTCTCCCTAGATCCTCTCTATTCCTTCGGTGTTCGCCAGCATCGGCATGGCGGCCGGCATTATACTTGTCATTGTAAGCAACTCTGTTAATACCGCTGCGGTCCATATGCTCACGCCGCCTATCCAGGGTCTCGGCTTGATAGCCACCGCAACCGGATACCTCTACGGCTCGTTCAAAATGCGATACCCGCACGTCCATAACATGGCCGACGCCGGGGAAATTATCGCCGGACCTATCGGGCGCGAAGTCCTCGGTGCCGCACAAGTCCTATTCATGGTTTTTATATGTGGCAGTCACGTTCTTACGGGACTGATCGCTTTCGACACAAGTACGCTCCCTTCTCTTCTCACGAGATGCCCAGCTGACTCAGTCCTATTCTTGCAGTAACCGCCGGCGCATCATGCTCTGTCGTCTGGGCAGCGGTCACTGCGATCATCTGCTTGGTGCTGACGCTCCCCAGGACACTGAACGGCATATCGTACATGAGCGTAGTGTCGTTTATTTCCATACTCAGTCAGTACCGAGACGTTTACGTACACGAAGATGCTAACCCGAGACTTTTCCGCACCTAGGCGCCGTACTCATCACCATGATTGGAGTGGGTGTGGCTGGCTACAAGGGAGGTGTCACAGCGAAGGCAGATCTACACTTCGCACCTGCATTCCTGGCAGTGACCGACATCGTAAGTTATTGACCCTCCCAGACGTTCCGGTCTAGTCTAATAAGTACTCGCAGATCTTCGCATATTCGGGTATGTATACGGGAAAAATCATATGCAGTGTACCTTCGCTCACCTACGGCCAGGCCACGTTGCTTTCTTTACCTTCATCGCGGAGTTGAAGGAGCCCAAAGTGCGTCCTCCCTGCAATTCAAGCCTGTTATTCTAGCTCACCTGCCTTACAGGACTTCAGCAAGGCGCTATATTTGCTGCAAATTTCGGATACGACACTTTACCTCATCATCGGCATCGTCGTCTACGCGTACGCCGGTGATACCACCGTCTCCCCCGCTCTGGGAAATACGGGGACGATCCTGAGGAAGATCTCGTACGGCATTGCGCTGCCCACGATTATCATTGCTGGGGTCATCAACGGCCACGTCTGTGCGAAACTGGTGCTTATTCGCATGTAGGTATCTTCGGCCTAAGACCGTTTGGGGGGTGTATGGCTGCCTTCAGCCAAGGAAGGCGGACACGGGCGAAAGAAATGACGCTGACCATTGCCTTGCAGATTCCGCCGAGAGGGTGTACACTCGAAGCATCTCACCACTCACTCATGGAAAGGATGGTTGACGTGGATCGCTATCTGCTCCGTCGTATGGGCATTTGCATTCGTCATCGCCGAAGTGTGAGTGTCGTCAACTATGTTTCCCCGGCCTATCTTACCCTTTCGCATTTTACAGCATTCCGTTCTTCAACGATCTGCTTGGAGTCATCAGTGCGATCTTCGCAAGGTAAGATATAGACATTGTGGACCACTGAGCGGCCCCTGCTGACGTGAGCTTGTGTTAGTTGGTTCACTTATGGAATATCGGTACGTGTGCCCGTGGCGCTTGCGCTGCCCGCTGAAGTTAAACGTCTTCATAACTTAGGGTATCTTCTGGTTCCATCTAACTCCCCGCGCTGAGCGATGGTCAACGTGGTCGCAACGAGTGAAATCCATCTTTTGGGGTTTCGTGATTATGGTGCGTCTCTCTCTCTGTAGTGCGCCCATGTGGCTGACTGGTATCTGTAGATGGGGGGCTTTATTATGGTAGGGGGATTATATGCCAGTATCAACAGTATCATCGACGGTACGCTTTGCCACGCATGGATCTTGCTCTGAGCCACAGATTGATTCGATAATCCCTACAGGATACCGGTCAGGAGGGTTCCCTCACCCTTTCACCTGCATGAACATGGGACTAGACTGATCCCTATTTACGACGAAGCGATCTACGCCATCACGGATCCTATCTAAGTCTAAGTTTTTGTAGCATAAGTGCATGCTAGGGCTCTATGACGTCGACCACGACACTACACCGGATACGATAGTATAGTACTTTCTCTATGTGGTACTAGCGGGCATCATCACAGCAACACGGCATCACGGCCGGGATGCACTGTCACAGGAATGTCATTTGGGTGCTTATGTATGTAGCGTGTAGCCGTAATCTTATTAGCGCTCTCCAAAGTACTGCTGTCATGCCTGCTAGCTCTATAGTTGTTGTCTATCATGAGCTTTGGGGTCCAGGTTTATCGGAGAGCTTCATGCAATTCCGTAGCTTGTTCCCGTACGTTGCGTACGTCTCGCCCCACATTTCCGCCCACAGCTTCATCTCCTCCACAAAGACGCCGCCCTCCTCGCCACTGCGCCGCCGGGCGTTCGCCTCGAGTTCCTCCATGGGCACCAGCGCATAGTTCTTGTTGTCGCGCGTGAACGGCTTGATCATCGTATAATGCAGCACGCGGATCTCGTCGCGGATGCCCGCCCACATCGCGGGGCTGCGCGCCTTGATGGCGAGGTTCGCGTTGTACGCGTACGGCAGCTTGGCCACGTCCGCGGCGAAGAACGTGTTGAGGAACGCCTGCTCCGCCTCGTGCCGCCAAAAGTCGGCCGTGTCGAGCCGCGCGAGCATGTCCCGGAAGAGCGCCGCGCTCGGCCGCAGGAAAAGCACGCCCGCGTTGAAGCCCACGCTCCAGCCCTTGCGGTCCGTGTACACGTCCGGCACGGCCGCGACCTGGAATGGCAGCGCGAAGAGCTCGTCAAAGTTGCGCAGCGCGAGCGTGTCCGCATCGAGGTACACCACGCTGCGCGCGCCGGCCTCCGCGAGCTCCCAGAGGCGCAGCT
The DNA here is from genome assembly GCA_022606255.1 of Trametes meyenii. Classification (NCBI taxonomy): domain Eukaryota; kingdom Fungi; phylum Basidiomycota; class Agaricomycetes; order Polyporales; family Polyporaceae; genus Trametes; species Trametes meyenii. Next base: position 2,003,324 of record JABYQG010000005.1, on the reverse strand, counting down.
TCGTGTACTGGTCGATGAAGTGCGGGTAGATGCCCGCGCCACCGTTGGGCGGGGCGATGCGCGCGACGGGGTGCGGCTCGAAGCCCGTCGCGGACGCGATGCAGAGCGCGCGCGGGGAGACCTGCGCGGGGAGGTAGAGCGCGAGGCGGCGCGCGGTGGTGTTGACGCGCGCGAGGGAGTGGCCGAGCGCGGCGACGGCGGTCGCGAATTCGTCGGTGAAGAGGCTTGTCGCGATGACGGCGCCGTGCGCGCCGCGTGCGGGATCTGGGTCGGCGAGCGCGTCGGCGTTGACGAGCGGCAAATCGTGTCTGGAGGCATGGGAAGATAGCGTCAGCCAGCAAGTCAGTCAATTGGCAGTCAGTCGCCCGTGCCACGATCCCACGTCGAACCGTCGATCCGGAAGTTGGCAATGCTATTAGACTCTGGGCCAGAAATAACTGGGCGTCGATCTCAACAGTGAATATGAGATTCTCGCGCGGCGGACCCTGTCGTGTTACGAGACGCTTGCCAAGCCTTACCGCCCTGGAGGTCTTACTGCATACAGGGAACGGTGGAGCGTACGTTGCACTCTCGCGGCTGGGGAGAGCTGGCAAAGAGAACAAGCACGACGCGATTTACGACCATCACGTATCGCAGGGGCGCGTTTAACGAGCGGAAAAGCTTGGAAGAGGGCGGTTTCTCCTCTCGTTGCAAGGCACGTATGTGGCGGAGTGACCGCGCGGGGTTGGAGTTGGGATGGGGTGTGGAAGATACCCATGCGCTGATCCAGAGTTATAAACCTGGGGATCTCTCGCCGGATGAACACTTCATTCCGCGATACGGCGGGGGCGGCGGGAGGACCAAGCGGATTGAAACTTGAAAGGATCACGGATGCATACGGGCCGTTCCAACATCGCGCCAAGGACTCGAGCAGCTAGAGAGGAGTACTCACAATCGGGCATATCGATCCAGCGGCGACTTGATTGGTCTCCTCACGATTGATAATACGAGCCAGAATATGTTCAGGATCGCGGAAACGGAGAGGGTCCATGTTAGCCACGTCCAAGTGGCCGGTCTCCCTACCCCTTGGGAGTACTTCCATAGGAGTTTCATCGCTAGTGGCCGCCCCTAGTGCTCGAAGGTGACCGCTAGCACCTATGTATGTAGTCCAGGAATCGCCCGAAGGAAGGCGAGGAGAACACGGCGAGGACGGTCGTGAATCGAGACGGTGCGGGGAGGGAGGGCTGTCATCCGGAGGAGGTGTCGGGTAAGTCGAGGCTTAGGCAGCTACCCTCCGGGGTCTGCGCAGTACGGCGCGCCTCGGGGTTCTCCATCACCGTCCGACTCTTCATCCATTCGGCTACCGGTGAGACTACGGCCTGTCATTGCAAATGAGCAACCATTCGCGTTTTTTGAGTGGAGTATTCCAAGGCTTCGGTTGGTGATGGAAGAGAAAGCATCACTATTAGGGACCGCCGTAATTGCGAAACGAGTACTGTAGAATCCAGATTCTAGCGAGGTACACAACGGCGTATAATGCGAGAGCACAGCGACTAAATAACCGAGGTGATTAATGATAGTACTAGGGTAGAGTGTAGATCAACGAATGCGGCGACAGGCGTGTCAGGATACTATGGGATTCAGGGGAAAATATGATAGAGACAACATACGAAGAGCCGAGCGTGCGTGTAGAGTCTGCTGCGACACGAGATGCGAGGATTAGAAGCGTGTAGTGTATCAGTGATGGAAGCTAACAAGAGCATCAAGAGGTGTGAGAGACGTGCCACGGGCACGGAGGATCACGACGCCAGGCCGAGCTGTACCATGTTGAGTCAATATCATATGCCCATACATACCCGTGTCGTTAATACACGGACTCACCACTGCACAGCTCAAATGAGGGGCTGGACGAGCCGCGCCGCCTTGACCTCCCTCAGGGAGGCAAGCATCCGCTTCCATCCTTCGACGTCCTGAGATGGGTGCCATGGAAGCTCGACCGGGCGCGAGTCGACACAAGGGAACATCTTGTCCACGAACCGCGCGATCTGGCCCACATCTGCGGCCGTCATGTCGCCAACGAGCCACAGCCGTTTCAGCGCGTGCTTCGATTCAGGGCAGTCTCCAAGCTTGCGTGACACAGCACCCCGCAGGTCGACCGACGCCAGCCAGAGCGTGTGCAGGTGCGGACAGTGGATGACAAAGGCGCTCAGCGCGTCTATGGGGAGCGCCGCGGGTACAGCCTGGTAGAGCACCTTCAACTCCTGCATGTGCGGCCACGCCTTCGCGAGCGTTAGCACGTCCGAGACGGTGAAGGTGACCGCGACGCCCGTCCCAGAGATGAGGCAGACCTCTTCGAGTTGGGAAAGGTGAAGGAGTGGCCTTAATATGTCGAGGGGACTTGCGAGCGATGCCATGGTACCCGTCCATGATCCGGAGAGGCGGACTGTGCGCAGGGTGGATGCGAAGCGCGTAGAGAGCGTCTCAAGACAGTGGCGGTAGTCATCTAGACGGTCGGGGCGCGGAACGAAGGCACCGAAAGAGGCGAGCTCGGTGGAGGAGATATGAGAGAGGAAACGGCCGACGAGTGCGAGTGACCCGTGTACGCGTAGGGCGCGGAGGCTGTGGAACCCCGCAAAGTCCAAGTTGAGGTCTTCCGTTGACGCGTGGAGGGTGTCGGCGAGGGAGGCCTCATCGATAGTGAGGTTGATGCCAAACTCGCGGAGGTGGGAGAGCGCGGCGCAGGATCGAAGAACAGGGAGGTAACCTGCACCGAAGCCGTGGTGGGCAAAGTTGATGATGCTGAGCGCCTTGAGCTTCTTGAGCTCGCTGACGCAAATGATAGAGGAAGAGTGGATGTTCCCGGAGAGCGTGAGTGTCTCGAGCCAAGGCGCGACTGTGCTCAGACCTCGAATGAACCTGCTGAAGGCGAATCCGGTGCTGGCTTGGGCGCCAGACGCCGGCATGAGGTTGCCGTGGACGCCAATCTCTGCAATGCACAGCTCGCGGAGGGACGTGGATACCACAGGCAATATTTCCAGTACGTCTGGGGGCGTTCGCTGGCACCAAAATACCGCTTTCACGTTAGGCAGCAACGGCTCGCCTCCAACATATACGTGCAATGCATCCAGTACACCTGGCTGAACCCTCGTCCTTTCCGCGCGGTGGACAAGTCTGCGCACCCTGTGTGCGTAATTCTGGAAGCGGGCGCACACCGCATCGGGGAGAGAACCCGAGGAAACCTGATGGACGATCTTATTATGGTCAACGCAGAGCGCAAGGACTCAATGTACGCACGAAAGTCGTAAACTGTTTGTCCTCTTTCTTGAGCACGGCGGGTGATAGGACGCTGAGAATGACGACAGAGTCTATTTCCCGCCACAGGACGTCGCTCGCAGGCTCATAGAGGGTCTTACTGGCTCGCGCACAGCACGCTAGAGCTGCGAGGTTGGGCCGGTCGTCTTTTGTGAACGGGAAAGTGGCTGGAGCAAGGTGAGCGAATATCTCGCGAAGGATGTCGTCGTTCCAAAGCTGCCGGTTTGCCATAACAGACGTCTTCGTCTCCTGGACCAGGATGATGTTGGCAGGAAGTCGGAGGATACGGAGACCAACAGAAGTTAGGAGAACACTAGAGTACGCGCATATATCCAGACGAAACACGAGGCGGGCCTTTGCAGGCGAGAGATGGTGGGGGTAAATTGGCAGGCAGCTAAGCCTGAGACTCAGACTTGAGTTTCACACTCACTGACGCAGGCCAGACCACGCCGCTACGCTCAGGCTCCCCGCTCCGACAGCCAGTCCGCTATGCGATCAAGCGCCAGGGCGCATGGCGTCAGTGCGCGTGTGGCTACCGCCCGTACCAAGCTAGTTCGTCCGCGTCATGCGCACGCATATACTCAGCTGGGGAGCACAGGCTCGAAATGTGTGTTGGATGTGCTGTGTACGACGTCCACTACGACTATGTCGCCCGAGCGGCAGCGCTGAGCCCGGCTCGGGGTGAGGATTGAGTCAGTTTGGCGGCTTGAGCTCGCGAGGCATGTTGACTGTCGCTAACGGTGTATACGTAACCCTCACCTCGACGTCCACCACCCTCTCCTCAATTTTCTCCTCCTGCCGTCTGCCTGCCTGGTTCCGACCCCGGCGCACCCCCTGAGCTCGTATTCGAAGCCCAGCGCCATGGCGGCCTCGTTCGCGGCGTACGCATCTCAGTTTCTCAACCGGCAGCAGGGCGCTGCATCTAGTCTGTCCTCCTCCCAGCCCCTCTTCTACTCGTTTTCGACCGACAATGGCTCCCATGCAGGCAATGCCCATGAAGCCGACCTCGATGATATCGACGATCCCCATTTGCGTGCGAGTAGCATGAGCAGAACTACGGTCCGGAGAGAGCCACAACCACCGCAGCACCAGGAGGAAGAGGAGGATCCATATCTACGCCTCGACGAGGACGAGCCCGGTGTATCTAGGCAAGAGGCTGCTTCGGTGCCGTTGCTTGGAGTGTCTGAGGGGGACGGCAGCAAGGGATGGCTTGCCCATGCGTCTCCTCTACGCTCCCCGTCCCCATCCCCTTCCAATTCCTCTGCCGACTCATCCAATCCGCCACCCGATATCCTCCATCCACGACCGCCATCTCCTCATAGTGCGCAACGACCGTATTCACCACCTCATCCACCACCCCCACCGCGCACGGCCGTATCATTATCGCTAACAGAGTCTCTGCTACCCCGGGATGGCCGCACACGACCGGTAGACGTCTTCTCCCTGCCGGATCCCCGATATGTTCCTCGTAATCGGCGCAAGTTCAACGACTCCGCGTGGACCACCACCTGGCTTGCCGGAGTCAGCATATGCTTGCTTGGCTCGATCCTGGTGCTCTTCCTCACGCATGCGTCTCCGAACCGTCGCAAGACGCCCTACTTCACTCTCTTGCACACTGTGCCTCTGCTGACCATTTTGACGTTCTTGAGTGCTGCTGTGTGTTATGTTCACATATTCCTGCTCCGGGTCTTCGTCAAGCCCGTCATGGTGGCAACCTCAGTGTTTATTCCCGCAACGCTGCTTATCTCCGCTGTGTGGGCCTTTGTCGGGAGTTTCATGTGGGACGGCGACCAGGAGCCAACATGGGGAGAGACCGTAGGGTGAGCACCACATGATTACAATACGTCAAGTTGGCTCATCTTTGGGCAGTCTCCGGCTGTTCTCTTTGGTGCCACTAGTTCTGGCCATCCTCACCGGCCGAAGGTTGCTGAACCTGCCCCGTGACATTCATACCGCGTCCTCACTCCTAACAATGACTACTCGTCTACTCATGGAGAACCCATTTCTTCTCGCTCTGTCCCCAGCAGTATTGCTCGCCATGCTGCTTCTCTCAATACCGTTCATCACGCTCGCTTTCCGACTCCTACTCGTCGGATATTACACACCTCTCAGCCCAACGCGATCTTCATGGCATGTGAGCGAATGGGCACATTGGGCAATAGCGGGCACGATTGGCGTCTGGCTATGGACTTGGGGAGTTGCACGGGGACTGCTTCGGGTTGCATGTGCTGGTGTAATTGGCGCGTGGTACTTTGCAGAGTAAGTCGGATTTCGTCTATCCAAGATACATGGGATTCACCTGACGCCGTTTTTGTAGCCCAGATCTCGCACCCCCCCAACCTACGTCGACACATACCATCCATGCAGCGCTCACGCGAGCTACCCAGCCGTCACTGGGGACAATAGTGCTGTCCGCGCTGATTGTTACCGCCATACGTGCTCTAGGTCTTCTTACGGTGGGCTTACGTGCTTTGCCCGCATACCTTCCCCCATACATGCGCGTTGTGAGCGTAGGAGCGGGCATGGCCGTAGGGTATCTCGAAGCGATTACGAGTTCCTTGAGCACGTACGCGCTCGTATACACGGGTCTGACAGGGGACGCATTCTTCCCGAGCGCAAGGCGGTCCCGCGCACTCACTGGTGCCGTGGAGAACCCGACCCTAGTCAACTACCGCAGGCGATTCAAGACAGAGCGTAAGTGCAGTCGTCTCGCCGGCTTCGCTCTGCCAATCTCATGGTTTCTCCCGTAGCACCCCTCACGCTCCTGACTGTTGCCCCGCTGACGCTGACCTTTCCGTTCGCGCTGATCACGTACCTGTTCGTCGCGCACACACTGAACGCGCCAGACTCCGCGCTATCTGCCTCCTTGCTTGCGGGTGGGGTGACAGCCTTGGTGGGCATGTTTTGTATAGGCCTTGTCAAGGATACGTAAGTGGGCTGCGTTTACAACTGCATTCCCTTGAAGCTGACAGGAACTCATGGCAGGGCGGATACGCTGTATATCTGTTACTGTATCGATAAGGAGGCCGGAGAGCAACGCCGGGATGAAGTGTTCTCCGCCGTAAGTCCAGCTCATAACATACCGTCTGTGTCACTGACCTTCCTCTTGCACAGTTCGAGTACGAGAACCGCAACAGACGCACTCAGCCGAACCCCGCACCCCCTGCGCAGCGGCCGCAGCCTGTTGCGACAGCGCCCTCGCAGCGCGAACGCCGCCAGCCACTGCCCGCATCGCCCCCGCCCAGGCAGCAGCCGTTGTATCCGCAGGCCGCGCCGCAGCGCGATCCTACCCCCGACCCGTTCGAGGTCGACGACCACTCTCCCGCAGATGACGGCCCGGCATATGACCCGTATTCCCCTGCGTCCTCCGGCATCCAATCTCAAGCCAACATGCCGTCGCGGTTACCGCTGAGTCAGCGTATGCCGTCCCAGACGATGATGGGGCGGTCGGGCCCTTTGAGCACCAGGCTGGAGCCCCCACTGGAAAGCGACGAGGAGGACGCAGAGGAGAGCCAGCTGTTCCCCGGGAGCGATCTGTTCTGAGCGTGCCGCTAGCAGTGCTCCTGTCGTTCCATGCCGCGTCGTCCGTGCTTGGGATCCTGCGCGTATGGGTGTATGGATGTACATGCTCAAGCATTTGCTTATTATCTCAGTATCGCCATAATGTCGTTGCCACTGCAAGGAGGACACTGCGACTCCTGCGTCTTCTCATGTCTCATGTTTAACGTTTATGTCCGTGCCCTTCATCTGGGTATCATGATGTCTCTCGTGTGTATATATCTAGTTCATGTCGTCATAGCATAGGTCTGTGGATCGTTGTACATAGTATACATTTAGAGCTTCCGGAGATGTTGTGTACGCGCGAAGCCTTCGTAGTACGTCTCGGCGCAGAACACCAGAAAATGTAGATAATCCGAGATCGGGTGCGAGCTCTGAGTGTTTTACAGCTTTGGTAGGGAGGTTTTCGGTGAATCGGACGTGATGCGAATGACTATCTTGCCAAAGTGGTCTCCGTGCTCCAGAAGCTGGAAGCCCTGCTCGGCGGCATCGAGTCCTTCGAGAACATGCGAAACGATCGGTACGATGCGGTGCTCAGCAAGGAAGTCCGTCGCGTCAACGAGGTCTTGCTTCGAACCCATCGTTGAACCTAATATAACATGAAATATTAGTGTTGGATTATGCGAGAGGAATACAAGCACCCACCGAGGAGCTTCTGGTTTCTCATTACCTCACGCATCGTCATCGTGACCTTCGGATACGCATGCCTAAGCGGATATACGCGTTAGCTAGACCATAGCGGAGTGCGGACGCAATTCGACGACTAACATTCCGAACACGACGACGCGCCCACCGGCCTTCAGAATCGGAGAGGTCTTGCCGAGGATGTCGCCTCCGCCCGAGTCGATCACTACGCTCAACGCGGAGGCTGCGTTCTTCTCGAGCAGCGCCCCTAGCTGCGTAGGCCAGTCACCTGTAGTGTGTTCATCCATATGTACTCGCCATAAGTCTCGGAAGCACCGTACTAGCTTTGTAGTTGACACCACCCTTGGCGCCGAGCTCGACTGCTTTCCGGATCTTTTCTTCGTTTCCGCTAGACACATAGACGTTCGCGCCGCGCGCAATACACAGCTGCAGCGTAATCAGGGCAACGCCACCACCGATGCCGGTAATGAGCACGTTGTCGCCTTTCTTCACGGCGCCATTGACCACCACCGCTCTATCAGAATAAGTGGTAAGCATCACATGAAAGATACGACAGGAATAATGTCCGAGTACGCACCGCCAAGCTGTTACTGCACCCAGCGGCCACGCCGCAGCGTGCACGTCGTCCAAGTGATCCGGGGTTAGGATGACCTGGTCGCGTTCGACCACGAGGTATTGCGTAAATGTGCCAAGGGGTGTGGCTTTCCCTCCTCCGAGGATGAAGAAACTTGGTGAAGTTCAGTACTCATGGGCGCATTTGGGGGGTGGCCCGAGGGAACATACAATGATTCCGGTGCGTCGGGGTCACGCTCCCAGCCCCTCATGGGCACTAAGAAGACGCGTTTCTGTAGAAGAGCATCATGCTTGTCCGAAGAAGCTACGACGACACCTTGACGAGGTTATGAGCTTTACTGAACGAGATTAAACAAACTAACATGCGCACCTGCCCCGTCTGCCCCTAGTATACTCCCGAACCCAATACCGGGGTACAACCCTTTGCGTATCCAATTCTGCAGAACAGTGGCCCGCTTATGAGAACGGATAAAGCACACTGACGGAATTGCTCACATCTCTGTGGTTGAACGCTGCTGCATGTAAGCGTACGAGAACTTGCCCTGCCTTCAGCTCAGGAATAGATCGCTCTTCGAGTATCGCGTCATGGTAGACAGGCTTGATTGAGCTCGTTGCCTTGCGCACGACGATGGCCTTGGTAATTTTCGGTATTTGGATGACAGCAGCCATGTTCGGCGGACTGGGGAAACTTACAGTTGGATGGGGAAACCATGGTGCACTTGAGTTGCGTGCTAGGCGGTTGTGGGGAAAGGTCCGGGTACCGTGGGGTTACCGGTGCCCCGGCGCCCCCATAGTATTAGCCGATCTCAAACCAACCAGTCCCAAATAGTCAACTATCCTAGAACCACCACCACCCACCAACGGTTTACGATAGTAACGCTGCTTATCGACTGATAAAAATAAGTCCACGACATAGGAATACTTTTGTGAGTTTTTTTAACCAATCCTGCCCCTTACAGGTGGTCTTTTATCAGTGCTAGCATCTAATAGTTGCGTCACACACAGATAATTTCCCAAACGCAAAGGTAGTGGCTGTCTTTTCACTTCTAATCGACTCCAGAAGCGCATAGGTAGCCGATCAAAATGGCACGGCAGTTACGCACACGAACTTCCAGACCGAACTACGCCGCCTTGGCAGGTCTACATGAAGATGACAACGGTGCTGGGCCGTCCATTGTCACCCAAGAGTTCGAGGAAGACGATAGTGGCAGTGACTTCGCACCAGATCCGGTGGCTGACGATCAAGCTCAAGAAGAGGCTGAAGACATGGTTCTCGACGCAGAGGGCGATATCGACGAAGAAGAGCGGCAAACGAAGCGGAAACGATCTGTCCCATCTACACGAGAGAAGTCTGTCCTGGATTACCGCTCTGCAAGCGTGATATCAAAAGGCAAAAAGGGCCCGGCAAAGACCCCTAAACGATCTGTCACTGTTGTTCCCGGGCTTGCATTCTCGTCAAGCAAACAGACTTACGCACTGCCGAGCCTACATCATCGCCACCGGTCCACCGGAGTTTACAAAAAGGAGGGCAAGATCGAACGTCTCACATGTCCTCCAGAGCTTTTCCAGCTTGAAAAAACCACGTTGACCAATGCCTGGGCATCGAGTGAAGTGGTCAGCGGGCGAGTAAACAAGTCTTGGGGTCACAATGTGGGCCCAGGTCCGTTATGGGAACTTATAGAAGACCGAGGCTGGTTTAAGGAAGCACGATCGACCATCGAGACATTGGAAAGGGGGCTTCGGCCCCGCGTGTACGAAAATGTAGCTCTCGGACCATACGAAATCCTCACACCTAAGTAGAACGCCTATTTATTAGCTCGCAGTTTGATGCTGACGACATCTCAGCGACGCAACATCATACCTCCCAACCGATGTCGGAACCACAGAAGAAGGCGCTTTGAAGCCACCCCCTCCGATAGCATGCGCTTTCGGCCCTTTTGGGAAGCAAACACGCCGAGAAATCGAGATGTTTGAAGCTTTCAAGATGGGTATGACCCCCATACCCGCCGATGTCTTTGTCCTGACTCTGTGGAATTTTCCAGCGGAGTACTTTCCGAAGAGCAAATCTCATGTGTTCAACGCCGGTGCTCCCGTGTGGGGGCTTGACTGGTGTCCGATACATCCTGACGATAGAGAACGTTTGTCTGTTTGCCATCATAACGCGGTCACAGTACTCAGTTGCATGTAGGGTCCGGGTATAAACAGTACCTCGCAGTCGCCCCCTTTCCGTCAAAGTCGCATTCACCCATGATCGGTACCCGGGTGCAGCGTCCAAGCCCGGCCTGTGTTCAAATTTGGAGTCTGGAAAGAAAAGGTTCGCATAACTCGGACGGCATGGATGTCGATGGGGCCGAAGATTCTGGGGAGATGCGGTGCGAGATGGTACTCTGCATCGACAGTGGACCCGCGTTCGAAGTCAAGTGGTGCCCGCTGCCATCAAACGACTCTCTAGAGGTACGCTCTGGACGGTTGTAGCAACAGACGATGTTGACTCGACTAGGAGGACTCGGATGATGCACACGAACATCCGCGAAAACTTGGTGTTCTCGGTGGAACGTTTGAGGACGGTTCGTTGACCTTTTATGCTGTTCCTGATCCTGCCGCCATTCGGCCATCTACTGGGGGCCCCGTCGATCGACCGCTACTAGGCAAGTCCGCATGCAGTTCGTTATATGAAATCCTTCTCACACAATGGTGAAGTTAAATTGCCGAAACCCCTCTTGCGCATCGAGCTGGAGGAGGCCATGTGCTGGTGCTTTGATTGGGCCAACAGCGAAGTAGTCGCCGTCGGAACAACGATCGGTTAGTGTGCTAGAGCGGGATAATCCCTCCCCTCAGCCGCACGTTTGACTTTACTCCCACAGGCACGATAGCAATATATAACGTCGGCAAGGGCCTCTGGTCAGAGGGGAAACGTAAGGCACAATTAAGTGGACGTATTATAACCTACTAATCATCCAGGAGGGTAGCAATGCTGCCCACCCACTACTTTACGGCACACCAATCGGCCATAAGAAGCCTTGCATGGGTACGCGCTCCAGTTATATCCGCAACTGGAGAAGTCACGGAGGATAATCCGACGGTGGTTGCAAGCGGTGGCTACGACGGTGTGGAATGCATCACCGACATCCGTGAGATGGGCGGTAACGTCGTAAACCGCACCAGAGGTACGTTAGACGTGATTTTTCCTTGGTTTGGTTACTCATTTACAATTGATCGTAGACGTCGTAACTACAATGGAGTTTTCTACTTACACGGGAAGTATCGCCACTATCGATCACGAAAACATGATAAAGGCATACTCTGTTTTTACAAGCACCCTTGGAAGAGGGCACACCGTTCTTGAGCCGAATGGGCCAATATGGGTAAGAGCGCCTAGGTCAAGCGTCGTGAAATTACCGTTCACGTCCGCTGTAGAGCCTTTCGGCGTCCGACTATCATCCCCAACTAGCAATAGGTGTGACCGACGGTTCGTGTCTGACTACAAACACGATGCGGACTGCGAGAAGGGGAAGCCTTGTGGTACGTCACCTGTCCTGCATTCTCATCTCGAAACCGACAGTCCGGCAGCCCTTCCTCGAGCACAAGATCTACCAGCTCGATTACAGTCGTGCCCTCGGGGAGTATCGGATGCTTGAGAACTTCCTGCCCAAGGTGACTAGTCTTGGCCCACAATGACTAACGGGGCACGCGCAGCTCACGGCATATCTAGGAAACACAGAATCGGCCTGCAGCGTCGCGGCAGAACAAGTCCATACCTGTGGGCACTGGCGCTTGGCCTCCAGAAGTAGGTATTCATCGAGTGGTCTGGAACGACGGGAACGGCCTCGGACGCACGCCCCTCCTCGCGTCTGCCACTGGCTCGGGTCTCTGCAGGGTCGACTGGCTTCTGGGAAGGTGGATGCGAGATCAGGCGCCGTATACGGGGATCGAGGGCATCAGGGGCGAGACGGCGGGTGTCTTCGCTGAGGACGACGAGTCCGATTGAGATGGCCTTTCTCATATGCTTCATCAAATTGATGGCTTGGTATGGCGCGCAGTAAAGTAATTCTTTCCAACACGTGTTTGCAGTTAGGCTTTGTACGGACGCTATGTCTCATGCGTAGTCGCGAAGTCCGCGTCGTGCGAACTCCCGAAGATGCTGCCCCAATGTACGGAACCTGCGGTACATATGTTAGTCCGTTGGTTCCTCCCAGAGCCGAGCATCTCTAGAATGATGCGTGCGTACGCATGAGTACCAGCGTAGCTCTATCGTAGTACGTCGAATGGTGTCGAGTTGAGTCATCGACACATGTTGCGAGAGAGCGTCGATGTTAAACACTTTCCCGATTTGGACATGAAGGATGAGCAGTGACTAGATGAGGAGCAAGCTCCGTCCGACAGACCGAGTCAGCCAAACCGCAAGGACCGTATATTCACCGCCTGATCAGTTCGCCACCCCGGAGGCAATCGAGCGAACTGGTCCCAAAACCGCCACCACTGTGCTGCGGCCTCAAGTACTTATTGGTCGTGGCACGCGCAAGTTTTATTTACTACCGCCGTGACGACAAGAAACCAAGGTGGGTACCCGTCCGATCCCGAGTGGTCACTATAGCGTCGGTGGAATTGAAGTGCTCAGGGCGGTCTTTGAACTTCTAACCCCTTGTGGGAGCGAGTTCGAGCCCATATATAACATTGTGGTCAATCGTGTGCTTACTTATATTTCCCCAAGTTCCCGTCGTCGTGCATCGTCGCTAATACCTCGATTTTCGTTAGCACATCATGATCACGCCGTTCAGACCCAATGTGACCCCAGACTGCCCCGAAGAAGAGCAACCAGCCCTGGGTCTCATTGGGATGGGCGCAATGGGGAGCATGTACGCCCGCGTATTCTCTGAGGCCGGATGGAAGAAGCAAGTGCTTTGTGTTCAGACCATCTTAGGAGTTACTAACGCGTTCGTTGACAGGATTTACATTTGCGATTTGCCTGCGAAGTATGAAGCCCTCAAAACCAAATGGGCAGGTCTGTTATTAACTATCTTTGTTTTAATCTGTGAACTAATGGATCGAGCAGGGGTTCCGGGCGTTCGTGTGCTCGAAAATGGTCATTATGTGTCCCGAGCCTCTGACTTCATTATGTACTCGGTCGAAGCCGAGTATATCAACCGAGTGGTCGCTGAATATGGTCCTTGTAAGCACTTTGATCTGGTAGAACAATGCATATGGTTAACTAATGGACCACGTAGCCACAAAGGTAGGAGCTATCGTCGCCGGTCAAACGTCGGTGAAAGCACCAGAGAAGTCTGCTTTCGAGAAATACTTGCCTGAAGACGTACAGATCGTCTCGTGTCACTCGCTGCATGGGCCGAGTGTCTCTCCTGTCGGACAACCTCTGGTTCGTTATCTCCTGCATGCCACCTCCTTGCTACGGCTAAGGTCTCGCTGCAGGTCCTGATCAAGCATCGTGCGTCCGACAAGTCACTAGCACTTGTAGAAGCCATTCTGCGCCCTCTGGGTTCGCGCTATGTCTACCTATCCTACGAGGATCACGATATTGTCACGGCAAACACTCAAGCTGTCACTCATGCGGCTTTCCTGACGTAGGTACCCTTCTCTGCCTCGGGATACCGCCGTCTCACCACCCACAAGCATGGGCACTGCTTGGCACAGCGCGCTCTCCTACCCCTGGGAGCAAGGCCTCTACGTCGGCGGGATCGAGACGGTCAAGGTCAACATCATGCTCCGCATCTACTCGAACAAGTGGCACGTCTACGCCGGCCTCGCGATCCTCAACCCCTCCGCGCGCGTGCAGATCGATCAATTTGCGCGGAGCACGACCGAGATCTTCAAGCTCATGCTGGCGAGCGACGCCGCGGGCCTCCGCGCGCGCATCTACGACGCACGCCGCATCGTCTTCGGCGACTATCTCGATGCGGCGGACGGCGCCCCCGCGCGCACCGCCCGCCCGCCCATCCTGCTCTCCGAGGACCTCCTCGACCGCTTCAGCCTCGGAAAGAAACCGTCGGACTCGCTCTCGCCCACGTCCCGCCAGAGCGCGCCCCCGAACTCGCACCTCTCGCTGCTCGCGATGGTTGATTGCTGGGCGCGGCTCGGGATCAAGCCGTTCGAGCACCTCGACCTCGCTGCTACGCCCATCTTCCGAATGTGGATCGGGGTCGCGGAGTACCTCTTCCGCTCGGAGGCGCGCCTCGACTCGGCGCTGCACGCGGCGCTGTACGAGACGAGCCACCGCTCGGACGATCTCGAGTTCGTCGTCGGCGCGCGGGGGTGGAGCCAGTGCATCTCGTTCGGGAGCTTCGAGTTATACAAGGAGCGATTTATGCACACCGCGTCGTTCTTCGAGTCGCGGTTTGAAGAGGCAACAAAGGTCGGCTCGGCGATGATTCAGGCTCTCATGGACAGCTCGACCGATCCGGAGACCACCAACGGCCTCGTGAAGCATTGATGTCGGTACTGCAGATATGTATCTTTTAGCGCAACCCGTGTTTGATAATCACATTGGGAGACGCGGCAGTTAAGGCGCCATTGCGATGTTGTCCACCAAATGAAACGTGAGTACTAGATATACAGGCGTCCCCTGCGGACGGACTTTTGCTTCTTTCCCAATCCAACGAGCGACAGATACATGCGAAGCGCGGGGGCGCGAACCGGATAACCGCAGCTAGTAAAGCTGATGAAGCCAATGGTAGATACTGCTATGCTTATACGTATGTAAAGATGCGTACGGGGAGAGACTAGAATCCCCTAGAGAGACGCATCGGAAGCGTGGGTGGGCTTAGACGTCACCGTGACGCATAAGGTCATGTCCTAAGAGCCCTAAACATAAAATGAAGCGAGGCCATCGGGGGCTTATGCCTTTTTGTTTTGCGAAGCCGCATATGCTTCCCGGAATGAGGGATGCAGAAGCTGCTCATGGAGAGCCTTGCCAGCAGGCACCTACAAGTACGCCATGAGTAATAGCCAACAGGAGGAAAATACGGGGGAAATCACCATAGGGAAAACGTGCTCGTTGGTCTCAACCAGGCACTCCATGAGGACCGGCTTGGAGTCGTCATACTCGAGGAACTCCTTCATCTTCGCGGGCAAGTCTTCCGCGCGCTCACAGCGGATAGCGTGGATGCGCATCGCTTTCGCGAGGGCGATGAAGTCAGGGTTCACCATACGAGTGTGCGCGTATCGGGCGTCATAGAACAGATCTACGGCATAGAATGAGCTACGCGTAAGCGCGAGGAAAGGACGGGAGGCATACCTTGCCACTGCAGGACCATGCCCTGGAACTCGTTGTTGAGAACCAGAACCTTGACGCCAATGCCGTACTGCGACGCGGTCTGTAGTTCCATAGCGGTCATGCTGAACGACGCGTCACCATCGATGTCGATGACGGTCTTGTTGGGGGCGCCAACTTTCGCACCGACCGCGGAAGGGAGACCGAAGCCCATCGTCTACATGTATGATGAGCGCATGTCCCTACAAGAGCGAATGACAAAACTTACACCCAGACCACCGGACGACACCATTGAGCGAGGGTGCCGCCAGCGGAAGTGTTGCGCCGCCCACATCTGGTGTTGGCCGACGCCAGTCGTGATGATGACATCCTCCTTCCTGTGCGCCGTCTGCTTGTCGAGTTCCTCGATGACCTCCTGAGGCTTCATAGGCGATCCGGGCTTGCTCTTCTCGTAGGTGAAGGGGAACTTCGCCTTCCACTGCCGAATGTCGTCGAACCACTCCTTACGAGGTGAAGAACGAATGAGGGGGGCGAGCGCGGCCATGTTCGCAACAACGTCACCAAGCACCGGGATAGAGGCGTCGACAACCTTGTTAATGTTCTTGGGCTGAATCTCGAAGTGGATGATGCCGCCCCGACCCTGGAGGGCAGCCGCACGCGCAGCAGGCGCGAAGAGGTCGACCTTCCCCGTCACACGATCGTCAAAGCGCGCGCCGAGGGCGATAATGACATCGGCCTGCTGCATTGCGAGGTTCGCGTACGCAGAACCGTGCATACCAAGCATGTGCAGACTCTTCTCATCTGTCTCGTCGAACGCACCAAGACCTTGGAGGGTTGTGGTGACGGGAATGTTACCCTGGTCCGCAATCTCCTTAAGCAGCTTGGGTCCGAGGGGTGAGGAGAGGACACCGTTGCCGGCGTAGATGATTGGCCGCTTCGCCTGGTTAATGAGAGCCGCTGCCTGCTCGATGGCCGCGATGTCAATGGGCTGTTCGCTCGGCTGCAGAGGATTTGACGGCAGTCCAAGGGGCCTTCCGGGGGTAGTCGCCTTGAAGGGCAGAGGCGTCTTCAGGATACCGGCAGTGATATCCTTCGGAAGATCAACAAGGACGGGACCCGGACGCCCAGACGTCGCAATCTTGAATGCCTCGTTAATGCGACGAGGAAGTTCCGAGATATCCTTGACCATCACGTTCCATTTCGTACACGCTCTTGAAATGCCGACTACATCGGCCTCCTGGAACGCGTCGGAGCCTATAGCCGATGTTGCCACCTGTCCCGTGAATACCACGAGGGGGAGTCCGTCGCTGAGGGCATCCTGCATAGGCGTAATGACGTTCGTCGCGCCGGGTCCCGAAGTGACGAGGACGACACCGGGCTTTCCGGTGACGCGCGCGTAACCCTCGGCCATATGCCCTGCGCCTTGTTCATGTCTCGGGAGAACGAACTCGAATTGAGGGGAGTTGTAGATGGCATCGAAGACGGGAAGAATAGCGCCTCCAGGGTATCCGAAAATATGCTTGACGCCGTGGCGGACCATCATCTCGTGGAAGATCTGACCGCCGGACATGCCGACAAACGAATGATCGAGGGGACCTTCTGCGTTGGGACCGAGGCCAGGAGGGGGGTAAGGAACGTTGTTCTTCGTAGGCAGCTGCTGGTATCCCGGCGCAGGCGACGGCCGTCTGGACGGCTGGTGTCAGTACGTGGTCTCGTGCAGACAACAGCTTGAACGTCCGGAAGAACGTCCAAGAAAATACATACACGGACGAAGAGGGCGTCGCCTCGCGGGGGGAAGACCTGCTGATATTCCGAACGTGCTCCCTCACTCTCGATTTGGCCTCGAGCATCGACGGACTTGCTCTTGCCACCGTCGAGCGGGCGCGGACAAATTGCGCAGGCGCGGACGCCGTGGAGGCAGGGGACACACGCATGGTTCTTGACGCTGAGAGGGACATTTTGTCAACGACGACGACGGCGGCAGCGACGGCGACGAGGGCGAAGGACGGAGAGAAGTAGTCAGGGAAAACTGGACAAGAGACCGAGTCTATAACTTCTAAACAGCGCTCGAGTCATTAGCACAAAAAGCGTCACCTGATCTGGGGCAACGCTATTTTAGGCTAGGGTTAGCCAGGGTTAGCGCCACGATTACACAGGCCTCGGCGCTTCCAGACAAATTCGGCGGGCGCTCTGCATTTCGATTGGCTCACCCGTCGTTTCCCACGTCAATAATGGCTTCCCCGGACTGCACGTCTCGAGGCTTTCGCATCGCTTCTCGCCATCCTTCCACACCTGACCGCGATTATATGCATGCTGAGCAAGCTTAACGTACGTGAACTTCTTAGAGTCATTCATCCTTTGTGGTTGGAATAGACCGACTCCACGTTAGGAATTATAGCCGCAGCCTACATGCCAATCAAGTCTAGCCTCCACCGCCGAGTCATCGACGCACATACAAGCCACCCATGTTACATGTATGGGTTTACCCGGGCAGTACTAGAGCGAAGAGCTATGAGAGGGCATCCGTCCGACACATCCTGGCATGTCGTTATCCGCCTAGGATTCGGAAAGTGCAATGTTAGGATCCGGTGTACCGGCACAGTGAGCGACTACAACTTGGGACGCCGGTCTTTATTCCCCTTTAGGTGGGCTCAATTGGTCAGATTCGAAGCAATGAACGAATACCACTATATGGGCAGCTGGGTGCTCGTTCATTCACTGAGAGTTCTGGCGCAATGCCCAAAATTGCTTCTTACGCCATCATGCGTGTATAGCTTGCAGTTTCTTCAGCAGATATCCCGCACGCGTGGCTTCTATGCGGTTATTATATATATCATCACTTGTACGTAGTAGAGGTAGGCCGTTGCATATTGTTGCGTCCTTTAAGTTGATACTACCGCACGTTGTCACACTGACGACGTGCACCGGTACACAGCGAATTCTAATGCAAGATTTAAATACGTAGGTGCATGAATCGTGGTGCTTCAGGGGGTACAGCCGTGCACAACGACCAGATACCGCGCTGCCAAGGCACCCCTGCAGGCCCAACTGTGATATCCGTGAACGCTCATAGGCCTGAAGCAGCCGCGACACCGTAGCCATACGCGCATACGTCGTTCCTAGAAGGATCGATGGCTCCGACGGAGTGGCGACCTCCTCGCCCAATGGTATTGCAAAACAATGTATGCTCAGTTCTGGGCTCGAAGATTGGCATTGGCCGCACTATATCTGGCTAGAAGAATGACTACACGAGCTTCTGAAGCCCTAAGCCCATCGTGTCGCGACGATCATACCCGGGCTTTCGGGGTCGGGAGCGGGCTACATTCTTGTAATAGCTTGGCTTCCGAAGATGCCGAGAAGGTGATGGGCAATAAACTGCGAATAGAGTATACACGAAGAAAATACTAGAATACAGGTCGCAACGGGATCGGTTTAAGGTCCTGATAGGCTCGCAGTGCGCGGGACAGATGGCGCGTGGAGGAGGCGAGGAGAAGAGCTTCCCGTCGACGGTCCGTGTCGGGAGTGCGGGGGAGGTATGACAGCATCGAGCGACGGAAATGAGGTACGCCATGCATATCTCAATGCTTGGCATCATCGCATGCTCATAATCGAGGAAACGACCGAGAAGCTACACGCCCCACGGATGCAATGGTCGCAGGGGAGGCCGACGCGATTCTCTTCGACCTTGGCACGCGGCGATCCCCCGCTGTTGAGGAACACGCCAAGGGTACTAGCCGTCCGTAGGACGCCGAACGTCAGCTTAGCTCTAAGACGCCTAAGCCAAGAAAAGCTACTCACCAATGATCCCCGGGTATGGACGTATTCGTAGGATGAGTTATAAATTCCTAGCGTCACCTCACCGCTGGGGCGGAAGAGGTGCCCATTGAACTTTCTCAGATACATGTGCGGGGGAAAGCTATAGCCACGCGAACGTAAGACCACTGAGGCGACAACGTCTGGAAGCTACAAATATCCTTACGGGAGTCGGCGTTCTTGACGATGATATGCCATAGGGACCATGGAACGGTCGCGGTGGCGAACGTTGTCTCCCGCCATACCGCTCGACTGAGGTGGAACTGTAGTCTTCCCCGCGACGTCGCCTTCGCGCCTGTCTCCACTTGATGAAGAGGATCACACCCGCAACAGACCCGATAACTACGGCTGAGACCGAAGAGCGCACGCCCAGAAATGAGGAGCGGCAATTAGAAGAGAAGAGGAAGACACTCACCCAGCGCAACTGCGACGGCGACCACCCACGGCTCCGTCAAATGCCCATCGGGCCCGGAGTCCTCGGTGCCGCTGTGGCATTGTATTAATTGGGTTCGCTCGGGACACGCCTCGCTGAGAGCACGAAGATGAGTTGCACTCACTCCTCGGCACGGATGCGCAGCACCCGCGCTTCTGTTGCGGGGACGAACGCGGCACAAAACGCGAGCAAATAACACGCCACGCAGCTCATCGTGTTGCCCCAGAAAAAAACCAGCAGACAGCAGAAACCGAAGAGCGCAGGGGTGCGGTGAGCAGGTTAACAGAGACGAAGTGGAAAGGAGCAGCACAGCAGCGGACAGGGCGCTGCGCCTCGGGCAGTGGGTTTAATACTCCTGGCGGACATCCAGAAGAGCACCTTGGGCCTTGGCAGCGGAGAGCTTTATGTTCTTGACAGCGCGCTCGGGGCGGTTCCCATGTCCGCCAAGGGCCTCGGGCTGAGCGGAAGGAGCGCCTTGGCAGGCCAAGCCATCCACACTCCGAGCACCCGATGCGCGCGTCAGGTCCGCCGAGCTGCCTGGAGATCGTGCCGTGCACGGCCGGGCAGAATATCTTGCATCATATCGCACTGGTTTGATTTGGTCGAGGAATGCACGACGGCTGTATTCAGGCTGGAGGGAGCTAAACAAGACAGCGGCGTTGCTTGGGAGTGACGAGTCAGAAAAGTGTTGGACCCTAGAGCGGATCCATGTCTTCTGAGCCAGGCTCGTCCAAGTCTAGCCAGAACCCGAAAAGTTCGGTCATAGGACGATCACTTCTCACGAGAAGGTCATGCCCGAGGAGGAGTAGGGCTTCGCAATGTCATTGACAAGAATGGGGAAGACGCATCCTGTGCCGGCTGGGACCGCAGGAGGAAAAGAAGAGGCCAAGGAGGCGAAAAATGTGGACACACTGGGAATTGAACCCAGCACCCCCCGCAACAGATCCAATCGGATGCTAAGCGGATGTGATAACCAACTACACCATGTGCCCTTAAACACGTCTTCTGGTATATGTAATCAGTCACGTCAATTCAATCACTAAACCGCTGCAGCCGGAGTTCCGATTCCGATGTTCGTGCCAGTGGCGTGACGGTGTTGGCGACCCGAAGCTTTGCGCTCAGCGCAGACTCGAGGGCAAGAACATACCAAATCCCTTACGCGTGTCGTGTGAGTGACCAACCAAGTCCACCGAAAATATCGCTAAACTGTCGATGAATCCCATAGTAGGCGCGGCGGGCGCTGATTGACTATTTGAGCCTCTAAGTCACCTAGTACGACCTTTAGGCACGTCCACTGCAGAGGTTGTGGGAAATCATGTTCGTGGCAGCCGCGAGAAGCCACCTTCGAGGAACGGGCCTGTTTTCTACCCAGGGCCTACACAGGAGCTTCAGCCACTCGGCCGCCAGGATGACTGCAGCATCATTCGTCCAGCAAGGCAAGAAGGTGCGTCAACGAATTCAACACGTACTGTAGGCGTTGACTGCACGGATACAGATCGTGGCTATTGGACGTAACTACAGTGAACACGCCAAGGAGCTCAACAATGCGGTTCCCAAAGAGCCTATCATTTTTTTGAAGCCCACCACGAGCTACCTGCCCTCTGGAGGGAACATGGAGATCCCTAAGGGGGTCGTAGCTCATTACGAAGGTTCGCACATGCACACCGTCGGACTGGGTCAGCTGCTCATTCATAGCAGTCGAGCTGGGCGTTGTCGTTGGCAAGCGTGGCCGCGACATTCCCGAGAGCGAAGCTGAGGGCTATGTCGCAGGATATGGTAGCTCTTTGAAGTAGCCGTTTTACTAATTCTTTACGCTCATGGTCTACGGAACAGCCCTCGCAGTCGACATGACAGCACGTAACCTCCAAGAAGAGGTCAAGTCTAAGAGACTGCCCTGGACCGTCGCCAAGGGCTTCGATACATTCACCCCCATCAGGTCTGTCTCACGAGTCCATGCTCGCATTCTCGTCTGCTGACGAACTTTTGGCGTCAGCTCGTATATCCCGAAGGACCAGGTCGCCGATTCCGCCAATCTCGGACTTACGCTCAAGGTCGGGTCCCATCCTCTAGCGTCTCATTTACGCTCTAACGCCGGCCGTGCGTAGGTCAACGGCGCAGTCAAGCAGGACGGTAACACTCAGGACATGATCTTCCCGATTCCACGTTTGATCCACCACATCTCTACCGTCATGACTTTGGAAGTGGGTCGGCTTGCTTCATTTACGTGCCCGTCTGATCATACTGCACAGGAGGGAGACTTGATCCTTACGGGTACACCGTCCGGCGTGGGACCCGTCGTACCCGGAGACAAGGTCGAGTGCACCCTGAAGGATAGCACCGGCAAGCAGCTCGCCGCGCTTGACTTCAACGCCGTCCAGCGCGAGGGAGGATACCACTACAAACCTGAGTAAACTTTGCTTGTAAACTTCTATAAATCATGACGGTCATCATACACTACTGTGACTACGGTGGCAATTCTGTGTGGGCGGTAGTGCGAGCGGGAGAAGGCGATCTAAACGACAGCACAGACACAGGCACAGGTAGCTGCAACTATATACGATACTCGGCACTAGGAGCGTACATGGTCTAGTTGTTGCGCGCAGTCCGTTCATCGTGGTCCCTGCCTGCACCCTCGTCGGACGGTCGGCGCTCGGCAAAGTTGTCCTCAAAAGAACCCCCACTCGAGGCGCTTGTGAAGCTCCAGCTGTCGATGCCAGTCGGCGTGAGCGTGCCTTCAGCTTCGAAAGACGCGGAACCTGCGCTTTGAAAGTCGCCAAAGTCACCAAAGGAGTCGAAGGAACTGTCTTCCATGAAGTCCTCAGTAGCCGTCGAGGGGAGATTGAACGGGTCCGACCCGCTCGCCGCAGCGTGATCGGAGAAAGGGCCAAAGGCGTCCTGAACAGATACTTTCAGTCCAGCCATATACTATAGTGAACCTCGAGCAACTTACGTCTTCGAAGGGATCTTGAAACGATTCAGGATGCGAAGGCTCCGCAGGGGAGAAGGTATCCTACAGCACGATATGTTAGGCCCGTATGGGGTACTTCTATCACGGACGTACCGCGAAGCCGGTCGAGCTCAAAGGCCTACGCCCCTCGTCGTGCTGGCGTGCGGTTACGGGTGGAGGGCCTAACTCAAACGTGGTTGGCTCGAATGTGGACTGAGCCAGCCAGCCACCGTCCTCCTCTTCATCCGAAGCTTCATCAGAGGAGCCTAAATGGTCCGAGGACTGGATCTCCTGGGCGAGGTAGTTGGCAAACTAAAGCATCATTTTCGTAAACACGTATGCCACGCATATTTCTCGAGAACATACCCGAGATGGTGTGGAATTGAAGTCCCTGTCCTCTTCTTCCATGGGCATTGAATTGAAGTCGGCGCTGCCCTCCCTCGTCCGAGCAGTCCTCCGGAATTCACCGTTCAGCTCCATCGCCGGGCGCTGGTCGGCACGGCTAGGAGCCGGGGCATCCGCTTCGTCGACCTTCCACTGCGCCGCCCCCGCATTCCGCATCGACGGCGCGATGACGGGCTTACCGCCCCCAAGAAGGCTCGAGTCTTTCTTCTTGGTCTCCTTGTACCGACCAGTAACATACTCGTCCCATTCTGGCTGTGGCGCATACTGGGCGATCTGGAGACGGAGGTCGGGCGGAAGGTGCTCAAGCGCCGAGATAACGTCCTCCGATATGAGGGTAAGGTGTCCCATGTAGCCCAGGCGGACGCCCTTGGGTTTCGAGCTAGGCGGCCGAGCCTTAGCTCTCGGTATGAGGATGTGCGTGGTGCGTACGCACCTCTCGATGTCGTTCCGTTTTGAACCCTCGATGATACGGTGCATAAGTCTTGCATCGCGGAAGAGGGAGATGGTCAGCTCCCTGTTGTACCCGCTATCTACCCGACCCGTTAGTATTTGGTGAATGAGGTCGTACACCACGCTATGGAGGAAGTTGTTCCATGGGAAATCAAAGAACAAGTCCTGAATAAACGTCAGTCAAGCTCGCGCGTACCTCGTCAAATACGTACGAGCAGTGTTGAAGAGACGTTGGCCTGAGCCAACCGTTGCTTGAGTCGCTCGCCAAGGGCTGGGCGCCCAGCAGGGGTGTCTCTTGTCGATCGTCGCGTACTGCGACGTGAGCTCGCCGAGCGTGGTCTCGATACGGGTCCCTCGGTATCAGAGCTCCACGAGTTTTGTCGCTGTTGCGGAAACGCGGCAATGTCTGAAGGAGAGGTGGACGGAGACGGTGCGGAAGCCACCGGGGAGGCTACCGGGGAATCTGTAATGGAGGAAGGCACATCTGACGGCGCAGGGCTGGCGCTTGGTACCGGGGAATCATACATAGCAATTTCCTCCATAGCGTCGTCGTCTGAGCTTCCCGGGTCGTCACCACTCATATCGTCGTCGGAGTCCATTAGTGTCAACGGCGGCGCATGCGAGACGGGAAACTCATGTGCAGGTTCTATTTCGTCGCTCTCGTCATCATCCATTCCGTCGTTGTCTCCACTTCCGTTTCCCATTGAGATGACGTGCGCCAATTCCTCCAGAGCCGGCAGTCCGCCCTGCAGCCGTCCTTCCGAGTCGTACATATTGTCGTATTCTGGGGGCCGATTGAAAAGCGACATATTGGAGCAATGCAAAAGCTCGGCATATAGTTCGCAGATTCGGTAGCGTTCGAACGTCAGAGGCGGCAGAGCTCCAACGGTGGTAAGGACCGGACCGTCCTGCCCCCGAATGAGCTTTTTTCGAGTATTAAGATAAGCAACATACCAAAGACCTTGGATGCTTCAAAAACTCTTGTAGCTTGTCCAAACGTTCACCCACGAGTTCCAAAACAGGCCCTAAATATACGACGCCTGTCCGGTTTACCAGTTCCTTCATCGCCGCCTCTAATGCTTCTCGACCGCCCTCAGGTTTCATGTGCGCCTGTTGCTGTACCTTGATAAGATGTCTTCGCAGCGCGTGAAAGAGGTACGGCTCGAAGTAGTCCGAATTATTTTGCCGTATCAATTCGATGATGATGCATATTGACTGGACAACTGAAGATGTTGCAGATTCGCGGGACAAGGGGATCATGGGAGATCCGGATACGATCTCTTCAGCAGGAGTCGTGGGGTTTTTCTCGGAGTGGGGTCCGAAGTCGCATAGGATGTAGCTGACCATTTTCGCAACGTTGTTCCGACTCACAAGCTCGCGCGCAAAGACATTGGAGGGAGGGAGGTCATCTATCCCGTCAGAAATGCCTGCGGTGGGGGAGGGCGCGGCCATCGAGAGAATGCCCTTTATGAGTTCTGTGACGACCGTATGCATGTCGCTGCTATGCGCAGGTGATAACAGGTCGATGAGGCGAGACATAAGGCTTTGCTTCGACAACCACTGTGCATCTTGAGGTAAGAGGAATGCGCGGGGACGTGCGCAGCAAGAAGGAAAAGACATACGTCAATGACTCCAGCCCCCGCAGGATGCTCGTCTAGCTGAATGATACGAACGAGCATGTCGGCGAACGGGGGTGTCTCTATGTGCCGCAAGATACGCTCCGCGATGTTCGGTTGGGATTGTATGAACGCAAGCATCTGAGCACGCCGCTCAGGAATCACTCGCGCGCAACAGACGAGGGAAGAGGGGCGGATTCACCTCTGCGGGCTTCTTGCTCAGAAACGCGACGTTCACCTTTGCGAAGTGCGTCGCCATCATCACCTGCGTTTTCATCTCCTCGGGCGACCTGTCCAAGACGGTCTCCCAGAATGGCACGAGCAGCTGCTGCTGGCAGGTGATGCAGGTGTCCACTATTGACCATATTTCGCTGCATAAGACCTCGGTCGCAACGTAGGGATACCTCGAGAGCGTTCACGGCTAAGTCGAATGGATCGCGTACAGCGAGGTGGGACTCACTTGAAACTACCCTTTTCGTCTCCCTCTATCTGGCCAGACACGTAACCGAGCAAGCGTTGAAGGATATCGACGCGAGAGAAATAGTCGATAAGCCTCGTGTTCTGGGCCTTGCACTCCTGTAACAGATCGTCTTCATCGAGAATCGCTTCTAACGAGACGTCCTCCTTGTCCAGGAGACTGTCGATTGCGGACGCATGATGGAAGCCAAATCTGCCGGCAAATACGGTGAAGACGGTTCCCGCGGCGAGGTACGGTCTGAGTACCTCCAAAACATGCAGAATTGTGTCTGGGCGTGCCCAAGTCAAAGCCTAAGATTAACAGAGCGGTGACAGGTAACTCAGTTGTATAGCACGAGACGAGCGCGATGCTGGAGGAGGGCAGAAGGAGGAGTAGGGTGGAATGCAACTGCCTATTCGGAGGTGGCGCGAATCCTGCGCTGCAGTGCGCCGGCGCTATGCGGTAGTGCGTGGTACAGGACCAGCCCCGCGCATTGTACGTAACAACTACATGAAAGGATCTGTATGCCACGAAGAACAACCTCCCACAACCCCTGCAGATGAGATTGATCGACGATGGGCGATTGAGTTGCTGCCTTGTGGGGCCATATATGAAGTCGGTCGCAGTTGCCTTCCACCCATGGCCAGCTCCGGCAGCGCTTCATGTCGTGCCTGGGCGGCCGTAGTCCACAATGTATGCGGGCACCATCTGGTAGGAAGCTAGGTCTGCGGCGAGGCGCTGTGAGTCTTCGAGATAATGCCGCATCCGAGACACCAATCGCGCTTCCAAATCGCAGCGACCTGCCCGGTCGCGACACTGTTCTGCGGGCTCCTGAAGTCGATTCTCATCGTACCGTTGTCCTGGCTGAGGCCAATATCAGACCAAGGGCGAAGACGATACACCTACGAACGTACCGGAAGACTCTACAGGGCACATCCAACATCCTATGCCGGTATTGCACCTGCGCCAAGAATCCTTTGCCGCTGTCTATCTCGGCCGGCGGCATGTTTTCCCATATCCATTTCCACTTGTTAACGATGATAGAGCTGCTATATAGTAAGGGATGCGTACTGTCGAGGACTGATGAGCTCCGATTCAGTAGGTTACGTAGGAGACAACTTACGACCCTGGAACAACATAGAGCACATTTTGTGTCGTATCTTTGCCCGCGACGAACATCTTTTGCGGCATACCTTTCACCCGAGCATTCTGGCCAATAGTGAAGGTATACAAACCGTGATGTCGACCAACGGTCCTCCCATCGGTCAAGTCAATGATAGGTCCAGGTTTTGGGGTAATATACTGAGCTGGAAATAGCATGTTAGCAACCTAATACTCGGACAAGATTGCCAATGGCACGCACATATGAAATCGTCAAATTTGCGTTTCTCGCCGACAAAGCAGATGCCCATGCTTTCCTCTCTCGAAGCAGTAGGGAGACCCCATTTTTGGGCCATCTCTCGTACCTCGGCCTTCTGGTACCGCGCAAGGGGGAAAAGTGCACGAGCTAGACTCGATTCAGGTACGGCAGCTAAATAATAGGTTTGGTCTTTCGTCCTGTCCATGGGCCGTCGCAGTTGCGGTCGTGAGGGAATCTTGTCATAGGCAAAGAGATTGGAGAGATTAAGGGAAGGCCGCGCCCAGGTCTTGTCAGCATAATGTCCTGTGCTAGCGAAGTCGGCAGAGCCCCAAGTGTTAGCCGCAGAGAACTTACCCGTAGCCAGCCAAGCATCCTTAGCTACGAGGTGGTCCATCAAAGCTCCAAATTTAACTTCCCTGTATCACTGCAACTCAGTGGACGTAAACAAGGGTACTTATGCCAAGGCTGACCGGTTACACCAGATGTCGGGGTTGGGCGTGCTTCCCGACTCCCACAACTCCAATGCCGGTTCAAAAACACGCGTCCAGTATTCGCGCGACAGATCAACCTGAACACCCGGAATACCGCGTGAACTGTATTAGCTGTGAATGCGACGGAGTACATACCATTTCACAAGGAATGTCCAACAACTGGCACACCCGTTGCACGTCTTCCCAATCCTTCTTCCACTCGCAGCCACTATCGGTACCGGTCTCGTCTCGAGTGTCCCAGTTACGCATGAACACAGCAGAGAGGTCGTAGTCCTAGAGCCACTACTTATAAGCACGCTAAGTTCCCGAGGATATAGCGGATAGCTGATGCAGGATGCTCGCTCATACCTGATCGGCCAGCAACTTGGCTGTAACGGACGAATCCACACCCCCGGACATGGCTACAACCACTGCGGCAGGGGAAAGGTGAGTAGAGCTTGCAGTTATCCCAGACATCCGGCGACCTCTCTACATACCACGGTCACCTTTCCGTGGCGTGAGGCCAGCCGAGTGAGTTCGGAGGAGTGGAATGGAGCGTAGCACACTGGACCATGCCTTCATCAAGGTAAAGACCCGTGTTCCGTGTTCTATGGATTCAGAAACGGTGTTAGTCGGCCTCCAGAGAATTCAGACTACGCTTTAACAGACACGGCTTGCAACGCAGGCGCAAAGAGAATTCTCAGACAGGGAGCAAGGACCCGAGATGGTTAGATGACCGGCCGAAGTCAAGTTTATGGGCGTCTGACGAAATCCCCTACCGCAGGTGCGCGAGGCTTGGCTTCCACTAGACTCTCATCTATCTGCAAACTTCACGCTGCGTACCGCGCGCAGCACACGCGCGACTGTAGCCTTTGCTGTGTTCACTACCACTCGTGGACAGCTATTCGTCGAAGACTCTAGCTGCCATGACTAACAAGCCGCGCTCTCAGCAAAGCTCGGGCTCCGCCCCGGCCGAGGACAAACCCTCAAACCGACGCGCTCGCCGTAAAGAGAAACAGCAACAGAATGCCGAAGCAGGGCCCTCGGTATCGAGTACGCCTACCCTCCCCAAGGACGCGGAGGGCTCCAAACAAAACGCTCCAAACGGCGTTGCTGAACGCGCAGAAAGCTCGTTCGTGGAGGCAGATTTCATCGCATTCACGCATTCCGATTCCGAAGAAGCGGAGCCCGCGCAGGAAGACTGGCCGCCCGAGCGAGAGTTGGATAAAGGCAAGGGCAAGGTGCGAGGTAAGGAAAGGGAACGCGAGCGGCGGGGAGAACATGCGGGACGAAAGCGGAAGGTTGAGGAAGTGGATTTCGACGACGGGTATACCAACAAGAAGCAGCGCGTCGCCGCGGCCTCGCGCAAAGCTCCGTGGGCGCAAGATGTAGACTGGGAAAGTTGCGCGAATGTGGCAGAAGCGTACGCATATAACGAGGTTTAACGTCAATTTACACTGACGCTTTGGATGTAGTCTGCATAACGAGGTCGAGGCGTTCGTAAACTACATCTCCCCGACGCCTGTCGAGGACGAGGTCCGCTCGCTCGTTGTGGCATTTATTTCGCAAGCGGTGGTCAAGGCCTACCCTGATGCGCAAGTGCTACCTTTCGGGAGTTATGAAACGAAGCTCTATCTGCCGTTGGGGTACGTCCCAACTCCACTAAATTATATGGAGGGAGGATCTCACTCACTTTATGCAGAGATATTGATCTTGTAATATACTCAAATTCTATGGCGCGTATGGACAAGATCTCCGTCCTCCATTCCCTCGCGAACATCATGAAGCGTTCTGGTATCACAGACCGCGTTACGATCATTGGGAAAGCGAAAGTCCCAATCATCAAATTCGTGACGACGCACGGCCGCTTTCCCGTCGACATCAGCATAAACCAGGGGAATGGTGTAAGCGCAGGGAAGATGGTCAAGCAGTTCCTCGAGGAGCTGCCCGCGCTCCGAAGCCTCGTTCTGATTATCAAGTCGTTCCTAAGCCAGCGGAGCATGAACGAGGTCTTTACTGGCGGTCTAGGGAGCTACAGCATAGTGTGCCTGGCTATCAGCTTTCTACAGATGCATCCAAAGGTTCGGCGAGGGGAGATTGATCCGTCGAAGAACCTGGGTGTCCTGGTCATGGAGTTCTTTGAGCTTTACGGCTGGTACTTCAACTATCAGGAGGTCGGGATCTCCATCCGGGACGGTGGTTCGTATTTCAACAAAGCACAACGAGGTTGGTGCGACTTCGGGCAGCAAAGGTTGTTGTCCATAGAGGATCCCGGTGACCCCAGTAAGCGTTGCACCTCCCGCATCGCCATCTGAATTTGACATCCTGTTCGTGATCACAGCAAATGATATTTCGCGAGGTTCGTACAACATCACCAAAGTGCGCACGACGCTGGCAGGAGCACACGGAATAATGACCGCAGCCGCGTACGCTCAGGCCACGATCATTAGTGCACGGAGGGAAGGACGGACCGTGCGTTTGCGCCCAGCTCCCGAGCCCGAAGACATGAGTATTCTCGCGAGTGTTATGGGAGTGACGCAGGAGGTGAGTGCAGCCAGAGGCCTGGAGTGTGGCCATCAGCATTGACCATCAGCCGCAGACTATCAACCATCGCAGGTTGGTACAGGAGGTATACGACCGTCAGGTCCTGCATCGCATGTTGGGCATCACGCCCAAAACGTTGTCGTTGGCAACCCCCAAGCCTGAGCCGAACGGGAAGAAATCGTCGCGCGCGGCGGAGAAGGCGAGCATCAAGTCGGCATGGGGCGAAGCCGACATGGAGCCGGAGACCGAGGACGAGACCGAGGACGCCAGAGACGCGGTTGAAAGCCGATACGAGATCGACAGCCGGCGGCAACCACCGAAGAAACGCCGACGTACTGGAACACGTACCGGCCAAGACGTGACGGTACCAACGGTATATACAACGGACGATGAAGACCCATACGACGACTACTCTTTCAACCGCCAGGAAGACGGGATATCGGAAGAGGAGAGAGAATACGACCTTTCGGCGTTGGGTGAGGGCCAGACTAGCAGCGCACGTTCAGGTCCATCAAGTACGGCGACGGCTAATAAGAGGTCGTACTGGTTGTCGAAGGCTACGGCAGGTGACGTCGACGAGTGATTTTGTATATGGCGGTGTCGACGGTTCAATTCCTATCGTCGCGCCTTCGACAGAACGAGGAATTCGGGCCCTTCCAAGGCTCCATCTGATGATTGTGTCTTCAAGCTACCGGCGGCGCCTCATGAACACTTACCCATGCGCGGGGTCGATGGCTGCGAAGGCATGGCACAGGGTCCATCCTGTTCGGTGTACGAGAATGTGTCTGGGATCTGTCTTGGGTTGAAGCCAAAACAGACCGATAGATATCTCCAACATCCCGTGCACGTGCCTGCGTTGTTTGTGGCTCAGCTGCATGTTCACTGCATACACGTTTATGGTAGCATCGCCCGGGTTGGTGACCCCGCCTCCGTCATTCTTAGAGGCCGGCTTCTACCTGGACGTATTCTGTCGAGCATGTCGGGGATGTATGAATGACGTTCTTGAGAAGGCTGACGGCGTTGATGCGCATCCTGCCTGGCCGCGAAAGGTGCTGTTACGCTGGATGGATTGCTAAGAAACCGAGGGACATTGATCCGTGCTGGGGGCAAGGCGGTGAGTATGTGTGATTGACGGAAAGCTGAGACGGGCGGCCAGGCGGGGATGGTGGCACGCGAGCGGGCGGCAGCAATCAGAGTGGTTGATGCCTTCGGAAAGTTGGCGCGGTCCTGAGCCCGACGCTCTCTACACTCGTTCATCACTTCCACCATCATCCTCCCCGTCGTTCTTCCAGCTCGACGAGCAGGCCATCGCAGTCGCGGGTCGCTCGTGGTCGTCGTCGTTGTTCTCCCTTTCGTTGCCTTAATTGCCTTCGTTCTTTCAATGTACGTCTCCGTCCACGTTCACCGCACTCACCCCGCCCCGTTTGAGTCTCACCCTCCGGCTCCGGCCGCTCAGGACCTCCACCAGAGCCCCCATTCCGCCCGTCGACCTCAAGGCCCGCATTGCCGCATTCCAGGAACAACAGAAAGCCAATGCAGCCAAGCAGAACGCCTCATCTACGTCCACAGCTCTCCCGAAGCCCTCTACATCGGCAGGGAACACGAACCTCCGCGATCGTATAGCCTCATTCGAGAAGCAGGGTGCCGTACCTGCTCCCAAGGGCCGTTTCGGCTTTGCGCCTATCCCACAGCAAGACGAGGCCGCCCCGCCGAAACGTCACGGAGAGCTTTACGGTAACCGTATTCCCGGTCTCTCCCGTCCCCACATCCCCGTCCCCTCGAGCACTAAGGATAATAAGAGGAGCTCTTCCAAACCCCGCGATGCGACACGCCTCGAGCTAGAACGTTATGCTACGTCGCCCAGTCCTCCCGGCTCGCCATTCCTACATGCCGAGGCCGGCGACTCAGCGGAAGACGTACTTTCTGAGGACCAGACCTCTGCCGACACTCCCTCCGGCGCGGGTCAAGAACAGGCTCAATTGGATGCTACTACCCCGCTTCTTTCTCCTCCTATCGTCGACGATCCTGTACGCGAAGCTCTGCTAGAGGAGGAAGGACGGCCAGCAGAGGCTGATGCCCCGGGCACTACAGCGGAAACAGATGCGAATGCAGCGGCAAATGATGAGCAGCCTCCCCCTCCTTCAGTCGTGATTTCTCCCTCCGAGCCCGCAGTGACTGAGACGCCCCCTCCTGCTAGAGGCTTAGAGCTGACGACTGGCTCTGAAGAGCTTGGTTCTATCTCATATTCCGCCGATACGCCCGCCGACAAGAACGTCTCTGAGGAGGTATCGGTGACTTCGGAGCAGCCTTCGGTAGCAGTTCATCCATCTGAAGACGATCCTGCGGCCATGGACGCAGCGGTTCAGGCCATGATTGAGCAGCTCGACAGGGCAACTCAGTCGGGAGAGGCTGGCGCAGTCGTCGTACCTGCCGAGACGCTGGAGACGCTCGCGGCGCTTGGCTCAGACCAGCAGAAATCTGTGCAGGACATGCTTGATCAATTGCTACTCCAGCAAGATGCCCTCGACATCGCGACGCCTGTCAAGCAACGGTTCTCGCTCAACGGCCAGCTCTCCTCTCAGGCGGTGCTCGATTACCTTGCGCAGCAGAGCACTCTCACGAACGCGGATCCGGTTACACCCCCACGCCCTGTGGGGGCTCCCAAGAATGATGCCCCCGCGTCCCAGTCTGCCCAGTTCCTGTCTCCCAACTCGACATACTCGGCGGATAGCCCTGTCGGCAGTGACGAGCCTCTTTCTCCTGCTAGTGACATTTACTCCGCTTACTATGCTGTGACGCCTGCAACGACCCACGAGAAGTTCCATCGCGCCCTCCCTTCCATCCCCGAAGCCCCCGACTCCCCTGTTGTACTCAAGGGGGTTCGAAGGGGTACCTTCGGCGCAGAAGCTGATGACCTCTCCGTCGGAAGCTCAGCGCCAACATCAGCGCCTCTTCAAACCCCAAGTGAGGATGGCGCCTTCGCTCCTCAGCAGGCCGCGAAGAACGATACCCATGAGAGTGTCACTCCCGGCGACGTGATGGTGAGGATCGCTGGCACACCTCCGCGAGTGATGTCTCCACCGCTCTCGGTTGTCATCCCACAGCCGGTAATAGCAAAGCCTGTTCAGCCGCCTGTCAAGGTGGAAGAACCTTCGGCACCCAAAGTACCCGAGAATATCGTTCGCGATGTGCCCCCTCGCCCCCCCTCCCCTCCTGCTGTGCGCTCTACCCTCGCTCCCGGCCCCCACTCCGCGAGTGGTTCCTCTTCGTCTTCTCCCGCTTCAGTATATTCGCCCAACTCCACATATTCCGGGGACGGTACATCACCTTCCTCGAATGGTAGGGTGTCCAGGAAGCCATCTGCGCGCTATTCATCCCGATCGCGTCAACTCTCCCCCGCCCCACCAAGCGCACCTTATGAGGAGCCGGAGCTCACGCCCATCGAGGGTCCGAAGAGCTTCCGCGCCGTCGTACACGGAAAGGTCGTAGAGGGCAAGAGCCGTCCAGTCAGCGTGAACATCCAGCAATACCCTGATCTTCCCTCCCCGTCGCCGTTGAACGCAACCGGGATGAGTGACTTGGCCGCCCTACTCGCCGACGCGGTCGTTTTCGAGAAGCAACTCGCAGATGTACGTTCTCCAGCCAAGAAATCGCGTGCGGGTCCCTACTCTACAACAAGCGCACCTCCTGCCGCCAGCCGCTCAGGCTCGGAAAGACCTAAGCCTACTCAGGAGCTACCGGAGTCGCCAGAAGACCAAGATGCCTTCGCGCGCATGTCGCAGGACCGCAGTACTGCTTCTCGAACTTCGCGTCCCAGCGGCCGCCCACTTCCCGAGCACCCCCGGCCCTCGTCACGGCCGCCGTCGCGACCCTCCGCCGACCGCACCATCGAGCGAAAACCCTCGCGGCCTTCTCTGGACCGGGTGCCGTCAAGGCCATCGCTCGACCAGTCGACGATGCCACGGCCGTCGACCGATAGCAACGCCTCTTCTCGGCCGCAACTTCAGCCGATGTTCCTGACCGCCGACCCGAACGCAGTCCGCGTCCCCCTTCCACCCAGGCCCAAGAGCGCCATGGCGCGTACCTCACCCTCCTCTCGGGAGCAGTCCGGCACGCCGCCGCCGCCTCTGCCACCGAAGAGCCCCCCGCGGACGGGCTACCTGACCAACCTGCTGTCGCGCGCGAAGAGCTCGAGTAGTCTACGGCCATCGGGCGCAGACTCGCGCGACAGCGTCGGCTCGTCTTCGGAGGACTCAGCGATGGTGTCCACGCCCCCGACGCCGCCGTACGATATGGCCAGCGAGACGGGCTCTATCAGGAGCTCGCGCATGTTCAAGAATAGTTTCTCGCGCGCGTCGAATTTTGCGGATAGGCTGCTCCACAGGAAAGAAGGGAGCAATCAGGGACTCGACGTGGCCATTGCGTCTGGGGGTGAGTCGGATGTGCGTCTTCTGCGTTACAGTGTTAGCTAACGTCCGCTCTCAGACGACGACGATAGCCAAGGCGGTTCGCAACGCGCTCTTCCTCGCCCCCCGCGCCCCCTTCCTCTACCACCCCCGGGCATGCCCCCCAGTGGGAGTCTTCCGCCTGTCCCCGGCAACTCTGCCCCAAATTCCAATAGTTTGGCTCCTGTGCCCCCAGGTCAGCCTCAGCTTTCCCGTCGGTCTTCGTGGAAGTCCCTTGCGAGTGTGTCTACAACTGGCATCTCAGAGGCTCTTGACACCGCCGGTCTCTACGACTCCTTCCCCAATGTCCCCGAGACCGCCCCAGCACTACCTGTGCCCGCGCCCCCACGGACTAGCGGCGGTCTACCATCCAGACCCGCCGCATATACCTCACCGCGTCCCGCACCCCTCCCTCCGCTCCCTCCACCGAACCAACCACTGCCCCCTCCTCCATCCCATCCCCTTCCTGCGCCTCCCCGCGGTGCGTCGCATAGCGCGATGGGAGGCAGGCCAGGCCTGCCTGCGAACCCCGCAAGCCGGACAAAGACGCTGCCATCGCGCCCTAGGGTCGGGACGCCACCCCAGCAGCTGCGCTCGGGGATGATATGATACGATCCATTATCTATTTGCTCCATCTCCATCTCCACCCGCCACCTCTTCTTTCGGTCCTGGTCTCTCATTCCCGTCGCCATAGTCAGGATGTGTCCGCTCTATCTATCTTAAACCTCGTTCATTCTCAGTTTTTTTTTGGATTACGGCCCGCTGCTGATCATGACCGCCTCTCGCCCGCCCGTGTACATCGCCGACGTCGCTCTCGAGCTCTCTCCCACATCACCACCACCTCCACCACCACCATTACCGCCTGCATCATCGCAACATACATCTGGAATCGTACTGCCTCGTAATAGATACCATCGCTGCATGCGCCTCGTGCGCCTATAACTGGCTCCCGCTCTTGTAGGTAATCAGGCCCGCGACGCCTGCGAATGGTATACATTGAACAGACTACCGAGAATGGTATGATTGCCAGCCCAGACAGAACGCAGACGGTAACTAAACCCCATTGCCGTATTGAAGCTCCAGGATTTCTCGGTTATGCTAGTGCGCGTTGCACGACATATCTTGACATCATAACATTGCTTGTAAACATAATACATAACGACGCTGCTACTCCGCGTCAGCATACAGGCAGCGATACACGAGATACCAGAGTACGTAAGGTTAGTATGTTTGCTCCTGAAAATAATATAACGAGAAGACACCGATCATGACGATCATGACCTAGCGGAGGTGCCACGGCGAGACTTGGGCTTCCCCTGAGGCTCTTCGGCATTGACAGTATCCGACGATGCACGGCCAGTGGATTCGCGGCGTTGCACGACGGCGGTAGAGCGCGAGCGCGAGCGATGTTCTACCTCAGGGGATCCTTCGTCTCTGATTTCATCGGGCATCTTACGTGCTTGCGCGAAGAAGAGCTTGGCATCACGATCGCAGATGTTCTGGATGTAGTAGATGTTGCCTATATGCGCGGCTGTCAGAGACACTAAGGCCGGACGGGTTGGTGAACTTACCTCGGGGCACCATGAACATTCCTCCAGTCGAGAGCACGAAGTTGCTCTGGTGTACAGCGAACTTAACCGCACCCTGAATAACGTAGAAAACCTGCATTATGTTGAGTAACGTTCGGATCAGAGTGAAACTATGCACGTACGAAGGTATTGTCCTTCGTGCCTTTAGTCGGCTTCGTAGAGTTGGGCGGAATAATAAGCTGCCCAGCGGCAAGGAAGTCGCCGTCACCAAAGATCTTCTGGAAGTAGAAGGCTCCCTGCCCAGCCGCCTTGGGCGCAACCATCTTCGCGGTGAACGCAACGCCTGCATATCCAACGTCTCATTGACACGCCTGGGTGTATTGCGAACTTCAAAAACTCACGGCGCGAAACCTCCCTGCCATCCTCGCCGAATTCCAAGACGTTACAATATGGATCGGTCTCGTCGTCCCAGCCCTCTTCAGGGTCATACACCACCACTTGTTGAACCTCCGGCTCGACGGTTTGGCTCTTCTTGCGGTGTCCGCCCTTTCTGCGTTTTGCACCCAAAGGTTCTGGCTTGATTTGAGGGATGCGATGGATCTCCTTGATACTTGGCACCAGACTAGTTCCCGATTCTCGACGCCCATACACCACCTTCTCCAGTCTCCACCAAGCAAGAGGTGAATATCGTAGGCGTTTGCTGCGCCGTAGACCATCCGAGTTGGGATCGTCTGGGGTTACTACGGACGTGGTTATGTTTAGGGTGTCAACGGTACACATCATGCACGTACGTTCGCGTAAGACGACCTTCTTTCGTGGTTGTGGTTTCTCTCGAGGCTTAGTGGGATTTTCCTTTCCCGAGACCTTGGGCGCAGCCTCTTTGCCCTTCTTCCCCCTCCTGCTTGGAGGTTCCTCCTCCCCTTCGTCTTCCTCGAGAAGCTCCTGCTCTACTTCCTGGAGCCCTTGCTCTATCTCAGGCTCCATGTCGTCCTCTGGCGGTGGTGGAGATAAGTAGCTCGCACGCTGCTTGCCGCGAGCTTTTGCGCTTGGTGACCGGTCATAATCTATCTCCTCTTCTACCTTGGCCTCTTCATCTGTTTCTTGCTCTATTTGCGCGAAGGTGGTCCGCCGCGATGATGCCTGTGCCGTTCGGGGAGTAATAGTGATGTCCCGTGGATCATCATCCTGGTCGTCCATGTTGTTGCCGTAGTCGCCATAGTCGAGAGCGCCTCCGCCGGC
This sequence comes from Trametes meyenii, assembly GCA_022606255.1. Taxonomy (NCBI): domain Eukaryota; kingdom Fungi; phylum Basidiomycota; class Agaricomycetes; order Polyporales; family Polyporaceae; genus Trametes; species Trametes meyenii. The sequence goes on along the minus strand of JABYQG010000005.1, from coordinate 1,966,324 downwards.
CGAGTCGGAATCAGAGTCTTCCTGGAGAACGGTGGAATGTGACAGGCGTGAAGGCCCCGGAGAGCGGATGCTACGATTATGCGGCAATGACTTCCTGGTGCTGGCCGCGTAGGAGGGAGATGCGCGAGGAGAGGGAACTTCGTCGAAATCGACATCCGAGGTATGTGCGACCGGACGGGAGGATGACCCTACGCGTTGAACGCTCGACGTAATCTGCTTAGCCCGTGTATGCGCGAAATATGCAGACGGGCTGTTAGGTATGCCTGGCGCAACGCGTCAGAAGGCGAAGGCGCGTGCAGTTTAGCTAGACTCACTGTCTTCGAGCTCCATGGACATCTCTCCGTCCACGTCGTCCTCCGGCTCCTCGTGCACGACTACTGGTGTCTTCGGCCCGCGTTTCTTGCGTACGACCTGTGGCCTCAGTGGCGTGCGGTTATCCGCCTGACTCATGACCTTCTCAAACGGCTCGAAGTCGTCGGACATGCGCTCGACATAGCCAACCGCGATACCGGTCTTCTTGCCATGTTGGAAGTCGTCAGCGCGATATGGGATGTACTTCTGTGGACCACGGCGTAAGTTTCCGAGACTGCTCTTGCGTGCAGAGGCCGGCATGGGGGCAGAGTGCAAGGAAGCAGAGGCGAGAGCGTTGCAGCCACAGCCGGATAGGGAAAGCGTCTGAACCACTCCATTGTTTGGCTCGGTTTATCAAAGTACTTGGCTGACTGCCTATTTTGGATACAACAATATCCGCCGCTTTAAATTCAAAGCGCCAGACGACCTGTACCGTACGAACACTCGGAACACTCAGTGAGCTGGCTTCTCACCGAAGCATTAGCATTGAGAACCACAGTACTCTCTCTCGTCACATATTTTACGTGGAATTTCTGTCAGTTAATGCGGTCAATTCACGCATTCAACTAAGGCTACGAGTCAACAAGTTGTTATGATAACGCTGTGTTGAAGCTGTCGAGCTTACAACCAACAGGTTATAAATAACAAGATCAGATTGTCCTAAGTAGTACAAGAGTAAGCCGAGGTAAAACAAGGAGATCGAAGCTGGGGCTGCTGAGCGGCGCCCCCTGGGTTTATATACTATGGGGAGGAAGCTTAGTAAGCGATGGCACTAGTCCATAAAGGGTAGGCATGAGGTGTCGCTGATGTGGCAGCGACGTGGCAAGTCCGAAATAGGAAGGCATGACGTGTCGCTGACGTGGCAGCGACGTGACGAGTCCAAAAAGGGAGACAAGTCCGAATAAGGAAGTGGTGACGTGTCGTCGACGTGTCGACGACGTGTCAGAGCACGCTGCGCTGAGTATGTCCGTAAATAGACAAGCCTAATACCGTGATAAAGAAAGAGACGAGAAACGAGGCGACGCATAGCTCCAAGGCGGTGTAACCGCCTCGCGACAACCGGTCAATGTCAGTACGGTCCGAAAATGATAACATTACCCCCCCCTCAAGCCTGTCCGTCCTCGGACATGGATCCGTCGGCGTCCGACCCGTCGCGCCGCCGCACGGCGGCGTGGTAGACGACGATGTCCTGATGCGTCGTCGCAGCCTCCTCAGTCCAAAGCCAGATGGACTGTAGGGCGGGGGTGAGTCAAAACTCGCCGTTTCCGGGGTCCCGCAGGGTGAGACGAAACATACCCAGCTCCAGATGGAGCGGGTCGCGCACCACGATGAGGTCGTCGTCGACGAAGCGGCCTACCATGGCCGGGCGCCCTTCCTCGGCGAGTCGCCGAAGCAGGTCCAGCGCGGGCTGGCTGCTGGCCGTCCACTCGTTGCTGTCGAGGAGCCGCAAGAACGCGCCGCCGTCAGGGAGGTCGGGGCGGATAGGGAGGAATTGAACGTCCTCGAGCGGGGGTAGGGAGTCGGGGGTGTTAGGCCGTGTCGGGGGAGCCTCGTCGAGTTGCTGTGTGAGAGCGGCGTTGATGGCTGCCGCGAGCTGGGGGTCGCCCTCGAACTCCTCGCCGTTCACCAGGTCGTCGGCGATGACCTGTCCCGGGGTCCGGGGTGGGCGGCCGGGGGGAGTGTTGGGCATGTCCTGGTATTCGAGGGGGTCCTCGGCGATGATGTTGAGGATTTCGCGTAGCGCCGGGGGGGGTGTGTCGACGAGCTCCTCGTCGTGGCCGGGGGGCGTGATGTCGCGGAGAGGGGAGCGTGCTGGGGGGATGTTTTCGGCGTTGCTCTGGTCGTCGCCGTTGTCGTCGGGCGGGTTGGCGCGGCCACGTACCTCTACCCGGACGTGCTCTGTGTCGACCGCGGCCAGGTTCTCCCAGCTCCCTGTGGGCGCGCCCCAGCCCGCATCCGCTAGGGGGGCCTCGGGCACCGACACTGTTAGGCGGTCCCAGACGTCCCTCTCGTGGTGGCCATTGAGGGACATCCGATAGTCGGATCGGGTGGGCCCGTCGAAGGCGGGGTTGGGGCCGAACCAGGCCGGCGGAGGGGGTGGCGGTACCAGACGAGTGAAAATCCCATTCTGCCAGGTGTGCGAGACGACGCGCCCGAGCGCCGCATCAGCGAGCCTGAGCGTACGGATGCGCGCGGCGTCGAGCGCGGCCCGAGCTTCCAGATGGAAGTGCTGGTCCGTCCCCGGGTTCGCCCAGATGAACTTGGCGAGGACGGCGAGGGCGACGTTGATGTCGGCCGTCGCTCGGTAACAGTCCGCCCAGTTCACCAGCCCCGGCTGGATCATCCCGAGAGCCGCATTCCCGGGGGCTCGTAGATCCGGCTGGAGTAGAGTCCAGCCGATGCGGTCGGCGACAGTCCCGTCGGTGTACGAGGCGATCGGGATGCGGGGAAGGTGGTCGAAGGAGACTCACTGGGAGAGGATCGACTCGATCGTCGGCACGTGTGGGAGTCCAGCCAAGACGTCGTAGGGCGGGACCGGTGTCGGGGAGGAGGGTATGGTTGAAGAAGGTGAAGGGGAGCGGGTAGCCTGGGATGTGGATCGTGGCGTAGCGGGGGTCGGTGCGAGGGTCGGTTGGGAGGTCGGAGCTGTCGGAGGGGTGGTCGGGGCTGCCTGGGAGGTCGAGGATGTCGTTGGCGGGGTAGCGGAGGCCGCCGAGATCTCCTGAGCCAATGGCGAGGGGCGTACCGGTCGATAGGACCGGCCTGAGCTGCTGCCCGGGCGTCCCGTGTCCATGTGCGTCAAGCGGGGGGAGCTCCGGGTCTGGTGAGAGTGGCAGGAGCGGGGCATCGTCGATAGAGAGGAGGTCGAGGGGGAGAGCGTCGAGGAAATCCAGAGTGAAGAAAGGGAAGAGAGCGAGAGAGAGGAGAGGCCGGAACCGGGGGATTAGGCCATCTTGTGGCGCTTTTTATAAGTAGAGAGGATTGCTTGTGCGTGTTTGAGGTCTTTTTCTCGAAGCCATTCGTTTTCATGACTCGGCCGGCCTTTCCAGGTCACCAGGTATTGGATGCCGCCTCGTGCCGGCTTCCTGTGGTTAATTATAGTCTCGACTTCCCATTCTTCCGCACCTTCTACTATTTCCGGGGGTGGTGCCACGTAGTTGGGCCCATGTTCCGGGGTGGTGCGATAATGAGTAATCAATGAGGTGTGGAATACGGGGTGGACCCTCCATGAGGCTGGAAGTTTGAGTTTGACCGTGGCCGGGCCCATGACTTGGTCGATGACAAAGGGTCCTTCCCTCTTGGGCGCAAGTTTCCGATTTGGGTATGGCAGTGCGAGGTTAGTAGCTTCCAGGAAGACCTTGTCGCCCTTCTTGAAGACCACGTTGCCCGCGGCTCTTCGTTTAGCCATTATTGCCGCGGCCTTAGTGTGGGCGGCCAGTGCGTTTTCGCGCCATTCTTGGAGTTTTCCCAGTCGTTCCTCCGTACTCGGGTGTTTCGGCCTCGGGAGAACCGTTCCGAGGGCGCGTGGTTGGTAACCCATGAGGAGTTCGAAGGGGCTTTTCCCAGTGACTGAATGGGTTCGCTGGTTATGGGCAAATTTGAACTGCGCAAGAAGCGTGCTCCATGTGTCGGGGTAGTTTCCGCAGTAGATGCACAGCGCAACTTCTAGTTCTTGGATGGTTCTTTCGGATTGCCCGTCAGTCTGGGGGTGGTGTGCCGTACTGAGTGATTGCTTAATTCCCAGTAGCTTATTCAGCTCCTGGAATGCTTTCGAGATGAATTGGGGTCCTCGGTCTGAGATGACTCTATCCGGTAGTCCAAACCGGCTGTATACGTCCTCCACTAGGAGATGCGCGGTGTCCATTGCGCTTGTTTCCTTCGTACATGGGGAGAGTATGATCGCCTTGGAGACATCGTGGTCTACTACCACCTGGATCGCATCGAAGCCATTTGACGTGGGTAGTCCTGTTACATAGTCCATGGTGATGGTGCTGAATGGTCGGGGGTTGCCTAGGTGTGGCACTGGGAGTAGGCCTGGATCTGTGGGATGTGTGTTTACTTTGGTGGTTTGGCAGGTGGCGCATCCTTTGACGTATTGGGTTACGAAGTGTCGCATGCCTGGCCACCAGTATTCCCTTGACACCAGCTCCCATGTTTTCTGGATTCCAGGGTGTCCCATGACGGGCGGGTCGTGGTGGTTTCGTACTACTTCCCGGCGTAGGTCCTCCTCCGGGGGAACGTATACTTTTCCTTTGAAGAGTACGATTCCGTCGTCCATTGCCCAGTCCTCCTTTCATCCGATAGTGGGGTCCTTCTTTAGATGCCAGGCTCCGTTGAGCGACTCCATGACGGTTTTGTCCCTGGAGGTTGTGTCCCGTATTCGTTCTTGGAGTTCTACGTGTACTGCTTTGGCGAACATGTCTTCCGTGAGCATGGTGACGTCCTCATTGTCGTGTAGCCCTGTGTCGTGGTCCGACCTTCACGATAGTGCGTCTGCTTGGACCAGCGTCTTGCCTGGTTGGTGGACCAGTTTGTAGTTGAACTGGGACAGGAACAGGCTCCAGCGCGCTTGCCTTCGGTTCAGCTTTTGCGCGCTGCGGAAGTAGGTGAGGTTTTTGTGGTCTGACAGGATTTCCACAGGTTCTGCTGCTCCATCGATGTAATGTCGCCATGCTTCCAGTGCTCGGATGATTGCCAAAAGCTCTCTGTCGTAGATCTGGTAGTTGCGTTCGGCTTCCGTGAAAGATTTTGACAGGTAGGCACACGGGTGCCACAATCCATCCCCCCCTTTTTGTCGCAAAACTGCCCCAGTTGCGACCTTGGATGCATCGCATTCGATTTGGAAGGGTTTAGCGGGGTCGGGTGTTACTAGGATTGGTGCCTCCATGAATCGTTTCTTCAAAATGAGGAAGGCGTCATTGCATTCTTTGGTCCATTCCCAGCGTGTATCCTTCCGAGTGAGGTTGTTCAAGGGCTTCGCGATGTCCGAGTATCCTCGTATGAATCGGCGATAGAAATTGGCGAAGCCCAAGAAGCTTTGCACTTGTCATACTGTGGTTGGTGTTTGCCATTCGCGGAGACCTTCCAGTTTGATTGGGTCCATCGAGATTTCGCCTGGTCGTATTATGGCGCCCAGGAATTCGACTTCTTGTTTGTCGAATTCGCATTTCTCGCCCTTCAGGTACAGATCGTGTTCTTGCAGTCGCTGTACTACAAGGCGTGTCCGGTTTCGCAGGTCGGCCAGGTTGTCGGAGAAGATTAGGATGTCGTCCATGTAGATTACGATCCATCCTTCCATGAGGTAGTCCTTGAAGATGTCGTTCATCATGGCCTGGAAGGTAGCGGGCGCGTTGCACAGGCCAAAGAACATGACAGTAGGTTCGAAAAGGCCTCGTGCGGTCTTGAAAGCTGCCTTCCATTGGTCGCCCTCCTTGATCCGAACATTGTTATACCCTGCCCGTACGTCGAGTTTGGTGAAATACTTCGCTCCTGCTAGCTTGTCGAATAGGTCGGAGATGAGGGGCAGGGGATAGGTGTTCCGGACAGTTCCTTCATTCAGGTACCGGTAGTCTTGTACCGGTCGTAGAGAGCCATCCTTTTTCTTCACGAAGAATAGTGGGGACGCCATGGGGGACTTTGAGGGTCGCAGGTAGCCTTTGGCCAGGTTTTCGTCTATGAACTTGTCCAACTCCTCCCTTTCGCGTATTGACAAGGGAATGATCTTGCAATCCTTCAGGGTAAAGTTCGGTTTCAGGTCAATGGCATGGTCCCAGGGGCGTGGAAGCGGCATTCGCTCTGCTGACTTCTTCTCGAAAACTGGTCGTAAGTCCTGTAGGTAGTCCGGAAGGATTTCGTCCAACGTCTTGACCGGTTTGCCTTCATTGGCCTGGACCGCTAGGTTCGTAGACATGGTGGCGCGTCGTACCGCTGGGTCCTCGTGGCTCTGGTTCCATAGGTTGGTTAGTGCTACGTTAGGTGGTCGGTCCCATCGATCGTCATTGTCGGGGTCTTCCGCAAGTTTTCCAATGTATTGTGCGACTGCCTCTGCATCCTGGACCTCTCCCGGAGGCAGTCCCCACATGGGGATGTTTGGTGGCGGATCATGTTTGGACTGATACTCCTTGATGGCTTGCTGCTTCTTGATGACCTTGGGGTCGAAATTGAAGTGCCCGGTTAGCCAGTCAACCTTGGGGTTGTATCGTCGAATCCAAGGCATGCCCAGAATGGCATCGTCGCGTCCCAGATCGGCAACGTAGAAGTTGGTTGGCAAGGGATGTCCTCGGACAACAAAGTTTGCTTCAACTCGGTGGGTGACTGATCCGATCGTGTTGACACTGTCATCGGCGTTGCGGAAGCGGATTTCTTTTGGTAGTCGGACGGTTGGCAGGTTATAACGTTCCACGATTCGTCGATTGATGATGGTGGCATCTGCACCTGAATCGAAAAGGGCGCGGATTCCGACGACTTTGGGTCCACACTCGACATAGCCAGGGAGGAGATAAGCAAGTCTTCGTTGCTGTCCCAGGGTTACAAACGAGATAGTATAGTCCCAAGTCTTGGAGGGTGCTGGCGTCGGAGCGGCCCCTCCATTCAAAAATCCTGTCCAATGTCCATGCCAATAGCGTTTAGTCCGATGTCCGATTCAGTGTCCTCCTCAACTTCCTCGATGCGGTTGTCGTCTTCTTCGACAGCCCGCGTCTTCGGATCCTTGTGAGGCTTCGCGGGGCATTTGGCCGCACGGTGGCCTACCTCGCGGCAGTAAAAGCAGCGATTCTGTTTGATGAGCTCTTGCTTGGTCTTGTCGTCTAATTTTCCGGTATTGATTGCGCGTACGGAGGCGTCCTTGCCTTTAGGCGTGTTCCGTGTCTTCCTTTGTCGACCCTGCGAGGCGTCGACTTCGCGGTTGAGGAGATAGGCCCGGTTGAGCTGAATGGCTCGGTCCATGAGCTCATCCATATTGGTCGGCTGCGGGTATGTGAGGGCGATCTTGTCCCGGAGGAAACCCGGTAGCTTGGAGTTGTACCAGGCCATCTGCGCGTGGTCTTCCATGATTTGTCCTTTGATGAAGAGCCGAAGGATCTTGGCATTGAACTGATCCAACGGTTCTGAAGAGTTGTAGCGCAGGGTGGCCAGCTGGGTGGCTGCGGTCTGTACCGGGTCTTGTTCTCCGAACACCATGAGGAAGTCCTCGCGGAAGCGTTGCCAGGTCCCGAAGCCTCGAAGGTTGTTGTTGTTGTCTAGCAGCTGGGCTGCGTCGACTCGTGCTTCAGCCCACCACCGAGCGTCGTCTCGGAGGTAGGATAGAGCCGTGACAACTCTGGCTTCGTCCGTGGGGTAGTCCTGGGGCCGGCTTTGGAACAGGAGGTAGAGGTCGGTGAGGAACTCGTTGGCCTTAGCTCTGTTCCCGGTGAACACCTCGGGTTCCTTGACCTTGGCCTTGTGTCCGGCGGGTACTTGAGCTCCTATTCCTGGGAGTGCAGCTCCTGCCAGTTGTCCTCCTCCCGGTGGTCCTCCTCCCCCACCTGGGGGTCCTCCTCCTCCTCCGCCTGGTGGGCCTCCTCCACCTGGTGGGCCTCCTCCGCCTGGTCCGCCTGGTCCTCCTCCTCCGCCTGGTGGGCCTCCTCCTGGGGGTCCTCCTCCGCCGGGCTGTCCTCCTCCTGGCTCGTCTTCATCGTCCGGAGGCGGCCCATTGCCTCCTCCCCCCGTTGGGAAGGCTGCGGTCTGGAACGCCTTCGCCCGGCTGATTACTAGTTGGGGTCCTTGGGATACCGACATGGATTCTGGTTCTGCTGGGTAGTCTGATTCGAATTCTATCCGCTGCTTGCCTTTAGCAGGGGGTGTATCAGGTTCTGATTCGCTTTCTGTTTCTGGCTCGGGCCACTGTGCGTGTGTAGCCGCGGGTCCAGAGGGTTCCGGTTCATCTTCGGGTTCTGCCCGCTGCTTGCCTTTAGCAGGGGGTGTCTCTGGGGTTGGTTCGCTTTCGAGTGAACTGCTGGCCTGGGGAACAGGGTCTGAAAAAAGTCCGATGGGTACGAGCGGGGAAGAAGTCGTTGAGGCGGGACTAGCGAGCTGGACTTGTCTTGAGGTCGTCACGGGCGATGCCTGTGCAGATACTAAGGGGTGCAGTGGGAATTCTCGGGCTACTTGGTCGGCCTTGCGAGGTGGTTGTTGGGTTGCGTTGCGTCGGGCAAGGGCTGCTCGCTTGTTCCGATTAGGGCACGGTTGGTACTGGCAAAGAAGTAGGTCCTTTCGTCCTAGGTCGTAGTTGTCCTTCTTGCTATTGATGTTAAAGTAGTGGTAAGCGTTGTAACAGGGCAATTCGGGGTCTCCTTGGTTCATGCGACGTCCTTAGTAAGGGTAGTAGTGAGGGATGGCGTGAAGATGGGGTGGGATCTCGGAGAACCACTCAATGATGAGGCTCTTCGCGGCTGTCTGGTTCCCAATCTTCTGTGCAATGTACGCGTGCACGGGGTCGCGAGGATGGAGAGTCTGGAGGAGTTCGTGGTTTATGCCGATTTGCTGTTCCAACCACTCGGAGAAGTGGAGAGCTCGTCGTTCCGGAGGTGGGTAAGGCGGTAGTCTGGCCAGACGATGGTATGCCTGGCTGAGGTGGTATGCGGCGTTCTGAATATGATAGAGTGCCTCGTGATTGACCGTCGGGTCTGTCTTGAACTCTTCGTATATGGCGCGCGCCAAGTTATGTCCTGTTCGTATCTTGTCCTTGAGATACTCGGTCGTGTCGTTAGGAGTATGGTCGGGTGACTCCTCGTTGTCAGCTATGTTTCCTGAGCTGGTTCCTTCAATGGGGTCTTCGAACGTCGCTTGGTTCCAGAAGATGTATTCGTCCAGCGAGGTAGATGGGTACGGGGTTGGGTTTCAGGGTCGTGGAATTGGGCTCGAGCAATCGTGCTCGTCCCTTGGACTGCTTTCCTCGTCGGTGATTCGAGTTGCCAGGGCGGGCAAGGTGCGTCGGATGAGGGCAGGTAGCCTTCGAGCTATCCTCCTCAGTCGGTGTGTCCCTACACCAGTGTTGGGTGGGGAGTCCAGAGCTTCGATCTAATGTTATGATAACGCTGTGTTGAAGCTGTCGAGCTTACAACCAACAGGTTATAAATAACAAGATCAGATTGTCCTAAGTAGTACAAGAGTAAGCCGAGGTAAAACAAGGAGATCGAAGCTGGGGCTGCTGAGCGGCGCCCCCTGGGTTTATATACTATGGGGAGGAAGCTTAGTAAGCGATGGCACTAGTCCATAAAGGGTAGGCATGAGGTGTCGCTGATGTGGCAGCGACGTGGCAAGTCCGAAATAGGAAGGCATGACGTGTCGCTGACGTGGCAGCGACGTGGCGAGTCCAAAAAGGGAGACGAGTCCGAATAAGGAAGTGGTGACGTGTCGTCGACGTGTCGACGACGTGTCAGAGCACGCTGCGCTGAGTATGTCCGTAAATAGACAAGCCTAATACCGTGATAAAGAAAGAGACGAGAAACGAGGCGACGCATAGCTCCAAGGCGGTGTAACCGCCTCGCGACAACCGGTCAATGTCAGTACGGTCCGAAAATGATAACACAAGTCATTAATCATTCTTCAAGCTAGTGTTTGCATCAGCTTCTAGAACCGTACAACTAGAAGTAGATTCACTCGCGAGTAAGTGGAACCGTATATGGCAAAGCCCGCATTTGCAATGGTTCAAGCTATCACCGCCATCGAAAGCGACAAACGCTTCAGAAATATAGCTCCTTTCACCGCGCGAGTCGCCCCTTCCCTAAACGCCTCCTCACTCGTATAGCCCGTGATCCTGTTGACCCAGCTCGGTGTTTCCACCACCGCGCCTGTGTTGCCCTCGACCCCGTCCACTCCCGTTTTCGCATCCTCTTCCGTTTCCCACTGTTCCACGATGGCCCACAGTGCCTCGTCCAGCTCCATCTGCAGTCTCCCATGCCGAAGTCCTACCACGTCTATCAAGCTCTTTCCCCGCACGAGCAGTGCCTGGTTCTGGTCGCTTTTGATCCATTCATGGTGCGCAGGCACGCTCAGCCACCCCGTCAGGATGTAGACGTTCGCATTGAACGTGTCCTCGAAGTAGTGTAAGGGATAGCCGGACCATGCCGCTTGTTGAGTGGACACAGCCGAGAAAAATGACTGTACCTCTGGAGAGATCCATACGAAGGGAGGGACGAGCTTGAGCGTGGCGATCTCGGTAACTGGCATGGTACGAAGTTTGAGCGTAGCCGTACGTCGTTACCCACAACCTGCTATTGGGAGGGGATTCAATCAGTGGAACAGAGGACGCGTCATCGATGCCGTGTCGTGCCGCAGTGGGCCTCACATGACATCGTTATGATACAATCGACATCACAGGTCCTTTCTTGCCCGGTCATGCAACGGGCATAATGTCTGGCTTATCTCTATCAAACGCCAGCGGCCTCAATTTGCGGGTTGGGGAGCAATAACGCTAATAGTATACCGTAAGCAAATCATCCGCAGAACACAACGTACACAAAATATCGCCTCCCTATCCATCCTAACATACATACGACAAGGCACGCCCTCAAAACTAAATCACTGGTCAGCCCGAGAATTTACTTCGATATATAAACACATCTCACCCTAATCTGGTATGACCCGCTCGCCTTCGTGAGGTATCGGACCCACTTCACGCTGTGGTAGTTGCTCTTCTCGAAGACCTTGAGGAAGCGTACGATGAGCCCGGAGGAAGTAAACATGAGAACTTGGAAGTCGACGTCGATGGGCGGCCGTGCCCAGACTTGACGGTGTGTCGTGCTCGTTAGCTTCGCCGTCCCGGAGAGCGTGACTTCCTGCCCGCCCTGTATTCGAGGAATCCTTCACGACGGTCACATCAGTCGAGCTTGCGTAACGCATATGACAAACGAACGCACTTCCAAACCACGACGTTCTCAGCTGGCACATACTTGGCCTTTCCAAGAGCGACTTTGCAATCAACGCTCGTGGTGTTCAGGGGCGTAGGTATCCGCACGATCACGTTCGTCGCCGAAAGCTTGTTGTTGAAGTTCGTCTTCACGGTCACCACGTAGGACACTTGCGTGGTGCCGATCTCGTTCACTGTGGGGATGACCCGGAGCGGGAGTTTGACATTTGTTGTCGATCGGTACCTAAGTAGATGGATGAGATACCCTCTTGGCCTTGAGACGAATGACTCACTTCATCAGCTCGAACTCTCCGTCGGGAGGGATGAAGCTAATCGTGCGACTGGAGTCGAATTCATCCAGCCGCACGCATTGGTGGAAACGACAATCATCAAGTTCGACGGCATCTCCACCAGAACTGCCGTTCTTGTCGATGACGAGTTTGTCGTTCAGACCAAATTTGCACTCGGGCGTCCCTGACAGGTATGCACGCATCAAGATGTGGCCGTCCACATCTGCACGCAATATTGTGCCTAGATGAATGCGTCTACGGTCAGAATACCAGTTTGGTGGGTCACATTAAGTACACTACCTTTCGCACTCATGCTCAGGTTCACTGTCTCGACAACATCGACGAAGGCCTCATTCTTCTTGTACTTGACGTCGCCCCTCCGCCAACTCGTCGAGCCAGTGGCTTGGGTGGTGATCTTGGAGGATTCCTCCTATGATATCATAACTTGAGCTCAAAATTCGCCTCAACGGGGTAGAAAGGGAGGTACCGCAGCAATATTAGACGAGACAACGCTCTCCGTAGTAATGTATGTCTTCAGGGTATCAGCTTCACTATTTTGGGGGTATCCAAAGTCGATGATCTCTGTCACGGAGTGGGCAAAGCATACCCCGGGTCTAGGTGATCGTGCGTACCGTCAATAAGCTCATAAATGAGTACAAAGTTGTTCTTCACGGCCTCCTCATCCACCTTCCCGAAGTAGGACTTGGCTATGGAGATGAAACGGTAGCAGAACTCAAATACTAGGGCGGCATTGGCGTTGCACCTGAGATATCGGAGGGAATTCGTTCCGGGGCGTCTGGAGTTGAAACAATATGGGATCACTCACTTGGTAACCGCGACCACATACAGGTTGTTCACGCGCACATGAAAGAAACTCGTTGAACCGAGGGTAATGATTGGGGACCGGACATCGCTATTCGAGACGACTTGTATCCTAAAAACGTCCGCTATAGAGCGCCTACATGGGTGAACACACAAATGAGTATTTTGCTTAACTATTTTGAGGATCATTGGAGGGCGCGTACTTCAAGTCCGTCCGGTAAAGGCGCGAGATGAGGACCTGTAATGATGCCGTGCTCTGAGTGCTTGCGTGCCACGCCGTAACTCATACGTGCGCACCTCGCCCTTCAAGTTGAAGATGAAGAATCCCTGAGCACATCGTCAAACCTTCGTCCACGTCGAATGTACGTTGAAGCACTCACGGAGATCATGATGGCCTGACGAGAGGAGGGCGGCGAGCTCGGTGAGGCTCGGTGCGCGTAGCGTTCTCCGCCTCCGTCGCCGATGGCCCTAGGCGCCCATAACGGGCATTACCACGTGGGAATAGGCAGCTAGACGAGGTTAGACGCTGGTCCTTGCCAAGCCCATGACCATGATTCAGTCTAACGACTTCGTCTCGCTCGTTCGAGGGCTACGACATACAGTGTTCGTCAGAATGTTTTGGGGTGCGTATGCTTTGAATTTGTTCGGATGAAAAAAAGAATATTGAGTCGTGCTCGTAACAGACGTGGGATCCAAATGTAATCGCCGCTCCGCCGCTCATGGGACTTTTACGATGTGTAGATCCCTTGCAATACAACCGACGTCTTCGCAAGAAAACGACTCTGTAGATCCTTCGAATACGTGCTATACAGCACACGGGTAAGTAAGGCATGTTTACTCGTAGCCAACGAGGTTTCGACAACGACCCCGAAGTCGATCACCGGACATATCCTCAAATTAGATGGTCAAAATGTGGCACTACGTGGTCTTTCTGCAGTTCGTCTGTTCGCTCGCCTTGCTGGTGGTCGTCTATACCCGGTCGAATTCGTATTGACCACGAGACCCTCCCCGACGCCCATACGCCCCGGCGGGCCTTGTGCTACCGCCCCCGACGGGCTTTTGTCGGGCCTTCTCTTCGATCGAGGACGAATAAAAGCGCATGGCCATGGAGCGGGGCACCGCGACTATTCCTCGCCACGAGCACTTCCCCGCTGGCGACAGGATCTGCTTGCATACGATACTGAGAAAATGTCGTTCTGGAAGGCTTTCTGTTGCCTCTCAGCCGCCTCCGTGGTCTCTGCTGAGCTTACTTGGGGAACTACGAAATTCCTGTTCGCCTTCGGTGACTCGTACACCACAGACGGGTTCAATATTTCTGCTGGGGTCGATTCCCCTGTACCAGGCTTTGTGGGTGCAAGATGTCTTCCCGAGCGCGTACCGCATTCTCACGCTTCCGCATCCCGCCCGCAATTAATAGACTTCTTCCAACGGTCCCAATTGGGCGAATTTCCTCGGTTAGTGAGCCCCACCTCCTCGCGTGTCGGGCAGCCCGGGCTGAAGGGGCTTCAGGCGGGACGTATAACGTCACAGACACGAAGGTACAGCACCATCCGCCCAACGGCGATTGCGCTCCTGAGAGATTCATAACCTACCGCTGACAGGTGTTCGACCTCGCCTCCGGAGGTGCCACTATTGATGCAGCGCTTGTTGCACCATTTGAAGCCACCGTACTGTGCGCCAAATTGTCACGATGACGGCCGTGGCGGCGACCGCTGACATCACCCTACGACCGCGTCCAGGTCCATAGTCGACCAGGTAACACAGTTTCACGACATCCTCACCCCGAAGCCCGTCGGAGCGCGCTGGGATAGCTCGAACAGCCTCTTCGCATTCTGGATAGGCATAAACGATGTCGTAAGGACGACTGGCTATGTATGATGATGTCGGCGCAATGCTCACCCAGACGGCTGCATAACAGGGTAATTCGTTTGCCTGGGTGCGTGTTGTTCGGCCATTCTTAGGTGGTTCACCCGGAACTCAACATGCCGCCAAACAGACAAATGTGACGTCGCAGTCGGACTTCCACCGTGTGCTCATGAAAAGATTGTTCAGTCAGGTTAGAAGGCCGAGCTCGTATCCACGCCGCCCAAGCTGATGACATCGCCGCAGGTCGAGGTGCTGTACCAAGACGGGGCCCGCTCCTTCCTCTTCCTGACAGTCCCTCCGACGAACCGGGCGCCGTTGATCACCCAGCAAGGCCCGCAGGCAGTTTCCAAAATCACCCCCGCCCTGGCGGATTACAATAGGCAGCTCGTAGAGAGCGTCCGGGCGTTCGAAGCCACGCATCGCGGCCTCGATCAAGTGACCGTCTTCGACACCCGCCCCATATTCAACACGCTGCTAGACAACGCACAGACGTTCGGATTTGCCAACAGTACCGGGTTCTGCGAGGCGTACCAGAACGGTACGCCGGGGCTGACTACGCAGATCGCGCCCTGCGCGCCGGTGTCGAGCTACTTGTGAGTGGCCCTCAATTGCACGCGGCGTTGGCACAAGGCAACGGTAGCTGATGTAAACTGACGTTCCCAGCTGGCTCAACTCACTGCACCCGCTGTTTACGGTGCACAAGTAAGCGTCTCTCGGCCCCTTATTCCTCCCACCGACGACGCTGATCATGCCGACGACGTAGCATTCTCGCGCACGCCATCTCCACGACTTTGAGCACCTAACGCCGTTCAATTTCACTACGTGCTCCTCGGATGCTCAATAAAACAAGGGCGGCCCTGTAAACGGCTGTCACAGCCATAGCATCCGCTTATACGCCTGTATATTGTTGTATGATGCACGCCGTCGACGATGAGAACAAGGTACTATTGTGTGTATGCCACTCGGAGATACACCCGCCGTGTGAACCGTGCAAGCGCATCCGCCCGGGGAGGTGCAAGCGCCATTCAAATGAGCGACTGTATGCGCCACGCCGTCCCTAAGTCCTAAGGCTCCGGCTCGCAGCTCGCAGCCCACAACACGTCCGACACGCGTCGGGTCAGCGCTGCCCCGGGCCCGTGTCAGTACGCCACTAGTATGAATGCCGTCTGTGCCAGGTTCACTCGCGCCGCCAAGGATACAATCAACCTCTAGAATCACCTGCCAGTGGACTCCAGGACCCAGGCTGCCAGGCGAAGCCAAGGAGGAAAACGGCGGTACTGATAAAGTTCCTAACACCGAGCAGGCCATAGAACCTCCTTGCGGTGCACCCCCCCGGGAAGCACCTGCCCACGGGGGCACGAATGGGTTCTGCGCCAGGGCGCTCGAAGGCGTTGAAGAGACTGTTGGTCTCATTCGGCGCTCTGCCCTGGGAACCTGCACCCCGAAACATATGATAGAGGCCCCCTCGACTCCGAGGCATATCAAACTATAGGTCCATAGTATGCAAGTACGAACCGACAGTCCAGGGATCTGAATGTAGACGGTTAGTAGACGCACCCACATGATAATCCTAGAGGCGCGAGGTGCCTGCGTAGGGCACAAGCGCCAGAGTGAGCACAGTTCTGCCGTGACGGCGAAACGCACTACGAACGCCCACCGGTCATCGTGCATCCCGCATTCCGACTAGCTGATGTCCTGTCGTCCTGTGGTCAATATGCACGTTCCCTTCTGACAGTTGAGAGCGTTTCACCCACCGGAGCTCACACACGGAAGAACTCGCTCCTCCCGGTCAATGTCCCGTGGACACACGAACTCCGAAGGGCGCAGCTCGGATTTTAGCGGCTCCGCACGAAAGACGAGAGAGGAACACCATCGGGATGTCCGGGTGCGCAGCGCCTGAGCCGTGCGGTCCGAGCAGCGCGAAGCGGGTGCTCCCAATTGACATCGCCAGCGACCTGTCTATCACGCCTATGCATAGCAGTCTAGGACCTGGTGATGGGCGGACCGATACCGATGTCAAGCTTACCCATATCAGCCGCTAGGCACTCGGTGACGAACAGGGTCATCTCAGATGTGCACACGAGCGCGGGGCGGTGTGACGCTGAATGTGAACGCGTGAGTAGGCAGGGACGTAAGCCGGCAATGACCCATACGTGCGTTGCGTACGTACGATCGAATCCTTTGGACTGTCGAACTAGGGAAACAAGTTTGTATCGCACTTGCGCCCAAAATGGCCGAGAGAAATGGCCGGCGGTGCAGAAAGGCACTCCAGGCCCCGACCACTCAGGGGCCATGACAGACCCTGAAGACACGGTCGGACTTTGCGGGACTCGAGGCGGCTCCAGGCGGCGTTCGGTACCTCGGCATTGAATGGAAGTCATCTATGCGCGCGTTAACATCGGCAACGTGCTGACTGTCTAGAGAAATGGCGCCTGGACGAGTGGAGATTAACGGTAGAAGGCCTTCGTTCTCTTCACATACAACATGTGTCAATGGACGGGGGAAGGGGGACGGGAGAGCGTTATCCGCGCCACTTACTCGGAAAATACGTGAACTTGGCTGGTGAGCACGTTGAGCAGTGAGGTTCGCGCGTGTAGTATGTCACGCTAGCCTAATTGACAGAACTGAGCTCTACCGCCCTGACTCGAATTCGGACGGCGAACTACTCACCAGCATACAATTTAAGCATAGGCCACCCAAATCCAAGCACAAGGCACTTGAGGGAGAAGGAGACGCGTTGCAAGAATGGAGATGTGCCCCTCAGCCACAAAAAGAATAGTTTCACTCAGCTGGAATCTAATAACCAAGCCAACAGAAATAAGTACCAACCTAATTAGGGCCCCCTTATCCGCACTATCCTGCACTCTTCGTTGAATCCAGCAGCGAGAATGAGCTGCCTCAAGGAAACGATGGATCGTTTCGTTGCAAATGGGCGTTGGATACGTAGAACCGCGTCAAGACTGCGATGAATCGACACACGAATAAGCCGCATGACGCCGGCAATTAATCTCATAGAGGACTACGAATGCCATATGAAACTACCGATGTCCGTAGGAGTTGCATTGCCCTTAGGAGGTGAAGCGCCTGGCCGTTAGCCGCCTAGTACCGGAAATGAACGGTGGTGACTCACTGCACTCATGGCGCGCTACGACTGTGCATGCATTCCCTATCTCGCTTGCATTGCAGAACTTGGGGTGCGTCGTCCTCAGGATACACCGCTCGCGGTTCAAGCATAGACAAGTCTGAAACGAGGTGGGTGTTCCCTGATCCCGTTCCAGGGGTATTACTGAGAGGGGGAGACAGTTTTCATGGCGTACGAGGCCTTACACATCGAGAGGCCTCGTACGCCACGAATATTGTGTCTCAGCTATGTAGGACTTAAGTTTACATATTGCCTAGAGGGCGGTTTGAGAGGGAGTCGAAAATTCTTAGAACGCCCCGTCCCATGCGCTGTCACTTATCTACCCAGCTGGATGTACATATGCGCACGCCGAAATGGAGGCCCTTCGAGGCCCAAGGGTGCGAAACCTTGCGTGATTCGGGCCCACCTTGGGTCTCACAGCCTCAAAACGGGATAATTGAGCAGAAGAAATATTTCCGGGCGGCTAGAAAAGAAGATCTTCTCGAGCGGCCAGGGTGGACGATGTGGTAGTCCCCGTTCGGGGAGGTGGGAACGTCGTCCCCGTGTAATGGTACCGAGCAATGTCGATATGTTGAGCGGGACTCACGCGTGCTCCTTGGCGGCGACCGCTTTGCCGCCGGGGTCAGCAGAGCGATCGTAGACGGAGACCGCGCGAAATGACGGTCGTTTGTAGGCGATGACTTGTGTGCGCTCGTGTTATCCGGGTATCTACGAGAACGTGGTGGTCATCTGTCGGCCATGACAGAGTGAGGTATCACCGTCGTTAGCTCCGCTAGGGATAATTTCCATTGCAGAAGGGACTTACGACGTTACTCGCGTTACTCGGTAGTGGCTGAGGCGCAGACGCGGGAATGGTACGTATGGCGTGTGCACTACCACATGCATCTGCTAGTCCTGGCCAAGAATAGCTGAAAACATTGCAACAGTTCACAGAGGTTGTCATCCGCCTCCGGCGGCGCGTGAATGAGTTGTACGGAGTAGCCTCTCGATGCCACAGTCCGGAAGGAGCTCTGTAGGACGATCCCTGGCTGCATGCGCGCAGCGGCCTCGGTTTGGAGTGTCCGTGAGTGTTGGGTGGTCCTTTCCCTTGCTTTCGGATCAAGGATGATGACAGCGTAATGCCGCACAGGGCGCGTCGTCGGCTCGTGGCCGCAAATAGCGAGCAGTCGGTGGACTAGGGATGGTTCTACCGACTGCGGAGAGCGGGCGGTTTGCCAGCTGACTGGCTGGGCAAGGGGCTGCAGGGGGCACCTCCGGTCCGAGGGCTGTGTCCGAGCAAGATTGAGGGATGCGAGTGCTTGAGAGGCGGGGAAAGCAACGGAGATTATCGATGCAGGCCACCGCAGACGGCCCAGGTTGAGAGCATGGTAAACACATGCGGAGACGTTACGCAAGAACGCACATGTTGATCGTCCGCACGGAGATATGCGCGTACGCTAGTTGATGAATTGCCTCCACCTCGGTTGTAGGTCCGTGAACTTTGACGAGCGTGATCAGGCGAGAGTGGCCCAGCGCTGCGCTGATGCCCGTCTTGGCCAGTCATACGCCTCGCACGACGCAAGCCCCTGTCTCGCACAGTGACAAGAACAGACGACGGCGGTGGTTTTTTCGTCCGCCGCGCCGGATATGGCACACGGTTCGTGGGCAGGATCATCCGACGGAGATAGCGCGGATTCCTCCTGAGCGTCGTCGGACTCTCTGCGAGGTCTGCAGACTCGATCTCCCGGACGGTGCCGGTTGGGATGGAGGACGCACCTCGCGCTGGACGGAGGCGCAGACGCGGACGCGGACTCGGTGAGCGGGTCACTCAAAAGTTTATTATTTCCCCCTCCGACTGCCGGCAAACGCTAATGCATCGCCCTAATCTGTTCTTCAGGTCCGCCAGGGGCCCGCAATTAGGGTCCGCGAACGTCACCGCTTGCCGAGGGCCTGGCAGGAGTGATGACGGCGTGGGCGTGTCCGCCGGTTTCGGAAGCCCTCGCCGCCTGCGGTCGCCCTGGCTGGCACCTCACGCCCATGAGTCGGCTGGGGCCCCGGGAGAGGATGTGGCCATCTCTGTCTGGGATGCGCATGCTGTGTCCGGCCCTGCAGAGTTTGACCGGCGACGACCCCGTTCGACATCACGAGGCAACGTTGTCAAGCAAGGTGTACGGATGCCATCGTTGCCCCATCACTGCCCAGTGCCGCCGCAGAGTCCACCAAGGCAGAGCGTGAGCGCGACTCGGACTCGAAGCGCGAGCAGCGCTCGCTGCTGCATGCCACTCGCCGCGGCCGGACTGCACCGTCCAGCACGTTACGGAACCCCCGCGGTTCAACTCGGTTTCGGTTTCGTTTCGGCCAGGAGTCGATAACATCTTATCTCCCTCCGCGCGAGCTCCTGACATAGACCTTCCACCCCCACTAGTTCTCCTTACGGCCAAGTCGGTCGCCCTCCGTGCACGAGGCCCCTGCTTATAATATTCGCTCAGCCTGCGCCAATACAAATAACCTTGTCTGCATGTCCTGACGTGTTGTACTCCAGACGTCTCTATGACCACGACATTTCCGCCCTCCCCGCTGCACCACGCTATTTCAGCTGAAAGCTCCTAGCTTTCGCCCTTCTCAATGGACCCGGACAAGTCTCCACATCTCTCTTCGGGCCGTCCGGCCTCGACGCGTCGAATGCCTTCCCCTTCTGAGCGCGTCGCGCTCCCCTCCTCATCCGCATCTGCCGGCCCAAGTCAACCTTCTGCACGGCTGCAAACAACTCTTCCTCCAATCCATCATTTGCATCCTGGACTCGCACACGCGTCGATGCAGCCCCCACCGCCTCCGGCGCGCGCGAGCTCACCATATAGCATGTCGGGAGCTACATACCCTCTACCATCTACCAGTACCCTCGGTAAGCCCGCATCTGACATCCTGCTGTGGACATGCTCGCTGAGGTCTTTTCAGGTGTGCGAGGGGCACCCGAGGATTCTGATCCCGAGACTAGCCAAGGACGACAGAAGCAGAAACGGCGGAGACAGGCCCTCAGCTGCACAGGTGCACTCTAGTGTGTCTCGCTCGTCCGCGCTCGATGCTGACGCAGCGACCATCGTGACCGCTTATCGTCCTTTCATCTTTCGCGACCCATTTCTGCCCGTGATTGGGTTTGCAGAGTGCAAACGGCGCAAGATCAAGTGCGATAGGTGCGGGATCATATCCACCCCCATGCCACCGATGCGTTGTATTAAACATCGTCTTGGCCATCTAGGGCGAATCCGTGTGGGCCTTGCGTGCGGCGGGGCGAGCAGGCAAAGTGTCAATGGCACGTAATCGAGCCCATGTCAGTCCGCCGCATACATGAAACACTCGGTAAGCTGACGCCTTGGCCCTCGCAGGGAGAAATACGTCACTCGGAGCGAGTTCGATGAACTCAAGGCGCGCGTACAGGAGCTCGAGGCAACGGTTATGCGCGGCTTTCCCGGTATGTCGCCCCCTGCGCCTGCATCGCGGAGGTCTAGCATGTCGGCTACGATGCCTATGACCACCGGTCACCCCGCGGAGCCCGTACACGGTACCGCGATCATGCCCTACTCGGCGTATGGTACGCAGTACCCTCCGCGACCCGGATCTCCTCGCTCGCCCGTTAGGGGTGAGCCACCGCCGCCTTTCTATCACCATTCTACATCGAATACCAGTCATAGCCCGACGGTATCGTACCGCCCACATTCCATGCCCACCACACCTGCACGCGCCGGACCAAGTATGCACCACGCGCATCCAAGATCGCCGCTCTCACCTGTCCGCGCAATGTCTCCGCGTTCAACCGCGCGACCTATGTCACCTCGTCCGCTCGCTAGGCCCATGTCACCTCGTCCGCTCACTAGGCCCATGTCTCCGCGTTCGCTTACACGCCCTATGTCTCCCCGCATGCTCGTCCGACCTATGTCCCCGGGCGTGCGCGCATCGCCGTCCGTCCGGCGCTCTTCTATCTCCCTTGCGGAAATTACCTCGCCTTACCACGGCGATGTCAAACCGAGCGCGAGGCCTCCGCCGCCACCTCCAAATACAGGGGATCCAAAAAATCGCCCCGCGCAGACGACACCGCCGCCGGGCCATCGTCTGCGCACGCGCACCCCGCCAGGCCCGGCCCACTCTCCCGCCCCCCAATCCCCTCACCTCCGTATCCACATCGTCGACTTGCCCTTGCGACGACGGGTCCCGGTTTAGAGTCCGGGACCACGTCTGCCCCCGTGTCCGCTTCCGCCCCTTCTTCCCGTGCATTCCAGACTTCCGTACCACCGTCTGCCGCCGCTGCGCCCCGCCCGCCGACGGTAGCCGCCTCCGCGTCTGCGTCGTCGTCTTCCTCGAACCGCTCCCGAGGCCCGGACACCCCTAGAGAGGCGTCCGCGTCTCATCGGGAGCATGCGTAAGAGGCGGAGCGTAGCGACGACCCGGCGGCGCGCCGCCACCCGTGCTGCGTCTCTATCAATCTCCCCAGGACCCATCGCGCAGGGGGTTGCGACGCCGTAATTCTCGTCCATTCTACCTACCGTACCGCTTGAGATCCGCTCTGACGGCCCATAGGGCCCCGCTTTAGCTAGTCGTCGACGCCTATTTATTGACATGGATGATGTGTGGTTGCTACCTGTACCTTACGCGCTGTCGCAGACTGTATCATATATCCGAGTGACTTCGCAGTCTAGGACACATTACGCCTGTTGCATACTAGTCGAACCGTACCGGATTATACTGTAGCTCATGACTGCTCACATTGCAAGACGATTGTACGAGTCACATACGCATGTATTGCACAGGCATGGTATATATAACATGTAACTTGTCATACACGCCAGCGCTGGAAGGTGCTACGACGCGGCTTCAGGCAAGGGCGGGGCGGAACATGGTGGCATAGGAGGAATACAAGAAGAGCGATCTGGTCTGAGCGAACGAGCGCGACGGGTTGGCGGTCAGACGACGGCTCCTGCCCGCATCAATCACTCCTCATGAGGCCATGGGTTTGAGGCACCGGGCGGGATTCTGCGCGGGTGTCTAGGACGCCTGCAAATACCAGATGGATAGGACCGGCGGCAGGACTGCCCTGTGCTATCCACGGCATATCCGCAGTGGCCAAGAGCGCCCCGAGAAGCGCGACAACCACAGGGGTAGATCCAAGATGCGGGGCTGCAGCGCGCAGGGGCAAGACTCAGCCGATAGGCTGATTGGCCGGGGAGGGCAGACCATCAGAGGCAGCCCGCCTGACGACCATCCCTGGCGCGCGGTTAGAAGACGGTAACGCCGCTCTGAGTGCCGGTGTATTGAGATTTCATGTCGTCCAGATCGGTGCCATCGTCCTGCGACTTATAGTCGTACTGCGAAAGGCTGCCCATGTCCGAAGCGCCTGCGGTCGACGAGAAAGAGGAGCGGCGCTGCAATCTATCAGATTGCGAGTAGGCCATGCCCCCAGGGCGATCCGATGCGCCGACCGCACTGCCGACGACGCTCGAGGAGTCTGTGCCTGCGGGCCCAGCGTCCTGTGAGATGATGGAACTCGCGTAGCTGCCATACGTGCTGCGTTTCGCGCCATTCTGCCGTTGCATTCCCGGCCCGAACGGACCGGTTGCAGCAAACATGGGAAGGCCAGACGAGTATGTTGCCTGAGAACGAAGGGACTGGGCGTCGGACGGGATGTAGCCTAGGGCATCGTGGGTACGGTAGAAACTCGCATCGAAGCGGCTAGGGGTCCCGGATCTCCGGCCTAAATGAAGTTAATATTAGTTGACGTCAGGAAACGGAAGTCAGATGCCACTCCGACGTACCGTCGCCCATCACTCCGCCATTGCCGAGGTAATCCCTTGCGCTAGTCTCATGTCGACGGAACTGATCCATGGCCTTGTTCAGCGTGCGTCTCGGCTTGCTGAATTGGATCATGCTCGGCTGCAGGTTGTTCAGCGGGCCTTCAACAAGACAATTCTTCTCCTTGTAGTGAGTCAAGAGATAGTGCCAGAGCGGATGCTGTTGTCATGTCAATCAATTCCGAGGCGACTACCACCGGACTTAACGCAAACGAATCTCACCTTGCTGAGAACCTTCGGATTCCCGAGAATCACTACACCGTACTTCGCGCGGGTTAAGGCAACATTCAGCCGCCTTGGGTCGTTCAAGAAGCCGATACCCTGATGCTCGTTGCTCCGGACGCAGCTGAGTATAATGTAATCCTTCTCGCGGCCTTGGAAGGCATCGACACTGGCAACTTCGATTTCCTTGTATAAGTCCTTCTTCAGTGAGCCGTTGAACTGCATGTAGTTGACGATGTACGATCGCTGGCCCTCATAAGGGGTGATGACCCCGATCTGGCTAGGCACCACGCCAGACTTGAAGAACTTCGTGACGATCTTCTCGACGTTAGACGCTTCGGTCCTAATAGCGGACGTTAGACCCGTCCGCGGGAGTACGTAACTCATAATGAACGATATCTCACCTGTTCAGGAACGAAGTGCCGCTCGATGAGATCTCCTCCTGTCCCAAGTTCTGATAGAAGAACATGGGAGTATCCGGCACGGGCCATGGGAAGTCGACATTCTTCCTGAGCCGCTCGGGGGCAGTGACACCATTCTGGAGAGTACCTTCATAGAACATGTTTGACGGGAATTCGGACAGGCACGGGTGCATGCGGTATTGCACTTGCAGACGAATAGGCCGGTTGCCAAGGACGACCAGCCTCTCAAAGAGAGATTGGGTCAATCCAGCGCGTGCGGCCTTCTTGTTCATGATGACGGGGCCTAGTTGCTAATCACAAAAATGTCAGCGTGGCGTCCCGACCTTGTGCCCGTTGTACTCGCCTGATGGTCTCCAACAAGAACGACTTGCTTGCAGCCGAGTATGAGCGGTATCATGCATTCTATAAGGCGTTGTCGATGGTCTGTCCGTTAACAGGGTGAATTATACGCACCTGGCTCCGCGGCTTGTGTGGCTTCATCGATCAGAACCGTTCTAAACTTGAGCTTGCTGAGACGAGGGTCGCCGGCACCAACACAAGTGCAGCAAATAACATCAGCGGCGTTGAGGATTTCTTTCTCGCATTGGCGGATGAGGGCTTTGTACTTCCGCTCGTCGTTCGAGCTCAGTTCCCCTTGTTCGTTCTTTAATTGGATGAGCTTCTGCAGTTCGACGTGCGTCGTGTTGTTGGCCACTTGCTGATGAAGTGTCAAGAATGACACAGACGAATCCAAAGCCTCGCGGGACTTGGCGCTCAGTCGCACCACCTTTAGACCCGTAGCATGGATCTTCTCGGTCAGCTGGTCAACCGCAACATTAGAGGGCGCGCAGACAAGAACTTGTCCGGGATTCATCTTTGCCAAGTGATAGACGATGGAAGCAGAGGTGACCGTCTTGCCGGTTCCAGGAGGACCCTGGATAAGACTAAGCGGCTTCTGGAGAACACTCTTTACCGCGAACATCTGTGAGTGATTGAGCTCGGG
Organism: Trametes meyenii; assembly: GCA_022606255.1. Taxonomy (NCBI): domain Eukaryota; kingdom Fungi; phylum Basidiomycota; class Agaricomycetes; order Polyporales; family Polyporaceae; genus Trametes; species Trametes meyenii. Next base: position 1,941,520 of record JABYQG010000005.1, on the reverse strand, counting down.
TAGCCCGGGCGCGGAGAACCTCTTGGGCATCTGAGTTCTGAGAACCTGAGGTTCTAACTCGTGTCCGAGAAGCTTGTGATACTGTGTGAAGGTGGTAGGTGTCATTTACAGCCATGCGATCCAAGATGAATACTTACAATATATCCGCTAACGCTCTTCTCGTCGACGGCGAAGGTCTTCATCGCCAGCTGCATACGATCGAAGCTGGTGGACTTCCATACGAAATCTGCAGTGTACCCGTGTGTGATCTCGGTAGGGACTCCCTCTAACCGCCGCAATTCCAATCCAATTTCATCTGACACGTCTAAACCCCGCGATATCAGCATATAACCATAGCAAACGGGAGGCCGGAGCATACTATTGGGAATCTTGGTGACATGCCCATCTCCCTCCCAGGGCTTGTGCAAGGTTCCATTGTATTTCAAACGCAGTTCATCACCAACCGCCAGACGCACTTCTCCGCTTTCAAGCTTGGGCAGGCCAAACCATGCGACGCGTTTTTGATTCAGACCAAGATCCCAGCGGACGGTGATGTCCGTCTGGGTTTGAGACTCCTTCAGGCGTTTGTCGTAATCGGCCTCAATCTTGACGAGAGGGCCAAAAATGTTCTGGTACTGGTAAGCGTCTTCGTAGCGAAGAAGTATGGGCTGTGGTTCGTCGTCCACTCCCGGCTTCTCGAGGTCGTCAAGCGTGGCGTTCGCATTTTCTCGCCACAGGTCTTCGAGTCTGTTGATTTGTTGGAAGGAGATTTGGCGAGATCTGAGCTGCTCCTGCTCGCTAGGAGGCTTCACGAGCCAAGATAGAAACGATCGGTCGTCTATAAGAGGTGCCCAAAGGGCCGGATTCCACGATATATCCTTAGAAACAGCTGCGCAGGGTTGACTATCGTGGTATGAGCTCAAGCGGTAGTATGGGAACATGATAAACGTACCGGCATAATAGAACAACGACTGTATCGCTCTTCGCCGGAATGAACCCGAGCATGAAGACGTTTTTGCTACCGCAATTATAGCACTCAGGGATGGTTTCGCCTAGAGGACTTTCGCTATGCAGGATGACTTCCTTGTGCTTGGCACGGACAAGGTGGTTGACGATATGGGACGCAGAAGTATTGCCTCTAGAGTTACAAAACCACTTAGAGCAAATGAGACATTTGACTACTGATGCAGGAGAATGGATGCCGCAGTAGCTAGAACGCGTGAATGATGAGTACAGATACGTCCCGGTGCCGAAGCTGACTCACCTGCAAGCGTGTGGGGGCAAGTCGACCTGGCTCTCATCTTTCAAATCGTCCAGAACGGCGTCGAATTCTTCGTCTATTGAGGACCTGCTAGCAGATTTTCCGTGGCTCCCATGGGAATGTCCATTGGGCGAAGAAGTAAACGAGCGATCGTCCGTAATCGAGAGGCCTTCGAGGTCAGGGACGCGGCTTTGACTAGTAGTGGTCGCTGTGTAGACAGAAGAGGTGTCGTCCACTACGCCCATTCCGCCATAAGAGGAAGCAGAGTCATATTGAAAGTTTTCAAACGTGTCCATGGCGGATAGAGAACGAGAACAAGAATAGCGGTACACCAGAAACGAGGAGAACGGACGCAAGTGCCTCCGTTCTCTGCTTAGTCTGGAGTACTACCCGCGTGGCTGCCACATGGTTATCTTGCACGTGGTAAATTACTGAAAAAGGACATCTGCAACCTGAGTCTAGGTCTTGGACGATCTGTACACCGGTACCGCCGACTCGAGCTCAGGTCCTCTCCAGGTTGCTGTATTCGCAAATCAGCCATGGCATCTCTACGCAGCAATGGCAGGCCGGAACCAGAAGTTATCGCATCCGTACGCGATATGCTTGCTTTCAGCTCTGGGCGACATCGCACGTAGCTCACCTTGTCCTTGCTGGTGCAGTTTTTGGACGGGCACTCCTACTCGAAGGGAAAGATAGAGGAGGTCTTCCGTACTCTTCGCCTCGACAAGCCTTACCCTAAGCCTACCAAGGCAGCACCCAGCCAATTCAAAGCAGAGGACGTTGAGCTCATCGTAGGTGGCTATAGGTATACTCGAAACACTGAACACTGAACAGCCCTTCATATACTTTGCAGGTACAAGAATTTGAAGTCACACGTCCTCAGGCGGAAAGGATTCTCGGCGCAGCTGGAGGGAACGTCGTCGAGGCATTAAAACAGCTGATGGAATTACGACAACAGTAGGGTTAAAGTAGGCCATGTACTCGGTGTTCTCGCCACCAACCCTCTAAGCACCGTTCTTGTCCTTGTATACGATAGTCTGCAAGGACTTCAGCAGCATCTTCGTTGCAATGGTCTCCGTCGCTTTTGTTGGGTGGTTTACCGTGGGTTTTGCAGTAGGGGTGGTCATACCGACAACGGGCGAGACGGCACCAACGTAACCGACGTATTCCTTGGATCCAGGCGGAAGATGGTTCTGCTTCCTCGTACGGGTCTCCTCGGAGTCGATGCGAACGGTAGTCGTCAGCCGCACCCCCTCGAGGCCTTGCGGGTTGACCCCAACGGTCACTGGCGCAGTGCGCAACTCAACATCATTGAAGCGGAAGGTGTTGACGGACGGCGTCTCGGTACTGCGTTCACCGAGCTTCAGAGTTGACGTTACTCCGGCAGTTGCGACGACCACGCCCTTGTCTTTGGTCATCTGGCTGTTAACAACCCGGCCGACGTGAGGTTTGGCGTTGAGCTGAGTCTGCAAGGGCGGAGAACGCGTGTAGGAAAGACCGGCATAGCGATGAGGCTGCTGCTCGATGTTCCGAGGACGGGGGGCGTGATAGTCGAGGAAGGCCCTATGTGCGAGGAAGTCCTTGAATTCGTTACCCGTGGCTTGTAGGGACCGCTCCAGCAGTGACTTGTCCTCATCCGAAGCGGCGTTCTTGCCATGCTTCTCCAAGTACTGGCGGAAGGCGGGACGCAGCTCCCGAACCCGTCGCAAGTACCAGTCGAACTCCTTGTCGGACATGGCGTCGAGGTTGCGAGTCGCCTGGCTCATCCGCAGGTGTTCAGGCTCGTCCATGCTTGACTCTTCTTCGTCATCCGCTGCCTTCATCTTATGCTCCTTCTGTTCCGCCTGCGGCACCAGCTCCGAGTCCACCGAGAACTGAATCTCGCCCAAGGCTCCCAACCTCGCTGCCCATGCGCCACTGTCCCTGATAGACGTAGGTGTCACCCCTGTCTCGTCCCACATCCTGATCCACCTATTTTGCGGTTCCGCGCTCTTCCATACCGTCTGCTGCTCCCGGGAGTCGATTGCTTGGACGGTGATGTGGGCGTTCCTCCGGCGGAGGGCCAGCGGCCGCTTCAGGCCAAAGTTTCCGCGCGCAGCGTGCCCGTCAAAGGTGGTGTAGACCTGACCAATATTGGGGTCGAAAGACGCGAATTTTGACCGCCTGAGGAGAGCAGCAAACTGGGACGGCGGCGGTGTAGCCATGAAGACGGCACTGAGGACTTGTGTGCTAGCACCTTAGCGCCTGCAGAGGACGGGCATCGGACATACAAAATATTTGATCGCCGACCGAACCATTACCAAACGATATATAAATTGCGACGCAACGGCCGTCGTGGCCAAACAAAACTACCGACGTCAAATTGCTGTCCTGTCCTTGCTTGCCTTTACTGGCGTTGCTTTCTTGTGGGTTGGACGGTCCAGACAAACGTCGAAGAAGGAACTAGATGTCTCAAAAACAATCTTTGCTGATTGCTTCTCCCTCTGGTTGAGGGGCGAGGACGCAGGATCACCTGGGGATCATCTACATTCTTCCATAGTCTACATATACTTGGGACGACGTGCAATATATCTTTTGTGAGTTCTTTGTGCTTCGTCGTATGAACCGAGGAAGGCCTATGAAGAAAAACCTGGTAACATAACGCATCCACATTGTGTGAACCACCATACGCAGCGATCTAGTCTCGTTTGGATTTTCCTGACGGGCTGGGTCGACCATGCAATGGTTAGGTTCCACAACACGCTGGCTTGTCCAGTTCTCACTTTTGCTGGGTGTGAATGGAGAGTGAAAGGCGAGGCTGAGGCTTCCATTGGTTCATGCGACTGCCCAAAATCAAAGTGCTGACTGTTATCACTCCACAGTATACTACTCTGCTATATCACGCATGCTACTGATTCCGCGCTCGAAAGGGGCAAGGAACAAGTCCTGTTACTATGCGCTTGTCGTGGTGGAAGAGGGGATGAAGGGGGTGTTTGTGGGCATGGGTGTGAAATTTTACATGACGTTTGTCGTGAGTCGACATTACAACGTTTGCCTCTGTACTGTACAAATTCGTGTCTACGACGATAATGATCCCACTTGTCATGACTCTAGTGTGTCCTGGTCACCGTCGCCCAGCACGACCGTCTGAAAATTGGGAAACACGAGCTCTTCCTCGATCGTCTTGCGGATGACGTCCTGAATGAACCGTTCTACGCGTGTGACATTCTTGAGGACATGCTTGTCCGCCTGCCCAATCTCACTCTCGATGAAGATTGTGGGGAGTAGTCGTTGCCCTATAGGGAGCGGTTTACCCGACCGCGACCCAGCAGCGGATATGGGGGCCTCGTCGTCTGCCTCCGTAGGCGTCCCGCCAGACGAAGGCGTATCGCGTTTGGGCCGCTCTCCACCTAATGGTCCATATGGGTCGAGCTCGTCCACGACGCACAGATGGACGCGCTTGCGTCCTCCCTCGTACGCGACCACAACCTCGCCGTTGAAGAGCAGCCCGGTCACGGAAAGTTTTATGGGTAAGGACATGAACATGGGGGACGGGTAATTGATGAGGAGAGAAGTGGTGAGCGTGATGCGGAGGTTCGAGTGCCATGTAATGTGAAGGTGCAGTTGTAAGTTTGGGTGCTGTGCGGGCTTAGGTGTGGTCTCTTGAGGTGGAGTGGGCGGGGACTCAGATGGTGCTTGTGACGGCGCATCCTCTAATTTTGGTGACTCGCGCCGCGCGGCTATAGACGGCGGAGGTGCAGCAGACATAGCGGACATAGCGGAGAGGTATAACGAGGGCGAGGGGTATGAAGGTCTGAGATCGGCCAGGCTTGTGATGGCGGGGCTCCAGATATCCCTTGGTGACCGGAGAAACGGCGTAGAGTGCAGCATATCCATCCCTGCACCCATGCCATAGCGCATGTGCGGCGGGAGGTGGTGGTACGCAGGCCCGTCCTCAAAACCCTTCCCGCGCACGGCCTTGCGCGAGACCCACTCGAAGTCGTCGTCCGAGAGCTCCGCTGCGGCCTTGAGCGTGTTCGGCTCCCCATTCTCGTCCTCCTCGTCATCCTCAAGGAAGTCGCGATAGATATCCCGCATGTCGACAAGCTCAACATCCGGCGCGTTCTGCCCGAAGTCGAATGAGGTCACCTCGATAGGTCCTATGAAGGACGGCCGACTGGTGCTGGATAGCTGTCGATTGATGAGTTCGACTAGGGTTTCAGCCAGGGAGGAGTCGAGCCGATTCCACTCTAGGTCTATTGACATCGTCAGCCAGATACTGGAAAACGGGGGAGGGAACGAAGTTATGTGATAGGATTCGAGTGTGTGGACATTTGGCAAGAACGCACGAAGCGCCTGACGTCGCTACAGTCTGAATTTGGAGCTTCGGCTGCTGCGAGGGCCGTTCAAGAAGTAAATTCAACGCAAATTACATAGAATGCGGATATCGTAAATACTCTAAGTCTCATGCTATCCTATGGCGGAATAGGTTATGAGAAAACACGGAGCGACCGTCGTGCGCAGGGCACCAGAATACGTAAGTGTGCTAGTAGATCTCATGATGAACGGCTTCCTCTACGACGGGGCAACAGTTTGGGGGGGGGTATATCATGTGACAGTTCGTGAGCTAGGCTGGTCGTATACTAGACGTATTATTGCCTCCACCCACCTCCTTGCGCGCTCTGTGCCGCGGACGGAGGTGGGTACGGCGGCGTAGGAATAGGGGAGGGCGTCCGGGAGGGGAAAGGTGATCCGTACGGCGCGTTCAGGTAGCGCGAAGTGTCGAGTGTCTGCCCGAAGTAACTCTCTCCTTCAGGCTTGTCGGTGCTAGTCATGCCAAGGGCGGTAGCGATGACACGCGGGCTACCGAAGGGTGACACCCTCTTCTTGTCCGACGGGAACTGCCCAAGGATGGGCTCATCCGGGCCAACTGGAGTTCCGGGGAAGGAAGGCGACTGAGACTTGCCAGGGATGACACTGGTGATAGCGACAAGCTCCTTTCCTGGGGGTTGGTTGTACATCCACGTTGCGACAAGCACAACGGAAGAGCCGATGACGAAGGAAGGTGTAATGCGGAAGCCGAATAGCGCGACGGAAGCAAGGAAAGAGAGCACGATGGACAAACTTGTTGCGAAGCCCTTGAGAATGTTGTCTGAATACTTGATGACGATAGCCGTGATCAGGCCGCCGAGGACCTGTATGCTGACCGTCGCCCATGCCCAACCGCCGAAGTTACGAAGAAGATTTGCCCAAATGCCACCGTGAGCGGGGTGGTAGGTCTCGAAAAAGAGCGGGAAGACGGCGGGGAGAAGTGAGAATAATGATAGCTGGACGTTACGGACCCAAAGGTCTGCTTTCGAGTTTTTGAGTACCATCTCGAAGTACACGCCCGCAAGACCAGAGGTGAAGCAAGCCGCCGTGACCGCTCCAAAGCCCTTCAAAGGGCTCATAATGTGGATGTGAAGCGGGGCAGAGTCATGTGCACTCCCGACGGGCGTGTTCGCAGGTACTTCGCGGGTGCCGATGGTCTGAAGTTGAACGATAGCGACGCCAATGGCCAGGAAGCACAAGGAGATCCACTTGGACGACGACAACCTTTTCCGGAGGAGAGCTACCGAGAATGCGGCTGTCGTAAGAATCTTCATCTGGTATGTCACCTGGAATGTCGCAACCGGCAGGTTACTGATCGCGACAAATTGCAGGGAGTTCTGGATGACGTAGAGCAGGGCGGGGATAGATAGCTTCCAGCAGTCGGGGCTGAAAACCTCTTGACAAACTCTGCGAAGTGCGTAGAACCATCCTGCGATACCAGGGGCGTCCGACGCATACGCGACACGGAAGAACGCAATGACGAAGGATATCGAGCCCTTGAGTAACTCGTTCAGGAGTACAGCCGTGGCAGGAGAGTATGACTGTGCTGCTGGCGCTGACACTCGAGATTGATGCATGACGATTGACAGGGCAGCATTTTGTACCGCGAGCGTGACCAGTCTGTGCGGACATTATGAAGGCTTCAAATTGCCAAGGAAAACGCGCTTGCACGTACGAGACATATTTCAACGGCAATCCGCACACCTTGGGCCCGCTGTCCGAACCAACACTACTTGTGGAAGCCGACGTGGGTGACGGTAGGGGGGAAATCGTCGTGATAGGTGGCACTGAGGGCGCCAGCCGCGGACTCGAGCGCACCGACGGCGGCCTGGAGGCGGCAGGATCGTCGAGCGAGACCGCCGAGCTGTTGCGGACCGTCGGATAGGGTCGATGGTATACGTCTGGCGAGGGCGGCGCCGACATGCCGAGGGCAGAAACCCTTCGCGTTGGGTGGGCGTCCATCCGAGTTTGCCAAGGTCGCAAGCCGAGCGGGGGATTGACCGGTTGACCTACGCCGAGGCCGCAAAGGAGAGCGTTGCAGCGTCGAGCCTGCGCGAGGGGGAGCTCGTCGTCGTCGTGGACGGTGGTAGAAGCGAACCAAGCGACGCAGGCCTCCCGAATCTGCGTCCGCTCGCACCGGCGCTTCTAGGCATCGGCTCGACCAGAATTCGATTCCTCCGCGACGGATCGAGGCGCTCATCGACTGCGCAGACTCGGGTGCACCATCTGCGACACAAATTGGGCTGTGCAGGTACCCCCGCCTGTGTCGTTGATAGGATGCGCCATACGAATTGATACAGCATTTACAGATACACAGACGTGTAGTGCTACAGAAATCGACGCAGAGTGCTACAGCAAAGACTTGCTCATGTACGGTCCATCCAATTCGTACCCCAATCGGCGGTAGTAGTCGCGCGTGCCAACCCCTGCACCATCAGCTCAGCAACACAAATATTGGGTGAACGATGCATTGACATACCAGAAATGACCGCTAGTTTTACGCTGCCGTGCTCCTCTCGCGCAATTCGCTCAGCCTCCTCCATGAGCAACGTGCCGAATCCCTGTGCGACAGGTCACAGCGGTCAGCATGGAGCACCATCACAAAATCAACAGTTCCTGACCTGGTGTTGGAATTTGGTCGGATCCCGGCCATGCACAGGCACCGCAGTGCCATACACATGCAACTCCCTGACAATGCTGCATCCACCCTCCTCTTGTCGTACCAGCTCCGGCCGGAACGTCCCTTCCTCTGAGCACTTTCGGAGGCGGAGCAGACCGATCAAGATATCCCGTTCAGGGTCTTCATACGACAGGAAGGTTTCCCAACCCCCGTTTGCAGTGTAGTCCCGCCGTAAGAGCTCCACAGATTCTGGTCGGACCTTATGATGGATCTCGTGGATCTGAATTGTACGTAGATGGTAAGTAAATGAGCTCGCTTCAAAAGTGACGGAGGCAGGACGTACCCCAACTTCGCGGAAGCGCACATCTCGGCACTCCGCACCGAAGTCCTTCATTCGGTTGAGCGCCAGCTCGCGCAGGTTTCCGGAGTTCTCGCAACCGCTAGTGACGAGAGGCAGTGGAATATCTCTGGGGCGAAGCTCAGCGGCGCACATAGCGTCTAGATAGGCCAGTATCGCCTCCTCTCACCTTTGAACTCGGTACACTCGGGTCCATGGAGGCACAAGGGCCAGGACACGAGCGACGACGTCGACGAGTACGTTCGGCGTGTAGTTCTTGTATCTTCCAGTTCGCCAAAGCTCGTACAGACCTGTTCCTCGAATGACAAGGGTCGGGTAGATTTTTAGGCCGTCGCTTCGGAAAGCGGGGTTTTCGAAATACTCCTTGAACTGCTCCAAATCGCGCTCAACGCCGACGTTAGGTAAATCAGGCATCATATGCGCAACGACTTTGAACCCTGCATCCTTCGCCAAATGGAATGATTCGGATACAGCGCGGACGGTGTGGCCACGGTTCGTATCGCGCGCAACGTCTTCATATACGGACTGTACCCCTATCTCAAGGCGTGTACAGCCGTACCGCAGCATCTGACTGAAAGCTCGGTCAGACTTACCACGAATACGAAAGGGAGGACCATTTACCTAAGATGCGGTCGCAGGCAGTAGTCTGGCCGTGTCTCTATTGTGATGCCGATGGCTTTGGACTTGCTCAGCTCGGAATATCTAACGCCACATCAGTTTGTGCTGAGATCGCAAGCATAACGACGGATAGGACTTGCCGAACAGCCTCGTCGACGTCTAGACCCGTGTAACCTGATAGAGCGTTATGAAGCTGTGCGATGAATGCGTTCCTATAGTCCTCAGGCATGCTCATGAAGGTACCTCCCATAATGATGAACTCGACCTGGCCCGACCCCATGGGTCAATACATGTAGAAAATAGTCCCAGAATGACCGGGAGATACCTTGTCCACGTTGTGACCAAGACTCTTCAGTTGTTCCACTCGCCCTCGGGTCTGCTCGTAGGGGTCGTACCGCGCACGAATTGCACGCATGCTGGTTGGCTCGTATCCGGTGTAACTCTGGGTACTGTAGTCAAAGTCCGAATCGGGACCCCCTGGGCAATACCTGCAAAGGGAATGAATGGATGGCTCGGCGTATCCGGAACATAAACCCACACGCAGATGTTGCCTGTCATCGCGATGTGTGGACATCTGTGAGGCTTGCACATCACGGCCACCACTGCAATCTTGGTGCATCTGTGAGCATGCCCGTATCCGCCGACATGGACGTACGTACCCCACTCGCGGTCCGGATGGGGCGGGCTTTGAGTTTAGGCAGCAGAGCCTTCTTGTAGTCATCCGGGATGGCACTGATGATATCTACTAGCCTGGGGACTCCGCCAAACCCATGCTTCTTGCTCATCTTCGCCCGAAGTTCGTTCAGAGAGACGGTTTGCCCCGCATCGTGCGCCTTGATCAACTCAGCAGCGATCCCCGAAGTAACTCGTAGTAGTTGTTCAGCTTGGGAGGGGCCTGCGCTGTACTCAGAGACTCGGGCTGATACTTCAAAATCGTTACACTGCACCTTCGGTCTTCGTCCTCTGCACCATGCCCGATGTGATTTAATATAGGAGGCAGCCTACGAAGGCTGCACGTAATCGTCTCTAGACGTTGTACCAGAAGAAGTGTATCCAAACGCAGGGTTTGATATAGAATAGCGAGAGGTAGGTGGAGAAGTACGAAGATGAACGTCGGTGCAAAGTCGAGAAATTGCAGCCACCGCGGGGTACATAGCCGCGCCGGCGGGGCGGAAACACGGTCCACCACGCTTTTGCTCCATCGCATCAACTCTACGACGAGGCTCGAGCAACGACCATCTTTGACGAACCCCGGGACCCCCGGCTTTTCTCTCTACGTCTTCATTCTTGGTTTTGCATTGTCGGGTTTCTGGTTCCGTCTGCTGATGCTGGTTCATGCCGCCTCCTACCGTCGTCGACCCCTGGCTAGCTTCGCGCCGCTTCGGAGTCGTGATAGATGCAGGTTCTTCGGGCTCGCGTCTCCAAATATACAGCTGGAAGGATGCGCGGACCGTCCGGCAAGAACAGCGAGGCGACGCGCTCAGCATATTGCCTCAAGTGGGCAAAGGTACGGAGAACGGAGAGGAGTGGTCTCTGAAGGTAGAGCCAGGTAAGTCTGTCTTTATCCGGTAGATATGACAAAGCGCGAGCGACATAGGGTATGAAACGGGCCGTCGTTTCTTAGCCTATGCGCTATATGCACTTTCAGGCGAATGCCACGACTCGAGGGTCAAGGGTTGGCTGCAGGGATGGACTAATTGAGCAAAGACAAGTCTACACCCATACTATGCAAGCGTCCTTCTAGCTGTACGGGAAAAATGTTTGGGATGGTCTACCCAATATAGGTTTCACTCATCCACGCCTTACAAGCCGTATAATGTTGTAGGCGTTCTCGCCGCCCACGCGCCCACCTGCAAATACTTGTGTCTCGGGACGGCCTTCTATATTCACCATTAAATCATGTAAGGCCATGCTGACACATCTTCAGGTCTCTCCTCTTTTGCGGATGATATTGAGAGCATAGGAGCGTACCTAAGACCTTTGCTCGAACATGCCCGGACGCATATACCTCCCTCCTTACAAGAAGAGACGCCTCTGTTTCTTCTAGCGACAGCCGGAATGCGCCTGCTTGCCCCGGAAAAGCAGGCTGAGGTTCTACAGACCACCTGTCATTTCCTCAGGTTCCACTCGAACTTCCGCATAGACGACCCTTCCCCTACAGGACCTTGCGGCTCAAGCGTCCGCATCATCACGGGCGAGGAGGAGGGTCTGTTCGGCTGGATAGCGGTCAACTATCTCATGGATGGCTTCAAGGGCTCCGACGAGGAGCGAATGACCTATGGTTTCTTGGATATGGGCGGCGCGTCTACGCAAATCGCGTTCGAGCCGAGCAAGGAGGAGCAGGGGAAGGCACAGAATCTCATGAATGTCAGGTTACGTCTCCTTAACGGCGATGACATCCGGCACAAAGTGTTTGTGACGACGTGGTTGGGCTACGGGACGAACCAGGCGCGAGAACGCTATGTCGGACAACTGATCAACGAGTACGAGGCCACCCGGACCCTTTCAGCCAACGTCCAGGAACACATCGACGACCCATGTCTCCCCAAAGACCTTGTTGTCTCAAACGCCCCTGTCCAGCCAGACTCGGTGACCCCACATTCCAAGACCCCCCATAAGTTCGTCGGCACCGGTTCCTTCGAGCAATGCCTGGCGAAGACGCTTCCCCTACTGAACAAGGATGCGCCTTGTCCGGACTCGCACTGTCTTTTCAACGGCATTTATGTCCCACCTATCGACTTCAGCGTGTCCCACTTCATCGGCGTATCAGAGTACTGGTATTCGACGGAGCAGAGTTTTGGACTTGGGGGAGCTTACGACGTTGTTCAATACGAACGTGCGGCCTCCGGGTTCTGTTCGCAGGACTGGACTGGGGTTCTCAAGGAACACGAGGCCGCACGCACTCAGGGTCACCTTGGTGGAGACGGCGAAATCGAGGAGGGCGGTGTGGTGGTAGACACCGGGAAGTGGGGCCTGGACGTGGAGATTCCCCGGCTACAGATGCAATGCTTCAAGGCCGCTTGGATCGTCAACGTCCTGCACGAAGGTATTGGGATGCCACGGATTGTCGATGCTGGAGGGAATGTGACAACGGGCGGCGACAAGGTCGTAGCACAGGCACAGACCAAAGGCCTGGGGCGACCTACTTTCCAGTCAATGGACACCGTTGGCGATATCGCGATAAGTTGGACGCTCGGGAAGATGGTGCTGGAGGCGAGCAAGGAAGTTCCCGCCGCGTCTGCAGCGGCCCGTCCTATTTCAGACCCGCTGGATGACATCCCTGACATATCCAATTCACCCGTACAACCCATCCGTCCGCCCTTCATCGATTTCGACGCATTCGAGGACAAGATATCACATCATCTGCCGCCGTCGCTGACACGACATTCTCTAGGCTTCTCACCGGTGGCCTTCCTCTTCTACGTGTTTGTGGTAGTCTTCCTTTCAATGACGTTGTACCGAATGCGGCATCGCTTGCGGAGCACCATTCGCCGCTTCATTAACAAGCGCGACCGTGCCTACCTTGCCGAAGGGTACATGATGGAAGAAGGGCAGTCATTGACGGGTGGCCCACCTCCCTCACCACCGTGGTCTCCATCAACATCGCGTATGTCCTTGCAGCTCCTTCCACCGCTCAAACGCCTGTCATCCACGCTGGGCCTTCGTGCGTCACGACCATCGCCGCTCACGATCAGCCGGGACTCATCTATGCGTTCTGGGCAATACTCACCCGCACGGGTATCCCCTCAACGTTCGTTCTCTTTCCCTGTCACGAAGCAGCACGGCGGCCTTGTCCCTCCAGACACCCCGAATGGCACGGCGACGTCGTTCGTCCCGGGTTCACCGCGTCTACACGACGGCAGCATCGTCTCAAACGGCAGCGTTTCCTCCCTATTGTCGCGCTCTCGTAATAACTCTCATATCAATTTGTCTTCGCTCGCCTCGCGACAGGCCATCTCCAGAACGGCCAGCAGCGGCTCGCGTACACCAACAGGTCTCTACCATGAGGAGTGACGCCAATCACCATCCTCACCGCCTTTCCTGTTCCTCTCGTAATCTCTACCCTTATAGTTATTGCCACGGACTGTTGTTGGGACATGCCACCATGTAGTGTATCTACTATGCCTTATGTCTCTTAATTAAATGTGTTAAAAACCATGTACACACTTCAAAACACCGTTCATGGCACTGTGTCGTTCGAGCATTGACATGTACGCGACAAACTCGCATTAGGTTTGAGCAACGGGCCCCCGGGGCCGGCGGGAAGCCCATAGATGCCATTGACAAGCCCACGGTCATCTTGTCTGCGCTCGGCACGCGAAGCATTGCAGGCTCGCGTCCGCGGAGTGCCGCACGCGACAAATCAACCCAACTCATTACCGCGGTGCAGGACGTGGATATATCAGCCGCGTCTTCACGGACCCGCCCAGTAGCATATGCTCACGAAGCCCCGAAGCGGCATGCAGCACCATGCTCGAGCGTGGGGGACGTGGGAGCTTGTCCACAACCGCGCGTGCGGATCTCAGGCCAGCACAGACAGCCCGCCCGCCCCCGTCGACCCCTCGCATTGGCACAACTCGCCCGGCCGTGTGTGGGGACGGGGCTTCCTGGACCGTCTTCGGGTATTCGAGAAGCCACCCCGTACCGCTGCTAGCGCGATGGCCTCCTTCGCGTGCGTCGTGCACTGCGCACCCTCACTGCTGAGTTTGGGTAGATTGGAAACGAGTGCCCTGGGCGCGTGGCGGCTAGGGAACGTTAGGTTCGCGCAGAGGCGCATGCGCATGCAATGATCGCGCGCGCCCATCGCAGATTTTTGAGTTGGCGGCTGCTTCGTGCTCCCGCTGGTGCTTCTTGTGGTCGTCCGGTTCTCGCGCCGTGGCGTGCGCGCTTCGCGTTCATTCAGCAACGGCTCTCATTGACATGAAGCACAGTCGTATCGCTACTATCGTACTGCAGCCGCCCCCAGCGGGAGGGCCCTGCGGGACCCCGCCGCGAGCGCCGCTTCTCCCTGAGGTAGCAACGAGGTAAGTTACCGAAGGCTTCCGATGTACGGCAGCGCGAAGATGCAGATTCAATCATAATGCACCGCTCACAGTGTATCTCGAAGAATCACGCCCCTCTCCGGGCGCGCGGCCGCAGCCCCGGCATGGACCCGCTCGCCTTGTCCTTCCCTTTGCCCGTCGGGAGCATTGTGCGCTCCACCGCCTGGCGTATGCGTATGATGTCGTGCACCCAGTTTGTCTTTGCGCCTTCCTCGAGCGCGAGGTCGTGCAGCCGCTGCTCTTCGTCGGGGGAAAGCAGCCCGAGCGTCTTCCGCTTCCCTGTGCGCCAAAGGAGAAGCTGTAGAATCGCCTCCTGCAGCAGGACGTTGTTGCAATACTGCCCACGGACCCCGGTCAGCGAGGGCGCCTCTGTGCGAGAAGCTCGGAGAAAACGAACCGTTATTTCGTCGACGGCGTCCAGATCGTGGAAGGTAGTCCGCGGGGGAGGCCGCAGGGTTTCGCCATGTGCTGCTTTCTCGCCGCCTTCCCTTGCGACGTCTACTACTGCTACCGTCATCTCCGAGTCCCCGTGTTGCGGGCGCACATCCTGCATACTTGTGAGCGGAACCCGACCGGAAGAGGGGTAATTGTACGAACCTCGCGTGTGGTGGGATCGTCGGTCGCAAAGCCGACAGGTACTGTATCCACGGCATCTACTTGCTGTAGATCGTCTGTGAGCCTCAGCCTATAAAGGTATACGGACTACTGTTTACATCCTTGTTGCGCCCGGGGGCGTCTGGAATAGCGCCTCCTCCGTCTCGCTCGTCGTCCTAGAATGGCATAGGTTACCACGGGCTGTCTGGCGTCGGGGATTTGTAACACGTACATCTGTTTCACCGCCCTCCGTAGCCACAAATGAGGACGACGGTGGCTCCGCTTCGAACGGGGCTAGAGGCTGCAGCACGCAGCCAAGGTGGGCATCAATCAAATTTCGAGGAAGACCCGACAGCGCGGGGGCATGTGTGCACATACCTCAGTGTCACCACCAGAGAGGTCCGAAGTCGGCGTGAGCACGCTCTCCGCGTCGTCATCATCCTGCAACGGCACACCCGTCAGCGACCACATAGGGCCGCGGGGCGTCCGCGACATGCTGCGTACCTGTCCATTTGCCTCCCCATGCTCGGCGCCCTCGGACGCATATAGCTTATCCGACGGATACACCACGTTCAGCCCCATAGCGCGCCGCCGCACCTTGCGTTGGACCCACGACCTTACCAGAAAAGCAACCTCTTCCTTGTCCCGCGCACTTAAGCTGCCACGTACAGGCACCGTGTCAAGCACCTTCTGCCGAGCGCCGGCCCCGCGCATGAAGTTATCGTGCTGCATCTTCGCCGGGAGGTACTCGCCCTCAAGCATTGCGGCGAGCACCGGCTTCACGTACTCAAACTGTTCGGATATCGTCAGGTCGTACTCGAATTCTTCGGGCGGAGGGGCGGGGAGACACGGTAGCGGGCTGGGCGCGCGGAGCACCGCTTCGTCTTCTTCTGCGAAGGGGCGGTTAAAGTCTTCCTCCCCGTCCTCGTCGTCGACGTCGCTGTCTAGGCCGTAATTGCCGGTGGACTCTCCGAGCTAACAGTGATGTTAATACGTGTCCATGATTTGGAGATATTGAGGGGGACGGCCCGAGCCCACCTTGCAAGTCGCGAACTCGTCGTCCGTCGTCGTCCAGAACCAATCATGTTCAAGTCGGAGTATCGTCCCGTCAAAAAACAACACTTTGTATTTGGGCCGTTGGCGTGGATTCTGCGGCTTGATATATGCGAGGAGCTTCGCGGGCCAATATTGGGTCTTCGTCCTGCCCTCTTTAGCCAACACGAGTTCACCAGGGATCTCGAGTAGTGGATCGGCAGAAGGGGCATGCCATGCACGTTGCATGGAAGTGTCAAGATCAGATAGGTCCTCGTTAACGTCAGAATCCTTGCCCGTCCCTCGAGCTTTCCCTTTGCTTTTACTCTTCGTTATACTTGCCTCGGCGTAAGGTGATGGAAAGGGGTCGGGTCCCCGCTGCCCCACGGTCGTTAAACCGCCTAGTATTGACGAAATACCGCCGTTCTCTGCCTCGTCTGCAGCAACCATCTGGTCGCGGGCATCTCGCCACGCCGCATCCAAGCCCACTTTGCGTTTCTTCTGTGGCGACAATATCTGCGCGGACTGTCGGCGCCGAGACGGCCTATAATCTGTCTCGTTGAAGCGAATGCGCCCGTTATGTGCCATGGCGCGTACATTAGAGGGCGACGGGCTGGCGACGTCCAACTGCCGTTGCCCCGTGTCTGTATGTCCTGGAGGGGTGCCAAATAAGCACACGCGCATGCATGGCCTCGGAAGAGTAATCTAGTCCGGGTGTTAGATACAACGAGCTACCACTTGGAGTGAGCCTCAAAAACCTTTGCGGGCCACCAAAGTGTGTCGGTGTCGCCTTCATCCTCACAGTCTGCTAGATTACCCTGTGGATCGATGCTGACCCACACAAGGCTTCCTACGTCCAGATCGTCATAGCTTTCGTCATCAGTGGAGTCGAGCACAAGTAGTTGGTCAAACGATTTCGACTGCTTGAGTGTATCCTTCTTGTTAGAAGAGCCCATGACGAGGGCTCCCTGAGTTTGCGAACGCATGAATTGCCGGGCTAGCCGGGGTGCGAGCACGGGCATGTGGCGAACAGGAAGCGAGGGCTCGGTTTCCCTCTGAGGTGAGGGTAGCGGTGTAAGCAGGCTTCCTTCCGACACAGAAGGCGAAAGCGATGAAGGCCGTTTCTTGCTCCCAGCGTTAGGGACGGGGGCATGGCCGTTTGTGGCTTTGAGGGAGGAAACGACCTTCCCCGAAGTAATCAAGGCGGTGTGGCGCGAGCCGGACGGCCGCCTCACGTCCTCGTCGGCACCTGGATCCTCGGTTTCGGAGGGGTGCTCGGACAGGTTCTCAATAGACGAGGCTCGGGAATGTGTCATCCTATGCGCTGTTTTGGCTTTCCGCCCGCCACGGCCACGAGGAGCGCCGCGTCCACTAGCAGCGTCGTTCTTCTGCTTGTTTGGACTCTGCTCGACGAGAGACATCGCACGGGGTCGGGCCTGAGAAGGTCCTGCGTGCACGGACGGACTCGATTCAGATGGGGACTGTTTGTACTTGCGTTTGCTCCCATATGTGACCTTGACTGTGCTCCTCGGGGTCGATGGCTCGCCGAAGGAGACCAGTGCTCCGTTGCGCTCAGCATCGGACGGGATGGGCGAACTCTCAAGTTGCTCTGCGGCTAACTTGGAGGCTTTGCGTGCGGCCGCGCGTCGTGGAATGACATGGTCCGCTAGCCTGCCGTCGGCGGGCTCGTCCGGCATGTGTGGGGTGAATAGGCGATGGTGTAGGTCCCCAGGAACGTGAAAAGGTCAAGCAGGATGTGTGCGCTGGCAACGAACCGATAGTAGAGTGTGCTCCAGAGGGATACGTATGCAAGCGAGATGGTTGTATGCGGAAGAGAAGAAGCGGACGGAGGACAAGGCACAGGCGCAGGGAAGCGGAGCTGGTGCGAAAGGCTGCAGCGGACCCGGGATCGCGATTGCCACCGTCGCGTGTCAGACGCGCTAAGACGCGCTCAGTCACCCCGTGACCCCCTCTGGCTCGGTACAGAGACCTCTTTGCGTCGAACGCCGCCCTACTCCAACACAAACCCATTTTGTTCAACCCACTAGACACAGAAGGAACGCCACAAAGGCATGGGACAACGGCGGGCGAGGCATGAGTTATCCAGAAAGGTGTACGTCACCCCGCCATTCAGAGAGCTAGAAGAGTAAAACGCAGAAACCAGCCTGAGGCTGGCAATACTATCGAACGACAGGTCGTCCATAATTGCATTCGCGCAACGCCGTCCTTCTTCTCATAATCGCCATCCGAGCAGCAGACAGAACAAATTTCCCAGAAAGGTATACACCAGCTCTCGAGCCTCCATACCCGGTGAAAAGTCACTCTGCGCGGGTATGCGCAGATATGCGTAAATCTGCGACCGCATACTCACGCAGATATACGCAGAATTTTTACACTAATGCAGATTTGGCTATGCGTGGATCTGCGCGGGTCTGCGTGGGTCTGCAATGATCACGTGTGATTCTGCGTCGATATGCGTTCGGATATTCACGCTCGCCATTGCAGTAAATCACAGGGAAATAAATATATTTCGCTTTCTACACACATGCAGGCCGACAAAGACATGTGAAGTAATACAGCTAGTCTAGCCAGCATGTCCCGCGCCCTTCCACCGGCCGTACCTACCGTCTGCGTGCCCGTACCGCCTCCATCGCGCAAGTCCCTCGATTAATACAAGCGCTTACCTGGAAATGAAGCCAGAGCTTGCAGTGCCGCGCCGCCGGAGCATTCATTGAGATCTACATTCGAATGGGAGAAAATGCCAAGTTAGTTTCGACGCCATACGTACTAGTGGCCAAGTATGCCTTACCTAGCAACAAGACTCGAGCGTGATTCCGGAGTTCTGAGATACAGGCAAGTTAGCAACCATATAAGACTGGGATTGAGGAGAAATGGACGCGCCTTGTTACATTTGCAAGCGCATATACCCAGCTAGTCAGTGCACCTACCTTGTTATGACAATTAGTCCCGGGCCCCACAGCCGTTCGCGCCGGAATCTATTTAGAGGATCAGTGGACACTCGTCAAAGGCAATACTGGGTGCAAACCGGGGATGATAGGTACGGGATGGGGAAAAACGTGAACGGGGGGAGAGATGGTGGTGGTCGAGAGACAAGAAGTATATGACAGCCCGAGGACGTGAAATATGTGGAGTACCTTTGTGATATTGGGAAGGGGCACGCGCGTGAAGGGAGGACGGACTTGGTCGACTTTGCACGAACGCGCGCGACCTCGATGTGTCGACGGAGCAGACTTTGGACGCATTTCGCGCGGGCGCGCAGACGAAACGGTCGAGACGTGCGTGAAGAGGACATGTTTGAACGTCGAAGCAAGTCAGAGTAACATGGAAGAAACGTCATAAATAGACGCCCACAGACCAGCGCATAACAGCGCATATCCACGCATGTGTATTTTACATTTTACACCGTTTCGCAGATTTGCGCATATCTGCGCAGACTGACGCAGCGTGACTTTTGACCGGGCTCCATACGTGAAACTACGTACTAGTACGGCAGATGCCGAGGCGCTACACAGACCCGCAAAAACCCATTAAAGGAAGAAAGCAAACACCAAGCCAACCACGCCCAACGAAAAGGCCACCGATGACTCCATCCGCGCAACACCGTTGTTCTTCGAGTCCGCGCTGGTCGTGGCACTCGCACTCGTGCTCGTGCTGCTCCCGGTGGGGCTGGAGTTTGAGGGGCTTGCGGTAGCCCCACTGGTCGGAGAGGCGCCGCTCGCACCCGACGCGGCGGTGGGCACCGCGGTGCCCGAGCCGCCCTGCACGAGGAAGGGCTCGACGGTCTGGGTCACGATGGCCGACTGCAGCGTCCCCTCCGCGGAGACGACGGCGGAGCAGACGGCCACGCCGTCGGTCGCGATCGCGCATCCCTCCGACATCGAGATCGACCCGGCGGGGTAGTCCCAGACGAGGTGCGCCTCGGTGGCGTCCGCGACGAGGGTGGCTGCGAGATCCATAGAGTATTAGCGTCATGTGTCGAGTCAGTCAACCTAGGGACGAGATGCGCACCTGACCCAATGATACCTGCGGGGTCGTCGTAGGTGCCGCTCGTTGCCCCGGGGCCGATACGGTAGGTAGTACGTCCTTGGGCATCGACGCCTTCGATGTCGGCCGTGATGGCTTGGGGATCAAAGCCGGGGATGAAGAGTGAAGTCTGCGCGGCGGCCACTGTCCCATGTTATGCAGTTTCTCGTTATACACAGCACGTATTAAGATGGTTACTGAGGATCACTTACGAGTAGCCTGGAGAGCCGCTGCGAGTGCGAGAACACTAGCAGAAGAGGCCTTCATTTTGTCTCAGAAGGAATTAGAGATGTGGTATCCCGAAAACGAGCGGTGGGAGCGTGATGCTCTGTACTGTTCTAGAGCAGAGAGACAGCGTCAAGGGGATAAGGAAAGGGCCACCCTGGGGTACCGTGCGGGCTTTTGAGCCTCCAGAGGCCTCCTTCGAGATAGCCAACAAGGTGAGTACTGCGTCGGATAGAGGGGCCCAGCCTCTGCATCAATTCAGTTGACATCAACCATGCAAGCTTCGCCGTGCGCACGCCGAGAGATCTTTGCCGCCGCAAGGCACCGATTCGAGTCACACCGAAGGTCCCCGGACGGTGTCGGCGCACTCCTCGAGGCTCGCGTGCCCGACGCGACGTAAGGCGGCGGGCGCCGTACATGCTGCCGCTGGGGACCGGATGTGTACGTTGCACACCCGTACCCTCCCGTACCACAAGACTTTTCAGTTTTGGCACGCAAACCCGAGTCGCCTGTAGCAAAAGACCCCTTAAGGCCCTAAGCTTCGTTGATGGATCAGCGTCGGTACCCAACTCGAGTCCGACCCGGAGAAACACACGCTTCAACGTTGTTACTGAGAACCAACTTCGAATTCGTCCCCCTCGATCGCGAGCACTCTCTCGACGCTGTGTCAGAGCTGTGCACCCTCCCCGATGCCCCGCCCTGGCTCAGCACCCTCCCCATTGCCAAGGCGTCTCGGAACCGAGAACCAGGAGCCGAGCACGACGCAACCTCCCAAAAAGGCCCGAGCGCCATGCCGACGCCCCGGAGCCGAACAGGATCGTCATGCATATGTGCACCGTGACGATCGGCACCGAGCAGGGACCCCTCATACGCGGAGGCGGGCCACTTTCTCAATTGGGCCGCGGCGGCTCCGAGTCCACGAAGCACCCTGCAGTAGATTCCGCGTTCTGCGTTCCACTTCTGCGCCACGCAAAGTTCGTCTGGGCTTCCCAGCCAGAGAGGCCTGTCGAGTCGACATCGATGCGGCGCGGGCGCGGGCACAGGCGGGCGCAAGCCGGAGCCCACAAGCACCTACTACTGCTGCAGCTGCTGGCACAGCGCTCGCCAAGGCCCCTGGCCCCCTGGCCAACAGGCGGGCCTGGGAAACGCCGTGGTGAGCGGAGAAGCGTGGTGCGGGGAGTACAGTAGTAGATCGACGTACAATCAAAAGAGGCAAAACGCGCAGAAAAACCAGACTTACAGCATATACAAAAATCGGTGCGGCCCCAGCAGGGACGGAGAGAGAGGAGCGCGTATTCACAACATGGCGTGCTATAACATACAATATGCGACGGGACAAAGCAGAGAGATAGAGAGAAAGAGGGACGAATGGGCGCGAGAGCGGGAGCGGAAGTAGATTCGTAGCGTATACGGCCGATCGCGGTAGTGGCAAGACAGACAAGATTGGGGGCTGGTGACGGGCGAGGCGAGGGAAAAGCGATGCGACGATGACACAAGACAAGAAACAAAACCCTACAGTAGATTCTAACAACCCGAATCCACACGACCTGCGGACAGACATACACACATACGCGGAGGGGCCGAGGGTCCGAGGGCGAGGAGATTGGTAGTCACAGCGTCCACGTTGTGTCGTGTCGTATCGTGTCATGCACTCACGCCCACCTCCGTCTGCCCCTGCGGAGTGGAAAACGCCACGTCCAGCCCGAGCTCGCCCCCCGGCTGTTGTTGCTGTTGCTGTTGCTGCTGTTGTTGCTGCTGCGCGTCGTGCTGCCCGTGCACATGCAGGTGGTGGCCATGACCGTGCTCGCCCGCGCCGCGCGCAGGCGTGTTCGCGCCCGACGGCAGGGGCGACATCCACATGCGGGGCGTGATGAGCCCGCTCCCGCCCGCGCCGTACACGAACCCGCCGCTGAGGCTCTCCAGCGAGTGCGACGACCCTGTACACGCACGCACGAAATCCCACACATCGTAAGTCACATCGTCGCAAACACAAAATCCACCAGGGGCAGGGGCAGGGGCGAGGCAACTCACCGGGCACCAAAACGCTGTCCCAAAAGTCGGCGCTGAGGATGCTGTCCATCGAGAGCATGCTGATGTCCATCCCGCTCGGCGTCGGCGCCATCGTCGGCGGGAACGTCGAGATGTCCGCGACGGGGCCCATCTCCCCGCTGTACGCAAAGTTCTCGAGCAGCTGCTGTTGCTGCTGGTCCCCCGCGTGGCCGTTCGCGTAGGAGTGCTGCTGCTGCTGCTGCTGCGCCGCCGTCGTCGTTGACTCGTGCGGGGCGCCGTTCTCCCCGTTCGCTTGCTCCGCGTGCTCATGCGCCTGCGCCGCGGACAAGACCCCGTTCGCGCCGGGGTCGGTCCGCGCGCTGACGAGCGCACGGAGGAAGCAGCTGTAGAGCGCGGGGGTGTGCATCGGGCCGACGGCGACCTGCTCGAACACGGTCGCGACGTCGTTGACGATCGCGACCGTCTTCTGCTCGTGGTCGAGGAACGCCTGGAACTCGGGCCGGATGAGCTAAGGGGCGTGACGGGGGAGAGCGGGTCAGTCGTGGGTCGCGGGCGGCGGAGCGGAGAAATGAAAAACGCGTGCAAGGGGAAAAGAGGGAGAGGGAATGAGGAAGAAGGGAGAAGGGAGAGGGGGACCGACCTTGAGGAGGGAGAGCACCGCGTACGATCCCATGACGAAGTGCGAGTCCGGAGCGTACTTGAGGTACCCCGCGGGGCCCATCTCGTCGCGCAGGATGTCCGCGCAGCTCACCGCGGACGAGTGGCAGCGCGCAAAGAAGTGGCCGATGTCGACCGCGGACCGCTCAAGCGCGTTCTGCAGCCCGAACGCGTTGATGGTGAGCATCGCGTAGTGGAAGTAGAAGGTGGCGATCAGCAGCCGGTACTTGCGCACGCGCTCGTTCTCGCCTGCTTTTGCGCCACGCGTGTCAGCCGGAACGTGCGCCGCGCGGAGAGGAAGAGGGGGAAGAGAGCGGGAGGGGGGCGAACCTAGTTCGACGCTGCGCACGTTGAGCCATTCGTGGTGCCATGCCAACAGCTGGGTCTCCATCGTCTTGATGACGAGGAGGAAGTCGCAGTCGACCTGCAGGCCGGACGAGTTCGTCGTGCCCGAGTACAGCAGGTCCAAGCTGCGCGTCAAAATGCGTTGTAGGTCCTGCGGGCGAGATCGCCGCCGCCGTCGCAGCATCGTCATGTCAGCGCCCGTGCGGTGGGTCCACACCGCGTTCCAGGTACCGGGACACGTACCGCGTACCCCGCGAGCGCGCTGTCCGCCGGGATCGCCTCGGGCGAGCGTGCCCACTGCGACGCGTTCCGAATCATGTAGCTGTCGTCCGCGATCATGTCCGCCGCGTCGTCGCGAGCGCGAACGCGAACGCGGGCACAGGCCATACGCACGTACCAGCGGGAGCACGCCGGCAACACCGATCATGGAAGAGAAGCCAAGGGAGAATGCCGGTCAGCACCCGCACACGCGCGCGCGCAGCGCGGCCCCGTGGAGGGGGCAGGCGCGCAAAACGACAAAGGGGCCACGCACTCTTCTTTGATCGAATACGGCTTGCCCGTCTGCGCGCTGAAAGAGCGGTCGAGGCAGAAGCAGAAGATCCATGTCCGCTCGCGGTTGTGGACCTCGCGGTCCCGTGCGCGGCCTTCCGGCGTGTCGGGGCCCACGGCCGTCGAGCGACGGTGCAGGTTGAGGTCCGTCGCCATCCTGGGGGGAGGCGTGATGTCAGACCCGCGTGGGGAGAACGCGACAAAAACAGCGATCCGCGTGTGCGCCCCCTCCCCCACCCGGCGAATGGTCAGGCCAAAGAGGAGAAGAGACGCGGATCGTCGCCGCCTCGTTTTGGGCTCGAGGCTCGCCGTGGCGCGTGCGGGGTAGGCGGATCGACGCGACGTACCTTATAGCCATGCCGAGGAGCATCCACGTCTGGTCCTGCTCGTACCGCTGTACGGGACCGCACCCCCACAGGGTGTTGATCAGATATGCTTGCACGATCTCGACGGACTTGTATCCGCGGGCGGGAACCTGGAATGTGAGCTTTCGTGCAAGATCGGACAATTTGAGATGCAGGTCCGGCCGCGCATCGTAGAATCGAGAGGCCACAGCACAAACTATCGGATAGGTCAGACCGAGCAACCGCTCAAAATGTAGAGAACCCACTCGAGGTCAGCAGGAAGGGCGACCGAGAGCAAACCAATGACGGCGTGTGGAACTCGGGGTCGAGAAGGGGAGAATGTACCTGCGGTGACCAGTAAGTCGGGGAATTACTCGGGGCCTGTTCCTCGAGCTCACATTCATATGATCAAAGTAGCTACAGCGTCCGCGGTCAGTCCAATTCATACTGCACGGAGTCGCCAGCAGTTACGCCGCGGAAACGAATACTTACATCTGAAAGAGGGCGACCACCTCCTCGGTGCTGACAAAACTTAGCATTTCGGGCTGCACCTGCCGTTCGATGTATAGTCGCCGAAGGGGCAGAATCGTCATAGGACCTGAACACCCGCAGACGGTCAGAATGGGCTTCCGCAGCATAGATAGAGCCAAGGGCACGCACCCGGCTTAAAGTAGACGTCGTTAGCGACGCCTACTTTGGTCTTGTCGGCAGCCGACTCGGGCGTCGAAGCAGACTTTGCGGCTGCCTGAGCGCGCCGGTTGGCGAGGCTTGCCTCCGCCAGTAGGCCAAGTGGATTTAGCGAGTTGTCAGGTAAGGAGTGCATCTTGGGCGACGTGGGCGTTATATGCGAACTGTGCTGTCGGCGCCCGGGGGATGGCGGCGGGGACGGCGAGTTCATCAGGGCTTGCGTGTTCTGCGTCTGCAAGGTCGGCGAAGGTGACCGAGACAGCATCCCGGATGCTAGGCTCGGGTTTCCGAGGGAACGGAGGACCGTGTCTAGGGTCCGTTCCATCTTTCGCAAAGACCGAGTTAAAATCTCGTGTTTTCTGGGGCTGTGGATCAGCGTTCGTACGTTGCGGCGAGACCACGCTGGAGTGCGCACTTTGTGGAGCGCTTGCCGCGGTTAGATTCCTCGAATATGCATTCGTGGTTTCCGGTCTGGCACCTCTTGCAGGGCGGACCGTTCTCTGCGCCGACGCATTTCATTTTGAGGCGTCGGCAGACGGTACACGCGCTGGAAAGAGCGTGAGGCACAGGGCGGGAAGCGACGGATATTAACGCACCGTGAGCCGCGCGTCGGCTTGGCCTTGGGCTCGTCACCCCTCTCGGTTGTGGGACTCTGTGGGTCCGGGTCGTCGTCCTGACGTGCTCGCTTACGGCTGTCATTGGAGAGGCTATTCGAGGACGCTGGGCGCTTGCCGTTGGCGTTGGAGCTGAAGGAGATGGTATCGTTGGGGGGCGTGCCGACGGTCTCGGAACCGTGCGAGGAGGGGGAGGAGAGGCTTGCGGGGAGGGTGAGATGAGGGGGCGGCATTTGGTGGTGGGATTGCGGGTAGGGATAATATTGGGGCTGGTAAAGGGCGAGGGCGGGGTCGATCGGTATGGGGGGTGATGGCGGGGGTTGGTGGAGGTGGTGTGCCATGGGGTGCTCGTGGGGGTGGTGGAGGGTGATGGACTGGGAGGAGTAGGGCGGTGGTGGTGGGTGGTGGTGAGGATGCTGCGTGCGAGGGAGATAGTAGTCCTGGTAAGCCATCGGACTGGGAGTGTGAGACATGAGAGAAAGAGAATGGGAAGGGAGGGGGAGGGGGTGCGGGACGAGAGGTTGGGCGGGAGCGACTGAAAGGAGGCGGGAGGCGAGCTTAATAGAACGTACAAAGTTTGTTTTCTTGGGATGGGCGTAGCGGCACACGTGGAAGGACGGCCGAAGGAGTGGGACGGGGAGAGATTGGGGAGGGCTGGGAAAGGGAGGGGACGGGGGAGGGTGGGAGATGGGAGAGTTGAGAACGGGAGGGCCGATTGAGGACGAAACGAGATTTCGATTGAGCAGACGCGCGACGGTCAATCAGGACGGCTGCGGTCGACGGTTGGGTATCGGGAATAGGAAGAGGGGACCGCCGCAGCGGGGGTGGGAACGGGGATTGCGTATGGAGCAGGCGTCGGTGCGGATGGGGGCGAGGAGGACGAGGAGGGAGAGAGAGAGCGTGAGCGCCCTGCCGCCTGCGCTGAGTGTGCCCCTCTGACTGTGCGCGCCTGTGCGCTCGCCTGGTTCCCCACTCAGAGTACTGTCAGACTCTGTCTCACTCGCCGGGGCAGACGCCCAGCGATCCCCCCGTGCTGACTCTGGCCCTGCTCCCCAGCGACCCAGCCAATGGGCGGGCGCGCTTAGCGGGGCCCCGCGGTCCGCCACAGGGGCCCCCACTGGACCGCCACTGGGCGCCCACTGCCACTGGCTGGGCCCCCGCGCCGCACTCGCTTTCAAGCCACTCGATGACAGTCTCGCGACCCGCCCGTGGCCTGTCCCCGCAACGCCTCTCCTTACCCCGCACCCTCGCCAGCGCCACCCAGATGCGGAGATGCGCATTCAATATTCAACATTCAATCGGCGAACACGACACGGTTGGCGTGCCGCCTCGGTCCCGGATTGGGCTAGCGGCGACCCGTGCGAGCGTCGACGCCGCGACTGCCACTCGTCTGCCTTTAAGTTTCTAGATCTGCACGGCGAGTCCGTCTCAGGAACCCAACTCCGCCCAATTCCAGCTGTCGTTCTTTGCGAGACTGTACTCCACCGCCCACTCGCGTGGGTGCTCCCACTCCCAGCGCGATTCCCTCCAACTTCCAGCCCGGACCTTGCCCCGGGCCCCAATACCGATCGGAGCTACCCGTCCATCCCTCGCCATCCCGTCCTCCGCATCTTCCTCTTTGTTCGCTACCCGCTCGGTCCAATATACCACCCATCTACTTAGTCACCCCACACATTGACGCCCGCACCCAAGCCGTCGCTCCCACCCGTCCCCTGCGCATCTCCTTTCAGTGCGGCCCATGCCTTTCCCGCCCAACATCGCCCCTCCGTTCCCTCATCCCTCCGGTCTTGTGCTCTCCCTGAACACCGTCGTTTATATCGACCACCTTCTTTCGTCCTCCTTTTCCCTCCGCGCACGGCCTCGCTGGGTTCTTTTTTGCCCCAGTCCACTCCGCTAAGTAATCCCCCTCATCTCGATCCCCCCTGCTTTCCCATGTCTATCACACAATGACGACGTCGGTTTGATCCACCGAAATCTTTCGATCCATCTCAATCGCCTAACTCGCTCTTCTCTAGTGGCGATCCCGCCGCAATCACTTCTCTGCCACCCTCGCCCATAGGACGCGGAAAAGCCCACCGCCCCGGGCAACCTCCCGACCTCGACCTCGCAGGGGCTCGTAAAAATATTCTTCGGCCAATCTCAAGATGAGCTGACATCCCTCAGCACAGCTTGTCATATTCTGTCAAGCGCAGACATCGCGCGTCATCGCACTCTCCGCTGCAAGGGCACCCTCCGGACAAAGAACATGTCTCCATCAGTACCTGCATCGAAGATCTCTCTTCGACGCGGAACACCTGTCTACCCCCTCTCCAGCACGCACGGAAAGCAACAAATGATGGTATACGGCCGCGCACCGTACCCTCTCCAACGCCCCGCATGGCCCGCACTTTCATAGAAAGCGTCCCAACACGCCTCGAAGCTCCCTCGGAAGCTCGCACACAGCCCCCAACCTTGGACCCGACGGACATGGAAAACACCTACGCAGGATCGGACCCGCTCGCACGCCCTCTCCGCTCGCCAGCTGCCCCCGTGCGCTCCCGTACTCCCGGGCACGCCGAACCAATTCCATGCCTTGCGAGGTTTCGTGGACATCACCACCGCCGCCGCCCACTCGCCTTGTATCCTCCACGCTTCGCGCCGCGCCCACGCTATTCTCGAATCCCGAGGTGAGCGCTAGCGTTCAAACTCGGACAGCCGGCCGCGCACGCATTTTATTTTCTCCCAAATTTGGACGCGCCCGGCACATCGCCCCACGGTCCTAGGGTCCCAGGCTTCCAGGGCCCTGTGGTGGCCCGGCCGTGCCAGGAACAGAGTGGCCCCGCCCCTGCTCCCACCCACCGCACTGTGTACTATGTTCGTCCTCGCTCAGTGCCTCGAACACGTCAGGCGCGCCGTCCAGGTCCTCCATTTTTTCGAACGCTGCACGCATCCCCGCTCGCGTGCGGCATGCGCGTGGATCCGCTCCGTCGTCCCACCGCCAGCGCCAGCGCCAGTGCCTGCTTACACCGACTCGTCTTCCCGTCTTCCAGCTGCCTCCGCCATCGGGGATAGATGCATTCCAGATCCCGTCCTCCCCCGCGTGCGGGCGCGGCCGCTTAGTCCTCCCCCATCCTGCGTCCTTCTTCCTCGCGCATGCCATGAATAACCCCGCGCGGCGGGCTCTCAAGTGGGTCAAGAGGGGGAAGGGGCAGGGTACCCCCCCCCCCGCATCGGGTGGCCAGAACGGGACTGGGCCTGCGCTGGTAACGTTGTGGACGTCCAAAGATGGTAGCGCGTGCCCATTCCTATTACGCAAGCGCTAGCGAGTTTCATTCCCGGTCGGAAGGCGCTGTTTCTCTCTGAGTCTCTGCTGCTGTCGATCCTCACGACAAGTCGATTTCGGTATTGGCGCCCTTGAAAAACGCGCTTAAAAGTCTAGGTGCGTCGTAAACTTCTCTCAACTCCCAGAAAAGTCTAGTAAAATCGCCAGCAAAGGATTTCTTGTCGAGCCTTTTTGGCACCTTTTTAGAGACTTTTCCGCACTTATTACGCCTTTCCCAGCATAAGCGGAAAAGTTATACAATCGCCCAGACTGTTCAAACTTTTCTGAGGGCGCTAATATCGAAACCCTTGTCGTGCCCGCCTCCGGGAGGGCCGCTGCGTCACTGCGCCACTCCTCTCGTCGAAATGCGGCGGGCAGCGTTGAACGGCCCACCGACTGTCAAGCGCCCTCGTTTCTATGCTGTTTTTTTGCGTTTGCGTTACTTTTTCCCCCCTATCCTGCTCTGGCAACCTTGTGGACTTCCGAGGATGGCGGGCGCTCTCTGTCCCGCCGTCTGTCCTTCTCCAATCCCACTCCGTCACTGCGCCGCCCCTCCCGTCGAAGCGCGAAGTGCGGTGGGCAGTACGCAGTGGCACCTTCGTTACTAGATCTTTTTTGTTTCGCATCACTCTTTTCTTTTTTCCCTCCCTCCACAAAACGTCCGTCCTTACGTGAGCAGCACGAGAAGCACGAGGCGGGGGAAGAAGAAAGGGGGGAACGCTAACGTGCGTGGCCGCAACGACTACAGCCCGTGGCGACCGCAAAGCTTAACTGTGTGTCGACGGGGTGCGGCTCAGGCTCGGACTACAGACAGCGACGGAGGGGCGGGCTGGTCTCTCTCCGATGCGACCACGACGGCGCTGCCTAGCGATCACGAGGCGCGTGCGGCTGCTGCGGTTCGTCCCATCGTAGAGCCCATCTCGCTGTCAGTTAGGCTAACCACCACCAGTGACCACCGTGCGTGTGTGCGCGCGTGCGCGGCGTTTTGCCTCGGCGGCGAGTCACCGTCCCACAGGGGCAGACCTGTCGTAACCGTGGCGAGCCGCGCTACCACGCTTCTCTCAGGCTCCACGACGTCATCCGTCATCTCGCCGAGCCTGCATCTTTGCCACTGACCAGAACCGTGCGGGGTGCTCACATCACATGGGCGGAGTGGCCTGCGTTACAGGAAGCTCAACCCCCTCCCCTCCCCTCCCCTCCATTCAATTCAATCAATGCAATACAGTCGACGAGAAATCTACGTCGCGCGCTGCGCAGATCGAGCACACACACACAGCCGGAGGACCTTACGGGAACACCGTGCCCCGTCTCGTCCGAGTCGGGGCGCACGCGCGGCGCCCCTTCGCACCCGCATCCGTAATATCGACCCCCGTTTCGCGACCCACGGACGCCTTCTCTCCTCGCTCGGAGTCACGCGCGCGCTGGGGGGCTGCGGTCAGCAAGCCCCGCGTCCCGCGTCGCAGCGTGTTCCCGCCGCTCTCGTCATCTTCGCGCCTTTTGCGGGCGGTGGGCTCGCAGGCACGGAGATGCGGAGGCGCGTCGAACGTCGAACCACCCCTGCTTCGCAGGCCGGACAATGCGCGGGGTTGGACGTTGGACGGCCGGGCTTCCGCTTGTGTGTGTGCGCGCGCACGCCCACCATGCTGTTCGCGAGCTTCGAGTTTCGGGCTTCGCGCTTCGAACGCGGCGTCCTAGCGTGCTCCGTAGGCGAGCCGCAGCCTGAGCCTGAAGGCTGAGGCGCCCGCGCAGGGTCGATCGTGCACTTATCGGGGCGACAATGACGCCGACGATGGTCGCGGGAGCACTGACTCTGAGGGCTTCCCTCTCCCCTGCGTCTTCTGCAGCGGTGCACAGTGGCAGAGCCCTTCTTCCTTCCTCCCCCTCTCCGCTTCTCCGTTGTTCCGCACGCCGACGCCGAACGTCTGATGTGCCTCGAGCATGAGTAAGTCGATGCGCTTCGCTGTCGCCGGTGGGCATGATTGCGTTCGCGCCTGTGCTGCTTGCGCTGACAGCAGAAGCGATACCGGGGGAGCGAACGCACCAGGAGAGGCGATTTTGACGGGGCCTCTCGGACGCTGTGCGCTCGAGGGGGGCGCTGCGGCGGACGTCCTACGGGTGCTTCTGCGGGTCGAGACGGAAGGCCTCGAGACGCGACCGCGACCGCGGGCGGGCCGGGGGTGGAAAAGGGCCATTACGGTGCGCAGCGGTGTACCGGCGTCCAGAAGGTTAAGTCGGGGTGCGAGCCTCGTGCTAGCGCATGCGCCGTCGCGCCCCGGGTGCGTGTGCCCAGGGAGCTGCCATTACGCACTCGGCAGAGTCATTAGACGTGCCTCCTTCCCTTTTGCGCACGCTTCGCGTTTCATCTTCCCCACCGCGTCCCAGGCAAAGGCTTCCTCGCTGCGCTCTGGCCGTGGACGCCCCCTCCCCTTTCATCTCGAAGCTCGCCGCGCACTCGCCGCATTTGGTGCGACTTGACAAACGCGCACCGCGCCCGGCGGAGGGCGGAGGGTGTCCAAGAGGTGCCCATCATTCACTCATTAGCACGCAGCTCTGGACAGATGACGAGCGCATTACAAAGGCACTGGTGGCCAACATAGCCTCCTCGTCAGCACCCGTCGTCCGCGCTCCGCCGCCATCCTCGGTGCCTTCGTCATGTCGGCCCGAACACCTCGTACCGGGCGACTCTGGCGACTTCGCGCGTAGCGGCCTCTCCGACGTCACCACTAGCAAGTACTCCTTGCGCCATGACAGGCGCGTTCGCACAGCAGCAGCACCGCCACCACTGCTGTTGAGGAGCATCCCGGGACGCCGCGCGTCGTGTACGCGCGGGGCATGATGCATGATGATGCATTGATCATGGTCATGACGGGGCGTCCGCTACGTAAGGCCTCAGACGCAGTTCGCGGGCTGGTGCAAGTTGCGACTGGGGCCGATGCCACCCGCGAGCGGCGATTATGTGTCAAATGTACGTACACGCGTGCGCCCCCGTGCCTGATGCTGGTAGTCGAGGTACGCGAGCGGGCGGGTTCTGCGGATGACGCCCGAGGCCTGAAGAGTGGGTATTGAAGTATGAACGTTCTTTTGGGTCTCTATGTAGTAGGTCTGGGTCGTACGCCGCGACTGCGCGGCTCAAGGTCCGTACGGGCACTCGGGCTTACTGGTGAACGCGGGCTTCACGCCGGTGAGTTTGGTGCTGCTGGCAACTTGACGACTTGAAGAACAAGGGTGAAGACCAGGATATTGGACAAGGACAGTGACAGCACCCGTGGAGAGCGGACGGGATTGGTGCGGCGATCAGTGGTCGTCTCAACGACGGAGGCGGGCTTCATCACGCCTCTTGTGCACATCCGTTGGAGAAGCTGGTTTGAACAGGTAGTGCGGGCGGATGGGGGTTGATAGATCTCCGAGGACCAATTGTACCGCGCAGCGGCGATGAGGCGACGTTTGCGGCCAGCGAATCCAATACCGTGTGCGCCACACCGTCTCCCTTTTGTTATGGAGTAGTTAGCCGAGCATGGGGGACGCTTGCTGCAGGCCTCGAGGAAATGTTGGCCTTAAGCGAAATGCGCGCCTCGAAGTTGAACTGGCGGATAGTAGTACTAGCCGTCGCTCGTTATTAACGGATATTCAGTCGCAGAACGGCCAGGTACTCTATTCCCGAGAGCTCGAGAACGCCCTCTCGGCGGTCATGGGTTGGCATTGTGGCACACGCGAACTGCCATGGCAGCGACGAGGGCAGCCTTGCCCTCGGAATTATTCTCCGCGTTGTACCCACGCGCTGCACTCGCCGGGAACACCCGCAAATATATTGTTGAAGCGGGTAACGGCAGTGTAATTGGCAGGCGCGCCGTAACGGTCGTCGCGACCGTGCGTCGAGGACGCTCGTCAGGCGCTGTCGCGGACGTCGAGTGTCGTGATAGACGCGGACGCACGACGGAGGTCCTCTCGTTCTTGGTCGCCTGCCTAATCGAGACAGTCCCCGACTCGGACGGCGCGGTCCGAGTCTCTAAAGCCCCCGATGGTGCACAGCCGGGCGTAAAGTTGAGGGTCCATCTGATTCTGCCTTCCATGCCAGCCGCGACGACCTGCGTCTCGTGCCAGAGTCGTCGACGCCTTTCCTCATCCAGCACCTTGTCTCTCATGCACTCGCCACCGTGAGTCGTCATCAGCAATCGCTCGCCCGGGCCTTGCCTGCGCTGGATGCTATCGAGCTCGGCATGACACATACCGCCTCGATAACTACGGGTCACTCAGGGTGACATGATTGGGTGGCTGGGGACGGTTCGTACATAGCGCGGTTGTTATTTTGCTCGCTTATGCAGCTGTGGCCAGGAACAAGCCTCGAGCTTCGAGCTGCGGGGTTAATCGGGTATTACCGACTACTTCCTAAAACGACAGGTTCCTACCCGCGATCTCCTGTGCGACGGGTCCGACCCGCACCAGGCTCTCTTCGAACCTCGTCATTGGGCGCCAGCGGGCGGGACGCGGGGTTTATTCATCAGAGCGCGTGCGGTTCGCAGACCTGGCGAGCGCCTTCATCATTGGTCAGACACGGTCCCATCCACATCTACCGTGTCTTTCTTGCCGTAAACGCGCGCGAGACTTCCCCCTAGCTTTTGTCATTAGTCACAGACAAACACCGAGCGCAATAGTATCGTCTCTTTCTCCCTCGAGCTCTCCATCCCGCCTACGACGTGCACAGCGAGCAGCTTCCTTACGCATCGCGAAGATAAGGACCAGTGACTCAACGAGCGCGAGCACCACATGCTACTCCAGACTTCTTCGAGAACGTGGGCCGCATTTTCTCAGGGATGGCCGCACCATATGGTATGTATTGATGCTTTCGTCGACCTGACCCTCGGTGTTACGATGGGCTGACTATGAAAATATTCTCACCGCTGCGTGGGCGAGCCTGTCGCAAGATGACGTCGAGATTCGCCGCGTCAGTCTCTCCGAGAAGTATCATGGCCCATGACCTCGACACGCCAGAGGAGGCTGTTGGTGACTCAATATGCCAAGACACCGAGGTATCGACAGGAACGGGGCACAGAACCGCAGCTTTGTGGCGTAATCATGACTGCACTACCGCCTACCATCTCGTTTAGCGACAACGCGGGGCGAGGTCGGTACCTGATTTTGCGAACACTGACTGAGGCGGTATGCCCAAAGCAGTTCGCTCAATGGTCGTGCGCCATCCGCGAGCATGACGATATCAAGCGTTCGTTCCTCCTCCTCGATAGATATGATCAGGTTTATTCAATCTGATCCTAAGTTCTTTCACAGGAAGCACAACCGCATGTTCTGCCCTCGTCGGGAGGGCTCGATCAATCATCGGGTAGAATCCGCACCCTGCTATGTACTAGCGCAACTTCCGTCGTCTTCGAGCACTTATGGATATGAACAAATGTCCATCCCACCTGGTTCTCGTACTATCCTTCTTCGCTTACGGCGCCGAGCGTGTCAACTACTGCAACTTTTTGGGAAACACCGACCTATCGGCCGGTGCGCACGTCTACTCGGTCTCTTCTTCATTTCTCGTATTTTCGCATGGTCGCATAGCGGCGTGACCGTGCCGTAAGTGGAAGGGCTTGCTAATGTCGAATGGTACGTTTGGCGCTGAAACCGCGCGGTGCGCAAACTGCATAATCCTACGTCCTACGAAGGTGTAAGAATTTTTTACAGCAAGCACGATCGACCCAGTCGACTCCCATACTAGCCGCGAACTCTGGCTCAACGACTACTTAGTACCAGTCCACAGTATCAGGAACGGAGTCCACCCGGAGACTCATGCTCCGAGATCAGCTGTTGCACCAGCGAAAGTCCTAGTGTAGGTTTCGTTATCCTTCCGTGCCTTACTTCCACCAAGCTGATAGTTGTTTTTCTTCCGCAAGCGTTTCTTCTATCGACGCCGCCGGCATGTGGAACACAATGGGTTAGAAAGTTCTTTAAATTCTGGACTGTTTGTGTGGCGCGGTGTGCTGGATTTTATCCTGTAGTTCGCCTCCGCTGGTGCAATATTTCCCGTCACTCAGTCCGGTCGAAGTTGAACTTGGAACGACGCTCGGTGGTAGCGGAGTATGAACCCTCTTCTAGCTCTCGGACGTCTAAAGGTGTGTCCCAGTAGTGTGCTCTCAAACCAATCGCATTCACCCATGACAGGGAACCGATCCGTAGCATTCAATACTCCGTATCCCATGCCCACATGGGCGCAGCCCCATCCGAACCACGCCCTCCAGCTCGAGCGGCGTTGCACCTCGCGATAACGCTCCACAGAAAAAGCGGGGCGGTGCGTTTTACAACGTTCGGGCCTTCCCTGTCCCTGGTGTGACTGGGCTCCCCGAGTTGCAGCGGGAGCGGATCACCTTCCCGGCCACAACGTTTGCTATTTTAAAAATGGCAGCCATACGTATGCCTGCGAACCCGCCACGGCGTTCACGGGCAGGGTACCGTGTAGAAGGCGCGCTGGTCGTCCTAGGCTGGTCTATCGCCCAATAGAACTTTCAGTACGGTTGGCAAGGCATGCCAACGGGTCTGGACCCTGGGCTGAACAGAGAGGATCGCTAAAGTGGAAATACGTTAACCCCAGCAGCACCCGCTGCTTCGATTTAGCTGCGCATATTTACTTTTGGCGTCTCACTTGGTACCAAACGGAGGGACACGGATGGCCGGCTTGCGGAGTGAATGAAGATTTCTTTCAGACACGGAGAGCTCATGCCCGCCTGAACGAAGCTTATGTCGACAGTCAAAAGTATTCACACCCCTGTGCCTTGACCTGAGCGCGTTTAGGGTGCGAGTATCAACGTTATGGCTTGCCGTTCCTCCCAAAGACACCGGAGATGGAACGTCCATGGCTAAGAATTGCGCGTAACCTCGGGTCGTTGGGAGTCGACAATGCACACCGCGGAGCTAATCTTGCCGCCGGCTCGGTGTGAAAAGAAATTCAGTCTAGGCACAGGGACATTTATGATTCGCGGCCGTCGCCGGCGTGGTCCACCTCACTGAACTCTGACGTGAAGCTTTGAGGGCAGGGGCACGAAGGCTGACCTCCTCGGGGCAGCGGCCTCGAGTAAGTCTACAAGCACGGAACAGGAGCCAGTGAACAGATTGATGCACACGCGCGGCCCGAACACCTCATGGTCGTGACGCGATTTGTATCGTCCCGATTGGCAAACCAGGGCGTTTGCCGCAGCGGTGCTTTCCCGCCCGATGCACCGTTTGACGTCGATCGCTGCCAATCTGAATTCGGCGGCGCTGAGAACGCGTTGGGTTGGAGGAGGCCAGCCTTCGTGCAGCATGTGGGCCTAATACATCCCGAAGCAGCTAGCAAGCAGGTGGACGGGGAAGGCGACTTTCTCTACGTTCTCGCCATGAGCTTATGTGAAAGCGGAAGCATGCACCGGAGGAGAGGTTATTGAGAATCACCCACCCATCGCACCACTTGGCAGATGCGGACAGTCGACAGCATGCACATGGAACATGACATACAAAAGGAGTGCAGTAACCGCGAGCCATGGTACGGAACCGCTGCCCTCGCCCAGAACCTGGCGCACGGTGTCTGTCGACGCCGAGTTTACCTAGGCACCCCGCCTCCACGGTGGGACCAAACGGGCCGTTATCAGGGGTTCCTCCAATAGCATGAGGCCGAAGACGACTTGTGGTGTCCAGCAGATCGACCGTCACGGGCTGCAGTTGCGCGCGCATGGGAGACGAGCTGGAGAGCTGGGTGAGTGGTTACCAAAAGAGGAAGGTAGTCAAGATTGTGCTCACAAGTGTCGTGTCTTCCCCGGTGAAGGTTCGTTCAAGCTTAGGTGCCCGTGCCGACGTCGATATCAACGAGGATTCGGGCAGGTTTGGCCATGTCGGGCAGCCCTGGAGATTACGAAGAGCACACGTCATTTGTATAGGCCATCACAACTTATGAGTCTGTGATTGCTGGACCTTGTGCGCGGGGACCGTAACGGAACAAGTTGGACCACGATCCGA
This sequence comes from Trametes meyenii, assembly GCA_022606255.1. NCBI lineage: Eukaryota > Fungi > Basidiomycota > Agaricomycetes > Polyporales > Polyporaceae > Trametes > Trametes meyenii. The sequence goes on along the minus strand of JABYQG010000005.1, from coordinate 1,904,907 downwards.
GAGTTGCCATGAGGCAGCGGTATGAAAAAAATAGAAGCAGAGTCGAGCACTTGAGAGAACCTAGGAGCCGCGGTGAGAGAACCAACACGGCAGCTTAGACGACATATTATCTCATAGCTGTCACCCTGACGATGTGAACTGACGAGGATAGTACCCGGCTCACGACACAGCAATGCTCTGGGTACGGAGTCGAGCGGAGGGCCGTGGAGGCCAAATGGTTCGCTATGACCCAGCGCCCCGCTAGGACCTGGACTGGATACAGCCCCTATTTATGTGTGGTGACGCAACGTTGGGCTATGTGGCTATGTAAGAAACACCCAAAAACTCGTTGCAAGTGCCACGTACGAGTGAGCTCAGGCTAGCTAGAGATGCGAGGGGAGTACAGTGTGGGTAGTGTCGTACCCTCTACTATACCTTTATACCTGCGAGCATCCAAATACCCGGTGTCGGCGTCAAAGCAGGTTGATATCGACTTTTTTTTCGCCGCAGTATAACATAGTACCCTTGTGGAATGAAAAAGATCAGCGCCGCACACATGATCCAATATTGATATTGTGGTGGCGCCATCCCTCGTCTTGCCCTTTAAGCACGGCGGGACTCACCCTTAAGCGTAACGGACCCTGTCGCATGGGTATCTTACCAGTGACGCCTGCGCTTGTGGGTTTTGCCAAATACCAGTATGAAGGTTGACATCTTCGGGCCTCTAATAGTACTTCGAGGTGCTGGGGTAGAAGAGGTGAGCGGCGGATATTTTCACCGTGTCAATTTAAGGACCAATGTGAACGGGCCTTATGTTGCCTGTGTACGAGATTGAACTGAGCAGACATGGAGGAGCAACTTGGACAGCTTGGCCGCCGGCAACTTGATAGTCAAAGATCTAGAGGCCCAGGAAACGGAGACAAAGACAGCGATTGCCATGTGGCCGAGGTTTGAAGCTCCGCTGTGGCACCGGGGGAGACGCGCTGAGAGACGCCCGTCTCATCGCTTCACGTCCAACTGCCCGAGCTTGGAGCTGCGCGGGGGCGCACTCTCTTCGTCTGCCATCATGTCCTCCAACCCTCGGCCTTCGCTTTTCCTTGCACCTTCCGTGAACACCACGACGTGAGTACCCTCTTTCAACCCTTGACTCGTATGGACTCAACCCCGCGAGCGCAGGGTGGTCACGACGACAACGACAACGACAACATATGCCCCGATTCCCCTCCCTCCGATTCCAGCACCCTCATCTCCCAAGGACCCCAAATTATACCCTTTGTTCAACGCAACACTACCAAGGTCTTTGCGTGAATTCCCGTTGGTCTTCCCGGGGGGTTCGCGTGCCACCTTCCGCGATGACGAACCGGGTGAACGAGAGATGCAGGAGGAGGAATCTGTCGTCGAAGGGAAGGGCTGGAGGATGGTTAAGCGTGACGAGAGCGAGTCGAGGAAAGAGGTCGGGCTCGTCGAGGCTATCGAACGTTATGGCCGGAAGAGGTCATACAGCAACGAGAACATGATGGAGGGTATCGAAACCATCCCCGGTCTAGTAACGAACACGCCACCACGCAAGAAGGCGAAGAGCCATCCGCCTCCAATAAATACAATGAACTCCGCCGCGCCCCCTTCTCCCCTGCCATCCCCTCATGGCTCACCGCCCCCAGAAAGCATCTGGCCTTCGGCTCCCCCAAGTGGTCATTCTTCGCCACAACCCCAAGCGCAAGCACCCTTGCAACCAGACCTATCACTCACGACCCTATTAGCACTCCCATCCCTACTCTCCCATTTTTCAAACCTCCCTCCACCTCTCCAATCGCACGTACTCCTCACCTTCCTCCGTCACTCTCCACTCTCCGTCTTACGCACGCTTCATTCCGTCTTGACACCAACACTCGCGAGGGACTTCTTGACCCTCTTGCCACCTGAACTTGTGTCCTTGATTCTCAGCTTTCTGCCGTTCCCCGACCTTACTCGTGCGTCTAGAGTTTCTAAATCTTGGCGCGCAATAATCGATTCGGACCCTGTGCTCTGGCGAGACCTCCTCAAGAGCACTAGGATCTGGTTTGGCCACGATTCCGAGACGGCATTTTCGGACGCTATCATGGCTCGTAGACGACGGCAAGGCCTGCCCGCACTGAACACACTCCCCCTCCCACATCCGTACAAGATTCTCTTCAAGTCGCGACACCTCACCCGCACCCGCTGGGTTACAAATCAAGAGCCGAAGCGACTCACGTTCCCTGCGCACGGCCGATCTGTGGTGACGTGCCTCATCTTCTCGCATGGTCGTATTATCTCTGCATCGGACGACCATTCAATTCACGTCTATTCTCCCGTCACCGGCACACTCATTCGCTCTTTAGATGGCCACGACGGCGGCGTATGGGCGTTAGCGGCAACTAAGAATACACTTGTCAGTGGTTCTACGGACCGGACGGTCCGGATATGGGACCTCGAGACCGGTCGCTGCACCCATGTTTTCGGAGGTCATACCAGTACCGTCCGTTGTCTGGCAATCGTGAAACCAGAGTTAATCGACTTTGTCAACGAGGATGGTGTCGCGGTCAGGGAGAAGTGGCCGAAACGACCGCTGATCGTCACTGGCAGTCGTGATCATTCCTTGCGTGTATGGACACTTCCACGGCCGGGGGACGAGGAATACAGGTGCTATGGAGCTGACGACACAGAGGTTGACCCTTCAGAGGTGAGCAGTCATGACAGAAGCGTGTATGCCACGTCTAGATCACTTACGTCACCATGCGCAGGAGGATGTGGATGATAATCCGTATCACAAGCTTCATCTCGAAGGTCATGATCACGCGGTCCGCGCGCTAGCTGCTCGTGGGCGTACGCTGGTATCCGGAAGCTACGACTGTACTGTTCGCATATGGGACATCATCACAGGGGACTGCAAGTGGGTACTGGTCGGACACACGCAAAAAGGTATGAGATACTTGCGTCGTGCTACATACATTATCGCTGACCAGTTTCTGTGTACGCAGTTTACAGCGTCGTCCTTGACATAAATCGCAATCTTGCTTGTTCGGGCTCCATGGACGGTACTGTTCGGGTGTGGAACTTGAACACCGGGACATCTCAACATGTACTTGCGGGACACACCTCCCTCGTTGGCTTGCTCGGCCTCTCTCCTTCATATCTTGTCTCTGCCGCCGCCGACTCTACGCTGCGCGTGTGGGACCCTGATACAGGAGAATTACGCCATACTTTGGCGGCACACAGCGGAGCTATCACATGCTTCCAGCATGACGAATTCAAAGTCTTGAGCGGCTCGGACGGCACCTTGAAGATGTGGGACATTAGGGATGGTACTCAAGTGCGCGACCTACTCACCGGAATCGTTGGCGTCTGGCAAGTCGTTTTCGAGGGCCGGTGGTGTGTCGCGGCTAGCAACCGGATGGATTCTACTGTTTTAGACGTGTGGGACTTCGGCGATGACGAGGACGAGGATTGGGAGGGTGAGCCTCCGGGCGGTTTGTACGACGAAGAGTCAGACTACGATGAGGAGGAGGACGATCTCGATCGAACGCAGGCCGAGGTCGACATGATGGATCTCGAGGGCATGCCATCTGACGCCGAGTTCGCAGACGCCGACCCGGACCAAGATTTCGGCGTGACCGATGATGATGATCTCGATGGGCAACAGACGGTGTGGAGGGCTCTGTCCACCGATGCGGAGGAGAGCATGACGACGAGGGCGTCCAGTAGCCGTGAGCCCTCAGCGGGTCATTACCGCAACCGCGCCTCCATCCGGACACGCTCGCAGCGAGTGCCCGTTCCGACGCCTCCTCAAGCGGGGCCTTCGGAGCCTCAACTGCGCATGCTTCCTGCAGCAGAGGAGACCCCCACACGACCACGCACGCGTAACGTGGGCCATCGCCGGCGGTGGCAACCGTAGAGACAGACACTCCTTCCTTCGCTGACTGTGTATTATCATTGGGATTTCTGTAGTCGTACGGTTCGCTATCGCCACTCGCTCCAACTGTCCCTGCGCACCTCATTATGTCGTCTTTCGTTGCCTGCATAAATAATTCGTTACGGGATTCCGCTACACCGAACTCTGGTCTTGTAGAAGCGTCTGATCGTGTTATGTCGGAGGACGATTGTGTACATATTCTACTCTCCAGCATAATCGAGTGTTCCTGGAAGTGCGCTATCGCCCCAGTTGGAAACCTTCGATAGCTGGACAACACGGTCGCACGTACCGATGTGGTCCCATGCTAGCGCGGCGGTAAGGGTGGCATTCGATAACTCGACAAACACCCCGCCCGACAGAAGACATGCGCATCGCGATATCGATGCGGCTCACCGGCATTGCGGGCGCGGCAGCGCAGGGCTCCCCGTGCGCGGGACCGATCCGCGGTGCCGGGTCGGGCATCGTTCAGGGCGACAGCGCAGGAAATAGCGGTTCGAAATACCCACAAACGTTCAGAAGCGCCGTGCACAAACTCCTTCGTGCCTCTCACGGACCCGAGAGCCCGCACAGCGAACGAGAAAACGAGCCTACAGCCCGCTCGAGACAACGCGTGCCCGCTGTCGCCGGGTGACTACCGCAGTAGAACCTCATGGTTGCAATTCATATCGTAGAGATGACTCTGCAATGCATGAGTGCGGCGATGCATGCACCACGTAATAGAAACAGTGCATTAGGACAATGTCGATTGTTTTATGAATGCTCAGCGCGGACGCGTATGTCAACGAAGCGCGGGTGGACCACACTTGCTTCCGGCGGTCAAGGATCGGCGTTCGCCAAGCCGCAATGCAGGTCGTCGGAACGTTCGAGCGTGCCGTGACGGCGCGGGGCGTCGCAGATAGCGTCGAAGGGCGCGTGCAGGGGCCAATCGGACGAGAGAGTAGCTGCATCACGAAGCCCCACGTCCAGTCTTCATTGTCGTGGGAGAGGCAGCCGTCGCCCCCGCGGCGGCAGCGTACGTGCGTTCACGCAACGGGCGGGGGTTCCACGGTCTTTCCGTCATGTTAGCACGGGCCCGGAAGGAAGGACCGCGGATATGGCATTCGAGGGTGTGTGCCACGGTACAGCGTGGATCACGGGAGATGCCGTCGACCGAGTTCCTACGAAGAAGCGATTATGGTAGGTAGGTAAATAGGCACAATGTCTGAAAGCCTTCGAAGGAAAAGAAGATACCATCCTTGCCTTCATCTGCCAGAGAGCGCAGACGCCTTACGTTCAGCTGAGCTATCGCATTCGCACGTTGATCGCACAGGAGGGCACTTGTATCATGATATGCAGAGTGCATGAACGTCCGACGGGCCTGAGGAAGACAGACACGATTCGGACGTAAGATTAATATGCTAATACTGATACAGCAGACGGGGAGGGGGCCCGAATACTGTAAACACTGGGTGTCAGCTGGTGATGCTCGTGTCGAGGCCAACGAATTGGTACCTTTGCTTGAGTACACTCGCAAGGAGGGCCTAGAGGCAACATGGCTCAGACAACGCGTGCCTTGTATATTTTAACATCTTCTCGGGGCCTTGGCAGCGGTAAGACCAGCCTTGAGCGATCATCGCAGTGACTTAACGGCGAAGCAAAAACATACCGATCCTGGGCGTCGGTAGCTACAGCACCAAGCCTTTGGACAACGCGCATACCCGAGCTGACGCGTCCAAAGATCGTATGCTTGTTGTCCAGATATGGTGTAGGCGCGAGGGTGACGAAAAATTGTGAACCTGATGTGCGGATATCAACAAAAAGGTTATTGCTGAGAGCGTATGCAATGCGCACCGTTGGTGTTCGGTCCAGAATTTGCCATTGCAAGGATTCCCGCGCCCGTGAAGCGTAGTTCGGGGTGAATCTCATCTTCGCTAGCCTTGGGATGAGGGGAAGCGCCACAGCTGCAAGGGGGTGACATACAATTTTTGCCCATAGATGCTAGTCCCGCCACGCCCAGTTCCCGTTGGGTCGCCCGTTTGGATCATGAAGTCCTGCGTTTTTGCACGTTGGGTGAGCCTGGGGCTAGGCTGCGACGGAGGTCGGCCTTACGGCAATGATACGGTGGAAGACCACACCATTATAGTAGCCCCGCTTCGCGAGCTCAGCAAAGTTCTTACATGTCTATTGCATACGCAAGTCAATCAGAGGGTCTGGGCACTGCACAAGAGAGCGGTCGGACCTACTCGAGGAGCATGGTCCCAATAGAGCTCGAGCTGAATGTCCCCCATACTCGTTTCTAGTACGACCGACTCCATGACTATGCTTTCTTGGGGCTGGAAGGCGGGCGGTAGTAGTAGATGCGTGGTCACTGGGACAGATGGTGAGGGGGAGAGGGAAGGAGATGACGAGCCTTACCAGGTACGCGTCCGCGTCTTCCCAGGCGCGCTGCCCCGCTCCCGCACTTGCCTTCTTCCACGACGGCCACTGCCGACGACCGCGCCCTCTTATTGGCGGGACTACGTGCTTTGCGCTCGGCATTCCCTTTAGGTTACCAGAATGCGTGCCATCGTCCAGCGAGTGAGCTCGGCCTCGGTTACAGGTGCGTAAAATGTGCTATTCAAAGCTGTCCGACAGCTGAACGTGCACATGCTTCCAATAGTTGAGAATGAGGTTATCTCCTCCATAGGTCGAGGCCTCATGGTCCTTGTCGGCATTGGAAGAGGTCGCTGCAGTTGGCCTGTATTCATCGGAAGAATTATCCTGCTGAACTATCACGTCTGCGCAGAACAGATGACAATGCGGCCGACCTCGAAACGTTGACCAAACAGATGTGCGTCTTGAAACCTAATCTGCGGCGGCGTACTCGGCTAGCCGCGACACACTTGACCGACGTTTATTTGTTCCGTGACCCAGTCTGTCTCTCAAGGTGTTTTCTGATGAGACATCCGGTGCCATGTGGAAGAAAAATGTTCAGGATATAGACGGCGAAGTTCTATGTGTCTCGCAGTTCACACTTTTCGCCAGTACGCCAAAGGGAAAGCCCGATTTCCACCGTGCGATGGTATGTATTAGTTCTAAGTATACAGCGTACCCGCGGGCGACCTCACTGACCGTAACGGTCGTCCATCCTCGCCGGCGCGCTGCACGTTCATCCCAGGCCTCAGGGCCCTCCCGGGACTTGTACGGCTCTTTCCTCAAACGGATAGGTGAACTGTATAGGCCCGAGAAAATCAAAGGTAAGTCTCTGTCACTCAGTCGCACCGGACTCTTTATTGCATGGACACGCGACTCGCGAAGGTATTAACGTCTTATTAATGTATTTTCTCCTTGTGAATAGACGGCCAGTTTGGTGCCATGATGGACGTGCGCCTGACAAATGAGGTAAGAGGGCTCTCGCGGAGCATGCCTTTTTGTCACCCTGCCTTATGTCTGTGCCCACACGTGTCTCTGACAAACATCGCGATATCACGTCCTTAGGGCCCCGTTACGTTCACTTTGGACTCAAGGAAGTTCGAATACGTGGATCAATCGTCGTCCGCGGTATCCAAGAAAAAACCTGCTGCGCCAGTCAAAGAAGGTGAATCAGGAAGATAAGGAACTCGTAACAAGACTCAGCGAAAGAGCCCGGTCGCTGGCGATCACCCGAGGGAATAGGTGCTCGAACGTAAAGTTAGAAGCTTGCCTACACGGAAGTGTTTCGTGCGATCAGCACCCACCAACTCAAAGTTCCAGATCTTACAGTTTGGACTCCTTCCGGTATGGCTTGGCCTACAACTCTTTACCGATTTGAGGGAAGATACGTGACATTCTAGCGTCCTCCAATTCATTTTTCGTGCATCGGTGATATGGAGACGTGCACACTGTACGGATCGCAACTATCACCTGAGCCACCTGCTGTGAGCTTTGATATCCAAATTCGTATACCCGTAGTTTGTAAGGTTTACTGCGAGCTCGCGAGCATAGCGGCGTGCGCAGTCCTCCGTGGCAACCAAAATGCCAGTAAAGCGAAGCAGATGTCTCCCGCCGTCATCTAGGCAATACCCGGGCCAGTTCTGCAGCTTGAGTGACGTCCAGTACCGGTTCCCACTGTAATTCCCGCCTCAGTCACATTGCCGATGTTGGCATATCCGCCAACTAGAATCCAGCCGCTGCCTACAGCATGCCCCCAACAACGCCGACTAGTGCCCGGGTTCCCAGACGGACCTGCCTCTCCTCGGAGTTGCCCTCGCCCCGCCAAGTATGAGCGTGAGTGCGCAATCCGTTAACTTCTTCTGCTAGCCGCTGGCGGAGTGTCGGTGACGTCGTTGCTAAAACGAAGGACAACTCGGTATCGAGGTTTGCGGAACGTGAGTTCAGGTTTGTAGAGCCAAAGAGAGTCAACGTGGGGGCCGACGAAGGGGTTGGACGAACCCAGATGCCTAGTTCACGTACATTGTAAGCGAGACGGACGTGGGGCCCCGCGGAAAAGTACGATCATTTACCTTTAGCGTGGTACGTCCAGCCGTCCCGCGCCCACTCATCTAGCCGTATTCCTGGGGAGACTTCCGAGGAACCATGGGGCCACTCCTTTCCAGCAGCGCGCACGGCCGCCATAAATTGCCGCTCAAAGAGCGTGTATGCCTCCGGAATGCGCCCAGAAATGCCCCTGGATCCGTAGAAACCGTTGGCCTAGGTGCGATACGTAGAATGAGCGGGGGAACCAGAAGGAAGCGGGGCGCGTACCTTTGGCCCAGCCGCTAGGATTCTAACCGAGATCTGCGAGTTGATCACCGCTCGCTGGTATGGCTTGTACAGCGCGAAATACCCGCTGGTCAGGTCTACCAGAGGCCCGTCGTATTCCGCGGACGAAGGGGACTCGGGCCATTGTCGCACTGATAGTTCACGGAAGAGTAGATCCAGACACCGTTCCTCCTCCCTAATATTGAATTGGCCAGCTTGGATAACCGGGAAGATCAATACGTCGTGCTCGTTCGCCGCACCCTGCAGCGGAGCTGTGTCTTCTTTGCCCATCACAACGGCCGCGGGCGATGCAAGGCGCTGAGCTTGCTGGAACGTCGCAAGTGTTCGCTGTGCCTTTGCCTCGATTCGGTGAGGGTGGGTCACCGCATCCGGCCAACGTAAAAGATAATCTTCTGACGGATCGGGTGACGGAAGTAGCTGGTACGAGAAGGTTGACGCTACTTGCAAGAAAGCAAAGCAGTAATCTGCAAGATGGGGCTGGGCTGTGAATTGCAGGTAACGGTCTTGGCGATTGGTGAAATAAGACGTGTTCAGATTCGCGCTGAGGTAAATATGTTAACTGAGTCTATGAGTTTTTATTTTCCAAACGTACTTTCTTACCCAGAAATTACTAGGGAGTCGTCGGCACCATAGATCTTGGGATGCCAAGTACCCCAGCCCTCGTTGAACCTCGGAGGTACGAGGTGGGCCATGATTCCCTTCAGCTTAGGGCTGCGGAAAAGCGAGACATGCACTCTGTCCGGATGATCTCTCAGCAAAGGTAGAAGGATCCGTACTGGGGAGTCGCGCCCCGGACGAGTAGACCGGTTTAGATCGAGATGGAGGTAGACGTGAAGGTTGGGGTTATCACGAAGAGAGGAGTGTATAGCATCTATCTACATCCACATGGTGAGTTACTGTGTGGACATGGATGGACAGGCCAAACGCACTAGCTCTACGTCTTCCGATCCTATATAGAGCGATGATATGAATAGTCTATGTCGAGCCTTCCGGATCATACTCTGCGGGGAACTTGATTACATTGGGTGGTAACATAAAAGTAAGAAACGCACAAGGAGGGTCTGGTAGAATAGTCGTGGTTCATGCAGTATGGAGACGTTGGAGGAGCTCATAGAGAAACATGGCTGATGCTCAGCTAGCTTCACAAGGAACTGCCGAATAGTGGGATCAAATGACGCAGTCGAAACGTTGCGTGGCCTTTGCGCTGCAACAATTGGTAGCACAGCGGAGTAAATGCGTAGGCGGGAATGAAGGAGCGCACTGCGCGCCGTGCCGAACATCGAGCTCGAGTCGTTCGTCAACGTCGCGGACGGCGACGCAGCGTTTGCTTCAACTTGAGCGTATCGACGTGAAGGCGCTGGCGGATGGGACCGTGGGAACGGAATCTGCCGGGGGAGGAATGGTGACACGCGACGCTGCCGCAGGTTTGCTCCCAGATTTGCGTTCACCTTTCTTTCATCACCATGGCCGCCCTCAGTTTCATCGGGTACGCCTCTTCGCTCTTCGTCGCACGCGCATACACTGACGGCGCGCTCTTAGAAAGCCCATCTCTCTCATTTCCCACTCAGATGTACGATACAGAGGTATTCTGGCGGGCATCGACCCCGTCGCGTCGACTATCCAGCTTTCGAATGGTGAGAGCCACTGTCGTATGCGGCTGTCCTTCCGCCGTGGCTAATATCTCCTAATAGTGTATTCTATGGGGACTGAGTCGCGGAGGTAAGCATTCTCGTCTATGTGTCCGTCTGGATGATGAAGTCATTACGGATGTAAAAGAGCTGCGGCTCGACACTGTCCGAGAGCGCATAACAATCGTGTGGATGCTTCCGTTGCCTTCCTTCTGATACTTTTTGACACTCATGGGGTATTTACACTTTGCTGACTTCATCGCGTTTACAGACCAGCAGACCAATACATCCCTCCTGTGCAAGATCCCTACACCTACATCATCTTCCGCGCGTCTGAAGTGAAAGACCTTGCCGTTGATGAAACTGCACCTCAACGAAGGAATGTCACCGATGACCCTGCAGTTCTTGGAGTGAGTATCGTTCTTTCTGAAGCTCTCATCGTTTCGTGATGAAAACATTAACGGATGTAATGAGCAAATGCTCGACTGTCCGAGAGCGCATAACTTCGTGTGGATAACCCGTTGCCTTCCTTCTGACATTACGCCTATATCCCATTGACGCGCTGTAGACAAACGCTGACATCTTCATATGATCAGGCATCGGCGCCCCAAGTGGCTCCCACTTTCCCTCCATACGGTTCTCCTTCGTTCCAACAACAAGCTCCAGCAAATGGCCAGCAACAGCAGCAAGCACCAATCCCCCCGCGACAACAGCAGACATTCCAGAACCGTCAGCAACCGGGTCAACCATCAAGCTCCCAGCAGACTGGCGCGGCTCCCGCAGCACAACCGCAAGCTAACGGGTCAGGTGCGGCACCCCCGCGTAGTGCTCGGAACCCGTCGGTAAACTCGGCAACGGCATCCCTCGAGACTGTCGAGCGTGCGCTTGGTGACTTGCGTGTGTCCAATGCCAACGCGGCGAACGGTGCCAACCAGCATCACCGGGGTGGTCGTCGCGGGGGTCGTGGTCAAGGGCAGGAACCCAAGGGCGACCTTCGTGTCCCTGACACAGACTTCGACTTCCAAAGTTCAAACGCCCGCTTCGACAAGGCAGCTCTTGCTCCGTCCCCCCGCGGAACACCTAAGAGTGACGGCAGTGAAGGTGCGGAGAGTGAGGCCCAGGATGGCGAGAAGAAAGATGGTGAAGACCGTCCCATCGCATATAACCCCAAACAATCGTTCTTCGACACGCTGTCATCTGGTAGTAATGGGCCGTCGGCGGACGGGCGTGGGCGTGGCGGTCGCAGGGGAGGAGGCCGCAACCGTCGGGAGGAGGAGCGGGAGCGCAACATGTCAACATTCGGTGAACCTGGTGGCCTTGGCTTGATGGGTCCGGGAGCATACGTTGGCGGCTGGGGAGGGTACGGTAGGCGTGGTGGAGGGGGCCGTGGACGACGTGGTGCCCCCGTTGGTGCCCGCTAGCGTCGGGCCATAGATCATGGCAGGAGGACGAGTTGATACTTCGTGTTGACGGAGGACTGGTCTTGCGCTTGTTTTCGATACGGTACTGCATGTTGTCTGGAATGCAGAGTTATCGGTGTCGTCGTCAATCCACTGTCCGCGCTTCGGAGGATTAACGTGAAGATCGTTGTCATACTACAGTACAGTCCGTACAGTCGAAGATAAAGCAACAAAGCAAACAAAGACAATACCAACAAAGGCAAGGGAAACGTCGACGTGGGCAGCCATTACCGCTAACTCGACCTTTTATGCGAGCCCGACTTCCGCGATCGCGAGCGACGCAGCGCCCTCCAGCTAAGGGACCAGACAGCGGACGCGACACCCCATGGCGGAAAGAGCCAGCTGAGTCGCCACGACCAGCCGGCCTCGTTGAGCAATCGCTGTACGAGCTGATCCACCTGTTGTTCGAGGTCTTGCAAGGAGCCGGAGTTGTCCACGACGACATCCGCGTATTCAACTTTCTCTGTGATGGGTAACTGAGCATTCAACCGCGAGGTAGCAGCTTCACGCGAGGATTTGTCTCGTTTCATGAGACGCTGCAGCTGAATTTCTGCAGAACTGCGGAGTACAGGATTAGGGCACGGCGGACGGATACGCGTCAGCCCCACGCGGGCCCAGGGCGGACCACACGAACAGGGGAAAGGGGACGCACCAATACACTACGATGACCTTCCCGACCCACTTCCACAGCCCGCCCTCGATGAGGAGTGGCACGTCGAGCACGCACACGCGTTCACCGCGCCACCAGCAGCGCAGCACGCTCCAGAACATCTCGCGGCGTACTGCGGGGTGCACGATCGCGTTCAGCTCGCGGCGCTTCGTCTCGTCATGAAAGACGATGTGGCCGAGGCGTTCGCGGTTGAGCGTGCCGTCCTCGCGGAGGATGCTGGCCCCGAACGCGCGCACGATCTGCGCGAGCGCGGGTGTGCCCGGCTCGACGACCTTGCGCGCGAGCACGTCTGCGTCGACGATGGGCAGGTTGTAGGCGCGCAGGAGAGAGGCGACGGTCGATTTGCCCGTGGCAATGCTGCCGGTGAGGCCTACGACTGTGGGCGGGAGAGGCAGGGTCAGCGTGCTGTCGGTGTCCCGTAAGTGGGGTATAGGTCATACCTAGCATGTTTTGGGATGGTGCTATGAAATGCAACGAATTCAGCAAAGGTTTGACTGTCAACTATGCACGAGATGATTTTGAGTTTGTAGAGATGGCCGGAGTCGTTGAGGCAGCAGAAGTGGAGGTACAGATGAAAGCGTGCAGTTCAAGTGTGCCGTGCACTGCGACCACGATGGTGTTCTTGAGCCCGCGAGACGCGCGCCCTGCGCGTGCATGATTGCCTCCGGCGCACAGTCGGTCAACCCCGGGCCTTACTTCCTCGCCGCATCCTCACGTTCTGGCAGCGCAAACATCGAGTAAAATAGCTAGCGCAGGGGAGTGTATCATGACATCAGAGCGCAATGCGCGGGTATAGTATTAAGTTCTATGCGATGGCTTGGAGCGACAACGAGCGAGCGTGACAAACGTAACCCAAGCGAAAGTGATAGTGATACAGTCCGACCGACCCCATTCCGCTCCCTGTAGGGCCGTCGACATTGACATAACGAACGCGTTAAGCGTTGCTGGGTCATCGTAAGATGGGCTTCGGAGGGTGCGTCGGCTTCGGTTGCCTGACGTACATCCTAGGCGAAAGGTGTTGGTGCACCTGCGCCTTCCGGAGCTCTTCGTCAATCCGCCACATGCCCTTCACAAACGCATCCCTATCGAGCGATCCCGTACCCGCCGGGTCGCATTCCAGCCTGAACACAGGCAGTCAATTAGTATGGCCTTACGAAGCACATCGGAGCGAAAGCGAACACTAACCATATCACCCGCAACGTCTCCCGCTTCAGTCGCGACAACTTCCAGATTGCGCGGACGACGGCACCATCTAGTTGCTCTTCCGCACCAACCTCCTCATCGACAGACCCAGTCCGCGATGTACCTGCGCTCGCGATCTCCTCCGGGTTCGTGATAAGGTCAACAGAGAGTCCACGCCAACCTGCCGCCTGTCGCGGCTTTCGAGAAGCAGGCGGGGACTTCGCGCGCTCTATCTGCCGCGCAGCAATGACGTTGCCATTAAACACCGCTTCGTAGCGTTTACGTGCGGCTGGGGGGACAGGCGTTGGGCGCGCTAATTGCGCAGCCTTGGGTTTCGGGGTGTTCGCGCTGCGCGTGCTAACACTCGTACGAGAGGTTGCAGTGCTGAAAATAGACGAGCGGTCGGAAGTAGAGGCGGCGGAGGTGGAGGCAAGGGAATTGCGGGAGGATGGTGGGCGTGAGCGTGGAGGAGGGGGAGGGGGAGGTCCATCTCGTTTTGGCCCGAGAAGGGGGGAGTGGCGGGGAGAAGTAGGGTCAGAGGCAGGTTTGGGACGTTGGGGGAGCTTGGGGGGCTCTGGAGCACGCTTCGTGGCATAGACTTCCCAGTCATGTGAGACGGACGAGACGGACGGGCTTACTGCAGAGGTGACGGAGAGGCTTTCAAACGATTCGTCAAGGCTGACCGTGTCCGGCTCGTGCATGCTACCCCGTTCGTTGTCATGATCCTCATGGTCAATAGGGAATGTCGCGACGTGATTAGATAGAGAGCCAGGGGTGGTCGGGTCTGTACCCCCATCCGAGGAGAGAGAGACGGAGTGAAATGAGGAAATCGAGGATGCGGGGGCGTGGCGAGAAGTTCCTAATTTAGACAGCGGTGGGTAGGTGTGGTCCACCGTCAGCGAGTCGGACCTCGAGGGCATCGAGATAGGTGGAGTAGGTTGACTTGGGCTTCGAGGAAGCGACGAAGATGAGGAATTTGAGGCAGATACCGATCTAAGGGATGAACGGGATGGCTTGCGGGGTGGGAGCGGGGGTGCAGTACGGTTCTTGGGCGGGGACTCGAGGTGGATGAGCGGCGTAGGAGCTTTGCTGACCACAGGATCGGATACATGCCTCTGAGACGGACGTTGTGTGATAGGTGGGGGAGGCTTGCGAGCGACGGGGGGCTTTTGCCTCGGAACGTATGGCAGAGGCCCATCTGGCACGACCCATTCTTTGAGATCGATTAGCGAGGATTTCCTGCCAAGATTGGGCGGCGAGGGCGAGGGCGACGGTACGCTGGGCTTGAATGCCGCGGTGGACGGCGAGGGTACCATGGGTGAGAAAGACGTCGCGGTGGGTGAAATGGGGCTCTCGAGAAGATTTGGTTGAGACTTTGCGACGATGGTGGCACTGGAGGACTGCATGGCCTCGAAGGCGCTGATGCGCGCCTTGACTGCTGAGGAGGCCATGGCTGTTTCTTGGAAATATCAGCAAATATTTGGATGAGAGGTAGGGGCGTGTGCCCAGAACGAGGCCGAGTGTGAGGACGAGCGCGAGTGCAGGTGAGTGTTCCAAATCCGTCGCTGCAAGGGGCAGCCTCGGCAAACGCCGGCCTGCACGTCGCGTCGGACCGACGCGCCAATCTCACCGCGCAGACGCCGACGTCGGTGGCGGGCCCGCCGACCGTCGTCTGTGCTGAGTCCCTCCCGCCATCTGCATCTGATGCCCGTCAGCCCTTGAATACAGGCGCCCTCTCTTAGCTCTTGACCACGACCACGCCATGACAGCAACTTCCTCGAACACAGCGGCCGAGCTCCGCGCTGCCACCGTCGGTTTCGACTGGCTCTTCGCGAACGAGCTGGACAAGGCACGCGAGACGTTTGCTAATGGCGGGTCCCCTTTCCATTCCCTCGGACTTGGTGTATGCGCCTTTCTAGAGGCAGCGCTTGGAATGGAGGTGCGCACGTCTATCTGCGTAATAACATCTCACCTCTCCAACCCGTAATCTCCGCAGACGGGTCTGATGGCCGAGGCTTCTCGTCTCCTTGCTCTTGCAGAGGCCGGCGCGAAGAAGCAGCTCAAGCTTGCCAAGTCTTCTGACAAGGCCACACAGTTTCTCCCAGGCACAGAATGGGAGCTCCTTCACTCGGACGCCGTCATCCTCCTTGGCCTCACCCACGCCCTCAGGCAAGTCGTGCCGCTGAGTTCCCTATCTGACGTCCCTCAACTTCTGTGCATCCTAGCGAGTCCTACATGGGCTATTTGCAGTGCCTGTATGCTATGAATAGGTGTGTACACACTGTTACATATGGCCATCCATTCAATGACGCGAATCCCGCAGCGCACATACCAAATTCACCAAGTACGCACGTTCGGCTCCCAACGTAACCGGTAGAGTTTGACACTCGGATTGCCAGGTTGTACAAGACCGTGTACCCCAATGGTCTCGAGAACTACGCCACTCCAGCCACGTCGTCCGCTAATTCTCGCGCTGCGAGCATCCGATCGGAAGCCTCCGGTTCGAGCTCTCAACTGACCGCCTCCAAACCCGCCAAATCTGGCTTCTTCAGCCGCTTTACTGGCGCGTTATTGACCGTTCCGACAACACCCCATGTCCCGATTCTCGCGGAAGAAGGCACCGTGGACGAACTCGTCTTGTCTGGCACTGCATTTGGTAGGTACTCATTTCCCTAGTATACGGAACGCTCCTCATCGTACAATATAGGATACGGGTAAGTTCGCCCTAGTCCTCACTAGGCTCGATCTTCTCTTGACCCTGAGAGCTTGGCAGCCTCTTCAATCTTGTGTTCTCTCTGCTCCCCGCGAAGATTCGGTGCGTGATTTCATTTCCTTTAGACGTCAGCTAATGTGCCACCCATCTGATTGGCCGTTCAGAGGTGTTGTAGGATTCTTCGGGTTCAACCACGATAGGAAATTAGCACTGCAGGCCCTGGCCGTGTCCGCCGCCAAGACGGATGTGCATGCTGTTTTCGCAGGGTATGCTGCGCAACTTTCCTCCACACAAGTTTCTCTCAGAGATGATAACCGTTCCCTCAGACTGTCGTTAATGACCTACCATGGCGTCGTGCTGCTGCTTTCCGGATATCAGGCCAACGAAGCGCATATAATTAAGCAATACCGGGCGATTGTAGACAAGTCCGCCTACTCCGATTGGTCGGTCGTGTACTTTGCTCACTGTTTACTTAGGTTAGAATCCCGGTATCCCACGGGCTCCCTATGGATACTGAACCGGGTGAGTGTGCCCAAGGCCTAAAGCCTAGATGTTGCCCGCTGTTCTCATTCGCATGCTGCTTTAGGCCAAGATCCTGCGTATGTCATACGAT
The DNA here is from genome assembly GCA_022606255.1 of Trametes meyenii. Classification (NCBI taxonomy): domain Eukaryota; kingdom Fungi; phylum Basidiomycota; class Agaricomycetes; order Polyporales; family Polyporaceae; genus Trametes; species Trametes meyenii. The sequence continues at coordinate 1,888,012 of JABYQG010000005.1, read as the reverse complement.
CCGGAGGGTGCAATCAAGGTCTTGCAGGACGGTTTGGTCCCCGGCCGGCCTCACACTTTCGCACAAGCTGATGGTCTGGTGAGTATTCAGCTATTCGCTGATAGGCCTTGATAAGCTGACTACGACGGGGATATAGCTCATATTCGAGCTGGCCTGGACGCTCTTCTCACAAAGACGCTACCAGGAGGCTGCCGATGCCTTCATTCGCGTGACGGAGATTAACAGTTGGTAAGTCCGAGCGTCTTTGCCTTTCATGTAACCACGTCGCCCCGTATTTATGGCTGCGCCATTTCCGCTCGTAGGAGCCATGCGACCTATTACTTTATCGCCGCCGGTTGCTACATCTCCCTGCACAACTACGAGAAGGCACAAGAGCTCCTCGATCGTATTCCCGATCTGATTGACAAGAAGAAGATCGGCGGGAAGGACCTTCCTACAGAAGTCTTCATCAAGAAGAAGCGTACGTCTGTACTAGGGCCGACAGGGCAGGCGTGACTGACAGAAATACATCTACAGTGGCTTTCTACAAGGAGAAGCAGATGGCCTTGACTGGGTCTGAGGCCAACTACGCCCATGCTGCGAAAATTAGCCCGGCGGAAGGTACGCAAGGCGATTTGATATACTAGCATTCTATTAATGACATGAGTTTATAGAGCTTGGTATTTGTAAATATCGGTCGTGTTTGTTTAATCTGGTCTTAGCTCATTATTGTCGTAGTCTGGAACACCCATTCCCGCATCACGCCAGAAACTGCCATCGACCACCTGAAGGACTGGGCGACCTGCCTGAACCCGCCTCCAGCCATCGAAACTGACCTCCTTAAAGAGCACGTTCCCCCGCCTGCGGTACCCACCGACAAGTCAACCATAGCTACCGACACCGCCGACGAACTCGCAATTCGCGCTCTGCTCCTTGGCATCGTTCACCGAACCGCGGGCGACTACGCTGGTTCGCATGCATTCCTCAGCGACGCTGAGGCTCGACACCCGTCGGTGAAGGTAAGCACCTGGGTTGGTGGCGTGGCGTGGTTCGAGCACGCCGTGCTCGATCTCAAGGAGATAGAGGCGCGCTCAACATCTAGCGCGACGGCCGGGCTTAGTGTGGACGTGGACGATTGGGCACGTGTGCTCAAGAGCGCGTTAGAGAAGCTCGACAAGGCGCTCGGGCTCGCCACGCAGCAGGTCGACCTGTCGTCCCGCCTGGACAGTAGGATCGCTATGCTCAAGGATGAGATTGCGCTGAAGAAGGAGATGTTGGGCATTACGTCTTGAATGGGACCTGCCCTCCGCTGTGCTCGGACTTTTAGAGGACTACGTAGACGTACGTTAACGGTCCCGCTAATATGTTTGGATTAATGGTTGGAAACAGTCCAGTCTACACGCGGACACTGGTATCCCGCAACAGCATTACATATTGATATATGCTATTGTGTATATTCAGGACGGGAGACATTATATGACATGTGCAATCGTATATGGGTCGGACATATGCCGACCACTATCCGTATCGTAGCAAAACATCAAAGCGGCTGGCAAGAATCCAAGTCCTGAAACATCATACCGTCATATGGCACGCGGCGGTCCTCGTCCGCGGCCCTTTAAGTTCGCACCGGTGCCGTAAATCTGGGCGAGCAGCCCAAGCACGCCGCCGTCTTCGAGTTCTTCGTCCTCATCCTCCTGCTGTGATTGGCTCACCGTAGGACGCGGTCGGCGACCATCCACATACGATCCACCAAGGGTGCTCCCGACACCGCCGTCTGCAGCAAGATCCTCCTCTGGGATAACCGAGTCCGCCGCATTGCCACTAGGTGCAGCGGACGTTCCCGCTGGCATAATGCTCCCCTGCGAGTCGCCCAACACCGCGGTCTGGGCCATCGTCGCCCCAGGGCCCCCGATCGTCGACTGCAACATCGAATCACGTCCTAGCTGTGCTGGATGCAGCACGCTGCCCATCATGCTCGCTCCGGGACCGCGCCGGCGCACTGTCTGACTTTGCCGCAGCGCGCGGTCGTAGTCGCGGCCCCTGTCCGGCGCCTGGAGCTGTACTGTCGACTCCATGTCGGCGGGGTAGGCGCTGCGTTGGAGGAAGCGCCTGCGGCCGAGTCCGATGGGATGGGCGGCGCTGAGGTCGGCCATGCGGCTGAGGTAGAGCGAGCCCGAGGGATCGTTGGGCGTCCACTCGGGGTTGGCAGCCTGTAAAAGACAAGTCTCAGTGAGAGACAAGCGAGAATAAATTGGGATGTCATGCCTTGAAGTTAAGGAAGCTCTTCTCCATCTTGCCCTCCTTCGAGATCCATCGCTCGTCGTTCACTTGAGTGGGAGCGCCGAACTGTGGGGTCATCATCGTCAGTATAGACTTTGTGCATGAGAAGTAATGTTCTGTGCGCACCTTCACATTTCCATGCCGTTGGAAGTCAAACACCGCGAAAGAGCACACGTAGCCCAAGCCATCCACGTGCACTGTGAACTCGCGGAAGAAGTCGACGATGGCGGCCGCACACGGCGGCAACGAGTACCACAGTACGAACGGCGTGAGAATGACGGAGAGCAACTCGTGCGCGAAGACGACGACCTTCATCTGGAATAGCTGCCCGAATTCGGCATGCACCTTCTTTGAATGCAGCTCGTCCTTCCACTCGTCTGGCATGTAGTGCGTGTATTGTACAACCTCTCTCATGAGCTCCTCCGGGTCGAATACGCGATTCTCTTCGGGAATCATGCCACGCGCGACTGCGAGCATTGACCCGAAGACGGTGATGTAGAAGAGGACCGTCCGGTGAGGGGTGATCTCGAAGTGCAGGAAGAGGTCCGGGTCGACGACGGACGCGAGCAAGAGGACTGCGGCGAAAGAGCCGGCAATGAACGCAACGAACCTAAGCCATATTCAGCACAATTTCGTAGAGTGGTGAGAGACGGGGATACCTGACGATGAGCGTGACCTTCTCGTTGGGGAATTGGCCGATGTACATGCTTGCGATGGGATACGACTCGTTCAGTCGGCGCTTGAAGAGGTGCGGAAGTTCGTTGAACTCGCGAAATTTCCACTGCGCGTATGGGGTATACGCGCGGCCTCCGATGTTCGACGGGTTCTTGTGGTACTCCTGTTACCTGTGTTAGATTCGAGAGTAGCGAATGATGGATAGTGGGTGTACCTCAAAGTATCGGAAGAACGAGTACATGAGGAGGTACAGCACAATGAACGGCGCGAAGATCGCGTTCAGGATCCCCATAAAGATGAATCGGCGCCGTAGACTATGCGGCTTCGCATCAGCCTATCATCTTCGTCCACAGGGGTAACACGCACCCCTCGATCAAAACGGCCCTGTTCTTGCTCTTGAGGAACACCTTCCTCACCCTTCCGCTCTCGTCGAATAGGTACTCCATAAGACAGAATCGCAAGTTCCACTCGAGCGCCCGTGTCAACAGCTTCCCTTTCTGGTCTTCGGCAGTATGGAATAGCGCAAGGCGATCAAGTGTCTCCGGGAGCGGAACGCGGAGGTCGAGCAGCTCTTTGTTGAAGAGTGCGATGAGGTAGTTCTCCTGACGCATGATGCGGTTCGCGATGTCGTGTGCATCGAGTTTCGCCGTCACGGACTGATGCGCGGCTTGGTTGGAAGACAGAGCGGTGAGCGGGTTCGATTCGCGAATTGCGCCGATACGCCGCACGACTTCAGGCCACGAGATGGTCTGAATGTCTTCCTGCCAAGAGACAGCAAGTCAGTGCAAAGTAGTGGGATAAGTGAACGAGAGCATACGTCAGGTATGTGTAGGAGGTATGTGTAGAAGCGGTACATGTCCACCAGGCGCATCATGCTGAGCACGTAGGAAACGAGCTGCCACAGGAAGAAGGCCGTGAAAAGCATGAAGAAGATTAACGTGAAGCCGGAAAACCTAAAACAAAATCAAGCATTAACATTGGTGTAATGACCATACGCGAAGAGATGCAGTGGATTATGTCCCTACGACACAACGCGTGCTGGGGCGCTGGGTCCAACCGCGTGCTACACTACGATGGGTAGACAGCGCACGAATAGCATCGGAAGCGATACGCTCCTCCACGAGTCAAAGGGAGGTTTCTGCTGTACTCACCTCGAGACACACTTCCTCACGACAACTTCAGAGAGTCGTGTGACCTTGTCTGGCCGTATGCGAGAGTAGTCCACACATCCTAAAAGGAATGTCGAGAAGCCTATCACAAACCCCACCGTACTATACGCAAGTATCAGTATATTTTGGCTGAACAGTAAGACAAGCGAAGCAACACAGACAGGAGATTAAGGCCTCGAGACAACGCTATACTGTAAATGCCCTTTCCCTCATAGTAGTAGTACGCCTCTTGGAGGAAGGCATCCAGGTTGTAGACGTTCACCCAGTTCCACAATGCACGCTCGTGTTCGTCTAGCCCACGCATATGCCTCGTTGAGGGCTCTTGCAGTGGCTCCGAGCGCTCCGGCGTAGGATCCGGGTTGATCTCTGAAGGGCGAGGGGGTATGGACACTGGCATGTCTACAGTAGTTGTTGGCAATATTGGTTTGGAGCCTCGGCGTAGTGGTTGCTTGCGGCCTTCCCGCTCCTTACTCTTCGCAGTCTTCTGCGGAGACGTAGGCCTGCGCGGAGTGGGCGCGGACGCTTCGATCATGAAGTCCTGCGGAACCTCATCGTCAGAGGACTGCTCGCCCTCCTTTGGATCTGCCTTGCGTATGTTGGGCCGAAGTACGTTCATCTCGGAGGCGTCTCCACCCCAGGAGACCCTGCGCTTGCCATGCGACCTTGTCGTGCTCTTGAAGATGGTGCTATGTATGGGTTGACCGGCCTCGATATCTCCGTCCGCGGGCTCTTCGTCCTCTTCTTCCACAACTGACTGGTTGGCTTGCATATAGCCTTGATAATTACGGCCCATGGGATTCAGCATGTTTAGGAAAGGTCGGGAGCTGCTCGCCCCGAGCTGCGAGCTGTGAAGTGAGCGAGAGTTGGGATTATGGGACATGATGCATGTTCTGCTTGTGCTCAGTGCTCAGGAATATGACGGAGCAGTCAACGATGATGATGAGGACAGCAAAAGAGACAGCCGAGAGGAGTGGCTTCCGCGTCCGGGTCGCAGGACGCTCTCTTTGGCGGACGCGAGGCAGGCACTGAGGCAGCCTGAGCGCGCGTCCGCGCCGGTGAGGCGCCCATTCCCCGCAGTGGCGAGTGACGCATTGTGACAGGATTGTCGGTCACACCTTAAACATTTCGCCCCTGTGCGAGACCTAGCCAAGCATGCCCAAGATATGAAAGGACAGTTGGAAAAACTTGGAGAGAATACCCTATGAGAAGAGGCTCTGGAGGGGCTCGCATGAGACAAACTCAAACTGTGGACAGATTGCAGCACACCCTCATCAGGGGTAGGCGTGACAGCCTGGGTTGGGCGCGGATATATGGGCGCCTGCGGATAGCTGTGCGTGATGCGTGCCTGTATGTGCGAAGACGCCGGGGAGGTCGGACCCGTCTCGACCATCCAGTTCCTTTGCTCCTCCCCTCACCATCCTCCATGTCCCAGCCCAAGCTGTACGTCGTACACATAACATACGCTCGAAAACGCTGACGCCCTTGGCAGAACATTACGGCCGCCCCCTAATGTTGACTTCGTGCAAGGTTCGTGCCTAGAGCGTCGGGAAAGGTCATCCATAGACCATTTTGAATAGGCTATCCCGGTATACCTCCTGGCGGTCATGATCGGCCTCAGGCTGCAGTGAAAGGCGTACGTTCGCTTGTAGCCCCGTCAAATTGTCATAACCCCCCCTCCTAGGCCATCGAGGTCCGGGTGGGACCCCAAGGAGTGAAGGCGAAGTGGGTACGCATCGAGCTGAGGAAGATTGAGACGCTTCCGGGCGGCGGGGTCGCCAACACATTTTTCGACTTCGTCGGCCAGAGTCCAATAAACCTCTGGCAATCTCCAAACGACGAATACAATACCTTGCACACAGTACGCCTTCCGATGCTTCAACATCTCATTGCCATGCTGACGGTTGCTCAGAATGACTTTCCCTTCTTCATCCGGATACCAGAATCCATACCCCCTACAATCTCACTTGAGAAAGGAGGTAAGCCGTTGTCTTGGTGTTCATCTTGATGGCCACCCTTCCCCTACGCGCTCTCGGGCTCGCTTCCAAATTCCCTTCCAACTACTACGTCACCTATGAAAACATGTCCTGGCAACCTGGGCTGGTGCTTTAAGGCGGCTTGACTTTCTCGCTCCTTCTGTCTAGAAGCGACCTCCTGCGGGCGCCCTTACTACCAAGGTGGCGGCTATAACCCGGGATGTTTACGAATCTATTCTGTGTCATTCGTCAAGGGGATTGTTTTGTTCCAGTTCATCCTCTTCACCGAAGGTTGTTACGAGCATCTTGAACATAATCATTTACCGCGTGGCTGTTGTTGGCAGTGGATGTGCTCCGCGCGTATTGAGGGATGCCGAACTGACCGCCGGTCTTCTCACAGCTGGAATCAAGTACGAGCTCATCGCGTCAATATGTGTGCAAGGCAAAAAGTACGGTTATTTGGTATTCTTCAAGTTCTTCGCACTCATTGCACTTAGGGGTTTCCTCCGGCGCGACAAGCCTACCATCACCGCAACTGCCTCGACAATCATTATTGACAAGCACGAACTGCATTCGACGTGGCCCATATATTCTCAGCCCGAAACACGCACGCACTCCCAGGATGGTGTTACGCTCGTTGTCGAACGTGCACATACGTGCTATGGGCCCGGGGACCGCGTCGTAGTAATGGCGACGGTCAAGTCGGACACAGTGCACACCGTCATGCTCCGTGGCTTTGAGTTTATGCTGCGCGAGACGACTGTCTTCCGGGCGGGGCCGCACACACAAGGCAAGAAAGGCAGCCCCCAGGTGAAAGTGGGAAGCATCGGCGAACAGAAAGTGCCGGTAAACGTCACGCTGTACGGTGGCACCCAGCACAAGGCTGAGCTCAACGTGACGATCCCCTCCCACCATACGTCGGCCACCATCAACGCTGCGCGGCACATTGACATCACGTACGTGCTTACCGTGAAGGCGTTGATGAACACGGGTCAGCCTGTCATTATGGACTTGCCGGTGATGATTTCGAACTGGCCGAGGTGCGTCGCATTGCTCTTCTGTGGCGTTCCTGACTGACAGTGTTGTGATGCAGAACTGTTTCTGTCGAAGCTATGAGGTATGAATATCGATTTTTGATGAGGCGCATACAGTCATTTACGTCCATTCCAGACGGATAGGTCATGCGTTCAACGTTTCTCTACCTGGGCATACTGTTTCACAACAGCCGCCCTCCACTTCTGGGTCCGATTTTGCGCCAGCGCTCATGGGCAAAACGCTAGCCACGTCCACAGCAAACTCCTCAAGCGGCCGCACAAACTCCTCGCATGGTTACCAGAACTCCATTGACAAGACTTCCTCCGTGTCCGACCTACGTGCGTCCAAGAATGCGGTTGGCCAATTCGCCACTTCACCTTTGTCCTCGGACAAGGTCAATGGTGACCGGTTTGGATTGGCGGACGAGTTCGGTACACGGAAGAAGAGCTCCGATCACGGCCATTCACCCTTCTTGGCACAGACCATCGGCGCGATCAACAGTGCCGCGAACAATGCCACACCGGGTCGAGGTGGCAGCGTTGCATCATCTGAGAATTCGGGTCCGATCCCGCGACCGCGCTCGAGTGGTGGACGTGCAAACCCTTCGCAACGCTTGACGATCGCGAACGTTACCGAGGAAGAGATCCGCGAACACATGGAGGCTGAGGCTGAGCTTGCCCGAAGACAGGTATCCGTTATTGTGGAAAGTCCTACTGCCGAAGTCTCCCCCAAGATCCCCGCCGTTCCGAGTCCTGCGTTGTCAACCAAGACGAAGAACTTGACGCCGAAGTCGTCAGCGTCAGCGTTAACGCAAAAATGGGCTAGTGCTGAAGAAGAGAAGAGGCGGCTGTATGAACGTGCAGTCGCCAACGTCGAGCGGGTACAGGGTCGCGCGGGCGGTGCCTCGGAGGTCGGTGTTAGAGATTATGCACTAAGTTATAACACGAAGCTAATCTCTCAATAGGCATCGTTAAACAAACCCGCCGATTCCGGTAGCAGCACGAGTGCGGTCCCCGCCAGCACGCCTTCTGCCAGCAAACCTGCCACTCGATGGTTGACCGCTGAGGAAGAAAAGGCACGTTTGTATGAAAGCGCGCAAGCTGCCGTTGCGCGTGCACAGAGCTATGACGGGGCAGTCGCGTCAGCTATCGACTCTCGCGCAAGCGGGGCTGGGCCATCTGCAGCGACGAGGAGTCCCAGCATGTCCCCCGGGGCTGCACTCTTTTCCGAAGCCATGTCCGCAATCAGTAAGCCCATGGCTGCCTCCTCTTCTCCAGCGACACCTCCGCCCTCCACCACTCCCGTTGCGGCTACCTCTCCTATTTCCGCTGCAGTTGCCAGTCCGATCGTGAGCCCGACCCCCGCCCGTCAGTCTTCTTCCCCCACTTTGCTCTCCGCCATCGACGAGAAAGCCATGCTACAGCGGTACTACGAGGCCAAGAACGCTGTTTTCCAAACTCAGACTGCACATTACGGCCGGGTCCCTGGCAATGCCGGACCCGTGTCATACGACAATCTTTACCCCGGCTCGCAACAAGCAGCCTCTCCCGTTCCTTCACAGTCCTTTACTCAGTCTCAGCCACTTTCCCCTCCGACCTCTCGCACTCCGCCGGCGGGGATGCCCCCGCCTTTCGCCGCTGCTTCAGGATCCTCATCGCACCCTATCCTTTCAGAGAAGGAGCGTTTGCGGAGGCACTTCGAAGCTCAGGATGCTGCCGCGGCGGCGCCACAGCAACCGTCCGTGCCGCAGCCCCAATGGCAGTCACCTCAAGCACAGTGGCAGTCACCGCCGCCACCTGAATCATACCCAGGCTCCCCAGCCCCTCCGCATGGATACCCACAATCACCCATGGCGCCCATGTCCGCCGTTGTACCTCCCCACAGTAACTCGTACGTGCCTCCCCCGGTTGATAGCCCGCCACCCTTCTCGGCGCCTCCATCACAGCCGCTCTCGGCGTATGAGGAGAAAGAAATGCTTCGGCGACGGTACGAGGCTCAGGACGGCGGGTCGCGACCGGCTGTGCCGCCCACACCCCCTGCGCGTACGTCGCAGCTCATGAATGGCGCTCGTGCTCGGCCTCCTCCCACTCCTCCGATGTCGCCCAATACCCCCGCCAGTGCCCGGCCGATGACGGCCGCCGAGGAGAAGGCGCGCCTTAGGGCTATGTACGAGGCAGAAGATCGCGGACAGCGTTTACCCACGCCTGTGCAAGTTCTTCCACTGGGTGCGCAGGGCCAGGTGCCTTACCCGTCGCCGCCGCCCTCGAACGGTTACCACTCCGCTGAGGCGATCGAACGACCGCCCACCACTCCTTCGCCCGCCCCAACTGCGATACCAAAGACCCCTCCACCGCCACCGCCGCTCGCCCCAAAGCCGCCGCGGGAGTATATCGAAGAGACACGCGCCGAGGATCTTCGGACGGCTGCGAAGCTGCAAGCGATCGACCGCATCGGATCCGTGGACGTTATCGACTCACTCAGTAGGACGGATACCGCGCTCGCCTCCATGTCTACGGCCGAGCTCCATCGCGCCGACGACGACGCGGATGTCGACGACGATGTGGACGTGGGCGGTGTCGACTCGGGCGATCACACCTTTGGACCTGGGGCACTCTCCGCCGCGCTTCACGCCACCACACCCGGTCGGTCGAACAGTGCAAGGGCTAGCAGGACAAGTTCGCCTGCGCCCTCGGGCTTGGGCAGCTTCCCTCTATCTGTTCCTCCACCCCCTCCCCTCCCCGGTAAGCTACCCGTGGGGGTGGAGTGAGCATCGCCTACTTGACGCTCGTGCGCCGCGATGCCTATGACTTCAAGTGAGCCACCATCCCGGTGCGCGAGGTCTCGATCCGATCCGCGTTCGAGGACGCGTCGGGCGTTTTCTGCGATGGCACTGCTTTGCGGGGCTCTGCCGAGGTTGTTTGTACTCTATCGACGAGGTGCGCATGCGTTCTCTTCCAGAACCGAGCGGCGCTCGCGCCTGCAGGGGAGGCTCGGTCGGGTGCTATTCCTCGCTTTGACCCCTGTGTTCTTTATGTTATTTCCCCCCGTACTGCTATTACTGTCCCTGGGTCAAGGACGGTCCCCTCTTCGTGTACATGTTATAGTAGATCGCCTGATATCACTCTATCCGCTCGCTCATAACCCACATTTTGTCTCTATCTACCCTCCTGTTCAGGTGTGCTCTCGGCCCCGCAGCTATCTCTCGGACTCAAAGCAGCCCGTGTCTCGCTTCTAGTCGTGTTCCTCACATCTTAGCCGCCATATAGGATTACACTATATATTGCTACAAATACATCTATAATCTTGTCCTCTTCGATCACTATCGTCGCGGTACACGACTGCGACGCAGCTTGCACAACTGACAGCAACGTAACAACGCAAGTACCACGACTACCACTTCAACCACACTAACGCCGAGACGTATGGTGAGATCCTGTCATCGGACCTCGCTGTCGTACGTCCATCGTCGTAGGCCCATGCCTTCCCGAGCACGTGCGGGTCATGTCGCTGCCGGTCCCAAGAGAGAAAAGGAGGTCGTTGATTTCGGAGCTTCGGAGTTATAAGATGAAGGCAGGGTCGGAAAGAGAAAACGGAGGGAAGAGAGGTGAAGAGGCAAGATGGGGAGCCGGGGCAGAGCAGATAAGGGATAGGCGCGGCATAGAGCGACCGGATGGTAGTGCGGATCCCACCGGGGAGGGGCAGGGGCAGGGGGTCGAACGTCCGGCTAGTAAGATAGCGGTGATGCATGGCGAGTGCGAACACACGGGAACACACGAAGCTACGCACGTTACTTCTTGCGCTTCACCTTACGTCCCGTACTGATTTCGGGCGGCGTAGGTAGCGGGACGTCGACCATGTCCGACTTGCGTTTCTGGTGGCCTTGTGCAGTGGTGCTGACGCGCGGGCTGCCGCCTCCGGGCGTTGCGTCGGAGCTTGCGCTACTGGCCTCGTCCAGGAACGCGGCAAGCTGCTCCGTGCTCGCGTCCTCGATTGAGGTCCCGTCGATGCGCGCGCTGTGGTCGTAGTTGTCCGTCACGTCGCGGTAGTCGAGGCCCATACCTCCGAGCGCGCCAGACGTGCCGGGCGCGGAACCGTCGCCGATCTGCGATAGCAGGGACTCGAGGAGGTAGTCTGGCTGGGCAGTGTCTGTACCTGTAAGCCCGTTTGTGCCATTGAGTCCGGCAATCCCATTTACACCATTCGCGTACATATCGGACGTCAAAGGTGTGGGGTAGTCCACGCTACTGGGCGTGGTACCGTCGGTGCCGTTTAATGACGGCGTGCTGAGCTCGTCGGGTGGGCGCGCGAGACTGTTGGGATCGATGCCAAGGTTCTGGATGAGCGAGTCGATCGACGTCTGCAGCATGTCCATGTCCGCGTCAATCTCGTTCGCGTCGCGATACGACTTCTGTAAGCGGTTGGATTCGTCCAAAAGTAGCTGCATCGGGGGGTCCTCGGTCGCCGCTAAAAGGGATTGTGTCGTGGTGGGATTGGGGTTAGGAGGGGTGGGCTGGTTGAACCATCGCGCGTAGTCGGCCTGGGATGAGTCGTAAGGCGAAAGCGCAGAGGCGTTCCCATTTACGCTATCGGGAGGAAGTCCCGCATACGCGGGTTGTTGGCTGGCGAATGCCTGCATGATTCGTTGGAACTGTGCGGGGGACTGCATCATGTGCTGGATGGCGGCTTGCCACATGGCATCGGATGTGTTCTGGCTATTTGGCGCACCAAATGGCACTGCAGTCGTGGTCGTTGACGGTTGTAACGAGGTTGCCGCGGGTGCGGTGGAGAGCCGGGGGGTTGAGGTCGAACTACTCGTTCTGGAGAGGATCTCGGCAGGGCGAATCGGGGGTGACTGGGTTTTGTCGGGCGAACTTTCCGATGAGGGGGAGAAAGCCTCCGACGGAGCTATTGACTCCACAATCGACGGGGAAGCCGTAATGGGTTCTGCGGTCTCGATTGTGGCACATCGATCTTCACCGGCCACGGTGTAAGAACACCACCAGTGAAGTTAAAACGGAGAACTTACCGGTGAAGGGTGTTCTGCTCCTGTTATTCCTGATGAAATCCGCCTCATCATCCTCTACCTCAACGATGTCCACATGCTTCCCCTTCGTAGGCCGGCTGTCCCCAATCATAAGCCTTTGCCGTATGCGGGGGGTTACCTGAGGTGGAGAGTGGGAGCCGTCGCTAGAATGGGCGACGTCGTCAGTGTGACCAAATACGCCAGCCAGGAATTTCAGAATGCGATTGATGGTGTCCTGGTGTTTCGCATGTCTTTGGCGGGCGGCAACGGCCTCCTTCCAGAGAGCATCATTCGATTGCTTGAGTGTGGAGAGGTCGGAAGAGATGGCCTGCTGGTGGCGCTTGATGGCAGAGATGCCGCTCACAATCGAGTTTATGTCCATGAGTTGGCCGGGGGTGACGCCGGCAATAGTGGCCGGGACGTGTCCAGGGTCGTCGAGGGTGGCGGCATCGTCGTTGGCAGAGCCGTGCGCGGGTTGCTTCTTGCGCTGGATAAGGCAGAGCAGGTCGGGCTGGCCACGGTGGAAATTGGGGTGTTCGAAGTGCCAGGGTTCGGTGTCAGTGTCGCTCTTCAGGACGCCTTGTTGCAGATGAGGAATTTTGTGAAATCCGTACATGTTCAGCTGCCGCACAAAGGACGCGAACTTCTGATGCTTGAACCAACGGCCAAGGACTTCGCGAGCAAACTTTTCATGATTGAGGACTAGCACGGGAGATTGTAGTTGAGTGTGCAGTCGAAAGGAAAACCGACAGAGGATCGTGCAAAGTAGGGGAAGCGAAAATGCCCTGGTGCACTCCTATCGTAATGGCTCTTGACCGTCTTCCCCGTTCATGCTCGTGCGAAACAAGGAAACGAACATGCTCTGGATGAGGATGAAGGCAGATCGACGGACTTTCGCTTCCACTGCTCAAAACGTACAGGAGGAAAAGGCAACTTACCATAGAAGGAGTCGCCATTATCAGACCAGCGGATGAGCTCCTCATTGGCAGGATCGTTGACGATTCTAGACAGGCACGCGGAGGAGAGGTGGCTCTGCGTGAGCGTGGAAGGGGGGAGAAGGACGGGGAAGGCACGGACTCGTATAGTTTCTGGAGAAAGGGCGGGACGACCTGCCTAGCCGCGCGCGAAAGATGCGTGGACTCGCCGCGGGGCGGGCGGGCGAGGGCGACCTGTGTGTCGAGCGACATGCTCTGGTCGCTGTTGGGAACGTTCTGGTCGCAGACGGAGGCAGCAGAGAGACCGCGACGGGCGAGGGGACGTTAAGAGGAAAGCGAGGACCGACGGATGCGAAGGACGAAATTGGCGATGATGAAACGGATGACGCAAAACACACTGCAACAACAGGCCTGGACAGCACAGCCACTGTCCCCCTTTCCACGTAGGCGCCTGTTCCCCCCTTTGTACCAGGACTTTGGCTGGGTTTACTCTCGACCGTGGATTGAGTTATTGGCCTACATACGCACCCCCTGACGACATCGGCGAGCTCATATATTATGTCGGAACGCCAACCTCAGCCGACTCTTCTTTACAACCGTGATTCCATTCTCACGTCTCGCTAAGGAGATAGCCGCAGCTTGCCAATATCCACGCTACTCTAGATATCGAGTTGACTTATGATAGCTTGGATCGTTGAGTACGTTTATAGTAGCTCCCAATGTGTAAAAGAATTGAATTATTTCTGTGAGCTTAGCCCGAACTTGTAGCCTGAAGGACATATGATATAAGCGCCCATGGCATAAAAGTAGTTGTTCGATCGCGACATTCACCGGTATGTTCACCTTCAAAATATCATATACAATACGAACAAAAGCTGAGCGACGCACACTGGTTCACGGGGTTCAATCAAGACTCTCGTTCAGTCACAAGCTGAACGAGGCGTCTACCCTGAAGTGCCTTCCTCGGCTTCCCGTAGAATTATATAACCGACGCAGTCCGAGGGGAAAACTAGAATGAGATAGCCGCATGCCCTCACTGCGTCTCGCCACGCTCTCGTAGCCCAAAGATCTGCCACAACAACCGCACCTGTCCGAACGGCCGCTCGCTGCCCAACAATGTCGCCCCAGCCTCGTATTTGTTCTCTGCCCGCTTGACCTCATCGCATACACGCTCGTACGTCTCTGCGACTCTCTCGAGCGCCGCCTGATGCACGCGGGAAGCGACGTTTTGAACCGTCAGCAGCCCGAGTCGCGGCGACTGCACGACCTCAGGCCCGCTCAGCCACTCCGAGAACTGCTTCAGAGCGGCCTGGAGCGCGGCCGGCTCTGCAGCGGGAACGTGCGATAACGGTTCCTGATCGACTAGGCGTGAGTTGAGCCTGAGGGCGGAATGAAAGACGACTCACGCTCGGACGTCGGGTCTCGCAGGCCGCAGCAACTTCAGCCAATCCTGCATCCTTGATGACGTCAAAGTACTGGATGATCGCCCACGGTGAGTATGCACGTCATACACATACGACCCCGAGTGCCCGACGAAACAGGGACTTACATGCTCTTCGATAAGCTGCAGAACCTTTGCTTCCATCAGTCCTTGCAACACACCCCGTTTCTCCGTCGTAAATGCGAACGGCTCCAACACGCCTTGCAAGTAGGCGAGAGTATTCAAAACAAATGCCGCCTTGTCCCATGTGGGTCGCTGGCGCTTTTTCTCGTCGGCTTGCGTGAGGGTCATCTCGAGAGCAGGGTCAATCATCTTGTCGAGGATATCACGGAAGCCTGCCTGAAGCTCCTCTTCCCCTTCGTCCCCGAGCAGCGAGCCCTCATACACGACCATCATCTCCCGTAATACTTGTGCATGGTCGAGAATCGCTAGCGGTGGCGACACACCCGTATCATCAAGGTTGAGGGTAACGTGTAGCAAGGATCGACCTTGTGTCTCAATGGCCCCGTAGAATACGGAGTACGCCAACTCTGTGAGCCTGTGTGCATGCGTGAATATCCTTCTACTATGCCAAACCAAAACCACAAATCCTACGCACTCTTCCAACGTTTTGCTCAGTAGCGCCTCCTTCCCAATTGTCCGCTGCATCGTCACCATATAGAACTGCACCAAGTTCGCGATTTTGTACGATGTGATGCTGCTCTCCTGCGAGCGCACGGTCTGCTGCACGCGTACCCGGAGCGGCCCACATAGGCCCTTGACCGCGCCGTCGAGCAGCTCTGCGATCCAGCCCTCCTCCGCGGTCTCGCCAAAGGTGCGCACGGCACCAACCATGCGACGCGCATCTCGGACTCCAAAGAGGCTCTCTAGGAACTCGCGCTCCGCCGCAATCGCCTGATGGACCCACGCGAGCATATCACCGACGTAGCGTAGCGGGTCATGCGCGTGTAGCTCGATCGGGCGCGGGAGCCCACCAGGACCTCCTCTTGTCAGCGCATCCATGAACGACGACAGGAGAGTCGCTTGCCGTGTTTGCGAGAGATAGGTGAAGGCTTCCATGAGGAGCTCTGGGCGCTCGCGCAACCTCCGAACCGCTTCGCGCATGGTGGGCGAGACGTCCAAGTTTGCGTCGCGCCCCATTTGCCGGAACTCAAACGCGCACCAGCGGAAGACCTTGTCGTAGGCTTGCTCGAGCTGGTTCGCGGTTACCGCCAAGATGTCACGGCCAGCCTTCGTGGCCCGGTCTTCGCCATCTTCGTCGTCGTCCGATTCAGTAGCATGACTGGGGGGCGGGAGGGTGAGTGAAGCGGTGAGAAGAACGCGGCAGTCCGCCTGTATGCGTGCAGCCTTGTCCATAGCAGCAAAGAACGTCGAGCCGGGAGGAACGTCCCTCGATGTGATCGCATCCTTTTCGGAGGAAGTCAAAGTAAAGCGGGCGAGGAACGAAGAGATAATCGACTGCCGGACAACAACGCCTTGTCTGTACACCATGGTCAATCAGCATTCGGCCGGGTGATATAAGCCGAGGATGACGCACCTCTCCTCTCGTAAACTCCCTGCACGGTCCAGAAGAGATTTACATGCCTCGTTCGTTTCGTGGAGCTGTGCTTGCGCTTCGTCACAGCGTATGCGCATGAGTCCTATATGCTCTTGCAAGGTATCTAGTTGCTACGCCACGCATTCTCTTCAATAATCATCACAAGCACACATCGCGTATAGCGTACTTTGTCCACCTCTCCAAACGCTTTCAGGAACTGCCTGCTTGACTCGGCAAGCTTGCTCTCCACGTCCCGCCGCAGGTTCTTCCTCGCGCGTGCCGCAACGTCTCCCGCAGCGACCTCCTCCACACCTGTGGGCGCGACTAAGCTCATGGGTCTTGACCCAGTTGCTTCCTGGTCCTCCTCAGGATCTCCGTCAGTCTCGGTATCATGCTTCACCTCCTTCCCCTTCAGCCCAGTCGCAGAAGGGGCATACAGCTCGGCCAGGGTATCAAGCGCCTCGCGAGTCGCGTCATCACTAAAATTCGCGCTGAGGACTTTATACAGTCGCAATGAAATCGGATTCTGAGGTGCGGTGCCGACGAGGCGGGGGGAGGAGGCGGAGGGCGAGATGGCGGTGGTCATCCGGAGGCGTGTTGCCGCCCGCGCGACCCCGCGGCGCCGGGAACGACGCATGCGTTCCCCGCCGGCGGAACCCCCGGAATCCTGCCTTCGACCTGTCCGCTCACCACCGTCCGCATTCTCCTCATCTGAGTTGCTATAGTAGCTGCATACGACCGTCATACGCGTGACTTGGTAGGAGGAAGATGTCTCTGAGTACGCCCCTACGCGCCTCCTTGTGGGTACCCCGCATACAGAGCCCCCGCATGCTGCCTTCATTGCGAGCACTCTACTCGACGACACCCTCCGGACGCGAACCTCGAAAGCCGCCCCCAGAAGTCGAGACATTCGACAAGACTGCGCGTCCCGGTCTCTACTATCCGCGACCACAGCGCGAGCGGGACCTCCCGCCTCTCCAGGTGTGTTCTCTCTGTACCTGCCTTAACCTGGTTCCTGACGCGCCGGGGTATGGCTGCAGAGCAAATGGCCCGCGATTCTTGCGCTCGGTGCTATCGGCGTAGGCGCATGGGCGGTCTTCATGGTCTTCGTCACGAACCAGGAGAAGCTTTCCTCCTCCGTCATGCAACAGGTAATGAACACCATTCGCGAGAGCCCAGAGCTGCGCGACGTGCTTGGCGAGGCCATCCGCCCTGAGCCGGTTTGGTGGATGAACGGTGACCCCTGGATTAGCGGTGCGGTACGTGTGTTCTATTATGTCGAGCCGCGCTGGGAACAGATGTACAGTGCGAGGAGACTGAGGGGTCACACAGATCCACATGCCGGGAGGCAACATTGACTTAAGCTTCCGGGTGAAGGGCCATAAGGGTAAGTGGGCTGCACGCTTTCAAATTTCATTACCAACCCGTTTTCCAGGTGCCGGGACACTATACTTTACCAGCATAAGGCGAGAGAAGGGGCAGCCATTTCAAATCCGTAAGTCAACGTATTTTGTCCGGTCAATCATACTGACATCGTTCGCAGTTCGCTTCAAGATCATTGCAGACGACGGGACTGAGGTAAACATCAAACCTGCTCTTACTAGGCCTTCATAATGCATCTATGCCGCTAGCCGCTAGACGGAAGTACGGATACACTAGCACCGCCCATTCTACCATAGTATTTGTATGACGTCTATCATAGGTATCATCCAGGCTGGGCCTTGCGCGGACATCAACAGCCTCGAGTAGACAGCAATAGCCCAACAGCGTAGTGTATTAGTCTATATAGCTAGTAACATCCTGCCTCGTCCATGCGAGCCGCAATACACTTAGTAGTGGAAGACCTAAGGCGAAGACATTAATGCTTGGTTATAATCATAGTGCATGAAACAAACGGACCTCCTCGCGCTCACGACCACGCATGTAGGCGGGCTCGGTGCCCGCAGAGTAGATGTCAGTCCAGAGCTCCTTCTCGTTAGGGAAAGGTGACGCCTTCGCCTCCTCGACTGCAGCATCGACCTCAGCTTTCGCCTCCTTGTCAATCGCCTTGAGGTCATCCTCAGAAGCAAGGCCCCACTCGGAGATGTAACGCTGGAGGCCACGGATGGGGTCCTGGGTAGAACGCATCTTCTGAACCTCCTCACGGCTACGGTAGGTGGTACCAGGGTCGGACATGCTGTTTGAAGACGTGGTCAGCATAAACTTGTGACCACACATCCTGACTTATGACGTACGAGTGACCAGCGTAGCGGTAGGTGACGAATTCGACGACGAGAGGGCCCTTGTCGCTAGTAACCCACTCCTTCGCCCACTTCGACGCCTGGTGGACAGCGATAATGTCCATACCGTTTACCTGGATACCAGGGATCTTGTCGCCGCGGGTGTAGTACTCGGTGTTCGAGGAGCTACGCTCTGCAGACGTACCCATACCATACTTGTTGTTCTCGCAGACGAAGATGCATGGGAGATTCCAGAGCTTGGCCTGCACACCGCCGAGTGCCATCATTAGAATCTTCGAGCGCGCTTAAGACAAGAAACGTACCATGTTGAAGGACTCGAACACTTGACCCTGGTTGCTGGCGCCGTCACCGTACATGGCGAACGTCGCCGTCTTTTTGCCCAGATACTTTTGGGCGAACGCGAGACCCGCACCGAGCGGGACCTGCGCACCGACGATACCGTGCCCTCCTTGGAAGGCCTCGGTGAAGACGTGCATGGAGCCACCCTTGCCCTTCGAGACACCGCACTCCCGACCAAGGAGCTCGCCCATCAAGCTCTTGATGGTGCCACCGCGCAGGATGACGAAGGGGTGCGTGCGGTACGAAGAGATGATCTTGTCCTCGAACGTCGTTGCGGAGTCAATGCCGACAGAGATGGCTTCCTACACACGTCATTGAGAATTAGGGAGCCATCCACGCAATGCATCCGACACTGGCTACAACGCACTTGGCCGATAGCAAGATGGCAAAATCCACGAATGAGCTTTTGCTTGTAGAGCGCGTCGGCAGCCTGCTCCGTACGACGGATGACGGTCATCTGCCTGTACCACTTGAGGAGGTTCTCCTTGGTGACCTCAACATCGAGGGAGGGCGTGTCGGTCCTGAATCCGCGGAAA
This sequence comes from Trametes meyenii, assembly GCA_022606255.1. Lineage (NCBI taxonomy): Eukaryota > Fungi > Basidiomycota > Agaricomycetes > Polyporales > Polyporaceae > Trametes > Trametes meyenii. The sequence continues at coordinate 1,868,847 of JABYQG010000005.1, read as the reverse complement.
GAGTCCTCATGAAGCTTGACCGTGAAGGGCTCGGAGTGGGACGCGTCCTGGTGAAGCTGGGTAGTGTCCGCGGCCGTCTGGATGGCGCGCGCGAGGTGCTGTCGTGAGAGTGTCAGTCTGGTGACCCCGGATTGCATTTTCCGAGAATGCTTCCTACCATCCGGCGTGGCACGGCGGTGCGTATCCGAGCGAGAGAGGCCATGGTCGTCGAGGGGAACGGGAACGGGGGGGAAGGGGGGGAGCACGGCTCGCTGGCGGTGGAGGTGAGAGGGCAAAATGGCGGGATGGCTCGTCAAAACGCGCTCGGGAGAAATCGGTCACGCCCCAAAGTCACACCACTTTGGGAAGGAACGGCAGACGCGTCCGCCGCCCCGGCCCCCCACCCGCGCTCACTGCACTGCTCGCGCGGCCACACCTGCCGACGTACATCACTCGACCGTCCGGGGCTTGCACAAAAATACGGTTTCGACAGCGTATATATCATAGCGGCACAACGACGACAACATAAAAATACAAGCCCAAGACAAGATACAGAGGTCGAGAACCAATTATACATTCACATTTGCGAGCGCTTCATGTCTCGACCGGCCCCTGCTCGATGAAATCCAGTGCCTGCCGTGCCTTGGCCTGCACCTCCAAGTCGTCCTCCACACCCATTGGACGGCCAGCTCCAAATCGTATCGTAGGGCTCGCGCTAACATGGGTGGTGTGTTCCAGCATATGGCGGAGCGTAGCGACAATACCTGCCTCTTGTAGCTCCCGGTGGTGAAGTGTATTCTGGCGTGCAAGCTCTGCAACGCATGAGACCGCGGGCCGACGGATTTCGACCTTAGCGTCGACGAGACAGCCTCGAAGCTTGCTGAGTATCCTTGGGTGAGAAAGGATGCTCTTCTGGCGGGCTGGACTGTTTGCTATGTTCGCAAGGAAAAACATAGCCTAGGGTAACGGCAAGTAAGAAGACGAACGCGAGCATTGCGTTGCAATATTACCTGCAGTACAACATCCTCGTTCTCAGACTCCATTGCTTGAGCGAGCTTACTCAACAGATCTTCGCCGCATCCCATCTTGGAGAACAGAAATTCGACGTCTTCGACCCCATCCGCGACATGGCGCATTATGTGGAGCGCCTGTTCCTGTACGCGCGCGTCGGGGTCCACCAACAACCTACGGCTGATCAATCATATTGTCCTCCGCATAGCCAACCATATACCCTCACATTTTAAAGTTGTCTCGGCCAACGGCACTCATGACTTCGTGCTTTAGCTCGGAGGTGGCCTTGTATAGCAGATTTTTGAACGCCCATAGTACACTGAGCTTTAACTCTGTTTCGTCGGCGTGAAGCAACTGTACTAGCCGCGAGAGACATCCCTGCTCAAGGAGAGTCTGTTGGGAGTTGATCAGATATGCACCCTTTAATGTTGCTATCAATACTCACTTTACGCAAGGGTGAGAAGTCCGTCAACATATTGCAAACGACAGCCGATGCAGCGTATAAAACCTGTTTGTTCTCGCCTTGCTTCATGAACACCTGGAAGACCGCCATACCCAGGCCCGTATCGACAATGTTTGTTCGCAATGCAGACACCGAACGGCTGAGGGCCCGCACACATTGGCACGCGGCGTAACGGACGCCTGCATAGCGGTTCAAGAGACTTGTTTGGATTGCCGGGAGGAGACGAAGGTCTTCCATTAGGGCTGTTCGAATGTCCAAGTCGAACAATGAGATCGCAGCAACAGCCGTCAAGGCAGCCTAATCATGAATCAACACGCAGTTACATTCCTAGACACATAGTGACTCACCTCTCGCAACCTAGACACACTCTCTGGCTCGTCATCTTCGGGTTCCACCGGTTTTTCATTCGGCGTAATGGAGTTGATGAGGTGCGCGAGTTGGGCAAGTGAGTTACGTTCAAACGCAAGCTGACAGAACGTCCGATTATCGGCCACGAGATGATCTATCTCATGTACTTGAGCTAACCAACGTCATTGCGGGAAGTACTTGGGACATACAGAGGATAAAGCATGCCTTTGTGCGAGCTTGGTTGTTTCCGGTTTCCGAGCTGATGATACGGTTCAAGACGTGCATAATAGTGATCGTCGTGGCGTGTTCATTGGCGACTGCGGGTGAATCCATGATACTGTGGCCGCATGCTCGTAGAATGTTAGTCGCACTATTGGAGAAATATGAACATGGTATAGCTGAAGATAAGATGATCAAAATTACCAGAGGGAAGCGGCGAGTTGAAGGTCAGTGCTTCGTGACTTCGCAAGGGATAGGGACATCGACAGCACCGCTGCCAGGTATGTAAGCTGGAGTCGGCTGATGCTGAGAATAATACAAACATTCACGACCAGGCGGCGATTTTGCGAGCCGCTTAGCCATGCCGTCGTTGTCCTTGACAAGACACGCGAGTGCCAATAGTACAGCTTCTTGGAGCTGAGTTGAATGTCACTTTTCATGAGCTTTCTAGTGATCAAAGACGAGGCGCGCAAACCTGACTATCTTTGTGTTCCAAGAGAGCAGCTAGAGTACGCGTGATCCACCCGCCTTGCCGGGTAGGAGAGGTACCTGCCTCGTGTCTCTCCCATCCCCGCTTACCCTTGGCCTCCCTCGTGCGATCCGCCGGGGGCCTCCATTCGTGCACCCTAGCGCGGTACTCCGCATTTCGCACTGTCGCATTTAATAGCTGAGCAATGGCGGTGTTTACTTGCGTAGATGGGTGGAGCAACCAAGGCATATATACGTCCAAGGCTTCAAGCTAACAGAGTAGTAAGAAGCATTGGACACTAAAAGGTAGAGGAGGATGCACACCTGAAACAGGTATTCAAGTGCGACCTTAGCCTCCGGGCGAACATCTGATATAGTTGAGGATAGTCCCCATTGAGAGGGCCCAACAGCGTCCGCGATAGCAGATGCAAGAGCGCGGAGTGCACGAGCGAGAGCGGCTTTTAGGTCGGAAGGATCAGATGATGGAGAACTGGACACGGCATAGAGGAGAGCTTGGAGGGCCTCGAGTCTTAACAACGTCCGCAGAGCCTCGGGGGATCCTGAGGACGAATCAACCATATATTACTACCCGATGCAAGACCTGAGAGCCGCACCGTAAGATAGAGACGCGATGATATGCGCGGCTTCTATGCGGATTTCGGTTGTCGTGCGGTCCGGGTCGCCTGCGGTGGACGGGGGATTGTTGATGCACTCTATCAGACTAGAAACACTCAATGCTCTCGCCCAAGGCCCCACAGAATTCTAGATGACACACCTCGCCACACGCGCCTCGTTAAGCCCCAGAGCAGTCTTCGCTGTGCGGTTTCCGATGACGGAGTTCTTGATCGCCTTCAACGCAGGCAGGCTCACGGTCGTGACAGTCATGGATTACAGAGTCCGTGGAGTGATTAGTCGAGCGGAAAGCAGAATGTTGCGCGCACGGCGGTAGCTTAGACCGTAGGTATATAGAGGTCAATTCAAATGGGGCTGAAGAGGGGTATACGGATGCGCGGACGCGCACCGCGGCTGGTGGTGGTATGGGTGAGAGGACTGTCCGGGCCGCGCGCTCTAGCCCTGGTCCCACTGCCACCAGCTCGTCGATCGTGTCAATCGCGTCCCACTTGCCGCGGCAAGCTTGCGGAGACTTGCGGTAGGCCCCGTCTCCCGCGGCGCGATCCCGAGGACTAGGTTCTAGGGCGAGCCCGAGCCCATCCCGCTCCCGGATACCATCTTGCCCCCACCCTCGCTCTCTCTTCTTGTACACGTCGCTCAGAGCCATACTGCAGTGTAGCATTATGGCACAGCCTTCAAATTCGTCAAACGATCTTTATGCCGTCGCAGGTACGTGCATTCGATTTATCCTTTACGCGTATTGATCGAATACGTCGTTTGTATCATCTACCAGACTTTTGTCTCGTCCCGATGGGGACGGCTGAGCCCTCCGTATGCTTACGCGTCCTGTAAACAGGCCCGCAACCCTGATCCCAACTCCTTCAGGTCGCTGAGTACGTCGCGGAATGTGTCAGGGTGCTCGAGAAGACCGGTCTTAAGTTCAAGGTGCGATCGCATTGGTCGACGAGTGTTCGAGACATGCTTACTTACCGTAGTCCCCCACCGTATAGATGCAGTGAGTCACGATGATGTTAGTTACTACCGTCAGGAACGCAGCCACTCAACGTGTCCCGGTGCAGTGGTTATGGAACCAATCTTGGTGGGTCTCGATCCTCACTAAAAATTCCCGTTAGTATGCTCAAGCATCCTCGAGTCCAGAAGGCCCATGGACGGAGGTTATGCAGGCCATTCATGCATGTCACGCTGCCGTGCATGCGAAGGGTGCGCCACGCATCGCGACCGACATTCGCATTGGAACCCGTGTAGACCGCGAGATTGCGCCTGGCACCGGAAATGAGGGCAAAGTCAAGCGGGTTGAGGATATTTTAGCCAGGGATGGTAATCACTCTTAGGGCAAGTGTGGATCGTACTGTTATGGCGAGAAAGACTCTAGAAGTGTAGCAATGTACATTTGATGTAGGGTATAAGTAGGATGTTGATCTGAAACCAACTTGGAACATCTTGTACATTGAGATAAGCTAGCTGGAGTGTACTTCTGGACTTCTAGCTTGTCCCTCAGCTTCCTGGAGCTCTCTCTGCCTCCACAGCATACATAGTGCCTTACTGATCTCCTTCCCCAAGGCAAGTGCAAGGGGGACTGGAACAGCATTGCCAATCTGCCTCATTTGCTAACAAAAGAGTAGTTATGTAATTGTCAAAAATCATGCACAATTCAGTCAGCTTACATCTGCAAGTTTATCATTGGCCCCCTTGTTGGTGGAAAGAAACTTATATCTGTCAGGAAATCCTTGGGCTCGGGCACACTCCCGGATAGTAATAATTCGTTTTTGCTATGACTACAGGGTCAGTCAATACCAGAGAGGGAGCACAGGCATGCTCACATTGGGGTGGATGACCCTACCACCTTTGGCATTAGGGGCAATAGTTGTCATAGCAGTCACAAATTGTCCTTGCCCATTGATTCTTCCATAGATGCCTGTCATTTGTGGTTGGAATGGTAATTACTGAAGAAAAGTGTTCACATACTGTAGTAGTCATTCTTAGGCCTGCCATAAACATTATCATCATGGAACAGCCGAGGAATCCTGAGAGTGACTGGAAGATCTACATTCACAGATGAGACATTGGTTTACATCCCTGAGAGGAAGTCTACATGCCTGCATGGCCAGCATTGGGCTTGATAGGAACATTGACAACCCTGATCATATGGTTTCAGCATTGTGTGGTAAAGGGATAGAATATTTACCTTTCCACAACCCCAGGTGCACACCACTTGGTATAGTGATATGACACAGCTTCTCCATTCCCAAACCTTACCCAGCTCTGATAGCGGCTCAGAGGAGGATGAGGGTAGAGAACAGCAGAACCATAGCCAGGCAGGTGGTCACCTGGCTTGGGCCGACAAGCACTAAACCTACTAATGCCATCTGCAAGGCGATCTCCAATCTCTTCAGCCTCTTGATGTGTTGTCTTGGTTCTGCCAGGTGCTTGATGTGGATCAATCCTGTTATTGCACCTTGAATTTTTAGTAAATATATTAAAGTGGTTTGACTTACCAATCAAATCTGGGCTTCATGCAATATAAATAACAATAGCATACTTGCCATCAAACATGTTGCTCACCAGATCACTTATAGCCTCCATGACTGTCACACAGGCCAAAGGTGCACACTGATGAGCACCTGCATCCCCACTTGTGCGTGTGATAGGGTACAAGACTTCCCCAGTAGGAAGGTTCACATTGTGAACAGGTGCAGGGAATGAATACTGGGGGAGAGGAAATGCTGGAAGGGGAGCATCTCTGCGAGCACCCAGAAAGATGACTCTTCTTCTTCCCTGTGGAGCACCATGCTGTCCAGCTTGGAGAACCTTGAAATGGACCTGATACCTAAAGCTGCATTTCAGCTGAGGTCTACATTGATGTGAGATGTTCTTACCCCAAGGTTGTCAAAGAGCCAAGGATAAACTTGACAACTCCCATCTCAATCCCACCAACCACTCGGTTGCCTTCTTGTTTACCACCCAGGCGATAGGACAACATCCCAACAACATTCTCAAGGAGAAAGTAGGTTGGCTTGTAGAACTCCACATAGGAAATCATGTTGCACACAAGTGTGCTCCTGGAAGATGGGATGAAGGCTACAGCCTGAGGTCAAACCACATATTCTTACCTAATGTCATCTGCCCTCTATACAGGAGAATGTCAGCAATTGATTGAATATCCATGGGGCAGCCACAATTTACTCTATGGTGATTCATCAGAGAGAAGCTCTGACAAGGAGGTCCTTCAAGTTGATAGCATATAAATGACTACACACTAGCCTGATACCTTCTGAAGTCACTTACCACCAAAAATGAAGTCGACCTCCCCAGGCTGTGGCATTGGAGGAAGTTTTGAAGGGGATGCACTATTGAGACTTTGAAGAGGTTTGGGGGGAAAGCCCTTGTAAGTCTGGATGGCATGGTCAAGGAGCTTATTACTGCATTGGTTGTAAACAATTGCTGAAGGATGATTGGCCCTGGAGAGTCTTAGTACTACTTCTCAAAACCATGGTGCAACATACTGGTAGGTCTTGGCAGCACTAGGGGAAAATTCAACAGCCCATTTGGTTTGGATACAACTAGACATCTCTAAGCCAGTAGAAAGGCCTCCAGCACCTGTGTACCCTATGAGTAACTTTCTGGCCACACAAGAGGGAGTGCCTTACCAGCAAAGAGTTCCAAGCCTTTGAGAGGACCATAGGTCTTCATAAGATGCTTCTTCTCATTCTCTACCTTCACAGCCCAAGAGCAGCACAGATGGCATTGCTCAAACCCAGGGCTCTCAAGCACCTCAAGGTCATCTAGTGAGAGAGGGGATAACACCTCAGACCAGAGATCACAATAGAAATGATCATCATGCTGAACAAAGGCTTCCACCTCCTGGGCAGAGGATGAACAAACCACATAGGCTTTGCCTGAGATGCACTTCAGCTTGACAGTGGTAGTAACCCCACTTTGAAAGAGCCTCCGCTGCAACAGATGTCAACTCCAGAGACCTCACAGACACAATAGAACTTACATTGTCTTGCTGAACAGGAACATCACCACTCCCATCTTCACATCTTGCCAATACACCATCATAACGACCATAGTGCACAACCACAACACCAACAACCCCCTCATCATCATTATGAATGATCTGGACAATCTGTGCAATGTCCAAAACACCCACAGTGTGATGGGAGGCATGAAGGTATATGAAGTCATGGACATGATAGTCAATGCCACCACATGAGATCACTCCCTGTGAGTGGAAGGCCCAGCTTTCCTTCTCATCTTGTAAGGAAGCAATCCCACATGAGACACATGGCCGCGAGGATTCACATCGAGAGAGTGCTCGGGTGATGTCATCTGAAGGAGTCTCAATGAGAGCACAATTATGACTGTCCCAAGTCAATCTAGTAACAGACATCAGATTGACAAGCTTCATTAATGTAACACTGAACCATACCCGACACAGAACCTGTTTGGTTCAGCCATGATACCCTCTGGAGGTATTACCTCTCCCAGTCGCCACTCCTGAATGTTTACCTTCGAGAAGATGCACTCAAGTAGTTGGTCATCACATTCATGGAGCCAGAAGAGGACACGTGGGTGCGCTGCCTCTTGCAAAAGGGTCTGTGAAGCATGCTGAAGCCACTGCGCATGGAAGTACTTCTTGAGTCGGCCCTCCGAGTCTTGTTGCTCGAACATGAAACAGATCTTGCAAAACCTGTAGGAACAGGAATATCAAGAAACTGGAGTTGGCATAACAAGATGACATTGCATACCACTTGGTGTTTGCAAAATCATTACTGGGGCATTGTGCTCGTGCAGATTGGGCGTTCCGTGCCCGTGTTCGGTCCTGATCGTGACCAGGCTCAACCATCACAATGTCGCCGACCTTGTTAGTCATATGTCAATCAGAGGAATAGTTAAATTCAAGATTGGATATACCGAGTATAACTCGCCGTCAATGTCGACCTGGCAGAAGTGCCGTGGTGCCGACTTTGAACTCTCCACCCACTGTATAGACTTCGGATCATCGGCGTGCGCACGTCTTGCGTCCGAGGTGGATGGCGTCTCATGGTCACTGTCAACAGGCATGTCTGCGACGTGGATGGCCTGCATAGCAAACAACTTCTGGGCAACCTCGCCGACCCGGGGGGTAACGCATGTTGGGTTCCGGTGCTGTAGGACGACCTTCTCTATATCCTTTGGAGTCTTCAGTACTTTGGTCGGAGGCGGAGGCTGTGGATTATGGGTCGCCAAAGTGGGGTATAGGCATCGCAGAGTCTTCGAGTGCACGAGCCTCCGATGAAGTGAGGGATGCTCATCATGGATAGCGTCTAGTACGCGAGTGAGGTAGGATACCTATGGAGATATCAGGTGAATGTGCGCACACAAATGTTGAGATGGCACCTACCAGATCCGGAGTCACAAGATCATCCTTAAGAACACTGACAGCAAGGTCGTCAAACACCTGTCGCGTCGGATCATTGTGGGCAGGAGGACAGTGAATGCTGTCCAAGATATCGTCGATGGGGGCCCGACTGTCCTGGACCAGGGACGTAAGCATTCCTTGCACGACTTGGTGCTGTCTCCAAGCCGTGCGGTAGAATGGCTGGTACGCGGTAGCGGGTCGCAATAAGACATACCATGCATACTGAGTACGCAGATATATCCTCCTGTGAAGGATTCAGAAACCTGTTGAGATTTAGTCGCACGAGCTTACGGGTTGACGTCATATGCGCTGCCACTCTTCGTCACGAAGTGTGCGTCACATTCAAGGATACTAGATAATCGTAGACGTTGGGGGCCAGCAGCTATGTCCTCGACATCGTCTACGCCCGGTGAACCGTCGTCTTCATCATCACTGTCACTGTTATCATCCTCGATAAAAGCGCTAGCCGTTCCGGAAGCAACGCATTCATGAAGGATGTCGCCCGTCGCCAGCAATTCGCTGAAATTGATCATGACTCGGGTGATTGAGTGGTATATTACGAATTGGTCCAAGGTCCGGACAGGCACGGCGCCATCTTCCTCTTCTGGCGCGGATTCGCCATCCAAGCGCACCGTCGTGTCTTCCGTAACTTCGTCCCCGTCTTCCGCAACTTCGTCCCCGTCTTCCGCAACTTCATCCCCGTCTTCCGCAACTTCATCCCCGTCTTCCGTAACTTCGTCCTCGACGGACACAAGCTTCGACGTTCCTACAATGATGGCTCACTCCCCTGCTCACATCAGCGTGGCACACGATTCTTACCAGACGCACTGTAGACGTGTTAATGGTGGGGGTGGGAGCGATTTCTCGAATACGACGTACCACGGACCCGCTTTCTTCGGTACCTCAACCCATACAGGAACTGCCGGCCTCCGACCTTCGACAACCCCTGCAATCGTTCTTTTGTTCACGTTAACATATGCAGAATCCCACGGATAACGTACCAAGGAATGCCCTAGGTCGTTTTGAAGAGAAGCGGCCCCCCTCGGAAGGACTATGCATGGACCGTTTCATGAAGTAGTCGAGGGGTGTTAATGGTTCCCGAGGCCGATGTACGTGAACAAAGTGAACAACGCGAGTAGTACTGCAAGTCGAGAGCCCACTAGAGGTTGATTTTACGTCCAAGGGTCGAGAGCAGTCGGCAAATAGACAGCAAGCGAAGCCAAGTAGAGAGATAAACAGAGGAGCGTCGGGCCTGTATACCGAGAGCGCGACTCAGGGATGAATCCGGATGGATCAGGGCTGCACTCAAGCGAGGCAAGAGTCGCCGCCAGGGACGCGAGGAACAGAAGGCCACGGGCGCCTATTCGAGGCGTGCCCTCGACGCGTCGCGTACGGTCACGGTCACCCACGCGGTGAGCCTTCCTCCACCACCACCCGACGCGCCGTCGCCATGTCTCTCCCCGTCGTCACCATCGACGTCGACTACACCGCAGAGAAAGGCACGTGCACCTCCAGACCCGTGCCGAAGTCATCTAACAGATCACTCAGACCGCATCAGGCAGTTTCTCTCAACATTCACCACCCAAGACAAGGACCTCGTCGATGGCATAGCGGACATTGACCTCCAGGATGACAGTGACGCGCACACGAAGACGAGGAATGTCAAATATATGCAGCAGCTGGTTTGTACTCACCGTGAGGGTGGTTTACTCGATCTAACCTCAGCCACAGCAAAGGGTGGCCAACCGAGAGCAGGAGATGTTGGTCATTGATTTGGAGGACATTTCGGAGGTACGCGCCCACTCACGTATTTTTAGAGACGACGTTTCATAGTATTTCCAGCACGAACGCACAGTTGCAGAGCTGGTCTCAAGAATACGCAGAAATGCGCGCCGTTACATCGCCCTTTTCAGCGAAGTTGTCGACGAGCTTATGCCAGACCCTACCAAGGATATCAGTGAGCACGACGAAGTGATAGACGTTATTTTGCATCAGCGAAAGGAGCGAAACGAACACATGGAGGGGACGCAGGAGGGTTTTCCAGACCACTTGCTGAGACGATAGTAAGTAAGGACCTAACGAACAATGACCGCACTACGCTCATCGCCTTCAAGCAACCTCTACTTCCAACCCTTGCGCTCTGACATTGCTATGGCCGTAAGGGACGTCAAAGGCGTGCACCTAGGCAGGCTGATCACGGTCCGCGGTATCGTTACGCGCGTATCAGAAGTGAAACCACTCCTTCGAGTGAATGCTTATACCTGCGACGTCTGTGGCTCGGAGACCTTCCAGGATATTTCGAGGAAGGATTTCCAACCTATATTGGATTGCCAAAACGAATCAGAATGCAAGAAAAACGGGATTCGCGGTACTCTACACATGCAAACGCGCGCGTGTCGTTTCAGCCCATTCCAGGAGATCAAGATTCAGGAGATGGTGAGGGCGACATTACGACCCGCCAGTTGCTCCAAACGCTCAATTTACATCTAGGCCGACCAAGTCCCTGTGGGGCATATCCCGCGTTCGATGACTGTACATGTCCACGGCTCTCTCACCCGTCAAATGAGTCCTGGTGACATTGTGCATCTGGGAGGCATTTTCCTTCCCATCCCGTACACCGGCTACCAGGCAATCCGCGCCGGCCTCCTTACCGATACCTACTTAGAGGCGCATCACATTCACCAGTTGAAGAAGCAATACAGCGCTATGGAGATCACAGCCGAAATTCAGCACGCCATTAACAACTTGCGCGACGATCCGCAGCTTTATATGAAACTCGCTCAAAGTATTGCGCCAGAGATTTACGGCCACTTGGACGTAAAGAAGGCGTTGCTCCTTTTGTTGGTCGGTGGCGTAACGAAGTCCATGGGGGATGGCATGAAGATTCGCGGCGACCTCAACATTTGCCTCATGGGCGATCCAGGTGTGGCCAAGTCCCAACTTCTCAAGTACATCTCAAAGGTCGCTCCACGAGGTGTCTACACTACAGGCCGGGGCTCCTCGGGCGTCGGTCTCACAGCTGCCGTCATGCGTGATCCTGTAACGGACGAGATGGTACTTGGTAAGTTCTCTCACATTGTAAATAATCAGCAGCACCTGAAATCCTGTGGGCAGAGGGCGGTGCGCTCGTCCTCGCAGACAATGGTATCTGCTGTATCGATGAGTTCGACAAGATGGAAGAGTCGGACCGTACCGCGATCCACGAAGTCATGGAGCAACAGACCATCTCCATTTCAAAAGCCGGCATTTCCACCACGCTCAACGCGCGCACCTCTATACTTGCCGCTGCGAATCCGCTGTACGGGCGGTACAACCCTAAGATCTCGCCCGTAGAGAACATTAACCTGCCCGCCGCGCTCCTGTCACGCTTCGACCTGCTGTTCCTCATCCTCGACAAGCCTACACGTGAGGACGACGAGCATCTCGCCGAGCACGTCACATACGTGCACATGCACAACACCCATCCGGAGTTCGACTTCGAACTTATAGATCCGACCCTCATCCGGTACGCCTTACGCGCTGACCTTGTGTGTCGTACTGATATCAGTGTACCCATTATAGCCATTACATCGCGCGGGCACGAGAACACCGCCCGACAGTTCCCGCTGAAGTCTCGAACTACATCGTCGAGACCTACGTACGCCTACGCAAAGTGTCAAAGGACGAGGAGGCGCAGAAGAAGTCGCATACATACACTTCCGCACGTACGCTCCTTGGCGTTCTCCGTCTTGCACAGGCTCTCGCGCGCCTCCGTTTCTCGAACGAGGTTGCACACGCAGACGTCGACGAAGCACTTCGATTGATGGAGGTGAGCAAGCGCAGCCTCGCCGAGGATGAGGAAGAGACGCACGAACACGACCGTTCGGACGTGAGCAAGATCTTCCGTCTAGTCAAGGAGATGGCGAAACAGGCGCAGGTGGGCAAGAAGGGTCGCCGCACGCGTGGTGCGAAGCGCTTTGGTCGCGGCCCGGAGGGCGAACGCGATATGGACGTAGACAGTGACGACGAGGAGAACGCGGAGGAGTTGTCCTTGGTCGACATTCGATCTCGCGTACTTACGAACGGCTTCACGGAAGCACAGCTCATGGAGACTATTCTCGAGGTACGTTCTAGACTCACAAACTATGCTCGTATGCTCACTTCATCCTACAGTACGAGCGTCTCGACGTGTGGACCCGTGTAGCGAACAACTCAAAACTGCGCTTCATTGAAAGCGACTGAGGTCGTGTATCTTCGCATCTTTTTTCTTGCCCTTTTCTATATGTTGTGTAGGTTATTTTGCTGTTCCGTCGTCCTCGTTCTGTTGTCCATCCCATGTACTGTTATGTAGCGCATATAGAAATACTATCCGTCCTGCACGTCTGACCAGGAATACAAACTGTCAATGCAATGACATCTAGCTGAGTGTATGCTATCCGAATCCCAAACCGAAGCTCCAAAACTATCATCGCGTCTCCGACGCATGCTCCCAACTACTACCGCTTCCGCTTCCACTCCCGCTTCCCGGACTCTCCGCACGTTCCTTCTCATCCTCCACGGGCGAATCAGGCTCATCCCTGTATCGCATCTGCTTGGGGACCCCACCGGCAGTAGGCGGGTCGTCATCCTCTAGGAAGCCAGAGTGCAGACCAGTCTCCAGCCCGGGCGAGATCGAGTGTGGCCGGAGAGCCGTCTCCTCGTCTGCGTCCTCATCGTCCGAGACCTCACCAAACGCGTCATACAACTCCTTTGTCTGACGTGGCGCACGCGAGCCCGGGCCTGAGCGGTCGAACGAGCCCATTGCGACGGCGTCGCCCCCGGATAGCGTCGAGTAGTTGGCGTTCGCGCGGCGTTTGTGAAGAACGGCGCGTCGCCAGAAGAAGACGCCCACGCCGATGCCGAAGAGCGCGACGGCACCGATTGCGACGAAGAACCACATCTGGTTTTCGACGAGTTTTGAAAGGTCCGAGAACCAGCCTTCGTCGGGGGTCGCGGTAATGGAGGGTGCGGAGGACTCAGCGACGTCCTCGACGGCTTTGGTGGGCGAGGCCTCGGGGGTCGCCGTCGTGAAAGCAGGCTTGTGCTTTTCGCCCTCTGCGTCACCGTGGTCTCCGGGGAGATGCTCAGTCGGACGAGGGATAGTTTTCGAAGTCGTCGCAGATGTGACGATGGTGGCAGGATCATCGTCGTTCACCGAGTGAGCGGGAGGCAAGACATCTTCCACGAGGGGCACCTGATAAAGCCGAATGTCCTTGCCGGCGTCCAAGACGGATCCCCAGATAGTCATGGTCCAACCCAGGAACACGCCTGCTTCAGTCTCCTTCCCTTGGTCAGAAACACGAATGGTCCATTCTCCCACCGGGTTCTCGTCCCTAAGGCACAAATTAGGCATGTCAGATCAGATGTAGGCATACTACGCACCAGTGCTTAACGGTCATGAACGTCCATCCTGGATAACCAGTATTGGCGTTATCGCTCCCGCGTTTCGCCGCCAAGACGCTCTTGATGCCGTTTGGACTGGTGAGCTGAACCTCTACGTCCCCACGACGCGTATGTGTGATCCACACTCGAACGGTGATGTGTTCCAACTTCTCAAAATTGTGCTCCTCCAGTAATTCCTTGGTAATCGCAATCTTGCTCTCAATGCCACTTGAAGGGATTGGTTCGCCGCCGTGCGCAGTCTCCATCTGGTCCATGGTTCCGTGATTCAGTTGAACGACGGGAAGGTTGATCCACGCCTGGGGCTTTACGGGCTGCCAATCCTGAGCCGCTCGGATGAACTCGTAACCATTGAGGCTCCCATAGCCATACTTGTAGCTGTACCACCTGCCGGCTGCCGTAGGCTCCCAGTCGGGATCATCGGGGTTGACCTGAAGGGCCGTACGGACGCAAAGATGCTGAATGTCGCGCCAGGTCAAATCGGGGCTGAAGAAGGTGCATGAGAAGGCGATATCAGCTAAAACGAATGTATATTTACCGCGCCTGCAGAGCGAGAGCAAACACGCCGGCAGCGTTGGGTGCGGCTGCTGAGGTACCACCATGCGAGTGCGAGCATTTATTCTTACCTCGGTCAGTGGTAGTCTGGATAATTGAAGTCAAGTGAGAGAACGAACATAGCCTAAGACTGGTCTCATACGCACGATGTGATTGCTACTGCCAGACGAATAGGCAACAATCATGTTCGCAGCGCACGCCTCCGAGTACTCCGGATGAAGACCTTTGTAGTCAATAGCAGCAACCGTGACGGAAAAGATACTGTTCGTGTAGCCGTCGAAGTTACATTGGTCTCCACTCCGACCTCCGTTCCCACTGGCGAAGACAAAAACCGAGCCCTTTCCACCGCGACCCTGTTGGATGCCTTGCACCATAGCCTTCTTGATAAGATATCCCGGACCTTCCATTGACCTACCGTCGTCCGGAGGGCCCCAGCTGCAAGAGTATATTGAGGTATTCTGATAGTCGTAGTTCAGGGCCGCAGCTTCGTCGATGTCTGAGATGGGACCTGAAAGGATCCGAATACCGGCTACTTGCGAATCGTACGCGATACCGACCCCGCATACGTCGTTCTTGACGGCAGCTATCTGACCAGCGCAGCGGGTGCCGTGGTGATCATCGAAGAGGACGGGCGTGGGTAACTCTGTGTGGTCGTTATAGTCGTACGACCCGTACGCATACTGCACGGAGGACAGTTTAACACAACGTTAGACGCTAGATGTATCGTAAACTCACGAAGTTTGCAGCCAGGTCATCACTGGTATAGTCCAAGCCATCGTCGACCAGAGCGGTAATAACCCCCTTGCCCGTGATCCCCATGTCCCACACGGCGGAAACGTTCATCATGTGCTCTGGAAATTGGTCATTGACCAGGTGCCACTGCCTTGCGAATTCAGGATCGCGTATGCCAAAACGCTGCGCGACCGAAGCGGAGGACTCGACATTCTGCGGCGGGGATATAGGTGGTGGCGCGCGCTTCACACGTTGGCGGAGGGACTGTGGAAACACGTTCCTCACCGACGAAGCAACTCTTCTCCTCCGCAGGGCCTCCTCCGATCTCGCAGAGACGTGAGAAGCTGCAGCATCCCGCCGAAGGTCTTCTAATGAGCGTAGTATGGGATCAGCGTCCCTCTTCTGAAGGCCCTTCGGTATCCGGACAAGCCAGTGGTCCGCGAACTCGCCCGCCTGCTCAACCACCTCGACACCTAACGTCCCCGTGCACTCAGCCAGCGAAGCACCTGCCCGAGGATCGTGTTCCAAGACGTAGTAGTCATGCGTGTCATAATGCCGCTTTGCCGGCGTAAGAGCCAGAGTTGACTGGATAGCCAAAATAAGAGAGAGCGGGAGACGCATTTGGCGTCGAGGTGTGCCAGACCGCTCCGGAAGAGGGCAACTAGATGGAAAAGAGAGCGACGGGAGGGGGCGGTTGAAGGAGAGAAGACAAGCTGTGTGCTTCACACAGTACCCCCGCAATCACATACGTCGTATGCGCAGCAGGAAATAGGCGCTCTATTTTGAGCTGTGGTCGCAACAGACGTCCATGATTTGTCCGTGATCGACCACTCGCGAAGTTCCCTCAGCCCTCGGACTCGGTGTGCACGTCGTGCCGACAATTCCGACCAAGCACCCACCTATTCCATGGGATGAAACAATGCCCCAAGCTAGCGTCGCCGATTCTGGTCATACAACACAAATAACCACGATGCGAAGCGTTAGTATTGATACATACAGGCGGCCATTGACTTCAAGTAGTTGCAACCCCAACAGCAGCGTTATACAAGGAGATTCGACCCCTTGAACAAGAACGTCCACAGCGCAGATGTGTCCATGTAGTCGTGGTGTATGAGTGTCACCAGCCAGCGCTGATCTCGTACGCCCTCCAAAAGAGTCCGTTCTTGAGAACCAGGCCGGTAAAATGATGCCCATTCCGTCCAAATAGAGAAGGCCTCGTCCTGGCGATCAATGAGTTAACGGGTCATTTTTCCCCTGAGTGTATAAAATCTAACCTTCCACGAGAGGAACGACTCCTTCTCAATGATAGTCGTTTGCGTAATCTCTTGACCTGGGAAGACGCCCCACGTCACAGCGTTGCGTCCGCCTTCCGGCACATTGGTCAACATCTCGCCCTACAACAGGACGCTTCAGTATGGTCGCCGTATTGATGTATGTCCACTCGCATACCTGCACGTTGCCAGCAAAGAAGTTCACCCAGCCACCACCTTCCTCTTCGACCTTCTTCACGATCCGCTCGACGTCCTTTTGCTCCACAAAAAACTCGACAAAGCACTTCTGGTACACATATCCGCCTTTGGGGCCCCATCCAACCACCTCGTCCGTGGAAGGAAGGCCGTTTACAGCAGGTTGCGATCCGACCGTCCACCACCCTCGTCTCGTCAGTTTTTCCAGATTCGGGAGAATCATTAGAGACTCCGGGGATAGTGGCGTGGGGGAGAACGGCGTCGTAGGGATCTTCGAGTGTAGATACCGGACGAACATGTTCGTCAAATCCTCCAACGTTTTCGAATCGCCCCATTGTAACACGGCTGTTTTACTTTGCAGAGCGGAACTCCCCCAGCGGTCTGTATCACCATATGCGGGGCTCTTGAAGTCGCCGAATCGGCCGTTCGGGAAATCATCCCAGTCTGCCGCACTATTGATATCCCCTTTGCTAGCATCAGGCTCTGGCTGAGGAGTAGACGCGAGCTCCTTGGTTGCACGATCAGCTGCGGTGTGAGGCGTCACGGTACGCTCGGGCGGTGAAGGAAGATCCTGCGCCAACTATAAGCATATACTCCGCAAGCACGCCCAAAAGCTACATACCGCGATCGGTTTATTCGCGAGAGTGGGTATGTTACCCGCTAAACCTAGCGATTCAAGCACACGAGCAACGCTTTTCTCCAGGTTCAGGGTGCAGAAGTGAACGCCCTCTATGCCACCTGTTTGTAGTCTCCGAATCATGTTCACGGAGAGGTTGACGCCGTAGTCCTTGACCTTCTGGTCGTCGTGCTATGCTATATCGTGAGTTTCCGCGCTAGGCAAATAACGCGAGATGATCGACATACGCGAACAGGAACGAGGTCTGACATGAGACTTGGCGGCACTCGAGTAGCACAAAGCTTTGTCATGCGTAGAAACGATGCGTACGTCTGAATGGGCATGATGCCGGGGATGATAGGTACGGTAATGCCTGTGTCTGATGAGCATGCGGTCCTCTCAATGTTCGCCAGATCATACCTTTTGCTCTGACTCTCTGGACCCATTGCAGGAAATTCTCTACGTCATAGAAGAGCTGCGTGATGATGAACTCCGCGCCGGCATCCACCTTCTTCTTCAGATATTCTAGCTCGCCTTCTCCATCGGTGTCATGGTCAGGGTGGCCGTCCGGGTACGCTATACCGTATATCACCGCGTGGTGAGCACATGTGCGAAATGCGCATAAACGATGAAGTGACCTGCCACGCCGACGCAGAAGTGTGCGAATTCGGGGGTCGATTTGATGTATCGCACCAGATCGACACCGAACTGGAATCGCGAGTCAGTGGGGATCCAATGCTCTTCGCCCCTTGGGGGATCTAAAGGAGGATTATGAGACTCTGGCTTCATCACGGGAATGCATGGTCGTCGGCACCTCCTCGGAGTGCAAGGATGTTCTCAATCCCTCGCGCTTTGGCTTCCTATACAACATCCTGTACGTAAGTAAGTAAGAAGAGACGATAGCCATCGACCACGCACCCTAAGAGCGGCATCGACCATTCCCTGCTCCATGTTGGTGCATGTCAGATGCAGAATTGTGTCCACTCCATACTCGAGCTGCGTTAAGCCGGCAAGATCGAGACTGCGCTCCTTTGTAGTTCCTCCTGCTCCCCAAGTGACGCTGATAGCCAAAGGGCTCAAACCAACCATGCGCGCTATGCGCGAGACTAGGTTCTCGAAGCCCTGCACACCGACCTGGATTAGTCTACGAGTACCCCAGAAGGCCCGCGCGCGTCCCGACCTGGTCTGTCTTGGGCGGAAAGAACTCGAACGTGTAGAAAAGCTTATTCTTGCCATTCCGAGAGATCTTGTCCACAAATTTCATGGTTGCGCTCCTCGCGAGGCGGCGATGAGAGGCAGAGGAGTCACAGAGTGTCCAGTCAAAATCGCCGGGCGCCGTTGTGGCAGTCCCGATCCGCCAATTACGCGATTGGGCGTCTATCTAATCTCGTTCTTCCAGGCGGGGACCCCCGCGGAGCAAACACCCGTAAATACCTTCTCGCTGTCCGCGACAGTGAGCAAGTAGCCTATTCTAGCATCGCCGCCCTGCAAGTCCGCCGCCCTCGTGTTGCATAGATTTCTCGCCCCTCCCATACTAGGAAGATGTCCTCTACGACCCCAGTGACCGCCGACTTCTCTTCCCCTCCGTTGAAGCGGAGTAAGATCGTGCTCCTCGGCGACCAGAGTGTGGGGAAGACCAGCTTAATCACAAGGTAGGAGATGACCTTCGATACCCCTCGCCTCCCTGTACTGTACGCGAAGTATTGGAGAAGTATCTGACGCTTTTGGGGGTACCTAGATTTATGTACGACACGTTCGACAACACGTACCAGGCAACAATAGGGATTGACTTCCTGAGTAAAGCCATGTATCTAGAAGACAGGACGGTGCGGCTACAGCTATGGGATACGGCTGGACAAGTGAGTAAGAGTATCCCGCACAACCTCATTTTACCAGAGTGCTGAGGTGTTGTGGCTGCTGCGTATCCCGTTCATTGCAGGAGCGCTATCGGTCACTAATCCCGTCATACATTCGTGACTGCTCGGTGGCAATTGTGGTATTCGATATTACAAGTGAGTACTTAAGCTCAATTGATTTGACAGGAAGATCAACAGCATACCCAGACCGACAATCCTTCTTGTCTACATCCAAATGGATTGACGATGTACGCTCGGAACGAGGGAACGACGTCATTATCGTGTTAGTCGGTAACAAGGCGGATTTGTCGGACAAGCGGTAAATACCCACCAATCTCCGCCCGTGATAGGAACTTAAGCAGATCGCATCAACTAGGCAAGTAACGTTGGAAGAAGCAAACGCGAAAGCTCAGGAACTGAACATCATGTTCATGGAGACGTCCGCCAAGGCCGGGCACAACGTGAAGAGTTTGTTTAAGAAGATCGCTATGTCGCTAGTGGGTATGGAGAAAGAGAACGAAGCCGCAGAATCGCAAAATACCAGTGCGTCATTCTTTCATGTGCACCTCTTCAAACGTTAAATGGACAATACGTGCAGAGATCGACGTAACATCACCACCCACTCACGAGGTCCCCGATGCCTCGCAGTGTCAGTGTTGAAGCCGCCTCGTTAGGTAAACTGTGTCATATCATCTTGGTGCTTTCCTTACCCATGTATGTAGTTCTCAATCGTGTATACCTTCACATTTTTATTGGCATACCGGAACATTGTTGTACATAGCGAGGGCCAAGTTGAGTGTGATTCCGAGCAAACCCCTTCTCACTAGTATAGTACGACTGCAGGTACAACAGGTATACATGCTACAGATAGATCGTCCATGGATTGTTTTGACATGGCATGGCTTTCATCGATGTTTTCTATCTATCTCACCCGCGGTTCATTGTGTTGCCGGCACCTTTGGGATTATGGTCGGTGTAATGCGCCCAGCTTTCGTCTTTTCGTCTCTTTTCTTCCGCTTTTTCTTCACCGAACAGTGTACCGTCTTGTTCGGCATCTATTGCGAGCTGTTCCTTCGAAGTAGGCTTGTTCTCGGACGCAGGGCTACAGCGCCGCAGTCATTATACGCCAGATGTGGAGAAATGATACGAGCGCACCCTCCGCCTGTGATGATATTGCCCCGCTCCTGTTCGATCTGCAGATACTCTTCAACAGACATCGTTGGCAGGCGATGGTCTGCCTGGAAAACTTGGGCCTGCAACCGCGCGCGATCGGCGGCGGTTTTGCCCAGCAGGACGAACGGACGTAGGGGCTACATTTCAATTAGTTTAGCGGCCATATATCTAACGAAATATGCGTCCGCGTCACCTTGCCCTGAGGATCGAGCAGAGGTCCTTTTCCATCGGGACCACCTCTATTGACGGGGGCATCGAGTTTCCACATGTCATCTTGAGCTTGCTTCTTCCCAACTCTTGGGTCAGCCGTGGGGGTTGGCTGGGGCGGTATAGGAGGGGCCATGCGTAACAGCTCAAGCTCCTCGTTGGTTCTTTCGAGCTGGGTTTGCGCCTCGGCATAGATAAAGCGCAAGAGCAAGACAACTGCTTCACGGAGAATATCCTCCGTGTCCGCGTCCGGTTCTTCGCTAGCGCTATCGGGTTTCGGGGATTCACCGGGCAAGATGGACGCGATGAGCTCGATGTTTGAAGTAGGCTCTGAAATACTCTGGCTGGTGCGTCTGCGTACAGCCTGAGAGTAAAGTCAATCAACAATGCCGACGGCCCCTTGGCCCGGAGATACCTCTATTCTGGTTTTGATTTCCTTCTCGCGTTTATATCGCTTAATCTTGAGCTCCCTTCGTTTGGCGGGGTCTGTGACTGATGATGTCGGACGTTCATATAGGTCCCTGTCCTCCTGATTTACGATGTCATATAGCTCCAGGTAGTGAATATATGCTTCGAGGTATCTCTGCCTAGCTCAGTGAGTATATTAAGAGAGCGCCTCAGCGTCGCATCACGTACCTTGACCTCTCTTGCTAGGTCGCTCCGGTCTTCCCGCTCCGTGACACGAACGCGAGATTGCACCTCGGATAGTACATAAGGCACAAGCAGGTATACAAGGTCACGGGTTGGTATGTCAGCGAGCTGCTCATTCGGACTGAAGAGCGCCAGCTTGGCGATATGTGTAGTGCATTGACGCAGGTCGTGGAGGGCTGACTGTACCAGTTGCTGCACCACGTTCTTTGTAAATCCCAGCGCATGCGTACCATCGCTTCCGCACCTACTTGAGTATCATCTTCGATCGTAGGAAGGTTAAACGCTCTGGACGAGGTAGTCAGAGCACGGCGGAACAGAGAAGATAGCGGCAGCTCTTCGCCCATTTTGAATCTAGAGTGCAAGCTTAAGCTAAGTATGGTTCGGAGATGGAGGAGCAGAGCAATGGCGGACGGGGGGCATGGACGCCCGAGTGGTGGAACCCGGCCCGGAGAGCCGATGGCGCGCTCAGCGCGTCGAGACGCGTCGCGTCTTCGCTCTTAGCCACCTCCACCACGCACTCCTATAGCGGCTAGCCGCCCCCCCTTGACCGCTCTTCGCACGTCCACGACGCGCCTATACTCTCTCTGTTCTGCAAAATAGATATGAAGCGGTCAGCTGAAGATGGGTCATTCAGCAATGCTAAGAGAACCCGCCCAAATCCCCAAGCAGTGGCCGAAGCGTTCCAGCCAGAGAAGAAGAGGAAGGCAGCGGACGTCATCCTCAAGGGTGCGGATGAGACGGGATATATTGAGGGAAAAGTCTTTGAGCTCGGCGCATCTTCATCGGAAACTTGGGAGTTCTTATTGACTGTGGAGCTCGGTTCGCGTGCGCAAATACTGCTGGTGGACAATTCCTCAAAGCACCTCGGCACATTGCCAATCGCGGTCGGGGCGCAAGTTCGCATTGGTACCAGAGGTCTCACCCTCGATGAACTCCAGCCACCGCTTCGACCTCTCGTTCTAGCGAAGCGGTTTGCTTGGCGAGAGGGCGTGTTTGTTTATGTCATAAACCCGAAGACACGCGAAGAGGGCTTCATCGACACCTGGGCGGGTACGTACGCTGTCGTTGATACATCACGGTTTGTGGTGACTTTTCCCCAATACCTCATCGTAGACAATTCTCTCGCACTATCCACGAGTACTGCGGAAGAATCCGCAGGCCTCGGTCCCGTGGACCACTCGAGCGTTCCCATGGATAGCAAGATAATGCTAGTTCCTCCAGTTAGCAGAGAAGAAACTAGACGTCCCGCCGAAACACATTCCACAAACAGCACTCCTTCAGGTGACACAAGTATGGTTGCCTACGTGGGTCCATACATCATATTTAAACTCTCCATAGGACCTACTGCCAGGGTACACCCGCCATCGAAAAACTATATAACTGTGAATCATCAAGAAACGATTACGGCGGCGAGGTCACCTATGGAAGAGCCTGTGATAGGAAACCTCCAATCGGCCGACCCGCAGTTGGATCCACAGAACCCCCAGAGTCTTCCTTCACCCCCGCCAGAGCTTACTTCAGACAGTCCAGTAAACGACGGCGGCCAGAACATTGACACATCGGCTCATATACAGCAAAATTCAATACACTCTGACTATTCCGACAGGCGACCGCCCGCTGTGGCCCCTGAGCAACATAAAGCCTCTAACACCGAACCTCAAGCTGGACCATCAACTGCTAAGCCGAGTAACACCTCTGTTCCTCCTCCTGCGAAGAAAGGCCGGCCTAGAGATAAGAAGGTAACAAGCCGGGTTCGCAAGCAGGCAAAGCAGCTTGAGGAGAGAAGGAAACCCTCGGGCAAGCGACTGCCGGAGGAAACGATAGTTGAGGCGAGGGAGGCACACACAAACGATGATGGCGAAGAAGACTACTGGAATGGTGTGGATACTATTCCTGACGAGGTATTTATCGACGATACTGGGCAGCACAAGGTGCAGCCTCAGGGGGTCCCTGATCATGGTGAACCTATTGAGCGTGAGGCCATGAGCCCTCAGAGAACTTTGGCGGTACGAGAATCTAAGATGGGTGAAACAAGTGGGGCACAAGAACCGGCAGATGATGTTGATCCGCTAGAATGTCTTCGGCAGGGTTGCGTCTCCGGATTCGTGCGTCATTGTTGCTTCACGTAGGCTCATGAGTGTTACAACTTCCCTTTTCGCAGGTTACGTATACCCCGTTGGCCCAAGCCCAAAGCCACGGTACCCTCCATATCATGGGTATCGCGGATGCCTCGGGGAAGGACATGCAAACGAAGAACGGGGGTAAGTTGTATGGATATGACACTTGACTTTCTAACCTCCTGTGCTATAGAGTTCATGAAGAGACTTACTCTTTATGACCCTTCAAACTACGGCACAAGCGGCTTGAGCGTGACCCTGTTTGACAAGTCTGAGAAGGGGCTTCCGAAGCTTGAAGCTGGAGACGTCCTCCTACTCAGAACGGTCCAGGTATGCCGCTGTTTGTATGTCGCCGGTCTCATTTTGAACTGTGCTTGTTACATTAGCTTGACCAATTCAGGGGTGGCTGGGTCGTCGGGGCGTCATATAAAGGCTGGCAATGGGCAGTGTTCCACGTTAAGACTGGCATGTTGTCAAGCGCACCCGCGGATATTTGCGCTATGCGCCACTTTAAGCCCGAGGCGAGCGAGGTTCAGTTCAGCATCCGGCTTGGTGACTGGTGGCGGGAGGTAGCATCTACCTCAGTCACCTTCTACACGCCGCACCGAGGACGAATTCATAAGCCTATCAGCGAAGCAACACATGAGGAGTACTTTGATTGCACGGTGGAGGTATGTAGCTTGATCTCCGCTTGAAGAACGTCGTTTGAAGACGTTGCATGGTCAGGTTCTGCACGGGCTTCGGAATGAAAACGGCGTGTACAGCGTTTTCGTTACCGATTACACGCGCAACTCGAATGTCTCCCCGACCCAGGGCGAATGGTGCCCTACCCGGCTTGTGCCTTACGTATTGCGTATCGAAATGTGGGACAGCTCTGCACTCGTTGGCCCAACCATGCAAGCAGGCGAGTACTACTCCATCCGGAATCTGCGCACACGTATCAGCAACGGAGGGTACCTTGAGGGCAAGATGCAGGAGGGCGAGAAGATCACCCTACTCGACTCCGACCACCTGGAGAATCATCCTCGTCTCGCCGACCTCCTGAAGTGAGTCCTTATTTTTTTGATACACGATGGCTGTGTTGACATCAATAGGCGGAAGACAGAATGGGAAGCTGAGATGAATGCTACAGGAGGTGTACACGAGTTTCCTCATCAGCTCCTCGAAGAGGCGAAGGAGAATTGCCACTTCAAGTGCACTGCCGAGGTCTGTTTTCTCCTTTATCTACTGTGTTGCAGGTATCCGACGTATGCTGTGCGCTGCAGGTGGTGTATGTCTCTCCCAAAGACGACTGCATATATCTGTATGTCACCGACTATACTGCACGCACGGACCTCGTGCCCGTCTCTGCTTCCGTCGCGCCCGCCATGCTAGCCGATCGTGTCGTGCGCGTGGAGCTCCGTGACTCGCAAGTGGACACTGCGCGAAATCTGGAACCAGGGGATTATATCGCCATCCGCAACCTTCGTCTGCGTCCCTCGGGCGGGGGAACCCTCCTCTCTGGGCGCTTGGGCGGCGACCAACGACTGATCACGAAGCTCAACCCAAAAGCGAGCGGAAACGCTGATCTCAGAGCGTTGCTCAGGTGCGAATTTTTTACCATGTTTCGTATACATGGTAACTAAACGCCGCCAAATAGGCGGAAGGAGGAATGGGCGGCTGCACAGTCGAATCCGAAACGAGAGGGTAAACGCACTGCTGCCCGGGCCGCCCGTCAGGCAGCGGCGGCTGCAGCCCTAGAGGGCGAGGCATCCGGCTCGAAGTCCCCGTCAGTTCCGCGTGAAAGAAAGGCGAAGACTAAAGGTCAGCAGTTCGTCTCGCTCAAGGAAGTGAAGGAAAACGAAGCATGCCCGTCCGTCTTTCGTGTGCGCGCACGAGCGATCGACTTTTTCCCGGACGACCTCCGGGACTGTACCGTCTTGCGATGTACAAGCTGCGACGAGATGTATGTCCCGCCGTTCTGACTGTATGCTCCATATTATGATCCCTTACTAAGCTCACTAGACTCCCCAAGACTCGTCGACGGTGCACGAAGTGCGATGACGCGATGGACGATGAGACTTCGGTCGAAGCACTCTTCCAGCTCTGGGTCCGCCTTGTAGACGCCCAGGGCACTGCGCTCGATGTCTCCATCGCCGACGAGCGGGTACGTCGGCTTGATCCCTTCTCGCACCTTCCCCCGCTTTAGGTTTACCATGCTCACTCGAACGGACAGTGTTCGATCCTACAGGATCTATTACCCGAAGACGTTCATGAGGATGACGACGCGTTCGCGATGCTTGTCGCGCGCGTGAAACCCCTCCTTGGCGGCTTGCTGGATGTAAGCGGAGGCGAGGCACGGCGGCGGCCTGTTGCGCAGGACGAGGACGGAGAAGATGCACCTATGTTGGACATGACGATCGGGAGTTGGCTTCCTGAGGGAGAGACAGATACCCCAGAGGCGAGGGCATACGTGGTCTTAAAACATGCGTTGTGCGAAAGCGACCCATGAGATGTTGCGTAAGAAAATGGGACTGTATGTTTATTGTGATGTATATATTGTCTTGCTGCTGTCTCGTGAGTACCGCATTGTTTTCATTTCAGTCAGAACCCTCAGAATTGTTCGCAACACATAGTTCAAACACTTTTAACACTGCCTCTGTTAGGACTCATTCGTCTTTACCTGCGTACCACGACCGCCCAACCCTCTAACAGGCCCGCACCAAGCAGCGCAGCCTCCCATGCGGTGCACACTCGCTCCTCGCGCCACGCCACGACACCCCATTCCCGCACGAACGCGCCACGTATTTCGCGGTCCTCCTCTAAATCGCGCACGGACCGGTGGAGGAACTTGGCGTACTCCTCGGACACGTTCCGTGCGAGCTCGATTGTAAGTGGCGTAGGTCCTGATGTGAGAAGTGCGAGCACCCGCGGGAGCGTCACGAAGAGCGGCGTCGTCGTGCGTTCACCACCGCCACTGCTGTCATTGCCACGACGGTGGCTAAGATATTGGCGTGGAAGGAAAGGTATCGCGGTGAGGATTGTTTTGGGGTTGAAGAATGTTTTCGCAGCGCCCGCACGCGTTGTGAGGCCAATGGTGAGGTAGGCTCCGGGGTCGAGAGAGCGTTGGAATGATCGGACAGATGCCTCGAGTGTGCGGTAGGGTACACAGTCGAGCGAGACCGACGGCGCATTCTCGTAGAGCATGCTGAAGAAGAGCGTGGATGGGGGCGCACAAGCACAAGCACTATTGATATCCAATGGTTCTTGTGTGGCTTTCGGGTAAGGCGGGGGCGGGGGAAGCTGCGAGTCCTGAAGTGATGTATTGGCCTCTAAGATTCGGTTAGTCCGGAAAAACGGGATGTAGGCGTGGACATTTATATGGTGATCTACCTTCGTGTTTTGTGATCGGCTGTATGACGCATACGTTTCACGAACGACCACACGTGGAAGGGGCGGGGACTTACAGTGAGCTGAGTACGTTTGTTGCGCACATGGCAAGAAAACATCCACCATAGCAATTTTACCCACCAGAAAGAATCGACGTCGAGAGAAATCTGAGTAGGAACCAGTAGTTTGTCGAGGAACAAGAGCGGCAGATCTTCCTTGGGACAACGCAATTCGACGACATCGTCTAGTAAGTCGCGATAGAGCGTCGATAAAGATATGGATATGATCTTGTTGTTCGCTTTCGCCGTAGAACGTGCTAGTGAGAGATACTGGGGCGGCCAAAATGATTGGGTGGGGGTAAGGACCGCATACAAGGACAAGAGGACCTCCCGCGTTCTAGGCAAGACCCTATTCTCCCTAGCTTGCCTTGTATATGCCCCATACAGAAGTAAGAGTACCAAAGAAAACGTGGTAGAAAGGATTAGGAAGATCCGAAGTTGCCCTGGGATCCGGGACGGTAGGTTAACCCAGCTGATCGCTACAGCGTCGTCCCTCAGCCGATCCAGAGTCTGCAGAAACAGGCGGCTAGCTTCCTTGGTGTATGCTGTGTGTTGAAGCTTCCAATAATTCTCAAGTCCAAAAGTGCGGTACATGTTCAGACACATAGATTGGTAGGAGACGAGAACAAAGACGAAGGCTCGAGTTGCGAAGCTGAGCTGAGGATCCGGAGAAAAAAGCAATCACTCTGCAAGCGCCCATAGTCTATACGAGCGTGTCACATGATCGCGGTTCTGTTGGGCGTCTCTTCTCAGCCACGGCTCTCTTGTAAGTGGCCACGATCGTCCTCGACTAAAGCTTCAGCTTCAACTCCCTCTTTGGTCTTGTACACTGACCGCCAACATTTCATCGAGCCTCCCTCCCTGTATATTGCTGCTCCCGGAGGTATCATCTATCCAACATGGCGCAGGCCAACCAGGTCGCCGTTGCTGGCCCTAGTGCTCTCGCAGATGCCCCTCGTCCCGCACAGAATGCCATGCGTCAGGTTCCCCATTTTCTACTCAAGTTATATGAGTGAGTGGACTATTTCGCACCCACTCTTGATGATTGCTAATACGCTGTCAAGGATGCTCAACGACCCCGCCAACGACGAAATGATCAGGTGGTCCGACGAAGGAGATTCATTTTATGGTACGTACTGAGATGATGTATATTGCAACCCTCACATGTCTGAACATCCTTCGTATAAGTTGTCAGGGAAGAGCGATTTGCTCGGGAAGTTCTAGGCCATTGGTTCAAGCACCAGAACTTCTCGTCTTTTGTTCGCCAGTTGAACCTCTATGGCTTTCGCCGGGTCACACACTTACAACAGGGTATTCTCCGCATGGGACATGAATCTCAGTCGAATCATTTTGGTCATCCATACTTCCGTCGTGGGCAACCCGACCTCCTCTGCCTCATACAGCGCAAACGCCCGCCGCCCAGCCTCAGCCGAGCCGAAGAGGCGTCTCTCCGCTCTCAAGACGTCAAGAATCCACAGGCTGTGGACGTACGTTCCATCGTAGATGGGATCTCCGCGATACGTCGACAACAACAAGCTATCGCCGCAGACCTTAGCGCCCTCAAGCAGTCCAACGACGCTCTATGGAAGGAAGCTATCGAAGCAAGGCAGAGGCACGCTAAGCACGAAGACACCATCAACCGTATCCTCAAATTCCTTGCGGGTCTCTTTGGGCGAGTCATGCAAGTGCACCTTAGAGACCAACTCTCAGGGGATAGCCGGCCGCCTACCAAGCGGCGAAGACTATTGATTGGCGACGGGCGTCCTAATCACGAAGGTGCACAGTCTCCCGGTGGCGATTTCAATGCGCTTGGCGACATTAAAGGCGGAGAACAAAGTCCTCTTCCTACAGGTGCGCACATTCTGTTTGTCCGACAAATGTTTCAATGACTTAGAACCTCCATCTCAAGCGTCGGAACGATTCGCTACTGTTGAGACTTCCGGGCCACCCATAGCGTCTGTCGCATCTCCAGAAAATACTCCGTTGGCTACTGAGGACTCCTCACACTCACCCGCTCAACCTGACTCCCTGCGCTCTGGGGGGCTGAATCAGACTACACACACCAACAATGGTTTTCCAGCCGAAGTGCCACCCTCCTCGACCCGGGCCTTAGGTACACTGTCCACAACTGTTCCTCTACAGGAGCAAAAGCCAAACGCGCCGAGTCCGGATGTCTTATGGCGAACGACATTTCAAAAAATGCTCAGCTCTCCCGCGCAATACCAGCCCATCATGCAGGCGTTTGCGGATACCCACCAACCGTATTCTATGGTCACGCCCAATCCTGCCCCTGGGTTCGGACAGCAGACGAGCCCAGTATACGTATCTAGCGCATCCCCGCATCCACCATACGGCGGCGGTGGCGGTCCCGTAAACATTCCACAATCACAACTTGCGACCTGGGATCCATCATGGACGACCCAAGCATCCGCGGGCCAGGTTCCTTGGCAACCTACCTCTGCCACGCCCGCCCCTACCCCTTTAGAAGGCGCGCTACTCGACAACGACAAGCGCGTGCAGAAGGCGTACCGTGATGCAGCTGAGATCCACGCCGACATCGACACACTGCAATCCAATATCCATTCCCTCATTCGCGACATGGGACTCGACCCGCAGAACCCCAATTTCCCCACCGTACCCGTGCCCCCTGTGCCCCCCATACCCCCCGCTCGCCCCGCTGTCCCTGGGCCTCCCGTGCCTACTCCCACTCCCGCTGCGCTGTCCGCGTTGGCTGCGTCCGCCTCCAGTTCAAGTGCGGTTGATGGCGGTATCCCAGGGGTAAACGCAGGCTTAGGGACAACACTAGATGATTTCCCATTCGAAGCGTGGCTTGATCAACTCTCGAGTTCGAGCGCGGTAACGGACTTTACAGATTTGACGTACCCTGACCTGTCAGGAGGTGCGGCCCCGGGCACCGGAATGAATGGGGAGCACAACGACGAGTTGGACGATGATTTCTCTGCGTTTTTGAACCTCCCGAATTCCGACCCCGCTGTGACTATGGCACAGTCCGTGCCATCTCCGGCAGGGCATAAGCGTAAATTGGACGCTACAGAGGATGTGCTGGATGGACTTGGGGATTCCGGTGAGACACCGTCAAGCAAGAAATAGTGATACGTTTCTATCTTGACTCCCGGACTACGTCGTTCTACATAATGTGTGTGCACACATCGCTACTATTTGCTCATCGTTTTCGTGCTAGCTGAAGAAAATGCTGTGGGGAGACGAATGGACCCGTTTACTTACTACTGTATCTCTACGCGCTCTATATGATAGCCATCTCATCCATAGTTCTAGTCAGCGTGTATATTTGCGATATTCCCAGGTTGTATAACCTAGATTTGGCATGATTCTCAGCCACCCCGCACCGTCCCGGCTAGTGTGTTGAACTCGGCCTCGAGAGCGACATCCCGGTGGGGATTACGCATTATGCCATCCCACAGGGCTTGGAGGACCCTTGTTACGTCGTCTGTCACGTCTATCCATGGTTTCCCGACCTCCATTTCATCGAGCGTAGTGAGCTCAATGCAATCCCCTGCCCACCGTCCGCGCGTTATCTCCTTGTTCACCGACGTCCCTTCGCCCGCGCCATGCATGTTGGTCGTGGCATCGGAAGACCAGCATATACAGATGAGCAGCGCCCGCAGGAGGTTCCGTCGTCTACATTCTGAAACTCTGTCACGCCTTTGATCGCGCTCCAGCCTTGTAGGTCGCATAGGGGATACAACCTCGCAGCGCATATACTCGCGCTTAGAAAGGCTGCAGAGCACCCAAGATGCATCGTCAGGACGGTGCGGCACTGTGAGCGCGCGGAAACGCCGAAAGTCTGGCGCGGACATGCGCGAGACGGCAGATGGCCGCCAAAGGATGTCCGTGAGACGGATGAGGGACGGCGGGTTGAGGACGTGTCGTTTCCAGGACTCCGTAGCGAGCTCATAGAGCGAGAAATTGCCATGGTCATACGAAGAGGAGCTTTCTGCCGAGGTTACGCTGGTAAGGAGAGGTCGTTCCTCGCCTTTGGAAAAGAGGCCTAGGGGATAATCCGCAAGGTTCCGCGCGCCGCTCCCTATGCAAATGAGGCGGTGTCTGGCGAGAGGGGCGAAGTGACGTCGCTGGAGGCGAGCTATGTGTGGTCGCGCGAGAGCAAGGGCGAACTTGCAAGTCAGGGCGAAGAGGAACATCCCAGGGCTGTACGTCTCTACAGGGCTTAAGATATCGATAATTTCGTGCAGCAGCTCCGGAGGGAGGCGCAGTAGTGGCGCGCCGCGTTGATGGGTGAAGCGGCCAGACAGCATGGTGTTAATCTTGTCGCTGGTAGGAGTATTTAAAGTCAGTTCCGTCACAAGGTTGTATTCGATCTGGATCAGGAAGTGCGTACTTGGTACAAGGGACACGAATTGAGTCGAGGTTGAAGCCATCTCCCCAAAATTGCTCCTCAAGCGTTCCGCCCTCGTCGAGGCGGATACGGGCGTCGAGGTCAACTCTAGTTTCGTACGTGATGTTTAGTTTCATCGCATAAATGTTCATAGACCCAGTGCTCACGCAATCCAGGTTTGGCCCATCGTAGTAGCTGGGAGGTCCGATCCAAAGAGAGATACAGTCGCTCGTTCACTGCAGTCGCGACAGCGAAGTATATATCAGTGCTGGTGTGCAACGCGAAGAGGGCGTGGCGCGCTCACCGGTCATGCCCGGCCTACAAAGGCGGCATTATGAGCACCACACTTGGCACCATGCGCCGCGGGGCCTGCAGCTGATTGGCGGGAGGATGGCGGGGTACGTACTGGTGACACGGCGTCTGGCAGGGTTCAAACACTCTCCGTACGCAGAAGCTCTGATGGGCCGTTAGGCATGGTCATGCCCTTGCCGGGGTGGCTCGTGGGGTTCATGATGCATCACTGCATGGTTTGCGCTGAGGGTTCGAAGTGAGCAGAATGGCTTCGCGGTGCTGGTGGGTGCAATGAGATGAATGGACCTCTACGTAACCGCTTCGTCAGGAGGCCGCGCGTGAGCGCTACCGGTATAGTACACAGTTACCGCGGCCAAATAAACCGCGAACAGGGGATATTGCAGGGGAGCGAACACCTATCTTAGCACCATTAAAAACAACTCATGATCCAAAGCATTGCGCATGTGCATTATTATTAGTAGAGGGTCTTCTGGATGGAGTCACTCACGGTTGTTATGTGGTCAGCAGAGACAACCTAGGCCGCTATTCGGAATGCTGTGTTGCAACGTGTTGTCGGCACTCCATAACGTGTAGCCCGTACTGTAGGAGTGACTCACTTCCTATGATGCAGATGGCCCTTGCAGTGATACACAAAAGCTCACCGATACTATTAGCCTCCAAAGTCCATAATAGACCGTGTTCGCCAGCAGCCTCGATCGCATGGAATATAGTATTTCTGGTTTTCGTCCGAATACTGCTCTATGGAAGTACAGCCATCTAGCCATACTACCACCTAGAGTAACGTTTCGTTAGTCTAGCACTTTTTAGTATGTTACCCTATATCCGTGCATGAAGCCTGCTTTTTGAGTGAAGATTGATGAAGCGCTGGGTGCGCGCCTTGCTGACATTAATAGTGTACAATGGTGTTTTCCAATATTCCGATTGTGAATGTCCAAGAGTAACGTCGTTAATAAGTGAGCGTCTCCACAACCGCGTCTAGCACCCTGATCGGGTCAGGCATATAGAATTTCTCGTATTGCATAGGGACGGGTGTGCTGTCAGACAAGGTCAGCGCTCGTTCAATCGATACCGCCGAGATAGACCTACTCCCAGCCCGTCACGAGCCGTATCGGCGCGTTGAGCTTCAAGAAGCATCTCTTCTGAATCTCCGCACCGATCTCCGCGCCGACGCCTCCTGTGCGCCCAGCTTCATGTACGACGACAAGGCGGCCGGTCCGATTTACGCTCTCGGCAACGGTCTCAACGTCCCACGGCATGATTGTCCGCAGGTCAATGAGCTCGACTTTGGCTGATCGTAAGGACTGCGGCACGTTAGGTGCAAGGGTGGGAGGCGGATGCGAAAGCATCTTCACTGCGGTCTCACAGTGGTACACTGGGGTGCCCCAAGAGACAACCGTAATGTCCTCCCCTCGCATAAGCGTTTCTGCTTTACCGAGGGGAATCTCGTAGTCATCCATCGGTACCTGTTCGACTACGCCGGGCGTAAAGTTCCGACTGGGACGACAAGAGAGAGTGGAAAGCATACCAGAAGACCTATACAGAACCTTCGGCTCCATGAAGATAACCGGATTATGATCACGTATCGAGCTAAGCAGGAGGCCCTTGGCTTGAATAGGCGAACGGGGTATTACGATCTATACCAATAGAATTAGCAAACTCGCGTAGAGTAGTTTCAGCAACTTGTAGGTGCTATAAGTATACTCACCTTGATCCCGTGCGCGCCCATAAAGAAACCTTCCGGACTTTGGGAGTGGTAGTGACCTCCATGACCGACAGCCATGGAAGGACAACGGATTGTCAACTTTCCGACATCGAAATTGCCGTTACTCCTAAAACGGAACTTCGCGGCCTCATTCACGATCTGTGAGAGACGGATGAGAACACTGCATACAGCCCATAATTAAATTGTATTGCGATGACGTACCTGGTCGAAGGCGGGAAAAATGTAGTCGGCAAATTGTATTTCAGCGATCGCCGTCTGGCCCATGGATGCGAGACCGATGCCGAAGCCAGCGATCCCTTGTTCGGTGAGGGGAGTGTTGAACACCCGTTCACGACCTGCACATCATGTTGAGCATACTCATGGGGATAGAAGTTTCACTTGACGAACCGAACTCTTCCGCAAGTCCCTAGTATGTATATTCAGACAGCGGCCCTGGGTCTAACATTCTGAAAACCTACCATGGTGCACCGAAATACTCCTCCGAAGGCGACATCTTCGCCAAATACTACCGCGGTCTCGTCCTTGGTCAGAGCAATGCTAGAGAGGTACGCGGCATGTGTGAGCCATCATCAGGAACGAGTGCGGAATGCGGGGAAACGAAGCGTGCCTCAACGCATCTCGCACCGCCTGGTACATGTTCATCTTTCGCGTCTCGCGGCCAACCATTTCACGCGCAGGGTCTGCGTCGGTCTGGTCCACATATCGTAGGCCCGCCGTCCGTAAAGAGAGGTCGCGGGTAGGTTTGAGAAAAGTCGAGGTGGCTATGGATGGCAAGTGGCCACCCGCGGGGTGCGCTTCGGTACTCTGCCACCGGCGGCCCGACCGCTAGATAGGTCATCTCCTTCAACGTCCACACGTAGAAGGGCACAAAGAATACACATACATTGAACCTTGCGAGGGTCCTCAGCATAGGATAGGCGGGTTTTCGGGGGGTGAACATGGTCGACGAGGAAGAGCGGTTGAGGTACATGATCCGGGGCGTCATGAGGTCTCATGAACCAACTTGGTCTGCGCTCCCATCCGCCCGCCACCGCCGCCCACGGGCATCTTGCTTTCGCCGAGACCTCTGGCGACGAAACGATGAAATATGGAGAATGAATCGACCTTCGTCGCTCCGGAGGGGGTGTACTCGGTGACAGAGGAACACAAGCCCACCCCGCTCGCCCAGCATACTATCGCGGCCGCGCCCATCTTATACCCCACGAGGATCTCCACGGTATTGGTACGCTTCTCCGCAAACAAGTCCACGAACTCGCCCGGATTGTCGCAGCTACTCAGCGGGAATCGCGAGAAAGACTTCAAGAAGGAGAAGGTGGTTGCGAAGGACCGCGACGACGGCGTGAGCGTGTCCAGTAGCGACGATCCGGACGACGGGTCTCCTGACGCCTCGAGCACCCCCGCCCCTGACGGCCCCACCTCTACGCCCGCCATTCCCCATGAGCAACCCAGTGCGCCATTCTCTCATAGCCCAGGCGGGCTGGGCAAGCGGAAGACCGTTCCGCGGCCGAAGCATAACATGCGGACGACCTCTTCCACGTTTATCACCCGTTTGCAGAACGCCGACAACCTGAGCAAGGCCCTACAGTCCAAGCACGGCGACACTACGTTTCTATTCTATAATTCTGCTAAGACATTCGTCTGGACAGAGGCAGGCACGAAACTCAAGGTGTGTTGTTGTGTTGCTCTTGCGGAGCGCAGGTCGTAAAGCTGCAACTTCGACGCTGCAGGAACCCCTGGCGCGAATATATTTTTCCGCATACCCGACATGCCACGACGTGAACCTTGCGACCGTATCCTCTGAACGTATAGATGTCATCATTGGATTTCACACCGGCGACATACTTTGGTTCGGTGGGTAGTGCTCTATCAAGTTCGCTAGAGCACATATTCTCATATGACGCGCAGACCCGATATCCTCACGTTACGGACGTCTTAATAAGCAGGTAGCATACGAGTCAAACCATGAGCCGGCAGCACGTACTGACTTGGCTTGCTCATAGGGCCGCATATGCAATTCCGCATGTACCGCCATCCGCTGGGTGCCCGACTCACCCAACCTCTTCCTCGCCTCTCACGCGGATGGCACCATTATAGTCTACGATAAAGAACGCGAGGACGGCACGTTCGTACCACAGGAACCGAGCAGCTCGCCTCCATCTGTGTTCCCGTTAGACGGTGCTTCGTCCAGTAGCTCCCAGGGCGAGTGGAATCCTCTGGACTCCATATTTGTGACCATGCCACCATGGCATCCGGTCACCACGGGAGGTCCTACCCTGCCCGGGTCAAAGTCTGAGAAGGAGAAGACCGCCAAGAACCCCGTTAGTCACTGGCGAGTGTCGCGTAGAAGCATTGTAGGTGAGAATCAGGGTCGTATATGCACATCCTATCTCTTCATGACCTGTTGTAGATTTCGTATTTTCTCCCGACGCTAAGTTCCTGGCGGCTATCTCGGAGGACGGCTGTCTACGTGTAATTGACACGGTTGCTGAGCAGTGAGTACGACTACGCCCATCAGCTAACGCCTACTAAGTGATCATTCAAGGTTGGTGGATTGCTATGCTTCCTATTTTGGCGCGGTGACTTGCGTCGCGTGGTCACCGGATGGCCGTTTCATCTTGGTGAGCTATCTACTCGGCCATTCTTTCGCAGATTAATGAATACGGTGTACCTTAGACAGGCGGACAAGACGATCTCGTCACCATTTTTTCTCCCTGGGAGCAGCGGGTAATAGCAAGGTGCCAAGGCCATTCATCCTTTGTATCTGGCGTGTCGTTCGACGATGTCCGATGTGACGGCCGTACATATCGCTTCGGGAGTATTGGTGAAGACAACAAGCTCATTCTCGTACGCCCTCAATGATATCGCGTCTCTGTGCCGGTTGATTAACGCTTCACGCCAGTGGGACTTCTCGAGTGGTGCTCTTCACAGACCTAAGCTTCACGTAGGTGGTATCATGCCATATCCATGATTGATACTCACACGTCTTCAGATTGCTCACCATCAACGTATGTCTATGACATCCTCCATCTCTCTGGCACTTCGCCGGAGAGGCGAATCTACAGTGTACCTTCCACCTACGGGGACACCTGGTGGAGAATCACCACTACCGCGATACCATCCTGCGCCTTCCAGGAACGAAGTTGCCGTCGTCCAGCCTGTCGTCGTAAGCATATCTCCCCCCTTGTCTGAGAACGCCCTCGGCGACCGCGGCTTATCCGTGCGCACAGGTGAAACACATCGGAAACGATATGCTGACCGACATCTCCTTCCTCCCGCGAGGGCTCCTTACTGCAAACAAGCTAGGCCACATTAAGTTCTGGATAAGGCCGCTCGCTGTCCAGCCTCGTCATCTACGGACACACAGCACCTATCGCCGGGCGTCGCAGACAGACGCTATCGGCTGAGCCCCGCGCGCGCATGTACCAATATTCATATGGTTTCTCGGGCTGACCCTGTTGTGTTATTTTGTATACAGTAGAGCTGTTAAGTAGCTATTCACCACCACCACCTCTTCTACTAAGAGATTTTCTGTGATACCCGGTAGTCTCCAATGCGCCGAGCGGCTCGGGTCGACATGGTTTGCTACGTGCAATCACCGGGGCCCAGTAGATAGCATGCCGGGAACGTACAATCCGCCAGTGGCCGGGAGGTTTGTTCATTCGTATATGGCTGAACGTTACTACCAGGATACGCCTTCCCCAGCCACGCCGACATACCAACAACGAACAAGTCTAAAGACCCGCGTGTGTGCACGCTATCGCTACCGGCTCACACGTGGAACACTGACGTGCATGATCATAGCACACGCTACGTAAGTGGCTCTGATTCTGAAACGTGTCGATACCGGTCTATTCGGGGTACGATAACGACAAACCTAATGCTTCGCCGTAAGGTGGTGTCACCGTAAACATCGGCCACTCCGGGGAGGCGTTCGGGGTTTCATCTCGTTTCTATTCGTGCAATATACGACAGGACCTATATGACCACAAGGCTACTACTATGCTAGATACAAAACGCCCAGTAACATGCGTAAAAAGACATCAGTTCTCTGGCAGAGCACAACGATCTGCCGACAGGTTGAGGTCTGTAGGAGGGGTGCGGTGATAAACGTCAGGTTGGAAGCAACGCAGTTGAAGTACCCTCGAAAAGACGTACCGTTGCCCCACCACTGAGGGAAGTCGTGCGCCGTGCCGGACGCGCCGAACACGGCAAAGTTGAGGATGAACGAGATGACCTGAGTGCCACCGTCGAGGGCCGCAGCCATGATGTAGCTGTCGTGCGCACTAGCGTCAGCACACGCCAGTCACCCACGGTGGGGAAAAATACGTACTTGTACTTGGTGAACCAGCGCGGGTAGCGCGTGCGCACCCACCACTGCGAGAACAGGCCGATGACCATCGACGGGTTCACGGAGGTGTTGATGCCGACGGAGAGGAAGCACGAGTACTGAAGGATGATGGGCGTGCTGAAGTTCTCGAAGCCAGCCTTGGGCCAGAAGTACCACTGTATGCGCGGCAGCGTCAGTCAGAAAGCCTCTCAGGATTCACAGCGAGGAGCACGTACGGCAACGATGAAGGGGAGGGGCAGGAAGACGCCGATGGCGAGCGAGATGGGAACCATGCGGTAAAGCGCGTGCGCACCGAACATCTCGGGGCCAAGGCCACCCCACGAAATGGCGTTCGCTGAACACTGGGGTCAGCTCGACCGACCGGTAATTCGGGGAATAATTACTCACAGTTGTAACTTTGCGCATTCTGACCGGACCAGAGACGGGTGCCCGAGATAGAGAGGAGGGCTGTGAGGCGCGATCAGCCTGACTGCGAGGTACGAGGGATACTCAAAAGAAGCCTACCATCCCGGTTCGAGTCGATGATAGTGACCATCATGATGTCTAAAGGCAAATTTTTTCAGCGAAGTATCTCCAACTGGTGAAATGCGAACTCACAGTTGAGGATAGCACCAACGACGGTACCAAGGATCTGCATCGCGAACGTGACACGAGGGGGCAGCTTGCAGTACTGGCCGAGCTTGAGGTCGCTAAGCATAGCAATGCACTGGCCCTGAGGGTGCTGGCCGTAGAGCGCGCCGTACATGTTGGCGATGGGCTGGCCGGGGACCATGTACGCAGTGATCATCTGGTAAAAGCCGTTCGCGGACGAGTTGAACTCCTTGAAACCGATCGTCGCCGCGAGCGTCGCGAAGAGCAGCGAGAGCGTGAGCGAGATGAGGAGGATGACCGTGAGCGCCCACCACGGGAGACCGGAGTGGCCTTCGTAGTTGGTTGCCTGCGCGATCGCGTACGCGGCAGCAAGCAAGATGAAGTACCACCAGCGTGGGATCTGCTTGTACACCTTCATCTTCTCGTAGTGCGGGTCGTGCACGACGAGGGGCGTCTTGTTCCACGGGTTGAACGACTTGAGGAACGGCTTGATGTCCGCCCAGTGCCAGAAGAAGACGTGCGTGACGGTCGCACCGAGCGAGAGGTTGGAGGTGATGAGGTAGAGCGCGTTCGTCGCAGAGAAGAATGCGGGCCCAAGCTGCGCGTACTTCTCAGGGTCGAATTTGCCGTCTGTAAGGAGCGCAGTTTGGTTGTACTGGGTGCCGTCCTCAGCCTAGCAGAGCCAACGTCAGCGGGTGCCTTTAAAATGCGCCAAGGAATCAACTCACGAAGATGGCCTGGCTCATGAAGGGGAAATCCTTCGCACGCCAGAGGTTGCCGTAGTACACGCCAGCCATGAGGATATACGTGAGGAAAATACCGATGTCCTGGTTGATCTGGAGCCAAAGCGGGTTGAACAAGCAGTCGCTACCGATCAAGTTCCAGTCGAAGCACCACGAGAGCAAGCCCATGCCCTCGTTGTTGCTCGCGCCACCAAAGACGTTGCGGAAGACGGTGCTGTGGTTGTTTGCGAGGCAGAAAATCGAGATACCCGTGAGAAGAGGGAAAATCCCTGCAAGACAGACGGGCGTCAGGTGCATTGTTCGCAGCCAGATGCAATCTCGTGAGGTGTGTACTTACATTGCGGAATGATCTCCCAGATAAACATGACACAGAAGACTGTCCAGAAGAGGCGAACCCGCTTGGACGTCATCTGGTTGTCGTAGTGGAGCGCCTGGAAAAGATTGGCAGTGGAGACTGAGAATCTTGATGAGAAGAGTACTGTCGCAGTAACTAAAACCTCTTACTTGTGGAGGGCCAGAAGCACTTAGTAGGCTTAACAAGCAAGTCTTGCAACAGCCCGGCGTAGCCATAACCAAGAAGCTGGGAGCCGATCAGAGTGAAGATGGCCAGACCGGCGTTCTAAATGGGGACACAGTGTGAGAGACGCTCCCGGGCTCTCAAAGCGCCTAGACTAACCAGTTTGTGGTTGTAGTACACTATGGGCGCAGATTAGATGGACTGCGTCGGAACGGGGCTAGGATGACTCACAGTCCTGAACGGAGATGACCTGGATCGCAGTCGCGGAGACGGCGGCCGTAGACGACATGATGATGATGGCAACATGTTCCTTAACTGGAAGGCATCGTAAGAAGGGCGGTGAACGTAAGTTGTAGGCACTCACTGTTGAAAGGACCGGGGTTGATCCAACGGAAGATGCCGCGGGAGGGGAGGGCGACAGCCATGGCATTACCAAACCAATACGACAGTACCAGCAAGAACAGCGTCGAGACGAGCAGCGTTTGCGGCTTGAAGTAGTAGATTTGTGCCAATACACTGCATCGGGTGAGTTAACGCTGAGCCGAACACAGGCTCGTACGACATAAGGCCACTCACGCTCCGAAGGCAGAAAAACCGAGACCAAGGAAGAAGGTACGGAAGGTGAGTGAGGGGAGGTCAGGCTCGTCGTGGGTCGTCAAAACCTACATCACAAAGCGTGAGCAGTCGGGAAGACATGATACACAACCCAAGATGCTGCTAACCTTAATGGCGACCTCGTACGCCTCCTGTACCCGGTACTCGTCCTCGGTAGCCTCATCGTTCTGGAGGCGTTCTTCGAACTCCTCGACTTCCTTGGCCATGATGGCGTCCTCGGAGAGCCCGGCGCCATCGCCCTTCTTTCCAATGGAGTCGTCGGAGACGGAGTTCTTCTCGTCGAAGGCCTGCAGCGCGTTGACTGCGTCGGACATGGTGGAAGCGACTGGGGGGACGACCCTGGAGGGGTGTGAGAATTCATCCGGGCATATATACTATGTGCTGGCGGAACTTACAGAGCTCACGCCACGGACACCCACAGTGGTGTTGCGGCACATGGTGCTTCTCCCCTCTGTGGTGATGGCAGCGCGCGGGGTGCTTATCGCATTGCCATGGGCCAGGCACACGGACAGCCAGCGGCGGCTCATGTTACATCAAATGGGAGTGATAGCATTCTTAGCGGGACGGGTTGAGAAAATGCTGGGATCTGCCGCAGTTGTAGCACGGTGCTCACCTGTCTGGCCCGGCCGCTCCCACACCTTGCGGACAACCTGCGCCGGCGGCGGGGCCCCGAGGTCTCAGACCGAGCGGGATGCAGATGGCGATTCGCGATAAGTGCGGTCGTGTGCACACCGCGAAACAGGCGGGATGAAGTTTTCGGGAGGTATGAGTTCTCTATCAGGCCGTTTCGCACACGAACGTCAACGAAGACGAGACAGAGCGTCGGAGGCGTGGGCTTTGCCACGGTTTCAAGGACGAACAATTGTCTTCGACGGACGCGAGAAGTTGTTGCTGAGCAGTGAAGCCCGGGCAGCTTCTGACCTTGGCTGGGGGTGCCTTGTGCACCGCTCGATCGTCTATGTCCGACGACCATCGAGGCGTTTTTTTTTCGACTCCGCGGGACCTATGATCTACCAGGCATGCGACCCCACAAAGTTGCAACTTGCTCCGTCGACGCGGCATGGCCAATGATAAGCCTGCTCTTTGTCGTCATCAGGACGGGTACGCTTATCAGGCCGGCCCAAAGTGGTCTTCTCATCCTTTGCGGCAGGCCTTTCGGAGGTCCGAGACGAGAACCATGCGGCCCGTACTTTGTATACGGCCGACTCGTATTAATGTCGTCGGCGTACGCGTCGGGCGTCCGAGAAAAATCGGCCGCTGGACCGCCGCCTTCAAGTCGGAAGTATCGTACTAGCTGGTGCTGATTCCTAGCGGTGACAACGACATCTAAACAGTTTTAGTAAACATACCATCAGGCCCTCGCGGCGCGTTATTTCTGGCTGGCTGGTTGTTGGAGCCTATGGAGGAAGAAAGTTGAGCCGGCCAACAACGCCCCGCGACTCGCGAGGCCCCGCGCCGGCCGTGCCGATACGATTGCAGACGCCACTGATCGCGTTCTCAATTCCCTAGCCCAGATCCCCAACGACTATCTCAGTCCCTCTCAGTCCCCTTCATGTACTTGATCTTTCCACAGCGAACTCATCGAGATGTTCTTCCGAGGGCGCATTGGGATGTTGGAGGATTTCTCGCCGGTATTAATTCGTAATCTGCCGATGGCTCTGTTGTAAGCCTCAAGTCACCCTGCTACGACGAATTTGACCGTGACCAGGGGCGGAACGGATTTGCTAGAACCATATGCATGGCGTCTAGGCTTCACTCCAATTAAGTACCCGTGGCGACCGTCTCAGCA
This sequence comes from Trametes meyenii, assembly GCA_022606255.1. NCBI lineage: Eukaryota > Fungi > Basidiomycota > Agaricomycetes > Polyporales > Polyporaceae > Trametes > Trametes meyenii. Next base: position 1,827,090 of record JABYQG010000005.1, on the reverse strand, counting down.
ACATTCACGCCCGTTAGACTGAAATTTGCCCGGGATACTTACTATTAGGGCCGTATGGGTGGTAGGTTCCCAGGTACTGTCATTGTATCTCGCGCACGAGTCACTGTCCAAGTCCCTACACTTCGGAGGTCCCTGACCGGGCATGTGCATGCGCTAATTGAGTTTCAGTTTGTAGGCCTTCCTATGTAGGCTAGGTCTGCTGCCATGGTTGACGTTGACAGTAGGAGTAATACACTCCATGGCCAACCGTGCTGGCCGAAAACCTGGTCGAACATACCGTGTGACCATCCCGAGTGTACAGTTTACCCACAAACCGGTGAGCCTCGATGCGTCTCCGTCATTCGCGGGGCCCTTTATTAACGGAAGAGGCAGATGTATCTGTGACATCACCAGGCTCGAAATCCGAGAAGGCGACGTAAGTACGGCAACTGCGTTATCTTTTTCCGCGAGGGACCAGTTCGGCGTTCAAGCACCGACCCCCTGGTCGCATGTTCCTGGTTCCTGGCAAACCGCTCTGCATGACATCCGCACCAAGTCCACACGTCCGTCCCACGTCGTTCTTTGCATAAATGCCATACATGATACTGCTGTAAAACGACCCGCGCGCTGCTCCAGAATAAGTTTGTATGACATTGGCGCCAACTCCAAAGGTCAGGCCTGCATAATGGGATGCTACTTCAAGTTCAACCCCACCAAATCCGCCACAGTGTCGCTTACGTTTGTCATTTCTTACGTTCGGAATAAACCCTGGTAAACCCTTACTAGTAAGTAACCGGACATTCTTACTCATTCTTCATTGGACTTGAGGATCTGCAGGCGTGGACGTTCGAGCCTGCTGTAGTTCCGGAAGTTGAGGCGTGCCGCTAGCCTGGCCGAGAATAGGACTCGTCCCTGAGCAGCTGCTGAATCTGCCGGGACTCGGCGCTCATACCAGTACCCTTCAGGTTCAGGGCACCTTCGTGTGTTTATCACTCGGGCAGATGCGAGGGCCGTCCTGCCAGTAACAAAGAAAAACTTTGAGGCTGTGCATGAAAGCAAGGCTGGCGGGCGGACGCCAGAGGTACCAACTCCATGATCGTGTCCATCGCTTCTCACCGCAATTGCCTCAGGTCTATCAGCTACCTCACACTCCAACAAAAGCCGCATCCACGGACGTCATACACGGTTTGTACCAAGATAAGGACCCATGCAGTGCCCCCAGCATTAGGCCCAGAATCTCCCAGAATACGTTCAATGTCACCGGGGGCCAGGGGTACCGAGGCGTCCGATTTCCACTCGAAGGCTCCACTCCGCCGTTTTGTGTAGACATTTGCGCGCTAGTGTTTCCTGACGTTGGTGCGGTGGCTACAAACGCACATGCCACTCTACATGCCATTCTGCCCTGCCGCCACGATATCTCCGCATCGTCTGGTATGAATAAGTATCTGTTCTGGCCAGACTGCAAGTAAGTTTAGGTTATACTCGTTGCTTTTTTGCCAAGATTAGGTATGCGAAAGCCGTACTACTCGACACCAAGATCTAGCTCAGCATACCTGACGTTTTATCAATCCAATGGTGCGCTATTGGGCCGTGGCGTCGACCGACTCTGAAGGCAGCAAGACCTACACGGGTAGATCGCAGTTCACCATCTTTCAAGCACTGTCTGTGATGCCTTCTACGTGACACCGCTTCGTATGTAGCGGCCTAGAACGCACCATGCGGCTCCGACGAGGAGATGGACCGTCCGACGGGATGTACAATGATCGGCAAAAGGTCTCACAAGATTTATACAAAGCAGCGGTCGATCCCATCAGGCTTTAAAAAGCGGGATAGGTACCGGCGGTGCTTATCGCTCGTCTCAGACCTAGGGATTCGCAGCAAATATATCACATATGCATGCAGCGAAAGTCAACAGCTGACCAAAAAACGAGTCCTCGACCCCGCGCAGCCCAGCGCCGTACCGCTCAAAAGCATGATGCACGTTGCATCAATGAGCTTTTGAGAGCCAGTGTGAGCATGGACGAGCTGTTCAGTGTGACGACCATCTGTCAGGTGCTGGTCGAGCCACACGGTCGTCCAACGGCGCGCACGTTACACTCTTACACTCACACACGCTAATGCGAACCAGATGATCCAGCTTATGGTCGTCGGCACGGCAGGGCACAGACTGCCCGGTTCATGAGTTGCGCAGTCCACATTCCGAATTGATGATAAGGATAGGGTACTCAGCCACAGCGCATCACCCTGTTGAAGAATAAATTGTACACGTAGGGTTCATATGTAGTCGATGTATACGGGGTATGTGCGCCGAAGGAGGGTAACAGCACTGCGCACATGTTCCAGAGTCGGAGGGAGGGAACAACGGGACAGCATTAGTAGAAGTAGGAGCGGCAGAATTGAGTGGTCGTACGTGATCGAATAGCAAGACATACTGTGGGGTTGCTGAAGCGAATCGGTACCAGCGGGATGGAGGCAAAGGTAATGTCAGTAAAGAGGTCCAGAAAGCTAGAGCGAGATCTAGAAATACACTCACCAGAAGACCATTTGAAGAGGCCACAGAACATTACTCGTTGTCTAGAAAGCATCGAAATCTCCACGGGAAAAGTCCACAAGTGCGCGAGATCTGGGATGTGGAGTCCATGCCAGCATGGAAGATTATGGCAACCAGATCTTGATCGTCTGGTCCACGCTACCTGTGGCGACGACGTTCACGAACTTCTCAGGTTCTGCCTTCCCTGTGGTCCCGTTCGTCTTCGCGGGATCCGCAGGGGCTTGCGGTCCCCACGCCATACAGCTTACAAACTGCCCATGCGCCTCCACAGTCTTCACGCACCGCCCGGTAGCAAGCTCCCAAACACGGATGGTCTTGTCATCGGAAGCAGAAAGGAGGAACTTCCCGCCTGGTCGGAACACAAGCGCCCGCACCCAGTTGTCGTGTCCGTGCTGCACACGACAAGGATAGATTAGTTAGAATCAACAGTTGTGAGGAATTGGTTCTCACCAAGGTACGCAGCAGCTGTCCACTTTGCGTATCCCAGATCTTGATCGTCTTGTCTCGAGCACCCGTCACGGCATACGCCCCTGGTCGACTTGACCGCTCCGTATGCTGAGATGTTGGGCATCAGAAAGTGCCACTACCCCGATTTCGCGGTGAACACGCACTGGAATTCCGGCCAGCTCTCGTATCGCTGCGTATGCAGCTATGGGCGCGAAGACGGCTACTTCAGTTACGTGCTCATGACCTCTGAGCTCCATTTTCGTCTCTCCTGATAAGGGGTCGATAACATGGGCGGTCTGGTATGACGAATTCAGATTAGTAGAAGGTACGCGCGGATGGCATATATCCTACCTGGTCATTCGAGGCGCTCACGAGCAACCGGCCATCCTCAGACGGTTCGACCCACCGTACCCAGTCTGCATGACTCGTAATTGTACGAACGAGGTGTCTGTATGCGAGATCCACGCTTAGTCTCAGCGAGCAGAGGAACCAGAGCAATGCGGGCACGAACGTGGATGCTACATCGAATATCCGAATCGTATGGTCTCTACTGGCGCTGACGATCTGCAGATCCCCAGGTAGGAAGCGTACACACGAGATTGTATGCTCGTGTCCCGGGAAGGTCTTCGTGTTCTTCCATTCGTTTTGCACGTCCCAGATTTTGATGAAAAGATCAGACGAACAAGTAACTGAACGTCGTTCCAGGCCCGAATAGACGGATCACTCGTAATGGCACGCACCTAGCAGGTTCCCCTTGCTATCGAACGCGACATCGTTCACGGCCCTCGTGTGCCCCTTCAATGTCCTTTCGAACTCTCCGGTCTCCCAGTCCCAAATCTTCACTGTCGCGTCTTCGCTCGCGGAGGCAATTAGGTTGAACGTCGGGTGGAACGCAACTTTCTGCACTGGTGATCGATGTCCCTTCAGGACGTACGCCGCGGGTGCTCTGGGTACCCAGTCCGTCTGCAGCGCGGCACGTTTAGCGGGAGATAGTGAAAGCTCTTCCTGGAGTGCGGAATTGCGGTTTTCCAGGTCCATGATCTATCCCGTATCGCAGCACGCATACATGCACGCAGGATCAACGGGGGGTCGCGCACAATAAGTAGTACCGCGGACGTACCTTCTTCTGCAACCGTATCACGCTTGTCCACTTCTTCTCCAATAGTCCCGCGTATTTGGCCTTTGGGTCAGGCGTGTAGTCGCTGCCTGTCTCTGCCTTGAGGGCATTGAACGCATCGTGGAGATTGTTGGCGTGGAGGTATTCTAGGATGGACTTCTGACTGCAGAGGGTGCTATACGTGAAGCCAGCCAGCGTCTTAGAGATGCCATTGTCACGTACAGTTCCTCCTTCTGCCGCTCCGAGAGCAGAGACATCGCGTCGAGTGATCGTTACAGGGGGGTCGAGCAGAGCGTAGGAGAGCAGCCAAGTCAAGTAAAGAGTCGTGGAAGAAAGATAAAGGAGCGTAAATGAGACGTAACGTAGGTGTTGGTAGTTGTCGCACTGCTGAATGCTTGGGCTGAACTGCATACAGTAGTGCGCTTCCCGATATAGTAAGTGTTGTAGATCATTTCGGTCGACCGGAAACGCACTCTTCACCTATAATTATGTAAGCAATTACCGAGTCAAACGGGAGCCTTCATTAACCTCCAACATCACATATAATATACCAGCGAATGAAAAAGTGAAATTGAAGGTACATAAATGAGCAACATAGATGCTACAGCAACATTCGTATAACATGTTAAGTCTCGTCATAGCTCGATACATCTACCACTCTTCGTCCTCCGATTCTGAATCGAACATTCCAATTGGTCTTTGTGCGTTGGCCCTCCCTGCTGTAGAAGTGCAAGGTTGTAAAATATCGTTGGGGTCGACCTCATCGCCAGGTCCTGTTGCTCCCAACGCCCCGTCATGACAGTCGACATGCTCCTCCAAGTCTTTGGAGAACTTGATACGCAATGCGCGCTGTTCGTCAATCGCAATCCCGTTTGCCATATCCTCCCACATGTATCCAATTAACCTGTCAAATGATAAAGCACGTGTCTTACCCCCAAAGGGGCCGTACGCACCTGCTCTCCCTCCCTGCGCACCAGTTCTTTGGATCGATGTCTTCGTAGATAACCAGGTCGTCCTCGCCCCGAGCAGGGGCGGTATCCCGCACAGACAGCGCCAACGCATTGGATAAGACGGTGTCGTCCCGCGGAGGTACCTCCATCATATTGTGGTACATCCGCCGTACGTCGACCAAATACACGAACGGTCGGGCTTGGCGCGCGGGAGGCGAACGGCGGCGAGGGTCTGATGTGGTCTGCATTCGTGGTGAGATGGAGCGGTCGCGTTTCCACTTCCCTAGTCGATGGTCCCGCCCGTCAAATTTCCTGTCGGAGTACTGGTCCCGCCTGGATGCGCGCCCGTCCTGGTGGTGGTAGAGCAGATCCTTGATGCCAGCCTTCCACTGGGAGGTGTCTACGCCGAAGCTTCGTAACGCACAGCGCGTTGCGCGCTCGTCGTGGACTAGCAAGATCTTGGACGAGTCGGATGCTCCATCGTGTGATGGATTAAAGAGGTTTTTCAAAATTGTACTGATGGCTGCCTTCGGCATATTCTGAGAAACGTTTGGCAGAGTCTGTGGAATAATCAGCCTCTATACTCGGAGCGGCGTGGCACTAGCCGCGAGAGCACAGTACCAATTTCCTCCTGCCAGGATTATTCAAGAACTTTTCCTCCTCTACGACATAGTGCGAGGTGGACATGGCGACCAAGTCAGACGAGTCTGTTGGCGTGTTAAATTCGGTCCAGCCCACGTCGAGTATCTTAGGCTGTGCCTCGCGCTCGTCTAGAGGCCGGGTGTCCGACGCCCACGTGTTGAAGGCGAAGGAGAAGATTCGCACGTCGTGAAACCAAGGCGCCGGGCAGAGCGCATAGTCGAACTGCCTCTTGATAGTGTTCTGGCACAACATATAAAATACCCTAAATATCACACATCAGCGAAAGGGCTCGAGTCTCTGTCTCGCGCCATCCCCGGACCTCTGGTGTTCGAACGACGACCTCGCGACACCCGCGGGAGAGAGCGCGTCCCCTCCAACGGTGTACGCCGTATTCGCCTTGCTCCTGTCGCGCACATCGGTCCCCTTGGACTTCTTCGACGCGAGCATGTTCAGCTTTTCCACCAGGTGCAGTTTCGTCGGAAACTGCACAGGCGAGAGCGACTGGAAGTCCTCCGCCAGATAAGGGGCCTTGTACGGGCGGCGGCCCTTGACCAGCCGGAGAAACAGGTCCGATGGGAGCAGCAAGGCTGACGCGCCGTTCGGCCTGATACCTTCGAGCGGTCGGCGCGTCAGTTGTGTGGATTAACCAAAGCATGGGGGGCCCACCGAGCACAAATTCAGCGCCATCTCTGCCCATCAGCCTCGCCGCGAGGGCTTCGTTGGAGTTATCCCTACAGTCATGGGAACGCAAGCAGATCCCGCCATATGTGAGCACTGTGCCCGCGCCCCGAACGCAGCGCGCTCGACTCGCACTCACCACAAATGTGCGCCAAAGCCACCGATCTGGTAGTACTCGACATACTGCATGCCACGCGACGGATGGGTAAAGGCGAGGGCCTTGGGGTGGGGATGGCGGCAAAAGAACGCGCTGAGAAGAGCGAGGCACCCGCCGTACTTAACCACGGGCCACTGCACGCGGCACTGAGTTTCCCCATGCAGCCCTGGTCATGCAGGGCACGCGACGCGTCGCGATCACGCCCCTGCCTTGTGCGGTATAGCTTCAGCACGACCCTGGCGGTGCTACGGTCTGCTACGGTACCGATGCTGCAGCCCTTGCAAGAACCGCGTAGTATACTCGGTCACCGTTTACAGTCTAGCGCTGGACATGATAGGATCTTCGCGGCCCTGACCGTAGACCGGGACCGACTTGAGCAAGTAAAGTTGGTGCGTGCCGTGCGGCACTGTCATGCCGACCACAACCGCCGAATGTAACACGATTGAATCGTTCAAGAGAGGGGGGTACACAAGGGGCTCGGTGGAATTGCCAACGAAGCAAGAACTACAGTGCGGATGTACGGGACATTGCAGGACAAATACATGCGAACATTCGATAGTCCACGTCCGTTAGGATTCATCGTCCCGTGTGGTGGTAGTACCGTGTAGTAGGGGGTGGCGAGGAGGAAGCGGTGCGGCGAGTACTGAGGTTGTGGGGTGCAATGCAATAGCGCGAATACGTACGAGAGAAAACAGCAGGGAGGAAGGAGAGTATATAGGAGAAGGGCGGCAATGGAGGAAAATGAGAAAGAAAAAAGAGATACGAGCACAAAGGGTAAAGAGAGAACGAATTCCGCGAATCGGGAGCAAGACAAGACGCATACCGTACGCTAGTAGAAGAGGACTAGGCAGCGCTACTAGGGGAACGAGGCACGAGGGCATGGCGGTCATTACGGTAACGATACGCTGCGACAGGGCACGAGACGGAGAAGACGAGCGCTGCGGCCAGCCATCGGTGATAATACAGGGTGTAGGGTTGAAAGGAAGGGACAAGAAGTAGGGGAAAGGGACAGCAAAGGAGGGCATACAGAGATATTAGTGCACAACTGTACCAGTTTCCGCCCGTTGGAGGGCTGGAGGTTCGTTTCTAAATTCCTTATTCAAGACAGGATTTGGACGGCATTCGGCGTCTTGGCGATCGACGGAGTGGGGATTCGAAGTGGCAGCGCGAGGGTCGAAGAGGTTACACAGGGCCGCGGACGCCGCTAGTTCAGAAGCCCTGCATGCCGCCCAGGCCCATGAAGTTCTGCCCGACGGGCATAGGGCTCGGGCTCGGGTTGCGCATCACGCTCTGCATGGCGTGCGGGTTCGCGAAGGGAGTGGCCATGTTCATCAGCATCGGGTTCATACCCATACCCATGCCCATGCCCATGTTCATGTTCATGTTCATTGGTGGGATGCCACCCATTTGTTGCGCAGCGTACGCGAGCGCTGTAGGGTTGGACATGGCGAATGGGTGTTGGCCCGTTGACGTCGGGGAGAGGCCCTGTGCTTGGCCGCCGGTGGTTTGGACGCCGATGGGTGTCTGAGAGGGAGACGCTGCGCCTTGAGACATGGCCGCAGCTTGAGCCTTTTGGTAAGCTTGGAGCTAGTGCAAATATTAGCGCCTCAGTGTATACGGTCGTGCTACAGACACTAACCTCGTAGAAAGCAAAGTCTTGCAACAAGGAAGTCCTCGCGGGGTGGGTATGGAAGATACGGAGCATTTCCTGGCCGGCATCAGGAAGGAGTTCCTGCGTGTCACGGGAGTTCGTGACTGGCTTGCGCTCCTGCGTGTTGCTGGGAACCTGTCAGCACCCTAGCTACCACAGCATTCCCAAGGCAACGCACTTGAGACGAATGTGACGAAGGCTGGCGTTAGGAATATCGCGGACGAAGATCCATCGGACCTTGAAGACGCCCTTCCACTTGTCCGACGCCCAGACCGTTGAGCTGCGAGTATAGTCGACCTGAAGTATGTACTTGGTGAGCGAACCATCTCGCGACGATCAATTGAGCATCATGCATACCGGAGTCAACATCTCTGCCATTCCGCAGAAGTGACCGCTATGACGTGGTCGTGATTAGCAAAAACGCAAATACTCTGTACGAGCATACTCACCTAGCATTCACGCTGAAGAAAAGGTAGATAGGGCCCCGTCCGGCAGTCTCCTTGAAAGCCTTGTCGAGACGTTTGTTCCCGGGGTCAGTCGAGCTCCAAATCTCGTACTTGAGCGACTTGTGCACGTCATCCTCCGTGTACGACTTGATGACGAAGAACCGCGCCTGCGCCCGCACCCGAACTCAATCATCGTAGATCGCGCCGGGGGGCAAAAAAAGCACTCACGAACGTAGGCCGCGTGTCGAACTCGACGGGGTTGTAGCCCTTCGTCGCAATTAGCGTTGGCACGTCGATAGGCGAGGTGATGAAGTTATCCGCGCCGCCATTCTGCCCGCCTTGGGCAGGGTTCTGAGCGCCTCCGTTGTTTCCGGGGGCGGCAGTACCCATGCGCGGAGCTTGACCTTGGTTCAAGTACTGCGAGGGGATGGACGGGACGCTTGGAATGTTCTGGCCGCCCTCCCCAGAGAGCTTGCCTTGTTGGTACAGCTGCTGCAGACTGGGGTTCGAGGCGTGGCCGACTAACAGGCGCTCCTTGTTGTCCCATGGGGTTCCGCCGGAAGCGGTGAAGGCACGGTCGCGGTGATGAGGTTGCTGTTGTTGCTGCTGCTGCTCATCGCGGTTCGACTGCTGGCCCGGCTGGGCGAGCCCGTGGCCGATGGGGGGGACGTAAGCGGAAGCACTCTGAACAGAACTTTGATTGTTACGACCGTCAAGATCCGTGACGAGCTGCAACTTGCGGGAAGAAGTGCTGCCGCCGTTTCCGCTGCGCATGCCCGGCGCCTGGACAGGGGGAGGGTGCGAGGGGTTGAAGCGAGGAGGGTGAGCGGATTGGCCTTGTTGGATGTTTCCGTATTGCTGGTTGATCTCTAGCTGGGAAAGAGCACGGGAGACGTCGTCGATGGCCCCGTTGCCTCCGTTGTTGATCAAAGCGCCGTTGCTGGAGCCCATCTGAGCGCGCCATTCCCCACCAGGTGTGCTCCAGGGAGAGGAGCGGCCGATAGGACTGCCGGGGTACTGGCTGCCGGACTGACTCGAGACTGCGAAGTATGAATCTTCTTCAGCTCGTACACTTTCGTCATCGTCATATTCGTCGGCGTTGGTTGGACTGGGACTCTGGGCACCAGAGTAGGGCACCCCCTGTGCACCCTTGGCCCCCACCTGGAGGGTTCCGGCACGTTTCAGGCCAGATGCCAGACGCCGGACCGAGGCAGTGGCGGTAGGATAGTTGAGACTTTGGTGCCTCCGCACGCCTCCGGCGCCAGCAGCACCGGGAGGTGGCGATGGGACATTAGGCAAGCCTCCAGCAAAGTGAGGAGACAGAGGGGATGCCGAAGCCGATGAATCGGCCATGCCATGGCCATGATCGGAGACAGACATGCCAGGGTGCTAGACGTATTGTTCGGTAAAGGTAGTCCAGATTCTGAAGAGATGGCTCCCGCACCTCATCCTCGTTTCGGAATCCACGCATTTCGCGCTCCCATTCTTCCTCGTCGCCCTCGTGGCCAGCGATGGCGGACAGACTGTTCAGAGTGCGCGGGGTATGAGACCCGGGTTGTCTTCCCGCCTGGCCGCCAAAGGCTGCAAAAATGGTTAGAAAAATGGGACTTTCGGGTGGCGGCGAGGCTATGACTGGTCGGGGCTCCGTCTGGAGGGCTGGTATATGCTGACTCCATATTCCCCAAAAGCCTGCAAGACAGCACAGCCCAGGCGATGTGCGTGTGCGCGTCCATTTAATGCACTGGGAAGGGGAACTAGCAGCGTGACCTCCGATGTCGCTTATACAGCTTTCTTTTCCCTTGGGCTTTGCGGCGAGGCATAAATGCCAGAAGGAAAAATATTGAGGCGCAACAAGCCACCCCCTTCATGGCGTAGCATACGCGCCTCTATCTTTGGTAGAAGGGGGCCCGATCGGGAGGGTGGGGACTGAATGGGCAGGACTTACCGCGATGGTATCTAGTCGGCAAAGACGCCTGCCTGTGAAGCGAAGACTTCTCGCCCACAGCACCGATGCCGCCGACCCAGTCCTGGTCCACAAGCTCATCGTCGTTCCATAACTGCTCCGCCTGCGGATTGTCGACGTTGTCAAGAGCGATTTTGGAATTGGGGCGTGCAGTGCGCGACGAGGCGGAGATGGTGTGATGCCTGCGAACGCCGCCCGCGTTTGCGCTGTTTGCGGGGTCAGGAGGGGGAGAGATGGGGTTGCCGGACTGCGAAGACATGGGGGTCAAGGAAAGAGGGGAGGTGGAGAAGAGGGAAGAGCAAGGAGACAAGTGAAGCAAGCGCAAGAGAAGAAACGCCGGAAATCTGAGCTGCAGCCCGACGCCCCACGCACTCGCCCTCGTCCTGGCACTCGCCGTGGCCCTCGCCCTGGCAGTCTCCGTCCCCGTGCCTGCCGCGGATCGCCCGGCCGGCGGTTGCCCCTCTGCCGTCCGGCCTCTCTCCAGCGCGCTCCGCCGTCTCCCCGGCCGGACGCGGTGATCCTACCCCCACGTGCCGCCCCACCGCGCACCGGCGCCTACGCGTGCCCAAGGCGAGAGCCGTCGAGAGCTCGGAGCAGCGGTCTCTTGTGTTCTCTCCTTCGCCCATCCCCCGTTTTCGCCGTGCTTACGCGCTGATCATCGTCGTTCGTCGGGTGGCATGACGATAGAGCTACCACTCGCCTTGATTGATTGTGCGCGACATGCCTGCCCTCAGAACCATACCTCCCGTCTCGGTGGCCGAGTTCTTTCATTATCTGCAGAAATGCATCCCCCCCGCAGGCTGGCCGTATACAATTGGTACGTTCGTATGCTGCAATTTTCCGGTCGCGTATAGCACCCTCGACGCGGCGTGTAGGATTGGATGACGAGGCATTGTGGAACCGTACTGGTTGCATGCATCGCTTGACATGTAATGTGGCCGCCTCTAAGCCTCGCCACATAGGACGCTAGAACGCACCCAGAGCACAGCCCTTACGGTGCAAGAGGCGCTTTACGGAGTTGTATCGAAGACTTTATTGTTTCGGTGACTCGGAAGGAACTTAACCATCAGCGACTCGATGCCCTGCGGCGTCTCGACTTCGGGATGTCTATCCTTCATTCGCGCCAACGGCCTGCGTATTTCAATTATGCTCACAGATACACCCAGCTGTTGCAAACTCCGGAGGCCCTGACTCCACGGCACTGCTGTTCTTGCTTAGTTCCGTAGTGAGCCAAGAAGTAGGTGCGGTCGCATACAACGTTGCACTAATAGCAACTCAACGTCGATTAGCTAGAGCTCGTACCTCTGACGGCAATAGGCCCTTTATTCGTATCCCGCACAACGTCGTCTCTCTGCACGTGAACCACGACATGCAAGCCGCTGCATCTTGCATGGAGAACACGGCCACACGCGTCGCCAGAGAGCTCGGGGTCCCTTCGCGCACCCTCAGGATCCCATGGGGCTCTCGCCCATTCCCTTCCGCAAACAAGATCGACGAGAAGGTCGCGCGCGAGGCAAGATACAACAGGTTGTTCGTTGGAATGCACCAGTCCAGGGCGGACGTCATCGCTTTTGCCCACCACGCCGACGACCAGGTTGAGACCGCAATTATGCGCATGACGCAGGGAAGCGGCGTGAAGGGACTGGCCGGCATGCGTCCCGTGCGGCGCTGGGGGATGGGCAAACGCCAGAACGAGTACTACAGGTTCGGCATAGAAGGGATGCACAAGTGGATAGTACGACCGCTCTTAGATGTGCCCAAGGTAACTCTTCAACACCTCTTCTGAAATCACGCTCTGAAGGCGCGTGCAGGACAGGCTGTTAGCAACTTGCGAGGCGAATAAGCTAGACTACGTGAACGATCCCACAAATTTTCAGCCAGACCTGACGTTCCGGAATAGCGTCCGGCAAATCTTATCCGGCGAGGTATAACGTTTATCTAAGCCAAACGTGCCAGTCCTCATAAAAGTTCCAGGAGCCCGCGGTACCACAAGAGCCCTCGCCCGGGTCACCAGACGTTAACGTCCAAACCTGCGTCGCCAAGCTACGTGGAATGGCCCCTGACGTGCGTCCTGCAGATCAGCTACGAGAAGCCGTCAGACGGTACGGAATTCGCCTCGAAGAGCTGGAATCTCAAGGTAAATCTACGGGCTCGCCCGTGCAGGCAACATATTCATCTCTTCACAGTCACGGGCATCCTAGCGCGCTCTACTATGCCTTCTCCCCCTTCAACGCTACTTCTCAAGAGCGCCCCACTCGCTGAAATAACCGACGAAGAGGCACGGATAACGCTCGTGCGCCGTGCTCTGCGATACACCAGCTATGGCCCTTGGGGTGCCGTCTGGTCCGAAGCACACGGAGACCGCAACGTTCTCAGACGCGTTGTCTCGCACATATGGCCGAGTACGCCCCCACACTCGCCCTCAAAGGTGGGCGCCCGCGCTGGGACAGGCCTCGCAGACGATTCGCGAAGGACGTTCAGCGCAGGGGCGGGCGTGGTCGTGTACCCGGTCGCGATCCAAAAGGACGAAGGCACGATCCGATGGCGCGCCGCCGTTTCCGGAGAAGACAGCGAGGTGCCCGGTTGGATCTTCGCGCGCATGCCCCCGCACCAAAAGGCGATCGCGCTCCCGGACGCGTACGCGCGCTTAGACGTGACCGACGCGCTGCTCGCCGCGCTCGCCGCGGGGCGGCACGTGTACGCGACGCTGTACGACTGCCGCTTCACGGTGCGGTTTTACCTCGACCGGCGCGGGCTGGAGGCGTTCGAGGAGGAACTCCGTGGGGAGGGGGCGCGGATCGTCGTCGAGGCGGACACGAGGTGGGTGTTGCCGCAGGTCGTGCTGCGGCGCAAGTCGGGGGACGACCAGTGTCTGGCGAAGTTTGTGTGGGACTTGAAGGGGTGGAAGGACCGGCGTGCGAAGCCACTCAGACAACAAGGATGGATCAAGATGGAGTTTGTGAGGACTTTGGATGCCATCTAACCCTGGGCATGACGGAGACATCGAGACTCTGGTGAGCATCCGATTATATAGGCTAGCATAGCAACATTGGAGGAAGATTCCATACGGTCGGACTGGTGTATAGACTTATGGATTAACTTTTCCATAGGCATTGACTTACGTAGCGGCTGGGTGGTGGACTAGACCGTCTTGGTTTTACAAGGCGGACTAGAGGAGGGCAAAGCTCGAAGGATTATAGTTATAGGTAAATATCACTGATGAGATTCAACTATTGATTGCGTGCATGTAGACTGAATCGCGTGCGTCGTTTGTGCCCTCCCTCGCGAGCTCGGGATGAGCGTGGCCGTCGTGATGGCTAAGAATGGTTGCTCTATCGTCAATTAATCGTCAATATCTAATCGGTAAACTTGATACTGTGGGTCTCCATCTGTGCCAAATATCAATAACGATGCGCAAAATTTCATGGACGTTGAGACGTACTGAGATCTCCCCTCCACGATAGCTACCCCGTTTCTTCTTGTTTTTCTCCTTCCTGAAGCCCGCACCACGCGTTACGATGAGGTCTCGCGACGCCCGAGCACCATAATCGTTGGAGCTGGCACCCATAGCCAACTGCAAAATTCCCATGAGTGCGGGGAGGTCACACGACTCTACGAAAACCGCACATACCCTCGATTCGAACCGGTTATCCTTCAGACGCTCGTCAGCGTATGTGACTTCGTCTACCTTGATCCTCTGGAAGGGCGTGTTGCTCTTCCGCGGCTTCTTGCCGCCCTTCTCGTTCTTCTGCCCCCCACTAGGCTTCGGAGTGGCGCTTTGACTCTGGTCCTGAGGTGCTTTTGGCTCTCGCGCAGTGTCGGTCACGGCAGTGGGAACAGAAGCCCCGCTTTCGTCCGTCCGCCGTTTCTTGGTCACTTTTGCCTCCTCCGCTTCAGCCTTCGGTGGAGGGGCCTTAGAAGCTTTCGGTTTGGCTACGGGCTTCGTAATCTTCTTTTTAGTAGGTGTGTCCGAGTCCGAGTCGCTATCCGAGTCCGAACTGGACGAGGAGTCGTCCGACGAACTTGAACTTGAAGAGTCGTCAGAGTCGTCTGAATCCTCGGATTCGGAGGACGAGTCCTTTGCCTTCTTCGCGCTGGCTTTCTTTGCTGACAGTTTCACCTCTACCTTCTTCGGCTTCGCTTTTTCGTCCTCGCTTTCATCTTCGCTGCTGGAAGAGCTCGAATCGGAATTTGAATCAGAGTCGGACTCGTCACTTGAAAGCGTCTGGCTTGAGCTTGCTGGAGAGGCCGCCTTCACGTTTGCGGGTTTAGGTGAAGGTGCCTTCGTGGAAGCAACCTTCTTGACCTCTGCACAGGCTCTCATGTTGGTATCATCAAGAGAATATTTTGTGGGGGGACGCACTAGTTGTCTTGGCTTTGGGTTTTGAGCTCGACGAGCTCGAAGATGAAGAAGCTGGCCGGGTCAAGCATATCACAACCTTATTAGATTTTAGACAAAATGGCATGCTTGCTATGCGAACTTACAGGAATCAGAGTCCGAGTCCGAGTCTGAGTCCGCGTCATCAGAATCCGACGAGTCCGAGCTAGAAGAGGCTAGTTGCGGGAAGAGGTCAGAGGTTAAGTAAAGGGTCCACCACTCATAAAACGCACATTCAGACTCGGATTCCGAGCTAGTACTGAGCACGTATTCAAGAGATACTCGCAGACTACAGCGAAAATACAGCAACTCACGGATCGGCCTCCTTAACGGGCGCTGCCTTGGCTTTAAGTGCCTTCCACTCTTTCACGATGACGTCCAACGAAGGACTCCCGGAACCAACGCCATCCTTGAGAACAACCACATCCTTAACGGCCTTCTTCAAGGCCTCTGCAGCCTTTTTGTGCTCCTTCTTGAGCAAGAATGAATAGATAGAGGCGTAGGTGGCTGTAGTAGTGCACATAAACGGCCCGCCTTTGTGTTCCCAGAACAGTACGTTCACGCACCAGCCAAGTTTCCGTCCATGGAAGCCTTCCCCTGCTCAATGGCCATGTCAAAGCGCTTGGATAGTAACCAAGACCGAGTAGGCAGATAATAACGCAAGCAGGGGAGACGCAGCCGAATGCAATGGGGGAACGAGACCCGCAAACCTTCTCCGAGAGCCAATCAGGAGCGCAAGTCCAGAAATTTCAGCAGCCACCAGACGCAAACAGTCGCAAACCGACGCGGCGAGCGCTTAAGGGGATGTGACGGGGGCGCGTGCAGAGACGCGCCTGCCCTCGCGTAGATCTGAATCTGCATTCTTCATTGCCCGACTGCGACGACGATGACCGACTCCATCAAAGGCCCCGCCCCGCCCCCCTCCAAGCTCGACGGCTCGCCCCTCCGTGTCGCCATCGTTCATTCGCGATGGAACAAGACCGTCATCGACGCGCTTATTGCCGGCACAATTGCGAAGCTCAGGGAGACCGGCGTGAAGGAGTCTAACATCGTCGTTCAGTCCGTGCCGGGTAGTTTTGAGCTACCCCTTGCTTGTTCAAAGTGTGTGGTATCATTTTGGTTCACCTAAGTGGTTATTCATCCTCAGCAGAGTCATCTCCGGGTCCCATGTACAAGCTGGCGCGACAGCAACCGATCTCCTTGGGGGCTTGACTTCGCTCACTTCCCCCAACATCCCCTCGCGCACATCCACTCCCGCACCACAGGTCGCCAACATGCCTCACCAACCCTTTGACGCCGTCATCGCGATTGGTGTTCTCATCAAGGGCTCGACAATGCACTTCGAATACATCTGTGAATCCGTCTCACATGCCCTCATGCGGGTCCAGCTCGACACCGGCGTCCCTGTCATTTTTGGCATCCTGACCGCTCTGACCGACGACCAAGCGTTGGAACGTGCTGGTATTGGCCGCGGCGCGTCCAAGGGTCACAACCATGGCGAAGACTGGGCGCTGGCTGCGGTGGAAATGGCCTCGCATTCCCGAAAATGGGCGGAAGGCAAGTTCAACTAGGAGAAGTGGAAAGGACCTTTGCATAGGAAGGACGTTTGTACGAGTGCAGCAGTAAACCGATACGATTGTACAACATATGTCTCGTGCATGCCGGAATGAGCTGCGCGTCAGAGTCAGACAGAGGGCCTTCTCCCCGAGAATGCCAGCGCTTGTACAGATTTACCTCATCCTCGGACTGCCATGATCGTCTCTTGCCTTGTTACTCCCATTACCACCTCTGGACATCTTCAATCCTTCTGCGCGCTCTTTGCGTTTATTACGGGTTCTCCTTAACCGTGTCTCATCCTCTCGGCGTCGTATTTGTGGGCGATACACTGTAAACTGGATTGACGAGTTTAGGCTGCGATTGACTCAGACCTCTGCCCGGGAACCCTGACAACGGGTCAAGATGAAGAAGAAGGTGAATAGACTCTACACTCGGTACGACATATGAACCGATCTAGCCCAGGTTCTGTTGATGGGTGCTTCGGGGAGTGGGAAGACGTCCATGCGTTCCCTGATCTTGTGAGCACTCTTCTTTCAGTCCCCTCACGCCCCTCCTCACCCGGCATTTTTTCATAGCTCAAATAACCCCGCGTCTCTAACATCGCGCCTGGGTGCGACCATTGACGTCGAGCAAAATCATGTCCGCTTTCTCGGCGACCTCATCCTTAACCTGTGGGATTGCGGCGGGCAAGACGCGTTCATGGACTCGTATCTCTCCACCCAACAGTCAACCATCTTCCAGCACGTTGGCGTTATGATCTACGTCTTTGAGGTCGAGACGCGCAACATGGAAAAGGACCTTGACTACTACAAGGCATGTCTACAAGCATTGAAAAAGTATAGCCCAAACGCGGCCGTATTCTTGCTCGTGCACAAGATGGATCTGGCGAGGGGACCGAAGGCAGAGACGCTCGCACGCAAGTCGAAGGAACTCAAGGACGCGAGCGGAGATGCTGAGGTCACCGTCTTTGGTACGAGTATATACGACGAATCTCTGTACAATGTGAGCTAGGACTTCTGGAAAGACATGCGTTCATGACACTGACCACGTCCCATGCTCATAGGCCTGGTCTCGAATTGTGCACATATTGATTCCCAATGCCTCCGTCCTTTCCCGACACTTGGCCAAGCTCGCCTCGGCGTGTAGCGCCACTGAAGTGGTTCTTTTTGAACGTACAACCTTTCTAGTTATCGCGACCTCCACCCCTCCACCCCCGCCTCCTACCGCATCCGCCGTTGCTTCTCCCTCATCGTCCGCAAAGACTAATGGACATACCTCTTTCGGCACGAGTCGGGAAGACCGTGAAGTAGAAGCGAATTCTGACCCTCACAAGATGGCGCCGACTCGGTATGAGCGGACGTCAGAACTCATCAAGGCGTTCAAGTACTCTTGTGCGCGCGTGCGCGAGGATTTCCATGCACTCGAGATGGAGCTTCCAGAATTCACCGCCGTCCTTGATGAGTTGACGAGGAATACGTATGTACTCATTGTTGTGCATGACCCCACAATCGGTAAGTTCCCGATTGATAGAATTGGTCGATCGACGATTAATGTACGGACACAGAAACCGCCGCCCTTCGAATGAATATACGCCTGGCACGATCTAAATTCGAAGAGCTTCAAGGGGACAGTCTTCTCTCGTAGTCGGATCATCAAGTTATCAGACCTCTGCCGCTTGCTTTGTCGTTTACACGCTCGCTATACTCTACATCCGTCTATTCGTTGTTATGTTCTTCCTAGACTCTAGCCCGTCAGCCGCTGTCGGAATCTAACGGTTCCGGAGCCTGTCTGTCCAAGCGCCGTCAATATCTATATCATCTAATTGACTTCCGAGAATTTGACCGCAACTCCTCGCGCCAGTGGTTTGGTTAGTCAACATTCTCATAGCACATGTTCTATTCCTGGCAGGGCGGACAGCATCAAGGTCCGCTATTATGGAGGCCTTCTATCCACAGCGCCTTTCGGTGTCTTTCCACGGTAAGTTAGGATAAACTACGTGCACTATCTAGTCGCCTCGCGGAACTAGCCCGACACTGGAGGCGACAACGGTATGGATTGCGTAGGTGCACACAAGAACATGGCGCCGCGGTGAGAAATTGGTCTTCCACAAAATATACGTGCTCAGCCATGGAGTCCTCAGTGCGTGCGACCTTTATCCGGCTTATTACCGACATCCTGAACTTAAACACTGCAGGGCGATGGCTTCACGCCGTCTCTCCCCGCAACGTGCGCCCAAGGTTGGACCTCCCCCCCGCCCTAGGTCCCCTGAGCAACAACACATGAAACGATGACAATTCAGACCGCGCGGGCGCATCGAACATGCTCCCTTAGGGACGCCACGTCCATCTCCGTCGTTCCCATCCGATCTGTTAGATGCTCAATTTTGCGCCATGCATGGCACGCACGGCGATCCCGAGCGTGTGGGGCGCGCGTCGGCGCACTGCAATTTGCGTCGCCCGCCCTCGCGCGGGATCGTGGCGGGCCCGACGATGGAGATCTCGAATGCTTCAAGGTGCGCGCCGGGCCTTGCGCTGCACAGGCCGATCGTGCCTTGTCATACGTTACTGCCCGGACGACCCCATTGTATTAATGGGGCTGGTTTGGGGATGACGAGGTCGCGCCAGGCCTCACTCACTCACTCAGCGTTGTGGTTTCGAATATGACTGTCTATTTCGGCTCAAGCGTAGTGGTTCAGGGGGGCACGTTGTAAGTGACCATGTACATCTTCCGCCGATCGCGGTGTTGACATTTAAACAGGACCGTAGAAGCATACTGCAATGTGGCTGCTATTGGTGTGCTTCTTCTGGTACCGGGGGTCTTGATGCATTCCTCTGATTCAGTACCATCATTTCTAGCGCTGCTGATATACGAGACATGCATTACCCTTGACCGGGAGGTGCAGTATATATGGCGGCGGAGAGCATCCGCGGCCTCATGGATATTTCTCCTCAATCGCTATCTGACCATATTGTCGTACTTGGTGGACGTATTAAATACGTCTCACGTATCTAACCTGGTAGGCACAGCGTATTTAACCTGACCAGAGTGGTTGCTCAATGTGTATATCCTAGAGGTTCGGATTGTTAACACCTACGAGGCCACCGACACAAGCTTATGAATCATTAACAGCTGTCTACATGTAATACGCCTCTCACAGGTGCTCGACATACTCCCATATGTTGTGTGGGCATGTCAGCATCATCTCTATCTCGCCTGCTCGTCCATTACTGATAAAGCTCAGCATTCGCAAGCCTTCGTACATACGCTATGTGCAACAGGGCGTGGCCAATTGCTCTCCTTGTGTTACTATCGTGCCTCGTTCCCGTCTGGATATACATTGTGAGTATACAGCCTGAGTAGACGCCTAAGGTCGATACTAACAGTCTCAGTTTCGCGACGTACACAGTTACACAATCAACCACGGAGCCCTGGCCTACTGTTACGCAGTCGCTGAATACTCTTCCTCGTTGGCCAGATTGTAAGCCACTGAACTTGGTCACCCATGCAAACATTTGACGAATGATTATTCAAAGGCGTAAGTCTGTTTGGCAATAGTGCCTAAAGAAAGAACGCTTCTGATCCAACGACGGCATGAACTGTAGTCACGATCGTCAGCCGAGGATGCCTCATCCTTTCGTATTTCCTTGTTCTGGGCGTCACTTGGGTCAAGACATACGGGTCGGTGCGGCTTGCCAGGGAAAACCATCTCGACATATCTTTGTCCTTGATGACAGTTCTCTTACGAGATGGTATGCAGTTCTGATTGTGACTAGCTAGTGCTGGGCGTGCTGACCGCACCATACGTAGGGTCCATTTATTTCACGTAAGTGCGGCCTCGTTGCGGCGCTATCCACGCTATTTTTAAACGAGCATGCATCAGGATATGGACCATTTTGAACGCCCTGCATATATTAGGGGTATACGTCGAGGTTGGTACACGCTGGGGGTCATCTTTGTGCCACAGGACGAAAAGCTTAATATCGTTCGGTTAGCCCATTGAATATCTAACGATATTCACCGATGCGTAAGTCCCCGTCGTACTCGGGTCGTGATCACGTTCAACTTAAGCATGCGGCAACCGACAGCATCACCTCCATCCTCGTCGCCCATTTTATCCTCAACTTGCGCGAGGCTGCATCGGGCACGCAGTCCGCCCTCCAAGACGAGCTTCAAGAACCGTACGAGGAATTATTGGACTCCTGGCGCGTCGCAGGCCGGTCCCACTCCGTGATGTCTGCTCAGCTCCAGCGCTTTATAACACCACTGGGCTCGCCTCTGATACATACCCCATCATACGAGAACCAGCTCAGGCCTAAGACCCGATGCCACGACTTGGAGGAGACGGGGGTAGATATCCCGGATTTTGCCACGATAGAACTGGCTGACCTGGGGACTGTACGTATTGCGTGAGCGGCGTACAATGTAGAAACTAGTCTCAAGGCTTAGACGGCGCAAGTCTGAATGCTGAAGCTGAAGTGCGTTACCTCACATTCAATTTCTGGGCCATATCTAGAAAGCAAGGACATCAACGACTCGCGCGGAGTCCGGGCCGACCACCCTGACATCGGCACTGCGGCACAGGGCCGCACAGCTCCTAAGTGCTTCCCAAATCCGATATGCACATGTACGATGTGTTTCCGAATTCATTTCATTCTCCCACCACCACTACCGAGACCAAGGACAAGCATCGAGCGTCGATGGCCGTCGTGGCGAAGGTGTACATCGTCCGACACGGCGAGACGGATCACAATGGCCAAGGCATCATCCAAGGTCAGCTCGACACACCCTTGAACGCTGCGGGAGTACATCAGGCAGAGTTGGCCGCGGATGCTCTCGAGAACGTCCCGTTCGGTGCAGCGTACAGCAGCGACTTGCAACGCGCCAGGAAGGTGCGCAGGCTTGTGTCCATGTCGCGAAATATTTTTTCTGGGATAGCTGATGCCTTGCGTGCGGTGAACATTGACGTGGGCGCAAACGCAGACAGCAGAGGTCATCGTGGAGAAGCACCCCGGGCTAAAGCTAGAAACGACGGAGACGCTTCGCGAACGGGTGAGCTCAGACGATCGGGCTCAGCCTACTCGTACATGACTTCTCTACCAAAATTGCAGTATATGGGTGACTGGCAAGGCGGGAGCGTGCACGACCGTGGCCCGCCGCCGCCAAACTTGGAACCTGTCGCAGACTTCACCGCGCGAAGCGCCTGGTGGTGGGGTGCAGCCGTAGCTCGCCACGCCCAACGCAAGGCGGCCGAGCTTAACGCGCTGCGTACTGTCTCCGGGAGGGATCAAGACGTGGATGCATTTGAACCCGCGCACATCCTGGTGGTGTCGCACGGCGGCCTTATAGGCACGCTGGTCACGAACCTCATCGGGAGCCGCAAAGTGCGCGCGGCGGAGGGTGTGGCGATAGGACGATGCTTCAACGCGTCGATCTCGGTGATCGAAATAGAAGAGGACGGGAAGGGTGTGCTTATTAGCTATGCGGATACCACACACCTGGACGACGATCTGGTGCAGGATAATGCGGATATTCAGCGGTGATGCTAGAAACCGCATGTATGCGTGCGCACCTACATTGTACAGCAAATGCTGATTGTATATGTATGGCATAGAAACTAAAAGAGTATCCATTGTCTGTTTCACGGTGGACACTGTATTCCCTAGTTAGAGTTCCACCAGATATCCACGACTTTGCACCGAAGGCCGGTCGATGGGGCACGCATCCTAAACACTAATGGTACTTCTCACTTGCTTAGGAATCGGTCTAGCTCATGAGAGTTCCCATATAACAGGGTACCCTTTTATCATACACCTGGAGATGCTAAGGCCGGGTTGGAGAAGCGGTGAAAGAGAACATGATCAATACAATGTTGATAGATGGCGTACATAGCTGGGGTCAAGATAGATCCATCGAGACTTGATCTCGCGAGTTAGGCTTATCAGACTTTTAGTGGTATGCGACTCCAGCTTCTTTCATGAGATCGGCCACTTCAATGTCTACATGTGAGCCCATATATGATGAGATTGTATGATATTCTGCAGAACATGCCAAGACTCACGATCCTCAGTATGTTTCATCCGTGAGGCGTAGGTACAGCTTTCCCCTGCCCAGAGATCGTCAAGCTAATACACAGAAACGCAGACGAGAACGTGGCAGACCAGGTCCGAAGATGAAGTCGCCTCCGAGCTGGGAAATGTTGCCTTGCTTCCCCATGAACTGCGGGTTCTTGAGAGGCCCTTCCTGGAATCATTGTCACGTCAGTTAGTCACCCAGAGAGCATACAGGAATAGGAGTTTGAGGCAGCGGACAGGAGAGATTGACAGCCACTACGCACCCAAATGCTCTTTACAACGTTTCCGAGGAAGCTTCGACTAATATAGCTGCGCTTCTCTTGGCCGGCCGGCGTGCGGCCGAGGGACTCGACCAGACCAAACGCATGGTACAGCTCACGCGAGGGGTCTGCGTACATGGAATGCAAGAAACCAGTTGCCTCTAAGTTGTTGTTAGAAGGTGGTGAGCACTCCCCGGCCGCCGTTCGACAGCGAGATGCGAAGCGCGTCGAACGCGTACCACAATAATTCTTGATCAGTCTCCATTCTCCACAGCCTACGACTACTAGGCGGGTGCTGGCGTTGTTCAAAGCGTCCTTGCGGACCGACGCGAGCTGCGCAACGTATTGCTATCGGGAACGCGCACCGATTGGCGATCGAACAGGGACCCAAGAAATAAGCGGAAAAATACTTGGCAGCTCTAACGGTACAGCATCCGTCACCGTTAACTTAGACGATCTAAGATAATAACGCTAAGCACATACACCACAGAAGAAGTGGCCTAGATGCGGTGTTATAGTTGGGCGTGCGCAGGGGGCATGTAAGCATTCTCTGTACCGCGAATGCGCAGCGAATGGAGGACACTAAACGAATGAAAACTACGATTGTCTTCTGGTCTTGAACGAGGGTACCGAACGGGACCTCCTTTCCGGAGTCGTCAAACACATTGAGGGCGTACGCCTTCTTGAGAACATCCGGAGGCGGCAGGGTGGTGTGTGTGGCATCGGTAGACATGTCGGAGGAGCGGGAGACAAAGCGACGGCCGAAGGAGAGGAGTCGAGCGGGAGAACATTGTGCTAGTTGTTGCGCGTTACGTAACGCAAAGGCTATGTACGGAGAGCGGGCGCCAAGAGGAAGAGCATCATCCGTGCTCTTTTGAACTTTCCGTACCGTCCACCCCAACCGGCCCTACAAAAATCGCTCCTTATCCTCCTTGCCTTCCCCCTTCCCCCCGCTGCTCTCTCCCGCCTCCTCGCCGCCGTAGATGTCGACCGTGACCGACCGAACGCCGCTCCTCGAGAACGGCAATGGCGCCCAGCCACCCAAGCCCTTCTTCAGGCGCTTCGCCGACTCCCTCAGCTCCGAGGGTGAACCGGGCTGGCTTCAGTCCTATAAGTTCTTCTTCTTTGGCTCCTACCTCAACGTCTTCCTCGTCTTCGTACCCCTCAGCTTCTTCTCGCATTATCTGAACTGGGATGCCGCCCTCCGCTTTGTCTTCAGCTTCGTGGCCATCATGCCCCTGGCCGCTGTACGTCATCAGCGCGCTCTTTCACGCTTCCGAACAGACATGAACTGTCCTTCCTCAGCTCCTTGGCACCGCGACTGAACAGCTATCGTTGAAATTGGGCCAAACCCTGTCCGGTCTCCTTAATGCTTCCTTCGGCAACGCGGTCGAAATCATTGTCGGTATCGCTGCGCTTCTCCAAGGTGCGCAGTACCCCCCGTTTTGTCCTCGCGCAGCGCTCATCCATTTTTAGGCGAGCTTCGCATCGTCCAGACGTCTGTACGTACACGAGATGGCTCGGACTATCGTCGCGTCTAACACGCGTCATAGCTCCTCGGTTCCATCCTGTCCAATCTCCTCCTGGTCCTGGGATGCTCCTTCCTCGCCGGTACGTACCATTGTCCTTTGGCTGTGTGGGCGCGCGGTCCGCGCTCCGACGCGGGCATCTTGCATAGCTTATCGTTCACCGGGCATGCCGTAGGTGGTCTCAAGTTCAACGAGAGCAACTTCCAGATTACCGCCGCACAGGCGTGAGTACCCCGCCCAAAGTTTGCACCGCCCGCCTGCTAACGCCTTCGGATGGAACGTCCAGGTCGAGCTCGGTGCGTACCCGTCGCATTGCTGCCGTCCCTCGTGCCTCATATGACGCCCTTCCGTTACGCATCCGCTGACATGCTCGCGCAGCTCATGACCCTTGCATGTATCAGTACGTCGCACCGCCTTGAACTCTCTTGGTTGCGGAAGCTGACCATCGATCCACCCGTGTGCTGTTTGCGTCCTGGCTTCTCCCGTGAATTTGTGCAATGGCGGAAACAGCGCTGGTCATTCCGGCAGCCTACCACAGTGCCAAGACGCACTCTGGCCTCGATGGCGGTGTCAACGCGACGTCCATCGCCCCTGTGATCGCCCAGCTCGACCCGAAGCTCGAGCTTGGCCTCGATGGTATGGACGCAGGTGGCCTGCACGGCCTCAAGATTATCTCGCGCGGCACTGCGATTCTGCTACTCATTGTCTACATTGCGTACCTGATCTTCCAGGTGCGTGCAGTTCCAACACTAGATGTTGTCGTTGCTAATTTCCAGCATCTTTATTCTGTAGCTTAAGACGCACGCGTACCTCTACGTCCCCTCGGCCGAGGCCGCCGAGGAAGAAGAGGAGCCGGAGATGAGTATCCTTGCCGCAGGCTCCGCGTGAGTTCGGCCGCCTCGCGGAAAGTGGTCTGGCGGACCTGACACGCTTCGCAGGCTTCTCCTTGTCACGGTTGTTACTTCGTTCTGCGCAGATTATCGTAAGTACTGCAACGTGCGCACGCGGGGGCACCATTGATCTAATGCCTCACCTTCCCCAGTTGTTGCCTCTATTGAAGAGACTGCGAACCGATACTCGATTCCGAAGCCTTTTATTGGTCTGATTTTACTTCCAATTGTGGTACGTGTCCATACTCATCATCTGACCGAATCGCCATGATCCCCCTTCTGATTGTCGTGCATGTAGGCGAATGCGGCCGAGCATGTAACATCTGTATGGATGGCCATGAAGAACAAGATGGAACTAACCATTGGAATCTGCGTCGGCAGTTCCATTGTACGTCTCCTCGGTAGTACTTACCGAAATCATGCGTATATACTCACCTTTTCCTTATAGCAAATTGCTGCATTTGTTGTGCCGCTCTTGGTGATTGTAGGATGGGCGACCCACCACGATCTGACGCTCTTCTTTGCCGATTTCGAGACCATCGTGCTCTTCGTCTCGGTACTGCTTGTGAACTTCCTTATCCAGTACGTGGCCGATCGTGCGGTGGGATTGGGCTAGAGTTGACACGCACCTACAGGGACGGCAAGTCGAACTACATGGAAGGCCTCATGTAAGCCTCCCCCTTGCCCACCTCGCTGAATCTGCCCTGATGCCGATCCTTCTCTCTAGGCTGGTCACGCTGTATCTCGTCATCGCACTTGCCTGTAAGTTTTACCCGTCCGCCGCTTACCCACAACCACTTACTCGGCCCCCTCGCAGTCTGGGTCTCGTAAGGTATCCTTTCTCTTCGTCCACCCCGCGACACCCCCCTCCCTCCCTCCTGCGTGCTTTCTACAGGTAACTTGAATACGCCCACCCCGTATATCCTTGCTTCCTTCGTACATACACGCGCCCTCCCCACCCTAGCCGCTCCTTCTACGGACGCTTCCCCCCACTCCTGCTCCCGCTTCCCGCTTACCATATTCATCCCGGACCTCTAGCCTGTGGAGGCGTACCGCACACCCTA
The DNA here is from genome assembly GCA_022606255.1 of Trametes meyenii. Lineage (NCBI taxonomy): Eukaryota > Fungi > Basidiomycota > Agaricomycetes > Polyporales > Polyporaceae > Trametes > Trametes meyenii. Next base: position 1,800,760 of record JABYQG010000005.1, on the reverse strand, counting down.
GCGGGGTCGGTCTCTGCCCGGGCTTGTCGCGCCGGCCTAACTTGCCTGCTTGTTTAGTGATGTGCTTGACCTCGAGCGAGCGCCGTGTGCGCTCCACCAACAACAGTACCATTGTGTGTTCTCGCATCCTCATCTCGAGCTCGATGTATGCTCCATCTCAATACACACGTACGGTTGTACCCTCCTACTAGCGCTGCGTACCCGCGTGTAACGGGCTGGCACCGACGACGACATGAGAGAACCACAAGGCACCCTAAAATGCATTTCTACGCAAGAACCTTTAGCTCTAGGGGTCGGGTGCGTTGGACGCGAAAACGACCTACTCACCGACTCCGAGCTCGGCTACGCGGTCTGTATCCAGATAGTACATGATGAGACGCCAGCAGTCCGTGCCCAATAAACTCTATCGCGACAAGAATGGATCCGGAGGGATACTATGTAGGACCGGGCGACAACAAGACAAACATGAGGGTGAGTGAGAGGGACGGTTGCGATCCCGGAATATTTGGGTAATCAGGACATATGGATGACGCTATGGGAGTAGGAGAGCAGGGAAGAGAGAAAGACCAGAACACAGAAAACATGTATGGAGACGCACAACGCTACATTTATGTCGGATACTCGGGTCCCCACAGTAAGGAAACATAAGTCCACCCACATCATCTCGATTTACAACCAAACCCCGTGCGCGTCCTCTACACCCTAAGTGAGGGGAGACGGATATCGCCGCCTGAAGGAATCACCCGACGACGGAATACGACGTAACGTTCCGATCGACTCAGGTCCGGGCCTATATGCCCCATGAAAACGCCCTATTTCATCCGCGACGGAAGCATTGATGTGTGTATGTATATATGTCTTTTGGGAGGGGAAGGCGTGCGTAGAAGAGTGAGCGGATCAGAGAAGGCCCACGACCTCTTTTGAGACATCTCTGATGCGTGCTTCGGGGAATGTTGCAGGGAGAGCAGAGAGGACCTGGCGCGCCGTCTCCTGGTGCTCGGGCTGAAGCGGGTGAGCCTGCTCTTTGGCAGCAAAGACCTTGATAGGAAAGTTAGTGTTAAAGGATCTCGTAACATAGTTGACTGACATACGATGTCCCCAAGTGCGACCAAGGCACGATACGCTGCTTCAGGCTCCGTCTTCTCCGAGTTGATAATCTAGGAGTCCGGTCAGAAATGTTCGCACTTTCCTGCTGTGGGTGGCGTCTACCTCAAGTACGAGCGCGACGAGCTGATTCCGAAGGGGAACGGCAAGTTGCTCCCGAAGGCCTGTGCACGAAACGCTGAAGAATGACATCAGCTTCGGCGGAGGCAAGACAAATAGGGAATAAAACAAGTACTTGAAGAGGATGGTGGTCAACGAGACCCGCAGAGAGTTGGTAAGGACGGTGTACGGCACTTCGCCCAACGTGTTCAAGACCTAGGAGCGAGCAGTGTTAAGCGTCACGATACCGACAATAACATGAGTACATGGAAAGTGTACCTCCTGCACCCACTCCCCGTCTTGCAGCGTTGTCCCGTCCTGGAACACGTTGGCAAGAGAGCGAAGGAGGAAAAGAGTGTTGGTCTCGCGTTGTTTAGGGAGGGGCGACGACCACGGCTCGTTCCAGCTGGCGCCTTTGAAGAGAGCAGCGAAGAAGCGTGACCTTAGCGCCGGGTCGGCGTAGGCAGTAGGGCAGAATGCAAGAACGAGACGGCTCAGGTCCATCACTGCAGCGAGGGTAGGTGAGTGTCAACTTTCCGGCGGTGAGCAGCACGGCATAGGCATACGAGGGAAGATCTGAGATTGTGGCCAGCGCTCGAGAAGCTGAATTATGGCGTCGATGTGATGGTTGGTGAGCTTCTTCAACGGGGGGTCGAGGGGGTGTGATACAGCTTGAGCAAGATACGTGAAGGTCTCATCTATGAGGTTTAATTCCTGAGGATACATTGCGAGATAACCGGTCGACTATATGCGCGGTCTTGCGGTCAGTATCCCGCCGTAGTGACCAGACACTCGGACTTACAATTTCGTTCCGGAGAGCTTGGTCGAATTGGTACAGTTTGGCTTGCATAGCAGATACATGTGCTTGGCGGAAAGACAGTGGTGTCCTCTAAGTGGCATTCAGGAACGCTAAGTCACGCAACAGGGTATAGACGCACCACGGGTATAACATTAGCGAGGGGCGCGGTTGCGGGCTGGGGCGGCGAGACGGGTGACGTCGCGCTGCTCGAGTACCGCGAGGCACCCGTCCAAGGGTCATTGGAAGTCGTAACTTGTGGCGGCGGTGGCGTCGGAGCGGCCGTAGGGGCGCGGTACCTGTTGGCACCTGTATGCGGCGAAAGGGTGAGCAGGAAGCATCAGAACCTCGGCGGCGGGGACTTGCCGGTGAAGGGGTCCATGAACTCCGACGCTCCCGCGGATGCAGTGGCCTGCGAAGCCTGGTACCTTGAGGCACCTGATGCGAAGGTAAGTCGGGCCATGACTACGCAGACAGAATCGGGGCGCACCGGTGTAGGGATCAGAGTACTGTGCGCTGGACGCGCCGATGGTTGCGCCGGTTGTGTTCTTCTCAATGAAGCGAACGATCTCATCCAGATAGCTAAGCGGGAGGTCGTTGTTTTGAAGGAAGCGTTGGGCGGCAGTGTAAGGGTTCTCTGGATAGAGATATCAGCCTATGAACATTTACCGAGCGTAGTGTCAAGATCCTACCGCTGGCGTTGTAGGGAAGTTTCAGGGGAGGCGCGCCCTCCTGAACGTCGACATCAAAGACGTAGTCATACTCGCGGCCCTGGTAGAGCTGTTTGCGCCCAGACCCAACGGCGTCGACAACGTCGCCAATTTTCTGCCAACTTGATGAAGCGCTATCCCACTGAAAAATGAACATGTGAGTGGGACGCCAATCGCAACGGTGCATCTATATGGAATCAGACCTGGTGGGCCTCGACGCTCTCACCGCGCCTAATCATCTTGACTTCACCGGGTTTCTTTCCTGGATGATTGTTAGTAACTCGTCGACCATCTACCCGTGCCCGTCCACAAACACACCTGGCTGCGTTAACGCTTCTGGCCCGGGCAGATCGGACTTCTTGACGTCACCAATCTGCTGCGCTGGGAGTGCTTGCGCCGCCACAAGGTCGTCGAAGGCCTTCAGCTGGTCGGCCGGTGCCCACCGGTCTTCTTCCGTGGAGAACACACGGACGACACCGTCACTACACCCTGTGACAATATCACCGCTGGGATTCGTTGCCACGGTCCATACCGAGATCGCCGGATGAACCAACGTTTGGGCACATTCGCCATCTGCACCGGACACACTTGAGGTCAGAAACAGAGTGGAAAGACGGGTGGTGCAATACCAACCTCGCCATATGCGTACTGTCCGGTCTTCGCCACCTGATACGATGTCGCCATTGGGCAGGACCGATATACTGTATACGAACGAGGTGTGACCTGATAGCGTGTACACGCAGTCGCCTTCCATGGTCCAGATCCGAATTTCGCTGCGGGAAGGAGGTCTAGGCCGGAATGCTCCAAACGCCGCGTTAGAACACACCTATCGTTAGAACATGATGCGAAGCCGATGTCCGTGATTAGGGCGAGGCCGCGCACGGCCTGCGTATGACCAGGGTAGGTGCGGACGTTCTTGTGCTGCTTCCACAGCTTGATAGTGTTGTCCGCAGAACCTTCATTGGTTGTTCGTCAATCAATAGGTCTAGAAATGCCTACTGGGAAGACCGACCTGTCAGAAATTGACCACCATCGATAGCCAAGACGGTCCAAACAGACTGCTGGTGGCCCACGAGGTCATGCAGCAGTTGGAAGTCTTTCCAGACTTTCGCTGTTCTTACGCAAGCGACCGGCTGTGTAAGTACAATATGGCGCCACAGACAGCAGGGCGACGTACTTGTCCCAAGAACCCGAGATGATAGTACCGTCCTCCGCTGTATGGAGTGCGCATACATTGTCCGTATGTCCCAAAAGTGAGAAGTTGGGCTCCCCCTTCGCGCTCGGTAGCGCAAATACGTTGATTACGGTGTCCTGACCGCCTGTGACCGCATATCCTGGTCGTCGACTTGAGCCACACACACGGGGACGTGGAGCCACTGGCCGGCTAGAGTACTCACCTTCCGGCGCACCTGGGGCTGGAGGGAGGTACGCGACCGCGTTGATGAATCGGGAACCAGCATGGAGGGTGGTCGACTGAGTGAAAGACGAGCCGGCTATCCTGGTCCAGGCGATCGCTGTTGTATCGCGGGAGGCGGAAAGAATGAGATCGTCTGTCGGGGCTACGACTGCCCTAACCTAAGTACGGTGAGCGTTGGCGAGGGCGGACGGTGCGGGGTGAGCGACGCACATCGGAGGAGTGTGCAGACAGCGAGGCGGACAGCTTATACGGCATGGCGGGGGCGGTTAGCGTCGTGAACGGATCGTGAAGGAGCGAGAGAGAGAGCCTGGGCGTCGGTTCGGACGGGATGGTCTTTACGAAGGAACGCGAGATGAATTGGGGAGCAGCGAACGCCGGCCTCGAACTTTCGATAGCCGACCATACTCAGCTTGTATGCCAGCCAATTCGCCCTTGCGTTTATTCTCGCCAAAATGAAAGGTCTCGCCCCGTCCGCGCGTTAGTCTCTCCCGCCGTCCTCGTGCCCGTCCCCTCCACGCCCGCTGCCGCCCCGCCTCCGCCCGCCGTTCCCCGCGCCCCGCCCCCGCCGTCGACGGCGCCCGCGCTCGCAGCCCCGCCACCACTCCCAGCCTGGGAAGATCGACGTCCGTCTGCACAGCGCCATATGCATATGGCACGCTCGCGCGCAGGGCACACACCAGACCTACGTTCATTGGCTGACCAATTTGCAGCGCCGTCCGCTGAGCCGGACACGGAAGCACACAGGAATCATGAATGTATGACCACGAATTGAGATCCATCGTCATGCGTATACACTAGCGCGTCCCAAGGAAGATGTAATGTACACCACGCTAACGAGCCCCGGATACGTGAGAACACCGCAACCAGGGAGATACGGAGGTGCAGTAGTCTATGCCTTGCACCGGTTACTTCATCTCCTGCGAGGGCCTCACGACGCAGTTCGACGACCGTAGCAAACGAAGCCGCCGACTTGCCAAATCATGAGGGGATAAAAAGCAACGATAATCGCGTCTCCACGTTATATTCCTCCCGCTTCAGGGCAGGCAGCGGCCCGCCTGGCCCACGAAGATCAGCGACCCGATCCAAGTGGCGCTTCAATCTTGTGTGGTTCGAGCCAACAAAGTCGCAAACATCGCGGCAGCAAACAACGTCACTCCCGTAAATTCGTGCAACGACTGGCCCTCTGTGTACCTGTCGTCTCTTCTGGCACTACACCACAGAAGACTGCTTGGTGCACCCCGTATCCAGGCTACCTGCGCGCACGCGCCCCTTCGAATCCTCGTGCCCTGATGATGGGAGCGTTGGAGTCTTGATCTGAGGGTTGAAAGGCGCCGCGGCTCTATGGCGAGCGTACTCCAACGCCCTATAATCCCCCGGCCCGCTACATACCTTGGCCTCATCCCCATACGCCTCCAAGTCGCGCACTACGTATCATGCCTTGCCAACGTGTTTCTCCTGTCGTGCTCCGCGAAGGGGGCGCAACTGCCCGCCACAGTAGATTTCCCGTACCGGGCGCTACCACTATCGCCTTCGGGGTTGGAAAGCAGGTCAGCTGGAGGCACGGTCCTTCGAGAACTCCCGGGGCCCACCGCAGGTCCTATAGGAAGCTCCCAAATACGCCCGCGGGCTTCCTAAACATGACGCATGCGAATCCTGGGCGGACACAGCCGCGTGTCCGCGCTAGCGTCCGCCCCGGATCTGCGCACGCAGATGCGGCATAAACACCGGGTGCTCCACGAGGAGGCGCGTTGCTCCTTCGTAGCGGACTCCACGGACATAACTGCACATGGGTCACGGCGAGTGGTGGTGCTATTGCCTTCCCCCCTTGATGTGGCGAGACTCCTGTACGACGGGGTACGATGCCAGCGCTGCTTGGTGCCGCCAGAGGTCGGTAGGGGAAATATGCTCCTTTCTGGTAAATCAGGGCGTTTCCGTCGGTGGGGTCGAGAACATCTGTGCGTGGTAGACGTAATAAATACTTGCGAAGCCGAGCCTCAACGGACCTATTCCTCATCATGCAGGACATGTGTCCCCCCTCTGGCAACGCAGGAGCTGACAGGTGTGATTTTATTTCTCTGATGATAGCAAGCCACCCTCTGACGGGGACGCACACTGTCATTTCGAAGGTGGCGCATTCCAGCTAGAAGCCTGTGAAGTTGAGACACATCACCACTAGCACACCGTTCAAGTATCAAGCTCGACACTTACGGGACATCGGCGGGGTCTTTTCGGGTCCTGGGACCACAAGGTCGCATCTGTAAGCCAGTAGCCCGATGTGCAGGTGCGGCATCCTGCGGGAATGCAGGAACGCATGAGGCTTACAAGACTAGCCAGAGGATGACAGTCGCATCATTCCGCGGACGTGGCAGACGAGCGTGCGGCCGCGGCCATTGGGAAGGATATAGCATATATTTCTCAGGTATGACGACAATGGAAAGGTACGGCCGGGCCTTCACAGAGAGCGCACTTAGTTCTCTCATGTCCTCCAAACGCTGAGCGGCTTCGAGGCAGCTGTCCACGCGGTTGTCTAGCCTAGGCATCCCGCGCAGCATACGATGTCGCCAGGACGTCGATGGGTCAGCGCTAGATCAATCGCGACAGCAAGCTTCCTGCGCATGGAATGGCACACTGGACCTGATTTCGGGAGCGGGAACATTGGAAGCAAACGGTGACATTTCGCGGAAGCACTGCAGTAAGCCACAGCATGACAAAGCGAGGAAAAATGCAGCAAGCAAACAGAAACGGCGGGGAAGCAGTTCGTGTCCGGGGGCAGGCCTAGAGTCGGCAAGAGGCAACAGAAGTACCGGGCAGAACAGCGCTGCGAGTCTCGGCAGTAGCAATGTCAGGAAGACGCCGTCGTCACGCCACGCCTAGTCCCCAAGGTCAACTGCCGGTCCGAGGGATATCTTGATCTTCTTTCTGGCGCCAGATTGGTCTTCGTCGGCGTGGGGAGTCTTTCGTTTGAGATCGCCGTATCGGTCGTCGGGCCCTGGACATTGCGTTTCCTCCTGGGCCTGCAAGCCCAAATTGGACGGACGAGTCTCTTCCGCGCCAGGCATAGCCAGGGGCATGTCTTGCCCATCGGGAATGCGTGGGAGCGCCTTGAACTGTTCCCTATAGAAGTGATTGTGATCAGCCGAGCATCAGGGTGGGTGCGACACCAGTACGTTTCGGCATCACGCAATGCACTGTGTTTCTTCTTACGGCTCTTGCGCTCCGGTTTCTAGAGTGCTTAGTTCAATAAACAGGTTGGACGATGTCGGAAAATGCTCCGACCAGATCAGACAACCCAAGAAGCCTTTTCTCAACTTCCGGGTCGGGGTTAAAATAATCTTTGTACGCATCCTCGTTCTTGATTGCCTGTACGAAAACGTAGGTAGATTTCTGGAGATTCTTACGGCGGGGGACCGCCTTGGTCTTAGCATTGGCTCTGTTTTTCGTCTTGCGCTTGCTCGCAAAGGAAGTAGTCTCAATGAAACCTGTATCATCGACTTCACGGGTTTCCTGCGCGATGAATCCTTCGCAGGCAAAGTCTCGTGAGTGCGTAAGAGTCACGACGAATGAAACTTACCTTCGGCCTCGAGACGCCTGAATACCTGACCGGCAACGGTGGAATCGCAGCCTACAGATATATCCTCGTCAGAGTAACTGAGCGCTCACGAAAAGATGAATTGACCTATGAGCTTCGCGAACGCCGACAGGCCTTCTGGTGCATGAGTCTCGAACACCTTAATTCCACGCCTACGATCGAGGTCAGGATCATCATCTGTCAACCTACCCCACGTGCCCTACCTTTGGATGGCTAGATCCTTGAACTTAGCGATCATGCGCGGGTATAGATCGTGAACCACGATGAGGTCCCAATTACGGTCGGCCTTGACGCGGCAATCGAAGCAAATGAACCTCGGGGGAATACGATGGTCCTGGGCGGAGTGATAGCCCATGCACCTGTAATTGGTATGGTGCATGAGTCGTGATCGTGATCGTGGCTCAAGGGGATAAGGTTACCAGAGATGGAACCATTTCCCACAACCGCCGTCACACATCCAGCAGTCGCAATCCTCCAACTAGCCACAAATCAATCAGACTGCGGCATATGGGGAGAACGTCACTGGCACCCACTTGAACGCCGCATTCACAATCTGTAGGCGCAATGCTCTCCTTGTCCTGGTCCATGGGCGTTTCAATATCGCCCTCCGTCTCGGTAAACGACTGTATCGGGTCTTCTGCTTCGCACGGCCCAGGCACTTGCTGAGTCTCCATGTCTGATGCCAGCTTGCGTAAGTAAGCGCACGAATAGCAAGGCAAAAGCTGAGCCATACCTAAAATCATGCCGTCTTCTTGAGACCCTGAGGTACCGGCCGCTATGACGTCCTTAACCAACTGAGTATCAACAGGCTCGGGGGTTACTGCACTCGTGGACGATGATGGCGGGATATCTGACGGGGGTAGAGGGGACTCGGATTCGACGACGGAGACATGACTCTGTCTGGTTGACCTGCGTAGCTGAGGCGTAGGTGTTACAGATTTGGCGGACGATACCCCGGAGGTCAGAGGGGAAGGAATGATTTGTGTTTCTTCGATTTCTTGTGTCGGAGAAACGTCTTCCCCAATGTGCGCTCCGGTTTTTGCCTAATCCAAGGTTATGATCATGGACGTATTTCGTACAGGCAAAGCTAAACCGACCAGTTGTCCAATAGACACAGGTACCGATTCAGGCCTTCCTGCATATTGAACTTCGGCGGCCCCTGCGCGATCGTGAAATGTTTCCAGGTCCCGAAGTGGGATTAGATGACCTTCTTCATCCCTTACACCAAGGAGAGCGGTGCCCTGGAGGGCAGAGCCCATTCCCTTGTCTAGATCTAAACAATGTATCACGGCTAAGCCTTGGAGGAAAGGGTATGGGGTTTCCGAAGAACTTACCGCCGCGATATCCATCTGCATCTCCGCGGCCGTCGAACCCTGCCAGTCCGTCGTCTGCATCCCAGACGACTCGGCGCTCGCTGGCGTCCTGGCGCTGCACTTCGACTTGCTGAGCGCGCACAACGGCTTCTTCCGCGGGTGTAAGCTGCGGAGCATTGAAAGGATTCCTGGCTATAGTGCCCAAGAATGGTGCACTGTTGTCCTCCGCAGACGGTAAGTACGCGGACACAGAAGTCACCTTGACGTCTACGCCATGATAGCCAGTTTGTACGGAACCGACACTGCAGCGCTCTGGAAATTCCTGGCGGTCGTGCGTTGTCATAAACCACTTGTCCTTCTGGGCATCGCCGGCACGAAAATGAGGAGGCTCGTAGTCATCGGGGGTGTGCTCGTAATAGAAGAGTTTGAAGGTTGCGAATCGGCGTTCTGGAGTGGTGCGCCGCGATCATCGACGCGTGAATCGAGAAAACAAGCGGATCTCACCTACTAGGTAATGCATCCATTTGTGTTGTGGCTTGAATCAAATTTTTCACAAGAGCCTTTGGAGGGAGAGATTCTTAAAGCCATAGCCAAACATAGAGGTGGGGGGAGTTGTTTACCTTCAGGCTACGCTTAACCTCTCCTAGTGTTGGAATTTTACCCTTCCTTGTTGCGTCCGCCACCGGGTCGTGCGATGGCCTGGAACCAGACAACGAAAGGTTCATCATATCTTCACCTAGAGACATGACTGGAACCGTGTCCATGGAACCAGGTACTTTGCAATACTGGAAGTTTTATATTCATCGCACCAAGTTTTACGAAGCAGCGATATCTAACTCACACTGAAGTTGAACGTATACGCTTCGACGACGCTAGACGAGTACTGGTTAGTTAACAAGATAGAGGCAAATATATGCACGTTTACTTGTTCGGATCCTGATCGTCCTGGGGACTGAGGTCTCAGTAGTAGTTTACGCCAGTGTGCCGAACGTACAAACATACCAAATATATCGCAAACACGAAACTGCGCAAATATTGCTTCTGGAGAGCATCGAAGATGCCGGTCTCCTGCATCCGGGCTCAGAAAGGGAATTCGTTTTAGCGCGTCCGGAGGCTCGTTGACCGACCAAGTAGTCCAGCAATTTGTCCGCCTCCTCTGTGAAGCCTCGGGTGACGGTCATAATCTTGAAGCCGCTCACGTTCCGTCGGCCATCGGTGGACGAGAAAGAGCTCTGACTCTTGGAATGTTGTGATGAGAAGGATTCGGGTGCCGAAGACGTAAGATAACCTGGTATATGCGCGATCAATAGAGAACAGCGCGCATATAGTGACCATCTGACTGACTCTCGGAGAAGTTGTCGGAAGGGAGTAAGTTCCTAAATGTGAGTTTAAGCAAAGGTATAAACGCTTAGATAACCCACACACCTGAGATACGTTATGCAGCCTAGGCCAGCTCGAAGAAGGGTTTGTATGGATTGTAAACTTTGCTGGGAGGTAATAACGGCCTGTGGGTGTATAATATAGACATAAGTCGTTGCACCGAGGGTACCAGAGTTGTGAACTCGCGAACTTGGCTCTGATCTACTCGAATAGTTTGAGCTTGCATTGTCATGAAAGTGGCAGCAGGAGTTCGAATGCAAAGGAGACGATGCGAAGGTGCGAGTCGCCGGTCGAGGAGCGAGGTAAATTAAGCGGAGTCTGAACTGGGACGCGTCCTCGACGCGTTTGGCTCACATGGGTACTAGCGTCTAATTCAGCCCTTGTACCGCGGTACCACCATCATGCCCATCTACGGACTCTGGGTAATCGACATGACCTCTGGATTTGTAGCAGGAGCTCATTGAGTATGCGTAAATTAGGTCATAAATAAAGCAGGCGGTCTAGTATACGAGCGCAGCTTCGGAGGCAAGAGTCTCACTTAACGCGCCTCTACGATCAAGCTAACATGCGCGCATAGATGGTCTTCCGCGACTGACATCCAACGAATATCTCGTTCTTGCGGGAACGCTTCATGGGATTCACGCGATAACCAGTCGTCTCTCCCCTACTGGTTCAAGCTCCGGGGCCCACGTAATTTCTGGTGAAACATTTAAGATGAATATCCTCCTCACCGCAACGGGTAATTTTCTATGTTCGGCGAGTGTTACGACCCCTGACTCATCCCCATAGGCACTAAATTTGTCCTTCTAACATCCCTGGTTGAGCCCACAGCGGACTCAGTGCTTCAGAAGGTGTATGAGATCTACGCAGATGCTGTCATGAAGAATCCCTTCCACACCCCCGAGATGCCAATCAGGAGTGAGGGCTTTGACTCCCGTATCACTGCTCTTCTGGGTTAGCCTCACGTTTTCACGTCGACTCTCCCTATCGCTCTACCCTGTATTTGTCCAAATATCTGGATTTTCACTTGCTCCTTGTCCAACGCTCAGCGTTGACAAGCGCCCGCATGACATCGTGCCCGATTTTGGCGAGTGTTGACGTTTGACGTACTTCTAAACTTCGGCATCTAGCCGACACAAACCAAGCGAGAAGTACTCGGCCTATTGCTTGACCTTCGACTCCCATCTGCTCACCACTCTGCTCTACGGTGTACGCCTTAAACGGTTGCTCCCCAGCACCAGTCCCTCTTACAATGACCAAGAAGGGTCTCCATCCTTTGCGTGAGTCTAGCTTCTCTATCGCAACTCGTCTCTTCTAAGTGCGTACTACAGGACACGGTCATGGGAACGCCACGGCACCTCCAACCCACCCCAAAGCTTTCGGGGGGCGGTCGTTGTCCTCACGCAAACCCACAGTGACTTTCCAAAAGCAAGGCCTCGACGATGAAGATATTGAAGGCGACGAGCAGGAAGAGGGTGAAGAAGCCGAAGGGGAGGACGAGAAGTGAGCGTTCTAAGTTGGCTTAGCCTGCATTGTTGATTTTAGGTTTAGCATGGTTGAAATGCTGGTCATGCTGCAAGAGTTTCAAAGTTCGTACTACGTTCTCTTCAGTTCTGCTGTTTTTAACTTTGTCGAATAGAACGAAAGGCTTCGAAAACCTCAGCACGATCGGTTGCGTTTCAAAATCAGAAAGATGCACTTTTTGCTGACGCACGGAAGAGGGTGGAGAAGGTCGTATGTGATGGGTATCTATCCATGTTTGTGATGGTGCAATTCAGTCGTTGTATATATGCTGAAACCCGCTAAGCGAAAAGGCTCGGGCGACCATACTTGACCTCAAAGCCAAAGAGGTATCCCCTGAAAGGACCTTGACGCCCTTGAAGGCATTATGGGAAAGCCAGGATGTAAGGATGCCGGCTAAATTCTACCTGATGTTGCTGATAACGGCTTCAAGGAATGTGTTCAAGGCCTGCTGCACGACTGCAACGGAATCATCGAAGACTTGGCGCATAGACGCGCGCAAGAGATTGATCAAGCTAGCGCCATGCGTACGTGCAGCCACGCATCACCGTACCAGGGGATTTGATCTGATTTTTTTTCTTTCTGACTGTAGTCGAAATCCAAGCCGTCGAACGCGAGAGGTCACGCAGACAGCTCATTGCTAACGCACGCACATGCATCGAGGAAAATTTGGAAAACCAGAAAGTGCGTTGCACATAGACATGTGCTGCCTCTATCTGACGCGATCCAACGTTAAATCCACCTAAAACGCAGGTTGCAACAGATGCAAAGAATCTCATAAAGCACTATAAAGCCTTACTTAATGCTTAGTCGACATGGCTAGCATATACTCTGCCTTTCCGACTCGTATCTCGGTGCAACTGAGCTTGCGCAATATTTTATTGCCGTCGAGTGTTCTTCGCCCCCACTTCAGATCTTCTCTTTCTGCACTCCTACGATTGAGCAACCCCATTTCACGCGTCCCTGCGGTCTATAAAATTTAACGACTAAATACGTGTTCAAGGGGTCTATCGTACACGCTTCTCAAGTAGTTATGCATGTGCACACTTGCTATACACACACCGCTCGCATAATCGTGCATTCTCGTCATTTTTCGTACCCTCGTGAATATCGGTACCAATGTCTCCGACGAACTGTGAGACGTACGTAATTTCGGCCAAGGCCGCCGCCTAGTAGCTGAGCCTAAGCAGGTAGCGACTCCTCCCGCACTTGGGGCTCCTCGGGATATCGTTGACCAAATCATGATATCACCGTATACAGAGGTGAACGGTATTGAGGCTAGGCTCGTATTACAGGACCAGTGCTCGACGGTACGTCGAGGTGTGGAGCGTCTGGCCTTGTCAAGTCATGGCGGCCCTCGGCTAGCGCGGAACCTCTTTCCACGCAGTACTACATAATCTGCATTCTAAAGAACGGCCGCCTCGGGCATCTCGTCTTCTTACAAATGTGTTCCCTGCTCACTCAGCAGCACCGATCGGTCTATCCTTAAACCCGTTCTTCGATTTACACCCAGCTCGGGAACTCAAGGCAACTACCTTCGATACCTTTCCTCCGACCGAGCCCAATCGCAGTCACCAACACACCTCTGAATAACACCATCTTACGGCCAGGCAGAGCGCGTTGAAGTAAGACAGTGCCATGCCTGGGATCTCCTCGGCCGAGGCTATATTAACCCCACCGCACGCAGGAACTATGTCCGAACCGGTACCGAAGCTCTTCCAACCCGCCACCGTGGGCGAACTCACGGTCGCCCACCGCATCGTGCTGGCGCCGCTCACTCGCGTCCGCGCGAACAAGCAGCACGTCCACGGTGACCTCGCAGTGCAGTACTACGGCCAGCGCGCCTCCGTCCCTGGGACGCTCCTCATCACCGAGGCAACGTACATCGCGGCGCAGGCGGGCGGTCTGTCACTAGGGGCGCAGATTCCCGGCATTTGGAGCAAGGAGCAGGTGGCGGGGTGGAAGCGCGTGCGTATACGTCGTATTTTGGCTGTGGAGTGGTTCGGCGTCAGCTATGAACTCATAAATCTTGGGGTTTAATTTTAGGTTGTGGATGAGGTGCACGCGAAGGGCTCGTTCATCTATCTGCAGTTGTGGGCGTTGGGGCGTGCGGCGGTGCCTGAAGAACTCAGGAAAGAGAACCCCGATTTTCCCTATGTGGGAGCTTCTGCTATCCCACTTAAGGACTACAACGAGGCGCCTCGCCCGTTGACGATTCCAGGTCAGCTAGAATCGTAACTCATGACAGTATGCAAAGATGGACGGCTCACTCGCGTGGACAGAGATCAAGGAATATGTTCAGTGGTACGCCCAGGCTGCATCAAACGCGGTCAATGGAGCTGGCTTCGATGGCGTCGAGATCCATGGGGCAAACGGGTACCTCGTGGACCAATTCCTGCAAGACGTCACCAACCAGCGTACAGACGAATATGGGGGGTCGATTGAGAACCGCTCCCGATTTGCACTTGAAGTCGTCAACGCGGTAGTCGATGCAGTCGGCGTTAGGAAGACGGCCATCCGGCTCAGCCCTTGGTCTGAATTTCAAGGTTTGCACGTCCAGATAAGTTATGTAAGAACACCGCTAAAAAGAACCCGTAGAGATGCGCATGAAGGATCCCATTCCACAGTTCACGTACCTCGTGACTAAACTCCGCGAGCAGTACCCAGACCTTGCCTACATACACGTTGTGGAAGCGGGAGTTCTGGGATTCATAGACGTCGACTCTGCAGAAGAGGAGGTGAGCGCACACTTTCGCTGATATTTAGCGTTTTCCCTCACGAAGTCACCAGTCGAATGACTTCATCCGTGATATCTGGCTGCCACGCCCACTCGTGAGCGCCGGGCGCTATAGCAGAGAATCGGCTCTCGCGCGTGCAGAGAAAACGGGGGAGCTGATCGGTTTCGGTCGGCTGTTCATTGCCAACGTATGTTGTTCTATGAGGTCTTGTGGAGACGGCTGCGTTCTGACGTCGACATCAACGACAGCCCGACCTGCCTTTCCGTCTGCGTAAGAACTTGCTTCTTGCGCCGTGGGATCGCAAGGTGTACTATACTCCCGAAGAGCCTCACGGTTATATTGACTACCCATTCTCGGAGGAATTCAAGGTCGAGAACGCGCGGCTGTAAGTATGTGCTTTGTAGGGTTCGAAGACGGCTGTCTGTACGTATTAGTGCGTTGGTAGCTATGAAAGCGTATTCATATCACCTGTGGATCTTGCGGGAATTATACGGTTGGACATTTCCTTGCGTAATTGTGCGATTCGTAGGGCTGGCCTGAGGAGGGTGTTTGGAAACCGCGACGAGCTACCCAACGCATTCAAGCCGAGCCTTATATGGCAAGGCTGTAAGTTTGATTCGTGAGCTTGTCAGTGTCCACATCACTTGCTGCTTGCCTCCAGTTCAGCGCAGCGCGTGCGGTTTCCGCACAACGTCATTAGCCGAGTAGGGTCTTTCGTGGTGCGTAAGCTATGGACCCCTCGCAAGCGCTCGGGGGAAGCGCTGGGCCCTAGAATGCGGCCGAATTGTTCTCTCTCTCTCTCTCTCTCTCTCAGTCTGCAGTAGCCATTACTAGAGTTACCTTGTGTCCTGAGTTTGATAAACACCGCAGCAAGTTGAAGTTTAATCCCTTTGTTCCACATTACAAATACACTGAACACATCTAACAGCACTGTGGTATAAACCTATGTTGCATACTACTGAAGCGATGTTAGTCCTGTAACATCAATGGGCTGTACCCACTCACCAGGTCAGCCATGGAGCGTTGTATCCTGGGCGCTTCTTCGCGAGCATTTCGAGAGGACGCCGATGGCCGAAGGTTTAGGTACTCCGCCATGAATACACGCAGAATCAGATTCCATCTCCGCATTGTCGGGATATCGAGGGCTGAGGCGTCGTCCTATGTCAAGGGCCAATGAGACGCGCTCCACACGGTGACTGACATGTCCAACCCACCTTTAATTCGTGCCAAACCTTCGGGAACGGACTGGGAATAACATGTAACACGCTCACGCCAAGTCGTAGGAATGGTATATGGTCGTCTTCAATTCCGCCGTTCAACTGCCACACACGTGGCGCAAAGAAGCTCTTGTATGTCTGTTGCGTCTCGGGGCCGTCTTTACCGTACACGAACGCACCACTCTCTGCAAGACGCTTCTCGGCAGCGGCCATTGCGTCAAAAAGCCACGCGGTGTCGACGAAGTATGAGTGGATTTGGGGCGCGGGAGCGCCGAGCAGGTCGAGCAGGATCAGGTGCTCGATCGTGCCAATCTCAGTCTCAGTTGCAGGGAGCAACCGTCGCTTGGCGTTCGGGGTCACATACGTTGTCGACCATTTCTGGGCCAAGTGCCTATGCAGGTAAGCAGCCCGCCAAGCGTGAGCAGGATGATCGAGACACACCTAGCGCCATATATGGAGTCGGTAGCTGTCCACGCCTTGTACGCCTCCTCGCCATCAAAAAATACAAGCTGCAGCGTCGTCTCGGCAACGTCATCGTCATCCTCGTCGCCATTCTCCAGGCGCTCCTGGCGCTCGTTCAACAGCGGGTCCAATGCTTCTGCCAAGTCGAGCATAAATGCGCAGGGGGCTGCCGAGTCCGTCGCACCAACAAACTATCACGAGACGAATTAGGATGGGGGACACGGGGGCAAGAGCACATATGAGAACATGAGGGGAGGGCTGGACGTACCTGATTTAACGGGGACGTCGAGAAGAACTTGCTGTCGAAGTGCGCGGCGACAATAACGCGGCGGGGTGCGGTAGGGTCCTTGGTTGCGATGACGTTCGTGAAACGCTTGACGCCATAAGGAGTTGTGTCGTTGAAGGTGTCCTCCTCAACGTGCCAGTTGAGCTTCCTAAGAGTGGAGACGAGGTACTCGCGGACAAGAGTATTGTTTTCCGTGTCAGGAGGTCTAGGGATGAGGATACGAGAAAGATGTGAGGAGGGGTTGTGGGTGTCTATGTTGCGAACCGGGTCGGGCGAGGAAACGAGGGACGAGATGGCTTGTGGTGAGAGCGCCTTGAAGTCTCGCGGTCCGAGCTTAGCTGCATTACACGAGATGGCCAAGAAGAACAGACTGAGAAGACCCAGTTGCCAGAAAACGTGCGAAGGCGATGGCCTACAGAGGCGGGAGCAGCCAGCGGAGGGCGACATGGCAGTCGGCGGGAAAGTCGCGTGTCTTGACCGCGCTCGTCGAAACCTGACAGTCGCTCTGTACCATAGGCTGGGGTTAGGGTCAACTCGGGGCGCAGGCTTTCAGTCCGGATCCTAGGGCCTGCTATGACCAGCCGGACTCCCGAGCCTCTGTCCTCTTCATGCACGAAGTGCGACGCAATTACAAACCATGTCTAGACGGATATTTGAAAGCGCAGATAGGTATACAATCCGAATGCTACAAGGTCACTATTACATCTATAGGTACATCCTCAGTATTAGAAGAAACTTCAAAAAGCTATCGGTGCAACTAGTAGAGAATCGTCCAAAGCATGACCACCTATGAGTACAGTCGACCAGCGGCTGCAGCGGTTTAAGATACAAGATCACGAGATCCAAAATTTCTAGAGTTCGACCCGTAGCTGCCTCGGTTCACGGTCATAGATGGGGTTTGTTCTAGGGGAACGCCTTTAGAGCCTCCCCCTTCCAATCGCCGCTTTTTAAGCGGGCACTCCTCTCGGTCGTCGTCTAGCTTAATCAACCCGTAGCGAGGAGATGGACGTTTGAGAGGCAGCGCAGGCACCTTAGACTGCTCTAAGAATGTTACTCGGTGTCGGCGGTTATCTGGCTCGAGTGGAGGATTTGGGGTGCGAGGGGCCTGGGTAGTGAAGTGTGCTTTAACGCGAGAGCGGTGATGGATTGTAACCACGAATACGTACGATCATGACTCGTTTCTCCACGCGCTCCCAATTGATGCACCGCATGAATGGATGTGTGCGAATCTCGCGATTTATGAGCCCGCCATTCTCCCCCTCAGGGACTACTCGTGCGCCGTAACGCTGTTCGAGGTCAGGGTGGAACATCCCGGCGACGAGATCCTTTAAGTCCTCGTGCACGTGAATCCCTGCGGGCCAAGTGAGCTTCAAGTTTTCAAGTAGCTCTTCCAGTTCCGATATGCTATTACACGTCCAGGGCTAGACCCATAATGAAACCGGTAGATTAGACGTGCGGCCGGGCTCAAACAGGGAAGACGTACATGTTGCCGAGTCTTCATCTCGTACAGGCACACTGCCGCCGACCACCAATCCACAGCAAGGCGCTTCTCTGGGGAGTTCACCTCGATGTGGGCAGCCACAGACTCCGGACTCATGTATTCGAGCGTCCCCACACCCTTGTGCCACTTATGCTTGCTGTGAAGCGGCTGGGCGAGCCCGAAGTCGATGAGCATCAGGTAACCATCCTGGCCCATAACAAGGTTGTCCATTTTCACGTCACAATGCACCACTCCGTGCGTGTGCAGGAATTCGAGTGCGAGGACAATGTTCGCGAAGTAAAATGGAATCTCGCGGTCGTTGTAGGCTCGGTTCCATCCTTGAGAGAAAAGTGTTCCGCATGGCCCGAGTTCCATCGCGAGGTAGACATTCTTGCTGTCTAAGTATGCATCGAGGAGACCTCCGATGAAGGGATTCCATGGGAGTGTGCTGAGGAAACGGCGTTCGGCGTGCTTCCACTCCGCAGCCAGCGTCGCTTTAGCATTCCTGTAATTCTGGTGGTTCTCAAGTAAACTGGATGCGGCATCTGGAATAGAAAATTTTTACCCTTTCATTATCCCTGTAAACGTTCTTGCCTACGACTTTGAGAGCAAAGCAAGCACCTGGCCGCTCAAGAGGATGGTGGACCTTCCGCTTGACCCGGGCCACATGGACAGATCCCCAGCCGCCAGAGCCTCCGTGCGATTGAGACTAATGTAAAATCTTTTTTAGAAAAAAAAACTCACCGATAGCCCTAACAGCTTCTATATCCTGCAAAGCGAGAGGTGGTGGTCGCCAGTCGGAACGACTAGTTGTAGTAAAGTCGCCTTGAGTGAGCGGTCTTGAGCGTGGCGACGCCTTCGAGTTTGGTAGAGCTCGGTGTGAGAATGCAATACCTGATTACATGGTGACAAATTATACTTACTTCATGTGATTCAACCGCTACTGTGGCAATCTTCGAGGTCCGTCGCGTACGAGATCGTGTGGTAGCGGATGCGAAACCACTGTCGAGTGGTGTTGAGGATTGTGCATAGTGTGGGCGTTCTCGGCGTAGGGGTGCCATTAGAAGTTCAAAAGAGGTTTGGAGTGAGGTACGATTCGCGGGAAGGTAGATGGTAGTGGTCAAGAACAAGGGGAGGGAGGCCACTCGAGCTTTACTTAAGCTCAAGGGCCTGTCGCTGTGGCTAGGGCCTGTTGCGCCACGCGTTTCAAAGTCCGCGCCGCGTTCGGTCACGAGGCTCGCGTAGACGCCAGGACCCAGGAATGCTGGTGGGCGCTAAATTACCGTGGGAGAAGCGCGCACCCTCTTCAAGCAGTACTGTCGTCACCAGGACTTCTACTACCTCAAGCCTCGCTTCGCATTGCTTGCTGGACCTCTCGTACACGGCCCCGCTCTAGTTTCCCCTTAGTCTGAATTTTATTTTCCCTTTATCGGCCTTCGATAGCGTCTACACGCGACAAATAATACCTGCCCTCATATACCCGAGGTAATTTGGAGGCAAAATGGATTGGTCAGTCCACGGCATTGCTGAGGCGAATAAAATAAAATAACGAATGACTGTCTCCTCATAGCCTCGAATTGAATATACGCCAGCTGATTTTTTCTGACCTTGCCACGAACATCGGAGAAGTGAAGACTGACGTTCTCGAGCGGAACGTACAGTCTGCCATTGACCTAATCACCTCCAAAGTGGAGACGCGAGCAGTGTGCGAAGAGCCTCCAGAAGAGGAAATCGAAGAGGATGCTGAAGAGGCGAAGCGGGTGTTTATGGTATGCAGCACAATCTCTATGTTACCGCCTCGCCTCCTCATCTACGTTAGCCCAACTCCCGAGTGCAATGCAATATTGGCTTTGCCGAGCTTGCCGTCAACCTCCCCAACGCTCACGTCAGTGAAACTGTTCCGGTCTTAATCGACATACTGCGGGACGTACCGTACATCGACTTTGACCAGTGCATGTCATGGGATGGTGCGTTCCCAATCTTAGAGCGCTTCTTTCATGTTCACCAGAGCACAGAGTGGGCTATGCCGGACCAACTGGTCTCGACTACTGTCACGGCTCTCCTGCGCATTGCGAGCACGCACTCTGAGCATCGTGAGGGTGCATTCAATGCCATCGTTAAGCTAGTGACAGATATTGTCCGCAAGTTCAAGACGGCGAATGGTAAGTGCCCATGTTTTGCTTATTTACCGCCAAACTGTCCCTTGCGCTCGTGGCCCCGGGACCTTATGCAAACGAGAGAACTCGGAACTGACGGCGTGTACTCCTAGCTTTTGACGTACTCTCCCAGTACGCGCCCTCCTTCCACGGCCTCTACCGAGCCATTATTTCCGTTCCCTTCGACTGGACCCAGGAGGAATGGTGCTTGCTTGCCCAGCATTTGAACAGACTCTTCGCGCCCGACGTTGTGGAGCGCCTGAACCGCCTTCCGGTTGACGCACTTTCCAGTATCGGGGACGACATTGAGAAGATCGAGTTCATGCAAACACTCGTCTCGCGTTACGTCTCACGTGGTCGACCGCTTAGCGGCTACTTCCTGGTATGTTGTGTGATTGAGGCGCAATGGACGATCCTTGCCCAGGCTTTGGGCGGGGCATACTCTACCGAAGACCTCATATCGACCCATGAGGAGGCAGAGGCAGCGAACATCGCGTGGCAGAAGATACTACGGTATGGTACCCCTGGCACTGGCTTCTCTGACGAAGGGCAGAGGGCTGCGTTGCGCGCAACTATGAAAAATGCGCTACAAACGTTTACAACGCTGCTCGTTCAGATCCAAGAGATGGACGTGGATCCTGCGGAAGACAGCTACTGCTGGGAGACCATGTCCGAAGCCTTGGTATGTCCCTTAGCATGGTAGCAGGGACGTCGTTGGGCGCTGACTTATCCCTAGAAACTGTCTGCAGTCTGCTGTGCTGCCCTAGCAGACTTGGACGCCACACTGTACGACCGTCTCAAGACCCTTCTCAGCGCAGACTCGCCGATCTTCGATAACATGGTTCAAGAGGCTGCACTCAAGTCTACTGCCATCCTCGTACGACAGTATGTGATCAATATATACTATTTTCCATGCGGGTGAGGTTCTGAGATGTCCTTGAAGCTTCCCGGATACCGCTGCAGGCATGGCAAGTCATCTACGTCGCTTTGTCACGTCACCACTGTCAATCTTCGAGTTTGAGTTTGCGACGACGACACATACACCTTCTCCCCTGCTTGCGGCTGCTAAATGTCTCTCCCTCTGTATCGAGGTGCGTCCGCCTCTGCTGCTAATGATACTCGGGAGTTAATGCACAAGGCCCGAAGCTTGCGCCCGGGGACGATCTGATCATGTCGTACATGTACTCGCTGCTGAACTACATTGCGGCCACAAGCAAGGACATCTTTGACACATCGAGTGTTCTGGCGATGAACCTTGGAGATATATCCTCTGAATTTAGCACCCTACATGCCGTGGAGACAGGTCTTAGAAGTCTGACGGAAGACGAGAAACGCACCGTAGGGATCAGCACAATTTCTGTCGCTACGCGGCTGGCGCTAGAAAGCAAGTCCGAAGAGGTTTGGCGCAATATCTAGAAGGCTGCTATCAATCATACTGATGCACTGTGGTTACAGGTGACACGCTTGACAATATCGATGTTACTACAACGAATGCGGTCGGCGGAGCCCACGGTCGAAGCCGCAATTGCGTACAACTTGGTTGACCTCGCACTCACTGCGCCACAAAGTTCGTTCCTCGACATTATCCGCGCCTTTTCTTCCATCAACCGTTCGGCCAACCTTGACGACACGCGGTTCTCTAATAACATGGTAGAAGAGATTATACCTTCACGAATGAGCAGAAGTACTCACTATGGGCTGATTAGGTCCTCGCGGCCCAGACAAGGCTCGCGAAGGAGTTACGAGGCCGCGCCGAGCTGTACCAGATTTATTTGATGGAGTTGCTCACCCTTTTCGCGGACAAGGGAGTCGCAATCCAGAATGCTGCGACATCTAGTCACCACGCCAAGGTTGGTCCATGATCATCCTATTATTCCTTTACATACTCATGTTAGTGTTATACAGCTAGAAGAAATGTCAGAGCAACTTGCCTCGCTCTTGTTGCCCATTGATGCTCTCCTAGGACACGAAGATTTCGAGATCGGTTCCGACGTCTCGTATAATGTGGTAACGCTGTTCCGCAACATGTGGTTCCTTTGCGTTCTTTTCGGCTTCACCTCTCTCCCTGATCATGGCCACTCCGCGATGGAATGGCGCCAACCCGCGCTCGCCCGCATCGCCGCACGTACGCCTCCGATCGTGCTCGAGGAAGCGCACGACACGATCGTGAGCGACCTGGAGTATAACACTGTGATCCGGCAAGAATACGTCGAAACCGTTACCGTAAGGCACCGTGCGTTGCTCACCAAACATGTTCCTCTTCGCGCCGGGGAAGTACGCTCGCTGCTCCCGGGGCAGGTGCTCTTCCTACTCGCTATGCATGACATTGAAAGCATGCGCGCGGCCGCAGGTCTTCCGTCTTCTCTCGTATCTTACTTCGTCAACAAGGGTATCAACAAGGCAGCGGGGCTATTACTGTGCATGGAGTCGGTTGCAGAGAAGGTCATTCGCGGCTCGATATCAGACTTGAACGGCCTGGCGTCTAAGCAGGCGCTCCCGAGGGGGCTCTCTCAGGAGCTGCATGCGTTGCTAGTGGCAAGTACACATCGCATACCGAAGGCGCGGGAAGTCGCAGCGCGGTATTTGAACAGGCTAATTACCTCGTTCCCGTCGTTGATGTGTGATCCACCACTGGTGTTTGCGATCCTTGAAGTCCTGACCCTTTTGCGTCAAGCAACTGAGAATGAGTTCTTGGACGAGGTACGGAACGCGGATCGTTTCGTCGCTCGAATTGTGCGGGACTGAATGACCCTCTATAGGACAACCCGATATATGTCTACCGCTCTGACCGCGCAAGCCTCACGCTACAGCTCTCCGACAATTACGCTGCGCGGAATCAGATGTTATCTCAGCTGCAACGCGACTCGAATACGTGGTTCGAACTTGCCCTCAGTCGCGCACCGATGGAGCTCCACTCAACATTGCAGGCGAGTTCTACCGGGCACTGTATCCGTGCACAGCGCTAATCAGTACGTGTAGAAATATCTGTCGACCCTTCAAGCGGTATCTTTGGCGGACTCTTCCGAGCTTGGCGCGTCCACCGCGATTCAATGGGCGAAAGCTATTGGACCTATCGATAGAAAGTTGGGTAAGTTCACGCATCGTCCTGGTGGCTGTCGCCTAATAATGACGTGTCTGTTTAGCTTCCTTGTCGGCGTTGTCGACTTCAAAGCCGGACCGGGCGAAGACCATGACTAGTCAACTCACTCTGAAGGGATACTTCGCAGGGGAGGTTACAGGTTTCCGCTACGGCCGCGCTAGTGGTGAGTGTGAATTCAGTCAAGGCCTTTTTATCTCCTTACACTAATGGATTATGGAGGACTTGGCGGATTGGACAACCCAATGAACTTTGTACCGCAACAAGAGATCGAGTCCCTGAAGAAGCGGATTGCTGGCGCTATTTCAGACATTCGAGACAAGAAAAGCAACCTTACCATCGCCGACCTAA
This sequence comes from Trametes meyenii, assembly GCA_022606255.1. Lineage (NCBI taxonomy): Eukaryota > Fungi > Basidiomycota > Agaricomycetes > Polyporales > Polyporaceae > Trametes > Trametes meyenii. The sequence continues at coordinate 1,777,044 of JABYQG010000005.1, read as the reverse complement.
AACGTCTGCTCTTCAGGGCCGCGTCCATACTTATCTTCATCGAGCGGGTAAGCTTTCGCGCCCGCCACCTAGCACTTTAGTGTGACCAAACTCCGAGCGCAGTGGGATTACGACCTCGCACATTACCTCGTCGCCCTCCCGTTCGAAGCCTTCACGCAATCTGCAGTGTCGGCGGGTATTGAATCGTGGGCATGGGTCATCGCAGAGAAGCCCGAATACGAGGTGACCCTAATGTCCGAGATTGCCGTTGCCTGGGAAGTCAGTGTAGCTCAAGGCAAGGGGATGTTCTCAAAGAGTCAAAAGTGAGCACGTCAAAATCTTATCCTCCCGTTTTATTCCATTTTATTCTCATTCCTAATATCATACAGTTACGTCGATCCATTCCTACGCGAGGTCCAATACAGTCCCACTGACAAAGCGACCATCGACCGTGCAGCGCGCACGGTCAGCCGGCTCATTACGCCTCATACGCTCATATTACAGTTGCTGTTTAGCAGGTTACAGGCTGCTCGCTACCGACGACCTGGGCTTATGATGCTTTTTCAACGACTTGCGTTGTCCTCGGCTCGCGCGCATCATTCTATCTGGTCAGCCGCTTCCGTATTATGTACTTGATTCTGGGCTGAGCATATTTCGAACTCACAGCACACACCCCCTTGCACGCGAAGCCCGTTTTTCATTCCTCCTGTTCGGTTTTGAGACGCTCAAGAGTTCTTTCTTGGATGTATTCTGCGAGCATCAACTCCGAGATAGCCTGTACCGGGCCGCATACTCGTGGTTCGCTGTGCGCCCTCAGTACGTACCACAATTCGCCGTTTTGATATCTCGTCCCTTACGGTCGCACCAGATGGTCTTTTGGATCGAACCGTATGCAGATCGACGCAGACATCAAGCTGCTTTCGGAGTTCTTGTCCTACCTGCAAGCAGACGTAATTCGGGGCACCCCCGCCATTTCCAGTCTCGCCTCAGCACACGCCCAGTCTCAAACCGCCCGTAAGTAACACCACCGTAAATAGAGCTGTCGCACTAAGCTCCTCATCAGAGTACAACGCATCTCTCAAGAACCTTGCCCTTCCACTGCGCCTTTTAGTCGAAAATGAGGTGTTCCGTCTAACAGTCTGGAGCAACCCCGGCAATGACCCTAAGCGCGGCACGGATCATATCTGTCAACTCGAGAAGACTATGCTTGACGTGAGTGGTTAGCAGAGTCCGCTTGTTGGATACACGCCGATAACAAAAACAGAGTATCTGGACGGGCGCAGTGCGACGAGTCTGGGACATAGACCCCGCCATTGCGGTTTACTTTGCAGAGCGTTTCAATTATCCCACGGTGCAGAACGAAGTAGGGCGCCTCGTCCGATCGAGCACGCCGGAGGTTCTCGACGTGCCAGAAGCGTTGCGCTTCCTCGTCGGCGAGAAGCTCGATATCAACGTTCAGCGCGATCTGAGAGTGCGTTGCTTGTCGTCGTACGGTGGATGTGAACTGATTGGTTTCGTTCTAGTACCTGCTTCTATGTGCCCCTGTGACACCTGTGGTTGCCATCACCTTCTTCGAGCGGCGCTACAATAATCATCCTCAACTCCTTCAGTATGCGCATCGGGTGCTCGAGCAACACCCCGTCGAATTGACTTTCTTCTTCGTACCCCAAGTCGTACAGGCTCTACGTTACGATGACCTTGGTCAGTTTGTCCATCGACTGGCCGGAACTATGCTCACGTCTCCTACAGGCTACGTTGCAAGATTCATCTTTGAAACAGCGAAGATCTCGCAGCTCTTCTGCCACCAGATCATCTGGAACATGAAGGCGAATTGTTTCCGAGATGATGCAGGCGAACAGGCAAGCATCGGCCTCCGCTTACATGATGTCGCGCTGACATATGTTTAGGAGGATCCGTTGAAACCCACACTAGACAAAATGACCGACATGGTCGTCGATTCGCTCTCAGGGGAGGCTCGCGTGTTCTATGACCGCGAGTTTGGTTTCTTCAACGAGATCACGTCTATTTCGGGCAAACTGAAGCCATATATCAAGAGAACAAAGCCTGAGAAAAAGGTGAGCCACGAGGGGTATCCCCGAGGTCATGTTTCTAACCTTTATTCAGGCCAAGATCGATGAGGAAATGGCCAAGATTCGCGTCGAAGTCGGCGTCTACTTACCGAGTAACCCAGACGGTAAGGTTGTCGACATAGACAAGAAGTCGGGACGCCCGCTCCAGAGTCACGCAAAGGTAGAATCTCCGCTATGTCAATGCGTAATAGCGCTAACAGCTTTAACAGGCTCCTTTCATGGCCACGTTCAAAGTGCGCAAGGAAAGGGTGATCGTGCGGACTAATTCCGATAACGTCATCGAAGCCGACGCGCAAGGCAACGAGGAGACTGAGGAATACGACATCTGGCAGCAGGCTATCTTCAAGGTTGGAGACGACTGCCGCCAAGACGTCCTAGCACTCCAGGTCATCGCCATGTTCAAGAACATATTCACCAGCGTCGGCCTGACCCTTTACCTCTTCCCCTATCGCGTCACGGCGACAGCACCTGGCGTACGTTGTTCAAATTTCGATTTGCACTCTTTGCTAACCTGTCTCAGTGCGGCGTAATCGATGTGGTGCCGAACGCCACGTCCCGTGATGAGATGGGACGGGCGAAGGTCAACGACCTGCTGGATTTCTTCGTCGCCAAATACGGTGGTGAAGACACAATCGAGTTCCAGAGGGCACGCCTCAACTTCATCCACTCTATGGCAGCGTACTCTCTGGCGTGCTACATCCTCCAGATCAAAGACCGTCACAACGGCAACATCATGATCGATGGGGAGGGTCACATCGTCCACGTTGGTACGTCTATCGAAGCTTTAATGCACAGTGGACGACGCTGACATTGTCGCCGGTTGGATTAGACTTTGGTTTCCTGTTTGACATAGATGAGTCCCTCTATTCTGTATATGATGCAGCAGATAGCTAACAAATAATCTTGAATATCTACGTCCCGGAGTAAGTCGCTCTGCATTATAACGTAGTTACCTCCGCTGAAGAGTTTGTGTAGGGTGTCAAGTTCGAGCCAAACTCCTTCAAACTCACCCACGAAATGGTCGTTTTGATGGGTGGACGCTATTCGCAAGGGTACCAACTCTTCCAGCAGCTCACTGTCAAGGCGTTCTTGGCGATTCGACCGCACACCGACCAGCTCGTTAGCGCTGTTCAGCTCATGCTCGACACCTGTCTTCCCTCGTTCAAAGGCGAGCCCACGATCAAGCGTTTGAGAGACCGTTTTGCTATGCACCTCAATGAGCGCCAAGCTGCTGACTGGATGATGTCCATCGTGCGCAACGCGCACGAGAACGTGCGGAGTACCGCATACGACGAGTTCCAGCGGGTAGGTACTGAAGTAAATCTGCGAAACTCCCGGCTGACTTAGACTCGTTCGTTCTGTTCTTCAGCTTCAGAATGGTAAGCAAAATGTCTCGTTCGACCAACGTCAGTGTATTAACGCTGTCGGAATGCCCAGGAATCCCGTACAAGTGAACGGTTGGTTTTGTTTTGTTTTCACATACACCTTTGGTGGCTGTCATTCACACTCCATTACGTGAATCCTTTACTATCGATTTTTCTTGAGATGTACCACCGGTACAATTGAGGACGAAGGGAACGAGAAAGTGTACCGTTAGGCGCCCCGCTGTAGCGGGCGCTTCAAGCCTGCATGACACAGCCACTCTGGTCACTCGGCGCCGTAAATCGGCCGAGAACCATGTTTGTGCTGCAGGAAGCTCTGAGGTTCTCATTACCGCAGCATCGCCCGCGGGCCATGCGGCGGGCTTGAAGTTTTCTGATCTTGTTGAAAGATCCTTTACTTTTGTGTACACATCCGTCTTGTTGTGCTCCAACAATATCTACGCTTGGACCTGAGCCACATCGCCATCAAGCCGAAAGGACTTTATAGGATCCCCACCTATCCTCATACTACCACCGCCCTTACATACATCACCTAACCAAACTCTGCGTCACTAACGTACCTTTAAACCATGGAAATCGAGCTAGCCGATGTCTCCTTCGATGCCTCCGTCTGGGACGTCAAACGGGCATTCGGTGCCATACTTCACGGAGATGGTTTCTACAACCCGTCCGACCCCAAGACCCCTCGGGCCGTGTGAGTAATATGGACTAGATTCAAGGGCGTGAAGGATTCTCACTTTGTCTGAATAGCAACTTCAAGGTCACCCTAAACCCCGGAATCGGTGGTGTGCGGAACAATGGGAGCGGCTCTCTCATCCTTCCCAACCGCAAGGTTGGAGACAAGCTCCTGAAACGTGTCTATGAAGAAGGGAAGCCAGTAATTGTCAATGGACGAAGGATGAGACTCTTCCGCGCTAAGAAGATGCCCGGACGTGGTCTAAGGGAAACACTCGAGAAGACACCTTACCTTGAGCCCGACGAGGAGGAGAAACATGAAGAGAAACTCTGCAAACTCGATTTGGGCCTGCATGTCGATAAGGTTCAATTTGGAGTATTCTATCGCCCTCCAGATGCCCCTATGACGAGCCCCCGTATATTCTCCAATGAATACGAAATCAGTCACAGAAACAAGGGGGCCGGTTTGCTGTGGTTCGAATACGACCATAAGCTAATTCGTATCCAAGTAAGTCCATCTGACCTTAGTGGCGTAGTTTAGTCTGAATCGGTGTCATCGCAGGTTGGAGATAGAATGACAGAACAGATTGGGTCTAACATTGCGATCGCATTTTCGAACATTCGCCGACTCGCAGTTGGCATAGACTTCGGGAATCCGTGTACGTATCGGCTACATCGTTTGACTTGTACTTGAGAGCTAATAGTATCGAGCCAGTTGTGTGTTTCGACCTCTTGACCCCACCGATGTTCGAACGCGAAAGATTCAACCGGACACTCACTGGTGATGATTGGAGAGACCAGAGGAAGTTCCGACAGAGGTTGGATAGTCTCACCCCGGCACACGCCGTCGTTGCCCCATACGCGCACCACATGCGGGTCATTATGCACACCGAGAGCGACATACAGACTTTCGTGCGGTTGTGCGAAGTTGCTGAGGTGCAGCGCCCTATTTTCGCCAACGTCGATGCATTCAACAAAGGCTTCTTTTCGCCGAAGCAGCTCCACAAATTTCACATTTGGCTGAAGCAGTTCGACTGGCCCGTTGCCTTCCAGATCGAGGCTCTCCTCCGCGGGGGATTCATGACTACCGAAGACATGCTTGGGTACTTCCGCCCACACCTGGAGAAGCTGTACAAGGACCTCGGATCGAGAGCCGCCGTGGTCCTTCGGACGTTCTGCGAGGCGGTACGCACGAGGAATCCCAAGGACTCCGTGGCGGATTGCTTCCAACGGTCTCTTCCGGACGGCTCAAGGTGTGACAAGTCGGGAAAACTAATAGTGAAGAAGTTTGCAGACGATGATGAAAAGGGGGAGCAAAAGCGGGATATGGGCAAGTTCCAGTGTCATCACGTCACATTCACACCCACGCGAGTCATCCTGGAGGGTCCGTACGTGAGCGTGAGCAACCGCGTTATCCGACAATTCGTCGGGTTCGAAGACCACTTTATTCGCGTTGATTTTCGTGACGAGGATCGGTTGCAGTACCGCTGGACGCGCGAGGTGAGCATTTAGCATCGCACAGTTAGCGAACACCACTGACCTCATATCATGCAACTTCAAGGTGGATGGCACGACACTCCTAGAAGAGCGTATCGGCGGAGTCTTGAAGGAGGGCTTCGAACTAGGCGGACGCCGGTTCGAATTCCTGGCGTATTCATCGTCTGCATTGCGAGAGCATGCGGTGTGGTTCATGAACCCTTTTGAGCACCCCACGCAGGGTACTATAACCTCGCAGCGCATCCGTGACGGGCTTGGAGACTTCTCGAGTGTGATCATGTACCCGTCCAAGTACGCGGCGCGCCTCGCCCAAGCGTTTACCGCAACGGACCCGTCGGTATCCATCACGCGTGATCAGTGGGAGGAGATGGACGATATGGGCGAAGGGGACTACTTGTTTACCGACGGCGTAGGGACAATCTCGAGCGAACTGGGGGAAATGATATGGGAGGCACTCTGCACTGCAAAGGACGCTCTCAGGCGAGTGGTGGTCAAGCCGCACGCGGTACGTGAACTTGCTCGTTAGTGCACCTAATGTTAATCAATTCGTACAGTACCAAATCCGTTTCCTAGGTATGTTCGTAAACCAGAGCTCCTACCCCGCCGTGCTTACAGGACGGCAGGTTACAAGGGAGTTGTTGTCGTTGACCACAGGCTAGAAGGCATCAAGATGCGCCTCCGTCCATCCATGAACAAATTCGAAGCGCTTGACAAGGACGTCGCGCCCATCGAGATCGCCCGTTGGTTTGACAAGCCCGGGACTAGTTACCTCAATAAGTACGTCTACCATGTTTGGCCTACTCGACATCCTTATATCTTTCGTCCCTCCAGGGCGCTCATCATGATCCTCGAAGACCGGGGTGTTGACCAGAAGGTGTTTCTCAAGTTACAAGAACTTGCCGCTGCGAAGACGACGACCGCGTCGGACTCGATCGAAGAGACGGTACAGCTCCTAAAGACACACAACCTCGGCACGAGTTTTGGAATCCCATGGATCCTTCAGGGACTCCGTGCAGCCGGACTTGGAATGGGCCCCGAGCGCGCTCCTGCAGGCGACCTCTCCGGCACGTTCCTCCAGAGCCTGATACTCTTTGCGCAGCATCACGTCTTGCGTGATATCAAGCACGGGGCGCGCATCCCGATTCCGGATAGCTACTTGCTCGTCGGCGTCGCGGATGAAGGCCCTGCATACGAAGCTGAGGGCCTAAAAGACGTGTTCATGCTGGAGAAGGACGAGATCTATGGTAAGTTTTACTGACAGTGCTGAGCACCACCTTACTGATGTCTTGGTTTTAGTTTGTATCCAGAACGACGAGGATGGGGAACCCACATATCTGAAGGGTGTGTTGTGCCTCGCGTCTATGATGGTACAGAAGTACTCACAGACGTGCGGTGCAGGAATTGTATCCATCTCTCGTAGTCCCGTTGTGCATCCAGGCGATGGTGAGCAAGGGCTGTCGCCAAGATTCTAGGTTCGGGTCTAATGTTCGTCCTTAGTCCAACGCGTCAAAGCGATAGGGGAACCACCTGCGGACAAGATATGCTTCTTCCGCGGGCTTAAGAACGTCGTAGTCTTGCCATCAGTTGGTATGCTGACAATTTAGGATGGAGGCGACACTGGTCTAATCCTACGATGTGCAGGGACTCGATCTTTAGCTTCCATGCTAGGTGGAGGTGATCTGGATGGGTACTACAGGTCCATAAGCGTAATGAGCCCTCGTTATTGACACTCAACTCACAGCGATCTCTACTCTATCATCAAGTATAACCCGCTCCTTCCGACGCTGCATCAAGATCCGATGGAGTATAAGGGCGTTGGCACACGAAGGCTCCCAGACGGCAGAGAGAGTACAGTTAACGACATTTGCGATTTCATCGTAGAGTACATTAACTCGGACGTTTTGGTATGTCGTTCTGGTGAGGACCCGAGGGAAACGCTGACACTTAGGCGGTTGCAGGGTCTCTTGTCTGATAGGCATCTGATGATAGCTGGTGAGTAACCTGCTGTCTCACGAAGAATTTAGTTGTGACATGGAACATGTGTAGATCAATCAAAGGTGGGACTAGCACCAGGTGGATGCTGGGAAATCTGCAACTGACGGTGGTATAGGAAGGAACAAGAGACGAATCATGCATTCAACTTGCAAAGCTATGCAGTCAGGCAGTGGACTATCCCAAGAATGGTGTCCCTGTGGATATATTCGACTCACCCCGCCTCCTGATACGAGAGAAACCGGATTGGAAGAAGGTCCGTGAATTATTTTCTGCGATATGACTATAACTAACGAATGCACCATCTCGCCTTCCTCCAGGCCGAAGACAGCGACCCGCGTGACACGGACTATTACTACTCCAGCCGCGCCCTGGGAGTCCTCTTCCGCAGCATCGACCTTAACAATCTCAAGCTGCCCGCCTCCTCGACCCCAGTGCCGAATGGTGGCGTTGTTCTCGCCCCCAAACGCGAACAGCCGCTTTCGGACGTGATCTCCCTCGCGCTTCGCCCACTAATTGAGCGGCAGCTGCACTACTTCTACAACGACGACCGGAATGTTGCGGATATGACGGCACTCTTCCTGCGTTACGAGAAGGAGCTAAGGTACATCTGCGTAACGCACGCGCTCTCGGACGCACCGGACATCCGTCTGCAAGAGGAGGAAGTCGTTGTGGGGACGATTCTGGCGGTGTGCTCGCAGGTGCGATGGCGGCGTGACCGAATGCATCGGATGAAGCTGCATTCGTCCGAGCTTGCACGGGACGTTCAGAGACGACTATTCCAGCCCGTGGACGTACTGCACCCAGAACAGGGTGAGCTGCTCTATGGTTTGTCCCAGGCATGGCTCGCGTGGGACTTCGGGATGCGGAACAGGGGCGTGTTCGGCGCACAGAGCTTCAGTCTCGTCGCACTCAACGTGGTGCTTGACACGCTCAGCAAGCTTGGAGGCCTCGTCATCTAATTACACTTGCGTATTGAAGGCTGTAATATGAGTATTGGTGGTAGAATTGGCAGTATCGGCGTGGCGTCCGGCAGTACGTATGACTCAGATACCTTGAAGAGAACGGGCCATGAAGTTCCTGATGGATTAATTCAACTTCTACTGCGTCCCCCATGAGCAATGCACTATCCTAAGCCTGTCCTGTCTGAGAGGTTTCGGTCGACTCTCTCTTCAATGTCACGGTAGTCTTCGACCCTGCTTCAAGGACCAAGCGCTCGTTGTCGCATTGAACACGTTCACGTGAGAGGCGCGTCGCGGAGTTTGAACGTGTGGGCGCTAAATCCCGGGCACTATGGCTCAGCCACAACAACTCGTTCTTGGCCACTGCACGTACCGTCCTTCCCCCACCCATACCTCCTCCCCCCGCCACTGCCAACACCACTGTACAAGCTTTCACCATCATAGCTACAGCCACATATAGGCGTATATAATGGCTCCGTTGCGCAAACAAAGTGGCCGCTATGCCCGTTCCACAACGCCTTTGGACAGTGGCTTCGCCTCCGTAACACATTCGACAAAGTTGGCAAGTTCTCGAAAGCAGCTCGAAATCGCTTCAGGTTCTTCGCATGTATGCTGCCATGTATTCTACTTATCATAGGTATTTTACGACTGATAGCATCAGCATCCCGTCCGCGAAAACGTCGCGCAACAGGCTGATTCTCGGCCGACGAGCCTATCGCTTGTTCCGAGTCAAGGCCACCGTCCGCCACCCCTTCGACTACGAGAGTTTGAGACGACCGAGACGATTGGTATGCCTATTTCCTTCTGTCGTATTGGCCTGTATTAATGCTATATAGGTTTTGGGGGATGGGGTGCCGTACATGTTGTACGGGTGAAGCGTTCTCCCGCACATCCACTAGATGAACCTAGTGCTTGTTTTGCGTTGAAATGCGTCGCCAAACATGTGATGAGGGGGCTCAATATCGTAGGCCATATTTTCCCACCGCGGTGCACATGCTCACCTGTAGCCACGCAGAACGACCGGAACACGGACGGGACAGAAGCCCTAGACAAGAGGAACGCCGAACGTGCCGTTCTGAGCGCGCTGCCTTGGAACCCCTTCATCGCAGGCCTCGTAGACGCTTACGCCGATGTCAAGAACGTCTACCTCACAGTCGAACTTGGCGCCCATGGCACGCTTCTCGACCTTATACGAGCGGTCCCCCCGCTTAAAGAAAGCGAGATCAGGTTTTACTTCGCAAACATCGTCCTCGCGATCCAGTTCCTTCACACCCACGGGATCTCTCACTGCGACGTTAAGCCCGAAAACCTCGTGCTTGACTCGAGCGGATATTTACTCCTTGCCGACTTCGGGATCGCGCAACCATTACAAGGCACCCACAGATGGGGCCGCATGGGCACTCGGGAGTATATGAGCCCGGAGCTCATCGATGGTGATACACCGATGGATTCCTTGGAGAGGCGACTTGCGGTCGACTGGTGGTCGGCTGCGCTTTGCCTGTTCGAGATGAAAGCGGTAGACCAGGTGCGTCTGCAGGCAAGCTTCCTGGGATTCCCTGCGCATATCTGACCCGGATACTATGATCACGATAGCCTTACGAATGTGTCGGCAGGGATAAACTGGAGAGTGTGCTCCTTCTTGCACCACCCCCCTTGCCAGCGCACATTCCCAGGAGCCCAGAGTTTAAGGACCTTGTCACGAACATGCTCCAGGCGAAATTGGAGAAACGCCTCGGGCGGGAGGACCTTCCCGTTGGAGAGGATGGTGCACATATCAACCTCTACGTCCAGCACCATCCTTTCATGGCACCAGTAGATTGGCGGCGTTTGGAGAATAGGGCTGCGAAGGTATGTGAGCCTGTCCCTTAGCATCGCCACCCGTAGTTTCCCAGCATCACTCACCTCCTCCTGCGTTTCTGCACTGGTAGGCCCCTCGTGTCCCCGGTATCGGCGTAGAGCCCACTAGTCGCCGACACAAGATGCCGTTGGTCGAGCAGGCCAAGGTCCCGGCATTGTCGCTGAAGCGACCTTCTCCCCGTTTTGAATGGTTGGAGATCAAGTCAGAGAAGGAGGAATCACCACGCAAGAAGCGGCGCCTGGGCGGAGAGTTCTCGATGTGTCTCCCACCTCGCGGTACATCGTCCTCATAGGACATTCTCAGGATCGAAGTCGGGCAGTGAGTCGTACCATATGGTGTCGGGTCACCCGCGTTATATCGCTACCTTCGAGTTCTCGTCTCGGCCCGTTTCATCCAGCGCTCATAGCATCCCGCCCCTGGGCAACGCCCTGTACTTGTGTCGTCGTGACTGTATCCTTATTCCTGTTGTGCCTTGAGACCACTACCGGTGTACATATAGTACGCCTGACTCCCTTCGTGTAGACATACTGACGTCCACCCCATCCCGCGATTATTACCGAGTGCGTGTGTCCCCTACGTCCCGCCGTACTGGTACGGCGAATACCTACACCGACCCCATTTACCCACCGCACCGACTCCGACACTTCTTATGCATTGTTTCAACGTACACTCATGACCCAGTCATCTCTCGTCATATGTCGCGCGGCCCGCGTCTCGCGAAGTGCACCCGACAATAAGTAAGCGCGCCAAACAATAACCACGCCTTCGCGGACCCGAATCCGAGCTCTCTCTTACGCACACTTCCCGGCGAGATCGTCTTTCCCGCCAGGCCGCGCCCCGTCTCGGGTTTTTGAAAGGCCTCAAGGCTCGGGACTCACTGGGCTTCAGGCTTTTGTCCCGGGGAACAGTAAGCAGCGGCAAAGGTGCGGACATACTGCTTTTCTGTACTCGCTGTATGGGATCGCGCCTCATCGGGCGGCATCCCCTCCGGACACAAAGTATGTCTCAGAAGTCTACAGGCACACACACTGGCAAGTGAAGTGCTGACGTCGTGCCACAGCGATTAGATGTTCCCCGACTCCGAGGCTCCTATCCGCGTCCTCCGGATCTCGATCTCGATGGCGGCGAGCAACTCGAATCGAATCTGGCCAACGTTAACCCGGCGTGCGGGCTCCCCAGGCTCGGGGAAGAAGATCTGGCCGGTCAACACAATAGCTGTGTGGCGATTTGGTTCGACGGGACCGGGACCGAGAGAGGAGCGGCTGGCCTCGTGGCTGCGCGGAATCCAGCTTGCGCTTCGCTCGGGCGCTGGGGCGGACGCATTTCGGGGAGAGGGTCTTGTGAAGCTCGGACGCGTGGATCTGTAACGCAAGTTCAAGGTGCAGCGCCCGCCCTAGCTCTCAGAGGGGCTCCCTCGCAGATCATGCATGGCTTTAGTTTGTGCCACCGCGCGCGAGACTGTAATCGCGCGTCGGATTTACGGCACTATCTGTCATGCTAACATGAGGTCGTTCGTGAGGTGAAGCTTGCTTCCCTGTTACCGCAAATAAACAGGTCGGAGACGGAGACTCGCCGTCCTTCCAGCTACTATAGGCCTGCCGAAAAACTCGGACACGGTCAACGGTACCGGTCTTACCTGGATGATAGCGGCACAACCGCGCGGCACATCCCCGCAGTGGCACCCGGCCGGCGTGAAGACGACGATCGCAACGAGCTCGACGACGTTTAACCTCTCGGTATGATCATAGTCCCTGCTCGGCCCCGCGCGTCTCGGACAGTCCATCGCGCCCACAGGCCCCGCGTGGCTGCGCGCGCCGTAACGAGCCCCACCCGACGCGCGACGTTCCGCGCAGAACGCGGTGGGGCGGCCGCTAGACCACGAATATCGCTGCTTAGTGCGTCAGCGGGGCGAGGCAGGGGCGGGCGAGATCTCGAGACAAGACGCGGCGGCGCACAATAAGACACGCGATCGGGCGAGCGATCGTCTCGGACATACCGGGACGGCCGCACCTAGCTGCGCACCTGGCAGCTGCAGGCTCGAGCTCGAACATCGATGGTCGGTGGTGGTTTATTTCGATCTTATTTCGATGCTGAACCGGAACCTGTAGGGTGCGCACTCAGGCTGCTGGTGGACTGTCACAGCTAGTGGATCGGCGGGCCTTATTATCGATAGATTGGTAGGCGTGGGGGAGGCGGAGACGCACTAGGTCTGATCACGATCTGGAGCAAGAACAGGTGCGAAGCTCGAGTCTCAAGCCCGGACGCGAGAGGCAGAGATTCACAACGAGTGTTCGTATTGTGCAGCACGGAAGATAGGGTAAGGGATTCTGGGTACGCGGCACCTCCACCTCGACTAGGCGGTCCGCCTCTCCTCGCCAGTCCCCCCCCCCCGCGGTTATCCAGCGTGCTACTAGCGTACAACGGCGCAAGCGTCCGTCTACAGGCTGGGGAAGGTATGCGTATCGGGTTGTCTGCGCCATATTACGGCGCGCGCGGCGGGGCTGCGAGGGCCACGCCCGCGCGGGGGACTATGGTGGGGGCCTCTGGGCGCACAGGTGTACAAGCTCGAGAAGCGGTCGGGGACAAGAAAGTGGGGAGGGGACTAGGGCGTGCCGGCTGCGGCTGGCCTGGGGTACGTGTAAGACGAAGGAATGTCTAGTGAGCGAGTGGGGCAGGCGCGTTATGGAGCGTTATGGTTGTTGAGACAGCGGTGAGAAAGGATCCCTGTGCGTCGGGTTAGCGTCGCTGTCGTCGAAGGGGATGGCGCGTGGGGCGGCGGACTCACGTTCGGTTAGACATACATACAACATGCCCTCCCGTCGATATAGGAATTACAATAACATTAAGAGGTAGAAAGCGAAGGCAGGAGTCGATGGCGAAGCGCGCCGTAGCGCTATTAGTAGGTGGATCATATCCGGGGTTGAGCGTCGATGAGGCATCGATACGAAAGGCGCGTGCGATGCGGTGTGGTGCAAATGTCGGGACTATGGGGGCACTATCACTTGCTGAGGTTCCGGCGTGCCGTCGATGGTCCGGCTTCCGCGGCGCGGTGGCTGATCACAGGGTCCGACGTCGAGTGCCCGAGACGGCGCGTCGTGCGCTGGCGGCCGCGAGGCGGGTCCCGGGCGCGCGCCTTGGCCTTGGCCTTGAGCACGCTGATCCCGTCGTCGTCCTCGTCGTCCGCCATGCACATGCCGTCCTCGTCGGGGTCGGCGAGCGTCGACTCGTCCTCGCCGTCGTCGCTCATGTACGCGTCCGAGTCGCTGTCGTAGTCCGAGTCGTATTCGTGCTCGTAGTCGTCCTCGTCCTCGTCTTCATCCTCGCTCCCACTGTAGTCGCAGAAGGTGTGCGCGCGCCGCCAGTAGCGCCCGAGGAAGAGCTTAATCTCGGGGCCCATCTGCAAGAACTCGACGTTCCGCGCGAGCCCCTCCCAGCTCAGCTCGCCTGTGTCGAGCGCCTCCTCCATGAAGGAGGTCGACCCGAAGTAGATGTAGTGGACGAGGTGGTGGAAGGAAGCTGGGTCGGGGATGGGAAGGTGGACGACGGGGTGGGTACACGTCGACGAGGGGAGGATGCAAGGGAGACGGAGAGATGAGACTGAGGACTGACGCGAGAGGGCGGGGGAGGGCGCAGACGATGGCGAGCCGGGACGCGAGTTGGGCGCTTCGACTGCGAGGTCGAACGCCGACGCTCCGCTGAGCAGACCACGGAAGAGGGAAGAGTGGGCACACAGGTAGTCCATGTGCAGCTACGCTACCCGTCAGCTTGCATACATGCGCGATGAGTGGAGGGACCGACCTTCATTATCATCCGCCGTGGACGTACGGTCTTCCGAGCCGAGGGAGGCGCCGCCGACGCGGTACCCTCCTCGAGCCCAAACGATTCTGAGCTCATTGTGGAGTTGAGGCCCATCCTACGGAACGCCTCGAGGTCCACGGAGGGCCCAGCGGCCTTGGAAGCCATGTCCGAATCCAGAGAGACGACTACGGTGCAGAATGGTTCGATGAGCGCCGGAACGCGCGCGGGCCGTCGGGTGCGGGTTCAGAACACTCACCGATAGTGCAGTCAGAGGTCTCGGGCCTGCTCCAGTAGTGTGTCGCGAGGCGGCGGAGCTGGTCGATGATGTACTCGAGGGGGACACCGGCGAGCGCGGGGGGCGGGAACGGTCTCGGGACGAAGGGGAGGGGGTGCATTGCACGGCGGGGCGCCAAAGAGGGATAGGGGGAGGACAAGGCACCAGAGCGTGAGGACCGGGCAAGCGGGGGAGCGGACGCAGAAGCGGTAAGGCTTATAGGTGCGTGCGCGTGGCTGGGGGAGGGTGTGTTATTGTCTGCCAGAGACATGTTTGGGGGGAGGAGGGACTGTAATGTATGTCGGAGGCGGATGAGCGGGTAGGGGGAGCACCGCCTGATTTAGCAGCCTCGAGCCGGGGGTGAGGCGGACTAGACGGGAAGGATCTCCTAAGATCGCGCGCAATTGTTTTCGACTCGGGACTTGGCCCAAGGATCAAAGAATGAAAACGGAAGGTGGGTCCTCCGGGCCAAGAAAGAAAGCAGCAGGAGAGAGATTCAGAACGAAGGGTGCCCGCGGCGCAGACGGGCGTAAGAAAGCTTGAAGCGGAATACGAGCCCGGTCTGATTTATAGCGCACTCCCCGGCGGAGACGGTGATGAGCCTCCCTCGCAACAGATCCCCCGTCCACAAGAACGTCGGCCACGGTCCACCACTTCCAGTCGGAGCCTCGATCTGCCCGGGCGTCCGCCCACCCACTTTGGCGCGCCGCCCGAATGCCAGCTCCGTCGCGGTCGCCATCGCTAACGTTGCCTGGCTTCCCGCCCTCTTATTGTCTTCGCCTTCCTGTTTGAGAGCCTCGTGCCCGTCGCGTGTCGCGCCCTTCGTCCCGTCTTGATGAGCTCCCTGTCCATTCCTCGCATCCTCTGTTCATCATGATCGTCCCCTGACGAGGCCTGACGCTGCACACCGCCCACGTACAACAACAACACCTTCCGCTCCCCTCTGTCAGCTCCCGAGCGAGCTCAGCCAATGTGCCAGGACGCGGCAGCGCAGTCATGCGGCTCCGCGCCGTCCAGCCTCCCGCTATTACTTGGTCTCCTGTCCCTGTATGTACCGCGTGCGCCATCGGAATCTCGATCCAAGATAGGACCCATCTCGCTCCAACAGATGGATCTGCGCGAGCCTCCACGATCGGATACTCCTGATTGCGCCCCGGGTGGTCAATAGCCTCGTGTGTTTAATATTTCCTCTTGTTCATTTCGCTTGAATCTTCCATCCCACCTAATCTGGTGGCGGCGAAAGGGGTCATGCTGTCAAATGAGCTTTTTGACTCGTTACATACGACACAATCCGGGCGGCGCCCGTGTGGGTGCTTGCATCAGAGTCATCCCGGTCTTGAGAACGCTGCGACTAGTTTAGTAAGTAGCTGTAACAGAATAACAGAATTCGATCCCCCCTGGTCGCGTACATATCCCTTCGTCACAGGATTGCGGACTGCGCGGATTGTTAAGCGGGCTATACGGTTCAAACAGCGAGGAGAATTTCTTTGAGAAGCAGGCGGGATTGTCACGTAACATCGTCCACAGCCGGCTTCGAGGCCTGGGAAGCTACATGGACCGATCTGTCCCGTCGTTTGTTACCCTTCACGAGGGCAATCTCGCGCTAGTTGGTACAAGAAGCTCGGGTTGATCCGACCTCTAGACAATGTAGAGCGTGACCCGGCAACGACAATGCAACTCGTGCAAAAGGCAGGAGTTGTGGCTTCGTCGCTAGCGACGAGAAGCAGGCTTAAGAACGTCGAGGGAATGCGAGTCAGTGTCGACAGCCGCCGGATATTGCGTGAATCTCCGCGACACAGCCAACGCACTGTCCCCGGAAACACTTCTGTGAGGCTTCAGAGCTGATTCAGCTGTAGTTGACCACGCCCCAAAATATTGGTGGGAGGCCATCTGCCTGCATAGGCTCCATCCGACCGATCTTCTCCTCCCGACAGCGACAAAGGCAGTCCTTGTGGTACGCGCACTGCATCCCGAGCATAACCCAGCGGCCCAAGACGGCACCCCCAAGAGGGAGCGACGTGCTGTAACAGCCTTTCATGATCATCATTCTTCTCCCGGTGGGGCTCGCGATGTCTGAAGCTTGATCCCCCTCGCGCGTCGTCCGCGCAATCCAGGCCCAAATAGCCAACGACGCCCACGCCCACGCACCCGCACCGGAGGAGCTTCCCACGGATCTCACCTGTTGCCCTCGGCGGTGCCCACCCGCACGCGAAGACAATAAAGCCCAACCTTCGCGGCAGCTGCCGTCGCTGGGCCGTGACGTTGACGGCGACAGAACGTCCGCAGCGCCGCGCGCCGTGGACGCTCGGGTCACCGTTCGACCACACAAGGCGGCATTCCAGCACTAAGCAGGTTAAGGGGACTCGCCTTTCAGAAGCAGACGGGCGGCTTGTGTGGTTTGACGGGAGACGGCGCAGCGGGGGCGTGGGTGGTTGCCGGCCGCTCTACGACCCCGTCCGTCCGCGTATGGAAGGTAGGATGGCGCGGCGAGGCGGGGTGCGTGCGCGTTCTGCCAGCGAGCACCTGCTAAACGGCGACAAGGCCATGAGGAATCCGAGTATCCGCGCGCTCGTTGTGGTTTTTTTCTTTTCTGACAGCCCGGTAGGAGAGCGGGCCTTTCTTGTCGAATCGCGGCGCGTAGATGCGCGTGGCGCATGACGTACGTATACGCTACGCACGTCCGCGCGAGTCATGGTGTAGTTGTATTCTGACAAGGGGACTCATATTGAGCGGCGATTGCGAGATAGGCGGGTTGTGAAGGGTGGTCGAGACCGGGTTTCTGAGGATGAGTACTCACCGACTTCCCAAGGTGCCGTTTATTACGGTTGACAGTACAAAGGAAGGCTCGAGATACCTTTTATACAAAAGGCCCGTATACCGAGTACGTTGAAAGATGGTAGGCGAGAGGCAGACGATAAGATGAGGTCGAAGGTCCAGTGCCTCAATGTTCTCAGCAGTGGGACCAGAGGCAGTCACAGCATCCAAGTGCCCTTGCCAAATGACCCGCAAAGGGATTCGATAGAATCTACGCGTATTGCTTCGCAGTCGGCACGAATCTTTGTAGTAAATGCGTATTACCCTGCGCCGTATCGATCAGAAATGGTCGGGACCCAGTGAGAAACCGACTCGCCGTACTCGGTAGATCTGAGACTGAAGAGGAAGAGGCCAAAAAGCCATCCCTCTTATAAGCGCCCGTCGAACGCGTTCGCCACGGTGGTGAATCGTGATCGCGTTCTGCGAAAGAGCGCTTGGGCGGCTCGAGCTTCGAGTCGTCGCACCCTCACTCGACCCGCCTTTGCGCTTGCTCATGTGAAGCCCCAGCGTCCAGGATGTCTAGTGCGCTATCTAGCAGCTCTATCTTCGACGCCAACCCGTACGAGGGCCACCCCAACCTGTCCGAGTTAGAGGCGGAGGTGCTGTGGCAATACGCGAAGCTATCCCAGAACATCAAAGAGGTCGGGACTCCGTCCACTAGTTCTGCCTTGGAGGAGTAATTGAAAGATTATATGCAGCTGGTTGCGGAGACGCGACGCGTAAGCGAGGCCCCCGACGAAAGCTTGTTGAAGCAGCTGCGAGCATTGGAGGTGAAAATGGGTTTGGTCTTAACCCTGGTGCGTGCCCTCCCGCAATGGTTAACACTAAAGCATCTAACGATCTGCCATTCGCATGATACATCGTCAGTTCAAAGCATCCGTGTGGGCTGTCATCAACGAACAGCCTTTGGCAGACGTCTCCACCGCATACGCAGATACCACCGCAGATGATACCATCCGACACTGACGCAGCCCGAACTCTCCGCTTGTATTTCTCCACTTCCGTATTCTATGCTACATCATGTATCGATATATTCACCGCGTTCACCGCACCGAGAGCTTGCCGAGCTTTCCCGCGAGCCCCGTTGCACCGATCGGCGTGACCGCGTTCACGTCCCACACGACGAGCTTCCCATCGACACCGGACGTGCTCACACGCGTAATATTGCCTGGCACGCCGTCGTACGGGCGCACGCTCGTGATCGTGTTCTGGTGCACGGTGAACAGCTCGGACTCGCCCGACGACGCGGCGGTCGGCGAGCCGGGCACGTTCGAGATGCCGCGCTCCGCCGCGTTGCGGAACGTGTTGAATGCGGCGCTGTTGAGCCGGCCGACGGGCGAGGCACCCCCAAGCCCGCCACGCCCGCCGCCCGAGGACTTGTTCGACTGCGGGTCGTCGAGGCTCCCGACGAGCTCCCACCCGCCCGCGTTGCCGCCGAATACGAGCGGCTGGCAGTCGTGCCCGGCTGCAATGATGGAGTCCTCTGTGGTCCAGGTAAGGGTGACCAGCGGGAGGATCGACAGCTTGATGGTGAATGAAGCGGGGCCACCGGGGTAAACCACCGTAACGGCGCTGTCGTGACCTGCGCGCATGCGATTAGATGATCAGACGAGATCGTACGAGGCTACGACGTGTGCACGCACTAGCAAAAGCGAGTACATCGCCCGAAGGTGAGAAGGCTACGTCGTGTACCCAACCACCCGCAGGGCTGGCATATTCTCCGCAGATCGTGTTGAAGGGAAGCTTCTCGCCCCAGACGGTAGGGGCGGGCCTAATCAAGTCATGATCGGCGAGCTGCTTTCATAGAATGTGGGACCGACGAACCTCTTGTCCACGTCTTTGATATAGGCGGAGAAAACGCGGGCCTTCATGTCCGCGCTACCTGCGGCGAGAAGGACGTTGTTGGGGTGCCAGTCGATGGACAGGACCGTGGACCGGATGGGCTTCTTGAGCAGACGCGAGACCCACCAGTCGCCCTCAGGGTCGAACGAGCAGATGGCGATCGCACTGGCCATCGGTGAGCATCTGCGTACATTCTGGTGTGCGGGGGGTACGCACCGAGCACCGCTCGCGACGGCGAACTTGTCTTCGTTCGGGCTCCAGCGGACGTAGGTCGCCGCGCGGTTGATCCTCAGCAGCACGAGTGTGGGCCTCCAGGTCATATGCCCGGTCTGCGGTTCGGGGGCCTGTTGCCAGACATAGGCGTTTCTGTCCTGGGCGGACGTGACGATGCGGTTGGAACGCGGGGCCCAGTCGATGGAGGTGACTTGTTTGTCATGCTACGACCCATGCGAGAGGTCAATCTTGCGCCGCAGCGCATGAGTATGGGGTGTACGAACGTACCTCGGCCAAGGTATCGATGTGTTTCCAGTCGTTCCCCTCGCGCGCATAGATCAAAACTTCATTGGAGTTCAGGCTAACAGCAACCTCTGCACGGTGTATGGGCCACACGATCGAGGCATTACAAGGAAAGGGGTCTGCGTACGGGTGCGGTCTGCGTTAAAGGCATGACAAGTAACCGGGGTCTGGCTAAGGGAGAACGCTTCAGGCGGCGCCATTGGGGTCTTCGCACTAGGGGATTTGGATAAATTGTGCAGAGGACTCTGGACAGTCTACTCTGCTGAAGTTGGGTGCGACGATGTACGACGATGGTCCGGGTATGTGTATAACTTGGGTCGACTCCCGAGGCCGCAGTTGAAGCGCTAGACACCATAGACGCCAGTGCTTCGCGCCGCTTCGCCGCAGCGCCGGCGTCTCCGACGAGCCTCAGTGCATGGAGGCCATGGCCAGATCTGCCCAACGTCGTATAACTCGTATTTCTCTCCTGCTCAACAGCAACCATTTTGCGCAACACTGAGCGTCGGTCTTCGTTATCGTTTGACCGGTCAGACTCAAACACCCGCACCGTGTTATGCCGTCATGCACTTGTGGTTTCAACAGGATCGTAAGGGCCTGCATTAAATTTCAGGTGCGTCTCGCGGTCGCGTTGCGGCGCAGCCTTTACATTCATCATATAGGTACTTATGCGCAGTTCGTTTTATAAAGCATAGGCCTCAGACTTCGATACTCATTGAAAGGATCCTAGGAGAGATGCGGCCAGAGAAAACGTCACTGCTGACTGAACTTCGTATCGTTCACTCGACTCTAAAGTCCCACCTGGCTTGTTCAGGTTTCAAACCCCGCTGTGGCGCGCCGCCCCGGCCGTCACCCGCCGGCGCCTCGTAAACACAGCCAGGCAAACGAGAGCCCTCGGGGAGTAGAGATGTAGTGAGTTTGCATCTCTCCGAAAAGTTTGAGAATCTTCAGCTCTCATTTCTGCACGTGACATTATTTTACTGCTCCCAGGTATTGCGCGACAAGTTTCGTTAGCTATTTAGCGCGCGCGCGCGAGGTCCGCGCGAGGGCTCGCGAGGGGAGCGCCGGGCTCGCGAGGGGGTGCGCGAGCTGTTCTGCAGGCGCCGGCGGGTGGCTGTGTTTACGAGGCGCCGGCGGGTGACGGCCGGGGCGGCGCGCCACAGCGGGGTTTGAAACCTGAACAAGCCAGGTGGGACTTTAGAGTCGAGTGTATCGTTCTGATCGCTGCCTGGAGTCATGTTTCTCTAGAGCTGGGAGTCGTCTGACAGACACTGACTCGAGACGCACCGCTCGACGCAGTGCCTTCGTGAAGTACAAATAGTTCGAGCAGAACTATCATTTCTGCAGCGTCGAAATGGATGACCTCCGCTGTGTTCGTTTTACCGACTCGACATCCGCGTTACAAGCTCTTGATCGTTACGACGAGGGATTCATGAACTTTGGCGTTGGTACCCTATACGATATCCTCCGGGTGCAGGACGCGACCCCGGAAGAGGCAGCCCTTGAACCCGCATTGATTTTTGGTCTGTACTCCGGAGACGATCTCTGGTATGTGCCCCTTATGTCCATACGTCTGTTGCCGCCGCTGACTCTTAATTGGTCAGTCTCTTCCTCATCCGCAGTCCTAGCCACTCTACGTGGCACCTAGTATACCCGCAGGATGCGGAGCATCTCATGTCCTCTCACTTTTTCGACGTAGCCGGGAATATCCTGGCTCGTGCCCTCTTCGCTATGGCGGGCCCCGAAATCGTGACGGCTGTCTGGGGACGCAGAGAGGCAATCGACGCGTTCCTTACGGTCTGGCTATCTCTTTCCTCCGCGCAAGGCGTACACCTCCGTTTACTAGATCCCACCATGGTCTCCCGGGCTAGTTATGCCACACGCGACACGGTTGCCCCCCTCCCTACCACATTCCCCAGTATTGACATCGCCCAGGCAACCGATAGCGACTTTGATGAGCTCTTCCCCCAGTGGCTCGATTTCACTACGTATGCGGCCGGGACGCGCGCTCTGGACGTAGAAGAGGCACATATCCGCGGTACGCTTGCGTCAGGTATGGCATGGACCTGTCGTTCGGACGGCGCGCTCGCGGGGTTTATCGTCAGTGGCAGGGCTACCCGGCGTACTATCACCATTCGAAACGTCTACGTCTCCCCGGAGCACCGTCGCAAGGGCATCGCGGAGGCTATGGTGAGGGCGATGTCTCGCCACTACCTTGGGGTGCAGCCGGTTGGGTATGGCGTCTCCATAGATCCGCCAGCCGTTGGCGTGAAGGAGGTCGTCTGCATCAATGTCATAGATCCTTCGGCAGAGAGGATTTACAGACGTGCCGGTTTCCTGTTTCCCGAATATGAGCCAGACGGGTCGCCATTTGGAGGCTATGATCCCATGACGGGGAAGAAGGGCTGGTTCCACTCTGCCTTACGCAAGGTGCAAGCAGAGGACTTGGCTTCTTCGCGCTAGATGAGTGGCTGGACTGTAAGTGAGCACTGCCCAGCTTCCCTACCACCGGCAGTTTACAGACTGATCTTGGAATAGGGGTTCATCGTCAGGGCTTTCTTCGTGTTACTGGTATGTCCAGTATGTGGCATGATTAACGGAGGCTGTATAGTCGATACATGGGTGTATCTGGGGCGTAACATTCATCTTTGATCATACGCATACAATGTGTCTTGGAACCATGATGGAACCGCCGGTCGTGTCTGTAATTAAGCTCCTGCGATGTTTTCGTGCCCCCGAAGACTAACTTACAGTGGCGGCACGGCCGTCGATACATGATGGTAACCTTTTCAGTCTGAGTTCTGCTCCCAGGACGGTCCTTATGCGCTGATTCTTAGAAGAGCAAACTCGAGAAATCTCGAGTGCAATTATCAATATTAGTAGCAGACACGGGCGAGGAGCATTCCTTTCATTGTTGCGAACAAATCCTTCAGCCGAAGATCGCGAAGGCGGCGTAAAGTCCGTCAACGCTGTCGGTGGCAGTTTGTTGGCGCGGCTGCGGGGTTGTTCGGGAGTGGGAAGGACGATCACATTCGTCACCGAGTGACGGCATAAGGATAAGCCATGCTAGTGTTGATTGTAATGGGGCTAAGGGTAGATAAGCCCCGAGTAAGCGTCGGAATAAGTCCCCGAACTTATGCCCCATCAATTTCGTGATTGGTCAGGCAACGGCGACGGACGTAGTGACAAACCCAAGCTGGGGTACTCCCGTTCGTTGTTTTCCCTCCCGACCTCCTTCTCCCTCCCCTTGACATTCCGGACGTCGTCGAGGCCTTGTGCTCTCGTCGCCCCGCACGACCCCCGCCATGGCGCCGCCGCAGCCGTCCAACGCGGCCTCTACCTCGGTGCAAGTCGGTGAGTGACGGACGAGCGTCCCCACCGCCCACGGCAGGCGATTCATATTCCATTGCAGCCCTCCGCATCCGCCCAACGACCTCTCAAGACCTTACTTCCATTCCCTCTCGCTTTCAGCGTAATGTCATCTCTGCCGTCTCGAATACCACCGTCAGCGTGGATGCCACTCCTTCCTCCGGCGCCGGTGCACCTGCTGCGCCCGCCTCCTCAGCCAACAACGCCAAAAAGCAGATGTTCACCTTCGACCAGGTCCACCCTCCAGTCACTACCCAGTATGAGATGTTTGTCTCCACCGCCCAGCCCCTCATCTCGCGCTTCGTGGAGGGCTTCAACTGTACTATCCTCGCGTATGGCCAGACGAGCAGTGGCAAGACGTTCACCATGACCGGTATCGACCTCGATGCAGACCCCTCGGACCCTAACAACGGCATGGGTATCATTCCCAGGGCTGTATCCACCATCTTTGCGCGCTGCAGAGATGTGAAGGAAGAACGCGGCGCGGCTTGGAACTATAGCATCAAGGGCTCGTATATTGAAATCTATAATGAAGACTTAATCGACCTACTAGCGGACACCGGTGGCAAGCGGGATGTGCAGATTCGTGAGGATAAACAGGGACATATTATCTGGGAGGGCCTCCGTGAGGTTAATGTCAAGTCGTCGCACGAAGTCATGAAGTGAGTGCTTGTACTTGGATGTGAATTGCCCTCCCCGCAACCCATTCCCTGCGACCTACCCCTCTTAGAAGCACTTTCCACGACCATTACTTTCATGGGAGATACTGACTAGTGTATCGCTCTGCGCAGCTTGATTCGCCAGGGCGCCTCCATCCGGCGTACGAACGAGACGGACATGAACGCCCAATCCTCCCGCTCACATGCAATCTTCTCGTTGACGCTGACGCAGAAGAAGTTTACTGGGAGCGGCGCCCCTCCGCGGTCCTCTTCGCCGCTTCCCCCTGGTGGGAGGTCCCCTTCACGTCTTGCGCGCCCTGGCTCCGTGATCGGCCCTGCCGGTGGCAGTAGAGTATCGTCACCTACCTTCGGCCGCCCGGCCACCCCTAGCTTCCAGTCCGCTATAGCAACGCGGGGCGGGCGCCCAGCTAGTTCGCTGGGCTTCCTTTCCCCCGACATGGGCAGGAATGGCTCGAAGGACAATGGCGACGCTTCTGGAGGAGAGTGGACTACAGTAGTTTCGAAGTTCCACTTCGTTGATTTGGCCGGCTCAGAGCGGGTACGTTCTACTTTCGGTCGCAATAGTACAATTTCTGATCGCGGCTACAGCTCAAACGCACTGCGGCCGCTGGCGAACGTATCAAGGAAGGTATCTCCATCAACAGTGGTCTTCTGGCGTTGGGGAACGTCATCTCCGCACTGGGTGATCCCGCTCGCGCAAAGTCGCACACTGCATCGTACATCCCGTACCGCGACTCCAAGCTCACCCGCCTCCTCCAAGACTCCCTGGGTGGCAACGCTCACACACTCATGATCGCCTGTGTCAGTCCCGCAGAGTGGAACGCGAACGAGACCGTCAACACTCTGAAGTACGCTAACCGTGCGCGGAACATCAAGAACCGTGCCGTGGTAAACGAGAAGGAGGAGGGCTGGGATGATGTCGAGTGGCTTCAGGGCATGGTGACTCGTCTGAGGAAAGAACTGAAGACCATCAAGGAGGGTGGAGGCGCGACCTCATCGACCACTTCCAGCTCCTCTGAGGCTTCTGAGGTCGCTCCGAAGCGCGTTCTCGCACAGATGACTGAGCTGCAAAACAACTACGAGGACCTTCGTGAGAAGTACGTCGAGCGCACGGCGGAGCTCACACGCCTCCGTAACGAGCTCGCGGAAAAGCAGCGTAACTCTGGTGGGCGCCTTGGCGGCACGGCCAAGTACGAGGAGATTGTTGGACCTGTCATCGAAGAATACGAGAAGACGATCAGCGCCATGGAGGCCGAGCTCAAGCTCAATCGTGCCGCTTTGAGGCATACGAACGACCTTTACGACGAGAAAGAGACGGAGTATAACACTCTGATGGACCGCCACACGACCACGGAGTTGTACGTTGAGGAGTTGAAGGCCCGTGTTGCCAAGTTGGTCGAGCGCGAGGCTTCTACGGAGGTATGCCGATGGTTTTGGTTGTCCACGTAATGCATGCTGAATGCTTCTATTTAGGCCTACGTCCATGACCTCGAGGAGAAGGTTCGGCAATACGACGAATCGCAGGTGTCTTCGAGCGGTTCTATCACCGACCTCAAGCGGGAGCTGTCACGTTATAAGGACACGGAGACGCACTCTTCCGCTTACATCGCCGAACTTGAAGCACGTCTCGCCAAGTCTGACGAGTCTGTCCTTTCCTTGCGCCACACCGTTGAGAGTTTGGAGCGCGAGTGCGACAAACGACGGGAGCAGGTAGAAGCCCTCGAGTCTCGTTTAGACAGCCTGAAGCGCGACGGCGACAGCTGGCGGTCGGACCTGGAGGAGCGAGAGGCCAAGGTACGGGAGCTAGAGCAGAAGATGCAGGAGTGGGAGGCGAAGCGGCTGGCCGCGAACGAGGAGCGCGAACGTTTGGGCGACCTTGTCAACGAGGTTGCGAAGGCGAAGCAGGAGCTTGAGGGCATCTCTCCCGCGAAGCTCAATGGTTCTACGACCAACGGTGCCAATTCGGAAGTCTCCTCAATCCACGAGCCAGACAATTCTATAGAGACCCAACTCGTTGCCCTGCAACAAACGCATACAGCCACGCTCGCTGATCTATCCGCAGTCACCGCGAAGTATCGAGATGCTCTCCGCGAGATCGCGGACCTTGCTGCCCAATTGCAGGAGGCAAAGGTCAATGCGCCGGTGCCACCCGCGGAGTCTCCTGAGCGCACGGGCGAGCTCTCCCCGAAACGTAGGATGAACAGGGGAATGTCGAAAGACGGGCAGGAGCTCGTGCAAAACGGGACGAGCAGGCGCCTGTTCTACCGGAATGCGGCGTCGTCTGAGTCCCTTCACTCCAGGTTGGTTGCCCCTTCGCGTATGAACGTTCAAGCTAATGACACTGCAGTCAGATCGCTTTCTCAATCTGTATCGCTCTCGCAGGAGCTATCCTCGGCCAGATCGCGCAAAGCCTCTACGTCCAGTCACGGGACAAGTAGCTCCGTTTCGCACTCACCCGCCCACTCACGCCCCAACCTCTCCATATCTCTCCCATCGGTGGCGGTCTCGCCCACGGAAAGATCTGTCGCTAGTCTCGAAGAGGAAATTATGCGTCTGCAGGACGTCCTAAAGGAACGAGAGGCGGAGATTTCGGTCCTTGAGACATCGCTGAAAGAAAAGAATGAGACGAACGGAGCGCCTTCGACCCTCGCCGCTGAACTGAGCCGTTCCTCACCTGAGGGCAACGGCAACGACCTCGTGCACCTTTCCCCTAAGACAATCGACCATTTCACTGAGATCCGGAAGAGCCTCGACCTTCACCATTCCAACCAGTACACCGTGTCCGATGTCGACGAGTCCCTAGTAAGACTCAACGAGCTCATGCGGTGCGTACATGTTTCAAACGATATACGACGTCTCGGGCGCTAAGACGATGCTTTAGATCTATGGCTCAGAAGGAGTCGCAACACAAGGAAGCCGTAGACGGTCTCACAAACCAGCTCAATCAGGTCCGCAAACAGCACGACGAGCTACAGGTGCTTTCTCGCGACCAGGTACGCACTATCCTCGCTAAATCATACTGGCGCGCGCCAGCTCATCAATGCAACTAGACTATCAACATGAGTATGGAACTTGAGGCGCTCCGCAAGAAGCATGAGGAAGACCTTGCCAACCATGCTCAGGATCTAAAGGAGCTTGAGAGCTTCCAGGCGCGTGAGAGCGAGCTAACCAAGTCTCTCGAAGAAGCCCGGCTGCGCGAAACAGAGGTCCAATCCGCTCTTGATGATCTCAAGGCGCGCGAGGCCGATTTATTGGCGTCCCTCCAACAAGCGGAACAGTCTCATGCTTCGGAGATCCAGCAGCTCAAGGCGGCTCATGAGGATGCCATTCGTGCTAAGGAGGCCGAGTTGCAGGGCTTGATCACTCAGCTCAAGGAAGAGCACGAGGCTTCCCTCGGACAACTTCGCACGCAGGTCGCCGAGTCTTCTGCCGCGCTCGAGACCGCGCGGCGCGAACATGAAGATGCCTTCGGAAAACTGAAAGCAGAGCATGAAGAGGAGTTGCGCCGACGCCTTGACGAGGCGAACGAAGTACTCCAGCGAGCGCATGCAGACCATGAAGGCACAGTGTCGAAGGCTTCTTCCGAGCACCAGGCATCCCTCGAAGCCCTCAAGGCCGAGCATGCCTCCACTCTGTCCTCTCTCGAGTCAACTCACCAAGAGACGTTGCAGCAACGGGTCAAGGAGGCGACCGACGCTCTCGAGAAAGCCCAAGCCGAACATGCTGAGGCGCTAGCCAAGGTTATCTCCGAGCACCAGGCCACGATCAAGTCCATTGAGGAACAGCATGCCGCCAACCTCTCGCGCACGGAGGAGGAATACTACGAGGCTCTCACTAAGCTCCGTCGGGACCACGCTCAAGCTCTCGAAAAGCAGGCGGCTGAAGCCGCCACCGCTCTGGAGAGGCTAAAGGACGAGCACGCGCGGGAACTACGCATGACGGAGATCGCTCGTGAGGGCTCGCTCTCGGAGTCGCAATCTTCTCGCGATGTTGCCCTGAAAGAGCTTCAGGAGGAGCACGCAGCCGCCGTGAAGAGCAAGGAGCAGCAGTTCACTGACGACTTGCAGCGGTTGAAGGACGACCATGCCCAGGCGCTTTCTGCGAAGCTCGATCAACACCGCGAGTCCCTGCAGCGGCTGAAGTCGGACCACACTGCGACCCTCACTCAGAAGGAGATCGAGTTCAGCGACCAAGTTGAGCGTCTCCAGGCAGAGCACTCCCGCGCACTTTCCGACAAGGAGAAGGCGCACCAGTCGGGACTCCAGACCCTCGCGCAAGAACATTCCGAGGCCATTGCTAAGCTCCAAGAGGAGTCTACACGGCAGATCGCCGAACTGACTGCGGCTCTGGAGGCGAGCAAGACCGCTTGCGCCGCTTCCAAGGACAATCTGCGGGAGGAGCTGGAGAGGACAGTGGAGGCGCTCAAGAAGGACCATGCCACTGCTCTCGCTGAATCAGAACGCGTCCACGCGGAAGAGGTCGAGCGACTTGTCGCGTCTCACCGCTCCTCCCTTTCTTCTTCCGAGAGTGGCCTGGAGGAACAACGGGCTTCTCTGGTCAAGGAACATACCGAGGAGATTGTCCGCCTCAAGGCCGAGCATCAGAGTGCCCTTGCTGAAGCCCAGGCCTCCCTCGTTGCGGCCCAGGAGCAGCATCGCTCAGAGCTTGAGGACTCGAGGTCACAAGCCGAACAGCTGCATGCTTCCGAGAAGGCTCAGTTCGAGGTCACGCTTGCCGAAGTGGAGAAGACTCATTCCGAGGAACGTGAGACCCTGCTGAAGAACCACAACCTTCTTCTAGAGGACGTCAGGAAGAAGCACGCGGAGGAGCTAGAGAAATTGTCGAAGGAGCACAACTTACTTCTCGATGAGCTCGACACTCACAAGGCTGCGTCGGACGAGTACGCAATCGCTCGCGAGGAGGCCCGCCAGGCGCACGAGGCTGCTTTGCTCGAAAAGTCACAGGCACTCGACAGCGCTCGGGAAGAGCTTTCCAGCGTTCATACCGAACGCGACGCGCTCGCTTCCGAAGTGGAGAAGCTGCGCGCGGAGTTACAGCGCACCCGCGACGAGACGTCCGCGCTCGTCAAGGAGGCGTCCAAGCGGCAGTCGCTCGTCGACGAGCTCGAGCACCATCGGTCCGTCATTGCCGACATGCAAGAGAACCTCCAGCGGACGAAGGACGAGCTGGACAGCCTGATGGCCGAGAAGAACCGCCAAGACGCGCACCTGCGCGACCTGCAGAACCAGCTTGGCTCGCCGACGCCTGGCGCGCGTCCCCCTATTGACCGCGGTGTCTCGTACACGCGCGCGACCGGCATGTCGCCCAGCAAGCTTCCGCCACCGACCCCACCGCCGACGGTCCCTATCCCGCCGGCACCGCGCGGCTTCCACGAGCATGGAGGGTCGTCATCATCGACGGCCATCTCGTCGCGCAGCGTAAGCATGATCGACTCGGAGTCGCCGTCGACGCCCGCCACGTCCGTCGCGCACTCGCTGGCGAACGGGCTCCCATCACCACTTTCGGCAGGGCCGGATCCCAAGGTTGCCGCGCAGCTGCAACAGCAATCGAAGCAGCTTGAGGAGCAGGAAGCCATGATCAAGACGCTCAACAAGCAGCTGACCCACTGTGAGAGCGACCTGCAGGCTCACATGGACATGGTCGCCACGCTGGAGGCGTCGCTTGGGGACTCGGAGAAAAATCGTAAGCCTCGCATCTGTCTCGCGTACGTTAATCTGCGGCTCGCTGACGCGCGCGTCTTCCCCTCCCTTCTCTTCCCCCCGCCCCGCCGCCGGCGACTTGCGGCGTTCCCACAGTCCGGAAGGCGCGCATGCAGGCGACGGAGCTCGCACGTGAGCGGGACACGCTCAGCGGCCAGATCCACACCCTGCGCCAAGAGCTGTTGGAGGCCAAGGCCGAGGTCGTGAACGTGCGCCGGTCCATCGTGGAGGAGAAGCAGTCGCTCGAGAGCCGGCTGGACGAGGAGCGGCGCGCCAAGGAGCGCGCGCGGGCCCAGCTCGACAGCCGGATGGAAGAGCTCCAGCGGCGCAAGTCCAAATTTGCGTGCCTGTGAGCCGCCGCGCGTCCGCGACTGCGACCGCGAGCTCGAGCACAACAGCAACCGCACTCGCAATATCGCAACCGCCTCCGAGGCCCGCGCGTGCCGGCTTCTTCTCCGTCTCCGTCCTCGTCGTCGTCGCCTGTTTTGTCATTCGTCATTCGTTTCGCGGATTGGATTGGATTGGATTGGACCCCGGATCTCTCCCGCGCTGTGCGGTGTGCGCAGTGCACCGCACCGCACCGTACCGCCCGCGCCTTGCTCACGTCGCCCCATGGGCAGCCCCTTCCCGCCCGCCGTCCGCTGTCCGTTGTCATTCGGTCAGCCTCTTACGACCGCTGCGCTCCCGCCCCGCCCCCACCCTGCCCCCCGTCGCGTCGTCGCCTGTTTCCCCACACTCGCCCCACACTCCCCCGCACCCCCCACTCGCGCTCTCGCTTCACGCCATCATCCGACTGTTTGCGTTCCGTTCTGCGCGCTCGGTCCCGTCTAGGGCCACGCCGATTTGTTCTGCGCTCCCTGGCGGAGAGCCCGAGTCCGAGCGACCCGTCGCGGCCGTCGTGGTCGCCGCGGGCGCGCGTTCCGGCTCGCTTCCGGAGCGCCGCGCGCCTTGCCGGTGTTTTGCCCGTCGTAACTCGTTCGACCTTCTTTCTCCCCCCTCTGCCCCCGTTCCGTCCATTCGTCCGTTCATCCGCTCTCGTCCATCATGTCCATCATCCCTCCCGTCGGGCGCCGGTCCACGTTTCCGCATTTCGTTCCTCTTCTCTACTTTTACCTACAGAGCTATATACTTTAGAGACGTGTTTATTCGTTTTTTTGCTCGCCTCGCGTGTGTCAGTGTAGCTAGTGTCAGAGTTGCTCCGTCCCCGTCCCGTCTTCCTTCCAGTTCTCGTCTTCTCGTCTCGTCTCGCCTCGTACGGATACCCCACGCTCGTTCGCCACATATGACCCCTTCCTCATTCTGCCTCTCTGCCTGTCCGATGTGTCTGCCGGTGTGCGGTGCCTCTCGATCGTACGGCGCGCCTCTATATGTCATGTTCCCCCCTAGCGAAACAGGAATCGTTGATGCAAACGCTGTCAGACTGAAGTGGGACGCGTCCGCGCGGTTAGGTCACGGCGGACGGTGCGCGCGTGCGTCCGACAGGCACTTCGGGAACGGCGGCTACCCTTGATGGTGCTGCGGGCCTGTCGCGTTGTGCGAGGCGGCGTGCCTCAGGCTCTCTCGGGCTTGAGCCTCGACGATCTGCGTGAGTACATTAAAGCGGGTGCGTTTGCACGGGGTCTTCGAAAAAAGACGTTACGCGTTAAGCATGGCGAGTGCCAAACGGGCCCGTTAGTGGCGCAGGGGAGACTCGGACTGGACAGGAGGCCGGACGGGATCTTCGCTAGGCAGGGTGGGCTACGGACACGTGACGGGAGGATCGACGCGTCAAGTGGTACGCGACGCGCGCGTTGTGGATGTGCGGGAATCGCTGCGTCCCTGCACTGGATGCAGTGTTATACAATGCACATGTAGTTTGTACCCAACATCCCGGCACAGCATGGAAGGCGCGATCCTCGAGTACGTAAATGAATAGTCGGAGGGGAGACTAGGACGGACTGGGGCGTCTTGGCGGGGTGCGGACGGGGCGGAGGCTTGCGCGCGGAAGCAGAGTTCGAGGGGGGGGACTGGTGGGAGAGCCTGGGGAGCGCGGGGACGGACTGGGCTCGGCCGGGGGAGGGCTGATGGATGGCGGGGGACGGGTGATGCCCCGCACGGACACTCGGACCGGACGCCGACGCGGGGAAAGGGGCCAATGGCGGCGCGGGGACGGAGCCAATGGGAGCGCGGGGGCGGCTTATGTACACGCTCAGCCAGCTGCTCCTCGTCCGCTCTCCAGAGAAAAAGACGCGCAGACTGGCTCAGAGTCTGCCCTCGCCATCTCCCCCCGCCCGCGAATAAATTGGCCCAAGCCCCTCCTCTCCCTCTCCCACCACCCCCACCACCCACCAAGCCCTCCCCGCACCCGCCCCGCACCCGTCTCGCCCAATGGCCCCCTCCCTCCTCGCCCGCGCTGCCCTCCCCTCCTCCCGCGCCCTCGTCCGCGCCCACCCCCGCTCCCTCGGCCCCGTCCGCTACAACACCGACTCGGCCGCGAGGCTCAGCGAGGTCGCCGCCAAGGCCCGCGTCGTCAAGACCCTCCCCGACTTCTCCATGGCCAACAAGGTCCGTCGCCCTCGCCCTCGTCCTCGTTCCTCCGCGCGCTTCCCCGCTCACCCCTCTCCAGGTCGCCCTCGTCACCGGTGCCGCCCGCGGCCTCGGCAACGAGTTCTGCCGCGCCTTCATCCAGTCCGGCTGCACATCCCTCGCCATCGTCGACCTCAAGGAGGAGGAGGCAGAGCATGCCGCAGAGGAGCTCATCAAGGCTGCGTGCGGTCAGGACCCCTCCCTCCCCTCCTACCCTCTCGCGCCTTGCTGATAAGGTGTGAAGTTGACAGTGAGATGGAACCCAGCGACTACCGGATAATCGGCGTCGGATGCGACGTCTCCTCCGAACTTTCCGTCCAGCAGGCCTTCAGGCGCGTCATGGACACCTACGGCCGTGTCGACTCGGTCGTCGCGTCAGCAGGTGCGTCATAGCTGAACGTCACCGCCACACCTGGGGGCTCATTCTGGTGCGCAGGTATCGTCGAGAACTACTCCGCGTTCGAGTGCGTCCTCGTCTTCGGCTCAATTTTCTGCCGCCCGTGGGGACGCTGACACGTTGGGTACCTTTTCTCCAGCTACCCCTTCGACCGCATAAAGCGTCTCTATGACATCAACGTCCACGGCGCGTTCTTTACTGCGCGCGAGGCGGCGCGGAACATGATCCCTCTCGGTGGAGGAAGCATCACCCTCGTGGGTAGTATGTCGGCCAACGTGAGTGGCTCTCCCCGATCGTCCGTTGCTTCCGGCCGTGCGGTGCTAACGGGAGATGCCCCACACAGATTGTCAACATCCCGCAACCCCAGACGCCATACAACGCCGCCAAGGCCGGTACGTGTCTCGCCGCTCCGCGCTGCGGTCTCCATCCGTGTCGCCGAGATCATCTGCTGACGGTCGCTCTCTGCAGCGGTGAAACACATGGCAGCCAGTCTCGCGGTCGAGTGGGCCAAGAAGGGCGTCCGCGTTAACACTCTCAGGTATGATGACGTCATCGTCCGCTCCCGGTCTGAGGCTAATATCCTTTTTCGTGCTCTAGCCCGGGCTACATGCTCACAAAACTCACGCGAACCATTCTCGCGCACGACACGGAGCTCAAGGTAGCGTCCACGTTCCCTGTTCCGCCAGTCAGCTGCTGATACCGTGGCGTTTCCGCAGAAAACATGGGAGTCGCTTACGCCCATGGGTCGGGTGCGTGTTTATTTCGGGTCCGTGCTTCTGTCAATCGTTGCTCATACGTTTGTCGTTTGCAGATGGGTGAGCCCGAGGATCTTGCCGGTGCCATCGTCTTCCTCGCAAGCGACGCATCGAGATTCATGACCGGCTCGGAAATCCGCGTCGACGGCGGCTACTGCATCATCTAAGCGCCCGCCCGCCGCTCGCGTTATTCCTCCACCCTCTCCAACTTGGTTTTCCTTCTCATGGTCTGGCTACGAACGGACATCGCGCATGGTGCAAGTGCTCTTAGACAACTTAGATGTAACTTACGATCCGGTCTTGGCTATTCCTGCTCGGGGACACTGTTGCTCTCTCTCTCCATCTCTGCTCGCTTTCCCGTTCCCTTACCACTACACGTCTTTCTCCCTCTCTCTCCCTCTCTCCTGTTACCCCCCGCGGATGTCTGTCTCCATCTTACTTACCCCGGCCTGCCTCTGTTTACCCCACATCGCCACCCCCCGATCCCAATCCCCATCCCCCCTTGTGTATACAAAGTCCCCCCTGCCCCGGTCCGTGCTCGTCGGTCGTGTCTTCTCTACATACATACACACAACAACCCCCCAGCAAAACGATACATAGTAACGTAATCTTATTCGAAAATGTACATGGCCCCTCTCCGGCTCCCCCCCCCATCGTCCGTGCGCTCCACTCTCGGTGGCTTTTTGTGGTGTACATCTTGGGCCGGTCTGGCTCGGGTTTGGCCGCGCTCGGTGTTCTAGTGCACTTTTCCAGGTGCGCGCATTAGTTTGGGAGTCTGGAGACTTCGGGCCCGGTGGCGGGTTGAGGCGCTCTGAGGGTTATGTGACCAGGGCCGCGGTTCCTCCTTAATTCTCTTCTTATGTGTATCGCAGTACACCTGGCCATCGTATATACCACGCCTGCTAACAGCTAAGACAGCGCCTAGACCGTACACCCTCTGGGACATAAGTTCCCCCCTCCACGCGCGTGAACATTTCGGACTTGGCATAATCGTAGCAGCTAGCGAGTACACCGCAACTATTGCACCCGCGGCCCACCGGCAGGCAGCGATCGGGCGCGCAGCACGGGTTCAGGCCCGCCCTCCGAACGACGCCTCGCCTCGCCACGCCACGCCACGCCTCGAGATAGATCCAGCTCGAACTTGAACTTGAAGCTTGAAAGATTGCAAGATTGAAGCTATGATAGGAGTCCGAGGCGCGTCGGAGACGCGACCGCGGGTACCGTGGAGCCCGAAGGCTAGAGCCCGAAGCCTGGAGCCTGGAGAGGGGCCGCGCTAAACGTCGCACATCGCACATCGCACATCGCACCGCGGACGCCTCCCCCCCTCTCCCCGGTTGCGCGTTGCGCGTTGACAGAACTCTAGGAGCTGTCCTGTACCGTCAACGTTCAGCTGGGGGCCTCACTGCCCGGGTGTTTGGCGCGATGCGGGCCCGGGGCGCAGCGGAGGGTTCGGAAGCCTGCGGGCGCGTCTGTGCGGGGTGTGGAGTGTGAGGTGGGGTATGGGGTATGGGGTATGGGGTATGGGGTGGGGAATGCCGGTGAGGCTTGAGCACAAGTTGAAGGTGGACCGTGGTGGCGCGAGGCACGTGGGGGGAGGGGAAGATGTCCGGGAAAGGATAGAGAACAAAGGCGCAGCGGTGGAGCGGTCGGACGGGACGTTACGCCCTCCAGCAGACGCGCCGGAGAGCTTTCTTAGGACGATGGACGGGGCCGCGCGTCGTCGCACCTGCGCGGGACGGCGACGGTGCGGTACGCGTCGACGATCGCGCGGTCGAGCTTCGCCCACTTTGCGAGGCGGTCGATGCTTTTCACGTCCAGGTCGATCACCGTCACCGTTGTCTCCTGCTGCTGCTGCTGCTGCTCTCCCCCGTCTGCAGCGTCCCCCCGCGCGGGCGCCATGCGCAGGATGATCGAGCAGTCCTTGAACGACGCGGAGAGGAGGTACGCGAGGAGGCGGTACCGCAGCTCGTCGGGCGTCGCTGGGAGGTCGTCGCGACCGTCGTCCTCGGCGGACCTACGCGCGCGGCAGGCGTAGGCGTCGACGAAGCGCGCCCATTCGTCGATGTCCGGGTCGGGCGCGCCATCTCCGAGTCTGGGGGTGTCGGGGTGGAGGCGCGTCCAGAGCGCCGAGAGGCCTTCGACGTCGAGCGCGTCGAGGGTGCGTTGGAGGGTCGAGAGCGTGCGCAGGACGGGCGTGTGGAGGAGCGGGGCGACGAGGGCGCGGGTGAACGCGTCTCGGAGCTCGTTCACGGCGTCCGACGGGGGAGTGTCAGTTCCGAGTGGAGAGCGGGTCGGCGGGAAGAGCGCCGTGGCTAGCGGAGCGAGGGTCGAAGGCTGCGCGGAGGCAGGAGATATGTTTCGTTTTGTTTTTGTTTGTGTTTTGTTTCGAGATCAGCGGCGCGAGATTGACGAGGGGGAGAAGCGGCACGTACGTCGTCTGCACCCGGCTTGAGCACCTTGCCCTTTATGAACACGCGGAGGTTGTTTACCCCGCCCCCGCTGCCGATCCACGCGTCCCACAACGCGTGCACAGCACCCGCGACGCGCTTCTCTGCGCCCGAGTAGAGGTCGAGCGGGCAGTACCCGAGCGAGACGTCCTCGCCCTGGGTGCTCTTGAGGTGTGCGTGCATGCAGAAACGGCACGTCGCCCGCTTGGTGTCGCGCGTTTCGGGGGATAGGAAGGTAGGCGTGGGCAGGAAGCCCCATTTCGGCTATCCGTGGCAATAGCGGTTCGAAAGGAGCACAATTCGAGAGAGGGGTGGGGAGCGTCGTAAGAAAGGCGGAAGGTGGCAGCACGTAGGGCGGCGGGAAGACGCGCACCTTGATCTCGACCGCCCACCCCTCTCCGCCGACCAGATCCGTCGCGAGGACGGCTTTCCGCTTCTGCGTGTCGATCCTGTCCTTTGCGCGCCGCTCGGGCGGGCGGAGCCCCTCCATCGCGTCCGCGAGCTCTTGCAGCCACGCGCGGTCGACGCGCACGGCGTCGAGTCGCGGAAGGTGCTCGCGCGGGACGAGCTGCTCGATCACCCGCCGCTGGAAGACGATCGTGGGGTCGTCCGGCTCTCCTTCCGCGTCCTCGCCGTCCTCTTCACCCCCGCCTTTCCGGGACTGCTGGCGCTGCTCCGCGTCCTTGTTCCCCTCGCCCGTTTGAGGTACGGGCCGCTTTCGCAGCCGGAGCGCGGTGCCGTCGAAGTCGGCGTGAGGGGGCCCTGCGTACGAGAAGACGATCGTCGAGCCGCCCTCGGCGACGTACTTCCAGTCGTGCGGCGCGGTCTCCGCGATGTGGGGAGCGTGCGGACCGGGCATTGTCTATGCTGCTATTGTGGACTCAGGGGGGCCAGTGAATGTGGACGTTATGGAGAAACGAGGTGAGTGCGAAAACGGGACCGCGGCGCATCACACGATCGATCGAGGACGAAAGTCGAGGGGCAAGCTCAGCGCGGGCTGTGCACTCCTACTAGGAAAGCGAGCGCCGGCGGGTATAACTCGCTCGGACTCCGGATAATTGTGCTCATAATCCTCGGGCTAACGATCATGTTGTGTTCTGTATGTAGATCGCCTTCATTCGCAACTCAATGGTCGATCTCGTTCTCATAAGACGGCGGGGAGGGGTGTGTAGATCCCGGCTACCCAGTCAAGCCAGGGCTTAGATCTCACAGGACGCCAGAGTGTATAGGGTTGTCAGATCTATACTGTTCGGCCATCGCACCCGGGAGCAGATATCTGGTGTCTGAACAACCTTCCCGTTCCAGCACCGGTCCCACAACATTGGGATCGCACTCGGGGAGCTCGTTTCGTTGTGCTACAGAAAGTCCAGTAGTGCTGTATTAGGATCGCCGTCATTCCCTATCGAGCTGCGGCCCAAAAGCAAAGGGGAAATCAAGGTGATCTTCTGGCAGCGGGACTCTTTTACGAGCCGCAGAGCGAGCTCGAACAGCGGAAGGATCTCGTAAGGGGCAGCGCCCTAGAAACCATATCGGGGCCATATCACTGACGTTTTACCCAACGACACAAAAGTCTTCGCAATGATAGGGCGTACCAGCGCCCGGGTCTTCGTACGGGGTTCGGCTCCCCTCAGGCATGATTCTGAGAATGTACGAACCGACCAAAATGTGCGATGCTCTCAGAAGACGACGCTCGAATTACTGCCCTGGGCAGCATCTCCCTCCCCTTCCGCGTCGCTTGTCTTGCGCGCCTTCTTGGCCCACCGCAATCCACATGCGTTACATAACGTCTTTGGACCCAATGGACCCTACGAAGAGGAAAAAAAACAATCAACACGCGCTTTACGCTGACACAAACGGATGCAGTACCTTCCGCCACTCTGGGGAATCCGTCCGCCCACACGTAACACAGACGTGCTGCTCCGCGGCTAACCGCTTCGCCTACCATTCACACGACATTCAATGACGCTCCCCATGCAGCGAAGACGTACACGCACTTTTTTCCGCGGCCCATCGTCGTCGCCATCAGCGCCGAGGCCCGCCGCGCCCAGGTCAAAGCCCGCACGCGAGCCGTCCGCGGGGGGAAAGCTTTCAGCGCTCGAGAAGAAGCTGTCGCCGGCGTTATCGAGCGCCTGGGACTGGGCCCGGAGTTGTGCCACACGCTGTTGCAGCCGTTCGTTCTCCATCTTGAGCTCCAGGAAGGTGTTCAGCCTGGTCCCCGCGCCATCGATTAGCATCGCGCACAGGGGGGAAGAGGTCGAGATGCGCACACGTACATGGCGGTGTTCCTGCTGGGGTACGGCTGCGCCATCGCGAAGTAGCACTGGAAGTCGTCTGTGTCGGGGAGGAAGTGCGGTCGGCCCCGAATCTCGAAGAGCACCTCGCGCGGCGCGCTAGTGTAGTCGCTTGCGACGTAGAACTCGTGCTTGCATTGCAGACGCGCGTACGCGAGCATCTCCGTCTTCGAGCGCACACTCTCAT
Source organism: Trametes meyenii (assembly GCA_022606255.1). Classification (NCBI taxonomy): domain Eukaryota; kingdom Fungi; phylum Basidiomycota; class Agaricomycetes; order Polyporales; family Polyporaceae; genus Trametes; species Trametes meyenii. Next base: position 1,738,957 of record JABYQG010000005.1, on the reverse strand, counting down.
TAAACGACGTACGGAAGCTCACTCGATCGTCCGCTGTGATAGCGCCATCGCGTCAGCCTGCTCCGGGTCCCGTGTAGCGCGATGGTAAAGATGCCATGGTATAGCGAAGACGCGGGCGCGCTGAGAGAAGAGACTCACAGTTCATGAGATCGACCAAGTCCCCGTCGACGAGCTCGTCGTCGCGCCACCCTAGCAGCTCCGTGACCGCGTTCCCGCAGTACCACACTTGGCACGTGCTAGAGAGGACGAGGATGACGGCGTCATTGAGCTCGGTGACGAGCAGGTCCGCCCACCTCTTGCGCTTCGTGAACTCGAACACCGGGATCTCCTTCGTGGGGCTAAGCGGCGCCTGCTGGGCCTGCGCGCCTTCGTCGGGCGGTGGGAGCGCCGGGAGCGGGGCGGACGAGGAAGACGACGAGGCGGACATGGCTAGCAGGACTAAGGAGGCGGCGGGGGCGGCGAGGGCAGGCAGGAAGCCGGGGACATGTCCAAGCCGGGCGTTTGGCAAAGGGGAAATAGTGTGGACAGAGTGGAGGGAGCTGTCATTGGGAAACCGATCCCTCGCCTCCCCCGCTTGCTTTTCCCGGTAATTTTACGTAATCGCTAGGCTGCGATCGTGGGTCCATGTGGGTCCGAAGTCGGCCTCTCCGGGTAGACCGAGAACAAAATGTTTTGTCCGATAAATGTGCAGTACCCCAAAAGAAAGAAACAGAGAGACACGTGTATAGTAACCCCACAATCCTGTACATGCCGGAACCAACAGCAATATAACACCCTGGACCCACCGATGACTACTCCTGAGCGGACAACGACTCCGATATCGAGGAGTACGAGTGGAAGACCTCGCTGAACTGCAGCGCGCCCTCTGCATTTGTGCTAAACACATGCGCCTGTGCACCCATCGTCGGAGGAGACGGGTGCATACCGTGGTGCGTCTCCGTCATCATCATGCTCTCCGACCTCTTCACGGGCACCGCCTCGCCGTAACCAGCAGGGGAAAGGGCGCATACCCCGGCTTCCCTAGTGCTAGGGAAGGTGAAGTAGTCGGGTGGGGTCAGGGCGCCAGAGAGAGCTTCCGAGCAGGACGACGAGGTGGAGGCGTCGCGCGAGAGCGGCGGTGGTCCTGCGGGGGATATGGCGGTTGGCTCGAGTGTACTGGTAGAGTGGACGCCAATGGCAGCTTGCTTGGTGAGTGTCTTCGACAGTACGTCGATGAGGATCTGCTTGACCTCCGGCGCAGGCTCTCCGAAAAGCAGAGGAGGGAACTCAGCGCTCTCCAGGGGAGGCGGCATAGAATGAGACCTGTTGTGCGAGGGGGAGAAGTGCTTAACCTCGGGGCTGCGGTGGGAAGTTCAGTATTCGAGGACACACTCTCGTCATAACATTAGTGATCACAGCGAAGTGGAGAGGGTGCGTACCGCAAAGGACCTCCTTCAACGCACCCCGAACAGTTGGACATCTCTGCCAAGCACGCTCGGCAAGAAGTAGATGGCGTCGGGGTCGGGGTCGGGGCTAGCATATGCATCGGTACCTCCGAATACTCAGGAAGGGGAGCCGATCTAGACTTCGATGCAGCCCGGAGATCGACCATAGACTTCGCTGGAGAAGGACGTTTGCCTTGGGCGCTAGCACGAGCCTTCGGCGTAGGACGAGGAGCAACGGTCTGACGGGAGGCGTTAAAGTTATTGGCAGGCAGGGGGCCGCCGTCCAAGGTGATCGCAGGGGTAGACATCGCGGAGGGCAGAGAGGAGCCGTCGGAGAACCCAGAAGACGAGAACGAGGGCGCGGCCAGGTTATACAGAGGCTGACCGTGAGGAACGGGTGGCATCCCGAGAGGTGACGGCAGTGAAGAGGTAGTAGCATCGGAGTACGCAGAAGACGACGAGTACGTGTGCCTGGCAGGTGGGCAAATTGGCAACGTTAAAGGGTCAACGAGGGGCACATGTTCTTGATTGCAGGCTTCGGCGCCGGCCTCCATAGCCGCCTGTTGGCGGGCCGCGATAGCTTGCTTCGTCCTGTTCGCGCGATGCTCCTCAACGTACTCACACTCGAAGCCTCGCCTGGCACACCGTGCACATTGAGGTTTATCCCCAGTACACTTGGTCCAAGGAGTTAGCCCCGCACTCAACCCTCATAGGTAGGGATGGCACACCTTTGTCTTCCGCTTCCTGCACCTCTCACACGCCTGCGCAATACGAAGTCTGGCAGGGGGTGCAACGAATAGTGCGCGCTTCTTGATTTCCGCCGGCACACCTCGATCGGCCTCCTTTTGGGCCGCCTTGACTTCGGGTTGGACGTACACAAAAGGGTCGTTCGACGAAGCAGCTTCGGCAGGAGCCGGCGGAGAGGAAAGAGATGGCTGGGACGGCGGGTGAGCGAAACCGGGATATAGAGCGAGTTGGGCCTGGTGCATGGCAAGGATCTGTTGGGGTAGTAGGGCATTCCCCTGGAGTCCGGGAAACGCGGGGTACTCTAACCCCGGGATTGCGGCACCAGGATGGAAAGGCAGCGTGCCTCCGTAGGCCATGCGAAGTGCGGCGGGATCGACGCCCGCCCAGCCGGGATGTTGCTGAGCGTATATAAGCGCTTGGAGTGCGGCAGCATTCATAGCCAACTGTTGTTGTAGCTGGGAGTGTGGGTATCCAGGAAGTGGCATTTGTGGAACGGACTCGGGCGCATCCTGCGTGGTCGCGGCCGCGGTCGTAGGCGGCGTGAGTCGTTGCCTGGCCATCTCAAAGCAAGTTGGAAAACAGATAAAGGAAGGCAAAAACGGAAAGGCTGATGGAAGCGGGAAAGTGGAAAGCTAGAACAAAGCAAGCGTCGCGGAGAGGATAAGAAAGTGAACCCGAGTGAGAAGGGGCTGACCGTTCCAGCGTTCAGTGAGGCATCCCTACGCGCCAGCCTCCGAGCTCGATCGCCATCCCCAATACACAGAAGGAGCGTGATCGTCTCAAGGAATCATGGATCCCCGACATATACGCAAGAGGTCGAGCATCATCATAGAGTGTGTCCATACAAACATTGCCGCCTACGAGCCGTCTGCAGTTGGAGAGTTCGCTCGTGTGATCATAGTCTTAGGCTAGAGGTAAAGAGCCGTCGCAATGAAAAAGAGGGCACAAGAACGCGTGAACTTTGTTCAAGAGTAATGTGTAGACCAAGGAGTAGACCAAAGTTCCAAGGAGAGCTCAGAGCTGGAGAAAAAGTCAAGGACATCACGTGCACGTGATTGTGACTGATCGCGTTGCCAGCCTCCTCGCAAGTCGCGAGCTCGAGTTCTTTGCTCAGCCTCCCTCCTCAGCCTCCTGGGCCCCATGTGCATTAGCGTTCCCTGAGCCATCTCGAACACTCGTTATGGTTGCTCTGTTGAACATCAGCGCCCCCCTTGTCAAATATCATGAACCCGCTTCTGCCACAACGCATCAAATTCGGTGGGGATGATGTTTTTGTCTGATTTAGATGGCTCCCGGACTAGGGTACGGTGCAAAATTCAGTGACTTTTTAACTAACAGTTTATAACATTGAGCCTCTGGGCCTTTTGTTAACCGCTGTTATTAACAGTTTCGGCGGTTAATAACGCATTTGTTACAAGTCAACAGAGCATAGTAATTTTGTGTAGTCTACATGATTTATAGCCCAGACAAACACTAGTAGCACTCTATGCCCCTCAAAATTTCCTCGAGCCGTTTGCATAGAAACTGATATATGCGCTATGTTATGAGCCCAATGACGTCATCACCATGTAGCTGCACTAATCTGTTGACGGGTAATCCGAACGCAAACTCTCAAGTTGAAGAATGTACGATTGATCACCAGCACTTCACTGAGGTTGGCTGGAGTAGCCCCCGGCACTCCGACACTGCTGGAGAACTACCTTTGAAGGTCTCAGCCGTGCGGGTTTTTAAACCTTTTCTAACAGCACTATAACGGGTGACTGCTTTATAACCGTTATTAACCGTTATTAACACGGTTATAAATGGGTGGTTAGAAAATACCGATTTATGCACGGTACCCTATCCCGGACAGCTTGAGGCAGCCTGAGGCTCCCGGATGTTCGCGATGACCCGCGTTCAACATTTCTCCCTATGCACTACGACATCTAGGTATCCATTTCCTCTGGTGCGTTCTATCATACATCATGACGCGAGAGCCAAGATCAGGGAGCGCCGACCACATCGACGTGTCGCCACCGCCTAGAGAATTCCAATCGAGCGCGCCCACTCTCAGAGACCATAGATAACTCCGGCACCCCTGCAAGCTCTGCACGTCGTTACCCGCCCACGGCTTTTCGTGATGTTCCTGAAGCGATAATGGCTGACAGCCTCACCAAATATGGTCAGACCGTCTATATAACCTATCCCAGCGATGCCTGTGTTCCCTGTGTTCAACGACTGGTCGTCGACGCGTATTCCTCCTTCACCCCTTCTTTTACGAGGCCTCCTTTCTACTTTGACCCCTTTCTTTCTAAATCATTTCTCCAACTCTTGCTTCCAAAATGTTCTTTACGCCTTTGGCTGTTCTCGGTCTCACCTACGGCTCGGCGGTGGTCAGTGGCTTGACCCTCCAGAGGCGCGCTGTCGACTTCTTCGATCCCGCTCCGGGCGGCGGCAGCATTTTTGATAATGCTACCTTCGGCGGGGAACCCATGAACGTTAGTCAACTTGAATAAATCGCCTCCCTCAGTCGACTCACTAACGTGGGGCTTCAGGTCATCATATCAGGACAAAGCTCTCCAGAGGTTCTCACCGACGATGGTGTGCTGAACTTTGCACAAGCGATCGGCTTGTTAGCCGCCTAACTTTTAGCTGCCGTACACGTCGAGGTTGACTTTGTGTATCATTAGCTCCCAGGAATGTCTCGGTTTTCACCTCGGTGACCCACAAACGGCCAACTTAGGGGACGGGAATGGCTCTGTGAATCAGACATTGGAGTTCCGCGAGGATTTTGGCAATGACCTTCTGGGCACCTGTCTCGAGAGCCTAGTTGGGGGCAATCACTTCAGGTGAGCGCGCATATACGTAGCTAAGACACGATATGGCTGGCGCGGTACTGACTCTTGTACATCAGAGTGTTCCGCCAAAACGGGCCTCAAGCCAACAGCGGCGCTCTCTTCCTGGCGTGAGTCGATTCTCCTCGCAAACAAATCGTACCGGCGCAGGCTGACCATTTGAACAGTGTGTCTAAGGAACAGCCGGTGAGCAAGAACCACGATATCATCCCGGATGGCTACAACATTGGCCGGTACGTAGTCATTTGCTACGCTATTCGGGGCGAATTTTCAATGAAATTTCTGTGTGCTAGCGACGAGCTCGTTGCAGGCGCGATAGGCACGAAGAGCCACGGAGGGGTGACGTACAACGTCGAGGCGAAGAACATCACCGGAATCATGCCGGCGGGGAGTGATGGTGTCAACCATGGTACGTCCTGGGCGGCCTGTTTGCGCAGAAATATCACTTATGAGTTTGGCTTGTCAGGGATCGCGGTGGATGGTATAGTTACTCTATTAACAGTTACGATTCAGGAGTGAGGTTCCTGACGCGTTGTAGAGTGACTGGGGGCTCGTAAAGAGAACTTGGTTTACATGGCGTTTGAACACATTTCACCGCTTACATTTCCTGAATCCCAATATCACGGCGTCGGAGGCATTGAGTGTAGTCCGGCGTTGTGATGGTAGAGGTGTGGACCGAGAGCTGAAAGAATCCGCGATCGCAGCCTGCGCGTAGCGTACCCCGCATTACCCCGCATTCTCGAGTGATCGGACCCCGCACAGCGGGCATCCGCACTTTTCCTCCTTTGCTCTCGCTCCCTTCAAGCTGTGCCCGGGTGGTGCCCCCTTCCCCACCGGATCTCATCCGGCCGCGCACCCACAACGTCGGCAAGACCGCGTTTCCGCGCGTGAAGCCAGCAGGGGGTGACGCAGCCAAGGGCGGGTGCAGTACTAGTCATGAGATCCCCGCATCGACTCCGCCGCGGGCGCTGACCCGGCTCCCGGCCATTACTTCAGCGCGACGTCTGCGGTTTCACTGACTCTCGAACCCTCTTGCTGTTGGGCTATCTCGCTTTTTGGGTCGTGCACACTCTATTTGCTGGATTTACACGCTATGATTCGCTCGCTTGTTCGTCTTTCTCCCGGGTCGTCGGTGTTGAGGGCCAGGACACGAACCACCATCGTCGCGGGGACGAATGGCGCGGCAGTTGTAGGACAACGTAGACATGCCTCGTTTTACAACGCAGATGTCGCAGGATTAACGGAGGAGCAGGCTGAAGTACGTCTCCTTTAGATATACGACTTGGAGTGTAGGAGTAACGGGCCTTTCTGTGCCTTTAGTTCAGGAATGCCGTTGCAGAGTTCGCAGAGAAGGAGGTTGCACCTCGAGCAGCTGAGATCGACCGAAGCAACAACTTCCCTGCAGTGAGTATCTTTGCCGTTTCATATATTACCCTCGATCTGTCTTGAAGCCCTCGCTGTTGGTGTACACTAAGATTGAGGACGTGGTTTCTCATACTACCTCTTCTTTCCGCAGGATCTCTGGGAGAAACTAGGCGACATGGGCCTCTTGGGCATCACGGTGAAGCCTGAGTACGGAGGACTGGCGCTGGGCTATTTCAACCACACCCTAGCCATGGAAGAGCTCTCGCGCGCGTCCGGCTCGGTCGCGCTCTCGTACGGCGCACACTCCAACCTCTGTGTCAACCAGGTACGACTCCGCCGCCACCCTCTCCCCCTCCCTCTCTTCTCCTGCCCTGCCCGCCTCGCTCTTGCCCATCGCGGCGGCGTGTGGCGTGCAGGGGAGGGGGGACGAGGGCGCAAGCCGATCGAGCGACCCTGACCATGACGTGATCGACACGCAGATCCACCGATGGGGCACGGAGGCGCAGAAGCAGAAGTACCTCCCGGACCTGATCGCGGGCAGGAAAGTCGGCAGCCTCGCGATGAGCGAGCCCGGCAGCGGGAGCGACGTCGTCAGCATGAAGCTCCGCGCGGACAAGGTCGACGGCGGATGGCGGCTCAACGGGAACAAGTTCTGGTGCGTCTCTCCCCCCTCTCTTCAGCCCTCCTATCTTCTTTGCGCGAGGGACTCCTGCTCTCCGCCGACCGCCAATATCCTGGTTCTTCACTACGCGCTCCCGTGGAGCTGACGCTGACGGCATGTGCGCCGCCTTCGTAGGATCACCAACGGCCCGACGGCGTCGACGCTGGTCGTGTACGCCAAGTCGTCGCCGGACAAGGGCTCGAAGGGCATCACCGCGTTCGTCATCGAGCGCGGCTTCTCCGGGTTCTCTACGCATCAGAAGCTCGACAAGTTCGGGATGCGCGGGAGCGATACGTGCGAGCTCCTGTTTGAGGACTGCTTTGTGCCTGATGGTGAGTTCCAATCGCGTAAAACGTCTGAGAAACAACTAAACGCGAACGCGCAGAGAACGTCCTGGGGCCCGTGGACGGCGGCGCGAAGGTGCTCATGTCCGGGTTAGATCTCGAGCGGCTCGTCCTCAGCGGCGGACCACTCGGCCTGATGCAGGCCGCGTTCGACATCGCGGTGGAGTACGTCCACGACCGCAAGCAGTTCGGGCAGCCCGTAGGGGAGTTCCAGCTCATGCAGGGTACGCGCGCACACGCCCACATCCCTGCACACAATGCCTGCAGCGTCCTGACTGATAGCGCGGACGCACAGGCAAGATTGCGGACATGTACACGAAGCTGAACGCGTCGCGCTCGTACGTGTACGCGGTGGCGAAGGCGTGCGATGCGGGCAAGGTCAGCCGCAGGGTGCGTCGCGTCTAACTTCGACGTCGTGTTGTTGCGCGCGCGCTCATGCCTTGCGTTTACGCGCTCGACAGGACTGTGCTGGCGCGATCCTCTATTCGTCCGACCGTGCGGTGGAGGTTGCGCTCGACGCGATGCAGTGTCTCGGTGGGAATGGGTATATCAACGGTACGCATTATCAACGGTCGTTCTACATGCTGAAGTGCGTGCTCATTTCCGTGAACTGCAGACTACCCCACCGGCCGCCTTCTGCGCGATGCCCGGTTGTACACCGTTGGCGCGGGCACACAAGAGATTCGGCGGATGCTCATTGGGCGTGAGTTCAACGAGGACTTTAAGCGGTTGTAGTCATGAAACGGCGACACAAGCTAGGCGCTATGACGATGGATGTATTATAGTAGGTATACCACTCTCGATATCTTGTTTACAGTCGTAAAGCGGGGTGCGAGTCGGAGCAGCACGTTTGAAGACGGCTGAGGCCTGAGACTCGCGACATTCGAGTTTCCGGTAATTTCCCTGCGGTGGTGGCGGGTGTAAATGACTTGCTCGATGGTGCTCGATCACCCACTTGTTCCTGGCTGTGATTCCCTTGGTAAATTTCCGGGCCGCTCGATCACACAGCGAACAGAAAGAGAGGACTCTGTTTTTGCGGAACAGTTGTGGCGTTTTAGCACCCCTGTTCGAGACTTTGGCGAGCTCCCTCGAAGGATGACAGTCCATAACATACTGCACGAAAAGTCGGCGTACCGCTGTCACTCTGAGACGTTTTACGACCTCGCTTGGACACGGCAAGCGTGCTGAACTCCGCTGGCTGCGTCTGCTGTGAGGTCGGCTCGACACCGTCGCGGACGCAACGCCTGCCCAGTGGAAGACTAGCGCCAGCAGCCGGCAAAAACTTGCTGGGAGGCGTCGAGTGCCATAAGAGGCTAGCGCCGGCCGCCTGAGTGGGCGCCTACGGGGGGAGTGCGGGGAAGGGGTGATGGCCGTTTGGTGTGCGGAGGGCCGTAAGCACGGTAAATAATGGTCAGCATCACCCGTGCCTCTCGCAAGACATGCAGAATGTATACCAGCTGACTCGACTCCCTGGCGCCAGCTCCTTCAAAAATGTCGGACTGCGGGCTCGCCGCCGTTGAGCTCCTTCTTGCCCCCGCTCGCACCCCCACCCGCGCACGCCGGCCAGCCTGAGCCCGAGGCCCCCCCGAGTCGACGTGTCGCCCAAGATGAGTGTCGAACGTGAGTCAGAGCGGCGCAGAGAGTAGGTTGGGCCACAGCTAACGCGGACGCGCAGGCAAATCGACGTCCTCCTTGCAGGAGCACCGCGATGTCACGTCCCCGGACGTCGAGAAGCAGTACAACCTCGCGCCGTACCTCTCTGCCGAGGGCGGAGACTATAAGACGCGCTTCCCGAACATTGATGAGGCCAAGGTTATCCGCAAGATCGACCTTCGCGTCGTTCCCGTCCTCTGCGTCCTCTACCTGCTCGCTTTCCTCGACCGGTGAGCCCCATGCATGGAAACGGCGGCCTTGCGGTGACTGATTCGTGTCCCTCCCGCAGTGTAAACATCTCAAACGCCGCGGTATTTGGCCTGAAGCAGGATCTGAAGCTTGAAGGCAATCAGTTCAACACAGCGTTGGTTGTTTTGTGAGTTCCCACCTCAATTCTTCTGGCTTCCGTCGGCATCTAAGATGCGCCTAGCTTCGCGCCATACGTCCTCTTCGAAATCCCGTCAAATGCCCTTCTCAAGCATTTCAAGCCGCACGTATGGCGTACGTTCGTTTCCTCTTCTGGGTTTCCCCCTCTAATCCCTCCCTTCGCCCCCCAGTATCGCTATGCATGTTTCTATTCGGCCTTATCACGCTCTTGCAAGGCTTCGTGCAGAACTTTGGCGGACTCGTCGCGACGCGCTTCTTCCTGGGCGTGGTCGAAAGCGGAGTCTTCCCCGCGTGCTTCTACCTCATCGCGATGTGGTACAAACGCGCGGAAGCCCAGAAACGCTACTCGTTCTTCTTCTCCTCGACTACCCTCGCCGGCGGCTTTGGCGGCCTGCTTGCGAGCGCGATCGGCAAGATGGACGGCCTGCAGGGATACCGGGGCTGGCGTTGGATCTTCATCATCGGTATGTAACGCGTCGCGTGGTGCGGTGCGGGGTCCTGACAGTGCAGTGCAGAGGGGTTGGCAACCTGTGTCGTCTCAGCGATTCTTTTCTTCGCGATCTCGGACTTTCCTGAAGAGGTCGCGTGGCTTACGAAGGAGGAGAAGGAGTTCGTGAAGGCGCGTCTGTACGAGGACGTCGGACACTCGAAGCGCCACGAGCCGCTCACTCCGAAGAGCGTCTTGGAGGTTTTCAAGGATTGTGAGTTCAAGGTGAACTGCCTGTCTTCCTATGCGCCTAATGGCGATGCGTTAGGGAAAATCATCGTTGGAGGCTTCATGTACTTCGGCCTCATCGTCCCCGCATACAGTTATGGTGGGTGCAAGAGCTTTACGTTTTCGTCGCATCTACTCAACCCTTCTTTGCACTAGCCTATTTCGCGCCCTCGATCATCCAGTCGCTCGGGAACGGCATGATCCGCACGCAGTTGCTTTCGGTCCCCCCATGGGCGTGCGCATTCGCGCTCGCGATGCTCACCGCGGTGTTCTCCGACTGGCTCCGGATGCGATTCATTTTCGTGCTCATCCCGACGGCGATCTCGCTCGCGGGCTTCATCATCCTGCTCGTCGTGCACGACAACAAGCACCTCCAGTACGGCGCGCTCTTCCTCGCCGCGATGGGCACGTACTCGGCCATGCCCATCATCGTCTGCTGGTTCAACACAAATCGTACGTCCCGCCCCGCTTTCTTCTCCTAGTGCGCGTCTGACTGAACTCTCAACGCAGTGGGCGGCCACCACCGGCGCGCGGTGGGCACAGCGTGGCAGGTCGGGTTCGGGAACATCGGCGGCATCATCGCGGTGTTCTCCTTCCTCGCCAAGGACGCGCCCAAGTACATCACGGGCTACAGCATCTGCATCGCGTTCATCGGCGTCGCCGTGCTCGCGAACACCGTCTACTTCGTCGGCGTCTCGTGGGAGAACCGCAGGCGCGACCGCCTCCAGGCGCAGGGCGCCTACGACGGGCTGTCGCAGGACGAGAAGAAGCGTATGGGCGACCTCAACCCCGACTATCGCTACTTCCGGTGATTGAGCGGCGGGCCACGGGTCTTGGACACCGCCCGAGGGTGTCGTCCTATCTTGCGCCCGACTCGTAGGAGCGTCGTTCTCCTTGCGTAGGGACACTCCCGCGCACCTTGCCCCTACTAAGGGCCAGGCGGGTGTATACGCACCGAACGTCATGGACGGAACGGAAAACGTATCGGTATGCATGCGCCGTGCGGGGCGCGTAATGTGTACGATCAGAGCTGTTTCTTCTCCGGAAAAAAAGTACACCTGTAACTGGTATTGGCTTCTGTACATCGACGAATCATACGATCGTAACGACTTTCTCTATCCTTCTCTCGCTCGCGCGTGTTTCTACGGCTAACCCGAATGTCCGTCGTTGGGGTAGCGATTTCCAGCGCTCTGTTGGGGCACGACGTGCGTGACAGCTACGTGAAGTATCGATACTTTGGGTTCAAGTCACCCAAACTGGCCTTCTCTTGGGCGACCATGTCTGGGCTTCCGGGAGCCAGTAGCGTTCGCCTTCGGTTCTCTAACCGTACAGCGACGTAGTACGCGCAAGACGATACGACGGATAGTGCAGTAAAGCCGATGCATATGGCGTAGCCGGGGATGTAGCGTGGTGCGTCCTTTTCCAAGAATGTGTACGCTGCGATAATGCCGCCGACTAGCCAAGACGATACGCAAAAACCCCTGTGAACGGCAGCGCAAATGCTGTGGGGACACCGAAGACTTACTGTTCCCAAAGCCGATTTGGAGTGCCGTACCGACAGCGCGTCGTTGATGATTGCCCACTGGAATGCGCAACACTCAGCCTCGTCAGTAACCACGCCGTCGCAATACGCAGCAGTCCTCTGCTCACAGTTGGTCTCGAACCAACACATGACGAGCGGCAGCGTGCCCACCGCCCCGATTTCCGCGACATAGAGCGCGCCGTACTGCAGCTTCCTGTTGTCGTGCACGACGAGCAGGACGATGTACCCCGCGAGCGCGATCGCGGAGCACAGCAGGACGAAGGGGAAGCGGCGGCGCGTGTGGTCGGACACGGTCGCGATGGCCATCGTGAAGACGAACGCGCACGCCCAGGGCGGGACGGAGAGCAGCTGGGTCTCGATCACGCCGTGTCCGAAGGTCTGAATGATCGTCGGGGCGAAGTACGCTTGGTAGGACGTGTGTGAGTGGCTTTCTCGCTGGACTTTTTTCGAGGGGCTGGTGAGGACATACCGTAGCCATATGCGGGGACGAGCATCCCAAAGTACATCAACGGCCCCAAGATCATCTTGTCTGCAAAGACGCTGTCAGTTTTCTTCGGAAACGTTTCGAGTAGGAGAAGCCGCTTGCAATCCTTGAGCGCGGCAACCACAGCCTTGAAGGTGAGCGAGTCCTCGCTCCCCGGATTACCAATGTCGTCGTAAAGTCTGGCCTTGACTGCTGCTTTTTCACCGTCGCTTAGCCAACGAACATCTTCAAGGAAATCAGGCACAACGAAGTACGCGAGGATGGCCACCACGACGGTGAACGCGCCCTCTGCCAATACCCAACGGTCAGTCACAATATGCCCACGTACACGACCCCATCTGAAAGTATACGATACCCAGTATGAAGATCCACCGCCAGCCATGATACCCGCGGATCCCATCCATCTTCCCGATCGCGCTCGCGAGGAGACCGCCGACCCCTCCCGCGAGCGTCGCGGACGAGTGGAAGAACGAGAAGCGCTTCTGCACCTCCTCGCGTTTGTACCACATCGCGATGAGGTAGCAGCACCCGGGGAGGAACCCGGCCTCCGCGAGCCCGAGGAAGAAGCGCGCCGCGACTAGTCCGCCGAAGCTGTGCGTGAAGCCTTGGAGGATCGTGATGAGCCCGAAGAGGAACATGCAGAGAGGCACTGTAAGGTAGGTGTGCGATAAATTGGTCAAATGTGACGATATGTAGGACCTCCCTGGGGACTTACACCAGACATGGGGCCGGAACCGCTTCAAAAGGATATTGGAGGGTATTTCGAACAAGACGAAGGGCACAAAGCTACGAGGTGGTTTTCTCAAAGACGGACTCTAACGTGTGGTGTCGGCTACGTACAAGACCACCAACGCTGTATTGAACTGGTTCCCGGTGAGCTTCAGGTCTTGCTTGAGGTTGAACAACGTGGCGTTCGAAATGTTCACCCTGCCCAGCCCACATCAGCCACCTAGAATGGACGGAGACGACATAAAGTTACTCACCGGTCAAGGAAAGCCAGGAAGTATAGCACGGTGATGATCGGAATCACTCGCATGTCGACCCTGCGAACCAACTTCGTTTCGTTCACGTCGGGGTAAAGTGCCTTATAGTCTCCCGGGCCGACTTCGAGCTGCTCTTCAAGTCTGCTACCTTCTTCCGATGGATACTTCTTGGCTAGAAGAGGAGCACAGCACAGGTCAATACCCTCTATGTTGTAGCTCACGGTAGCCTGAATGACTGGACGACACTCACTGCTACCCTCGGGATCCATCTTGTCGAAACTGAGATAGCTAGCCAGGCGACGAGGGCCTAGTACTCCCACCACCAAACTCCAGCCTGTCCAACTTATAAAATACTTTTACGCCGTGTTAAGCCCACCGGGGAGACTGCGACTGCGACCTCTATCTGCCCTGCTGACCCCCGCAGAAGTAGTTTGCTCCGCCTCTAGCGGGTCCTGTCCCCGTTAGCACACCCAGGCCTGAGATAAATTTGACCTCGGCCGGCGCAATCTTAGCCGCTAGGCCCCGGCTGCGAAGCTACCTTCTCGCTGTCTGGTGGGTCACAGTATCGCACCACAACATTGGTGGACTTGACCCCGAAAGGCGACATTGCCAGTTTGGAGGAAAACAGTTCCGGGGAGTTCGCCGAGTCGTCCGGAGAAAAAAAGGTTTGCGCTCCAATGGTGTGAAGGCGAGCCTCGCGGCACCGTCGGAGGTCTCTACGGTGCTGAGTGCTCCAACCCTGCGTAGACCGCAGTCCCTCTGGGTGCAGTATGGTTTTGCTCCAGCGTGGCTGCGGCACGATAGCACGTCCACTGAGGAATTGTACCTATTTGGCAGAGGAGGTCAGCTGTTTCGCGGGCCTGGCACTTTGGACGCAGGAGGGCGCTGTTCTTATGAGAGTATGTAGTACCACAAGAACGTTCAAGTGGATAATCGACAAGCGAAAGTGAAAGCGTTGGCCTCATCTAGCCTGTAGCAATTGATCAACGTGGGGGGGGCCGAATCACAAACATAGGTTCTCGAGAATGTGCACGCCTATAGGCGCCCCGTATGTTGTTCTGAACCCTGAGATGTGGGTGTCAAACACGTAGTGTACACTTTGGTATGTATTCCGGACCCTTCCGTATATTCGAGCGCGGTAGAATCTGTCGGTATCGCCGAGACCAAAACCGAGAACAGACCTCTAGATGAGCTTGTCGAGCTGATGCACGCCGTCGATGCTCTTCTTGTAGCTGTGCCCGAACGCGTGGCCGCCCTCCTTCTTTGCCTTCTTCAGCACGCGCCCGATCGCATCCAGACCTGTCATACACGGCGTTCATCAGCACCAAACAAACCAAACGCCCCTCCCCCTGCGCGCCCACAACCGGCGCGAAACGAGAGAGAAGAAGAGGTTAGATACGCACCCTTGTCGAGGTCCTCGAGCGGCGGGCCGAACGAGAGCCGCACAAAGTGGTGGCACGGCGAGTGGAAGAGGTTGCGGCGGTGCGCGGGGTTGATGTCGAAGAAGATGCCGGGGATGACGATCGTTTGCTCCTTGAGGAGCTCCTCGAAGAACGTGAGGCCGTTGTTCAGCGGCGCGGGCAGGCGCTCGAGCGAGAGCCAGATGTAGAACGTCGCGACGGGCGGCACGTCGACCTCGAGCCCGAGGTCCTTGAGCCGCCGGAGCACGTGGTCGCGCTTGTGCTTGAAGTGCTTTTGGAGCGCGACCTTCTCTTGCAGGACGCGGTCGGGGTCGAGCAGTGGGATCGCGGCGAGTTGCAGGCTAGATGTAAGAATGCGAATTTGGTGAGCTGTATAGGGTAGGTGCACGGAAAAGAGGGCCTTACGGGTGGTTGGCACCTCCGTCGAGGAAGGAACCGGACTGAGAGAGCGCGGTGATCAGGTTCTTAGGGCCGAGGACCCAGCACACGCGCCATCCAGGGAGACGCCAGTTCTATACGATGATGTCAGTCCCGCCGTGGAGTGTGTATCTCCGGATGAGGTGCACCTTCGTGAGACCGTTGATGATGACGACGGGATCCTATTGGTTCGGGTTTAGCAGATGGGTAAAATAGACTGCCTGTTCTAAACTAACCTGGTCGACGTTGTCGATGTACTCGGCGGAAGAGAGGGACCTCCCGTACTCCTCCTCTTTCTCGGGGTACAGGTACCAGGAGTAAAACTGGGACAAAAACGTTAACAGACTTCACTGCGGGCCTGATAAGGACCAACCTCATCCATGATGAGCGTAGCCGATGCCTCGCGAGCGACGTCGACCAGGGACTTCAGATCCTCGCCCTCGATGACTTGGCCGGTAGGATTGCGCGGGTTAGATGCCAGAATGACCTCCAAGCCCTGTGTGCGGATATCCTTCCGAATCTGCTTGACATCAAGCTTATAGTTGTTTTCTGCGTCCAGGCTGGAGTAGCCCTTGGGTTAGTTGCTCTATCCCCTTTTCAGGATGCACGTCACGACATACGCAGTAGGGACCGGTACGAGGCGCTTGAAAGCGCTCAGCACTTGATCGTATGCGGTGTAGTCGGGGATTTGATACGACTGATTTGAGCGGTCAGTTATATGCGCGCATACATTGGTCCTTCGGGTGACATACGCAGTACACATCTCCGACCACGGCCGCAACACGCGACAATCCAGCGCGGCCCCCCGGCACGATACAGACGTTTTCAAAGGTGTACTGGCTCAGTTTGTCCTGGCGGTACTGCTGATTGTAGAGGTTGGCGACCGCCTCCCGGAGCGCTGGGGGCAATGACGACATATCAGTCCCTGTATGCTGTAGCTATGATGCGCCACGGCGGTCAAACTCACCTTTGACACCGGTCGTGGGCGCGTATTCGAGCGAGTCGACCGGGAGAGGGATGCTCGTAGGGCGAGGAGGGGCATCGGGGATCTGGCCGACCTCTGGTGCGCCCTGGCCAAGGTTGGCCCACTCGTGCGAGGAGGCGTAAGAGAAGCCGTTTGCCATGGCACGGTCGGAGCAGTAAATGACACCCGTGCTGCCAGGGTGCTCGATGCCGGGGACGGTCTCTTCGTCTGGGTTTATAGTCTGAGGGAGCGTGCCCTTGGGCTTGTGTCCCGCGGACTGGCGGAAAATCTGGCCAGTTTACGGTTGTAAATCTCCGCTCGCCTCATGGGATGTACCAGCGTACTCTGTGTGCCTCGGAATCCTTTTCATGTCTGAAATGCCTGATCACGTCGTGGACCTGGGAGAGGGTCAGTAACGCGTGCCTGCGCGCGTAGAAATTCGCGTCGGGCACTCACGACATCGCGCAGATGGAGGGGCGTGGACCGTCCGGACCTGGAGGTGGGTGTGTGGGTGCCAGAGAGGGACATGGTGGAGGGGGAGGAAGTTGGAGTTGAGGACGATGTCGGAGGGCTGGCGGTATAAATACCATCAGCGGGGAGACATCAGGCGTACGGGGACCAATCCGGGCGCGGGTGGAGGCCGGGGCGTGTAGAGAACTGGCGGGGCACTGGTTCTCTGTTGGCGCTGCGTCCATCGCGCGGCCCCGGGGGATGGCAGTGGTCACTGGAGCGGGTGATGGTGACAACATCGGGCCTCTCGCTCTCGGCCTATTCTTAGGCACGCCCGTCTCTGCCGCCGGATGCCCAGCCACGAGATTAGATTAGATCATCCCTGGTCACGCGTCTCTATTCCCGGAACCAGCACAGTTAGGCGCCCATAATGCCCTCTTATACGACCGTCCGCTTGGCTTGGCCTCCGTTCGCTTTCTCTCCGCTCGTCCTCTCTCGCGCTCACTCACTCGCTCGTGCGCACCTGTAGCCCTGAACGCCCGTAATGGACTCTCGCATTGAATCCTCCGTCTCCCGTTTCCTCCCAGACCCCAAGACCGTCGCCGTAAGCGCCCTTACCACTCTCCGCATTCGCCGTTCTGATCATCCCGGAAGATTGTTGGCTGCCCCTTCAGGTGAGCAACAGATGCTCCAAGCGCGGACACGCGTTCACCTCACCCCCTGCGCTATTTTAGAGGCGGTCAGGTAAGCCTTCGTCTAGAATTACACTATATTCCGGCCGCTCACCGTTCCCCCACAGCCCAAGCTCGGTGTGGACAAGGGTCCCATTCACCTCGTCGAGGCTGGTCTCCCCGAACAGCTCACAGAGCTTGGCTGGAAGGTCCAGTTTGACGGACACCACCAATTTGAGGAGATCGGCTCCGAGAATGACCCTCCCATTGGGAAGCTCAAGAACCCCCGCTTCGTGTCTCGCGTCTGCGAAGCCGTCGCGAAGGCCGTCGGCGACCACGCAAAGAAGGGCCAACTTCCCGTTACGCTCGGAGGCGATCATTCTCTGGTAGGCGCCCTTCCCCGAAATACGCCGTCTTCGGCGTAACTCACGTACGGCGAGCACAGGCCATGGGCACCATCTCCGGCACTCTCGAGTACGCACCCGTCCCCTGCTACACTGGCGGCGCGTTTTCAGGCTGACGCCTCCCGCAGGAAATATCCCGACGCGTGCGTTATCTGGGTAGACGCACATGCCGACATTAACACCACCGAAACCACGGACTCTGGTAGGCTTCTCCCGTCCTTACAGCACTCTCGGCGCTCACCCCCGACGCTTTCCCGACACAGGCAACATCCACGGCATGCCCGTGTCGTTCCTGCTCGGGATCGGGCCCAAGGTGGAGGAGTTCGCGTGGGTGAAGCCCCTCCTGCGCCCGCACCGGCTCGTGTACATCGGCCTGCGCGACGTCGACGCGGGCGAGCGCCGCATCTTGCGCGAGCACGGCATCAAGGCGTTCAGCATGCACGAGGTCGACAAGTATGGCATCGGCCGCGTCGTCGAGATGGCCCTCGATCATGTCAACCCCGGGCGCAAGCTGCCCATCCACCTCAGCTTCGACGTCGACGCGCTGGACCCGACGGTTGCGCCCTCGACGGGGACGCCCGTCCGTGGCGGTCTCACATTTAGGGAGGGCCACTATATTTGCGAGGCGGTTTACGAGACCGGCTGCCTCGTTGCGTTGGATATTATGGTGAGCTGCAGGTCTGTTTGGAAGTGAGGGGGTGCTTACTACGTACGTAGGAGGTCAATCCATCGCTGAAAGACCCGGAGTCCGTCAAGCAAACTGTGGCCGTCGGTTGCTCGCTCATTCGATCCGCTCTTGGTACGCCCAATACGCTCTTCTATACCATCTGTAACTGACTCTTCGCAGGCGAGACCCTTCTATAAACCCGTACACTAATCGCTACTCGCCACGGTCGTAGTTGGATAATTTCGGGACGTTGTCACTACTAGCTTGAAGGGCACGCTAGATGTAGCATACATTGTGTAATACAATCCACTCGGATGTCCGAGCTCCAGCACCACGAGTCGCATTTTGTCGCGCCGAAATCTAACGGACCACGGAGAGGGCCTCCACAACCCGCTTCAGGTTGGGTAGCACGGCCGGGGGAGGTTGTACAGTGGTCTCAAGCAGGGCGAGCATCACGCCCGCCTCAGCACGGCTCGCACAACACCGCTCGACCTGCCGAAAGTCGTCCACAGACGGATGCCCGCCGCACCAGCGCAGGGTCCACTTCCTCAACCGTGTACATACGATCGTCCGCGGCGGCGCCGTCGGGTCCTGCCTCCTGCCCAGCGCCGACGCCAGCGCGAGCACGTAGTGCCGGTGTATGCGCGTGCACAGCTCAACCAAGCCCGGGAGCGCACCGAATAGCATCTCGAGGTGCGTGACGCTCGGCGGCTGGTCCTCCCAATCCTCGAGCGCGAGCGTGAAGTGCGTGAGCGCAGGGAGCGGGACGGCGAGCAGGGCCTGGCAGAGCCCCGAGCCTGCGCTCCACTGCGGCTCGTCGAAGAACCCGCCGGGGTAGTCCACGGTCAGGGCCGGCCCCGGCTGGGAGAGAGAAGACCGGAGCGTCGCGCGCCCCCGGATGCGGTCTCGCACGAGTTCTGCGTGCGTCACGGCAGCAGCAATGCGGTGCAGGGACGCGCACCCTTCGTGCAGGCATGTTTGCGGGCCCTCGCTGAGGTGGAGGTGGACCCTCGTCGCCGGCGGAAACGACGTGTATCGCAGCACCGCAAGCGCGCCCTTTTCGTCCGGGCTGTCCGACGCGAGAGCGAGCACCCGCAGCCGCGACAATTCCGCGGGCGGCTCGAGCTCCGCGACCCAGTGGTCGACGCTCTCGACGGGCGCGCGGAGCACCAGCACCTCGAGCCGCGGGCTCTTCCTGAGCGTCGCTAGGAGCAGCGAAAGTGCGGGCACGCGCACGTATGCGAGGTCCAGGGACACGAGCTCGCGGAAGGGCAGCCACGCGAGCGGCGCGCGGCTGACGTGCAGCATACGCAGCGAACGGGGGTACGCGCCCACGCCCGCGCCGACGAAAGAGACGGTGCTGGCGCCGGGGGAGCCGTCCGGGTACGTGTCGACGCGGAGAGTGTGCAAGCGGGGGAGCGGGTGCGCTTGCAGGTGTGCGAGGAGGAGGCGCGCGTCGGGCTCGCGGAGGTCGACGGCGAGCGCGGCGATGCGGAGGGCGTGGTCCGTCGCGACGCTCGCGCTCCCGAGGAGGTCCCAACTGGACGGGCCGAGGTCGGCGGCGTCGGCGTCGGGCGTTGCGAGGCGGGTGGCGGCGCGGCTGGGTGTGAAGAGGATGGACAGCGGGAGTGAGGTGCCCGCGCGCTCGAGGAACTCGTTCATCATGACCCGGTTGGCGAAGGTGCCTGTGATGCGGATGAATGTCCAGAGGCGGGGCGAGGTCAAGGCGACGGTGCGCCAACGGGTACAAACATGAGAGAGGACGATCGGCATCGCCCATAGAGGCAACCCCGGTCCATCTGTACGCTAGTATAAGCGGCGCGATGTAAGTATCGGGAGAAATAAGGGCGGGGTTATAGAACGCACTTCATGTCGCAAGGGTGTGTCAAAGGCGACGTCGTCAGTCTCACCGGGGAAGCGGATCCAGCTACGTAGCAGCAAGAATATACTATGCAAGATATCATCCGAAAGGCGAGATATAAGGGGCGACAGCGATCCAGAGCGTTGTCTGTTCGCGGATTTTGTTTGTTGCATGTCGTCCAGGCTAACGCGGATGTCGGTCTAGAGGTGCAGGGGCGAATGTCGTACGACCTAATGCCGCCACAGAAAACTTTTGAGGCTCCTCCGCGAGGTCAGTTCGCCGTTTGAAAGTACAAAGACCTACTAGGACCACGTTGTCAGCGAAGTCCTTCTTCCAACATGCCCCGCGGACCGTCTGACCGATGCGAACGCTTCTCAGTCGGCTACACACATAGATCATCCCCACGGTCATGCAGAGGTGATATGTTGGGAGAGGGCCCCCGCCTGGAGGCCTGAGGGCGAAACCACGCACCGGGCTATTACGAAAGGTTTGTGGATGCGTGCGAGTTGGGCGGTATTGGAGCCTGCCATTTTCCGCGACATACTGCGAAACCTTCTACATACGTACCATACCCGCCACCCCATTTCATACCCGAAATGGTCAAAGGATTGGTCGTACACCCTCAATGTTCCACCGTCGAAATCGCCGCGACGGACCTTTCCAAGGTGCCCAATACGATTGGCGGAAACGCCGTCGTCTCCAGGTACTCGATCGGCACACCTGCCTCCGCACGGGCCGCACAGCAACGCTCGATTCGCCAATAGTCGTCCACGGATGGTTCCTGTCCACTCCATTTGAGAGACCAGCGCCGGAGATTGGGACAGCGGAGACTCCCCGCTTCTGTGTCGTTTCCGCCCATTCGCTTGCTCAGCGCGGTGGCAATGTACTCCACGTAGCCTACGTGGATGTATGTGCTGAGCTCGACAATACTAGCGACGGAATCGAAAAGTATGTTAAACTGCATCGAAGACACTGAGGGATTGTCCCATAGTTCGATGCAAACCGAGAGGTACGTTAATGCGGGGAGGGGAGCCGCCAAAAAGCCTTCGCAAAGCCGAGCGTGATGTTGATACACGATCGGAGGCCATGGTAGAGCTGTCACGAAGACCGTGCCGTTATATTCTATGAACAAGGCTGGGTCATCGGACTCGATAGTGACGACATCCCGGGACGTGTCTGCAGTGAGATAGGCTCGCTGCGTAGTCGTGGCGATATCGCGAAGTGAATCGTTCCTCTCGTAGAGACACGATGAAAGCTGGCCCGCAAAGTGGAATTGGACAGCCGTCGTCGAGGGAAATGAGATGTACGGCAGAATTGCGAAGGCAGCGTCATCCTGCTTGTCAATCCCTAGGCGCAGGTCCTGGAGGCGAAGCAGCTCGATGGGTGGTTTGTCGTTGGGCGCTTCCTCTCCAATGTGACGCATGGGTATGCGGAGTGACAGGGTCTCTAGGAGAGGGCTACTCTTCAGGGTGAAAAGGAGAGCCGGAAGGGTGGGTGCAGGTCCAGCAGAGATCTCGAGGTGTACCAGGCCTTCGAAGGGCAACCACTGTATGGGCGTATGTCTTGCGTGTAGAACGCGAACCGATAAAGGATTGACGTTCGTGATAGGAATGGGAGATCGATTGGCGACGTCAGGACTGTAGAGCCACAGCTTGTGCAAGTTCGGCATTGCATAGTTAATCAACGCGCCGAGGATCAGACGAATACCGATGGCGGGGAGGACAATGCCCAGCTCTCTAATACGTCCAGATAGTTCGGCTACCTCTGTGGCCATTGCAAGGAGGTCGAAGTTATAGTTACCGGAATATGGGAGATTGTGAAAGGCAGCAGGTTGGGTAAACAAAATAGACAGCGGGGCGTTCTGAGACCGTTCAAAGAAGTTGGCCATCATCATTCGATTCGGGAACGTCCCAGTTATGCGAATGAAGCTCCACAGGGGCGGCACGCTGAAGGTCAATGCGCGCCAGCGAGAGCAGACCTGGGAGACAACAACAGGCACAACCCAGAGGGGAACCTTGTGCTCCTGGCATGGCGAGTTGAAGTGTGAAAATCGTGTTGCAATCCGTAACTCACGAGAACACACTGGACACGTTTAGGCAGACGTACCTTCGAAGATTGTGCGTTGTACGGCATATCATCCGACTCCCCAGGGAAGCAAATGCTGCTGTGCAGTTGCATGAATATCGTGTACAACAAATCTTCCGATAGACGAGCAATAACAGGCTCAGATAGTTGGGAGGACGTAGGCGGATCGTCGGGATGCTGCATTGTGGGGTGTCGAAGATACAGCGCGGAGCACTACTCAAGAAGGCTTCGAGTAAGGATGATTGTATGCGCGCCGTGGAGGCTTGGAAGCGAAATCTGCGAGTGCTAGGTGCATGGCGCGATTAGGGGCCAGCAAAGCAAAACGCCGCAGTGACCGTGCGATCAACACGGTCACGTTACCCAATTGCAACCCTAGCCTTGGCAAGCATCATTTCATTTCGTACTTGCTTTCAAGCAGTCATACAACGGCGCACTACAAGTAATGGTGGTTCTCCGGTTAAAGACAGAGTTCCGGAGCGGTCATCCGTTTCTGTACGCTTTCTGGACCCTATTGCCAGCATAGCGTGACCCGGAAATATCGTGTCGATCAAAGTGCGTCAAACAGATCCATTTGTCCTAAAGTTCGTACATCAGTCCAACAACCCCCTTGTGAAGTGTCATTATCTACTCACCCAAAGGTGTGGCCGTTAAGACATACCTTCTTCCGGCTGTAGCCCCCGCAGAACAGACAGGAACCAGCCCTTCCGACCTGTCGCAGGATCGTAGCATCCCACAGTCGTACTCAGGAAACAAGAACCCCGCTCGCCGATACACCCTCTCTGCCGCGGGATTTATGACATTGATACAGATCACATTCTTCAGACCAACAGCGGGCGGATCTGCGGAGACGCAGTATCCGACTGGAAGTACCCCAGGTAGTGGCGGCTCATTGCTCTAACCATGGCCTCTGCGTATCCTTTTCGGCGGTGCTCCGGGGGAACGTAGACGTTCTTGATAGCCACAGTACGCGGAGTGGCCCTGCCGTTGACGACGAATCCCACGAGTTCACCGCCTGTACGACACGTCCAACACGTCCAAGCTAGACCCGACGTGATCGCCTGGCGAAGATAGTTTTCTTCTACTTCCAAGGACAGTCGTCCCGCTGTACAGTCGGCGAAAGCTAACCATTGCGGAAAGAACTCCTCGAAGTCGTTCTTCGACGCTTGAGTCATAACGACGTCAGGAAGCGTGGTGGGGAGGGGGAGAACGGTGTTGCGTGTGGCATAGCTCGATCGGGAAACAATCAATGGGTCCAGTAATCGAAGACGCGTTCCGCGTGTGGCGGAAAGTGATACCCAGGCTGTGAGGAACGCATTGGTCGCATCTTAGTGCCGACCGACCGTGGTGACGCGCACGCATGTATTGATCGCAAAGAGGGCGCTAGCCAATGTATACCCGGCGGTGTTGACAACTTCCGGCGTCATGAGGTACTCGACTTCCAATGGACACACGAGCGTCGAGTTCCTCGAATTATGTGCCAGTAGAAGTCTATACGCCGATCATTAGTGCCAAGCGGAATAACAATAGCAGATGAACTACGAACAAGAGATCTTCTCCAGAGTACAAACAAAGGAAGTTGGTGGTTTCCGAAGCTGCCCGAGTTGATGCGGATTTCTGCTCATGCAGAGCTCCCGTGCAAAGGTTCATGAAAGCATCGTCGTACGGCTCGAGGGCTTCTAGCACGGAGGCGAGGTCGTCGAAGCGAACGCAGCGGAGATCATTCATACCGAGATCGGCACCGGGCGCGTTTGCAAGGGCTTTTGTATCTCATTGAATGTGTTGTGTAAACTGCGGTCTCTGGTGGGCATGCATAGGCATCATTGCGCTAGCAGGCCTGGGCGAAGGGCAATCAGTGTATTTGAATCGAATGCGGCAGTAGCGAGCAACGCATCTGAATTCCCCCAAACTCCGAGTGTTTTTACCATTGCGACTCCCATGGGCTGCAGGGTGGACTGTGAATGCAAAAAACGAAATCAGGTGCTGCAATGAGGTTGGAGAATAATAGGGTCTCGTACATGCGCAGCCGGTGGCAAGAAGATAAATGGCGATAGTACCAGATATCACTGGCAGTCAAGCCCACATCGAGTCGACATCAGTAGCATAATCGCAACCGCTATTAAATGGGGAAAACACCAAGCGAATGCCTATAATCACGTACTAGGTGGTGGTTCGAAACTCTTCTTGAAAGAGGCAGGCTCAACTGAGCACCAGTGACAAGCAGGTTCAGCCACAAGGGCGTCCATACGGCCCGCCGTCCCCGATCGACGCGCTTTATGATCGACCACCATGTCCGTCGCTTCACCAACCGTCCTCCCTCGTAGTCCGGTGTTCCCTCGTTTACTGCCTCTCCCTCCTCACCCACATCCAATACCCCCTGCGCCGTCTATGCAGCGCAGGGAGCGCTTCATCAATTATCGAGATTTATGGCGTGAAATGGAAGAGCTAAGCGACGAGGAGAACGCGGTCGAAGACCAGGTGCGCTTCGACGCGTCCGACGCGTCAGTCGTGCCATTCTAACGTGCATGGACTTCCTAGAATCTGGAGATCAAGAACAGAGGATACAACTTTCTCATTCCGATAGGCCGAACATGGACACAGCATGAGGAGAAGAATGACGTGAGTGGCTTGCTTATCCTCAACTTCCCGCCTCTTCGTTAACGGTGTCTTTAGGCCGACGATGCGACCGAAGGATCAGAAGGGACAGAGCATACTGGAGATGCGAATTCCCTTATGGACGAGGACGAAAACTCGACAGAGGAGGAAGAGGAAGAAGATCAAGACCTCGACGCTGACATGGAAGATATGGACCAGCCTGGGGATGCCAGCGGCGAGCTGTACGCAGAGGGAGGCTCTGAGGGGGCTTCCACAGAGGGGTCCTTTGAGTGAAGTTTTGGGACGTATGCACAATTTATGAAGTTGATGTCCGGCTCGCAGTTTATATGTAGCATTAAACTTGTATCTATACCGTTTTCTTCATTTCTGCGTTATAATAGATATGCGCGCCCACCTAGTCCAGGTAAATGGCAGCTAGGCTATGGATTCGGATTCATCGATAATCCCCTCGACAGACATGGGAACATTCGCTACTCCCATTGCACAGGACGCTGATTCTGAGTCCGTAACGCGTAGCTATTATAATAGTGCTCGGCTCGAAGGGCCAGCGCTTACGCTAGGCTCTATTAGGGCCCTAGATCTTACGACGCCTGCCCTAAACTCACCGCTGTATAAAACTTCGCGCCCTTGCATGACTGTTTCTTTAGAACATACTCAGCTAGGATCTATTTTATAGGTACTAACTCGAGTCTCGCATGTTTACACATGCCACATCCTTCATATCCAGTCGATGACACCTGCGTCCGCTCGTATAACCGAGAACATGGCTGCCTCGTTGCGGTCTCGAGGACGTTTGGATCGTGGCCTCAGCCTCCCTTTGGGGTGGGTTGGGGCGCGAACCAGCGAGCCGGATGTATGTCTGATGGATTATCTTTGTAATATACTTTACGAAGATTGTACTATCAATACACATTGTCGTTCAAAGCATCTCTTGGTTGGAAAATACTGGGTTGACGGAAGATTTTCGACGTTCAAGCATTGCTCGAAGTAGCGCACTACGTAGGTGGAGTAGCCGGCAAGAAGGTGGTAGTACGTCGGAATATTAGACATGCACTCACCGTTCTCGCAAGTAATCACTGGTGAATCGAGACACTATACAGTATGAGAGGACTATCTGCTGCTAACAATCACGAGTGCCATGTGGGTTTGTTTGGATATATACCTCGGACCATGATGTACAATAGTGACAGCACTGTGTATAGAGATATTCGGACCTATGTATCCTCTGGAGTATACGACACCAACTCAAAGTGAGGGGTCGAAAGGGGCGAACGCGATCTTGAATGCTTGCGCATCCTCTCTGTCGTCCGCCTCCGATTGCGTGCATGCCTTCCAGTCGTACCGATCCGCCATACCGAGGATGGACACCAACACCTGCCTACTCTCCCGGTCAGTTCGGTGGCCCTTTCTAGTACTTCTTCTACTCACCTCCCAAACTGGATGCTGAACGGCCCGCGGTCTCTGATGAGATGCACCATCTTCCGCCCGTCGGGCAGGTCGACGCGGAAGTATCCGCCTCGCGCGCCAGCGCAGGCTCGCAACGCCTCGTCCGGGTCCGCCTCCCACTCGACCCCATGTGCGCGGCCCTCCTCGCGGAACGCGTCCTCAACCGCGTTGCGGAGCTTCGTCGGGACGGGTACGACCTGCACATGCGCGTGCCCGCCCTTCGCGCTCATGCGCCCGACCTCGAAGCAGACCGCAGCTGCGCCGTGCTTGCCGTACATGGCGCGCAGCGCAGATTTGTACCTGTTTCTCTACGTCAGCACCCGGTGTGTAACCACTAGAGCGGGAGGGATGCCTACTTCTCCGTCTCATCCAGGATGGGCTCGGCGAGGTCTGGGGGGATAGAGAGGTATGTTGGGTAGTGGGTGATGGGCACGATGAGGACGTGCCCACCGCCCGGCACTGGGGGCGCGTTGGGATGGTTCGCACCCTGATGGGTGGGAATTATCTGCCCCTTGGGGAGGGTCACATAGCACTCCGTGCCGATGGACACAATGAGGTGCTTTCTGGCATTGGGACAGAGACTGTTAGATAGGCCTGTTATCGGAGGGAGAATTGGAACACCCACGCGAGGTTCGGATTCGACAGGCAGAACCAACATTCGTCCGCTGTACGGTCGGGTCAGCGGTAGGTCCGGTAGTACAGGAGTGTCACGCACGCGCAATGGGTTTCGGGGGCGCCCGCTTGCCGCCGCCTTGTCTCCCTCCCGTCTGGTTCGCCACAGGGCAGTCTTGAATGTAATGAAGCTCGCTCCCACATGCTCGGCACACGTAACCGTCACGGGGTTTCTTTCCGCCCGTGTCACCTACAGCATTCTTGACAGGGCAGTCGCGGATAAAGTGGCCAGGCTAAAAGTAGTAGGTTCAACATAGAGGCTCCTCTGCTGGTGTGGTGGACCCCTTACCTCGTTGCAAACGCGGCAGATGTATCCTTCTTTGGGCTTCTCCCTCTCAGGGCAGTCGGTGATGGAATGCTGCGAGGATGGGTCAACGGAGGCTGTAGTATCCAAGGGTTGCACAAGACGAACACCAGGAGATTCACAGATCTTGCACTTGTACCCCGTTGGGGGCCCGTCAGACGGACCATCTGTGCCGAGTGGTGAATATCCGGGTACATCCGCATGGCAACGCACACGTACCTTTCCTGCTACGTTTTCCGGGCTGTTGGTCGTTACCCCATCGGTAGTCTTCTCCGGAATCTAGCGGCCGTTTCGGCGCACGGTGCAGGAAGGGGTTCTGGGTCACATTCACCGGTTTGGGCGGAGGTTCGCTCGTCGGTGAAAGCGGCGCGATCGAGAACGCATAGAACCACTGCAAGACAATAGCGACGATGCCGTCGCAACATTAGCACAACCCTGAGTGCGCACGAAACGTCACTCTGCGAACCCACCCGCTGCTTCTTCCCGGACGACTGCTCACCGCCGAACGCGCCGAGGCTGACGAACCTGCTCACGCGCCCGTTATCCTCCTCCCAAATGAATGGCTCGCGTTCCCAGAACTTCGGTGGATGCCCGCCTCCTGCGGCGAAGTGGTACCGTGGTTTGGTTTTGCGCACAATGTCCGCTAGGGGTTCCACACCTATGGCGGTAAGTTCTGGGGCGGGGAGCGGTGCGGAGGACAGGTGCGTGACGCCAGCCGGCCACGCGTTGCTGATGAGGATATCGACCAGCTGAGAGGGAGTAGACGAAGACTTGATAGACGCGAGGGAGGTGTAGTTTTGTGCTTTGGGTTGGGAGGTGGTCATTGTGTTCGCTAGCAGCTTTTCCACGTTTTGGGAGGTGAAGTAGGGCGAAGTGAACCCCTTCAGGATAGGCGGGTCAAACGGCAATTCATGTTACAACTCCATCCGGGGGCAACGTACGTGAGTGGATTCGGACGCAGTGTATATGTTGGATTCGTACACTCCGCCTAGGCATGCAATTCGGATGCCCTGTGCTGTAGTCAACACTCCGGACTTGTCTAGGATCACCCAGAATTCAGCGTGTGCCATGACTATGCTGATGGGTTGTAACGCACGAAGGAGGAACACGTTCTTACTCAGAACGCCGCCTGTTTTGGCAAACTTCTCAATGACGGGGGCAGGAAGGGGGTGTTCGCCTTGCATAATGTAGCATTCCATGGGGGCTGTATTCTGTATATTGAGTGTTGAATACGTACGGGGACTGAGCGGCGGCCCGACCTTCTAACCGACCCTCCAGCAATTGTATGATCTCGTCTTCTTCTCCATACTCCTGGTCTGCGTCTTTAGGGGGGCCGAAGAAGTCCCCTACGCAGAGTGCGAAGTCGAATTTGCCATGTTTCTTGTCAATGGTTTCGATCTTTGCAAAAAGGTCGCGAATGGAGCCAACAGCAGAGCCAACAGTGAGACTATAGCAGATGCATTAGCATTTTTTACACTGAATACGCGCATAGTACGCACACTTTAGCTGCGGATGCCATTGCTGCAGCCCCTGCAAAGGGTGGCTTCGGAGAGCTCTCGGAGGATTCGTGTTATGCTTGAACCGACTGTTTGGATATGTCGACGCGTTTGGAATCTTGTGCGAGTTTTGTTGGTTAGATATTTTGAGGCTGTATGATGATGTAGAGCTCGTAGCCGGTTTCAATGTAGCGCAAGAACTAGAAGAAGAGGCTCAGCGCGCACGCGTGACGCGAGGAGGTATGACGCAAAACGCGATTTCGTGTAAGCGCTCGTGACGAATATCCCTTCCTCCGACGTCCAGCTCCGTCCACAACGTTCAGGCTGAGGTACCGGTCGACAACCAGCTACTACCCCCTCAACAGCTTGACATCCCCGGCTGGTTCGGTGGGGCACTGCGTACAAACTCTTGCTTTGTCTACTATTCCCAGTCCGGTTGGCGTTAGCTTCACGGCAAGCACGCGCGTAGCGTTGTACACACTACTACTACATCCGGCATGTCTCGGCGAGCTACAGCTCTAACAAAAAACACCAATATTCCGAGGTAGCATGTCGCACCTGGTACAGCCCCTGAGTGGAAAGCCTACGATAGTACCGTTTAAACGTGGATTCCGTGCGCAGTGTATGCTAGCTCAACGTTTAGCCATGTCCGTGTCGACGTCATGGTCCTGCGGAGGACAAGGTATGTCGTCGTCCGAATATTCCTGATCTCGTCGCGTATATCATGCTCATAGCTGTACTACTCCCCAGTCTCTTGGAAGTCTCGCGTGCAATGTCAATTCATGAAACTATAGCTACCCCGTTGTATGCTACGCCCAAGGTTGTGCGGTTGCTTCCGACATTCCAATGGGACTTCCTATTCCAGGGCGATGACACACTCGCTGCTGGGTGGGTAGAACAGTCTTGCCTTACGCTTGAACACAACGATGCATACCCGGTACTCTTGTTGAGAGCGTTGGTTCATCACTTTGTCCCTAAACTCGAGATAGCTAACCAGCAACTCATTTCATCGTGATCGTACCTCACACTTACTCTCTGTGCCAGTAGGTCCTTTGTTCTGTCTGTTGTTTTCGGCATTTCCAGACGCCTCGTGTCAGAGCACGCTGCCCACTATTGTGGGCTTAATTATGCCAGGCACACGGTAAGTCGCCCAAAGGGAGTATGTTGTTGGGAGCTGATGCCGATGTGTTCTGTATAGACGTCAATCTCAAATGTATGTTTACAGAAGGACAGTTTGCTCTCCGCTCAGGCACAGGTCTCTTTGCACACGACAATTGCCTGACAATCTCGGACCGAGCTTTTGTATCTACGCTCTGCAATTAGGCAAGTACGTCAGTGTCAGGCACCCCAGGCGTTTCCGTGCGCGACCATAATTAACAACACCGCATTAGCAGAACCTTGTACCTCCGAACAGCTCGTCATCTCGGCAGTTTGCACATGCGTTAGAGCTTCCACCCAGGGGGCGCAACCCGATACCGCCGGCTCGTTGGCAAACGGATACTCATCGAGCCGGCTACCCAAACTTAACGGTGCTTCTCTGGGTTTCGATTACACTATCACGAGTGGCATGCCAGACGCCAGATAGGTATGCACACATGGTGCGTATGTGAATGGAAGGAACTGACTACTCGTCGCGTAGCACGCTTGCGCTGCCCTGAATCGAGAGTCGCTGCATGTGAGTCCTCCATCCGATGAATTCCGTCTGGCACAGCGATCCGTTATGGGCTGTATTTGGGTCATGTCCTGATGTTGTTTGGCGGCGACGAGGCGCGGCGTACAAGCGCAAGCGCCGATGATTAACCCGCGAGCAGGGCGGCGGCCTCGGCCAGACGAGTGTCGTTCTTCGAGAGTGTGCCTGTTCGGACAGGCACCGACTGACCGAACGCTTGCTCTGCAGGTGCTGCCAGGGACGGGCGAAGGAGGAAGGCGGATGTGCCGACGAGGACAGCCATCCCGGGCACAAGGGGGCTGCCGAAAAAGGCAGGCGAAGTGTTTGATCTCCCACGACGAAGCGGAGGCGCCGGCATCAGCATCTGCCTGGAGGGCCTCTGCATGCCCGGCATTGTTCTCCATACAGCCAAAATGCTCGCAGCCCGCGGCGGTCTCTCACACATCTGTCCCTTACCGTGCTCTCCCTCCCTCTTCCCGCTCGTTTCCAGAGTGCCCCTCCTTCTCCCGCTGCGAGCACGGCCGGCGCCAGCTCGTCCATATAAGCCCCCGCACCCCGCCTCGGGACGTCAGCCAGCCCCGCCTCGCCCCTTAGACTTCGGACGCCCCCTGCTCGCTATCTTATTTTCTGTTTGGTTCCATAGAGCGATATGGTCGGCTTCCAGTCTCTGGTCGTGCTCCTTCTCCTTGCCTCCTGGGCCTCCGCGCACCCGGTTCGTCCGAGTCCCATCAACTTCCCGCCATACCGCGTCAAGAGCGAGCTCTGCAAGCTCTCTCCCTGGCTGGCAAGGATCCTCTGTCCGCGCGATGTTACCGCCAATGGTGCCACGGTCAGCACGCCCATCGGCACGGCCCAAGGGACCTCGGACGACGCAGGCGCGACACGGTTCTCTGTCAAGTATGCGTCAGTGAACCGTTGGCAGCCTTCGACCGTCGTCACCAAGTGGGAGCTCCCGTCAGTACTATCGTGTTCTATCTGCCACAACGTGCCCGAACTCACCGATATTTTGCAGCAATGGGGCATCGGACGTCACCGCCCTTCCTGTGCCATGTGCTCAGCTCGATAACAACGGTAATTTGATTGGTACAGAGGACTGCCTTTCCATGATCATCTATGTCCCTTCGTCCGTCACGAAGGACAGTGATGCACCCACTTTCATGTGGTACGTTAGCTTGACCATGCGCCAGTTCCGACTCATCCTAAATCGCGTATAGGATCCATGGTGGCTCATTTGTTACCGGCTCTGCTACAGATGCAGGCCTAGACGGATCTAAACTTGCTGCAGCCACGAACTCCATCGTCGCCGTAATTCAGTACCGCCTGGGTGCAGTGAGTAATTTCCGCGCCGTCCATCATGAGACCAAGCCTGACGTGGCGGCGTTAGCTCGGATTCCTTGCCCCTTCCGGCACGCACAATCTGGCTGTCCAAGATGTCATGAACGCGCTCGGTTTCCTGCAGAAGGTCGTCCCCAGCTTCGGTGGTTCTGCCTCCAAGATCACGGTCGCTGGTCAGAGCGCCGGCGCGAACATGATCAGGGCCCTTCTAGCTACGCCCTCCGCGTCGTCTCTGTTCCAGTCAGCGATTCTTCAATCTGATCCCATGGTAAGTCTGGACCCGAACAAGTAGACAACAACATTTACTAACCGGTTGCAGGACTTCGGCTTCCTTTCGACCAGTCTCCACCAGGGTCTGTTGGACGCCTTCATGCAGAACGTGAACTGCTCGGCAAGTAACGCTGCTTGCACCAGTGCCCTCACCCTGAACTCGATCATGTCCTCGCAAAACACCCTTCTGAACATGGCTGCCAACAACGACCTCGACGCTGCTGTGGGGGCCTCAGAGCCCATCCGCCCTGTCCGGGACGGTACACTTATCACGACTACCCTCGACTCGACGTCGACGTTCCCCAAGGTTGACAAGCCCGTCATTGTATCCACCGTGCGTAACGAGGCGGGCCCGACCATCTACGGTGGTTTCCCTGATAGCGTCAACGACTCGCTCTACGAGCAGCTGGTATCCTTCACTTTCGGTAGCCCGCGCACGAATCGCATCCTGAACGCCGCCGTATACGCTGTCTCGCCTAATGTCGACGGCGTCCAGTCTGATCAGCGCCCTCAGCTGGAGGAGCTCGGTACCGACCAGGTCTGGCGGTGTGCCTCCTGGCAGTTTGCCCGTAACTGGGTCACGAACGGCGGGAAGGCGTACGTTGGTGAATACCAAGTCGGTGCAACGTATCCTAGCAACAGCGATGTTCCGTTCTGCAAGAGCGGTGGCGCCGTCTGCCACCAGGACGACATCGAGATCGTTGTATGTTTCTTCCCTAATTCATAGAATTCGTAACATGTCCTAAAGAAGTCTCATCACAGTTTGGCACGGTCCCCAACCCCACCGCCGCGCAGTCCGCGCTGACGAAGGAGATACAGGCGCGCTACAGCAACTTCTTGCACACGGGCAACCCGAACGCGAACGGGTTTCAGACCTGGAACGTCGCGGGCACGGACAACGTGAACGCGATCAACCTGGGTGCTTCCGGCCTCGCGACCGTCGGCGCGTGCAACACCAGCTTCTGGGGAAGCTTCGTGCAGTTTGACTACCAGGTGTTCAACCTCTAGTGCTTCCGCGACCCCGTGCCCCTCCTCTGCTTCCGCCCGCTTGCTCCCACCACCCATTCTTCCTTTGTGTTTCATGGTCATGTCTTACGGTGTGCTTGTTCTCGTGTATGGGCGTTGACGACTTTCGCAACGACGGTGACGCGTTCTACTTACTTACAACACCTTCTAATCCTGGCTTTCCACTCTAATATGCGTCTTACGAGACGCTCACGCCTTGCATTCGCAGACTTTGGTTCAACGAACTTCATTTCATCACATACTACGCCCACTTATGTTTGTGTCATTGGGTTTTGTCTTTGGCTCGGCCACCTCGTGTATCCATACTTTTCCTCCCTCGGCGCGACATTCAAGTCCGCCGCATGTAGCCCTCAGATCCTTTACCACCAGTTCCGGCTGGAATACCCTGTAGCCCCACTTGGAATATATGTTGTTGTTCACGTACACCTTGGGAATGGTGTCGTGTGCCTGCCTGATGTCGCCTTTGCGTTAGTCCATCTCCGCCAATCCTACACACAGGGGATGCAATGTCCGCACGGAAGCCACAGCGGGAAAAGCGCACATGCCGCTCTCAAGAGAACGTAGGCGTTTAAACGGCTTCAAAGCAGGCGATACGTGTGGCAGGCGCCGATCCACTGCAACGAGGCGATACGTTCTTGTCCTCTCAAAACCCGATCTCGATGTAGCGGATTCCTTTGAACATAAAAAACAAGGAGTATCTCGAGATCCAACTACCACAGATACAGAATAATACAACATCTGCCGGTATGAACTATAGCTTGGACGGTTTCGCAAACACATGGGACTCGATATCGGAAAACACGTCGAAGTTGCGCTCCAAGGCAACGCCCGCAGCTGCCTAACGCCCAGCGACCGTAAATGAGCACACGACACTCCGGGACTCGGAGCATTGAGGGGAGAAAAACACTCACCCCTGCCGGGCCAAACCAGACCTTGCTTCGATGGCGACGCCCCGGGGAGCCCCCGCGCGTCTCGTCGCCCTCGTACGTGAGCACCTGGTACCCAGCCGCCTTCATGTCGTGCCCGGGGAGGGGCAGCGGATTGATCACCATGCCCCCAAACGCGCCGTACGCCAACGCGCGCACGCGCTCCCGCTGCTCCGTGGTATTCCGCGTGCCTTTGAGCACGTCCGCGAGGGTCGTGAGGAGGTAGAACTGCGGGGGGAAGAGCGATATCTGCTTCGCGGCGAACTCCTGCAGGGCGCGTGTGGGGTGCACGAAACGGGCCGCGATGACCTCCTGCCCGCCATCGGGCGTCGGGAGACGCTCCTGCTTGTCGCCACCCGAGAAGCCGGCCGCGCGTGCCTCGTCTAGGAACGTGATGTAGAATTGCGTGTGGAAGCGCCTGGCATGGGAACGTCAGCCTGCTGTGGAGTATGAGGAGCACAGTGCCTCGAGGGCTCCGAGAAGGACATACCTGGGTACGAACGGTGGCGTGACCCATTGGGTGAAGGGCAGGAGGCTCTCGATGTTGAGCCTGAGGTCATACTGGGCGAGGAAGTCGCGAAACATGCGTGTTTGCGCGTGTATCGCCTCGCGAGCGGTGTCCAGCTCGGAATTGGTAGGCGTCTTCGCGCTGGACGGGTGTACCAGCAAGAGGCCAGACTCCTCGAAGAGCTCGCGTATGGCTGTGAACGGCATCCCGTGCTCCCCGTCCTGCTTCTCGTCGTAATTACCGCCCGGGAAGACCTGCCAAGCCAGGGATCGTTAGCTACTTTCTGCTTCTGCTTGTGACCCTGAGGAGCCAGAAGGATATGTACGTGCATGCGCATTAGCGAAGGACTTCGACTTGGGATTCCGGTGCACGAGCAGTATTTCGTTTTGAGAATTCACGACTATGATACTAGCTGAGGGCCTTGGAATTGCTGGAGGGGGGCGGACTTTCGGGTTGGTCTTTTCCTGGGTAGCCGGGGGTGTCATCTCGTGGGTAAAGCGGATGAATATGGTGCCTTTGCGGACTGGTGAAGAGGCTCGTCCAAGGACAATATGACTTAGCGCTATCAATGACCAGTTGTTTCGTAGCCCCACAAATCGGACACGGTCAGAGATGGACACGAGAATGCGGGTGCTGCTGTGCAGGATACTTTAGCTCGGGGGAACTTCAAGGCGGCGTGAAGCGGGCATGCTGCAAAATCACGGAGGGCAGACCGGCTACGCACCTGTACATCCGCAGCCGAGTTCCAAGTCACAAGCCAATAAACCGGGGAGTTTCGGGTAAGTGGTCTTGCACCCTGCACCGGGTTTAAAGCGCTGTGCTAGACCTAGTTCAGAGCGTGCTACAAGTATCTCTGCGTGTGCGATGAAGGGGGCTTACTTTGGGATTTGAACGCACTCACATAAGCGCCCCGTGGGGAAAGGTCGTGCCACGAACGTCGAGATGAGAGTCACTGAGTGAGAAATTCGTACGCGGGACCCATGATTCAAACCGATCATGGTTGCGAGTGCGAGACTGTCACAAGTTCTTAGTGGCGGCACAGGTTCACGCGCTTTCATACGTCGCCGGTCGGGCCACGCGGTGCTGGCTGGTGTTGGCAGTTTCAACTTTCAATGGGTGGCCATCGGCATGCTCGGGCCGGGACCGGGACGTACCCGTTCCCCGGCAGTCGAATAACGAGTTCATCGCCCCAACGCGCTCTGTCAGAACCCAAGAAAAGTTTGGAAGAACGCACTATCAAAAAAGAGAAAGATAGCTGAAGTCAGGTGCATGGTAGTATTCTACACACAAGTAAGTTTACATGATAGGAAACAGAGGGACCATCGCTATTGGCATCCCTAACTCTTGAATACACACAAAAGGAATGTCAACTCGAAGATATACAAGGTTGCAGCCCGCTGGCCGGAGCCATCGGCCAAATCGTGTCTTATCGAAGAGGGTTCGAGGACCCATAAACCATTTCAGGGTGCTGGCGGCAGTGATTTCACGACATCTTTCCATTTCTGTGACACGAGTGATATGAAGACCTAATGCACTCTTTGCATATATGTTCAGAAACGCACCGAATGGTTCGCCTTGCGGAAGTCAGGGTGAGTGGTCGCTATGTGCAGTAGATACCGCCCGAGTTTGGCGAGCTCTTTATCTGCCATGGCCGCTTGGGTGTGTGCATTCTTGAACGCAGAGATTTTCAATCCTTCTCCGGGATTCAGCGCAAAATTCCTTCCCTGCACCCACAAAGTTACACGATAGCACGGGGAAAGTGACAGGCTGAATAGTGAAGACAGATATATAAAGTGAAAACATACCAGATCATCAATGTGTATGGTGTTCTGGGCGCCACTACACATAGCTAGGTTACATTTGTACGCCACCAAAAAGAACGTTCCGCACGCACTATTGTGGGAAATGGTTCCAGATGATCTGGAGCGCCTTCACGGAATGTTTGTATGGTTGACCGTCTCTCATCGAAAATACCGTGAACATGCATGTTTTGTCCAACACTGGTGCGACTAAGTGACCAATCGCAGGAACGCTCTAGAGGAATGGTACTCACCAAAGGCGATCTGTAGGCTACTCGCTCTAACAGTGTTGTCATCTGGAAGCAACGGGGGTAACGCACCCTATAACTACGGACGCCCCCAAGCATGCCGAGTTCGACGAGCTTGGTCTCGAGCCAAATCCAGCTCGTTTGAGACCTACGCGCACGGCAAATGTCAGAGAGTCCGAAGGGAGCGTTGGTATTTGTGAAGCATACCAGATGCATATATCATAATAAGGGTAGACAGCCTCCAAAAATTCATGCAACCCGGGTCGAGCGCATTCGTTCGGCGGTAGTGCTCCAGACGTGAGAGGCTTAGTATCCAGGATAGCTACCAAGAAGTCAGTCGATGGATGGAAATAGTAATGCCCTCGCGAACTGACTGTAGTCGATGTCTAGCACTAGCAGCCGTTTGCCTTCGCGCAATGGGTTGATAAGGGTTGGTTGTAACTTCTTGGTATGTTGCTCCACCCGGCGCCGGTTACGTTGGTCGTTGATGTACTCGGCCGCGGCGGCAGGATTGGCGCTGAAGTCGACGTCAAGGTCATTCACGACATCCGGCAAGAACTCCAATTCTGTCGTGCGTTAGAACTAAGAACGCAGACAGGACTTAGGCGAGCCATATGCCTCACCATGAGGGTCCTTTATTTCATGGCCTTCGGGCGTGCCGACAAGTGTGAACTTCTTACCACTCAACAATTTAAGATCTCCGCTGCAACAAACGCGTTCAGAACGAGATCAAGGCACATATACCATACATACATCCTCCCTTCGTCATCGGGCAGTTTTCCCTTGACTAAACCGAGGATCTTTTGCCGCTCTGGAGGGACATTCGTGAGGCTCATGAGAGACGCCTTCAGGTCATACATGCTGCAGGACATCAATAGGTTTGCCATAGAAGCATTGATAGACGGTATGCCTGTACTCACCGATCGGATTCGGCAATGTCTAAAGTAAATGGTTTGCCGCTCCAGCTGAACTGTAGGTGTATCCACTTCTCATCCTGGTCGGGTCCAGCGGGTTCAATCTGTCTATCCTTGAGCAAGAGGCAGGATGTCGGCAGTGTATCATGACATACGTTGGTAGTAACAAGGGTAGCCCGTTCCGCCGAGCCTTCTTCGAGTGCTCGAGTCACTTCAAGACTCATATCCAAGAGACGCAGAGAATGGTGGGTCCGAGCTTGTTCTGGTGGCTAATATGACACTGCCAGTCAGCGCAGCTGCGGTATACTGTGAATGTTGAATGTTCGGGATGACACTTTTTCCGGGGATAGGAGTATGAGTATTAACAAACAAGCGAGACGCGGATAATCGGAGGTGCAGCGCCGTACGGAGGGTGCAGTACAGATCAACTTGGTTGTGGCCTGCAGTGGCGCGCGCGGGGTTGAACGCGTCCTCGATGCATGATCGTCTCCCGATCTCAGATCCCAGATACATCATAAGCGCCCAAAGGTGTGACCGTGTAACGCTTACGCACCATAATCAGTAAGGCCGAAATAATCCGAAGAAGTTCATCGTGTACGGTCAACGGTCGATGTGTCTCTGCCGCAACCCCCTCCGCATCAGCTTCTCTATATCGGCTCATTCGGCCTCCAACAAGCCCCATAGAGTAAAACATTGTGGGTCGGCCGAGCCATTATACCCGTAGTCGCCAAAGACACGTCGGAAGTACTATAAATGATGGGGAATCATCGCTGCAACTCCATTCAAAGTCATAGCCTCAGAACTGAGAGCAGAGGGTAACGGACTCGAATCGTCCTAGATTATCCAGTAAAACCTCAACGGAACCGGGTGTGAGCCTTTTTTCTTCTGTTTCAGTACCCTAATGAGTACTCACGTATGCATCAGTCATTTTCTTGATATGTCCAAAGACGCCGTCTACACGTATGGGCATCACGAATCCGTCGTACGCCTACACTCCCAACGCACGGCAAAAAACTCCGCCGCATACCTTCTCCCATACCTACAGCCAAACATGACCCTCCTTGACATCGGTTGTGGTCCAGGGACCATTACCACCGACTTCGCTGCCCTTCTCCCAGATGGGCGCGTTACCGGGCTGGAGGCCCCGAATTCCGACGTACTCACCAAAGCCCGGGCGCACGCCGTCGAAAGGGGCATCGACAACGTGATCTTCGTCACCGGCGACGCCCTTGCTTTACCGTTCCCCGATGCTACCTTCGATGTCGTACACGCTCACCAGGTCCTTCTACATGTCGGCGACCCGGTCGGGATGCTCAAGGAGATGCGCCGTGTTGCAAAGCCCGGAGGAATTGTTGCCGCCCGCGAGTGTGACTTCTCCGGCATGGTATGGTACCCCGAGGTTGAAGGGATGGAGGAATGGCGCCAGGGCCACCTTAGGGTCGCGCGTGCCAACGGAGGCGAACCGGACGCGGGAAGGCGACTCCACGTCTGGGCGCGTGCGGCGGGATTCCCGCGCGAGAACATCGCGCTATCGGCAGGAACTTGGTGCTACAGCACCCCCGAGGAGCGTGCTTGGTGGAGCGGCGTATGGGTAGATTGCACGGTGTCCTCGAACTACGCAGCTTCCGCCATCGAGCATGGGATATACACGGAGGAAGAATTACAAGGGGTCGCGGAGACGTGGCGGCGGTGGGGTGATGAAGAGGATGGCTGGTTCGCTTTGGTTCATGGTGAACTGATCGCACGGGTTTAACGATGCTACGGTTCGTTGTCGGTTCACGCTTCTGAAACCTTTGTACCTCCCTCCGTACTCACGGAGAGATGCTGAATCCTATACAAAATCACTCGGCTTGACGTCGAATTGCACAACGTGTGGGTCATCTGGATGTCCAGCCGTTTGTCCAGCACTTGAACGTAGTGTAAGCCAAAAACCAAGGGGCTCATGACCGAAACGGTGCAAACGGTAGCGACATATGCTATAGCACGTACAAAAACACAAGGATACTGTACAATGACACACCACGAATGATCATGCATGACGTTATCTTTTCTTGGGCTGTTTTATGGCCTTGCTTCGAGGTTGGCGACGCTGTCGGTGACAAGTGTAAACGCTTGCAACGTCGATTGCACTACAATGGCATATGAACACCCAGACTCAACGTAGCAACACGCAAATGAAAACCTACTATATCCAAAACCGCGTGCAGAATTCGCCGGCTGTGGAGTCGGGATTAAGATTTGAGTGTTCTGGTCGAACTTCCAGTTGCTTGCCATTGCGGCTGTATGGCGAAGTTAGTATCGCGCGCACGCGGAGGAATGCATTCACACGTACCGTTCAAAACTTCCTGGCTCTGCTCAGGAGGATAGCCTAGGTATGACTGCGCTCGGGAGAGGGGGATAGACGTGTAAGCCCTGGACAGTAGCTTGAACGTCTTGGTCCGAAATGCCTCTGTGAGAGTCGTGTCGGAGGGTAGTCAATCTTAGGTATAAGGATAATACTCACCGACGAACGACGTGATCATCCCAGCGAGAATCTGGCCAAGCCCGGCATCTGAGAACGCGGGTTGTAAAACGAATTGGTGCAATGCTTCGGCGTATTGGTATATCGCTGGGTACTTGCGTTCGGAAGTGGCGGCAAGAAGATGTAATAGGCCTTTTGACAAGTCAAACGATGTCAGGTTATCGGGCAGTCGCGTCAAAGCGTGTCGTGCCTGTGACCTTGAAGCCCAAATATTGAGTGACTGTTGACGGACTCGCGATGGAGTACTCACAGTTCGTCCACAATCAAGTAGGCGAGTACCAGAGGTGCGACGAGGTAGAGCCGGGAAGGATCGGCATGATATTCCCCCTGTCAAGGTAGTCGCGCGGTATCGATTCCACATAATCTCTATGTATCAGAGCGTACAACTTACGGAGAGATCCCCACGTTCCGCGACTTCGATGAGTTCTCTCAGGCTGCCACTCCGAGCCAGATCTGAGATGCTAGGGAACAGTAGTTCATACGTCGTGCTTTGCTTCGAGTTTTCAGCTGGAGAGGCATGCGCTGCATCGGGTGCAGGTTCGATCGGTTCAGCGGCGGGAGGCTCTGTGGCCCCGAGAGTAGAGGCAGCGACCTGTGGCGGTAGGACTGTGCGAGCAGCGTCTTCGATCTCAACCGCACTCGACGGGGGTGGCGTAGGAGGGCCAGTCATGTTTCCTTGGAAACCGGACTACGATGTATCCGTATGGAACCAAGTATTAGCCGTGCAAGGATTGTGCAGGAAGCAGCTCGAGTTTGCTCGAGTGTCACCAGTGCTCGAGACGCGTGGATAGCGCACGCGTAAGCGCCTGTGTATTTGGGGCACGTGCCCAGTGCTGTATCATTATGGGCGCTTATTTGGGCGCTCAGCCTAATTGGTGAGGCTGTCCTGCGCGCAACCCTGGCACTCACTTCCATCTCTTTCCTCTCTGTTTTACCGCTTGTCACTGTGGCACACGAATAAACAATGGAGGAGTTCAAGGAAGAGGAAATTGAGAGTATCCTCTACATTGGACGTGAGGTTTCAGGTCAGCTATCGTTGTCTCTGCCAGCTTGTGGGTCAGATCAGGCTCATCCCTGGCACGCGGGCGTAGTGTTCAAAATCCCGCCGCTGAAGGCCAATGAAGGACATCGTGCACAGGAGTGGGGGGATTTAGGGAACCCTCTGTGGAAAGGACGGCTTCGCATCATCGAGCGATCT
This sequence comes from Trametes meyenii, assembly GCA_022606255.1. Classification (NCBI taxonomy): domain Eukaryota; kingdom Fungi; phylum Basidiomycota; class Agaricomycetes; order Polyporales; family Polyporaceae; genus Trametes; species Trametes meyenii. The sequence continues at coordinate 1,697,932 of JABYQG010000005.1, read as the reverse complement.
TCTGGTGTCGCGATACAGTTCGAAGACCCCACCACGGGTGAGCAGCAATGCACTGAACTAGTAATATCCCCTTTTTGACGTCAATATATTCTGGACAGGCGAACGTACGTATCTGCACGTCTAGCAATCCGCTCCATTCATACTCATATGCGCTTCTCAGTCTTTGCGAAGGCCGACTACGATCCTGCTAAACCTTCCGTGGAGGCTGTCCTTGATTCGTCGCGGTACTTCGTCGTCAGAGTAGAGGATAATGGGAGACGAGCGTACATCGGAATGGGATTTCTAGAGCGTACGGATAGCTTTGACTTCAGTGAGTTCTCACATTTTAAGGATGGCTCGTGAATACTTACATCATATGTTAAGATGTGGCGCTTCAGGATTACACTAAGTGCGTCGTGTGCCTCTTGATCGTGTTCAAGTATGGCTGATCATTCTGCGCAGGCGATGGCGAGCACGAATGAATCCGTCTGAAGCGCAGTCGGACCAGCCATCTCCACACGTACCGGCGGGACCCAAGAAGGATTATACTCTCAAAGAAGGTCAAACATTCTCCATATCCATCCCTGGGAGGGCAAAGCCAACAAGTACCATCGCGTCCACTCCAAATCTTCTTGGAGGCAGCTCCAGTTCTGGATTGACTTCAGGGAGTGGTGTTCCGGCCTTGCTGCCACCTCCTCCGAGTGCGCCTAGGAGGCGGTAGCCGCAGCTCCCCTCGCGCCTCATGTACGTATATACCTTGTATTAACGTAAGTTTGCTTGGAATCATGCTGTCACGTCCCCCGCTCCGGAGTATCCTCGATCATGCCAGGGCCCTCTGACAGTAGCGACACTGGTGCAGGTGCCTCTCGCCACAGCATTGCGGAGTGCACTCTAACCGACCGGAGCAACCTCGTTGCTCCCTATACTCCGGAAGTTGCCAGTTAGTTCCGTCGAGCTTCCACCCGGAGAAGCCTCAGCAGACCTCGAGAATAGTCCATGCTACCACAGCCGCACGTCCCTGCACTGGCACGCTGGACCTCACAAACCCTGCATGCATAAGCAGAGTGCCAAATGCAAACACTACTCTTCGCACTGACAATACTTCGCATCTTGGGTCGATACCCGGCTCTGATCATATGCTCAGTTTGACCCCGGGCGCCGTTCAGCGTCCTCCGCTCTTCTGGTGAGCTGTCCTCCCTGTGGCCGCGTCCTTCGCACTGGACCCGGCCTACAAACGTCTTCTGCTGTGCCTGTACTAAGTTAACTTCCAATGGACACGCCTCACGATCCTTCAAGTAGGGCATGTGCAGCGTCGAGCATCGATCACGGACGGTGGATCTTCACGAGGACGTATCATAAACGCTCACCGGACTACGTACAGACGCCGCGCCTTCCGGGTATTATTCTAGAAGCTCTTAGCCTTCAAGGTCATGCGGGGCTCTGGGCCATAGGGCTGGGCGTATGTCCCTCCTTCTGTCGTTCTTCCACATGCGTGCTGATAGTTGTGATGCAGGACGGATTGGCGTGGGTACCAAGCGACGACTCTTGGCCGTCATCCACACTCAACGGCATACGAGTACTCCTGTGGACGTCTACCCATGGTGAGACCATGAATGACGCAAAGGCATCGAACGTGCGAACTAAAACATGCAGACCACCTCATGCCAAGGACCATTCGCGAGGCACAACAACGGAACACCGCAAAGCTCGCGAACTCGCGCCGAAATCAAAACTACCGAGAGCAACGAAGCTATCCCAAACGGTCGCATTACACTTCTATCCTCTCCAAACTCCTTGTGCGATGACAGCACCGTACCCTCCGGACTCCAAGCGAGCGGTAAAACGTGCCAGCGGCGGTCCCGGTCGCACTCCATCCGAACTTGCACCGACTGCGCAGCGGCCAGTTGTCCGCCTTCTCTAGACAGCCCCCGCCGCTGGTCCGCCCGCCCACTGGTCCGCGGTCGGGTGAACTCTTGTCGCATGACCCCCGTCCGTCCATGGTCAAGCCGCCAACTGACCTCCGCCGACGTCTTTCCGCCCCGTCCGCTCGGGTGTTCGCCGGATATTCTAGGTGGCAGCATCATGCTACGCGCCGCGCGAAGACCTTCTCCATCGCGCGCTGTGACGGCGGTTCCGATATATAACGGGCAGGCGGAGGGGTGAGGCTGCAGGACCTCAGACCCTCTCGACTACCCCTGTACCCGCAAGATGTCCAAGTTCGCGACGCTCCTCGCTCTGCTCTCTATCGTCCCTTCCCTGGTATACGCGCAGGCTCCGGTCTACGGACAATGCGGTGGCATTGGCTGGTGTGAGTTGTCGCGGTATCTTGCATAGTTCGCTATGTGCTGACGGATATTCTACAGCGGGAGCCACCACCTGTGCATCTGGGTCCGTCTGCACAAAGCAGAACGACTACTACTCACAGTGCCTGTAAGCACCTCACTTCTTTAAACCTAGATGCGTTTCATACCTGTTATTTCAGGCCTGGCGCTAGTGCTCCAGGATCCACTAGCGCGCCCTCGGCACCCTCTTCCACCGTGGTGCCTTCTTCGCCTGGTTCTCCTACGAGCTCTGCTCCCAGCGCACCTTCGAGCACGCCCGCTGCTGGAAACCCATTCGAGGGCTTTGAAGTACGCCCATCGTATTACATTGTCGTGCTGGGCTGATGTCTTTCTGTCTGGCAGATCTACCTGAGCCCGTACTACGCCAATGAAGTCGCCGCCGCTTCCAAGGCGATCGCCGACTCTAGCCTGTCGTCCAAGGCTGCGGGCGTCGCCAACATCCCGACGTTTACCTGGCTTGACTCGGTCGCGAAGGTGCCCGACCTCGGCACGTACCTCGCGGATGCCGACTCGATCCAGAAGAGCACCGGCAAGAAGCAGCTCGTGCAGATCGTCGTCTACGACCTGCCCGACCGAGACTGCGCGGCCAAGGCGTCCAACGGCGAGTTCAGCATCGCCGACGGTGGTGCGGCGAAGTACCAGGACTACATCGACCAGATCGTCGCGCAGATCAAGCAGTTCCCCGACGTACGCGTCGTCGCGATCATTGAACCCGACTCCCTCGCGAACCTCGTCACGAACCTGAACGTGCAGAAGTGCGCGAACGCGGAGGCGACGTACAAGGCCTCGGTGACGTACGCGCTCAACCAGCTCGCGTCCGTCGGCGTGTACCAGTACATGGATGCCGGCCACGCCGGCTGGCTCGGCTGGCCCGCGAACATCCAACCCGCGGCGACGCTGTTCGCGCAGATGTTCAAGAGCGCGAACTCATCACCCTTCGTCCGCGGCCTCGCCACGAGTGAGTACTCACCGCGGCCCCCTTGATGATCCCTCGCACAGCAGCTGACCGCGCCCTGCAGACGTCGCCAACTACAACGCCCTGACCGCCGCATCGCCCGACCCGATCACCCAGGGCAACCCCAACTTCGACGAGACGCACTACATCAACGTGAGTGCCCCATCATGCCTCGCCGCTTCCCCAAGGCGCGGGCTCGACTTGTGATTTACATGATGCTAACCGCAATGCTCCGCCGCAGGCGCTCGGCCCGATGCTCAAGCAGGCCGGCTTCCCCGCGCAGTTCGTCGTCGACCAGGGCCGTGCCGGCCAGCAGAACCTGCGTCAGCAGTGGGGCGACTGGTGCAACATCAAGGGTGCCGGCTTCGGCACGCGCCCGACGACGGACACGGGCAACCCGCTCATCGACTCCATCGTCTGGGTGAAGCCCGGCGGCGAGTCGGACGGCACCTCGAACAGCTCCTCGCCTCGCTACGACAGCACCTGCTCTCTGGTACGTCTCTCCTACGTCTTATGTGCGGAAGGTGGATGGGTGCTGACCGAATTGTCGCGCTACAGTCCGATGCGACAATCCCCGCTCCCGAGGCCGGTACCTGGTTCCAGACGTACTTCGAGACGCTCGTGTCCAAGGCCAACCCGCCGCTGTGAAGGGGAATTGTGGTGCTCGCAGCCGTGCCGTATCTTCCATGTACTGTACCTGGTCCAAAATCTAGGGATTCCTTTCCTTATACTCTCAAATCCCCGCGTTGTGTGAGAATCCATGTTTGCTTCGTCGTGAGGTGTGGGAGACGACGGCGTCTAGCTTGCCCCCCATACTTACATTGATGGACTTGAAGGTTCCCACAAACTATGTATACCCCACCTACCGCTGCTGCGTGAATACACCGTTGGCAGAAGCGGCACGCCGCGGTCAGCGGACGGATTGTCAAACTCTTGCTGAGCTATTACTGGATTCCGCACGAGAACATAGAATACACGAAGGACTCATCCAGACGATCATACAGTACGATAGTAGGTGGTTAGATGGGTAGCGGTAGTGGCTATAGCGACATGGCGGAAGCACACTGCTTGGCCGACCATATGCATATAAGAGAGCGACATCGAGATCTTGACATCAAGAAAACAAGAAAAACATGGAACTTAATGCTGCGACCAGTCGATGGTGTTGATGTCAATACCCTCCTGAACCATTTCCCACAGCGGGCTAGATGCGGCGTCCCGTCAGCGGCGTTACATGGAAGTGAGCAAAAGGAGCACACGCACCTCATGTCGCGGAGTCTCTGCACAACGGAGACGATCTTCTCAATCACATAGTCGACCTCGGCTTCAGTTGTAAAGCGGCCGATACCGAAACGGAGAGACGAGTGTGCCATGTCCTCCGCGGCGCCAAGGGCGCGAAGAACATATGATGGCTCAAGCGATGCTGAAGTGCATGCGCTGCCAGAGGAGAGTGCGATGTCCTGGTGAACGGCGTAAGCACCCGAGAAACGGAACAGGACAAACGCGCATACCTTCAATGCCATCAACAAACTCTCACCCTCGACATATGCGAAGCTGAGGTTCACGCATCCAGGGAACCCGTTAGGGTCGCCATTACGGATGACGTGCTCGATACGAGCGTTGATACCATTGATAAGTCGGTCGGAGAGCTCCTTAACGCGAGCATGATCCCTCTGAGCGAGACGTAGATTAGCCGAGTTCAAGAGATGGGCGCTTATGATCGGAAGGCTCAGTACCCCTGCACGCAGCGTCTTTGCAAAGCTAGTGCGTCGACCTACCGGAGTAGGTCGTGCTACCACGATGCTCGCGAAGGAAGATGGAATATGGTTCACGTGGAAGTTTTCGTCAAAGCCTTTAGATGAAGAAAGGGTACTCACAGCCATCTCCTGCTTTGCAATCCTTGCCGCCTCCCCCAAGCCAACCACCAGTGCGGTCGGGAGCGTGCCACTGCGCAAGCCACGCTCTTGTCCGCCGCCACTTAAAATAGGCTCCAATCGAACGCGGGGTCGCCGCCGCACGTAAGCTGCACCAACTCCTTTGGGCCCGTAGAGTTTGTGTCCGGAGATGCTCATGAGGTCAATGTTCATCTCGTTGACGTCAACGGGGATTTTGCCTGCAGCCTGGGCTGCATCGGTGTGGAAATAGACGCCACGGTGTTTCCGCACCAATTCACCGATTTCCTTGATAGGTTGAATGACACCCGTCTCGTTGTTGACGGTCATGATGGAAACCAAAGACGTATCTGGACGAATGACGGCCTCCAGCTCATCGAGACGGATGATACCGTTCTTCTGCACGGGTAAGTATGTTACGTCGAAACCCTCCTCTTGCAGCTTCCTGCACGAGTCGAGTACACATTTGTGCTCCTATGTAACTGTGAGTTGAAGTCACTCAAAAGATGGCGCAACTCACGGTCTGGGTGGTGATAACGTGCTTTTTCTTGTCTTTGTGGAAGCGAGCAACCCCCTTAATAGCCATATTGTTCGTCTCCGTCGCGCCCGAGGTAAAGACAATATCCTTCGACTCAGCACCGATGAGATCGGCGACATGCTATATTGCTGGTCAGTTCCTATGTCTTATCAGCTACGGGCTCATGAATTGCGCACCTTGCGAGCGTCCTCTACGGCTTTCTCGGCCTCCCAGCCGTACGCGTGGGTCCGGCTGTGGGGGTTACCAAACTGATCGGTGAAATATGGGAGCATAGCATCCAATACTCGAGGGTCAACGGGGGTGGTGGCCTACAGGGCCCTTAGCTTGGAAACGGACGGCAACCCATCGCAGGCGTACCTGCATGTCCAAGTAAATCGGCCTCGCCGTTTCGGAAATACCACCCTCCCTGCGGGTTGCTTCCAGTTTGAAGCCGAACATGTCTGCACTAGGGTTAGACTGTTTGGGCACAATTTCTGGGTCGACGTCACACGCACCGACTCGGGGCGCAAAGGCCGTGTCCTCCTGGTAGGACGAGGGCACATCTACGACGCTAGCGCGGTCGGCACCGGAGGGCTGGACGAAGGCCCTGCGCGCATCCTTTACGGCGACGCGACCGACAGCCGAGCGGAGGGCGGAGCGGGAGAGGGCCTTGCCCGAGCGTGTCGAGACTCTGGAGAACATGATGGACGGCAAGCAAGAGTCGGAGTTATCAGATAACCCGGGCTTGTGAATGTGTGCGCAGGCTCCAGTCTCCTTGCGCTCCCCAGGCGTTCTCTCCCCTTTCTTCAGTCAGCGCCGGCGCTCCAGTCACGAGAGATGATGAGTCCTCTCGGCGCTTCGTCCCCCAGGCTCCGTCTCAGCCCTTTCCTCCTTCGGCATCCCCTGCCAAATGAGGCCTCATCATTGATGCCTCACGACGTCCCGCGCACGGACCACAGGGTTGCGCTCTTTTCCAACGTCGTCTCTTCTTGCGGCCACACCCCCTTCTCTCTCACTACTCCCACCACTACCCAGCAATGGCTCGTCGTCTTTATCTTGGCAGTACGTTTCTTAGTGTCGAGCTTGTATTGAACATGCTCTGACGAGCCATTGGTGTGCGGCAGGACTCCCGCCTGATGTACGCTCCGAGGAAGTCTCAAAATTCTTCGACGGCTACGGCCGCATCGTCGACTGCCGCGTCATGACCGGTCCGTCGTACATATACGTTAGGAGGATGTCGCCTCAACTCCTACAGGTTTTGGTTTCGTCGAGTTCGAGAGCTCGCGTGACGCGGAGGATGCTGTCCAGCAATTCAATGGCAAAAACTTTATGGGCAACAAGTGGGCACTCCTTGTTCGATTTGCCCTTCTGGCGCTTACTGTACCGCAGCATCGTGGTGGAATTCGCAAAGGAGACCCGTCCTCGTCGTGACCCTTATGATGTTGACCGCGCTGTACGCGCAAGGCGTCCCCCCGGTCACCGTCTAATTGTATCCGGCATCTCTCGTGATACTAGCTGGCAGGTGAGCTGTCTTTTCCTCGACCTCCTTTCATAGATCCCCCGGACGTTGGAATCTCGACTGGACAACCTATCCCGCAAGAATTTACGGGCGTCGAGATGGTGGCTCTAACAAATCGATTGCCTCCAGGACCTGAAGGATTTCGGTCGCGAAGCTGGTAGTGTCTCTTACGCCGATATCGACCGCGACGTCGCCGGTGAAGGGTGTGTTGACAATCATTCCGTATTGTAATCCTCTCTCATAGTTATTCGGTAGCATCTTGGAATACCTCTCCCGTGAGGACGCTGAACGCGCCGTCAAGGAATTGGATGGACGCGACCTTCGCGGCCAACCCGTTCGTGTCGCCTTGGACCGTGAGGTACGACACCGTATTACGAAGGTCCATTGTTGAAGCTGACTGGCCATTCAGCGTGCGGGCGCGGACGACTATCGCCGGGAGCCCCGCCGGGATGACCGCCGGGACGACCGGTATGCCCGCGACGACCGTTACCGTGATGATCGTTACAAAGACGATCGCTACAGGGATGATCGTCATAGGGACGACCGCGGATACCGAAGGGATCGCTCTAGGTCGCCTGCACGCCGACCCGACGCCGATGATCGTCGCCCCAGGTCTCCACCTCCCAGGAGGGATGTTGAGGATAGAAGGCCTGCAGGGTACGATGATCGGCGAGGCGGCTACTATGATGACCGCAGAGGCCCTGATTCTTATGATCGCCGCAGGGACGATTATGACAGGCGTAGGGACGACCGTCGACGGGACGAGAAGGACGATCGTTACGATGACAGGGCCCCGAGGCACGCCAACGGGGACAACGGGTGGGCTCGCTGAGATGGCCATGGTTGTCCGGTTTCGTTTTGGTCCACGGAATTCATCCCAAAAGAGGCGTCTTGAACTGGTCTTGCGTCGGTTCTAATATGTGTCTGCTGTATGGAACGGTGCCCTGTACTTCGATCCCGGAGGTTATCGCGCGTATTCCCCCGTTCGCTATGGCGCTTCCCGGACCATTGAGGATCCCTTCGTTTGTGGGCCTGGAAACCCCTGGCTCGACGCGCGTTTGCTGCAAGATACTCGAGGACTTCGCCGGCCTCCAACGTTGTGTGTCCTGGCATCCTGTAGCCGATGGATGGTATTCGCTTTGCCGAGGTCGATGTAGCCGTGATTGGACATCCGTTGGAACTGGGAGATACCTCGGTTGTCGGAGTTGGATGAGGCGCTGGCGGGAGTCTCCGATACGATGCGGTTTGGACGTCGCCAGCTTTGTGGGCGTATATGGGCGCGCAACGTTTCGTGCGAACATTGGACGTTTTACCGAGGCCGAAGAGAACATGGTGGATCTTTTGGCGTGTGGGGGTGTCTGGAGTTTTGCCCATTGTAGACGCCATAGTACAAGGTGCGTGGACTTTCTTTTCGATACTACGCTGCCCCGCCCAGGTCCTTGTGCATCCTCTTTTGTAAACCACGACCTGCTGTGCGTTGTAGTTACACATACAAAATAATACATCTTTACACACCTCCCTATACACACTGCGCAAGGACTTTGTTGCAAGCGCTACTCATTACGCTGTAGATTTCTGATCGTATCCCGCAATTACAAACGTCATGCCCTCTTCAGCACCCCACCACGAAAGGTCGCGCCCCGCGTATTCCTCGTCCATCTCCACAAAGTGCCCGTCAGGAACTACCATCCACAGACGTATGGCGCTTTGCTGCGGCCGAGGAACCTTGAACGCCTTCAGGGCCTTGAGTCGGAACGTCCGCACAGTCATTGTCGAGAGGACGCGCAGCACCGCATCGGCCCGACTGTCCCGCAGAAAGGCTTCCAATTCGTTGGCTGGGAGGCTCGGCGGAGGTGCGCGCGCTACTTCGTAGATGTGCACGGCTGAAGTGGTTGTTTGCAGTAAGTAGGCGGCGTGTGTCGAGTAATACGATACAGGGGACGCACAGATGAGGCGGTTGCTTAAGGTGTCTTGCGCGTCTTGCTTGGGGGCCGGGGTCAAGAATTCTGAGGCGCCGTGCTCTGTGTGCCATGGAGTGTAGGGAGGTAGAGGAAGGTAAGCAAAAGAAGAACAAGGAATGGGACACAGAGCAAGTGACATAGTTCATGCTACGTCAGTGGTTCTACGCGTCGCAACTCAAGTGGTGGCAGGTGACGGAAACGCAGGGGAAGATACACGTACTTGTACAAAGGGCGGCCCACTGTGGATGCTCCGCGCGCCGCTCGGCATCGGAGAGTGCGAGCTTCCTGACGTGAGCGAGATACAGCAGTTCGCTGTCGGCGCGCTCCTTTGGTGATATCTGCGTGATACCCACAGCCAGTTAGTCAATGTGTGGACACGCGGACGGATCTGGCGGGCTGCCGCGGGGCCCCACACGAGGTGGAAGGAGGATGGTGCTGTCGGTGGCAAGGGTGGCAGGAGTGCAAGTGGGGCTCCGGCGCCCACACGGGACGCACCGTGGCGCCGTCGAGGATCTTGAGCGACGGGATCTTGGAGATAGCATACGGCCGGGCGTAGGCCTTCTGCCTAGGATCTGGAACGGCGCCGCGAATGCGGAGGTGAGTGTCCAACTCGGGCGCGTATCCACCGCGCAGCAAAAGTGGGTATGTGTGGGGACAGGGGACGAGCGAAGCGCACCTTCGAAGAGCGGATTCCCGGTCAGGGTGAGCGACTCGAGCGCGGGACACCACAGAGGGAGGGCGTCGACGTCGTGCCAGGACGCTAGGTGGTTGAACGCGAGCGCGATGTGCCGCAGTCCACGCACGGGCGAGCTCCCCGCCTGCGCCGCAGGATTATCCGCGCCGCCCTGCGTCGGGGTGGGGAGGGGCGGCGCTGGTATGTAGGCGACACGATTCGAGGTGAGGACGAGGCGCCGCAGGCTGTCGGTGGCGCATCAGTCGTTGTCGGGACGGCGACGTGGCGGGCGCAGTGCAGATACCGACGTAGGTAAGATGTGCAATGCCGCACACACGTCGGCGAAGTTGTCCAGCTCGTTGCCATCCAGGTTGAGCGTCTCGACCGTCGTATTCGCATAACCGCCGGCGGTGATAGTCGCATGTGCGTCTTGTAGGGTGCGTAGTCCATTGTATCCCAATTCCACAGCTTTTAGGGAGGGCAGGTATGTCAAGACCTCCCTGAAGTGCGCCCATGTCGACAATGTCGCGTTGAGCTGTAGCTCCTCGAGTCGTCGGAAAGCGGAAGTGTCCGGAGACAAATCACGCGGCAGTTGCAACCGGTTCTGACTGCATCCGTGACGTCAGGAATGAGCACAGGAAACATATACAGGGTGGGGACGGGTACTTCAGTGACAGCCTGCGGAGCTCGGGCAGCTCGACGGAGATGGAGGCTACAACGTCCCACCCCGAGATCAGGTTTTTAGACAGATCAAGTCCGCGGATACCTAGCAGACAATGTTAGTCATGAAAGCAATTGCAGGGGCGAGCCCAGGCCCGCGGACTACGAGCACTATGGGCGAGAATAGCACCAATAGTAGAATTATTAGAGCCGAAACCGTGAAGGTCGCCTGCGGACAAGAAAATAGAACTAGCTGTTCCAATCAGGTATCCAATGCAATCCTCAGCCCACTTTCTGGGCAAGGTTACACCCGCTATCAGGCCGTATAGTAATTTTCCAATTCTCCATGGTCGTGTTTGGCGCCCGTCGACGGTTACTGGGTCGGGTGGTGAGGACCAAAGCGCGACGTGCAACAACCCTACCGAACGAACTCGAGCGATCGAACACAAGTGATATATGTAGCTGCTAGAACCGCATTTAATGGATTTTGATGGATTTGCACTGGCGCCGTGGAATAACAGATGGATGAGCGCAGGTCCGAACACTGTGCTCCTGAGTGCAGCGGCTATTTACTCGCAGCAAGCTACGCTGAAGCAAGTCGTCGTGCCAGCAGCAATCACGGCGTCATCACGGACGCGACATGGGGATGTGATTATGGCCCTCGGGTGAAGGGACACTGACCTGGGAACATAGAAAGAGCTGTGCTCACTCACCCGGACAGGTTCGTCCAATATCTCCGGGAGGATCGGGCTGGGAAACGCACTCGTTGTCCAAACTCACCTCGCGCAGACGTTCGAGGTGCGCGAGCTTGCCTCTGATCTTGTCGAGATTGACAGCTTCAACCTCGATTGCACCGCCAGAGGAACCGAGCACTACTTTCTCCGACGAGGTGTCTCCGTGGGGAAGCTCAATGTATTTTGCGGAGAGGGCGGAGAGAAATGTTACGCCATACGTGACGGTAGATGAGGGCCGTATGAATGAGCCGGCGTTGGGGACACTAGCATGTGGAACATGAGGAGTTACAGTATTGCCCCGAGGCCAAACATGTCGTCTCACAGACACGTGAAGTATCGCTTTCCATCTTTGACGCCATCGTGTTTTCCACGTCTGGGATCATCCCATTCGACGCCGAGCCAGACGCCTTGAGCACCGTCGACGAGGCCGACAAATCTGACGGTCCCTAGGTAGCCAGAGTGGCTCAGTCTAGTGCCTATAGACGGTAGGTGTGGCGCCATCCTGGACTGGCCGCCGTGCACGGAACTGTGTGCCGTTCAAGAGTGGAGAAAGAGCTCGAGGGTGCCGTGTCGTCGTTGCGGTCGAAGAGCAAGAGGCGTGGAGAGGCGCGCGAAGGGCGGGCCGTGTCGCGTGTCGCGTGCCGGGAACAGCGAGTGACGCGCCGGGGGCAGCTGGCGGTCAGCTGTTTTCCCACTCACTCCAGCTCGGGCTCCCGTCCGTCCAGCGCGCTCTGCTTGCTTGTCTTCGAGTCCTGCTAGCCGTCTCGGGATGTATGCCCGAAATGTTTTATTGAAGACAATGTCTCGTCCCACCGCGACAGCAGCGCACCGCACCGCAGCCATTGGCCGCCATCTCATGTCCTCCTCTGCCACCGCGTCCCCCAAACCCCGTGTGGACGCCCCGGACCAAGATCCGGTCATCTTCGAGTCGGGCGGCCCCACACGCACCTACGTTCTCAACCGCCCTGAAAAGCTCAACGCCCTCAATGAGCCCATGCTGAATCTGCTTCGCCCTCAGATTGAGGTGAGGTCGCCTGTCCGGTGCCGTAGCGCACTCACGCTCACCCCGATCTACACCGCATTCCCAGGAGTGGTCCCAGAGCGAGCTGGCAAAAATCATCGTCGGCCGCGGCGTTGGACGGGCATTTTGTGCTGGCGGCGACGTACAAAGTGAGCGAGTTCTCCATCTTCAACATTTTGTTTGACATGTTGACATGTGTAGGCGTCGTGGAATATGCAAGCAAACCGGAAACGCGGCCAAAGGCTATCGACTTCTTCCACCGCGAGTGAGCGTTGTCTATTCGAACGCGCGTTCGACATTGATCACTGGTCGTTTGTGTCTTAAGGTTCGAGATGGACTACATTCTCGCTGCGGTGCCGAAGCCCTATGTGTGTGTCATGGATGGCATCACTAGTACGTCTTGCACTTCTATCACACCGGTATTCTAACCCTTTCGCGCGCGTAGTGGGGGGCGGGGTCGGTCTTGCTGTCAATGCTCAGTTCCGTATTGCGACGGAGAAGACGGTCTTTGCAATGCCCGAGACTAAAATCGGCTATTCGCCCGACGTCGGAGCAAGCTACTTCCTCTCCAGAGTCGACGGAGAAATCGGAACGTATCTTGGTCTGACTGGTGCGACCATTAGCGGTCGGGCGGTTTTGTAGGTGCCTCCTCACATTATTTAGATTGCCGGCTCACAGTTTGCGAACGCCCTACAGCGAACATGGTTTCGCCACACATTACATTGAATCCCGCCGCATTCCGGCGCTTTTAGAACGCCTTGCCGCTTTGGAGAGCCCCACCTACGTCAAGATCAATGAGCTCCTCGAGGAAGCGAGATCCGAGTGTGAACCGGACGAACCCACAACTGCTATTGTGGGTGCAAAGCGGGAGGCGTTGGACTCTGCATTCGGTCACAATACTGTCGAGAAAATTGTGGCTGCGCTTACGGAGCAGGCAGAAAGCCACAAGGACGAGGGAGTCCGACAATGGGCCTCCCGTACCCTCATTGAGCTCGGGGACCGCAGTCCGACCAGCCTCAAGGTCGCACTCGCTGCAATCCGCCGGGGCAAGCAAATGACATTGCTTGACGCGTTACAGATGGAAATGAACGTTGCCACAGCCTTCTGCGTGCGTACCTCCGATTTCCGAAATCACGTTGCCACGCGCTAACGAGGGCTTTCTGTGCACTTAGAGCGGCGCAACGCCGGACTTCAAGACTGGCGTGACCGCGGTCCTGGTGGAAAAGATCAAGGAGCGGCCAAACTGGTCTCCGGCCCGCCTCGAGGACGTGAACGACAGCGAAATCCTGAAGACATTCTTCTCAACGTATACTCCTGAGAAGGGCACCGCGCCACGCATTACGCCGCCGCCCTACCTGGACCAAGCGGTGCGGCTCATCGACCCGATGCAGTTCGCGCTGCCTACAGAGGCGGAGATCCGGTCGATGGTCGACGGTAGCCATTCCGCGAGCGGCGCGACGGAGATCACACTCGATGAGCTTCTCGCCAAGTTCGATGCCCTCCGTAAGGGCAAGGCCGGTGTGCGCGAGAAAATCGTAGAGGTCGTCCGGCGTAGGTGCGCGTTCGAGGAGGATAAGCATCTTGACAAGCAGTGGCTCAAGTGGAAGCACTGATTTTGATCTGGGCGACTCGCTGTCGCCCAGCTATATCCATCCGCATCCCGTTCATTCGTACCCCATCCCCAATGTAATTGCTGTATCGTAAACTACATACACCCCTCAAACGCATTCGTCCGGGCTTGTCCCCGGCGTACGGAGCGGACTGCAGCCGGCATCGCCTTCCTTACTGGGCCCTTTTACTTCCGCCTATCGACCAGTGTGGTCAGCTAGGCAGTTGACAGGCGGTGTGTTCAATTAAATGCAACCAGTACCATCGACGATCCGGACTGCCGCATGGCAAATACTGCGACTCCGCGTTCAGTACTTGCGTTCTCCGGGGGACGTGGCGTCTAAGCGGATTTCTTCAAAAGGCAGCCATTGTATACGGCTCCCATCTCCGGCGCAAGTGCACTCCGGAGAAGCTGAGAAAAGATCAGGCGCGTTGCGCCCGCGCAAGTAGTCCCTCCTCCTCTAGAACGTCCTGTCCGCCTCACGGCATCCTCAGTCATTACACGCGTGTTTCAGCTACGGCGGGCAATGCCAAGCGTGCCCACCGATGGCGGGGGAGTCATTGGTAGGTTCCGGGGCTCGCGCGCCCGAGCAGCGAGCATGGCCTCAGTTCCGCAGTCTGGCGCGATTTAGGCTTGAGCTGGACGAATTCGCGTAGCGGCCGTGGATGAGAGCCATCTACAAGGACCCACGCCGCATCTGTATCGCACGTAAGTTGCCGGCTCGATGGCGCTGCGCCAACGTTCCACCAACACCCCGTAGACCCAGACGTACGAAATCGGTGTCTAGGCCCCGTATGTATGGTGTGTGGGCGCCCTGCGCTCCGCTGTCACCGCGACCCTGATACAGACGCGAGCCGCGCCCTCGCCCACTAGATCTCATCTCCCTACCCCGAGTTCCCAAGTACAAGCGACCCGGATCAGGCGGACACCATCTATCTTGCTTTTCTTGGGTGTATGTGCTACGCCCCGCCTCCCAGCCGAGATGTCGGAAAGGCGATGTTGGCGTCGTCCCGCGGTCGGGACTCGGAGGTTACAGTGGAGAGCGTTGTAGGCGAATGTGTGTGCGCACACGTCGACGAGCGCCGCGGGACGGAGAGCGAGGCGGCGCGATTTGGAGACAGCGCGCTGCCTCTTCCGGGCCTATTTCTCCACCGCGAGGTCAAGATAGAGTAGGACGGAAAGGTACAAATCACGGGGGATAAGTACGAAGCTTTGACGGTGCCGCTATGCAGGGCTGGCGTCACCGTAAAAGATCGCACGTAGAAGGTGACCCAGGCTCAGAACGCCGGCACCGCCTTGTTGACTGCAGCGATGGCAGCCTTTGGTGCCCTTGTGCTCGGACACCACGCCGTAGCAAAGGGGGCGGTCTCTTCCTTGCGCCACCGAAACTGTTTTTCCGCGCGCTCGCGTGTGTAGCTTCGACAAAGGAATATCTACGTTGCTGTAATTGTGTGTGCAACATATCGTTGGCAGGGTAAACATGCGCGCGTCCAAGCGGCAGACCACTGATGCCGGACATACAATTAAGATACGTTGAGAAGCGTCTTTCTGTCTGGATGAGAATGAAGTGAGCATAATTGCGAGGACTGCGCGATAAAGTGATACGAACGGAAAGTCAGTGTTAGTGGGAAAGAAGCGTTCGTCCGCTGGCTGTGGTAAGGGTAGCTGCCAACTGGTTCTCAACAAATGATGGTCAACAAAGACGGTATGTTCCCGATGGCGCGAGCCCGTGCTGAGATGGTTTGTCTGATTCTCCTGTGACCAAAGGCTAAGCCACGCGGGAGATCGGAGTTGTGCAACGGAGTGGAGGCAAAGCTGTATCTGGCCGCATCTGCGATGCAACCAGCTCCGTTGCAGGAGTGAATCGGCTGTTCTGACGACCCGCTGGCGCTTTGAGAAATTCCATGCCGCACCCCTGCAAAACGCTTGAGCGTTCACCGCAGACCTAGGAGGATATATATACGGGATATGTCAGGACATGTTCGACATCCAAACGAGTCACCCACCCAAGCTCTTGCAGCCAGCAGACAGAATTCCCCTAGATATTCAGCACCTTTCCCTCGACATCCTCTCATAAACCCTCTCCTCTCCAGCAATTTTATAGGATGAACGTCACTTCTCCCGTCCACATGGTCAACCGTCTGCGCGACAGTGCAGCAGACTCCACCGCATACCGCGCTATCCGCTCTGACTACCCATCGTCGTCTCCACAACCCTTCAGCAACCGGCTCTTCGACATTAGCCCAGAGACAGGCTTCTTCCCCTCTCAGCCTATTCAGAAGCTGAAGGGGGAGTTCGCGCTCTGGGAGGAAACGTTGGAGGGTGCTAGGCACGTGCTCAAGCTTGGGGAAGACAAGGGTGATGAAGCCAGGGCGAAATTGGCGGCTGGCGAGCGTTGGCGACAGCAAGTCAGAAGCGTAAGTGTTCTTTCTTGAGTAAAAAAAATGCATCCAAATCACTCACCCCCGCCACGTAGTGGCCGCTACTCGATATCGGGCGACTAGGCGACAAGCTTTGTGTCCTGCGCCGGGCTCACCACGTCCTCACGTGTATCCAACACTATTACATCCACTCCCTCCCGCCGCAGAGGGGGACGCCTGTTGTGATCCCTGGACCACTCTCTACCCCTTTGCGCGAGGTTTCGCGAAAGATTGACATGCCGCCAATCTTGACTTTCGCCGATATCGTCCTCTGGAATTGGGAGCTCGTCAACCCAGAACTGCCCGTGTCGCTGAACAACATGCGTTTCCTGACGCTCTTTTCGGGCACGGAGACGGAGCGGAACTTCTACATATTGTCTGCCGCTGCCGAGTTGAAGGGAGCAGAGATGCTGGGCATTTTCGAGCAGTTCATAAACTTGTCGTGCCACAACGAGCGCAGCGCCGTGGCGACCATTCAAAGGGGCCTTGAGCGCCTGGTCGTTATCATCAACGAACTTTCCAACATCCTCCAGGGAGCGCGCGAGACGATCGACCCCCACTCTTTCTACTGGACGGTCCGCCCGTGGTGGAACGGCTCCGGTGATGCTGCCCCGTGGATCTTCGAAGGGGCCCCGGCGAACGCGACATTCGATCTCGGGGGCGCATCAGCCGGGCAGAGCTCAGTCATGCATGCTCTTGATGTTTTCCTTGACGTGGACCACGCCCTGAAGCGGGACAGGCTACCCGCCCCGTCCGCCGAGAACCGTCGCGCGGACACAGGATTTATGGGGAAGATGCGACGATACATGCCCGCCGAACACCGCGCGTATCTGGCACAACTTGGGCGGCGCTCCGTACGCTCAGTCGTCGAGAACACCCCGAGCCTTATCCCTCATTATAATGCGGCGGTGGACGCGCTGAAGCAGTTCCGGGACGGCCACATCCGCATCGGGACCCTCTATATCATCTCCCAGGCACGTTCCAGCCCTCCTGCATCGATGGGAGGGCCAGAAGCCTTCAAGCAGCAGGTTGATCGCTCGAGGGGCACCGGGGGAAACCCAGTCGGTGGTTTACTCAAGGCCGGCAGGGACGCGACGCTGCGCACTGCGATCGGCAAGAGGAGTGTGTAGTTCGCAAACTCGCATCGCACGTAATAGAGTATCCCCCGGGTCTTCATAAACCCTATGTTCCCCAGCAGAAGACACGGCATAGACATAGACGCACTGTATTTCCCTCCCTTGCTTTCCCGACTTTCTTGGATGTAGTATCAGTAAGAAACTCGCAGTTAGCGTAGAGTAGTCGGCGCTCGCTGTGCGGCAGTAATCTCTAGTTCTTGTAGCAGATCTATATGCGAGGTCCTTTTGACTAGAAGCAGCGATACTGAATAAGCATAGTGGACAAGCGAGAACAGTGGTGCCTCGATATTCGAAGGCATGGAGGGTTTGATGGATTTGATGAATGAGCGGCGCGCGGCGAACCACGATGTCCTGATTGGGCAGCGCTTACATAATGAACGCGACTCTTTAACCAGTGCACGACGCGTCGAGTCGCCGCGCGACGCGTTTCTTGACCTTTGACCACCATGGCCGCCATCGAGCTCACCGCAGGCATCTGTGAGCGTCTCCAGAACACCGATAATGACAACGACGAGCTCTTCAGCACCCAACCTGTCGTCCAATTCCTCTCTTTCAAAAGGGTTCCTCCAACTGG
Source organism: Trametes meyenii (assembly GCA_022606255.1). NCBI lineage: Eukaryota > Fungi > Basidiomycota > Agaricomycetes > Polyporales > Polyporaceae > Trametes > Trametes meyenii. Next base: position 1,679,940 of record JABYQG010000005.1, on the reverse strand, counting down.
CGGCGCAAGCACCATGGACCGCTACCGCGTTATCGTGTCCGATGGCGTAAACTTCCTCCAGTCCATGCTGGCTACCCAGCTGAACCACCTCGTGGAGGAGGAGCAGGTGCTTAAGCACTCGATTGCGGTGATTGAGAAGTTTACATGCAACCTTGTGCAAGGGAAAAAGTGAGTTGAGTCTTTTACGTATTCCGTGGAGCGGGATTGAGTATGTTGTCAGGCTTTTAATCATCCTTGCACTGCGAGTGGTGCAGAAGGAAGCGGAGAAGATTGGCTCTCCCGCAGCCCTGCAGCCTCGTGGTGGAGGTAGCGGTCCTTCGATCGAAGCCGAAACCCACACTCCTGCTGCGGTAAACCCCGCCCCCTCGACTTCAGTCGCCCCCACCACTCCTGTGGCTGCTCCTCCCCAAACAGTCAAGTCTCAGACCTCACGAAGTGGCCGTATGGTGACTTACCCCATTGAGAGTCTCAGTCCTTACATGAACAACTGGACTATCAAAGCTCGTGTCGCACAGAAGACCGATGTACGTACATGGTCGAACCAGAAGGGCGAAGGCAAGCTGTTCAGCGTCACTCTGATGGACGACAGTGGCGAGATCCGGGCCACCGGGTTCAATGCTGCCGTTGATGCGTTATTTGACCGCTTCCAGGAAGGCAAGGTGTATTACATCTCTAAAGGGAAGGTCAATTTGGCGAAGAAGAAGTTCAACAACGTCAACAACGAGTATGAACTTGGGCTTGAACGCACCACAGAGGTGGTAGAGGTACGAGGCCGACCGGATCTGACACCAAGGCACGGGTTTGATTGTATTGTAGTGCACCGATGAAACAGACGTCCCGACCGTGAAATTCAATTTCGTCACGATCGCTGGACTCGAGGGACTAGCCAAGGACTCGTTGTGCGGTAATTTTTGCATGCTTCTTCCATGGTAGCCGTTGTTCTGACTTGCTTCGAAGATATCATAGGCATAGTCAAAGATATCGCCGACGTAACTACATTCATGTCGAAGGCAACGAACCGGGAGGTGGGCAACACACTTGGATCACGCGTGTAGTGATACTTACTATTACGTTTGTTAGATGACAAAAAGGGAATTGACGATGGTCGACACCTCTGGTTACTCCGTACGATTGACGCTTTGGGGCAAACAAGCCGAACAGTTTTCTGTCGCCCCAAACTCGGTCATTGCCTTCAAAAGTGTCAAAGTGGGTGATTTCCAAGGTACGTTACAACTTATTTCACCAGCAGCTTAGCCTAACTCCGATTTTGTCAGGGCGTACACTATCCATGGGAAGTGCAAGCTCCTTCTATCCGGACCCAGACATTCCGGAGGCGCACCATCTTCGCGGCTGGTACGACGCGACCGGCAACGAGCAGTCCTATCAATCGCACACCAATACTACTCAGTCTGGCGGCGGTCCTAACTTTGATCGTGCGGAGATTCTCAGTCTCAACGAGGTTAAGACGCGGGAGTTAGGGATGTCTGACAGAGTTGACAACTTTTCGTCGCGCGCTACGATCGCCCACATCAGGAGCGAGAACATCGCTTACCCCGCCTGCCCTACCTGCAACAAGAAGGTTCTGCCAATGGGCGACACCTGGCGCTGTGAGAAATGTGATACATCTCACCCGAAGCCCGAGTATAGGTATTTCTTGTGGCTACTCTGGCAGAACTTTTGTGCTGAGAACTGCCTGTAGATATGTGTTCTCCATGGCCGTGGCCGATTACTCCGGACAAGCCTGGTTCCAGGGCTTCAACGAGATCGGTAGGGTTGTCTTCGGAATGTCTGCAGATGAGCTTGTGGATATCAAGGCATGATCCGAACATCTTCTGCGTCTGTTCGCAGTCATGCTCATTGCTTTCCCAGGAGCGTGATGACGCAAAGTACAACCAAGTACTGGACAACACCATCGGTACTACATACAATTTCGCATGCAGGGCCCGTCAGGATAATTATAACGTGCGTGCCATATCATCGCTGCCTCGGCTCCCTTGATCTGAGACGTTTCTTAAGGATCAAACCCGTGTCCGGTATGGCATCTCGCGCATCTTGCCGTTGGACTACCACGAAGAGGCTACCTACCTTGCCAACCTCTTGCTGCGCTCCGAGTGGGGCCGCTGAGTTCTGACTCACGCACGCAGCTTACGTTCGCACGAAAAGAGTGCCTTTTCGTTTCCTGTTCTCGTCTCAGATATCTTGTGTAATTATAGCATCCTCGACGCTGTGTAGCTGTGATCGCAATGATCGAATGTGATTCTCCCCAACATCGAGGTGGGCGCGGCGCGCTACTTACATCTGAGATTGCTTGGAGCGGCGGTGTCACATTTTTATGCATATGCGGTACTTTCGTCATAAATCCATTATCCTTCAATCCAATGCAGTCCGTACATTACTAAACATCTGTAGGCATGAGCAACAACCCGGATCCTTCGGGTGGGTGAGTAGGTATCGTACTTCTACAGTACGGATAACATTGAGGCAATAATGAATTCATATAAAGCGTAGCGAGACGTGTCATTACTTGCGTGGGCATATATGCAGAGAAGCGTTGTCATAAGTTATGGGTGCGTGAGGGGAGACAAGGTTCGTATCATGCCCGGGGCGGGGGGTAGGTCAATATGCGTCGGGCAAATTGGTAGGCGACGCTGGCTGAATCGAGTAGCGCGATTAGCGCCTCTTGTGCAGCATCCAGGAGGTGGACCTCAGGGAACTCTATAGTCGGCATCTCGAAGTGCAACGCGCGCGAGAAATAAGTCAATAGGTCTGCCGAGTCCGGTGGCGGTGAGAACAGCGGTGTCGGCGTCACGGTCGGGAGAGACGAGGTGCTTGCTCGAGAGGGTGCGGCGTTCGCGGAGGACATGGCAGAGGCGCTTCCCGTTGTTGGATCCGTGGAAGTTGGATTTGAGGGGGGCTCGGCGTCGGGATAGTACCAGCGCGGAGTACTGCTCGCAGCGACTGTGGTCGTGACCGTGATTGTTTCGACGAGGCGCTCATAATGGGTGTGCGATACAGCATGACTGTACTGGGCGTCGGGTTTGGGTAAGTGTTGCATCTCGGGCGGCGACGCAAGAAGCCGAGACCGATCTAAGAGCAGGAGAATCGAGATTATCACGGGGATGAGAGTCGCGAGAATCTGCAACCATCCCCATGCCGGACGTGCAGGTACGGTGCGGGCGCTTGCACGTTCCTGATCCGCAGAGGAGAGCTCGACAACGAGACGGGGATAGAAATACTCTTCGAGAGCATAGTGCAGCAATTGATGGCCTTGGGGAACAGACTGTTCATGGTTGAGATTCGTCTTAACCGAGACGATCTCGAAACCTAAGATCCGGCGTATGAGTTAGTGGGCGCATCAGGAATCCAACAGATTGTCACCGCACCTGTCTTTACCCGCACGTTCACCTCGAGCGCCCCCACGGGCAGTGGGAAGCTTGGGAGCAGAGCATTTAGCGTGGCGGACTCAAGTGCTTTCTGCTTGCCCCTGGGCTTCTCGGCGAGAGGCACTTGTTGACCTTTCACCAGGTAGATGATCTCAACTTTGCCGCCGCACGCATCCCCAAGATGTACCTTCACCCAGGTGATCCAATCCTTGCCACTGGCTTCTCCAAAAGGTACTATGCCATTTGCTTCGGGCTTCACCACAGCGTTGGTGACGAATCGAACGGAAACGCCCTCGAGGCTTGCGCTCTTGATGTCGACCGTTGGCGTCTCTTGTGAAGCGGCGGTGTCCGAGTCGTGGGGCAGCGCAAGGCCGAATTCTAACCATTCCATGTCTGCGTCGGTTGGTGCGGGGAGATTGACACGAACGGCATAGTCGGGAGGGCCTACCATGCCTACTGTAGGCGAAGGAATGACGGTGATTTTGACTGAGGGGATCAGGAGGGGACCATCGCGTTGGATAGGCGTACGCAGGGTGGATGTGAATAGTGATTGTCGAAGCATCGAAGGCGAAAGGTCGCGCTGGGATACATCATTCGGAGTTCGCGGACGACTTCGGGATACGCGAGAAACGTCCATGCTGTGTTCTCGGCGACCTCGTGCGGGCGGGGATGGAGATCGCTTTAGCGGGCGCAAAGCGATGCGAGCGCCATCCGTCCCACACTTGACTTGGCCACCTCTTTGGAGCACTGTCTTGCGCGTTTGGGCATTGCGGACATCGCCCGTAGAGTTGAAAACGTCCACCGTCGCCTCATTGACGTCATTCTGGATAGTGCAAGCAATATGCTCCCGGTCGGCGCACAAGACACGGAATCGCGGCACCACTAGTATTTCCGAGTCTCCTTCGCTATCAGAGGGAGGCTGAGATCCATTCGGTGACGACATGTATTTGCGAGAGCTTCGTGAAAGCACAGGCTCTCGCGAGGTTATCAACACTGTGCCCGTGATCCTGAACTTGAGGTCGTGTCGGGATGGGGGCAGGAGATCGTTCATATTCAGGTGGATGGTGATTGGCACCTTGGGTGGACGAACATCCTCTTCGTCCTCGTAATCGGTGTCCATATCGGTGTAACGACCGTTAAGTGAAGATGCCCTGCTCCTGCTCCTACGGTCATTTTCAGGGCTAGAAGGGATGGGGAGAGACGCGAGGGACGAGATAGGCGTCGACGCCGGTGAATTCTCGAATGAGTAGTCCGCAACGTTCTGGACGGGGAGTGGGGCTCTGAGGAGAGACGAAGTGGATGACGATGAGTCATGGCGGGAAGGGGGAAGACCCTTTCCGTTTACGATACCTCGCGCATTCGGAGAGGATGGGAGGACGTATACTGACGGATTGTCCACTGAAGGCTGTCGCGACAGCGGTGGTGTCGGCGGAGCCCCGACTGCGTATCCAGTGAATCCTGCGTCTCCGCTGATGGACCACTTCCGTTCCAATCCAGGAACCCATGATACGTCGCAGTCTCCCGCGTCCAATCCGACGTCCAATCCAAGTAGAGTGGCCACTCCGGGAAACCATACGCCTTTGCACGCCGCCTCATATTGTACGCGTACGACGAGGCCTTCGGCAGAACCGTATTCGGGCCCCTGGTTCGCGCCCAGTACAACACAGTTCATCGTCCCCTTCACCTCCCTGATGCCGACTCTGCGACGCCCATCGAGAGTTTGAGGAAGTTGCTCCGGCCTCATAGGTCGCGCCCATCGGATCCGTATGCGCTCAGTGCTGGGGAAAGAGCCTTGGATTCCACACCCATCCGAGAACCCTGCAGACGTCGAGGCATCACTTTCCTCATCATCTGCGAAATTGTTATACGAGTGTGAGCGCGACAAACGCGCCGATGCACTACGAGTGACGTGGGGGTCAGAAGTCATATCCCATGTGCCTGCATCGTCGTCTGCGGACGAAAGCGAGGCAAGAGAGGCTGAAGTTTTGGGGGTGTTGGGAGGAAATATCTTGAGACGGATGTGATTGGAAAGACATCGAGGGACCGGAATGGACAACTAGATGTGGATTAGAAAACATCCACCGCGGCTGAATGGCAACTTACTAAGAAGGGTGCGTGGGGAGGTTGGGTGAGGAAAGGAGCCCATATGTCGATTGCGGCCATGAATTGCGCAACTGTCGACAGCCTCTTGCTCCGGGAATCCGTGTCTCTCCGTGGAAACTCCTTCGGAAGGATGTAGGAGACATGGTAGGAGCTCACAGCGATTAGACCAGTATACTTCTCATCCAATGATGGTGGGGATTCCGAAGAAGTAGCTCCTGCGGAATTCGTCCCATATACTTGAGTCGAACGGGCGGGGAGATTCAACGCTCGCGCAGCTTTGTGAAGGAGGGGTGAGGCGCTGGATGAGAAGTTGTAGGGAGCCGAATTCGCGTCGAGAGGATGTACTTCGGACGTGAGGATCTTCAGGTTTCCCTCTAAGGTAACGGGTAGATCTTTATGAGCGCTGAAATGTGTTTATATTTATTGTGGGCATGCACTGACCGGGGAATAGTGGCACGGCGGAGCCTGGCGTAATGCTCTCTAATGGTAGGGAAATCTGCGGTTGTTCCCAGTAAATCACGTACTCCTTGGCCCAACCGAAATCTTGGAAGGCATGCGCTACACGCCGTAGTCACGCTATAAGAGCATAAACTCCAATGGCGAGAAGACGGTACGCTCATCGCGCGGATATGCCGTCCCAGAGAAACCGGTATTTTGTCTTGCTCACCTTGAGGTACATCCTTATGGCAGCGCCATTCGCGCCACGCTCCGCGCGACCCTCGATTGCGAGGCGCGTAACAACATTAAGTTTCGGCTGACCAACAGTCGTTGCATGCGAGACCGAGTACGCAGTCGAGAGCGGTGGGCTACTAGAGGTATACGGGCGACTAGAGCGCGTCGAGAGAGGCATGCCGTCGAGTAATTATACACGCGTCCTGGCGCGGCTTTTCGTGTCCAAAGGCAGGACGTTTCGTCAAAAAAACAGTACAACGCCGTCGTGGAGGGAGAGAGAGGTATGCGCGACGGCGGACGCGGTGGTGGCATATATCAGGCGGTGAATAGGACCTTGCTACGCACGCGACTTTGTAGGCTCTTTCCCAGCTCACCCCGGATTCGCTCCATGTGGCTTCGGGAGCACAACGCGAACAGGCGCCCGCCTCAATTGTCTCGCTCTCGGCTTTTACCACGCCGTTTGTTCGCGAGCTGTCGCCCAAAGACAATGATAGCACTATAGATACACATTATATGTCGCAAAGTAAGAGCATGCTGATCAAAATTTAGAAGTCGGAAGATCCCCCCATTCCACCAGCGGGTGCGGCCTCTCGGACACCTCGAGAGACGCCCGGAAGGCTTTGGCATCTTCAACAATCGTCGCGCCCTCGTTGACGACCTCCTTCCCATCATCATCAGCCGGGTATTGTGCAAGCAGCGGCGGCACCTCCGTAGTCAGCTCCTGTGCGACCTGCGGAGAAACAGTCGATGCCTGAGCCAGAAGCGTGTCGCGCCAGTAATCTGCGAACTTGTCGAGGGGCGCGTCGCCGTCTGCGGTAAGGGCGTCCTTCCATGCCTGTTCATCAACAGAGTATCCGCGTCCCGCGACCTTCTTGGCAAAGGCTTCCATGGCAGGTATGCTGATTTTCGCGGGGCGAGGCTTCTGCGACTTTATATGCACGGAGAGTTTCGAGCGCGCCGAAGATGACGGATCAGCGTGCTTGCGGAACAGCGCGAGAATGTCATCCTTAGTGATGTTTTCTAGCAGGTCAGCGTCACTGTCGCCTGTGTGCTTCTCGTCAGTACTGCTCGCGAAGAAAGACTATGATTGAGCTTACGACGGTTGAAGTCCAGGTAACCGTGCTCGATATGGCCCCAGTACCTGTTCACCTCCTCCGCGAGATTCTTCGGCGCCTCCCGCCACCGCTTTTGCAGGGCGATCTTGTGCTCCTGGAATTCTTCTGCAGGCACGGTCTGCAGCTTCTCGTCCATCTCGCGCAGGAACGCCTCCACGCGCTGCTCTAGGTACGCCGGGGAGCGCTCGCTCTGCACGACCACGCGGATGCCAGTCTGGCCGCCGCCAGTGAGGTTCCACTGCGACGCGGAGACGATGTACCCAAGCTGCTCGCGCGTGCGCAGGACATTGAAGGCGGGTTCTGATAGAATGTGCGCGAGGAGAGCGTTGGTAGCCCTTGTGCGGGGCTCTGTGCTCTGGCCGACGTGCATGTAGTAGGTCAAGGATGAGTTCGGCTCGTTTTTGTTTGGCACCGGCGTGTTCCAGATGTAGTTTGAACCTAAGACAGCTTTTCATCAGGACTGCAAGCTTCTGTGCAACTTACGATAAAATTACCTGTGGGAAGAACGAGAGATCTCTCGATAACTTCTGTTGCTGGTATGGGAGAGGCCTGGAGGATGTCTTCGGTCATCTGGGCCAATCTCGCAGCTTCCTGAAGCGGAGGAGGCGTCAGTATGATTTGTATCACTTGGGTCTCAGAGCTGACTCACATCCTTGTACATGTTACCGATCACGAGCATCTGGATATTCACCCTCGAAAGCGTGGAAGCGATGTGGTTTTGTACCTCCTCGGGCGTGATTGCTATTGACGATTAGAAACGGGCGGTTCAACCAAACGATAAAACGAGCTTACTAGGAACTTCATCGAGAAGTTCAGACATAGTCCACTCCCGTTCAGTCAGGAGATACCGCGCATAGTAGTCCGACAGTCGGTAGGGTTGACCGAGGAAGAAGTTCTCGTACTCCCGTTTCGCCTAAGATTATCCATGTAGGTGTCAGCACGCTTTCGCTGCTCAATAGCTCGACACGTACCTGATCTTTCATAACCTCCAGCCTTTCGGGGTTCACCTTCAGGTTCCGCGCACGCTCTAACACATCCTTTGCAAGGACATGAAGCTTGTCGTTGTATCCGCTCAGCGTTACATACAGGCCGAGTGCGTGCCCGCCGAAGTTGTACGATAGCCCTGCGAGGTCGGCGTCGTAGGCGAACTCCGTGAGGGAGTCGGTGACGAGGTCGGCGAATAATCTGCACAAGGTAAGTTGGGGCCAGAAAGAGAAGGCAGGTGCTGCTTACCGGGTCATTACGAATGCACGTGCAGAGGAGTTAGGTACCGGGCTGTAGTGAATAGGTCAGCGATCGAAGTATGCATTTGACATGCGACCGCAGTATAGCACCTGTGGATATCCATGATGACCTGTGCCTTGGGCACCCAGAATTGATCATCCTTTTTGTGCCACAGCGAGGAAAGGGGGGTCTCGCGAATCAGCGTAGGTCTCTTGACAGGCTGCACCGCATAGCATGTTATAGTTTGACCACGTATATTTCGGCAGGCGTGAACGTACCTTGTCCACTTCGCGTTTCTCCACGTCCAAGTTGGTCGGGATGAACTCGTTGGGCCCGGGGAGGTAGAGCTCCTTGAGGTCATTGGGCTCGTTCGCCTTCCGCATAAACTCGTCGCTCAAACGCTCAACGTGGTACGGCGTGCCATACCACGGCTCGTTCTCCCACTTCAGATCCTTGCCTCTCACGCGTTCGTACTCGTCGGCCTGCGTCATCAGCACCGTGCGCGAGCGTTCAACCGTCAGCGTGTCGAGGATCTCGCGCATCTCGCGCTCGCCCCCATTGACCGGGTCGTTCTCGTCCCACTCCTGTACGAGCTGAGGCGCAGAGAGGATCAGGTCTCGCGGGACGGGCCACGCCATGTGCTCTGCCACCCAGACGGCGTAGTCGTCCGGGCGCCGCTTCTCCGCGAAGCGGAAGCGCGTCGCGGAGATGAGGCTGCGTTCGCGCTGGTACCACGCGGGGAACTCGGACGACCGGAGAAGCGAGATGTACTTGAACACCGCGAGGATTAGGGTTTGGTACTGCTCTGCGATCGCAAAGTTAATCGCTTCGCTTCGAGGGGAGAAGAGAAGGTCAGCGGAGAACGCACCGAAGCCCTGTGGTGTCATGTATAGCGTAACCTTGAACATGGCGAAGCCCCTTGCCAGGTTCTGTGGGCCCGCACTCAGGCCGGTGATCCAGCCCTTTTGTTTGAGATGCGAGTGGAGCGAACCGGGGCCTTCGTGCCCGAGGAAGTGTCCGAGGAAGCTTGCAGGTTTGTGGCGCCATAGGGGCGGTAGATGCGGCAAAGGGAAGCTGACCTCGAGAGCATGGAAAGACATGATCGTTTGCACAGACACCAATGTCTAAATCCACGCGTTAGCATAGGTGTTTTCTGGCGAAATGCGCTTCTAGGACTTACACCCATCTCGTCGCGACCGAATGGATGCTCGGTGATCATATGCAGAGGCTCCCTCCCCCGGTTGGGAATTGGCGAGAAGAGGGACGCAACCAAATCGCCGAGTTCGTCCAATGACTCTGTTTCACGTCAGCTTCGTCCGAATATCCTACCTTCAACTCCACTAACCTTTACCGACAACACATAGGCGCATCCGACTGGCACAGTATTCTCGGCTCCACCATTCGACAAGTCTCCTACGAGTTTCCCTGCCGACTACACCGCCGTCCCCCTCAAGCTCGCTGTTTGCGGAGCTAACTGAAGGAGCAGGGGACGCGGCCCGCGAATCGTTTGGCGTGGGGGCCAAACTGCCATTGGCGCTCTTAATCACGCCATTCCCGTTGCCGTTACCGTTCTGTAGTGCACCCTTTACTTTGAGGTCTCTGCCAACCTTGGAGAGGCTCTCCTTGTTTCCAGACCCGAACTTGCGCCAGGGGTGTCCTTCCTTGCTGAGATGCTTGTTGAGCTGGAAGATACGCCATACGTCGCTCTGGTGGTTCTTCTTGTGCTCCGAATCCACCGCGTTCAGCTCGCGCACCGTGCATGAGGGCGCGAAGAGCGGGCTGTGAAAGAAACCAGCGAAGCGCGAGAGCGCGCCCGCGAGCGCAGTGGTAGAAACGTTGAAGTAGTAGTTGGTGTTAGAAGTGCCAGTGTAGGCGTTGGAACTGCCATTGTTCTTCGCGAGGTACTATACGATGCGAAAGATTAGTGAATCTTAGCATGCGAGATCGATTGGGCAAACCTCTGAATATTCGTTTTCTTTAGGGTACTGTTCCGTTCCCTGCACGTAACGATGAGTCTACAGCATTGGCACGCGAAAACGAACACTGACCATGAACAGGAGATGCTCGCAGAAGTGGGCAAGACCCGGCATATCGTCCTGAGGGTCGGGGATATATTGATGAGCATCGCCGACTTGGTTCCATCCGTACCGTATGGTACGTGGTAGAAGGGACTGACTGCACTTGAGTGTGCATCGGATTCGAACTTACCGGGTCATACAAGTGGCCAACGGCCACATCCAAACTCGCAGCAGCCTTATCCGCCTTTGCATCGTGAACGAGTGTAGCCTGTAGACCGTTGTCTAACTTGATGACTCTATACTCCCTGTCATCCTGCGGGGACTTCTGGATTGGCTTGCTGTAGACTTCGTAGGGTGTCGCGCCGACAGAGACGCGGGTCCAAGACCCAGAGTCACCAGCAGGATCAGTAGCAGCAACCATGGCGAAGCCCGATCGAAAGCCGAGACCGAGAGGAGGGTAACGTGGAGGGTACCCGGGTGAGAGGGTGGGGGACCGAGAGAGAGCGGGACGTCGAGCCGCCGCGAGGAGTCGTTGCATGCGCGGCCGTTTTGCGAGATGAGAACTACTTTTGTTCTTCGCAGCTTACGTACAGCGCATACAGGGCGCCTGGAAACAAGCCGAGTCCAAGGCAAGCAGTGGCACGCAGCGGCCGAGCAACCAAGAGAGCAACTTCGGACTGGCACAGTACCCCGCTTCCAACCGACGCGGTACCCTCCCACCGAGCAGGAAAAGACAACGATGACGTCCGGGCGCGTATTCCCCTCGCCTCTCGCCAGTCGCGCGCGCGACATGTGCGCGGGCGCCCATCTGCCCGCGGCCGGAAGGTTCGCGGCCATGGCTGCAGCGCGCGGGCATCTCCAACTTTACCTCACCAACGTCACGACGGTCAGCAGGGGCAAACGGCCTTCCCGACATCCAGTCTCACCATCGGTCGGGCACTACGCTCTCAATGGCGAGCGTCGAAAACGCCGATGAAAGCGACATCGACCTATCGATTCACACAGCGTAGAGCAAGGGAAAGCGACGTGATAATGCACAACAGAGCTGGGGACGCGATACGGGAAAGGAATGAGCGGCAGGGCAGGAAATAATCCACGGAACGAGGGGAAATGGTATGACAAGCCCGTGATAGTCCACCAAACGAGATGAAGGAACCAGAAGATGAGGACCAAGACGGGTAGATGTCACTTCCTCTTCGCAGGCTGTTTTCCTGCTGCATTCCTACTAGCCATCGCCGCCTGAACCTGGTCGTAGTTCTTCGGCCGGCGGAAGAGCAACACATGGGGTTCGGGAGCTGCGCAGACGACCAACACTCAGCTCCGGACACATTGAGTATATCGTGATAGGGGCTCACCGTGAACCTCATAATGTTCCCAACCAAGACTTTGGGTGATGCCGATGCCCCGCCACTCCTCTTCCGTTAGCAGTCTCAAAGTACCGGCGTTATCGGGACTGAAGAACTGCTTTGGAATCATCTTGAAGAGCGGCTTGGGCAGTATGACGTGCCGATACTCATACTCATCATCCGAGTATCGTTCTGAGTAGTGGATTCTAAGGCGCCAGACGCGTGAGCGATCGGCTACCCGAGGATCAGGCAGAGACACTCACTTCTCGATGTATTCTTCGATTTTCCGTGCAGCTTCTTGCGCCTTGGCGTCTTTTGAGGCCATTTCGTGGAGATAGTTGACCTTGGCTACAGCTGAGAGCTGGGAGTGGGGAAAGGGAGGTGCAGAGTGAGATGAAGGTAGACAAAAGAGCGGTGGCGACTGACACTGACAGAAATGGCTCGGAAAGAGCACCGATCTCAAGCTTGGAACGCGATGCGTCACGCGTGACAATAATAGCACGTGACCGGGACGCGTTATCGACATTGACGTCGACGCGTTGGCGCCGGAAGCCGATATCGCTTCTTGCTTCCAACCACGACATCCTTTCCCAATCATTCATCATGGCGCATTACGGGTTTCGGGATGGCCTTCTGTCGCAGCAGCAGGACACATATTCCACGTCTTTCCAGCAATACGATTACGGAGATGTTTCCCCTTACCACTCGCCGCGCGAGGACTACGGCCACTTTCACGATGATGTAGACGCGCTTCTCGCTGAAATAGGTGAGTATATGCAGATAGATTTCTTTGCAGTATTAATGCTAACGCCTCGAAGCCAATTCTTCGCCGTCGCCTCCTGATCGGAGTAGCAGAACAAGGGCTCCCACCTATGCGCAGACGTCACTTCCGAATTTCTCACGACACACCCAACCCCAAGTCTATCCTGCGTCACTCTTGGAAGCCCAAGATCAAGAAATGCAACCACAATATAATCATGAAGTGTACCAGCCAGGACCCTCATTCGACCACCCCGATGTCTATGCTTCACCGCCAGCGAGTCGCGTGCCACCATACCAAACCTGTAAGGTTCACATAGTTCATAACCGCTCAATTTCGATCATCTTCCTCGTCAGCGGTACAGGATGATGATCCATATGGGTTCGCTCGTTCGACGGTAGCAGCGCCTGTATCGCGCACGAACGCATACAACGACCAAAGTCCTCAGCAGAGCACTCGTAATTGGCATGGGACACGCCTTCGGCCGGTGTCCGACCTTCGTAGGCAATATCGACGCATACCAGTCGTCTGATGATATTAATGTACGTCACGCCATGTTCATCCTAGCGGATATGTATAGGAGTCTCTTCAAATTCGGCGTCTTCAACGCTGTTCAGTCGCAGTGTTATAATACGGTAAATCTATCACGTCGCTCGATGCATTGGCTTTAACGAAGATATCTGTCAGGTTGTGGACACCAACGAAAATATGGTATATCTACGTTATAGCCATTCTTATTTTTACTGACCGGACTGTAAAAGGTCATAAGCGGTGAGAAGCTTGATAAGTAGAATGCATTGCGGCGATTGACGTGTTGATGATTTTAGCCCCAACCGGGAGTGGAAAGACTGTTCTCTTTGAGCTCGCTATTATTAAAATGCTTAAGGAAAATTCCTCGAATCACGACAAGGCAAGATGCGTATATATTGCTCCGACAAAGGTACGTAATTAGACGACCGGACTCCCGTTGTACGCAAAGCTAAATAGCGTCGAAGTCGCTCTGTACAGAGAAGGCAAGCTCCTGGCAGACGAAGTTTACTCCATTTGGTGCCAAGTGTGCGTTCCATTGAATTTACATGGGCCTTCGTTGCACTAAAAAGCCGACGATAGGTTCTGAACTGACGGGAGATACCGTTCATTCGGGCCGTGGGGCGTGGGGCGACGCTAAAGATGCTACGATTATGTGAGTCTTCACTATAGACTACGTCGTGCTATGTTCTGATGTCTGGGTTCTAAGAGTCACAACGGTCAGTCCCCGTCCTATACCTCCGTGTGCTTTACTGAATCACGGTGGCAGGGAGAGAAATGGGATAGTCTGACTCGTAACTGGTGAAGCCGCTTCGAGTGTTTTCGATATACGTGTACCGTCCTGATATGTTACTGCTAGGCAAGATCATAGCCACGTTCTATCCCAAATCCAGCTCTTCCTCATTGACGAAGTGAACTCTAACTACTTCCGCGCCATTTGGGTCGTACTAATGATATACTAGGTGCATCTACTGAACGAATCTCGTGGCAGCACGCTAGAAGTTGTCGTGTCTCGTATGAAGCTTCGCGGGAGCGCTGTGCGGTTCGTCGTTGTTTCCGCTACCGTGCCTAACATCGAAGACGTCGCGGATTGGATTGGAAATCATTCAAACAACGGACGGGCCGTAGTTAAAGAGGTGAGCACCACCGACGTCCTCGATAGTCTTAAAGGACGGGTGTTTGACCGAATAGTATGATAGTTTGGTGAAGAGTTCCGGCCGTGCCAACTCTCGAAGTTTGTGTATGGGGTCCCTAGGCGCAAGGACAGCAATGACTTCGTCTTCGCCAAGGCTCTTGACTATAGACTCTATGGTATACTACAGCAACACTGCAATAACAAGCCGGTCCTCGTGTTTTGTCCGACCCGCAAAGGTCGGATCTTCACTATGATTGTCTGAGACATTGTGGCTAATATTGGTAACAGGGGTCATGATCGCCGCAGAGCACGTCTTAAAGGAATACGAAGAAGCTATCAACAAGAAGGAGAACCTTCCATGGTCAAAACCATCGCAGTACGTCGAATTCTCTTCTTTTATGCAAGTGTTTGCTTCATACCAACTACGGTTCCTCGCTAGAATTCAACACAGCTTCAGCAACAAACAGGTGGATAGTGAGTACCACACGTTCGCCTCTAGCCCTACAGTACTGACGCTTAACTCGTAGAACTTGCCGCGTTCGGGATCGGCGTCCACCACGCGGGCCTGGCTAGAGAAGATCGAACTGCCACGGAGCAGCTGTATCTGAAGAAAGCGATCAAGATTCTCTTTGCTACCTCGGTCAGCCGCGTTCGTAGTTGTACCTTTCGAGCCCACGCTAACCACATATCACAGACTCTTGCCGTTGGTGTGAACTTGCGTAAGAGCCACTCTTGTACGTTGGTCTGGGTTGCTAACCCCAGATCACAGCCGCGCACACTGTGATCATCAAGGGCGTTAAGCTGTTCCAAAACAATGCGTCTCAAGAGTACTCGGACCTCGATGTTATGCAGATGATCGGTCGGGCGGTACGTCGTTCACTTGGACGTACTTAGAGTATGATTCTCACATTGTGCATGTCAGGGGCGTCCACAATTCGACAAAGAGGGTGTCGCCATCATTATGTGCGAACAAGAACTAGAAGCCAAGTACAAGGCGTTGGCGCAAGGACAGACAATCCTTGAGAGTAGCCTTCACGTCCACCTCCCCGAGCACCTCAATTCAGAGATCGCCCTCGGAACCATCACCGACATGAGTTCCGCTAAGGAGTGGCTCCATAACTCGTTCCTCTACCGCCGTCTCCAGAAAAACCCTCAGCACTACGACATTCGAAAGGAGGGAGGTAGAACATGGAAGGAACGGATGGACGATCTGGTCGCAGACAGTGTGAAAACGCTGAAAGACGCCGAGATGGTACAGCATGATGAGGAAGCCGACGGACTGTCTTCAACGGAGTACGGAGACATCATGAGCAAGGTACGCGTTTCGGTGTCGGGCAAGTTGATGATACCTCTGACGCGTCTACTTCCAGTTTTACATCAGACAAGCTACAGTAGGCCTTCGCCATCGATTACGCTCTTCGCTCATCCTGACGTTCGATACAGATGACGCTTATTCTTAAGCTCCCCGAAAAGGGGACCGTGAGAGAGATCGTGAGTAGGTCGTTTCGTGCCACGCACTCAGGTCGCCTTACCGTAGCGCAGCTTGAGACGATCTCATGCGCGGATGAGTGAGTAGCCTCTTACGTTCGCGATTGGCCATGCAGCTAACGACATCTCACAGGTTCTCGGACATTAAGTTTAGGGCTGGAGAGAAACAAGTATTGCGCACAATGCATGCCATTCATGCCTCCCATACTTACTCTGCCCTCAGGTATACAACAAGCTGCGCAGCCACCACGACATTCGTTACACTCTCAAGAAGATCGAGAAGCCGTCGGACAAAGTCTTCATCCTGATTCAAGCCATTCTCGGCGCCATCAACCTTTCGGACCCGGAATATAAGGCGGGTGACACTCAGCCATACACCGAGTCGCTCCCCATCCTGCGGCATATTTCTCGGATTGCTCGAGGTATGGGTCTAAATGATACTGCTTCGCGGTTAGTTCACACGCCCCCAAGCTGTCGTGGAGGTCGCTATTATGCGCAAGGCGGGGCTCCTGGTTAAGAACGCTCTCGAAGTGTTAGTCATACTAGTGACCCTGTCTTTTTCGGTGCTAAACCTTGTCGTAGGATGAGATGCTTGAACGCTAAAGCGTGGGAAGATCGTAGCGTTGTGTTTCGTCAACTGGACGATATCGGACTTAAATCGTGAGCCGTATACCACACACACCCCAGGAACCGGTGCTCATTGTTACCCACAGACTGAAAGTAAGGCACGCTCTGGACCGGGTTCGGTGATTTACTCAAAGGTGGACTAGGTACTCGCTGAGCACAACATTTCGACGTTCGCTGCATTGCGAAAAACGGATCCCATCTTAATCGAGCAAGTACGTCCGCATAGAGCACACCCCTTCTATACACACTAAAGGTTGTCAAGCTACTGAACAGAAAGTCGCCCTTCGGACACGACTTGCTGGCTACTGTGAACCAACTTCCTCAGTATACGATAGCGATATCCGAGGAGAACACCACTTGCGGAAAAGACGGAGTTGAGGTGGAGCTATCAGTCGAATGCGCTCTTGTCCGCGATCCGAAGGTGCCAAAGGCGAGGAAGGTTAAGAAACAAAAGCGCTGGGATATGACCTTAGTGCTGACTCTGACTTCGGACAACACTTTCATCGACTTTCGGAGAATTTCGTGAGCTCAATGACGTGGCTGACACTCCGGTGATGTTCTGATTCGAAATGTAGAACCGCGGCTCTCAGCAAAGAAGCGAGAATGTTTGAAGTCACGGCAAAGCTCACGAAACCCAGCCAAAGCATTATCATCTACATGACTTCGGTATCACATCGTTCGTTGTCTATTACCAATGGTAATATTCATCGTGACCGTCCATAGGACGTATACGCCGGCTTGACTGTGTCGGCCTCGTACAAACCGAAAGTCGAGCCGGCGGCTTTCCCTGTCATGGATACTCGCCCTCAAGACACCCTGGTATTTTCTCTCATCGCTCCTGACCTCATTCTCTGATCATTGACCATAGGCGAGAGACTTGGAGGGACTCGAAGATATTCCGGACTTCTGGAATATGAGCGATGATCAATCCGAAGTAGATCAACCGATGTCTAAACCAAAACCTCCCGCCGAAACGGCGGCGAAGCAACGGGGTTTGTCTCTCTATTCGTGCGGATGTATCTTCTCCACTCACCATTTTCTGTCTTGACAGTAGGCGGGGCATGCGCGCCGTCTGCTATGTTGAAAGCGCTGCAAGCGGATTCCTCGAAAACACTTGGATCCAGACAGCTACCTAATGGCAATTATGAGTGCGTCTGTGCCTTTCGCCACTCTACGTCCGCTCTCTACGTCTTGCCAATTGTGCGGTAGGTGCAACCATACGTGCAAAGATAAGGAGAAGTGCAGGCATCTTTGGTGAGCGGCTGGCCAAACACTACCTCATTGAACG
The DNA here is from genome assembly GCA_022606255.1 of Trametes meyenii. NCBI lineage: Eukaryota > Fungi > Basidiomycota > Agaricomycetes > Polyporales > Polyporaceae > Trametes > Trametes meyenii. The sequence goes on along the minus strand of JABYQG010000005.1, from coordinate 1,662,253 downwards.
TTATGAAACTGCGCGCACGCAGTTGTCGGGATGGGCTGGTGAAGCCGCCCCCGATGACCAAAAAACGGATCGAGATGCTTATTGCTACAAACGCGTCGCCCCAGAGGTCTCCTGTCGGGGTGGAGGCACCACCACCGCTCGGCGACGGGCCTTCCTTGAACAAGCCCGGGTTCAAGCCAAAGCCAAAGCCGCGGGCTAAGGATGATAATAAAACCGTACCCAGACCCGACCGCTCCCTGAAGCAGCTGGAAACTCTGCATGAACGCACGGGCGTGGAGAAGAATCTTCAATTAGGGGGCGGTAGCCGTATCAAGTTGGAACTCGATGACGCCCCTCAACGCAAGCCGACTCGCAAGCCCGCGCCCCAGTTCGATCTCGAATTCGCCCGTCTCGGGGACAACTGCTCTACCTCTGGTGCCCGACCTGCTATCGACCTATCTGACTCAGATGACGATCTCCCTGCGCCCGGCCACATGTTTGAGACTCTGCAGGCATCTGGGATCAAGAAGGCTATTTCCTCAGACTCGACAGACTATGCTGATCCCGATTTCGACGCGCTTATCGCTGGTCTTCCTGCTTCTGAAACTGGGGTCCAACTGTCTAAGTCTATTGGAGGGCGGGCGAACTTCGTAGATACCGAAGACGCTACCCACAGCATGGATTGGCGGCCGCGGACACCCCCGCGTAAAAGGAAGGGAATTTTGCAAGAGTCCACTCGACCTGAGAAGAAAATGAAGTCGAGCAGGGATGTCACCCCCATTGAGGTAGCGTAGCCATCATGTCGTCTTTTGCAGTTGACGTGTATTTCTGTGACTAGATCTTGTCATCCCCCGAGAGGGAGTTTCAACGAAAGCCTCTCTTCGTGGGCTCGCTCTCTGACGAAGCGCCACTGCTCTCCCGGCTTCCCCACCATTCGTCACCGGCTACGTCACCCGCGCCGGCCCTGGCTGATGACGACGAAGGTTTCACGTTGGATGATAGTCTCTTCGACATAATCCCCTCTACGCCGACGCTGGCCGAATCTAGCTATCCGTCCTTGCACGAATCTAAGAAGCATGTCGGAACGCGGGCGACTCTTGCGCATGAACAATCTATCACACAAGACATACGGAGCAAGCTCTCCCCGCCAACGGGGATGGAAGTGCTAGAGGATGACCCGCTAGCCGAGTTTGAGGCTTGGCTACAGAGTGGCGCTGTGGAGATCGGAGATGAATGATTAGACAAGAGGATGTGGGCAGTACATTATGAATGTCGACCTGTAAGATAGGGAATGTGTATGCAGCGATGTATCATGGTCCAGGGCACACTAAATCATGCAGTAGACTCGGAACCGTTAGACTCGTGAGGAGGGTCGACATATACTCGGATCTTGTTCCTGAACCTCTCGTCCCACTCGACATTCTTGTCTGGCCTGACGATATCCCAACCTTCCTCATCCGAAGTCCATCTAAGCTCCTTCTTCAGCCGCTCTGCACGAAGCTCAACTTCGGAAGGTGGCGGGTTTTCTTTCTCCTCTTTCGTTGGTTCTCGTGTGCCACGAGCGAGCGCCCGGGCGGTCTCGAGCTTCTTCGCGAGGGAGGAGTAATACTCCTTTCGCGCAGTCTCAATCTCCGAAGCAAATTCCCGTACGACTGATTTCTTATAATACGACTCCGCCTCGCGATCGAAGTCCAGATCCGTGGGGGTGAGCTCCGCCAGGTAGGGTTTCTGCGGGCCCTGAGGGTCGAGGTCACCCTCTGGCAAGGAGAGTACTTCAGCGGAAGGCGCGTTAAATGACCGTGTGTTCCCTTCGATGAGCTTGTACGCAGCTTCGGCGCCTTCCCGGACCTTGTACCGTTCGTTAAAGAAGTCCCAGATCATAAGCGGGATCTGAGTGAAGCCGATGTAGTTCGTAAAGCTGACAAGAAGGGTCGGGGGTTGCGGGGGGATTTCGGCAGGAGGAGTATTGAGGTTGGCGGGAACAGACTCGGTGGGCTTCGGAGGTGGGGGAGTGCGGAGTGCTTGAGTGGCGAGGATTGAGAAGGGTTTCGAGGAAGGAATCCGGGAGGGCGTAGGGATGGGTTCGTCGTCGCCGAGGGATGTCTCGGCAGTTGGTTCGGGTTCAGGCTCATCGAACTTGCCATCGTTCTCCAGAGCCCGAGACAACTGCTCTTCCCTGTCGATGAGCTCCAGACCTTCTGTCCATCCGCGCTTCAATCCCGCCATGAACTCCTTGAAGGTATGTCGACCGATGACGATGACTCCGCCGTCAAGCTCGCGCTGACGTTTCTCCTCGAACGAGCTCCCTGGGAGAGGCATGGGGCCGGCGAACGGCTGGTCCAGACCAACTAGGATGCGACGCTCCTTGCGGATCTTGTCCGCAACATGACGCGCAATGTCCCCATGACGGCGGCCTTTAACCATGTCGTAGTCGACCGCAGCAGCGACTAAGATGGGCTAGTAACAGTGCTGTGAGCGCGTTGCGGATAGTAGAAAGAGCATGCGCTCGGACCTTGACGTACTTCCGGAAGTACCTCATGCTTCGGTCATAGTCCTGGTCTCCCGGCCATTTCGCGCCATACACTGTGACGAGACGGGGGAGCTCCATGCTGCCCATAGGCTGCACAGCGAGGTCCTTGACCTTGTCGACATACTCTTGACGAATCTTCTTCGACTGCTGGCGGTCGTATATATAATAGCCCGTGACAGCAGAGGTAACGGAGAGGAAGATGAGCCAGTTGCGAGAGGGTAGACTAGGACGCTTGTCAAGCCATGACGGAGGGATACCGGTGTACTGCAGTACCGTCCTCACGCCGGACTGCGGAGGCTTGGGCGGAGGGAGCGCACTTTCGCCGCCATTTGAGCTCATCGCCAGAGACGATGCTGACGGTGTTTTGAGCGATGACTGCGAAGATTTTGGCCACCAAAGTTTCGCGTCAGACCCCCGGGCGTCACGCAAGGCACCACGATCGGGACAGACGCTGGTTTAACTTGAGTGCCACCGAAGCCAAACATGGCCACACATTTGTTGCCACCGAAGTCGGTCAGACAAGGGCGCTTAGCACATTCACCGCCCATACCGTCTGACCATGGCCGCCCTCGCATCGTGAGTGCTCCAGCTGCCTGACCGTTTTTTCAGACATCTGATCCCGCACGATGCAGTTTGCTGCCTAAACCTCTGAACGCGCCTGTGGTCTCCGACGAGGACGAGGATGTTGTTCTCCCGGTGCAAGCACAACAACAAGCTGGTCCTTCTCAAGCTGTAGTCATTCGCCAGGCTGTTCCTCCTTATGGACAGCGGAGAGGGTGGAAACCAACCTCGCTCGAGGATTTCGGTGAGTATATATGGTGGAGTATGTGAGTTCTGGTACCAAGAGTCCCACAGGGGACGGCGGGGCGTATCCCGAATGTCATGTCGCGCAGTATCCATTGAACATGGGCAAAAAGAAGGTGCGTCGCTCCAGACTACTTACGCTAGTACGCACTCATGTTGTGGAAAGACCGCCGCTGGTAATACACTTGCGCTACAAGTCGACTCCGAAGGAAATGTCCGTTACGACGCCATTGCCCTCCAGGGCCAGCGGTCCGGAAAGGTGGTTCAGTCTCAGTTCAAAGACCTTGTCCCTCTCTCGCATCGAAAAGACCTTAGTGAATCAGATCGTGCGCTCGAGCGGCCATCAGAGGAAGAGGTCCAGTCTACGACTGAGAAGACGCGTGCGGCTCTCGAGAAGTTGGTGAATGGCAAGATTAAGGCCGCCCAGCCTAAGAACGTGCCGGATAGCCAAGCAAAGACGTCATTCATTCGGTATACGCCCGGACAACAAGGCAACTCCGATGGATTGAAGCAGCGTATCATTAAGATGACCGAAGTTGTTGAGGATCCATTGGAGCCGCCACGATTCAAGCATAAGAAGATTCCTCGCGGCCCCCCAAGTCCTCCCCCACCCGTCCTCCGCAGTCCGCCCCGTAAAGCTACCGCGCAGGAGCAGAAGGAGTGGATGATTCCCCCTTGCATATCCAACTGGAAAAACAACAAGGGTTATACCATTCCTCTTGACAAGCGTCTGGCGGCAGATGGCCGTGGACTGCAAGATGTTTGTCCTTCCACGTTAGCTCACATTGCCGTACTAACGGTATCTTTTTAGGTGCATATCAACGACAACTTCGCCAAGTTCTCCGAGGCACTCTTCGTCGCGGATCGTCACGCTCGTGAGGAAGTTCGACAGCGCGCACTCATGCAGCAGAAACTCGCAGAGAAGGAGAAGGCGCAGAAGGAAGAGAATCTGCGTCTCCTTGCTCAGCGTGCTCGGGAGGAACGCGCAGGCATTGTTCCTCGAACCGTTGAGGCACCCGGTTCGTCAAAGCCTAGCGCGGAGCGCACCGCCGCTATGGGTGCATCGCTGGGTGCCTACGGCTCGGACAGCGAGTCCGATGCATCTGAAGAGGATGAGGAAGATGGTGACGAGGAAGCGGCAAAGGTGCGAGACCAGATGCGCGCGGAGAAGAGGCGTGAACGCGAGCGGGAGATGCGGATGAGCAATATGGGCACGGAACAGCGTGCAAAGATGCTCGCTCGGCAGCAAAACCGCGACATATCAGAGAAGATCGCGCTCGGCTTGGCGAAGCCCACACTTTCGAAGGAGAGCATGCTCGACTCGCGTCTGTTCAACCAAGAGTCGCTGTCCGGCAGCTTCGCTGACGACGATGCGTATAACCTGTACGATCGCCCACTCTTCCACGGCTCGACCGCTGCGGCTGCAATCTACAAGGCCCGTGGGAACATCTCGGACGGGAACCAGGAGTCGTTCGGTGGCGGTACGGAGGAGGGTATCAACCAGGCGCTCGACAACGATCGTTTCGGTCTTGGACAACCTCGTGTGGGCTTTGAGGGTGCGAACGAACAAGAAGTCCGAGAGGGCCCTGTGCAGTTCGAGAAGGACACGGGTGATGTCTTCGGGCTAGACAAGTTCTTGGACGAAGCGAAGAGCGGCAGGAAACGTGGTTTGGACACCGAAGTGTGAGTGACTCTTTCTGTGTTGCTAGAGCAGCTTCGCTAATTGTTTCGTGCCAGTGGCGGGTCGCGCAAGCGACAGCAACTGGACAAGGCTGACCAACGGGAGTGATAGAATCTCGCGTTCCTCTCTTATGTCGTATGTGTTGTCTGTCGTGTGTTATTATACTACCTGTAATTTACCAAGATCGGATCGAACTGGTGCATGAGATGGTGTTTTACGTGTCTGGTGACGCCGCTGCAGTATAGTTAACACCGAGGAATGCTAGGTCTGGAGGATGACATGCTCAAAAGCGAATGTATAATTCCGAGGAGCAATGTGACGGGCCTATCCATCGCATACAAAAGGAACTACGTATTTTGGTTTCCCCGCCCGCGCGCAGACCTCTTGAGGTGAAACGCGTGGTAAAGTACTTATTCCGAGGACCACGAAAAGGTATGCGCCAGGACAATCGTCCCTTTCTCCAGAACACGCTTACCTCGGGGCGACGCCCAGTATTTTGAAGGCCCCAGATAAACAGGTACAGATCATGGGAGGCGAGCGTATAGGCGTACCTTGTGGGCGAGCAGTCTTGAAGAAGGTAATCTTGAGGAGTTTGGAGCTTTGAAGGCGCCAGAAAGGAGTAGAGAGTGGGGCGTGGTGAGAGAACGGAGGGAGGAGGTCAATGTCCAACTCGGACTGTTACGATGATATGAGGATGACTACCGTCAACCTCCCGCCGATCCCGATGACGTCGCGCATGCGCAGACTGGCTGGTTGGTAGGAAAGATCGACCGCACCGGACTCGGAGGCGAACTAGACGCCGTCGCACTGGCCGACCTTCATTGGTTCGTTGAAGTCCAAATGACAGAACGGGGTTGGAAAACGCCTAAAGAATGATACCGTATGTAGAACAGAGAATGCGTGATGAGTATAAGCTACAGTATGCAGACAGCAAAAAAAACCAGCTACAGGTTGAAATCCGGACAAGGACATCCAATCCGTCAGCCGCCGCGCGCCGCATCCAGCAAGGCAAATTTTGTCTGCGGGCACGTCCGACCGTGTAACATACATCAGTCCATCCCTTCGCAGGGAAGCAGTCTCGTACTAAACGTGAACATCGTTCAGTGTAGCACGCGTACAACCGGCGGGCCCTTCAAAATGGCTTCTTCGCCCACATCGTATCAAAAATCCAAAACGCGCATTTTGGTTTCCCCACTCGCGCACCGTCCATGACACGGTCCGGCGCGCAAGCAAGTACTTATCCCGAGGACCACGAAAAGGTATGCGCCAGGACTGAAGTCCCTCCCTCGGGAAGGAACACTCACCTTGGACACGGGACCCGGCGTCTTGAAGGCCCCGAAAGAGACGACTTACTTTGTGAAACGAAAGACATGCTTGGCAAGGAGAGCGACGTACCTGGAAAGTAGAACAGAAGACGCACCTTGGGGAGAAGGAAAGTGACGTACCTTACAGACAATGATAATCTTGAGGGGTCTTGAGGAGTCTTGAAGTAATCTTGAGGAAATCTTGAGGGCCGAGCTGAAATGCAAAAAAATAAATGGACGAGTGGAAGGGGGCGGATAGAGTAGTGTGGTAAAATGAAGGAGGGGATAAAGAGGGAGGGGAACGATGATGAAAAAGTGATCAGTAACGACGCTCGAGAACAAACGCTTACCTGATAGTCTGAGAATATCATATCTTGAGGGTACGAAACTGAAAGGCAAAAGAAACAAAAGGACGAGTGGAAGGGAGCGGAGTATAATGAGGGTAGGATGAGGGAAGGGGTAAAGAGGGAGGGGAGCAATGGTGAAGGGCGGTTAGTGCGACGACGACGAAGCAAAGCACCTACCTGGGTAAACCATCGGACTCGGAGTTAATAAGCTGTTGGTAGAAGAGGGGGGAGGGTGATTTATCAGTCGGAAAGGCTCGAGAGCACTCACCGGGACTTGGATAGACTGAGCTTGAGGCGTCGAGGGTCAAAGAAGGGCGGATGATAGAGGAGCGGAAGAGAGGGAGGATGGAGCTCAGGACGCGCTCCTCGCCGGTACTTGAGGTCTGCGGAGGGAGGCTGACTACCCTCCAGAATAGGTATAAACCAGAGGGCAGCCTCAACAGTGCTCTATATCGAGGGGATGTGACGGGGTCAGCACGATCTGTGGCTCCTGGTCGCGATTGAAATCTTGAGAGAAAAATCACATTGAGAGTCAGAGTATCGCAATTTTCTGAATGTCTAGATAAATAGCCCGATGTTTATGTACACGAGTTTAGATTGTGGACAGTATACAAGTCGGAAGCTTTGACTCCAAGTGGCGGCTCGCCGCGGAAGCCGAGCTAGCTGGGAGATTACTGTGGATGATGGTCGGGGGTCAGGAAAGACCAGATATTAGTCGGTTGAGTTCTCACCAAAAATTGGATACGCACGCACGCGTTGAAATGGAGAGGCATGGGCCTAGGGAGCATGCGGCAAGCAACCAAGCCTCGGGACTTGGGCCAATGGCCACGGCAGTTTGCACCGCTCAGGCTCGAACCCGAGAGGGCCGGAGCGGCAGGACTATACGGTTTCGCCCGTGCGAAGGGGCTCATCAGAGGGCTTAACCGCTGCCCTAACCGCGCCTGTGACAGAGCTGCACTACCCAACGTAGGCTGCAGAGGGGGAGTATGATCACATGCCACTGCGGGCCATGTGACTGCCGCGGCCGGCCACTGCGGGCCCGGCCCGGGACCCCGAACTGGTGGGTATGTGGGGGGGTGCAGACTAGGCCAAATTTCGGGGCCGCCTCCCGATCATTGCCTACTTTGGACCGGCCCGACGCATCGCGCGCGCCGGACTCCCAGCCGACTGCCTGCGTACGCCGAAGCGCACGACTTTGTGTGCGTCTGTTTGTGCGCCACCTGAGCACTATCGCAGTCAGTCGGCCATCTCCGAAGATAAGGTCGAAACACCACGAATAGTTAAAAGACTTGAGACTCGAAAGTCGCCAGGACTGAGGACGTGTCGGCGAGACGTGCAGGCAACGTGACCGTGAGTCCTGTGACGTCATCAGTCACTCCGCAGACTCAAGCTGGGAGCCCGAGTCTGCCGTGTCAGCGAACATTCGTCTCTGAGCTCTTTCCCTTCGCGCAATACCGAAACCCCACGTTTAATTGTATGCCGCCCGATCTTTCTCCACAGTGACGGCGTAGCGGCATCCCCGTGAACTGTTGCAACACAGAGTGGGCGTGTCTAGTCCCGGTAAGGCGATTACGGCGGCGATATGTGTACCGTTGGGTTTGATGCTAGAGGTACGCCTAGCGTAGTCGAGTTCGTTGTCCCTCAAGTCCTCATCCGAATCATTTGTAGCTAGAGGGGATGAAAAGAGAATAGCCAAGTCCACGAGTCTACTCATGAAGCCTAGCTCTCTAAGCTAGTTCGGTGGACCTGCCTAGTCTACACACCAGTCGGTTTCCATTTCTGTCGCCCCTCGACAGTACTGTGCTCCAGTGATTAGAATAGCCTCACGCTGCCCTTATAAGCATTGCACTTTCCCTCAGGCGACCTCTCAAGTAGTCGGGGCAGTGCGCGTACCTCGTCCTGCACTCACGCTACCCTCGGCGCCCCATAACTCAGAGCTTGTCTGTCTGTCAGCTGCGTGTGTCTACGTCTCTACCGCCGCTGGGATGGAACCGTCGCGAATGACCAAATCACACGTTGATGCAAGGTATAAACGGCACACGCGGCGGCACACTCTTTCTGGAAACGTATAAGAGTACCGTTTCATAGGTACGCTTTCTTGCATGCAGAGATTTCCTAACGCTTGTACTCAAGAACCTGCTAGCTACTTGCACTCCATGAGACTGCACTCCCCACTGCTGGTACTGCTGATTTCTCAGGTCTCGTTTGTGGTCCACGCCGTCGCAGGAGCAACTCGCGACTCAGACCATTCGGACCTGGTATCCACGATCATTAATAAGACCTTTGACTATGTAATCATAGGTGCGGATGTATCCTTGTAACTCCGTGTGGGCTGCTCTGATCTGGTTGTAGGCGGAGGAACGGCAGGACTGGTGGTTGCCGCTAGGCTCAGCGAGGATCCGCACATATCGGTCGCTGTTATCGAGGCCGGAATACACCATGTCGGTGAGCCGTTGGTCGATACGCCAGGTAGGATGATCCCAAAGCTAGAACAACGACAGCCCATAATTATTGACAAATGTCCCATATAACGCTAGAACTTTTTGGAAGGGCAGTCGGAAACCCTGCTTTTGACTGGGGATTCGTGACCACCCCACAATCCGCACTGGACGGCGCCGTGGTCCGTGCGTCCAGGGGAAAGATGCTAGGCGGGTCAAGCGGGCTGAACTTCATGGCCTGGAATCGTGCCTCCACGAAAGAATATGATGCATGGCAAGAGGTAAACTACTACGTTTCGCGATGCTTGGAATCTTGTGCCCTCATTCGTTCAATAGCTAGGCGCAACCGGCTGGACTTGGGATGCGTTACTACCTTACTTCAAGAAGTCGGAATCCGTGCTTCCACCACCTGCGGTCACGTTTCCGGGCGATCAGAAACCCACAGGAAGTGCTTTCAACGCTAGTCATGGGCGAAACGGGCCGATTCAAGTAATTCGTCGCTGAATTCGCTGATCCCAGAGCTGTCTTTCTGACGAGCTGTTGTAATAGGTCTCATACAACGTGCTATATAGCAACCTCACTTCGCCGTACGTTGAGACGATGGGTGCTCTCGGAGTCTCCGTAAACAGCAACCCAGTAAGCACGCGTGGAAACTCGGCAGTTTTACTAGTGGTGACTGACGTCGCGCCTCGTCGCGCATCGTGGAGTACGGCGGGAATGCCACCGGTCTGTCCAACTCCGCGTGCAGCGTCGACCGCATCAATGACATCGGACGGAGGTCCTACTCTGCAAGCACTTACTATAACATCAGCAAGGATCGGCCCAACCTTACGGTATTCTTAAGCACGCAGGTAATCAGCATTGTGCCGTTCTAAGTCCAAGGCCTTTAGCAAACATATTTCATAGGCGACACGAATCAATTTGGCCAACTCGTCATCTAGTTCAACTCGTAGTCTGCAAGCCGTCTCCGTGGCGGTGGTTGCAGTCAACAGCAGCGGAGTGACGGGAATCCTGTCGGCACATAAAGACATCATATTGTCAGCAGGTATGCGGCATACCAGTACATGTAATTTACTGTTCTCAAATTAGAGCAGGGGCAATTCAAACGCCGCAGTTGCTTGAGCTTTCGGGTCAGTCGCTCGCGACGTGCCAGCATCCTCAGACCCTCAAACTACTTTTCTCGTTTAGGAATCGGAAATCAAACTCTCCTGCGTTCCGTCGGGATCGAAACGTTAATTGACCTTCCTGGAGTCGGCGAAAATTTGCAGGTACTGCGTAATTGCAGACATACTAGCTACGCCATGGCTACTCACGCGGTACTCTAGGATCAACCCTTCATCGCTCAAGACTTCGAGCTCTCCGGAGATTTCTCGACATTTGGTGTGTGCTGTTCAGTTCAGGGAGGGAGCGAAGCGCTGATCGTCTCAGACGAGTTGAGGAACAACGCCACTTTTCTCGCCGAACAAGAAGCAGAGTAGTGCGTTCGTCTCCCCTCACTAGTCACGTCAGCGCGGCTGACTGGGAGCTGGCGCTCCACGTAGTGCGGCGAACCATACTGGCGTCTTCGCAGAAGTAGTCTCCGTCCGGACGTTCGCCCCCTTCAACACGGTAGTATCTGCAGCGACTCTCGCGCATATACAACAGTCGGCGCGGCAAACACTGTCGTCCGGGTCGGTTTCGCCGCTCCAGAAGGCGCAGTACGACATTCAACTTCGGTGGCTCGCGGATGATAACGTGGCCGATTTCGAGCTGCTGTTGTATCCGGGCGGCGGCCAGACGAAGATCGCCCCGGCGCCTAATACATCCTATGTTACATTGAATACGGCTGTCCTGGTTTGTATATGCGCCTTTTCGCAACCTCTCCGTCGTATATGCACTAACGACATTGGTGGCACTAGCATCCTCTCAGCCGGGGTTCGGTGGTGGGTCTTATCGATGATTTATATTACACGCTTCGCCTCATTGCTCACATTCCCGGCGGTCATAGCATATCAACACGTCTGAACCACTAGCGCCGCCAGTAATCGACCCCAACTATTTGGGCGCTGACGCCGGTGGGTCTCGCTATCCGGGTCGACCCCGTTCATAGCTCACTCTATACCTGTCCTTTGGCCTGGTAGATTTTCGTTCGATGTTTGAGGTCGTCAAGTTCGCTCGTAGGGTTGCTGAGACTGAGCCTCTAGCTCAGGGCATTGCAGGACCGCACGACCCTCCAGCAAACATGGCAAGCGATGCGGACCTCATAAAGTACGTTTTTGGCTCTGACTGAGTGTAGTTAGGATGCGCACTTACGATGACTGACCGCGTTAGGTACCTTAAAGCTAACCTCGGCCCCTTTTACCATCACGTTGGCACCGCGGCGATGTTACCGCGTGAGCTCGGCGGTCAGTGCGAGCACTTGAACTCGCCGGACTTCTATCTCGCTAAACAATCCATCTTACCGGCCTGACAGGCGTGGTAGACCCCGTCAGCCTAAGAGTGTACGGGACGGAGAACCTGCGTGTTGTGGACTCGTCGTTGATCCCGCTGCAATTCGCGGCGCACACGCAGGCAACCGTATATGCTATCTCTGAGCGGGTAGGTAGTCCCTGCGCTTTCAAGGATACACGTAGATTTCCGTACTTATCTTGAACTGTTACAGGCTTCCGACATCTTCAGGAATACGGCATAGGGTCCCGGTGGCAGTCACAGGGCCAAGGGACATTTGCATGCTGGACGCGGGCCTGAGGGCGAGTTGGAAATCTAAAGCTTGCGCAGCATCGCGATCACGGAATCGAGGCAAACGGCCCTGACTGCCAAAAGCCTGTGTGTGATGGAGCCGGTTGGCAAATTATTGCTTCCTTGTCCACAATTTGCTTGCCAAGTGTGGGCACCGTGAATGTGTGCAGTCAGGACTGAGATCTTGTGTGGGGTCAGTTGTCAGAAGACGGGTAGGCAAACTTGTGGATGAAGTCGCCACGATGGTCGCACCAAAATCACGGATTGAGGTCCGAGAATGACAAAGCAGTGCTGCACTTGCCGTCTGACGCCCGTGGCACAGCGTGGCACCAGACTGAGTGGCACTCACAGCAAGTTTGCTGCGAGTCCTCAGTCACCACTGGCCCCGCGCCCATTGAGTACTATTACCAGGGTTAACTTCAAGTACGATATAAGTCTGCGACTGTGAATCCAACGTTGAAAGTCTTGTATACGTATACCTCTGGGACTTTTTATCTACATTCTGAGGACGGTGCGTGCTCGCAAGGTAAGCAGGCGGAACAGGAACGAGGGGATATCCCGGGTGACGGTGAACAGGAGTCTGAGATGGTGGCGGCGGCGGTGGTAGCAGTGGGTGACGCCGGCGCTAACCGAGCCTGATCCACCAATCAACGTCCAGCGCCTGAGCAACGTTGTCTCCCAGCCACGAGCAATCTTTGGCCTGTCTTCATCCCAAGTACGCGGTACTCCGAAGTACTCACTGGCTGCGATATCTACCTCGAGCTCTCTCGGGTCCTGCATTCTGTGGTCCTGATCAGAAACTACCCGAGTAGTGCTCCTGGCGTTTCGGCTGTCGGCGTCTGGTTCAAAAGTATTTGATGTTAGATTCGAATTCGAAAACCCCCGGAGATACGCATGCATATAGCCGGTCTACCATGGCGCAGCCCACGCCCGGCACGCCTGCGCACTGTCATCGTAGACTAATTAACTTGAATTTGACGCGTTGACGTGCCTTCCAAATTCGTCCGCATATCATGCCTGTCGAAGTTGGAAGATCGCCATTACTTGTTTGACGTGTTTGACTCTGATCCGGGACTCGGATGTGGCCAGCCTGGGCTGATAGCTACCCTCACGGTAATGGCTAGCACGTACGTATAAATCTCGCATGCATCTGTTGCGGAACGCGTAGGTCTCGACGGTACAGCACACGTCTGGCAGAAGTGCCACCGCAAGTAGGCTGCCTCGACGATGACGGGCCCACATTCGTTTGCAGCTCTCCCTACACTTGCGTTGTTGCTTGCGGCGCGTGTTGTCGCCGCCACTGCAGCAGACCAGACATTCTCTTCGGCCGCTAACGGAACTTATGACTATGTCATCGTTGGTGAGTGAATACCTGACCATCATCGTATCCTTCTCTGGGTCGCTGAACCACTGCACAGGGGGCGGAACCGCGGGCCTCGTTGTGGCCGCCCGGCTCAGCGAGAACCCTAATGTTACGGTAGCCGTCGTTGAAGCCGGTATACATCACATTGACGAACCGCTGGTCGATACACCCGGTAAGTGTCGCGATGCGCGGAAAGCACGTCTTGTCGCTGATGCTGCGCCGTCGTTTGGCAGAAATGTTTGGGCAGGCACTGGGTAACCCTGCGTTCGACTGGGGGTTCACGACTGCACCACAAGAAGCGCTAGGTGGAACTGTAATGGGAGCCTCGAGAGGCAAGATGCTTGGCGGATCTAGCGGACTCAACTTTCTTGCTTGGGATCGCGCGTCTGCCAAGGAGTACGATGCTTGGCGTAAGGTGAGCGTAGAGATTAAACTACGTTTGGATAAGTGCTCTGACAGATTATAGCTAGGGGCATCTGGATGGAGCTGGGATACTCTGCTTCCGTACTTCAAGAAGTCGGAATCGGCGCTCTTACCTTCTGAGGGCGCCTTTCCGGGCGACGGAAGGATGTCCGAAAGCGCGTTCAATGCGAGCTGCGGGAGATCAGGCCCCATACAGGTAGGTACCCCGATCGCGTTCTTTCGAGAACTATCGAATTAATTATTTTGGGAAGACTTCGTATAACGTGCTGTATAGCAATCTCACCTCGCCGTTCATAGAGGCTGCCCATTCCCTAGGAATCTCGGTCAACGACAATCCGGTACGTACCCTGCTGTGACGCTCAATACCCCTGCCTTGGGGAATGACTGTTCTCCTTTCCGCGCGAAGTATATGGGCAACGCCACTGGCCTGTACAATACGCAAAGTGCGATCGATCGGGTCAAGGACGTGGGCCGGAGATCCTATGCGGCAAGCACGTACTATAGCGTCAGCAAGGACCGTCCCAACTTCACCGTCTTTCTGAGCACCCAAGTAAGTACGGAAGTCGGATACGTACCACCGGTGGGGCAGCGCTGTAACCAGCTTTCTAGGCAACGCGGATCAACTTTTCTCGAAGTTCGAGATATGCTCGGGCGGGCTTACGGGCAGAGTCTGTCGACGTCGTTGCAGTCAACCAAACCGGTTTTTCTGGGACGTTGAAGGCTCGCAGGGATGTCATTCTGTCAGCCGGTATGTATTAATACCGTCTCTGGCGAGTTCAAGATGTGCCCTGACCTAGCAAACGAAACCAGGTGCTATCCAAACGCCGCAACTTCTTGAGCTCTCAGGTATTACTGTCCCATCGTATCTTGCGTTGTCGGGTCACACACCTGTACTGGTATAGGGATTGGAGGTTCGGCCGTCCTCAAGGATATCGGAATCGAGACACTTGTCGACCTCCCCGGTGTCGGCGAGAACCTGCAGGTGACCCTACCATTTTGTTTGTATGACGGCAGAAAAGGTATTTATATTGGCGCCTAGGATCATCCGCTGATCTTCCAAGATTTCGAACTTTCGGGGAGCTTCTCAACCTTCGGTGCGGCCTGGTTTGTTGTGAGGATTAGTGGCGAAGCTGACCTGACATTCATTCAGACATCCTAAGGAATGACGCGACGTTCCTCTCTGAAGCGCAGGCTGAATAGTATGTGGCCATCTCATCCCTCTTCACTCAATGTTTTTAGGCAATCGCGATGCCGACCATATACCCTGCAGTGCGCAAAACCGTACCGGCATTTTCGCAGCAGACATATCCGTCCTAGCTTTCCTTCCCCTTCATTTGGGGGTATCGGCAGAATCCCAGGCTGTCATACGGCGTTCGGCATCTGAACTCCTTCGGTCTCCTCATCTTTCTCCTCTTCAACGAGCGCAGTACCATATCCAACTCGGATGGCTCCGTGACGACGATACGGCGCACATCGAGATTCTACTATACGCTGGTGGCGGACTCACTAAAGTACATCCAGCACCCAACAAGACGTACGTGACGATCAATTCGGGCGTAATGGTACGGTGACCTCCCGTGCTTTCCTCACGATGTACGTACTTACAAAGTTACCCCTACTCCGAAACTTGAAGCATCCATTCAGTCGGGGCTCTGTGGTAAGTAGCGACTATAGAACCCCACTCTGTCACGGAGCTGGCTAACATTTTTTTCGACAGCATATCAACTCCACGAACCCTCTGGCCGCTCCCATAATCGATCCCAAGTACTTGGATGCTGACGTCGGTGAGTGCCAAACTACAAACTCGCTTCGCTCTCTGATAGGCATAATACCGATATCCACGACGTTCCGACGTAGACTTCTACTCAATGCTCGAAGCGACGAAGTTCGCGCACAGGATAACCAAGATTGCGCCGTTCGCGGATGCCGTGGCAGGACCCCATGCCCCTCCCGCCAACATGACGAGCGATGAGGGCCTCACGACGTACGCCCCTACAGCCGATCCGCCGCCCCTCCGCCCCTAGCTCTCTGACTGCATCTTTGTACGGATGTAGGTACCTCAAAACAAACCTGAGCCCGTTCTGGCATCATGCGGGTACAGCGGCGATGGTTCCGCGAGAGCTCGGAGGTGCGTATCCTGCCATGGTCGTCTGTCGTGGCGATCCTTATAGTTCCTTAGGCGTGGTAGACCCGACCACCTTGACCGTCTACGGGACCGCAAACCTGCGCGTCGTCGATGCGTCGTTGATCCCACTCCAATTCGCCTCGCATACCCAGGCCACTATATACGCCATCGCTGAGCGAGTAAGTGCGGCCGTTTCCAGATTGCGAATAGCGTTACTGATGATGCGCGGAAGGCGTCGGATATCATCAAGGGTGCTCGAGATGAGTAGCCTAGACCCGACGTTCAATTCCCTCGAGTGCTTCGCGCTTCACACTGTTGGCTATTTAGTATATTTTACCAATTTCTTGCGATACTTTAGTCATTGTCTCAGCGTATTCTGCCAAAGCTTACGAAGTTTAATTCCGTCTTCATGTTCGCCGCACGGAAGTGCTACTTCAAGTTCAACGTTGATATAGTGAACACGAGCTTCATTCCTGCAACATAACTCGGGCACCTTCGATGCCGCACACAATTCAGAACTCAGAAGGGTGCTGGAATTTCAAGTCGACGAAGTGGCGGCCTTCGACCGTTTCGACAACCTGGTTGACTGTAGTTTCAGCAAGATGGCTCAGGTATGGAACATTGTAACAGGCAACGGCACCTTGTCATGGAAAGCGCCTTGCAGGCCCGCCGCCTTCTGAGCCACGCCTCCTGTCTGGGGGGCCCATGGGTGGGGACGCGTCGGCACCATCTTGCGCGCTTTCAAGAACGCCCTGGCCATGCTCTACAACGGTACAACAGCGCACACAAACTCGGTCAGCCCCTAGTAATCCTAGCTCGCGCCCACTGCGTTTAGGCTGACGCACATCGTTCTGCTCCGCGGAGAGTTTCTGACGGATAAGTGGGTGCTGTTCGTCCTCCTCCTCCTTCGCGTGTGTCAGGAACGCCGTCACGGCTTTTTGCAGCACCGCGTCGAACTCGGGCTTAGAGGTGCGTGTCGCGTCCGCGTCATACACGAGACGTTTGATCTCTGCGTGCTCCTCTTTGTTGTGGGCCACGGTGTCGCCGAGGCCGAGCGAGGCATAGTCGTTGTACACGGACACCTCCTCGGCGTCGCCATGCACGGCCATCTCGCGTACAAGCGTGTTCGCGATCGAAGCTTTCTCGCTTAGGTCCGTTGTGGCCTCGTATCTGAATCGCGAAGAAGCGTCAACGTCTGAATGGCGGGAGAAATTAGGGTGTGGGTACCGTTCGAAAAGGTCGCGGACATTATCGTGGTCAAGCTTGATTTCATGGGTGACGTCAAGAGGGCTGGATGCGGTGGCCATGGTTCTCAGTGCAAGGCGAGTTCGATGCGGTGAACGGAGGAAGAGAGCAGATGATGTACGACTGCGGGAAAACGAGGCGAACACGGTGCGTGCGGACGAAGCGTACATATCCTCAATTCCACCTTCGAGGCTTTATGGGATTGAGGAGAAGAGGTTCGTATATGTACCGTGCAGACAGCTCAGGCCAATGGAAGGGAGACCGTTTGTTGTTGAGGTCATCGTGAACGCATTGCGGCCTTTCAAAGACCCATGCGGGGCCCACGACACGAAGTAGAGTTCACTAAAGAAGCAACCAAGACGACCGACGGTACACGAAGCCCATCCTTGCCGGGAATTTGGCGGTGCGGTCCACACGAGACGTCACCCGCGCGTCGCTGCACCCAAAACGCGGTCACGTGGATAGAGGACATCAACTCGAACGCGGTCATAGCATACGCACAGATTCATACAGCAGATAGCAGGAGATAGCAGGAGATCCTAGGTAAATAATATAGAGATAAATTAACAACCACGAAACGCACCACGAGCCACGAACGACCGGGCCTCTACGCAGGAGGCCGCCTGGTTCTCAATGGCCGTGCGGGGATCATCTCCGGCTGGCTGTTGAGCCTCGCCACCTTCCTCGCCACTGGAGACTCGGTCTCGCGCAGATTCGACGCTGCGCGCGGCGGGTTTCTCCGCGGTTTCTTCTTCACCGGTGTCTCTTCTTCCTCTTCATCCTCTGGCCTGTCGAGCTGCGAGTAGTCTACCTCGCACCCCTCGTCCTCCGACTCGAGGACGCGTTCCTCGTCATCTGTGTCTCGTTGCTTGCGTTTCCGGGTCCCGCTGCCGGTCTTAGACTTGCGCGGAGTCTTTGCGGCATCCGCGAGCAATCTTTGGATGACCTTGGGCGGCTTTCCTTCCTCATAGACATGGCAGACCTCGACAGGCTGGCCAGCCTGCAAGAGGACGTCGATCCACACCTAGGGGCAGGTCAGTCTTATTATCCCACGGCTAGAGATGGCGATGGGTGGCGCACCTTCTGATTCTCTTGCAGCGAGTCGTTGGGGCCCTTCACCTCCACAAACTTGGCCTCGCACCTCTCCTCGTTCCACACGATGAGATCCGGCACCCCGCCCGTTCGCCCCGCGTAGTCCTCGCACATCAGCCTACAGATCACAGAGAGCACCCTCGGCCGCAAGCACTGCACGCCGCACGGCCGTGGCATCAGCAGCCGTCCCACCTCGGCTCAGCGTACCGCACAAGCACGCACCTTCACGATGCCCACCAGCTGCTCCTTCGTGAACATGTCCCACCTCACGCCCACACAAACGACATCCTTGTGCGCGTCGTGCGTGCGCTCCAGAATATCCGCTGCGCGTCCCGCCTCGATCTCCGCGAGGCGGGCGTCCGCGAGCGTCTGTCGCGCATAATAGAATGTGTCCTCGGCGAGGTCGAGCGGCGCGGCTTGGTACTTCGTCTCAAAAGCCCCTGGGACCGGGGCGAAGATGATGTCCCAGAAGAGTAGCCCAAAGAGTGTTGTCACGATGCGACCCTCGCAGTGAAAACTGAATCACGATGGCACGTAAGTCGACATTATAATCAAGTGCACGGAAGAAGTTTACTAACCCTTGGTAGCCATGTCGGTCTTCGTAGTGTTGCAACGCGAGCATCTCGACGGACACATCCTCGCCGTCCCGACCCTTCCATATCGACTTGCCCGTCGCCTTCTCAGGTCGGGGCTATCCACGGTAAGCCCACCACGCAAAAACGCAACTCCAGACATAAGACGCACCTCCTCCTTGGGCTTCTGAGTATGCTCCACCGCCACCCACCGATCGAGTGCACCCTTCTTATCCCCCTCCGACTGCTTCACGATCCGCCCCTCCTCGTCCAACACCAGCTTCTTGTACACCCTCACGCCCTCCACCCCGACCGGGTCCGCCTTCTCCAAGCCGCCCGTGCACACATGCCGCTCCGCCCCATCAACGCCGAGCCGCCGCTCCAGCCGCGTCAACCGCCGCTCGAGCATCGGCCGGAACACGACATGCGTGTCCGCGTCCTCGAGCGCGGCGACGACGCCCGCGAGCGCGCGTCGGTCGAGCGCGCGCTGCTCTTTCGGCTCGCCCGCCGCGGCGCCGTGCAGGTGGTGCATGAGCACGAGCGCGCGCCGCTCGTGCCAGCGTCCGCGCCGGCCGCGGCGCCAGCGCGTCTGCGCGAGGAGCGTGTCCAGCAGGGCGAGCTCTTCTGTGTGCCGCTTGAGGAGGCCGAGGGCGTGCGCGCCTTTGCATACGATGCGCGTGAGGATGTGGCCTGAGTGTCGGGGAGGAGAATAGAGCCGAGCGAGATGAGCGACCGGCCAAGCGATGGTTGCAGGTGAGGGCGGGACACGTACCACATTCGAACCGCTGCAGCGCCTTGCGCCGTTCCGCCGCCTCTCCATCTTCGACGTCTGGCTTCGTGCCGACGAGCGCGACCCACTGGGGATAAACGGCCTCGTAAATCATCACAACCTTCCGCGCGTTCTGCTCGCGCACAGTCCCCTCGACCTCGCCCGGTTCTTCCTCCGCTGTCATCCTCTTGCCCTTCCCTGCGCGCGCGGGTGTGGCCGGCGTCACGGTGCACCCCGGACCTGGGGTCATGCTCATCGACATCGCCGACCTATCCCGTGTCGACCCCCGCCCGCGGTTGCTCTTGAACTCGGAGAATTCGAGTAGCGCATCGACCTCCGCCTCGATCCTGAGCGCCTCCTCGTATGCTAGCAGCTCCGCACGGGAGCGCCAGATGTCGGTCGTGCGCGCGTACGGGTATGCGGCGTACACCCGCTTCTTGGAGCGCGAGAGAAGTGCGGGCGTGAGCAGCTCGGGCGTGTACTGGGTGCTCCGAAAGTAGACGAGGTTGGCGCGACGGAAGAGCGCGACGACGTCTGCGTTGAGGCGGATGCATTTTCCTGTTGACAGACCGCAGTTGGTTGGCTGCCAGGGTTCGGAGGAAGACGATACGACTTACCGAGCTTCTTCATCACCATCTTGCGCACATGGTCTAGTTGCGTGCGACGTGGGTCCAATTGGGGTTTGAAGGGGAGCATTGTCTGTCGTAGCTTGCCCTTACTAGCGTCCCCAAAAGGGAGAGTGCTCTGCGTCAGCTTCTTGCCACCCTTGCCGATCATGGGAAACCGTAGAGTGCCCTGGGTGGAAGACGTGCGCAAGATGTTGTCGATAATAACGTCCCGCTACGCATTCAAAGTAGGCCGTTGAGTCGACGATGTTACGAGCGTAGCGTGATACTAACCTTCTTCGGCCCGACCTTGAGATGCAACTGCTTCGCAAGGTCCCCGAGTTCATCCAGAGTAAGACAGTCTAAGAGGTCTGACAGGCTTGCTTGCTCCTCGTCGTCGGCGAATACAGAATATTCTGCTGTCGGAGGGGTCGTCGTGGAGGAGGAAGAGGTGGATTCGACTTCAGGACTTCGTGACGGACCAGCCAGCGGCGGTGGATCGTCCTCATCCTCGTCAAAAGTGAGGTCTATGACCTCGTGCTCTTCAACCTTGACCGTAGGATGGTTTGGAGGTCTCACGGGTTCGGCTTTGTCCTTTGGCGGTGTACTCTGGCTCGCTTGGGCGTCCGCCCCTGATGTCGCAGCCGTCTCGGCTTCAAATAGGGCTTGTGCGAGTGCTCCCGCGCATGTCTCCAGCTCTATATCTGGCTCTGGCTTGACCTGCGGTTCTGCGTTGATCTGGAAGGAAGGCTCAGAATCAGGGATGACAATTCCAGGGTCCTCAACCTCGGTTTTGACGACCAGTTCCTCAGCCGGCAGATGCGCACAGAGGATATCCATTGCGGCTGGAATAAGTCCCCCGAGCTCTCCTTCGTACTGGAGTTTGCTTAGACGAAGCCACCTATCCGTCTTGCGTAGGCAGAGGCGACAAAATAGGTATTTGGCGTGATCTAACGCAAGCGGGTTACAACGTCTTTCGGGGTTGCCGAGGCTGTGACAGGAGTACGTACATGGTAACCTATGGTACTTCATAAAACAGTTCAACTCCTCACGAACGAAAAGCCTTCCTTCTCCAAGTAGTATTTCCATGAGCATTTCTTGATGGAGTGACCGAAACGGGTCAGGACACGACTAAGGACATGCATGGTGGCTGAAGCTCCATACCTTCGAATATCTTGACATACATCGATTCTTTTTTACCGATGCCGTGTTCAGCCCCCATGCTAGTATATTCTGAATGAGTATCTTCATTCTGAGAGTCGTCGTCATCTTGCGAGTCGTCGCCAGGAGATGAGAACACGAGCTTGTTGGCGAGAGAAGCGGACGGTGAGCCGAGCACCATGTTGAACTCTCAAATATCCACTACGGCGAGGAAATCTGGCCGTAAAATCAAAGAAATTGGCAAGTTAGATGATTGTTGAGCGGTTGATTGCGTTGCGGTATGCTCGGCCGCAATCCAAGAGGATGAGCAGGGAGGGGCCGAGAGCGCAAGACGAGGATCCAGGAACAAGACGCGCCCTCGTAGGCGCCCATCGTTCGCGAGACCGCGAGGCGTGACGGGCGCGTTACAGCGCGTGTGTCACACTCTCGTGCTTCCCCCAGGTAGGCGCCCATGTAGGGTAGACCCGGACTTGAACTTGCAGGAGCTCGAGGGCTTGTCGACCGCGAGTCGGAGAGGATGAGACTGCGATGGGACGGTGGCGGCACTGGCCACGCCCCGCTCTCCTGTGTTCCAAGAGTAGGGCTCAGACAAGCCAAGTGCTCCAGCGATCCACTCACCGTCCGGGTCTCGTGTCTCGGGGCCAGGCGCCGCAGTGCGATGACATGCTAGCAGCACGGCCTGTGCTCTCCGCCACTCAATGCATTGCTTGTGAGTTCGCGGCGAGTTATTCGTCGGACTCCCACTGCGCACGCAGCCTCGCCGCCACTCCAGAGTATATATGCTCCCCCTCGACTCTGCCCGGTTGAGTTCGCAACTACCCCCTATACCGCCCTCGTCATGATGCTCGCCCTCGGCCTTCGCCGTAACGCCCCCTCTCACCCAGGATGCGCCCTCCACTGGGACACAGCGAGCGCCGCCAGCGAACTCGCACTCGCCGTGCAGCAGCTCTCTTCCGCCGACTTCATCGTACGTCCCCCTCCCAAGCTCGTCCACCGGCCGCCCCAAACTTACCCGGACCACCCACAGGTAAAACCTAACGAACTGCACCTCGCGTTCGACATCGGGCCCCTCCACTCCAAAGGCTACAGCCGCTTCAGGCGGCTCAGCCACCGCCCCCGTGCCCATACCGCACGCTCCAAACTATCGCGGGCCGCCACGCTCAGCAAGCCGCCCGCGCTCTCCCGCTCGAGCACGACGAGCTCAGTGACGACGCTCACCATGACCCTCTCCACCGACGTCGGCGTGCTCCTCACGCGCCACGTCCGGCGCGAGTCCACCTACATCGTCTGGGGCGGGCTCCTCGCGTTCGAGCCGCCCGCCGAGCGCCTCCCCCTCCGCGACGTGCTAGTCAAGATCGCCGTCGACGACGAGGGCGCGGAGGACCTCCTCGACCACGCGCGCCACTACGAGGGCCTCGCGGAGCGCGGGTTGTACGTCGGCTATTACGGGCTCTTCAGGGACAATATCGGCAGCACTGCGCTCGTCGTGGAGGACCTCGGGGACGAATCCCCGTCCTCGTCGCCGTCGCCGTCGCTGCGCTCTGGAGAGGAGAGCCCATGAACGTGCTGTAGTGCCATTCAGGTGATTGCGTTCCGCAGGTTCAGGGTTGCCTGGATGCTGATGCAGGGATTTGCGTTTCAGTCGTTCGCTTTTGGGTCTCCAACTACCTTCTGTACACTATCGACTACCGCCTTCCGCCTCCTAATCGTCCCTATGACGCTGTACCCTACGCTCGTTTTGCACATTGCTTTCGGACTTCCGCGGACTACCATACCCGAACATAACCGTACTGTATACCTAGCGCTCTGCTCTGCTCTGTACAATACTCACCACAATGATACTGCTTTGCCCGGATGCTATAACGAGCACTCGCGGAGTACCTTCGACGGAGGTCTCCACTGTGCGAAACCTTGAGAGCATATAGCATACTATTATAAACATACATGTGCCAGTCATGCAAGGATCGTCTATCGCACACTGCGCCAAAAAGCGTCCATCACCCTCAGGCCTGGGGTCTCACCTCTCGCACCTCAATAACCTCTCCTCAGCCGCTCATTCTCTTCCCTCAGCCTCTGGTTCTCCTCCC
The DNA here is from genome assembly GCA_022606255.1 of Trametes meyenii. NCBI lineage: Eukaryota > Fungi > Basidiomycota > Agaricomycetes > Polyporales > Polyporaceae > Trametes > Trametes meyenii. The sequence continues at coordinate 1,639,010 of JABYQG010000005.1, read as the reverse complement.
TGAGCGCCCTAAGCTCCTCCCCGATCCCACCCACCGCCTCGCGCATCTCGCTGCGCCAGCTGCTCCCCATCCGGAGCAGGTCCAGGTGCAGCCCGACGATCTCCGCCTTCGTCTCCGCGCGGAAGTCGTGCAGCGCGTCCCGCAGCAGCGCCTGCAGCATGTCCTGCGCCGCGCGCGCCTGCGGGCTCGCCGGCGCCGCGCTCGGATGCCGCAGCGGCGACGGCACGGGCGCCCACCGCGACGATGCGGACGCGGACGCCGCGGCGGGCCCGGGGAACGACCGCCGCGGGGACACCTGCATCGCGAGTTCTGCGCGGACGGGCTGGGCGTCGCGCTCACGGCGCCTCCCGTAGCCGGCCTCGTCGTCGCTCCCGCCTTGTCGCGCATCCTCGGGCCCTGCCTCGTCGTCGCTCTCGCCCGCGAAGCCGACGCGCCTCCCCTCCTTGGTACGTGAGTCTCTGCCCTCCCCGGCCCTCACCCACGCGTCCACTTCGGGGCTGCCGAGGCCGAGCACCCCGGCTGTGGCTGCGACACTCGCGCGCTCCCGTTCCTTGCCCTTCATCTTGTACGCCGGGATGGGTGTGACCGGCCCGCCGTCGTTGATGTCGGGGAGGTCAGGGCTCGGGGTGCGCGAGCGTGAGAGCGTCGAGCCCGAGACGTGCCGCGGCTGTGCGCGCACGGGCGATGTGGAGGTCGTCCCTAGGCCTAGGGCGGACCTTATTGAGGTTTTGCTTGCGCGCCGGGTGAGACTGGCGGACGACCCCGCGCGCGGACGTGGACCGGCGGTGGAGATAGACTCGTTCGTCGGTGCATGCGAGGCGGATTCTGTCTTGGAGTGGGTTCGCGTCCTCGTGCTTTCGCTCGCCTGGGAGCGAGAGGAGGTGCGGGAGAGCGCGGAAGGAGCGCGTGGCGGCGCCGCGGCTGACGGGGCTTCGACGACGGTCGAAGGGACGGTGGGCTCCTTCGCCCTCGGAAGGGCAAGTAGCTGTTCGATCCCGACTACCCCATATAATAAGCACCCACCACATGCAGAGTAGGGTACAAAACCTACCGGAGAGGTCACCGCTGTTGGCCTCAGCATCTTTCTTGTCCGCGAGGGTGGCCGGAGATCTTGGAGGTGAGAAGGCCCTCTTCGGGGCTTCCGTCGCGGGATGACCTATTACAGGAGACCTGGGTCCAGATGCACCGCCGGCCGGCCGACTGCTAGATGCAGTCCTTCCCGCTTGCATGTTGGCAAGATTGTTCGTCGAGACAGTCCGAGTAGCGGGACGTCGAGGAGTAGCAGAAGACCCTGTTGCGGTAGAGGTTCCAGAAGGTGCCCTTGTCCTCGCAGGTTTCAAGGGGGCCTTACCGGAATCCTTGTCCAGAGCCTTCTTAACTGGCTCCTTAGCACCCACAGCCCGAGTAGGTGCTGCTACCTTGTTGACGTCTCGTTGTACAAGAGGCTTGGAGGTCCCCACGGAGGAGGCCGTCGAGGCTGCTGGTTTTACCACCGCTTCCCCGGGCTTCAGTTTCCTCTGGCACCGATACTATGAGCGATTACTGATGAGGAAAGGCACGGCCCAACGCACCTGAACGGAAAGCGCCACGACACGATCGCCGTTCTCACTGACGGTGATCGACTTCGGAGGCTTATCGAGAGCACGGAGGTCAAGCAGCAAGAATCTCCCGTTCTCTGCTCCTGCGTAAACTGCTGCACCCTCCGCGGAGAACGAAAGACAAGTGACCGGCGCGGGCATGGAGACCGTTCTGAACAGTCTATATCGTTACGACGGGTAAGCCTCCCAATCCACACTGTGCCAACGGACACCACGTACCCTTTCTCCTTCTCTAGATCAATTAGCGCAACCGTGCCGCCACTGCAAGCCACCGCGACCAATGTCTTGCTGAACGGGCTACACGAGATAGCCACGATTGAACCGAAGTTCTTCTTCTCCTTGTCAATCTCCATGGTCTTCGTCGGGCCTGACGGACGAGTGGTATCATACACGAGCAACTGTGAGCCCAGACCGACCAAGAGGCGGGTGCGCGAGTGGGGGTGGAACGCGCATGTGTTGATGCTTCCACCCCCGGAAGGGATGCCGCGAAGGACAGTATGGGATGCAAGCGTAAGATTGTGTACATGAATGGCGTGAGCGGATGTGGATGCGAGCAGCGAGGCGTCGTTGGAGAGAGACAGGGAGGTGACGGGGGCTTTGTGCGTGTCGAAGGTATTCGCAGGCTTTCCTGTAGCCGTAGAGACGACGACGACTTGTTGTCCCTGTCCATAGATGATTGTGGACCCGCGGTCTTTACTCAGGAGCGAGACACACGGCTCTGTGGAGGGCCGGCCAGTAAGGCTGAGATCTTGCAAGGTCGCCAAAGCCACATCATACTGATGGAGGGATCCGTTTGCAGAGGCCAGAAAAATAGTGCCGCTCTCCGCACTCCAGGATACACTGCCCGGGGGTGCAGGCAAGGAAAACGTCGAGTTAGCCACAGGGGGAGGGTGCTTGAGGCTAGAGTGCTCTAGGATCGTGAGGTTTGTGGTCGTCAAGATAGCTGCCATCGTTTCATGTACTGTAGATCGTGAGAGATGTTGAATGGGAGAAGACAGAGAGAACGCGTAGAGGGCCGAGGAAAATGGGTAGAGCTGGACGGAGCCGGAGCGCTTGAGTGAGATGTTGATCTTGCAAAGGCCTCGCGTTTTGGCGCCCAACGAACACGTCGCTGCTCCCCTGCGCGTGATCGCGTTTGAGGCGGATGATGTTGCGAGTTATATTTATGCACAAAACTCCGGTACACAAGCCATCGTGGCGCAATGGTAGCGCATCACCTTCCTAAGGTGGGGGTTGCGGGTTCGATCCCCGTCGGTGGTAGTTGGGAAACAACTACGAGTGGCTATTTTTTGTGGTTCATCAGTCCTGTTCTTCAGGGTGCTTCACTACAGGAACGAAGGCCTGCGATATGGCATTAATGCGAACTGGACTCGTCCAGGCAACATTTTGAAAAACTCCTCTCATAATAGTTAATCAAGCTTAAGAGGGGCGTGAAAAGGACATTAATTAAACGGCGTTCATAACAGTTTCGAAGGTGTAAATACAACAAAACGAATACAGGTGTGAGTAGCTATCAGCATGCGCAACGTCCGATGAGGTAGAGATGTGTGTTAGTTAATCGTCACAAGAGAATCATTCCGAACCATCCTCATGAGAATGGCCCTTCAGCCTCTCGTACTGGTCCACGCTGGTGCTCTTCAAGAGGCTACAAAACCGTAAGACAAGCAACTCATAGATTCCATCAAGGGGGGTGGCTCACTTGTTCCGAGCGCCTTCGTCTACGGCAGGGCCCTTCCCGTCGCCGACCAGAACCTTCACGCCTACACTGGGCACGCCATCCACGACAACATAAATGAAGCCAGGCCCGGGCGGGTAGACGTTTCCGTTCGGAGGTCCGGTGATCGTCAGTGTTTCTTGATCATCCGAAAGCGCAGACTCGAGGTAGACGAGACGAGAGTTTGCGTGTACCGCGTGCGTGACATAGCCAAGGTCCATCAGAGCGACTGAGAAGACGTCCGTCAGCCACACGCACGGCTCACACGAAGAGGCTAACCACTTACCCTTGACGCTTGCACCCCGGGGAGAGGTCGTGGGGATCCGAACCTTGATATTTGCACTGTGGTCGAATCCGAGAAGCTTCGGGACCCCGTCGACAATCCGCGGCCGTTCTGCCTTCATGTATGCGGGTCCCAGCCACTCGACGCGATACTCCGTCCCATACTTGAGCTCGCTCCTGTCCAAGTTCGGGTTACTGCCCGCAACCATAACGTCCCCATTGGGCGTCAGCGTCGCTACCGAATGGTACAGCCGTGGGATGTTGCTGGTAGGCATGCTGGCGGAGGAGAACCGTTGCCCGGGGGAACCATTCGGGCTGTAGAGGACGGGGGTGAAAACCGGGTTATCGGCGTTGGACGCGCCGACCTGGTTGACGACGTTCCCGTAGCCAGAGATGCCAGAGCCCGCCCCATTGACGATGAGCACCTCGCCGGTGGGGAGAAGGACCGCGTCGGGCATCGTCCGCGCCTGTGGCATCTGCTCGACCTGCCACCCCGCGGCGATTCCTTCGTCGGTGAGTACCATGCGAGTGCACTGAGAGGATGCTGGGTCCTGAGAAGAGATTTCGTAGCCGGGTTTGGTGTCGTCGACGGTAGAACCACCACAAAGCAGGATCTCTGGGATGTAGTTATTGTCTGCAGACAGTGGAAGGAGTAGCGCCGTGCCGGTCATGGGGTATGTCACACGAACGCCGTTTGGGATGCGAGGCAGCCGTCGCTCGGTATCCGTCTCCCAGTTGTAGATCATGGCGTCGCGGTTGGCGGCCATGAAAATGGTGCCGTCTGGAAGGGAGAAGGTGATGGGGAAGAGGTTCGAGTTGAGCGTATCGACTAAGAAAGGTAGGTGAACGGGCAGCCCATTCGAGCCGTGTATGTTCTTCGGAGGGAAGTACTCTATCGTTGGGTTATTGGTCGTACCGTTATTGATCCAACCGCCCTTCATAGAACCCCCCACGATCATAGCACTGCCGTCAGAAATTCGCAATACGGTGTTATACCAGCGAGGGCTAGCCATACGGATCCGGTCATGATTCTCGTAAATACGACATGCGCTCACGTCGTCCGATTCGCAAGGCTCAAAGATACGAACAGCCTGCAGCCCGTCAACGTCGCCAAAGTCAGCAGCAGCAGTACGGTCCTCCACCACAGGGTTGCCGCCAACGTTGATCATAGTGCCGTTGCTCAAGAAAGTGCCGCCAGCGCAGAAAGAGTTCGATTGCATCGAGAGAGGCATCAGAGCATGAGTCTTCAGGTTGTACAGCGCTGCCCAAGCGGGATGGCCATTGACGGTGAGCGGGTTGTGCTCCACTTTGTCGACGACGAGGGCGTGAGTCTCGGAGATGATCGCCAGCTGCATCGCGTGAACCCCAGTAGAGCCGTTCTGCACGAGCGTCCAGTGAGATTCGGGATTGAACTTCGAGGACAGGTCCAAGAGAGGTGGGTAGGAAGGGGAGGCGATCATGTTCTGCTGCAAGGGAGCTGTCTGGACAAGGGGCGGACCTTTCGTCACAACTAGAGCATCCACATCGATGAATGTCCCCTTCGATGCAGGTTGCTTGTCCCCAGTGTTTACGATCTTGAGCGTGTGCTTGCCCTGGGGGAGTCCGAAAGACCAGAAAATTCGCTGCTGTTTCCTTGGGACGTTGTTGTATGCATCGACCTTTTCGACAAGCTTGCCGTCGACGTAGACGTTGGCAAACCCGTGCTTTTGGTCTTGGTTGCCGAACCACTCGATGCCTGTCCCAGTGAACGTGAACGTGATGGCTGCACCCGGATCCGAGCTTGACCGGATGCTCTTTTGAACATAGGCTGATGAGAACGACTCAGACCAGGCGCCAGAAAAGTGCAACAAGGGCGAGGAGGAATCATAGCTTTTCGCCCCTGGCGGAACATAGTATGGCGAGAAGCGGGCTTTAGTAGTCGAGCCAGGAGTGAGATGACCGTTCCAAGCAGAATCCGCGAAACAGGACGACGCGAGACAGACGGCCAGCGTCGACCATACGAGCAAAGAACGGATGCCCATATTTTGCGGGCTAGCTAGGAAAGTGACTGGCAAGCTGTGAGAGTCGAAAATAGAGGTCGCAGAAGGGGGCCGTGTATGAAGTGAACCACCAGCACGATCGTCCAACTTGTCCAAACAAAACAACATTGACCGAGATCAACGAAGAGAAGCGCCCGGGCAAGGATGGATTGAGTTGGCGCCACCAGCACCTACACGCGACGTCTCGGCTGCGCGCATCCTCTGTGATCCCTCTGGACTCTTATTTCAAGCCGTGTTGTCGCGTGAAGCTAACTACGATATACGCTCGGTCTCCCAGCCCGGCGCCGAGTGGGACTATCGTCTAATTCACTCGGCAGGCTGTGCTGTCGTGTTGAAGTTGAACGAGCCAATGAGGGTAACCGTGGACGCTGCCCTTGTTCGCGTCCAGTGCAGCCGATCTCCTTCGATTACAGTGACCATTGCGCACACCATCGGGGTCGACGAGAGGCTGGCGGTGGCTGCCCCAGCCCGTGAGGGGTATAAATACCTTGTTGAAGCGTGGTTTTTCGACATCAATCTCTTTCCTCTTCCCATTGCCTTCTCTCCCCTGCTCTCCTCGTCATCGATACCCTCAAAATTGTTTCCCCTCAACTCCAAGATTTACCCTCGACTCAAGACCCCCTCAACTTCAAGACTTTCCCCCCTCAAGATTCCTCCCCCTTCAAACCCGTTCCGCCTTCAAGATTGTTCCACCCTCAAGACTACTTGGGGCCTTCAAAACACCGGGCCCCACACAAGGTGAGTGTTTCCTTCCCGAGGGAGGGACACCGGTCCTGGCGCATACCTTTTCGTGGTCCTCGGGATAAGTACCCGCTCGCGCGTATCGCCCCACCGGCAACGCACGGGCGGGGAAACCGAAATGCGCGGTTCGCTTTTTGTACGTGGCAATAGTACACTAGTATGACGACGATTGCATGAAGCGGTAGCCGCGTCGTTGCCATCTTGTGTGCACCTCATTTCAAATAAAATGAATGTGAATAAGTACTATAATAAAGTACACCAAGAACAACGAAATCTGCCCTCGAGCTAGTCGAGCCCGCCTATAAGGTGTTCGACAGCGAAAGTTAGGCATGGTTTGAGCACGCCCGTCGAGAGGCTGACACCTAGGAGTGGCCCGGTCAACACTGGCCGCCTGATAGCACGAGCCAACAGTCCCCGTTAGTACTATACCGGGTCATACTACTAGAATTCAGCAGCAGCATTAGCAGGAGAAGTCATAGCTCTCTATGGCGCGCGATTATGGCACATACCATGGTCATTCGCCTTCTGAATATCGGAGAGGCGGTCTCCTGAGCCTCCAACGGCCTCTCGGCCGCCTACCTCGCCCGAGAACTTTTGCAATACGATCGGCTGGGATCCAGCGCCAGGTCCGCCGGGTGTTCGATCCCGGCCAGACACAATACTCTCTTCAGTGTCCCCGGATGAGACCCAAACACCGCCCCTCTGGCTGGGGCGCACTCCTCCACGGTAGTTCTGCAGGCGTGCGCGGTTGTTGAACAGCATCATCAGCGCGTTCGTGTACAGCTTGCTAAGAGAGATCCCTCTGTCCCCATCCGCACAGGCCCACGGGTTAGCATGGTAGCAGCTATAGGCGACGCTGGCGAGGTTGCAGCGGACGTGCTACTTACAGAGCCATGTGAAGATTGTTGTGCTGGAAGCCCACGAAGAGCCCGAGGTCTACGACGGCCATGGACGCGGTGAGCATGCCGGTCTCCACGGTGAGACGCATCAAGCGCACGACAAGCTTCTCCGATACGGAGTGGCGCCTCCCGTTCCACAACTGCCGCAGCCGCACGCAACACGTATGGCGTGAATGAATGAAGTAACGAGCAAATTCACCCGGCGAAGGACTTACAAAATACAGCATAAACGCCGCGATGATGATGTCGCAGGTAGCGCTTCCGCCCAGCCAGACGCTGCAGGGAACCTTCGTGCGGACCTGGAGCAGCTGGATGTCGTTGATGATGCGGGCCTATGATTCATACGGCATGGCAGTGAGCGGGGGTGTCCATATGATTGGCATCGAAACCGCGTGCAGGTGCTGCGGTGCTTACCATGATTCCAGTCGCGGCAGCCGCTGCGAGCTGCATCAAAGAGAACTGGAGGCCGTGCAGGGAGGTAAGGCGTAGGGTCTATGTCTGGGCGCCGGTCCATGTACTTACAGTGCAGATGAAGAGAGATATGGCGAGCGACTTTCCCAGGACATAAATACGCCAGGCGTAGAAGAACTGCACTGTGCACGAGACTGAACAATCGTACCCATTCCACCGTGCCAGAAAACGGAGTTGAGTTAGAAAGAAGTCTCGGTATAATAGAATAGCACGCACTGATACCGGTAAGGATCGGAATTTGGATCCAGAGCCACTGCGGACTGACTAGCGCATTGGTGTCGCCCCAGCCCATAGCAAGGACCTCGACTGCATCATGCGTAGACATTATCAATTGCACCCATTCTACCAAATACAGGCCGTAGACTTAAAAGAGAGTGGTCAGTACGACGAAGAACTGCAATATGCGGGGAAACGCTCAACTGAGAGTCTTGATTCCCCTGGGATCTTTGAAGTCTAGCAGGTAGTAACTATCTAGAATTTACGGTCAGGGGCAGCCTTTCGAAGTACCAGCGATCGGAGCCTATACTGCTCACAGATTTGCACCCATAGTTGAATAAATATCCAAAAAGCTACGACGGTGTTCCAAACACGTTGTCAATAGCCGTGTTGAGTAGCGGTTATAGTATGCTTTACCTGCGGCCCCGTGCTGCAGAGAGGATGAGTATAGAATCATTAGGGCGTTGAATGATGAGTATGAACACCTACAGGTAGGCTATATCTCCCGGGATGCCCGGTGGCGGCATGAGGGTTTACTTGTAGGGGGGAAAGTGGTAGTGTACGGCGCGACCACGGGCGAGGCGGATCTGGTACGGTCGTTTTATGAGCGGTCGGCAGCCATGCCATCTTGAGAGCGAAGCTGAGTCTGTTGCTATGATGAGCCGAGTGCCTGATATTTTGGGTGTATCGACCTGACACACCTATAGTATGCAGTGGCCGGCCAGTAAACAGCGCAGCTACGGACCCGTGATATAAGCGGCATACATCATCTAGATCCTGAGTCACTAGAGTGGGGCCGGGACCCGTTCTTCCCAAGTGCTCCCAGCGGTATGCAACTAAAAGACGCCCTTTGCGTATCGCGGCGGGTGACGAACCTTTTTCGTAATGATCCGCCATCCTTTGACATGTAAGTATTGAATAGGGACATGAATGCAGCCGGTTAGAATTTACTACGACATTGGAGCCTAGGTTAATACCATACCGAAGTAAACACGCACGTGTATAGACCTACTACACCACCAAATGAACGGTGGCCGCAGTGCATTAATAATCTGAGCCGTCGTATGTAAGACAAAACCTCAGCGGTCATGCCCATTTTTCTGTGAAACTTCGGTTAGATGCGAAGCACGTAGATGCCGTTAAAGCGGCAAGTTCTGGTTTGAGACGTCTTCACAGATTTTTCGGGAATCCGTTCTGGTGGCCACCGTAGTATCGCTTATGACGAAAGGCCGCCCAGGAAGGTCTAGTAGAACACTACACGGCGCTGGAAGTATGCACAACGTCGATGTAGGCCCACACGGTGTTTCCCCGGGCCCCGGCGCCGAACCAAAAGCTCCGGTATGCGGCTAAGTCTGCAGGATGGTCGCACGAGAGATGTGATCCATACGCGCATACAAAACCGCAAGGTATGCCGCAAGTACATGAAAGAGTTGCCCGTAGAGGTGCAGGAGTTCGCAGCGGTGTGGGCGTTGAGATGGGCGGCCGCAGTACACAAACAAGTTGCCGCGAAGAATCTCTTTTCCGGTGCACAGCATCACCGTCGCGCCAGGAGGCCTCGGGCCGCCTGGACTGAGCGCCGGCAGATACTAGCTCAGGCCTCAGCGCTCAGCAGTTGCGCTCATCTCGACGGGTCAACATGCTCAACGACTCCCACTCGGCTCACTTGGCATAAACGGCCCATCGATATCTACCACCGCCCAGTATCGTACGACCTGCGCGGGTCCCTGGCCATCAATCAAATTACGTTCATGTTGAGCGCTGTCACCAGTGTCGTACACCCATTCCCATGCGCCCACAACGATTCTGAATTCCACGCGCCGGCGTGTGCGGCGGCATTCGCGCGTGTGGCCGCTCGCCCCAATCTCATGGGGTCCTACAGCCTTCGTCGGATGAAGGCCCTTGTTGCTGGATCCTCCACTCACCCCGTTCCTTGGGCGTTAGAATAATTATGACGCCCCGACAGATATTCTGGATTGATGCGGCTAGCTGGCAGTGCGGTCCTTCAGATCTCAGAACAGCTCAAAAATGGCCCCTCCCACACACTCAAGTTGATATAAGGCAAGCTTGTCAGAAACTTCGACAGCCGTCTGCTGCTTCCAAGTCACTATCATGTCTGTGCCCATCACCCCGGAGAAATTTGCCTCGACCACATTTGATTATATCATTGTGGGCGGCGGAACCGCAGGCCTCGTCGTCGCTGCTCGGTCCGTCGTTGTTCAGGACGGTTTCATTACACGGGACTGACAACTACAATTTCACAGTCTCTCGGAGGACCCCAATGTCCTCGTCGGTGTGGTCGAAGCTGGAGACTGGGACCCGAACGTTGAGGCTATCAACATGCCGGGTACTGTCCCTCCAGTTCGCGGCCCGTGGGTTACACTCCCGTCTAACGCCCACCTCCAGGTCTATCGGGCTCGTTGGTCGGGAATCCCAAGTACGATTGGGGATTTCTATCCACGCCACAAAAGCATGCGGACGGGAGGCCGCTATATCTACCGCGGTAAGATGAGACCGTCTGCGCCCTCAGTAGCTGCAACTAAAAGTCTCGAATCAGCGGAAAGGCTGTGGGCGGGACTTCCATGGTAAGTTTATGTGCCACGAAGTATTGTGGTCGAGAATTCACGGTAATACGCTGCAGATGAACCTTTTGGTGTACCACCGGTACGAGTTGTCAATTCTCATGTACTGTGGGTGACGATACGTTAACAATGGACACTTAGCCCATCCGCTCGGGAATACGACGGTATGTGTGCTTTCGGCCGCGTCATCGCCCTGTGATGCTGAATTCTGTCGTGCAGCAGTCGAGGCGTTAGGGAATCTGGGTTGGAACTGGGAGGAATTTTTGAAGTATTTGAAGAAGGTGCGTGTTGCTCTGAGCGACTTGTGGTCGGAGCCTCATTGTGTCGGAAATCTTGTGCATAGACGGAAACTACGATCCCCCTTTCTCCAGATAACAGAGCGAAATACGGAATCGCGGGACCCGACCCCAAATGGCACGGAGATTCGGGCCCTTTGGTCAAGGGGTACCCGAATCGCTTTGCCACCCTCCACAGCCCCTTCATGACCTCGCTCGAGAAGCTTGGCATGCCTAATAATGCTGACCCGGTGAGTTCTATCATTCAGCACACAAGAGCCTCTGACTAATGCTCATGCAATCGTAGGACAACGGACACAATGTCGGAGTGGCGCCGCTGTACGGTAACGTCGACCCTCGCACGTCGAACAGAACATACTCGGGAAACGTATGTGAAGAGCTAGTCATTTCGTGTACTTTCAATACCATTGCCGTGCTCACAGCGTTTCAGGCATATTATGAACCAGCCTCATTAAGGGAAAACCTTCTGCTTGTCACCGGCTCCGTAGTCTCGCGTGTGACTTTCCAGCTCGGTGCTGCCCCTTTGGTTGCCAACGGCGTCGAATTTACAAATGCCGGAAAGTCGTACAGCGTCACTGCCAGTAAAGGAGTCATTTTGTGCGCGGGTCAGTCAGAGACCAGGGCATTCAGCTAGCCGTCATTAATTCGGTGTCGTTCCCTAACTAGGCTCTTTTCAGAGCCCGCAGTTGCTTGAACTTTCGGGTATGAATCTAACCATCGTTATTTGAGTAGTACCTTACTCATACACTTCAACAGGTATTGGTGACGAGAAGATCCTCAGCAAGCACGGTATTAAGACTCTGCTCAATCTACCGAGCGTCGGCGAGAATCTTCGTGAGTATCTTTTGAAACCTTCGTCGTACGGTGTGCTGCAGGTACTAACCGGAGGCTCGACAGAGGTGACCCATTTATGATATGCAAATTGGGTTACCGGATGCTGACATTACACAGGACCACATTTACGTGACCTTGATACAACAAATTGACTCAAAGGTCGAAACCGTCGACTTCGCTCAGGAGCCAGAGGAAAATGCTTGGCAACGAGAGTTGTAGTAAGTACGACTTACAGCCCACGACACGTTTTACTAACCACTCTGTGACGTAGTAAGTCCAATGAGGGGTACCTTTCTTCGGCCGTAGCGTCAGCCATCGCGCTTCTCCCTCCATACGTCCTAGCAGACGATCGAAAACTGCAAGACTGGAAGAGAGTATGTGAAGAGCTCATCCGTGAGGCGCCGGCGGGCATAAAGAAACAGCTGGAGCTGCAAAAGCAGTGGCTCGACGATCCGTCGGCGGCGGAAGCGGAGTACGTGTTGATCGTGCCGCCGAATGTCCTACTGTCGCGCTAACGACTGTCTGACTAGAGTGATCCCGTACCCCGGTTTCTTCCTCCCATCCGGGATGACTCCTGAGCCGAAGAAGCGTTACTCTTCGTTGGTCTCAGTCATGTTGCACCCGCTCTCGCGCGGATCGGTACACATCGCGTCCGCGGACCCACACGCGCCGCCTGCCATAGATCCGAGTAAGCCGCCATCTCATGTGTTCCTAGACCGTTGCCGCCTCGACGACGCCGAGTGCTGACCACTTGCCGGCGCAGACGTCCTCTCGAACCCCGTGGACCTCGAGTTCCTCCTCGCGCTGCTCAAGTTCGGCCTCAAGCTCTACCAGACTGCCCCCTTGGGTGATGTGGTCCTTCGTCCGGTGGCGCCAACGGCAGAGGAGGCCGTGTCGGACGAGTCCCTCATCGCGTACATCAAGAAGAACTGCAACCTGCTCTTCCACCCGGTTGGAACGGCGTCTATGCTTCCGCGCGAGGACGGCGGGGTTGTCGATCCAGAGTTGAAGGTGTACGGGACTGCAAACTTGCGTGTAGTGCGTCCAGATACCAGATACCAGATCCCTCCCATGTCTAAGCTAACCAAGTGTTTTCGGTCAGGTCGATGCCTCAATCATTCCAATGGTATGCTCTCAATTGTATGGACGCTGTGTGGCTGAGACTGATATGAGTGGCGTGCCCAGGAATTATCGGCGCACATCCAGTCCACTGTGTACGCTGTCGCCGAAAAGGCATGTTTATAATGTGGCTCACGCCCATATTCTGTTATTCACTTCACCACCTTAGGCCGCAGACATCATCAAGGAGGCAAACAGCCCTACCCACTCATACAACTAATCACTTGCAACAGACGCGTGAGCCCTAGTGTTACCATCCTCACTCCGATATTGAGTTGGTATGTACTGCGCCTCGCTACTTGCAACGGCAGTAGTTTGGATATCGCAGTTGGAGAGTATCTGAATGTTGTCTTTGGATATTGAGTTATGCTCGAGAACTCGCATAAAGTGTAAATTAAATGCCCTCGCGTGCCAATGAATTCCCGGACAGATGCTATCGGAAACACCGTGCTCGTAGCGAGCCCGAAGGATGATTAACTCGAGATACCATATAACGCATTTCATGGGAGCTATCTTGGAACTATCTTATTCATAAGAACCTTAGTATATGGTACACTTGCACTAGACGGTGTAATTAAGATGATGTGCTCGGAGACGGGCCAACTGCGAGTGCACTCTGGGATGTGACGTCAGAGGACTCACGATCACGTTCCCTACACGCCTCTACAAGGCGCTCGCGCTACTTGCGCTAGCACGCGTATTGCCCAGGCGTCACCAACTTGAACCTCATCCTCGAGTGTCCCACCCAAACCACAGCCCTCTAGCTATTCTCAGCTACCTGCCAGCCCTACGCGAGCTTACATTCATCGAGTCTTTAACGTGAGTCACTCATTGCGTGTTATTCGGCCTATTATGACAATTGTCCTCAGCTTACCACCGCTCAAGCCTTCCTGATATTTTGTATACCATACATGATCTCTATATGATGTTGTCGCGTAATGTACGACTCTTAATCGAGCCACTTATCCAAAACTTCAGCAAATTGCGACACTCTTGCTTTCAACGCAATACTCTATCCAGGATTTCAGTCGCGACCAGGAGCCATAGATCGTGCCGACCCCGTCACATCCCCCGATATAGAGCATTGTTGAAGCTGACCTCTGGTCTATACCTGTTCTGGAGGGTGGTCAGCCTCCCTCCGCAGACCTCAAGTACCGGCGAGGAGCGCGTCCTGAGCTCCATCCTCCCTCTCTTCCGCTCCTCTATCATCCGCCCTTCTTTGACCCTCGACGCCTCAAGCTCAGTCTATCCAAGTCCCGGTGAGTGCTCTCTGGCATTTATAACGGATCAATCATCCCCTCCTCTTCTACCAACAGCTTATTATCCGCAAGCCCGACGAGTTTCCTAGGTACGTGTTCCGCTTCGCCGTTGTCGCACTAACAGCCTTTCACCATCGCTCCCCTCCCTCTTCACCCCTTCCCTCACCCTACCCTCATTATACTCCGCTCCCTTCCACTCGTCCTTTTGTTTCTTTTGCCTTTCAGTTCCGTACCCTCAAGACATGATATTCTCAGACTATCAGGTAAGCGTTTGTTCTCGAGCGTCGTTACTGATCACTTTTTCATCACCGTTCCCCTCCCTCTTTATCCCCTCCTTCATTTTACCACACTACTCTATTCGCCCCCTTCCACTCGTCCACTTCGTTTTTTTTGCATTTCAGCTCGGCCCTCAAGATTTCCTCAAGACCCCTCAAGACTCCTCAAGATTGCTTCAAGACTCCTTCAAGACTCCTTCAAGACCCCTCAAGACTATCATTCTCTGCAAGGTACGTCACTTTTTTTCTCCCCAAGATGCGTTCTCTTCCGTTTTACTACCCAGGTACGTGGTTTCCCCTTCTCGACAATCATGCATTTCGTCTCACAAGGTAAGTCATTTCCTTCGGGGCCTTCAAGACGCCGGGTCCCGTGTCCAAGGTGAGTGTTCCTTCCCGAGGGAGGGACCTCGGTCCTGGCGCATACCTTTACGTGGTCCTCGGGATAAGTACTCGCTGGCACGCCGCGCCATATCCAGGGCGGCGGGCTCGCGGGGAAACCAAAATGCGCGTTTCGTTCACTTGGTAGTTAGTAGTACATGGTGGCAGATGGGGACGATTTTAACCCATCTCGTGTACTTATCCAAATCCCTGATGTACGACGGCGGTAGAGAATATTCTCGTTCACAACCTAGCTTTATCGTATTTCAGACGGATACGTTCTGCCATACACCCCACGGTTCGAGCGATAGCGTGCTAGTGTTCACCATATGCCGATGGAACCGGACTAAGCGGCTGACGCGCTACTCCCGCCGTGAAGTTCTAACGAGGCCACATCATGCACCCATGACCCAAAAAAGTATGATCTACGTGATTCTGGTAAATTGTTTTGCGCCGCTCGGATGGTCTACGCATTGGACTTCAACAAGGCTATGAGGGACTTGGACCGGAACGGTAGCGGGCACACCGGCCAGTTCGCCTACAGTGCATTGCTGGTTTCCCCCGTCATCCAGCCATTGTGTACGTATCGGGATTGACGGGAGGTTGACGGCAACCACCGCCCGGCAGCTGAAGTTGCGCGAGCGTTCGACGCTCGCCTCTTTCCCCGCTCCTTCATCTTCTCCACTCTTTCTTTCCTATAAGCCTGTCTGGCCCCCTCAAGGCTCTTCCACCCACAAACCTGAAGGCCGTCCACTGAAAAGTACGTCTATCCTCTCACTTCCTATAAATCACCGTTGTTATTCTGGAGCCTTCAAGACATCGGGCTCCACTGACGAAGTGATCGTGTTCTCGAGGGAGGGACATCTGTCCTGGCGCATACCCTTCCGTGGTCCTCGAGATAAATACCCACCCGCATATCGTCCGCATCGGGAACGACGTGTAGATGGGGAAGCCAAATGCGCTCTACCGTTTCCTTTGAAGATCCCCAGCCTCGGTCGACCCGTGCAGTAAGCGCGCCAGGTCAACTCTTCATTGCGTCGCGTTCCATCCCTCTGTATGTCATACCGACTCGTAAATGTAGTTCCGCGCAATAGAGGCAATAATGAAACATGCGTGAGATAATCTGTGGCTCAACAACGTACAATCCTCTACAGCCATAATGGCCCCGACTTGCGCATTTCACAATGCTCTCTGGCGCATCCGTGCGCTAACAGTACGCAAACCGGCGTACACTTTCCCAGGAGGTGAACCGAGAATGAGCGAAACGATCGCGTCTCGAGCCACCTTGATATTTTGGAACGAGCCGAGGATGTGAATTTTTCTTAAAACGGATACGAGTCAGACGTGCCTTAGTGAAAGAGAAGGATGAGCTTACGTGTCTGCCAGAACGATTCGTGTCCGACTCGCGTTCTCGATTGTGAATTTTGTCTTGCCATCTTGGCCGGCAATGCGACCTATCAAATATGGCCATCAGGGTTGTTACATGCGTCCTAAGGTTATGGGGTGCGTACCGATAGCGCGAGACAAGTGGTCGCCGTGAAGCGTCTTCACATCCTTGATCTCAAAAGAGTCGAGATAGAGATCATCCAGACGAAGAAGTGCAATTGAGTCCTATGCAAGGCGCTCAGCACGGCCCATAACATCTAGGTAGTGGAGTCACACACATTTACATCGAAGCCCAATGCATACGCCTTCACGAAATCAGCGCCCTTCTGTATAGCGCCGATGTCCTTGGTGTGCTTTGATGTCTATTGCACGAGCGACTTGTTCGATCACTTTTTTCGACCTTCTGGCTTGATCTGCACTTACTCTGATCTCGACACATTTCCGCTGCACGTTCATACGCACTTGAAGCTGCAGCATCTCGGTCAAAGGCGCAAAGATGTTCACCCAGTCCTTTTTCAGCGGCGTCATGCGATGAGGGGGTATGGGTATCCTGCGAATCTCCGACTTGAGCGCCGTTCTCTGGGCGGACGCCGGGAGAGGGGGAAATGCGGGTGCGTCGGATTGTGAGGGCGCAGATGGGTCGGTATCAATCATAATATCGTCGCCCTCAGCCTCCTCGCCATTTTGATGTTCAGGCTCTGCAGCAGGCCCTTCAGCCGCTGAAGGAGAGGTCTCGTCCATATCATGGTCCTCCGCGCCGTCCGCGGAAGCTACTCGAGCAGGCTTTTTAGAGATTTTCCGGCGGTTCTTCTTGTGCTTGACCTCTGAGGTGCTCGCTTGTGCGTGGAGGACGACCATGATGGGAACCGACGGAGTGTAAGGGACAGTAGAGGAGATGAAGATGAGAAAGTGCAGCAACGAGGTGCTGCCGCGGGCGTCTAATGAAATTCTGCATCTCGCTCGGCAGGTGCCGAGTCCTGCAGGCCGCCCCTCTCCCCCACATCATACTCAGCTCCCGCCTTGACCCCGCCCTCATTTTATACATCGCGCCGAGTCCTCAGCTGCGTCAACGCTACAGCGCGATGGCGAGCTCATCTGCGACGGGATCGGCCACGAGCCTGAGCGAAAGTCGCGCACAAGGTATTCGGCCGTCTCAGCGCCTGTGTGGGGTCCATACATCTAACCATTTCCCGAACGTGCAGCATTGCAAGCGCTCCTGAACTCACTCTCGCCAGGCGCACAATCTAATGAAGCAGGGTGTTTGAACACGGACCAAGTCCGGCGTATATCGGACAAATTGGGCGAGATCCTGGGTGAGGACGCTATACCCGACGTCGGACGGCGGAACGAGAAGGGTGAGGTATGGTCCTTCTCGCGCTACTGTGAGACAGCCGTGAACGGTTACATCATGCAGCTCGTTAACGAAGAAGGGCTTCCGATCGTCGATATTGTCGAGCCTCTGCCTCCAGGCGAGAGCGCTGCACCCTCCGGACCGGCGCCATCACTCGGAGACTATGATGTGCTCCCACTGTGGACTCTGTCCCCCGCGGAAAAGGCGCGAAGGCGCGCGGAGCGAGAGCGTATCCTTGACATGCTCGAAGAGGAGGAGCGGATCCAGCAGGAGAAGGACGAGGCGGAAGAACGAGAGCGTTTCAAGGTCGAACTGGAGAAGCGCAAGGCGGCAGCGAAGGCAGAGATGGACGCCCTGAAAAAAGCACGAGAGGTACAGAAGAAGATGGGAAAAGCTCTCCTACAGAACATGGCCGCGGCGCGAGAGCGCGAGGAGAAGGAGAAGAAGGCGCTGGAACAGGCGGAGCAACACGCTCGGGAGGAACGTAGGAAACTCAAGCCTAAGAAGAGCGTCACGTTCGCAGACCTACCCCCAGATCATGAAAATCAACCCGCGAATAGCGTTCCTCCTCTGGACTGGGGAGACGTCGCCCCAGCAAAGCTCAACGCGGGTAGAAGTACGCTTATCACTAGAGGTCAGATGGATCAACTTCCAATGAAGATGCAAGTTGTCGAACGCGTCCCTGGTGTACATCGCGGCCCCAAGTCTCCACCGCCGCCGACATCCAACCAGGGCGACTCTGACGATGAATCCGAGCCTAGCTCTCCCGTCCCTGTTGATTCAGATGACGGCGAGATCATTCAGTCAGACCACTCGGATAGCGATCTTCCTCAACCAACCCACGACGACTCGGAGGAAAGCGACGCAGAGCCGCCCGAGGATACTGAGCCGGTAGAATGGGACGTGGAAGGGTACGACTTTGCCCAACATCAACGTGAAATCGCTCTGGCCTACTACGAGAAGCGCGCTACTGTCGGGGCTGAAGCTTTGGCGGCAATGCGTAACCACGAGCATACAGAAGAGGAACACGAGTGGGATCAACCGGTAAGAATCACTATTACCTGAGTCCTAATATATGTGTGCTTACCATAAATCTCATAGGTAGTGCCACTTGACGCAACTCTGGCATCTTCTCCTCCCAAATCTCCCGTTTCGCGTTTTAAAGCTTCACGAACACCTACATCATCCCTCCCTTCCCATTCACTAGGCGCCTCAGTACTGCCATCCGCTCAGTCCTCCACGTTGAAGTCAGCTGTCAGGCTAGGAAGACTCCAACATGGGCATTTAGTGGGTGGCCAAGATGGCGAAAGTGACGAAGAGCTAGATTCACAAGCAAGAGAGATGCTGGAAGCCTTGAAAAGAGGCGACGTCGTCAATGCCGGGCCGACCCCGCCTTCGGGTGCCGCCGCGGCGCCTCAACCTGGCTCGTCAGCTTCTACAAGTCCACTCCAACCGCCCCCTACGGAAGTACCCCCAGCATCTAGACCGAAACCCTCCAAAGTATCGCAATTCAAAATGTCACTAGGTCAACCCGCGTCCCCCCAGCCTCCCGACTCACCGGGATCCGGTCTTTCTACCCCGGTGGCAAATAACGAACGCTCGTCGCCGAAGCTAGGGTCCCGCAGCAGACAAGGGACTCCCATTATAATCCCTACGAAGACTTCACGCCCTGTCGAGCCATCGTCAAGAACTCCAAACCAGCGTACTCCGAAAATGCCGGGCATGATCGTGGATTCCCCATCGTTCCCTCCTAGTCAGCAATCAAAAGCCTCAGGCAAGCGTCCGATGCAGATGCCTGGGATGATTGTGGATTCACCCTCATTCCCTGCCCCTCACGCCATCACTTCTCCGAAATTCCCCAACTCTGCTTCTCAAACACCCTCTCCAGGATTTCAATCTACCGTCATCGAGTCGCCCTCCTTCCAAAGCCCTTCAGCCACTGCGGTTGGGACGCCAGTAAGCGGTGTACCTGCATCGTCACCATCCCCTGCAGCGTCTATTATAACCACGCCCACCGCACCCGTTGGCGATACCGTGCTTGAGCGGAAACCTCCAACGATCAGAGGAGTCAAGGAATCCGGCCCTGCTACCACTCGTGCTACTATTGGGAAAGAGAAGAGAGTGTCGAAATTTGCGGCAGAAAGAATGTAAGCGCAGTCGTCAACGAAGCCGGTGATGTATCCGTAGTATTTATGTCCAAACTTGTGCTATATACAAACGTGAAATATGTGTGTACGCTAAAATCGCCTCATAGTACGGCTCAGGAACGCTATGTAAGCGGCCCTGTTTATAGGCTCGATGATGTCACCTGTTCCGCCGTGTTGCGGCGAACCGTATGGACTCTACCATAGATATTGGTGAGATGTGGAAATTCTATTGAGGTACTTATGCTAAGATGCACCAGCGCTTGTCTTTATCCTTGGCATGACGGCGTCGAGTAGCAGCGTGCCGAATAAGCGCTCCTATCCGTGACGCCCGCGGGGGCGGCCGCGAACTTGGCTCAAGCCCTCCACCTTCCACTCCGCTACTGGGTTTGCATGCAACAACTGGTGCTGACCGCTCTCGTACTTCGCATAGGGATAGCCCTCTCGACATGCACATTCTTTCAGCCTGACGAGTATTACCAGTCCCTCGAGGTGGCCCACTACCTCGTCTTTGGTTACGGCCAACTCACTTGGGAATGGCTTGCCTCAAAGCCGATCCGGAGCATCGTCTATCCGGCTCTGAATGTGCCAATTTACTGGGCTCTAAAGGTCTTGCATCTGGACCACACTTCTGCTTTGGTGGGTACGTGTTGTGCTGAGCATGCTAGGACAGCGGATTCCTGATCCGGGGGCAGATATGGGGCCCTAAGTTCATGCACGGTACAATCGCGGCATGTACCGATATATGGCTAGCGCATCTTACCAGAGAGGTCGTAGGCGAAAGATACGTCAATGCGGCAGTGAGTACATCCTATGTAGGCGAGGATCTAGTGTTCATGCCCGTTATAGCTATTCTTTTCCTTCACCTCTTTCTTCCATGGCTTGTCTCTCTCACGTTCTATATCAAACTCTGCTGAGACATCGTTCACTACGGTGGCACTCAGCTACTTCCCTTGGGACGTCAATTCGTCTCGGTGGAGGTAGGGTCGTACGTCGAATAACCCTCCCCGCGCTCATCTCCGTACAGTCAGGATTTGAACAAGACCCTACTATTTGCTGCGTTGGCATGCGCTATCCGTCCCACAAACGCCGTTATTTGGGTCTTCATGTTTGCCTGGTTGTTGTGGACGATACGTGGAAGGCCGAGCGTCATCCTGGCTACTATTTTGACCGCCTCACTTACAGGGTAACTGCTTTCTCCCTGCCTTCTGGTCGATCTAACGCGTCATCCTTAGGACATTTGTGATCTTCGCAATCATCGTGCTAGATTCCGTCTTCTATGGGGAGCTTGCGTTGACCGCGTTGAATTTCCTGCGTACCAACGCTTCCTCTGTGTCTCTCTTTTACGGGAGGAGTCCTTGGCACTACTATCTAACGCAAGCTATACCTATACTAGCCACAACAGCCTTGCCTTGGGTCGTGCGCGGTGCTTATCTTGCTACAGGCCCAACGGCACCTGCTCCCTTGAAGATTATCCTCGGTGTAATCGCTTGGACTACTCTAGTGTACTCGCTTGCAGGGCATAAAGAATGGCGTTTTATTCATCCCCTTCTCCCACTCATGCATATCCTAGCATCAAAGGCGTTTGTCGACGCGAGCGGCACGAAGAGCGCTCCGTCTACTAGGAGGATTCTTCGCTGCCGCCTCTTTATCGCCCTGTCCGTACCGGCCATAGCTTATGTTGCTCTCCTTCATGGTCGGGCGCAAGTCGATGTCATTCATTACTTGAGAGGCCTGTCGCCGAATGTGTCCACCTCGGTCGGCTTCCTCATGCCGTGCCATTCAACGCCCTGGCAAGCATTCCTTCATAGGCAGGATCTTATTGATGAAGGAAGGCTTTGGGCGCTGGGATGTGAACCTCCCCTCCAGTACGTTGTGTCCTGCAGCCCGTTCGGAAATTGACTGACGAAACCGCCTCGCCTCGCAGCGGGCAGGACGTCGCGGTGTACAAAGATCAAACCGACATATTCTACGAATCACCGCTCGACTATCTTCAGACACGTTTTCCCCTCCGAGTGAATCCCGCGTTCCCTCCGTCATCGCATCCTCGGTCGAGACCGGGAGTAAACATGCAGGAGCAACATCCGTGGCGACACGAGTGGCCGCAAAATTTGGTTTTCTTCGGTGCCTTGCTGCAGCAGCCGGGAGTCCAGGACCTTCTCCTCGCTCTGGGCTACGGCGAGGTGTGGCGGGCCGAGCATGGTTGGGAAGGAGACGATCGCAGGAAGGGAGGCGTGCGTGTTTGGAGGTACAGGGACGCTCCTGAATCATGATGCATACCGTTCTACCATGCTATGATCACCGTGTCGACGCGCTGTGTCGTAACAGGCCGTAACGCCATGCGGCGTATAAACTTAGTCCGCGAGTCTACTGCGTTCGAGTCCGTATTCCCGCTGCTTTCCCGCGGGTGCGTGCTGGTCTTCGCGGGTTCGCCCGCGCAGCTCCGGAGCGATCTGGGCGCTCCGAACTTCTTTCCCGACACATACGGACCTGATTCGGAAGTACGTCCGTGGGTCTTATCTCTGCGTCTGAACACAACGACCGCGACATAAAACGGCGTCAGGACACGGTGAGCTTTCCCCA
Organism: Trametes meyenii; assembly: GCA_022606255.1. Taxonomy (NCBI): domain Eukaryota; kingdom Fungi; phylum Basidiomycota; class Agaricomycetes; order Polyporales; family Polyporaceae; genus Trametes; species Trametes meyenii. The sequence goes on along the minus strand of JABYQG010000005.1, from coordinate 1,616,846 downwards.
CTTCAGCCTCAGCGACCATGGCTTCAGCAGCACTTCCCGCTCTACCCATCGAGCTCTGGCTCCAGATTTTCCGCTGGGCGACTCTGACTCCTTCCACACCAGCCCTCTATGCTACAGAATACCGCCCGTTCGAAATTACTGACATTCGAGGCTATGACGAGGCGCGCTCGATGAAGCGCACCCTCGTCCTCGTCTGCAAACATTGGCGGATGTGGGCGACCCCCCTCCTATACGAGGACATCCTCATCCCGCGCGCCCACCTCCCTCTCAACCGTATGCTTCGGGAAGGCGAGGACCACCACGACGGCACCGCCATTCCTCCTTGCGCGCGCGCAGTTCGTCGCGTCCAACTCCCGTATTCCAGCACGGTCATCACCTCTCCCAAACCCATCGAACCGGTCGAGGTCCTCGCTCTCTGCCCCTCTGTGGAGGTGCTCGTCCGGACCGCCGATGCACTCTCGCCCATCGCGTACGAGTTCGACACCGTATGCCCGCCTCTGCCGTCCCTGAAGCGCGTCGACTGGTGGCACCACAACGAGGCTGCACGCACCGGTGGGATCAACTCCCTCCCTCATGTCCTAGGCGAGGCGCCGAACCTCGAGTACCTCTCCGTTGGGGGCGAGATTTGGCCGAACTTCCTCGTCGGGCCCTCCGTCCATCTGCCTCACCTCGCGACCCTGCGCCTGCGCCGCGTGAACGCCTTCTTCGTATTGCAGCTCTCCCGCTGGAAGCTCCCTGCGCTCACCCACATCATCTTCGAGCACATCCAAAGTGCGGACATCTACTGGCCGCTCTGGACTGAGTTCGACGCGCAGGTGCGCACAGTCGAGTTCGGGCTCAGCCTGCGATTCTACGTGCGCGACTTCCTCGCGATCGTCCTCGGCGGCTTCACGCATCTCGAAGAGCTCAACTACTACATCCACTTCACCCATGCGCCGCAGACGGACCGTCCGCAGGAGACGCTTCATACGATCGGCCTCCACGCCTCAGCAAACTCCTTCTACCGGACCGGAAGCCCCGAGTTCTGGTCGCATCTCGGGCAGCACTTTGAGGCGTTCACGGAAACCGTTTTCCCTGCACTCCAGCGTGTGAAGTTGTACGGAGACTGGAGCGACGTCGTGGAGGACAAGGAATTCGAGCGGCTCGCGAAGCCACTTCGCGATAGGGGCTGCAAGATTGAGGCGATTGCTTAAAGGTATCTTTCGCTCGACGTGTATGGATACTCCGCTTTGTTGAACACCGCTTTTCAACGCACCGCTTTTCTATCTGGACCTGTTGCCTTTCTACGTAGACTTGTTTTACCCCGTTGCAGACATGCCCCAGCTAAAACTATGACGGATACACGCTCGAGTTCTTGATTTTCCAGACCTACGACATATTAGATAGCATAGAGGTAATTATACTGCATACACTGCTTCCCGTCCCGAATGAATAGAGTCTTGTTACTGTCACAATGCGTTCATTGTCCAGATCTGCGACTTCGCGAGGACGGGTCGTCTCGTAACAAGTGAGGTCGGGCGACGCAGAGCTCTACGGACCGAGCGCGGTTGAGGCCTGAAGAATAGCGTAGCGTTCTGAATTGCGCCTCGGCCTGCTCCGTCAGGTCCGCGAGACGTGGCATGAGGTACGAAGATGGTGGTGGAGCGTGAGGAGGTTGATGGCGGCGGGAGTCTATGGAGAACATCCCCGCTTGGGGCTGTGTCGGCAGAGGAAGGGGCGTGCGAACTGGACGATGGTGCGCGGCGGGCGCAGTCATGCCGTGCCATTCCATATACTCGTGCAAGGGTTGTGAAGGGCTGCCTGGTATGCACATGGCTCGTTAGGACGGCTGCTGGGGACGAGGGGAATGCGTATTACTCGCCAATGGGAGGTCGCGGGCATTCCATTGGGAACGCTGTGGGCCGATGCCATGCTGGGATGTATTCAGTGGCAACCATGGTGTCGGTGCGCTGTCGCGTCTGTGCAAGCGGCGCTGCGCTCCCTTGACATTGTGGACATATATGGCGCCTTTCGTGACTGTTGCGGGTTGAGATGGCCCGATAGAACTGCCGGCGACAGCGCGAGCAGAGCACGGTACTACTAGGGGTGCGTGGCCGAGTAGACGGCGGCAGATCGTAGAGAGGAGCTGGCGATTCACGTCTCGAGCTCAGTGAAGACTCTGACTCCATAGGGAAGATGAGGCTGCCGTTGTTGCTGGATTCTGACCGGCGTAAACCCGGGGAGGGACGGGATACTGATTGCCACTCCTGAGCTTCGCCAAGTGGATCAAAGCCAGACGGAGGCCAGGACGGCTCCTGGCATCTTCGTGCAGAGCTGCTCGGCCGAGGTATACGTATGGGTTTTGCCCGACGATCAGCCATGGTGAAGGTATGAGGCAGAGGGAGTAAAGAAGAGCGAACGTCAGCACAGACTTTATAACGCGCAGGCCCCATCCACATACCTCTCTTAATTGGCCAGGGCGGGGCTCCTAATGCTCCCCAAAACGGTGGATGAGATACCGATAGCGTTCAGCGGCCGGGCCCGAGTCACAAGAAGAGACCGTATCATAGCCTTTGGATTGCCGATGTCCGACGGGAACTTGTAAACAGTGAATCGTGTGGCTGGAGAACGCACCCTGAAGCAGGAATCTCTGCCGAGTAAGTCGATGTATGGACTTGGGCATGCGCCCGCAGTCAACATCTCGTACTTGGGAGGATAATTAGGAAGATGACGCACCGCAGCATAAACGACGACGGCTGCAAATTGTTTCACGGGCAGGGGCATGCTCTAGCGGGGGCAATTCGTGTCGTATGCCAGCGGCGGATGCACAGCACTGTCTGGATTACGGCCCCTCAAATTCTCCTAAATGGGTCTAGCAGAGGGTCGCGATGGAAGTCGGCGCGTCGGCGGGATGAGAGGGATACTTCATTTTGGAAGGTACTATGATCAGCGCCAGTCCTGGTGGGACAACACATAGACCTTCTCACAAATGGAAGTTCCCAACCACAGCGAACAAATGGTGTAGAGCACTCATCAAGGGTGCTACAGGTAATTGAAAGCCTCCTTTAAGACAGCCTACGATGTGTGGCTGTGATAGAGGCAGCTGTGTTCAATGGAACACAACGTATCTCCCCATGCAGCGAACAATACCCGTTCCACTCGAGCAGACCACATGCTGTTTTCGACGAGGACGCCCGCTGACCTGTTCCTGCGCCCAAGGTCACACCCCCATTCTTGCCGAGGGCTCTGTGCACGGCTATGTCGGTGACGGATCGTGTAGGAGTAACCCCAGAGGACTCCTAGAAAGGCAACTAGAACCTTTCAATGTCCGTCACCCGTGGTATTCCGCCCGCCTCCGCGGCGGCACATCAGTCTATCGATTGAACCTGTCGGGGAATTCGGTTGAACAGCATTCCCCAGCCATCCTAGGAACCCTGAACAGAATCGCCGGAAGTGCGTTGGCTGTTCACGGTTCCAGGGTCGTCTGAATAGGAACACCCTGGACGCGCTTACAAGCTCATTGCAATCGGTGTGTGACGCAGTAGGTTGATCCAACCTTCTAGACCGGTCCTTCCAGAGGAAAAGCGGCTACATGCAGCCGAAGCCGGACGCACCGTCTGGCCTCGGTTATTACGCCGAAGAACCCTCCGGTGGAAAATCTGGTAGATGAGGGTGCGACTACGGCCGCCCAGTATAGATGCCGACGCACGCGGTAGAATATCTGGTGAGAGGCATTAGCGGTAAATTATGAAATTCTGTGCGAGGATACAGCTCCTGGGACACTCGACAGAGCCTGAGTATACGAAGGGAAAGACTAGAGATGGTGTAGTCTACGATCACCGCCCGATCTTCACTCGTTGGGAGCGATTGAGCTACAATAATACCGTCAGTATTTCACCAGACCGAGAACTCAGTAGACACCTACGCGTCGCCGCTTCTTGAGCCTACGAGGCGGATGCTTGTCAGAACATGCATTATTTGGGCAGACAATAGGGAAACTCACTTGTGCTTCTTCATCTTCTTTCTGCGCTTCCTCTTGGTGCTGTCCATGTACACCTCAAACTCCGCTTCCGCCATGCTGACCTCCTCCGCGCGCCCCGACGTCAGATCGAGACCTAGTCGCCTCAGACTCTCCTCCCACGACAGTGAGGCTCCAATCCTGTTCACGACCATCGCACGCGCCAGTTGGCGCGCGGCGTCCGCATCGGCTTCCGGAGAGGTCTCCGCAGACTCCTCGAGGTTTCCGTATTTGGCATTCTCAGAAGCGGCGAGCGGTGTTGCCGGAAAGGGCGATGAATGCGACTCAAAGAGTGACGACGGGGGTTGTGAGAGGGTGAGAAGGGGGCGGTGGAGCGAGAAGAACTGGTGCAGCTTCAGGTCCTGGGAGGTGATACGAGGATGCACTGGCGTTAATTGCGAGGACGTCATGAACGCCGACGAAGGGCCTTGTGCTTCAGTGTTCGCAGAGGATGATGAGCCGGCGTCCTCCTTGGATGGGGTGGCGGGAACGTCGGTGCTGGATGAGTCAACGTTTGTCTTGCCTGCCGAGGGAGCATCCTTGAGATGCTTAGCGGGGACGAAGAATCGGCCACCACCAGGTTTAGAGAAGGCGGAGTATGCCCGACGAGCACCTGCTGCTGGCCGCAGCAGATGTGCGAGGACGGACATCGCAGACGATGAGCGCAGACCGTCAAGGTGGTGTTCAGCGTTGGCGGAGTCGACGACGCCCGCGCCTCTGCCACCTGCAAAACGCACGTGGGAAGAGCGCCGGCGCTCTTACTCTTCCAAGACGCTAGCGCTCGCTGCCAGGAGTGGTTCGAAACTTCAGCAGTGCCATAGTTCGAAAGCGAATATATATCAATATACAACGGTTTGGATGTTATGCTACACGTATGATCGTCCGGGTATCGATATCAAGAAGCCATGTCAAGTTTCATGTTTCATAGAGTCGGGGGCCTAGCATCTGAGAGGACGGTAGCGTCAAGTCACCGTGACAATCTGGCCCTTGCCGTCCTTGAGAATGACTAACTCGCAGTCAATTTTCTCCCCCGTATCGCCGCATACGACGTCTGTGGGGTCGACGGCGTCAAACTTCACTTGTCTGCGCTCCACGAAGGATCGGCCTAAGACAACGTCGAAATGCGATTCCTCCGTCAAGTACACGGCATGAACGGTCCGCGTGCGGCCCACGGTAATGGGCCATTTCCCCAAGCTTTCGGACAGTCAGGACCAAGGCAAATTTGTTGCAGAACAGAGGTAACACCTACTTCACAATGCCGCTGTACCCGTAGTGCCCGGGCGAAGCGTCCTTGGGTATGAACCCGTTCTTGATCGCGAATTTGCGGGAGATGTACACATGGCGATACCCGCTCTTGAGCAACATCCGGACTGCGTAAGCGGACACACACGCTGTCAGGCTCCGTTCTGGGAAAATATGCACATGGGGTAGGCGTACCGTTGTTCACAGGGCCAATGCTGCCGGTAATCGTACGCACGCCATTCTCGTTATGGAATTTCTCGAATTCTTTCTTGAACTTGGGCGCTGCGTCGTGCGGCTTGGGCTCCTTGCCGCGCTTGCGTGACTTCCCACTCTCTAGGGAAGAACTCTCGGGTGTCGCAGGGAGCCGTGGAGACGGGGGAGATGGTTTGGGGCGGAATACGTAGAATGAGGGATTCTGGTAGTCAGGGGGCGAAGGCAGGGGGCGGTCCGGATTGCGGACGAAGAGAACGGGCCAGCCGTCATTCGGGGTGGTGCCCGTGGCAGACTTCAATCGCCATGCAAATATCGCATAATCGGAAGCTGAGTCGGGCTGTCAGGAGCTATAGCAGGTGCATAGCCGTAAAGGACTTACCATCGTCGAGGTTCCAAACAGTACCATTCCATTCGTACTTTACCCAACCCGGGCGTACATGTCTGCCGTTGAGCTCGACGACCGTCTTCTTGCTTAGCTTGTCGAAGAGTGTCTCAAGGCTATCCTCAGTGTCTGCATAAACCGTTGTTAAAAGACGAAAGGTGGTGAGCGGTCGCCGTACGAACCTGAGTAGAGAATAGCGAAAGACGAAGAGGGTGTGTGGACGTCAATGATGGACGGGCCGAATTGCGCCATGGTTAGCGTTTGGATAGTGTGGTGAGTGATGGGAGGTGCTCAGAGGTGTTGTACCTTCTCCCCACTAGTAAGTGGCCTCTTATGGCCGCGTAGGGCGGATGTGCAGACGTCGGAAGATAATGAACAAAGCTCGGATGTACAAGTCCCGCACAGCGCAAGCTTCGACGTTTCAATCGCAACCGTCTCTCACGTGATCGCCGCATACAGACATCCGACCTCACGAGGGTGCGGTTCTCGCTCAGAGTCAGAGACGAAGGCATAAACGTAATTTGGGGGGGCGGAGAATACACAGTGTCTACTTCGACGGCTGGCACTGACTGTAATAGGGGGGAGAAACAGCCACACACGTAAGGCCGGAAGCGCAGACTGTCGGGCCGGTGAAACCAACCCCACCGCACTGAGAAGGACGGTGAACTTGTGTGTGGAAACGCGAGGAAACTCATAGCGTACCTGTCCGTACTATATAAAAAAAGAATTGTCAGACATCAGACAACTAAAATTGATAAAAGGGAGCATACTGCTGTCTGGACAGCTCCGGGAGCGCTACTGGTGGAAGTCGGAGGAGCGGCCGGGGTCGTGGTTGCTGAACCTCCGTTGATATATTGACTGTACGAAGACGAGTGCGACTGGCTCAGGTCGACACCGAAGAATGCAAAGTTATCGTGCTCTTGGAAGGTCGAGTCGATGTCGGAGGGATCAGCGGGGCCGGTCTTGGTGGAAGTCACGTAGGCGATGACAGCGGTGCCATCTAAGTCTCCTGAGCCAAGCGAGCCTCCATCCCAGGCCGTGCAGTTCTAGTTGGGATGAGTTCTTTCCTCCTTGACGAATGGCAATCCCGCTTACCTGGCAGCGGAAGATAGCGTTGATGTGGGTGCTGTTCACCTTCGACGACGGGAGGAGGGTGATCTGCGGTCCGGCGTAGGGCTGAGGGAGAACATAGTCGCTAGTGAAAACACGTTAGATCGTGAATGAAGCTGTAGATGACGATGGGTCGAGTCGCTCACTCTGCCCAACGAGGTCCCAGCATAATCTTGCTGTTGTCGGGCCACATAGTGAATAGAAGACTGTTCGACATCTGGCCCCCCATGCTTATACCGCTCCAGCCGAAGCTGACGGGAGCAACCATATTTACGAGATACTCTGTAGAAGCCGGGGTCGCGTCGGGGGGGAGGACGATACCGATAGTCATCTCCAAGTCAGGGTCCTAGGTGTTACAAAGTAAGTCGAGTCTAATTCGTTAGAACAAAAAAAATAGTACACACGCTGATTCCCTGGAAGGTAATGCCACTGGCCGCATCCTTGTACGATGATGCGACTTGAGCGGACACTGTCCAGTAATATATTCTCAGAGCGTTCGAGAGAGGACCAGCTCGCGAACAACGTACCCACGGCTGTGGAAGCGAGAGCAAAAGCAGCAGCGATTTTGAACGCCATCTCTTGAGGTTTTTTCTGTCGAGAGCCCGGTCGAAGAGCTGTGGCATTCTGATGCCTAAGGCGTAGTCCTCATATATATTGTTTCCGACCTCTACTGGGGTTGCCTGAAGACAACAGTCGCACATGGTCGTATCAGGGGTCTTCCAGGATACACCCAGGATAGCACCGCGGATGAAGCGATCCAGTGAGGGCGAAGGCGTTATTAATGGCTGCACGAAGGCACTTCGGACAAGCCTCGCTCTCTGCAGGTGGAGCGGGATGCAGACGAAGCACAGGCGCTTGTAGCCGCCGGCTCGAGGAAGGCGGGGGAAACTGATCGGGTTGCCTTTTTCATCGAGGGAGCTTGCCGACGCGCGTCTGTGGCGGAATTTTCGTCTCGCCCGCATTCGGTCCGGCTTTGCACTCGACTTCCACCCTGCTCACGGGAAGGACCATCTGACGACTACGACCAAGGATCATCACGACGTGAGGTCGACCTAAAAACCGCACAAGATGTCCGACGCCGAGACCAAAGCGAAGGCATGGCCCCTTGCCGATGCTGCCCTCACCAACTCGGTGCGTTTCTCCATGTTTTGTCCATCCCTTCCCCTTTTCCCTGACCACTATTGGCTAGATTCTCGACCTTGTTGAGCGTGCCTCGCAGTTCAAGCAGCTCAAAAAAGGAGCCAATGAAGGTGTGCCGCGTCGAGCATGCGGGGCTTTCTAGCTTCTGACCGTTCGGTCCCTGTCCCAGCTACAAAGACCCTCAACCGTGGTATCGCAGAACTCATTATTTTGACTGCGGACACTGAGCCCTTGGAAATTCTCCTTCACTTGCCGTTGCTTTGCGAGGAGAAGGTGGGTATCCCCGCATCGTTGGCTTTTGGCGTGTCTTCCCGCTCACATTTTTCGCACAGAACGTGCCGTACATCTTCGTCCCTTCCAAGGCGGCTCTGGGTCGTGCCTGTGGTGTGACCCGTTCGGTCATCTCCGCTAGCATTACCACAAATGAGAACAAGGAACTTTCCAGTCAGATCCAGACGATCAAGCTCGCCGTCGAGAGACTGACGTACTAATGGAGTTCGGGTCTCCTGTTTCGTTGCCTTCGCAGGTCAACCTCGCACTCCCTGGTGTATTTGACCACATCGCACGGCCATGTTGTGTATGCTAGTGAAATACGCAGTCCCTCGCACGACTTGGATTGCCCGGTATGAAAGAAATGGTTACTCATACAAGCACCAGCGAACATAATCATATAGCGTAAGTATAACCCGACAACAGTGCAAAACGGAGAAGAGCAAAGCACAGGAAAATATACCCATTTACTTCGGGATGTTCTCGCGGGCCTGCTGCCTCACGCGACGCCTATATGTCTGTCAGGATAGTGAAGCAGTTGCGCAACAAACATCACGCACTCATATGCCACCTTGTCATTCCTGTGAAGGGTGAATTAGCTGGTATACACATCCCAACACGGAAACGGCAGATGTACTACGCACTTGAACATCGTGTAAGCGTCGCTCTGTGCCGGATCGTTTACGTTGGGGTCGTTCAACAATTCTTGAATGCCGAGCAGGACCTAGAAAATGTGAGCGAAAGCACATGACCCCGTAGTGTAGAACAAACCTGTTTGATAGTAATGGCCGGTTTCCACGACTTCTCTTCGTCTAGAATGGACAGACAGACCGTCCCCGAAGGGTAAACGTTGGGATGGAATAAAGGCGGCGAGAATTTGCCTGTCGCCGTACGTTCGTTATCACCGCGTTTCCACGACAATGTGGCGCGGACGTACATTTAGGAGGTTTAGACGGGTAATCTAAAAACACACTGAGCATTCGTAGATCCACCCGGACACGTCGGATATCTCGCGCACCTTCGGGGAATATCATCATGAGCTTGTAAACGCCCCCTTCCCATGGTGTCTGCGATCCACGCGCTCAACAACCCACGCCAAGAATATATGAACCTCGTTATGCATACGTACCCCTGCCTTTCCAGGGATCCCGACCTCCCACTCCAGGAGGTTCATAGAACCGTCGGGGGCCTTGGTGGGTTTTGCATAGAAGCCCTGAGCGGCTGTCAGTCAGATGTGAAGTGCCAAACCGCGTTTACGCGCGTACAAAGGGATGATCCTTGCGCCACTGCTTGCGCTCTTCAGCTAGACGGGCTCTGCAGATTCCAGACATGACGGTCAATGGATGAGACGCGTTTGCGTGCAGCTGTGGCGGGAGGCGCGGATGTGTGCGCCTGGGTCGGCAAACGCCGCGTGCGCGGAACTCGATCCTGGATTAGTCAGCGATGATCCAGTGCCAATATTGCGAGCGAGTCGCAGCAGCGAGGGCCATCGGCGTGGCCGGAAAAGTCATTGAATGCGAGGCTACGGTCCTAGGACACATCTTCGCACACTTTCCCTACTACAGTATGGTCTACAGCGACGACCACGCACATGAAGCATAGACGTACCGTCTCTTGGTCAGGCGTGTTGTATCCGATAACCGGGGCTGTTGCTGACGCCGCAGTTTACCGTCCTGCAGCTTCCTCCACGATTGGCCCTTAAGTTGGACCCCCTACCCATAATCTTTGAGGCCCACGACCGAGGCGCTGATTCTTCTCAAGCATTATCTGGTCCCTATTAGAGCCAGATTTTACTGAAGATCAATTGCATGCGCCCAAACTCAATCTCGAGCTAGCTCCCATGAATTGTGAGCGGCTCCTCCCAGCCACAGCCCCCCCGTCGTGACGTTATCCCCACGTTTCTCATCCTTTTGCTGGTAGTATCTGGCAGAGCTCGGAAGCCTTTCCACTGGGCGCCCGGGGACGCGCACGCGCATATATATTCCTTGTCCTCTGGAAGCTCCCCGCTGGATAGCTCGGTACTCAGCCTGGCTTGTAATCTGCCCCGCAATCGCTACTGACCGACACATGAACCCCGGCCAGGATGATACTTTTGAAGGAAGCTCTGAAGAGCGCAGCGGCAGCCCCGCGCCATCGCTATATTCATTCTCGTCGTCCGTGGATGGCCAGTTGATGGTATGTTTTATCCAATGCCAACCGCCACTACCAGGTCGCACTGACTACGTTGCCATGTAATCAGCTAAGACACGTCCACGGCCGTATCTTGAATAATCAGAACGATGTGTGTCGTCCCTAGCCTCGGATATTAACGGTAACCACCGCTGACAACTTGACAGACGTATTACCTGCCAGCGGTAATGACCGCGTCATTTGGATTATGCATTTGCACACTAAATTTCTATTTCCCCGCATATAGGATAACGAAGAGCACAGAAGGCTCGACTTACAGCATCAAGTCATTTCTCTGGCCCTCGGCGGACTTTACCCAGCGCCAGACCTGGTCAGACGAGCACTGCGCCCCCGGCCGGGCAAGGTCCCCGCAATTCTGGACGTTGGGACCGGTAGCGGAAGTTGGTGAGTAAAGCGAGAAAATGGCGCTTGAGTGGATCGTCGCTGATACCTCCGCCGACAGGGCGATCGATATGGCAAAACAGTTTCCTCACTGCACCGTTGTGGGTGTTGATCTAGCGCCTCCGCGGGTCGATGGGTGCGTGATTATCAGTCTCCCGAGAACGCAATCGGGGATTGACTAATTGGATGGCTGCAGGGACTTACCCCCAAACTGTCGGTATGTGGACAACTGTCCATTCCAACGCTCGGTTGCTTAATCATCGCCCGCATGAAGGTTCGAAATAGACGACGTGAGCCTCGTGTCCTTCGTACGTGTCGCAGCCGTTCACTCTAGCACCCCAGGCGAACCTGGGTTTTAGTCATTATAGGGAATCATTTGACCTCATCCATGCCCGCTCTATCTCGGCTGGGGTACATCCCGTTTCATCCGTAGCGTCCGCCGCGGGGACTGAAAATGATTTTCCAGATCCGCGACTATCCACAATTTCTAGAGGAGGTGGCGCAAGCCCTGCGCCCGGGCGGTGTGGTTATTTCTGGCGACGGCGACATGCAACTTTTCGATGAATGGCACCAACCCCTTCCCTATATGGATGAGGGTACCCCGGGATTTACCTGGATACACCGTATATTTTTCGCCGCATATAACGCAATGAAAAATAGGGGAGGTAGCATTGATTCCCCTTCTATGTGCCCATCGTGGCTAAGGGGTATCGATACTTTCACCGACGTCGGCTGGCACAAGGTATTCATTCCTATGGGCCCATGGCCCCAGAGTACGCCTTCTAGTTATCGCTCGTTCGACGCGCCATTGACATCCCGGCCGCAGGTGCCGACCCCCGAGAACGTATTATAGCAGAGATGCTGCGCGAAGACTGTTTCAGGTATATTGCCGGCCTGTCGCCCCTCCTTCTCAGGTATGAGCCGTCGAACGTGCTTGTAATTCCTTGGCCCTCATCTGCTGTGCCGTCAGCGAGGGATACCTGCCGGAGAGTGTGGAGATGATGCAGCGCGAGGCCGCTGCTGAGTTACGTGAGCTACGTGCACGCATCTACAGCCGCTGGGCCTTCGCGTGGGCCGTAAAAGAGTGACAGGCCCGGGGCCCTTCTGCTGCGGAACGCGATGGGAGGCTTTCCCTCGTTTCTGAACCTTCGTACATGCGTGACATACTGGGCGTTCCTCATGGGTGTTCGTTATTCTCTGTAATCGTAGAGCCCGTTCAGGTAGTATTGGTTTGTGGTGCCCTGGTTACTGGCGGGTTATGGTTCCTTCGCACCCACGGGTGTCGCTAAGCTGTTGTGTAGCCGGTTCTTCGTGGCCCTCCCCCCGTGGACGCGCTCGCTTCTGTATTCAATGCTGTCGTAACTTGGGCTCCTCTCCGTCAGCTTGTCAAATGAACTGTACACATACTAAGTCCCCTGAATGCAGGTCACGGTACCGGGAATCTCCTAGTAACCGTGCCGCAGTGCTACTCACCGGTCGCGGCATTGGTTTTGGGCTCGAGGCAGGCCATAAAAATGCCATATTAGGTAGTGAGAAGTCGGTTGGTCTGATCGGCCGAGCTGAGTAGCCCTCTGCCTGCACGAGTAGTTCGACAGTGCGTGTACACTGCTTAGTGGACAGAGGTATGAGTGCGAGGCCGTCAATCAAGTGGTTAACACACCACGTGTGTGCGCCATGCAGCATGTTTTACTGCTAACTACAGTGCTACTATTTGATGACGCGAAGACTTGAACCTCGCTGCGACGAACGCTGCCTACATAGTACTACGAGGGTTAATTGGCTCCTTGACGTCCGGGCGTCCGGCATGCTCCATGGTCCGCCCACAGTGCTTTATTTTGGGCCTCGACGCGAGTGTGGCTATGCAACTACCGAATCAAAACCTATATGAAGGTGGTGGTGGTTCGCCTGCCACTGCTACTACAGCGACCTCGAGGAGGTCGAGGACGCGCGTCGCGACTTCTGCACGTGACCAAATAGGGAAGCGTACGTAGGGCACTAGCGCTCACAGTGTACGCGTACTACCTCGACCACGACCATCATGAATTCCTTCCTCACTCGCTACTCATCCTCATCACCGGACGCCGATATCAGGAAAGCGAAGGAGTTATATGGCGAGGATGAAGATGTATCTGAGATGATGTGGGGTTCGACGGGTGGATTTGGCAATCTGGCCAAGGGTGTCCCTACTTTCAAGGTCCCCGCCGTATCCGACGTACGTTTCATGGGTTCATACACGGTCGCGTATTGTCTCTTTTTGCGGTTATTTAGCGCTATTATTGTAGCCTGCATCCTTCTTGCGCCTCCACACCGACGACCATGCAGACCCCTCTTGCCGGATCAAAATCAAGCACGGTACCACGACCTTGGCTTTCAGATACCAGGGCGGTGTGATTGTCGCGGTTGACTCTCGGGCTACAGCGGGAAGTTATGTTGGTTAGTGCTTATACATCGTTACACCATAACAGTAACCTGATACCCGACAGCGTCCGGGACGGTGAAGAAGGTCATTGAGATCAACCCCTACCTTCTGGGTACTATGGCCGGTGGCGCAGGTACGTCCTCTGCGTGCTCCCCAAGGGACTCGGCTAAATGCTGCCATTACAGCCGACTGTCAGTACTGGGAAACCTACTTGGGGATCCAATGTAGGTTGCACGAACTTCGCAACCGTGAACGTATCTCTGTCGCTGCGGCGAGCAAATATTTGAGCAACCTCGTCTATAGCTACAAGGGCATGGGCCTTAGCATGGTATGCTCTCTCATGTGATGCTGTGGTTATTTGAGCCTCATCAAGTTTACTCCCTCAGGGTACTATGATTTGCGGGTGGGACAAGACGGTACGTTCTCGCGACTTCTGCGCTGTTACAACTTAATTAACTCAGGAGATAAATAGGGTCCCGCGATTTTCTATGTTGATTCCGACGGTTCACGACTCAAGGGGGATCTGTTCTCTGTTGGCTCCGGAAGCACTTTCGCATATGGTGTACTCGATCAAGGTTACAGGTGGGATTTGTCCGATGAGGAGGCTCAAGAGCTTGGTCGGCGCAGTATCTACGCCGCTGGCCACCGAGACGCGTTCTCTGGAAACACCGTCAACTTGTACCATGTCCAACAGGATGGCTGGAAATTCATCGGTGCGCCTTTCCCCACTGAATGCCGACTTGGATCGCTTATCAATTGTCCTGGTTATAGGCAACTACGATGTCTCGGAGTTGCACTACAATGGCCCGGGCAACGTCCCTGGCGCTCCCGGGGGCGGTTATGGATATGATGTTCGTGTTTCGGGGCGTTCTTCGTCTAATGCGCCAGAAGCGCAAGCGTAGATGTGAACATGGAGTCATGTACGATATTACTTGTTGCAACATAGCTTTGGACTCTTTCACTTGTCGCCCGTTCATCGTTTGCTCATCATTCGAGTTTTGAACTTTGGTACGACCGGAGACGGAGACAGAAAGCGCCTGGAGGAGATCCGGTTGGTGGTCGCGTCGAGCGCCGATCGGTTGCAAGATCTAGCAGATCTGATGTCATTCAGGCGGACTGGCTTGCCGCCCGAGCGTTCGCGGCTTGTCCTCTACCTGCTCTTGTGCTTCCCTCCGTACCCTCATCTCTCGGACATATGCTCCTCCCAGGCTCTCGGTTTTACAGGTGGCTATGAAGCGGCTTTTTTCCAAGACATTCAAGGGGACCGCGTCCATCTCGAAGCCCGCGCCGGCAACTGGGGCAATCCCCGCGACCACAAACCCGCCGGTGCACCACACCGGTCTTCAGCCGAAGGATACACTCCCTCCTGTGCCTCACCCATGCCCCTACGAGTACATTTCAATATTGGCCACCGCCGAGGGTCTCCTTCTGCGACCACGTCATCCCGGACAGGTTCAGGATGTTTCAGAGTCGGAAATCAAAGTGGAGTGGGGCAAAGGAGGGAAGGTTGAAACCATCTCATCTGACGCAGCTCAGGCCAACTGGGAGGAGAGCGTTGTGGTCTACGGCATCGTTGGATTCTTGGAGCTTTACTCGGGTAACTCGAAACCTGCTTTATGGTGTCACGCTGGGCTGAGCGCGTCCGGTAGCTTCTTACCTACTGGTAATCTCTTCCAGGAATGCGGTCGGCAATTGTAAGGACTGCTTTCCTAGGATTCACAAACTCCACTAATCATTTATTTCAAAGTCCTCGACCCCAGGCGTATCGTCTACAGTGTCAAGGGTGTGACGGCTATACCTATGGTTGAAGATCGCGCTCGTATTGTCCTCGGTACCCTAGCGGCTCGCAACAATGTTGATCGCCGCGCTTCCCTGCTTCCTACCGACGCTGCATGTGAGTTCCACGTAGCTGAAGGCGACACCTCGGAGGCCCTAGACGACGGCGAGGTGGACGGCCGTCGGTCCCCCCGGGTCAAGTTCGCGGAGGAAGATCAGGTCAAAGTGGTGTCTCCCCTTCCAGACAAGGCCTTCGATGATCCCGACGACCAGGATCCTCCGTCACCTTCGTCTACGATTTCTACGCCATCCTCTGTAGCATCTGCGAACACTGACACCGTAGTCAAGACGCTTGCAGACCGACTTTCATTTTGGACCAGGCTATCCAAGAGGAATTCTAGACAAGCTGCGACTATCGATCACACATTAGTAGAACAGTCCGACCAGATTTCGGACGAAGCGTCAGATATTACCCGCCTTCCCAACGATGAGTCTAAAGACCCAGAGGAGGTCATAGAGTCCATTGTATCTTCTGCTGCCCCTCCTCCCCAGACCCTGGAGGAGAAGCACACAATGCTGGAGGAAAAGATCGTTCGAGAATGCATCAGGGAGTTCACAAGAGGCGGAATGTACTTCGCGTACACTTTTGGTGGGTTGAGTTTGTTGCTGAAATAGATGTATGGCTTACACCTGGAGTGCAGACGTCACGCGTTCATTGCAACACAAGCACGAACTCATCGACAAAGCCAAGGCTCAGAACGCTCTATTGGAATCCTTGAACGCACTCGATGATTCACACCGTCTCAGCCCACTGGGCGACACCGTTGACGTTTTAGCCGAACCGTCTGCTGCACTCCCGCTTTGGCGTAGGGTCGACCGCCGTTTCTGGTGGAATGAATGGCTTTCGAAGCCGCTCATTGATGAAGGGGTAAATGACTGCCTTCTTGCTCTCGAAGAAGGTGCCCCTCATTACTTCAACAGCTACATCCTTATGTGCTTCCTATCATGCAAGGTTTTTACCAGATTTCATCTTTCACCATTGCGCGGGAACCCGTGGCGTCCGAAGAGGGTAACGCCGTGTCCGTGGAGTACGTCATTGTCTCTCGACGTTCAAGGGACCGGGCGGGTTTGCGGTACCAGCGCCGAGGGATTGACGACGACGCCAATGTCGCCAATTTCGTTGAAACGGAGACCGTTATGCGTGTAGAGGTGTGTGCCAGTGAGCTAGTGAAGGTGCGACAGACTCACCATGCTTATGGTGCTATAGCGTGAAGGAACTTCAAACGTCTTCAGCCATGTCCAGATCAGGGGGTCCAGTGTGTACTGTTAATTTCCGACAGAAACGGCGACTGATTAGGGCCTATAGTTCCGTTGTTCTGGAACCAGCAAGGAATGGCGCTGAAGCCCGCCCCTCAACTCAATCCTGAGCGAACTCACGATCAAAACTTGCACGCAATCCAGCAGCATATCAGCAAAACCGTCGCCATTTATGGGCCTCTGGTATGTGGCCGCTGGTTTGTCTAGGCATTTTAGTTGACGTGCAGCGGAAGACGATCGTCAATTTGGCAGAACAACATGGCAAAGAGGGGCAAGTGACCAACGCTTACGGAGACTACGTGAAGGAACTCGGTTCCAAGGATGTGAAGTAGGCAATTGAGCCCGCCACGACGGACAGGGCAGTGGTACTGAAGGTAGCACAGGTATCATGCGTATGATTTTCATGCGGAAACCAAAGGCATGAAGTGAGTCGACCGAGTAGTCCATACCTCCTTGTAAAGTCGTGTCGCTGATCGGTTGGCAAGGTACGAAAACATTGCTAAACTCATTGAAGAGCTCGAGCGCACGTTCGAGAGCCAAGGGTCCGTTTCATGCCGCGTCTACCCGAAAATCCTCGGACTGATCAGCCGTTGTAGATACTTTTGGGTATCGAACACACTAATCATGTCCAAGCAGAAGGGCGTGTTCCGCGTCAACTGCATAGACGGTCTAGACCGTACCAACGTCGTCGAGGTGAGTTGATCGCACAACGCGCATGTTATAGAGCCGCATCGTTGATCGGGGCTGTAGTCGGCGTTTGCACGCCATGTGCTCAACCGACAACTTGGTGCGGTTGCCTTGCTGAACCAAGAGGAACGAAGAACAGAGATGGACGTCGTGTTCAACGATGGTATGCGCCCGTCTGTGCCTATGAAAACCGCACGGGATATTGATGCGACGAACGTCCACAGTGTGGGCGAATAACGGCGATGCCATCAGTCGTGCCTAGTACGTGCTATGATCCTCGGCGCGTGGGGCATCTATCTGATGTTTTAACACGCAGCGCCGGCACGTCAGCCCTTAAGGTGCGTTCCATTCATCAAATCAGGCATTTGGCCACTCACTTTAGCTGCTGCCACTAGGGGGACTTTACCAGGTGCGTTACTCACGATGTCAATGAGGACATAGGGACTGACTGCTGCGTCAAGGACGGGAAAGAGGGATCTTGCCGGCCTGCTGAATGATGGTGTCAACTCGCTCGCCCGGTGCGTCTCTCTGCGTGGCGAAAACGAGGACCGTCGGCCTGACCGTTCCGCAGAATGTACAGTTCCACGTTCGCGGATTGGTTCAGTCAAGCCGTCATCGACTTCGCCCTCGGGAACCGCACCACCTCCGTCTTCTCGGAGTTCCTGAACAAATTGCAGTCAACGGATCCGAGAGAGCTCATCCGCATTTCGAAGATCCGCGCAGACGCAACCGCGACGTGCGTGTCCCGCGTGCTACCAGAGGGCGAGCGACTGCTGTCGGGTTGGACCCTATTCGCTCCGGAAGAGCTGAGCACCAAAGTCGGCGATAAGTTTGAAGAGAAAGTGCTCTTGCTTGTAAGCACACGAACTACCTTGCGTGAACCATATCTACCGTGCTTACATTGCTACAGAGTGCGAAAGCTCTATATATTATTGCAAGTAATTTCGCGTTTCGGGGTAACACATCACTAACAAATCGGGTGTATGCAGAGCTATGATTATACCCTCGAGAAAGTCAAGATGTATACCCGCGTTCCTCTTGGAGATATTGTAGGAATTACCAAAGGTTGGCATCTCATCTAAACCGCTGGGCGAGCCTTACAAAGTAGGATCGCAGGTGCCTATATTCTGTCTCCATTGGAGGAAGCTAGTCGAGACCCCCTGCAGAACGCAGGTTTCATTGTTTCATGGAATAACTCTCAAGACCAGGATACCCGTGTAACCAGCTACTCCATCCGCAACAGTCTAGATCTATCCACACCTCCCGCTTCGCCGAACTCCGCCACCACGTTTATGCAGTCCATGACGGCGCCCAGGAAGAGCACGCTTCCCCTATCGCGGATCCTATCCAACGCCGCAGCTCCTGTGGCTGGGCAGGAGACCATCTTCGCTGCCTTCAAGGCCCTCCCGATAGACCCTGCTCGCGCGCGCCGGGAGACCGGAAGTTTCATCCAAGCCACGGACGAACTCGCTAACGCCAAGAACTGCAAGGAGGCGGTCGACATGATCGTGGACGCCGTCCGGCAGGCGTGCAAGGACATCGGAAACGACCCTCGTGAGTTTATCGCGGAGGCTGATGTTGTGAGGTAGGTTGCTATGTTTCCATGGCTATGCGAGGCCGCTAATCTGGTGTCGTGTGCATGCAGCCTGGCGGAGGCCCAGCGGATGACAAGCGTGTATGCGAAGATGGAGTACGGTGTGAAGAGGTTGTTGTGGCTGGGCAGCTAGCGTGCTGTGGTCTGGATATACTCCTGATACACGCTTTGAATGTATTGTATGTGCGCAATGAGTCTGGCGGTCATCTTGCGCACTTGCGGCGTGTCGCGCGCAGGGTCAGGGATCCTTAGGATGAATGAAGCCAAATTAAGGTGAGGGACGTGAGCCGAGCCGGAGCGCACCGAGCGCCTAACGAGCTGCGCTGCTGGGAGTAGCGGTGGCGTCGTTTCTGCAGCTTGTGTGCTTCCTCTCTCCTTCCTCCTCCGGGAGAGCGGCCTCTGCGTTTTCGTCTTCCGAGACTTTATGCGCTAATATATCCCTGCCGGCACTCCAGGCTGCATCTAAGTATTTCTCGCTGCACGCAGGTGTCCAGCAGTACCCACGCCTGAGCTAGAAACCGTCCGACCTCCGGCGCAGCTACCATCATCCTACTCTTATAATCTGTATATTCTTGCGCTTGCTCCCCAAGGCTCTATGGCAACCCCACACTCGTTACCGAACTCTACCTCTCAACGGACGGTCACCCAGCTGCCGTTCGCTCCTACTCCTGCGAGCAATGGTCCGCCTACTCTGCCTGGCATCAACACAAGCATCTCGGAGATCGCGAAACCCCCAAACGGATTGGGAAGCCCACCCAGTACGCCTACCAAACTTGCGCACAACCGAGCGGGATCGGTGGTCTCGTCTCGCACCCGTTTCCCCCATAACCCAAGCTATCCCGTAACCGAGCTCCCTTTCGGACCCTCCGCGTCTGCGCCTATCCTCCAGCCGCGACCGCACCCAGGCACAACCCATGTCGGTGGGATTCTTCCGTCAGCGTCCTTCTTCCATCCGTCACGCCCAAATTACCCGCCTCCATCTCCCACACCACCTCTTCCCCGACCCTCTACTGCAGGCTCGGTCTCGTCCGTGGGCGGGTCCGCCGCGGATGTCGTACGCCTCGCTGCGCTAGGTGGTCGTGATAGAATCTCAGAAGGGACGGACAGCGTCGATCACTCAGCGGAGGATCTCAAGTCGTCCACTTTGGCACCCTCGGTTCGGACAGCGTCTATGAAGTACAGCCGCGAACCTCTCCTCCCGATCAGCAGTGGGCCCTCAGCCAAAGCGGTCACTCGACCCACTGTGCAAACACAGACAGGTCCGTACGAACGCAGCGACACCAACGTAAGTGCGGGCGGGCGGATGCGCGACAGCTTTGAGAAGCTGTTCAAGCGACGGTTCAGCTTCGAGGGAAGCCGACGGTCACCAACTTCGCCTATCAACCCAGGCCCCAGCGGTGCGTTCGGTCCTATACAACCTCGGTCTGCAGAGATATCCCCCGTCACCTTCGAGCTGAACGTGGGCGGCACCGACCGCTCGCCCACTTCGCCTGGGCACCGCAAGCACAGTTTGTCCCCGCTCCAGGGCTCCTCCACATCCCTCAATCACGCTTCCTTCATCGCGACGCCGCCAGCGCACATGGACCCCCCACTCTGCGTCACACCCGTTCTCAAGGAGGGGACGAACAAGCCCCTGCGGAACTATCAGGTCCACCCTTCTCAGAACCGCTTCTTCCTCGGCGGTCGAATAATGACCGGGGGCGACTCTCCATGGGCGTTCATCGCGTCCCTGACGGTCGTGCTGAGCATCACGGGGATCTACTTCGGGACGACTTGCGTGTGGTGGTGGTTGAACGAGAGCCCCGCGGTGGCGGCCGTGGGCGCGTACATGTGCTTGCTGACCATTTCGAGCATGTTTGCGACGGTGAGTCCTCGACATTTGGCGTGCCTTGCTGTGGCTGTGCAGCCGTCTGCTGCGGATGGGGGGCCTGTTGCTTACCTTGCCGTGTTGTGGTTTGTTGGATGGCGTACTATGCAGGCGTTCCGAGATCCTGGAATCCTCCCTCGGAACCTGGATCCTGAACCGCCATATTCGGGCTCGTCGTCCTCGGAGGGGACCCTTCGGCAGCCGCTGCCGCGAGACCTGAGGGTGCGCGCGGGGATGTGAGTGTATTGTACCCGTGATCGTAATGCGACTTACGTTCTGACTTCTCGTCTCGTCGTAAAGCGTACGTACGAAATATTGTCCTACGTGCAACACCTATCGTCCGCCGCGGTCGAGCCACTGTAAAATGGTGAGTGTTCCGGCCATAGATGGTGTTATGCATTCATGATTGACGAGGTTACCTCTGGTGTTTCGTTGCCCAGTGTGACAACTGCGTTGATGGATGCGACCATCACTGCCAGTGGGTAAACAACTGTGTCGGGAGACGCAACTATACCTCGTTCTTTACGTTCCTGTTCTCTGCCGTAAGTACCGTCCTCGAGGCCCCGTTTCGTCCGCCAGGCACGCCCGGCGGTGCTGTGGCAGCTTAAAGTTGTGCCATTTTGCCACTGATCTCACGGCCGCCCCACTTTGCAGGTGATGACCCTGATCTTGGTGATATGCACGACGGCGATTCATCTGTATCTGCTCACACGCAAGTACCACCTGAGCTTCCACCGGGCCATCGCTACCTCGCAGGGCGTCGGCAGCGCGGTCGCGTTCTGCTTGTCGATCCTCGTGCTGTGGCCTGTCCTCGCGCTGCTTTCGTACCACCTCCGCGTGAGTGGTTCTGTTTGCTTTATTTATTTAATTATTTACTCGGTCGCATTGACCGTTGTGGCGGGATCGGACAGCTGCTCCTCTTGAACGTCACCACGATCGAACAGGTACGTGCTGTGTCCATCGCGAGCCCGATCTGTCCGCGCGCCCCGCCACCGACTCCTGTCGGCGATCAACGAGTCATTGACTCACGGGGCGTGCGACCGGGCGGGCCGCTCGCTTTCCCGCGCGTTCTTCACCCGCTGACTGGCGTTCTTCCTCCTCCCCCCCTTTTTTTAATTTTCCTGTCCATGTGCACACGAACGTGTAGATCCGAAACCAGGCGCACAAGTCGCTCGACGCGGGCCCGGCGCCCCCGAACCCGTTCTCGCACGGGAGCTGGCGGCGGAACCTCGTGTACATGCTCTGTCGCCCGCCGGGCTACTCGTGGCTCGACGCCCGCGCGTTCGCGACCGAGGACAAGCGCGAGATCAACCCCGGCCTGCGTTACGAGGACGACTGGCCCGCGCCGGCCGATGCGCCAGGCATCGGTCGAGGCAAGGGGGAGTGACCGGACGGGTACTTACGGCGGGCGGGCGGGATGGCGTGAGTCACCACGGCGGCGGCGGCGGCGGATGTGTCTATCTTTGCGGCGGGTTTTTTGTTATGGAGCTTCGGAGCTCGCGACGGACGTGGACCGAATTCTCGTTTCTCGTGTGGGGTGGTGGCCCCTCGGACGCGTGTATCGAACGGTCGCTGGGACGCGTTCTGCCGGGTGGGAAGCGCACCCGAGCGTAAATTATTCGTGCATGAGCGTTTGCCGACCGAATCCCGGACGTATTTTTTGTGGCGAGCGTGAGTGGTGGCGGGAAGACATGTGGGTGCTCGAATTTCTGAATTAATCGGCGACGACCTGCAGCAGCGGGCCTGCATATGTCGCGGGTGAGAGTGCGGGCGAGGTCCGATGGGCGGAGGGAATTGTATATACAGGTCGGTGCACATGACATGTGGTGCGACGGGGCTGGAGAGGTTTTTAGAGTGTGAAGGGAGATGGCTTTACGCGTTGGCTCGCCAGGCACGGCTGGGCGTCTGGCGGGCGATCGCAGAACGAGGGTGTGTATTATATAGAGGACAAGGTGACAAGATCTGGGGTGCGGCGGACGCAGAGGGCCCTGTCGCACGGTGCGCTTGGGCTCAATCGAAGCAGGGGCAGCGCGTCGAAGGGGACGCGGTGATGTACGAAGTATGTAAAGCGGTCGAAGGGGGTTCTCGCGCGCGACGCGGGTGATGCAGCGGGGACGCGGAGGCCGGCGGGAGCAGGAGGCGAATCTGACGACGGAGGCGAGGCTGTCGGGATCAGGAAAGACGACGGGCGGGGATGGGATACGAGATGGGCGTGCGGCGGTGTGTATCAGTGTGTGCGATCGGTGGCACGGCGGGCGGGCGTCGAGGGAGGCGGGGCGACGCTTGTCCGCTTTCGGAAGGAGGGCGGGAGCGCTGCAAGGCACAAGGCCCGGACGAGGGAAGGCCCGAGGCGACGACGTCCACGCGGAGGTGACGCAACCACTGATTGCGGTTCCTTGCACCCGCGGCTCGTAATTGAACGCAGATCCCGCCCAAGCCTTCTCCCTTACGTCCACACGCCCTCTTCGCCCACGCTTGAAAGAGGGCACACGCCGCGCACAACGCCCCGCCGACCCCGCTCCTCCTTCGCCCGTCTGCGGCGTGCGCGGTCGCGGCGTGCGCGAGGCGAGGCGGCGGGAGGGCTGGGCTGGGCAGCATTTATAGATCAAGGCTCCTACCGACTTGGGCTCGCTGAATCTCCGAGCATGATGACATCTATCGGCCCGATCTCGCATGGCCTGATGCCAGTCCAGCGTGCCAAGTGTGACGCGGAGTCTGTGGGCGGGGCGGAGTTGAAATCGGCATCTCGGCACACGCGTCGAGCAGCGAGTGCGGGGGACGACGTCTGCAGTCTCAGTCGCGCTCTCCCGTCCCCTCGTCCTCTCCTCGTCCAACACGCGCATACAGCCCAGCGCCCCCGCCGCTCTCCCCGTCGCCGCCCCCTCGTCCCCCGCCGTCGCCCGTTGCGAGAGTGCGCCAGCGGAGGCGTCCCGCGAGCACCCGCGTCCGGCGCTCAAAAGGGCAGCCCGCCTGCGAAACTCGGGTCGGGAGCCTGTGCGGCAAGCGTGTTATGTTTCTTGAGTAATCTACAACCCAATCAGTCACAAACAGCACAACAAGAATGGATTCAACCCCGAGCGTCCCATCCTCCTCGGTCCCTGTTCCCACATCCTCCTCCCGCAAGCCCGCATCCGCTCCGAAGAGCGAACAACCGTCCCGGAAGCAGAGAAAGTCCAAGCCAAAGCCGTCCCAGAACGACGACCGTCCCCAGCTCTCGCCCTCCGCCCACTCGCCTCCTCCCCGTTCTCCCCCGCCACCGGCAGACTCGCGCGGTGAGCACCCTTAATTTCTCATCAGGCGCCCTTCGGTCACTTAACTTCCTCTTCCATTTCCCTCAAGCCGCGCGCATCTCAAACATCCGCGATCAGCCTCCTCAGCCCCCTTCCCGCTTCACCGCCCACCTCCAGCCCTATCCCGGCCCAGCTACCCCCGCTGGTCCCGTCTACTCCGCCATGAACCCCCAGTACCCCATCAACGGCAGCCCGTACCCCTCCTCCCCCTCCCCCTTCCACCAGCCCCAGGCAACCGGCTCGCCAGCAAACGGCCAGAGTGCCAATGTCACTCCGAACATGGCCGCCCACAACGCGGCTCAGTACCAATATGCCGCGGTGCACCACCAAGCGTACAGCCACAACCCGTACCCCCACTACCCTCAGTATCCCGTCTCGGGCATGATGATGTACCCAACCCCGCCCGGTGCTCACCCCGAGCCCGGCCAGAACGCGAGCGCGTCTTCTGCGCACACTCCCACCACAGGTAAACGTAAAAGGAAGTATACCCTAGACGGTGTCACCAGCAGGTCGTCTGACGAAGAGGGTGCAGATTCTGGCGCGGACATCCAGCGCGTCGGGTCGGGTTCGGGCGCGTCCATGGTGGACAACAAGAAGCGCACCAAGACGCAGCGCGCGTGCGACAGCTGTCGCTCCAGGAAAATAAGGTCCGTGTCTTGTTTCGTTCTCTTGTCCGCTACGCTCCCTATTCATCTTCTCGCGCGCCCCCTCATCGTACCACATCGTTCCCGACGTTGGGCTCCTGGACCGGCTGACTGGGGTATATTCTTCATAGATGCGACGTCCTTGCGGACGCTGATCCACCGATATGCCAGCACTGTAAACAGTACTCCTTCGAATGCACCTTCTTCCTCCCCATTACAGAAACGCGATTCAAGAAGAAGAAATTGGAGGAGGAGGCTGCGGCTGCTGCCGCCGCCGCAGAGAAGGAGAAAGAGGCAGCCGAGCGGAGTACGTCCTCACCTCAGGCCGAGTCTTCGAAGGGGAGCGACATAAAGGTCTACGGTGAGCTGATCCCCGTGCCTTTACAGGGGCCACATCCGTTGAACACGTTGCAGGCCCCACCTCGGCGACGCATCTCCTGCATTCGCAGGCGCTGGTGTCGTCACGAGCGTACGAGGCTTACGACCTGCGTTACCACCACTCGTGGGACGTGAGTTCGGACGGCATCGGGGTCATCCGTGTACACGAGCCGGAGCAAGGGGAGCTGCAGCTCGCGCTCCCCAAGCCAATCGACCTGCGCATAGAGCGCGACATTGTCGAGCAGCTCGTGAACGCGTACTTTACGGACGTGGCGCCGATGTTGCCCGTTGTGACACGCGAAGAGTTTGTCGCGAGCAACCCCCCACCCCCGATCCTCCTGTACTCCATTTGTTTGGTCGCCGCGACCAGCCGGAATGTCCCGCAGAAGGTGTTCGAGTCCATACGATACACCGTCAACAGCCTGATCAAGGCCGAAGACGTGCTATCGACGGCGTCGATCGTGAACATGCAGTCCCTGCTCATCCTTGCGATGGTAGGTGACTGCCACTCTCAGTATGTGCCCCACGCCTTGTCGGCGTTGTGGGTGCGTCTGGGATGTGCGATCCGCATGGTGGGCTGTCTAGTTCCTGCTGTAACGGCCGTCTTGCTCATGTGTCGCTTCGAATGCACTGTGCTTGTAGGCGCAAGACTTGGGCTTGCACCGCGCCGAGTCTGTCAAACAGAACATTGAGCTCCGCAGACGACTGTGGGGCGTCTGCGTGATCAGCGATAGGTGGTGCGTATTTTTCCGGCCTACCTGTCGTATTCGCCATCGACGGCGGGTGAGGCGCTGCGGCAGCGGCTTGTTGCTCACCTTGCGCTCAGGATAAGCCTCACCTTTGGGCACCCGTACATGATCGATATCCGGGACTGCGATGCCCGCTTACCTTCGTCGGGAGACCCGAACGACCTGTACTTGGACGAGCTCGTGCGTCTGAGCGTTATTCTCGGCCGCGTCCAGAAAGCCATATATACGTGAGCCCCGTCCCGCTTCCCGTGCGCCCTGCTGCGGCCGCCCCGGCCGCACGCCTTCTAGTCCTCGGCTGACATCACGTTTGTTCGGCCGGCAGACCGGCCGGCTTGAAGATGACCAACGACGAGGAGCTGCACGCCCTCCTGGCGGATATCGAGTCGTGGAAGGCGAATCTACCAGAGGATTTGCGGTTTTGCGGGCCAGACACTCGTCGCACCGCCGGTGCGTCCCCTCCCTTTTTAAATGCGCCTTTGGCCGCTCGTCGCCGTGCACTGCGGGGCAGCGTTTGGTGCCGTTCAATCCGAGCTATGCCGCGGCGCGCCGACGTGCCGAGGGCGGAATTTTACTTGCGAACGTGTTTTGCTGACGTCGGCCCATCGGCATTCCAGGCATCCTTTTCCTCTTCTACACCTGCGTGAACATGATCTTTTGGCGCGTGTTTATGCGGATTTCGTACTCGTGCCCGGCGCACCTCAAGTTTGCACTCACGATCGAGAATTGGTCGGCGCTCATGAAGATGTCGTCGGACGCCATCGACTGGCTGGATGCAAACGAGACGATGTACGACGTCTGGCTCCTCGTTGCGTACTGTGCGACGTCGTGCGCCCTCATACAGGTGTGGCTGGATATTATTTTTCGTCCGCGAGACGGCGTGCTAACTGCCTAGCTGCAGTATCACACGTATGCGAGGAGGAAGGACTCGGACGCCCAGGCGAAGCTGAAGAAGCTGCGGGACTGCGTGCGCCGGTGGGAGGCGTCGCTCTCACCCGACCACATGTCCGCTCGACGAAAGGCCGGTCGACCAAAGTCACAGACACGTCCGCGTAGCCGCATGCTGACACCCCCCACAGACCGCCGAGATCATCGCGCTGCTGTACGAGGCGACGCAGACACCGATCGTGCCCGGGAACGACCCGCCCGCGCTCAACCCGACCGGTGGCGTCAAGGGCAACCCGCCACCTCAGGCGCTGCAGTTCCACAAGGACTCGACGCGCCCCGGGGGCGGCGTATTCGTCGTCAAAGGCCCATTACGCAAGGAGCACCTCAGCGGCCTGCCCGAGGGGACGATCATCACGCCAGAAGCGGCGGGCGCAACGGGAGGCAGCGGGGACGAAGGTGAGGCGCCCACTGCGGTGTCTGATAAAACGGGCTCGAGGAATGACACTCTCCGTTCGCCTTCTTCTTTGCCCGTCCCGTCCGGCTCGCAATCTGCGCCTGGCTCTGGCTCTGGTGTGTCGGTGTCGTTCGACGCTGCCGCCGCGTGGCCGCCCGCGTCGGTGCCGATGCCCATGGTCGTAGATCACGCAGGGGCCGGCTCTGGGACCGCGCATTCACAGCAGCAGCAAGAGGCGCAGCAGCGGCAGCAACAGCAACAACAGCACGCTCTGCAGCAGGTACAGCAACACCAAGCAATGCAGATGCAAGGGCCGGACCATGTAGGAGCTTCGATGGTACAGTTCACGCCGCTATTCCCGAACATGAACCCTGCGCTGGATAATCCGATGGGCGTCCCGGAGAACGTGCAGGTCATGAACGTCCTCGACCATCCGCAGGGCGGGAACCTCAACGTGCTCGAGCAGCAGGCCATGGCCGACGCCGGCCTCCTCGAGGGCATTCCGCCGTCCATGTTCGACTGGGGTGCGTTCACCCCTGTTTTAAGCACCCTCTACTCTACTGTGTCCCTAACGCTAACGCGCGTCTTACCACTCGGTGCGCAGGCCAATGGGAGCACTTCTTCTCGCGCGTCATGCCCCTTCAGCGTCTCGGCGGCGCAGACGTCGCAATGGCGGCGACCGCCGGATCCCCGCATGACCAGACGCAAAATCCGCGGTACTTCCCCGCCCCAGGCGATCCCGGACTATAGTCGGGGGTGCGGGCGGGGGCGCCGCGGCCTTAACCGTGCCCGCCGTGCCTTCCCGCCTCCCGAGTCCCTGCCCCTGGCCCGTAGACGGCGGGGGCGGCTCCATGCGATGACGCTGGGACGGACCGCCGCCGAATCACGACGCCCCGGACGCGCATCTGGAGCTGGCGGTCACGGGTCGCGCATGACGCAGCGTCCGCGCGGAGGGGGAGGGCGCATGGGCTGCTCCGTGACATCATCGCCGCCGCACCGTCGCGTTCGGACCGTCTATCCCTCGTCCCCTGGCCATGGGCTCGGAGCCCCCTCCGCCGTGTTTGGAAACCGCCCTGCTCCGTGCTTCTGTACATAGTATACTGTAATCCGCCGCCATACAGTTCTCTCGCTCTTCCTCTTCAGCCCTTTGCACCCTGCGTACTCCTCCGAGTCTTCCTCGCCGCGCATGCCACCACCCGCCATCCCTTCTCCGAGTCCGAGTCCGAGTCCGAGTCCGTCCCGCCGCCGGTCCCCGCGCTTCTAACTTACGAGAGCCTATCCTGCGTATATTCCGCGCGTGCGCGCGTCTTGTCTGTGTGCATGTACGTCGTCATCGTCGTCGCCCCTGTCGTCTCCGTTATTCCTCTTTTACTAGTTGTCGCGTCGCTATCTTGGCAATTTATAGGTTGCTTACTAGTCTCCGCGCTTTCCCCCGCTTTCTCCTCGTCCCTCAGCGGCGCGCTGTGGCTAACTAATAATAGGGCTGTCTCATCATACCTATTCAGAGTCGGGCTCGACCTCCCGGCGGCGAAGCGTCGCCGTCTCGAGACTCGAGCTCGAGCTCGAGCCTCCTTCCCTGTCACGGCGGGCGGCGCCGTCGTCATCTTCTGAGACCGCGCGGAGCGGAATGGAGAGCCGTGCCAGGCGCCGCTCGATCCGACAGAGTTTAAAAAAATGTAGGGGGTTTCCGAGTCCTGTCGAGTCAACACACACGCGCACGCGCGTTGGTTTAAGCTTCTTCGAACATTGTCGGCGGAAACGAGACGACCGGCGCCTTGGCTGGCGCAGACCGTGACAGCTCGGACTCCGTCCGTTCGCAATTGAGAACCTTGCCGTGCTACCACTCGCAGGCAGTGGGCCGCACGACCGTGGGGTGCTGGCGTGCGTGCGTGCGCACTAGAACTCTGGCTGCTTGATTCATGACGCCTCGTGGCACCCTCAGAAGTTGCCGCGAGTCACAGGAAGGATGTGGGCCGCGCGGAGAGATGTCGACGACGTCGCCGCTACGGTCGGTTTGGCGAGCGGCTCGGGGAGAAGCCTTGAGCTAGTGCTGGCTACATGTTACAAGCGAACCGGCGGGCGGCGTTAGCGGTCACGAACTGGTACTACTACCACAACGTCCGACTTGGAGTCGCGAGCGATTGTATGACGTCTGCTGCCAGCAAAATTCGGGAGTCGGGGCAGCCGACCTCGGGCGCGCACGTCACGGTCGTTTTGTTTCGTATGCGTGTGCGCATTCCCCGAGAGAGATGAAAGGCAAAAAGGAAGGGCTCCAACGGTCTAGATTGCACGAAGAAAGCCTTCGACTATCCTCGGTTGAGGCTGCTACTCCTAGCTATAGACTAAACTAGCTACAATACGTACGTCCGCTTGCCAACTTTGCTTGGCCCAGCTTCCAGACTCCGGGAGCCCGAGCGGTGGCGAATAACCCCTCGCTAGGCTCCTGACGCGAGACTCGAGAGCCACTTGCATATGGCCCCATGGCCGCCCGCGCCTTCCGCGACCCTAACTTGTCCCCTCGACGTCGACTGTGGCCGTGGCCATCCGAGACCGAAACCGAAACCAAAACCGAGCGACTGGAGACACCCCAGATGCTAACGCGGGCGCTCGCGCGCGCCTGCCACCGCTCCGAGTTCTCACCACGCCGCCGCACGGTCCGCACCGCGTTCCCAGTTCTGCTGCACGACGCACGACGCACGTCGTCGCGCGGAGCTGGCACCTCGCGCCGCGTTACGTACGCGCGCGGCTAAAGGGTACCAAAGTACCCTGAGCACCTTCAACCGGCCCCGCGTGCGTGACGCCGGAGCGCGCGAAACGCGCCACGGCCGACACAAGGCACTTGAGATGCACTGCAGAGGCGGGAAGACGAACTTGGACAGTCGGATCGGGCATGGGATTTCTAGTGTTTCTACGGGGCTCCGAGTGGGCGTTGGTGGTGGTCGTCCACACAACCGTCGCGGACGCTTCGCAGATGCGATCGCCAGGCCGATCGATGCATCTGCAAGGGGTCGGAGGACGGGTCACAGAGGGGCCCAGAGCCGGGCCCCGAGCGTACCTGAGCTCGAGGGCAGGGGCGACTTCAGGTGAGGGTCAGGTACGGACTCGCGAGGAGGCAGGTACCGGGTCGCGGGTCGAGGAGCGCGAGAGAGCCTGAGAGAGTGGGAAGGTTGTTTTTTTGTTTTCTTGGTGGCTCTGTCGGGGACGCGGACGGCTGCGTCTGAGTCTGATGGAAAGGTTGAGGGGATTGCTGGGAATTGTCGGAGATGCCAAGACGGAGGAGGAGGAGCTCAGGAAACAGCCCGCTGGCGGCCATGTGGCCATGTGGCCATGTGCCGACCCGGAGTGTGCAGCGGAGGCGTCGTGGGGTCCCGACGCGGGCCACTGAGAGTTCCAGTTGGTTGAGCGTTTCGAGCGCGGCGGCCTCGAGGCTCTCCGGAGATTTGATTCCACCGCCAGACGCGTCACGTCACATGAATGTCACATGCTCGTGCTACGCCCGTCGCTAACAACGTTCGTCGCGACGAGCGCGGCCTACTCCGAGCGACAGGCTCCTACTGCTTACTAGTACCTTAGCAGGACGACCGCCATCTCGCCTGGCTTGCTCATCGACGTCTGTCTATTAAACTCCATGTAAGCAACGCAGGTCTACTTATACTCTACGCTTCCCTACGCCAGACGCAAGTTCAATACGCAAGGCTACGTGATAGATCCACCGACAGCTGTCGCTCTGCCTACAAGCGACGGCGAACCTGCGCTTCGCTCCGCGGCGCCGCACACGGACGGGCCAATCTAACCCAAGCCCCGCAAGCACGTCCAAACAGCACGAACGGTAGTATACGTAGTAGGTCCTGCCACCAGCCCATTCAAGCTCGCTCCCATGACAAAAAAAAGGCACTCATTATACCCCATTGGTGCCGCCACACTAGTGCAGGTCTGAGGTCTGGACGTACGCTCGCGCCCGCGGTTCTTTTATTTCCGCCCCCACGAGCGAGCACCGTGCCTTGCACCTCCAAAGCCACCCAAGCCGCCCCCGGGCATGCCGTAAAAACAGTGCTACTTAGTGCTATCGGACAGACCTACCGTATAGGCCCAGCGCTTCGTCCTACCACGCACGCACGACCGTGTTCCGCAACTCAATCGCTGCTAGCGCACGCTCTTGGACGCGGTCGGACGAAGTGCTCCTCTCCACCCACCGGTCCCCTTAGGCCTTCAGGAATCCCGCGGCCTTCCGCCGCTGGATGAACCTTGGTTCTCAGCGGTTCTTCGTCCTTGGCCCCTCCCCCCCTTGCGCACTTCGAGGGTCATTCCCAGGCCACGCCGGGCCGCACGAGGCGGCCAGGAACGCACGAGCATGTGCAGGACGCTCCGACGCTAGTACACAGTGCTTCGAGGTGCTTCGCCCTTTCTCTCCACGCGTCTCTCTAATACTATCTCTGGCGCCTTCCCAATTCTTCAAGCTTCAAGGGCGGAGGGACGCGGGAGATCCGCCCCCCTCCCTTCCCGCTAGTGACGTTAACCCGCGTTCTCCGGACCCCGCGCCCGGGACGGAGGGCCCTGAGGATCCTCGGACGGGTCGGTTGGGCGACCGCGGTACGACTCTTGCACGCACGTCGCTGTCGTCGTTGTGTTGCGTTCGGCGTTTGCGTGGGGCGGCGTCGGGGTTCGCGTTGGATGGGGAGGACGCGTCGAGTCGCGGTGCAGGTGCACGGTATCTTGTGTCTGGCTCGGTTAGTGAGGCGCTTGCGGTGCGGCGTGTGCAGCGGATCCTTTAGAAGGAGAGCGCTGGCGGTGCGAGTCAACGGTATGCTGACATTGGGCAAGTCGACGACGGTGGTGCACATTTCGTACGCCGCACATTTGACGCAGGGAGGTGTTCCCATCTGTTGTCGCAGCTACGGATGTGTCGTGCTCTGACATCCGACCGCAGTGGTGCTAGCGTTCTCACTTCCACCCGCAGTACGCCGCCGACAGTGTCAAACTCTCTCGAGTCTCGGAACTGGGCTGTTTGACAGATTATGATACAACACATTTTCTCACACCTCCGCGCCAGAGCGCAGATCCGTGTGTGCTAGCTGCAAGACGAGCAAACGTTTGCCCATCTGAGGCCAAGCCTTCCACCCGCGCGCGGGCGTCCAATTGCGTGGTCTGCCGCCACACGGGGTGGACGTATGTATGACGCACGATCCGAGCAGAGGTAGCCCCGGATCAGCGCAGAGGGCGTCGGGGTGCATGCAATGCAGTGTGATCTGCACGCGGACATACCGTCGGCGACGGGGTGCACGCGGCGAGCGCTGATGGGAACACGACGCGACGCGTTGAACGTGCTGTGAGTGCGCCCTTTGGCGGCTTCCCTGGCGATATCGAGGCGCGTGTGCGTTCCCAGACGCGCTGCGAGTAAATTGGGGGCGGGGCAGCCTCGGGATGGAGTGTGAATGAGGCTGGCTCGGAGGCAGAACGCGAGTATAATAGAGAGCGAAATGTTGAGGACAGACGCAAGATAGGACGTGTGGGGAAGCGTCGACGGATGCGGCGAAGGGGAC
The DNA here is from genome assembly GCA_022606255.1 of Trametes meyenii. Classification (NCBI taxonomy): domain Eukaryota; kingdom Fungi; phylum Basidiomycota; class Agaricomycetes; order Polyporales; family Polyporaceae; genus Trametes; species Trametes meyenii. The sequence goes on along the minus strand of JABYQG010000005.1, from coordinate 1,584,321 downwards.
CCGGGATCTGAGCCGGCCCCGCCCGGACGGTTCTCCCGGGTCGACGAGGGCGGCGGGCGGGCTCTGATTGGCTGGGAGGACTGTGGATGGTGAACGCGCACTCGGACTGAATCAGATCTTCAACATCCCGCTCGGCTATCCTCACCATGGCCTCCGCAGCAGCGCAAGCGTACTGTCTGCTCTCGGGGCGTGTCGTGCTCTCCAGTGGCAGGAAATCCACTTGGTGCGTGCAGCAAAGGACACACGGCACGTCGAGATGTCGTCGATGTAACCCAGAGAGGCTAGCGGGCAGCTGAGCAAAAGTGTCGCGTCCGGGAGCGGAGGCGCCCGAGGAAGAACAAATGGGCTGTCGGGCGCCTGTGGGGGAGGAGAGAGAGGTTCTGTTGTGATGAGTGGATATGTCCTTGCCCAGGTGCTAGTTGCTACTCTACTAATTTCTGCCCTCTAATCTCGCCCGCCGCCCCTTCCTCCTGACCGTCGCCTCCTCCTGACCGTCGCCTCCTCCTGACCGTCGCCTCCTCCTCGCCCCCGCCCTCGTCCTCGTCTGCCGACTCGCTTCCGCTGCGCAGGCCGACAGCGCATCCTGGCTCGTCCACCTACCCCACCCTCCTTATGGCCCAACTCCTAGCCCCCGCCCAACCAGGCTCAGAGCGCATCTCCCAGATCCTACCCACCGTAAAGTGCTCAAACTGCAACCAGCCCGTCCGCATCGCAGACCTCGGCGACCATGTCTGCGCACCTGTCCCTCCCGTACCCGTCATTCCCGCACTCAAGACCCCCAGTTCGCCACGCACCGTCGCCGCCCTTCTCCCCACACGTCTCCAGAATCTCGTGAGTTCCACAGCACCAGCACAGACCCCGGTTCGCACGTCATCCCCCGCCCAACCTCCTCCGCGCCAGAAGAGCCCGGCCCCTCCCCCAAAATCCCCTCTCGCAGGCCGCGCACGCGCCCCGTCATCCGCATCCACCCTCAGCACCCTCAGCTCGCGTAGCGGTAGCGGTAGCGGGGGCAGTCGCACAGAACGCGCATCAAGCAGGTACAGCCAGAGCACCATACGCACCGTACGCAGACCTAGCGATGGCGGCCAGGTACCATTCCCGCCCGGGCCCTCCACGCCCACCCGTGTGCCCTCCCCGCGCATCCCCCCTGCGCCCCCACGCACCCCGGACGCGTCGCGTACGCTCCCGGGTACGGACAGGTCCCCGACGCCCGGCCGGAGCAACATCGCCGCGCCAGGCACCACTGCACTCCGCCCCCGAACGCCCTCGAGCGCGAGCGTGCGCCCCGGCGGCGGCCTGCAGGCCAACAGCGGCGGCATGCGCCAACCCGCCCAGTCGAACCCCGCGCCGTACTCAACTCAGCGGCCCGACCCCCGGATAGGCCTCGGGGCGGACCCAATGTCCCCCACCGCGATCCGACAACGCGCCGGGACGAACGCGAGCGTGCGGCCGTCCTTCGAACACGCCCCGGAGATCGTCTATTCGACGGATGCCCGCGCGAGGACGCCCGCGAACGACCCGGTGCGCATGCGGGCCCCCTCTGCGGCGAGCGTGCGACCCTCGCTGGACCAGCAGAGGCCGCCGTACATCGGCGGCGGCGGCGGTCCGCCGCCCGCGAGAACGCCGCCGCCGCCTGTGGGCACGCCCCGGCCCGAGCCTAATACGCAGACGGGGGGAGAGGCGGGTATGGCGGGCGTCGGGAGGCGCGGGTTTGCGGCCGCCGCTCGCGCTGCGATGTTCACTATGGGACCTGCACCGCCCATGCCGCAGGATCCTAATGCGATGACGCCGATGACGCCCGGTTTGGGCATGGACGGTAGACGGGCGAACGCGCCCCGCTTCCTCGACATCGCGTCAGCGACGAAATATGGTGAGTTGCTATTTTTTCTTTTACTGTGTGTGCGCCTTCTGGCGTTGCTGGTGCGGAAGCTAACGGTTGTTCTGGGAAGCCACCGCGAACACTCCGCCGCTCTCGCCTGGATCTGGCACCGCGTCCATGTCCCCACACTCTCCTTATTCTCAGAAGTCGCCCGTTTCGGTCGGGCTGCCATCTCCCAGCGCGAGGATGTCCCCGAACATCACACCCACAAATCCCGCCGGCCCAGGGATCGCATCCTCCCCTACGAGCCCCACCAGCGTCCTCAGTTTGCGCGACCGCGTGGTCCCGCCCTTACAAGAGCCGCCCAAAGCGCCGCTGCCAGACCCGCCCTCGACGCCCCGCCTGCCTTTCTTCGAGAAATTCAAGAACAAGCTCCCGGCCGTGGACACAGCGAAGCCGCCACCGGGCTCCGCAGACCCTTCTCCTCTGTCGCCACCGTCCGATGATGGTAGCTACGACGGCCTGGCGTACGCGAATTCCGACGAGGACGATGACGACGACGCGCCCCTGCGCGCGAGCCCGCTGCCCCTCACGACCGCGCCGAAGCCCCCGGGCGCGTCGGGCGCCGCGAGCAACAAGGTCCGGTTCCCGTCCATGACCAACTCCGAGTCCAAGTACTCCGCGTCCGCGTCCGAGCAGGACGACGACGCCTCGTCCGCGACCTCGCCCACGTCCCCCCGCACGATGCTGCCGCAACGCTCGCTCTCCGCGTCCTCCACCTCCACCTCCACCTCCACCTCCGCCTTCCCGGCGCGCACGCTCGCCAAGTCGACGGGCGCGCTCGACCGCGCGATGGAGACGCTCTTCGAGGACAGCCCGCTCTCGCCGACGACGAGCGTCGGCTCGCGCCCGTTCGCGTCCGACGGCGGCCAGCGCGAGAGCGTCCTGGGCGGCGGCACTGCCAAGTCGCCGAAGCTGCCCACGCGCTCGCACACGAGCCCCACGCTCCCGTCCTCGTCCTCGTCGTCCTCTTCGCGCGCGTCGTCGTCGGCCGCGGCGGGGGGGCCGGGCCGAGGCGAGGCGCGCAAGACGCCGTCGAAGCGGCCGCGGACGCGCATCTGCCTCCGGTGCGAGAAGGTCATCGACGACGGGCGGTGGATACAGGTCGAGGGCGGGAACGTGCTCTGCGACAAGTGCTGGAAGAATATGTACCTGCCGAAGGTGAGCGCTTGTTTTGGTAGAGCCCTTGTCTCGGCGCCGTGCGCGCGATCTGTCGTGCTGCGTTCGGCCGGGGGGGAGAAGTTTGAGCGACGAGTCTGACGCGAGGAATGGTTTGCCGTCGTTGCTAGTGTCGGCGCTGTAACAAGACTATCGAGAAGCAGGCGGTGTCGTCCTCGGACGGCCAACTCAAGGGCAAGTACCACAAGGAATGTTTCAGCTGTTTTACGTGCGAGGTGCGTCTCTCCGTCCTCTTACCGTGATTCGCTCACCCGCTTATTCATATATGACACGGTGCACAGAAACCGTTCCCGGACAAGACGTTCTACGTCTTCGACGGGAAGCCGTTCTGCGCGTACCACTACCACGAAGAGAACAACTCGCTCTGCGCAGCCGCGCGCTGCGGACAGCCGATCGAGGGGCCCTGCGCGGTCTCGCACGCGGGCGACCGCTACCACCCGGAGCACCTCCTGTGCGAGTACCGCGGCTGCACGGAGCGCCTCGTCGAGTACTACGAGCTCGACGGGCGCATGCTGTGCGAGCGCCACGTCCAGAAGGCGATCGACGACGGCGACCGCGACGAGGACGTGTTCGGCGCGGCGGGCGACCGCTCGACGCTCGCGCTCAAGCGCGTCACGCGCTTCATTGACATCGCGGCGCTCGGTGCGGGGCCTGGGATTCGGTAGGCGGTAGGCGGCGGCGTTTTGGCCAGGTGCGCGACGGGCGAGCGACTCAGAACGGGCGGCCCCGGACGAGGGTGGGCGCGCTCGTGTATACAGTGGGCAGCGATCTTGCGTACGGATGTGACGACGCGAACACGACCATGCGCATGGCATGGGTTTACTACCGGTACTGTGACGCCTTCTCTACTCCCTCTCTGTCTTTCTCTCTTTTGTACATTGCTATGCCCTCCTGACTTCCCGGCGTTCCGTCCTCCCGTACATCTTCTCTCTTGCTCACCTCTTCGTCTCATCTCATCTCTGAATCGCCCTATCTTGTCTCCCATCTTCTTGGACGGAATCCTCGGACCTTGATGTATTTTTCCCCCTCTTTCCTTCGACATGCGGCCAGCTACTCGGCTCTCTCCCCCCCCTTCCGAATCTCGTTCGCACATATATCCCTCGAGCTCCACGATATCCGCCTTACGAACAAACCCACCCTCCCCCTCGCGCCTATCTAATAGCTACTTATTGTGCATCTAGGACAGACCCGCGCCCCTTTCCCTCTCCTCGTCCGGGCCTCGCTCCTCTCCGCGTTCCAACCCTCGAGAGCGGCGACGCCGTGAGGCGTACATATATCCCCCCATCCAGTCCTCTATCACCCGACACGACCCTTCAATACCACTAGCACAGCGCACAGCACACACCGTTCGTTGTATGTAAGAGACGTTCCGTGCGGCACCCTGCATAGTCCGTTATAATTGTTGCCAGTCCGGATATAATGGTAAACTCCGCTGAATGTATACGTCCTCCCGCCCGACGGCTAAGTACTTGATACATGGTACAACACTACTGTACAGTGTACACTGCATGCAATCCAGGTCCTCGCTTGTCTCTTTCCTTCCGTGAGACCCGAGAATCATGACGATGCGCCGGAGGACGGCTGCTGCTGCTGCTGTGAATGCTGATTGTTCTTCACGATCCACTCGCGGATGTACGTGCTGCTCATCTTGGCGGTCTTGAGCAGCGCCGCGTCCTCCTCGTCCACGCTCGCCTCTGTCGCGGAGATCACGTCGATGACGAATGTACGCAGGGTCGGGAGTGCCTGCGCCTCGCGGTGTTTCGCAACTGCAGCGGGTGTGAGTGTGAAGTCGGCACTACGATACGGAAGAGCAAGAGGAAAGGGGGGAGGGGAAGCACGTACTGGAGGATGCGCCGGGGAGCGTCTCCTTGCTCACGACGAGGGCTTGGATGTTGGGATCCCAGCCCGTCGGGCCGTACACGTCCACGATCGGGACGATGTCGTGGACGATCCCTGGGCGGAACAGCTCGAGGAACGCGCGCGTCCTGGCGGTCCGTGTGTCTAGCGGCTCGAGCACCTCTTTGTATTCCTTCTTCTTGAGGAGCACGTCGTCTGCGAAACCAGCGCGCGATGGTCAGCGCAGTCCACGATAGGATAATGGAGGAAGTTGTGTAGAGAGACGTACCGGTGACCCCGACAATGAGCTTGTCGCGCGCGATCCACGCGCCCATGCTGAGCAGTATCTTGTGGCCCGCGTGGAGGTGGTCGAACGTCCCGCCGAGCGCGACGACTGGATACAGCGGTGGCACCGATGGGTCTATGGGAGGGATGCGCGGCGGGGCATGTGGGAGATGTTCGTCGGGCTCGAGCGCAATGATGTTATCCCGCCGCCTCTCGAGCGCGGCGGGGAGCGGCGGAAGGGCTGTATCCTGCGGTACGACTGTACAGCATACGACGTCTTAGACCATGCTTGTACTGCGAGGAGGCAGGACGGACGTACCAGAAAATATGCGATCCGCTTCGTGCACGAGCTCCTCCGGGAACGCGTCCGCGGTCCCGCGCAGGAGGACGTCGACGTCGAGCAGGATATTGCCCAGGTCCTGCGCGACCTTCGTCGCCTGCACGTACACGAACGTCAGCAGGCGCTGCACACCGTCCCAGTGCGCGGTGCGCGAGAGCCCGCGCGCGGCGGGGTCCGGGTGGTCCGGGGCATTGAAAAACGGGGAGAGGATGACGATGCGGAGCGAGGCGGTCGTCTTGCGCGCGACGGTGGAGACGGGCCCGGCGAGGAAGCTCGGCGGGTCATCGAGCGTGTGCACGGTCGTGAGCAAGACCGTGCGTTGGACGTCGTCGAGGGTCGAGGTGAGCGCGGGCATCCCGAGGTTGGCCGGCTCTGCTCAGGCTGTGAGGCGCGGCGCGAGAGGCGTTGTGGGGGCGGCCAGTGAGGTGCGTTCGATCACACACCGCTCGCCGTGCTGTTGAACGGATTAATGGCCAGATAGTCGCAGATTACTCCTACACGGCTGAGACGGGTACGTGGACAAGATGGCGAGTTCAGACGCTACGCGGCGACCGTGGCACATTGCGAGTAGATGGATTGCGCCATGACGAACGGCAGCGCTGTGATACATGGACGCCGGGACCGGGTGCTTGGTCGACGAAGCGGTCATATCCGCATCAGTTCAAAATTCCAACGAGTAAATTCGAATCAAAAAATACAACGCATTACGACGTGGCGACTACCAGATAACAATAAGTCAGAGATCATGAGTGGGTCGTGATATAGTCGTAGAGTCCGATGACTGCCAAAAGTCCGAAAGCACGATCTGGGGCGGATACTAGGTATGCAAAACGGGATCGAAAGAGGAGCAGGGTTATGTCCGTGTGCGAGGTGACGACCGACTGGCGTGCAAGTCCTTCACGTCGAAGAATATGCTCAAACAGAACGCAAGACACAGCAAGCACGCTGCGGCGGTCGCAAGGTTGTATGCGTCGCACCTGTAAACACAGCGAAGGAACTTCAATCTCAGGCCGAACAATGATGACAAAAGATACGCACCAGCCTTCGAAAGCACCCACTGGGCACCGCTTGCCAAGTAGGACGACGACGAACTCCATGCCCCATAGCAACATCGCGAGCACGTCGACCGTCGTGCCCCACTTGAGCATCTTTCGCGCCCTGAGCCACTGCTCTTCCATGGCCAGCCCCGCAAAGATACCGCGACGTCGGGGAGACCTCCGCGGCCCAGCACTAGACGGGCCAGCATAGGAGCCTGGCAATGTCTCCGACGCATCGTCTTCGTCATCCTCCGCTTCCCGTCCGCGCTCGGGGTCACGCCCGAACATGCTTGGGTCGACGATGAGATTGACCTGAACGCCTTCACCCTGCATACCTTTGCCTTTCTTCCCCTTCTTGTGTTTCTTCCCGCCAGGGAGGCCCTGCACCGGCAGGACCATCATGCCCCCAGGCCCGGCCGTATATGGCGCGCTCTTGGGTTTCCGGGCGCCGCAACAGCATGGATGTATGAGGAAAAGATATGTGCACCCGAGGAACGTGAGAACGGAGAGCACGTAGAGGAGGTATGCGGGGAGCTTATTCGCAGGCGGAGCGGGCGACGGCGGCTTAATGATCTGCAGTGCGAATGTGTGAGCACGATGACGCGGACGTCGGAGAAACCCCGAGGGGAGAACAAAACCACGAGTGGGGGACCAACGAAGCATGAAATAAGGGTGCGGTAGCGGTAGTGACACAACACGCACCAGTGCAGCATATATAGAGGATATCGCGGCGGTCAGTGCGAGTAGTGCTTGCACCCATCTGACGGCTAGTCGCTTCTTAGGACCCTCGGTGATCAACCGTCCTCGGTCGTCGACACTGCCCACCGCCCTCTCCGCGTCACCCTCCTTCGTGCCACCCTTCCCTCCGAATTCCCGCTCCAGCATACGCATTCGTTCCTCCTTGGTTTCTGGGTCTACAGGCTGCTCGCCATCTGGTGGGTCGCCTCCCCAGGGAACCATGCCGTGGTCACGGGAGTATCGAGAATTCAAGCCATACGACGAACCGTACGGGTAGCTCGGCGGAGGGGACGAGTAGGGTTCTCGGAAGGGATCGTGCTCGAAAGTATAACTCGGATCAAAGGGTGAACGTTTCGTAGGATCCTCCCCACCCCGTGAATTGAGCGAGGTGGGTGGGGAGAGTGTGGCATGAGGATCTAGACGGTCCTGCGCGTACCATCCGCGCGCGAAGGAAGGAAACTGTGCGATATCAATCTCCGACTCTGGGCTCGCAATGTGGGGTTCCTGCCCAGGATGCTGGGGGCGGCGCGCGGACGAGGGTTGGCTGTGAAGCGACCGTGTGGGAAAAGAAGGCGGCGGGAGAGAGAAAGGGCGACGCATTGGAGAGCGTGACGAGAATGAATGCGACTGGGAGCTAGATGCCGACGCCGACGCAAGCGAGGGCGGGCTCAGTGAATCAGTCCGAGCCAGATGAAAAGGTTGTGACGATGGCGGGTATGGGTCATACGGCTGGAAAGGAGGTTGCTGAGACAAGTAGTGGTGATTCCGGTTGAGAGTCTGCGCGTAGTCTGCCAGATCCAGAGCTTCTACGGATACATCGGACGGCTCACGACGCCCACCTGCATGGAGCTCTGCTGGCCGAGGGCGTCCATTGTACTCAGCATGCCGTATATCTGAAGAGGACGGCAGAGGGTCGTATGGATCTGGCGACCATGGGCGTCGAAAGCGCGAAGCCGGGGGAGGCGATTCAAGCCGATAGTCTGGGTACATGGGGGGTCGTCAAAAGTCGTGAGATCGTGAGATCGTGATGTCGTGGTAGTCGTGAAGTGCTATGCTTAGGAGAGCTTTGAGATTATGGCTGTGGCTGTCGTTGAGGTCGTCGGCGTCGGGGACCAAAGACTGGGGCCAAAGGACATCGAGCGGTGAGAGCGAAAGCAGGAACGATGCACTATGGGCGACAAGCGCCGTGCAAAGGCCGCACGTTCGTGATAATTTCTGCGAATAAGCGTCAGATAATCCCAAATACGGTGACACAAGGTCAATCTAAGTGTATGAGGATTCCCGATACCGACTAAGGTAGAGGGTCTTCAAGACACGAAACGTAACCGTGTTCCCCGCCAAAAAACATTCTCACGTGTTTTTTCCCACGTACCTGTTTTGCTCTGTTTGCGTATACAATGCCGCCCTGCGACGCCCTGCACACCCCTTTCATCCGTCTCCACCCCACCGACGGTGACAGACCTCCTCGCCATGTATCTCGTCCTCGTTTCTTCCTTCTACGGTATCAGGGCATCTACACTGATTGGCGACCGGCTTGACCGTTAAATTTCCTCTCGTCATCGTTTGCTCTCGCGAAGAACAACATTCCTCGGCGGCATTACGTCGATGATAGCTCCCTAACCACTGCTTGCTTGCGACTACCCACTCCTGGTGGCTGGTACGAAATATCGGCTGATATGCCCATTGCGTACGAGCGCTCTTTCGACGTAGTCATTGGTCGCGATTGGGTAACTAGAGCTGGTTCGCGGTCTGAGGGAAATTAGGTGTTGCTCGATCCTGAATCCGACCAAGAGCCACCCCCTGTATTGAATGCTGCTAGTTATTGGAGGTCGACGGACCTTAGGATATTTGCCCGCCTGTTACATATACCTTTGTCAGGGCACAACCAAGACACTGATATAATATAATCCAAGACATTGCAAGTGGCGGATCTGAACGCATATTGCGGGGTGCTCAGTTGGTCCAAGCCTAACTGTCAAGGTAGCCGTGTACTATTTTTGCATCGTGTACATCTCTAATGCAGACTCCGACTCCAGCTGGTGACCCACTGGAAGTTATGTCTTTTGCTCTAGCTCAGACTATCGATCATGCTGGGGTAAGAGTGACACGATCTCGCACTTAACCACATCTGTCACTAACTTCGTCTCTTCAGTTCTTCGACGCGTGTTTCGATGCAACAACGTTGTTCCAGGACTACAATCACATAGAACGATTGAAGTTGTCCGATGTGGGTGCATGGGGATATCGTACTGGCGGATTGCGCTGGTGTGTGTTGGCGAAAGCCCCGTATGCGGGTCGGTAACGGCTAGTCTTCTTAGGATTGCAGTTTGCGTATCGAGGCCTTGTCGCTCGTCGCAACATGTATGTATAGATCGACCATAGTAAACGCGCCTGTATCGCGTTTCGTAGGCAAAATGTGACTTTGTAGTACGTTCGGTATCGGGCCTTGCCGTTCACCGGCGCTACGACTTATCTCAGATACTATCCCACGACGGGATATGCACGGTCCGCCAACCAATGCACGCTGGGCATTGCGGGCCTTACACTCATCCAGTCGTCTTGGAAAAAATTGAGCATGTAGTACAGATTATGAGAGACGTGCTCCCAAAATTTCGAGAGGATTGGGTGCGAAATAGAGCCTAGAGAAAAAGAATGAGCGTTTCCAGGGGTTAGTGTATGGGATTGTGAGCTTCCAATGTAGAGATCTCCAAGTCAGTTCTGTACCGATAAACACAAAACTTTCTACACATTTCAATGGACATCTTTACATATCAATTCATCCACCCGATTTATATTCAGGCCTACAGAAGGTCCTGCGAGGCAAACTAGCTCTTGGACGAGTGACAACTTGAGGCTCCGCTCGACAAGCGAGTCGGCTAGGTGGGCGTGCAGGTGATGGCGGGCGCTGCGACGAGGTGTGCACATCCTGTCAGTGTCTGGCAGCCTCTGCCACGTCGGAGTTTCAAATCGAGCCGTGACCGAGCGTTACCAGCTTGTGCATTACATGTCGGATTTGAGGTCTTCCTACCGGAGGACCCCCGAGGCTTCCATCTCGCCCTTTTTACCACTTTAAAAATCATAGCGAGATATATGAGATAGTATCCGACCATATTGCAAAGTTATAGGGCGTCAGGATGAGTCATTGTTCAACAGGAGCCCCAAAGGTGCAAACGCGTGCATATCCCGTCGTGGGATAGTAAGTCTAAAAGAGCCATCCTTTGCTCTTCCGGCTCTCCGGCGCGCTGCTTAAACTCGACCCTTTGATCCCGCTCTCAAGATCCCATGTCTCTGTACACTGACCAATGCGTTTCGTAGTTTCTTTGCTGCTTGCCACACTTCTGTCGACATGTAGCGCTGCTGCTATGAACCCGCCGACTGTCTCGCTGCAACTGCATCGCGAATATAGCCCGCGACTGTCCGATGATCTTGACGACCTCAGCCGGCTCACGTTCGACGTATCGGACATGGCGGTTGCGCCTTCGTCGAGCGTAGTCACTCTACAAGCTCGACCTACGACGGTATACCGCCCTCGTTCTCCACTCAGCTTCCAGCAAGCCCGTCTCCGATCACTCCGATCACAAGAAAGTCAGTTCGTCGAATGGGACGAAGTACAGATCCTCGGACCCGATGTCGAGGATAGGCACACACTCTCCCAGCTTGCTCGGATGACCGGGAATGCGTACGCGTTGCCTGGGAGGAAGAATTGGTATGACATAGATCCCGCTTGGAATACTGTGAGCGCTCCCTTCAAGTTTACATCCTATTTCGGTTTCGTGAGCTCATCTCTGCCACTCTTCTACTTAGAGTTTTCCGTTCGGATGGGAGGATCCAGCAGATGGCTTCCGCGGACACGTATTCCTATCCCCGGATAATGCAACAGCCGTCCTCTCCATCAAGGGTACAACGCTGCAGGGCCCGACTTCCAAGAAGGATAAGTTCAACGACAACCTACTCTTTTCTTGTTGCTGTGCGCGGGTCGATATCACTTGGATATTCAACACCGTGTGCCACTGTTACGCGAAGAACTGGCGATGCGACAACACCTGTTTAACCGACGCTCTCGTACAAGATAGCTTATTCTATAACGTTGGGGTGGTGAGTATCAGTATCAAAACACGACCACGTACACCTTAAATGCTGCAACGATACTCACGTCGTTGTCTGTAGAATCTAGTGAACAACCTCACCGCATTATACCCGAAGGCAACTATCTGGCTAGTAGGCCATTCATTAGGCGGAGGACTCGCCTCACTTCTCGGGTCTACCTTCGGGCTCCCCGCCGTCGCCTTTGAGTCCCCCGGAGAGCGCCTCGCAGCACAGCGTTTGCACCTCCCTATGCCGCCGGCCCCTCCTTTATCGAACCATTCCGTTTCGCCCTATGGCCGCGCCCCTGTAACGCACGTCTATCACAACGCGGACCCAATCCCCCAGGGCGCGTGCACAGGCGTCGGTTCTCCGTGCGCCCAAGCGGGGTACGCTCTCGAGAGCCGCTGCCACCTTGGCAAGTCAATTGTGTACGATACGGTGGGGAAGCTGGGCTGGCGGGTTGACATCCGGAAGCACGTCATCAAGGAGGTTATCACACATGTGATCGAGGCGGAGGTGGACGGTTGGGAGGAGGGCGTGGACGGGAGGGTCAGGGACGTCCCGCTCGCCAGAGTAGAGGATGATTGTGTAGTGAGTTGTATGTGCTACCATGGTCGTGCAGAAGTGCTGATCATGCCATTTTCAGGACTGTTACAAGTGGGAGTTCGGAGACTTCAAGGACAGGGACGATATCGCATGAACCTTGTACATTTACCCGCGGATGTTGTATGATCAATATGTGTAACCTATATATCGCTGTACATTATCCTTCTATCTATCCATCCTGTCGTGGGTGTTCCTCATGCCTTATGCTCCTTTCCACCGATGAACTTGCCCTGCACATAAACTCTCCTCACATTGCGGTCGTCCCCGCAGAACAAGAAGCGCTCCAAAAAGTCCTCAAGCTCGACCGCCTCGCTCTTCTCCCCGTTCCGTACGCCCAGCTCAAGGTCCATGTCCACGCCCCACGTCGCCGGGTTCGCCGCATCGCTCCTCACGCTCACGACGAGCGCGTCGAACGCCTTGCCCGGCGCGAGCGAGCCCACGCGCGTCGCCAGGTCGCACACCTCCGCGCCGCCCATCGTGGCGAGGTAGAGCAGCGTCGCGACGGGCAGCTGCCGGTCCGTGAAGCGCGTCCCTGCGGGCGGCGGCGGGGCCTGCATCGCGATCACCTTCGAGCACATGCTTGCGTGCTGCACGGCGGTGAGGATCGACGGCGAGAAGCCCCCCGAGACGTCCGTCCCGAGGCCGACCTGAGGATGGGTCAGGAAACGCACATGAAGCGGTTGGAAAAGATATACGCTACTGACCTTGATGCCGTGGTCCAAAAGCATGCCGACGCGTGCGCACCCGCTGCGTAGGTTGAAGTTGCTCGTCGGGCAGTGGCTGATCCCTGACTTCCGCGCCTTGATGATCTCTACTTCCTCATCCTCGAGATGCACCGCGTGCGCGAGCACGGTGTTTTCCCTCAGCAGTCCAAACGCATCGTACACGCCCGCATACGTTCCCTTGCCTTTGCCTTTGCCTTTGCCTTTGCTTGCCACTCTTCCATCCTTCGCGTTCGCATCGTTCACTCGCGGCCCCGGGACCGGGGGTTCTGGGAGGGTCTGAGGCGGGAAGAGCTCCTGCGTGAACGCGATCTCGTTGGTGTTCTCCGAGATGTGCGTCTGAATGTGCAGCCCCGGATCCTCCGCTGCCAACTTGCCCAGCCCGGCCAGAAGCTCGTGCGTGCACGAGATCGCGAAGCGCGGCGTTAGGATCGGGCGCACGAGCGGCTCCTTAGAGCCCGGTGGCGGGGACAGCGAGCGGATGTGCGCAATGAGCGCGCGCGTCGCGTCCACAGACGCCTCGGCCGACGGCTCGACGTAGTATTCCGGCGCGTTCTGATTCATGTTGCATTTCTGTGGTGTGTGCGTGGTGCGTGGTGTGAGGGGGTGAGGTCTCGGGTGAGTGTGGGGTCACAGGCGCGCACGGAACCTGCCCACTCACCCCGACGAATGCACGCTGCCCTGCAATCGGTGTAGGTTGGGTAAGTCGGCGTGGAGCGGGAAGGCGCGCGTGGGTAAACGGACATGCACGCACCGTACTTGTGGATGACGTCCGCGAGCACTTTCGTGCCCTCCAGGTGCAAGGTGCCGTAATAGCAGCATGTTGTCGACTGCCGGTCGGGTGGCGCATGAGCATGTCGCGTGAGCGCCGCCCTCCGGAGGACGTACTCACCCCGTAGTCGATGGTACGCTTGATGACCGACGTGTACGCTCGTCTTGCAAAGTCTGTGTCCTCGAAACGCGACTCCATGGGGAACGTGACGTTTTCGAGCCAGTCCAGGAGCTCGTACTGCTGCCCGCTGCGCGTAGAATGATGAGCGTCCCGACCGCGTGAGTCGTACATGCACGGTCGCACACCTCCCAATGTTCGGCACCTGCGGTGCATGCTGCATGCAGCCGCCCCTGGTCAGTAAGGCGGGGCTAGCGCGATGGCGAGTGGAACATACGATGTGCGTGTCGATGAACCCGGGCATGAGGAATTCGCCGAGCTTGAGCTCAACGAGGTCCACATCCTCTGACACGACGCCGTGCCGGGCGAGAGTCTCCTGTAGCGCTGTGGCGGGCACGTCGTCCTCGATCCACTCGATGTTCCCTGTGTCGCGCGACACGGCGAGGAGCGCGTGCGGCAGCGCGCGGTGTTCCGTGAGGGACACCGGAGTAATCAGCGCGCCGTAGAATACCGTCGACATGACTTGTACGCTCTAGAAAAAACGCAGGGGCTAGCTAGGGAGTATATTCGGCAAGGTGTGTGCGCTGGCAGAAAGGGGAGCGTGCAAGCCAGGAGGAGATAAGGCACTGCTGGCGGAGGCGGCCATGTCGGTGCAGCCACCGCTGAGCATGTCTTCCAAGGACGTCCCCGAGTCCCGGATCGGCGGTTTCCGATCGGGGCGGAGGCGTTTTACCCACCGGCGCCTACGGTGTGGCTTCCCGTTATGGTATGGAACTAAGAAGTTGAACCTCTACCTGCCAAGCCGCTGGCCGCTACTTTCCCTACCATCGCCCTGTTAGCTGTGTGTTTTACTAGAAAATGAGGATAATTCAACGCGGTAGCTGTCTCTATAGATTGACCGATCTGGGTCTGCTATGGCCTTCATTTTGTGTGAAGGTTATTAAATGTGTCGCAGCGCGATGCCAAACCGCATTTCCCAACTTCCTGCCACCGGGCATATCCGCAGCCAGGTGCATGGCAGCTGTGCTCTCTGTAGGAGGCAATCACAATTTCTTGGATTCAGGACTCAATAATTGTTAGTTTTGCATCATCTGACGAACTGTCCGCGGCATACGTACAAGCCTGCCACCCGCACGAGCGTGGAAACGACCGCTGACCAACACGACTTGTACCATTCTGTACTAAGGAGGGATCGCTCAATTTAGCTGACAAAGCTTTGACAGCGTATTGACATCTGGTGTCCTCATTACCAGAATGGCGCTAATAGATGATGTGCCGAAATCAACGCGCCAACACGACCACCGCCATTTCTTGGAGTAACGGTGTCCGGCGTTGCGATACAAATTCGCCGAGCAGTTTCCACATCTTGCTACATCTGTAGCGGAACGTCAATACCGAAGTATTACAACGCATGGATCACACGCTGTCTTGTTTTCCACTCGCCCGCTAGGAGGTACGTACTCATGACGGTCACACCCGGACGACCCTCCCTGCTAACTCTACCCTACGTTGAAGTCGCACCATCATTTCCAACTCGTGATACGTGCACTGCAGCCCGGCGATGAAAGAGAACCTCCATTGCTGGAGCTGTGGAGCTGGAAAGTTTACGTTGGCAAGACAAGCGGCCTTCCCAGCGACCTCGGAACGAAAGCTAGACGTATTCAGCACTGCGCTCAAGCCTCATAGAAACCTTCTGCGCCAACGTCGCGCACATCTATTCCATTCGGAACCGTACCTGGTGAGTCCGCGTGGGGATGCCACAAAATGGGCGCGCACGAAGCCAGGAAGTCGTCATCTCGGCGCATGGCCCAATGAGCGTCCACATTCCAGCGGGGCAGTGAGCCCCCGTCCCGGTCCCGCTCAGCAGCGTAGGACGAGCGATTCCGGGGACCGCGCCTGCCGAATTGCACGGATGCGAACAAGGTCCGCGCGCGGGATCACAATGGAAGGTGGTTTTGACGAAAACGAGGAAGTTCGCGACCCGACCGGGCCGCGGTCTCACGAGTAGAGGCGCGTTCGCGAGCTGAGACGCGACTTGGGGTGCGTTTGGACGCGTTTCTGCAGTTTGCGAGACCCGAAAGGGCGTGATCGAGCGATGCTGGGTTGGAAAACGCGTCGGAAAAACGCCAAGACGCGTCGAGGCGGGGCGACGCGTCTGTGGCTGAGAAGGGCGGCGTCCCACACTAAGCCAAAGCACATGGCCGCGAAGTGACGTCTTGGGTAGGCGCATCAAAGCCGCTTCCACGCGCAAATTACTCTGGCCAATGTCGGCGATAGAGGCCACGGCTGCGTTCCTGGCAGCGGGGCCGATGAACACGGGGAAACAGTGGAGGAGGCGGACTACAGGACTGGGGACGAGCCGGTTACTTGATGCGCAGTGGAGGGGTGCGCTAGAGATCGGCCCTGGCGTGAAGCTGATGCGGCAAAGAAGCCCGCGGATTGGGATACATTGAGCTTGCAAGGAGACAACAAGGACGCGGAAGAGGCGGGGAAGGCGCGAGGACGTACAAGGCCGTCGTTGCCTGGGACGCGATTGGACGCGACGCATGAAAGTGGATGAAAGTGCATTGTGTTTTTCGCGACGGACGTGCGCGGTCGAGACAGGTTCCGGCTGGCAACTGAAGGCGGTGGAGCAGGGACGTATGCAGATCCGTGTTGGATGCACGAGGCTGGCTGGAATGCACAAGACTTGGACGCAATCCTTGGAGGGCGATCACCCGGTCGCTGCCCGAGTTATCAACGCCATGACGTGGGCGGCGGTACTAGTCGCGCGCGCGAGACTCGGTCTTCGGAGAGGCCGCTGAGCATGCCAGCGTCCGAGGCGCACGCTCTCCATTTTGCAGCATTGTTCTGCAAGGAAAGACATAGTGTCTTCTGAGCGAGCAAGGCGGTGGTGAGCGTGGACGGTGTGTGTGGACGCGAGAGCGGTGGTCGTGGTCTGCGCAAAGGCTCTGAAATAATATTGGGATGTGCGCAAGGGCGAATGATGGGCTAGCGCTTTGGGAGCCACGGTGTTCCTTCACCCTTCACATCGGATTGCCCACGTATAAATTTGTTATATAACCTCCTCTCCTCCTCTCTCCACCCCCGTCTGCGTCAGGCAGTCGTCGAAGTCGACCTATACCCTCGACATCCTCACCGGTGTCGCCCCCCTCGTCCTCGTCGTCGTTGCCCACGCCCCCCCCCGCCCTCAACTTCACCTCGTCCTCCGTTCTTCCCCAGACGTCCCCATGCCTTCTCTTCGCCGCACCCTGTCGTCCCCCTCGGTCAGGTGCTCTCCATACAGCTACTCCTCCGCTGGCGGACACCAGCCACGAAGGTCCTCGGGCTCGGAAACCGCCAGCCGCCGCGTCCTCGCAGACATCGACTGGTGGCTGGTCCACGATATCGAGCGCGACGTCGTAGCAAGCCCGTCTTCGGGTGGAGAGAACGACTCGGACGAGCAAGGTGCGGCAGAGAATGTGCAGGTTCGTCACGATGGGCCGCAGGTCCTTTCAGAGGACGACGTACCCGCCGTCCCGCATGCAGCTGTGGTACCCCCTGCACCGAGCTTTGCGGTATCCGCTGCGAGTAGCTTTGAGGGAGAACTGCTCTCAAGCCCCCTTTGGGACGTGTCTACGGACGACAACTCGTTTGGGATGAGCTCTCCCGAGGTCTGTTCATGACCCTCCCTCGCACGCCACTGCGCGCAAGACTGACAGTCAGGCACTTTCCCACAGCCTTTATCCCCACTCCCTCAGTTCGCGACGCTCTCAGTTGGGCCACGGACGCCACTTCGCAGGCATGCGTCCATGTCGTCGGACTCGTCGGTGGAAAGCACCCCTGGGGACTCCCTGTATCCTCTGCCAACGTTTATGGATGTCCTCCGGCCCGCCGTACCCGCTTACGCGCCCGCATTCACAACGAGCCTCGCGCCGCGTCGTCCGACGAACTCGCGCGCACCGGCCCTCGCGTCGCGCTCAGTGAGCTATTCGGCGGTTGAGTTCCAGTTGTCCTCATCTCGCTTTGGAGACGATCGGTTCGGCGACCTCGTCCCGGCGCCCCCGCCTTTCTTCTCCAACACTATGGAGGACGAGACGGACGACTTGTTCTACTGAGGCGACCGTGTCGCAGCCCGCCCCCTGAGTCGTTGATGGGTCGATGGCGAGGTCTGAGGTCGTGGATGAAGAAAAGGCTCAGGCTATATGTCTTATTTTCCTACTCCTCTCACCCTTACCCCTAGTCTTCGACCATTGATTACCCTTGGGGCCGCTCAGACTCGTCCGCGTTCTCGTTTCTTCAGGCCGGCTTTCCGAATCTCCCGCAGGGCACTATTCCTTTTCCTCCGAGGTTGGCACCCCTACTCCTTGCCACCCTACGCGGCCCACTCCCCGGCCCCCTGTACTCCCGTCCCTATCACCTCCTCGTCTTGTTACGTCCCCTACCTCCGCCAGGCGCCCGCGCAGGCGGGTAAGCCGCCGCTCATGCACATCTCATTCTGTCTCCATCTCATCGCCTGGACAGTGTACTCTTGCATCCTGTTACACCACATTTACAACACGCCCGTCCTCTTCCACATTCGTCCCCACTTCACGTTCACGTCTCGCGCAATGCATTAATGTTCCGCCCACGCCCACACCCACGCCCACGTCCCCGCGGCGCCATCGTCTACGCACACGCGCACGCGCCTCACGAGCCCCTTACGCCTCGTCCACGTCCGCGTCCGGCCCTCGCCCCCACGCCCTCGGAACCCCCAGTCCTGCGTTGCTCTTCCAGGCCGACCTCGACGACGTGGTGAAAGCGCCTCGGGTCTGGCCAGCCTTGTAGTTGTTGTTCCCCTCCGCCCGATTAAATACGCGTGCGTGCCTCTATTTGTTCCTACGGCGACCGCTTTGGGCTTTGTGTCCCGTGTCCCGTATCCCCCCCCATCCGCTGCGCTCGTGTCCCGTTTTGCACCTCTGTAACGACTAGACATGCACTCCTCTCGTCTCGCTTCCTCCCCCTTGTCTCGGTCTTGCTCTCTTCGCGTTGTTGCACTTGTTTGCTCTCCGGTACACCCTCCCCACACCCCGTGTTTCGCATATGGTGCTCGCGCGTACGGCGTCCTCGTGAACCGACGCGACCAGCTTGCGTACATACTATCGATGATGATGATGATGACGACGATGATTTTTGTTGACGACCTTTCACGATGAACCAGCCCCATCCCTCTCCACCCTCTGCCGCCTCTCGTCCCCCCTCCTACTATCTCTGACCCGAACTCGGTATGTTTGTAAAAGCCCTCCGTGGAGGCTTATTGGCGCTGCTGTGTACGCTACATACATAGTCGGCTTTGCCCTGATGTACATACGGTACATACGAACCCAGGTTCACGCCTTTGCTCGCGTAGGGCGCACGGCCTGGAATCGATGGTGTTGTAGCGAGCGTCCCCCGTCTGCATTGAGCCACACCTGCCCGATGCCCCCAGACCAGGTCGTACAAACCCCGCCTTCGTCTTGACGAATCGCTACCAGACGTACGCACTCCTGAGCCTCGCTTGTGCCAAGGATCGCCGCGCATCGTCGCCAGTCGCTTGTAGCTTGTAGGGTTCGGTGGGTGGGTATATATACGCGAGGGACGCATGAGGCTTGTGCGTGTCTGGTAAGGCGGCCGAGCTACGCGGGTAGCTGTCCCAGCGCAACAAGGGCCGGGGGCTGGGCGGGCTAGACCACTGCCAATGGGTAGACACGCGCAGTAGTTCACCTGTACATGCCCGCGACCATCTCGGGCCCGGTGACTTTGCTCCAGCGCGAGGGCGCGAGGGGCCCGTAGCGCGCTTCGGCACGCGGGGCGTCCACGAGCTGCACGGGCTTCTGCGGGAGAGATTGCGGTGCCGGGGGTGGGGGCGCCGACACGGGCTTTGGAGGGAGGGGGTGCGTCGGTAGGGGAGGGGCGGCACCTGCGGGTTGGCCGTGTCGCGCTTTCCAGCTGTTGCGGATGGACGCTGAGCGAGCGAGAAGCTGGGTGAGGAAAGGAGCATTTAGTGCGTGTGCGCATCTTTCAAGCAGACGAAGGGGGAAGTTGACGTACAGCGTCCTTCTCGACGCCGTCTGCGATGCTCTTGATGATGTTGTCCACGACAGACTTATGGTTGCCGTGAGGCTTGTCGTCGCGGAAGCGCATCATGCGCCAGTGCTCGTGCACGAGGTCCCAGTGCACCTCCACGATGCGGTCGTCGAGCTGCTCGTTGGAGGTCTTCATCCTACAGGAAGTCGAAAGATAAGTGCGCAATTCGAGAGGCGTGGCCGTCGTGCTTGCCTCTCCCATTCCTCGTCTTCCACGTGCATCACATCGTATAGCTCGTATCGGTCGCTACCGCACCAGACGTGCAGCTCAAATACGGGCATCGTCTGGAAGTCGGGCACCATGGGCTTGCCCGGAGTTGGTGGGAAGCGCAGTATGAGTTTGAAGTCGATCGAGTTCTCTGAAGGAGGCTTCCACTTCAAGCTATCAATAGCGCCGTCTGAGTGCGGTGTGTCAGCGGAGAAGACGGAGCACGCTCACATATTCGGGTCAGTCCCGGGAGCGTATGGAGTGCTAACGCAGGTGTAGATAAGTCCGTCATTGCCATGCTGTAGACGTGGGATATCGATATTGAACACATCCTCCGCACGATACGAGAACTTGACGTCTTTGACTTGGAAGCTGCGAGTATGCAATCAGCGTGGATTCAGCATAGGTATTTTTTTGCTTACTCAAATGGCTGGGTCGCAGCTACGTGAGGATGGTCCTCCAGCATTTTCCGAAACGGTTTGTACATCCACGCCTGCAACCGCTGAAAGGGTTTGCGGTAAGCCCTATAATCTAACAAGTGACATTGTGTCAACACTCACCCCATACCGCTTGTCCAGCGGTCGGTCCATCACATTCTGGTCGTCTACCACCAAGCAATCGAACGCCAGGTATCGTAGAGTTTCCTACAGTGGCAAGCTAAGCGGACATAATGGTGTGAAGTGGAGGGTTCACACCTGCTTGGTGCGCGGGTCGAGGTCAATGACTAGTTCCCCGTCGACGAGGGAGCTACGGAGGGGCCTCCTGGGGTCTTCGTGATGCGGGAAGTACAGTCCATTGAGCTGTCGGTACGTGTTGTGACGATCAATCTAGGACCCGAGTACATACATGAGTACGCCACCGCGCACACCACACTGTCCTAGCGCCGCGAGAACTCACAAGATAGACCATTTGATCGCTGGTACTGAGGTCCGTATGGACGAAGAGGAGCACGCGCACGCCATCTGATTTCTCCGCGACCCAGTAGCTAGAAGAGGGAGATATTCAGTGACTAAGACATAGTAGGAAAAGCTACAGGTGGACGCACTCTTGTGCCTCCAGCTTCTCCAAGTCCTTCGCAGCAAAACTGACAGGTTGGCTACCAGGGAATCTTGCGCGCAGATAAGAACGTATGAGGAGGTTTTTCCAGACCTCTGTGCTGCGCCACATACCGTTCGTTCTCCAGTCTGCAGAGGTAGGCTACATGGTGTTTGAGCCATTGGTCCTGCTGAGTGCCGTGAGGAATGGGCGAGCCAGGCAGGTCAGGTATTCGAGGCATGGTGGGGGCAGCGGCGAGAGCGCGAAAGGACAGGAGCGGAAGGCGAGGGCCGGGGCAAGTGCTGGTGCAGCTGAAGCCTGAGCGTAACGCAGAGCCCCGCCACTCGCCCAAACCGTCCACGTATGTGACGCAACACGTGAGTCTATCATGAATCGGGAAGCGCCAAGTCACAGAGACGCGTGACACGGAACCGGAACACAAGTAAAAACGAGTCGCAAACTTGGCACGGAGGCCGAGCGCGTACGTTCGGTTGGGAGCGTGGTGGACACGACCGCAGTGAGAAGCTCCTACCAGCGCGGATGGCGACATCTTATCGAAACGCAACCCGCACACGAGGGGTCGCGGGGTCAGTCAGCCGGCGCCTTGGCGATTTTCTCATGCGATATGAATACAGAAGGGTGAGGAGTCAGAAAACATGTACACAGCGCAGCGACAAACGACAAGATTCGCCTATCCCGTCCCCGAACAGACCTAGCGGTCCTCTGCCCATTCCTGTTGGACACGGGTGGTCAACGTGCTGTGCAACCACATAAGCATCAGACAACTTACGTTCTCCTTCTTGATCTGGGCCTGCAATGCGGGGGAACATATGAGACAGAGGTGAAATGACAGACAAGACACGTACCTCCTCCTCGGGGGTAAAGTCGTTGACGATGTTGAAGAGCTTGCGGATTTCCTCGGGAGTCTTGCCCTTGATCATGTTGGCGACCGTCTTGCAACCGACATCGCTGCAACGGTGCCCTGAGTAAACATGAAGAGACCGAGAACGATACCGCGAACTTACAGGAGAGGCTTGATGTCGAGGTAGTTTGCAGCGAGAATAATCTCGAAGAGCATCTCCTGATCGACGGTGATGAACTTCTGGTCCCACTCGCTAATGTCTGTCGTCCGCTTGCGAGTCTCGTCCTGACTCTGTTCGGCATCCGCGGCGGGCAGAGGCTCTCCTCGGTGGTGTTCGCAGTACTCGAGGACCTATGTGGCGTCGGTCAACACGAGTCCCGACCATCGTTGATTCGGATGTACCTTCTTCAAAACGCTTGAAGATACGTTCGGAAGGGGGATGGGCTGGTCGCTCTCGCCGACATCTGCGGAAGGGGCCAGTCAAAGTTAGTCGCGCCCGGACGCGGGCTCAACCCGAAGTGGCACGCGTGCGCACCCTCGAGCATGTTCTTGATGAGGACACTGCGCTCAGCGACCTCCTTGTCGACAACGAACTGCTCATTGTCAGAGGTGACGAGAAGAACCATAGTGGGCGACGAGGGTGAGGAAGGGTAGAGGACGGACGATGGTGGTTTGATGAAGGGACGGCGGTGCGGGATCGAGTCCAAGTAGCCCTCACACTGGGCTTATATAAGCCCTGCGCCTCTAATGAGCAGTGGCAGGGGCCTCGGGCTCAGCGCTCGTTCCGCCTTGTGCCGCCACCGACGCTCTGCTCTCTCTCCTTTGCGTTGTCCAGCCCAGACAATAATCTTGACACAGCATGTCCCTCCAATCGCTTTGGCGGTGCCCAGGCGTTCTCAGGAGCCCCTTCAGCGCGGCCGGTGCGTGCTTCATTCCATTGTCTGGCCGCACGCGAGCTCTGGACGCACGTATTCTTATCCCCCTGCTCCTGTACAGGTTTGGGCTCCGTCCGCACGGCCACCAAGCGTGCGGGAGGAACGGTCGCCAACCACGGCGGGTCCCCCGGAAAGCGACTCGGTGTAAAGAAGTTTTCTGGTATGTCCTTGCATCGTCCCTGCCCCCCTCCGCGCGCCGCAGGTCAGTGAACCCAGCGCACCAGACGAGTACGTGATCCCCGGCAACATTCTCGTCCGCCAACGAGGCTCAGTCTTCCATCCCGGCCAGCATGTACGTCTTCCCTCCCCGCAGCCAATTATCACCGCCCCGTTTTGACGGACATTCCCCCCACAGGTCAAAATGGGTCGTGACCACACACTCTATGCGACCGTCCCCGGGTACGTGCGCTTCTACAAGGTGCCCGGCTCGCGCAAGGACCGCAAATTCGTCGGCGTCGTTCTGAACAAGGGCGAGAAACTCCCTCGCGATGAGCCCACCCTCGGGCGCAGTCGCTTCTTTGGTCTGGTCGACTTGAATGCGTTCAAGGCAGAGGCTGCTGTTACAGAGGTCAAAGCGTCGTCATGACGGAGATGGGCCCCTTGCCGTTTGCTCGGCCATAGCATAGACCTCGCTTCCCGTCTACGTGCGAGACAAACCAAAAAGTGTCACGCACACACTCCGTACATTGTAGCTAATACCATAATCGAGTTTTAGGCTGGCCGCTCTCTGACACGATGAGCCATGTCGCGTTCCCTCTGTTTTCTGGGCAACGTTCGTCAACTATGATGACAACTTGTTCCATAAGTACCTCTTGTCACTTTGTGGGGTTCCGTCATTTCGACGGTGTAAATTGTGTGTAACAACACGTGCTGGCGTTTTCAAGAACCGCGTTATCGTACATCTCGCATTGCCTAACACAGTTGAAGGCTGTCGAGCAGTACAGGGAGAAGAGGGGGGGGAGTGAGACAAGCATATACAAAACGAGCACGGACACGAGAGCAAGAGACTACTATACATCCGTCCATTCATCCGTCTATCCATCCAGATACCGCAACGGTAAGGTGTGATTCACCACCCAGACGCGTCTGGTAAGTCCACCGAGAGAGGCTCAGGCGGGTCAAGGTCGACAACGTCGATGACCTCGCGCAGGGACGCAAGGTCCGTCTCCGCCATGTCCTCCACGTTCTCGTAATGAGGCAGGTGGACCGAGAGGTGGCGGAGGGGGTGCCCTGCCTCCCTGCGCACGCGCGCGAACTTGTACCACTGCAGCGACGACCACGTCTTGTCTTCGGCGAGCGAGATCGTGTCGAGGAGCGGGCACAGCGCGCGCCCGGTGCGCTCGTCGGGCGTTGCGAGCGCGGAGACCACCGCGCGGCAGAAGCCGCTGTCCAGGAGGGACTGCAGGCGGATATGTAGCGTGCGCAGGAGCGGCATGCGCGCCAACACCTGCGCCCACACGTCGCGCGAAAAGCCGACGTGCGGGTGGTAGAACGACGTCTCCGCGACGGTGAACTCCTCGAGCAGCGAGAGATCGAGCGTCTTCGCGACGCAGAGCAGCAGCTGGCCTGAGATCGTCGGCATGTCCCCGATGTTGGTTTCGGGCTCAATCGTCGCGATGATGTGGAACGGATGCGCGTGCGTCATGCCAATGAGGGCGACGCTCGAGTTTCCGCTGCAATACGCGACCTGCAGCTTGCGAACGTCGCGGAGGGGGTGTTCCTCGCACAGGTCGACAGGTACCCCGAACTCGAAGCGGAAGTCGCTCCGTCGGTCAAGCCAGACGTCGATGGATAGTTGGCAGTTCGGCACAATGAGCCGGCTGAGCAGCATCTCAGCGATGTGAGCCGTGCAGCGGGAAATGTTGATTCGCCGCAAGCGGTCCAACCGGATTCGACGCGTGGGTTCGTCCACCTCTTCAAGAGGGAACGAGCTTTTGAAGCACGCCTTGAGGATGACGAAGACTTCGAGAACAGGGCATGCCTGGAGAATGTCGAGTAGGTCGGATAGCTCCATGCTGACTGGCTCGCGTTTCCGTCCTCTAATGTACAACTCCTTCAAACAGCCGAACGAGGCATTGCCCAAATGAGGGTACAAATACGACAGCTTTAGGACACGGAGACGGGGTGTGTGCCCACCGAAGACAGTCGGTAACCTCAGACAGCCGCCGCTCTCCCGGACCCGATACACATGGAAAGTCTCCAACAGTGGTGCGGGGGCGTCGATCAGGGAGGAAAGCAGCTCAGACACGAGGCCGTTTTGGTCATAGACGTGCGTCCATGGAACGTAGAGGTGGCGCATGCGGTTCATATGAGGGTAGACGCGATCAAGAACGAGCTTGGAGTTGCTAGAGGTGGCTCCGGGGTGCACGAGGAGCGAGAGAGGGGCATCCCCAGCGCGATCCAGGCAGGCCAACGCGGCTTCAGGGTAGCGGGTGCTAATTTGTGTCCATAGCGTGGCGCATCCGAGGGCGATAGTACGCCAACGGTGGCAGACGTGCGCGATGTAAACCCAGGAGACAGCTCCAAAATTAAAGGCAGTGGACGGAGATTCGCAGTCATCGACCAGGTCGAGAAACACAAGCGCGAGTACGTCGGGACTAAGCCGGTGGATTGGGCATAAGCTGTTGCGGTACCGCTTCAGCAACGCAACAGAGCGATCGAGAACTTGGAGCTACAGCGTCCAACAACGGTCAGCGAAGCACTCGTGCGGACTATGTCGGATTCACCTTGTCTGCTAAGCTCTGAGGGTCTAAAACACTGAGAACGTGAAAATCCAGATATCCTGGTAAGGGTCCTGTGCGGCATGGACGCTATGTTTGGACTCACTACGGACCGATCGACTCTGGGAGGTCCCATTGCTCAGGGTGAAGTAGGTGCTCAAGGGTCAACCTAAGCTTGTCGTCTTGCGCTTCTGCCTGCGTCGTAACAAGAGGACTGAGGGCTGAGGGCGCCGTCGGGACGTCCATGGGCAGAAGCGGGGTGGGAGACCAACCGAGGAGAGGCAAGGTTTGACGCGGGTTGGCGGCGGTCGGCTCTAGCCCCGCATGCGCAGCCGGGGCGACCCTTGGACTAATATCATACCACCGCGAAGCTGTGCCGCCGTGCCCTCCCACTGACTCGGACGAAGCGACGCTCACGGGAATGCCCCATCCACATCGCTCGCCCTCGGACCCGCTTCTGATACGTCAGTGCACCTCCTCCAGACGCGCCCCCACGTTGTTCGGCGTGATCCCCAGCGGTTCCCCAGCAGGCCCTTTCCCAGGCTGAGCACCCCAGTACGCGATGCATTCAGGGACAAACGAGCGCAGGAGTAGCGAGCAATGCGGGGGCGAGCAGAGATGGCGGTTGAAGACAGAGATGATGCTGCATCGATCCGCTGGATTGTATACCTTGCACCGAGTCGCCTTCGTCATGATCAATCTTTATCCCGCTCGGTCTCCGACCGTGCCCGCGAGCATGTTCGCTGATCTCGACGGCTTTGAACTCACGCCCAACGTGACCGCCCAAGAATAGCCTGTGTACGTCCCGTCCCAGAGCCCGCACCCACGGATACAGGCCTTGTATTCGCAATGCGCATCTTGTAATTGCCCACCAGCCATCCGGCTCAAGCTCCCTTGCGGCCCCCCACGCTCTCTCGTAGACATTCAAGGTTGCCATGTCTGAGTCCGGCATATACTTGTCGATAACTCCGCTTAAGCTCTCCGGTCCGTCTTTGCTTTGTGCCAGGACGCTCTGCCGTGGGCTGACCTCAGCATGCGTATCCAGAGATACCACCCGAAGACGAGATCATCAAGGCAGGGAAACAACTCCTGGAGACCACCCCATCCTGGAAGCAAGGCAAGGCCTACCAGCACAACACCGTCAAGACCTTCCACCGCGCCAAGGGCCCCAAAGATGGCACCGCTTGGTTCGGCCGCGTGAGCGAGCACACCAAGGAGGACGCCACCTTTGACGAATTCTGGAGCCGCCTGGGGGAGAACAAGGCAGAGAATGAGAAAGAGTGAGTGGCTCAGTACTCGCATTTCGTCGTGCTTCTTGAACGTATGGCGGCAAGGTACATCCCGGAAATCAAAAAGGTGACGCTCGTCAAGCAGATCTCGCCCACCCAGTCCGTGTGGACGCTCTACTACACCTTCCCGCCCCCCGTTTCTCCACGGGTGTTCACAGTCGTCCAGACGACCTGGCTTAGCCCCGATGCACCCAGGACAGGGTACGTTTGTCTCTGCGCCCGCTACCTGCATTTCACTCACAAATCGGATGTCGCAGAATCATTGTCTCTATCCCGGTCGATCTCTCGGACAATACGGAATACGCCGCGAAGGAGGAAAAAGGTGTCAAGGGTCGCTACGTCAGCGTCGAGCGCCTGCAGGAGCTCGAGAGCGGCCAGGTCGAATGGCGCATGGCGACCTCTAGTACTCCCGGAGGCAAAATCCCCCAGTTCGTCGCAGACTCGTCTATGGCAAGCACTATCTCCCGCGTCAGTCCCGCCCCGCCTGCTCTCCTTGTCTTTATTTGCTGAAAGGCCTCTTCGGACAGGATGTCGCTCACTTCCTCGAGTGGCTGCACGCGAACCGCGGCAAGAGGGATACTGTTGAAGCATCTGCTACGCCCGGAGACGCCGCACCCGCCGCAACCGGCGATGCTACTGCCCCGGAGACGTCTGCTGCGACTACTACCGAGACGTCTAGTCCGGCCGCGTAGCGTATAAAGACCTGGATAACCAGTATCATTGCAAAGCAATATACCCGCCCTTCACCTTGGGGCGTCAATGCTGCGAGAACGTACAATCAGTTTTTCGAGGGGAAAGGCCAGTCTCGGCAGATGTCAACCGCTGGGTATGAGATGATGGGCGGATCGAATGTTATACGGGGCTCGTTACGATATCGATCGAATTTACGGCGTATCTAAGATTACAGCCTGGTATTGTACAAGTATCATTGTATGCTTGCTTTACTGTCAGAGGACCTGGTTTACGCCAATTCGAGGTATCTCTCGACTGTGAACGCATCCCAGGTTAGCTCAAATGAGCTATCAAGCATAGAACGAAAGCTCGCTTACCCTCCCAGTTCGTCACCGCTTCGTTCCACAGGCGCACCTCATGCTGCCTGGTCCCACCGAAGTGCTCCACGAAATCGTTCCCGAAGACAGCCTCCTCACGCGCAACACTTTTCGGGCGCATCATGCGCTCTGTGGCGGCCTCAAGTGACTGGGGCAACATCCGCACCTGTCCAGCGCGGGCATCGCCGTCAGCCACCAACGTCTCACGACAACAAAGGGAGCCACAGATACGGGCCTTGCCATTCTTCTTGTCCTCCTGGCTCAGCTGGCTCACGGGCGGGCCGGGCAGGCGCAGCTTCTGCTCGATCCCGCGCAGGCCGAGCGCAAAGATGGCGCTGAGCGCGAAGTACGGGTTCATGTCGGCGCCGGGCACGCGCACCTCGAGGCGCGTCGCGGAGGGCGGGACGGAGGGCGGGGAGATGATGCGCACGGACGCGGCGCGCGAGTCGTAGCCGTACGTGACGGCGTTCGGCGCCCAGAAGGCTTCGCCGCCGACGAGCCGCTTGTAGCCGTTGATCGTCGGGACCAGCTGAAATAAGAAGTGTGGGGTTAGAATCTGGTGTAGCGATTGAAGGAGGAGAGTGCAAACCGTGGGCATCACTAGTATATACACGATAGTAAGTCGCATGTGTTACAGAGGAAGAATAAAACAACTTACCATCGGGTAGACCATCCAGGACTCCCGCTAAGAACCATTCGCCTTCCTGACTCAAAAATTTGGTGTCTTCGTATTGCGCATCAGGACGGCCCGTCTTCAGTTGGTCTTCTGGTAGAGCGAAGATACTCTTTCCGTTAGCGTCTCTTAAAGAGACGTGGATATGCCTATGGCGAAAAAGAAATTGAGTGTGCAACGGAGTAGGAGATACGGAGTCAACTTACCCGCTACAACCAGGGAGCTATTTATAATCAGCTCGAACCACATCTGAAACCATATGAGAGCGGGCTCACGTTTCCCCAAGGCTTCGCCATAAAGCTAGGGACGACACCCCGCTTCATGCCGACACTCTTGGCCAGAAATTTGAAGAGGATAGCGTTATCGGCCATACGAACGGCGTCGGTGTAGGCCAACGCAGTCTCATATACACCGGGCCCCGTTTCCGTATCTAGACCATGCGTTTAGAAAGCTGAAAAACACCGAAGGGGGGTAACAAGTACTCACGGTGCCCTTCTAAAGGTACCTGGAACTTTACGCTTTCGTCGAATAGATCGTTGAAGTACTCGGTGTTGAGTTGCGTTCGAAGAAGGGAGTACCCGTGCACTACGTTGAACGGCGTGTGAGCAAGTTCTCAAGCAACACAAAGCGCCTCGGAAGCATACTTCCAGAGGTGAGTGGCTGCAGATCCCTGAAGTTCTTCCGAGCAAGAGATTCGGGAGTCTCTAAAAGCGGCGCTCAGATTCTGAGGCTACTTCAAGAGACGGGCGAGCGATGAACCTTTAAATTGGAAATACTGAGGGCATGGAGTCAGCATCGCCGGGAAGCATAATGGTAGTTAGCTACCAACTTCGTATTCACATCCAGCGATACACTTCCAGTCTTTGGTCTGGGCCTTGGCCACCACTCTGCGTAGAACGCCGCGAGGGTCTGCACATATCGGCTCCTTGGTATCAGGGTCCAAGAAAGACACCAGGAAGAACGGGACGTTGTTTTCCCAAGGGATGCGGCGGTATGTCGAAAGGTCGATAGACGCAATGAGATCCCGGTACCCGTTGGCTCTATTCGATATCAAGAGCTCCTTCGAGTATACCGTGTCGTGGATATCCCATCCACTGCCAGTGGGCGAACGCGTGGTCAGCGGAAAGGTTGTGCAGAAGGCAGTGGCTAAAGTGCATACAAGATGACGCTGCAGAAATTGAATCCATCTGAGCTGGCTGCGCTCAGGAACTTGTCTTTGGACTGGGGGGATTATCGTGAGGAATTGCGCTCATCGTACTTCGACACGCGCACCATGTATTTTCCTCGTAGTACACCATCGACTGCGCAAGAAATCAGTTTTGACCGATGAGGCGAAGTAGAGGCGTATCTGAACACCCACCATCGATGCCTAGAACATGAATCAGTATCCGAATAGCAAATCGAGTACAGAGTTACTCACCTGCCACCTTGACCTTGATGTCATTCCTCAGCAAAGCCTGGAGTTCCGAGATGGAGCTCGGCGCGTTCTCTGTTGCAGAGATGGGATTCTGTGTTTCCTGAGGCATATTCCGCGTTCAAGCTGGGTTGTAACCCTGCGTTGTTTCGTCAGTGTGTACGTGTCGTGGAGGTCGGGACCAACTTAGCGATAGCCCTGGATAACCCCGCCCCGGCCTTAGATCTGGCACTGTGACGCCGATCGACTGAACCACAGATACGGGAAGCGCCCATGTACGATATGACGACAAGCAAGGCTTAGCGCCGACTCTGCACCTTGATCTCGATCTTCGAGCACCCACGGGTGCAAACTTGTGTCAGATTCCCAAGACTGGTTTAAAATGGCTACGAGAGGGGCACCTGAAATAACCATCAAAGTACCTTCTGCAGTCTCTTCTCTAGCCTTGGGACTCGACGACGCTCTTTGTGTTGGCTCAGGTGAGTGCTCCGGCCTCCGTCGGACTGCGATGCTAGTGCAATGCTAATGGCTTGTTCACTAGACGATGGCTCTGTGCGGTGGTATAAACTTCCGTCGGGAAGGGTTTTACGGGCGATAAAACCGCTTGGGGAAGAGATCTCCTCAATTGCGTGGTCTCATCCGAGCAAAGATGATGTGTCCAACGTGTGGGTCTCGAGCGGCCGCAGGGTACACGCTTTGATTTAGCAATGCCGGGAAGATATACTGACGGATACCTACTCGACATAAAGGTCCTATCTTTTCCTGTGGAATCACATAAAATGATAATTTCCGTAGAAGACGCCACCACAACGCTTGACATTGGCGAAGACGAGGAGGACCTCGTGAACGAGGCGCGTTCAAGTTCTCTTTTACGTCTGGGGTTGTTTAGTAAATCCTTTGGCTGACGTGGTATCGAATAGCCAGCTTAATCTTAGAGAAAACGGCAAATATCTTGCCTTCGGCACCGACTCAGGCTCTGTGGGAACCATTGAACTATCCTCTGGTAAGATTTTCCGTATGAAGAGCGGTCATACAACCGTAAGTGGTACCACAGGGTACTACAAAGCAGCGATGCTGTCATCCTATGGCTGATCATGCTTCCAGGTATGCGGTTGTGTAAAATTTGTCCCAGATCGCCCGAACGAACTCCTCAGCGGCGGCTTCGACTCCGCCTTGTTACATTTCGACATCGGCCAGGGAAGTGTGTTATCCCGCTTCGACGTCAGTACGTGCGCTCTCTTCACACACGAGCGAGAAACCGACTAACTCGTAAAGCACAGCGGCTCCGCCTCCTACAGCAGGGGTCTCTCTGTCGCCTCCCTTCGTGCTCTCCCTCGCAATCAGCACGACGGGCTTGCTGGCAGCGAGCACTGCTGACGGCCGCGTTTGGCTGGGTGGGGGCGGTGAAAAACGCTCTATTCCACAGGGGGCGAAGAAAAAACGATCACGGAAGTGGGAAGGCCTGAGGGAGGAAGAAGGTCTTTGGATGCAAGTGGCGGACGGCCCCGTTGTAGCAGTGTAAGCGGAAGGTTTATATGCAGTGCGACGTTGCTTACGCTCGCGTATAGCGCTTTCCGAGACAATGAACGTCTGGTGACATGCTCGCTATTGGGTGCCGTGACCGAATTCGATATATCGCGAAACGTCCAGGGCAATTTGGAGACTGCAAAGAGGTGGAGTGCGGCGGCAACGAGCCTGGAAAAGGTGAACGCAATGTCCATTAGCCGGTCGTGGTTGGTACTAGGGGGTTTTGGCAAGGATGGCAAGGGGATCATAGAAGCGTGGCGAGACGTAACGGATACGCCCGCTCAATCTCTATAACCTCAACCCTCGGTATTGGCCCGCATGAGCACTATTGTAACGGAAGCCTGGAGGTTCGTAGTGACTTGGAGAACATCCGACGTGCACGGCATCATTGTTTCCGACCACTGTATCCATATCCCGAATAAGCTCTGTTTGAAAATCGTGACTGGTCGATACCTCTGCCTTTATGCACCGCGGATACTTGAGAACCGTATCAACTTTTCAAAGAGATCACGAGCGGTATCGGGATCGGTCGACCTACTCAGCTTTGAGAAGTCAAAAGCTATACCCGCGCGTTAGATACATGCGGCGGCAGTCTATCTTACTCCACGCCCGCGTATACCCTATTCGCGCACGTGAAAGAGCCAGCTTTAAGTACCTTGACTATCCTTGCTAGTTGACGCACACCGTATACATAGGATCCACGCAAAATTTGCCGTAGACGGACTAGAAGCAATGGCATGTACCTTGCAAGCCGCCGATGGCGAGCTCGGGATGGCATGCTGGGCGAGACTAGTGAAGTTGGCACTGATAATGTACTCAGACAAGCGACAGAGTCTGAAAGTAAAAGAACGAACAGGCCCAAGAAGAGCTAAGGAAGTACTTACGTCCGAGTCAAGCTTCCGACGCTCGGAAAGCGAGAGAGAGAGGCCGGGAAAACCTCGGGTTTTAGACGCCGGCAACGTGCAAGCCGAGACGCTTGTGGACAACACCGTCAATGTGAAACCTCAGCCACTTGGCTTCTACTCTGCTTCTACTATATGCAGGCACTCGGAAAACGGTCGCTGGTGGTATCTAGCCTGGTCTAACTGGTATACACTTCGGGCCTATCCAAATTCGCAGCTCATGAAAGCATCACACGAACGCAATATCCCTCTCGCCGCCAAGGGGAAGGCTAAAGAAAGTGTCCATTGGCATCTTGGCTGGTGGGACCTCAGCCATGCCTTGGAAGGAACCCGAAGGCGAGTGGGCATCTTACGGCACGTTGGATAACCACCTGAAAGCGCCACACCTACCAGGCCAGTGCAGTGGAGCAAGGCGTCCGTCGTATTCACCGCGCATGAATTCCAACCCCTCGTACTGGCACGACATTTCCCGACCTCCCGCCAGTTTGGGTTACCATCGCCTACACCCATCCTCACCGCACCTGCAGCATACGATCCACCAACCGTACTATCCATATCTCCCACAGACGACTGGCTGTTTGCGTACTTCCCGGGGAAAGGAATAGACGGGGTAGGCTGTCTCTGGCGCAGAGGGAGCCAAGTGGACAGCTGGTTGGTGCACGAATGGTGGAGCTTCGCCTTGGGTGCTGGTGCGGTTGCTGCTGCGTGGACTTCTGCACACCGAGAGGTGAGCGTTCTTGTGAGGATCATATACACCGGGAGCTGAGCAAGTCATCCAGTGGGTGGTCTCAGAAGCCGGCACCTCAAGCCGTTTACCACCTCTCGGCCCTCTGACCCCTGTGGCAAGCCCATTATTACTCCTGGTCACGCAGAGTCACCAGTTACACCTATGCACTTTACCACCGGCTATGCCGACATTAAAGATTTCCCGCGTGACACTGCTACAGCCGTCCGACCCGCAACTACCGCCAACAGATAGCGAGTCACCTGGAAAAATTGGAGGCGACAAGATTTGCACCAAGGCCGCCATTGGCTTCTCCTACAGAGGTGAGGATTGTAGATGCGCACGGTTTGCTGTCGCTCACTCGTATAGACTCAACGATCTTGGTCGCAATGCGTTCGCAGCTCATGCCTTCACAAAACTCAAACCAAACCCTTCATAATGCTATGGACATTGGCTTGCAGCTAGACATGTCTCAGCTTCCGCCTGCGGAAAGCCCTTTCCTCGCCGAATGGGAGCTCTGGGGCGAAGAACCTACAATATCTTTAACCGAGGTGACTATACAGTATCGGTTCACCGCGCCTCGTAAGCTTGTGCCAACTTTGTGCACATCGAATGCGCCCATAGTTGATAAGACTCGGAAATAGCCATCCTCACCCGTCCTCTACCACCTATCTACCATCCCACCTCCCGACTTGTCGACCTTGTCTTCTTTTGTCCGCCTCCACACATCAACGCTCCAAACATCAAGTCGGAACCGAAGGTTTCGGGCACGGAGGCTCATGATCTCTACCTAGCCGCGACGTTTCTCGACACTGCTGATTGTGAGTGAGATTTCGCGCCACTAGCTAGTACACAGTTTATAATGAAACGTCAGATACATCACTTCCTAAGTCAGAAATCGTCTCGTATAAGTTCACACGACGTGATGTGGCCAGTCCTGCCGATAGTAATCCACACTGGGTATGCTGGCGCTACATAGTGTTACTCTGGAGTAACGAGTGCTTACGCGAATTCTCAGATTCTCCAAGGCGAGTCCAAACGCAGCAGCCCTACGAAGGTGCCTTGCTTTCTCTTGCCCTCAATTGGACGAGGGGGGCTCTTAGCCGGATTCTTGGATGCCGGTGGCTTGCTTCCAAGACGAAAGCAGAAATCGAAAGAGACCATTATAGGTGTTATTGAGGTGTTGAAGCTGTCAGTCCGTATGATGCCTCTTCGTTCTAGCCTTTACTTACAGGACTGTGTTTCCCAGCCCCGACTTGACCACTAGTGAAGATTGGGACAGCATTCCCCTACACTCACACGCTGACCACGGGAACGTCGATGGTAAGCAACTACCCTATATGTGCAAAGTGCCAGCATTGATCTTACCCAGTACCCGTCAGTGTCGCCCTCTCGCCAAATGAGGCGCTCATCAGCTGCGTCTCCTCTCACCTGCTAGGCTCGCATGTATCGATACAAGCCCTCCCTCGGAGGGTATCCGGCGGCCTGGCATCCATCACCGCTAGCCACCTCCACGGCGACCTCTCGCGGCAGCTCGTTGCCGCAATCCACGCGCGGTACTCCCCGTCAGACATCGTCCACGCCCTGGCAGTCCCGACGCTCCCCGCGGACATTGCGGTGAACACACTCTACAACGCACTCGCGACGATGGAGGCGGACTCGAACGGGCTCACAGAGATGTGGACTGTGGAGCTCTTGGGGATGGCGACGGAAGTGTACAGGTGCGTTAGTTCGACAGCCCGGATTGCTCAAGTACACGGA
Source organism: Trametes meyenii (assembly GCA_022606255.1). Classification (NCBI taxonomy): domain Eukaryota; kingdom Fungi; phylum Basidiomycota; class Agaricomycetes; order Polyporales; family Polyporaceae; genus Trametes; species Trametes meyenii. Next base: position 1,549,542 of record JABYQG010000005.1, on the reverse strand, counting down.
TTGATGGCAGCGTCGTCGCAGCTCCCGCACTCAGAAATTGGGCAGAGGTCCCGAGAAGGACATGTGCGCTTCGCGTTGGCAAACTGCGCATGACATCACGTCTTTGCTCGCATGCTGTGGCGCATTTTCTGCTTGTCAAGAAGGGGACGCCTATGACCTTGGTACGCACGTTCAGGAGAGTACCAACGCTTTCGCTTATCGGACATGCAGACGCTGTATGGCAGCTTGTCGGAATGTCGGGCTGGATCATTGAGTTGGTCGAGAGGTTACTCAGGGAGTGTGTCTTGGCTGGAGACAGTCCTGCAGCTCCTGGGCCCTCGACACCCAAGGAACGGGATATACCTAATGGTGAGGGATTAGACCTAGTCTCCTCTACCGTCGTTTTGTTGAAGAAATGATCAGCGTTATCTCTGGACAGCCCGATCTTCTTGCACCTTGTACATCCGTACGCTATTAGCTGCTTACAGAGTGCGATAGAGCACGTCAAACGATTCAGGGACCATGTCGGGAGACTAGCAGCTCGAGGCGAGAATTCGCATATCGCCAAGGATGTGCTCATGGATATCACGGACTCCTCTGGTGTCGATCTTCACCCGCTCGTGCCGCTCCTGTCGGGAATCCTGCAGGATAGCAAGCAACTGGATGGTGCGTCACCGGCCTCTCCCTCTCCGGTACAATTCTAATGTGCAAACGCGGCCGTACAGCGCAAGATCTCCGGCGAAGCCTCGCAGGCTGCTGCCCGGTGCCTCCAATGAGGACGCACATCCGCAAAGCCATTGACAAAATTCTCGGTACAAAAGCGATCGACCGCGCGCGCCTGTTCATCAAGCCCTTGGACCTCGTTGACAGCGTCACCCGCCTCTCGATGTCCGAGTCTAGCCAGCGGCCACACAAAGGCAAGGACATCGATGTGGTCAACAAGGGCCTTCTCTTACCTAGACAGCCTGGCCTGGTATGCCTGCGGTGCGGCGGGAAGTCCGAGATTGTCATGGAACATACGATAGGTACGGAGGTTTCGATTCGATGGCAGGTTTGGCAGAGGGCCTGGCAGTGGAGATGTGTGTGCGGCGGACAGTGGGCGCATGTTCCCAACGTGAGCTCCGTAGAGTAGTCTCGATATGTGACTGTTTGTGTGTGATATGTATTAATGAAACAGATACCTAAAGCATGTCGAGTCGAGTCGATAGAGTGAGTAGTGGTGTATTATTGCGAGCCGAAACGATGTTGCAGAGCCGAGTGGTCCGTCGATAGGTGACTAAACATTATCGTAGTGTGATGAACCCGGCTCACGCCGTCTCGGGAGGTGTCACAATCTCCTCATGGGTTGGTGCTTGTTCACTGCGCTCCTTTTCCAATACGGCTATCCGTTCCAATGCCTCGTCTCGTTGCTTCTTCAATACCTTCAAATATTCGTCGTCCGACAGCTTTCGAAAACCTATAATGCCTAGGAAACGATCGAAGATCGAGACTTTTGGTGTCGCTGCTACTTCCGGTGCCGGTAGCGGGGCAGGCGCATCTTGAGTTTCGTGGATTTTGCGTGAAATGTACTTTATCCTCGCAACCCCAAGCTCGTTGAATCCCAGCTGAAGTAGTGTGCATATGAATGCAGCTGTACTCGCGCCGGCCAATACACGTCCGTCTACGATGATTCCGTAACTTAGACACCTGCAGAAGAAGTGGGACGATGGACGTACTCCGCCATTTATTTATGATCGCGCCAGTCAAAGCACCACTCGCGGCTGAGTCTAGAAGGTGATGTGTCCGCAGTTGTGACCATGATGGCGGGAAGTTTGTGCTGCTGGAGCTCGACGGGAGGTCAGGCTCTGCGGGCACAAGAGCTGCTCGCAGAAGCGGACTGACGACAACTTCACGGATACCTGAAGAGCCTTCTTCGTACGAGAACTTCGTAGTGAGTAAGGTAACTACGCACCAAAGAATATGGCCCCGGCAATCCCACCATTCGACGCAGCCGAGAGTGCTAGCGGCACCGGGTGTCGCGAGCCTCTATACAGGCTATGAAGTGCTGTAAACGTTCCTGCGGCCACGGCTGGGATGGAGGTCAATACACCATAGACGACGATGGCAAACTGGAGAACGAACTCGCATGTTACGGCTGCGCCCTTTGCAATGTTGACAGGCGTTTCAGGGTCCATCGTCCGCGTCGTGAAAACAGCGTAGAGAGGCAAAGACACTGAGAGAGGTCTAAAGAGACAAGAGAGGCAAGAGAGAGATACTAAAGCCCGTTTGTCGCACAGAGGTCGCTCATGGGCGCTTCTCCGACCCTCTTCCGCTCCTCGATCTCTGAGGCTCGGTACGTGCATGTTGAACTCGTTCTTCGGCCTGAGCTCCGTTCGGACGGTCGCAAGTGAATTTTCAGGACGATCATCCCCCCCCTTCTATGGCGAGCTCTCCCCGGTCGACTGTGACCTCTAGACAACACAGGAGGGTTCGCAATATCCCTCCAGAAGTATGGCTCAGAGTCTTCGCCTACGCAACATATATTCCGGGAGCGTTTGAGCACGACGATGGGCAGGCAATGGTTGCATTCTCGAGGGATAAGTATGGCATCGTTGTTCATCGCCGACACCGCGAAGCTACAAATCTTATGCTCAACGCCAGCCGCGTCTGCAAGACCTGGACCTCGCTGGCCACCGAGTTCATCTTCCGGTACATCCTCGTCAGAAGCGGGGATCATGCTGTACAAGTCGCCGCGGCTCTGGGACGCTATGATCATAATTTTGCTGGGCGCTGGGCGATCAGGTTGGAACTCGCCTTAGAAGGTGTGCATCGTTGGGACGACGAGCACACAACCGCGCTCGCGCGTATATTCGCGTTCTGTCCCAATGTGACGATTTTCTCTACGGCTTTCTCTACGGCGGATGCATCACTTTTCCAAGATCGCCAGTTTCTGCGCGCGATGCACGACGTTAGCATGCGCCCGAACCTCAGGCGGCTTGAACTACGAGGCGACGCTACCTTGCTCGAGACTGTCTTGCCTCCACTGGCCACTAATCTGGAATCCCTCTGGTTACTGCCCTCCCGACGGACGGCGCCCAACCGCGTTTTCGACCCCATGCAATTCCCCCTGGTTCATACTTTCGTCCTATCAGAAGGGTTTGGATGGGGCGGGCCGCCCTCAAACTGGATCATGCCTGCTCTCAATACGCTCTGTACCGAAGACGACCATCTCACCGCCCATGCGCAGATGAAACTCGGGGAGTTCTTCGAGGCTCATGGTCCTCAACTACAGCACCTGGCTACCTGTCGCCCTACCTTCGAATGTCTGAATCACTGTACGAACCTTGTCGAGTGGACTCTCCCGTGTGGTGTGCTCTTCGACGCATCACGATTTGCACCTGCTGAACTCCTCCCGCCTACAATCCGCCGCTTGACCCTTACGGACGACGTGTCTACGACTTATATGCTGCGCCTAGACCACATCACGCTCCTTGTTGACTGGCTGGGCGCGGAACTGCTCCCCGCTCTGGAGTCTATCGGCTTTTTGCTGCCCCTTGGGAGGCACCTCAGACGGCAACGCGTGCGCAACGACTGGGAAAAAGTCATAAACTTGTTGCATAAACACAGCCGACGGCGCGGCGTTCGGTTGGAAGCCTCCATCGGAGGCGATGAGCATACTGCCAGAGTTTGGGCACCCCTGTCACTGGACCATCTTGTGGAACCTGTAGAACACACACCTCTCAAACCACTTTTTTCTGTTCATTGATGTCGATTCACCTATCCTTATTGTTCGCTAGCAATGCATAGACAGCGACTCGGACGTTTCCGCTGTAACAGTATCAGACACTATATCCTAGACTATGACATAAACGCGTCCATACGCCTGTAATCATATTATGAAATGTAGCCATCACACCGTGTCCCGCACAAAGCTCAGCGTGCCCAGCGACGATGCCAAGAGCTCAAGCAACCGTTCGCTTTCCCTCCGTTGCGCTTCCGCAAGCGTCTCGAGATCGCGCTGTAGCTCCGCGTTGCCCGCGAGCACGTCACCATGCGTGCGGAGAAAAACGTTCAAGAATGTCTGCACGGCCTCGAAGTCGCGGTGCGAACACAGACGGCGGGTCAGCGCAGCGAGGAACATACGCAGCGCATCGAGCGATACGAGCGCGCGCAGTTCGAGGTCTACTGCCGCCGGCGAGAGCGCCTTGGCGTAATTGAAGAAATCCTCGTCTACGATATATGGCCCGATGAGTGAACATGAAGTACGGGTTAAAGAGGGAAACCCACAGTCGGATGACTTGCTCTCATACGCTTCGGAGAGCTTGGCGTAAAACACACTCTCGGTGGAGCCTGCGGCATGTTGTAGTCGCTTCGTGTCCTTTTTCTTCTCGCCCTTCTTCTGTTCCGGAGCGAAGCGCTGCTCGACGCCTGGGAGGGTGGGCAGGAAGAACGGCGCCTTTTCGGGTTGCTTGGGGGGTTCTTTTGGCTTGTTGCGTTGCTATACACACGTGTCCGTCGGTCAGCAAATGACAGGAACACAAGAGGGAAGTAGTTGACCTGTATGACTTCGAGGTTCAGAAGGGTCTGCCACCTTGAGCGGGGGAGGAGGGTGAAGGTAACGAGGTCGCCGTCCAATTGTGGGGGCGTGACAAAGACGTCCGCAGGCTGGTCCTGTACGGAAAGTGCAGACAGCGCATCTAGGGCTGTAACAAGGCGATCAATACCGTGTCACCCTATAAGGAGCTGTGGAACACTACCTTCGTCCTCAGCTACGCCTTGCATCGACGGAAGAGAGACCTCGACAACATCGTCCTCGACTATGCTTTGGAACGAGACCTCTGAGTACTGAGCACGATTCGCCCTGGATGAATGATGAGTATACGTTTACTTGCCTCAGATCAACAGACCTACCAGAGGTACACGCCCACGCTATCAACGTGAGATGTAGCCAAGAAGTCATTTGTAGGCGAGAACGACACGCTTGTAGCGACGCTCGAGGTACGGAACAAGTCGATCAGCCGTCCGGTGGGGATATCGAACGTCCGGATAACTGAGTCCATTGAAGTTGTCACAAGCCATCTAGAGTCCGGAGAAAAAGTCTGATTACGCCAATCAGTCGAGTTGACAGCATATGAAGACTAACGGACTCACTAAATCAAGCACTCGTCCTCGGAAGCCCCCAAGCTCTCGAACGATACGACGGGTTTCGATGTCGATGATGCGCACAACGAGGTCGTCGCAGATGAGGGCGAGGAGACCGCTGTCTCGATGAAGAGTAACAGACACCACCGCGGACGGCAGGACCAATGTGTGTTCCAGTACTGCTGTATGGAAGTCGAAGAACTGTTGAACCGCACCCATGAGTATAGCAACCGTAGGCGTCATTTACAGTAGAACCGTACGTTTAGCGTGCCATCGATAGTGCTTGCAACGATCACTCTATCAAGGGCATCGCTGGCTAGTCCTGTGATACAACGTTCTTTTTTCTTTCCCTCTGTAGTTGGGCGGAAACGGCTTGGGACGTTCGCCGGACAGGGCCCGATATCGAACGTGCGGCGTTGGATCCCGGACTGCAGGTTATACATGTTGATAATGCCTGTTGATGAAGCGGCAATGCCAAAATTACCGCATGCCGTGACGCATACCGCCTTTGCAAGCCATTGAGTGCTGGACTCATAAGATTAAGGTCGAAATGGAACAAACCTTGACAGAGCCTACTGCAACGCCCTTCCTCTTCTCGCCTGTGACAGTAAAGACGTACTTCCCGACGCGCTTGTCCTTCATTGTCCATGTTCGTGCGACAGATTCGTCGTTGTGAGCAGTGAGAATATCGTCCCAATCTTTTGTGCGTATCGTCGAATAAGACAAGGAGTTTATTGCAGGAAACTTGAGCGACGCGATAGGAATCGAAAGGTTTTTGGCCTTCTTTGCGAGAGACCCTGTGGATCACAGCTTAGGTCACCGAAATAATTTCGCAGAGACCCTACGTACCTTGGCTGAGCTCAAAGCTCCGGGAGTCCCGCACAACGCTTGTACAGCGCAGACTACGGTCACGGGAAGCGGTCAAAATCTGCTTGCCATCCTCGCCATAGTAGCGAATGAGGTGTGGCGGTGCATGGTGTCCCGAACGGAACTTGAGCAATCTTGGGGCCTCTGTCGGCGAATCAAATAGCCATTGCTAAAGATAGCTAAGCTCTGAGAGTGCAAAAGCTGCAGATAACGGCCGATACGAACCTTCACACTATTATCTTCCCCAGAACTAATGAGTATCGGCTGACCCGAAACCCATTCCAACGCTGTTACGGCGCCGTCATGTGCACCACGAACAAGGTGTAACAGTCGGCCGCCTGCATTCAAGTCCCACAGGGCTATATGCCCGGTGGAGGATGCCGTAGCGAGGACCGGATGTCCGTCTAAAGGCGGACGAGTTAGTAGATGCAGAAAAGCACGAGCCGGTACATACCGCTTCGGAACGACAGCGCACGGATACCGCCATCCTGCATAACCATTCGCATGAGACGTTCGTCTGCGCGTATGTCGTACACCGAGATCTCTCCCGAAGAAAACCCAATGCCAACGACGTCGATTGCGGGAGAGCGGGCCAAAGCGGTAATGGCCGTGCCAGAGGTGTTCGATGGCGAAGTCAAGAGAGACGCCGCGGAAAACGTATGTATCAACGTCCTGGCAGAGGTCAGTCGCGTTGCGGAACTCAATAAATCGTCGAGCTGGACTTACTGCGTGCGGGTATTCCATAGCTGCATACTTCCCTGGCAACTGGCTACAAGGACCTTGTTCAGGTAGGTTGCAGGGTGATGGATCATGATTGCCGTGAACCCTGCTTCAAATTGAATGGTTGCCTGCAGCTCTATTGCTATGGGATGAGTATAAGGTACGGCTGGAATTGATATTAGCACCTACCCTCGCTCTCCATATCCCATGCTAGCATTCTGCTTCCGTCTTCCGTTAGTGCGAGCAATTGCTTCCCAAAGATTTGGATGTAGCTTAAGGAGGTTTCGAGCGGGTTGATTAATCGCGAAACCTTAATTCCAAGTTGATGTATGCACAACTGCTTCACGCAAATACGACGCACCTCTTTTCCTCGCAAGTACTTCATAACGTATGGGCCTGAAGATGCCCACACCGCGTTCCCATCCATTGCCATGGAGGCAATAGGCATAGGAGCATCGGGACCTACATGCTTGTTGGCTCACAACACGCAACCACACAAAATGCTCTAAATGCTATATTTGATTACTCACCAACAAAGAGCAGTCCCATTTTTTCGCCCTCCCACATCGCCCACGCCTTGCCAAGACAGGTAACAAGATGTATACGGGGACCATCGGTGGCACCTTTGTACGAGCGCGTTTGAAGCACAAACGGCACGCTATTTGTTATGAGGCCAAGTGCGCGGAATGGGGCAAACAATCGGGGTTCCTGCTTTGACTTTTGAGCGTCCGTGGTAGTGCCTGTCCTCAGCCGTTTCCTTGGAGGTGGGCTAGAACGGGTGTCGATATTTGCCCCCATGTTCCAGTTCGACTGTCGAGGATGAGCCAATCCCAGGAAGTAAAGTCAGAAAGACTGTCCAGCAAAGGGCCTCAGTGAGAAAGCAGGAGACCTAGGCAGTCAAGATGCAGTACTTCAGGGTATATTTCCGAGCCTCAGCGTGATCGCGTTCAAGAATTTTATGCACGTGATGCGAATTTCATTGAGATAAGATAAGATGGAGTCGTTTAGATTCGTTTCGCAGTACCGTTCAGAGGTACTGCAGTACTCAGTCATCAGCACTCTGGCACTTCCCCTTGCAAGTTTATCTCAAAGGGTTCTCAATGTGTTTCATGCATCCCTACTATATCCGTATCCGTGGTGCACATATGGGGTCATGAGTGTACATGTGCGTGTTCACACGGCTTCACGAGTGGAACCTTGCATTCGATATCCGAATCTCTCTCCAGAAATTTCCGATCTCACCAACTTGAGGGTGTTAGGCGATGCTTCGCACGCCAGGCCGATTCCACCCGAGCTCATACGTGCCTGCGACACACTGAAGTTTCACATGATGTTCTCCACTGCGTGCCAGCTCGTGATAACCACGGTCAAGTTCGCAGTTTAACCTTGTACTTGTACCGCCATTGTCAGGCAACATCGGTAACGACGGTTAAGGTCTGACGACCTTTACACTAGACCTCGGGACTTTGTACGTTCGAACGGCGATGGGTAGGGCAGCCTCGTCACGTCTGAGGTTCTCAAGACATCCCTCCCTCTTCTTCCCCGACTTCCAAGCCACCTTCAGCCCCTATAGTGTCCTCTAAACGGCGAGGCAGCGTCAGGAAACGCGAGTGGACGGTTTCTTCTCTCGTGGCGTACTGGATGTCAGTGTGAAATTCCAAGGTCTATTTGTCGCCAGCATTGCTGCGAACGGGCGACTTCAGCGACACAAAAACCGTGCTCGGAGTAGGTTAAGCCAGTGTTGTTATGACCCCGGTCATGCCCGATCGTCATAACTGTTCTTGACCAGATTGACTAGTCATGACTTCTGGTCAAGGTCAAGGTGCCTCCAGAATATTATCAGGGTTAATGTCTGGACTGTGTACACCAGTCGGAGACGATCCGCATTTTCTCAGGCACCGTTAAAGGTGAAGGTGGGAATGGACAAGGCTGCTCGAATGGCTTATATTTGAAACAACCGGGATGGGGTTCGCAGTAGACCAGCAGACGAAGTACATACTGCCAGGAAACAGAATCAACCTAGCTAGACGCCGAACCTACAAATCCCTGGAAGCAGCCGGCTTGAACACGGAGGAAGCCGGGTTGCAGGATGCCATCACGTGAAGCCAGCGAACAGTTGCTAGCTGTTAATCCGATTCCCGGTGGAATCGGAACTTATTGTAATGACCTTGGCTTAACTGAATCCCAGCGAGGCAACATAATACCTTTCCTTTACCTCAGGCCACGTATACCTCCACAGACCAATATCCACGGATTGTAACTTCATGGCTCCGAACGACTTGAAGTATAGCTTGAAGTGGAGGTTAGGAGACCGGACTTTTGTTCACCCTTTCGAACACAGCCTGTTACACAGGGATCTCGCCGTCGATCCGAAGTCTCCGCCGCGTTGATGCAACCGCCACGTACAACACCGCCTCAGTGTGATTCGTCATTGCCGGTCTATGCGCAATTGCTATATAGTCTGACATAACGTCGATTCCGCGGAAGCCTATGATAGATAATGGAAGATAGAGACCATGGAACAAGTTGCCAGTAGTTCTCGAGCCGACGCCCGTGTGTTTTTTGAATGATGCAGTATGTGTCTCCTCCAGTGTTGGGGATATATCTCATAAGGAGGTTCTTGCTCAAAATGATTCCATCACGTAGATTGAGCTCCGTATGACATCCAGGGGGATCGATCAGGAGTGAACCAAAGCGTCCTAGATGCACTCTTTTTTATCAGGGTGAGGCGGATGAATCCATCGATGCCACTTGGCAACGGTACCCGTTCGTTGACCAACTATGATATCGGTTCCTTGATAGGCAAGTCTAGTGTTAGAGATCCGTCTGAGCACAGGTAAAGCTGCTCACCTAAGGGGCTCAGCCACACCTAAACGCAGCCTCTGATTTCCTACAAATAGCCCGCCCGCCCAGTCAGAATGCCTCAGGAGCCCGGTCGCTCTTCACCTTCACGAACTCACGCTCAATCGCTCCTTTGCTATTCTTGTTCAATCATTACGACGCCCATTCTCGCTCCGTTCATCACGCCACCATGCGTTTTTTCACTCTTGCCCTCCTCCCCGTCTCCTTCACAGCCCTCGTAGCTGCTGGTCCCATCTTTGGCAAGCGGGCGTCGTTTACTCTCCAAAACGGCAAGGACGCCCAGGCTCTCAACGCCAAGTTCCAATCGCTGAACGCGGAATCCTCGTGCTCGCCCGGCGAGAATGCATGTGTCCAAGGAGCGTTCGCGCAATGTCTCAATGGAAAATTCGTCACGTTCCCTTGCTCGGGGGGCTTAACGTGTGTTGCGCTTCCTCTCGTCAACAGCCCCGGGACCAGGTAAATTCAAGGACCTCCACGCGTTTGCTAGGTTAAGCTAACACGATGTGTAGTATCACCTGTGACACCGAGCAAGATGCCGCTGTGCGTATCTCACGTACTGGCGCAACGGGTGGGCTGCGGGGTCGCGACCTTGAGGCGTAAGCTCTCCGAAATCTTTGACGTGAGGTTACAAGGCTAATGTTTTCTTAGTCGTGCCGCTCCGTTCGTCCTGCAGAACGGCAAGGATGCGCAGGCGTTGAACAAGAAGTTCCAGACGTTGACCGCAGACTCTCCATGCCAACCTGGGGAGAACGCGTGCGTCAACGGCAACTTCGCGCAATGTGCCAATGGCAAGTTCGTGACCTTCCCTTGCAACACGGGCTTGACCTGCATGGCATTGCCTCTGGTTCTCTCTCCTGGTACCAGGTACGGTCACCGCTTGGGTCTTCGTTTAGATCTTATGCTCACTAATAATGAACATACCAGCCTGGTATGCGATACTCAAGCTGATGTTCAAGCTCGTATTGCAGCGACAGGTGCGACGGGCGGAGTCTTTGGCCGCTCGGAACCAGAGGTGGAATCGTAAGAGTAGAATAGCTGAGCGTTTCCTTCGTGAATTCATTGGTTTGCATACGCCTGTTATTTGTGTACTTCGTGGATCGCATTGCGGCGCAAAACTCGGGGAACTTACCCGTCGTTAAGTATATGTCGCAGGAGAGCGCAAATTCAAGGTACAAATTCCTAAGGGGTGAGGCTGCATTCAAGTTTCATTCCAGGAGCCGCGGAACTTGAGGCTAAGGAATTACTATAGGTATGCGCTATTTATGTAGCCACAAATAAGACTCTAGATCTGCTCATTATCATCAGTGTCAGTCGGTCAGTAATATTATACGGGTCACAAGCCCTTGTGCATATTTTAATGGTCCATCTATCCGTTTATGTGCGTGCGAGGAAACAAAGACAGCATCCATTGAGTTGTGAAGGGATGTGAAGGAAAGGAGTAGTTTGTCCATGTTTATCAAAGGCTTTCAATCCTAACAGTCATCAACAAAAGATCCAAGATCCCGGGCCTGCGCTTCAGTCAATCCACCTGCGTACCATAGTCCCGCGCGCGCGACCCCGAAAATCCACCTATACCAGGACTATTGGCCTCGTTTTCTCTTCTTGGCGACATGGACTACTCCTCAAGACGGCCGCCGGGAACTAAGGTGGTATTCTCAATAAGTGTGCCGGTCACTTACCTGGTGTATTCCGCCGCGTTAGGGTTGGCCATCCTTTTGGTCGTTGGTCCGTGTACCAGGTTCTTGAGTTTGCAATTGGCGCTGACGTACGTGTAGTATCCGTGTGGCTCGCGCGGAAACGGTCCGCAAAACGTGGGGACACAGTTATCCTCGCCGGATGCCCTGATGCAGGCAAGACGGCTATCTTGACCTCCGTGAGAATTTGGGATATGTTGAGTTGAGTTGGGACGTCTGACACTCTTCGCGTAGCTGGCCTACCAACAAACGCTCCCTACACATGCATCAATGCAGACGAATACCTCACTGGTGGCCCTCCCTTTAAGCCACAAGACTTTACGCCTGATCGACGTGCCAGGACACCCGCGAATTCGTGGTCAGATACAGGACCATCTACCTAATGCGAAGGGTATTGCCTTCGTGGTTGATGCCAGCACAGTCTCGCGCAATGGTGCTGCCGTAGCGGAGTGCGTTAAAAATTATCTGGCGCATGCCTTCATCAATGCTAACTTCTCATATGAAGACATTTACACTTGATTATGCACGCACTCACATCGCTCCCGCCTTCCCACAACACGCCCTCCTTAATCATCGTCGCACATAAATCCGATTTGCTCAAGAGCACCGCCAACGTGTCTGCAGAGCAGCTCGCCATCAACCGTGTACGCACCATCCTCGAACGAGAACTCGAGAAGCGGCGAGCTTCACATGCCAATGGTGTCGCTGTCGAGGGCTTGGGTGCAGAAGAGGCAGAGTCCGAGATGGGTGGTCTGGAGTGCACAGGCAACGGGGAGTTCAAGTTTGCCGAGTGGGAAGGTGGGGAGATCACGTTCATTGGAACATCCGTTGGTGTTGGAAAGGCGGCGCCCGCTACTGTGGACGAGAAGCATCCCGAGAGTGATGGGTTGTCACCACTTCGGGAGTGGCTTGAAGATCTTCCCTGAGTGTGTGCGTGTTCATATTGTTATCCTGTGCCAATACGTGTCGTATCGCATTTCATGGTCGGTGGATTCCTATATATAATATAAGCTGGAGGCGTCACCAACCATGACGGCTGTTTGCAGAACGATCCCTTGTGGAATGGAAGATAATAATGGCACGGTCTGGTGGCGCACACTGCACAGGGATCTAAAGGCTAAGCGTCCACTGTATAATTGCCCCTGCCCGTCTCTGCCCTCGCCTCTGCTTCACCGTTCTCCTCGGCTCTCGGGAGACAGCGGGAGACGGTCCGAACGCACGTAAACACGCACAAACAAGTGAGCGATATAAGGCACGGAGCTTGCCCCTGCTTTTTTTCTTTACGCAACCTCTTAGACAGTGCCTGTCCCTTCGACTTGTCTTACAGAGGACACGGCGATTCGGTTCTGCGGAGATTATGTCCTTCGGATGGGGAGGCAAAAGAGCTCACGCGCCTGTCTTTTCAGAGACACCATGGTGTAGTGAGTGTCAGAACCTCTCCACATTCCGGCCTTTCAAGTAGCTTGCAGTTTTGTAGTTCACTGTGGACAGTAGACATAAATCATGACAAGTCTGGCTACGTTTTGCTTGCTGCTGCGACGTCGCGGACTATCAAACTGTCCTGCAATGATTGAACGTTGATACTTTCGACGGAACGATTAGTTACATCATTGACTGCACTTCGCATTTCGCGATCGGTTCGTGTACTGATGGTTTTTATCCACCATCTACCCCGAATGCTCTTCCTGCGCACCACGTACTTGATTTTCGTCGGGCACCTCATAGGTGCCTTCCATGTTTCCGATATCCTGAATTTCTTGTGCTCAATGACTAGCTCGAGGCGGTCAGATATCGCCATGTGTTTGTCGACTGGTCTCGATGAAAGGTGTGAGAACGGCGCCTAGCGTCCACGTCACTGTAACAGCCGGGGTCACGTCCCTTGCCCTACTCAGCCACTTCCCACCCGTATCCTCCTCCTTCCGCCTACCCCCTCGTCTCCAACGGCACCATGTTCATCATCAACTGGTTTTGGGACGTCCTTGCTCAGCTCGGTATGTCTGATATTGTACATCGGCCTTGAGAGGCGCGCTGTTTAGCTAGTCATCCTCAGGTCTCCTACACAAGAATGCCAAAATCCTATTCCTCGGGCTGGACAATGCTGGCAAGACGGTACGCCTTCTACTCCCAAGGACGTAGCGTTGGGCTTATGGCGCTTGGGTAGACTCTTCTGCACATGCTGAAGAACGACCGTCTGGCCACTCTTCAACCCACCCTTCACCCTAGCAAGTGCCGCTTTTCATCCCATTCGTTCGCGCGTTAACCCGGATGATAGCCTCGGAGGAACTTGCCATTGGCAACGTGAAGTTCACGACTTACGATTTGGGTGGTCACCAGCAGGGTGCGTTGTACCACTAGCCTACTCTCACCCTCCCTTACTCACGCACACACACTTGGACAGCTCGCCGCCTCTGGCGTGATTACTTCCCCGAGGTTGACGGTATCATTTTCCTTGTCGACAGCGCGGACTTCGAGCGGTTCGCAGAGTCGAAGGCGGAGCTCGACGCACTCCTCTCCATTGAGGAGCTTTCGAAGGTTCCGTTCCTTATCCTCGGCAACAAGATTGACGCGCCAGGTGCTGTCAGCGAGGATGAGCTCCGGCATCATCTCGGCCTCTACCAGACTACCGGCAAGGTTCGTTAGCTTGTTTTACATAGCCCTCGCTCTTCACCTACACGTCATCACAGGGCAAGGTCCCTCTCAACGACATCCGTCCTATCGAAATCTTCATGTGCTCGGTCGTGCAGAGGCAGGGTTACGGAGAAGGTTTCCGATGGCTCTCACAATACGTACGTGTCCACTCACTGTCTGTCGTGCTTTGTCGGGTCTTGATGTGTCCTTTCTTTAGATCTAAATAAACCGGGCACCGTCGTCTTCTGGCTATACTACGCCTCACAGTGATTTACTGCCGTAGAGATACATGTTCTGGACTACTCTTCCCACTCTTGTCTTTTCCTTCGTGTTGTGGAATGATATTTTCTTTCCCGTCATCACCCACCCAGGTTTACATTCGCCCATGTGTCACGATGGTCTCGCGTATGGACAGTCTAAAATTAGCAGCAATTCACGTTGTGAGGACCTCCTACGCACGGTTTGCGTAGCGATTTACTACAATAATACTTATTGCCAGCTCGTGTGTGGACTCCGAGTGGCGTGGCTGAGTGGTGCCTGTGAGGACGCGCTCGACACGTCGTGCATCATGCCCTCATCTTCTAACCACGTTCTCGACTATGTGCCGTCATTCTCTCGTATCATCGTGGCTTCGTCTGTCCTACGGCTATTTCTCATAGGCTACAGCGAATGGCACGACGCGCACTCCGTAGTGAAATATACCGACGTTGACTACCGCGTCTTCAGTGACGCTGCCCGATTCGTCCTCAGTCCTACAGGGAGCAACCGTGCGGAGGGCCCGCTGGCACAATACTTGAGCGTCGGAAGGTAATGTAATGCACCCCTACCTATAGTGATCCATTCTGAAATTGTATGAAAGCCCGTATACACGGGCAACATACCGCTATACCCCGCTCCTCGCCGTCCTGTTGGCTCCAAATGAATGGGTGCACCCGTCGTTCGGCAAATTCTTGTTTGCAGGATGCGACATTCTCGTAGGCCTACTTATGTACGAGCTCCTCGTCTCCACCATTCTTCCTAGCGCGCGACGGATTCATTCTCGAAAACGTTCGGAGAAAAAGGCGTCCAGCTCGGAACCCGACACGGCTAAAGACGACGCTACAACCCAACGACTAGCAACGTTCCTAGTCTCCTTACACCTGCTTAGCCCTCTCGTCTTCACCATCTCGACGCGAGGCTCATCTGAATCTGTTCTCTCCCTCTTTGTGCTTACTACCCTCTATTACGCGCTGAAAGGACGGTGGGACGCGTCAGCTATCTTCCTGGGGCTGTCAACGCACTGGAAGATATACCCCGTCATCTATGGTGTCGCATGCTTGGGCGTCATTGGCAGTCGAGGTGCCTCTAGTAGGAGCTGGCAGGGGTTCCTCCGAAGCATAGTCAACGCACGGAGCGTTAGATTCGGACTGGTCAGCGGGACAACGTTCCTTACGTTGGGCGCCGCCATGTATGCGTTGTGAGCACCATCTGTTGACGCGACGGACATCTTTATTGATAGACAGGGTAGATGGGGCCAGCCCTTCCTTAATGAGTCGTACCTCTACCACCTCACCCGGCTCGACCACCGACACAACTTCTCTCCATATTTCTACCTGGTGTATCTCACATACCCCACGGCGACTTCCACGCTCGAGCCCGTACTGTGGAAACGGCTTCTCAGGTCGCCATTGACAAGCTTCGTTCCCCAAATGACGCTCGCGCTTGGGACGGGTTTGCTGTTCGGGCGACGGAGAGAGGACCTAGTATTCGCGTGGTTTGTGCAAACTTTCATCTTCGTGGTCTTCAATAAGGTTTGCACATCACAGGTGAGTTTGTCATATAACATCATCGCTCATACGGTCCGGATATCTGACTGGGGTGCAGTATTTCCTGTGGTATACGCTATTTGTGCCGCTTCTCATACCGCAGTTGGCCATATCCTCGCGTCGTGCAGCAGCGTACGGGGCGGTATGGATCGGGACACAGGCGCTCTGGCTCAGTGAAGCTTACAAGCTAGAGTTCCTAGGCCAAAATGTCTTCTTTGGGCTGTGGATCCGGGGCTTGATCTACGTTGGTGGGAACTGCTGGGTCCTTGCGGGTGTTATGGACGCCTACCGTCGATAACCATGAAAAAAAGGTGTGTATGTTTTTGGTAGGTATATATAGCGGATGATCCTGGGTATTGTACAGACGGACGACTTCTGACTTGATGTGGTTGCGACACTACACGCGCTGTGTTCACCCGTGGAGTAGCTTCTGGTCGATGGCTTCCTTCGTGAAGCTCTCCGCTCCCTCTCGCACCTCGATCACCTTGCTAACATCCGCCTGCTCCGGACGTCAGCCAAAGCACCGGTTGAGACGGCGCAGTGCGTACTGTATTTTGGAAGTCTATGAACGCACTCGCATGGAGTGTGAGCAGGCCGATCTCGCTGGAAGTCGGCGCCCAATTGACAAGCACGAGCGGAAAGCTCTTGCGTCCGTCCGAGTGGTTGAGTTCGTACGAAAGCACCACGTAGCGCGGCGAGTTCTCCGGGAGCTCTAGGGACAAGCGAGGCAGAGCGGGCGCACACGATCGGACTCGATCTCTACAAACGCATCAAGTGGTGAGGCACACCTTCGGCGAGGTCCTCGATGCTGATATCGTCGAACTGCTCGACCTCCTCCATGATCAGCTTCTGCTTGTTGATCTTCACGACTAGGGCAGCGTGGCCCGCGTTACGTCGCGCAAACCTAAACTTGCGTAGGGAGGTCTTGAGCTCCTGGGGGATATCGACAGTGCGGGACTGTGTGCCATCGGTTTGAGCGGTCGGATCGCGCAGGACGGACGTCTCAGAGATTCGTTCACGTATGCACGATGAAAAGACAGACCATGACTAGAGTGCGGGCGGGTTCGGATGGTGCTCAGGTGGTGTCGTATGTGATTGCCCCGGGGCGTTGCAGGAGAGTGAGTTCGAGCGCAGTCGCGCCGAGAGAGCCGGTGCACCCAATTCAGCGGGCGATCACCGTGAGTATCTGATTAGATTGTGTCTTGGCGTTCCCAATCTGATAAGATGACACTGTGTAGCCGTTCTGATTGGCCTCGCGCCCGTTCTAGTGCCAATTCCATGCAAAGACGAATTCTTTTAATTTCTAAGTCGCCGGAACCGCGCAAGCAAGACACTTTCCGTAGAAGATGGCGCGCTGCACGCCGCGCGGAAACGGGAAATGATGCCTTCGAGTTCGGGTGATACAGGGGGGACGGTCGACCTTGCTACTACACTCCCTCCATGTCTGCCGATGAACCACTGCTGACGAACGGGCGCACGGAAGGTGAGTGTGCAGCAAGCCTTCCGACGAATACGCACACTTTGTGGCATATAATGAGACTTTCTGCACTACAGATGACTGCCCACCGTCGTATGGAGCTGTGAATGGCCCGGTGGAGGAGCTACGGTCCCGTCGGTTGCTCAGGCCTTCTCCCATATGGTGCGTGGATTTCGGTTCATATGTACTCGGCGTCCCGGGTCGATGCTGAAGGCACCGGTGGCGGCCATATATGCAGGATCCTGGCCCTATCAGCCATCGCAGCTATCTCAACCTCTGGCGTGGTGGCGCCCCGCATCGAGATCTACACCCGCACTATCTGTCAAGTGTACGGGGTCGACGCCACCGCGGACGAGTGCTTGTCGGACCGCGCCGTCCAGGCCGCCGTCGCGCAGCTTATTGCGGTGTTCTCTACCACGTCGGGGTTGCTTACGACGCTCACCACGGCGTGGTGGGGCTCGGTGCGTCCTCCCCGCGATGCGCGTGTTCGTTCTGCGGGGGGCTGACACCGGTTCTTTGTGGGGTAGTTATCGGACGGCTATGGGAGGATGTGGGTGCTTGGGTTCAACGTGGCTGGCCTCATCGTGTCCGACCTCAGCTTCTTGACCGTCGCGACGTTCTGGGATAGGCTACCGGGGACGTATTGGTGGTACGTCGTCGGTCCTGCTGTCGAGGGGCTAGTAGGAGGTAAGTGCTTTAACCGTGTTTCGTCGAAGTGACTTTCTCAAGCTGTAGCGGGTGCTAGGTATGTCGGTAGCTTCAGTGATGATGCACGCCTATATCTCGGACTGCTCCGACCCTGCAACACGGTGTGGCCAATTCGTATCTGTCTGTAGCTCGTTTCTGACTGTGCCTGATAGGTCAAGAGCATTCTCTCAGCTGATGGGATTGTTATTCTTCGGCATGAGCGTCGGCCCACTCGTCAGCGGATTCATTATGCGCGTCACAAGCCGGCTCTTCCCTGTGTTCTACGTGACGACGTCCATCGACATACTTGTCGCTCTTTTCGTTTGGCTCATTATCCCCGAATCGCTTTCCTCTGCTACCATGCTGGAGCGCCGAGCGGCGCAGACTGTGACATATCCATCCGATGAAGCAGGCCGTGGCGTTCTCGGAAGGCTGAAAAGCTTGGGCTCGTCATTTGACGTCGTTTCGCCGCTCTCGGTCTTACTTCCGGCACGGATGGAGACCCCTGGGAAGGGGCAGGTTTTGGACTGGAATCTGACGACTCTCGGCGCTGCGTACGGATTTGGAACACTAGTTATGGTATGTCTTCTTGTGCTAAAATCGCCCAGTGTACCTGACGTCGTATGTTCAGGCTTCGGCGTACCAACAATTGCAATACGCGTCACTCACGTTTGGATGGACTTCGGAAACCGTCAGTAACGTCAGGTTTGGCCAAATTCATGATGGCTGATGCACTATAGATTAACTATTGGATGGGAGGCATCAATATTTCCAAGGCTGTCTACCTGACGCTCATATTCCCGGGTATGTCGCAGCGGGCCTGGGTTATGGTTCCATGCCAACGTCCTCTCTACTCCAGGGATCGTGCAGCTACTCAGCAACTTCTATGCCCCTACGCAACCCGAAACCCCCGCCGAAGATGCTGAGTCAAACCCTCTTCTTCTGCCGTCTGGAGAGCTGGAAGAACCCAGCATAGCCATATCACCTACGCCCAAAAAGCTCCTCCGCGCCGCGCCGCTCGACCTTATCCTCGCGCGGGCCGCGCTGGTGAGCGACATGATCTTCTACGCACTGACGCCGACCGCGGCGACGGGCGCGCTGTTCGCGGCGTACGGGATGTGTATCTCGCTCGGCGCGAGTTTCGGCCCCGTGATGCAGAGCCTCGCGCTCGACCTGTACGCACGGCGGGGCGGGGCGGACACCGGCCGCCTTCTCGGTGCACTCACCGTTGTATCTGCGCTAAGGTGCGTCTTGTTGATTTCTGAAGCATTGGTTGCGGGTGGTGTGTCCGGACGTGTGTCATTGACGATTTGTCTAGCTCGCACATTGTCGGACCGACGTTGTTTGGCGTGACGTACATGAAGACGGTGGCAACGACGCCGGGAGCGATCTATGGCCTGTGCTGCGCGTCGCTGTTTGTGAGCCTGGTCTTGCTCGTTCTCATCCGGTTGCGTGGTGTGAGGGCGTCGCCAGCTGAAGGAGAGGAGAGGCGCGGAGAGACTGCGGCGGTACCCGAGGAGTTGTGAAGCCCGTGGCTAGGTGGACTACTGCGGGTAGAACACGACGGCGAACCTCCGAGGTGATGTTTGGTTTGAGTTGTACCATGATGTACGCATGTGCAGCGGCGCAGCAGTGGCTCAGGTGACTTTGCAGCTTTGAGTACATTTGAGGCCGGGACTGTGATCAGGATGGGAGCCTTGGTTCAACGTAAAAGTTGGTAGTAAATAAGGTAGGCAACAAAGGCGTCAAGGAATACCTGCTCTCTGCTCTGGCATTCATTTTCAACATCCTTGGTGTCTAAGAGCACATCATAAACGATATCATGATAGAAAGACGAAATCTGTGAGCGCAGACCCGCGAGCGCTTCCCGGGCCCCTTGCCACTACTAGTAGCGCGATCTCAAGATTACAAAACGGTTGTCGCCTGCATCGACTGCGCTTCTGTAACTACGCTGAAACCGTGTGCGGCGGAGAGCTGGCGGGCAGCGACAAACCTTGAGAGGGCGTGGCAGCCACGACGCGGGACTTGCCCATTTTCCGCTCAGGG
This sequence comes from Trametes meyenii, assembly GCA_022606255.1. NCBI lineage: Eukaryota > Fungi > Basidiomycota > Agaricomycetes > Polyporales > Polyporaceae > Trametes > Trametes meyenii. The sequence continues at coordinate 1,529,656 of JABYQG010000005.1, read as the reverse complement.
GTGTGCAGTCGCACGGACAGTCGTTTGCGCGCGATATGATGACATATGAGCCTCTCAAGCCGGCCGAACGCCTCCTCCGCTCCGCATCCTATCGCCTGCCCTCCCTCAGGCCTGCAGATACCGCTCTCTCCCTCCCCTCTACATCGTCCTCTCCGCTTTCTTCCTCGCTGCTGACCGCTGGTGCAAGAACACTCCCCCGTCGCCGCGCAGACCCTCGCGAAGGCGTCCACAGCCGCCCGCCGCACCATGTCGACCTCGCGCCCCGCCTCGCGCGACGTCTCCCGCCTCCGTAACGATGAGCCCTCGCGCTCGCGGTCCCGCCCTGGATCCCGCCCGCGCGGGTCGCGCCATACCACCACCGCGTCTATCCCCCTCCTCCCCCAGGGGCCCGAAGATTTGATGGTCCCGGGCGGGGAGATCGGCGAGGAGACCGCGGAGCTTCTTCACGAGTTCGTGCACCCGCACCACGATACCGAGGAGACGCTCGTCGGGGAAGAGGGACCTATTGGCGGCGCAGCTGAGGGGGTTGACCCAGAAGAAGACAACTTGAAGGTTGACCCTCTCTGGCGCAAGAAGTTGCCGTGGTGGAAGAGACCCTCCCCCTGGTGGTCAGTGCTTCGTGCGCCAGTCGTGTACGACTCGCACACATATTCAATATCATTGCTTCTTCGACTCTTAGGTTCTTGGGGTATGTCCCCTTCTCTGCCATCGCGATGACCATCACCGCTGCGGCCAAGATTGAGCTTTTCACCTATCTCGCGTGCGAGGTGCACAAACCGGTAGTTAACCCCGACACCGATGTGTTGTCGTTCCTCAAGAGCGGAAACACTTCCATGACCTTTGACCGTAAGACTCTGGCACTCCTACCTTTTCCCCCCAGCTCATCGCACCCTGAAAGACCCTAGTCAGAAAGTTTGTCACGCAGACCCGGTCGTTTCGGCCGCGGTCGCGGAGCTGAATATTATCTTGACTTCTGTCATGGGTATTCTCAGCTGCATGACCACGGCGTGGTGGGGCTCGGTACATATCAGAGTATTATATGCTACTAATGACTGCTAACAACGTTATATATTCAGCTCTCCGACCGTTTTGGCCGAACCACAGTCTTAAGCTGCGCAGTCGTCGGGATCCTCCTAACAGACGTCAGCATCATGCTCGTGTACTATTTCTACGAGCGCCTTCCTGGGGGGTACATGTTCTTGATTGTGGGCCCCATTCTAGAGGGCCTGTTGGGCGGTAAGCGACTAACCTTGGCCCCTCATTCCAACTGACTCAACTTCGCTTAGGCCTAACATCGATGTCCGGAAACATACACGCGTACATGTCAGACTGCACGTCACCAGCCAACCGGCAAGTTAAACGCCACTCTCACACAGATCACCAGCTAACGCCTTTCCAGCGCCAAGATATTCTCCCGATACCTTGGCCTCCTCTTCACGGGTATGGCCATCGGCCCGACGCTGGGTGGCCTCGTTATCCGCTTCAGTGGGAGCTTCATCTCTGTGTTCTACATAGCGACAGGGCTGCACCTATTCTTCGCGCTCCTCATTTGGTTCGTCATCCCCGAGTCGCTGTCTCCCCAGGAGATGAAGGCAGCTCAGATCCGCCAAGAGGTCGAGGACGAAGAGTACCGCGCTGCGCACCGCCATGGTGGCACGCTGGTCCTACTCAAGAAGATGTTTGCCTTCTTGACGCCGCTGCTTCTCTTTGTGCCGATCGCGCTGAATGAGGGTGGGACGCCTTCCAAGGCGAACCGCCGCGATTGGAGTCTTTGTCTCGTCGTTGCTGCTTATGGGTTTACAGTTTCTCTAATGGTAAGGCAATCCGTTCGTGTTTGCCCGAGCTCTTCGCTGAAAATGCGCTTTCAGGGTGCATACGTGTATGTCATGCAATATATTCAAACATTCTTCGAGTGGAACACCGAACAGGTGCGTCACTATGCGATCATGGTAGTTCCCCTCCTGTATGACGCCATGAACTCGACAGGTCGGCTATTGGTTCAGCACGGTCGGAGTGACCAGAGCCTTGTTCTTGACCCTGGTACTTCCCGGTACACACTTCCGCTTACTCGGACACCCGATCAATCCTCTGACTTCCCCCCTCTTCTCAGTAATAATCCGACGCGCGAAACCCGCGCCGCCCGTCCAACTCCCCACCTCGCCGGCGGAGCCCCTCGACAGCAGTGACGCGACTACATCCACAGACGCTTCCCCACGTGCGCCCTCACCAGCACCCCAGGGCTCCACGCCGAACCACCACCACTCGTCCGCGTTCGACCTTCGCCTCGCGCGCATATCGCTGCTCGTCGACGCGGCGGCGTACCTCTTGTTCACCATCGCGCCGACCGGCATGATGTTCGCCGCGGCGTCGTGCCTCGGCTCACTCGGCATGGGCTTCGGGCCCGCAATACAGAGCGTCGCGCTCACGCTGTACAGCCGCCGCGGTGGGAAAGACACGGGCAAGCTCTTTGGCGCGCTGAGCGTCGTGCAGGCGTTGAGGTGCGTTATTCTTTCTTTCCTCCCCCCTCTTCAATGTTCGCTGCTTCTGTGCTAACGACCACGACGGTGCGGCGTACAGCGCACAGATCTTTGGCCCGTTCATCTACGGGGTCACGTACGCAAAGACGGTCGCGACGTTCCCGAAGGCGGTTTTCTTCGTCGGCGCGGGCGCGGTCATCACGTCGTGTATCCTGCTCGCGTTCGTGCGCCTGCCGAAGGACGCGCCGCCCCCGCTCGACATGGACGTTGAGGAGCAGCTTCAGTCGCCCGCGGCGCCGACACATCCCGACCGTGAAGAGACCTTAGTCGACCCCGCGCAGCCGCTTATTGTTATCGACGATGGTGAGGATATGGCCGGGAAGATCGTCAAGCCGTGAGCCGCTTATGGTTCGTTCTTGCATAATACGACCTCGCTCCGCTATCGGGACACTTGAGATAACTCGGTGAATCCGGGATTTTCTGTGGTAGTCTCGTCGCTCATACGCACCTAACAGTGTACTTGTAGACATAATGGCATCCTGTTCGTACGTATCTCACTCGCACCCCATATACTTTAGGTATCCGTCCACAGAATGTGCAATATACCAGAGCATTACAACAGCTAAATTAGTGCTACAGTCCATGATCCGTGTTCAATAAAGCAAAGACCGATTCGATCGGCGCGAGCTCAGCGTCGTAGACCCGCATTTTAAGGAAGCAGCAATTCCTGCTCCGGCGTGCGTGCTCGCCACCACCGCCAGAACCCGAGGCTGACGATGAGGTTTCCTATTCCGAGAAGGGTTGAGCCCGCGCCGAGCATTGTGAGCAGCCACCAGCAGTAGCCGATGAGCCGGTCAAATGTCCGGCCTGTATACTTCTTCGTCGTCGCCCAAGGATCGGGCGTAGGGGTGTACCCCTTTGGGAGGCGGAGTAAGGGGACTGCTGAGGCGGAGGGTGCGGGTGGAGGTAGAACGAGCAGGGTGACAACGGGTTTCTGGCAGTACGTGTCAGCAAATACTAGCAACGTTTAAAAAGGGTCCGCACATGGTCGGAGGTGGTATAGGAGGGGATCGCAGTATACAAGACGTTGGTAATACTGTGGATATCTGGAGCGTCTGGCGAATCCGCATGTGTCGCGTACATGATGCGATCCGTCCACGCCGGCATCCGCTTTGGGCTAGCAGACACGGTCAGTTTCCCTGGCGTGGGCTGTGGGGCTAGTTGTCAGACGTACTCGTATTCGTCTACTTTACCCAGGCGATACTTGTAGCTGCACTTGAATCGCCAAAATTCGCCCTCTCGGAAGCCCTGAAACACTGTACTCTTTACGTCGCGTTCGATGAAGAGCTGGTCATATTCCTTCAGTGCAAGACGGCCCTCTTCTGTGGAAAGCGACTCCGCTAGCGCCGACGATTCTGAGCGTGGCGCGAACGCATGGGTAGGCGGGAGCGATAACCGGAAGTTAAGATCTCCAAAGAAGAACAAATGCGAGGTATCGAACATCGTTGTGGGTGCGGTAGAGTCGGACGCGGGCAGAGGGGGGAAGAGCAGTGAGGCGACGATATGGTTGTAGTCTTGTATCCTGTGCGCGAGCTTTGGTGCATGCGCGGTGAGGTGCGCGCATACAAATCTGTCGCACATGCTCGTTATCGGTCTGCTCCCTCCGAAAAAGACGAGCGTATGGGACGTACGTGTAGACCTCTCCAATGCCACCGTCTTCGCCCGCAACGCGGAAGCGCACCCCCACAGCGCCCTTATTTCCCATGTAAAGTGGACCGCACCCCGTCCACTGCGTCTGGACGTCGCATGCGCGACGTCCAATGCCGTCGTCGCGACCATATACGAGAAGGGCAACCCCGACGTTCACGACTTTTGCAATGAGGGTGTAACGCTCCTTGTTCGGCGCGTGAGCCTCGATCTGAGAGAGAATGAGTGCGTTCCGGCTCTCAATAACTGGCTTGGACAATCCCGATACTGATGGTGTGTTCGGGTTAATGTATGTACGTGTGTGCATATCTGACTCCAGCCTGAGCGGGAGTAGACTCACAGCCAAGGTGAAGCGGAAGCAGCTCTTGGAAGCCGACCGCGACGATATCAGGGGCGCGCCGTTCGCGCGCGAGGAAACTGGACACTTGGAGTGTCGGTGAGAGCCAGTCGACCAGGTCCTGAGGCAGCCCGCGCTCCGCCTGAAGGTTGGTGTTGTACGAGGCGATCTGAACAAGAGGGCGCGAGGGGTCGACAGACATGGCGGTAAATGCAAAGGAGCCTCAGAGCATAGAATACAACGATAAGTTATGCGTGCAAGTGAGCAGCGTGGCTACAGCTGCCATGGAGTGTGTAGAACGCATGAGGTGGGTTGCGCGACTGGTAATAGCCGATGGGAGAGAAGGACACTTCATATCCCAATATGGCAAGCCCGTAAGAACTAGGAGGTTCGAAGCTGCCAAGGCCCACTGCCGTATACGTACTAGGGCAATCAACGAGGATAATTACACAACTCTAGAGCGTTCAGCCTTTAGCGGTCTGGGTTGAACCCACTCTTGAGGGCTGTCGTTCAGTAACGTAAAGGGAGTACTACTTAGTATTTACTATGATCTTCGGATACGATAGAGGTACCAGTGAGACCCTAGCAAGCTGAATACTAGACTCTGGTATATCTCCTACGACGTCAACTGTCAGAACTCATGCGATTGCGGAGGCGCTAAGTGTAGCATCCCCTATACATCACAATATACCTCTCGGCCTGTAATTCGTCTGTGTATTGCGGAAACGCAGACGACATGATACGAAACCATCTGCCCTTTCGATACTGAGGCAAGAAGGTGCCGTTAGTCAACTCCCTGAGAAAGGAGTGAATTTGTTGTTACGCGTCAAGGAAGAGCCATAAGACACACCAATACTCCGGCATCCACCCACACGATTCCCAGTCGACTATGCCTGTGATATTCCAGTTCTCATCCACAAGCACGTTGTGAGGACCCAGGTCGTTGTGCGTAAGACAAGTGCGATAAGCCCTCGAGTGTGCGCGCCTTATTGTCTCTTGGACCAGCTCAGCTTCCCCCTCCGGTATATTGAAGCTACCAGCCCGATCAATGAGGAAGCGGTGAAAGGCGTCGACAGATCCGAAGGGCCCTATGGGCGGCGAGCCAAATGCAAGTCGTGTGGAGTAGATTGGACCTTGATCAAATCCACACACCGCAGCAGTTGGGGCGGGGAGGGCCCGCAAGGGAGGCAAGATGCGAGCAAGCTGACGGCTCAGATGCTGTTCGACTTGAGGCGTTATCTCAAGATAATTTGCGCCCAAATTATACCCGGGTAAGCGGGACATTACGAGCCAGGTCTCCCCCTCCAGGACGAGATTATCGACAACGACAGGGATCGGTAGGGGTGTGTGAGCACCAATGAAACGCATGGCCTGGCCTTCGGACGGACGAATGTGTACTCCACGTTTGACGTACATGCCCCCAGGTATACGTTGCGCTGCACTATCTGGTGGCCAATAATTCTGTCCCAGCATGACGAGATGGCGCCATAATAAACGTCGAAAACGTATAGGGAAGGCCGAAACCAGTATCGCTAGAAAGCGGTAGACGAAATGAGGAGCCATGTGTTCGCGAACGGTCTGTACACCGTTCTTAGAGGTACTTGAACTTTACTGCGCCGCGGAAATTAGCAACATCACGCAAGCATAAACTTCATCTCGACCACGTACCTTTCGAACTACTGCTGGTATCAATGATGAGCTGATTCGGAAGGCCCTAATGCCACGAATACTGGTAATAAGGAGACCTGGCCGCAGAGAGAGCAGCGTAGCGCTAGCTAGTGGCAAAACCAACTGAAGTTCAAATAATCCGTTGAACCCGGCTAGCAGTCACCGCCACGACCACGGCTACCAATAGGCGCCAACGGTGCGCAATTGGCAAGTGCCTCAGGTACCGTTGGCGCATGATCATGCAGCACCGAGTTAGGCTTTCGGAAGATGCGCCCCTAGCAAACCGGGCGAGTCGACTCTTACGCCCAAATGCTGTTTAAATCGCCGTCGTGGACGGTCGGAGCTTGTTGGCAGTGTTCCCCTAGGACTTGCGCTATCGGTTCCCAGAGGGAAGGCGACGCCCGGCTCCAGGCTACAACCACACTTCGACATGTAAAGTTTAAACAAGACCCTGCATTATGATTCACCATTCAAGTGCAATATTAATCATGTGGGTTCCACACTGTCTGAACAATACCAACATGTACTGTACGAGTCTCAGTCCACCGCGAATTCGCACCGATGAGTAGTGGACCGTGGTATATATTGGCAGGGGTATATGGTCAGATATCAAGCACAACTTGATATGTAGATACGTAAGGGGAGTTTTAAATGTAGTATATGAGAGGGGGTATATATGCAAGGGTATATGGCAGAGGGTATATGCATTAGGGGTATATATATGCGAGGGTATATGGGAGAGGGTATATAAGAGGGGTATCGTGTGCAATGAGTGTAGAGGACTATGTTGCCCGACGTCGACTAGACGGCGTTGAGAACATGTCCGAGTCGATTTACCGCCAGCGCCCGCCTCACCCGCTGGGAGGGTCTCCCCGCGGGTACAACTCGGACAGCCACCGTACCCAATGTTGGTCCCGGAGACTGCCTCCGTCGCAAGGTTGGAATCGCAGGGATCTTCGGCGGCGTATCGCAGTGCGAGTGCGTGCGGCCCACGATGTTCTTCGGCGGGAGGATGATGGTGGGCATCGGGGCGGAAGGAAGTTGAGGCTGGTGCACAGAGAAGGGGGAGCGAGTCGAAGATACTCGGAAAGGCGCAGAGGTCGACTGAGGGGCCCGGGTGGGCGGGTCGACGAGGAAGGGGGTGAGGGTGCCGGTGGAGGAGATGACACGGCCGCTACCGTCAGTGGCGAAGTCGTTGTCGTCGGACTGGACATCCACCGGACAGTCCCAGATCGTAGGGCGGTGTTGGGGAGGGAGTTCCACGACGGTGGATTGAAGACGAGCGGCAATAGCGGCCATCTTCGCAACATGTTCCTGCACCAGAAATTAGAACGATATCTTCCGTATAAAGCACGAGTCTTACCTGAGTGCGACGACGACGCTGTTCTCGCTTCCCGCCCCGGCGTCCCCGATGAGGCTCCTTCCGAGGCTGGGGCGGAGGCGGTGGAGGACGGGGAGGAGATGGCGATGGAGGCGAGGGCAGTGCGGGACGTACAGGTCGGAGGAATCGTGCAGTACGAGGCACTCGTGCAAGGTTATACTCAAGAAGACCGGGGGCGCCATAGCGCGACACGACGGACGTCTCTGAGAACAACCCTACCGAATACAACGTCCACGGCGACTCCATCCGTTGCACATCCACAGCAAAACCCACGCGGTACCAAAAGTAGCACGTCACCTGTGCAGTTCCGACCACTAGCCAGTAGAGCAAAGCCAGATAGCAGCAGACGACCGAGCCATCGACAAGGCGTCCGAAGCAGCTGACACGGAGTGCGGGAGGAGTGAAGCCGAGAGCGGGTGTCGGAGGGGGCTGTCGGCGAGGGCGAGGGGCAGAGGGTGCGAGAGGAGAGGGTCGGAGGGCGAGCTCAGCAGAGGAGATGTCGACTATGGCGGACGCAGACGGAGCGATGGCAGAGGAGTGAGCCCATCGGCAAGTCGCTGTCGCTAGAGGTGCCGGACATGTGTCATAGTCGAGGAAGAGGGAGGGTGCGCTAGAGAGAAGCAGTCTGTCGAAGGAGTGTGTGTCGTAAGGAGCGACGGAAACGAGTGGGATGTTGAAATGAACGGCGGAGGGCGCGAAGAGAGTGGCGGAGAGGTTGCTGAGCGCGGTGAGGAGGAGTGTGGCGATGAGGGCGAGGGGATATACGATCATAACAAGGGACAGAGGGTGTATTCCGGGGGGTTAAGTGGTGGTCATGTTTGTGGGGGAAAGGGGACGGAGGGGAGGAGGCCGGCTTTAAGGGAAAAGGGAGACAGGTGCCTGTGGACGCGACGCGACGCGTTTTGGGGCTCACGTGAGAGTAAACGATCGGTCACATCGCCGAAGGTGGAAGGGGGTGTCGTTCGTCACATCGCCAGCCTCTCTGCTGGCAGAGAGCGATCGGCCGTGCCACGAGGAGCCGAACAGGCAAATCTGAGGCAAGCTGGCTGGCACGTCTATTAGTGCACTAGACCCGGTGGAAACAAAGGTCGAGCTCCCCGGGGTGCCACTAGTTGAAGACCGGAGCATTCGGGCACTGCAGCTGCCGCCGCCGTACTGGTCTGGACTAGTTGTTACCTAGTAATCTTGCGGTAGATGCATAGAATTGTTCAGTGTAGCGTGTGTTTCTGTGTTTCGAGACCCACTTAGTTACGAAGGCGAGTTACAGCTAGTTCGGAAAATGATGAGATTGACAGCTGAGTTTTTTTTGGACGTGAAAGAGAACGCGTCATGCGAACGCACCTTCCGACCGTATCTTCCGACCATTAGGCGCCCATTTGTTACAGAGTAATCTGAGCTGTTTATGCAGAACATGCAGGAAAATAATCAAAAAACCTGTCTGAAATGTTTGAATTTAGTACTTCACTGTGTCCAAATATTTTCAAGGGCTCTACCCCATCCATCACGTAGGAACACCGAGGCCGTGCATTCCTAAGTTAGTGAGGTAGGTAGATATCATCTAAAAACCGGCCCATTTGCTGCATATAAAATCGGGAAAAAAGACTCTTTGCATAACAGGGTCAGAGAATGTATATTATTGCGTTGGGTGGTGCACAAGTAAGTCACGCGGCTTCAAAAGTCGAAAACAGGTCAACGAGGCTACGAAGATACGGGCGCCTAATGGTCGGAAGATACGGTCGGAAGGTGCGTTCGCATGACGCGTTCTCTTTCACGTCCAAAAAAAACTCAGCTGTCAATCTCATCATTTTCCGAACTAGCTGTAAACAACTACAGCGGTGCACGTGCACCTTGAACGTTATCGAAGTTGGCGGACTTCAACACGGCCCACTGTTCACAAGTACTAGCGCCCATCAAGGTGATTTACGATGGGCGCTAACCCGCTCTTTGTTCTATTGGCGCCGGTGGGCAGTTGGCCACCGGTTCAACGTTGTAACTTGTCAATCTACCACTCTTAGTCTCTGACCCGCAGACAACTTGAACTCAGCTGCACGGCAACCGCTGCTTACTGCAGAAGTCGTCTTTCGGAGACTGTTGTGCTTCATTTGCAATATGAACGTGGTGGTACCCGCAGGCTTTCGCGCTCTGCCGCTTCCGCTTGCTCAACTCTCCCTGGCTGCAGTTCTTAAATGTGGCCAGTCCTTTCGCTGGAGCATATTCCCCCTCCACTCTTCGGACAAATCCGTACTAGTCAGCGGTACTCCAACCCATGAATACCGCCTCTGCCTGCGAGACCGCGTAGTCTGCCTCCGCCAGTCTCCGGATGTTCTGTACTACCGCTCAGTCTTTCCTCCAACAGCCATCGTCGACATCGAGGTGCAAGAGGCTGAAACCTTGGCTTGGATTCGAGACTACTTCCAACTTGACATTGATCTTATGGCATTATACGAGCAGTGGAGTACCATGGACCCAGTATTCCATCGGTTAAGGGATCGCTTCGAGGGCATTAGGATGCTCCGACAGGATCCTTTCGAAAATCTTATTTCGTGCGTCACCTTTCGTTTGTAAAATCTACATAGTCTCACATTCTATTAGGTTTATATGCTCTTCAAATAATAACATCACTCGTATAACAAAGATGGTCAAGTCTCTGTGCCAGTATTACTCGCCTCCCCTCGTCTCAATCCCTCCTCCATTGGGGTCTACGCTAGATGAGGAGACTTATCATCCATTCCCGCCGCCCTCCGTTTTATCACCTCCAGAAGTGAGCACCAAACTACGTGCCCTGGGCTTTGGCTATCGCGCAGACTTCATACAGAGAACCGCAGCCATGCTCGTCGGAGCTCATGGGCGTTCCATGAATCCAAATACATCCATGGAACCCTCAGAAGAGTGGCTCGCGACCCTCAGAACGATGAGCACGGCAGAAGCACGAATCGAGCTCCTCAAGTTCGTCGGCGTGGGTCGTAAGGTTGCGGATTGCATATTGTTGATGAGCTTGGACAAGGTGAGACCATTGGTCCATGGTTACTGTTTCCAGAGCGCTAATGTGTGGTGGGTGTGCAGAGAGAAGTTATACCCGTGGACACGCATGTACATCAGATAGCTGTAAAGCATTACGGTCTACGAGGTACTGCGAAGGCTACCAATATGAACCCAAAGCTGTACGACGAAGTTTGTGCGAAGCTAGCAGCAGTTTGGGGAGAGTACGCTGGTTGGGCACACTCCGTGAGCGGTCCTCGTCTCGTTTCAAGCCATAGATTAATCTCTACTGTTGATAGGTGCTCTTTACGTCTGACTTGAAATCATTTGCCTCATACGGCCTGCCGTCGCCGCTCGCTACACCCTTTATGACACCGGAAGGGGCATCGCCTTCGTCAGGAGATTCGCTTCTGGCGACTCCATTGAGCGAGGCAAGTACTTCTACCGCTTCGAACAAGCGAAAGCGCAAGCAGCCGAAAGTTTCTTCTGCCGCACCCCAAAAGGGACATGTAGAAGTTGAGGATGTTTTGCCGAAGCTTTCTCTCGATGAGCAAGGGCATAGCTTGGCTGAACGAGTGAAGAGGCGGCGTAGAGGGAGAATACCAAGCTCTGGAGGGATTTCGGCGCCTACCTAGTTCCTTCACCCTGCATGCATATGTGCGCATATACCGTAACGCATGTGCTTCTTCGCGCTCTTTGCTCAACACAACGCAACGATTGCTGAAGCCATCCAAGAGAAATTTCTTAGTCGACAAGTAAGTAGGTTTCAGCAATGGGCCGATTGACTAGCATACGTACACAAGTACATGTTTATACGGTAGTCGCTCTGGAGTCCCGGTTTATTGATTTCTGAATCCGATCGGCACGGAAGCGCCAAGGTACGCAAGTTTCGCAGTGCGCGTGCGTCATATAACCTCTCCTTCGTACCCACACGTTCTTCGACTGCTGCTCTTGTTGCAGTCATGTCCGAGGCCTCCACATCTCAACAGAAGGCGAAAGAAAAAGAGGTTGTCGAGCAAACCACGTCCTTGATTGTCGAAGCCGAGGACGAGCCTTCTGGCTCCGAGGGCTCTGAGGACGAGCAAGGCGCGGGCTCGTCCACGCTGCAGGCTACGTCGCCCGCAACGTCGAGCAAGAAAAAAAAGAAGAAGCGATCTAAGGCGGCAAAGGCTCTCAACGCGCTCCGGGGAGGGAGCAAGGATGCGATCTCGGAAGATGTAGTCGAGATGGTACTTGAGAAAGTCCGTGCAGAGGGTGTTCCGGCTGCAGACCATGAGACAGTCAGGAAGGCGCTGGAGCAGATGAAAATCAAGGATGTCGTCCAGGGCAAGTCCGGCGTTGGGGGAAGGGGGAAGAAAGAAATGGGAGGGCACAAGGTGAGCATGGGCGTAACCAGTCTCGTTACGGCAGAGGCTTAATGCTCGATCTACTAGTTCTGGGGAACGCAGCCCGTGCCTCAATTAGGTGTGTGATGTGCACAGGGTATTCGGCCAGTTTGCTAGATTTCTTTGAGAAGGGGATGCACCCCCAGAACAGGATGGACCTATTGAGCCTTCGAAGCCTCGTGAAGAGGTCCAGCAGGAGGCATATCCCTTGCCCAAAGAATTTGTATGGTCTACGCTCGACATTGCGAGTCCAGTAGAGGTATACCTCCGCCTTTCCGCCGATTCTGGCACCCATGATTACTAAACGATCCTGTCCCCAGCTGCGAGAGCTATACGAACTTCTGTCAGGCCACTACGTCGAGGATGACGACGAGTCATTCCGGTTTCAATATTCGGCGGAGTTTCTCTCATGGTGACTCCCACTTCCTTCCCCTAGCTAGTTAGCGCTGATGTGGCCATAAATATAGGGCTTTGATGCCCCCAGGATACCACAAGGAGTGGCATATCGGCGTAAGAGTGGCTGCTACACGAAAGCTAGTAGCTTCCATCACTGCAGTACCTATACGGGTACGCGTTCGCGATCAGTAAGTGCAAGCTTAGTCTCGAGTATCCACATACTTATCAATTTTTGTGAACTAGCGAGTTTGACGCTAGCGAGGTCAATTATCTGTGCGTACACAAGAAATTGCGCTCCAAGCGGTTAGCACCGGTCCTCATCAAGGAAGTCACTCGCCAATGCCATCTCAAGGGTGTATTCCAGGCCTTATACACCGGCGGCGTTCTTCTGCCGACACCTGTGTCTACCTGCCGGTAAGCCGCATTTCCAGTAAACCTGTGCCTTTCACTCATGTCTCTTGCGTTCAGGTACTACCATCGTTGTTTAAACATCCCGAAACTAGTCGCCGTGCATTTTACCAGCATACCGTCCAGCATGACGCAGGCGCGTATGATTCGCTTGCACAAACTGCCCGACCGCCCACGTCTCCTTGAACATGGCCTTCGTGAGATGGAAGAGCGCGATGTACCACAGGTCGCCGACTTGTTCACCCGGTACATGCGCCGTTTCGACATGTTCCCCGTTATGGACGAGGCCGAGGTTCGCCATCAATTCCTCAGTGGTCTCGGCGAGGGCCCGCCCGGCAAGGACAGTTGGAAGAACAAGCGCGAAGGACAAGTCGTGTGGACATACGTCGTCGAGGTCTGTGTACTATTTGTATCTGCTATCTTACGAAATATGCCTACTTACATCAAACTCGTCATCCCACTCAGAACCCAAAAACGCACAGGGTGACTGACTTCGTGTCCTTCTACTCGTTGCCGTCGACAATCATGAACCACGAAAAGCACAATCTGCTCAATGCAGCGTACCTCTTCTACTACGGCACTGAGACTGCGTTCGAGGAGGGTGCGGAAGAGAACGGCCGCCTGAAGAAGCGACTAGACGAACTCGTCGGCGACTCTCTCATTATCGCAGAGAAGGCCGGCTTCGATGTATTCAATGCGCTCACGCTTATGGATAATGTGTGCTTCATGCAGGACTTGAGGGTGAGTGTTCAAGGACTTTTTTCCAACGCGCGCTCGCTAATCGCTTCCTACAGTTTGGCCAGGGCGACGGCTTGCTCAATTTCTATCTGTACAACTGGCGTACGGCGCCTCTAGCAGGTGTTACCGCGGTGGATGGAGTACCTGCAGGCAAAGGCGTTGGGGTTGTTATGTTGTGAAGTTGCGATATCTGTGAGGGTACATGCGCGCTGTCTTATACACGCTGTCGAATGCTAGGACTCGAGCTATGGCCACACGAAATATAGCAAACACGATCTATTGTTATAGACTTTATCGTACAAAGCCAGGATGTCCCATGCGGTCGCGCCTGTGTCGCTCCCGTGGAGTGTATAGGGCAGAAAGGATCAACATGCTGTCATGCAAGGATACAGTACAATCGTCCAAGTCCAAGAACACATCGCCTCCGGCTCGATAACCCCACGCGACCCTGGCACTCAGTCGTCGCTGTAATACATTACGTCATCTTCGTCGTCTACCCCGAAATCGGGCGTTGGGCTCCGCTCCCGCTCTTTCTCTTTACCATGTCGCTGTGGCAGTACTGGTACCGAAGCGCCACCTGCTCCGATCGCGCGGGAAGCCGAGTGTACTGTCGGTTTGGGTGGCCGTCCGCCGAGAGTCTGCCCTCCGGAACCCCAAGACACGGACGAGGGCTGCTCCCTCTCCTTCCCCTTCGCCGATGATTGGGATTGTGGGGGCTGATGACGGCCCGTAAGACTATTTCCCGAACCAGAGAACACGGTGGGCTAGAAGGAAGTGTGTCTGAGCTGCAATGCCACATGAATTTTAGTCGGTGCACACCTGGCCTGCAGAGTTGGTCGATTCTTCAGATTTGGGAGGTACGTAGGGCTGGACGGTAAAGCCAAAGAAGAGTTTCCCGAAGGGTAGGTTAAGCGGGGCCGGAACGTAAACGTCGCCTTCCAGACCGCCATTCGTGACAATACGATGTTTACTGAGACAAATCAGTAAGTACCTTGAGTCAGAAATCCAGTATATGAATACACCTACTCGGTCCGAATAATCTTGCTACCCTCCGGGGCTTCTTCTGCCTTCCTATGGCTAATCCCTTTCCCCTTCGTCTTGCGTCCCGATAATGTCTCGCCTTTGCCCTTGAAGCTTTCCCAGTGATCGCCACCTTTGCTAATAGCACCACCCCTAGGAGCGGCTCCGGCAAATGCCCCTCCCATAGAGGATGAGGGACGGGAAGAGCCGGGAGTAGAGGAGCTCAAGTCAATGTTAAGTTTGGACGCCATGGTAGCTTGGGGGGTTGCCTTGGGTCGCTCGGGTTCAACATACCCGACGGGGGCTGCGAAGTCTACCTCTAGATCCGTGTCAAGAACACAGATACCCTCACCACCCGGATGTGTCTCCATTACAAGGAGGCCAAAAACTATGGAGTTGTAGGAGATCTCGATGATGTCACCTTGAGTAAGTGCAGAGAAATTCCTCAGGGCCTGTTCAAGACTTGAAGTGATGATGATAAGAATGGTATACGATATACAGAGGTATAAGAGACCACATACACGGCTTTGGGGTCTGAGATTTCGAGGAAGTCCACCGTTTGTGCTTGAAGCTTAACCATCTTGCCCTTAGGCAACTCCGTGCCAGTGATTCGTATAGGATCGCCTTCATTTAGTCGCAGAGTCTTCATCATCCAGTACGGAAGATGGACACAACCCTCTTCGGCGATGAACTCCAAAACACCTCCGTGGGTAGAGGCGGCAGGGTTGGCAGGGTTGCGGAGCTTGAACATCCAAGGGTCCCCCAGTTCCATCTGAGTAATGTTTGCCAGGGCGGATGGGGGCATGATGACTGAGTTGGATTAACGGAGACTTCTATGTGTGTAATAGACAAAAGAAACACACTCTTGCCACCGTAACTGAGATTGTCTCGCGGCTTCCCGGGTAGCATGGCTACACTGTACGCCTTGAAGTATTCATCATATGCTCGTGGGTTTGCTCTGGCCGTTCTTCGCAAACCTGGGCCACCGAATCCTCTAAAAGAGCATCAATAAACATGAGTCCGTGCGTGACGGTACCAGCTACTCACTGAGCGAACTGGGCGAAGAGATCAGCGGGTCCTCCTCCCCCGAACGGATTCTGTGGATCAAACTGAGACTCGTATCAGATTGCGCTGCAACAGATATGTGTGAAACCTACGAAGGCCATAATATTGGGTGAGATGGAAGTCGGAGGACAAGAGCGGAGACGGCTATAGTAGACGGAACGCGGTGGCCAAACGCGTAATCCCGGGCGCTTGTCACTTCACGTGCGTATGCCGTGGGCGTCTAAGTATTGCTGTTTGCAAGCGCCATGTCGCCGGCGTCTATCCCAGGTTTTTTCCGCCACTCGCTCTCGCTTGCGTCCGTCCGCCCCCGTCTGGCTTCGAACGGCTGTATCTCTCCCAGTTTCCCTCGTATTTACTCCATTCTTTTACATTCGGACACCCCTCGTCTGCACGCATCCAACAGCACCAATTACATCGGTATTTGGCAACCCAATGCCCCAGATTCCCGGGCAACGTTGCCTGGTCACCCGTTTATCTGGTCTTTACCCTTTCGTGGACCGTAAGCCGTTGGAAGTGGGTTTTTGGGGGTGGGTAACGTTTATGAAGTATCGGTGAGCGTCATTCATGAAGCACTGCACGCCTACTCTACATAAAACCTCCTCCCTAACGTTCTCACCTTACGCTTCCTCGTTTCAAGCCCATCCAATGTCCGTACGCCGTGTATATCCGAACCATGAATATTCCCGCGAGTGTAGTGTACTTTGGGGTCTTGAATATGATATCCAGACTGACTCAACGATAATACTCGTGTTGGAAGTCACTTTTTTCGAGGGAGAGGATGTGTGTCGCCAACCGCGCAAGCTGAGGAATGAATAGGGAATTCTGAGGGTGCGACTAGGCCAAGAAGCATGAGGTATATCTATTGAAGACATGCATGCTACCTCCGCTGAGCGTAGCATGGAATACGTCGATGGGGCGACCATAGGTGATACAGGAATAGGGGGAAACGAATGATTGTTGATGCGACAAGCAAACCTTTGAGTCCATAACCTCCCTCACGCGACCTGTAGCCCCTATATACACCCTTGTGCCCTTTCCAAGCGTTTTTTCGCTCTGGCCCTTCAGAACATGCGTGAAGTAAACGTCGGACGACTGACAACGGCGGTGCCGGCATAACATGGGGTCAAAAACTGGCGATTTTTATGCCATAAGATGCGCGCAGACGTGAGGTGTCCGAATGTAAAAGAATGGAGGGATTTCGAGTGAAAATGAGTGAGATGCAGCCCTTCGAAGCCAGACGGGGGCGGACGGACGCAAGCGAGAGCGAGTGGCGGAAAAAACCTGGGATAGGCGCCGGCGACATGGCGCTTGCAAACAGCAATAAGAATCGACGCGCCTCGCAAGTCGATTAATTCGCGTGCACCTTGGATTTCATTCGACCCTCCCTCCTATCCGCCATGGCCTCCGTCGCTCCTTCTGCGCCCGCTCCGGCTGCCACCGGTGGAAATAAAGCCTTCAATGACAAGGTATGCAAATGCATCAGAGAACGCGATCGTACGCTGAGTTCAAGTATAGGGCAAGCCTATGGAAGTGCGTCTGTCTAACATGGTCGCTGCGAAGGGTGAGTACAAGCAGGAAAACTGCACATGGCGTTTTTGCTGATAAGTCACGTCGGTAGCAATCAGCGACGCTGTGCGGACATCTCTGGGCCCAAGGGGTATGGATAAGATGGTGTGTTTCCAGAGGCATTGGCGTCAGACGTCTTTTATGCCAATAGTGCCTCTTAGATCCAAACATCCAAGGGAGAACTGATCATTACGAATGACGGAGCGACAATCCTGAAGAGTATACAAGCATTGCATCCTGCGGCGAAGATGGTAAGTGTGTGCTACAATAGTATGTGAAGCGCACTAAACAAGTACCAGCTCGTCGATCTCTCCGCTGCGCAAGACGTCGAAGCAGGCGATGGAACTACGTCCGTCGTTGTACTTGCGGGAAGTCTGTTGGGCGCTGCGGAAAAGATGCTACAAAAGGGCATCCACCCCACCATCATCGCTGAATCGTTCCAAAAGGCGTCTGCCAAGGCAGTCGAATACCTTACCGAGATTTCTACCCCGATCAACCTAGAAGATAAAACCTCTCTCCTTCGTGCTGCGACGACCTCTTTGAACTCGAAAGTGAGTGCAAACAATTGCGTCTATACATCATGAAAGGCTGACTTCTCATCAGATCGTTTCCCAATACTCGTCTACACTTGCCCCCATAGCTGTCTCTGCAGTCACCCGTCTTGCCACCCCAACTTCGTCGAACGTTGACCTTCGTGATATTCGCATTGTCAAGAAGGTTGGTGGAACGATCGAGGACACGGAGCTTGTCGACGGTGTAGTCCTCAATCAAAATGTGGTCACCACTGTAGGCGGGCCAACACGGATAGAGAAGGCCAAGATAGGCCTCATCCAATTCCAGTTGAGCGCCCCCAAACCGGACGTGCGTGCACTTCCATTAAGGGCTTCGTGCGCATACCTAATATTCTCTCCGCTTCCAGATGGACAACACTGTCGTAATCAACGACTATCGCCAAATGGACAAGGTCATCAAAGAAGGCCGGCAGTACCTGCTCAATATCTGCAAGAAGATCAAGAAAGCGAACTGCAATGTTCTTCTCATCCAGAAGTCTATTCTCCGCGACGCCGTTGACGACATCTCGCTCACCTTCCTCAAGCGCCTCAATATTCTCGTCGTGAAGGATGTAGAGCGCGACGAAATCGAGTTCTTGTCGAAGAGCCTCGGGTGTAAACCTGTTGCCGATATCGATGCATTCACGGAGGACAAGCTTGGCTATGCAGATCTAGTCGAGGAGACGACGCACGCGGGTGCGAAGGTAGTCAGGATCACTGGCGTCAAGAATAGAGGCCGCACGGTGAGCGTACTCGCAATGGGCAGCAACAGCCTTGTTCTCGAAGAGTGCGAGCGAAGCCTACACGATGCCTTGTGCGTCGTTCGCTGTCTCGTTAAGAAGAGGTGCGTGATGATCTATATTTCGATATATATCATTAACTGTAGTCGCTCAGGGCGTTGATCGCCGGCGGCGGTGCTCCCGAGATCCATGTTTCGCGACTATTATCGCAATATGCGAACTCGCTCAAGGGAATGGAGGCGTACTGCTTCCAGGCATACGCTGACGCACTGGAAGTCATCCCGACGACCCTTGCAGAAAACGCCGGTCTCAATCCGATTGCCATTGTCACGGAGCTCCGCAATCGTCATGCATTAGGCGAGCGGAACGCTGGTATCAACGTCCGCAAGGTACGATAGTGTTCTGATTGGACACTTCGCTAGCTGACGCCTCGTAAAGGGTCTCATCTCGAACATCCTGGAGGAGGATGTGGTGCAGCCATTGCTCGTTTCCACGAGTGCCATCGAACTATCTACGGAGACTGTGTGCTTGTTGCTCAAGATTGATGATTACGTTCAGACACGATAGATAGCGGCCGACAAATCAAATGTACAGATATATCGCATACTGCTTACTCAAAGGTCTAATCGAGCCCTTCGTCCGCTCTTGGAACAATACCGCTCTCGGAATTACCTCAGTGTCGCCTTTATGATGTTCCGCAGTTCCTGGTCTTCACATCGAAGCCACCACAGACAACTGTCGTCATCGCTCTCTTTTAATCGGATGACCGCCGACCCTTGCTTAGAAGGTATTGTAGCCGTGTCGTTGTCAGGGCATATCACGATTTTGAGATCACCTGTACAATACAATAAACCTTCTTTGCCACCGGATAGTAAATCTTATGAAGCGTACCTTCGAACGGTGGGCGATCTCTCTCTGTAACTCTGAGATGACGTTGTAGACCTTGTGGCAGTCGTCGCAGGACTGTGTCCATAGAGGCTTCGCACCACCCACGGGATGTGAACGACTCCAGGTCGTTCCACGTAGCTTCGAAGTCATGTTCTGTCACGCTGAGCGTGCTCGCGATCGAGGGTGTCGGCTCGGATATGAAGGGAGAATCCAGGGCAATAAGGTCGTTTGCCTTGCATAAATTTAGCATACATGTACGTGGTGCTGCATGAGTCCGAAAAACGTACTGAAGGCTCTTCGTCCAATATCTGCACGATAGGCAAGGGCGACAGGTGGGAACGGGGTGAGCTCTGATAGGACAATGTCAGCGACCAGGAAGATGACAGATAAGCACCGAAACACACGCTGGAGATTGAGCGCAAATCTGACGTTTGTGCCGCGAGAGTCAAATCCCCAGCAGTTACCGTCACTGTCATAGGATCTTCGTATGCACGCCCGTGGCCAACGCTACGAGCACTCCCGTCGTCAGAATGTCGAGAGCTGTCGCTACTAAGACGTCGTAGCCTGTGCGTAAGCTTTGGTGGCTCGTAGGCGGCATATCGTAATTTATTTGGTGTTGGCGATGCTCGTGGAGATGAAATATCAGGGGAATGGAGTTTGAGGGAAGGGGAGCTGGAAAGGGGTGAACGCGACGCCGACCTTTGCTGCTCGGCCCCATAGTTCTCCAAGGCGATGACAAAGTCGGGGAGCTACACATCGTTGAGCGCGTGCTGGATTGAACGTAAAAGGATACAGACAGAGGAAGAGGGCGTAGCGGAGACGATACGCTTTAATTCATCTTTGTGCTGGGAAAGACTCAGGAATTGATCACATCTCTGGGGGGATGGCTTAAGTCAGGGGGGTATGGTATTGACATAGAATAGCTCACCCGTTTGACGTGCCGCCCGCCGTGACTATGGCGATCCCTTACCGCTTCTAGGGCTTCCGCAGGTATGTCATCACAAGCTAGGGAAACGCGTAGCATAGTAATCAGACAAGCATCCTGTACCGACGCTATAAGAATTCAGTACTAGTCATCAAGCAACAAGGGCACAATAGTACGTACCAGAGTACGCGGAAAGCTTGCTCGCAAGGCCCCGCAATATTTCGGTTGGCGATATGGGTGAAAGCGACAGGTATTCACATAGCAAGGCAGCGAGAACCACCATAAGCGTGGGGCTGACTTGGCGATCCTGACCAACTACAGTAGCGAACAGAACACCAATACATCCACTTCGCCATGAACTGCACTCTAGTTTTGCGATGAGACACGTTTAACTCCTTGACGTCAGTAGTAGAGGCTCACCGGTATGCATGCGTTCAAGCAGGTTTTCTACGGCGCCTTGCAGCACAGGACGTCTATTCAGGGGCTCATCGCCGTCGATGCGCTCCAGCACGTTCATGAAGTGGTGGGCGTAAGATTCTCCATCATCTCCTGTAATGATGTCCAAGATTTCAAGGAGACAGGAAAGCAACTTATCGGAACCGTGCTCTGAAGTCATGGGTAGCTCCCTTTGTAGTGTGCGAGAGTAATAGGATTCTACTATTGCTTCATCCACGCGCCATAACGTCCGCAGAGTCTACGACAAGTTAGTACGAACAGAAGGACCGTTCTGAGCATTCACTAACTTGCTTCCTGATCAATTTGTCCTCGCTGTCGAGGAGCGTCATGACCCGCTCTACCTCCCATCCTTCTAGGACGGCTGGTATATCGGGGCTTGTGCCAGCCCAGAGCTTGGGGTCCACTGAGGATAGCGCGTAGATGAAGAGATATAACCCATTTGGATCTTGGGTGCCCAAGAGACCACGGATCTCCTGTATAAAGAAGGTTCCGACGGAGGACTGGGCCTCTTGGAGTGTTTCCACAGGGCAGGTAGACACCGCGGAGAAGCACTGGTAAACGATAGCTATTCTTAATGTCAGAATTGTTGACGTTGAATAGGGAGATCGACTTGCCGTAGGCCGTTGGGCCTCTCTGAATGTAATGACGGACAATCTCCAGAAACGTTTGCACATTGTGCACGGACGGGCTGGACGTCGGCGTCAAGATATTGCTGTGTACTGGATAAAGCGTGGTCACATACGTGGCCTTTGAGACGGCCTGAACTAGTCTTCCAAGTAACCGACTATGGGAGGGGCTCGGCCTTAGTGACCACGTCTGGTCTAGCATGGTTGACAGAACGTTGCAGAATTTGTCTCCAGATAGAGCTCCTGACTACAATACGGGTGGAATGTCGGCATTAGTTAGTTCGGCCCATTGAATCGTCTTACTTGTAATAGCGTTTCGCAGAGGTCGAGCGCGGGAATGACGACATCAGGCTCTAAATCCGAGAGCCGTTTTCGCGTCTTGCTTGCAACGTCTCCGAGAATACCGGGTTCTTGTTCGGACAGTTTGCGAATTGCGAGCAAAGCGCGTCGTCTAACGTGCACGCTGTGTGATAACGATTGAATTATCCATAATGCAGCGACGAGACAAGCTACACACTGACGAATTGTGAGAGAGCAAATCGTGAAGACGAGATTGTACGGCGGGTATGACGTCCTTCGAGGGTGACTGTATTAGGGTATCGAGAGCAAGGCATATTCGCGGTATCCCTGGACTGTCCAAGTCCTAGCATCCATGGTTGGTCGCCGTACACTAATCCTTTAGCGGGCGTCCTACCTTGCGAATGGAATTGACTAGCATTAGTTGAAGCTCGTGCTCGGGGGACATTACCTCGGCGCAGAACAGATATCCTACATGGATGATGTAGGCGGAAGGTTGCGTAGACGTGCATGCACACTCACCCATCCGCTTATCCTGTACTGTCTGCCCTGCTTCGGCCAAGTTGATGGCGTGGGGTAGTGCAAACTGGACGTCCACATGTGTCCCCGGGTTCACAGACATTGAGCAGTAGAGGAGGATGGTCAGAGACTCTTTGCATTGCCTCTGCCACGCCCATGAGCTTCCCAGGTAGCATAGAACATAATGCGACAGACCAGAGTCAACGCGGAGCGCGTAAGCTGGTGTCGGATCGACTGCACCTCAGCTAAGAGAATCTGGTCCGCCACCTGGGGAGTCGCAGACTCCATTTTGCGCACGAGAGCGTAATGGGCCCGACTCATCGCCCCCGACTCGGAGAACGGTACGTCCATAATGTAGCACGCACGGTGGTAGTAGGAAGTCAAGCGCAGAGTGTAACGCAAGCCGACGTAGAAGCGGACCAGAGGAAAGCCAGATGTGGCTGAAATTCAAGCCACCGCGCGCGAGTTGCCGACTGCAGCCTGTCCTCACTTCCTGCTGCACCACGACCACCGGCTCACTTGCTATGGCTTCCGCTTCGGCGTCCTCAGCGGCCGCAACTGCGCATTCGTTCTCCAAGATTCTGGACAAGTACAAGAGCGCCTCGAAGGCGCGCTCAGCGTCGGACATGGAGGAAGCGACCAAGAAGTTGCGACGGCTGATTCTTGTGGACGGTATACCCTCCGATGTGGTGCGTTCCTTAGGCAATGTGATGCCGGTGTAGTCCGGCTTACTGTGTCCAAGCAGGACTCTACTCTACGACCGAGAATCTGGAAGGTCCTTTTGCGCGTACGAGAAGTGTCGGCGGATGCGTTTCTCGAGTATGTCGGCCGTGGTCCTTGTGAAGTGAGAGAAAAGATTCGTAACGACACGTTCAGGTATGTCCGTAGATCTTATGTACAATGCTGAGCCAATTTTCATGGGTTATTCAGGACGCTTGCCACTGACCGAGGGTTCAAAGAGCGTGTGAGCGAAGACATGCTGGTTCGTTTGCTTGACGCGTTCGTATGGCGAAATCACGGTATGTCTCCTGGCCATTTCACCATTCTCAATATCTTATGGTTTCCAGATCGACAAGAGAACGACCAACTTGGCTTTACCTATGTTCAAGGAATGAACGTGCTGGCCGCGCCATTCTTGTATACCATGCCGTCCGAGCTCGAAGCGTTCTATTGTTTCGCGAAATTCATCGAGGAATCGTGTCCCCTATACGTACAACCTACCCTCGAAGGTGTCCACTATGGCCTGAAGGCAAGTTACTTATATGAGCATTCGTGTATTTCGCTTAGTGTGAGCCCAGTTGTTGGACCGTTGTCTCAAGATCGTCGATCCAGAGCTTTACGCTCATCTACGCTCCAAGAACCTCTCCGCTGAAATATACGCGTTCCCATGTGGGTCTCATCGCCGCCATATATGCACCGTTTACCCTGACGTTATGTTACTCTAGCTGTCCTCACGTTGTGCGCATGCACACCACCGTTAGACCAGGTCCTGCAATTATGGGACTTCTTGCTTGCGTTCGGCGTACACCTGAATGTACTCTGCGTGATTGCACAACTGTTGCTCATGCGTGACGAAGTCATGCACTCCTCAAGGTGCGTATCATAGACCATGATGCTATGTCGAGACTGATGGCAGACAACAATAGTCCGATGCGGCTACTACGCACTTTCCCGCCCTTAGAGGCCCTGCCCGTCATAGGCATCGCCGTCACCTTGGTTAGGGACCTCCCCACAGACTTATACGACGAACTTGTTCGTCATCCATACGCGGTACGCGAATGAAGGGTCCAATCGACAAACCTGCTGTTCCCTGCCCTTGTCTCTTGCTTTGTTTACTTCTGCTGTCGTGTATGTATCATAGTGCTGTAGCTCTGCAACGTGTTATTACCAGGCACATACCGATCCAGTCCACGCCCGCCACCGGACCAGATGTTGAGCCCCGAGAGATGACTACGCGTGGATGCGCTTTAAGGACATACGACGGATGTGTACACAATATACACATTACAAACATGGTCTCTACCTTGCATTACATTCACTCTATTGTTGGTCCTCCTTTCCACCTGGTAGTTGGTCGATATATGAAGCAGTGAGATCGAAGAACGTCCAGAGCAGCCCATGCGTTGTCACGCTCCGGAGGGCGCTCACCCCAAGCCCCTGGTAGAGCCTCGCCAGGCCAGCAAGTATCGGCTTGGGCGCGCTCGGGTCCGGTCCTGGGAGTCGGGCGGTTAGTACATTCAACGGGTTCAGATGCGCGTGTACGCCCGAGCACGGGCTCACCTCGGATTAGTCGATAAAACGTCTCAAAGACGCCCCGGCGTCGTTCACCTGCCAACGCGCGCTGCTGCACCTTGGTTTTAACGCTTCCCTAAGACGTCAGAAGGCGGTATTGCGTGAGAAGGGGAAAGACGTACACATCCAGTGGGTAGATGAGGGCCCACGAGGTTACCCCCGCAAGGGAGCCGCAGACGAAGGGCACCACAGACACCGGGATCGGTAACCAAGGCGGGGTGGAGCCCTGCTCACCTGACGCATCCCGCCCCATGATATACCGAAATCCGTCGTACTCAAAGAAATACAACGCGGTGCCCATGGTGTCCCGCACTGGAAGCAGTTGTTAGCCGTCGCCACCATCATACCAAGCACCCGTTTATGTACCGAAGTGTAAACGGAAGCCGGTGTAAAGCCCAAGCGTGCCGTTCGTGCGGATGATGTCGCGCACGGCCTCCATGGTGCTGGGGGCCTTGTTGAGGCGCAGGCCCTTGCTGGCAGCTATAGAGTACTCGAGCTGTCGTCTGACCTGTGGAAAAGGGGCGATTGGAAGTGAGGTCGCGGCTAGCAGCCCTTGTGCTCACCTTGACCAATTCAAACGCTGCGCCCGATGAGAATATTGCTCGAGTTTACATAAAACGGTGGTACTTACGTGCACTCGCAAAAGAGATGAGAGAGCCGGAGAGTGCACCGCTAAATGCATGGCGTAAGGGGAAAGGAAAGAGAAACGTTCATTAATCGTACCTGATACCGCCTACAGCGGAGGCATCGAAAACGCGGTTGCGACTCAGCCAATGGCGCTCACGGAAGTACTCCTTGGTCGAAGTGTAGATGGTGAACGAGGCGGCTCCTTCAGAACTTCAACATAAACATCAAGTCGAACAAGCAGACAGCATGTACGCACGGACGAATGATATTGTCATCAAGGGGATCCATAACCCTCGATAGAACCCGACGATGCCCTCCTCTTGATAGACAGTTAGGGCGAGCCTTGGGATAGAAACACGTTGGCGCGTTGTCTGTAACCTCGACTTGATGGAATCCAACTTTCTGGCTATCAGCCACAGCACAATGTATGGAACGGGCGTACGGCTCACTGGATACCCCGCGAACGTCGATATGTAGCTCGCAGACAACGCGCATACGACTGCCTTGTTGCCTGGACATAAACGTGGTCACTCCCTTTGCTCCGCACACAGCAGTAGGTCGACGGCACTTTTGAGAGACTCATGTATCACTGTCGAGTCAAACAAATAACTCGACGGCCTATGTGTGGAGAGACGGCGATTAGTTCTCGATACGACGCAGTACACTACATGCGGGGTTATGCACCTTTTCTCGCTCATAGGAAGCTGTCACTGGCCGGGCAACAGTCCGTTTCCGTGCAATCGCACGCACGTATGGTTACTTCACGCGATCCAAGGTGGAGGTCGATAGAGAAGGAGAGTATGGGGTCGAGGGCGGAAGGGTCAAGACGGAGTGTCCGCTCCAAGCCTTGGTCTAAACTGCCCTTGCCCGGACGGGCGCCTATCGAACCCCGACACACCCTCGGCGTCCCGGTCCGGAACTAAATTCCCACTACCGGAGAGTAGTGGGTCTTTGTGGTCGTGAATTAGGCCCGTGGGAAAGTGTTTTTTCACGTGACAAATCATGTGCCTTCTTCCTCATTTCCTGCTGCGAGCTCAGCGCTCAGCCTGCGACCATGCTGAAGCCTTCGAAGTTCAGAGTCCTGCACAGACCTCTGCTTATCGTCAAGCTTGCCTTTGGTCACCCGCAATGAAAAAGTATAGGCCACTGTTTCAAGATGTCTTTGAATGATAGCATGTGGGGTTATGCACCAACTGGGATTGGTCCAACAATGAATGTCCATAAGTATTTCCGACTCTCTCCTCATGTTAGCACCGCTGCTCGGTAGTGGGCAATGCCGCTTGTCGGCGCTACGGGCTTATATGCTATGTGGTAAATCCTCGAAGTTCTCGACACACACACCGTTCTTGAGTCTCGATATATCTCTGAGCAAGTTGTACGAGGTACATTGGGTACTATGAAAAAATAGTCTGCCCTTGACACGGGCTTCAACACTGCGTACAAGATAGTGAAGACGCTCCAGAGCGAGCGAATATATCCCCTAACGAGGTCCTAGAGCCGGTATGCTCATCAGACTCCCCGATGGACCTAAAAGCCTCCTACCCGCTTCTTCGCAGGCTTTTTCTTGGCCGGTAGTGGGCGTCCCCCATGAGGCCCGGGTAAGACCTGCGTACTTGCCACAAAGTCTGGCTGCGAAGACTGTGGGACAGTGGACCAGCCGTCCGCCGGCTGACGGCCATTAGGCGGGGTACGCGAGGACGCCGTTGCGAGCATAGATTCGGACCGCGCGGCGACAAGCGGCTTGCGTGGCACAAGAGGTTGACTGCAGGCAACAGGAGGGTGACCTTTCGCCGTAGAAGACGACACAATCGCCGGCGGACGCTGAGATAGGGTTTGTGTATGCACTTGAACTTTTCCCGGATGAACATCCTCGGATGTACTCTTTGCCGTTCGAGACTGGATAGGAGGTACCGGTACAACCTCGTCGTACGGGTCCCGATACGTGTATTGTTTGGGATCTGCTCCAACTTCCCACTCGTGGAGTAGGAGACGAACACCGCGAGGAGTGGTATATTTAGGTGCAAGTGCTTCTTGGGGAGTCTCGACCACGCTAGGGGACGGCTCGATCTTCCGAATTGGCCGGAGGAAGCTGAATTGCATGGGCGGGGGCTCGAGGTCTCCTAGGGACATTGCCTCTGTCGAACGCGAGATATTCGCTATGTCTTCATCGAAGCTGGCGGGGAGATCCTTTCCGGGACGTTTCGGAAGGTAAACATCGGCTGCTAGCGATAGGTCCAGAGCTAACTGAGAGCGAACTTCCGTTTCTCTGCGGAAGGAGGGTGCAGTGCGGGATGGCTCATCTGCAAGGTTATAGCTTGAGAAGTTCTCCGCTGTGGTGGGCGTGTCGTCATCGTACTCGGGCACTGAGCGATGGATCAACGGAGCAATATCAAGATGCCACGGTGCCTTCCAAGATAGTTGGTCGAAAGGAATACGCCCCTGAACAAGCGCTCTATAGCCGGCAGCGGAATCGAGAACACTCCCGGTGAACCAATCGTTTCGGGAAGCGTCTGCGGGTTCTGAACCGGAACGTATCGCGATATCAAAGCTAGGTAAAAGTTAGATGTGGCAAAAATTTATATGGCGAGATTTCAGCGTACGTTGTCAAAGAATGTTCGACAGGAATTTCCGCATGCTGCCAGAACGAAGGCATGCGCTCAAGTATATCAAGCGCCGCGTTACTCTGTGCAGTCAAGTCGTTTTCACGGCGATGCATGAAAAGTCCTATGTAGAGCGTTAGCAGAAAATGGCTAACCAGTTGTTTCTCCCTTACGTTTATATGCAGAGTCGAGAGTCACTACATTGTGGGATCTAGTTGCAAGTGGCCCTAAGTTTGGTGGGGCAGCTTCCACCTCACCTCCTAACGTGGCGACGTCTGTGGGCCATTCAGTTCGCCTTGGTACCCGACCCGAGCTCTCTGTAACGATATCGTCTGATGTTTTCTGGAGATTGAGAAGCGATAGACTCCCGCGCTCCGACAACTGGAAAATGCTTAACTGCTTGCTTCCTGCGATGGTAGGTTGCTGGAAGAATGCATAACCACAATGTGGCCCATCTGGACACAAAACGGAAGGGAGAGAGTAGGGGGAACCATTAAGATGAACGAGGTTGTCGATACCCCGGGAGACGTCGTACACTGTAACCAGCGAATTCCTACGGGATGTGAGCAGTGTAACCGGCGCTACACGAATCGGTGAGGATGGTTAAAATATGAATACGAAACAAGTCTGACTTACAACCTATCATGATAAGGCTCTGCGAGCGGAGTGTAGTATCGAATGCTCGTCCATGTTTGATAGCGACCAGAGGCTTGCGAGCATGGCGCTCGTCCAACCAGAGTATCTCTTGACTAGATACAAGCCGGATTATGTGATCGTCGGCTAAGCTCTCTACAGATGTCAAGACCACATTGGGTTGGGCTACTGTGTGCAGAAGATGAAGGTGTTTTCTGGCCTACGCCGTAGGTTAGGCGCGCCGACGCGAGTGAGCAATGCAAACTCACGCGGGGATCGAGGAGGGAAACGGACTTGTCCGACATCGATAAGAGCGTTTCTCGCACTTCAGAGACGGCTATACGATACAGAGAGCGTGCGGAGACATCGCCCCGGTAGATCGACTCACTACTGAGACAAATTAGCTTGGTGATACGGTTTCGATAGAAAATGGACTTTCGTTGTCTTCTTGCCTTCGGGGGCGCTGCACCGGAAGATAGCTCCTGTATCACTTGCAACATAGCCCACTGAAGTATTTACTGGGGAGAGGGCCAAGTCGACCGCGTGCCTATCCTCAATGTCGGAACGTCGTATCGTGAACAGCGGAGTAGCTTCGATGGACAGGGCAGTTTTGTGCACAGCTATCTTCAGTTGCAAAAATGTACTCAATCCCATGGTCCGGATAGCAAGCACTGGATCTGCTAGGGCTGTGATTTTAACATCAATGCGAGTCGCGCTAGTAATCAGCACTGGCCTGTTTTCCCCTTTCCTACTTCTGTAGTATAAGGGGAGGCTAGAATTTGACGTATGGGCGTATCGAATCTATAGGTAGGCACGGCGGTAGGCTTCAGAGAGACTTGCTCCCGGGTTGAATATTCGAGCGGAGACATGTCTACGCGAGCTCCCTTCAGCATGTTGGCATGGTCTTTGGGGCGGCACTTACTCAGTTCACAGTTGGTCTCGCCCATGGGAAAGGCCACATAAGCCATGTTCTTCCGAGAGACATTAAATGAAGACACGTCGACCATGTTTCCTGCATAAGGGTCCTCTCGTCCGAATAGCCTAGTGTTACGGGAGTCCTCCTTGATCTCGTCCCTTATGAGTTCCGCTTGAATATCGACATCGGGGTAAAATGTACGAAGGAAATGCGCCTGATGAAGGTATGAGAATGGCCCCTCGTAAATTTACGCGGGAGTCGTACTCCCTGCTCAGCCTGTTGCAACTCGGTGGCTTTCGGACCCCGCCACGGCCTTGAGCGTGTAGGCGGGAAGACTTCAAGAGGTACGCCAGACGCTTCCAGTTTGTACTCTGTTGGCCCAAATTCAATATCTTACGCGGAAGTTAACGTACGGGATTGGCGTACCAGAAGGTGCGTCTGCAGCAAACGACCACTCGTAACGTCCGTATTTCTTCTTCAAGCTAGCTGCACCGAGCGATCCGTGGTCCAACACGGGGTAGCGCCAGTGGCCTTCTACCCGCTCGTCTTTCGTCTTACCCTTACCCCCGCCCTTCGCTTGAGCAGTTGTCCGTCCGTTAGAATACACGGGCCACCCATCCATTCCATTTGACTCGAAGAAGTTCAGGAGAGCAGAGGCGAGGAAACAGGAGCCCTGTACCTGGGCGGCGCAAGTAGAAGACGGAATTCAGCTTGAGACGCCTGGGCGTCTCAAAATTCGGATGCGACACTGTCGTCGGGCGCTTCTTGCCCCTTCACCGCTGTCCTCGCTCTTCGCCATGCTCCGGCTCTGGTCCTTCGGGGCACGCCCCACCCTTCCACACTGTCGAGCCTTGCAAACCACCGCAGCCAGAAATGCAGCTGTGGAAGCTGAGTCGTCGACCTCTGCTACGAGCAGCACTTGGAGACCTAACTCTGTTCGAACGGGGCTCATCGCTCGGAAACGAGGCATGACGGTGATGTGGGACAACAATGGAGTGCGCTTTCCTGTTACAGTCCTCCAGGTATGTCGGAATCACTCTTAGCCTCGCATGAATCAGACCTATCTAACAGCGGTGCTTGCATAGCTGGAGAATTGCCAAGTCACCGCGAACGTCAGGACGGTTCGCGCAGACCAGTCCGAGTACCACGCAGTGCAGGTGGCCGCGACGGACAGGTCAGAGAAGAACGCCACTAAGCAAATGCTGGGTCACTTCAAGAAGGCTGGCGTGCCCCCCAAGCGCGTTGTGAAGGAATTCCCCGTAACATCCGACGCTCATGTACCAGTTGGTGCGCACACGCCAGCGCCGGCTGCCCTCGGGAAGCTGTGTCCTTGCGTCTAACGCCTGACCTGACAGGCACTACCTTGTCTGCAATCCACTTCGTACCGGGTCAGTTCGTTGATGTCATCGCGAAGTCGTACGTATATGCATTCGCGCCTGTCGTTTGTGCATCGCTCATTTCAACCTAGAATCGGTAAGGGCTTTCAGGGCACGATGAAGCGATGGAACTTCAAGGGTCTCCGCGCAAGTCACGGTGTTTCCATCTCGCACCGTTCGGCAGGTGCCATTGGTGCCCATCAGGTCCGTCACCACTAACCGTGTGTTTTACATCGCTCATGCTTGTTTCAGGATCCTGGCCGTGTATGGCCCGGAAAGAAAATGGCCGGAAGGATGGGCGGCGAGCGGACTACTACGCAAAATCTCGCTGTGGTCCGTGTTGACTCTGACCTGGACCTCATTTACGTCCGTGGATGCGTTCCTGGTGTAGATGACGCCCATGTTATGGTTCGGGACGCCAAGAAGAAAATGACGCAGCTCGCACAACACAACAGCGCTAAGGGTCTCTTTGAGAAGATTCTTCCCAAAGGTCTTACCGGTCTCCCTTTCCCCGCCGGGACGAAGGAACTGGCCGAGGTGCTGCCACCCGTTATCATTGCACCTTCCGCTCGTGTTAGCAACCCATTTGTCCCTAGGGAGTAGACGGTCATCCTATAATCCATCTAATTCTATTATCTATGGTGGTCCTCATGCCTTATATTCGAGGTACGTATTTTGCCCGCGAATATCGGAGACAGGTAAGTTCGCAGCCCGAGACTTGTGGAGGCGCTCTATGTTGACTGACTTGACAGTGCCGTGTCATCCCGCCACTCCATCCAGTGACAGTTACTCTACAGGCGCACCCCAACGCCAGCACAGGATGCCTCTAATTAGTGTATTGTGGCTCGCCCAGATGTCGATGCGACGTCTCGCCTGACTGGAGTACGTCTAGCCCAGACGTACGCACAAATGCAACTTGTCTCGCTCAACGTCTCTTGTCATAAATCAGACGCGAAGCTTCAGGTATATAGGCCGTGTTGGATGGACTCATTTTAACCAGTGAGCCAGGTGCTCTCCCAACGTCCATCGCTTTGCCCCATTCTTCTCCGATCTTTTTAATAAGCTGTTTTCACGCGCATTCTTTGGCCATCGTTCATTATCCTTTGCAGTAAGATGCGACCCACAACTTTCATCACCCTAGTCATCCTCGCCATTTCTGTCAAGGGGCTCCCTCTGACTATGTAGGCGGCTTGTTTACCGCCCGTGCGTCTACTCACCTTCGGATTTCAATAGCACGTCAGGTCAAACAACTATATCTGTACCATCGACTTCTGTAGCCAATGCCACCTCCACTGCGATTTCGACTTCCGGGTCCTCATCCCCCATCACGACTACTCTTGGCAACAACATCAGTGCAATGAGCATAGTCACCTCCTCTATCATAAAAGACGCTTCTGGTTCCACTACAGCCACTGATTCGTCTACGGCGTCAGCTACCGATTCGAATGCGCCACCTAGCTCGACCGAATCTTCGGACAGCGTATCAGCAACTGATACTCCGAATTCCAGCTCAACGACCACTACTTCTACGAACGCTTCGTCATCAGCCGCAGGCCCGGGATCCATTTCTGCTTCCACTACTACCGACACTTCGGTCAGCGAGTCTACAGGCGTCGCGTCATCCACGGACAGCAGCTCTGTCCCATCCCCCACGTCCGCTTCGTTCGACATCCCGACGGACGTCCCGCCTGCATGCATCGCTCTCGCGTCTGGTGGAGCGGTGCCTACGTCCACCGCCACCGCGGCAGCGTCATCATTCTTCACGGTATCGCCCGCATCCTCTTTCTCCGATCCCTTATCCTCCAGCGGTTCCGTCGTTTCGGGCGCAGCCAATGCGACCACCACTTCCACAGACACGGCAAGCTCGGTGACTTCGGCATTCTCGACGGATGTGGCTAACACAACTTCATCGGCCCTGTCGACGGACATTTCAGGAAACGCGACCACCGCGAGTCTGACAACCAGTGTCTCTGGTAGTGCAACTACCATAGCTCCTGTCACTGGGGGTACCACCTCCTCGGTAGCGCCGACGAGCGCCGCGGCCGGTGCGACGTTAACCAGGCGGATCGCTCAAGACGACCTCCCCGCTGTAGCCCAGTCGTGGCAGGACCTCTGCGTAAGCTCCGACGTTGCCACAAAGCTACCGTGGACATGCCTCGTCTAACGTCTATTCCAACAGCTCGTCAGCGGGGGCGATATCTTCACCAACGAGCCGTGCGTGCAGCTCGCCGGCGTCAATGGCATCAACGCGCTTCTCGCCGACGCCGACCCGTGCGCACAGCAGGACAACGCGGACGCGATGATCGACTTCGCCCAGTCGCCCGGGGTGACGAACGCAGATGCACTCATCGCGAACGCGATCGCGTATCGGCGCCACCCGCGCAATGCGTTCAGCATCGGCGGCGTCGTGCCCTCGACGCCGTTTTGCCAGCGCGCGCCGCGGAACGCCGAGCTCGCGAACGTCACGAATGCACAGCTGGACGGTGTCAATGCAGGCATTTTCGGGAACGTCAACCTCGGGCTCTTTGCGTTTGGGGCCGGTGAGTGCTTCAAAACTAAGGTGTCCGACGGAGTCGTTCCCTAACCTCCATATTGCTTTCTAGACGGTACGTGTCCCTTTGGGCAGTCTCCGGACGTTACGACTTGCAGCTGCACGTAAAAGTTTGGTTGGGTAGAAGTATGGACTCTAAGGACTCAATGGGACACTATCGTCCCGCAGTGATATATATATATATAGTATTAGTACTTCGATGTTCAATCACATTAGCCAGCTACGCGCCACGTACAGTGCGCATACTCGTTGTCTACATTGTCGCGGCCATGTTGCACCAATGACAGGATACACAAGTGTATAAAACGTATTCCTGCCGCTTGAAATTTGAGATTTCTTGAGGCACGAGGCTCTAATCGTGACTGGGGAGAGTGGCAGTGCAGCTAAATTTGTGGCGCGGGCAGTGCTGACGAAAGTCTCTCCACACCTCCACAACCGACCAACCCAGTTCAAAGTGGGGCCTACTCGACTCTATGGCTCAACGCTCTGGATTTATATCGGCCGAATGGAGCTCCGCTAGTCGATCCCTATTCACACTATACGTAAGTTCCTGAAGCCACCGCGACGACGATAGTCCAACCGGTCCAGTGACTAGCGGCGGCTTGGAGTAGCTCAGCGGGAGCCTTCCCAATGAGAGCACCCTGTGAGCTCACCTACGTCAGTGTTCAGCGGTATTTATAGCATTCAATGACGTTTTATTCCATATATATATAAATATATATATATACGTCTGGCAAGAACCCTGTGGCAGTGGATATGAACAGTTCGACCCGTTTTCCGGGAGTATTAGTAGGCTGCGGCGCTAGGTCCTACCATTTTTCAGAGCCACCTCTCTCAGGCTGCGTATACTGACATTCACTGCGTGGAGTGCCACGATTAAGTTAAAGGAAGGCGAGATCCGCATTATAGTAGCGGCGGGTGTGGCTCGGCCAAGAATGCTGATGCAGATGACAGCAGAGTCTGTCCGGCTCAGGATGCCGTGGCACTCCTCTACCCCACTCTCCTTCAGATATTCCGTGAAGCCTTATATATAGTATCAAGTGCCAGCGCAATATGCCCCCGCTATCCAGTCAATACTACTCTGCTACGCTCCCGTCCACTACTATCATGAGATCAGCGCTCTCACTGCTCACATTCGTGACGGCTGCTTCGGCCCAAAGCGTCACTATTTTAGCCCCCATGGCGAACGCTTCACTATCGCCCGGGAATACTTTCGTTGTTGATGTTGATAAGCCGGTGAGCGTTGCGTAGGGCACTCTGACTCTTCGCACTACTTTGTCGACATTCATTAACTTGGCTTACACGGACGTTTAGGACACCCTTTCGCCCTCGTACGATGTATCCGTCGCAATTGGGCTGCAAAGTTGCGCATCGACGTCATGCACTACGCTAGCATCTTCGGGGATCCTCGGCAACATGCTTTTCGCAGGGGGTTTCTCTCCCCAGCTGCGGCCCAATAGCTCCCACGTGTTCCAGAACTTCAGCGTTCAGGTGCCGTCGACTTTTCAGAGAGGTCCTGCAGTGCTTACCGTCGCCCACTTCTATCTTTTGGGAGTAAGTCTAGGTTCACTTACACATTCGTAATACACATACCTGAGTACTATTCTCACCAATAGGCTGGAGCCACCCCTGCAATCGAGACACTCAACACTACCGTGGTCATTCAGTAATCGACTCGACGAAAGTCGGAGCAAGAGCATAATACCTGTCCTGGATCATGCTCAGCGTCCGGTGTGCAGTACTACCTCTGGCGCCGGGCGCTTTGTTGGGGGACGATCATGCACAGGTGATTCCAAGGGGTTGGGTTCGTTCGCGG
This sequence comes from Trametes meyenii, assembly GCA_022606255.1. Lineage (NCBI taxonomy): Eukaryota > Fungi > Basidiomycota > Agaricomycetes > Polyporales > Polyporaceae > Trametes > Trametes meyenii. Next base: position 1,494,716 of record JABYQG010000005.1, on the reverse strand, counting down.
AATTCAAGCGGGCTCTGCAGAAAGGAGGGGTTATTTCAGTACATAACAACTGCGTGTTGTAATTATAAACCGCTCCGCTTCCGATCGGGGGACCCAGCAGGTCGCACATGTGCAATCAGCGCTAGTAGTGGGGCTTGGAGGCCCAGGTTAGCGAACAAGGTGCGCCGTCGCGCTATTTCTTATCCGCCCCCCGGCTCGAAAAGGTTGTTTTTGAATCCACGGACGTATATCCTACATTGATCGATCCCATACAGGACTGCTATCACGAGGGGCATTGGCCCATGCTACCCCCCGGAACTGGTTTGTGACTGGTTTGGTAACTGGACTCCTGTCACGGAGGTCACTCCGGTCATGTTAGGTACCTGAACGAGTCAACGCGTTGACGTCATGTTCAGGTCGTATTCAGGACCTGAACTTGGTTCCCTAGTTCCGGTCCAGAACTGTCTCTGAGCCAATCACGACACAGGTAAGCTGTTTTTCCACTGTCCCGATCCCGAACTCGTCCAGAAACCGTCAAAACTCGTTCATAGGCTTTCTCCGGTCCCGAACCCGCGCCGGAATTGGAATCCTGCTCTCCCCCCGAGCCACTCCACGAACACGGCCGCGATATATAACATGTTTCCCGGGCAGCACTCTGGATAATCAAGGAGAATAAGGGACATACTTAGGGTATCTTTAGCTAGTGCTGCTCGACGTTCCTTTGCGCACGCGCACCCGTGTTTCATCCCCCGAGTGGCTCGCATATGGGCCCGGACCGTCCAAGCGTTGGTAGCTCCGTGGCAACAGGAGCTCTGGTGCTCCGGAGCTCAGAGCACGGGACGCCTCCTCCTCCGCGTGTGCAAAGCTCCTGCGAGCGCCTCCCACGAGCTCACGAGCACCTCCCACGAGCCCATGAGCACCTCCCATGAGCTCGCGAGCACCTCTTGTGAGCTCACGAGCGAGCACCACCCGTGAGCTCACGAGCACCAACGGCGAGCTCATGGGCCCTACCAACACGCAGCACCACCCGCGCTCGAAGTCCGCGCGAAACGTCTTGTGCTCACGACCACCGCGCTCGGGCTCACAACTGAGCTCGCATTGCTCGCGCGAGGCACAGGAGATATCTTATTTGTAACTTAGGTACAGTACAAATAATACACAATTTTTTTACCATCACTTCCGGGATACGGGCTTCGGAGCTGGGAGTTTGAAGTCGTAGTCGCTGTCGATGATCTGCAAGGACTTGCGCATGTGGGGGCGCAAAGATTCCAACCACGCCCGGTCATAGCAGTTCCGCCAAAGGCCAATGGGAGCGAGGCTGTCTTCGACGCGCGCGTCCTTGTGCTCGACGCGGACACGTGGGGGGTTGCCGCATGTTGCTCGTTCGCCCACGGGTGTAGCCCAGCACTCCCGATACAGCATGTTGAGAGTCCTGAAGAAGATCTTGAGGGCCAAGCTCTGCCACCGAGCCTCTACGATGCGAAACCTGGGCGGGTGGACCTTCTTATCGCCATCGGTTTCATCCCCACTCATATGGATGGGACGAAGCATGCTGAAAAGACACTTGTGCTGATTCAGCTTGAACTGCAGGATGGTGAAAACGCAACTGTCGCGAAGCTAGGCCGTATGAGTATATCAGTAACAGTGCACAATGCATAAGAGCGAACATACCGTGCTCCTGTGTGCATTCATCGCCTTCCGCTGCTTGATCTTGTCCAACTGCTCCTGTTTCAGCGGCTTGAGGTGCTGCCTATAGAGCTTCCGGCGATACTCCATGTGCTTCTCTAGGACAGTACTGATGATCAGCTCTGTGAGGAGTGCATCTGGGACCGTGTGGTCGGAGTAATTGCCGCCCTTGTACATCTTGATCAAGCTCCTGGCGAAGACGTGATCGGCGTGACGATTGAATGCGTTGTCCTTCCATGGTCGCTCGAAGTCAACGCGGAATGACTGTACAGTGCATGTGAGCATGTCATCCTCGCCCTCCAGGAAGCTGTCCATCTCGTCATCGGTAATCGGGGGGTTCTTTTTGACGAGCTCCTTCATGGATTCAGCATTGCACAGCGTCAGAAGATGCTTGCGAACGCATGCCTGGGGAGTCCAATGAGTGGCTTTTCAAGTGCGGAACCATGTGTCTCACCTGCAGCGCTCTGAGCCCATCTTTGTAGTTGGCATCGTTCAGGATGGATGCTTTCTGACGCTTCTTGCGAGGCCGTACTTGAAGCTCCTCCTGCGCCATCTCGTCGTTGCCCTCATCACCAACCTCGTGGCCATCGCCGTTGGTGTCCTCGTCCTCATCGTTGTTCTTCGCGCTCTTCGCGCTCTCTGCATGGAACGTGTCCAGGCGCGTTGTGAGGTCAGTCAACTGACCCGTGAGGACGGATCTGAAGGGCCATCAGCATGTGTTCTACCATTATTGACATGTACGTACTGGAGCTCTTGATTCTGGACGACTAGAGTCTGCATGAGCTGTGTCATTCTCTCATTCTGGCGCAGCAGCAACGCCATGAATTGAGCGGACGCAGTTTCCTGTAGGTAAGACGGTGGGTGCGTTGGTTGACCTTGGGAAGTGTGGTGAGTACATACCTTTGGAGGTGAAGAGCTTGTTGCTTGGTCGAACGTCGGTGACGGTACACGATACCCATTGGTTGGGTCAGGTTTGGGTGGCAATGAGGGATCAAGTGATGGACTAGAGACCATGGTTGCAGGGGACGAACCCGACGTCTTGAAAGTAAACGGGGTCGGTGTGGACGGCTCCGAAGAAGTAGGAAATATGGTGTCATCTAGCATAAACGAAGGTGAAAGCGACCGGGAGTTGTGTTCCGGGGAAGGTAGAGACTCAGGCTCGGAGGCGTCGCATGAAGGCACTGTGGATGTCGGCACTACTGCAACGGTGTCGTCGTCTTGGCTCTCCTGGAGGTGATCTTGAACAAAGTCTTCTTCCATGGCATCCTCATCTTCGAGAGCAGCTTGTTGATGCGCGTCGTTCTCGAGAGCAACCCGGCGCCGCGCCTCGTCCTCGAAAGCAGCCCGACGTCGCGCCTCGTCCTCGAGAGTGGCCTGACACCGCGCCTCGTCCTCGCGTTGACGTGCTTGTTCGTCGAGCGCGGCTTGCAGACGCGCCTCTTCCTGACGTCGCGCCTCTTCTTCGAAAGCGGTCCGTTGATGTGCGTCGTTCTCGAGAGCAGCCCGACGCCGCGCCTCGTCCTCGAGAGTGGCCCGACGTCGCGCCTCGTCTTTGAAAGCGGCCCGTTGACGTGCTTGCTCATCGAGGGCGGCGCAACGGCATGCATCATCCTCGAGAACCGCTCGCTGTCGTGCGTTTGCGTCGACCACGGCTTGTGTACGTACTTCATCTTCAAGGAGGGCTCGACGTCGTGTCTCCTTGTCAAGAGCAGCATGTTGAAGTGCTTCCTGTTGCTCTGCCCATCGGAGAACTTCAGAATGCGGACGGTGTGTCTCTGCTTCGAGATCTAGATAACGCTGTTGACGGGTTTCTTCTCGGCGTGCATGGCGTCGTGGTTCTTCTGCGCGATGGGCTTGCTGCCGCATTTCTCCAACTGTGACAGATTGTTGGCGTATCGCTTCTTTGCGGAGGTGATGCCAACGCGAACTTTTCTCGTGAAACACATCGTCGACACGCAACTGGACAGTGAACGACGGACCCCGGCGGATGGGCTCATTCTTCTGGGGGTGGGCTGGCTGGGGTTGGACTCGGAAGGACGGTTGGCGGCCGATGCGTTGTGGTGTAGACAGGGCTGGAGCAGCTGGAAGGGGCCGACTTGGAAGGGGAGAGCGTGGTCCTGAAACCTGCGAGGACCCGGATTGATTCTGCATAGCGGTCTGTAGAGATCTTGTATGAGCGAAGACGCGATAGTCGAGCTCGTAACTCGACGCACCACCAATATGTGGCTTTCCGGATGCCCTTGTCCGGACGCGCTGCATCCGGGGGATTGCTCGATACGGAGACTCTGGCCGGCAGAGGTTTGAAGATGAGTATTATCAGTCTGCATAATTCGCGTCCACGATGCGAGCCTGCGGCAGGGGGGACGAGTGGCGCATTAAGGATAGTGGAAGGAGAGAAGAGGTGATGGCGATACGCATGCAACGTACGCGACTTCAAGCCCCGACCGGAGCTGACAGTCCAAGCCAAGTAAGGACGTCGGGGCGTCTGCCGAGTGGCACACGTGCTACTGGTATGATCAAAGCGCTCCCATGACACACGCCTTCACCGCGCAACAGGGAACACTGACCACAAAGCGACAAATGTGATATTTAAATGCTACAATCATCGGACATCGGATGTTACTACAGGATGGGCACGAACTACATAAAACATCAGTCGGGCTGAAACGGAGATGCATCACATAAACGCACCATATTACGCTGGAGTACCGTGAACCCGGACACGGTACAGACAAGTGGAATTGCCCCCCCAATTATCCAACAGCACAACAGCGACGACTCCGAAGGACAGTTTGCTATGAGTGTACATCTCGGAGACCGGGAACGTTTGAACAGGATTGTCGGCATGAATGTTGTATGTGAACGATGCCAAAGGTGCCCAGAGGAAGTTCTTCGCAATCGGAGGTGCTGGTTCATCATAGCCTGATAAGCCCGAAGCTACAAGAGAGGCGAAAATATCCTCGTTCCGGATGCCTTCCACCACTCCCCAGACCTGGACCGTCTTCGGGGCTTGATCGGCTTCCACAGATACCTCTGCTGGAAGATGTTCGACGGTGACATACGTTGGGTAAACCATGCAGGAAAGACGGATGCCTAGCTGAGAAGGCAAGGTGGTAACTTGCCAGCATTTGCCCGCGTGTACATCGTCGTCGATTGCGATGCTTGGGTCGTCTTCTCGAGACGAGAAGAGTCCGGTGGTAGACCCAGAGGTAAGTGTTTTAGCAACCCGGCTGCCATGTGCTTGTAGAGCGTAATCAGGTGGTGCACGACGGGCAATATCGTGAGCACGCAGGGTGGAACGAACGACCTCCTCGATCGCGGTCCTCAGGGCAGGCGTAAGGGCGGCCGGGGAGGCGTAGTCGGCAACGTGAGGGCGCGTAGATAGGAAGAGCGGTAGAGTCGGAATATAAGAGAGGAGGACTGTTGACTGAGATGGCTCCCGTGCCAGATGAAACCCAAACGCGATAGCTAGAAGCATTATCGCAACTGTAGTGGGTAAGAGAATAGCGAAACGGCTTGTGCTGGGTGGAAGAGGAGGGGATATTTCAGGCTCATCGCTGTCAGAAGATGTGGAGGCCGTTGAGGCGAAGTGGAGCATTTTACGAGACTCTGGTGTTATCGAAGGACAGGACCACTATGAGTATCGTCTCGACAGAGGTGTTGTCGGAAACCTTACGATTGGGCTCATTCGACCACGTCCTGGAATCCTCACGAAGCACGAATCTACTTCCATTGAAGGGAGATTCTCGGGACGAGGGCATGAAGGATGGTGGGAGGTTAAAGGATGGTGGGAGGTGGACAGAGGGATGGAGGGAGTGAGCACGAGTTGCGTAGTAACGGGAGCTCGCAATAGTATTCAGGCGCCCGGCGCACCGCGCTTAACGTCAACCCAAAGCGCCGCTTCACTCAGATCGTCGTGCTTCAAGCTCAAGTTCAAGCTTCAAGTTATCCCGAGCACACCGATTGTGTTTGTACATCTGCCTATCTACAAATTAATATAAACGAAGCCCCCATATTTAAGTCGTGCTCCTACTTTCCGACCGCTTGCGATCCACTAATAATCATTCGGAGTTAGTGGATCATCCGCGAAGATGGGTCGTGGCACCTTACGTGCAGATACGCGTCTAGAACCCCAATCACCTCCGACCCATGAGAGGACTTGCTTTTTCTTCGTGATTGTTAGCTTGCGGCCGTCCTCGCGAATGTGTCCTACTTCGATAGCTTGCCAGATGTCTTGCGCAGAGGTGGCATCCGCAACCTGCAGCCAGAGCTGGGAATGCTCACCCGCTCTATGCCAAAAAAGATCACCTTGTTGCAGGCCGCAGCTCGAATGGAGCGTAGGCGGGCTTGATATTTGGTCGTCCGAAGTAGTTTCGAACCACCAAGTATACTGACACCCTTGGGAAATATCGTGTTTGCTGTTGATTCGGATTGGATTCTTCTGTCTGGTTAGGGTTACCTATATCTACCGATTAGCGCAGCCAAATCATCAGCGAACACGAGAACCAAACCATGTCGGCGCTCGCATTAGACTTCATAGGGATAGTGCTCTGGCTCGCACTGTAGGACAATGATGCCTTTGAGGTCGATCTGGTGATGCGCTTGGTAGTCGGAGTCTTCTTGGGGTGTCCTTGTCGGCTGCTCGTAGAAGAGGCTTGCATCCCTTGAAGGTGCTCACTGCCGCTGCGGATTGCGGCAGACGACCCACTCGGCACGGATGAGCTTGCACGGCTGACTGTGGCTACGGGTGGCATTGGGTGAGGGGCAGGGGTAGAGGGCGGTGAGTCGTCATCTATCTGAATAGCGTCTTCAACCGGGACTGAGAACGACGTTGAGCGCGTCAGAATGCTCTTCGGTAATGGCCGCGCTGGCCCGTCCTCCTCTTTGATGCTGCTGTGAGACACATTTAGGAGCTTATACCCGCGAACTTGTGACATGACTGACCTTGGACTTTCGGATCCGATCATTCTAAGAATCATCGGCCTAACCCCACTGCCGGGCGGGACGTGGGCTGAGAACTGCAAGACAGTGGGAGAACGGCGGCGGACTATGGTCGAAGCCGAAAATGCGTAGTCTGCCTCAGCGGGCACATGCGATCGCCACAGACATTGGCTCATAATGAGATAGGCAGCGATGAGTGACGAGAACGCGACGCAAATATGAGGCAGATATTCAACGGGGAGAGCATCCATGGTTTGCGCAGGAGATGTGGCGACGGAGACTCACCAACGAGACAAGATATCTTTATTTTGGACTAGCACCTGCTTGGATGCAGAGGTTCTTCGGTACGAAGCTTCCTAATATTGCACAAGGGGAAGGCTGTGGGAGGTTAGCGGAACACCACAACTTCAACATGATTGATTGATCCGGAATGTACATGGGCCACGCCTTATTGTCACTACCAATGCGGAAGGTAGTACCACCAAGCCCCGAGTGCGATCACGAGTAGTATACCTGCACTTGTCCAACATGCCGGGGAGGCCAGACGATGGCGTCCCTGTGCCGTTCTTGGCACTCTTGATGGAGCTCGCGCTCGGCCTAGAGTGAGATGAGCAACCTGACAAACAGCATGAAGGTCAAGTGCATACGAGTCTCTTGTGTTTTCCAGAGGATGATGGAAGATGGGGAGCCCCAGTTGAAAATGCCTGTGGCAACATAGAAGTCGTCATGATGGTCGTCGTAATGTGCCTAGAACCAGTTGAAGCGAGAGGTTTTGGACGATCACAAGTACTTACCGCGATCGCCAGGGCAAACACCTCGCCTGAAGCGAAGCGAGGACGTTCAGACACGTCACGGTTAAATCTCAGAATTAGACATACCATCCAACATCAAAGGCTGCTTCTGCCTGGAATATATATCCCATACATTTGCTCGACCGTGTAGGGTACCCCCCATGAGGGCGTGGTCCCCGTGCAGAAAGCACACAGGTACAGGTGGTCCCACGGCGACATCTTGTTGAAATGAATATAAGGGCTCCAACTCAACCAATCCGTTCACTGCAAAAAGTTCAAATCCCGTAAGCAAATTCAAGACCGCCAACAGGCGACCATCCCTCGTCAAACTTGCATCCGCACTTGAACGAAGATAAGTACGGTAGCGTCATTAGCAACATGAATACTCACATATATCCAGGAAGGGGGGTCCAGGTATGGCCATCGAATGCTCTGGTGGAAGACCAGGATGAGCATACTCTTCGCGCATAATCCCATCCTACCTACACAACGCCATGGTTCATATAGGTGACCAGAAGGACAAGGGGGTACAGAGAATTCGAGGTCCAGTGAAGACTGGTTACCATGATATCGCACACGGTAGTATAGGAGCTGCGCCTCGGAGCGCGAAGGGCTGCTACTAGTACCCATGTGCCTAGAAGCGAAGTTGAGCCTTGAATAGTCAAGCAAACATTCGTAAACTCACCTGAAGAAGTGCGCGACCAGACCTTTACCTGCTTGTGCACTCCCGAAGCTAGATATGTTCCGTTGAATGCGAGGCGTTCGACGGGGAAATGATGGGTGAGAAACCCGTCCACTCGTATGAGGCTCTACCGAAATTCAGTCAGAGAGCTTGAGTGAGTAGTAAAAACATGCCTTGGATATTACAAGTGAGGCAACTGTGCCATCCTCCATTCCGCACATCATTCGCTCGTCGGAATCCAGCCAGATGACGGAGAGGACAGCGGACTTGCCGGAAAAGACATAGAGCAATTTACCAGAGCTAACATGCCATACACATACACGACCGTCTAGACTACCCGAAGTGAGAAGACATCCGTTGGGGCTGAAAGTGACCGCTGTGATGGCGTCGCAGTGTCCTTCTGGATGGAGCAAGCGCAGGCTCTTCTGATACTGCAGAGGCATCTTGTGAGGCGGAAGGCAGAGAGATAAAACTGAATGAAGCGGTAGATTGCAGATACGAAGCAGAGGAGGATGTCTGTAGGACTGCGGAGTCCAGAGCTCAGCGCCGCTCACGCCTCAAGGTCCAAGGCCCGGCGAGCTCGGCATCGGAGCGCCAATCAACGAGACAAGCTTGGACGTGTTGGCGCTTGGACTTTGTTGTGTACGCGCGCACCACACAGACCAAGTTCAAGTCGACAACAAGTGAGTCGCGGTCATGCCGCAGCGGAGCTCTCTTCTCCGTAGGAACATTGTAGTACCAGGCTGACAACCACCTGCTCTGACAGCACGCACCTTGTAGTATCGAGCCCTTGTCCAGAAACGGCTGTAGCTGCCCCACGAGAAAGAGCAGTCGAACGAGTCGGGCAGGACCGTTCGAGATCAGCGTCAGTACATCGAGATCAACGTCAATGCAATGTCCGACTGGGCTGCAGTAGCACATCGTGAAAATGTCACTCATGTCATGCCAGCCCGGCCTAACCCAAAACTTTAGACATCGAGGTTCGGCACGTTCCCAGTCCGTATGAGCCACTCGTCCAGTGCGCCACTCAAGTGCATATAAATGTTAACAACTCGCAGCTTCTAGCCCATCACATCCACAGCAACCATCGTATCTAAACACATCTCCTCCAAGTTCCCACCACTTCCTGTATGGCGCATGAAAGTCCTACCCGCAGCGGCCGGCGTGAGTCGCTTACCATGGTCAGTGCATCCCCGTAGCTTACTTAGTACGTAGACAGTGATTCTCACACACCACAGAGCGCACACTCTTTCCCCGTGTGACGCGATGTCAATATCACGTCTTGCGGAGGTTTGGAGACCTTTGTACTGCTCGGACACTACAACGCGAGCATCGGCAGAGTTGTGGAAGACTTCAGGATCACGCTCCCGCAAAATATAGGCTATCCCGCACATGCGCTCCGCACGGCTCTTCGGCTTACCCCCAACCTCGAATGTCTTGTCCTAAACCTGCCTATGGAATTGCCAGCCACTCTACTCAACGGCTTGCAGTTCCCTAACCTGCGTGTTTTCTTGACCAACCTCCCTCATCGCGTCTTGATCACCTTTCTCGTGGCCCACCCTCGTCTCGTTTCACTTGCCCTCCATGGACCTTGTGGACGTAGCGCTCGCTGCCCTCTTGACGGCTTAGTGCTCCGCCACCTCTCGGACTTGCAATGCCCGTCGCGTTGTTTCGTCGGAATCGCCCGTGGCCCCTTGGTCACTGCAACAGTCAACCTCACGCGCCTCACCTCAATGTCATCCCTGGCTATCCAAACTCTTTCATCGTCGCGTCTCTATTCCCTCACCGTAGACTATTTCTCGAACGATTACGACATCCTCGATCGTGTGGCGATGGCTGTCCCCAATCTGCGTAAGCTGAAGCTGAATGAGAAGCACCATCCCCAGGTATGTTGCGTGATTTTATCCTCTGTGATCTGCTGGCTGACAGGCCCTTAGCGTCATCACGATCATGCCCGCCGCCCTTGGAACGACCTCCGCTCGTGGCATCTCACCTTGTTGAGGCTCGTGCACCTAGAGGAGCTCATGGTGCGCACTCTAGTCAGCATCCCCAACCAGGTTCGTACCGAAAAGGATGTGGTGACCAGCTGGGCTCGTGGGATTGGACAACGCGCTGTCCCTCATGCAAACTTGTTCTATATCGCTCTCATCCAACAGGACACCGAACCGGGCTCAAACGGACAGCTCTTGAGTCACTGGTTCAAAGGAGCTGCCGGCGAATGGTCGCGTGTGGCCATACGTAACATTAGCCGCACTCAGACTTTTACTCTCTGAACAGTATGACCACACCCCTCCTTACGACGTTCCGCCCCTACTCCGAATACACCCGTCTGCTATGCTCCTCCTCGTCTGTAATGCTCCTCTCCGTCCCTATGCCCCTCTCCGCCGTACCCCCTTCCTCCTTATCAGCCATATGCTCCCATATGCCCCCTTCCTTACCTTATCACTGTTATGCCCTCCTTATGCCTACTCGTGAAGGCCGTCAATAAATGTTGTTATTGTTATCATTTTCGGACCTTGCTGACATTGACCGGTTATCGCGCGGCGGCTACACCGCCTTGGAGCTATGCGTCGCCTCATTTCTCGTCTCTTTCTTTATCACGGTATTGTTCTTATCTATTTACGGACATACTCAGCGCAGCGTGCTCTGACACGTCGTCGACACGTCGACGACACGTCACCACTTCCCCTTTCGGACTCGTCTCCCTTTTCAGACTCGCCACGTCGCTGCCACGTCAGCGCCACGTCATGCTTTCCTTTTTCGGACTTGCCACGTCGCTGCCACATCAGCGACACCTCATGCCTTCCTCTTATGGACTACTCTCGTCGCTTACTAAGCCTCCTCCCCATAGTATATAAACCCAGGGGGCGCCGCTCAGCAGCCCCAGCTTCGATCTCCTCGTTTTACCTCGGCTTTACTCTTGTACTACCTAGGACAATCAGATCTTGTTATTTATAACCTGGTGGCTGTAAGCTCGATAGCTTCAACCCAGCGTTATCATAACATTAGATCGAAGCTCTGGACTCCCCACCCAATACTGGTGTAGGGACACACCGACTGAGGAGGATAGCTCGAAGGCTACCTGCCCTCATCCGACGCACCTTGCCCGCCCTGGCAACCCGAATCACCGACGAGGAAAGCAGCCCAAGGGACGAGCACGATCGCTCGAGCCCAATACCACGACCCCGAAACCCAACCCCGTATCCATCTACCTCACCGGACGAATACATCTTCTGGAACCAAGCCACGTTCGAAGACCCCATTGAAGGAACCAGCTCAGGAAACATAGCTGACAACGAGGAGTCACCCGATCACACTCCTAACGACACGACCGAGTATCTCAAGGACAAGATACGAACAGGACATAACTTGGCGTGCGCCATATACGAAGAATTCAAGACAGACCCGACGGTCGATCAAGAAGCACTCTTCCATATTCAGGACGCCGCATACCACCTCAGCCAGGCATACCGCCGCCTAGCCAGACTACCGCCTTACCCACCTCCGGAACGACGAGCTCTCCACTTCTCTGAGTGGTTGGAACAACAGATTGGCATAAACCACGAACTCCTCGAGACTCTCCACCCCTGCGACCCCGTCCACGCCTACATCGCACAGAAGATTGGGAACCAAGTAACCGCGAAGAGCCTCATACTCGAGTGGTTCTCTGAGATCCCACCCCATCTCCACGCTATTCCTCACTACTACCCTTACTGAGGATGTCGCATGAACCGAGGAGACCCTGAACTGCCCTGTTACAATGCTTACCACTACTATAACACCAACAGCAAGAAGGACAACTACAACCTAGGACGAAAGCAGCTACTTCTCTGCAAGTGGCAACCCTGCCCCAATCGGAACAAGCAAGCAGCCCTTGCCCAACGCAACGCGACTCAACAACCGCCTCGCAAGACTGACCAAGTAGCCCGAGAATTTCCACTGCACCCCCTAGTATCCGCACAGTCGTCACCCGTAACGTCCTCAAGACAAGTCAAGCTTGCTAGCCCCACTTCAGCAACTTCGTCCCCGCTCGTACCCATCGAACTTTTTTCAGACCCCGTACCCCAGGCCAGCAGTTCGCTCGAAAGCGAACCAGTACCCGAGACACCCCCTGCCAAAGGCAAGCAGCGGGCAGAACCCGGAGACGAACCAGAACCCTCTGAATCTGCGGCTACACACGCACAGTGGCCCGAGCCAGAAACAGAAAGCGAATCAGAACCGGATACACCCCCTGCTAAAGGCAAGCAGCGTATAGAATTCGAATCAGACTTCCCAGTGGAACCAGAACCCATGTCGGTATCCCAAGGACCCCAACTAGTGATCAGCCGGGCAAAGGCGTTCCAGACTGCAGCCTTCCCAACTGGGGGAGGAGGCGGCGGACCACCCCCGGACGATGAAGACGAGCCAGGAGAAGGACAACCTGGTGGAGGAGGACCTCCAGGAGGAGGCCCACCAGGAGGAGGAGGAGGGCCAGGAGGACCGGGCGGAGGAGGAGGACCCCCAGGCGGAGGAGGAGGACCCCCAGGCGGAGGAGGACCACCGGGAGGAGGACAACCGATGGGAGTTGCGCTTCCTGGAATAGGAGCACAAGTACCCGCGGGACACAAGGCCAAGGTCAAGGAACCCGAGGTGTTCACCGGGAACAGAGCCAAAGCCAACGAATTCCTCACCGACCTCTACCTCCTGTTCCAAAGCCGGCCCCAGGACTACCCCACGGATGAAGCCAGAGTTGTCATGGCGCTGTCCTACCTCCGAGACGACGCTCGGTGGTGGGCTGAAGCACGAGTCGATGCAGCCCAGCTGTTCGACAACAACAACAACCTTCGAGGCTTCGGAACCTGGCAACGCTTCCGCGAGGATTTCCTCATGGTATTCGGAGAACAAGACCCGGTACAGACCGCTGCCACCCAGCTCGCCACCCTGCGCTACAATTCCTCAGAACCCTTGGATCAGTTCAACGCCAAGATCCTTCGGCTCTTCATCAAGGGACAAATCATGGAAGATCACGTGCAGATGGCCTGGTACAACTCCAAGCTACCTGGTTTCCTCCAGGACAAGATCGCCCTCACGTACCCGCAACCGACTAATATGGATGAGCTCATGGACCGAGCCATTCAGCTCAACCGGGCCTATCTCCTCAACCGTGAAGTCGACGCCTCGCAGGGCCGACAAAGGAAGACACGGAACGCGCCTAAGGGCAAGGACGCCTCCGTACGCGCTATCAATACCGGAAAACTAGACGACAAGACCAAGCAAGAGCTCATCAAACAGAATCGCTGCTTCTACTGCCGCGAGGTAGGCCACCGTGCGGCCAAATGCCCCGCGAAGCCTCACAAGGACCCGAAGACGCGGGCTGTCGAAGAAGACGACAACCGCATCGAGGAAGTTGAGGAGGACACGGAATCGGACATCGGACTAAATGCTATTGGCATAGACATTGAACAGGATTTTTGAACGGAGGGGCTGCTCCGACGCCAGCACCCTCCAAGACTTGGGACTATACTATCTCGTTTGTAACCCTGGGACAGCAACGAAGACTTGCTTATCTCCTCCCCGGCTACGTCGAGTGTGGACCCAAAGTCGTCGGAATCCGCGCCCTTTTCGATTCAGGCGCAGATGCCACCATCATCAATCGACGAATTGTGGAACGTTATAACCTGCCAACCGTCCGACTACCAAAGGAAATCCGCTTCCGCAACGCCGATGACAGTGTCAACACGATCGGATCAGTCACCCACCGAGTTGAAGCAAACTTCGTTGTCCGAGGACATCCCTTGCCAACCAACTTCTATGTTGCCGATCTGGGACGCGACGATGCCATCCTGGGCATGCCTTGGATTCGACGATACAACCCCAAGGTTGACTGGCTAACTGGGCACTTCGATTTCGACCCCAAGGTCATCAAGAAGCAGCAAGCCATCAAAGAGTATCAATCCAAACACAACCCGCCACCAAACATCCCCATGTGGGGACTGCCTCCGGGAGAGGTCCAGGACGCAGAAGCGGTCGCACAATACATCGGAAGGCTTGCGGAAGACCCCGACAATGATGATCGATGGGACCGACCGCCTAACGTAGCACTAACCAATCTGTGGAATCAGAGCCACGAGGACCCGGCAGTACGACGCGCCACCATGTCTACTAACCTTGCAGTACAGGCCAATGAGGGCAAACCAGTAAAAACGTTGGACGAAATCCTTCCGGACTACCTACAGGACTTGCGAACAGTCTTCGAGAAGAAGTCGGCAGAACGAATGCCACTTCCACGACCCTGGGACCATGCCATTGACCTCAAACCGAACTTTACCCCGAAGGATTGTAAAATCATTCCCTTGTCAATACGCGAAAGGGAAGAATTGGACAAGTTCATAGATGAAAACCTGGCCAAAGGCTACCTGCGACCCTCAAAGTCCCCTATGGCATCCCCGCTGTTCTTCGTGAAAAAGAAGGACGGCTCTCTACGACCAGTACAAGACTACCGATACCTGAACAAAGGAACTGTCCAGAACACATACCCCCTGCCCCTCATCTCAGATCTGTTCGACAAGCTGGCAGGAGCAAAGTACTTCAGCAAACTCGATGTACGGGCAGGGTATAACAATGTCCGGGTCAAGGAGGGCGACCAATGGAAGGCAGCCTTTAAGACCGCACGAGGCCTTTTCGAACCTACCGTTATGTTCTTCGGCCTCTGCAACGCGCCGGCTACTTTCCAAGCTATGATGAACGACATCTTCAAGGACTACCTCATGGAAGGATGGATCGTAATCTACATGGACGACATTCTAATCTTCTCCGACAACCTCGAAGACCTGTGAAGCCGGACACGTCTCGTTGTACAACGATTACAGGAACATGATCTCTACCTGAAAGGCGAGAAATGCGAATTTGACAAACAAGAAGTCGAATTCCTAGGCGCCATACTACGGCCAGGCGAAATCTCGATGGACCCAATCAAGCTGGAAGGTCTCCGCGAATGGCAGACGCCAACCACTGTACGACAAGTCCAAAGCTTCCTGGGTTTTGCCAATTTCTATCGCCGGTTCATACGTGGATACTCGGACATCGCGAAACCCTTAAACAACCTCACCCGGAAAGACACATGCTGGGAATGGACCAAAGACTGCAACGACGCGTTCCTCACTCTGAAGAAACGATTCATGGAGGCACCAATTCTTGTCACCCCGGACCCCACACAGCCCTTCCAAATCGAATGCGATGCATCCAAGGTCGCAACTGGGGCAGTTTTGCGACAAAAAGGGGGGGATGGATTGTGGCACCCGTGTGCCTACCTGTCAAAATCTTTCACCGAAGCCGAACGCAACTACCAGATCTACGACAGAGAGCTCTTGGCAATCATTCGCGCCCTGGAAGCGTGGCGACATTACATCGATGGAGCGGCAGAGCCCGTTGAAATCTTGTCGGACCACAAAAACCTCACCTACTTCCGCAGCACGCAAAAGCTGAACCGACGGCAAGCACGCTGGAGCCTGTTCCTGTCCCAATTCAACTACAAACTGGTCCACCAACCGGGCAAGACGTTGGTCCAAGCAGACGCACTATCACGAAGATCGGACCACGACACAGGGCTACATGACAACGAGGACGTCACCATGCTCACAGAAGACATGTTCGCCAAGGCGGTACACGTAAAGCTCCAGGAACGTATACGAGACACAACCTCCAGGGACAAAACTGTCATGGAATCGCTCAACGGAGCCTGGCATCTAAAGAAAGACCCCACGATCGGACGAAAGGAGGACTGGGCAATGGACGACGGAATCGTACTCTTCAAGGGAAAAGTATACGTCCCCCCGGAAGAAGACTTACGCCGGGAAGTGGTACAAAACCATCACGATCCGCCCATCATGGGACACCCTGGGATCCAGAAGACATGGGAATTGGTGTCAAGAGAATACTGGTGGCCGGGCATGCGACACTTCGTAACCCAATACGTCAAAGGATGTGCCACCTGCCAAACTGCCAAAGTAAACACACACCCCACAGACCCAGGCCTACTCCCAGTGCCGCACCAAGGCAACCCCCGACCGTTCAGCACAATCACCATGGACTACGTAACAGGACTACCCACATCAAATGGCTTCGACGCGATTCAGGTGGTAGTAGACCACGACGTCTCCAAGGCAATCATACTCTCTCCATGTACAAAGGAAACAAGCGCCATGGACACCGCACATCTCCTAGTCGAGGACGTATACAGCCGATTCGGACTACCGGATAGAGTCATCTCGGACCGAGGACCCCAATTCATCTCGAAGGCATTCCAGGAGCTGAACAAGCTACTAGGAATTAAGCAATCACTCAGTACGGCACACCACCCCCAGACTGACGGCCAATCGGAAAGAACCATCCAAGAACTAGAAGTCACGCTGCGCATCTACTGCGGAAACTACCCCGACACATGGAGCACACTTCTTGCGCAGTTCGAATTTGCCCATAACCAGCGAACCCATTCAGTCACTGGGAAAAGCCCCTTCGAACTCCTCATGGGTTACCAACCACGCGCCCTCGGAACAGTTCTCCCGAGGCCGAAACACCCAAGTACGGAAGAACGACTGGGAAAACTCCAAGAATGGCGCGAAAACGCATTGGCTGCCCACACTAAAGCCGCGGCGATAATGGCTAAACGAAGAGCCGCGGGCAATGTGGTCTTCAAGAAGGGCGACAAGGTCTTTCTAGAAGCCACCAACCTCACACTGCCATACCCGAATCGTAAACTTGCGCCCAAGAGAGAAGGACCCTTTGTCATCGACCAAGTCATGGGCCCGGCCACGGTCAAACTCAAGCTCCCAGCCTCATGGAGGGTCCACCCCATATTCCACACCTCATTGATTACTCATTATCGCACCACCCCGGAACATGGGCCCAACTACGTGGCACCACCCCCGGAAATAGTAGAAGGTGCGGAAGAATGGGAAGTCGAGACTATAATTAACCACAGGAAGCCGGCACGAGGCGGCATCCAATACCTGGTAACGTGGAAGGGCAGGCCGAGTCATGAGAACGAATGGCTTCGAGAAAAAGACCTCAAACACGCACAAGCAATCCTCTCTACTTATAAAAGGCGCCACAAGATGGCCTAATTCCCCAGTTCCGGCCTCTCCTCTCTCTCGCTTTCCTTCCTCTTTTCACTCTGGATTTCCTCGACGCTCTCCCCCTCGACCTCCTCACCATCGACGATGCCCCACTCCCGCCGCTCTCGCCCGACCCGGAGCTCTCCTCGCTTGACGCACAGGGACACGGGACGTCCAGGCAACAGCTCAGGCCAGTCCTATCGACCGGCACGCCCCTCGCCGTTGGCTCAGGAGATCTCGGCGGCCTCCGCTACCCCGCCGACGACATCCTCAGTTTCCCAGGCAGCCCCGACCACCCCTCTGACAGCTCCGATGCCCCCGCCGACAGCCAGCAACCAACCGACCCCCGCTTCGCCACGATCCACATCCCCGGCTATCCGCTCCCCTTCACCTTCTTCAACCATACCCTCCTCCCCGACACCGGTCCTGCCCTACGACGTCTTGGCTGGACTCCCACATGTGCCCACCATCGAGTCGATCCTCTCCCAGCGGATCTCTTTCGACCACCTCCCGAGGATCCCGATCGCCTCGTACACCGACGGGACCGTCGCCGACCGCGTCGGCTGGGCCCTACTCCAGCCGGATCTACGAGCCCCGGGGAACGCGGCCCTCGGGATGATCCAGCCAGGGCTGGTGAACTGGGCGGACTGCTACCGGGCGACGGCCGACATCAACGCCGCCCTCTCCACCCTCACCAAGTTCGTCTGGGCGAACCCAGGGACCGACCAGCACTTCCATCTGGAAGCTCGGGCCGCGCTCGACACCGCGCGCATCCGTACGCTCGCGCTCGCTGACGGCGCGCTCGGGCGGGTCGTCTCGCACACCTGGCAGAACGGTATTTTCTCCTGCCTGGTACCGCCGCCCCCTCCGCCAGCCTGGTTTGGCCCCAACCCCGCCTTCGACGGGCCTACCCAATCCGACTACCGGATGGCGCTCAACGGCCACCACGAGAGGGAGGTCTGGGAGCGACTAACCGTGTCCGCGCCCGCGGCCCCCCTTGGCGAACTCGGACTGGGGCGCGCCTACAGGAAACTGGGAGAACCTGGCCGCGGTTGACACGGACCACGTCCGGGTAGAAGTACATGGTCGCACTGACCCGCTTGAGAACGACGACACCCAGAGCAACGTCGAGAACATCCCCCCGGCACGCTCCCCCCTGCGCGACATCATCGACAGGCTCGCCACGGAGCCCCTCGAGTCCCTCTTCCCGCCTAACACGCCCCCCGGCCAGGACGCGGAACTCGTCGACACCCCCCGGCCCGTGCAGTCCACCCTGCAAGACGTCCTCAACATCATCGCCGAGGACCCCCTCGAGTACCACGACATGCCCAACACGCCCCCCAGCCACCCCCGCCAGACTGCGGGACAAGTCATCGCCGACGACCTGGTGAGCGGCGAGGCGTTCGAGGGTGACCCCCAGCTCGCGGCAGCCATCGACGCCGCCCTTGAGGAACAGCTCCGCGAGGCGCCGACAAGGCCCAACACCCCGGACTCCCTGCCCCCGCTCGAGGACATCGAGTTCCTCCCCATCCGCCCCGACCTCCCCGATGCTGGGGCGTTCCTGCGTCTCCTCGACCAGAATGAATGGACAGCGAGCAGCCAGCCTGCGCTGGACCTGCTTCGGCGACTCGCCGAGGAAGGGCGCCCGGCCATGGTAGGCCGCTTCATCGACGACAACCTGATTGTCGTACGCGACCCGCTCCACCCGGAGCTGGGTATGTTTCACCTCATCCCACGGGACCCCGGGAACGGCGAGTTTCGACTCACCCCCGCCCTACAGTCCATCCGCCTTTGGACTGAGGAGGCTGCGGCGGTGCACCAGGATGTCGTCGTCTACCACGCCGCCGTGCGGCGGCGGGGCGGAGAGGGCGCCGATGAACCCATGTCCGAGGACGGACAGGCTTGAGGGGGGGGTAATGTTATCATTTTCGGACCTTGCTGACATTGACCGGTTATCGCGCGGCGGCTACACCGCCTTGGAGCTATGCGTCGCCTCATTTCTCGTCTCTTTCTTTATCACGGTATTGTTCTTATCTATTTACGGACATACTCAGCGCAGCGTGCTCTGACACGTCGACGACACGTCACCACTTCCCCTTTCGGACTCGTCTCCCTTTTCGGACTTGCCACGTCGCTGCCACGTCAGCGCCACGTCATGCTTTCCTTTTTCGGACTTGCCACGTCACTGCCACATCAGCGACACCTCATGCCTTCCTCTTATGGACTACTCTCGTCGCTTACTAAGCCTCCTCCCCATAGTATATAAACCCAGGGGGCGCCGCTCAGCAGCCCCAGCTTCGATCTCCTCGTTTTACCTCGGCTTTACTCTTGTACTACCTAGGACAATCAGATCTTGTTATTTATAACCTGGTGGCTGTAAGCTCGATAGCTTCAACCCAGCGTTATCATAACAGTTATGCCATTATGTTTTCACTCGAACTGGCTGGGCGTGGTGCACAGCAAAGAGGGACCAATCGATCTGAGATCTTGAATCTGAGATCTGGGGATCTGAGAAGCACCAGTCCGTAGCATGCCGGAACGCTGTTGCGAACGCCCTTTTGTCTTTTGCCTCTATCTGCTCTTCTCCAACCACGGACATGGCACCTCGCAGCCCTGAAAACCAATCTTTGCTCTCGATTCAAGCAACTACGACCCCGCAGACCGACTGGAGGAAGGAAAGCGCACTCGACAAGGCACAGGCCGATCTGGAGGATATAGGGAGGCTGGGGGAACTTGAGCCACACCGCCCGACTGAAGCCGCGAGTGGGCAGTTCGTTTTGGTACGTACAGCCGTTTGATCACCGTGACAATCCATTAAACTCGGTTTATCGCACAGGATCTTCCTCTTGTCTCCAAAGAGCAGATAGAAGCGCTTCATTCAAGGATTGTCACCTTGGAGCTCGAGCTCACTCTTCTCAAGGCCCAACGTGCAACAGACCGCAGTAGAATCGACCAGTGTGGACGCGAGCTCGCTGCCATGCGCAAAACTAGCCAAGATATCTGTGCCCGTTTGCAACAGATGACCCAGATGTTCGAGGATCTGGAGGCCCGGCGAACATGGGCAACCCAACGGCGTACAAAGTCAGATGCTTTACTAGGTACAAACTCACGACTTGTGATCGCTCTTTTGCTGATATACTCCAGGTGCTAGCCTGCTCAACCGCATCGGCAGTATCGTCGGTGAATGCCCGACTGTAGTAAGCTGACGGTGCGCTTGTAAAGCATGCAGACTAATGACATTTTTATAGCGCGATATCATGCGGCTATCCGTTTCATGGCTGTCTCGCAATGTGGCCTTTCCGCAAGCGGACATCTATGCTTGGCTGGTGTTCGGCTTGTATTCCATCGTAGCTGTCTTATACTCGTCAACACGGCCTCAGAATCACGAATATCCCCTATGGGCGATGCTTGATGTGTAGAGGTACATGTTCTGGTGAGCCTTGTTCAGCAGCCCCATCACAACACACTTCTCATGACCCCTTCCCCAAATGCGGAACAACGCACACCAGTGCAGGTACGTATAAGCGTGTTCCATAGGTGCGACGCACTGATTTTCTACAACTTCCACCTTCTTCTCCACATCCTCGCGCCACTCGCCTCGCACCACTCGATGCCCCCAAAGAAGCTCAGGTTATGCCTGTGCTCGATATGCAAGGTCCTCACTCACGACGACGGCAGCGTCGTGAAGCAAGGCCGCATGTTAGATCTCAGGAAGTGGAAGGAACATGCAGCGGATGACGCCTTACGGGCGGACCAGGAGGACCATCTGTACTATTCGACTTTCGTCGCTGCGCTCAATGACAACACAGGTGTGGACACTCTGCCTTCACGACTGAGGGACATCGAGATATCAATGCCTCCTCGGTCGTCGCCGCGCCCGCCATCAGCCCCCTTGCCATCACCTCCCTCGCCGTCACCGCCCTCGCCGTCACCGCCCTCGCCATCCATCTCGCCTTCGCCTCTCATTTCGTCATCCGTCCCATCGTCACTCCTTCATCCTCCATCTATCTCTTCTTCGAGTGACACAGCCCATGAGGTAGGGAGTGTTTCACTTACGCCGTACCCGTGCTTATTCCCTTGTCAGATCGATTTGGTTGCACAGCGCATCACTGAGCTCTCTTTGCTCGAATCCGCTCTCCACCATGAACTCCGTTTGGCTCCTACGGCCCCGCAACTCGTATTTCCCTCTACGCCTACTTCACTCGACGAAGATCCGCCCCCGTTGGTCCCTACTACTGCTGGCTCTGACAACCAACACTTCCTTGCGCTGCGGTCTTCACTCGAGAATAAGCGTCACATCTTGCGGATGCTTCCACTTCTGGGCCACAAAGATGCGGATCGTCGTTGCGGAAAGCTTGTAGAGAAAGTCACTACGGAGCTCGCCACGCTTCACTCTCAAGAGCACTCTGCATGGGAACGTCAAAAGCTCTTGGCTGGCCTGTATGGATTCGCGGATGAGACCACAGCAGGTGTGATCCGGGTGTATCAGACAGGTGCGTGTGATCGATGTGAACTACTACCTTACCTGAGATTCCCTTGTGGTAGAACACCTATTTGCCTCCCGCCACGTACTCCAGCCGTGTATCCTTATGGCTCTGCTAGTGACAAGCGCTCTCCATACGTTGTCTGGAATGAATGCGGATTCTGCAAATCTCGTTCTCGCCATGATTCGCGTTGTACTGACAGGCGCCTTCCTCGCATGCAACAACATTGCTACAACCTCGTTGTCAACGCACCGATCGTCATCTCCTCCACATATGTCCAAGAACGTCCGTCGATCTCGGTCAACGAATCTCACTCCCGAGCAACAGTCAATGCTAGATTCCGTTCCCCACGATATCCGAACAGCGCTCTCTCGCCTCAAGGTCGAGCCTGAAATCATCCGTTTCACGACCTGTCCCACATGTTCACAGACGTACGCCCCCAGCCCGAACTCACCAGACGAGCCCTATCCCCGGTTTTGTACATTCAAGGAAACAGACAAGCCGGTCTGTGGCTCTCCTCTAACTCGCAGGGTGGTCCACACGCCGACGACAAAATGGGGGTCACAGCGCATTACTTTCGTCCCATTGCGCCCCTACCCGTACCATCCCCTCTTGTCGTGGATCGCAAATTTATTCTCACGACCAACAGCAGAGGCGGCTGTGGAGAATGCGTGGATCAAATCAGCACCTTCTCCCGGAGCCCCCTACGTCGACATTCTACAGTCCCCAGCATTACGCCACTTCCGTGGACCAGATGGCGCCCTCTATTCTGACCAACACAATGGCGACGTGCATCTCGTCTTCGGCCTCTTTGTGGATTGGTTCAACCCCGGGGGTAATAAGCAAGCTGGCAAGTCTCGATCCATCGGCGCCATCTACCTTGTCTGTCTCAGCCTTGCGCCTGAGCTGCGCTTCCTCCCCGAGAACGTCTGTCTTGTTGGCATCATTCCAGGCCCAAATGAGCCGTCCCTGCATGAGCTCAACAACTTTCTCCGCCCCCTCATCGATGAGCTCCTCGTCTTGTGGCATTCTGGTGTTCATCTGAGCCGCACAGCCCTTCATCCCAATGGTCGCCTTGTCCGTGCTGTCATCATTCCCCTGATATGCGATCTGCCAGCTCTGCGAAAAACCGCTGGCTTTGCTGGGCACGGATCCAGGCACTTTTGCTCGTTCTGCCTCCTCAAGAAGAACGACATCAATGACCTGTCTTGTCCCTGGCCTTCTCGTACGTGGAACGAACATCTGGCCATAGCGTCGAAGTGGCGCGACGCTCAGACCGATGCCGAGCGTGATGCCCTCTTCAACGAACACGGTCTGCGCTGGTCAGAGCTCCTCCGCCTGCCTTACTGGGACCCCACTTGCTATGCTGTCGTTGACGCCATGCACAACCTCTTTTTGGGTGAGCTTCACCACCACTGTAGGGATGTCTGGGGGATAAACGTCAAGGACAAGACGACGACGACGAAGGCCACGCCACACTCGCCGGCTGAGCAAGAGGAGTGGCTCTCTCGTCTTGTGAAGGCACTTAAACAGGGTGTCCTTCCCAACGGTTCGCTTGCCAAGGGCACTCTTTCGGCTGTCATGCAACCACGCAAGGGATATCTCATTGCGCTTGCTCAAGTCAATGGTATATCACCTTACAAGGCGACCAAGGAAGCCTACGCGTCTGCGCTTTTGGAATGGGTCAGTCGGTGTGTAGACTGCTGGACGACATGCGTCTGACTGTGTATTCTCACTCTCTAGGTTCAAACTCACCCTGCCAACAACCTCCTCGTACCCCCCGTTCTTCCCAAAGCTACGAGCGACTTTCATTTGGCAAGCAACAAGCACGATATCTCCAAGTTCCGAGTCCTTACACCCGAGGTCATCAACGCTATCCGTGCTGATATGTTGACGATGTTCCTACCATCGTGGATCGAGCGCCCGCCCGCAAACTTCAGCAGCGCTGCACACGGTAAACTGAAGGCAGATCACTGGAGAACTGTTTGCACGGTCAGCATGGTCATCACGCTGGTGCGCCTGTGGTCTTCGTCGGGCTCAACGGCTGGAGACCGTCGGGTGCTCGATAACTTCGTTCACCTCATCATTGCCGTCGACCTCGCTGCCAGGCGTTCAATGGACCCCGAGCGTGCTAGACTATTCGACTATCATATGACGGAATACTTGCGCACCCTGCGCGAACTTTTCGATCACAACCTAGTTCCGAATCACCACCTTGCGCTCCACCTCACTACCTGCCTCCTTTTATTCGGCCCCGTGCGTGGATGGTGGGGGTACCCATTTGAACGGTACAACGGCATCATACAACGCCTCAACACGAACAACCACATTCATAAGCGTCAACAGCCGTATGACAACTTCCTATATGCTGAGCACGTACTTTGCAGAGGAAATCCCGTTGACGTTCATGCGTCTGTTCTACGCCGGAGCCGAGCTCCGATGGTTGATGTCTTCAACGGAATGGCCAGACTCGGAGGAGCTTCACGCTGTCTTGGAGGTGTTCGATAGGACATACAAGGATGTGGCGCATGGGTCTCGTGTCCTTGACGTCTTCGGTACTACACCAGCGTCCAACCAGGCCACACACGAACGGCTAGCGGAGATGTTCGCCAAACTGAGCGATACACGAATGGATGGCGAGACTTACTCCAGCTTCATCAACCTCATCAATGCCGTCTGTGGCCCGAACGACTTCACCGCCTATTACGCCGATCTTTCTGATGAACGATCCCGTCTCGCGCCCCGCATGCGCACTATTACCAAGATTGACATTGGGCGGGTCAGTTACGGAACCCGCGCCAACCACATCCGAAACTCTTTCGTCTCTTTTAAGGATCCTGCCTCAGATAACCCCACTCTGGTCCGCGCAGGGCAGATATCAAAGATCTTCCTGCACTCTCGCATAGCCCCAGATCAAGCTCGCATTTTTCAATCATTCGTTGTCATCGACGAGTATATTCCATTGATGGCGACACATGCAGTACACGACCCTTACCGCCGAACTCCATTACTCAACACGCAACTCTACTACAATCGGTTCCACCCCCGGCGGGTTGTAGTTCGCAGTGATGATATCATTGCTCACTTCGCTGCGTTCGTATACATACCGGAGGGCATAGAGCAAAGCTGTATTGTGATGCGTTCCTTGGACCATGTACGTCTCCTTCTGTACGATCTCCCATGCACACGACTGACGTAGTTGCAGAGCTAGTGCCATTTTTATGATTGTATGGAGCAATGCATCTCTGCCGTGAAATCCGGATACGCACAAGAGCTTGGGCAATGACACTCCGCACACGACTTTCCATCATGCGCTCCTCGAAGCTCGTGCCCGTGCTCGTCGAGCTCCAGGGAGCTCACCCCACATACTGAGCTCGCGTATATGAGACCCCGGAGCTCCTGTGCTACAGGGAGCTCGCGTGTATGAGGCTCTTAAGCTCGCGCGCTCCAGCGAGCTCACGTGTATGAGGCTCCGGAGCTCGCACACATGAGGCTCGGGAGCTCGCATGTGAGCTGTGCCAAGTTCTTGGAGCTCGCATGTAAGAGGCTCCTCCAGCCGGCTCGCATCGGAGCGTGCTTATTAGCGCTCGCCCGGAGCTCGCGTGTATGGGCTTGCGTAAGCACAGGGAGCTCGTGCACCTGCCAGATCGGCCCGTGGTCACACCTACAGGCGCAGCAGCGGAATCGATGTATATCCTGATTTGGAAACAGTTTACATGTTATGAACGTGCTAGGGAGAACGATAGGGGAAGGACCAGGATTCCAATTCCGGCGTGGGTTCGGGACCGGAGAAAGCCTATGAACGAGTTTTGACGGTTTCTGGACGAGTTCGGGATCGGGACAGTGGAAAAACAGCTTACCTGTGTCGTGATTGGCTCAGAGACAGTTCTGGACCGGAACTAGGGAACCAAGTTCAGGTCCTGAATACGACCTGAACATGACGTCAACGCGTTGACTCGTTCAGGTACCTAACATGACCGGAGTGACCTCCGTGACAGGAGTCCAGTTACCAAACCAGTCACAAACCAGTTCCGGGGGGTAGCATGGGCCAATGCCCCTCGTGTATCGGACGTTCCCTACTGGGGGTAAAGGCTACTAGGACCGTGACCGAGCTCCCCGATCTTCTAGTGGCACCCGGAGCTCGACCCTTGTTTCCACCGGGTCTAGTAATGCACTAGACGTACCAGTGCCTCATATTTGCCTGTTCGGCTCCTCGGGGCACGGCCGATCGCCCTCTGCTAGCAGAGAGGCTGGCGATGTGACGAAGCCTCGACACCCCCTTCAAGCACCTTCGGCGATGTGACCGATTGTTTACTCTCACGTGAGCCTTAAGACGCGTCGCGTCGCGTCCACAGGCACCTGTCTCCCTTTCCCCTTAAAGCCGGCCTCCTCCACCCCTCCGTCCCCTTTCCCCCACAAACATGACCACCACTTAACCCCCCCGGAACACACCCTCTGTCTCTTGTTATGATCGTATATCCCCTCGCCCTCATCGCCGCACTCCTCCTCACTGCGCTCAGCAACCTCTCCGCCACTCTCTTCGCGCCCTCCGCCGCTCATTTCGACATCCCGCTCGTTTCCGTCGCTCCTTACGACACACACTCCTTCGACAGACTGCTTCTCTCTGGCGCATACTCTCTCCTCCTCGACTATGACACTTGTCCGGCACCTCTGGCGACAGCGACTTGCCGATGGGCTCACCCCTCTAGATCTACTAGTGCTCCATCTGCGTCCGCCATAGTCGACATCTCCTCTGCTGAGCTCGCCCTCCGACCCTCTCCTCTCGCACCCTCTGCCCCTCGCCCTCGTCGACAGCCCCCTCCGACACCCGCTCTCGGCTTCACTCCTCCCGCACTCCGTGTCAGCTACTTCGGACGCCTTGTCGATGGCTCGGTCGTCTGCTGCTATCTGGCTTTGCTCTACTGGCTAGTGGTCGGAACTGCACAGGTGGCGTGCTACTTTTGGTACCGTGTAGGTTTTGCTGTGGATGTGCAACGGATGGAGTCGCCGTGGACGTTGTATTCGGTAGGGTTGTTCTCAGAGACGTCCGTCGTGTCGCGCTATGGCGCCCCCGGTCTTCTTGAGTATAACCTTGCACGAGTGCCTCGTACTGCACGATTCCTCCGACCTGTACGCCCCGCACTGCCCTCGCCTCCATCGCCATCTCCTCCTCCCTCTCCTCCACCGCCGCCGCCGCCGCCGCCGCCGCCTCCGAAGGAACCTCATCGGGGACGCCGGGGCGGGAAGCGAGAACAGCGTCGTCGTCGCACTCAGGTAAGATTCGTGCTTTGTACGGAAAATATCGTTCTAATTTCTGGCGTAGGAACATGTTGCGAAGATGGCCGCTATTACCGCTCGTCTTCAATCCGCCGTCGTGGAACTTCCTCCCCAACACATGCCTACAATCTGGGACTGTCCGGTGGATGTCGAGACCAACGACAACGACTTTGCCACTGACGGTAGCGGCCGTGTCATCTCCTCCACCGGCACCTTCGCCCCCTTCTTCGTCGACCCGCCCACCCCTCAGTCGGCCTCTGCGCCTCTCCGAGTATCTTCGACTCGCTCTCCCTCCTCGACGCACCACCAGCCTCAACTTCCTTCCGCCCCGACGTCCACCATCATCCTCCCGCCGAAGAATATCGTAGGCCGCACGTATTCGCACTGCGATACGCCGCCGAAGATCCCTGCGATTCCAACCTTGCGACGGAGGAAGTCACCGGTACCGACATTGTGTACGGTGGCTGTCCGAGTTGTGCCCGCGGGGAGACCCTCCCAGCGGGTGAGGCGGGCGCTGGCGGTAGATCGACTCGGACATGTTCTCAACGCCGTGTAGTCGACGTCAGGCAACATAGTCCTCCACACTCATTGCATACGATACCCCTCGTATATACCCTCTCCCATATACCCTTTCCCATATACCCTTGCATATATACCCTCTCCCATATACCCTTGCATATATACCCCTAATGCATATACCCTTACACACACCCTTACACGTGCCCCCCTTACATATACCCTTATATCAATTGCTTCTTCATGTAAACGCGTGTCCTACTCATAACCTTTGACCGTGTACCCCCATGCGAATACATACCCCGGTCTAATACCGACGTGCGACTCTCAATTCTTACGCACAGTAAACCGTCATCCGGCACAATATTCATGTTAAGAAGACCTCCTCAGCGTTCGCAAGGCGCCATTTCCTGGACCCTCATTGAGCTAAGCAACTTGATTCCGATGCTGAGACATGATATCCAGTACTAGGACCCTGCAGCTACATCTTTGCCGCACAGCCGGAGAAGCTGGAACCGCAACACCAGTGCTTTAACATTACGAAAGTACAAGTCCCAGCGGACCGCCCAAGCGGCTTTCCCCGCCACAGCGGCATGAGCTCATTACTAGTAACTAGTTCATAGCAACGGTGTGGGCACTCCAAGAACTTCAAAGTACTAGTGTCAAGTAGCGTCTGCAGATTCAACTTCAAGGACACGCGCGCAACCAGACGACAACCAGGTTTTCTTAATTAACCCTACACGGTACGCCTGCTCGGGTATTCATGTTGGAATCCGGCAGACGAGCCTGGCTGTATACCGCCAGTGACTTGTGACCATGGCCTGTGGTCAATTTGGTTCCCTGACGCACCGCGCACGGTGCGTTGATACAGGGCCGCATTTTGAATGGGTTCACTCATGCAGTGCTGAAAGCCGCGCGCAGTTGCGCATGGTAACGGCTCGCTGTTTTGCGCGCTGGCGCTTTCCTCGGGGAGCGAGTAAGTATATAGGTCAACGTGCGGGAGCCGAGTAGGCCTCCATCGTCTTCACAAGGCGTCCGTCTCGCGGTTTCTTTTTCTCTTACGCCCGACGTCCTCCATCCTACCCATTCCAACCCGAGCACGTCTCAAGTCGGCTACGGTAGTTAGGCAGCATGAAGGCCTATTTCGTTTTTCTTGCCTTCGTCGGATCGGCTCTGGCACAGAGCATCACCATTTTTTCACCCTCGGCGGACACGACCGTCACGGCCGGTAACAGCCTTGTCGTCGATATCGAGCGGAAGGTGAGCAGTGTTTGCCAAATTTGATATTACTTACTCATTCACTGTCCTGACGATATCGCCTCCAGCCTGGGCTATCTGGTCCGAGCTCCGTTTCCGTCGTCATCGGTCTGAAGCCGTGTGGCACACTGGGCTGTAGAGCGCTGTCTGTACCCAGTGGTGTGGGCACCCCAGTGTTCATGGGGGGCTTCAACCCTCAGTCCGTCCCAGGCAGCGGGTCCACAGCGCGTTTCCAGAACTTCACCATCCAGGTACCGCCGACGTTCCCGAAAGGACAGGCGCTGCTCACCGTTGCACACTTCTTCCTGGGCGGGGTGGGTACTATGATTTTTGAAAAGGTGCGCCGCGCGCTGACTGCCAGTCGTTTAGGCCGCGTTGGCGCCTGGTTTCGAGACGGTGGACACCGCTATCATAATCCAGTGAAGGCTGAGGCGAGATGCTTAGATGAGTGGAGTTTTACGGACCTCGTCGGACTTTGTGGCTAGTGCACTAGGACTTCGAGATTCGCGGTGTGTTGGCAGCTATCTAAATCATAGTCAATCGTTTTGTAGCCCGTCTCGAGGGTTTGTTGGGTGTCGTCTCTGTACTGAGCGCAGTGTGATTGAAGTCGTCAAGCCTATGAGTGGGTAAAGATCAAAACGAAGTGGCGCGGCACGCGCAGCGTCGGTGACGGCGATGGTCCTGCCGCGCGTTCAATAACTGGTGACGAATAGCACGTGGTGTGACGTAACGCGATGCGTCCTTGGCTGATTGTGGGCGTTTAAGGGGAGCTTCCGCCACATCCACTATTAACTTCATTGCCAGTACCGCGGTCACCGCCCGCCGTAGCCCCGCCTCTCTTCCCGGGAACACTCTGCTGCTTCTCCATGTCCCTAAAAATCAAAATTGGCAAGCAAAGTGTTGTGCGTCAGGCTGGCTATCTTGTCTACTCGCTCTCATTTTCGTCTTTCAGCCGCTCGAACCCAGATCGACGAAGCGGCGCGTTCAGAGGATCGAGTCGGACGACGACGGCGATGGCGTAGACGTACAGGAGTCGATGTACACTGAGGGCTCCCGTCGGAAGAAGGCACGTACCTTTAGTCGAGGCGCCTCTGCAGAATCCGGAGAAGACGGGTACGCTGAGAACGACGCTGACATGGAGGTTGATATCGACGGCGATATTGAAGACACCCGATTCCTTCCCGAACCTCCTCCCGCGGCGACCCGCTCTCCTGTTGCTCCTGCAGGCTCTCGCCGGAGACTATCTAGCTCTGCAGCTTCCTCAAGCAAGGTGCGCGTGAAGGAGTCGAAACCAACTAAAGGCAAGTCATCGGGGAAGAAGCGCCGCCAAGTGGTTTGGACGGACGACGAAGACGACGAATTTGACGACCCAGAGGTAGTAGTGACGGATGACGACGATTTCGACCCGGAACCGGAGTACTCGTCTAGCAAGAAGGCGGCGAAGACGAAGAACGGGAAGCTGGGCACTATTAAGGTCCCAGGCAAGGGCAAAACTATGAAGGAGAAAGACGAAAAACAGATCACCTTCAGAGATGAGCGCAAGCTGCCGTCCTCTGCTCAAGAGCCTCCTAAACGTCCAAAGCTTGACGAAAGCATGAAGAGCAGTTCTTCCCTGGTTGCGGATCCTATAGACGAGGCAATCATACCGAAAAAGCGCAAACTCCCGCCTATCAAGAAGAACAAGCCATCTGCTGCACGTTCTACCGCTCCCTCTACGCCCTCCACGGCGCAGCCTCTAGTGGAGAAGAAGGAGAGTCTGCTTGCCGCGCCTACCAGTAACCAAGTCGGGACGCGCAAACCTGCTGGCGCGTCCTCGGATATCAATTTACTTGATTCCTCGGTTTATTCGGAGCTGTTCAAGAGCACGGTGAGTAGTTTCTTCTAAGAGTTCGGGTATCGGGACTGAGTCTGTTCATATAGCCCGGTGCGTCTACACCGAATTCTGGCCTAAATCGTAAGCAAAAGGAAGAAGAGCGGCGGAAGGAGTTGAATAAGATGCGAGAGGATGCGCGGGCTAAGCGAGAAGCTGATGCGGTAAGCTCCCCCCATGAACTTGCGCTCTACGATGATGAGCCGACGCCTGGCGCAGAAAAATGCGTTTGACCTTCAGGCAGCTCCAGAGAAGATCGAACGTTTCGTGTTGCAACGCTTGCGACATTCGACAGCTCGCTTCCCTAACGTCCTTGGCGCTGCGTTCAAGGAGATGCACGACCGAAATCGCACCCATGGTATCGCGAGCGAGCGTCGATAGGCACTGTGGTGGTTTGTGTACCATTATTTGAGGTTTTGTTGTAGCATATCCGTGTTCTAGTCTGACTGTTATCTCATGCCCTCGGGCCTCAAGTGCTGAAGTGTCTTTCCGCTGCCTTAGACCACAAGCGCTGAAGAAGTCCCGTGCACACTTCAAGCGCCGAAACCTGTTGTGTTCGACACGAGGACATTGCAAACACAGGCTCCACTTGAACCTTCCTCTCCTTGAGACCCCTTGCCAAACCCCGCCGACCTTCGGTGCAATACCTCTGGAGGTCTTCGATCCTCGACTTCCGAGAATGCCGAACAAGATCACCCTAACGCCACCTCCGTGTCATCCGGACATCGTTCTCTCTCTCGATCTAATGAGCACGACGCCACCGCGCTTTCACTGGTTCTTCTTCGTCCCGGATGCGCCGTCTGCAACCGCAGGCTCTACCCCATACGCGGGCACGAAATTGCACGCCATCACAAACGGCCTGCAAGGCGACGGTAAACGGTGGTCGTATGACCGCACCGCGCTCGCGCTCGCGACTTCACCTGCCGTCGCCGCCGCCGCCATCCTCGGCCGTCTGCCTCCAGGCAAGACCGTTGACGACCTCGACGCGTTCCTGTGCGAGATCCCTATGGAGGTCCCGCAGATCGACGAGGGCCGCGAGCCGGTATGGTCGTGCAGGGTCTGGGTGCGCGAGGCGCTGCGGCGTATGCACGCGCGCGGGTACGTCGTGTGCAAAGACATCGACGCGCTCGAGGCGGAGATGTGGAGGTATGGAGGAGTGGCGGCGAAGAAGATCGAGGAGGATGCGTTCGAGACAGCTTCGTTGGTAGTGGCTGTGAATGCTCGACCTGCTACTGTAGGCTCGTAGTCCTGCCGCAGGTACAGCTGCTGGGGCGCGGTGCTGGCTTGTTATGACTGCAGCGCTAGGGGACGATCGTTGGGGTATTCAAGTGTAGGAGGTGCTCGCGGAGAACTACGAGCGAGATCGAGGGCCTGGGGTGTATTGACCTATAGCTAATCAGGGTTGCGGTGTGGAGCAATGTCGAATCGAATTCATGCGAGGACCCAAATGCAACTAAAATGACACTAGTCTGCTCAATTATGTTCTCGGCCTAGTGGTAAGACGTCATTAGTATACTGGGAGTAGTTATTACATGGGATGCAAGCCACATCTTTGCGCTAGAGCATATGTCCTAGACTACTATGCGCGCGGATAATACGCAGGGAGTGTAAGGTCCTCATCTGAAAATACCAAACTTGGGTATGCACCATTAGTATCACTGAGGCGTCGGCTCGTCGTTTGATTATCAATTTAACCTCTACGTCAAGAAAGCTGCCACGGGGGGTAGTATAACTCACCACGCGGATATTCCCCGTTCCATACACTTCAAGTTCCGGGCTGATTACGTTTTCATCTTCCTGGGGTTGCATGGCCTCCGTCCCCAACGGCGGATGAAACACCGTCTTTCAGTTTTCCTCAAGGAACCCAGTCCGACAGTGCCTCGACGGTCGCACTGGGCTAGGTGCGATCGGCCTACGTGTGACGGCCGCGAGCGGGCAGGCCTGGCACAGCTTCAGTACGAAGGACGATCGTAAGAAGCTTGGGCACTTCCAGGTCAACCTAGTTGGCGAAGTAGTCGGCAAGGTCGAACATCATAAGCACGGTAGTGCAGTCGAGGCCGCATTGCAAACAGGGCGCGTGAGAGGGGACCCGAACCTACTTAGATTGATTGTGGGAGATATATTGGAGTATAGGAGTCGCCCTCAGCTAGCGTGCCCATCTAGCAGGATGCCACCATGCCCGGGCCCCGCGTAATTGTAAGCTCTCGCCAATGTTGCGGACATGATAAATCATTTATTCCGCAATACCGCAGTACGTCGGACAAAGTCCGACTTTGCGTTGGGAGTTATGGCGTATCGTAGGAGCTCTCGTCGGGGGCTCCATGGGAAGTCGACAAAGCCACCGTAATCTTGGCGGACAATAACAATCGATAGCTGACCAGGGGTCGAAGACGCACCTTCCAATTTTGAATCCCCGAGAAAGTTGTTCGTCACTCCCGGGCGCGTTGCCGTGGAGAGGCTTACTCGATACCTACTATAAGATATACACTGTACAGGGCGCCACGTACACACGCCGCGGAAGGAATAGGCCTTGCCCCATATATGTCAGTCGTGTAGTCGTCGCGGAGTCCATACTATTAAGTAGGCAAACTGTAGAGACCAATGGCGTCTCAATTTCCGTGAGCCTTTATTGTGTACAACATGTTGTCACTGTCAGTGGCCAGGCATCTATGGACAATTTTCAGTTCGGTACCTGGAGGAGACCAATCGACATACTCATCGAAGCTGTTCATCGTGACCTCGGGGTCCCCACCCCCAGCCCGTGCGGATAGAGACCCTGACGGGACCTGCATGCCTGTGTGGCAGCACGATCATATGGGGGCATGTTATGAAGAGAACCCGCGAAGCAATCAGTTACGGTACCAGCAAACACCACTAAGCGGCGCCAGTGCGCGGAAAACTCGATGACGCACCACGGTACTAGTATTGGCTCGACATAAGCCCGAGGCAAGCTAGAACACACGTGCGTCATATGGACCAGCAGTCCCGAACCCGCAGCGATGCGCCGCCCCGGCACGTAAGATCCGGACAGTGAAGCATGCTGCATGAAACGAGATGTCAAGTGTCTGCGCTCAAATGACAGATTGATGGAGCGTACCGGGGATACTGATTCGGCATGGAGAAACTCAAGAAATCGACTAGTCACAGCGGTAGCACCGGACAACGGATCCGCAGAGCAAAACTGCGGGGTGCTCTAGGGTGCTCTGTCCGAAAAAACGAGCGTGGCAGTACGAACAGTCTAGCGACTCTAGCCGATAGGATGATACGCAACAAATTCTTGTGGTATTTAGCACAGGAACGATGGGCGCTTATTGGACAACTTCGTCAACGTCGCTTAATTAGCGCCGACTCCCAGCCCGAAACCGCTCACTGCACGGTTCACCCTAGTAGTACTTCTACCGCCGCTATCGACAATGCTCTAGACTAGCTAATCAACATATCCGCCACGTATTTTATATCTGCTCAAACCCTTACCTCGAGAAACGGCGATCGAGATGTGCTGAGCCGCAACAAGGAATGCGAGGCGATTCAAAGCACCGCTACCCCGAACTTGCCCCGCGTAGTAATACTAGTAAGGTTGGGTTCGTTTTTTGAAAGGGATCAAGGCTGTATAGAGCCCTGCATGCTTTCTCCTAACGAACAACACGCGGAAGTCCTTCTCAGTTAACAATTCAGTCGCTCCAATGGCATACGGTGTGTTTGGGTTTCAATGCTACTACCTGTAACTGACCTTCAAGTTACAGTTCACGCGATGTCGCTAAGCGGTGTCTATGTCGTCTGCATACTAATCATCTACTTGAAATTCAGGTTTCAGAACCTTTCTCGTGTCCCAGTCTCCTCCGGTGTCACGGTGTTCCGAAGATCCCCTTGCCGTTTGATTCTCAGCTTAAGGAGCTCTCCAGGGTTCTCCCCGCAGCCAATCGCCAAAGCAGGCGTTGATCAATGATCTCCAAACAAAGGCCGGGCACCGGGGTGGAAAATACTCGTAACCTGCGCCCTCTATGCCGCAGAAGCGATAATGCCCGTAAAAGATGCGGCGGTGCGTCAATTGCCGTCCACACAGCTCATCGAAGTTGAATTCAACACTTACGGTACGGATACATGACTTGTATATAGGTCTTCATGCTCGTTGACTTGAGTTTGAGTTTGTCACATCCCGTGTTACAGATACTAGGTAAGAATCAATTATGCCGCCGTAGTCTCCTTCACAGCCTGCCACAGGCCTCGCTAGGAGCGTATAACGCATGTTAGAACTATGCTATGTGAGTATCTTTATCAAAAAAAAGACGCTAGCACGCGCCGCTGTAAAGAGGCGACGGTCGGCATGCTCTAGCCTGTCTGTTCCGGTGGGGCGGCGCACCGGCGCACCACTGCCCACCTGGATTTGTCACATCCGCTTCCCCCTCTCCTCGGAACCAGGACCTCGGGGTGTATACGGAGTCAACTACTTCGTACAAGGTTTGATTGTCTCGCGACATGGCCCTGCAGGAACAGCACATGCACTGACTGTCTTGACAATGATACTGATAGGTCCTTCTCCCGTATGGTCCGACGTTCATTCGACAACAAATCTTCTGCTCTGTGCCCTTCCTAGGCCTGTCCAGCGGAGGCAATGAGTTCGGGCTCTCTCTAGGCACAGCCAGCCTGGGCCGCCAATATATATCGTGACGCTCAGAAGAGCTTCGCCCCAACAGACAAGCTTCAGTCTGGCTTCACTCCTTCGACATGGTCCCTCTACGCCTCTCTTCTGTGCTGCTTCTCTACCTCGCTCTCACCTTAGCAGGTCGAGCGCGATCGGAGACGGTCTCTACGGCTGCTCACAATACCTTTGACTATGTGATTATCGGTGAGTCTCGGCGGTCTTCTCTTGTGCCTCTTCCGAGACGCTGATGCCCCGGTAGGTGGTGGAACAGCGGGCCTCGTCGTTGCTGCCAGGCTCAGCGAAGACCCTAGCATCACGGTAGCCGTTATCGAAGCCGGCGTCCACCACATCAACGAGCCTCTTGTCGATACTCCGGGTAGGAAAATCCACGGCCCATCCGCGCGTTGGATCAGCTGTGCTCACCCGCCCTCGCGCAATCTCAGGGCTATTCGGACAATCTTTGGGGAACCCTGCATTCGATTGGGGATTTCACAGCGTACCTCAAGCAGGTCTCGACGGTAACGTCATTCCGGTTTCGAGGGGAAAACTACTTGGCGGATCTAGCGGTGTCAACTACCTTGCTTGGGATAGGGCATCGGCCAAAGAGTATGATGCTTGGCACACCGTGAGTATCCTTGTCATTGCCATACACTATGAAAAAGATACCGATCCAATATGCAGCTCGGTGCCACGGGGTGGAATTGGACTACCCTCCTCCCCTACTTCAAGAAGTCGGAGTCAGCACTCCAGCCTCCCCCTGATGGATTCCCTGGAGATGGCCGGGCGAACCAGGGCAACTTCGAAGCCGTTCACGGCACGTCGGGTCCGATCCAGGTGCGATCTGGCGTCTGGTACGCCGTGCAAAGCCCGTTGAAAGGTTACGCTCGCAGGCATCGTTCAGCCCAATGTTCAGCAACATCACGCTTCCGTTTGTGCAGACGGTCGAGGCGCTTGGCTTCCAGCTCAACACGGACCCTGTAGGTTCTTTCTCGGTTTGCAACATCACGATTGACCCCACTGCTTACTATTACTACTATCGGGTACAGTATTCAGGCAATGCTACAGGGTTGTATAACTCTCAGAGCGCCGTCGACCGCGTTAAAGACCTTGGGAAACGTTCCTACTCGGCAAGCACCTACTACGCTGCGAGCCAAGATCGCCCTAACCTCAAGGTGTTCCTGAGTACCCAGGTATGTATGCGCCCTGACTAATTCGACTGCGGTGCGGAGATGGCTAACTTTCCCGACAGGCAACCCTGATTAACTTCGTGTCGGGGCGCGGTACCTTGCGCACATCATCAGTCAACGTCGTCGCGGTGGGTGACGGCGGTGTTTCCGGCGTCCTGTCGGCGCGCAAGGATGTCGTACTCGCGGCCGGTATGTGGGTCTCAACAATGCATTGTAGACTCGGTAAGCTCACGCTCAGATAGGGCCCATACAGACACCGCAGCTGCTCGAGTTGTCCGGTCAGTAAATTTCCGCATCGTTAACCAGTTCTGCGCATTCATGATGTCGTAGGCATCGGCAACAGGTCTATCTTGAAAGGTGCGGGTATCAAAACATTGGTGGATCTCCCCGGCGTCGGCGAGAACCTGCAGGTGAGTGATGCTACGAAGCAATGCTTCTACCATCTGCTCACTAGGATACGTAGGAACACCCGTTGGGCGCGCAGGACTTCGAACTGTCTGGTGACTTCTTAACGTTTGGTGGGTCGATATCTTGAGTAAAATTCGAGTGCGTCCGGTATGAATCAAGAGTTTCAGATCTCTTGAGGAATGATCCCGCTTTCCTCGCAGCTCAACAAGCCGAGTAGTACGTCACTGTTTCGAGTGATGCCGCTGGAGAACGTACGACTCACCATTGACGCGCATTCCCCGCAGTGCCACCAACCATACCGGTGTGTTTACGGACGCAATCTCTGTTCTAGCATTTGTGCCGATCCACGCCGCCGCGTCGCCACCCGCCATCTCGGCGATCCACAACTCGGCTGTGCAGCTCCTGCACTCACCTCATATCTCGGCACTTTCCCGGGCACAGTATGCGATCCAGACCGCCTGGATCCGGGATGCTACCATCGCACATTTCGAGTTCATTATGTGGCCCGGTGGCGGACTGACAGCACTTGCGCCGTCGCCCAACGCGTCCTACATAACGCTCAACGTGGGTGTGATGGTACGTCTCATATCCCGTGCCTGTATTTGAGGTAGTTACTAATGCAACTGAATGTACACAGCATCCCTTCAGTAGGGGTTTTGTTGTAAGTTCCCGCGACGTTGACCCGGGTTGTGCTACTCGCAATGTCATTCGCCGCTCATGCACTTTCATCGCAGCACATCAACTCCAGCGACCCGCTAGCTGTACCCCTCGTCAACCCCAACTACCTCGACGAGGAAGTCGGTAAGTAGAACCGTAACGCGCATTCCTCTATGTTGCAATTCTACATGCTCTACGACAGATTTCCAGTCGTTCCTCGAAGGCATGAAGTTCATTCGTAAGATCTCGCAAAGTGCACCACTTTCGAACGCGATCGCGCGACCTCACGACCCACCTGCGAATGCCACTAGCGATGCAGACCTTGTGAAGTAAGTAGAGGCGGATATGACGGCGCAGCGTCCTGAAGTCTGACGTCGGGACGTGCTCGTTCAGGTACATTAAGGACAACCTGGAACCTCTGAACCACCATTCAGGGACCGCGCCAATGGTACCGCGCGAACTCGGAGGTACGTATAGGAGTGAATTTTGCATCTGTTACAGTGTACTCAACCGCCCTGTCAGGCGTGGTGGATCCTAAGACTCTCGCTGTCTACGGCACGAGCAACCTGCGTGTGGTCGACGCATCTTTGATCCCATTGCAGGTCGCGACGCACACTCAGGCTACTGTGTATGCTATTGCCG
Organism: Trametes meyenii; assembly: GCA_022606255.1. Classification (NCBI taxonomy): domain Eukaryota; kingdom Fungi; phylum Basidiomycota; class Agaricomycetes; order Polyporales; family Polyporaceae; genus Trametes; species Trametes meyenii. Next base: position 1,456,605 of record JABYQG010000005.1, on the reverse strand, counting down.
AGAGGGTGAGTGTGAACTTCCTGTTTTGTCTCGTACGTCGACTGAAGGATACTATTGGGTTTTTAAGGCAGCGGATATTCTGAAGCGAGCAATTTGAAGCGGCGACTCCAGTCTACAATGACTAATTTATGCCGAAGGCGATGCTAGCATATATGTCGCTGTACCACCGAATATACATCCTACCAATGTCGCACCACGACGGGCACTCGGGCTGAGCATTGGCATACTGGCCTCACATCGTATGAGCTAGAGGTATAGCACCAAGAAACATGTCAAAGAGACTAAGGAAACTATATGAACACACAGAACGGCACCCGACCACTGCATCAGAACGCTATCGTGATCGGGCAGTGAGCATCTATCGATGTCCAAAACCAAGATCTGACTTACTCCCAATGCCAGGCTTATGATTGGGCTCCAGAACGGTTCGCCTGTGCTCAGCGGAGGGATAGCCTTCGCCGGTACAAAGCTTATGCAAGGAGAATTCCTGGCCAAGTGTGGTATTACCGGGATTCTCGGACAGACGAGATTCCACAGCAGTTGTTTGGGAGACCCAAAGCTGTCCTCCAGCCGTCCGAATCCCTCCTCCAAGGGAGCGCATTTGGACGCGATTGTTGAAAAATACCATCAACGAATTCGTGTACAATTTGCTGAGGACGGTGGCCCTGATAAGACCAAACATCGTTGGAGCTTCCTTGATGTAAAGGGAACGGTAGGACTCACGGCGTCATGTGCAGATTGTTATGTCTGAACGCCAAGAATAGTGCAAGATCAAGACATGCTACGGAGGCAGTCGCACATCCCGTCTCGATGGTCAGGCTGATGAGGCGAGAAAGTACGGCGCGGGAAGCAAATCCACCTCGGCTTTTCGTGAGCTGTTCGAGGGTAATGTCAGCATCAAGAACGTATTCCGTTCCGAGGTTCTTACAAAGTACAGCATCGAAAAGGCGATGATTATGTCGCATGTGGCGCTGCCGGCAAGCCAGACAATCAAAGGCGCCAGGGTTTTTGATTGTATTTCAGCGTTGTCGTTAATCACACGAGACTAACGCCGGCGCGAGCGATCCATGGGATTGTCGTCAGTTAGTAGTATACCGCTGATACAGGCTATGGGAGATGTGAATTTACCATAATTCCCGTGGCCACCGCGCCTGAACCTTGCATTGCAGCCACCTGTGAGTCGGTCAGAAATGCCGTAAACTATGAACAGATTGCACTACGCGCGGACATACCATAGCAATGAAGATACCCAACAGCGGCGACTTGCTCAGAACGTAAATACGCCACGCATAGAATGTTTGAACAGATGCCGAAACTTCGAACAACAGCGTCAGGAAGATCCAGGGAGGAACACAAGGACTGAACCAACTTATGCCTCCCATGACGGGTGTGTCGAACCAGAGCCACTGTGGACTATTGAGAGCGGCGAAGTTACCCCACCCAGCACCTAGGACTTCGAAGGCATCATGAGTTGCCATGATTATCTGGATGCATTCCAGGAGGAATAAGATGTATACTGAATTGTAATATTTCGTCAGCAATTGTAGCAACCAACGAAACGACATGTGGGCCTCAACTGAAAGCCTTGAGCCGCTTTGGGTCCTCAGGAAACGATAGGTAGTACGTGTCTGTAGAACTGCGATATGAGTTCGGCTCTACCATATCAGCTAATTCACTTAGTGCGTACATGTTTGAACGATTAGGATACCGAACAGACCGTAGTTAAACAGATGTCCAAAAACCTTGCGACACACGTGAGTGCGTGATACGGCGGGCTCTATCAGCTCGAACCGAAGATCACCTGGGGTCCTGCACTGCAAGGCGAGAAAGCTCAGTGAACCGTTATAAAAGTAGAAACTAGGGCCGAATTACTCACAGCAGGGCTATGTCCTCGGGAATGGTGGAAGGGCATTGGTCCATTTCAAATCTTGAAGGTTTCGACTTGTAAAATAATACAATTGCTACCTTCGAGTGATATTGTGCCCGTAGTCTTTTGGAGCTCGTGGACACCGCACTGGGACTGTCTCCGGATCTGGGTTCAACGTTCGGCTACTCGAATGTGAGTGGGTTTTATGTACAGAAACAGACCCAGGTACCGATAATAACTTTATCACTCAGAAACTCCATAGCGATGTCGAGTTGTACGCATACAGAACCACCGCGTCGTGGTACGCCTGGTCTGAGTGATTAGATTCACAGTTTGGGGCCAGCCAATGCGCGTATACATCACGGTATGACGTCTGCGTCGCAACTGGCGATTCGGAGCGGCGGTAACCCGGACTGGTAAGAACTGGTAGCTGTGGCGCGAGTTGAGCTCCGGTCAACAAGCATCAACACAATTAGCGCCCTTCGCCTTTAGACGGCAGGCGCATACTCGCTTGGAACACGATATCGCCGCATCTGACTACACGTTAATCACCCACCAGGTTGGGTTGCATTTTCAAACTCCGCTGTGGCAAACGACTCTCATCTCATCTTATCTCACCAGCGTCTATTTCCGTGACATGTCCCCCGCCCCCCCGCCCGGCGCTTGTTACCGTCTACCTCTCCTCGCCGTCTGTCGCGCTCTGCGCGCCGCCCCCGCGCGCCCCCGCGCGCGGGCGCTCTTTGTTTGTACTTGTATTTACTTACATCAAATATATGCACGTGGACTGTCAGGCACACAGCGAGCACGCCAGGACAGTCCGAAGATTCAGAGATAATGAACTATATTCTTTTTTTCTGGCACCACTACGCTTTGGCTGTTCTGTCTCTATGGTATGGAACCGACAAAACGATGCCGGTTATGCAAGAATCACAAACCTTTAAGTGCGTTCCGGCCTCGCGTGAACACTACAAAGGCGGGCAAGAAGGGCGATCCAGCGGATGATTGCGCGGTCTGTGTAGACAAGAAGAAGACGGCGCGGACTGCGCGTGACGAACGAAAGCGGAAGGAGCGAGAGGAAAGTGATGCGGAGGACAACGGCAGAGCCAAGGGAGACAAGATCCCGGTGCTCGATTTCGGGGAGCTTCTTGCCGAGGACTTCCTTGAGGTCATTGCGGAGCTAGAGGTGCCGTACAACATCTGCGCGCGTGTCTCGGTTACCGCGATTTCCCCGAAGAGTCAAGCTGTCGAGCAGCGGAAGCGCGCGGATCGGCTCGTGCAGGCCATTGGAGAGACACAATACATGCACTGGAAGTGAGTGTATCAGTCATTACAGTGCGCGCGCGATCTTACTCACCCGAGAATAGCCATGAGAAATGGTACAAGCGCAAGCGCTCGGATGAAGAAGTCCATTCATATTCCTGTGCTCAATCGGCATCGCGCGAGCAGAAAGCTAAGGTGCCTCGCGGAGAGAAGAGCCGGGCGTCGCGTCGAATGGAGCGGTCTGAGTGTGGCGGCTGGCTGCACATCACAGCGGACGCCAAGTCAGACGTCATGACGGTCTGCATGAAGCACGGTGAGCAACATAAGCCGTATAAGGATATTGGGCTCCCTGGCAAGTGGAAGAAGCTTGTTCGGAAATATGCAAGCGCCCTTACTCCGGGCAAGGTAACCTCGCTTCTAATAAGCGCAGAAGGAGACGTACTTACTATTCCGGGCTTCCAGATCTGGCGCGAGATCGTTCGGCGCGCAACACAAGGCCGCAAGGCAACCGAGCCTGGGACAGCTGTCCCGTTCCGACAGAAGTCAATCTATTATTACTGGCAAGTCGTCACGCGTGAGGAATGGCGGCGTGGCTCGAAAGCCTTCGACTCAGCGCGTGCGTTCATCGAGGAGAAGGGAGACAAGCACAACATCAAGCTACTCGATGTACCCGCCGAGCCAGGCACGGAAGCACTCGCGTTTTACGTCACGGACTTTGTCGAAGGATGGGCGGCCAACGCTCAGGAGATCGCAATGGATTCTACATGTGGGCCCTGAACCTTTCTGCCCATATATGGCGTAAACTCATTTTTATTTGAGGGAATACGAACGGGGGCAACTTTGAGCTATTCGCAGTCGTCGCGGATGCTAACGGGGCTGGAATTCCACTAGCATTTTTGTTTCTTCGCACGACTAAAGCAGCCGCGTCGGGCGCCAAACGTGCCGTGCTTGAGCAGTTCCTTGGGTGTCTCAAAGCTCTCGGAGTCGACCCCGAGTTTACCCTCTCAGACAAGGATTGGTCGGAAATTAAGGCTATGGCATCTATCTGGAAACTGGCTAAGCATCAACTGTGCTTTTGGCACGGTGGGCGCGCGCTCAAACAACGCTTATGTAAAAATAAGGACACCCCTGCCCCGTACAATCCCAATGAGCCCCGGAAGCAATTTGATTTCATAGATCTCGGTTTTGTTCCTGCAGCGCAGCGCGCGGCAATGGGCCTCAAGGCTGTGAGTGCCAAAAAAAAGCTTCCGGAGCCTGTGAACTACCATTAACACGGGTTACAGGTTCCTCCCCCTCCCGACAAGCCGATGCTGCGTGTCCGTCTGCTCGTTGAAAGCCGCCCACCTGTCAACAAGGCGCTGACCATCAAGCTTTCCGCGGATGCAATCAAGCAGGCGCTCCGTGCCGACGCTTCAGCGGGCTCTACCACAGATGCTCCCGCACCGTCTGATCTTGAGCGTGCATGCAGCAGTGTGGCCCGCCCTTCGAACCTCACTACGCCCGATGCCGATGCCGACCTTGACCTGCAGTTTTCTGAGGGGGAAGAGAGCGACGCGGAACATCACTGGGCCCAGCACATGGCGGCTGGCGACGCCCGTTCACTGGGTAGTGACGACGACAAATGGGATGATGACCTCAATGCGTGGGACACCGATGGATCTCAGGTCGATCTCGGCGACGGCGACGACTACCGACGCGAGGTCACCGTGATGCACCTCGACAAGCGGAACGTCCGTCTCACCAGTGCAACACTTGCCGAGGACTGCGGACCGAAGTCTCGGTCTCCCACGTACCAGTTCTGCCCCCCAGCCCATCGTCTTCCCATTCTCCGGATCTTTACCAAGCATGCGTGTCAACATACTCTCCTCCCGGAACGACATGGTGAATTCCGATCGGCTAACCAGATCTATCGCGACGCGGTCGAAGAAATGTATTTACATTGCAAACGGAACAACCTCTGTGAAGTATGGGCTTACCTTTGGAACTCGTGGTACGCCCCGGACCGTTGGAAACTTTGGGCACGCTCGGCATATCAACAGGCAATCCCGCGCAAACGGACCACGATGGTCGTCGAGGCGCTGTGGCGCAATATCAAGCGATTCGTACTGCACATGTACAACCGGCCCTCCCTGGACCTTGCCCTCTATGCGATTGTCACACAGGCGCTTCCCCCCTATCGGCAAAAACTCGCCGAGATCCTCCATGATAGCCGCGACGGGCGTGCACCGGCACTCTCGGATACTCAAGCCAGTTTCAAACACGCGTGGGAACACCTCCTCAAGGTGCCGATCAAGGGTGAATATACAGTCGACCTCGCAAAATGGACCTGTAATTGCGGCGCACAGAAGTACCACAGTCATTTATTGTGCAAGCACCTCGTTCAGGCCGCTGGTGCACAACCCGACGACTGGTGGCCCAACGTCGTACGTTACCATATTCCCCCATTTTATGTTATCCCTTCTAGCGGTGCCGTGCCTCCGGAGAGTATGCGGAGCCATGCTTGGCTCTCTCGCATGCGTGAGCGGCCATCTATCATCATACATCGGCCGCGTGCACCCACCCCTCTTCCCGACACTTCGGACTCTGAGACGGATGGATCGAGCAACGACCCAGCGGCATCCGAGGGGGTGGATATCCCGCGCACACCGCGCACATCCCGGGCGTCATCACACGCGTCGTCTCGCGCCAGTTCACGCGCCAGCGTAAGCGGATTCTTCCCACACCGGTAGCCCAGCTGATGCTCACAATCCGTAGATCATATCTTCCCCGGACAAGGCTCTATGTGCTGCGTGGACTACTGCTCAAAAAGCTCTCGCCAGCCTATATGCAGATCGAACGATTTCGATAGGCGACACAATGCATAGAATACATGATAACAGATGATGGGCGAAAGCCCCACCCGCCCGCGCGGGAAGGGCTTCCCGGTACGAAACGCCGGTCTCCGGGAGCTAGAGGGATGATGCAGAGTCAGCCGCGCCGGGCGGGTGGGCCGAGCCTCCTGTTGGTGCGTTCGGACTCGGCTGTACTATGTGGAGGGAGGGTGGGCTACACATGTGAGCTTTGCTGTGTGTTGCTGACTCGGAGTGTCTCGGAGAGAAGGTGCGTTTCAATACCCAAAAAGTGGAAAGAAAGAACTTGGAGGTGGAGCTGGTGATAAGGATGTGGGTGAAAACGGTTTGCGCCGGCCCTGTTGATAGTAATGGACTATCTCAGTGGGTGAGTGCACGGAGGTGTATGATTCCTCGTGCTCTGTTGGGGTTTGGGGTAATGTGAGAAAGATGCAGATAGAAAAAGGGGTTTCGACTGCCATTGTGGTCTTACCTCTAGTACCCCTAAGCTTCTGGGGTTACCGCCGAGAAGCTTACTCGTGTTTCCACCCCAACAACGATGCTTGGGCCACCTCCCCCTTCAGTTGACTCCGAGGAGCTCGATCCCCAGGAAAAACGACCCCAAGACCTGCCAGTTGGGGACTCTAGAGCGCGTAGCTCATCTTCGATGGACGACACGCTGTTACGGGCCACGGCCTCAAGTGAAGCTTGCTGCAGCAGCCGCCCCGCCAGTGGGATCGTGGTCCGAACAATTGGGGTTGAAGTCGGAGCTGCAAGGGGGTCCCAGGGTGGGATAGGGTCGGTGAGTGAGAGACGTCCGCGGATAAAGTCCATGAAGGCAAAGCGGCTCCTGACTGCACGAAGTTGGTGCATTTGAATGAATCCCAGGCCGTGGGGGGCAAACTCCTCACAGAAGCCCAAGAATTCGATCACCTCCCTGCCTCGCACCCTGATGCGGCCGAGACGGACAAAGTACAGGGATTCTGCTCCATTCGGCCCAATCACCAACATTTCCAACAGAGCGCCACGGCCCACACGGCGTACGCTTGGAGGAAAGTCAACGACGAAGTAGGTGTCAGGACAGCCATTGAGGCCCGCAGAGCGAGGGTAGGCAGTGACTCGGATGCTGTACGGTCTGTTGGCCAACAGGGGAGGGTTGGTGACTGGGAGGGCCATAGCTGGGCTGCCGGTGTATGACTTGTGGGTATGTCAGGCAAAGCGAACCTCAGACGAGTCCCTGCAATGCTCAGTCATTATCAGATGAATTACAACCCCACAGCGGCGCAGCAGCTGGGTGTGACTGGTTGTCAACAGGGGGTAGAGAACAGAAATTCTTTGATGGTTCTGAGAAGCACGGAGTTGAAAACAGGCCGGGAATGGAGGATAGGCGGAAGAAGCGAGTGATTGCACTGCTAACAGGTGTATTTGTGAGTGGGCGTAGATAAAAATGATGTGCGTGTAAATGACACTGAGAGCTGCTAGCCATGCTAAGAAACAAAAATAATTTATATTTAATCTCCACTTGAGTGAGGGGAGGGTGGGTGGGTGCTTGCAAAGTTTCAAAATGAAAGCAAGAGCGACGGGCGGCACAGAGAAGAAAGAGAAGGGTAAGTAAGCGCCCGTCACTCCTTGCCCATAGACTTGGCTCTGACGCGCGCTCGTACCTCGCACTCGGCAGAGCAGTGATCTATGTGCTGCGTGGACTACTGCTCAAAAAGCTCTCGCCAGCCTATATGCAGATCGAACGATTTCGATAGGCGACACAATGCATAGAATACATGATAACAGATGATGGGCGAAAGCCCCACCCGCCCGCGCGGGAAGGGCTTCCCGGTACGAAACGCCGGTCTCCGGGAGCTAGAGGGATGATGCAGAGTCAGCCGCGCATTCCCAAGCTTTAGGAGCCCTGAGCGACGCAGGTGCGTGACTCGCAGATCCCCGATGAGCTAGGAGAACAGGGCGTACTGTGTTATCATTACCGCACAGGGGGCAGTTGCAGAGTGCATCTTGTAAGTTCTGACAATGCTGCTGGGTGCTCCTGCAGGTATGGAGCTAGCACTTGTGCGTGTCGCCGTAGGTAGAGGGTGAAAGCGTCACTCTTCCAACGCCCAATAGACTTGACCGTCTCAAAGGAGACCCCCCGTAGCAGGTACTCTAGTGTGCCTCCTATGCGCATGCTGTGACCGTGTATGACGGGGGTTGATGGTAAGCCTGATAATGCTGTCTTCAGGCGACACTGGAAGGCACGCTTGGTGAGTGGGATGCCCATCCAATCGCTCGGTCCATTCTTCTTGTATGCGAAGATGTGACTGGTGTCCGGTAACGTGTTCACCTTGAGGTGATTGTCGAGAGCTGACCATGGGTCAGCTGGGAAGGACTGTCGAGCGCAGCTGATGTCTTCCCCCGATGGTGCAGACTTGGTGCAGGGCAGAGAGAGCACCTGAACTTCGCTTCCGTCTCGGTGCCGTTCACGGTGAAGCGCTGACCGTGATGGGTGCCTTTGAGGATCGAAGGCATTCTGATTGGGAACTGTTAGCTCTCCAAGGCGGGCAAGCGAAAAGAAAGCGAATAGGAGACAGGCCCAAACGGCTGCGTCTAGAGGTGAAGCCGCATCGAATCGACTGGCTAGGCTGACCAGAAGTTCTCTTGTCAATGGCTCCCGCTTGACCCGTTTGGACGACAGTGGCGATAGCTTCGATGCACCCTTGACCGCATTTAGCAGCCGCTCTTGGTCGACTATCCAGTCGAGGCCATGGATCAGGTGCCAAGCTCGGACCCCATTGAGGTAGTTGTTGATGGCTGATGGGGCGTAGGCTCCCGCCAGAGCGGATACGAAGGACAATACCAGCAGCTCGCTGGCTGGAGCACGCTGCTCGTCTGGTATCGCACGCTCATCGCAGAATACATGGAAGATGAGGAGGCCCGATCCGTATGTTGCTGCTGTCGAGTCAGCCCAAGCGTGCGCTGTGACGTCCGTGATCCTCTGGATGTCTGTCTGGGAAAGTGCTAGTGGGAGACCGTGGCTGTCGACTGGCCGTCGTGAGGACACGGGAAGCCAATGACGTAGTCGCTCACTTGCGAAGCAATGAGGACGCAGCCTTGAGGGGACCGGGATCAGACCTGGCTTGTACGCTGGTGGGCGGCCCCGCTGTCGTTCCGCTGCCGGCAGTGGCCCACTAAGCTTGTTCCTGGTGTTCGAACTTGTATGAGTCCCGCCAGATCTCGTAGTTCTCGAAACTGTAGTTTTTGCGGTGCCGTCGACTGACTTCGGGGGGGGATAAGGCTGGCTTCGCCAGTGTGCATAGCGGGACCCCTGCTTTTCGAAGCCGCCCTTCTTCTGCGGAGAGGGGGGCATCGAAGTCGACCAGGAATGGCCGTAGTGTCTCCGAGATGGGAACTGGTGGGAGGAGGAGGTTGCGATGGGGGTATTTTCCTCGAGACGGGTCGTCTGCCGGGTTTCGGGCGCTTTCCACATAGCGCGTGTGAGCTCTGACTCTGTGCGCTTCCAGAGTGGCTGCAAGTCGCCGAAAGACGGTGTTGACTTGCCTGTTCCGGCTGCGACCGTTCCACCAGCCTTCGACGACTCCCCGGTTGTCGCCATAGACTTTGAAGTCTGGATGAGGGGTGCGGGAGCCGTAGAGTGCCAAGATCGTGAGAATGAGGAGTTCCGTGCCCACGGCTTCTGCCCATCCGATATCTCGATCGTCTGCTTGCCACCCCGGGAGAAGGCGCCATGCACGCCAGCGTCCTGCAATGACGATTGCGACTCCCGTACTGGAGCTTGCATCAGAGAAGGCTGCGAAATCCCAGACTGGTTTTGGTCCTGGGATTTCTCGACAGAGTGTGCCGCTACGGAGAACCTGGCACCACCACTGGAGGTCTGCAGCTGTCGATGAGGGTGGGGTACGAGGCATGAAAGGACGGTCATGGAAGATACCCAGCATGGCTTCCAGGGATGTGAGGTAGGCACGCCCGCGCTGGATAATGAGTGAAGCATGCCAAAGTTTGCCGTGGAGTTTCTGAACCTCCTGCAACGTGTGCGTCCTGCGCGTATGCCAGTGTTCGATCGCGCGAAGGTACTTCTCCGCCTTCTTAGATGGAAGAGCCACTGTACACGAGTCCAAGTCCCATTCGAAGCCTGCAAAGGGAAAACGAGAGGCAAAAGGGACATCTTTCTCGCGCTGCCAGATGAGACCCAGGGGTTCTGTGACACGGTCGATGTCCTCCAAGCAGTAGGTGTACTGGCTGTCCTCGACGCTTCGGGGGGATCGCTCCGACAAGTCCCGGATGGGAAAAACCATGTCCTCAATGAATTCGTCCGTTCGGCCATCCGGTAGCGTGTCGCCACCCCACCAGAGACGCCCTCCGTCCTGCTTGCGACCGCCATTCCTGAGTATCTGCTGGCGCCATGTACGCCTTCTGCGGTTGAAGTCTTGCAGGTGTTCGCGTCGAATTCGGAGGAAGACGTTGTCATCCACCCACTTGGTGAGAGGGCCCAAGCCATGAAAGCGCAGAATGTCCGCGAGAGCATCGCCCAGATGTCCGTATAAGCCTGCATGAGAGCTGACCCCAAAGGCGACGCAGACGTCGACTGCGAATAGGTTGTCGCCCAAACGCACCACTGCCCCAGGCCATTGTGACGGTGCCAACGGAAGCTGTCGATAAGCCTCCGCGACGTCTCGAACCGCGCCTTGAGAGCCTGGAGGGAGCCTGCCACAGAGAAGAGAGAAAGCATTGAAAGTACCCCATGTGCACGGAAAGTCGTCAGAGTTGATGTGAGAATTAATCGAAGATGTATGTTCTGAAGGGGTGTGGGGAAAGGAGAAGTTCTGTACAAGACGGTAAACATCGATCTTGTGTGGTTTAGGAACAAGTGATAACGGAGACGACTGAAAAGGGCCGATGAGAGACTCGAGATCGGAACGAGCGAAAGGACCAATGTAACGTTGCATGTGAAATTCATGTTTAACGATTCTATCAAATTCGTCGGCATGTTCGAGCAAAGTGGAACTATTTGGGGGGGTGAAAGTATGACGAATATTTGGGATATTAGAAACAAAACCATACCGTATTGAATGGGGAATGGAAGGGTACGTGTCAAAAATTCCGGCCTCTCGCAGGGAGCGCTCCCACTCGTCTGCATGCAGCGGTGTGAGCGGGTTAGTTCTTCTGCGCCTGAGGGCAGCGGCAGGCCCCATGTCCGCCCATTCCGCAACCTGAACACCGATGCCGCTCCGGGTGTCGCACGCTCTCGCAGCCGCCCTCTCGTTGCCAGTCGAGGCATACTGGTAGGCCATCCCTGGTGATGATCTGCCTGCCAGCTCTTGACGAGAACGCCGGTTGTCCGTTCCAGAGGGTTGTCGAGTAGCATCGTGCGACTTCGTTGAGGGGGTGTCGGCCAAGACATACGGCGCAGACGACAAGGGCCGAAGGGTCCGCGCCCAGCCGAAAAGACTTCGCCGCTGGCCCGGCATGTGTCACGCCCGTGGCGTGGTCGCGTCGTGATGGAAAGCGTGTCGAGGGCTGCTGCCACTTTCCTTTTCTTTGTGGTGAAGACAGCGGCGGCGGGCTCAGCGCTCGCCGCTTGAGATTGAATCGCTCTGCGCGAAAGCTCTCGCGTTCTGCTTGGAACTGGCGTGGCAGAAGAGTTTGTTTGCCGGAGGGGCGCAGGGCGCAGAAACGCAGGACGCGGGTGCCGCCGAAGGCGCAGGGCGCAGGGACGCAGGACGCAGGGGCGCAGGGCGCGGGGACGCAGGGCATGGGGATGCAGGGACGCGGGGGCACGAGGACGCGGGGACGCGGGGCGGGAGACGCGGGGACGCAGGGACGCGGGGACGCGGGGCGGGAGACGCAAGTCGCGGGGTACAAGGCGACGAGAGCGGGACACATGATGTGACATGCATGACCAGGCGATGCGAGGAGCAGAACGCAGGACGCGATGTGCAAGGGCAACGCGCGGGGTGTAGAACGCAATACGTGAGGTGAGCGTGAGGTGATACGAACATGTAAGTGGTGAGGTGAGAAGGGGGATTGCGTGTTAGCTAGTTCTCAGGAGAAGTTATGTTGATTGTGCTCACCGAGGAGATGGACGCCTCTAGTTGCTCCCGGAGGATCTCAGTTCTAATCTTCGCCAAGCCCTCTTCATTGATGACTGAGAGGTCGAAAGGCTCCCTGTTGTCGAGGGATAGGTGCCACTCTCTTCGGTACTTGGCCTGGTACCGGACGAGGACGTCGGTACCGCCTTTCTGGCTACGTAGCTCGTGTGTGTCGAGCCTCCAAAAGAACGTGGCGTGCATCTCAATATATGTTCTTGGCCACTGAAGCTTCTCCAGCCACTCCATGTACGGGCCTCGCGCTTGCATGACCTCATCCCAGGTCAGCTCGTGATCGCCCCTAGCGTCCTTGGACGCCTGCGCCGCCGGAGTTAGGGTGAGAGAATGAGACCCGCGTTCAATCGAGAGGACGTCGTCGTTGAACGCTAGCTGCTGACGCTTCGCTTTCTCGCGCTCTTGAGCCGTGAAGTAGCTGAGCTCGATGTACTCCCATTTGCGGATTTTGTTCTGGGCGAACTGAGAGGGCGGGTCGAGGAAAGTGTCCGGGCCCATTTTGCCCTCCCGAATGGGTACGTACTTCTTCTTGAAGATGAAATCCGACGGGGGCGGAGCATCTCCGCCTCCGCGTACGCTAGGCATGGTAGGGGAGGATGCTCGCGAAGAGTTACGCACGTTTGCTCTCGCGTTTTCCCCTCGGTTCTCTCCTTCTCCCCCCGGGTTCGGAGCAGCTCCTCCCCTTCTCAACCAGTCCTCCTTCGCGCGCTCTATCTTCTGTTGCCACTGGGCCACCAAGTGTACTACCGCTTGGTCTTCATCTACCACTGTGCCGTCGTTGACGAGACGCTGTCTCTCGTCGTCCCACTCGAACGCGCCGTAGTTGGGACATTGCATGCGGAAAGGGTTTCGTGCTTCGTTTAGAGGGGGAACCGGGCGAACGTTGCCCTCAGGCTCTTGTCCCTCTCGCCTCGGTGGAGGTTGTTCGTTTGGCTCTTGGTTGTTTTGAACGAGCCCTTCATCCGCCATTAAAAAGCTTAGAGATGTGTTGTGTGCTGCAAAGAATGCTTGCAAAGTTTCAAAATGAAAGCAAGAGCGACGGGCGGCACAGAGAAGAAAGAGAAGGGTAAGTAAGCGCCCGTCACTCCTTGCCCATAGACTTGGCTCTGACGCGCGCTCGTACCTCGCACTCGGCAGAGCAGTGAACCTCCCTCAGACGGCATCCTCAGGGAAAGGGCAGGCGGCGGGGCAGGATTTGATGTGAATTAAAAGTTTGGTCGTTCATTTTGTTTTTTTGCTCACAGTTCTTGCGCGCAGCTCGACAATGCGGCAGACGACGACCTCGACGAGGTCGAGCGTCGTTTACGGGCGGCAATTGAAGAACTCCCGCGGCAAGCCGAAAATCCAGACCCCCGTTTCTTCCGATCGTCCATTGAAAGGTCTTTCCGCGGCATGATTCACTGGGTATGCGACGTGTTATGTACAGAATATCCGGACCTCAAGACTATCACCCCGGAAGAGGTTTGTACATACCTGGCCCGAGCGCTGGAACTTTTCCGGATCGAGCGCGCTCGCGCCGACGGCGATTTGCGGCTCGCGATGCACGCGAAGGCCCGCTTGCGGGGTGTACTGGAATGGGTCTCGGGAGTCGAACATAGACATTCCCGCCGTACGTTGCCACTTACGAACGCGCGCCGCTCAGGACAGCCGGAGCCTTCACGCTTTATTGGGTACTATTACCGCGAACGCGAATCCTAGTTGTATTTTCTGCTTGGCTTATATAAGTAGATTTGTGGTCTTCGGTGTGTCCAACGCTTGGCGTGCTCGCTGTGTGCCTGACAATCCACGTGCATATATTTGATGTAAGTAAATACAAGTACAAACAAAGAGCGCCCGCGCGCGGGGGCGCGCGGGGGCGGCGCGCAGAGCGCGACAGACGGCGAGGAGAGGTAGACGGTAACAAGCGCCGGGCGGGGGGGCGGGGGACATGTCACGGAAATAGACGCTGGTGAGATAAGATGAGATGAGAGTCGTTTGCCACAGCGGAGTTTGAAAATGCAACCCAACCTGGTGGGTGATTAACGTGTAGTCCGCATCTGCCGCTGCGAGTAATCCAAGATAATCCCACCGCCTGCCTAGCACAGAATCAGCGCCACCATGCCGCCTACAACTTATTCCCCGCTCGCCTCCGCGATGCCCGACATATCAGTCAGAAGCACGCACGGTCGGTCGGGCAAGGTTTAAGGGGTCCGCTGCCCGTCGCTTCCGGTAGTAAACTTGTTGGAACTTCTTACCTGGATCTGATCGCGCCCGCAGGCTCTACTACAGCGTTCGATGGCCCGTCGATGGATACCCAAAACATGATTCCCCTTGCATGTGCGCCCGCTTTCATCGTGCATCACATGGCATGACTCCGAGCCGCCTAACGCATCTAGTACACCATCATCGCATAATGCAACTAGCTTCTATACAGCGCCCGCTAACTCAAGGCGTAGGGCGAGGTGACATCCCTGCCCGGTACTGGGATAACTCGCTGCCGGCGGGGCGGCGAGCGCTGCGACTTGTCTCCTTACTAGGATCCGTGGAGCTCAGCGAAGGTTAGCGACTCGGACCTCAGGCATCCTTAAGCTCAGACGCTAGCATTTGTTAATATCCTAAATTTCTATGTCTGGTTGCCGCTGTTCAAGTAGCAACATTTAGGGACCCACGCAGGGCTTGCAATGTTCGCGCTAGCACGCTCCTACCGATGGACGCCCCCACTGGAACGGCAGTTGACTTCAATGGCTTAGCCATTCATCGCCTCCCGCTAGACTCTTCCCTTCTACGCTTAGCGCCGAATGAGCTCCAGTTCTTCCAAGCCCAGACCGGCATCGCCGACGTCGACGCACTTCTTGCTCACATACATTCCATAACGCACGAGGCGTATACGGTAAGCTTCAAATGCTATTATCGGCGCTCACTCGGTAGACGGTGTTTATGTCAAGCGTTCTCTACGCCGCACATATTCTAGGTGTATCCATATCCCTGTATACGCTGGTATACGTTTGTCAAGTGAGTCGGTATCCGTCTATTTTCGGTTCGTTTGAACCTCAGTTAATGGAATTATGGTATTATAAGGATCACAGGCGTCCATCACCCCGCCTACCCTTTCGTTCTCACTCGAGGGATATGCCCGTCCCATGGGGGCGGCATCTTGATCGATATTGGCTGCTGTTGTGAGTGACTGTTACGTCTGACTTCTTCTATCATGTTCTCATAGCCATCCGCAGTCGGTACCGACGTCCGAGCGTTTGTCCAAGGAGGTTATCCGGCGGACAAGATCATCGCATTTGACATACGGCAAGGTACGTCGTAAAGTATTAGGCCGGGCATACAGAACCGCTGTAATCGTCTCTTCCAGAGTTATGGGACCTCGGCCATCGTCTTTTCAAAACGTCCTCCCACAACTTCCCTATCGAGTTCGTACAGGGCAACATTTTCGACCTCGAGCCGTATTTGCCTTCAGATCACTCCCCCAATTCCGGCGCCCTCCAGCCTCGCATCGCCAAGACTGAGGTCTCTCCCCCGCCTTTGGCACTTAAAATCGGACAGGCGTCGGCAGTTTATGCCGGACACCTCTTCCATCTATTCACCGAGGGCGACCAGCGCCGCGTCGCTCGCATTCTGGTCGGCCTCCTCTCCCGGCGTCCTGGCTCTATCATATTCGGACGTCATCGGGGCCTATCGCGGGCGGGGCTCAACCGTGCGGTGCCGTCAGGCATATCTATGTTTTGTCATTCGCCGGACAGCTGGTCCGAGATGTGGACGGAGGTGGCTGGAGCCACTCCTGTGCATGTCGAAGCCAAGCTGACGGATCTGGGGCCCAGTATGTCTGATAAAGGGGTCAAGGGCGAGGGCGAGGAGCTTGCGTGGGATCCCAAGTGTGCACAGGCCATGATGGATAGTGCGCGTTGGCTGATTTGGAGTGTGGAGGTTGTGTCGCGATAGATTGTCACTCGTTCACTCGTGTCTGATAATACTAGGGCGGGCGGCATTGACCGTTCATCATTCTAAGAACCACGAGCCTGCCCGGGGAAACGACTTGCGTGGTGTTAACGCTCGACGACGTGTGGAGAAAGTCGCCATATCAAGAAACTGAGGCAGTATAATAACTACAAAGTGTACCTAAAGTCCGGGGCCCGATCACCGAGGGCCCTCAATGATTCGGGTGTATGCACCACGCTCTCGGTTCCCATAGCGCGGTGAGATGCATCCCTACGTCTGTTCAGGTACGCATATAGAAGTGCTACTATCGGGACCAAGCAGAGGCCGAAGCCAACGAAGGCCAGCTCGACCATATCTGAGAGATATTGATCATGAGCTAACGTCATGATTCCTTCCGCCTTAAAAACGGGGTACATGATAATAAGGACTCACGCCCGAGGACATAACGTGGGGCATCTTGAGCACGGTATATATTACTTGCGATGATACCGCCTACTTGAGCGGCTACGGCCTGTATTGCGAGCCCGATACCTCGTTTATAATGACCCACCAGGTTGTTTCCAAGCCTATAGAAGCGACGTCAAATATGACTATACCTCGATATAAACGCACAGTAAATTATTAAAACGACGTACCATGATGGAACCCCAGGAAAGCCAGCATATCCGCCGACAACTACAAGGCAGGTGCCGAAGTATCTGACTCCTAGCGACGTCACGTTGGAGACGTTGATGGCGTATCCCACCAAACACAATGCAAGTCCGAGAGAAATGGAAGGGGACCGCTTTCTAATCTTGTCAGACCAAGAAGCCCAGACGACGAGGGCAATGGCTGCTCGCATCTCCGTTAGGGACCACCGTAGATGCGTGAGAATGAGGGAAACCATAACCGCTTACTTGCGACAACGTAAGGCGGTACGCTCAGAAGTTGCGAGACGGCAGGTTGGAAACCGAAGCTTGGCACGAATAATTTAGTAATTGAATCGGTATTATCCGATGTCCGGTGCATGTTCACTGACCCATTGATGATCGAACTGCATCAAGGACGTTAGCGGAATTTTTTGCATGCGCCCAAGACCACAGCTCGAAAAAAACTCACGGCAAGAAAAATGAGATTCCGTAAACTTCGGAGGAGACGCGTCGGTTTCCGCGTTATTAGAGGGCAGCGCTAGTTGAGTGGTATGCGACAATCGAACGAACACTTACCCGGAAGGCTAATAGATATATCTATGAGGCATGCTGCCCAGACTTGCCAATCAAGGAGCGCGTCGTAGAGGTGCTTCATACGAAACCCTTCTTCTTCACCTACAGAAGAAGTGTCGTATTCTGGGATTGCAATGTCAGTTTTATCCCACCAGGCTGATGATATTGATCGCGTACTAATTCGATCAACGATATACGCCCGTTCCGTGGCGTTGAGAAAACTCGCGGTGTCCGGGAAGTCCACAAAAACTAGAAAATAAGAATTGCATGAGACAAGAACAGATGGAGGAGTACTCCGAGCCGCCGGCGGGTCCTCAGCCTGGACCCTATAGCTTACGCAGACAAGCGATAACCCCTGCGGCAAAGGATATGATGCCTTCGACTATCTGTCAATGTGATCATAAGCACGAATCGGAGCACTTCTGGTAAAAAAAACTCACAAATATCCACGACCAGCCGAGTAAGCCGCCGAGTCCTGACATGAAAGAGAGACCATAAGCTAGGAGGCCCGAGAAGGCGCCTGCAAAGGTTGCGCCTCCCCAGAACAGTGCAATGCGGTACTGTAGCATGTGCCGCGGGTACCACAGGGTGAGGCTACACAAAGAACGACGGATTGATCCAGTTAGCGGAGGCTTGCTCAGGTCGCAGAATGACGACGAACTAGTAGAGGACTCCTGGAGTGATTCCAGCCTCGACGACGCCAAGGCAGACGCGAGCAGCCAATAGTTGAGGATACCTGTGTACGTTCTCAGGGCTGGGTCGAAACGGAGTTATGGAGAAGTGAGCACGTCTTTACTAGTCCAGTGAGTGACCTGTCATTCAGGTAGTCAGCATAGCTATTCCTGACGTGAAAGCCTCACGCACTGACGTGATAATGGACCACAAGACCTGTTATATACGAGTGTCAGCTGCCGTCTAGTCCAAGGCAACTGCTTGGCCAACGTACCATGATGCCAGGCAGCCATATAGACGGCCTCACTCTTTTCAGAACAAGGCTAACGACATGAGAGCGTAAGGTCATCGACGACGGTTACTAGGTAACGAAAGCTCACTTTGCCGGAACCGCACAGATGCAATTAGCCTATCAAAGAGTGAGTGGCATAACGCTACACGGCACGCAACATAGGCCGCACAATAAAATTCATGGTCTGCGAACGCGTGATTTAGCGCGACGACACTAACGCTTCTAGAAACCATACCAATATGGTGTTGAACATGTGTCCAGTAAGGCCAAGTTGGGTAGTAAGCCCCTGAAGTTTCGCGTTACCTACCAAAAAGCAAAGTTCCAGATGAGAACAATATTCATGGTAAAAGCGATTACTTCCGTCGGAGCTCACCAATATTGGTTTTGTCTACGAAGCCGACCAAGCACATGGTCGTGACGAGGGGGAGAATGCGCATGTCAATTTTCCGCCAAACCATGCTGTCCACGACGAGACCGGGTTGAAAGCTCCCTTGGTGAGCTTTAGGCAAGGTCCCGACCAATGATAACGATGCGGCGTCAGCAGATCGGAGTGGAGCGCTCGCTGGAGGTGCCACAGAGGGGTCCATGACTCTGGGACGGTCGTACGAGGAACAACAGGTCAGAGGAGTTATAAAACACTGATTTTCATACAACGCCGTAGCTCAAAGACACCGAAAGGGTACGACACGACGCCAAGGTTCTGGCCTACAAGGATACAGACTCTTCATGATAGTCGCGAACCATAGTAGGAATGAAGACATTGGTGGGTGCCCTGTCGTACGGAAGTCGGGTAGACGAAGCGGCAGTCGCAGGGGTCACCGGGAGTGGGGAGACGCGCGCAAGTCCAATGGGGAGACTGACGCATTGGCCTGGCAGGATTCAGGAACGAGTTGCGGCGTGCGGAGCTTACCCGCGAGGGGGACGATCTGGGTGTGGACTCGGGGTCCGGGGACAGAGCGGCGTGCGGTGAGCGATGTGATCCTGGGCGGGGAGATGCGCGCCCGAGAAGAAGAGAGAAGAAGAAAAGGGTGCGAGGGCGGCCGGGATGAAACTGTCCCGATAGGTTCGATGGACGACGCGCGTTGAAGGAACCAAAAGAAGGCGACACTAGGGTATCCTAGGGTGTGTTGCACGAGGTCCCGGCGCGCCGGCGCAGTGTGCGTCTGACCCGCTACCACGGCCGCACACAAACTGACAGCATGCTGCGGTCTGCCAGTCAGGACGGCGCGGCGGGCAGTCGGCGAACGATGGCGGTCTCTACATCGTTGACCGACTCCGAGGGGCCCGATGGAGTGGGCTCGCCGTCCGGACGAGCGCCGCAGCACAGCGCGGTGCAAATGGCATGCCTAGTGGGGACGTCCCAGCTTGCTCGGACGCAGAGAGAGGGGGCTGTGTTTCCGAGAAAGAACAGAAAAAACGCTTGTCGGTAAGCTCGCTCGAGTCCAGGTCTCGGCGGGCACTCCTTTACTCGCAGCGAGGCCCACGCTGGCCCACGCGCCTGACGAGTCGGAGCCTGGAGGTGATGCATGAGCCTTAAGAACGGACACACCGACGCACACAGCCGCAGCGCGTGGGGGTGGGACCCCGGCAGCAATTCGCTTGATCGAATGAGCGCTAGTATGTACGTAGCGTCCATCTACTTCGTCGACCAGTCCCGCTCGCTTAGCTCTGAACTCTCCGGACTCCGGGTCCAGGGTCTCGCGTCCGGCTTCAAGGTGCAATCCGAGGTCGGAGGATTCCAATGTTTGTACACGCGTAGCAGAAGGCTCGCGCGCAGAGGTTGATCATCTCCTTTACGGCCTGCATCATCTGGGGTCCCTTCGACGCCGTCGCCCGTTCGGACGAGTCCCCACCCAACTATCCCAACAGAGTCCACTGGAAGATCTGGTGCGCGCGGCATGCCGGAGCTCGATTTAGTCATGCCCCACCCAGAACCTAGTTCTTCTACTTCGCTCGATCTCTCGTAGGTCGTCACCGGCACAGTACAGCATAACCGCGCCGCCCGTTATATCTCGACCCGCTGCCGTCCCCGAATTCTTCATCGACGTCCAGTTCGTCCGACTCCCCCTCCGCAACCGTCGACAGACCCTCTAGTCCGACTGCAGATATTCAGACATGACCATCAACATGACTGCCGAAAAGTTCACCTCCAAGACGTTCGACTACATCATCGCTGGCGGCGGCACCGCCGGTCTCGCCTTGGCCGCTCGGTACGTGCAGAACGTCTGCGCTGAATTCGGGTGTCGTCATCATATTCGCGAATACGCATTACATGCCGTCCCGGCTCGACTTTGATCACCCGCGACGCTAACACCACCGTTAATGCCTGCAGGCTCAGTGAAGACCCCACGGTCTCCGTGGGCGTCATCGAGGCCGGTGATTGGGACCCCAATGTGGACGCCATCAACATTCCCGGTCAGTACAGGCATGATCCTCATTTTATCGTCAACGAGGACGGTGTCGACTTGCACGCGCTCATCATGAGTCGTGTATGCTCGCAGGACTCTGCGGGACCATCCTCGGGAATCCGAAGTACGACTGGGCGTTCATGTCCGTGCCCCAGAAGCACGCCAACAACCGGCGCGTATTCCAGCCACGGTACGTCCAGTTCCAACTTGACCTGGGTAGCCCGAATGGGCGGCCGTGCTCCCGATGCCGGCTTGCGCTGATCCCCTGCCGTCCACCTGTAGAGGCAAGGCATTGGGTGGGTCGTCGATGGTCAGTACTTCGTCACCCATCCATCTATCTCTGTGAAACGTCGCTCACCCCGGTTCGTGCAGCTTAACTTGCTTGGAATTAACCGGTAAGCGCCCTATCTTGAATGGGCGATGACTACGGTGGCATACCATACTCATCGTCTTCTCGGACAGTGCGTCTGCCCGCGAATACGACGGTGAGATCGCATAATTGTCCCCAAACAGGCCTCACGCGGCTGACATGCGAAACATGCAGCTATTGAGGCGCTGGGGAATCCGGGTTGGAACTGGCAAGAGTTCCTGAAATACATGAAAAAGGTAAGTCTGTGTCGCGCGCGCGGTGCCCCTTTGCTGTTCTAATGTACTACTTTTCCGTATCGCACCGTAGTCCGAGACTACTCTGCCGCTCTCGCCGGATATCGGGAAGGCCTACACGATTCAGTCACCAGACCCCAAATGGCATGGGGACTCCGGCCCCATCGTCAAGGGATATCCGACGTACTTCAACGCGTTACATGTCCAGTTCTTGGAGTCGCTCAAGATCCTCGGCATTCCTGTCAACCCTGAACCAGTGCGTTACAAACACCGGTTCTTCTCACCTTCGATGTCCTGTGCTCACGCTCGTCTCGTCTAGAACAATGGCTACACAATGGGATCGACGATGGCGTTTGCTGCTGTGGACTCCCGGAAGGCAATTCGCAGCTACTCGGCTAACGTGAGCGCATGTTCTTACTAAGCGGTATGCAGCACCGATGACGATTGAATATAGGCGTACTACGAGCCGAACACCGGAAGAGAGAATCTGGTGGTGCTTACAGGGTCGCTTGTGTCTCGCATCACATTCCGTCCATCTTCGTCTCCTCTAGTCGCCACAGGCGTCGACTTTGTCAACGACGGCAACACACACCACGTAGCCGCCAGAAAGGAGGTCATTCTGTGCGCAGGTAGGCCAACCATCATCGAAACACGCGTTAATGTGCTTCGTTCTCACTGGGGGTACACTTGCAGGCACTTTCCAGACTCCCCAGATTCTTGAGCTTTCCGGCGAGTGACTCGCAACCGGTTGTTGGTCTTTTTCCAGAGCCTAACAATGGTTCACAGGCATCGGTAACGAAGAGATCCTCAAACGACACGAAATCGAAACGCTCTTCAACCTCCCTGGAGTGGGCGAAAACCTACGTGAGTCCCACTCGCCACTCGCGTCCGGCTCTTGTGTGCTCATGCATTAATTGCGCTGTTTGATGCTGTTCCAGAGGTAACATTTCCAAGTCCAACGCCATCTAGATGACTATACCGCATGGTCTTTGACTGATGGCGCTCGGCGTAGGACCACGTCTACGTGCATACGATTCACGAGATTGATCCCAAGTACGAGACAATCGATTTCGCGCGCGATCCCGAGGAGGCCGCGCGGCAGCAGGAACTCTAGTGGGTTACCACGCATCCCACTCTGCGTGGTAGTATTCGCTAATCCTCTATGACGCCATGCAGCAAGGTGCAGCAGGGATACCTGTCTTCGGCCCTCGCGATACTGTTCGGCTTCCTGCCCGCGAAAGCGTTCACGACGGACGAAGAACTCAAAGCGTGGGAGAAGAAAGTATCGGAGGCCATCGATAGCGCGTCCAGTGGCATGAAGAAACAGCTACAGCTACAAGCTAAATGGTTCCTCGATCCCGAGTCAGCCGAGGCCGAGTACGTCCATTTCCCTACGTCGAGCTCGCTACGCTCACTCCATTATGCGTTTTAATACAGGCTGCTCCCTTTCCCGGGCTTTTTCCTCCCATCCGGGCTTACTCCTGCGGAGAAGACTCGCTACTCATCGATGGTCTCGACGCTTCTCCACCCGCTGTCGCGAGGTTCTGTTCACGTCGCGTCTGCAGACCCAAGCGCACCGCCGGCCATCGACCCCAGTGAGTCAACCGCGAGCCGTGTACACACCGGCGACCAACGGCCCGACTCGGATATGTAACTGACCACGGCTACCACGCGTCACAGACTATTTCTCGAACCCGCTGGATTTGCAGATGTTGCTCGCAATCCTCAAGTTCACGATGAAGCTGTACGAGACCGGGCCATTCGGCGCGGCGGTACGCAAGCAGATCGCGCCGAACGCGGAGGAGTGCGCGTCGGACGAGGCTCTGATCGAGTACATCAAGAACAACTGCGGCTGCGTCTACCATCCGATAGGCACGGCGGCGATGCTCCCGAAGGAAGATGGAGGTGTCGTTGACCCGGCATTGAAGGTGTACGGGACGGCCAACGTGCGCGTGGTGGGTAGCAGCTCCTTGCTTGTTCGACGCCGCTGCTGCCGAACATCCTATACTGACGACTTGGTTCCGCGCGGGGATAGGTCGATGCATCCGTTATACCCGTCGTAAGTGTCTCGCTTTCAGATGGCTGATATATCCACATCCTGACAGTATGTGGCAGGAACTCGGGGCGCACACGCAGGGGACAGTGTACGCGATCGCGGAAAAGGTACGTCGCTCGCGTCTCGGGCTGCGTTATTCGCTGAGAATGCCGGTGCTGATTCTCCGCTTGCCTTGCACACAGGCGGCTGACATCATCAAGGGCATCATAGCGTAGTCCTGTCCTTACTCTGTCGACCCTGTGTTGCGGGTTCTCCCGTGAAATCGTTTTCGTCACGACACATACAAACTCGACGTCCCAGTTGTTTTGATGAACTTGAAATCATTGTAGTTTCTTGGTGCGATATCGACGGCTTGGTCTTGTGTTTTACGCCCGTACTCGTACCTTTTCGTGATATGCTAGTAGCACTTGCATGCATCGTGCTCGGGCGTGCTGCCGATTGCGGGGACGAGAATTGTGAGGCCCCCATAAATCGCCAACAGTAGCCCCAATATCTAAATTTAAGGGCCCAGTGCTTTCCGTCGTCTACTCGGTTGCAGCTTACCACCAAATACTACCGCCGCGCGCCAGTCGGCCACGTGGCACCGCAAGATGGCACTTGGGCGTCTAATGAGGCGCGTCGTGGAGGTCCAATTACAAGCCTTACCAGTACTTACTGCCACCGTACCAGTGGCATTAACAGCCTCAGAGCGACTCCTCGGACTCCCCTTTGCTATGATTCCTATCTTTAACTTACTCGCGAGCCCGTGCGGCGCCCACGGCCGGTGTCGCTCGGACCCCGAACGATGGTGGCGTATACCAAAAAGTCACTAGGCCAAGCTCTTACAGGCTATAACTAGGGCCCAAGGTTTCGGCGTCCTGACGGTCGCGGCCTTCTATGCGATGAAGGCCGCTTCTCTGACCCTGGTTATGGTCCGTACTTCCTCCATCATCAGTTTACCCCGCCTTTCGCGCTGCGCGAGCTGATGAACCCCACGCTGTGGTCAGGATTCTCCTCCTTCCATGACAAGTGAGCCCCGTGTGTTCGGCACTCCAACGTTGCTGAGCGTCACCCCGTCTTCGGCCATGAATTCGCAGGGGCAGCCGCTTGCCAAACCCGGTACTTGGTTCCATGCCACGAAACTCCAGCGTACCATGTGCACAGCCTGTACATATAATAAGCGAAGACAATAGCCCAGGAGAAGGATAGAACCGCCACACTCTCTTGCCCCGACACGTCGTGTACATTCGTAGCGAAGCCCCTCGCGCTGTAATATCGTATCCCGGATATTTCAAGAGCGCGCCCACCCGAATCATGCCTTTGAATCCCATTGACGTACCCTCTCACATCTCCCACGAGTTCCGGCCTCCTCTCGAACTAGTCAAGCGAGTGGTCCCCCTTACAGAACTCTACGATTGGCATGCAAGAGAAAATCCTCACTATCCACTTTTTACTTACCACGATGGTGAGAAGTTGCAGTACATCACCTACTCGACCGCCAACCGCGCTATCTACTTTGTTGCACGTTACGTCATGCGTTGCGTCTCTCAATCGCTAAATCTGTCTGGTGGGTCTGCAACAACCAGCAGAACGCTTCCCGTCGTCGCCATTTTTGCCAACGCCGGTAAGAACGTTTTAGCTGTGACGTCTGTACATCCTTGATGCCGACTGTTCTTACAGACACGATCACCTACTTTTGCACTGCTCTGGGAGTCGTCAGGAGTGGATGCACCCTCTTCCAGATCTCAACGCGGAACAGTGTCGCTGCTGTGGCTGATATGCTTGGGCGTACCGGGACAACTCAATTACTCGTCTCAGAAGATGTAGCCCTCCAGGACATCGCGCTCAGCGCGCTTGAGCATTTTCCGGCTGGTCAAATCACGATACGTCGCATGCCGTCTTTTGAGGATATCTTTGAATTGGACGACAAACGAGCTGGCAGTACGTTCGACGTCGGAGATGTTGCCCTACCAGAGAACTTGAACCTGAATGCTCCTGCTATAATACTACACTCGTCTGGTAAGGTCTCTATTTGTTCTGAGTACCTCACTCGTTCATTGATCCTTGAATACTATCAAGGCTCTTCCGGCCACCCGAAACCCATGCCGTGGTCACATCGCGCATTAATGCTCTTCGGTCATGGCACCCGTACGGCTAATCGCTCTTCGTGTATCTGCTTGATGTTGACGAACTATCGGTCTACCATAGTTCTCTGCGACATGGACACGCGTGGTTCCATTTTGGGCTGTCACGGAACTCCCATGTTCCACGGTCTGGGCGCGCTCATGTACTCGGCGTCGGTACGCGAATCTCTCATACTCTCCCTTAGACAAACTCACCAATGTTCGGTAGCCTATATCTGGATACATTGTTGCTGCATTCAAACCCTTGACGCCTCCCGTAGCCCCCTCTCCAGACGCGGTATGGCAGGGGATCGTAGCGACTATGTCTGATTTCACTTGGAGTGTACCGTCATTCATTGAGGCGAGCCTTTTCATTATGCGATTGGGACGTTAAGAGAAATTGACGCGTATTGAATTTCTATGCAATAGGCGTGGGCAAGCGATCCTGAAAGGGTGGAGGTTCTTCGGAGTATGCGCGGTGTTGTGAGTATCCTCGTGCGATATAAGCAGAGCGTGATTTGACAAAAGTTGTTAGCTTTTTGGTGGCGCCCCACTCAACGAGGAAATTGGGAACGCTCTGGCCGCTCAGGGTGTGAGCTTATTTACCGTGTACGGGATGTAAGTAGCATCCGTTCACCTGATTCCTGATGCTGATGACGACTAGCTCGGAGACAGGTTTGATTAATTTATTTGTCCGCTGTGAGTTATTCCTATCTTATGTATACATGTCCGGATGTGCCATTGAAATTAGATTAAGCGGACCCCGGTATGGACTGGCCCTATTTTGCCCCGCTGCCGACGATGTCCTTGAAGTTCCTCCCGTATGATGGTACCAGGTTTGAGCTTGTCGTTTTGGTGCGCAGCTTTCCGTTATTCCGGATCTCAATCTGACTGAATATCATCTCTCTCCAAAGTCCAATCCGGAAGATCCTCTGCCTTGCATCAACACACGGGTGGATGGGCACGACGGGTATGCGACAAACGATCTGCTCGAAGCGCACCCAACAAAGCCTAATCTATGGCGAATCGTGGGCCGCGCGGATGAGCAGATTGTACTCTCCAACGGCGAAAAAGTGAGTGGTATGCTCCGTGTAAGAGATAATGAACCCTTACCAAGTTACCTTCTCAGACGAACCCTGTGCCCCTAGAAAAGATTATCAACAAGGATCCGCTTATCAACTGCTCTCTCATATTCGGACGCGGAAAATTTCACAACGGAGTATTGGTGGAGCCTGCAGCGACATCGGCTAATCTCCTCAAAGATGCAGAGCAAGTTCAAGTGTTCAAGAACAGAATATGGTTCGTCTTTTCCCAACGAGGAATAATTAAATCATGTCGGAATGCTGAATACGTGTAGGCCTACTATCGAGAGGGCAAACGAGTATGCTCCACAGCATTCGAGAATTTTCAAGGAGGTTCGTTCGCTGGAGTCATCTACCGTAATACGACTTGGTTCACCTCTCTATTAGGTGATCCTCGTCGCCTCTCCTTCTAAACCTTTCCAGTTCAACATGAAAGGTTTACTACGTCGCGGTGTCATGCTCAAAGCGTACCAAGTCGAGATTGACGCACTTTACAAGGAGGTCGAGAACAGCACACAAGCAGCCGAAGTCCTTTCCCCGTCAACGTGGGATGAAGAAAGCACGCTATCGTTCGTTCGTGCAGTAGTACAACGTACCATCCATCGCTCCATCGCTGATGATGACGATATATTCCGAAACGGAGGCGATAGGTGCAGTATGAAGTGTTTCGAGTACCCATTAGCATGCTGACTGTTCGGCAGCCTGCAAGCAACTTGGATCTGCAACACCATTCGACGCGCGTTGCGTGAAACGAGCTCCCGTTCTGCACCATATCTTCCTACGGATATTGTCTTCAAGGCCCCTACAATTTCCGCCCTTGCCGAACTCATTTCCGTAATCGTCGATGCGAACGATCCCATCGACTTCGACTTGACCTACAACCCTCAGATGCTCCTAGAATACGTGAAAAAGTACACTTCGGGCCTCCCTCCACGCCTGTACCCCCTCATGTGTCGCCCAAGCTTGGAGAAGGATGTCGTCTTGATCACCGGGACAACCGGCGGTTTTGGCTGTGACATCCTAGAGCACCTGCTTCGTGATGAACAGGTCCAACGGGTGTATGCGCTCAACCGTAAAGGCACTCGAGCGCTTGAAAGGCAGTATACTCAGTTCCGCGCTAGAGGCTTAGACGAGCAGCTACTCGGATCCTCGAAGTTCAACATGGTGGAGGCCGCGCTGGAAGACCGTGACCTCGGAATCTCTCCTCAAGTCTATGACGAGATACAGCACTCGGTCACACACATCATACACAATGGTAAGAGCCTCGTCTAGGTCCTTCAAGGGTATATATCTCACCTCTTGACGAAAGCATGGAGAGTACACTTTAAATTATCACTGCAGTCGTTCGAGACCGATCTCCAGGGTGTCCGTAACCTTGTAGACCTAGCACTCGGCTCGAAGTATACCGAAGCGCCACGGATCATATTCGTCAGCTCTATTGGGGTATTCTCGAGTGCGTTCTCTTCTTATCTATCCTTCCCGGAACGGCCAGGTATTCAACTGCGGCCTCGTCACCAGAATACGAAGGTCCTATACCCGCGCCAGAGATACCCCTCGACGATCCAAGCGTCCCATCCGCCACAGGCTATTCTCAGAGCAAATGGATCGCAGAACGTATCCTACAGGCGGTTTCACAGGTCACGGGATTACATGCCACAGTAGTGCGCCTTGGGCAAGTCTGTGGGGATCGGACGGGGTATTGGAACGAGAAGGAGTGGTTCCCAACGCTGGTCAAATCCGCCCATTTCCTGCATTGCCTGCCCGACGTCGAGGGGGTACGCACCGCTCCCGACTCGTTGAAATTTATCGTAAATGCTAACGCACACCTGCCAGCACGTAAGCTGGGTCCCAAGCTACCAGGGTGCGAAGGTCCTTGTCGAGATGCGCTGTTCCACGGAACCAGTCTTGCATTTGGTCCATCCGCGCCCCGTTTCTTGGCACATGATAATCAGCAAGCTCGCAGATGAACTCGGGATCCCTCTAGTGCCCTACGCGGAATGGTTGTCCGCTCTGGAGAAATGCGTAGGCGATAGCGGCGATCACGCGCAGCTCGAGCTCATGAGAATCCATCAAGCTCTTCGCCTCGTATCGTTCTATAGGGAGGTCGGGCCCTCTCCATACCGTGAAGCGTTTGGATTGGTGCACTTGGACACGGTGAAGTCCACAAGAATGTCGGAAACTCTGGCTAGTCTCGGTCAGTTGGACGAGGAGTCTGTACAACGCTGGGTCACGACGTGGAAGAATCGTGGATATTTGTAGGATCTGTATACTAGTGTACATGCCCGCGCGCCGTGCCGCCCAAATGGACTTACCTTGACAAGAGTGTGCGTCGGCTCATCGAAAGCGCCCCGGACCTATGACATTAGTGTAAGGATATCTGTCGTCCTGCTGAGCACACCCGTCTTCTGTGATACCCGATAGGACATGTAATATCTTGCAATAGGCCACCCACAGCGTTGGGCGCGCTCATCGGAAGCGCGTTTGGGAGTGTTGTGTACCATGCGCGCGCGGGGCCTTACGGCTCCCGGAGAGCGACTTTGGACTCGGAGACTGCAGCCTGAGCTAGGCGTCCTGCACGCCACTGCACGCCAAGTAGACGGGAAATGCCATTGGGCTACGAAGATTGCCGTGTTGCCGGAGGGCGAGATAGCCTCGGCAGGCCCCGGCGGGATGTGAGAGGAGTACGGCCCGCCGACGAGCAACCGGGGTCCCACCTTGGTCCCACGCGGCCGTAATTGTGTGCGTCGGTGTGTCCGCGTTCTTACTCGTGCGTCAATCTCGACTCTTCAAAGCTTCACTGACGCACTTGGGCCCTGCTGGAACTTACGACTCTGAGTGCTCGCCGAGACTCAGACTCGAGCTCACCAACATGCGTGTTGTGCGTGTTTGCAGATTCTGAGCCTATCCGTTCTCGGAAGTGCCGTCTCTCTCGAGTTCTCTGCCTCCGAGCAAGCTGGTTCCCACCAGGCATGCCGTTTGTTGTGTGCGGCCGTGGCAGGTCGGACGCACACGCCGGCGCAACGCGTGTCGTCCATCGAACCTACCGGGACAGTTTCATCCCGGCCGCCCTCGCACCCTTCTCTTCTTCTCTCTTCTTCTCGGGCGCGCATCTCCCCGCCCAGGATCACATCGCTCACTGCACGCCGCTCTGTCCCCGGGCCCCGAGTCCACACCCAGATCGTCCCCCTCGCGGGTAAGCTCCGCATGCCGCAACCCGGTCCAGCCACTGGGCTCGGTGCGTTCGCGGCCCTTTTCCTTGCAGCATTTTCTCTTGCAAATATCGTTGGCTAGCTGATTAAAGTCTGTCTATCTGTGATGAGGCCGCGCTGTTCCCACCAATCAGACACCGTCTGATCCATCGACGGCGTTTGGGGCCAACTTGGGCTTCTGGAGCCGCCTTCAGTTCACGTTGCCGAAGCGCTCCATGGCTGCCCAGGGACACACCGCGCTCGCTTCACGTTCGTGCAACCGCGCGTGATCCCACCCTTCAGGGCAGCTCACGGCTTGCCCGCGCGCAGCCTGCACCGTCGAATGTCGAGGCACTCTGCGTAGTCTGGCCCCGTCGGCATCCGTCAAGACGGTGGTGTCGCGACCCCGCCCTGCCCGTGGCGCCCCATACATACCGAGTATATCAACACGATCCCGACATTCGTGGCGACGGCCTCGATCGCGAGTCTCCCTTCAGCTACCCTTAGTTTCCGTCTACCACGCTTCGAGTAACTTCGCGATGCGCGCCGTCGCTTACCTGTGCTGTCTGCTCTGCACCCCACTATCCGCCGTTTGGGCACTCAAGTGTGTCGAAGGTGTGTCCCCAGACGGACACTACTACCCGTTCCGTTCGGCGCTGATACCGACCCCCACGCGTCGCCCTAGAACCCTGTTACGATTATGTCGTTGTCGGTGAGTCCTGGTAATGTGCCATCGTGATCAAAACTCACCCGAATGAACCTATTTTGTGCACACTGCAGGAGGTGGCACTGCTGGGCTCGTCATCGCAGCACGACTGAGCGAAGATCCAAACACGAAAGTAGCCGTGGTTGAGGCTGGTGTTCACCGTGTGAACGAACCGCTAGTGGATACTCCAGGCAAGCGTTGGACCTGCTCCTCGCACAGACGTCGACCTTCTGAGCTAGAGACATCTAGAGTTCTTCGGCCAAGCCGTTGGAAACCCCGCATTCGACTGGGGTTTCCGATCGGTCCCACAGCCCGCTCTCAACAACCAGAGCATCCTACAAGCAAGGGGCAAAATGCTCGGCGGGTCGAGCGGACTAAACTTCATGGCGTGGAACAGAGCGTCCGCCAAGGAATACGACGCTTGGGAGGAGGTAGGTCAACCGAAAGTCACTCTGTTGGAATGGGAGGCGCTATCGAAAGTGGGCTGCTGAGGCTTGTGTTTCCACAGCTCGGCGCAATCGGGTGGAATTGGCAGTCGCTACTACCGTACTTCAAGAAGAGTGAGACCATATCTCCTCCCCCTCCTCAGGGAATATTCCCAGATGCGGTCCGGGTCTCTGAGACGGCGTTCGATGCTTACCATGGACGGTCGGGGCCTATGCAGGTGAGTTTCAGCACACGGCCCACGAAGAGCAACGCACTCAACGTCGCAGCCATCGTACAATGTTCTCTACAGCAACATAACGGCACCGTATGTGGAGACGTTAAACTGCCTCGGCATCCCGACGAACAGCGACGCGGTGAGTGTCATAGGTCGCGGATTGTCCGAAGCGCTATTGAGACACTTGTACGCAGTACAATGGGAACGGCACTGGAGCGTACAACTCGGAGCTGTCAATCGATCGAAGTAAGGACATCGGGCGTCGGTCGTACTCTGCGAACACGTACTACAATATAAGCTCCGGACGGCGGAATCTGGCCGTTTTCCTAGGAACACAGGTAAGAATACCTTAGTCGTGAAATCATCGTGGGGTAGCGTGCTGACGATGACCCGGAATACCCTGCTCAGGCGACAAAGATTCTGTTCGACGGAGCTTCCGCTCCAGGGTCATCGCTACGGGCGAGGGGTGTGGACGTTGTGGCGTTGAACGCGAATGGACTCAATGGAACGCTTTACGTGCGTAAGGAGGTCATCTTATCCGCAGGTAACTTTCGCGCAGCTAGCATTCTGCTTTGTTTCACGTGTTATCTCATGGTGTGTGTACTATATTGCACAGGGACGATCCAAACGCCGCAGCTGCTCGAGCTTTCGGGTGAGTTCATGCGCTGTAGCATCGGCTCGGTCATTACGGACATCAGCCGGGTCGTATGCGCTAATGGCTTTTCAGGTATCGGGAATGAAGCGATCCTGAAAAACTTGGGTATCCCGACTTTGGTAAACCTTCCAGGAGTCGGCGAGAACTTGCAGGTAAGCAGTACAACTCTTGATATACGTTTGGATCGTATACGACGACTAATCCGTCCTACCTCAAGGATCACCCTCTAGTGCAGCAGGACTTTGAGCTCATTGGAGACTTTTGGACATACGGTATGTCTCCCCGACCTGCGACTCTCAACAAGGGCGTCTGGTATTCATGTGCATACCAGATGAGCTTAGGAACAACAAAACGTTCGTCTCCGAGCAGCAGAAGGAATAGTAAGTCACCATGTACCTGTATAGCTCGCGGGGCTGACGTCGTCTTGCAGCGCTACACGTCATACAGGCGTATTCGCCCAAGTGCAGTCCGCGCTCGCCTTTCCCCCTCTCACCTCACTCGCTTCCCCGGATGCGGTACAGACCATACGACAGCACGCACTCGCGCTCGCAATCTCCCAGAACATCTCGGAGCTTACACGTTCACAGTATATCATCCAAACGAATTGGCTCTTCGACGATCGCGTCGCCGATCTCGAGTTTATCATGTACCCAGGCGGCGGTCTGACATCAATACCCCCCACCCCAAACACGACGTACGTGACGTTGAATACGGGCGTTATGGTGCGTTATGTGCACGCGTCCCAGTTCCGGTCCCGCTGACCCATCATCTCACTCTACTCTAGCATCCGTTCGCCCGGGGATCGATTGTGAGTACACGGAGGCGTCCAGACTCTGCGTCGCCATTCAGTCCTGCTCCTCCGGCCTTACTCACTCTCGCGTAGCACATCAACTCTACCGATCCCCTCACACCGCCAGTGATTGACCCAAAGTACATGGCGAACGCGGTTGGTAAGGACGCCCTAGATCCAGGAATCGTGAACGCCGTAAGGCCATCTCTGACGGACGGCGGCCAGATCTTGCATCGATGCTAGCAGGGATGAAGTTCGTGCATAAGATCGCTGCCAGCCCACCTTTGGCCGGTTCCGTCGTTGGGCCACACAATCCTCCAGCGAACGCTACCGATGACGCAGGTCTCGAAGCGTCAGTATCAGTGCTTGACCTTCCTACCCCAAAACTGAATACTGATCATCTACGACCCTAGATACCTGCGGGAGTTCACGTCTCCGTTTTTCCACCCGTCTGGGACCGCAGCGATGGTTTCACGGAGACTGGGAGGTGCGCACGAACGACGGCGACGGCGGCATCGATGACAGAACACCACAGTAGCTGATATATTGGTCATGCAGGAGTCGTAGATCCGCTTTCTCTCAAGGTGTACGGGACTTCGAATCTGCGCGTCGTAGATGCCTCCCTGCTGCCGCTCCAAGTGGCGTCGCATCTGCAGACCGCAGTGTATGCCATTGCGGAGAGGGTGAGTGGCGCGTTATGTGTCTGCTGTGCTTCCATTGCAACTGACTGGCGTCTGTGATAGGCTTCGGATATCATTAGGGGGAAGCCGTTGTTATAGTCCGAACGAAGTGATACCGTGTTAGGAGTGCAACGGACCCCAATATATTGTCTAGTGATGTCCTTGCCACGAACAGAGTCTGACACCAGTCACCCCGTGTTGTTGAGACTGCTCACGAGGTCAAGCCCGGGAGATGTCGATAAAAGTTTCTGGATAGTCATCAGAATAGCTTCCTTCACTCCGTGGTGGGCGACAGGGAAAAGTATGTAAAAATGATGAAATACTTCGTATCGGTGTGCGCTCCATTGGGAGATTGGAATTCCCAAGCCTTATGGTATCGTGATGCCTTCGAAGAGCTCGAGCTTCCCCTGCACTCCCGTGCCTACGCTCTAGTAGTAGCCCACTAGTACATTTCAGGGATTCTAGGGTGCCGATGCGGCGCAAGGGAAATGGTTCGTACGGTGGGCGGGGGCTCGCAAGACTTCCTTAAGCTTCTCTCCGAATACTTGACGGTGCAGCTCCGCGGCCATCGTGGGGTCCCTATCCCGAAGCAATCAAGTTGGCGTACCCCGGCACGCAACCGCAACCAATCATATGGGCCCGTTGACTCTCGCCCAATGGTCCCCTAGCAACATTCGAGGTTGCTGCGGACAGTGAATCTTATTTTTTTGTTCTTCGCACATCTTTGCCACACACAGGGGCGGTCGTACACTTCTGCAGAACGGTCAGGATGATGCAGGGCGCGAATAGATCTCTAGCCTAACTTAGTACTCAGCGCTCCGAAGCTCTGGGATTTCTTACCGTACAGACCCATTTGAGTCGGCAATGACTCAGGAGGGTTTGCCAAGGATAAGGCAGGGATGGGTTTGCGGTGCATGCTTGTTGGGATTCCGGCGGAAGTCCCCGCGTAGGACCGCAGGTTACTGCCGGTGAACCCGGGATTGAGCTCGAAGTTGTAAGACCGATGATATGCCAGCCACTGCGGCGGGCCTGAGCGTCATTGAACTAGCCAACCGGAATGTCCAACGTTTGCTGCAGCCCGCTTTGACGATCGTGTGCACGGCAGTAAAACCGTATGATGTGCACAACGATAGATGTTTGCAAGGGGGCGAGATCTAGTAGAGTCGCTTCTGCCAAAGTCCAACGCGGACGGTAGTATGATCTGACGATGTTGAGTATTGCATGCAGTGCCATAGCGGTGTCGTTGGGCCTCCGATCACGGAATTTCGCGGCGGCGCTCAACTCACCGAGGCCAAGTATTACCCGAGCCCGCCGGCGACTGGGCACTGTGTAGCATCATGATGTACAGTCTACTTCGAAGGCTCCACCCATTCATCGCGCAACAATTGCCCTGCACCAAAGCTGGAGCGCTGGCGAGTCGACGTTCGTACGAACCTTGATGTTTAGCTGCATGGAATTACCTGAAAGGTCTGCAGCAGACCTGCTACTGGTCCATCCGAGGTACAGCGCTCGCGTACCAGTGCCGGCGCCGGCCCTATCACTATCGCACAGGCCCCTCTGACGCACACCCCGGACGTCCTCTCATTGGCTAAACCCTCAGAAGATGACATCTGAGGGCCCACAGCAGTACATAAAAGACCTGCTTTGGCTGTCGAGTAAATAAGAGGCCGTGCTCTTGAACTCGCGAGACCGGATATCGAGTCTACAACGGCGGCTACCCCCCACCAACTTGAAGACGATCTACCGCGTACGACAATGGATCAGTGCCCCGCGATTCCGGAGAACATCGCTCTGCTGTAAGCATTCAATATCGCTCGCGGTTCCCCACAATCTATAACAGGGTCGCTCTTATAGCGCTGGTCCTCAGGTGAGCCCTGTGCTCCAACTGGATCTACGACACTGGCCAACAATCAGCGGGTTATGGCCTAACTGTCGTTTCGTCTAGGTCTTCGGACATCTCTTCAACTATGGGCTATTCGGAATCCTGATCGTGCAGACCTGTGCGTTACGGCGATGACCGCTGAAGTCACATCGTAGCAACATACTAAGTTGTCATACGATAGACAACTATCATCTTTCGTTTCCTGACGATCCTAGGCCGCTGAAGACCTTCAGTTGAGCGCTTCATTGATATTTTCCGCGCGCCGGTGGCTGAAGATACTTTTCAGTCTACTCCCTTTTCGTGCTCGAGTGTCTGCAAATAGTGATGGCGACACATGACGCCTTTGCCGTCTTGGGTGCTGGATGGGGGAATTATGCGGCCCTCAATAGCCCGCAATGGCTCTGGTTCGACACGCCCGTGTTGAGTGGAATAAGTGCGCCACAATTCCTATACTTTTCATGTGTCGCTAACCTGCTAGGTATTTGTAGTCTCTGCTTCTGTCCAGACCTTCTACGCATGGCGTCTTTACGTTCTCAGCGGCTCGCCCTTACTAGGGGTGTTCATCTCGATGGTAATATGTATCTCCACGTCCAGCGGTCTCTCGCGCTGAAATGAGATTGCGCCTCCCTAGGTGGCTGTCATGCAAGGTTCTGGGGCTGCTGCCAGTGGTATCATGGTATGTCCTATGGCGTCGTAAACCATGCACCATCGTCGGGACACGCTCACGTTCAAACGATTTAGGCGCGGGTCATCAACGACAACGCGGAAATACAGGAAAAGACCTTGGCACCCCTTATTGTCTGGCTCGGCGGAAGTGCTGCGTGCGATATTATTATCGCTACCCTGATGCTGTACTTTGTAGGTGGCTTAACAGCACAGTTAGTCGTCCCCTGACAACGTCCTGCCATTTAGTTATCTAGAAGCAAAAGCGGCTTGGCCTCGGACGCCATGATTTCTCGTCTTATTCGTTTGACGGTTGAAACAGGGTGTGCGACCGCCTCCGTAGCATGCGTGGATCTTATCCTATTTCTGGTGTTTAGGCACAACAACCTTCACATGACCCCGTAAGTTCAGCAATATTGAGGTCTCTCGGGATTCCTATTCTGACTACATGTATCAGAGCGAGTATGCTCAGCAAACTATACACCAACTCGCTTATGGTATTGTTCAACAACCGCACGCACATGCGTTCTCTCGGGGGGAGGATACATACTCCTGGTAGCCGCTTTTGGTCTTCTAGAACGGGCCCGGACGGGTCCCAACACACAGATATCGCAAGCGGAGATGGTCCTCGACAATTCGCTCTTCGCAAGTTTCCTGCTCACGGAGGCGACGGGGTAACCGATGACCATACCGTGCTAGATTCTCAGAAGCCGAGCGCCGAAGGTGCGCATCCCATAACGGTCACTTATAGTTGATCTAGCCGGCTAACATTTCTCGTCTCCCGGGTAGCGACAATTGTATAGGGGGCCGTGACAAGCGTGGGGTGAATACTAAGTAGTCCGTCAAATACCTCTATCTATCAAGTAGATGCGCGGGTCGTGCGCTTGAAAACAATGACCCTGCGTATCAAGATAGCCATCTCAGTCCATTGACGTCTACGTATCCAGATGAACAGTGTCACCATAGTGCGTAGGTGAAATATAAACACCCTCAGGCCTAGGACACTGCCTCAACGGTGACACAAATATTACCACACCTAAACTGCGACCCGCTCAGCCTCCTTGCCTGCAGCCAACGTTGGAATTCATTTGTTAACCCGTGATTCTCTGTCGAGCCTGCAAACTGCCACAAGCCCGGCGGCAAAGTTGACCTCGGGAGTACCGCAGCGCCGCCGAGTTCTCCGTTCCTTAATCCCTGCCCGTGCCCGAGACAACGCTCAAGGCACGCTGTTCATAGACAGTTTCTGCCCGTGTTCACTCGCGTGGCTCTAACGTCGGCTTCTTGGGCCTTTCAACCCATCAATAATCGCTTGCTTTGAGATTAATGAACTTTCAAACTTGCTGGGCCTACGCATACTGCTAAATAGCCTCTATTCCGGACCGAACCTGTATAATATCAAGTTGGTTTCGGTGCCGCCGTGTGCAAGTAGTAGTTAGCGGCGCTAGCGCTGAATGCGGAGGAGGGACACTCATCCAGTACTTCGAGAATTATTGCGATCAGGCCAATACAGTCGTGATACCTTTGGGTGTGCAGCCGCTTGGGGATGGTCAATGATATACACTGACTACGATGCAGATGTACAGGTATTCGGGGGTGCACGCATAGCAGATGGTTGGTAGGTTTGCAGAAAGACGAGAGATGTCATTAGTGCACACCATTCCGCGATACTAGATTCTTACGCCCAGCGGGCTGACGATCTTATGGATAGAATGTAGCGAGGCGTAGAATATGTTACGCACCACTGGTGGCGAGAGCCTTTCCGTCTTCTGCTTCGATGTTACACCCCGCGGCCCAGAAGAACGGTCAGGTCGCATTGGCAATGTTAAGGGCGAGTAGCTCTTCGAAAGCCTTAGCAGATTTATCTACCTGCATCAAGCAAGTCCTGAACCATTTCCGAGGATCCTTCATCTTCTCCCCGTTCTCGCCACCTACGTCCAATGCACCCATCGCTCTTACTAGGGCCTCCTCCGACGGTATCAGAGTAGCCGTGACGACAGTAGCATGTAGTTTTCTGATGGCGTCCGTGAATCCTGCGACGGCGGATGCGAGAGTAGCAGGCTTTTGGGGAGCGTACAGGGAGGCAACAACCTCCTCGAGTGCGAGGACAGTTGCGTGAGATACGGGCGGGAGCGCATCTAGAGCCTCTGTGAGAGCACTTGAGTCCGTCATAGCGCCTGGTAGCTTGGCCAGTACATCGGGAGCGACACGCTTGTGAAGCAGAGTCGCGAATCGAATGATGGGTTGCACCTATCAAAAACCCGCCCTAAGTACACAATAGACGCAGAAAAGCAAGTCGTACCTTTTTCGTGCGCTCCAGCTCGACCTCAGACATTTTTTTGCTTGAGCCAAAGCCCAATTCGCTCCATTCATCATCTAGACCCTCTTCATCGTCCAGGTCTCCATCCTCGTCCTGATTAGCATCTTCGATCATGGAGTTGATCTCTCCCAGCGAGTCCTCTAGCATCTCCCGATCGGCCTTCCACCGTTTCTTCACCGCTGCAAGGTTATCCGCTGGCAAGTCCTTCCGCGCCTTCTCGACAAGGTCGTGTACGGCGCCGGTACGCACCAAATACTCTTCGCCCGCGTTGTCCACAAAGGTTCTCGCGAGGGCATTTATAGCACCGCAGATGTCGCGTGCAGCCTGCCGGGCATATGAGGACAGCGTGGCCCCGTGGAGGTCAAAGAGGGTAGCACATGTCGCGAGCGAAGTGACCGACGCCCCGAGGTCAGCTATGGGTGCGAGAGCGGCGCTCGGTGCGGGGGCAGAGGGGCGCAGCACCAGAGTCAGTTTCGTGGTGGATGTGTATACGAGGGTCAGGAGCGATTGATAGTCTTTTTGGAGGACCGTACATGCGGGAGGGGAGTCGAGGAGGGAGGTTTGTGTCGAAGAAAGAGGCTCCTGCAGAGCATCGATGGCCGCCAAGCACGTCTTCTGCATGAGTCGCAGGGCGGATAAGGCTGGAGACTGGTGTCGGTCAAAGACTGCGATTGCGACAGTGCGCGTTGGACGTGCCTTTCTCGAGATCTGCCGTTTGAGTCTCACTCATGGTGAAGGTAAGCGGTCAAGAAAGTTGGCGCCCACGCATGTTTGGCGGATCTCCAGCAACTATGCGGTGATGATACAATACGACTAACAGAGTACAAGAGAACAGAATCACAAGAAAAGTACAAACGGGCTAGGACGCATCGCTCACGATGATGTTACGCCCACAGAGGATGGGGCGACAGGTTTTCCGCCTTTAGCGCTAATTGCACCTTTGCTCCTACCCCACCGAATGCCCACCGTCACTCCGTCTATCTCCAGCCCATTCGCCCATGCCTGGGCCGCGAGTTCCGCTGTAGCCCTATCCACCCAATTTACGAAGGCACATCTTATCGGATATACGTAAAGATAGGCTGCTGTGAATAAATTATATAGCACTCACTTCGATTTTGCAACGAATACAACCGACTTCAACTGTGAGGGTTGCACCGCAGGCAAAGACTGCAGCACTCGGGTCCGTATACTCGCTTCGGTCGATGTGGGAGATAGGGAAGTAAGAAAGAGCGAGGTCTGCGGCGCCAATAAACATACGTCCGAGACATGAGTCATGATACGCACAATGTTCTGGTCCTCAGGCGGCTGCAAGCCCATGCTCGCCGCATGCGTAGACAAGATTTTTTTCGCAACTGGGTCATTACGGCCATGGTATCTGTCCTGGATGTTTTGTTTCGAAAGCTCATTCTGTACCGGCATCTCATGGCTGTTGACAGTATGAGTAACAGAAATGCGGAATATAAACCTAGATATTCACCGGTAGGGGCATGCGTCGCCACGATTGCATTCTCCCTTGGCATAGAATGAACATAGATGGGGCCTGTTGCGCTTGTAGTAGGGGTCAGTGCGCGCTAGCTGCTTCAGCATTTCTTTGCCTGCGCTTGACGAATGCTTGTTGACATCCAGTAACGATTTCGATCCATCAAGCTATTCCGACGTGAGAGACGGGAAGCAAAATCCGGATAACGTAGGGACATACCTTATTCTCCATGTTCTGGGCATAGTACTCTCTATTGATCTCGCTCGTGGGGGCTTCACTTTCGACACCAAGGGCGGTATCCCGAACTTGAGTAGGCAGGCCATATTCCAGGTCAAGTAGACACGTTTGGCAGACGTTCTTGATCTTAGCACATGTTTGGCAGATGACGGTCGCCTTGACCCGCATGCCGGTACCGGGATTCCAGCGAAAGACAGTGTAGGGGCGTGCACATGTGCCACAAGAACGACCAAACTCCTGCTTCGTCTAGAGATGAAACTGAGAGAGCTATACCCGTCGATAAAGCATGTAGCGCGTACCATGCGGACGAACGCGTTGTCCCCCAGGCCTAGAGAGTCGTAAGCCTCGAACATTCAAACACCTGTGTACTTTACTTACAAGTTTCGCAGAGGATGGGAAACTCACTCTGTTCCCAACCAGCCTTGTTGATATCCGCCTTCGGCATTTCACAGGAGGGCGCGCAAGAGATGTAGAATATATGGGAGGCTAGCTAAGTGTGAAGGCAATGAATGGTCAGTGTGAGCGGTGGTGGCTTCGAGGAGCGTTCGTCCAAGCTGAATTCGGGCGCTTGATTGGTCAGCACCTTCCATTGTCTCGAAAAAGTTTAAGCAACGCCTACAACTGACCGCGACGTGGTCACCTGAATCATGCAACGACGTCTCTCGTGAAGTCTTGAGGCACGCGTGAGTGCGCATCCAAGCAGCTCTTCTGGGTTTTCATTGTGTGTATGAATTAATCAAAACTTCAACTGACAAATACCGGTACTGACGACTTTACGACACCAGCAGGTCTCTCTTCAGCAACTAGTAGTTGAGAACATTATCCAGATCTCAGGTCTGGTCAGTAACGTTCATACAATTCCGCGTCGAGGAAACAAAGAGGCATGCATATGTATACTTATTATTGGACTTACAGAAAGTACTACATGCTTATCCCGAGCACTGAAGTGAAGCCTTATGTCATCTAATGGCGCGTCCTTCCTGCCCCGACTGGAATCTGTGTTCTACGCAGTCTTCGACGTGGAACAAGGGCCCAAAATTGTGTCCCAAGTACCCGAAGGCCTGATTTACACGTCCTTATCTTCCGGCCACGCGTCCGGAACATCCAGTGCTACCTTGTTTGCGACTCCTGCATCCTCTACTACGTCGCTTGTGGACCCGGACCCTCCCTCCAGGCACTCATCGACCTCCGTTCTGTCATCATCGGCCTCACAACTCCATGAAAGCAGGGGTCGGGCGTCTCCGCAAAAACTAGTACCCTCAGCTCATCACTTCTTTAACTTTGACGACATACATAAATACGTTATTCCTCCTAAGGCTCTGTGCGGCAGACTTGTCACCTGCGCAACCAAAAGACACCGCATCCTCGGCTTCCCCGTTCGCCTAGACGAGGAATATTATCCCCGTAACTACTTCCTGTACAACGTCTGTTTCGTCTTCGAACGGACTGCAGACCTCAGTTGCTATGAGCCAGTAGCTAGAAAAGTTAGTCGGGTACTGACAACCTGCGAGGTAAGTCCAAACTTGTGAATGCGTTCTCCCCTAGCCCAGCACTTATGCTTGTGATAGAAAGAATCTCGGTTTCTATCATCACCCCGAAGTGCGGTAGCCATTCATGCCGTTCTGGAGCAACTCTACGAGGATCTGAATTCGTATCTGGAAACGTCCATACCAATCGATCGATTCAATTCTATCGAGCTGAGAATATTTCCGTTTTATCCCAATCCGCCCCCAGTCAATGATTGGATGGTCCCTCTTGCCCTCATTAATCTCACAAACCGAATCGAGCCCAACTGGGATTTAACTATCGTAAAGGTACTCTAAACTTCTCTCTACGAGTATGTACGCCTCTCATACAATACTATGCAGGTGTGCCCATACATCGACGGTACCAATCACATCAGTCGCATAGCCCGCCTCGCCAATTGTGATCTTAATTTGACCCGACTGGCCATATCCCACTTGTTGTAAGGGTCGCTGCTGTTTTCCCAGTAAGCTTCGTGCTCTTCTAAGCGATACCCATAGGTATTACCAGGTCATCATGTTGATGGATATATTTCAATATTCCAACATGTACACCCTGCGAAAGAGCATCCAATGGCTCGCGAATGAGGAACACATCATCAAAGAATGCGGCCCTTATGTTACGAAACCTGGTTTGTCGCATAAACAAGACCCATCTATACGGCATCTCACCTATACATTAGCCGGGGTCATCCCAGACTGGCCTAAACTTCTCCATCTCTACTCGCGGTTCCGGGCGGGTAAAACAGTCCGAGATTGGATGGAGGAATTCGAAGTGCATAAACTGGGAATCGACGTCAGGCGTTTCACTAGTTTCGGCGTCATCAAAGTAAGTTAGCCTAGCTCAACCGCTTCAGGCAATGCTAATAATACGATTATCTGGAAGGGCTTTCTACGCCGAGTGCACCGCTATCCTATTCTCCTTTCCAGCGGGACCGACAAGCAACAACCAGAGCGTCGAGCCACCACGATGGCTTCGCTTGGTCGCAAGCGCGGAAAAAGTTTTGCGTCCGCTCCGGCCAGCTCCCCTCCATCCCGTCCAGAAGCGGAGTCTCTCCGTGTACGCGGCCGGGTCCCGGAGGCACAACCTACCATGGCCTCTGCTGACGCGGAGATCGTGGCGGTTTCCCCAACAACGGCACGCGTCGTCCCCGCACGCCGGGCCAGTGCCGCCGAGAGCTCGCTCGAGATGCTCAGGAATCGCAACACGTCGGATGGTCGGAAGCCGCTGCACGATCGCGCCTACCAGACGGTATCACGGCTATATGGACGCACGGAGGTGGTGGCACAGAACGTAGCAGAGCGGTACAGCCATGCCACGACGCGATACATTTCCTCGTCGTCACCGGACGCAGTAACCAGCGGTATAGCGGTCGATCCGCTCGATAGCGAGCACTCAAGCGGTGGGCGATCCGCCACTATGGGCCTACTTCGTCCAAGGGCGGTGGCGCGCGAACCCTCGCATGGGATGCTGCAAGGGGCAGCGCCGTTTCCGCCTGAGCTTCTTCCGCTGCTAGACGGGGAACACCACACGGACGAGATATGTACGCATTTCGAGGTGGGATGGCCGGTATTGCGCCAATGGATGTTTGCCGCGGGGGGCGCGAAGGAGGGCGACGAGGAGTTCGGTCAGATATCTATAATCTACAGATAGGGTGCATTTTGGGTGCATTACACTATTATACTTGCTGGTATGGATACCTGGCGGTCAGCGCCGCCCAAAACTACGGCGAACGGAAGCACAGCCTATTGGCGAGTCTCATGCGAGTGACCTGTTGGCGTTTACGTAGCCGTTGCCGTAGCAAGAGAATATGAGGTCCACAGAATCAGGATTAGACGGGTCGGCAGCGGCGATCTTAAACGCTGTACCAAAGCATTCTTTGACGTCCCGCAAGAACTGTATGCTGAGGATTGAAAAGCCAATGCATCAGCTTCAACGCAAATTCATGGATAAAGTACGGCTTACGTTCGTGCCGTCGGCTCACCCATCCTACATCGGCCAACGTCCTCGCTACCGAGAACCATCATCAGTAGGACTAGTGTTTGGTGCTGCCTGTCAACGGCACCTCCACTCCTAATCTCGGATAGGAGTGATCTCGCTGCCAGGAGCGCTATATCCTCCGGAGGGACCCCAGGTTTGGAGATAGCCTCGGCACAGTGCATTGCGCCAGTAGAAGATTCGGCGAGGAGGCTCAAGGCATACCCAGGAGACCTACAAATAGCATCAGCCAAGGGATCCAAAGGATAGCAAGTGATTTATGCACTTTCCACTTTCCTCTCCTTTGTAAACATCGGAGTAGAGATAGATGTCCGGTATATAACGATTGAGGACCGACCGAGCAGTCTCAATCATCCGATTGGAAAATTGGGGATTCACACGAACAGCATGTCTGAATTCGTATGAGATAATGTGCGTGCACTGTTCAGACTCCAACTTACGAAATTCCGCGTATTCTCTTGATCTTCCCGGCGTCCACAAAGTTCAACGTCTTAACCTGTTTGACGATGGGGCTAAGAAATTGAACTTCGCC
The DNA here is from genome assembly GCA_022606255.1 of Trametes meyenii. Taxonomy (NCBI): domain Eukaryota; kingdom Fungi; phylum Basidiomycota; class Agaricomycetes; order Polyporales; family Polyporaceae; genus Trametes; species Trametes meyenii. The sequence goes on along the minus strand of JABYQG010000005.1, from coordinate 1,412,889 downwards.
CCCTCCAAGGGGAGCGCTTCCTCGCTTTTTTATCTACGAGAACAAGATCAGAGCAGAGTCCGAGCCTGTTAAGAAGAAAACTTACTCGCAATTCTAATCCATCTGATACCCCGAACAATTGCAAATGGGGTAGAGTCACGGTACGGATGATGTCGACCTGAGTGAAGAACATATGGCATTACTACGGCAAGGGGGAGTCTGGCGTGAAAAAGGTCTCACAGAAAGGTCGTACTCATCCGTAGTAATGCCCCTCAACGTCAGTTGCAGGGGCTTCTTCGCAAATGGGGCTAGCATGATAGCCGGTTCGAGGAAGTAGCCAACAGAACGTGATAATGGGCAGTCGTGGGTGACAGAGCCCCCAGCGATGATCCCGGGCTTTAGCAGAATAGCGGTACCTGCGAATCATTGAACATTTCGAGCAGCCGCATAGTCTATGTAACGCACCGGTGACGGAGATCTCTATGATTGTGCCATTCGTAACCCTCTCCAGAAACCGAAGCAGACTGACCTCGTAGTCTATTTCCCATGAATATTGTGAATAACATGTTCCCGGATACCAAATGGATTTCCACACCTCGCAGACCAGGATTCTTGTCATCCGCACGGATTTTGTCTATCCGGACTGGTTTGCCGCTGAGAATGGACAACACAAGTCGGTACCTAAGGTATTGGTGACCGCTGAAGTGCAAGACCGTTGCTGCCTGAGCCATTCTGAACAATAAAAACGCGTGCAGGACGCGACCAATGAAAAGGAGCGGAATGAAAGGACGAGGACAGAAGTGTATGTGCGAGCGCCCAGGATTCTCGATCAAAAATACAGAGGCGCCCGTGTACCCCGATGTCTTGAGCGCCTAGATGACTGGTGCACTTCGCCTCGACCACACCACACGCAAGTTCGCCCATAGTCCGCACGCGATCATACCTCTACACTTTCTGGATAATGGCTGCCTCATCTTCGATTAACGGAAATGCGTCTTCCGGAGACTGGCAGGACCGCTACTACCATGTCGATCAGATCCTTGAGAAACCAGGTCCGCGTACCGATCCGTCCTTCCTCGCAGGGGATGAGGTCAGTAGATTTGCGCGTTCATAACACTCCCATTCACATATTCCTCTTACACCAGGTAAAAGAATTTCTGAGGAACAAGTGCAAAATTCTGGTTATTGGTGCTGGCGGCCTTGGATGCGAGATTCTCGCCAATCTTGCACTGTCAGGCTTCAAGGACATCCATGTAATAGACATGGACACTATTGACATCAGCAACCTGAACCGCCAGTTTCTCTTCAGGTGAGAGAATCAGTGATTACATGACCTCTGTGTCTTATGTACGATCAGGCAGAAGGATGTGGGCAAGTCCAAAGCGAATGTGGCTGCAGAATTCATCATGAACCGCGTCCCTGGAGTGAAGGTTACGCCGTATGTGTCCGTATCCGCTTAAGGCAGACTATGCTACTGACGCCTCGCCAGATACTTTGGAAAGATCCAGGACAAGGACGAGGACTATTACATGCAGTTCAACTTGGTCATCTGTGGTTTGGACTCTGTCGAGGCTCGTCGATGGATCAACGCTACCCTCGTCAACATGGTCGATCCCGAGAACCCGGAGAGTCTGAAGCCTCTCATTGATGGTGGTACCGAAGGTCTGTCCCCTCTCCACCAGCAAGACACTCACCTGACTCAGCTACCGCAGGTTTCAAGGGTCAAGCGCGTGTAATTCTCCCCACCGTCACCTCATGCTATGAATGCTCCCTCGACATGTTGAACAAGCCTACCGCATTCCCTATTTGCACAATTGCTAACACCCCTCGTCTCCCTGAGCATTGTATAGAGTGGGCTTCAGTACTAGAGTGGCCTCGCGTCCATGGAGGTAGGTTATCGCTTAATTTGGCGATATAACACGCATTCATCTCACTCAGACAAGAAGATGGATACGGACAACCCCGAAGATATACAGTGGCTATACCAGGTGGCCCTCAAGCGCGCCCAAGAATTCAAGATTGAGGGTGTCACTTATTCCTTGACTCAAGGCGTCGTAAAGAACATTATTCCCGCCATCGCGTCTACGAATGCTATCATCGCAGGTGCGTATCAATGAATGCCTTGGTCTGCAACGGCTCACCTTTCTTTTGATAGCGTCATGTTGTAATGAGGCATTCAAGATTGCAACAAGTTCGGCTGCATACTTGAACAACTATTTCATGCTGATTGGCACCGACGGCGTGTATTCCTATACCTTCGAACATGAGCAACGAGAAGACTGTCCTGTCTGTGGTGGCGAGTCGCTCGACATCACGATCAGCAACGAATGGACTGTCGATCGCCTCATAGAGATGCTAGTAGAGAGGCAAGATATGTACGTCTCATTTGCACAACCGCTCAACATACGCGTAAAATTAATAATATCATCAGCCAAGTCAAGAAGCCTTCGTTGTCCGCTCCTGGAAAGCAGATTTACTTCCAGGCACCACCCCAGTTGGAGGAAGCGACCCGCCCGAACCTTGAGAAGAAGGTATCAGAGCTGGTTCCAGACGGTGGGGAGATTACAGTGACTGCCACCACGCTTCCCTTTAATCTCTCCTTACGGGTCAAATACACCTAGACTTAGACTATCTCCTTCGCGCTACTACTCAGTACCTATTGCTCTCGTCAACGTCGTGTACTCTGAACTCTCATTTGCATCTGTACTATACCTTCCATGTGACGCTCCTTGGCATATTTGTGATCTATTTCGAACATACAAATCCGCCGCAAGAAACAGAATAGAATCACAGATCTCTAGTGCTGGGTGGATTTGAGGAACGTGCTAAGCTTGCTAGTGGCAGTAGTGCGAAGTGATTCGAGTTAGATCGAGTCGTTAGGCGCTTGTTGGACTTAACTCCAACGTACTTCGACTTCAGGCCTCGGAGTCCGAGTCGCCGACCACCCTTCGCCACCGTCCTGGCTTTAACCATGTCTCTAGTACTATGTCGAACGTGGTCAATATTTCGTGGTGCTTCTCTACGAAGATGTTACTCTACGCCTGCGCCTACCGTTGCTCTCCTAGGGAAGCAATATCCCACTGACAAAACTACGAATATCACCTCCGCCATAATAGACAAGGTCGGGCGTAATCTCTACATGAATCCCTCACACCCCTTAGGCATTCTACAAGCACTCATTTCGTCGCACTTCCGGGACTTTAATTCCATGACGGGCTTCCCGCCCATCGTCACCCCTGCACAAAACTTCGACGACCTTGGTTTCCCTGTGGACCACCCCGGACGCGCCGCGACGGACAGCTACTACATCAACCGCGACCTCATGCTGCGCACGCATACTTCTGCGCATGAGGTTGAGGTGTTCGCCCGCGGTGAGAAGCGGTGGCTTCTCTCTTCGGACGTGTACCGACGCGACGAGATCGACGCGTCGCACTATCCTGTGTTCCACCAGATGGAAGGCGCGCGGGTCTTTTCGGCGGACGCGTACGGGAAGGCGGAGCTCGAGGAGGACAACGCACGACTATCGCAGCATCTGGCTCAGTCGAACATCGTCATCGAGGACGTGCCACACATCACCGCCGCGAACCCGCGGCAGGACGCGCACGACCCTGTACTCGCCGAGCTCGTCGCGCATAACTTGAAGCTGTCGCTGAATAGCCTCATGCTGACGCTCTTTGGGGACCGGGCGAACGTAGGCGACTGCGAGCCTTTGCGCGTGCGCTGGATAGAGGCGTATTTCCCGTTCACAACGCCGAGCTACGAGGTGGAGGTGTTCTTCCGCGGCAAGTGGCTTGAAATCTTGGGATGTGGTGTCGTGCAGCAACAGACGCTGGATCGTGCACGTACGTCGAACTTTGATAGTAAGGTTGACACAGGTTGACGCGGTTTCCGTAGGCGTACCAGACAGCATTAGCTGGGCTTTTGGTCTTGGGCTGGAGCGCATTGCTATGATCTTGTTCTCGATACCTGACATTCGACTCTTTTGGTCTCAAGACCCACGGTTCTTGTCGCAATTCTCGGTTGGGCAGATCTCCACCTTTAAGCCGTACTCAAAATACCCGGCATGCTACAAGGACGTGAGCTTCTGGCTTCCTGATGTGGGTCTGCACGACAACGACTTCTGCGACCTAGTCCGCGATGCTGCCGGAGACTTAGTGCAAGATGTTGTACTTGTGAGGGATGTTTCCTTACGGATGACTACCTGTATTGAACATGCGCGGCAGATCGACTCGTTCACGCATCCGAAGACAAAGCGCAGCAGCAAATGTTATCGTATCAACTATTGCTCTATGGACAGGTAGGTACACTGCGCGAATGTCCGGACTGCATGCTGAATGCGTAATATATACGTAGGTCATTATCCAATGAGGAAGCAAATGCTATAAACGCACAGGTCATCTCCACCCTCAAGGATAAATTTGGAGTAGAGATTCGTTGAATTAGTGATCGTGATACTACGTTAATGGTCTACCTCCCCGCCCCTCCTGCTACCCTGGCATGGCTCGCGCGCATGCATCGCTCAAACCCCGCCCAAAGCATCATGACCTGTCTTGCACAACGCCGACCTGTGCTGCACGCAAGACACGGTCCTTGATCATGTAGCCAACCTTTTGGACGTCGAACACAGACCCAGGCTCCTTGTCAGGGATCGGCACCTGGTAGAGGGCCTCGTGGAGGTTCGGGTCGAACTTCTCGCCAAGGGGATCGAATGGCTTCACATGGTGCTTGAAGAGCGTGTGCAAGAGTAACCGCTGTGTCGACTCGACGCCCTCGTAAAGATCCCTGAGGTGCGTCTCTGCCGACTTCTCAGTAGGAGGAGTGGAAGTGGATGACGAAACGGCGTCGGAGGATTCTGGGGGAGGGGCGACGAGTTCTTTTGGCACGGACTTGAGAGCCATGGAGAGAACGTCGACGGTCTCTAGGAGGTCTTTGGCAAACTTGGAGATGGCGAAGTCGCGTGCCTGTTCCTTCTCCCTCGCGGCGTTACGCTGGAGGTTGAGGTAGTCGGCCTGCAGATACCGTAATCGGCTCTATAATGGTTGCATTAGCTCTGTTGGCCCTGCCGGATTTCATGGGCGATTGGCGCGTATGAACGCGCTGAGGAGATGTACGCACCATGCAGTCCGCGACCTTTGCCTCTTCTGCCTTGAGTTTGTGCACAAGCGCATCGTCTGGCGACACCTCGACCTCGTCTTTCTCCTCCGCCTCCTCCTTCTCCGCCTCGGCCTGCTTTGACTGCTCCGCCGACTTGGACTTGTCGTCTGAGTAATGTCGTGACCTCATACCCAGCGCAGCTCTCCGTCCGACCGAAGTCGCAGAGGTGCGCGCGAGTGTGCGCGAGGAAAGGGCGCCAGTGCACGAACGGAAGACCTGGACAGCTTGAGCGTTGAACATGGCGACGGGGCGGAAGGGATGTGGGCAGGGACGGTCGGTGGTCGGGTGACGGTGGTGAGCAAGGCGCTGGCAGCGCCAGAGGCTCGCTCGGGAAATTTTGGAACATGGTCACGTGGAGGCAATTCTATGGAGGAGGGCCGCCGGCGTATTCATGGTTCTGCTGCAACGCTACCGTTTTCTGCAAAAGGGACTGACTTGACCGTGCCGGTCGCTGTTCTGCTCCTGCTTCCTCCCTCCACACCATCCGACACGGTTGCGAAAAAATTCCTCTCAAAAACACGCGCAAGGTCGCGGACGTCGTGAGAGCACGGGGCCAAACGCGAGCCAATAGCGCGCTACGCGTCCTTTCCCTGCCTGCCTCTAAAGGGAATTCGAGATGCGGCGATTTCTGCAGGCATATCGCCCCGCCCTCTCTTCTCTCTTCCACGCTCGCACCATGGCCTCCACTGCACACGGCGCGCAGATCATCGATGGCACCGCGGTCGCCAAGTACGCCCCCCGTCTCACCACTACTGCTCGCATGCTTACCTCTTGGTCCCCGATGCGCACAGATCCATCCGTGAGGAGGTTGCGGGGAAGATCAAGTCGCTGCAGGCGCAGTACCCCCGCTTCCGTCCCAGTCTCGCCATTATTCAGGCAGGCGCGCGCCCGGACTCGTCTGTCTATGTGCGCATGAAGGCAAAGGCTGCCGAGGAGGTCGGCATCGAGTTCAAGCACGTTAAGGTCCCAGAAGAGGCCGAGGTTGTCGATGTCGTGGACATTGTCAAAAGGCTCAACGAAGACGAGACTGTCAGCGGGATCCTCGTTCAGCTCCCCCTTGGCTCCCACGTTGGCGCCGACGGCGAGCGCACGGTCACTGAAGCGGTTAGCCCTGAAAAGGACGTCGACGGGTGAGTGCCAAAGTATTCTTATACTAGTCGCGCGACCAGGACGCCGCGGTGTGCAGAGACATAGAACGTTTCCTCTCTGTGAGGGTGCCCTCCCCCGCCCATCGACAGAGTCGATGCGGACGTGAAAGTGCTTCCACCTGTTGACTGTACCCGGGAATTCAGAGCTCTCACGCTATATTAGCGGCACCCGGCTGGTGTGAGGAACCTTCATGTCCTATCGCTCCAATGCGCTTACCATCGTCGGTGCCCACCGCAAGGCAATGCTACGCGAGGATATGCAGCCCATTCATAGTTTTTGGCGTTCCTGTTTACTCACTATTTACAGATTCCATGCGTACAACATCGGCCACCTGTCTTCCCGTGCCTCCGACCCGTTATTTACGCCCTGCACGCCGTCTGGCGTCATTCGTCTCCTGGAATCTACTGGTGTCTCTATCGCTGGATCGCGCGCCGTCGTTCTCGGCCGTAGTGACATCGTGGGCAGCCCCGTCGCGGCGATGCTCCGTCACCGGGATGCGACAGTTACTCAGTGCCACAGTCGCACCAAAAACTTGGAGGAAATCGTGCGTACTTATCACTATGGGGAACTCCCACGAAACTGAATAGCACATGGGTACCGCATAGGTCAAGCAAGCTGATATCATCGTTTCTGCTATCGGGAAGCCTCAATTCGTGCAAGGATCTTGGCTCAAATCTGGCGCTGTGGTCATCGATGTCGGCACCAACTACATCCCAGGCAAGTTGCGTTAGACAACGAACGGTCCATCAGGCTTAATCCATGCATCATAGATGCCACGAAGAAGTCTGGCCAGCGTCTCGTCGGCGATGTTGACTTTGAATCTGCTTCTGCCGTTGCCTCTCACATCACCCCAGTGCCTGGTGGTGTTGGGCCCATGACGGTGGCCATGCTTATGGTCAACACGCTCAAGGCCGCGGAACGTATCTGGGAGGAGACTCGTGCGCGCCGCGTCAAACCGCTCAAACTTGATATCCAGGCTAAGGTTCCGAGCGACATCGAAATTGCGATGGCGCAGACGCCCAAGCCAGTCGCGGACCTCGCACACGAACTTGGCCTGCACCCCGATGAAGTCGAGTTGTACGGAAAATACAAAGCTAAGGTTGAGCTGAGTGTGCTTGATCGCCTTGCTCACCGCAAGGATGGCAAGTACATCGTCATCGCCGGGTAAGTAGCGTATACAATATGAAATAATATGTGGCTGAAGTACCGTAGTATTACGCCCACACCCCTCGGAGAGGGCAAGTCCACGACCACCATCGGTCTCGCCCAGGCCCTCGGTGCCCACCTCGGACGCCCCGCGTTTGCTTGTGTCCGCCAGCCTAGCCAAGGCCCTACCTTCGGTATCAAAGGCGGTGCCGCTGGTGGAGGTTACAGTCAGGTTATCCCCATGGACGAGGTATGCCCCCATGTAAAACTGTTGTCTCAGAAAGCTCACACGTACGTTGCAGTTTAACCTTCATCTCACGGGCGACATCCACGCTGTGACTGCCGCGAACAACTTGCTGGGTGGGGCAATCGACGCCGAATTCTACTCTACGTGCTGATAAGCGTTTAGCTGCTGCTCTCGATGCCCGTATGTTCCACGAGGCTACACAATCCGACAAGGTATGCACTGCTCTAGCTTCACGGTGCACATCTTGTTGAATCGTATTATAGGCCTTATATAGTCGTCTCGTCCCGGCCAAGAAGGGAAAGCGCGAGTTTGCTCCTCTCATGTTCAAGCGTCTACAGAAACTCGGTATCGACAAGACTGACCCGAACGAACTTACACCTGAGGAGATCAACAAGTTCGCCCGTCTTGACGTCGATCCCGACACCATTACCTGGAACCGCGTCCTCGATACGAACGACCGTTTCCTCCGCAAGATTACTGTCGGCCAGAACCCGACCGAGCAAGGCCACGAGCGCGTTACCGGGTTCGACATCGCAGTCGCCAGCGAGTGCATGGCCGTCCTGGCCCTGACCACCGGCCTTGCAGACATGCGCGAACGTCTTGGTGCCATGGTCGTTGCGACGAGCAAGCGTGGTGAGCCCATCACCGCCGACGATCTCGGTGTTGGGGGCGCCCTTGCTGTCCTCATGAAGGATGCGATTAAGCCCAATCTCATGCAGACCCTTGAGGTACGTTCTCACCCACTCATTAAGAATTTCTCATGTATTGACTCATCACTATAGGGCACCCCAGTCTTCGTCCATGCTGGGCCCTTCGCCAACATCGCCCACGGAAATTCATCTATCCTGGCCGATCGCGTTGCGCTCAAGCTTGCCGGCACGGAGGAGGGTGACTCCTCTGACCGCGTCGGCTACGTCCTCACTGAAGGTGGCTTTGGTGCCGACATGGGTATGGAGAAGTTCTGCAACATCAAGTGCCGTGTCAGCGGCCTGACACCGGATGCGACTGTCATCGTTGCCACAACTCGCGCGTTGAAGATGCACGGCGGAGGGCCCGATGTGTCTCCCGGAAAGCCTCTCGCCGATACCTATACCAAGGAGGATCTTGTCACACTACGGGAAGGCTGCAAGAACTTGGCGAAGCATATTGAAAACTCGCGCAAGTTTGGCGTCAAGGTCATCGTCGCGATCAACCAATTCGCGTAAGCAGACGGGGTGCACTACGTATATGCTCGAGGATGTTAATGCCCTGCTCTTCCAGTTCCGACACCGCCGCTGAGCTTGACCTCGTCCGCGAGCAAGCTCTAGCCGCTGGCGCCGACGCCGCGGTGGTCAGCAACCACTGGGCCGAGGGTGGTGCGGGCGCGCGTGCTCTGGCGGAGGCCGTCATTACCGTCTGCGAGGGCGAGTCGAACTTCCGTTTCCTCTACGACCTCAATCTCCCGATCGAGAAGAAGATCGAGACCATCTCCAAAGAAATCTACGGCGCGGACGGTATTACGCTCAGCGAGCAGGCGCAGAAGCAGATCGAGACGTATACCCGCCAAGGCTATGGAAACCTTCCCAGTGAGTACATATCATTGCCAAAGGTTTTGTTTCATATACCCATGACGACCAGTCTGCATGGCGAAGACGCAATACTCGTTCTCGCACGACCCTAAGCTCAAGGGTGTGCCGACCGGTAGGTTTTAGATCGCATTCGCATCTATCTGGCACTTACGCCCTTACTTCAGGGTTCACCATTCCCATTCGTTCTGTCCGTCTCTCCGCAGGCGCGGGCTTCCTTTACCCCATCCTCGGCGATATGCAGACCATGCCTGGCCTTGGCACGCGCCCGGGCTTCTGGGAGGTCGGACTGGATCCCGAGACCGGCAGGGTGGTCGGTCTCTTTTAGATGTCCTGCCCGTCTAAGCAAGGACCATCGAGACGCTATCTTCACCAGATAGCATCCTCTATCTAGTCAGCCATGAGCTGCATACCGTTCAACACGGAAATGGCGAGGGCTTCATCGCTCCGCGACGTGTGTTGTTTTAGTGCGGTAGATACTATGCACTCCAGGGACAGGAGCGGCGCGCCGAGGAGCGGTGCAGCGGGTTCACGATCACGTTAGGTTCGATATGTGTTCCTGTATTCTTCCTGACGGAGCAGCGATCTCAACGATCGAAATACATATGGGATACTCCGCGTAGTGCAGAATACCATATTGACTAGTTTCCGATCTTGCGAGCTCCAGGTAGCCTCGGCTTCGTGATGACGAAAGGTGTTTGTTGTGCGAAGCTGGGGAGCGCGACCTTGTTACGAGGTGCGAGCGTGCCGCCCTGGTGGTCAGCGGTGATGTTGTTGTCAACCGCGGTGACCTCTCGGTCGTAGGTATTTCCCGCCAGGTCGGTGTACGAGAAAGTGTTGGAGTTAGTACCGTTACCGAAATTCCCACTTGAAGAGATCGTGAAGAACGCGGCTGATTAATGGGTTAGCGTTGCCTGTCGTCTACCCCAAGAAGCATCTTACTGGCAAGCTGGCGCTCATGAATGGTGGAGCCGAGGATAAAGGGCGCCGGTAATGAAGTCCTCTCGTACGAGTGATCGAAGTTGGTGACGACTATAGCGATAAGGTCATAAGCCCAATCTTGTTCGCAACACAACAGAGGGGTACGCACAGCTGCTGCCATCCGGTGTGAGGTTGGTGATATTGATGATAAGAGGGAACGAAAACTGGTCCACGAGCGACTGGACACCATCGTGGGTTGATGTGAACGTCCCACTGGCGGTTTGCGATACGATCTGAAGCACGGTCAATATTTAGCTTGCTACATGTGTTAAGATGGAAAATTTCTACCTGGACCCCGAAGTCGTCCAAGAACTGCTGCGTGTTCGAGAACTCTAAGTTTTGGGACCACACAACGTGCGTCGTCTTCCCGCTACCACTTGTGATTTCGGCCTCGACGTGGATACTCCGGGACGCAGAAACGGTCACGTTCACGTCGCCATTGTCGCCCACACTACCGGTGGTGTTCGCAACAGCAAACGGAGAAGCCTCGTACTTGGTGATTTTGCCCGTGGTCGGCTTACCCGACGGGTCTGTGACGACCTGCAGGTTTCCCGAGACGAACCAGTTCTGGTTGATTGCATGTGAGTCTTCCGCGGAGACGACGTCGAGACTAATGTTGTGGGGATTTCCGTCCGTCAAAATGGGTACGAACGGTGTCAAGTCGAGGAAGTAGGTCGGGAGATCGATGGCTCCGTAAGACGTGATCGGTCTATGAACGTAAACATAGACCGAGAAGTTGATATTCAACGCTTACTGGGTTGAGAGAACACAAACACCACACACCTCCAAGCAGTGGGCGCAATCCCACCCGTGAAGATTACGGCATATCTAGTCCAGTTTCAGCCCGGAAAAGCACGCAATCATGGTGAAAGACTAACGGGAATGCAACCCCTGCGACCTGGCCATCGACCAGTAGGCGAACCTCCCTAAACGGACCATCGCCGAATGTAAATCCATTTGGTAACGCGTTCAAGAACTGGTTAGCTGTGTTGAAGTACTGCGCGCACTGCTTCAATACACGAGCAAGCAGGAAGAGATGAAGGACTTACCCAGAACTCCTCGTTGCCATTCCCGGATGCGTACAGCTCAGCAAAGACCTGTACCGCGTTCCGAGGCACGGTGACGTTGAGCTGAACAACCGCATAAGCTTTGCATTCGCTGGCACACGATGTATGCACGCACAGAGAAGGCCGGCGGGACAGACGCGTCGTTCCCGGTATTGTTCGCCAAGGTGCTCACTGGAATAATCTCGTTTGCCTTCGGCGCGGGAGGGTGGCGTGGAGAAGATGTGAAAAATGTTGCATGCAGCGTAGCTTCGCCAAGACGCTGAATGACTAAAATCCGCACAGGGACGTAAACTACGCACTGGCATATTGCCCGTCGAGGCCTGTTTGCAGCAGGTTATCGAGCTGCAGGATGAAGGTCCCCGGTTTGGCAAAGAGGGGAGTGTAGCGCGTGACGTCCTTGAGGAATGTCCAGATAATGCCGTCCCCACGAGTGGGCTCGGGCGTGGAGGTACGCCAGACTGGAACAAATTGTTCTCAACTGCAATGTAGAAGCTTGCTACGAGATAACGCACTCTCAACGTTCTGGAAAGTGAAGATGCCTGGCCACACACGAAATGACGCTTTCAAAACAAGCCACGCTCATATAAACGGGCAAGACCTACCCAAGCGGTCAAACTGTGTGCCGTTCGAGGTCACGGTGAAGTTCAGACTTATGCCTGCCCATGATCCGGGTTCACCACAGTCCGTAGGCGGTCTGAACGTTCAAGCTCACGGATCAACGCTCAGGGCATGGTACGCAAGGAAACACTTACGTGAACTCCACAACTTCGGCTCTGGGAGCGCAGCATAGCTAAGCTCAAAGTAAGCCTTCAAGGATCTCTTGTATTACTCACTGGCCGAACGAGAAGCCGAAAGTACGTCTGGGCGCGCGTTAACCGACAATGTCAGCTCTCGTATGGAATTCACCCAGGTGCGGCGAACTTACTGGAGAATCTGGACTGTGCATTGCTTCGCGTCCTCTGGCAACGGCGGAGGCTGTGCGACTTGGAAGTCGACGAGCACCGCGGCACGCACAGTGAATGACGCTAGCAACAGCGCAGCGGCGGTGCTTTTGCAAAGCCGCACTAGCGGGGGCAACATGATATCTAAGGTCAACTCACCGACCACGGAGGTACGCTGGGCACGGGGAACAGACAGCGTGTGCCGCGCTGGCGGGACCGTCTTTTATATGAGCCGGGCGATGAGAAAACGGAAGGGGCAGGTGTGCTTCTTGACGGAAATATGCGCATACGCCCATGTGGCGTCGCGTACAATTGCCGACTCTCGAGAGGCATCGCGGCCGTAATCAGACGAGTAGTCAGTGCGCCATGAGCTATCGAGCACCTGCAGCAAGATAACGCAATTGATGGGAGCCCTGGTTGGCGTTCTCGACAAGTGCGCATCTCCCTACGAAAGCCTTGGAAGACGTGGTTCAGTAGTGGGGTGCTTTGCCGAGAGAAAGCCGTGTGTATACGGCCGGGGGCTGTTCCTAGAAATGGCGATCAGGACGACGGCTTCGAAGTCGGGGATTGCGTGCCAGTAGGCAGCCGATTAGCTAGTGAATAAATACCGAAGTCGTAGAGGTAGTACATGTAGCGTAACGTATATCTTCTGCGCACCACGAAGTGTTCAGCTTGGATAGCAGCGAGATCGGGTATGTCCTCCCACGATGAGCCCCCCGCCCCATTCCACCGGCGTCGGCGAAAGCGCAGCGTTCGCACACTTCTCCTAGAGTTCGTGGTTGAAGATGGCGTCGTCGGTCGTACGCGTATTATCGCGGGCGCGATCTCCGTCAGCGCCGCTTGTTGGCCGCCGATCGCCGTACAGACCGCCCTCGGGATCCTCTGGGAACTCCGTCGTCGAGTCGCTTCGGCGCGAGTACGTATCGTCGTCCACCGCGACCTTCGACTTCCGCTTCGACTTCTTGCGCCGCGTCGAGCCCGATCCCTCGCCCTCATGCATCGAGTACGCGTCCTCGGTGCGCGCCCAGCGGTCTTTCTTCTCTTTCTTCTTCTTCGACTTCTTGCGGGATGACGTTGGGGCAGCATCCTCGAAGTTGGCGGGGTAATGCCAACGGCCGGAGCCAGTGGTCAGCACGCTGTTGGAGTCGCCATTCTGGCCGTAGTACCGTTCGTCACGCGAGTTCCAATACCCGCTATTCCCGTTCGGCCGGGAGCGCCCGTTGGCACTCTGCTCCTCGGAGGGGAGATCGACACTCGAGCTACCCTCCTGGCCCTCTTCGTATGGTCGACCGTCAAGGTCAGAGTGGGGGAGGCGTTCATTGTAACGGTTTGCCCATTGCGAGCGTCGCTCCTTGCGCTTGATTTCGGATGTGTCGACAAGGCCGTACTTCTGGATCCACTTCGGGGTCCGGCGATGATTTTTGTTGTTACGGATGTTCTGGGGTAGGGGGTAGGTATGCAAGAGAAAAAATAGCGAGCGGCGATACATACCTGGATGTAGAAATTATGTACGTGTCCTGTCCAAATTATGAGTGCGACTGTCAGAGCGCTTTGCGAGGTGATAGCTTACCGGGAATGTACCCGCAAATCGTCAAAACCAGGTTTAGCCAAAAATCAGATCCGACTCCAAAGCGCGCCGCGACGGCTGGACGTCCTCATTAACGCCAAAGAAGATAACAGCGTGTGGATGATGTATACCAAGTGGAGGGAACAGAGTCCCGAATATGAAGAGCAAGACGGCATAACCATGATGCTTCCGCGGAGTGAGGTCGACATTGAATGATTGCACGCGGTCGACCATGGCGCAAAGAAAGAGCGCGCCGTCGTACAGTTATCGTGCTGGCAGCGTCGTGAACGGAGATGAAGCAAGGACGGGGAGGAGACGGTGGGGGAAGGTGGGAGAGAGGCAGGGGTTACGGTCGGGCGCTCCATCCGACATACCCTATAACGGGCGTCTACCGCTTGGTGCTTCTCGAAGTCCGGGACCGCAAACCGAAAGTTGAAACAACTCATTCTGTCAATTGGTCGTAGACCATGGGTGTCATATATGTTCGCGTTCGTATTCTACATTCCGACCAAAGGTGACAGCAGACCATAGAACCAGGGTATCATGAAGCACATAAACAGACCGTACTTATGGGCTCAAACACAAGCCATTACTAGGAGCTGCGGCGAAGGCGATGGTGTACGCAACCGTGGGGCGGCCGGAAGACATGAGGGCTTCGACTCACCGGCCCCCACCGCAGTGTAGTTAGCATCATAATGCGGCGACACGGACGTGACGCACACAGCTTGAGCGCCAGAAGTAAAAATCGGTGACTGCCGTAATGCCATTGGAGCAGCGAACAGACGAAGAGACATACAGGCCGTTAGAGAATACTCACAATATGCGATCCATTATGCCTTACGAACGCTCCCGACGCTCCCGTCCGCCGGGTACGCATATCCCATAACCTTAAGGGTAAGGCTAAGGCGCACATAGTGATCACATAGGGAGGTGCCAGATGGGTCGAGTGCAGACATCTTGTGCAGCGCAGCCTCACTAGATTATCAAGGTCCTTCTCCCGCAGGCTCAGGCTGCTCCAAGCACGTATCACGCTGGACGGCCTGATTGCGGCCGGGAAGACTTCTGAAATTCCACGCGTCGCGTACCTGACCAGTCTTGACCAAGTCTAAGGGAATCGTGGCAGGCCTGGATCAATAAGAGGATGGAATAGGCTGTGAGGAATAGCAATGTACGCATGAAAACAAGACCACTGCTTTCAAGAGATCGCGGTGGTTGAGAGCATTTGAGCCGTCGAAAGGAAGAGGCGAAGGGGACGGCATGTGGAAGGGGAAGAACGGAGGGCGCGGCGCTAGAACGCGACGCGCGCTGGTAGTGTGGCGGAGCTTGAAATGTCCATTATGTGTTGGAACACGGCGTTATAGCAGGTCCTCTCCTCGAGAGGCGATCATCCGCGCCGCAACAGCTCTCTCCCCTCTACACATCCCACCACCGTCAGGACTTGCCCCCGCACACAGCACCCACCCTCGCGAAAGGGCTAGGAACGAACACAGGCCACGGTTCTGAAGCAGGTGCGCCCAAACCGAAACTCCACCTGGAGGTCGTGGCGTAATTGACAATCTCGCCGGCAAAGCCAACAGACCGCCTATACGCGTCCATCCCTGCGAACCTGGACCTAGAGCGTTTGCATAATGGATAGCGACTACAACGAGCCCGCGCTAGCACTCTCGGACGTCGTGCACGACGAGCCCCTCCTCGACGACCTCCAGCACCACCAAATTCACTCCCTTGCGGTTTCCTCGCCTTCGCGTCCCCATTCACCTCCCGCGCCGTCCCCGTTTCAACATCAACCATCCGCGCATACATCACGCGAGGTACCCGAACTTCAATATCCAATCTCCGTCCCTGCGCACCCGTCTGAACATGCACTATCTTCTCCGCTGTCCCCGGAATCCTTGCCCACATACACCATGGAACAACTTGAACGTGAAATATCTTCGTTCCTACATCAGAACTCTACCGCCATCCTTGGTGCCGCTTCTGCCGCTACTTCTCAACGCGAGGACGACATCCAACCCCCGCTATCCTCAAACGGCGGGCACTCGCAAGAAGACGGCTCCCTGTCCTATGTCCAACGCGACGTGGACGCCCTAGCTGGCGTACTCGGGCTTAATTTGAGCGGCCTTGCGGCTGTGCTTCAGGCTGCGCACGCACAAGTCGCGGAGGAAGAGCGCGTTGCGGCCGCAACAGACCCTGACCTCGGCCATGGGAGAGAAGAAGTGGACGTCGAGAAGACGGCGACGCGGAGCGCCCCTGCATTCCATTATCCTGCTAGCGACAGCGTTCCCATGCTTTCGCATTCAGGAAGTCCTACAGACGGATCCGACTACTACTTCGACGAGGAGGGCGACAGCGAACGAGAAGACCCTTACGGGGCTCCAGATTCTTCCTCGCCCATCGAGTCTGCTGGAGTCTCATCCCATCCGCCCGAGTTCACTGACACCGACATTAACGACATTCTGAACCATTTCACACAGTTCGACCCGGATCCCCCACCTGAGCCGGATTCTTTACCACCCCCAACGGTGTCTTCTCCTGGTGCACTTTCTGGCTCTTCCGACGGTCGATCCCCTTCATCCACCCCGCATCCTACCATCATTCCCCCTTCATCGGTGATCGCCACACACGAGGACGTGCCCACTACTTTTGAACAACCCCTTGCTTCTACGTCGACTCTTTCTACCGAGGATTCTTCCAAATCCAAGGACCCAAAGGACAAAAGCGGCAAGCCGAATCAGACCCACGTCTGTGACCAATGCTCGAAGGCCTTTAGCCGGAGGAGTGATCTTTGTCGCCACATGCGAATACATACCGGCGAGCGCCCATTCGTCTGCCCCGAGGCGGGATGTGGCAAGACGTTTATTCAAGTGAGTTCCCCGTTGAGCGCATAAAACCTTGACTGAAGGCTGTACAGCGTTCCGCTCTTCACGTCCACCTTCGAGTACATACGGGAGAGAAACCTCATTTTTGCGAATATCCTGAGTGCGGAAAGACCTTTGGGGACTCTAGCAGCTTAGCACGACACCGTCGGACGCACACGGGCAAGCGACCGTATCAATGTGAGGATCCTGGATGTGACAAGACATTCACACGACGGACAACCTTGACGGCGCATATGAAGACGCACGATCCAACATGGGAACCGGATCCTAACATGTGTGAATTTCGCTCATCGTTAATCACATTCCGCTGACATCCCCTCTCGTTACAGCAAATACAGCTTCAAAGCCAAGCGGCCCAAGCTGGCCGATCCCGACACTGCTGACCAGGACCTGGAGGCGTCTGTCCGGACGCTGTCTGCACTGCTCACACAGGGGGATCCAGGTATCGTGTCGGGTGAACCGCCCACATGCCACCCCTCGCTCAATGGACATATGGCGGCAACCCTGAGTGCGGAAATTGCCGCTGCATTGGCTCAACAAACACAGGGGCTTCCTACGGGCGGCCATGTGAACTTGTACGACGACGAGGAGCCCGACGATGAGGACGAGCTTGAGGAAGACCAGTACGGGTCCGGGCCGGAGCCCGGTCCACCGGAATACCGTATCCGAGATGAGGGGCTAGCGGTGAGCCGGGAAGACTCTCGGAATCTACATGGCGCAAAGGTGGGGGTGGGGAACGAGGTGCAGGTGATGATAGTCGAGGGGTTGGACGACGAGGCGTTCCCGATACCATTGAGGACACGCAAGGGCAAGGAGCCGGTGGGGACCGCAGTGGTGAGCGGAGGACTTAAGCGGAAACGATGAGGCGCGGCGGACGACGATTGCTGGCTGGTACTGTACATCTACATAATCGAGTGCGTAATGCATGTCTGTGTCTTTGCTGATAGCCCGTTGCAGAGCCTCGAGAATGATTTGGCAGCTGGCCGGAGCTCAGAGCTCAGAACATGTGAAGTGGGGGGCGGTTACCGCATTAGGCAGGCGATATGGGGTGGGCCGCGGAGAGGGGTCCTCCGTGTTCCCGACGCTCATCTCTCTCCTCCGTCCTCCTCCGCACCACTTAAATCCTCTCAGCATCGTCTGCGCCTCCGTTCTCATTGCCCACGCCGCCCATACATCCACAAGAACGCAACAATGTCTGGAGAGGAGCAGCCCAACACCGATCTCATTACCCTCACTCGGTACGTGCGCCTACTCTGTCGTCATATCATTGTATCCCGGGCTAGCGCTCATCTCATCGCTCATCGCGCCTACTCGCACCCCCGCGTACGACGTCCCCAGCCACGTCCTCAGCGACCAATTTCGCATCGGCGCGGCCGCGACGGGTGATCTTACGCTCCTCCTCACCGCGATCCAGACGACGTCCAAGTTCATCGCCACCAATGTCCGAAAAGCACGGTTAATTAACCTGTGAGTGCGTCCGTCCCCCTCGAGCTCGATCAGGCGATCTCATTGCTCGCGCGCCTGCGCATCCCCAGCGTCGGGCTGGCGGGAGAGACGAACGTGCAGGGCGAGGAGCAGAAGAAGTTGGACGTCCTTTCGAACGACATCATGGTCAACTCGCTGCGCGCGTCGGGCAAGACGGCTGTGCTCGTCTCGGAAGAGCTCGAGGAGGCGGTCATCATCGAGGACCGGTACAAGGGCAAGTACTGCGTCGTGTTCGACCCGCTCGACGGCAGCAGCAACATCGACGCCGGTGTGAACATCGGCACCATCTTTGGCATCTACCAGATTGTGAGTGACAGAATCCCTTGGCGGTGGGCCGGGTCCTCCACAGGGCCGCCGGAGATGTACCGGTGTGTGTGTGTGGAACTGATGCGTGGGTATCCAGGCGCCAGGTTCGAAGGGGACTGTTGCGGATGTGCTGAGACCAGGTAGCGAGATGGTGGCGGCTGGTTACACGATGTGAGTGTACACGCCGCACGCGAGGGTATGGCGCGATCTAATAGTTTTGCTCAGGTACGGTTCCTCAGCAAACTTGGTTTTGAGTACGGGCCACGGCGTGAACGGCTACACCCTCGACGCTTCGCTCGGCGAGTTCATTCTTACGCACCCCGACGTAAGTTTCCGCCCAGTCACTCGAACCTGGCATACAGGCTCACAGCTTTGCAACACCTGTAGATCAAGATACCCCCGCGGGGCAAGATATACTCATTCAACGAGGGCAACTCGACGTACTTCCACGAGCCCGTGATCAAGTACTTGAACAGCATCAAGTACCCCACGAACGGCAAATCGCCGTACAGCGCGCGGTACATCGGCTCCATGGTCGCGGACGTGCACCGCACGCTGCTCTACGGCGGCATCTTCGGCTATCCGGACGACAAGAAGAGCAAGCGCGGCAAGCTCCGGCTGCTCTACGAGGCGTTCCCCATGGCGTTCCTCATCGAGCAGGCTGGCGGCGTCGCGACGACGGGCACGAAGCGCATCCTCGACGTCGTCCCCACGAGCATCCACGAGCGCTGCCCGGTCTTCCTCGGCAGTCGCGAGGACGTCCAGGACTTGCAGAAGTTCTACCAGGAGGCGGAAAAGGCGAACGGCGACGCGAAGGCGTAGGCAAAGGCGCAGAGGGCCGCCCGGTGCGAGAAGCCGAGATGTAATATCCAGTGTACTGTATGCGTGCTCTACCCGTTCCGTACCGTATAAGTGCGTGATAGTTCGTTCAGTTGTGCAAGAAACTGGAGAATGGGGCATGAAGCATGAGAATGTGTGGGGCTTGAGACGTAGCGTAGGAACCGTGAGGGAGACTACATGAGGAAAGCGAGCATTTATCCGAGACTGCGGGTCCTTTTGGAAAGAAAACACGAGTGTTGGGTCGTCATTCCCAAATGTTCACCATCTCCGATTCGTGGGTCATGACCGCCGCGTCTTTCCGAATGGGGTTGACGCGCGGGTAGACAAACTGTTAGAGTACTGGTTAGCTATGCTGCACGACATGACGCTGTGAATAGAACGCACCTTCTCATCATACTCGTGCATGACCTCGGCAGAAATGATCGCCTTGTCCTTGAGCAGCGCTTCATACGACCGCGACAACGCACGCGTCTTTTGTATACCAAAGATCAGCCAAAGATCCACGAGGTAGAGTTTAAAGAGACGTACCTGCACGCCGACCACGAACATGACCAGGAACATCATCATCCAATTCGCGCTGGTCGTCGCCATCCACAGCAGCGCGTGCACGGGCGAGTACGTGCCGAACAGCGCCATCTCGAGCTCGCCCGGGGTCCACACCTCGAGCTGCTGCACGCGCTGGTCCTCCTCCCACGGCTGCGACGCGCGCGTCTTGGGCGGGCTGAGGTTTAGCAGAAAGCGTACGCTCACGCGGAACCCGCGCCAGAGGGCGGACAGGAGCGCGCCAAGGAGCGCGGCCGCCGTAGCGAGGAACGAACGCCGCGGGGCGGCGTCGTCTGAGGAGGCGCGGTGCGGCGTGCGGGGGCGCTTCATGAAGGACGCGTGTGGGGAGGAGACGGGCTCGGGCGCCATGTTGAGGTAGTAGATGCGCGTGCGGGTGAAGAATATGAGCGCGTTCACGATGGATGCGGAGACGAGGAGGAAGCTCATGGGGACAGTCTGGTTGCGCACGTCAGAGGTGAAGGTTGCCTGTTCACGGGAGGGATGGACATACCCAGTCAAACCAGGACTCGCCCTCACCCTCTCGGTACATGTCTTCCCAGCCGAGGTCCGAGTCAGGTACCCGGCGGATCTGGGAGACGCGCACGCAGAGGTGGAGGAAGTGCATGGTCCCACCAATAATCCATGCTGAGTTTTGGGGAGATGGAAGAGGGACGTTGTTGGGGAACTGTGAGATTTCAAAGGATATTTGCGAGGGTATCGAAGTGACGCTGAAGAGCGGGACATATTGAGTGTCACGAAATGATTACCGTCGAAGGCGAAACGGCTATGTTCGAGATACGGATTGCACTGCATGCTAATTCTGCATGCTGAGTGGCGGGAAACCACATTTCTAGCCACCTCTTACTCTTCTGCAGCTCGTATGCCGGAGTAGAGGAATTCCTATAATGCGGAAACTCACCGATCATACAGAGACTTTTTGCGCACAACCCGTTTACCGGGCGTGCCCAACCCTGGCGTGCCTACCTCGCTGGTCCTACTCCGCCGCTTACCAGAGTTGGGGGTGGCATAGGGTGGAGGGCGTCTTGACCTGGCCGCTTCCCAGTCGAAAGGTTGGGAGGCAGACAGAGAGGGAGAAGTCACAGGGGAAATCGGATAGACTAGTCGGGCTCTCGGAGTGGTCGGGTTGCCACGGACGGGAGTGGAGGGAGAAGGGGCGCCAGAGACACTGGTCGAACCGCCTGCGCGCGGGGAGGCGGAGACGGCGGCGTTGGTCTGGGCGAAGCGGCGGAGAGTAGACATGAGGCGAGAGGCGAGACGCACGCAGACAGGCAGAGGGCGGACGGACTCAGCCTGAGGCTCACCGAGCAAGGCGGACAGAGACTCGGAGACGCGACGGTGGCACCCAACGCGTGTGCGTGATCGCCCGGCGCCTCTGCCGTGACGTGACGTGGCTCGAACAGCCTCACGTCCATGCCACATCAGCCACATCAGCCACCCTCCTTTTGTCTCCGCCTTCGGAGTGCAAAACAAACCTCTCCCATTGGCCCACGAGAGGTGCACACGCGGTCGCCTCGTGAAACGAAAATTGAAAGGAAAGGAACAAGGGTGTGGTGTGACAATAAATCAGCGGGTGGGAAATTTACCTACACGTGTTGGGGACATGTTGTGACCTGTTTGTGTGCCCACTACCTGTTTAGGGAAAACGAACCAAGCTCAAAAGTCAACCCGCCCGCTCATTGCTCCTTGCACCTCTTCCCCTTCCTCCCTCCCCCGTTGTTTTCTCACCCACATATCTAACGACCATTCCCCTCCCTCCCTCACCCCGATAAACGCGCTACCTCCCGTTCCCCCCTTCCGATTCCCATCATAGCGTCCACACGCAGAGCAACTACCTCCACATCCTTGTCGCCCTCGCACTCCGTCAGCGTCAGGATGGCCCAGCCCTCTTCCTCCCATAGGGAGAGGGAGCGCAGCGAGCGCTCCTCTCGTCACCACCACCATCGTACCATCTCGTCCACCACTCTTCTCCTTGTCCTCTCCCTCGTGCTCGCCGTCCTGGCGGTCATGCTCTCTCTTCCCTCCACTCAACGACCCGGCAGCACTCCGGTGGATCCCGCTGCGCCTGGCTCACCAGGCGGCGAGCCCAACGGCCAAGGTTTCTGGGGCATCATCACCCCGAAGCGCACTCAAGCACTCCTGGCTCGCGAGAGCAACGTTGCAGTCCGTGAAGCTGAAGTCGCCCGCCGCGAGGCGGAGCTTCTTGCGGGCGCTCCTGGCGGTGTCCTCCCTACTCAGTCGCCCCTCGTCTGCCCGGCTTGTCCCACCGTCGTTGAAAAGGTCACCGAAGCGCCTCCTCCTGTTCAGACCGTCATCAAAGAGGTTGTGAAGGAAGAGTCCCTCACTCCGCCGGGATGGTGGGATCAGGCCCGCATACGTGCTGAGGACATCCTCGACCGCGAGCTCAAAATCGCCGAGCGCGAGCGCGAGATCAGTCGCCGTGAAGAAGCAGTGAACCGCCGAGAGCATGACGCGTCGAGACGCGAGAGTTGGATCATGGAGCAACTTGTGTACGTGTTACATGGGTGTCTGTTCGTTCTACCGCTAACCAGATTGGTTGGCGTAGCGTGCTTAATGAAGCCCAGCCGGAGGCTGTGGTAGAGGAAGAGTACACCTACAACGAGCCACCCGTAGTGGCACCACCTGGCGGCGCGAGACGGAAACCCAAGGTACCCCCGCCTCCACCCTCGCAGCGCCGCTCCGAGCTCTGAGACGAAGGGGGAACTCCTATGCCAACAATTTCTCTTCTCGCTTGCCCCTCCTGTAGAGTTCGTATCGTTTGTCGCGTTCCCCTACCTCCCCTCCCTTCGTCCCGGGCTTGGGGGACCACGGTGTTTGTCAGCTTGTTCCCCCGCGTCCCTCGTATGCTGATAGCCTGTCTGCATTCGACCTGCTCTCAGTCGATCGATCCATATGCCACGCGCGTTCGGGTCGCGCTCACGTGATGTCGAGTCGCGGACAGTCACTTTGTGACACCGCATGTAAGGGGCCGCCCGATGTCGAGTGCAGACAGTTTATCAAACTACGACCCCCCTTCATGGTTTAGATTCAGTTTGCTGACTAGCACTTTATTTTTTGCAGGCTCTTCCACTTCCTCCTCCTATTATTCTCACTGAAACCGCAATCGAGTTTGCGACTGAGACCAGGACCGTCACGCACACTCAGCATCATACCGTCCCTTCGCAGGCCACCGTTCCCCCTCCGTCCAGTACTCGTCGGGTTGCTTCTCCCACTCCCAACATTGTCAGCTCTTCTTCGACGACCCACATTCCCAAAACCACTTCGGTTGAAGTTGTGGTAGAAGAAGAGGTGTACGAGCCCGAGGAGGTTGAAACGACTGTGACGATGATGCGCAGTCCCAGGAAGCGTCTCCCGAAGAAGTGGTGGGGCGGCTGGTGAAGTGCCCGCAAGGGTTGCTCCCTGATAACGAGTATGCGACGACTGATGAACATGTCCCGATGTCCTGACTGTACGAGGTCCTTTCTCTTATTGCTTTCATTTCTATCCTCCCTCGCTGGTGGCTGGCACGTTATTTCGAACTATTTTGCTGTATTTTTGCTCCCCTGCCCCCTCCATCTCATCTTACGACCCGCTGCGATACCTGCTATCATCTATCCGCCCTGTACTCGCCGCGCGTACTGCGCAGTCCACTAGCTAGTGCTTTAGCTACCGCCGACACCGATCCTCGCCCTCATACTTACGACTACGACTGACTCGGATGGAGGTCCAATCAGCATGGCATCTTACGGTTTCTTGACTCTTGTGTATCTGGTGACGATGGCGACGAGTGCCGGGAAATACATGTAGAGTAAAGTCTTGGGCTAGGATGGCCTCTGCTACGATACTGGGCCGAATCTTAGTCTTGGACTGTTGACTTACCCACCTTCGAAAGCTTGAATGATGTGTAACGAACGCCGTGTTTTCCTACTGCGACTTCGAAAGACCGCGGAGAGGCATTGTCGTTTCGGACAACAAACGCACCGATCGAGCAAATTCACGGCCGAGATCGAGATCGTCGCGCGGAACGGGAGACTGTTGTGCTCAGCGTGTCCGCCCTCCCTTGCAGTGTTTCCCGAGCTTGTTTCTCTCTCGCCCGTCTAGATCTATCTACGGTTGACCTCCTTGTCTTTGCTTCACAATCCACCCTGTAGCGCTGCCGTGCCCCAACTCCCAGTCACTTATAATTCTCTGGCGACGTCTGCTTTGTCCTGTGGAGCGCCTTGAGGGGAAAGGGCACGTCGTTTGGCTGTAGGCGCACCGCGGCAGAGGCAGAGCCGATCTGTGTCCCTCCCGTGGCCCTTGTCTTTCGCGTACGCCGTGCGTCGACAGGCTGCGTGAGCTCGGAGGAGGCGAGTTGTGAATAGGTGCGCGGTTGTTTACGTCTTCCGCGTTCCGTTCGACGTGCCGCGACCCTGAACGTAGTCGGGAACCCCCGCCTACCGTAGCTGCAGCACCTGCAATCCTCCTTCTTATCCTGTCCTCGATCTTCACACCGCACACCGCACACCGCACCCTCGAAGCCTCAACGGACCCTTCCCCGCCTGTCACCCCGCCCTCGTCGCCCCTCCGCCGTCCAACGCGCACCATGCCACTCGTGCGCTGCATGGTGAGTCCCACCACATCCGCCCTCTCCCCCGCCTCCCCGCCCCCGCTTCGCGATGGACAATGACCCCCCGCCGCACAAACAGTTCTTCGACAACGATGGCGTGCCCATCGGGCGCGGCTGCCTCAAGGGCGGCGGGTGCAACTTCATCCACCCCAGCGACCCCCTCTGGGACGGCGCCACCAAGTCCCGCCACGTCCCGTACGCATCCAAGCCCAAAGGCCCATCATTCAACCCGCCCGACAGACACGACAGGGGATGGGACCCCCCGCGTGCGGCGCGCGATGATCGCCGAGGCGGGGACGAGAGGGGGTCGGACGCGCGGGGCAGGCGCGGCGACGCGCCCCCGACGGCTCCGCGCAGGGACAGACAAGATTCAGGCTGGGGAAAGGGTCAGTTCGGCGGGTCCGCGTTTGGTGAGGACGCCGGGGGCGCTGGTGCAGGCGCCGCTCCGAAGGAGATTGCCTGGGGGGCTGGTTCGACAGCTTCCTCCTCTGCCGCTGCTCCCCCACTCGCCGCTATGGATACCTGGGGGGATAACTGGGGCAACCCAAATGTGAGTTGGGGCGACCCGCCCGCTGGTGACTGGGGAAATGCGACTGCTGAGCCCGCGGGGAATGGGAGTACTGGGCCCCCGGCGCCGATTCGGTGGGGAGAGCCTACCGCAACGCAGAAGTCGCCCGACGGAAAGGGCGGCGCGGTGAAGATCTCTTGGGGCGAGTCTACCAAGGGGAAGGAGCCCGAGGCTGCACCGACGCCGACCTGGGCGACACCCCGCACGCCGCGATCGCCACAACGAAGCCCGCAGCGGGAGTACGCCCAGTCTACGGACCCGCGGCGACGGCCTCCGATGAACCTTCCTCCAGCCCGCAAGCTTTCTGGCATCGCGGCCGCGCCGATGTCGGCGTCAGAGGAGGTCACTTTAGATCTTTTGGCTAAGGACGGTCCTAGGGAAGAAAGGAGGACGTTGAGCTGTGGTGTGTCCGCTCCTATCGCCGTGGCGGGCCCGAGCGGATCGTCCTCGTCCAAGCCGAACCCGTTCACGTTCCCCGCGTACAACCCGCCCGAAAGGATGACGGGCATCACCACCGACGCCACAGAAAGCCCGATACGGGAGATCAACATGGCTGAAGGTGCCTCCGATTCGTCGAGGATGGGCTCGCGGGCGCAGTCAAGAGCGGGCTCGCCTGTCCCCCCAAGTCCTCTCGACGAGCGGTCGCCGAGTACACTGAGCCAATGGCAGAATTACGTTCGGTGCGTTCGTTCCCCCATTCCTGACGATTGCACGCCGGCTGATCACCGCCTCGTCAGGACGCTCACGCGCGCGGTGTCGCTCAGCATCGAGCTCCATGAGCTGAAGGAGACCCGTGCGCGACAGCGGCAATTGCAACACTCGCAGGCGTTCAAGAGTGCATCCCTGGTCGTCGCGCACGCACGCATCGACAACGTCCGCAAAGAACACGAAGCGAAGCTGCGTCGCACGGAGAAGCGATACGAAGACTCCGTAGGGAGGCTCTCGCAGTTCCCGCAAGACGGCCCGTCGGGCACTGCGGATCCAGCCGTGCCGCCGGAGGTCCAGAACGTCGAGCAGTGGGCGGAGGGCGTCAACGCCTGGGTGGAGAGCGTGCGGCCAATCGTACAGCGGTACGAGGAGGCCGTGCGCGCTGCTATCCAAGCACGGGCAGAGCGAGAAGCAGCAGCGGATGCGGAGGCGAAACAACACGAGGAGGCGCGCTCGCGTTCCAAGACCGTCCTCGAGCGCGTCGAGAACCTCGAGGAGACCATGACCGACCTTGAGCACGAGATGGAGGACCTGCGCACGAACGGCCCACCGTTAGAGGACATCATCTCGAACGTGCTCAGTCGGGTGGAGCAGCAGCTGGGGATCCGACTGTCCGAACCCGGCACGGACGGCCGGCGATCCCAGTCCTCGACGGAGGAGGGCGAGGTACGTGCCGAGCGGCGGCCCCTGCGCCAAACGGAGGCAGAGGTGGCGGAGGAGTGCGCAAGGCTCGAGCGCGCTCTCGGAGCGTGCGCCGAGAGCCAGGCGACGACGGCGAGGTTGGTCGAGGAGCAAAAGGCGCGGAACGTCGCCAAGGACTTTGCGTACCACCAGCTCGCGGCCGACCACGCGCAAATGCAAATGCAGCTAGCCGAGGTGCGTCCCGCGGAGTGCGGCGGTCTGGCGAGCGACTTGCGGGCTGACGAGACACACGCAGGTCCTCGAGCAACACAAGACCACCAGGGCCACGATCGAGGCGAACCGCAGCGAGCTCGACGCCCTGCAGCGCGTGCTGCAGGAGTACAAGAACCAAGAGCCGCCGCCACCGCCGCCCCCGATGACGTTCGACGAGCTCGCGGCGCACATCCTGCCACTCCTGCGCCCGGAGCTGCACGCCGCGTTGCAGGAGGGCCTCGGCGCGGTGCGCGGCGGCGTCGACGCGGCGCTCGCCAAGTCGCAGGAGCAGCTCTGCGCGCAGATCCTTGCGGTCGCGCGGCCGGCGATACGCCTGATCCAGACGGTGAAGACCATGGCGGACCGCCAGCCTGAGATACTCATGCCGCCCCCGCCGCCCCCTGTGCAGAGCGTGCACCACTCGTGAACTGTAGACTTGCTATAGCCACGAGTTCGGATGGGTGGGGCCTGGCGTTGGACCGTTGACTGATCTGTGCATGTCGTGTTGTGATATCTTGCATATACCTATACCATGCTGACTGTTGTCCATGATCTGTGTCGCGCGTATCTGTCTTGTTCCGCATGTAGCTAATATTGTCGCTGTTGTCAATTTCCCTCCCATTCCATTACCACGAGATGTATGTAGGTATACCGAGTACTGAGTAGTGACCACGAAACCTGCTAAAGTTTGATGTCGCCCGTGTACATAATATCCGAGAAGAGAAGAGTATAAGTTATGCGAGAAAATGGAGCGCGATGAGGGGTGCCGCTCAGGCTTTAGACCAGACTTTCCGCTGGTAGTCTAGGATGATCGGCATAAAGTCCAAGAGACCGAACTCGGGCCAGTACGTGGAAGAGAACTGCAGCTGGGTATCTTCCGAACACTGCGACGTGGTCAATAACGGAGCGACGACCGCTCGAGTTCTATCACGACGCACCTGCCACAACATGTAGTCGCTCAAACGTTTGACGCCGCTGCTACGTACCAGTATGTCTAGCGGCGGACTCCCGGAGAGGGAGGTCATGAGGTGAGCCTCGATCTCCTCTGCGGTGATCTCGCTTTTGGAGCGGTCAGAGACGGGGCGAAGGAACGACACTGTTGTAAAGGACACTCACGAATCGTCCGTTTCGTCTTCTAGGCGCGACCGGATGGTAGAATGTACGGCCGTTGTGATCTCGTCGCGAGATGTGTAGGGCATGCATAGGTTGAAGATGGCCCTGGCGGAATGTGGGCATTAGCTTCAGTTCGACAGGAACGGGAGATAGCTCGTCGTGCAAGGGACGCGATCCTTAGCTTCGTCGCAACACGGGAGCATCCGCAGACTCATGGTACTTGATTCACGCGGGATACGAGACGTACCTATTGTTATTCTTTGTGAGGTTTTCAGCCTTCTCTGCGGCTGCTAGGACCCTTTCAGGCAGCATATCCCTGTGCCCGACGACGACAAGTCGGATGCCGTACTGGTCTAAGATGTCGCTGACGGGCGTATGAGCGAAGTCGAAGGAAGGGCTACCATAACCAAACGTACCCCTTTTGGCACAATTCAAGCAGTTTGTCTTCGGCGAGGCTCATGAGCGCGGCAACCTCCTCCGGGGAACGCTTGAAGTTCTCGATTGAGAACGCATACGCGCTCACACAGCGCACGTTGAGCTTGATGCATATCTCAAGCATCTACTAACACGTCAAACCCGCGCGTACGGGTCTTGACGCATGTGCTCAACCCACCTTGCGCAGGTTGTAGAATCCGTCTGCGTGGCCCAGCTTGACGGGCATGCCCTTGCTGCGAGCATACCGCCTGTTGCCGTCGAGGATGAAGGCGACGTGCTGGGGGATAGGGCCGGCTTTGAGAACGGCTATGAGGGCATCTTGGGCTTTGGCGGCGGCTTGGTCCCTGATCCAGGCAAAGGGGGAGGATATGAGCTGGGGTAACATGTCGTGGGAAACCAAATGTGGCGGGGGCGCGTTCTTGCCTGTTCTTGCCAAACTCTAGCACTGGCAGCGCGCTTGACCTTGACGTCTTCGCACCGGCGGCCTCCAAAAGCGCGACATAAGTTCTCCCCCATACTCTACCGTAGACCTTTCATCGGCACAAAGTGCCTACAGTTTACCGCCAATGCCCCCGCGCAAGAGAAAAGCCGTCGACGACCCCTACGCGGACGCCCCCGGCGCGTCTAGTGGGAAGGCCGGCGCGTCGAACAACCCTATCATCCTCGGCTCTCCACCCAAGAAGCTCGCGGCTAAAAGGCAGAGGAAGGCGAAGGACCCCAACGCGCCCGTTCCTGAGAAGCGCGGTGCCGTCTTCAAGAAGGCATGCCCGCAGAATATCATTGAGCGCGTCCGTCGCGTTATGGAACAACGGTTTGTGGCCCGGATGACATACTCTGGCAGCGCATTCCCTATGCTGACGCTACTCGTAACAGGTTTTTCATGATTGATCGAACCCGGAACGGGACTGAACTCAGGGAAGAGTTCAGTGTCCTGGGCTCGACGGGCAACGTGAGTGCTCGAATAGAAATAGTCCTCGCGGGCGCTTGTTCTTTGTGGCTCAGGCATAATTCTGCAGGTGTACACTGTCGTCATCGACAGAAAACCCTCGTGCAATTGTGAACAGTATCCAGGAGTATACGTTGGAAAAACGGCTTATACGTGATTACCTAGGTCCTGACGCACTGAAGGGGAATCACTGCAAACACATTGTAAGTATCGATCGTGTCGTAGCTTGCGGTGTCCAACCTTGAACTGACATTTGCACAAGCTCTTTATTTTCCTAAAGGGTAGATCGATCTAAGTGCTTGAAAATACCGAAGCTGGTTTAACTCACATGTCCGTAGTGCTTCAAGTTACCCAGGTCTCCGGCCACTGGTACCAGAAGTACGTTCTTGGTGATCAACGGTCGCACTCTGCTCACTGCAGTCTAGAGCTCTTCTCACCTCGGAGCTTGAGGAAATATTCTCCCAAGCGCCTCGTGCCCCTGCAGCGGTCGCTCACGAACGTGTCCGTGATGCCTTTGCTCAAGCGACCGGGAGGACGAAGGAGTCGAGCACTCAGAACAAAGGAAGAAGACGTTTTCCCGAAGAGGGGGACGACTGCCCCGTTTGTTACGAAGGCATGCATAAGGTAGCGGAGAAGCTTCTTGTGTTCTGCGAAGAGTGTGGCAATGGCCTGCACAAGGAATGTTTCCAACAGTGTAAGTTGTATGCTCTTGGGACATGTGAAGGATCAGTAGCTAACGGCTCATATCCCCAGGGGCGAACGCTGCCAGAGGCGGCGTGACATGCGTGTTTTGCCGAGCTAAATGGATTGGCCCTGGGGCCACCGGAGCGGGAAAGGCCGCTAGTCGTTCGGTTGAAGGATACCTCAACTTAGCCGGTCCTGCGGGTGTCAGCCCCGTGCGCGATACTAGTAGCTGTGAGTTTTATTGGTGTGTGCCACATTACTTTCTGCTGAAGTCCTTTAGATTACCATGGGCCCACCCGGGGACAACGATACCTTGGCTTCCGCGAGCACGACAGCTACCTTTGATGTCGGAAAGGAACAAACATTGGCACGAACTCGGTATAATATGTTGATCTCTTAGTATATACACTAGCTTTGTCTTACTCCTACATAACCTATGACCAGATCACATCAAGCAAGGTCATAAAGTGGGTTGCAACGTCCATAGTCCAAACCGAGTCGACGCATGAGCTGATTTGTCCACTAGCCGAATGTATTCATCTGCGTCTTCGATGTGGCCGAAATCGGATGTACGACAGCTCCCGGCCCCCTGGTGGAAAACTATAACGTTGATACCCGCACAATAGCTAAAGCTCGTGACCTCGGTGACTCCTCAGTAGCCGAGCCGTGGTCACCCGCTCTCACTCCTGTCTGAAGGCCACACATATTCCCGCAGCCTGAGTATACCAGCTGACGGGCTTCTATCGTGGCGACTGGGCGCTGAATGCGCCTCATCGCGCTTAACGGCCCCCGTCTAACTAGTAATGGCGTGGACAGCTTGGCCAAAGCCTATTTAAATCTGACCATTCGTAGCCTGCGACACAGCGACTAATCCGCTGATCTACGCCCCCGTCCTCTACGTTGCAATGCCTTCTGCTACTGAAGTGACCCGCGACCGCTTCGGAGCGAGTCGCTCAGCCTCTGTCGGCACTGGGCCGATGCCTCCCACTTTTGCGTCCAAGGAGGAGGAGCGTGAGTTTTTGAAGTTCCGCCTTGCTCAGGCGTTTAGGATCTTTGGTGAGCCGTGGATTCCTGCCTTGTCATCTCGGACGGACGGTCATTGACCTTTTGCTCCCCTAGGGAAGCTCGGTTATGACGAGGGCGTCGCGGGCCATATCACAGTCCGAGTAAGTCTGTCCTGGTAAACCTCGTGGCCATAGGACCTATTCGTGTCTCGTGATAGGACGTCGTTCGTCCAGATTGCTTCTGGGTGAACCCATTCGTGCGTAGTTCCCG
Source organism: Trametes meyenii (assembly GCA_022606255.1). Classification (NCBI taxonomy): domain Eukaryota; kingdom Fungi; phylum Basidiomycota; class Agaricomycetes; order Polyporales; family Polyporaceae; genus Trametes; species Trametes meyenii. Next base: position 1,381,790 of record JABYQG010000005.1, on the reverse strand, counting down.
ATTATGAACATGTTGCGCGTATCATTGACGCTCCAAAAAGGGAAAACATTTTTCCTTGATTCAGCCCAGCGACCTCATCCTCGTGGATCACAATGCCAAAGTTCAGGTTGCGGAGTCCGGCCCCAACACGCTTCTTAACAAGGCAGCGTTTATGATACATTCCGCGGTCCATGCTGCGCGCCCCGACGTCAACTGCGCCGCCCACTCTCACTCCATCTACGGGCGTGCCTTTTCGACTCTGGGAAAGGAGCTGGATATCATCACGCAAGACGCATGCGCGTTTTATAATGTGGGCAGCGCGCCGTTGGGTTTCGGATTGAGTTCTTCGTCTGACGCGCCCTCCAGGATCATAGCGTCTACGACCAGTATGGTGGTCTTGTCGCCGACGAGGAGGAAGGGGCGCACATCGCTGCTGCACTGGGTCCCAAGAAGGTAACTATCTATGTTCGAGCAGTATACTATCGGCGTACATTGACCCGCGGTCCAGGCTGCCATTCTACAGGTACTCGCATTCTACGCCTTTGGATGCTATAATATATCCTGTTGACAACCATATCAGAACCACGGCTTGCTCGTCGCCACCGATTGCGTCGAAGCCACCGTGCACTTCTTTATCTCTCTAGAGAAGTGCTGTCAGGTACAGCTGGTAGCCGACGCCGCTGCTGCGGGCACCGGGCGTAAGACGCTCAAGATTCCCCCTGAAGACGCAGCGAAAGTTCACGCTGTAGTGGGTACAATGTACGGTGGCTGGTTCAGTGGACAGACCCAGTTCCAAATATTGGAAGCTGAGGAAGGAGTGGCGTTTGACTTTGCCCTCGGGAAACCGGTGTCCACGAAGTGACTGAGCGATAAGCTCGTTTCAACCCCTGCCCTGCCCTCGATAGCGGCCCCTCACCCATGGCCAATAGCGTAAGCCCCATGTTCCCACTCAAACGACTACCCCTATACTGACTAACCACATGGGACCTCAAGAGTATTCGGTGTATTATCAATGTACGATCCAATGCATGTTGGGGCTTGTTCAACATATGAGAATGACCGACGTTCAAGCGGACCGAAAGCTCCATATCTACAAAACATACAGTGGAGACTCAGCGGCTTCTCTACTATCTACCAAGAATATTCGTTATGAAAAGTGGACACTTTCTTTTCGACAACAAAATCGGTAAGAGAAGCGTGCCGCCAGAATTTGCTGTGTGAGTCGTCTCTTTATATCCCTTCCTTGACGGCACCACTTATCATCCGCTCCCACTCCTGCCTTAGTTCTTTCAATGCTCACGAATTTAGGTATGACAGCTGACGGGTCTCTATCTTGGGCGAGGGGCACGAAGCATCCTTTTTCGTGGAGTGTCAGGCAAATTCAGTAAACTCAGAATGCCGCGGGCGGCCGATGAAAGTCTATATAGACCCAGGTACTCACAGCGAATGGGGCCCTAGGAGTCTGCCCTCTTCGCGCCCTTATCCCTTGAGCTGTCATGTCTACCCACACTAACGGTACAAACGGGACTACCAACGGCACCGCCAACGGTGCTCGGGACCGCTTTGGAGCTAGTCGTTTGGCCTCCGTCGGTGCTAGACCCATGCCCCCCATTTTCGCTTCTCCTGAGGAGGAGCGTGAATTCCTGAAGTTTCGCCTTGCCCAGGCGTTTAGGATCTTCGGTACGTTGTTTCCACTCACCTTAAGCTAAGACCCCCGTCGATTCGATACGTTCATCTAGGTAAACTCGGTTACGACGAAGGCATTGCGGGGCATATTACCGTTCGGGTCAGCACGTTACGGCCAACGTGGCTACGCGATGACAAGTTCACGATCCATGACAGGATACTGTGCGTCCGGACTGCTTCTGGGTGAATCCGTTTGTACGTTCCTTCTCATCGGAAGTAGATCATGTGCGTCGCTGACATATTGCGACGTAGGGAAAGCATTTCTCCTTGGTCCAACCAAGCGACCTCCTCGTCGACCACCACGGAAAAGTCCAAATTGAGGAGTCGGGCCCGAATACGCTTCTCAACAAGGCGGCATTTATGATTCACTCAGCGGTCCACGCCGCCAGACCGGATGTGAATTGTGCCGCCCACGCCCATTCGATCTACGGGCGCGCCTTTGCTACTCTGGGCAAGGAACTCGACATCATCACACAGGACGCTTGTGCATTCTATAACGTCGGTGATGTATCGAAGTCCGAAAAAAGCTCCTTTGCTGACAGGTACTGTCTTTCAGGATCAGGCCGTTTACGCCCAGTACGGAGGCATTGTGGGAGACGAAGAGGAAGGCAAGCGCATCGCTGAGGCACTGGGTCATAAAAAGGTATCACTTCCATAGCCTCTCCGCGAGTCGTATGTGTAGTGACACGTATTCTAGGCTGCTTTCCTACAGGTTTGCAAATTGAATCGCTCTTGGCTCGGCGCTCCTGATTGACAACGGCGGCAGAACCATGGTCTACTTGTCGCCACCGACTGCATCGAGGCCACGGTCCACTTCTACATCTCGCTTGAGAAGAGCTGTCAAGTGCAGCTTGCGGCAGATGCGGCAGTTGCAGGCACTGGGCGAAAGACCATCAAGATTTCCCCAGAGGATGCCGCAAACGTTTACTCCATTATCGGCAACATGTACGGAGGTTGGTTCAGCGGGCAGACCCAGTTCCAATTATTGGAGGCTGAGGAGGGGGTGGCATTTGATTTGGCGCTCGGGAAGCCCGTCAGCGTGAAGAAACTCTGAATGCTACGCCTAGTTTAAAAGCGGCGTAAGTGCTATGTGTTTACCAGGACCACTGCGCTCCTTTGTTGACCTTCCAGCACAGACCTTATGAAGTGTGATACCTCGTGTACGATCGGTGTACGATAAGATGTACGGCTACGATCAATTGACTAGAACACGGATCGTGTAGGTGCGTTTGGAACCCCAACGCTGGTAAACTACGTGGCTAGGACCCCATCCCGTGCCCTTTGGACCCCCGAAGGCCCGAGTCGTTCTGGTCATGAGAGCTGTACCCTTAATTAGCAGCCACGGATTCGGTAGAAGAAGCCAAACTCCAGCTTTAGACGTGTGAGTTGTCTATATATTCCTTTCTCGACAGAACAAATTATCATCTGCCCTTGCTCAATCTGACTTCTTTCAATGCTCACATGCGTAGGTGCGCCAGGTGATGAACTTCTATCATGGATGAAGGATACTCTAATGGTCCCCCGCCGCTCCGAATGTTGAGTAGAGTCAATAGCCTCGGAGTGACGCGGACGTCCGACGAAAGCCTATATAAGCCCCATTAGCCACCGTGTACGATGCCCCAGGAGTCTTGCTCGACCTGTCGTTTAGCCACCGCGTACGCGACGATGTCCCACACGGACGGTGCGAACGGAGCTACAAACGGGGCCACCAAAGGGCCTACGAAGGTGCTTCGCGACCGCTTTGGGGCCAGCCGCTCAGCCTCGGTTGGTACAAGGCCTATGCCCCCCACATTCGAGTCTCCAGAGAAAGAACGCGAGTTCTTGAAGTTTCGCCTCGCTCAAGCACTCAGGATCTTCGGTCAGTTGTTCGCCGTTCCAGCGATGATCGTCAGTACGCCTGCTTACATCGCGCGCGTGATCCAGGAAAGCTCGGTTACGACCAAGGCGTAGCGGGTCATATCACCGTCCGGGTGAGCCTGACCTGCACAGCTGCGTAGAATGCCCTGACGGCTGTCTTAGGATTCCGTTCGTCCAGACTGCTTTTGGGTTAACCCATACGTACGTCCTTTTCTGCCAGCCGTCCAACATATCGCTTACAACCCCATGTTAATAAAGGGGAAGCACTTTTCCTTGGTCCAGCCTGGCGATCTTCTCCTGGTCGACCACCTTGGGAAAGTCCAAAACGAGGAGTCTGTACCCAACACGCTCCTCAACAAGGCGGCGTTCATGATACATTCAGCCGTTCACGCCGCCCGCCCAGATGTGAACTGCGCTGCCCACTCGCACTCCGTATACGGACGTGCTTTCGCTACTCTGGGTAAGGAACTGGATATCATCACGCAGGACGCTTGTGCGTTCTATAACGCGAGTGAGATTTCAGGTATCAGGAGAGCTTTCCGTCTGACACGCAGGGCCGTCTTCGACAGGATCACGCTGTCTATGCCCAATACGGCGGTATCGTTGGAGACGAACAAGAAGGTGCACGAATCGCAGAGACACTTGGGTCTAAAAAGGTACATGATACGTGCACCACTTCCGTTGAACCGTGGACTTCCCGGGCTCATTGGTACTGTAGGCTGCTATTTTACAGGTACGCGCATTTGTACGGTAGTCTTGGACCCGGACTTTGTCACTAACGATGGTGGGGTTAGAATCACGGTTTACTCGTAGCCACCGAGTGCATCGAGGCTACGGTACACTTTTACATCTCGCTGGAGAAGAGCTGCCAGGTACAGCTCGCAGCGGATGCGGCTGCCGCGGCCACCGGACGGAAGACTATTAAGATACCCTCTGAGGATGCCGCAAACGTCCATTCGATCATCGGAAACATGTATGGGGGCTGGTTTAGTGGCCAGACCCAGTTCCAGTTACTGGAGGCCGAGGAAGGGGTGGCGTTCGATTTCACTCTCGGTCAACCAACGAACACAAGGCTCCGGCGTGTTTAGGCGTGCTTGTTGGGTGAGTTCATATGGTATGTGCGCTATTATTATTAGGAGAACGCCATAATTATATGCTGATTGATATTTCGTTTATCTTTGTGAACGGCAGGTTGTGGGCGACCGATGTACGACCTAATACTTATAATAGGCAGAAAGTGACACCTTGTATACATCGTGTTGAAGTCCGACACTTAACCGACCCGCCGCGCTCCATCCTCAAGTTTTTGAGAGGGCTATGTTGGCAGAGCGTTTGAAAGATAGTTGATGGGTGCTGTCGGGATGGTGCTGGTCGACGGTTGTATGCAAGCTTGGCATAGTCGCGGGCGTCAAGGGTCGTTGAGCACAAGTATCGGCCGGGGGTTCGGCAACAGCCGTAAATCTCGCCAAATCTTGGAAAGAGAGCTACTTACTGGCAGTGTCTTATGTAAGTGGACTTCCGGCGACCATGGCACTGGTCCTTGGGCATCCGAATTGTACTTGTCCATCGTCTACGGCTCTATGACGCCCTCGATTTATCTAGCAAAGCCGCATCAGGTGTCCTACTCGTCCTACTCAGGCGCATGCCATCCGTGTATGCGCGATGGTGTACAGTCTTTGTCGTCTCGAACTCCCAATATCGTCACGTTAAGCTCGTCGGTCTAATGAATTCCCTAGTGACCTACCCAATCCTTGAACGGCAAGCGGCGATGAGGGTCATGGAACCATTAGCGCAAATGCTAGCTTCTATAACGTACTGCAGTGTGGTCGGCCGGTTTACTATAAGCGTTATGAAGAGCGATAACGGGCCCTAATTGGTTGAGGTATGTAGTAATATTCTATCGCCGTTTCTGGCCGTGAACTCTATGTATGTGGACACCGCTACTCTTACGAAGTTATACTGACGGCCACTCGTAGTTGATCTCCACAAATCGCTTTATAAGTGGTTCGTCAGTCTGCACGCTGAGACCTTCATAGTGCATGCAAGGGCGATTGTTAACGCAACTAGTGCACTTCTGGATGTCTCGACCATGCGAGACGCGAGGCGGCTAACACTTGAGCCGGGCTGTACTCGAGGCGTATACACCGGTGCCCTTGCACCTGACTCTCATGTCGAGTTAGTCTTCCTACTTCTCTGTGCACATCATCATGCGATTATGAACGCTACTGGCCCAGACCCTGTAAGAAGACCAGAATGACGAAATTATGTCTCCGGAAAAAGCCAGGAAGCTGTGACTTCCTTGCACGTGTGTGTCGATAGGCCATATCCTCAAGACAGCGGTGGGATTCAACGGCTTTATTGTACGTACAAAGCCGTTCACGTGTTAGGCGACGCTCTCTCTGTCCAGGTGTTTAGCAGTCGCGGCCCGTCCCGTCTTATGGCGATGTCATCGCCCACAAGTGCGCTCCTTCTTGTTACTGACAGCCGCCAATCGCCTGCGCTTGGTTGACAAACGTGCTTTTAGCATCGAGTCCCGTCGTCCTCCCGCTCCCGGCTTTACCGGGGCTTCAGCTCATAGTCCTTGTGGAGTGTTCCTCAGATGGCATACCTTCGCCGGTACACGTTTCTATGCAAGCTCTCATAAAACGAGCATGAACGGGGGCTTGGGTGAGCGCGCACTGTCACCGTCCTTGCACTCACCGGCTGCAATGATTTCTGTCTTGTTCATGGGTGTCGCTCTCAGCGCCGTGGCGGGCGCCACAGAGTTATTCGATCGTAACCTAGCGTACTCATCCCCGTTCACAAATACCCCACACGTAAGCTACCAATCATTACCCTCGGATTATGCACCTGTATCTTATCCACCCATAGTTGTCGCACGACACCCGGTTTCTCCAAAGACGTCATGCTCATGACGTGAAGAGGCAGCTTTCCGATACTCAAGGTTCCGACGGCTTCAAAGACGAGCACTATCCCACTTTCTATGGTGGAGACTTCAGTAGTGTGAGTACGGGTTGCAAACTTATTGTAGAAGGCCAGCTTGAGGTCGTTCATATCATTCAGAGTCCATGGATTTACAACGGCGGCATCAACTTCACACACTCAGGCAAGTAATAAGATCATGCATTTAGCGTAAACATTTCTAAACTTCACGCATGTCACATCTTACTTCACAGTGGCTAGTGTGGGTATAGTGGTGGATTCGTTCAATGCAACTGCTCACCGCATGACATACTAGGGCGATCCATTCGACAACTCCGTGCTTCTTTGGACTCGAGCTGTTCCTGACGGTCCAACTCTCCCCAGCGACGTTAGCATCCCCGTCTGCGTATCCTTCAAGATTTTCGACAACGAAAAGTTAGCGGGTCATCCTATCGACTCGGGAGACGCCTTCACGAGCTACGATGTGGACCACACCGTCAAGGTTGAAGCTAGGAACCTCAAGCCCGACACTCACTACTGGTATCAATTCTCGGACTGTACCAACCCGAAGACAGTCAGCCCCGTCGGGGCGACGAGGACCATTGCGAGCCCGAACAGTGAGCTTATGCTATTTTACTAGCGGCCCAACCGTGTAGCTCATGAAATGCCCCCCCAGCTCCCGCCAATCGCGTAAACGGAGGAAAGCCCCTTACACTGGCCGTGTTCAGTTGTTCTCGTTATCAAGACGGTGAATATAACCATAGTACAAAGCTTACCGTTCCCTGCTGAAGACATTCTAGGTTATTTCAATGCGTACGGCGTCGCTGCACACAACACCTCTGCAGACATTTTTGTCCACTTGGGCGACTACGTGCGTAAACCTACGCAAATATGATAACGAGTCGCTGAGGAGTTCGGTAGATCTACGAGTCCCTTGGCCATGGTGCTAACATCGGGCGTAAGACGCTAGGCCGGGAGTTAGCAACCATCGCCGACTACCGTCTCCGGCTCAATCAGTACAGAACTGATGTTAGCCTGGTGGACGCGCATGTCAAGGGACCCTGGATTACTGTTTGGTAAGTCTACCCAGTCACTTCGACCTGCGTCATAACCGGCTGACTGCACTTTTCTAGGGTGAGTAGATGCTCCACTCATCGTTATACCACCTCAATTTATAGGATCATCTTTCAGGATGATCATGAAGTCGCTGATCAAGCTTGGAAAGCTGGCACGGCCGACAGTAACGACACAGCTGTAGGATGTAGTTTTTCCGCCTCTGGGGCTTGCTTCACGGATAGGAAACTCGCCGCCGTCAGGGCCTATCACGAATGGATGCCCATTCGGCAGGTGGATCCGGACGACAAGCTCCGCATCTGGCGCAACTTCCAGATTGGCAAGCTCTTGGTGAGTTGCTTTGTAACAAGGTATGGCCAAGAGCTCATGAAAGTACAGGATTTGACGATGCTCGATACTCGTATGTGTTCACTCTCTGTCGACTATTGTGACGTTTCTGAAGGTATGGTCGCAGGCCAATACGATCGGGATATCACGGACGTACGCCTGGCTCTTTTGTGAACGAATTCCTTCTCTGACCATGCTTCCCCTCGGCAGCTCTACTACAACACCGGTAAGTTGCGCTGTCTCGGCGGACTGCACTTGTTAACATACGTTTCCATCATTGTCTAGAAAGTGAGTTTTACCGGGAACGATACAAGGGACAGAATTGTTGTGTTTACTCTAATGACAGTCATTGACTCCATCGCCGACGAACAGAGCCGTTCGTTAATGGGCACAAATCAAGAAAATTGTGCGTTCCAGATTGCGGTGTAATGCGCATTGTCTGGCGGCTCACCACCGTAATGTGATAGGGTTCTTCCAGACACTGTCAGCTTCAAAGCGCCGCGGTGCCATCTGGCGCGTCGTAGGGTAAAAATGCTGCATAGTCACGGAAATGACGGCTCCCTAATGGTCTACCACTAGTCAACAGATCGTTTTTACGCAACTGAACGAGTCATCTGGATGTAAGCGCAAGGTCTAACGTCTCTAGTGTCCCATCGTGCTGACCGTCGCCTGCGAACTATAGTCGATGTTGTACGTGCATTCCATTCTTGGTGGCCCCACAGCGAACGCTATATGTGTCGATTTTAGGATGCCTGGGACGGCTACCGCGCGAACCGTGCACGAGTGCTCAACCATCTGTACGGCGACGAGATCAGCAACACGCTCATTCTCTCGGGAGACTCGCACGCGAATTGGGTCAGCGACTTAGCGCGTACGTACCGCTTACGTCCCTTTATAAGTCCCACACCCTCACAGCCCTCGACCTTTGTACAATTTATAGGCCCTAATGATACCACTACGTACGACCCACGCCGCCTTATCACATGCCCCTCTAAGCTCACACACATATGCGTTGTAGGTATAACCCCGTCACTGGGCAGGGCGCAATCGGAGTCGAGTTTGCCGGCACTGCAGTGACATCGAGCTCCGCGTTCGGCGCGGGGATCGCGCCCGCCGCGGCAGACGTCATCTCTCGCAAGTACGTGCAAGGCAACGTCGACCTGCAGTGGAGCGAGGGCTCGTACCGCGGGTTCTTCACGCTCACGCTTAACACGACCGCTGCGACCGCGACGTACTACGCGATGCGTAACATAAGTGAGTTCTCTTCTCATATCTAACATGTAAGCCGTCAAGTTGATTTTGCGGTTGCGATTCAAGGCAACCCGAACTTGGATGCGTTCGCGAGCGCGACGTTCGTCGTGGAAGCCGGTGTGTAACCGTACTGTCGCTGCCGCAATGCAGCGAGGAGGCTCACGAGACTCTCTCGAGTAGGCGCAAACAAACTGGCTCGCCCCGTCGCTGGAGGACAGGTTAGTGCTGGCGCACTCAAGGTACAAGGCTAGGTTGGCCGGCGGATAGAATGTGAACGCGTAAAACGACTTGGATCAAGGGAATGGGAGGTCGAGGCGTATGATCCACTCATCCACTCAATGCCTCGAGATGTTAGCTGTGGTTCTTATCACTTTGTAACTCCGAAAACACTAGCATTCATTCAGCTGGAGGACGAGAATATCGATGGCCGCCCAGACTGCTTCTCCGGCAATGCCTGCCAACTATGCTTACCTCAATGGCGCAAAATCTACGCAGGGGACCATCTTCATTGTAACTCCATGAATGTACGAAGATGAAAACTGTTCACAAGTTGCACGCGAGAATATGAGAGAGTAAAAAAGAAATGCAGAGTTCTAGAGGATGCAACTAGTGTACATGCAGATACTTTTACGTTCGTGTCCGCGAATCGTGACAATCATGACCACCGAGAATCCGAGGAGACCAAGCGAACGCGCGCCGCTTAGTCGACCTCCTCAACGCTGGGGCCGTCCTCGCCGCCTGCGGGCGCACCGCCGGGGAAGCCGCCAGGCGCACCACCACCAGGGAAGCCGCCGCCGGGCGCACCACCTGCGCTCGCGTAGAGCTTCTGCATGATCGGGTTCGCGACTGCCTCGAGCTCCTTTTGGTGCTCCTCGTACTCCTCCTTGGAGGCCTCCTGCGACGCATCAAGCCACGAGATCGTGTCGTTGATCGAGTCCTCGAGCTTCTTCTTGTCCGCAGGGTCGAACTTGTCCGCGAGCTTCTCCTCCGTTAGGCTGTTGCGGAGGTTGTACGCGTACGACTCGAGACCGTTGCGCGCGGTGATACGGGCGGTCGCAGCATCGTCCTCAGCTGTGAGATCAGGTCAGCGATGTAGCTCCAGTGGTGAAACATATAAATGACAAACTTACCCTTGTACTTCTCGGCCTCGGAGACCATGCGCTCGATCTCCTCCTTCGACAGACGGCCCTTGTCGTTGGTGATCGTGATGCGGTTCGACTTGCCAGTCGTCTTGTCTGACGCGGAGACGTTAAGGATACCGTTCGCGTCAATGTCGAAGGTGACCTCGATCTGAGGGACACCACGGGGCGCAGGGGGGATGCCGGAGAGCTCGAACTTGCCGAGGAGGTTGTTGTCCTTGGTGCGAGCACGCTCACCCTCGTAGACTTGAATGAGCACGCCAGGCTGGTTGTCGGAGTACGTCGAGAAGATCTCAGACTTCTTGGTGGGGACGGTGGTGTTACGCTTGATGAGGGGCGTCATGACACCACCCGCCGTCTCAATACCGAGCGACAAGGGGGCAACGTCGAGCAGGAGAAGGTCCTGGGTCTTCTCGGAGGTGTCACCAGTGAGGATGGCAGCCTGGACGGCGGCACCGTAGGCGACAGCCTCATCAGGGTTGATCGACTTGTTGGGCTCCTTGCCGTTGAAGAAGTCGGACACGAGCTTGACGACACGGGGGATACGAGTGGAGCCACCAACAAGGACGATCTCATGCACCTGAGCCTTGTCGATCTTCGCGTCGCGGAGGACCTTCTCGACGGGCTCAAGAGTGCTGCGGAAGAGGTCCTGGCAGAGCTCCTCGAAACGCGCACGCGTGAGGGACGTGTAGAAGTCGATACCCTCGAAGAGGGAGTCGATCTCAATGGTGGTCTGGGCGGCGGAAGAGAGCGTACGCTTGGCACGCTCGCAAGCGGTACGGAGACGACGAAGGGCACGAGGGTTGGACGAGAGGTCTACGAGTAGTAGTTAGCATCGCGCTTGGGATAATGGGGGGGGTGAAACACATACCCTTCTTGTGCTTCCGCTTGAACTCCTGGACAAAGTGGTTGACGAGACGGTTGTCGAAGTCCTCACCACCAAGGTGAGTGTCACCAGCAGTGGCCTTGACCTCGAAGATACCCTCCTCGATGGTCAGGAGGGAGACATCGAAGGTTCCTCCACCAAGATCGAAGATGAGGACATTGCGCTCGCCCTGGGTCTTCTTGTCGAGACCGTACGCAATGGCAGCCGCGGTGGGCTCGTTGATGATACGGAGAACGTTAAGACCGGAGATGGTGCCCGCATCCTTGGTCGCCTGACGCTGAGAGTCGTTGAAGTAGGCGGGGACGGTAACGACCGCCGAGGTGACGGTGCCACCGAGGTACGACTCGGCGATCTCCTTCATCTTCGTGAGAACCATGGAGGAGATTTCCTCGGGGGACTGTAAAAAAGCCGTTAGGATTGCGTCTACGACTACAAAGTGTAAATGATATACTCACGAATTCCTTATCCTCTCCACGGTACTGGACACGGACGTAGGGCTTGCCGCCCTTGTCAAAGACGGTGAAGGGGAAGTGCTTGATGTCGGCCTGAACTTCAGCATCGGTGAACTTGCGACCGATGAGACGCTTTGCATCGAAGACGGTGTTGTGGGGATTCATCGCGACCTGGTTCTTGGCCGCATCGCCAATCAAGCGCTCGGTGTCGGTGAAGGCAACGTAGGAAGGCGTCGTGCGGTTACCCTGGTCGTTGGCGATGATCTCAACACGATCATTCTGCCAGACACCAACGCACCTAAAAAAATTATTGTCAACGCGCAGCTCAACGGCTGGATAGGGGAGATCGTACTTACGAGTAGGTGGTGCCAAGATCAATACCAATCGCCTTGGTCATTGTGGATGGAGAGAAGAGAGAAAATTAAGAAAAGCGGTAGGGGAAGAGAGCAGAGGATGAGAGTACAAGTCCGTTCGTAAACTGTCGTTGAGGGGCGGCACGGCGGGCCCTGGGCTTATATACGCCCTCATCGCTCGACCTTCGACACAGTTCCGGGACGTTCGATGTTCCTTCTTGCCCGTTCCAGAGTATTCCACCCGTCACGTCACCCATGATTGGGTCACGTGTGTCACACATTCGCCTTTTCGAGCCAGTTCCTCCTTGTTCTCGTTTGCTCGTCCACCGTTTTGCCTCAGTCACCAGAACATATCAGACTGTTCACCACATATCCACACGCGTCTCACAGGTTTTTGGGACTTTTCCTCCAAAAAGCGCGTCCAGCAGCCTCGTGCAACGCGTGTAACCCACTGGCGTCTCTCCCAACACCGCAATGAAAAGCAGTACTCTCTAGTTTGACCTCGTGGTAGCCGCTGTACGAGTACGACCTTCTTGGATATCCTAGTACGGGTCTCCGTGCATAGCTCATAAGTTCCTTCTTGTCTCTGCGCGTACATCGATGATTGGCTGTCTCCGTACCGATCAGTATTAATGACCACCTTTGATTGCGACTATTTCGAAAACCATCGATATACCCTTCGAGGCCCGGTAAGGATCTACCACATACATGCGTGCGATCCTCGTAAACGTGCTGTCCCCGTGCGGTTTTTCAGGGTTTCTCCTGGGCTTCAGCGCCGACGCCGTGCTTCTGTCCTGGCCGCTCCATCGGACAAGGTAGTCGGAAGAACGGCTGATCGTCGGACATGCGCACGAAGTCTCGTGTTTTGGCATCATGGTTGTACTACTACAGTGTGTCCGACGTAGTCATATAACCAGCTACTCCTAGATTGTCCACACATAGTCGCCTACATGGACTCGCCGACTTGAAAGAACGCGCTTGGTTCGAGCGCGTACCACCTGGGCGCCTACGGGTCGTGACGGTCGCGCCCGCTCCCGGAGGCGATTCGTGGCAGGCGCTTAAACAGGCGGACTTGTGCGCCTGAATTTTTGGAGACTTGTTCGCTGCACCAGCGCGCGAAGTGGTCTCTGTCTGCAGTCGTCATGTCTGTCCCCACTCCCGTCCCCGTCCCCGTCGACGTGCCCCCCGCTCCGCCTCCGCCAGCGCCGGTCGCTTCGTCCTCATCCTCGTCATGGCCCCTCGGAGGCCTCTACAACCGCTTTGCGGCGTGGAGGAAAGCCCTCGACCTCCCTAACCCCGGCACGGTCGAGAACCTCTCGAAGGAGTCGAAGCGTAAGCACTCTCCCTAGGAATGAAACTCTTGAAGCTCATGGAGGGGGGATGAATCAGAGACGCTGCTGAACAACTATGCGTTCGACGGCGCGAGGGCCGACCTTTCGAAGAGCTTGTCGATGAACCCGATGTTCCAGGTCACGCACTCATTCCACCTTGGTTCGCAGGCCAGTCCGCCTTCATACCACTTCGGTGCTATGTTTGCGAACGACAAGGTGTGTGCCGCTTCATCGCACAATGAAAGCGGTTCGGACCGACCACTTACGTTACCCCCAGTTGTTCATGCACGGTAACGTCGACAATGACGGGAACCTGTCAGCACGGTTTAACCAGGGTTGGAGCACGAACAACGTCTCAAAAGTCCAGGCGCAGGTATGTCCCCGAGGATACACTCGGTACCCAGAGCCACGTCAGAGCAGGTTGGTGACCGCCACGTCCGCAGCTGTCATCAACACCCGGGCAGAGCTTCGTTCAGCTTGAGCATGACTACCAGGGCTCTGACTACTCCCTCAACGCCAAGGCGGTCAACCCCTCCCCTGCAGACCTGAGTGGCATCTACATGGGCTCTTACATCCAGTCGATCACCAAAAACCTCGCCGTTGGAGTGGAAACAATCCTACAACAGCAGGCACCCGGGCTCTCGGATATCGGCGCCGCGTACCTCGCGAAGTACACTAGCTCCGACAAGAGCTGGATTGCGACAGCGCAGGTACAGGGCCCTGGAATCCTTCAGGCGAGCTACTGGCAGAAGCTCAGCGAGAAGGTCGACGTCGCGGCCGACCTCCAGGTCATGGCTGCGCCTGGACGACGGGACGCGTTGGCGACACTAGCGGCACGGTATGAGCTCCGTATGGCGTCCTTCCGTGCACAGCTCGACTCGACGGGCAAGGTATCGGCGTACCTTGAGCAGCGGTTCGCACCGACCTTCTCGTTCTTGGTGTCTGGGGAGATCGACCACTTCAAGGTGCGTTGTATGCCGCACACACGAGTCGTCTTATGCTCAATGGCGGCTTCCACGCAGAACGCGGCGAAGGTCGGTGTGGGTGTGATGATCGACAGCTCGAGCTTGACCCCGGAAGAGATGGGCATGGTCCCGCCACCCGGCGTCCCAGCTGTGCCTATGCCTCAGCCGTAGACTCCTTTGGAAGTACCTTACCATAGCGTAGAATATTAGATGCACTTGTGTGCGTCCGTCACCCTCCTCATGCTCTGATAATACACGCAATCGCACTTTGCATTGTTCTTCGTCCAGCACACCGTCGGGGAGGAAGCTCTTCTGTTCATCACCGCAGCGGCTTCCTTAGCACGTGTCCCTGACGCGTCGAGGAACAGTGACACTGGCGCCCGTCGGTGGCTTCAAGCACCCATGACGTCGACGCGTACGACCCGCGGAACCCGTCCTGGGCCGGCCGTTGTGTCTGCGCCCGAAATATCTTCTCTCCCACGAAATACACCGGGCGCGAGCTACGATGTCTAGTCCGCCGCTGCTAGAGCTGAGGAATCTGGCGTGGTATAAGCAGAAAGGGCAGCCTGTTTTCACCGATGTCAACCTCCAGGTGAACGAGGGGGACTTAGTTGTGCTTCAAGGCAAAAGCGGCGCGGGGTAAGTAACTCGCTCCCTCGCGAACGATTCATGTCAACTCTTCGCTACTCAGGAAGTCGTCGCTATTGAAATGCATAGCCCATCTGAATACGCATGAGGGCGAAGTTCTTTACCGAGGACAGTGAGTGCAGGGTGTTCATCTTGGTTGCGGTAGTTCGTTGAGACCAACACGCCGTGCCCAGGACGCCCCAATCCTACGGTGGGCCTATCAACCATTATCCAAACCACACGCGTCTGACCCTTCCTTTCGATTGCAGGCATCCCGCAGTTCCGCACCCAGGTACTTTACGTCCCCCAACGGCCGTCCCTCCTTCCTGGATCCCCGCGCGACTTCCTCAAAGCGATCTCCACCTTCGCGGTGCACAAACGCCCGTCCGCGAAGTCGAAGGCCGCGACCACATTCAGCGAGGCGCTCGGGCTAAAGTCGGCGGAGCCGGACGTCGACACGCACGAGGCGTTCGCCGTTGCCGAGTCCTGGGGCGTTCAGCCAGAGTTGTGGGACCGCTCGTGGTCGAACTTGAGCGGAGGCGAGGCGCAGCGGATCGTCCTGGCCATCGCTGTGGGACTCAATACGGCCGAAGTCCTCCTTCTCGACGGTAGGTGATCGCCCTTCTCACTGGGACTCGGACGCATTCATGGAAGATCGCTAATGACTTATGGCACGCTCACAGAGCCTACGTCTGCGTTAGACGGTGAGACGTCGGGCAAGGTTGAGAAGCATTTGGTCTCCGAGGCCAAATCTCCAGACTCAAAGCTGAAAGCTATCGTTTGGATCACGCACTCACCGGAACAGGGTGAGCGAGTTGGGACACGCTTCATCCGCGTAACGTCAGGAGGAGTGCGTGAAGATAACGTCGACCCAGGGGTGTAGTCGAGGGAAATAGATTTGTTGTGACCATTTTTTCAAGTGGGTCGTTTCTGCCAGACTTTTCCCTATAGTTTTAGTGTAGTAATGATAACGAGGAAGTAGGGTAAATGAACATGTATGTTGCCATTGCTCGATTTGCATGGTCCCCTAGCTCAACTGGTTAGAGCTTTGTACTTATAGGGTTACCTCTGCCTTGTCATGCAAGGGTTCCGAGTTCGATCCTCGGGGGGACCAATTGTTTTCTTCCTCCGCACGCGCAATTCTCATTAACATGACACTATGGTTAGCAATCCTAGTAACCATATAGTAGCAATACAACAAAACGAGACAGAATCCACTGAAGAATATTAGTGTCGCGGCAAATATCACCTAGCGATCCCCTTCCCCTTGTCGGTAGACGCGGCAGCGGCGATAGGGCTGGCGGCGGTTGTTGAAGTCGTGGTAGCCGTCGAGCCGCTGTGAATGCGTATCCTCTCCACCCAGGCCGAAATCCACTCCACGGAGCGGACGAGGGGCGACATCTGGATCCTGAGCTCGGTGGTTACAAGGGTCGATTGCTCCTGGAGCTCCTTCTCAATGTGTCCTCGCACCTCCTCCAGGATGGGGAGTAGATCGTCGCGGGCGGCCTCGATGAGTTTCGGCCGAATCGCCTCGATAATAGTATCTGCGGTGAGGGGCCCTGGAGGGAGAGGCGGGTTGAGCGGGCGGGCGATGTACGCGGTAACGGCGGCACTGAGTGCACGGATTTCGCTCGTCTGAGCGCTGACCGTGTCGAGCATCTGCGCCTGGCTAGCTTGGAGCTGTGCAATGTGTTCAACCACTGTCCAGTTTCGAGTGTGGCTAGCATGAACGGGTAGACGTACCTCGGCGATTTGTTGTCGCAGGATCTCGTTTTGCTCTTGGAAGTGCGCATTCTTCTCGTCGTAGTCCTGCCCTCGAGACTGTAGTTTCGCCAGCTCATCTTCAGCTTCCTTCGCCCGCGCCTGAACGTGTGCGACATCTTCTGCCAACTTCTCTGCCTTCTTCTGAGTATCGGGGTCGGCTAGTTTCTCGCCTTCGCCACCTAAACGCAAGCCGGCCATTCTGTAATCGAGCTGTGCCTCCACCTCGTCTTCGATCTTAGAGTCGTACTGGAGTACGTCGTTATTGAGCTCGGAGAGGCGGTGGTCGAGTGCAGCGAGCCGTTCAAGCATGGTGTCCAGCTCCGCAGCTGGGGTACCCGGTACTTGACTGCCTTCACCTGTAGACATCCTGCGGCGCTTCTTCGGGCGCGTGGTGGACTCGACCGAGGCAGAAGCAGTGATCTCTCCGGGTTCTGGCTTGGTCGCAGGCACGGAAACGTCTACGGCGGTGTCGGTGGGGAGTTGAGCCGCTTGGGCGGTGGCCAATGCCTCGTGTAATACCGCCACCTTGCCCTTCAAGCTAGTTACGACTTCTGTCATCCTATTGAAGCCTGGGTCTCCATGGTACTGTTCGCGGCGCGCGAATGGCCAAAAATCATCAGGGACGAGGCGCGCCACAAGGCGATTCAGCTCCTGCTGCTTCTGCTGCAGATGCGACGACGTAGTTGTGATGAGGTTCTGCACTGCCGCTTTGTCCTCGTCGGAAAAGCTCTCATACTGCAACGATTTCGCCAGTCGTTCAGAGGTCTGGAGATCTTCGTACAGACGCTGTAGTTCGCCGCGAGCCTCAATGGCTTGGGATAGGAGTCTGTGGCGCGGCGTGTCACGGCGCATAGAACAAGACGGTGGTAAGAGACAAGGGCGCACCTAACGCGATCCTCCCATAATGAGCGCATTTCTTCATGTGTCAAATTTTTGGGCGGAGCGGGCCGTCCGTCATTGCGGTCGCGCGGGTCGGAGGGGCGCCGCGAGAGGCTCGAGCTAGATGGGCGGCGTACGCGTGAATTCGATCGGCTCCTGCGATCCCGATCGCGGGACGCATTGTCCCGCCGTTGTTCCCGCTCGTCCTCCCTCCGGCGGTCCCGCTCTCTGCTACGGTCCACATGTCCTCTCTCATCTCTGTAACGATCATCATCCCGATACCTCCGCCCTTCCATCTCTCTTTCTTCCTCCCGCCACCGGGCTCCACTCGCGACATACGAAGCTCTGCGCACACGCTCACCTGAGGAGGACGCGAGCGATGGGGCGGGCGACCCGTCGCGCCCATGTCCGTACTTTGAGCGTGGTGGGCTCACGTCTTCTCGTGTTCGGCTAGGGGCGCCATACCCAGCGGAAGAGGTGCTCGCTACTCGCGTTCTGGGAGGCAGCCCGCGTGGAGGAGGAGGAGGACCGCGCGGAGGAGGCGGAGGAGGGGGTAGTCCATATGGCGAGGGAGGCCGTCGAGGAGGCATAGCGTCTTCTGGGGGGTCCGGGAAGATGACTGTTAGAGGAGGCGGGTAGCTGTGAACAGCATAGGTCCACTCCGGATCGTCTGGGTGGGCGAAAGGGCAGACAGGGCTGGGTGTCGTGCAGCCAATAGTGCCGTTCCGCAGGTGGCGCGGTTGGCCGTCGTCCCTGAAATACTACGGCAGTGGGTTAGTGTGGTCGGGGTAGGCGGACACCGAGCACGGTGTAGTAGAATTAGTAGACTACGCGCTGAGCCGCCTTGCGCGCGCGCGTCTTTTCAGGGTTGAGTGCGGGCCCGTGGACGTACGGTGCATCTCCGGGTCTTCCACTTGGACATATTTAGGTAACAGTGCTGATGGCGACCTTTTTGGAAAGACGGCAGAGAAAAAGAGACGATAAAGGCGCAGCCGATGTCGCGAGGACGACGAACGGCGAGAGATGGAGTTGGCAAGAGTGCAAAAGTCCCCTTTGGGGCGCGCGGGGGGCGCCTACGTTTTTGTGCCAGAGAACGCAACCCATCCCCCAAAAAGCTCATACCGTAGCGGCACTATGGTAATATATGGGGCTCAAGCTGTGCACATTCTCCGCTCAGGTTTGTGCATAGGCACAAACGGGTTAGGAACTATACGGAAACGAGATAGTTGATAAACCGAACTTCGAAGTATTCTATGCTCTAGGGACCAGCGCTGTGCGGGGGCGTCTCTAGCCACGACCAACTCTGCAGACTTAGAAAATTAAATACGCGCATACACATGCGTGTACATACTACAAGTCTGCAAACTCGGAATCAAACTCGCTCTGGCTTACATGACCTTTCTTCACCCTCTTTGCCATCCTTTCCTCTCGGGCGAGCTCCTCCCAATCATTTCCGTCCTCGCCACTGTCCTCCGTCGACTCTTGTAGGCTACGCTTACTCCCCGGCTGGTCCCCGGTCGACCCAACCTGCGTCTTCGACCATTTTTTCTTACGATCTTTTTTATCCTTTCGTTTCTCTCGCTCTTCCTTTCGCTTCATCTGGCTGCTCCATGCGGTGTTGGCTTTTTTCTTTTCCGCGCGTTCCACTTGGCGCTTCCGAAGCTCTTCCGCACTCGGGGAGGGCCTGTTCGCTTCCGCTAGCCGTTTTGCCTCTTGCGCCTTGTCTATGTATGCGTACGTATTCCACTGACAGAACTATGTGGTTAACGAGGAGATCGACAGATCCAGGAAGAGACCTTACGTCAACGTCCGCATCTTCCCAGCCTTCTCGTGAGAGGTCTTTCAGCTCCGGCATCTTGGGCAGCCGTAACAGCCCAAAGCTCTTCGCGAGGCCAACTAAATCCAGGTCTTTCAACCGGAAGATATACGACGCCTCGTGCTTCGAGTATGCTCGGACGAAGGACACGAAGGCCTTGGCGGCCTGTGCTGATCGTGTCAGCAAGTGTCTAGAGCACACGAGTAGGATGCGTGCACCTTGTCGTACAATGCGCGATCGGTAAGCACTCTATGCCTGATCTGCTGCATCGCCGTTCGGACCTCGGGATCCTCAGCATCCATATCATCGTCCGACTTTGCGACACCATCCTGGGCAAACCGTGGTCTCTCTTTCATGGGTATTTTGCGGACTGACATGAACTCGACATAGTCGACTTCGCGTCCGACGAGCAGTACCCAGGCGCGGCCGCTACGGCCTGCCCGCGCGGTTCGCCCGCAGCGGTGTGAGAACGCTTTCGGGTCAGATGGTGGGTCGAATTGAATAACAACGTCAACGTCAGGGAGGTCTAGGCCACGTGCAGCGACGTCGGTTGCGAAAAGGATAGATGGGGACGACGGGAGCGCGGGGGAGTTGGTGAAGTTGGATAGGGTGCGGGTTCGCGCTGTGGGCGGAAGATGGCCATGTAATGAAAATAGGGCAGCGTTGGGGGGAAGTAGGGGTACGAGGACCTAGCATAAGCCGATGTTAGCTAAGACCACGTCTCATGGGAAGTTCCTTACTCGATAGAAGTAATCTACGCACGCGCATGTAGCGAAGTAGACGATGAACCGGGCCGATTGATAATGTTTCGTCTCATGGCCTATTATTCGTCTTAGCTGCGTCAGTTTTTCCGCCGCCGGGCATGCCAAATAGTAATTCTGCAGGCTAGTCAGGGTTTATGAGTTAACTCAGTGGACCGGTTGTTGACAACTGAAGACTTACTTCGCAGGTATTCGTCGTTCTTCTGTCACTTCCCGTTCTTTCTTGAGACCATCCACTGCGATGGCCTTCCCTTTCATCTTCTTCGCTTGTACCTTGACCACGATGCGTGCGGGATTACGCAGACCAACGCGCACCAGTTCCGATAGCGCATCTACATCTGTCATAGTTGCGCTGAATAGTCCCGTCCTCCGTTGTTTCGGCAAGTGTGTTATGATACGGGTGACGGCAGTCTGGAAGCCAAGATCGAGCAAACTAAGCCAGAGCATGAGAAAAAAAAGTGTACAGAATACCGATTATACACGTACCGATCGGCTTCATCCAAGACCAGGACCTCCAACTCCTTGACGTTAACGACGTTCTTGCCTTTCCCGAGCAGGAACTCCTCCACTCGTCCCGGAGTACCGATGACGATGTCCGCGCCTGTTGTGAGAAACCGTCGTACATCGTCCGACGGCGGGGAGTCCGAGGACACGACTAGGAGTGGAGGAGGGAATTCAGGCTCGAGTTGCACGTCGGATCCTGAGGCTTCTTCCGGGGATGGGGAATCTGTGCGAAGGATTGGCTGGGAGGAAAGAAACAGAGAGAAGACAGAGTGTATCTGAGTAGCCAATTCTCTGCCCGTTGTCTGTCAGGAGTGTTTGCTGGGAACGAACATGGAGGGACACACCTCGTTGGACTTATGACCAATGCACCAATTTCGTTTTTTGCTAACTTACGTTCCCTGCGGACCAGCTTCTCCAAAATGGGGATGACAAAAGCGAGGGTCTTCCCTGAGCCTGTTACGGCCTCAACTACGACGTCTTTGTGTCGCATGAATAAGGGGATTGTGGATGCCTGCACCGGCGTCATTTGAGTGTGTCCCATGGAGTGGATCACGTCTAAGCTGAGTAGAAGTCATGTAGATCCATTGAAGCGAGGTGATGGACTGCTACTCACATCCATGGCGTAAGAGTGATAGGTAGGGTGGACCATTTTCCTGCAAAGGCGGTCGAGGAGGCCATGACCGAGCCGAGGGAACGCCGAACGCGCGAGCGGGAAAGTAGAGAGAAAAACAAGCGCCTGCAAACTTGGACGCGCGAGTCACGCGTCACGGGGGCAGGACGCTGGCAGGACGCGTGACGGTGACGGTTGAAACGATCTTGCGGGTTTGGAAGCGGGCGCCTGTGCCTGTGCAGGGACCCGCGTCCTCGACTTCGATCCGCTCCAGTGCCCTCTCTCCCCGGAGCCCCTCCTCCCTGTCCTCTCTCACTCCTCGCAGGCTGCTGGTCTTGTCCCCCCCTTCCCCTTTAGCAATCTCCGTCTTTTCTTAGTGTCTCGGGTCGTGCCTGGCTGGTCGTTCTCTTCGAATAGCTTGCTTGGCGCATGTCTGGTTCTGATGGCGAACATTCTCTACGTAAACCGTCTGGCACGTTAAAGAATACTGCCCTCTCCCCCTCGCCCTCACTCTCCTTGACCCGAGACCATATTACCGAGGCACTCGCGAATTCTCCAGACGGGGGCGCCACCCTTGACCTCGCATACAAGGGTCTCACCGATGTCGGGGAGTCAGGGGCCGAGGAACTTGCTACCGTCAGCAGGGACGAAGACGAGGATGCGGAAAGCACAGTAGTACGGTACGTCGACGCTTTAGACTTCAGGCGTCAGGTATAGATTTTATACGAGCCTTCCAGTATCGCGCTTGCCCACAACCGCCTATCCACGTTGCCCATGGCGTTCTCGCTTCTGTCGCGACTCCGTTATCTTGTCTTGAAGAACAACAGTTTCACAGTTTTTCCTGACGTTGTACGTCGCGTTTTTGGGCCACATTTGACACTCGGCTGAGCCATTCTTCTGTAGCTGACCGTCATGCCCTCTTTGGAAATTCTCGACATTAGCCGTAACAAGATCAAACGTCTGCCATCCCAACCGGGTTCCCTGGTCAACCTGAGGGTATGCATAGTTCATCCTCTTTTTCTCTATATCTTCAAGAAGTGCCAGTTTGGAGCGACCTGCGGTGCTTTCGTGCCGTTCATATTCTTAGAACGTTAAGACTTATAAGGCTTAGCGGGAGACGGCGGGCGTTTGCTTGAGAACATGCCATCATACGCTCCGCCGCCGTCGATCCTGCCGCACTAACTCGCATTCAAAGTTGGTCTCAGATGGCGTTTGCATACATATGCCCTTCAAGGCATAACCAATAGAACGTGAAATGAGAATAATATACCGAAAATGGCCCTGATTGTATCAGATGTAGTCGCTCCCCCAATGCTCCAGTGCCTCGACGCCCAACGCCATTAGCGACGACTGTCCAATATTCAATTAGATCCCTTAGTCGCCCCTAGCTGTGAAGAAGTTGTTGATGCTGATATAAACATCCTTTCGTTGCGGTATAGCTAACGCCTCTACGCATTCTAGGTGTTCTCTCTGACTAGGAATAAGCTGCATCGACTTCCTGCCTACTTGGCTCAGTTCCGGCAGCTGAACATCTTCAAGGTGGACCAGAATCCGTTAGAATGGCCGCCATCCCCGGTTTTGAATTCTGCTAGGAATCTCAATGATCCTCAGGTAATGAGTGAATGGATCCGCAATCTCCAATCCTGGCTGGAGGACAATTCTACCGGTACCGGCGAACGGAAACACAGCGACGACTCGCTCTCCAGTGACGCCGGTAATGATTCTAACCTGTAAGTGCGCTTCCGGCGGGACGTCATCTTTAATGTAGAGTCTAATCCGACGAGTCAGCCTGGATGCACCTCGAGATCGGACACCCTTGCAGACCGACATGCTGTATCACGCGCGATCAATCTCTCTGGAGTCGGATACATCGTCATACTTCCAATTGGACCGCTCGCCCGTATCGCCCAAACCGCAGCTTGAGAATCCCCCTCGTCTCCACCTGGACCCTTTCTTTTCCCGGATCACTGGGAAGAGTGGTTCCCCGTCGCCTTCACGTTCGCCCGATGCCAGTGTCTCACCTAGCGACGAGTCGACCACCTCTAACGGCATTCACTCCCACCATTCCCGCTTCCCTTCACATACGAATGGCAGCAATGGAACCCGAATTCCTTTGAAGGGCTCCTCGGTCAATAAAAGCCTACCTGACCTAAGGCCGGCACGTTTACACCTACCCAATGGGTCGCAACGGGCCGCGGCAGCCTCGGCGGACAACCTGCCAAGGTCAGTATTTCGCAGATATCATCTATCGTGGATTACACTCAGCGTTATGCAGCTTCCACTATCCGTCGCATTCGATCACAGACGAGCCTGTATCGGCATCTCCAATATCTATCGACCGTCCCGTCCCTTCCATGGATACCGAACGGAATTCGTACTTCCGGCGACTCTCGACTCTCTCAGCTGTAACCATCTCGAAGGCGATTCCGGAATCACTGCTTGCTGTCGTTGATGCCGTCCGAGGGGTTCTATTTGCACTTTCCCAGATCTACCAGACGCTACAGCATTATACGGTGTACGCCATCGACGAGCGCCTGTCTGCTGTTTTGCTGAAGGTCCTGGGGCCCGCAAGCGCGTACATGTCGCAGTTGATCCATGTACTGGATCGTTTTGACGGGTTGAGCAGACGAGCCCTTCCTAGTCCGGCAATATGCAGGGCAGTGGTGGAAACTTGTCGGGACAACGTGACAGTGTTTGGTAAGGCGGTAGGGATGCTTTCGTTGCAGCTGAAGGTCCTCGCGAAGCATGACGACGTGCGGTACACGCGCCAAATGCTGTTGGTCCTGTACGGTGCGATGTCGGAGATTGGGGCCGCGTGGCAATCCATGGCTAGCCATATCGACGCCGTACGACCTTACCTCTGGGACACTAGACCACCACCATCGAAATCCTATGGCTCGAAGACCCCGACATTACGCGGCTCCTCATCCATAGAGAAGCCACGGCCACCGGCATCAGCACCTCCGATAATGTCTCCGCCGTTCTCACCTTCGCTCGAAACGCCTCAGCGCTCCCATCTTCGAACAACGACAATGCAGCGCTCGCTCGACCTCGGCAAAGTCCATATTAGCCGGAGACATGCGGGTTCCTTTAGCTCGAAGGACGTCGAGATAGGGAAAATGTTGCCATCGTATGTCGATGTTCCCCCACCACCATTCCCGTCCGCCGTGAACGGAGGGTTCCAGCACTCGACGCCGACCCAGCCGCCAAGGACAATGCGGCGACTGGTACTACCGCTCGGGCAGCAAGGACACGACTTACAGGTCGGTAGTCATTCTCGACAGGGGTCACAGAGCTCGCTTCTTGCTCCGTCAACTTCGTCTCCTCAATTGGGCGGGAACCTGTCGGGGTCGAGTACGTTGGTTGATAAAGAGGTGATCGGCGCGATGAAAGCCGCGGTGGAAGCCGCGCCAGAGATCTGGGAGATCATGGACGAGGTGCTCGATAGCGAAGACTCGAGTGTGCCATGGAGGGACGAGTTCCGGGAGCTCCTCGCGCGGGCGAAGGACGTGACGGAGCGACTACGGCAGAGCATCGCCGCGGTGCAAGAGGGGGGCCATTCGCAGGCTGTGGATGGGAAGGCGCTCCATGACGATGCGCATATATTCGTCAAGGTGAGCCCGCCTCGTGTCAGCCAGCCACCACCACCAGCCCGCTCGGCGTGCACCACCCGTGCCCCCGCTCGCTCAGGGGCGGTTATCAAGGCTAAAAGCGGGCTAGTGCTGTGGTCTGGGTTGTTTCGTCTTGTCTGCGTGGTGATACTGACTTGCCTCTTGCCTGCCTCGCCTCGTGCCAGACTGTCATCCAACTGTCGAATGCGCTCAAGACTCGCGGCACCACCGGCGGCCCCCCTCCCTCTTCGGCGTCAGCGTCGGCGCCTGCTTCCGTTATGGGCACGCCGGTGCTCCCAACCCAGGGCTCAACTGCCAGCGCGCTCTCGTCGACACTACGGACGAAGATGGTGCGGCTGACAAACGCGACGCAGGAGTTCGTCATGCTCCTTCACGTCTCGTCGTTCTCCCCCGCGCCAACCCCTGGGCTGCGTTCATATTCTCCCATGGTCGGCCTGGCTGCGGGCGTGGGGGCACACCTGTCGCCACTGTCGACCTCCACGCCTGGCATCGAGGACGGACGGTTGGGCTCGAACATCTCGCGCTCCCGGGGGGCCAATTCGTCAACGTCAAAGCTTCTGTAGCTGCTCCCATCTGTGAGACTGCCTTCTTCGCGCCAGCTGCTAAAGGGCTTGTACGTATGATGCTATGGCGCGGTCGGCCACTGCCGATTTGGGCCGGTAGTTGGGGACGCTGGGAAGGTGTGGTATAGTGCGGCTGGACGACTGCTGTAATACGGTGCTTTCGGAACCCTTTAGGTCGCTCGGTCGACATAACTTATCCCCGCTAATGTTTCACGATTCGTTCTTCTCCGTCCGTCACGTCGCATCTCATGTTCTGTACGCATCCTTCATTCTAATGCCTTCATACGCCTTCAAAGCCGTGTTCGCTACGGATACTCGCCGGGTTACGCAGAATCAAGAATGTCCGAGGCTATCCCATGAATATTCCTCCAAGCACGAAAGCGATCTTCCAAGCAGGGTGGTACAACATATGCTCTAGCAAGGAACCGGGTCGGATACTCCGGGGTCTACCACGCTCATTCGGTGGACCGCCGCGCTCTACGTGCCGACGAACCCTGCATCTCCGCATTCGCGAGGATTCGCTCGATCTCCGCCTGTATCTCGTGCAGGTTGCGCTTCAGGGTCTTTACGTCCTCGAACTTGCGGTGAGTCTTCGCCTCCTCGACAAACGTCTCTAGCAACGCCTCTTGCTCGAGGAGCGGCTGCAGCACCCGCGCAACTTCGGAGTCCGGGTCGATAATCTGATCCTCTTGCGGCGCAGGGCTCGGAGAGGAGGCCGCGGCGCCTGCCTTCTTCGGTTTCGGGAGCGACTGTGTAAAACGTGAGGGGCGACATCAACTTTGTGATAGCGAGGTGCACGGCAGGAGCACGTACTTGAAGCGGGAACATGTGCTTCTGCAGAAATAAATTTGCGCGGGTGAGAACGGCATTCTGTATGCGATCTTGGGAGCTCCCGGGGGCTGAAGGCAATTTGCGGATGCGCTTAGCGAGAGCGTCGTACTGCGCGAAGGCCTCGAGGAGTCGCTTTCGAGCAGCGCTTGCTTCGGGAGTGGGGCGTTCCTGCTTGCTACACCGAAGGGTGAGAGAGAAATTTGTGGGGTTGGGCGGTAGGCGAACCTTAAGCTGATCATGAGCTCCTGGAAGATAGGGAGCTCGTCTTCGATCTCCTTCTCCAAACCAATGAAAGCCTACCCCAATCATTAGCGCACACAACATGTCAGGGAGGAAACTCGCCCACCTCGTAGAGCCTAGAAAACAACGGCACGCTGACCATGTCTTGCTTGTATTCTTGCCGTCTATATCAGAACCGGTTCTTAGTCCTCAGCGGGTACATAGCTGTCATTAGCGAAGGCATACCGCAAGACGGGTTGGCATTCCCGACATATTCGGACGCCTTTGAGGAACTTCTCTTCCTCACTAATAGCACCCCCTTTCTTCCCGGTGTTCGCGGAGCTGCGTCGTCGAACGCCGTAATCAACGCCTTCACCGACCTCCTCTATTCGACCGGTACCTTGGTCAACGACAAATAGCAGAGAACACGTCTGCGGTCGTTGCGGATACTTGACAGGTAATGAGCAAATGATCTTTCCGCATAGGCGACAGTGGTGTTTGCGGTTTGTCAGAGGGTGGAATGACGCGCTTGCGCCGAGCAAACCTCAGTATACGTAGCCGATGGGTCATGGACTGTTCAACTCACGTGCAGAGAGGACATTGCGAGACGGACGCGTCCTCCTGCCAGGGCGTAATCTTCTGCTCGGCGGCTATGGAATTTCATGTCATGAAATACAGAGAATTGCACCTTCTTGCCCGACTTACCTCGAATGTCGTTCTTAACCCCTTGTGAAGCCTGTGATTGGAGTACGTCTCGCCACAGCTCGCCCGCACTCTTATTCTTCAAATCGGAAAAGTCGATGTCCCAGAACGACGACGCGCGTCGATTCTGTTGCATCGGACGCAGCTCAGAGACCTCTTGCTTGTGCTGCCCAGGAGCGGGAAAATGCAGATTGATGAGCTTCTCTAACCGCCTTTCGAGCCTTGTCCGTTCAATACGGCCGACGTCCCGACTATGGTTGCGGGCCTCGATGAATTCGTCCGTGCGTGGTCTAATGACACCTCTTGGTTGGAATCCGGGGCGATAGGGCGCCAACGTTCGACCAGAAGCACGCGAAGTACTTGTCACTGTAGAAGACGCGGATGCAGTGGGCGTGAGCGCCGGCGATGAGTCGGCATGCGGAAGCGGTATGGGCTGTTGAGGTGGGGATACAGCCAAGGACGAAGTTCTTGGAGGAACAACGGGGGCCGTTGCTGGCGTCGATGGCGCCAGACTGGGCGAGTACACCGACGACTGGGGAGTCGATACTTGCGAGTGCAGCTCAAATGCGGGTATAGGAGGGAGCGCTCTATCGTGTGCGGGCATGTTCGGGGTCGACACGGCCGAAGATATGCCACTCGCCGGTTCATGGAGCCGCGACCCTGGCGGTCGAGGAGAGGCCGTGGCTGTGGACGAACTCCTTGCGTGGGTGCTGGCGGGTCGCAAAGGTGAGGACGGCATGGCCTGCCGGTTAGAGGGTGGACGTATGTGACGGAAGGTGGACGACTTGCGGGGCGAAGCAATAGGTCTGCCCGAGGGCGCGAGAGACGGCGTGGAAGGACCAGCCATAGATGGCGGCTGGGCGACTGCCTTGCCATTTGCTTTCGGAGAAGAGACTTGAGAAGGCTGTGGCGAAGGCGAGGGGGGTAGTGTCACGGCAGGAGACGGCGGTGTGGGCGAGGGAGCTGGCGAGGGAGATGCGACCGGTGGGGGAACTGTAGGAGTGGGTGTGACATAACTTGGCTGGGATGGCGGGTCGGGCTCGTTGAGGTTGTGAAGTTCTGGGACAGGAATTGGCGCAGGTGGAGGGAGAGGCTTCTGCAGGGATAGCCTATGTATGTGTTGTGGTAGAGGGGGAGTGTCCGGATGGGAGAGTGTCTCTATCATGGAGACTGGCCTCTGTAGAGTACCGCGACCGTTAGCTACAGCTATGGACCGCTTCT
This sequence comes from Trametes meyenii, assembly GCA_022606255.1. Taxonomy (NCBI): domain Eukaryota; kingdom Fungi; phylum Basidiomycota; class Agaricomycetes; order Polyporales; family Polyporaceae; genus Trametes; species Trametes meyenii. The sequence goes on along the minus strand of JABYQG010000005.1, from coordinate 1,353,439 downwards.
CCACATCCGCAACGCTGTCCACGCCGTGGCCGACGACCGGGTCAGAGTTTATGTGACCATTGTTTAGCGCGGGTGCAGGACGGGCTTGTACGGGAGGGGAGGCCGAGTTGGGTACTGATTGCTGGTTAGACAGGCCACGGGAATGTCGTTTTGACTACCCGACACTTTGAGCGAATATATGTAAGACACTTTGGTGGACACGCACCCTATAGGCCTGATAGGTCACGTATGGAGGGTTGTCCATTGCCTGCAACAAGTCGCTCTGAGACCGCCGCGCTGGGGGGACTAAGGACAGCTAAGGACGCGCGCGGGCGCACTGCGTGGTGCGATGAAGTCGCGCTGGCCGGCACCGCCTGCTGTCTTCCAATGACTGTTGCTGCTTTGCCGTCGGAACCTTGGGATGACGCTCGCCCGTTGGTCGTTGGTCACGAACGGCCTGCGCCGGGGTCGAGGAGGGACGTGAGCAAGAGAGTGCTCGAGGGCGCGCCGAGGACACGGCACAAATCCTGGCCGCATCGCTTCCCCGGCGCGCTCGCAGACTTGAGCCCATAGCCGCCCATAGCCGCCCTCGGGGACGTCTCCGCCACAACGACCATCGACGACCATGTCTGCCCCAACCGGCATCGCCGTTTCCCCTGAGCTCGTCTCCGCGTTTTCTGCCGCCGTCGACTCGCACGGCGTCCGTTTCCTCAAGATTTCAATCGAGAACGGTCTCTGCCAATCCTCTGTTTTGTCCGTGGCCACCACTTATCGTGATCTCGCACTCTGCTAGAATCGCTCGTCCCTGGCGAGACGGTCGCGCCGTCTGGCACCTTACAACAGGACTTGGACAAGCTCACGGACATCCTTGAAGACAATGTTCCGGCATACGTTCTTGTACGCCTCGATGACCCTCCGACCGAATGGCTGGCCGTGTACTATGTTCCCGACTCGGCCAAGGTCCGAGACAAGGCATGGCAGCTCTCCACCGTATAGAACCTACACAATCCTAACATTCGCGCAGATGCTATACGCTGCTACCAGGAATACTCTAACCAAGAGTCTTGGGTCTGCGCATTTCACCGACAATATCTTCGCGACCTCCAAAGAGGACATTAGTGCGGAAGCGTATGCCAAGCACAAACAACATCTTGCTGCGCCTCCCCCAATGAGCGCCAGGGAGAAGGAGATGGAGGAAGTGAAAGCGGCCGAACGTGAGGCGGGAGGGCGAAACTACGAAGGCAGTCGAGCGAGACAAAGCCATGTCGGCCAGGGCGTCGGGTTGAAGTGGTCGAGCGAGGCCGAGAGTGCCATCAAGGACCTGGCAGAATCTGACGATAGTCGCGTTGTTGTTCTGGTATGCGCTCATCATGGTTCACCAGTGATTCGCCACTCACCTCGCTCGAAATAGTCAATCGATCCTGCGACGGAGACTCTTCTGCTCTCGTCCGCGCAAGAGATCGATGTATCTAGTTTGGGGACTGCCCTTCCTGCCTCCGACCCCGGTGCGTACTACGCGTATAGTTGTCTATCAGTAAACCCTCATCTCTTGTGCATTCAGCGTACGCGTTCTTCGCCTGGCCTCAGAGCATAACGACCCCTCCCCGGAGGGAGATAGGTGAGCGCGCGCGATCTAATCGAGCCCCCGTACGTTCGCTCACGAATTTCAACAGTACCCATCTACTCGTGTCCCTCTTCATCACCAGTACGGCACCGCATGCTCTACTCCACCGCTGCGCTTGGGACGGTCCGCGAAGTAAAGGCCTTCCTCGAGTCTTTCGGGAGCACATCGACATTGGCGTCGCGCAAGATCGAGACGTCGGATCCCTCGGAATTGAACGAGAAGTACCTCGTCGCCGAGCTCGGGCTCACAGGATCAGATGCGCCTGCGACCGCGTCTATCGTTCCGACCCAAGGTTCCGACAGGAAGCCTTTCGCGCGGCCGAAGGGGCCCGGCAGGAGATAGTGAAAGGCAATGGTAACCCCTGGTAACCCTCGTGCCGGTCACAGGCTGAGCTCGCTTGCAAGGGGGACGAAGCTTGGATTGTTGAAGACGGAAACAAAGTGGCAGCCAGCTGCTCACTTACACGATGTACTTACGTAGTTTGTAAAACACATTACGCGCGCTTCCCCACACTGTAATTACCCCGCATCGGCGCGCCACGGTGCGTGCGGGGGAGATCTCAGGAACGGCGAGGCGGCTCCCGGAACGGACGGGGGTGATCCTGGTCTAAATGCGTCGCTGCGTTCCCTCACATGCGCCCTCACAGGCCTCACATGCAGCCCGGGTGATGCAGCCATCCCCAAGGAGCTGGGGGAGTTCCGTAGGGATTAAGTTATGCGAGGCGCGTCCAGCCTCTGCTTATAACGACGACCGTGTCCGCTCTCGCTCCCACTCGAACGTCGACGTCCTCAGTGTGCCCCGCATCCCACATCGACCTGACTGCGCTTTCATACCGTTACCGACCTGACGAGATGCTGCAGTGCGCCCGGAGGACATATCTGGCGCGGGCCGTCGCGTCGCGCGCGTTGGTGCGCGGCGTGCGCCCACCACGGAACGCAGGCGGAACCACGTCCTCGATCACGCTCGTCCGGCCGCGCACAGACGAGCACGATGGTATAGGTCATGCGGGCAGGGCGTACAGCACTAGTGCGGCTGCGGCGGAGGACGCGGTGCCGAGGAAGAAGAAGGTGTGGGACTCGGTCGACGAGGCGGTCGCGGAGGTCAAGTCGGGAGATGTGCTGCTCAGCGGCGGTGAGTGCACGGCTGCGTTCGTGGGGTGCTGAACTCAACTCGGTGCGGATGCACGATTGCGATTGTGGCGAATTTGTATAGGATTTGGCTTATGCGGAACTCCTGACACGCTGATCGAGGCCCTCGCAAAGCGGAAAGATGTGGTGAAAGAGTTGACCGCGGTGTCGAACAATGTTGGGTCTGGCGAGCTCGGCCTCGGTGCGTAATGTCCATGACATTTCTGAACATGCAAATACCGAGGTTTTGGACAACTCCTTAATGCACCAGGCAAGCTGCTGTACACCGGCCAGATTGGCAAAGTCATGGCGTCATACATTGGGGGGTACGAGCGTACGATACGTGATTTGGAAAAGATGAAGCTGACGGTCATCTGTGCCCCAGCAACAAGCACTTCGAATCCCTATATCTGAATGGACAGATATCCCTTGAGCTCATCCCTCAAGGCACGCTCATCGGCCGTCTACACGCCCACGCAGCGGGCTACCCAGCGTTCTACACGCCCACGGGGGCGTCAACCGCCGTGGAAGAGGGTTCCATCCCGATCCGGCTGAACGAGGGCGGCATGAAAGCGGGCGTTGCGATCCCGGGGAACAAGAAAGAGACGCGCGAGTTCAACGGCCGTAAATTCGTGCTCGAGCCCGCGATCGCGGCGGACGTCGCATTCATCCGCGCGTGGAAGGTCGACGAGGTCGGCAACTGCATCTTCAGATACGCCGCGAACAACTTCTCGAACACCATGGCGCGGAACGCGAAGTTGACGATCGTCGAGGTGCGTGGGATGGTCGTCCTATGGGGGCGCGTCGATTTGCTCAGGCCAGGGTCGCACCGCAGGCGGAGAACATAGTTCCGGTAGGATCGTTATCTCCGAACGAGATCCACCTCCCCGGGATCTATGTCGACCGCATCGTGAAAGCGACCGCGCCGAAACAGATCGAGATCCTTACGGTAGCCACGGACGCAGACGCAAAAGACGAGAAGCCCCAGCACCCCGCGAAGAAGGCAGCCCAAGAGCAGAGGCACAGGATTGCGCGTCGGGCGGCGAAGGAGCTGAAGGATGGGTTCCATGTTAACCTCGGTATTGGAATGCCTACGCTGGTGCCCGAGGTTCGCCGCCGCCCGCTGCGAGTACGAGAAGCAGGGGTAAGGAATACTGACGGTTGTGGTTTGTGTACAGTTCCTACCGCCGGGCGTCAAGGTGTGGCTGCAAAGCGAGAACGGAATCCTCGGAATGGGCCCGTATCCGGCGAAGGACGAGGTGGACGCGTGAGTGCATCTTCTGCGTCGACACTGGATCGCCCGTTATATAGAACACTGACCGGTGCGCCCCGGACGGTAGCGACATCATCAACGCCGGAAAAGAGACGGTCACGCTTCTCCCTGGGTCGTCCGTATTTGGTACGGGACCGATCGCACCTATTTCCGGCGGCAGGCATCTTACCCCTCACCTCTGAATCTGCAGATTCGTACGAGTCGTTTGCGATGATTCGGGGCGGGCACATAGACGTCGCAATCCTGGGCGTAAGTCCGACAAACCCCCTCGCGGTGGACGTAGTGCGCTTATACGCTGGTGCTTTCACAGGCGATGCAGGTGTCGCAGGCAGGTGACATCGCGAATTTCATGATTCCAGGTAAGCTCGTGAAGGGCATCGGCGGGGCGATGGACCTCGTGTCGAACCCGGACAAGACGAAGGTGATTGTGGTTATGGAGCACACCGCGAAGGACGGGAGCCCCAAGATCCTGAGGGAGTGCGCGCTCCCGCTCACTGGCGCGCGGACGGTCAGTCAGATTATCACGGAGCTCGCGGTGTTTGACGTGGATCGCGGCGCCGGGGAGCTGACGCTGACGGAGCTCGCGGAGGGCGTATCTTTGGAGGAGGTGAAGGCCAAGACGGGCTGCGACTTCAAGGTCTCGAGCGGGCTTGGGAAGATGTGAGGACGTGCCCGGCAGGCAGCTGGGTTTGTACGTTTCTTCTGCATGCGCTGTATCTAAATGCCTTTCGGATTGGAATGCTCGGGTTCTTTCTCTCATGCTGGCCGTGCGTGTGCACTGCGCCGACGCCGGTCGTCCGACGCGCAGTAATAGCTGTTCAGGGACAGTCGGGCCACACATCCGGGTGCTTACCGAGGATGAGAGTGCCTCCGAGGGCCTGATAGACCGACCCGATGTGGTGGGCTCGAAAGTCGGGGTTCTTGGAGGGCGAAGTATGGTACGAGTCGCGCGAGCAGGTCGCAGGCCGACGCGCGGTGGACGTCGAGGGGCAGCGCGAGGAGGGCGGGGGGTGGCGGGGGACGTCCGTGCGGGAGAACTATGAACGTCGATCAGGGATTGGCTGGGCCGGGGAGCGCCGGAGAGGGCCGGCCGCTGGTGGGTCGCGGGTGCGAGATGGGTTTGGTTTGGTGGTGAGGACAGCGATGGGTGCATACGAAATGCTCGTCCGGGGGTGTGACGGAAATGCGGCGGAAGGGTCCCATGGCTTGCCCCCCGCCCCTCCTCCTCCTCGCGACTCGCTACGGACGACTATATAACGCTCCCCGCCCTTCGATCGTCCCTTCTCCCCCACTTTACCCCACACCCAGCCCGCTCCCGAACGTCTCCTCGCCGCTCTCCTCCGTCCCCCTCCTCCACCACATACCCCGCATTTCTACTCCCACCACACCCTACTGCTCTCGACATGCTCGCCCTACGCCCCCGCGCCATCACCATCCCCCGCGCTCGCACGAGCAGTCGCATTGCCATCGCAGCACGCTTTCGCTACTACTCCGTCGTCGCGAACGCGCCTATACCCAACAAGACCAAGGTCTGGGACTCGGCAGACGAGGCTGTAAAGGATGTCAAGTCGGGCGACATCATCCTCTCAGGAGGTCCGTTTACCTTTCTCAGCCTACTGCGCCTGCCGCGGGACACTCACGTCGATCCCTGCCAGGGTTTGGGTTAAGCGGCATTCCCGAGACGCTCATCAACGCCATGACAAAACGTCCCGACGTCAAGGGCCTCACCGCGATTTCGAACAATGCTGGTGCGGGGGATCACGGTCTCGGTATGTGCTCACCTCGCGCTTCGTTTCACTGCTTCCGAGAAGCTTACGGCACTCGGGTCAGTAAAACTCATCAAGTCTGGCCAGCTCGACAAGGTCATGATCTCATACCTCGGAGGGTATGCCGTCATCCATTCTACAATCTCCCTTCCGCGCTGACGTGCGTGTCCGTGCAGCAACAAATATCTCGAGTCCGCTTACCTCAACGGTGACGTTGGAATTGAGCTTGTTCCCCAAGGAACTCTCGTTGCCCGTCTGCACGCACATGCCTCTGGCGAGCCCGCGCTCTACACGCCCACCGGTGCCAACACCGAGGTCGAACACGGTGGCATCCCCATTCGTTTCAAGCCCGGCGGTATGAAGGCGGGCGTCCTCATCCCCGGTAACAAGAAGGAGGGCCGCGAATTCAACGGCCGGAGGTTTATTCTCGAGCCCGCCATCGCCGGCGACGTCGCGTTCGTGCACGCGTGGAAGGCGGACGAAGTCGGCAACCTCGTGTTCAGGTATACCGCGAACAACTACAACGGCGTCATGGCGCGTAACGCGAAGCTGACCATAGTCGAGGCCGAGGAGATTGTGTACGTCACAGCCCGTCTCCACACATTCGTTGAGCCCGCGTTAATGTGTCGTGTGCAGCCCTGTCGGAAGCCTTTCCCCGAACGCAATCCACGTGCCTGGCGTCTACGTCGACCGCATCGTGAAGGCGACGGAGCCCAAGTCGATCGAGGTTACGAAGCTCGCGCCGAGCAAGGCGAGCCAGACGCAGGAGGCGTCCCCCGCAGAGGCCGACAACAAGGCGCACAAGGACTGGCGCCACCGCATCGCGCGTCGCGCTGCTCGCGAGATCGGCGACGGCTTCTACGTCAACCTCGGTGTCGGTATCCCCACGCTCATCCCCGAGGTATGTTTTGTTTCAGATTGCAATTCGCGTGGACAGTGTAATAACTATCCACCGCAGCACTTGGACCCCAACGTTAAGGTTTGGCTCGAGAGTGAAAACGGTATCCTGGGCATGGGACCCTACCCCACGCCCGAGCAGGTTGATGCGTACGTCCGAGTCTGTTGAAGAGCGTTCCGTGTGTTCACGATGGTTTTCTGTTTCCAGTGACATCATCAACGCGGGCAAGGAGACCACGACCCTCCTCCCCGGCGCCTCGACTTTCGGTGAGCGCAATACACAGCGCAGCACCACGGCAACATGACTGATGTCCGGACAGATTCTGCTGAGTCCTTCAACATGATTCGTGGTGGACACATGGACGTTACCTGCCTTGGTGTAAGCACCCCGTTGCCGCGCACGATTTCTTCCATGCATGCTGACGGCCGCTGCGCAGGCTATGGAGGTCTCACAAGCGGGTGACATTGCGAACTTCATGATCCCCGGCAAGCTCGTCAAGGGTGAGTCGCGCACTCGGTCCGCTTACGGCATCGTCCTCTGATCGTCGTTGTGTCGTCATTCGTCTAGGCATCGGCGGCGCCATGGACCTCGTCTCCAACCCCGACAAGACGAAGGTGATCGTGACGATGCAGCACGTCTCGAAGGACGGCGCGCCAAAGGTCGTCAAGACGTGCTCGCTGCCGTTGACCGGCGCGCGGGCGGTGAGCTTGATTGTGACGGACTTGGCGGTGTTCAAGGTGGACCGCGCGGCGGGCACGCTGCTCCTGACGGACATCGCGGAGGGCGTGACGCTGGACGAGCTCCGGTCGAAGACCGCGGCGGACTTTGAGGTCGCGAGCCACGTTGCGACGTTCTGAGCGCGGGAGGATGATTCGGTGGTGACACATTGCTAGTGTATCATTTAGGGACCATAATGCATATTGTAGTATACCGAACACCGGTTGGAGGCACTTGGCCTTAAATGATTGAAAAGCTGACTTCAAAGGTCTTGCCGCTGGACCTCTTTTTGGCGCGATGTTAGGACGATTGTTCACGAGCGGTATCAACCCCTGGGTCGGCACTAGACGTGCTGCACCTCAGCCCCTGTCTCTTGCGCCCCAAATCGCAACAGCCCTAGTAAAAACTCGGAATCCTTCAGACGTGAATTTCTGCTTACTTGCTGTCTATAAGTAGCAGCTGGGGCAGCATGGACAAGACTTGTGCAAACGGGCGACTGACGTTCGGACCGAGAGTGTGTGCGAGAGTGAGGGCAACGCCACTGCGCGGCAGCGGTGTAGGATGAACGGAGGCCTCGGCGGGGCGGGCGAGTTCATGAGGCCAGGGTCATATTTGGGGGTTTATGCGGGCGTCTATATGGGCGCCTAGCGACGGTGATATGTTTCAAGACGGTCGTCCGGCGCCGGCCCTTGCCCTGTTCGAGCCCGTCTGAGCGAGCGACACAGCGACATCTGGCACTCCTCCACGCCCGACGCCTACCCCTGCCTTGCACCGTCTGCGACGTCGAGCTTGAGGCTCTGTTTCGCATCCAACCTCCGCCTCAGCGCGCTCTCCTGATTTGTGTGATTGGGCAGAGCCCCGATTCAGTCGCAGGCGCTTCGCCGGGACACGGTTCTTCTGCCAGACTCCACCCTGCATCGTCCATCACGCTTGCCTCCTCACCACGACCGCTCAGTCCACTCGGTTCTTAGGCTCGGACTTCCACCATGAGCTGGCTAGCTTCCCTCTTTTCATCCAACAAAAACACTCGTAGCTCGTCGAGGGCCACCATGACGTCTACGCACGACGCCTTCAGCCTCCCGACGTCCTCCCCAAGCCAGTCCGTCCACCCAGACGCCTTCAACCCGGAGACCATCGCTACCGCTGGATATGGCCCCTCGTCCTCGTACTCGTATCCCCCATCTTCGCCCTCCGGGCAATACTATGACGTGCCTCAGTCGTACGTCTCCCCGCCCCGCAGCCGTGCATGCTCATGACGCTAACCGAATGATACGCAGCGCTACGCGCGCAAAGACGAACTCGATACTCCCTCTGCACCAGTCTGGTGCAGCGGGCCACCCGTATCCTCCATTGGCCCACACCTGGAACCGTCTCCGCCAGTGGCTCTCCCACGAGTACCCCGAGCTAGGGGACACCCTCAACTACGGTATCTTGCCCCAGGACCTTGCGCAGCTCGAGATGGCCTTTGGGTTCTCGCTGCCTGCGCCGGTACGTGAGTCGTATCTCTGCGTGGACGGCCAAGAGCCCGAGTCGTCGGCCGGGTGCTCGGAAGGCCTCTTCTTCGGCTTGACGCTCCTCCCGCTCGAGGACGTGCTCGAAGAGTGGAGGTTCTGGCGCGAGGTCGACGACGACCCTGCCACGGGCGCGAATCCGGCGCTCAGGGAGCTCATGCAGTCCATCCCCCCCGGATGGGTCCGGAAAGAGTACTCGTGCCGCGGCTGGATACCGCTTGTGGCGGACAAGGCGGGTAACTATCTGGGCATTGACATGAATCCCGGCGAGGGCGGCGCAGTGGGGCAGGTGATCGTCTTTGGCCGCGACTTTGATACAAAGGTGGTGATGTGGAGGGGCGACGGACCGGCCGGGTGGGCGAAGTTCCTCGCGGGCTTTGTGGAGGACTTGGAGAACGGGGAAGGATACGAGCTTGGTTCTGGTGCCGAAGGGAGCGAGGGCAGCGAGGACGACGTGGGATACAACTCTTACTTCTTCGACGGCGTGGGCGGTGGCCAAGGCGACGGCGGGGGTGACGCGGGCACGGGCGGTCTCCGGTTGGCGGGAGAGTACAAAGGTTGGAACGTCCTCGAGGCTTGGGCAGACCGGAGCTTGCGGAGATGGATCGATGCTGGTATTGTCCCAGAGAACATTATGCAGCCCAACCTCGAGAAGGGCAAGGTACGTCATTCTGTCGATTGTATGTGCGTCGTGCTACAACTTGTATACAGGAGAAGGTGCCCTTAGATATGAAGGCCGTCGGCGCGGGTGTTACGGGAGCGGAAGTCCCCATACCAGTTCTCACCGATAACGATAGCGAGAAGGAGACCTCTGCTTTGGACGTCGTCGATGAATCCTCTTTGCCTACACCATTAGGCAATGTCACCAACTTCTCCCAGCGCCAGCAATTGCCTACCATTTCCGTCACGAAGCCGCCCGCACCTCTGCCTGTGGACCTTCCCTCACCCAGTAACCTCGACTCACCCTCCGACTTTGAGGACGACCGGTTCCCCCGCCAAGACGATATCGAAGGGAATCCTGCTGTACAGGAACCCGTTTCTGCTGTCCCACTCACCGCGGTCCCTCCTCGTAAGGTCCGGGCGCGGTCGCAATCGCCCCAAGAACCCACCATTGACGATGTCATCACCGAATCCCCGCCGGCGATGCAACCAGCGAAGTCCCCCTCCCCTCCCCCTGTCCCCGATCTACTGGTCGATGCTACGACCCTCGCAGGTCCTTCAGAGCCCCAACCCATCATTGCCGAGACGGCTAAGTCGGGAGAGGAGTCACCCGTCCTCGTGGACGCGCCAGAGGACGAATCGAATCAGGACCCCGATACCACTATTCGGCTCATCGGTGGGGGCGGTGTCTCCGGCCTCATCGAGGATTCTCTTCAGGCTGACGGCGTTCTGGTCGACGATGTAGACGCGGAGGCGGATGCTGCGGCTGCGGATGCGGCAGACGCCGCTGCGGAGGTGGCGTCCATCAAGTCCATCGACTCCAAGGCGTCGATGTCGAGCAAGAAGCATAGTAAGAAGAAGAGCATTTCGTCAGCCGTCAAGAAGCTCGGGCAGCTGGGCGGCAAGCGGAGAACGGACTCGGTGACGTCGATCGAGTCGAAGCAGTCGCAGTCGTAACGCGCGCTCGCTGGTATGTCTGTCCTTGGGTTAGCGAGGGGCGCGGGGGGAGGCGTACGGGCTGGCTGGCCGGACGACGTCCCGGTCTCCCTCTAGTACTGGACGCTCATAGACTATTATGCTTAGGCAGTAACTTAGTGCACCTGTCCATGCATCCTGCATCCTTCCATCTTTCATCCGCCCTCACACCGTCCCTTTTCGCCGTCGCCGTCATTCGCCATCCGTCTGTACAGCTGCATTTCTTCGATACCCGTAGTAACAATCTAGTGAGATGCGATGTATGCACCCGGGCTGCCCCCGGTACCGCACGACTAATTATTACCTTCGTATGCTCCCTTGCGTTTACATCATAGGCGGCTTTATGTGTTACGGATCGTCTATCACACGGCTCGCACCGCTGGCAGCCAGGGCAGGCAATTTACCACCCAGGGACGTTCATTCAACCGGCCTACGGGAGGAAATGCGATGTGCGCAGCTCGGGCCGTGGTGTAGAACTGCAACTACCTACTCCGGGTATGCGGCTTACCCCTTAACACCCCCCCAGAGCACTAGTCTGATGGGAGCGACGGTATCATACCCTCGTCCAGCATCGCTTTCGGCGGCCCCCCCCCGGCGCACTGGCAGGTGCTCTGAGGACGAAATGCTGGTACGGGCGGTGACTTTTCATGCGAGGTCTATACGTAGCCATGGATAAGTTTTTAACAATCATTTATTGTGAATAGATACTTCAACATGCGCTCAAGGGGTGGCGATATCCTCAGCCTCCTCCCTTTGTCCGGAGCCGCACTGCCGTAGTCCTTGAACTTCAAGCGCCCCGGGCGATCACGGTAAGTAGAGCCAGGTGAACTTGCTCAGATACTAAATTAGGACGGACACCACTTCGGGACTTGCCGACCCACCTTTGCCTCTTACCGCAACCTCACTCGCTCTCTTTCTGCCCATTGCCTTCGTTTATATCCACCCGGACCTACCGAGAGCGCGTCTTTAGTTCGCCGTTGCCTAAGAACCCATATATATCTGAAGGCGTTCTCACCTACGACCATCCCGAGCCCCGACTCTCCCACTAGCTCTTCAGCCACACGCGCGACTTCCCCGCATTCCCTGCATACATTCTTCCTCTCTTGCCCCGCTGCGCCGTGTCTGGGTCATGTCTCAATCGGCGGAGTCCTTGGTCGAGGAGCGCCTCTCGAAATTGCTGTGAGTCTGACGCGTCTGTCCCTTGAGTGCCGTGGTGAACGAGTACTTCGATTGCAGGGAGATATGCGACCGGCGGAAAGAGCTCCTGCGCGAGATGTACCACCTCATACAGAAGCGCGACAACCTCGGTTCCGTTATCACGGTCGAGCAGGACGGCGAAGAGAATCTTCAGCTGTTTCTGGACAGGTTCGACCTGGAGAAGTAGTGAGTGAGCCTTGCCTTATCCCGGTCCGTGTGGCTTGCTGGACGCCCATGACTTCGCCCAGCCCGGACACTGGCCACATAGAAAATCTACAAGAAGAGGAAGTGGCTCTGCCGGTCACACCCCCTGCTTATTCGCCCGTTCTGGGACATGGCGTCGTCCAGCAGATCGCGAACGGTGAGGCCGAGGAATCGCCAGTATCTCCGTTGCCAGAATCCCGGCTGGCCACGAAGAGCCCTACGCCAGAGGAACTGGAGATTCATGAGCTTCCACAAGTGGAGGTGGCTATGGATGTTGATAGCAATGTGGCCGACGCGTCTACTCAACAGATCGAAGCGCCAGAGACGTCCAAACGCACGCCGAGTCAAACGGCCTCCCGAGAGTCTTCAACCGTTCTGGATACCCAGGTGCGGGAGGCGCCATCCGAAGAACGTTTCGGCGCTTCAGAACCTTTCAACGAGACCGTCGCAACACATTCTCCCGCTCCGGCTAGTACTCGTCCAGTATCGCCCTCACTGCCCTCCTCCGCCCGGCCGTCTCCCATACCTCAATTAGTCGACCATTCATCAACCGCGTCTGTCACCGAGGCATCCGGAACTCGTGAACCCTCTTTCCTGCGAGTGTCTTCGCCGCAGCAACGGTCGCCGTCCTCTGTGCCTCAACCTACAATCCGCCAAGACAGCGTGGTCAAGGCAGAGCCGCTGGATGACGAACCCATGGACGTTACTGAGGCTCCTCAAACCCCTCAAGAGCCAGAGCCGCTGCATAAGCGCTCTGAATCCCCCGGAGCGCCCAGCCTTTCCTTGCAGCAGAGCGAAGATCATATCATGGACATCCTCGAACCGTCGCGGCCAGCCTCACCTCCAATTGGACGTGACGAAGACGAAGGCCAGCAACGGGCCGTCGGGTACTCTATACCTCGTCCCTCTATCGAGCCTGAAGTGGACTTCGCCTTCGACTTTGGAGTAGCTGACGGGCTCACTGACGTAGATGTCACTCCCGATGAGCCTTTCGGGCCCGAGCCGCCTTACCCCCTCCCTCCTTTAAGTTTGCTGCCCCTAGAGTTCAGCCGTAGGGGTAAGTCTACAAAGCGAGAACGGAAGAGAGACAAAGAACGGGATAAGGGAGAGACCAGGAAGGAGGAATGGGCTCCGATGAGTCTGACTAAGTGGGCCGCTGTTCTGCGTGCCAATCCGGTACACAAGAAGTTGTCGCGTGCTACGAAGTGTTTGAGCACACGAGACTGGTCGGTAAGTGGGCGCCCGCGGAGCTGCTTCTAGCTCAACTCATGGGCGTGTAGGTGGGTATGACGGAGGTGCGCTTGATCCGGACCTTCGAACGCATTGAACTGCTGAAGGATGCTGGCCGGTGGAGTTTCCGCCAGATCAAGAAGCAACGAGGTGTGGGAGGCTTGACTAAGACCCACTGGGACTACCTGATGGACGAGATGGTAGTCTTATAGTATCTTGCGTAAAGTTGCTCTAGCTGATAAGTTTAATAGAAATGGATGCGCACCGATTTCCGTGAGGAGCGCAGGTGGAAGTTAGCGGTTGCATACACTCTGGCTCACGCGGTTGTGGAGTGGCATGAAGCCGGCACCCTCGAGGAACGTCTCCGGCGCGGGATCTGTGTGCTATGGAAACCCCCGCCGCCCGAGGACGCTGAAATGGCCGAGATGAGCGAACCCGAACTCGCCGACGGCCCTTTCCGCGCTTCTCAAGAAGGGGACGACACGGGTGGCGACTCCAGGGAGACTGGAACGCCGGTGAACGACTCGGGCTCCGACGACGACAGCGATGACGAGCAAGACAAGGAGCAGCGGGATGTTCTCAATGCACTTGAGCCAGGTGCTGCACTCCAGGACGCCTTGGAGCAGCTGGAGCATAATGCTCAGGCGTCCCAGAGCCAACCCGGTATTCACGATGGCGTTGCGCTGAAACCCAAGATGGAAGAGATCGAAGACCCCGCTGCATTAGGGGGTGGAAGTCAATCTCGCGATGAGAACGCCATGGAAGTGGACGCCATGAAAGCCGAGGCTCCTGATGCTGACAAGCCAGCAGAACCCGAGTCTGGAAAACCTGTCCCAGTCGAAGAGTCCCATCCTGGCTTGAAATCGACGTCTAAGAATCCTATCCTCGGACGGATGGGCGATGGGGATGGCACTCATGGGAAACCGAAGAGCAAAGTTAGCCAGTATGCACCCTTGCGGGATCACATCGTACACTCGGACTTAGACAAGCTCTTTATCGACCTCGACGACCTTGATATCGTCAAGGGTATGTCCGACCTATCCACTGATGACTTCAATCCAAACGCCCCGCCGCCCCCTGCGGACCTCTCCTCCATCTTCCCCGACCTTCAGCCGTACAGTATGCTTGACGTTGCCCCACCCAATGGCCAAGAGGGTCGCAAAAAGTCGGACCGGAGAGGGGACAGGGACGATCCGAACAAACGGGCGGATGATACGACGTACTCCAAGCTTGTACCCATGAGCAAGTTCATGCAAGTAAAGCCGACGCTGGTTGGTACTCTGCAGCCTTCTAAGCACTGGAGGGATGGCAAATGGCTACACATCGAAGAGACGCCACTCTTCGCTGACGTTGATGTCCCTCCTGCCCGGCCAGTGGAAGAGAATCTCTGTGGTATGGTTCCCTTGAGGTTCATGGTGTGAGATATCCCGTTGAAGTTTTTCGTGCAGCCTTGTTTGAAGGCAGCAAGTCGGGAGGGATACATCCTTCCATCATGCCGGCGCCCGTCAGGAGTGGAAACGCTAATAAACGTTCTTCTGACGTCGTGTGGACGCCTGCGGAGGATGTCCTCCTCAAGCAAATAGTGGAGAAATACCCTGGAAACTGGGGTCTCGTAGCAGAGGCTTTCAACTCCTCCCGGGTAACGATCTCCACGGACAAGCGTTCTGCCTGGGACTGCTTGGAGCGTTGGAAAGAGAAAGCTGCTGCTGAAGCGCGCAGTGCGGTCGAAGATGAAAGCCGCTCCGCGACCCCGGCTGCTGCCGCATTACACATGACGACGCGGGGCCACAAACGCTCTGCGAGTCAAAGTGTGGCGGCCGCCAGCGGGAGTTCATCCAATAGCTCGGGACAATCCGGTGAGCCCAAGAAGCGCATACGCCACACTCTCATGCACGATACTCTCCGGAAGGCCGCCAAGCGGAGAGAAGCTGTGCAAAAATCCAATGGTGCGTTCCCTCGATGCACTACACGGACTGAGCTGAATGCGGTACAGCTGCACCTCGCGCAAAGCCCACCGCAGTTCACGAGACGCATGGGCCGGTCACTAAGATGCAGCGCCTGACCCCGGCCGAGCTCAGCCGGATGAAGGCCGAGAAGGAGGCGAGAGATGCCCAAGAACTGCTCATGCGACGGCGAAATGACGAACTTGCTCGACAGCATCTTCTGCGGGAGCAGGCCCAGCGCTCCCAGGGCCTCCCTCCGAATGCGGTACGTCAAATCCTCCACCATAGTATTGGACCTTAGCTCAATCGCCGCGGGTCTCCAGCAGCAGCCTCAGCAGCCCGCTGTGCCGCTCACGCCCCAGGCCGCGGGAGCCAATGGCGTTCCAAGGACCTCAGCAGCTGTACCCCAAGCCCAAATGGTGCAGCAAATCCGGAGCCAGGTCGGTATCTCCCAGCAGCAGCAACAGCAGCGGATCGCCGCGGCGGCCTTGGCTGGTGCGAACACGAGGATGTCTCCTCCACAGCTCACACCCGCCCAGGCCGCGCATCTACGCGCACTGGCAGTGCAAGGCCAGGCAGCGGTCCAAGGCAATCCGCAAGGCAGTAACGGTCAGGGCACGGCACAGATGTCTCAGGCATCGAGCGCGTCCGCGGCACTTAGTGCCGCCGCGCCCGCTCTCAGTGCTGCCCATCTCTCACCCTCCTTCACTGCCCGCACCGCAAGCTCGTCACCAGGCCTGCCTCAACAATCCCCTCCCCTACCCGCAGCGAGCCCGGCTAACGCGGCGGCCGTCGCGCGTCCCCCTTCTGTTCCTGGGCAGGGCATGCAAATGAACCCGATGCTGCACGCGCAGAACGTGGCGCAGTACTACCTGCAGATGCAACAGCGCGGGATGACGCCCGACCAGCTCCAGGCGATGGTCGCTCAGGTACGTTTCGTATACGGCTATGCTTGTAAAATAACATTTCTTACTACTGGTCCAGGTCCAGCAACGCCAGGCCCAACAGCAGGCTCAACAGTATGCTGCGGCTCATAGTCAGCACGCACCCGCACAGCAGCAGGGGCAGGGCTCGCAAGGCGGGGGCTATCAGCACACATAACTTATGGCCGTATTAGTGTACATGCAATGTATCGTCGTCGCGCATGTTTTCTAGCTTTCCTACTCTACATGCATTTAGTTTCCTGGGCTCCTCACGGCGGGCTTGCAGGAACTGGCCATTAGGCGCCTTCCGTGTCGCATGTGTCTCGGAGACCATGACGTATGCGTCCGGCTCTAGTACTGGACGGAGCTCTCGATACACCCGTCCCGCGTGGCCCAGCCGCGTTCTACAAACACACCTTTACTCTGAACACCCACCATGTCTTCAGG
Organism: Trametes meyenii; assembly: GCA_022606255.1. Taxonomy (NCBI): domain Eukaryota; kingdom Fungi; phylum Basidiomycota; class Agaricomycetes; order Polyporales; family Polyporaceae; genus Trametes; species Trametes meyenii. The sequence goes on along the minus strand of JABYQG010000005.1, from coordinate 1,336,965 downwards.
AAAGATAGCCGAGGTATGCACCGCTAGCCAGCCTCCTTTCCAACGCACCCGCCTTACATCGCCCGCGCGCCGCGGCACGCGCATTATTTGCACCTAGGATCCCGTCTGGAAATCGAGAGAGCAGGCGGCAGAGGCGCAATACGCCCGCGCCAAGGTGCGTTCTCCGCTGCAGCGCCTTCTCCCCCCTCCCCTCTCCCCCCCCCCAAGCCCGCACGCGCACGGGCCACCCGGAACCCCTATGTAGCCAGCAGCGGCACGCCTGACAAATTTTGATTCCACTCGGTCTCGCGGATCCGGAATGCAGGAGCAGGAGCAGCTGCAGGCGGTCCGCGACTCGGGGCTCAGCGCGGCGAGTTCGAGTTCGAGTTCGAACGCTGGGAGCGGCCCCTCCGGCGCCAAGCCCGACGACGCATCGTCGGAGACGGCCCACACTAGTGGGCGGCCTGCGGATGGAGCGGATTTCGAGGGCGGGTACGGCGGGCAGGAGGAGCTCGAGGACCGCTACGCCACTACGTACGGCATGCATTGACCGGCGCGGCGGTGACGGTGGCCTCGACGTTGAGGAATGCATAGGATCACACCCGCGGTTTTACGAGTAGTAGTAGTAGGTGCTTGTGTGCGTATGTATTGACGGCTTTCTTCCAAAGACTGTGCATGCGGGTGACGTCGCCGCCGCGTCCATTGCAGGCTAGCTGCTCTACAGTGCGTAATGTACCCCTGTGATGTGACCAATGCCAACGAGCGCCGTATACGACGCACGACACAACTCGCGCCCTGTTCAACGTTCAGGGTCCAAGAAGTCCGTCGAATTGCACTATGGTAACCACGCCCAACGAGTTCGCGTGCCTACCGTATGTATATGTATACGTATACCTAACTATGGCGGACATGTATGCAGATGTACGCGTGCGCATCGATCGTCAGTGTCCGAATGAGCTGGGAAAAAAAAAAGTCCGTCGTCACCACGCACGGCGCACGGCGCACGGAGCGCGCCGCGCCCCGTGCCCCGTATGTTACCAGGAGTCGCAGTACTAGTACTAGTAGTAGCAGTAGGAGGGCCGAATTCGTCGTATGTACGCGCCGGCCGCCGCCGTCGTTGGTCCGTCTCTGTATCATCATCACACATCACCCGCGTGCCGAACCCAGAATCCACAAAAGAGAGCGAAGAGCCCCACCCCATCCGCTCGCCTTCGGCTGCCAGGAGGAGCCTATGACGAGAACACGGGCCGGGGCGTGATGTACGCGCGGGGCACGTAATCGCGGCGCGCGGTGGCGGACACGGCGGGGCACGGGTCGGGCGACGCGTTGGGGCCCATCCACGGGTCGAGGTAGCCACACGTCGCGACGGGCACGAACATGCTCGCCGTGTCGGACGGGTTGTTCCAGCTGCCCTCGGAGAGCGTCGACGTCGCCTTGCCGCTCACCGCGGTGAGCGTCGGCGCGGGCAGCGAGAGGAGCGCGCCCGTCTGCGTGTACTGCGGGAGCGTCGCGACGTCCGCGACGTCCGTGAGCGACTGCGGGGGCCATGCGAGCGCGGCCTGGGCCGTCGCGGGGATCTGGCCGGCCCCGGCGCCGCCGGTTTGCCATGCCTTGAGCGGCGGGGTGAAAGGGTCGCTGCTGTCGCAGGCGCCTTGCGAGTCGCGCGGGTCCGTCGGCATCCAGCCCTCCTGGAGACCGAGCTGGTACGACCAGACGGGTGCAGAGGGGCGGCCGGTCACCGTAGAGTTGCCGATCTTCCACGTCCAGAAGAACCAGTTCTGAAACCGGGCGAATCAGCATCGAATCTTCTTCCCCGACGTCGAACGTACCTGAAGGGCAGACATGCTCTGGAGCGCGAACTGCTTCATGTCGGCCTTCCACTCGGCGTCCCACTGGGTGTAGTCCGTGTACAGCGAGCAGTCGCCGACATTGGGGAAGTTGCCGGCGGTGAAAGAGCCGTCGAAGCGCGCGCCGAGGTTCACGCCGTTGACCCACTGGCCACAGTCGTTGATCGCGAGACTCCACTCGCCGACGTGCGTCATGCCGAACGCGGTCATCGAGTCGTTCTGGCCCGCGGCCCACGTCTTGCACGCCTGGCCCGCGGCGACGCGCTTGTCGTACCCGTCCGCGGACTGGCCGTTGAAGCAGATGTACTGGTGGATGTCGAGCTGCGTGCGGTCCGCGTTCGGGAGGAAGCCCGCCCAGTTCGTGAGCCCGAGGAACGCGTCATGGAAGACGACCCACGGGCCCTTGCCCTCGCCGGTGCCGCTCGCGTTGCGCACGGTGTTGTACGCCTGGAGGTAGCTGTGGGACGCGGTCAGACACGGCGTCGCGCCGCCGCGGGGATCTGCGACGACTCACTAGCGCTGGACGGCGTCCTTGCCAATCGTGGGCCCGAAGGGCTCGTTCGTGATGCCGAAGAGGACGACGACGTCCCGGTACTCGGGCTGGGAAATGAACTCGGCGATGACCCGGATGTAATCGAGCGAGCGCTCGGCATTGGCGATACCCATGGGGCCGAGGAGCACATTGATGTCACCCAGGCGACCGGAGTGGTTCCAGCCGTTCTGGGAACCGGGGACCGCGTGCAGGTCGAGGTTGATGCGAAGACCATACTTGCGCGCCCACTGAACAGCCTTCAAGAAGTATCTAAACATGCCGTTAGCGTACTGTTCACGAGCCGACTCGGGGCGACATACTGCCATGAGGACTTGGCGAGGAAAGGCTCGTTTTCGCGCACTTCAAGGGCCCAGAAAGCGATGGGGATACGGACAAAGTTGAGACCAGCAGCCGCGATCTCTGCGAAGTCCTGCTCGGTCTGTACATAACATCAATAAGTCGTCTGGTGTGCATACGGACGTAGCACTTACAATGAAAGTCTTGTAATGGTCCTCAAGCACATCAAGCGCGTTGTCCGCTCTCAGGCGCTGCGTAAGGTGCCACTCGTCAAGCACGGGGCCGTCGGAGCTGTTGATATACCTCTCGTAAAGGGCCGGAACACTGTAATATGGTCAAGGAGAGGCCAGTGTGAGGGCCCGAGCGAGTACGCACATGAACTGCAAAAAACTGTCAACATCCGAAATCTGTCATGTCACAAAATTGACGTACCGGTTCAGTTACAAGCCATCCACCAACGTTGACGCTGCATCAAAGGAGGTAAGTCACTACAATCAGTGGACCCGATACGTTATACGGACCCCCGGATGACGTCGACGCCAAAGTTGAAGGTCTCGTTCAGGGCGGGTACCCACGACTGTGGCCTGGCGCCGCTCGCGGTCGGGTTAGCGGGATCGTAGTACCACGTGCCGCCGTGCGGGTTAGAGTAAGTGGAGGTGGAGCCATCAAACATGGTAACGGTGCTGCCGTCGCCGCCACTGATCACTACGCGCGAGGTGGGAGAGCTGCTGCCGCTGCCGCTGTTTCCGCTATCCGAGGAATCGCCCGCCGCACCGTTGGCGGTGTTGCTGGTCGTGGTGTGATTTTGCTTGGGCTTGATGACCGCAAAGTAGACGGCGACCACGACGGCGATGATGATGGCCGCGAGCGCGATGAGGGAGCCGATGATGACTTTTCGGCGAGACTTGGCGGCCGGTGGCGGGTAGACACCACCGCGCTTCTCGTCGAGGTAGGGAGACTCGTTGGCGGCGTTGTGGCCTGTCATGGGCTGGTTGGCGCTGTATTCGGAATCATTGTAGTCGAGGCCGTAGAAACCGCGGCCCTTGGCGGTGGTGTCGTCCTCGCCGACGAAAGTGGGTGCGCTGCCCGAGGAAGAGGCATAGGATGCACGGTTACCGTCGTGGCGGGCGGCGCCCATGAAGCGAGGGGCAGCACCGGCAGGAATATCATCGTGGTGGAGCTCGAGGGGTTCTGTTTCTGGAGTGTAGAACTGGGTATTGCGGGAGTCACCGAGGTTGGTGTGGCTGCCGTTGAAGACGGGCTGGTAGGGCGTGCCGGACATCCTGATAGTCCGCGCTGGAAAGCGGGAGAGGTGGGGGGAAAAGAGCGACGAGGGCCGGAAAACGAACAGGGAGAAGCGGGGCAAAAGAAGAGGGGTTAGCCGAGAGGACGAGAATATAACGCGGAGGCTATATGGGAGGGAAGGAGACGCACGGGACGGCTGTCACCTCCGTAGGCTAGAGTCGTGCGAGCGCGTGGGCTTGGCGGGTGGGAGGAGGACGGGGAACGGTCGTCGCGGGCGGAGAGCGTGGAGGGCGGGGAAACGGAGGCAACGAGCTCGGCTCGAGAGGAAACGCGGACGAAAGCGGGCGCACGGAACGGCAAGAGAGAGAGAAAGAGGGAGAGGGAGAGGACAAGAAACGCGGCGGACAAGGACTGCCAGCCTCTGCCAGCCTCTCACTTGAGCTTCCGCGCCCTGCCGTCGGCCAGATTCAATATTTCCCCGTGGGAACGCTGCCATATCCCCTGCCGAGCCGTGCCGGGCGCTCCGGCCGTGACGTCGATCGGCGAGCCGCCACCGTCGTCGGTCCTCCTCCTCGAGCGCACTTCCATTCCGGAGTCGATCAGGGCTTCCCAATCCTAAAACTCTGCTCTCAATCTCCCGCCCCTCTGCATTCCCCTCGCACTCCCCCCTCCTCCTCCAGCGGTCACGGCGACCACCCGCGCGGGCAGGGAGCAGCGGCACGTCCGTCCAAATTCCAAGCCACCGACGTTGATCCCAATCACCGGCCGATCTGTCTCATTCGGCGTCCCCAGCCCTTGTGATCCCCGCACGCCGCCCGTCCTCCTCCCGCCTGCCTCCTCTCCCCACCGGTCAGCCAATCACATCGCACCCCGCATGAGGCCTCTCTCGCGCAGAAGGTCATCTACCCGGCCAGTGCGTCTCGGCATCCGTGCAGGCTGTCCTTCTTAGCGCGAGGCAGGATCGCAAACATAACTCTCTGCGCCCGCGTGGCCACTCTCAACACCGCCCCCACAGTCTTGAGTCGCGACGCCGGCCGACGCTCACTGACAGATCTGGACGTCCACGTCCCGACGCGACGTCGGCCACTGACACCTATGACCTCATAAACCCAGATAAAACGAAAGCCCAGAGAAAACACGTTCAAGCGGGAGTCGTGGCGTCCGCGCCAACCTTACATGGGCATAGTGCCTGATTTATCACACCGCTCTCTCTAGCCACCTCGTCAAATTCATCCTGCGCTCGTCCGTCCCGCTCGATTGGCAGACAAAGATATCGATATATACCTCGGGGGCTCGCGCTCGGCTCGAGTCCACCCTTCGTGCTCTTCTCTCGGCACACGCACTTCCATCGCCTTCATGCAGCACCGTGGACCCGCGACGAGTGTCCGCCGAGCCTGCCGTGTGCGCTGGGTCTATTCTTGGCCGGGTTCAGCTTCGTCGACGTGACCGCATTCCCGCTGCGCCCGCGCGCCACCGTCTGCGCATTTATTCTCGTCTGTCTTCAGTGCGACTGCCAGAACGTTCTCGAGCTCCTCCAACGCTCTGCAGGGGGTTACTTATAGGGAGGATGAATATAGAACTTGACTCCTATGATATAAACATCCACAAAAAATAAGCGCCACAATAAGCGACGGAGGACGGCTACAACGTTGGAAAACGCCCACGGGGTATGTTTCGCCCGTCGATGTATATGGTTTGCTGTTTGATCTCACGGCGAGCATGGCCGGCATTGCAACCGAGAAAATATCGCGATCGTTTTGGCTTCCCTGAAAACCAAGGTCTCCTCGTAGTTGCGGCTGGCACGCCGGGCGCAATACGCAACGCCGGGGTCTCATTCCAACTTCAACAGCGGACGCTGTAAACGTTAACTTGCGAAGCCTTGGCGTGCGTCCGGGGCACCAAACGTCGTCTATATAAGCCTCTTTTCTCCTGCGCGACGCTATTGGGCGTGAGGAACCGTGAGATCGGTATGTATATGTAGCGCAACTTGAAGTCTACTACCGTCCCTGCTAACGGAGACCTCATCAGAACACGGAGGAGTCCATGTCGTGACCGACGCATCCTTGATGTTCGTCATCGTAAGTACCTATCGTGCCGTCTCTGGTTGATGTTCTTCCCAGCGTAGAATAACATTTATCGCAAGGCCCATGTGCTCTCACACTGGTTCGCTCAGACCGAAAGAGACGGCCAACCATTTATATGGAAGCCTGGTTTGTAATACGGCCTGTCCCCGACTCGTTTTTTTCTTGGCCCGCAAGACAGAGCAATTTGGGGAGGGACGGGGGCAACCAGACGTCGTGGCAGCGGCCCTCACCTCTACGACCAACATTGCCATGACGCTGAGTCGACCCTCCAAACATCGTATTCGAATGGGGAAGTAACGTACGACCTCCGATGCTGCTGTCCCGACGGCCTAACTTTATACCTTTATAATGCCCAGGCATTATCCACTATACCACTGGCCACTCTGCGCCGTTGCACTGATGTTCTACGCGCTGTGACTTTGTTGGTCGGCGCACGGGGGCTCTAACCACCTCGTTTGATCATGATACTGACGCGCTTTCATATATTCAATCTAGGTATGTGCGCGCCACGCGGGCATGGATGGGAATTTGAAACGAGTGCGAGTACGACTCTACGCCAGGAACCTCGCGCGTATATGCGTGCAAGAACTTTATCAAAGTGTGAGAGTGCTCAGGCTGCCCCTACGCGCGAACGGGATCGCAAGGGGTTGCTAATTGGACTTTCCGCCCCGTGGCGTGATCCTCCGACTTTTGTTTTCTAGTAAGTTACACCTAGTCTACTATGTACTCAACTTGAAAGCGCGAGAACCTTTGAAAGCCTATCCTACCGAAGATACCCGCTCAAAATCCGACCACGTAGATCCACCGCCGTTACGGCGGGCATCCGTTCGGACGAAGCGACGTTTTCGCCTCCGCCGCTGGCATCGACCTTCCCTCCACACATGCGAACAAACTAGGGAAATCGTGTAGAAGCCCGCATACTAGAAGATCGCTGCCCGAAGAGGCGCTTCAGGGAACGACCTCGACGCCGAGAGCACAGCTTGGGGTCCGGAAATCCGGGGGAGGGGACTGGCTACACAGCCCGCGGTGGCACCGAATCACGAACGACCGGGCGAACGTACACACCTTCCTTTTTTGGATCATGTCTGCGACCCTGATGCCGCCAGTCACTGTGGGACTCTTTTTTTTTTTGGATCCGGGGTGTCACTGTGGGACTCGGGCAGCGCATCACCGAGTCGTTGCGCTCGCCTATGCCACCGGGCGCCGGAGAATCCTCGAGACTCGGACGGCCACATGCAGTTTAGCCAGCAGACTCGTCCGCCGTGAGAATCGACAACGCAGTGCGCAGCATGGGTTACGGAAAGCTTCGACTTCAACTTCGCAAATGACTTTGAGGCTGGTAAGGCGAGGCGTGGCATAGAGATTGAGAAAGCCGCCGGACTCGCGGCCCGCCGACTCACATCTACTCACATCCTCCTCGTGCCAGTGCCACGGCCTTGAACGTCAACGTTATCGCGGGCGTGGGGCGTAGAGACTGCCGGTTCATATGTCGAGATTGAGCCTCACGCACGCACGGCGAGGATGACGCGCTGCATGTGGGCCGCGGCGTTCTCATGACTACACTGATCGCGGAGATTGCAGAACGTCGCAGGTAGGCATCGGTTTGTGAGCCTCTCGCGCTCGCTGGGCGTAGCGGACGCGAATGACGACAGCACTTGTGACTTGTGATATAAGCTCGCGAGGACGACTCGAAGCAGCTGGAGGCCGCGGCGAACTTGGGGTGTCAGTGTCAAGGTGGATCCCCCGCCGTCAAAGCTCTAGACTGGGAAGCGTTGAGGCGGGTGGAAGTGCGGGCGTAGGTTGAGGGGAGAGGAGGACGAGACTGACGTTGAGGGGAGAGCGAGAGGATAGAGTCCGCATTCGCCATACGTGCCCATCCGCTCAAGAGAGGGACAGCGATGTAAAGTGGAGCAAGCAAGGAACGGCGAGAAGGGGCGAAGGAAGGAAGGAAGGCATGCCAGCTTAGCCTTCAGTGGAGTGGGACCCGCGCGCTGGCCCGACAAGAGTTCTGCCTCGTACGCTGCACCCTGCGAACGAAGAAGAGCAGTCAAGGATAGCGACGTGAGAGAGCGGGACCATGTGGGGGGATGCGGTAATCACGGGGCAGCGCGTCGGTATGTCAGTGGGGCCGCCGTGTATGGGCCCCGAGCGCAGAGCATGCGGTGGAGACTTGTCGTGACATGGCGCGTGGGCGGGCTCTAACTTTGGCGAGGACGTCCAGCGACGGTGGCAGGGGCTGGAGAGGGCGAGGTTTGGAAGCAGAAAAAATGTACGAAGCGGGCGCGCCTGGAGCATCCGGCGGGAGGCTGATATAGCACAGACCGGCTTTCAAAGCACCAGAATGCTACATCCTGGCTTCCAAGCCGGGAGTTGGAGGTACAAGGTACCTTGCAGATGCTGATCAAAGGGCTAGCCCGACTCATCTATCAAGGCGCCTATAGTCAGAAGAGGAAAAGACCTGTCGTATAGGATCGCGGAGGACACACATCCGAGTTGCGCTCTCAGCATCTAGATGTACACGATCAAGAGGGAACCCTGGTGCGGGAGCGCGTGGCCCAATCGGACGGCTACTTGCCTGGCAGTGTTCGATGAAGCCGGGGGAAGACAGGGAGTGTACCCGAGCCGTTCGCGATGTTCCAAATACGCCTATTTTTCGCCGTATCTGACAAGAACTGTATATATGATAGGATGTTTGCTGACCGACTTGGCAAGAGCCACTCCGAGTCTGAGCGACAAGTCGAATACCCGCTGTGTTAGAGGTAATAGACGGGCCTAGAGTGACATGAGTGGCGTGTTCCAGGCCAAAGAGACAAATAAAACAGGGAGAAAAGGTCGCGAAAGAGAAGCCTGGGGCCGGGGTGTGGCAGGAGAGGGCAAGCATGGGCGGAACTTGAGAAAGTGATCTACAGGAGGTTAGCGCCCGGTTTGTGGGGCGCGTGAGCAGGATCGTCACGGGCGTCTGCGAGCTTTCACTGCGCATCCCATCTGGTCGGGTGATTGAGGCCAGCGAGGACCTTGTGCAGCAGCACGGAAAGAATTCCTGTTGCCACCCAGATAGCAAGGCTCTGTGATCCCAGCATGGCTGCACCTGCGCCCGAGGATCACGCTGGCGTCGCTTCTCGCGCAAGTGATCCCTCCAAGTCGGTGCGCACGCGTCTGTCGAGGCTGATCCACCGCGTCCAGGGTTGGATTGGGCGACGGACGAGGGCGGGAGAGCCAATCCGCGCGAGTCCCCGCCGTACGTGCTTCGAAACATCCCCTCACGTCTTCTTACGGAACCGCACTCGATGCGTACGATCTCGCCCCCCGTGCCTGTCGACCGCCGGTCTCGTATACGTCTATTGCAATTATATTCGATGGATATTCCCCTTCCGTCCGCTTGACGTGCGGCCCACCTTCCGTCCTCCTCATGCTCGTGCTCCCTATATAACCGCGCATTCGCGTCTCTCCAACGCCATCGGACGCGTCTCCCTCTCCTCCCCATGCTCGCCTTCGCTCTGACCCTCCTAGCAGCGGCAGCCGCCGCCGTTAGGCCCGTCGTCGCCTTGGGCTCCTCCTGCGCCAGTCCCCTCGGCCCCGGCACAGCTGCCCCGGCCGACCCCTTCTGGCTCGAGAGCATCAAGCACCAGGGCCTCGCCGCCTTCAACGCCAACCCGTCGTCCTACCAGGTCTTCCGCAACGTCAAGGACTTTGGTGCCAAGGGCGACGGCGTCACCGACGATACCGCTGCCATCAAGTATGTCTTGATGCACCTTTGCCCGGATGTATGCGCTTACTGCCGATATTTTTTCTAGCAATGCTATCTCGTCGGGCAACAGATGTGGTGGGGGGTCGTGCGACTCTACCACGACCGAGCCTGCCATCGTATACTTCCCGCAGGGGTGCGCATGCCGCGCGTCCGTATCATCCTAGATGCCTTAATGACGCCTGCTTCTATCTACCCACAGTACTTACAAAGTCTCGGCACCCCTCATGTACGCGTTTTTAATGCTGTACACGATTCCGCAACTGACCCGCGTGTCTCTACAGCGCCTACTACTACACGCAGCTCATCGGCGATGCGCGCCGTCCGCCCACCCTGCTCGCCGACGCAAGCTTCACCGGGATGGCAGTCATTGGTGCGTGTTCCCACCCCACCCGCGCCTGAGAACGCGCCCAGCGTGCGCGTGCCCAGCTTCGCGCGCATGTGGTCGTCCGCCCGCTGACCTGCGCGCGTGTGTATGTTTCTCCGACGCAGACGCGGACCCGTACATCCCCAACGGCGGCGGCGCGCAGTGGTACGTCAACCAGAACAACTTTTTCCGGAGCGTGCGCAACTTCGTCATCGACCTGCGCCAGATCCCCGCGAGCGCGTCCGCGACGGGCATCCACTGGCAGGTCTCGCAGGCCACGTCGCTCATGAACATCGTCTTCGAGATGAGCACGGCCGCCGGCAACGCGCATCAAGGTGCGTCTCGTCGCCCTGAATAAATAATCGACTTCGAGAGCACTCTGTGTGATTGAGCGTGCGTCACACACGTCCCACTCCACGGAGGCTCTTGAGGTGGAATTGAAAGAAATGACGTTGAGTGTTAACGTTTGGTAAACTAGGAATCTGGATGGAGAATGGCAGCGGCGGATTCATGGGCGGTACGTGCCGGCTCCACTCTGTTGAGTTGAGCACCGCGGCTAATAACCGTTCTCCCGGGCAGATCTGGTCTTCAACGGAGGTAAGGCGCGCCCCTGCCCTACGTGTCTTCCCAAAGGGGTATATCTTGACTTGCTGGGCCGTAGGTAAATTTGGCATGTGGGTCGGGAACCAGCAGTACGTACCCTTCCTTCCTCTCCGCTTTGCCTACAGCCCCCTGCGGAAGAAGGCCCGCGCCAGGATCCAGGGCTAAGCTAACGTGCGATGCTTGATGCCCGGCCAGGTTTACTGTCCGTAACGTCACCGTGAACAATGCCGACACTGGTACGCGTTCCCTCCGCGCTATTGAGTTTCGAGAGCCGCGGCGCTGACGAGGCTCCGACGTATAGCGATCTACTCCATCTGGAACTGGGGTACGTGTCTTGCCGGTTTTGGTTGTGACCCCTTTGCTCACGATGGAGTTCAGGGTGGACGTTCCAGAGCGTTACCAGTACGTCTCCTCGGTCCCGAGGATCTGGATTATAGACTGACCACACACAGTCAACAACTGCCAGGTTGGGTTCGACCTGATGACCGGCGGCACGACGCAGGACACCCAGGTCCGCCCGAACTAACCCTTGCTAACTCCCATGCACCGCTGACTTGGCTACTTGGCGTCTCGTACAGACCGTCGGGGCCGTCGCGGTGATTGATGCGTTCGTCTCGAATACGCCCATCTTCATCCGCTCCTCCGCGCCCTCGAACGGCAAGCTCGCGGGCTCGCTCGTGATCAACAACGCGCACCTCACGAACGTCCCCACCGCCGTCGGCGTCGTCGGCGGCGCCACGGTCCTCGGCGGCGGCACGACCACGATCGACAGTTGGGCGCAAGGCAACGTCTTCTCGGGCACCGGCGCGAACCAAGGCGCGCGCTTCGCGCAGGGCGCCGTCGCCGCGCCCACCAAGGCCGCGAGCCTGCTCGACAGCGCGGGGCGCGTGTTCGGGAAGACGCACCCGCAGTACGAGGACTACGCGGTCGGCCAGTTCGTGAGCGTGCGCGACCAGGGCGCCAAGGGCGACGGCACGACGGACGACACCGCCGCGCTGCAGGCCGTGTTCGACAAGTTCGCGGGGTGCAAGATCATCTTCGTCGACCACGGGACGTACCTCGTCACGGACACGCTCTCGATCCCCGCGGGCACGCAGGTCGTGGGCGAGGTGTGGAGCGTGATTCTGGGCGGGGGCGCGGCGTTCCAGGACCAGAATAACCCGAAGGCGGTCGTGCAGGTCGGCAAGGCTGGGGACGAGGGCGTTGTCGAGATTACGGATATTATATTCGCGACCAGGGGTCCTGGTAGGCGTCTCCCCTAACGGTGAGCAAGAGAAGGCGCTGATACGTCATGCCTCCTAACAGCTGCTGGCGCGATTGTGGTAGAGTGGAATGTGCACTCTAACGAGCAGGGCGGTGCGGGAATGTGGGATACGCACATCAGGCATGTTCAACACCCTCTTTCTAACTTCTCAGTGTAGCTAATTGGGTACCTGTAGGCTCGGCGGTGGTAAGCTTTCAAACTCCTTGCTAACGTCTGAGGAAATGACGCACTAAACAACGCTTGCGCTCAGCGGCGGGTACAAATCTGCTGGTGTCGAACTGCCCCGCGGGCACCACGGACACATCGTGTTCGGCGGCGTTCCTCGCGCTCCACCTTACGCCCCAATCCAACGGATACTTCGAGGTGCGGCTTTCTTGATATACGTATGCTGGGCATTCGTCTGACCTGTACTGCCCTGTACTGCAGGGCACCTGGGTTTGGACTGCGGACCATGATCTTGACAGTGGAGGGTCGCGCCAGACGACCATCTTCAGCGGGCGTGGCATACTGTCCGAATCCGCTGGGCCGACCTGGCTCATTGGCACTGCTTGTGAGTATCCTTTTGCGGCGCCTGCAGAAGTGTCCTAATTAAGCGCTCCTAGCGGAGCACCACACGCTCTACCAGTATAACCTGGCGGGCGCGCAGAACCACTACCTGGGCTTGATTCAGACCGAGACGGTATGTGTGGTGTAAGTAATAGGGGTCGAATATGGCCTGGCTGAACAAGGTGCTGTAGGCGTACTACCAGCCCGTTCCTGCAGCACCCGCGCCGTTCTCGGTGAACAGCGCATTCCACGACCCGTCGTTCTCAAGCAGCCAGACGTCAGGGTGGGCGGTGCACATCACCAACTCGCAGGACATCCTCATCTTTGGTACGTACCCCCCCTTTCCTCCCTTCATTTTCCTGTGGCTGAACGCGCCTGCACGTGTGTGTTGTGTGTGTGCTCCTGACACCCCGGGTTGTTTGAACAGGGGCGGGGCTGTACAGCTTCTTCCAGAACTACGGGCAGGCGTGCCTAGACAGCAACTCGTGCCAGAGCCAGCTGTTCGACATCGACGCGGGGTCGAGCGTCAGCGTGTACAGCCTGTCGACGGTGGGCGTGACGTGGTCGCTAAGCGTGGCGGAGCAAGGGGTGATCCCGGCAAGTGCGGGCCCGAATGGGCTGGCAGACACGGCGACGGTGTGGACCAAGTGAAGGGACCGGCGCGGATGTCGCGGTGAATTTGACGACAGGATGCTTGCAGACATGTATAGGAGGAGAGGAGCACTTGTATTATTGGCACGTAGAGTCTCGGTTTCGGTGACTTATGACCTCAGTTGCAACGAGCGCGGCACTATTTGTGTTGCTATTCGTGTTGTGGTTGCTATGACGTGCATATGTATATCGCGGCGTCTCCGACTGTATTCAATACAATTCTCACCTATATTATTGCCACCCGCCGACCTTGATGTGCTCCCTTTCTGCCCGCACGCCCTAAGCTTGCCGCCACCAAGGTGGAGCGCCACCAGCGCGAGGGATGTGCACGTGACTGACGCGTCGAACCAAACAAGGCCAACGCGACGCGCGCGATCGGGCAACGCCGTCGAGTGCGCCGTGGCTGCGAGTCGCTGCTTGTTCTGCGCCGCCTTGTGTGCTCTCTCCGTCGATCCTCTCCTGCGTTTCCCCTGCCCCCGCGACCACCGCCATGCCTACAGGAATAAAGCGCACCTACAGTACGCGCTCGGCCAAGCCAGCGCCGCCGTCTTCTCCCCCTTCAGAGCTCACTTCTCCACCCCCGACCAAGCGTAAACGGCCTCTCACAGACCGCGACCCCGACGGCAACACGCCGACGAAGAGACCCCGCCGCGCCCCCGCGGCATCAACGTCCAAGGCCAGCGGAAAGGCCAAGGGCGGCAGCACGAACACGTCCGCAGCCACATCCAAACCGAAACAGGGCAAGCTCACCCAGCTCCACTTCGCCCTCGACACCCCGACTCTCCGCACTTGTCCCCTCTGCGATCTTTCCTACACCCGCGGTGCCCCGGACGACGAGGCCCTCCACCGCGCCCACTGCGCGCGCGTTCGGCGCGGGCTCGAGTGGGGCAAGGAGGAGGAGCGCGAGGCCCAGCGCGCCGGCGTCGAGGAGCTCGAGGGTAACGTCAAACTCCGCAACGGCGCGCGCGGGCGCATCGTGTGCTTCCGCCCGGACGTCGGCGGTAAGATTGGTGCAAAGGTGCGTTCAGCGTCCTCAGCATCACACTCATTCCGGGGGCACGGCCGCTGACGCTGCGATACCCCTCCCCCCGCGCTGCAGCTCGCGATCCTGCTGGACACGATCCGCCTCGCGCTCTCGTCCCCACCGCTCTCGCCCCGGGTTCTCCAGCGATGCAAGGTCTACCTCTTCCTCCTCTCCGCGCCGGGCGCGACCTCGTCCACCCGCGAGAAGATCGTCGGCTGCGTCGTCGCGCAGCGCATCTCGACCGCCATGGCGATCGCCCACGCGTCCTCCGATTCTGAAACCTCACCACCCCCTCCCGCGTCCGCGTCCGACCAGACCACCCCCGTGCGGGCACCGCCGTCGCCCCTCCTCCCTGTGGACTCGTCTACGGGCCTGTACGTGCACCCTGCGCCGCTCCCGACGCCGCTGGGCATCCCGCGCCTCTTCGTCTCGTCCGCGCACCGCCGCCTTGGCATCGCCGCGCGCCTCCTCTCCGCCGCAGCCGCGACATTCATCCTCGGCTGCCCACTCGACCCCGCCAAAGGCGAGGTCGCGTTCACGCAGCCCACCGGTGCGGGCAAGGCCGTGCTCGAGGCGTGGGGGCGCGGCGGTGTGCGGATATACGAGGAGGAGCGCGATATGTGAACGGACAGGCTTGGAAGGAGAAGCACGCATTAGAGATCGAGACAGTTTAGCACGAAGCCAGTCATATGCAACGGCCAGATCTGTATTACTGCTTATCTTTCGCATACCTCTGCTAGACGATATCCCCCATGTATCCCAGCTCGATGTACTTGCGTTCCGTCTCGAGGCTTGAGTGTGTAATAGAATTCGTGTTGATCGCCACACACGGCCACAGACCATCAAGGTGGGGGATGAGCAAAAAAAGAAATGCATGTATACAAAGAGAGACTGTATTCCGTACAATTGATGTGCTTCGTGATCCTCGTGATAGAGACAACAACAACGATAATCGTACCGGCGAGCGTCGCAGCGGCGACCGCGAGCAATGCGCATACTTAGTAGTGTACTTTCCTGCCGGGCAGCCCCGCCCGGCGGCGGCGACCACCACGATAACCCGCGCCCCCAGGCCCACCCACCGAGGGCACCATCGCTGTTTTACAACCGCGTCCAACCAAAACCAAAACAAGCAACCGACAACAACCAGTGGGAGAACTCAAGCCTGGACCTCGAGGGCCTTCGCGCCACTCGCGAGGCTCGAAGTGGGAGGGATGAAGGTCTGCAAAGCAACGGAGCTGGTTAGATGCTATGTTTCCTAAGGTACTAAGGAGACGGCGCTTACCCTCTGCTTGATGGAACCATCGAAGGGCAGGCGGGTAGACCCGTTGCTGAGCCAAGCGTCGACCTCGGCCGCGCAACGACGACCCTCCTGGATGCCCCAGACAATGAGCGACTGGCCACGACGGCAGTCACCCGCCGCGAACACGCCCTCGACGCTCGTCGAGTATTTCTATACAGGATCAACATCAGTCCTCACCCCATACTCGAGTATGGACACGGGTACGCACGTTCTTGGGGGTCTGGATGTTGCTCCGCGCGTCCTGCTTGACGCCGAGCGTCTTAAGGAGCTCAGCCTCGGGCCCAAGGAAACCGAGCGCGAGGAAGACGAGCTGCGCGGGGAAGAACTTCTCCGACCCGGGCACCTCCTCCATCTTCCAGCGGCCGCCGCTGTCCTTGGTCCACTCGACGCGGACGGTGTTCAGGCCCTGCAGCTTGCCGTCGGCGTCGACGACGAACTCCTTGGTCGAGATGCAGTACTCGCGCGGGTCTTTGCCAAAGTGCGCCGCGACCTCGGTGTGGCCGTAGTCGGTACGGAAGATGCGGGGCCACTGCGGCCACGGGTTGTCGCGCCCGCGCGCGGCGGGCGGTTGCGGCAGCAGCTCGAAGTTCGTGACCGACTTCGCGCCGTGACGCATCGCGGTGCCGATGCAGTCGTTGCCGGTGTCGCCACCACCGATGACGATGACGTCCTTGCCCTTCGCGCTAATGTAGTTGCCGTTCTGGAGCTCCGAGTCGAGGAGCGACTTGGTGTTCATTTGCAGGTACTCCATTGCGAAGTGGATCCCGTCCACCTCGCGGTTGGGGATCTTGAGGTCGCGCGGCCAGGTAGCACCAGTGGCGACGATGACAGCATCGTGTTCGTCACGGATCTCGTCCGCGTCGATGTCCTTGCCGACAAAGGTGTTCGGGATGAAGGTCTAAGAATTCAGTTAGCAGAAGGTCGCGACGGGTTTATGACAGATCGACTTACTACTCCCTCGGCAGCCATAAGGTCGATGCGGCGCTGAACCACAGACTTGTCGAGCTTCATGTTAGGGATACCGTACATGAGCAGACCACCCATGCGGTCGTTGCGGTCGTATACAGTGACCCAGTGGCCGGCCTTGTTGAGCTGGTCGGCGGTGGCGAGACCCGCAGGACCGGAGCCGATGACGGCGATCTTCTTGCCCGTACGGTGCTGAGGAATCTTCGGCGTCATCCAGCCCATCTCGAAGCCCTAGAGCGCTGTTAGTACCAGCACTAGTAGACTCGTGATCACATAAAAATAACATACCTTGTCGATAATCGCGCACTCGATGCTCTTGATACCGACGGGCTGCTCGTTGATGCCGAGCACACACGCGCCCTCGCACGGCGCCGGGCAGACACGGCCGGTGAACTCGGGGAAGTTGTTCGTCATGAGCAACCGGTTGAGCGCGTCCTGCCACTGGTTCTTGAACACGAGGTCATTCCACTTGGGGATGATGTTCGAAATCGGGCAGCCAGTGTCGGACTGGCAGAAGGGGACACCGCAGTCCATGCACCGCGCAGACTGGTACTTGAGCTCGTCCTGAGTCAGGCGGGAGGAGATCTCCTTCCAGTCCTTGACCCGCTTGCGCGGCGGGCGGTACGTCTCCGTGAGCCGCTTGTACTTCATGAAGCCGCGGGTCTTATCGAGCTTGCTGAGCCGGCTCTTGGTGGTCGCCTCGTCGACAAGCGAATCTTCCAAGTCAGTAACAGCCGGCTCGATGCGAGCTCTCGAGGTTGCGCGGCTGACACGAGACAAAGGCTCCTTGGGGAGGAGGAGGTCCTCAAGACCCTCAGAGGCCAGGTCGACCTGAGAAGTGGTGCGCGAAGGGACGAGGTCGATGATGCTCTGACGCATCTTCTCCTCCTTCGCCTTGGCGTTCTGCTCTTCGAGTACGCGCTTGTAGTCGTGGGGCATGACGCGGACGAAGAGGGGAAGCAGGTGGTGGAAGTCGTGCAGGACGCGGTCAGCGACTTCGGAGCCGGTGTAGTGGCGGTGGTCCTCGATGAGGCCACGGAGCTCAGCGATCTCGCGCGGGTCGGTGACCTTCCCGAGCTCCACCATCTCCATGTTGACCTTCGACGCGAACGTGTGCGCCGTGTCGAGGACGTAGGCGATACCACCGCTCATACCGGCAGCGAAGTTACGACCGGTACTGCCGAGGACGACGACGCGACCGCCAGTCATGTACTCGCAACCGTGGTCGCCAGTACCCTCGACGACAGCGAGTGCGCCCGAGTTACGGACGGCGAACCGCTCTGCGGCGATACCGCGGATGAAAGCCTCGCCCGATGTCGCGCCGTACAGACAAACGTTGCCGATAATGATGTTCTCCTCGGCCTTGAATGTCGACTGCTTGGGCGGGTAGACAATGAGGCGACCGCCAGAAAGACCCTTGCCGACATAGTCGTTCGCGTCGCCCTCAAGCTCGATAGTAATACCGGGCGCGAGGAAGGCACCGAGAGATTGGCCAGCAGAGCCACGCATACGGATGTGGATGGTGTCCTTTGGCAGGCCCTCCTCACCGTACAGCTTGGAGACGCGGTGCGAAAGGGAGGTACCAAGCGCGCGATCCGTGTTCGTGACGTCGCACTCGACGTGCACAGGGAGACCCTTCGTAAGCGCAGGCTCGGACTCGTCGATGAACTTGTTGTCAAGTCGGATGTAGAGCTTGTGGTCCTGCGGGCGTACACGGTACGTCGCCGCGCCGGGGCGCATCTGCCACGCGGGCTTGAGGATCGCGCTGAGGTCGAGGTGCGCGGTCTTGGGCGTGCGGAGCTTCTCGTTGACCTTGAGCATGTCGGCGCGGCCCACCATCTCGTTGATCGTGCGGAAGCCGAGCTTCGCCATGTAGCGACGGAGGTCCTCGGCGATGTAGTAGAAGAAGTTGATGACCTGCTCGGGCTGGCCAGCGAACTTCGCACGGAGCTGAGGGTCCTGGGTGGCGATACCGACGGGGCAAGTGTTCACTGGAAGCTATTATCAGTATCGAGGCTTACTATCCGCTATTCATCGAGCACTCACAGTGGCACTTGCGCATCATAATGCAGCCCATAGCGATGAGGGGAGTAGTCGCGAAGCCCCACTCCTCGGCACCGAGCAAGCAGGCAATGGCGATGTCGCGGCCCGTGCGGATCTGACCGTCAGTCTGGACGGTGACACGGCCACGAAGGTCGTTGAGCACGAGCGTCTGGTGCGTTTCCGCGAGACCAAGCTCCCACGGCAGACCGGCGTACTTGATACCAGTCCAGCGCGAAGCACCGGTTCCGCCGTCGTGACCCGAGATGAGGATGTGGTCCGCCTTCGCTTTCGCGACACCGCTCGCGACGATGCCGACGCCGACTTCGGACACGAGCTTGACGGAGACACGAGCGCGGGGGTTGGAGCACTTGAGGTCGTAGATGAGCTGCTTGAGATCCTCAATGGAGTAGATGTCGTGGTGAGGAGGGGGAGAGATGAGGCCGACGCCCGCGGTCGAGTGACGCGTGCGCGCGATCGAAGTCGAGACCTTGTGTCCCGGGAGCTCGCCACCCTCACCGGGCTTCGCGCCCTGCGCCATCTTGATCTGGAGCTCGTCGGCATCGGCGAGGTAGTTGGAGGTGACGCCGAAGCGGCCCGACGCGACCTGCTTGATAGCGGAGCGCATCGTGTCGCCATTGGCGAGCGTCTGGGAACGCTCGGCGTCCTCGCCACCCTCGCCAGTGTTGGACTTACCGCCGAGGCGGTTCATCGCGACGGCAAGGGTCGAGTGCGCCTCCATGGAAATCGAGCCGTAAGACATGGCGCCGGTCACGAACCGGCGGACAATTTCGTTCCAGGGCTCGACCTGCTCGATCGGGATGGCGGTCGTGTTCTCATAGCGGAAGTCGAGAAGGCCGCGGAGATGAACCGCCTTGGTCTGCTCGTTCGCGTTGTCCGCATAAGCGTCGTACGCGCGCTGGTTCTTCTCGCGGACGGCATCCTGAAGGTTCGCAATGCCGGAGGGGTCGTTGATATGTGCCTCACCGCCGGAACGCCAGTGGTACTCTCCCGACTCCGGCATCCCGGGCGGAAGGACAGTCTCACGCGAAGGCCAGCCACGCTCGTGCATTTCGAACGCGTCCATCGCGAGAAGATCGAAGGTAGCACCCTGGACACGGCTCGCGGTTCCGACGAAGCACTTCTCGATAACCTCCGTATGCAAGCCGAGAGCCTCGAAAATCTGCGCACCCTTGTACGACTGCAGCGTCGAGATACCCATCTTGGACATCACCTTCAGGATCCCACCATCGACGGAGTGACGGTAGTTGTCCATCAGGCTGTTGAGCGTGTTATCGTTCTTCACCCTGGAACCGTCGGCCGTGCATCAGTAAAAAGAACTCGAGATAGAAAAACGTGTCACTCACAATCCTTCGCGGATCACCTTGTGGATGCATTCCATCGTCAACCAGGGGCAGATCGCGTCCGCACCGTAGCCCAAAAGGACACAAAGGTGGTGAACTTCGCGTGCCTCGGCGGTCTCGATCATGAGCGCGACCTTAGCACGCTTCTTCTGGGCGACGAGGTGGTGGTGAACGCCACCGCACGCGACAAGCGCCGAGAGGGGAACGCGCGAAGGCCCGGTCTCCCGGTCGGAAAGAACGATGACCTTGACGCCGTCGTCTATGGCCTGCGTCGCCTCGCTGCATACACGCTCGAGGGCGAGCTTGTACCCGGGAAGACCGAACTCCTTCGGGAACGTGATGTCGATAGTGCGGGAAGGCCAGGTGGTGTACGCCGCCTTAAGGTTCTTCATCGCGTTCATCTCCTCGATGGTGAGGATGGGCGAAGGAAGGCAGATCCGGTGGCACTGCTGAGGGTTCATTTCGAGAAGGTTGCCCTCGGGGCCGACGTAGCACTCGAGTGACATGACGATCGACTCACGAATCGGGTCGATAGGAGGGTTCGTGACCTGGGCGAAGAGCTGACGGAAGTAGTCGTAAATGAGGCGAGCCTGCGTCGACATGGCCGCGAGAGGGGCGTCGTTGCCCATCGAACCGAGCGCTTCCTTGCCGTCAGTGAACATAGGGAGCATGAGCATGTTCAGCTGCTCGACGGTGTAGCCAAACGCGAGAAGCTTCGGATCGGTGCTGAGAGAGTAGCTGTCAATGGAAGGGGCTACGGACGTCGAGCGCTGGACTCGTTTAACGATGGTGGGAACGTTCAACATGTTCGACTCGATCCAGGAGGCGAAATTCTGCTTCCGCGCTGTGTTGCGCTTGAGTTCTTTGTCGTCGACGATGCGACCTTCTTCTGTGTCGACGAGCAGCATACGACCGGGCTTGAGACGGCCCTTCTGGATGACCTTCTCGGGCGGGATGTAGACCGCGCCGACCTCAGAGGCGCAGACGATAATGTCCTCATTGGTGACGACGTAGCGGCAAGGACGCAGACCGTTACGGTCCAAGTTCGCGCCACAGTAGCGACCGTCGCTGAAAGTGAACAGCGCCGGGCCGTCCCAGGGCTCTTGAAGGCACGCAGCCCAGCTGTAGAACGCCTTCTTCTCGGGCTCCATGATCTCGTTGCCCTGCCAGGCCTCGGGAATGAGCATCATGACGGCCTCAGGCAGCGTCAAGACGCCGTTTACAGTGAGCAGCTCGAGGACATTGTCGAACGCCGCGGAATCGGAACCACCGGACTCGATAATGGGGTATAAGAGGTCAAGCTGATCTCCGAATAAAGACGAGGACAAGACGCCTTCGCGAGCGCGCATCCAGTTCCGGTTACCGCGCAGGGTATTGATCTCACCTATTCACGCAGTCAACATTCTGTGCGAGTGAGCGTTTTGCATGTCGTACGACTTACCGTTGTGTGCGGCCCAACGCATGGGTTGCGCACGATCCCAGCTAGGGAATGTGTTCGTAGAGAATCGCGAGTGGACGAGCGCGAAGTGTGCACGGTACAGCACATGGTTCAGGTCGTGGTAGTAGTTGTACACTTGAGGCGGCGAGAGCTGACCCTTGTAGACGATGTTCTTGGACGAGAGCGAACAGATATAAAAGCCCTTGGAGAGCGAACTTCGCACGGACAAACCCGGAAACTTAAGCTCACGCTTGTACGAACAGCAAGTGAAAGGGGACAAACATGTTATGCGTCGCGTGCTTGCGCAGAATGTAGAGCTGACACTCAAAGTGCTTCGCATCAAACTGACCGCCACGGACGGTGTTGCCGTCACCGTAGTGAGAACGCAATACGACAAAAGGCTGCAGGATGGCAGGCTCCTTGCTCGCCGCGGCGGGCCCCAAAATGGTGCCGTCCGTGGGGACCTCTCTCCAGCCGAGGACACGGAGACCCAAGTCGTTTGCAATCTTGGAGAATACGGCCTGCTGCTGCTGGAGGCCGACAGGGTTGTTCGCCTTGAAGAAGACGTTACCGACGGCGTACTGGCCGGGCTCCGGGAGCTCGCAGCCGATGTCCCGTTCGGCCTCACGCTTGAAGAAGAGGTGAGGGATGCCGGTCATGACACCCGCGCCGTCACCGTCACGGCTATCTGCACCCGTGGCGCCACGGTGGGTCATGGCGCAGAGGAGCTGGCGAGCATCGGAGACGATCTTGTGACTCTGGTCGCCCTTGATATGGCAGATGAAGCCGACACCGCACGCGTCCTTTTCGAAGTCGTTCATGTACAAACCCTGGTTCGCAGGGAGGGCGGCGTCCCAGGAGGTAGGGTCGCGCTCGACGGCGTTGAAGCCATTTTGCGAATCAATTTCGGGAGCAGACAAGGATGGGACAGCAGGAGGATCGGCGGGGCGATCAGCGATAGCCATAGAACGAGAGCAGATTTGGTATGGGGATTGATGGGACGACCTGGGCTACGGGAGGGGTTGGACGAGGACGAGGAGGGGGCGGGGGAGGGGGATGGTGGTGGTCTGAGAGCAAGGGCCGTTGGACGCTGGGCTGGTGTGGGCGACGATGAGCAAATTTTCTATGGCGAAGCCGAGTCAGAGGCGGAGGAGGAGGAGCCCGTGACTGGAGTCAGTGGAGGCAGCTGAACGTTCGAGGGCCGCGCGCCGCCTTGACCCGACGGCCCTCGCCCGATCGCTCTTTCCGCTGCCTTTCGCCCCTGCCCCGCCTCAGCTTTTGCCCCGGCGCCATCTATTTCGCCCTTGTCTTATCTCTCCCGCGGCCAATCAGCACGCCCACAGATCTAATCCCCGCCATCTCATTCCGCATCTCATCTTATCTCCTTTTCACGCGGAACCCCGCCCGGAGCGGCCTCAGCCACCCCCACCTCCGCCCACTGGCCGCCCAGGTTCGCCTTGGGTTCACCCGCCACGCTCGGACCCTCCACCGACGCTCGACTGAACACTCGGCGCCGGCCCTCTCTCCCCCGCGCGGCGTCCGCAGCGTCCGAGCCGTCTGGGCCACCCGCCCATGGCCGCGCCCTGCCCGCGTCGAGCGAGCCCTCCCCCACCTCTTGCGCCCCGAACTCAGTGTACCGACCTCCCAGCCTTCGTCGAATGTCAGAACACTCTAGCTCCTTCATCTCACTTGCTCGCGCGCGTGCACGAACCTTTCGAAGGCCTTCATGATCGCCTCTGTTGCCCGTTAGGTCCTCAGGAACGGCCGAGGAACGCCTCTTCTCGACCCCCGCACGTCAGTAGCCAAACGCATATCCCTTCCTCCCTCAGTCCGAGCTTCCTACCTCGACCCTCCGAAGGACGACCTCCGATTCCGGCGGCCGCGAAACCCTCGACGTCGTGAGCACCCCTGGCCCTCCACTGCCGCTAGCACGCCGGTAGTACGGGGAACGTCCCGGATGTCTAGAGCGCACCCACGTCACCTTCTCCCCTCAACTCCGCGCCCCCTCTGAGCTTATACGTCGGGAAAACGTCCCAAAGGTTTGTCCCTCCACGCGAAAACATTCTCGTCCCTAGCCCCCCACACACGGACGTCCCCCAGATCAGAAATCGAACCCGAGGATTTCCCCCCTCACGTAGCGCGCAGTATTCCCCCGCTCGCCAACTGAATGCGCGCGCGGGGGGAGGCCATCGGAGCGCGATTCAGCGGTTACACAACGATGCCATAAGCGTTCCCTTGCGCTCCCAGAAAACGTACAATACCTAGTTCGGCATGAGTGGGCCGCCTTGGGCCGCGCGTTCTCAGATCTCACCCAGCGGGCGAAGGTGTGCCTGTTAAGTAAAAACGCTCCTGGTGATCAAGACTAGCGAGTAGTCCGCCGCCTTCTTCCTTGCGAACGAGCCACGCCCTCGTTCCGCGCCCTATAGCCGGAATCGCCATTAACGGCGATTCTGAGCGATTCCATCTGATCGACCGCTGCGCGGTACCTCGTACATTACTGCGTGGGATGTATGACCGCACCTACCATAGCGCGACCTACTCGGAACTTTCGGACAGGCAGGCTGCCTAGAACAATTCGTGCTGAAGTTTCTTGGAAGGGAAGCCCTCAGCGTGAGCACACCGTGACGTACCTCGCCATTGAGCCCCATACGCCCCAGGGAAGCGATTACCATCCTGGCGCCCGCGGTCAGGACGCGCGCGAACGACAAGTTCGTATGAGAACTCCATGAACGCAAGCCCGCCGCCGGTCTCCGACCAAGGCGCTGCGTGGTACGGTACACGAGGTAGACGGTATGGGGTGCAAAGCTAACCTGCCCCGTCGTGCAATGCGCAACACACGGCCGCTGGGAAGAACGAACGTGAGCGCACACGGAGTGGGTCGATGTGAGACCCCAGACCTTTCTGATGTCCGTTGTATTGTCGTACGGTCTCTCCGGTCGACATGTCCCAGAGCCGCGCAGTGTGGTCGGAAGACGCTGGTACGCAACAGTTAGGCGTTGGCGACAAGTGCTGCCGGTACACGTACCGGTCACTAAATACGCCGAATCGGCGCTGAACGCGCAGTCCCATACCCACCGCTGGTGACCCTGAAGAGTCTTTTCCAATTTGAATTCATAATTGGGAGTAATAGACCAGATCTTGATTGTCGTGTCAGCAGAGCATGTCGCCAGATATCTGGTGAGGGAATCGTCAGAGTTGTAGTGGAGACGAACGGGTTTGAATGGTACCTACTTTACGTCAGGACTCAAGAGGAGTCGGGTGAGGTATTTGTTGTGAGCTTGGAACATCGTTACGGCCTGGAACCTAGGGAGATCAGATCGTTCGTCGTTGATCTTCCAGACGTAACATTTGCCCTACACCAAGAATGGTTAGCGAGTAAATCATGGCAAATGAACGATGTCCGACCTTGACGCTCCCAGCGACGAGACAGGTGCCGTCCGAGGCAAGGCTGATAGAACGCATCGGCGTATCTCCTCCAGGAGTCTGAGTAACGAGGTAGTGAGTGCCATGCCGGCATGCGCAGCATGAAGACATGGCGGCATACCAATTCGTGTGTACATATATTCTCCGACAAATCCCATTGTTTGATCCTGCCGGCTTGGTCGCAGGAAATCAGCTCGCCTTGATTGGGGTGCACGACGACGTCGTTCACTACATGGACAGGGCATTAGCAGGGTGCCTGAGTCCGGGATATTGGCTAGCTACCAGGAGCTTCATTGTCATAATTTCGGTGAAGATGGCTGTTGCTTCTGTTGCGCAGGAGACTTAGCGATCGGGCAAGCAGGCCTGCCGTACAGCATACCGTAGATCCCATATCTTGATCGTGCCGTCTTCGCTTCCAGTGACTAACCATTTGCCTTCACTGTGGAAGCATACAGCGGTGATATTGCCGTTATGGCCTTCGAATATTGCGATCTAGTAAAGTATGCTTTGCGTATAGGAAGACGGGAAGCAAGGCGACAGTGCAACGTACTGGTCCCGCAGGGGGGGCGGCCGCAATCTCGTAGATGTACGCCTTCTTATGAATGGCCGCGGCTAGTAAGCGTTTGCTGAAGGCCAAGACCGTGAGCCTGGAATAAATGCCGGGAAAAAGTCGCACCCCTTACTCCGGAGATATAGCCAGGCGGTTGACTTGCTGTTCGCGGCGTGATTCGTGAACGAGATGTTATGTACGCACGCAGTGAACGACCTCACTCCAGATTCGCCTGCGCGGGGTATTGTACGCGAGCAGATGCCACTCCAAGCCTCCCAGAAGCGAATTTCGTGATCATACGAGCCAGTAACGAGAATAACGGACATGTCGGCACGAGCAGCGGAGGCAGAAGCGGCAGACCTTGATGATGAGGTCTGCACAGGCATCACGGTAGTCGAGGCTCGATAGGACGTGAGGCAACCCCGGCCTTGGACTTGGAGTAGACTTGCTCGACCAAGAGTGCGTTACGTAATTATCCCAAATGTTGCCCCGGCCCCCCCCCCATCAGATACAGCGCTAATGCTCGGGACGCTGTGATTCTGAACCCCATCCACCATCTGCTTGATTCTCTGCACGGCAGTGCACGACTTACAAGCCGCCTCAGGCCGGCCCTCCTGAGTCTCGCGTATTCTGGTTTGAAAATTTGGCTTTACGCTTGCTCGTCTGGGTGTCGCTTTTCTGCCGCCGGCCCTTGCTGAAGTTATTGTCCCTCGTGCCCTGACGCTTTGAGGACACGATGTAGACCTTCCGAGGACCCCAATGCTCCAGACTACACAATTGGCACCAACAGGCAATCTTACTTTGGCTTCGAGGACTAGGCGCTCGGATGTGTTAGGCTTAAGCCCTGCGTCATTCGATTCGTTGCTCAACGAGTACCCTCCCTAATCCATCCCTTTCTCGTGCAAGTATACCCTCGTGCATCCCCCACCGCAAAACCGGTATCCTTCTTCTCACTCCCGCGAAGCCCCCCTCAAAGGGGCACTCATTTCTCCGCTTTGTTCTGGGCCCAGACTGCCCTCAGTGACGCGTACGGGTAACGGCAAGGCTGCGTGGCCTCTCTCACCCGATTGGTTCAGTCTTCCTGCATCGTTCTCATCCTTCACTCTCAGCCCTGTTCCCGCCTGGACCCATGTCCTTTTTCTAGCAAAGCCCTCGGGCGACGAGAATTAGAATCCCCTTTCCAACGTTTGCACGTCAGGACCTCGTCCTCGGTCCACCCGCCTGCCACGCCTACAAATGCTGGCCCGAATCCTCCGTCCGTCCGCCATTCTGCATCTCCTCTCTCTAACCCTTAGACCTCTTGTGTATAAGAGAGCGCTGCCATGGTAGTAGGTGAGCCAGCACTCCACCCACTACAATACGTCCTACGGACACCCACTCATGGACCCCTTCCCCGTAGGTGTCCCTCACAACGTCCTTCGGGGTGTACTCACTCACCCGACGCGCCTCTAGATCGGGACTCGTGTCTTTTTCCTTGAGGGCGGCAAGACCCGTACCGGCACAGTGCAAGACACCGAGACCATCGAGGTCGGCACGTTTAGGACCCTGTATGTCCTCTGTGCTCACCGAGATTCAGGGCCTGCGGTTTGTCATCATCAAGCTTGACGACGGAAGCCCGAGGCCTGTGAAGCTGCCGTGCGTAATTTCCGGTCCTTCTACCCTTTCTCACTAGATAATGAAATCTAGTTGGTCCA
The DNA here is from genome assembly GCA_022606255.1 of Trametes meyenii. Lineage (NCBI taxonomy): Eukaryota > Fungi > Basidiomycota > Agaricomycetes > Polyporales > Polyporaceae > Trametes > Trametes meyenii. Next base: position 1,310,006 of record JABYQG010000005.1, on the reverse strand, counting down.
GTGTCAACAGCGTCTCTAAATCCAACTAGACCACATGTTCACCAGTCCCACCCAGGGCAGACATCGGCCTGGCCCAAAAGTACTGTTATATATGAGCTCCACGGACTGCCTAGATGTATTACCCCCTCACGCTATCCCCATGGCCTCACGGACCCTCATAGTTTGTATTTCTGTATGCACACTGCTACTGCTACATCATCGCATAGGGCTATTGGTCTGGACATTGACAGGGACTCATTGGCTGGTTTTCGATATACACTAGATAGCCCCCTCTGCCGCCTGGTCGGAATATAGAGCGGTTCCGAGGCGCACACGCCTCTTGCGATCGAGTTTGGACCCCATTTCTACGCTTCCAACGATTCCTTCCAGTACTGACGCGAGCTGATCATGGAGAAGAGCAACGCGCCTCGACCCCGAGAATGATCCATATGAACAAACTACGTATGGTGTCTTCGCGTTGACACCAGCATGAGCCTCTTCGAACCCTCGGTGGTTCTCGCTGTTCTCTTCCGCGAACGCTAGTCCGAGCCCGAAGTATCAACCGAAGCCCCGGGATCGGTGTCCCGGGGCGGGCGCTGGCCATGGCAGGTGCTTTCGAGCGCACAACAGCCAACCATAGATGATCTGAATCTCCAAATCGATCCTACATGAGCGCCTGTGTGCGCCTTTGTTTTTGGCTAGCGCACCCCTTTGAACGCCTCGCTGCAGGCGCAAACGGGAGCGATTCGCTGCTTTCTCAGCAACCCTCAGCACACCCGTCACCCAATCTCCGCCGGCTGGCGTTTGAGGGTGCCAGACGACGCACGGAATGCCAGGACAGCCACCAGCAGCACCTCACCACAAGTTCACCCTGCAGGACTGCCACTGCCGTGCCCTCGCGACTCGGGAGAGGGGTGGCGCGGTAACTCTCTTATTAGTTAGAGTACTGTCATTCCTCTTGTTCTCCTCTCTACTCCATGCCTTCTCCTTCTGGGAAGGTCTCAAAAACCGCGTTCATGGGCGTCTCTGTCGAGTTTTCTCTCGCACTCCCAGCCAAGTATATAACCCCAACCAGAGCGCCATTGTGATTATCGGTGCAGACGACGGTAAGGTCTCCTGATAGGAGTCGATCGAGGCATGCTTACTGGCAAATCCGCGCCTTGCAGATGTAGGGAGGCATCTAGCACTCAGCTTCTCTGAGCTAGGGTTTACGGTCTTCGCACTATGTCCGGACAAGCCTGAGGCCACCGCCCCTCGTCTATCGGACGAGGCGTCCTTGGGATTCGGAGTGTCGAACGTGTCCTCGGTGAGGACTCTTCTGCCGCCCACCGCTGCATCGCTGAGAGGCGTCGCAGCTTATCCAGGAGTGGCACAAGAGGATCAAGAGATCCGGCCGTTCGCCGTGGGGCCTGCTTGCACCCATCGTGCTCGACATGAACTCAGGGACGCAGCGAATTCGCGCGGTCGAGACTGTAGACGCATACTGTACGGCGCACCACCTCCGCCTCTCCGCGGTCATCGTGCTGCCCGCGACAGGTCCCCCTCGTATGTGAGAACAGTCGCATTGCTGTCCAACCCTGGTTTACACGCGTACACCGAAGCTCCCAAGCCGCCTGGAAGCGGTCCGCGGGACGCCCCCCAAGCATGGCCGGATATTCTCCGCCAACCTTGCCATGTGGAAGGGTCCGTATCGGTGGTGCAAGCATACTCAGATCTGCTCGCGGCCGCCTCTGGACGGGTCGTCCTACTGCTGACATGTGAGCCATTTGTCGCGTCTTCTGTCCGCGTGCCTCAATTTCCACGCAGCCGGTGATCAATTGAGGGCGCGTCCAGTGCACCTGGGCATGCTCCAACCCGTCGTGCAGGGCTTACGACAGGAGTTGGGTGCCCTAGGCATCAAAGTGACGACGGTGTCCACTGGGCCCTTCGCCCCGGCATCCAAACCTCCGGCACCAACGGGGTACGACGCGAGGTAAGGCCCCTCTCTCGCCGCGCACACCAACCATGTGGCAAACGCTCGCGCGAACTGTAGCATAACAGGGACCCTCGCTTTTGACGGAGGCGGAGGTGAGTACTATAACCCAGCGATGCGATGTACTATTTCGATCGAAGCCGTAGATTGCAACCGAAGAGTCCTCAGCGCTTTACAGGAGATGCTACGACACTTCTCTGTCCGTTATGAAGACGTGTACGGCGTCCTACATGGCATCGTGCGATCACGGTGAGACGATACGAAGAGCGGTGTTGCCGCGCGCTGAACATGCCGCTAGGTACCCTAGAGAGAGTTACGTCGTAGGGCTCCATGCATCCCTGCAAAACGTACAGGAAGCAATGTCCGCTGCGTTCCATCTCTGTCTTCGTTTGAGCATATTTCATCGATGTGTCCGGCATATCCGAGTCCATCCCTTTGCACCTTCGACACAACCCACAGACTCACGGCTGTATTACTAGCGAATCACAGATATCGGATATGGACATGGAAGTGTTTCATGACATTCTGCGGTTCTATGCGGAAAGAAGCAGTGAGGCCATATGACGGTACCACGAGGCATTCTTGCTCACCCGAATCATGATACTAAGACGCTGCCTGCCGTCAGCCTTCCTCAAGATAGCATGTTGATAGTTGTAGCGAACGGAGTCACTGGGGTAAGGTGAGGTTCGCTGATCTAGCAGGACACTGGACACCCACCGTTGTATGTAAACACTTCCGGAAGGAATAGAGAGCTGGTAGTAGTCTTCGGGGGAAGAAGAATTTTCTAGCCGCAGGACACGCTCGTCGCCTAATGACACGCCCAGGATCCAAGAGCTGCCAAGAGCTAAGAAGAGCGACCATTGAGTGCAACTCTTTAACCTACCCGCTGGCTTCTACGTTGTCCACGTGCGGCTACAATGCAGCAAGTAGTGAGTACTAAGTCCTGTGACATGGTTATTCGCGGGGGCTCACCAGGATCTCCCCGTTAGACGCCAGGTGCAGTATGTGAGTTTGTGTATCTTGGTCAGGATGGATTTGCCGCAGCCTGTGCAATAAAGGCGGCAACTCCGGCATGTCTTCCGGCCACGATGTGACATGCATTTCACGGTAATGCTTAATCACGCCGTCAAAATGCCCCTGAAAAAAACCGTAAGCCCGCATACGCAATCGTGCTAGACTATTCACCTCTTGAAAGTCGTAGAGTTCATCCGGCAGAAACTGGGCCTGTACCAAGCCAGATGTATCATTCGCAGGAATCGCTGTCCTCAGGTAATCTCTTCTACGACGTCGAGACCGGCCACTTTCCATGGTGTCCAACTTTCGCAATGCTGCTTTGAGCAGCACGCATTGCTCCTGTGAGGTAAAGAAGTCAGGGTAGAAGTCGAAGTCTTGCGGCAACGATGCGCCGCCACTGAGTCGCCTGAAACTTGTAGTGGAAACAGTGTGAGCCCGAGAGGGGCTTGACGGCGCCGTTTGCAACCGTACCCGGCGGGAAGCACGGCCCAGTGCTGTGCGCAGCATGGGAATTAGTAGAAGTAGAGCACCGTTCTCGCTACGGCTGCGAACGGCGGAAGCCCAACTGCAGAGGTCGAGGTAGATCTCTACTGCAAGTTCTCGGCAAGTTGTGTGGTTCTGGCCCTGGCGTCTATTGTTGGTCCCGCTAAATGCCGAGCTCGCTTCGCGGCGCTTATCGACTCCGAGCCGAGCGCTCGCCGTCTGGCGCCGCCACCGCTGCAGGTTCCCGCGAACGACCAAGTCCTCGACTACATGCTCGCGCCTTTGCATGTCGCACAAAGCTGAGGATGGCGTGCAACAACAGCAATCGCACTCTTTCTATGCTGCTCTCGCACGGACGGCAACCCGAAGTCTCGCTCTGTACTTCTCGCGCCCAGTCAGGTTGTTCAGGCCTTCCAAAGGTATGCGTCCAGCCCCTTCATATCGCGTTTGGGTACCGACCCTACTTTCTCCCCGCAGTCAGTGGATGGCACTCACTTCGTGGGCTAGCTGATAGCCATGGGAAGTCCCTATCACCCTCATTTCTCCAATGGCTCGTCAAGGAGCAAGGGGTGCGTCTCTCAATTACACCTTCGAAGCGCATCTCACCGCGTCGCGAAGTGGTTGGTAATCCCGAAACACTTCTTACCCCCGATGTTCGTAAACGGCCTGCTCGGCGTAGTGCTCTGGTCTACCTACACCGAAGCCTCGAGCACTCTCGAGCCTTACCTCGCCCCTCATCCCACAACCCTCGCCGCTCTATCTGGTGCCGCGGCTGGTGGGGCGCAGGCCCTCCTCGCCGCTCCGGCAGAGAACATGCGGTTTGCGCTTGAAGGCACGTCCCGTGCAACAGGCTGGCACGATGCGTGGAAGGAGGTCTTCCGACGGACGGAACCCCCTACGGACCTGCCGCGGCAAGCTCAGCTACACGAAGCACGCCAGGTCAGGGAATGGATGAAGGAGGTCGGTGAGATGGCAGGGCGCGGGTGGGACGGCTGGGGCTGGGGGTGTGCCAAAGATATCTGTGGTACGGCGACGCGCGCGCGAACCCACTCCCCCTTCATGACTGCGAACTCATGCCTGCGCACGTAATGCAGGTTTCGCGGTGTTCTTCGCCATCTTCGATGTCACACGCAGATGCGCTATCGAGACCAAGTCACTCTCGCAAGATCTCGTCGAGCGCACCCCGACGGCGAACAAACAGCTAGGCTCGCTCCGACGGCACACGCCGCGGATCGTTCACGCCGCCACGCTCGTAACCGGCGGGGCCATCGCGGGCCTTGCATACGAGCTCGTGTGTCGCCCCTGGGACGCCGCTCGGAAAGTGGTACATATCGACCGACTCTCGCCCGTGCGCGATCAGCACCCCATCACAGCCATCATCTTGCGGAAAATCCATGAAGACGGCATGCTCGCATTTTTCAGTAACCCCGTGCATGTTCCTTACGACCCTTCAACATCGCGGATGCGGCGGCGCATGAACGCAGCCCTGCGCACGCTGGGTCGTGTAGGACCTTGGGGGGTGGGCTTTCTTGTGTGGGAAGCGTTCGGCCCAGGCATATCGTAGCATCCATCGATACTTGCTCCTGGGGTACTCATTTGAATTGAACTCTGCTATGCGCGCATCCTCCTGGTAGGCGTGCTACCCGCGAACTGCATGTAGGGATCATGGAGGAGTATTCATTTGATGCGCGTTTGCAAAAGAGCGGAACGCCGATGTATTGCTTGCTCCAGAGTCCGATGAATCAAACGAACTAGGATACACAAATCAGCTTTCCTAAAGCGGCTGAGAGCGCCCACATGCCTCGAGAATGCAGGCAGTGCGCTGCGTGGTTCAAGCCTAACATTACTATTGCAGATGCTTCCAGTAATATGGCGCTAAGCGGCGATCAGCTCTCGTTGGCCGGAATATAGCAACGATTTTGAGGTTCCCGGCCTGCTCTTTGTCGCGCGCTGGCGCTGGCATACAATCGGGGGGTTCACATGCCAAGACTGGAATAATACGTACTGGTGACCTTTCAGGAATAATCGCACTAGTTGGTACGCGCCGTCGGGAATGGGGTGACGGTCGTGGAGGGAAAACGCGCGCATACTCTCATAATGCGTGGCTGCACGACGTCAACAACAACAGAATGCGTTAGTCACAGCTCCGCGCTTCGCTGGGTGACTAGATTGGGGGCGAACTAACCACGCAAACGCCCAGCACCCAGCTCGCACTATCTCTCGCCGCGCTGGGGTTTTCCAGTGGGCTCCAAAATCCGTTACGCGATGCGGGCGTGGCTCCACACATCCTGGCACACGCGTGGTCTGTGGAATGTCGATCTATACATACGAGGAAAGTCCCCAAGTTAGGCGAAGCATTGAGTTCAACATCCGCGAGCACTGGTAGTGGACACAGCATAGGATCACTCACTCTCCAACGGACCGCGTCGGACACCTTAGTGGCGTACACAGCTCTGTTCTCGGGCGTGAACGGCTCAAGCCTGCGGGATGGCGTCACTGCTGTCCAAGAGGGGAGGCATATGGTGCGTCTGTCGCGACTGCTCACGATATTCTTTTACTGTTCGGATGCAGTGGGCCAATCTGTGTCTAGGACGGTGACCCGAACCCACAGGAATAGAGTTGATGACCTGTCCCCGTGCGGCTCAGATGATGGTGTCGTGCTTGATGAACCGGTAGCGACTTGTGGTCAGGGTCTTGAGGCCTGGCATAACATCATCGGGTTGCATACTGGCAGAAAGTACCAAGACGATTGAATTTCCTATGCCGCAAGGATGACCTCGTACGCCCGATAGGGATGGTGGGGAGGGACAACTTACGGGGGCGAGGAAGCGTGTATGAAAGGGTGAGATACGGCGTACGTCTCTCCAATTCAAGGTGGATGAGACTCAGAGGATGACATTGACTCCTTGCGTTGTCAGAATTACCGCGGTTTCACTGAATTAGATTAGGGCTGAGTCTCCACGGACTGCGCGTGAACACCCGTGAATGAATGGTCCATACCTGTCGAGCGCTGCTCCGAGGAGCATGTTCACGAGGCGGCCCACGACGGTACTAGTGCGTTGTATCACAGCATTGAACCTGCCAACATTGAATCCTGATTTTGTAGTTCCTCCGCGGTCGCAGTTCGCCATGGGGCTTGTGCCGATCGGCCGATCTATGTGGTCCTGGGGTGGAGCGGAGCAGAGACGTACGCACCACCCGTGGATATATTTTCCTGAGGGCCCACTGAGCACCGTTGCGGATCGATTGGGGAAGCCCAAAGCCTGACGAGGCTGTTGGGCAGGCCGTGAGGACTTCCAGCTCCCATAGCAGAAACGGGTCAGCAGGCTGGGCGGCGGCGGAAGCATCGCGGAGTTGGGTTGGGTGCCGATTTTCCGTACGGAGTCACATACTGATAAGACTACCTTCGCAGAACACAAGAGAGCGGGGGTTCGCGCCTCCCAGTTGGGGCGGGGTTTGCTTTCTTGTCCCAGGGGATGAGTGACGTGGCGACCGAAGTTTGTTTGTCGTAAAAGCGGGAGAAGACACACAGAGACGACGTCGAGCGGCCGCCAGTTGACGCCGTGTTCCCGCTACAGGCATCACCCTCGACAGCGCGGCAGGGGAACCGCAAATGGTGTTATAAAACACACGGCAAGAACACGAGCGTTCCGCCCGACTTTCTTGCCTACACGGTGGTGGAGAGGCTGCGCGAAAGAGGGCCGCGCCGGCGTTTCAACCACCTCACGTTCTGGCCAATGTAGCCGTCAAGCCCCGAAAATCGGGATCATGCGCGCGCGCCGTGCGGCTCAGGAGCACAGGCAGCGCGCGGGAAGCCTCAAGGCCTTCCGCATAGACAGAAGAGCGTCATGAATCCCTCGGATTGCTATATTGCGGTCGTGGGGAATGCACGGGTTCGCGTTCGCAACATCGCGCTGGCCGCCTTGTCCACCACAGGCCTGCTGAAATTAGGCGGTTTACTTCTCCTCTCAAGGCGCTAGCAGTGAACAGTCAAGGTGATGCTAGCAGGCCGCTGAAGAACCCTCGAACTCTGTATCTAGCCAGGAGAGTTTGCGAGCAGTTCATGTCCGCCCTTCTGTTCGACCGAGCAATGGACAGGAAACTGTAGGAGAAGTGCCTGGACCTTTTCTACGACGGCGATGCAACGTTGCATTTTCCGCAGGGGCGATCCGAGCCTAGATTTCAAGCGCGTACTGTGGGGATCGTCCGCGACTTGCGGTCGCCTGGGGGTTGATTCAACGGAACTTTCTTTCCCTCATACTATCTAGTACAGGCCAGTCGAGGACCCGCGGCTGGAGCTGTGGTATTAGGGCATAACTGCACCCGCTAGGCAGCAGCAGCAGGCGTGGGCGCGGGGCTGCGGATAAGTTTGTGTGCCGAGGTGGGAATGGGCACCCAGGGGTGGCGAAGTCCGGTGAATGGGACTGGAAACGTTCGGGGTTCAGAGTTGTACGTTCCGCGAAGGGGTGCAGAACGCCTATGCTGAGCGCGATTCTGCGGCGGCACATGTGTAGGGTTGCTGTGTCACCGAAGGGGACGATCCAGAGAAAAGGGGTTAATCTCGACTACGCGCGTACAATCCTCGTATCGGGTGGGGTTCAGCCGGCCAGCGACTGCGGAGCTGCCTCTGGCCTCCGACGGGGACTTGGCGGCGGGGTCACCGTCGGAGCGGACCAACATACTAAGTTAATAGACGGAGCGCCCGTGGGGGTGCTAGCGCTCGTGCCTGTGGGGAGTCGCAAGCGCCGGTGGATCGCGCCCACGTGGCCTACCCGATGCCGGCGCGCCTGTCCAGGGTTCTCGTAGATTCGATCGCGATTGCCCCTTCAGTCATCCCGCCCCCGCATCTGCCGTCTTCGAGGTTTGTGCTCGTTCTACCCGCTGCTACTGGTGTTCTGACAACCATACGCGTTATATTCACTCACTTTGTCTGAAAACCCTCCGGCATGGCTCGTTGCACGCACAAGGGCTGCGGACAGGACTACACTCCCGAGGATAATGGCCCGGAGAGCTGCTCATACCACCCCGGCGCGCCGGTCTTTCACGAGGGCTCCAAGTCCTGGTCATGCTGCTCAGATGTGAACAAACCGGTACTAGACTTCGACGATTTCATGAAAATACAGGTGTGTGACCCTACGTCGTGGCACGCGGACTTGTCGCGTACTGACACTACGCGCGAAGGGGTGTACAAAGGGCCAACATACGGATGAGGCTCCGAAGGCTCTGCCAAAAGCTCAACCTGCACCACAGGTGGACCTCAAGATGACCTCGTCAAACTCTGGTTCGGAGACGTATTCCTCCGCTCCCGTGAACGCACCCCCTGCGACTACCCCTCGAGAACCTGCACCGGCACCTCAACTTGTTGAGGAGGAGGACGATCCTGTGGCGACTGTACCCGCCGGTGCGACCTGCCGCCATAATGGGTGCAGTGTCACCTACGAAAATGACGAACTGCACCGTAAAGAGGGCGGCGTGGCGGCTGAGTGCACGTATCACCCTAAGGCCGTAAGTTTCATAATTAGCCGCTCGTGCGCCGTATTTATCCTTCGATGTGCAGCCAATCTTCCATGAAGGCAGCAAGGTCCGCATAGCTCGTTCTTCTCCCATAAGCTTAAGTTTTCTGACAGGTAGCAGGGCTACCTCTGCTGCAAACGCCGCGTACTCGAGTTCGACGAGTTTCTGAAAATCGAGGGCTGCAAGAAGGGGCGTCACGTCTTTGTGCCTAAGAAAAGGGCTGAGCCCGTAAGAGCATACGTATATGGGATCTGCCCTCACAGACTAACCAGATACATTCACAATAATTAGCAGGAAGAGGAATTCACCCAATGCCGCATCGACCATTATCAGACTCCTTCGGAAGTGCATGCATCCGTGTTCGCCAAGAAGGCCGACCCTAGTATGAGTACCGTGAAAATCGAGGAAGAGCAGGTATGTCCCCCATGTCAAGAGACTGAATGAGCCGATGGTTGAGCGGTCTCGTTCTTAGATCTTCCTGGACCTATTCCTGCCCGACAAGAAGCGATTCCGTAAGACGCTGAATCTCTGGGGGCCTGTCAACGTCGAAGAGTCGTCATACAAATTCTATGGCACTAAGGTAGGTACTTCGCCCCTGGCGTGTTAACTTGACATTGAGTTATGTTTATCAGTTGGAGCTCAAGCTCAAAAAGAAGGATATCAGGAGCTGGACGCTACTCGAAAAGTCCGACCGAGATCTGGGAAACATTAGCTTCACTTTCGGCGTGGGAGGCAGAACTGGTACGATTGGCGCAAAAGAACTCATACTAGACGACGTTAACCGTGCGCGCGCATGAGCGGGCTTGACGGGACGTCTTCCACTTATCACGTACTCACCACAACGGACCAAACAGCAAACAATAGCGTAGAGGAGCAGTGTGTAAGTAGTGATAGCATAATAGCAATAGCAAGTGGTCTAGAGATACTGCAGAGATAGGGGTGATTATACGGGGTTATAGCGTACCGGGGAGTTTGACCTCTTCATACATCTCTATGACGTCGCCGACGCGGAGGTCGTTGAATTCGGCGAGGTTCAAACCGCATTCGCTGCCCTTCCCGACCTCCATCATATCGTTCTTGTGCTGCTTAAGCGTCTCTAGGTGACCTGTACAGGTAGGCAGTTTTAGCAAAGGTCGCTTGACACAAGTACTGAGTACGACGTACCTTCGTGGATGATCTGACCGTTGCGAAGGACGCGCGCCAGCTTGTTCTTTGCGACGACGCCGTTAGAGACACGGCAGCCGCCAATCTGTTTCGTCTTCTTGCCCTTGACTGAGATGTCGAAGAGCGCGAGGACAGTAGCCTCGCCGGAAACGCGCTTCTCGATGACCGGCGGAAGTAGGTCGATGACTCGCGCGGTAACGTCGTCGATGAGTTTGTAAATGATCGACGACACAAGAACGGGAACCTGCTGCGACTGGGCCTCATTTTCGACAGGACGAGGGACCTTGACGTTGAAGGCTATGATAGTGCCTAGGTGTCGGGTCGGTATCAACGCAGGCACATGAACCATGGAATACGGTGGGTTACCTCCAGCAGTCTTCGCCCGCAGAATATCTGACTCAGCCACGTCCCCCACACCCGTCGCAATGACCTTTACCCGTGCAATATCGTTCCCGATACCTTCGATGGCGCCTTTGACGGCCTCGACGGACCCGCTGACATCGCCCTTGATTATCAAACGCAGTTCCTTCGGACCGTCGGTCCCTTCCCTCTCTCCGTTCTGTTCGTCTTCGCCGACCTCACGCTTTTCGCGTTCTGAGCGGCGCTGTTCGTTAATAGCTTCAAGATCGACGAGGGAAGACTCTATTTCCGCCTTTCGGATGCGGTTGGCGAGTGCCTTCTTGACATCCGCTTCCGACCCAGTCAGCACCTCGTCTCCGGCGTCGGGCAGCTCCTTCCAGCCGGAGACTGTGACGGCCATCCCAGGATAGGCGACCCTGACAGTCTTGCCGATGGAGTCAGACATCACACGCACTTTGGCGGAGGCCTTGCCGCAAATCAGATGTTGGCCGGGTTTTAAGCTCCCGCGGAGGACGAGCACTGTCCCAACAGGTCTATGAATGCCACTGTATCAGATATGTTTGCGGGGAGAAAATTTAGAACGCGATTCACCCGAGACCCTTTGCAACCCTGGATTCCAAGACGTATCCGTGCAGCGTGCCCTCACGTTCGGCGCGCAGATCCTGCATTTCTGCTAGCGCTGATATGGTCTCTACCAGCTGATCCAAACCCTGACCAGTCAGTCCAGACACGTGAACTGAGGGAATATCGCCGCCGAACGCCTCCAGTTGGACGCCCTCTGCAAGAAGGGCGTGCTCCACTTTAGACTACAGGATACTTCAGTCATATCCACCTATAGAATTAGCATAAAGACTCACAATATCCACACCAGGCTTGTCGACCTTGTTAACCGCAACCACAAGGCCGACCTTCGAATTCTTGACGAGGTTAATGACTTCGCGCGTTTGAGGCATGATGCCGTCGTCGGCAGCGACCACCAGCACGACCACGTCGGTAACGCTTGCTCCACGGGCCCGCATCGCCGAGAAGGCAGCATGTCCGGGTGTGTCCAGGAAAGTAATTGTCCGTGTAGGCTCTGAACTGTTGCCGCTGGCGGGCACCGGGACGGAAAAGGCACCGATGTGCTGGGTGATACCACCGGCCTCACCTTTGGCGACGGAGGTAGATCGGAGAGTGTCCAATAACGTGGTCTTTCCATGATCAACATGGCCCATTATCGTGACCACAGGAGGTCGTGCAGGAAGGGTAGAAGGGTTGGGATGAGCGGAGCTGTATATCCAAGTTGAGACACACCATCGAATGGAAGAAGGCGATTGGCGTACGGCGGATAAATGTCAAATGCAGCCTCGTCATTGATGACGGGGTTGCGATGAAACTCCAAGGCCAACAGGGAAGCATATTCAGAAGTGAGCACTGACCGAAGACGTTATGTGGTAGCTTATACGGATCGATGCTAGACTTACTATGATCATAAGAAGCTTCGGCCTCCATACCGGTCCGAATCATTGTTCGACGCAGGGTATCTTTCAAAAGCGTTAGGAGATCATTTACCGTCAGCCCTACCGGACCCACCTAGTCTAACGTTGAGCAATTTGGCTAAATTGCCGACAGATACGACACTCGGGATAAACACGTCGACGTTGACGGCCTTGGTAGCTTTGGATGCACTCTTCTTCTGCTCCTTCTCCCTCTGGACAGCGCGAGAACTGGAGGCCCGAGGGTTGTTTGAAATCACGACATCGCTTCCGAGACGAGACATGAGCGAACCTCTCTCCTTGTACTGAGAGCGATTGTGTCGTTCACCGCGGCCTGGAACCCTAGCTCTGGTTTCTCCGTCATCGAACGTCGACTGTGCCCAATTATCCCGCGAGGCAGCTTTCCCATTGGAATTCAAGTCTAGAGACTCCTCATCTGCCTCTGCACCTTTGCGAGCCTGGCTCTCCGCAAGCGCATCTGATGCCTCTCTGATACGATCGGTACGCAGGATATTCTCAAGACCGCTGAAGGACGCGTCAGAGCGAACAGCGTTAGCCCGAGCCTCTGATTGGCGTCCCCTAGGTCGGACAGACGGCTGAGCAGTTCGCCCATGTGGAGGTTCGTCTCTCACTTGGGGACGCGCTCCTCGGTTGTCGCGATCTTGAGAAGGGCGAGCGCGAAAGGGTTGCGGTAGGTCTCCGAGGCCAGACAAGTCGGCATTATTCGAAGATGGGGGGCGCGACCAATTGCGCTTCTGCGGCGTTCCTTTCCCAAAGTTTTGACCACTTCCCTGGCCTGAACTCGTACCGGGTTGAATAGGTTGCCCCCAACTCCGACTGCGGGGTACACCAAGAGAAGATCCTTGAGTTTCGTTCCGCGGCCTTGGCTATCGGGGATTGAAGTTACGAAAGAAAGATATGCCCAAACAGGTTGATGTACACACCACAGCTTGTGCAGCTGACGAAGCAGAACGAACGCCTGTGCGAGCAATCCGGAGAGAACGGTGAGCGTGATGCATGAGGGTAAGACGGTGGTCGTGGGAGTACGGGATGGAAAGAGCGGAAGTTTAGTACTTCATTCGTCTCGGGCTCTAAAGCAACAAAGACGATGTGACAGGGCCGGATGTCAAGGACGTTGCAGGGGGTCGGCGAGCAGAGGCAAGCCGTCGCTGGCCTTGCTCACCAGGGTGAGGCGACGTTCCCCGAAATTGCCTTCCATCACGTGACAATATGAATCGGCATATCCCGAACCTCCCAATTTAGTATCACTGGCAACAGCCACAAATTATATCAAGTTCTCTGCTAAGTCTGACTTGGCAGTAGCTTCAGTAGCGTCCTCAAGTGGGCAAGTTCATGATCCGACTCAGATTCTCGCTATCGTCAGGTCCCGGCATACATACACAGACTTATCCTCTCTCAAACCTACGATGTTGACTGGACTCATCCCAGGGCGTGTTCAACAGGCGACCTCTATGCTTCGTACTAGTATTGACTCGCACTAGCAGCACTGGCAACTTGAGCCCGGGTTCAAAGTTGGACTGAGGGCCGTCGTTATAGAATTTTCTTCCCATGCACTCAATACGCGCCAAGTTATAACTGGAAGGTTGGAACCAACAAGATCGACTCTGCTGAGATTACGCCGTGGCAGTAGTTTTCTATGCTTGGTAGAGATGTCGAACTGCCAGCGTGATTCCGTTCAACGAGGCCAAATTATTACTCTCGTGAAGCCTATAGGTTAAGATTGAAAGCCGTTAGCTATATACCCTAGTAGCATGGCCATGCATGGGACAAGTATCAAGCTCTCGGAATACCTGGTCCGGAACATGCTACTCGGAAATTTCCCAAGCATATCCTCCCCGAAAGCTATCGGAGTCCGACTTCGACAGCCGACGTTCTACAATGCTTCTAGTTTACGTGTTTGCCTCATGGCCTTACGCACATTCAAGATCACACACTCAGCGAGAGCTAGGCTCACTTGTAAATCCTCCGTGCTGAGCGCGCAATCGTGCTTCTAGATCTGACAACGGGGACGGACACACAACCGCACACGTGTTCGTACGAAATAGGTAGAAAGTCAGTAGATGCGCAGCCATGGAAGGTCCTCTTATTCGCCTCCACAAGCTTCCGTCACCGTGGGCAGTTGACAAGATTTATCTTTCATTCCGTGTAATCTCGGGGCTCTAAGGCTGCTCGGCGGGAGTACGCTTGTCAACCGCTTAGCACGACATCGGACATTTTAGTAACCGGTGAGAGTCGCTCCATGTAGCGTTGTGTAGTGGAAGCGTACATAACGGCATAACGCCGTACCGCTATACGCGCTCGCACGACGCGGATAGATTCTCCGATATGGAGTGGGCCCCAGAAGATGGCGCTGGCGATACACTGCTCGTAGTACTGGTAGACCCATTCTGATCGGATCCCCACGCGAGGAATGCGGTGAGTTAGTACCTGGCCCCTGTAGGTATTTAGGCTGGGGATTTTCTAGCACGAGGCAAAATTCACATAGAGGTGCTGATCGTAGAAGAGAATCACCCGGTTCTCTGGAGTGCGGAGAGGGGAGTCGCTATTTTGCTATCACTTACGCTTAACGTGTTACGTTACGGCACTGAGTATTACTGCGTTAGACCTTCGCCCGCGCATTCGTGTGATAAGTCAACCGAAAGCCCGACCTCACGCATTCCCAGAAAAAACCAGGGTTGTCGTTGTAACTTCATTTATATGTGGATGTAGAAGGAACCCCGGCACACGGCCTTGGCGTGTGCAGCTCTGGCTAGGTCGCTCTGGCTAGTTGCTGGGGCCTACGAACACAACGCACAGATAGTCCAACTAGTAGTTTTCTACATCTTTCCCGGCTAAGAGAAGAAGCCTGATAATATTCAAATGCCGGTGTTGTTTACGGACGCACTGATCAAGGCCTCACCGTCTGCCAGACCCTCCATAAACCACCGGGAATAGTATTGTTCGTGCCCTTGCACGATGACTCCGCTATCCAACCTGGCGAGGCTGTCGTTGACGTACTGTCCCGCGAACCCGAGTTTGGACATCCCGTATAGAGCGAATATCTTGGCTGTCAGGAAGCCATCCGAGTACCCCTTTGTGATTGCACGTTGAGACGGGTCCAGTGGGAGTTGCTCGGCATTGTCGCGCCGCGCCGCGGCCTTAACACTCCTGCGCAGTCGTAAGCGGCTCCGCCGGTTGACCGGAAAAAGTCCGACTTTGGGGGAGGAAGTTAAAGTGTCTGGGCTGGCGGCCATGTTCGGAGACAATGCGGCGACGGGGTCTTCATGGGAGGGAGCGTACATCCCAACGGCCATGTCAGAAAGAGCAGGAAGTCTGGATGGATCTGCGAGCGGCCCTTTGCCGTACGAAAAGAATGAGGGGGGCAAGCTCTTGCCGACCGCCGCTTTGAAGCACCAGCCGGGGTCGTCTGAGCAGTCCTCCTTATTGTATGCTAGAGGTTCGCACGTCAGTCTTTATGCCTGAACCACTCCTACGAGAGGGAGCGTACCTCAAAACGCCCATCCTGCGGTCACGTTCTGGTAGAGTTCCATCTGTCCAGTGCAGAAGTCCATTCGCGCCCGCTCCGGGTCATCCTCGCCCACCAAACTTTGGGTCGTAAGAGCACAAGAGAACTCGTCGACAACCATATTTCTTCTCTCAAGCTCAGAAGCAGAGTCAAGAGCTCCAGTCACGGTGCCGTGGATGTCTTTTGTGTGTTGAGAGGCTGGCTCTGCGGAGTCACCGGGCATAAAGACAAAGTAGGAATGGTGGTCTTGAACAACAAAGTCGGAGCGGTTGCCCACGAAGGCACTGTATTGATCCAAGCTGAAACCGTCGTGGATGTACAATGGAAATGACTGCGCAGCAGAGCTGGTTTGCCTCATGGTAGAAATCGCTTGGGTGTCTAATGTCTATCAGTACCGCGACTCGAGATAAGCGCTATGCTACTTACAAAATGCAGGGAGGCTATCCACATTCTGTGGTTCGTTCAGGATTTGGATTCCAACGACGTTTGTGACGTTCACAAGCTCTTCTGTGAGAAATGTTAGGACCGCCAATGTCTTGTTGATATACCAGTCGTTGTCGAAGAGCCCAGTCTTTCCGTCAGAGATTCCAGAGTGCGGTTGACCATTTTGACTCCCCGGCGCCCCATGCAAGTCAACAAGAACGCCTATCCCCGATTCGGAAGCCATGTTGATCGTGCGCACGACTCGAGACCAGGAGGTTTGATAGACATCCGCAACGGGTTCGAACGGTGTTCCCTCACAGAAAGACGGTCCAAGGTTCCAGTATCCAATAGGTAATCGAACGGTGTTGATGCCGATACCAGCAAGATACTGAAAATCGGTTGCGGTAATGAAGGTGTCCCAGTGATGTTCTAGAACCGCACGAGCTCCTCCAATAGATCCCCAGCCAGAGGCGATATCCAGCTCGGATATCTTGTCGCCTGCAGCACAAGTAAAGAGGGAAGGCGTCATCCATTGCTCATGAACGAACCTAGTAGGTAGTAGTGAGTGATAAGTACGCTTGTAGAAGCAAACATTACGCTACCAAGATCCCAAATTGACGGACTGTTGCTGCCGGTAGCGATAGATGGTCGCCTTTGCCGTGTCGAAGGGCGGGAACGTCGGATTGCCCAGATCGGGGGGGTCGTATAGTCTTGGGGTACAGTCTGAGGCGACCTTGTTGAAATCTCCGAGCCCTGGCGCGTTTCCCAAAGCATGAGATTGATAGTTGTCCCCGAAGTCACTGGCCGATGGTGGAGCTGCCAATTTACTCTGTGAAGGGATGCCCACGTCGCCAACGTGAGAGGTAGGAACAGGTTTGAACGTCCCTTGCATGAGGCCTAGAGATTGTAAGAGGAGAGTAAAGTTCCCAGCCGTCAAGACCATTGTAGAAGAAAAGGGATCGTGCCCAGCAGATTACGGCTGTACAACAACGAAGAAAGCGGCTCAGCCGTGGAATGAGAAGGAAACCAAAAGTGCCGTTTTACGAACTACTGGCAGCGCCACATATATAGCCCTCCGGCCTCCCGTCAAACCATGGCTGACGAGACCGTCCGATCGACCCAAGTCCGGCATCTAGGCCGAAAGACATGATCGAGTGCCGAGCACAATCCGAAGCTGCCGAATAGCGTAGTACCTTCTTGACTCAGGTCGGACGACAACGGATTACCGAAAGAGATGGCCTCGTGTAGAAACGCTTATTGCATGAGAGCCATAAGGGCCTGATTTCAGGGAAGAAGGGTTTCGTTTACCCTTGAAAGTGTTCTAGTTCCAAGGAGCCGCGGTTTTCGGGAAGTGCACCGCCGGGAGTGCCAGTCACCCACGAGTATGAGCCTAGTAGTAGTACGGCGCGTAGACTAGATACGGTTTGCAGAGCGGCCCCTGCAAGTCCGGGATTAAGTTCTAGAAGAGCTGGGCCGACTGTCCGCCACAGTCTATCTCGGAGTATAAGTGGTACTAGTTTCGAGTCGAGCAAAGTTGGGAGAGGATTGTTACTGCCAGCAACGTCACGATCTCGATGGAGGCAAACGGTGGCGGTGCAGCGAAGGCGCCCGTATCGTTCACGGTGAAGTGGCAGTGACCGGCCTCAGAATTGCCACCACCAACAACGACACGAGGGTGCTAGAACTGTCGTCAAGTCCCTCCGAGGTCTAATGCATGCCGTCCGGTAGACCGTTGAAGTCGAACCCCGAGTTTCTGATCCATCACCATGCAGGATGGACCGAGTACCGGGTTGAAGCCAGTCGTCCTGACGATGTTGGCTCTATGCTCAAGGGGTTCGGGGCGGATGGGATTGTCGTTTTAGCCATCTCGTACTATTGGAAAGCGGTGCGTATAGAAGCGTATAGATGGGGATGTAACCTGATCATGTCCAAGATCACTTGCTCTAGGCTTCACGTAGTCGTTGCGGCTGCCCTATTGGTTTTGTACTTCTACATCCGTTCAAGCCAACTTTTATGGGGTGAGCAGTCAGTATAGAACCTTCAACCATCGTGTTAAACTACCTATGGCACGATTAGAATCTGTTGTAATCATTCCCTCGCTTGGGCTACAACTTGAGACACACAGAGGTTACTGCGGGTTCCCTCTACTCGTATCGCGCAGGTTCATGCCCTGGTCCTCCCTGGAAGACTTCCTTATAAATGAGGGTATACGCGGTTGGGATATTCGCTACTATCTGGTTGCCATAAATCGCACCCAACACGGTGCCTTGAAACTTGAAGTCGCCTTCGAGGTCAGTCAAATATGGCCACTATACCGTTGCTGGAAATAACGCTCGGCTAGAACCTTCTCCCACGATTCTCAATTCTACTCCAGGTGTACCGCCGTGTTCAGGAGGCTTTGAACGAGGTGCACGCGGATCGTCGAATGCATAGCACTAGATCGATTTCGAAAGATAGCGACGACGACGATAATAAATAGACATCAACGCATATTAGCATAAACTCGTGCAGACATTGCTCGGCAGATCACCAAATCATTACACCGCATCCTCGCTCTCGTATGCGCTCAGCAACTCGCCGTACCCCTCGTCGTCGCCCTCCACCGCAGCGCTCTCGCGTTTATGCTTCGTCTCGCGTTCCGCAGATACCTTTCGGCGCCCCTCGTTCGAGATCTTGCGCGTCCGGCCTTCTGTCGAGATTTTCCTCGGCCTAGGAGAGCCCTCAGTCGAGATCTTCCGGGGGCGTCTAGAGCGGGGCGAAGGGGGAGCTGTGATATCCGAATCAAAACTGCCAGCGCGCGGGGTCCGCGCGCTCTCGTGCTCAGGTTCTTCGGGCGCGTCAACTACCTGCAGACTGTTGTTCGTCGGGAGCGGCGGTGGAGGTTCGTCGGACCCGCGAGAGTGTCGCAGGGACTGCAGCTTGTTCGGGAACCGTTTCCTGCGCACTGGTGTCGGAACGGAGGGCTCCGTTGCTGACGAGTCCGAGAACTCCGCCTCACGGTGTAGGCGCGAGATCGTGGCGGTCCGCCGGGTGAGGGGTTTGCCTTCAAGCGCGGGGGATGCCAGCGTAACGTCGCTGTCGTTGAGCGACACAGATCCCTGTTGACGGTGCGATGCCGGCTCTTCGACGTGTACGTCTGTGTTGATCTTGAGCGTAGTCGCATCGGGGGTCCCAGGAGGTGGAGGAGAAGGGTTCGTGGTCGGTGAGTCCGGGGGCGCGTCCACCCGGCCCCAACCCACGGGGCTCGTCATGCTCTCGGGTGCAGATTCGTCTTTTGAGAGGCGGCGGTGAGCGGTAGGGGGAGTCGGAGGGCTGACGGAAGAGGTGGAGCTTTCGCGTCTGAACGACCGGGATGTCCTTGCCATAGGCGAAGGTGACTTGCGGTTAAGGGGGACGATCCTGCTCACTCTCCCGCCATCAGACTCCCAGTCCGACCTATTCTCACCTCGACGAGGACGGTATGGCTCAGAAGGAGACAGCGAAGAGATCGACGACTGGGACGCCCGATGGTCTACTGATGGCCGCTTCGAGCGCACTGATTCAGCCCAGCGGGAGTCGGCGGCTGGGGAAATAGGGGAACGACCAGAGCTACCGGTCATGAGGGTGGACGAACTCAACAGCAAGGGGCGGGGTCCCGAGTGGGTGCGAGAGGGCGTGCCATCCGGCATCTTGAAAGACGACAGTGATCCCTTGAGGCTCTCCCTATGGCCAGAGCCGGCGTCTGAAACGGGAGAGCCCTCCCTGCTACGAGCCACGGGCGACGCGACAAACACGCTATCCCTCACTGGCCGAAAGAACGCTGGTCGTGGCGGCGGAGAGTACGCATCAGACCGATCGATGGCAGGAACCGAGCTACGCTTATCCTCTGCAGGCTTTGCCGAGGTACGTATGGCAGTGAGCGAGATGCTACGGCTATGGTCTTGGCTGGAAAGAGTCGGTGCGGAATGAGACACGGGAGGCGGTGCCAGAGTGTTCGCAGAGGTATCGTTACCGCGCTTCGTCCAAGCGTCAAGTGCCTTCACCCGCCAGTTGGTAGTCACCTTGGCGAGTGTGGCAGCGGCGTCGGAATCCTTTAGCTTCTCGGTATAGCCCCAGATCATGGAC
Organism: Trametes meyenii; assembly: GCA_022606255.1. NCBI lineage: Eukaryota > Fungi > Basidiomycota > Agaricomycetes > Polyporales > Polyporaceae > Trametes > Trametes meyenii. The sequence goes on along the minus strand of JABYQG010000005.1, from coordinate 1,289,992 downwards.
TTTCCCCGAGAGGCGGCATTTGCTACGGTCTCTTTGGGAGGCACGGCGGGTGCCGACTGGGAAGCTGGAAACTGGGATGGTAACGGAGAAGGAAGCGGCGAAGGGAGGGGTGACGGCGTCGGGCTTGGCGACGGAGAGGGCGACTCCATTGCGCTCTGGTTTGTGATACCGCGCCAGACCGTATTGGCCAATCGCGAGGTCAGGGTGGACGTATTCGCTGGAGCGGGTTTCGCGTGCTCTTCCTCTTCTTCGCTCTCTTCCTCACTGTAGTCGTCCTCTTCCGGATGTGACTCCAGACTCGAGAATCCTTTCCACATTGTGTCCCTCAGACGCGCGCCCAGGCCAACTGTAGGCCCAGTCTTGGCAGCATTCGCCAACGCTGTGCGCTGAGTAGCGAGGTCGAACGCGGTCTGAAGCACTTTTTCGATGCCACCGACCGCATCCAAGGGGTAGCTCTGAAGGAACGACATGCCTTCGATGAAGGCTTCCTCCAGTTCGCGCTCTCCGAACGCGGTTGAGGGAATTGCAGCCACCTCGTCGGACCACAAGTTCTGGGACTTGCGATGGGACCTGCCTAGTCTGTTGGGAAGCCGTCATTAGAACAACTTATACTGAGGTGCCGAAGAAGGAACTCACTGCAGCAGCGTTGCGCGCGCGCACAGGAGCATGCTCGTGCACACGTCCATAAGATAGTCCAATTTGGGGTTCGCATCGCGCTCCCGCATTGGTTGAGAAAACAGCGCGTCCCAAACCATGAGCACCGCAGGTAGGGGCAGCGTGTGAGTCAACAACGGAATCAACCAACGGCTAAGTGGGATATGAGCGTTGGCGTTTACGATTCGTACGACCCAAACTCACAAGGAATAGTGCGGGAGACCAGGATCGAGTCCCTTGGTAGCCTGAGAAAGACGCCTGTTATTTTTCAACCGCTCAACACTCTATCCCGATACGCACCATATCATCGGCAAGTTCGGCGTCAGCCCACCGCAGACGTTCGCTAAGCTTCCGTACCCAGATGGCACCGTTTTGCTCGTCCTCCAGCTCCGCGAATTCGCCAACCATAGACTCAAAAACCCAAAAGACATCTGCTTCGACATGCGGGAGATCCACATCGTCGACTTCCTCTACGAGCGCCGCATAGATCGGTACAAGCAGCGACGCGATCTGCGGGGAGCGGTTAGCAGGGTTGAGACAGGAATGGATATACAGCAAGCGTAATAGTGCAGAGTAGTGCTTTGGATGAGCACCAAGAGCGCTATACGGCCTTGACGGTAGCAGCGTTGTTGACAAGCCGGAGTGGGTCGACGTAGGCGAGTCGGGAACGGACAAAGATATCTCTGGGGTGTCTTGTGCGCCAGACTGTTCGGTCGGTCTTGTCTTCGTCGGCGAAGCCTCTTCCAGGCGAACCTCGGGAGTGGCCTCCAGACGGATCTCCGGCGCTGTATCGAGGCGAATCTCAGGTCTGTCGCTGGAAGAGGTACCCGCCTCTCCCGAATCTCGAGCGCGAATGAGCTTCAACCGAACGTCCAAGTAACCCGCACATGAGATCTTAAGGTCTTCAGGGGCGGCGTCATCCAGCGGACATTGGGGGCATGGTTCTGGCTCTTCTTCCAGAGAAGCCAATAAACTTCGGGGCACAGTCGAGAGCTCGTTGGAGACATCCAAGATCGATTGGTCGGTCCGGGCAAGGGGTTCGATTGGGTCGGGAAGCTCGGCCAGCGGTTCCAGCAGGCGTCGCACGAGGTCCTAGAATGAAAACTCAGAATGGCGAACAACTGTAAATAGTGGAGCCACAAACGTAATAGTTGTCCCTCTGTGTGCGAGATTCCTTGCGCCAAGCCGACTTGTCCACGGGTAATGTTCCCAGCAAAAGTCTGAAATGCCGTTAACATGGACCTGCTAACGGCAGCAGCTCCGGAACTCACTTCCACACACGGGGACGCAACCACGGTGGATGGGAAGGCAAACCTGCCCACACTCATATTAACGTGTCATTCAACAGATGTCTGAAACGGTACTTACCGTGTGAGCATAATGAACGGAGGCGAGCCAGGTCCACTGTCCCGACAATTTCAGGATCCAGTATTGACGATAAAGCATTCACCCTGCATGGTGTGGTCAGCAGCGCCCCCGATGCACGGGTAGCGGGTATGTAGAACGTACTTCTGCTGCGGCGATAGATCGGGAAGCCACTGTACACCAAACGTATGTGCCGTCTTGTACAAGTACATATCCAACTCCACAGCCGAGGGCGGAGGTGCGGCGACGGCCCACAGAACCTGTGCGTGCCTTTAGACGCGTTTTTCCCGTGTCGAAACGCCACGCACCTTCGGCGACACGTAGTTGTCCCGGTTCTCGAGTGCAGAACGCGCGAAGTCGGGGCTGAGCGCGTGTAGGAGGAACTCGCGGACCTGGTGGAGGTCTGTGCCGAAGAAGCCTACTCAGCGTGCCGGTCTGTGGACAAAGGGGGGAAGGAGCAACCTTTAGAGTCGATCTTCGGGCCGGCGTAGATAATGCTCGACGCCGCTTCAATTACAATCGGGCTGGGCGTATCACTAGCGTAGTAGGGACCCATGAGCACTATGCAACCTAGAAGAGCTTGGACGGAGTACACTAGCAGACACACCTTCGTTCAAGTTCATTCAAATGCCCCAATATCACACCGATGTGCATCTCCAGCATCTGAAGGAGGTTTCCCCGTATGTCTTCCCGCATCTGCTTCTGCGCCTTCGCGCGGGCGAGGGCGACGTTCCCCTGCTGGAGGAGAGTCACAATGTCCCGCTGTGTGATTTGCGCCTGCGACTCCATGCGGTCCTGCAGCTGCCCGAGTCGTTGTGCGGCAAGCCGCAGTTGCGCCTAGCATTCCGCAATGAAGCTCCCGTATCGTCTACAGGACATGACCATGACGCACCTTCACCCGACCGGCCTCCCATTGAGCAGACATAATGGCGTCTAGCAAGCGAATTCGAAATCAGAGAGTATTAGAGGCGTCGTAAGTAGACCGAGCAGCAATCTGAGCGTTTGGAGCGTCGTTGGGCGAGTCTGGGGGGGACGTTAGGACATGGAAGGGGTCAGGTCGTTGGACCTTAGAAAGAGTTCGGAAGAAGGGCCAGCAGAGGGCTTAGAGAAGCCAAGGCACGTGGCGGCAACAGTGCATAAATATGCGGAGGCGCCCGTCGGCCCTCCCAGAGCGGGTGTGCGTAGGAGACTCATCGCCGCGGTGTGATGCACGTCTGGCCCCGTCATGTCGACATCCGCGTCGCGCAATCTATCTGTGGCCTGAGCAGTTCATCAAGTGTGCACGATTTCTTTGAGTGAGGGACGCAGCTCGTGCGAGTCTAGGTACATAGAAAATACAGCGCAATATGGTAATAATACATCAGGTACATGAACAGTGAGCGATCAATACAATGGTGGCGCGGGCTTGGAGAGTCTTCCGGAAGACCTTGGAGAAGAAAAAGAGGAGTCGCTGTTTTCGTAGGGGAGAAGGCTGCGACTACCACGGACGTCCCGCTGTGGCGGTGTTCGTGGGGTGGACGCAATGGGCGTTGAAGGCCCAGGGATAGGAGCCGGAGCTGCCAACCAGGACGGGCGCGACACTTGGCTGACGGGGACTGAGACCCTGTGACTTGGAACCGCGAGTGGGGTTACGGGCGCGACGGAGGGTCTTCGTAGTGAGGGTTTGCGTGAGGGAAGCATCATTGGGAGGTCCGACAGATGCTTCTCCACGTTTCCCGGCTTTGGGTGGTCTCTTCGCCAGTAGTACATGACTGCAAGGAAGGCAGAGTACCAAACAACTAGAAAAGAACGCGTCAACTCGAAGCACAAATTTGAGGGTCTTTCAGTGGTGACGTACGCAGAGCAGGGACAACCCAGCTGCAGATCATAATAGCCAAGTTTATAGACCGACACCGGTCGTGCTCCGCATTACCTGGAGATAACGCCCATTAGTCCAAGGTAAGCTATCGAGCACGAGAACGCTTACTCTCAGTGGGACACTTGAACGACGACTGCCACGCCGTGAACAATGCACCAACACCTTGTAGACATCAGCCTAACCATCCAACCGTTCGACGCGAGCCAGACGTTCACATACCGAAATGCGCCAACAGCAAAAACAGCAACCTAGCAGCATCCAGCCACGGGCGGAATTGTACGATAAGCCTTGCACCTCAGGAGTCAGTCGCGCCACAAGCCACATCAAAGCGACGCGACGCGGACTCACAAGGCAGGCAGCAATATAGCAGTGAGCGCATTGATGAATATAAGGACCCCCACGAAATTTCCTGCAGGGGGGGTAGGACGAGATCATCCAGCGCGGTCGGTCAGGCCAAACTGAGACATAACGTCAACGCCTGGGGAAAGACACTCACTTTGGGATGTATCGGACTTGTCGTACAACAGGAACACTTCTACAGACAACAGTATCGTCCACAGCAGGCTGACGAGCATCGTGACGCCTTTGGGGACGCGCCGAGCGTCAGTACCTCCCATCCTGCTGTACCCTGACCCAACATACAGAAGAAGGGGGAAGCAGACTCACCGAACGCGATCGCCCTAACTTTGAAAAAACCCCGACCAAACTCCATCGCGTCGTGCAAGGTAGGTCTGTGGGTCGTATCGTGTGTATATTTGCGTTTGGTATGCGCGTCGTGCGGATTCGGCCTCTGGGGCACACTACAGCCACAGGCAAGAGGAAAAGAACAAGGTCGCGCCGCGAGCAGACAACAGGAAGATGGAAGGGCGGAAGGAGAGCAGAGACCGTCAGACCGCAGACCTGCCCCGGCCGAACGAGGAATGGAGAGATACGCTCGCAGAGCAAGCCGACCCCGAGAAAGACCCTAGCGGCAGCGAGACAAGAGGAAGGAGGGGAGGGCGTCGGAAGAAAAGCACAATAGGCCGCGCGCCCTCGAAGAGCCGTCTGGCACCGTGAACGCACGCACGGCGGCGGCTTTCAATTCATCGTGCACAAAGCGTGTGCGCGATGTGCCAACCGGGCGAACAAAGGCATCAAGCGCGATCACCGAGCCCCATTCACATTCGCCGGCGCCTCTCCATCACTGCACTTGCCTATTGTTCTCACGTGCCTGGCTCTGCCCCTAACCATACTCTATGGTCACGCGTGACAGGGCCACTCCAGGCCTTTCCAAGTTCGTAAGAAGGATGGCGGCGCGACAGCGAGGCGGGGGTGCGGGCCTTGGGCGAGCTAGCGGGCGAGAGGGACAGCGTCGGGGTCGAGAGAGATGGTGGAGACGAGCAGAAGAGCTACGAGGTGCGTGTTACCGTCTCCCTGGTGAGCCCAGCTGGTGAGGTCACCGTGACACGATGCATGCACCCCGGGCCCGCCATTGGCTGCACGGCGCCTGTCCGCCTTGAACGCCGCTACTCGAAAACCTTGCGGCCAAACGCCACGCGCGGACACGAAGGGGCCCTCGAACCTTCCCATCGTCCATTATTTTTCAAATAGAGAATGCCTAATGCTACGGTAGACGGCTCTGTATGTATGTATGTGCTTACTGATACAGATGAAACAAGGCGCACTGTCGGAAGTCGAACGGAGGGGACGCAGGGGATAAGCTAGACACGAGGGGCGAGGGGGACCAATGCGATAACGGCGGTAAAGCTGCAAGGGACAGAAGAAGTGCGGTCGTACATGATAAATTACCCGGAAGAGGGGGAGGGAGGGGAAGGTGCGGCGGGTCTGCTGACCGACGGGGACGGGCATTAATGCGGTATCGCATTCCGCATTGCGCGCCGCTCGGAACGCGCGACACGAGGGGGGGCCGCTCGAAGCCAGATGACGTCGCACGCAGAAGGCTCGACGTGTGCAGGCGCCGCGGCCAGAAGCTCGGGCCCGGGTTCTGACCGCGTCCGCTGCTTCGAGCTGCTCAAAGCTCGACGTCGCGCAGAACGCCACCGCAGCACGCAACCTTTCGTGCGCTGCGGCTGACCCATCCGCGGGGGAAGGGCGCATGTCCGAGCCCAGCGACCCGGCTTGTGCGCAGCCTCGAAAGCGCGTCATCCGCGCAGGAGGGCGGAGGGCGCCTCAGCTGTTCGGGCTTGAGCTCGGTGGCGGGGGGCGCGAGAACGTCGCGGCGCTCTTCCCGATACGGGCCGGAATCGTCGGCAACGCGTGGCTCATCGACGCTGACGCGGGGGTGGAAGCGCCGGCGACGACCGCCGAGGCGAACGCGCGCACTTCGTGGGAATCGTCCAGTGTGAGACCCTGCGCGAGCCCTGCGGCGTTCGCCGCGGCGCTGCTGTCATCGCGGCTGAACTTGTCTGCAAGCGAGGATTGGCTGATCAGAATGACGACAGTCGGGCGATGACGAGGGCCCCGAGCAGGGGGTACGCTTGATGCATGACACTCACCGGAAATCAAACCCAACACTCGTGCCACGCGTATGCGCACGTCCACGATTGGGTCCCGACAGAGTTGTGAGAGCGTCGACCAAAACGTCTCGCTCCGCACGACGGCGTCGCCCTGGTCCACCACAAGCAGCTCGTGCATGCACGTCACGTACGTCGTGCGCCGGCGGAACGAGTCCGACGACGCGAACGCCCTCACGTCCTCGCGCAACGCCTCGAGAAGCGCCGGCCGGTCCTTCCACTCTCTGACGTACGCCGGGATCTGCACAAAAGATTACGTCAGTTCTATCGGAGGAACCCTCGAGAAAAGAACGAGCGTGCACCCACCGCTGCCACTGCTGCTTCTCGGACGGCCGCCACACGGTCGTCGAGGGCCCTGACGAGCATCCTCCGCAACACCTCGCCGTCGACGCCCTCCACCTCGACCAGACCCCCGAGCGTCTTCACCGCCCTCTCCCGTTCCCTCCAGGACGACAGCTTCCCGTTCGCGAGCGCCTCATCGAGGTCCCTGACCACCTCCACGCGCTGCTGCAGGCCGATCGCTCGCACGAACGTCTGAATGGCGTCCAGGACCTTCATGCGCACGTCGGTTTCCTCCGAATGCAGGCTCGATCGCCACACGCCCATGAGGTCCGCGCGTGCGTGCTCTTCGCCGATAATCTTCGCCACCTCGCCGAGGGATGCGGCCAGCGTCCGTCGAACCTTGAACGCGGGGCTCTGCGCGAGCGCGTGATAGAGCTCTCGCAGCTCCGACCACCGTTCCCGTCCGAGCGTGAGGGCCACGGCCGGATAATTGAAAGCGCATACCAGAGGCCGCTGGGGGTCGTCGTAAATGTCGGGAGCGCTGCCGCCGTCGGTCCCGTAGTCGCTCCAAGCCGAGCTCATGGTCGACGTAGATGTAGCTGAAGGAGGCTGAGGAATGGAAGCTTCAGGCGTAGGAGCACGCTCCCGGGCTGCAAGGCGCGAGTCGTCGCCACCGGGGTCTTCCGTCTCCCTGATCCCGAGGAAGAGCTTGAGCAGCTGGTAGGGTGGCCCGTCCGCGTCCTCCGCAAACGTGTGCATCACCTCGCCGAGGGCCTCGAGCACCGCCGAGCGGACCGTCGGTTCCTCGTCCTGAGATAGCGGCAGGACCACGTCGAGCGCGAGCCTCCGGCGGTGCTCTGGAGAAAGCCGCGACAGAATAGCAGGCAATGCGAAGAGAACCGAGTGCCGGACGTGCCAAGTCGGGTCCTGGCACAGCGACTCGAACAATGGAAGCTGCAGAGAGCACATACGCGTCAGGACGGCCGCCTTCCGAGCTCAGCCTCTGTGGCCGTGAATCACTCACCAGAGAAGACGTCACCACCTCGACAGGCACAACCTTCGCTAGCGCGCCGACGGCAAAGGACGCCTCCCGCCTCACCCAGTATATCGAATCGCGCCCGACACGCTCCACCTCCGCCACGAACGCCGTCTTGGTGTCCTCGCTAATCGAGCCTGCAAAATTAATAGATCAGCCATGGGCCACTGTGCAATCTCGCGAAAAAAATAAGCACTCACCGCTCGCGGTGACGGCAGCCATTAGACTCATACTACTCAACCGCCCCACGGCTGCCTCCTCGTTCAAGTCGCCCCCGTCATCCTCTGGCTGCTGCTGCTGCTGCTCCTCGATCGCCGCCAACTCCCTCGCAGCCGTGCCGGGGCTGAGCCACCCCGCGACCTGTCTCATCGGCGCCTCCGCCACCGGGCTCTCCGACGGCGCCTGTACCTGGAGGAGCGGGAGGCCCGTCGCGGGGAGCGCCTCGGCCGAAATAGGCACGGGAGCGGCCACGGGCGCAGGCGAGGGGGGCGGGGGCACATCGAACGGCGGCGTCGTGGGAAGCGCTGTATGCCGAGCGAGCGGGCTCGGCGCGGGCCAGCCTTCCGGGATCGGCACAGAGGCGTCAGCGCCTGCGGCCTCGTCTACGGCCGTCGGCACCGGCGGCTCTTCCGTTTTCGGCGTCGCGTCGCTGTCGCCGATGCTGAGGCCGTCCGGCACGGGGAGTTCGATGTTGTCAGTGTAGCTGCCGCACGAAGACGATGCTGAGGACGTGAGCGAGGGCGTGGACGAACAGGACCGGCCGGGGGAATCCGATATAGAGGAGTCAGAGGACGCGGGGGGCGAGGGGGAAGATGCAGGAGGGGGAGGAGCGGCAATGTTAACTGGCGTTGATTCTGCGGGCGGCGGCAGAGATGGGGGAGCAGACGTACTCGCGGCCTGCCCGGCGGGCAATCCCAGCAACGACGTCTCCGGAAAATAGGAATCCGTCGTCGTTGTCGTGGGTTCCGCTTGAGGCGTCGGGACGGCCGTCGAGACGCCTGAGCCAAGTGCGGCCTCGTAGACCTCGCCCTGCTGCTCACCTCTGCCGTCCTCCATGTCGAGGCGCCCCATTCCGATCACAACTTGGTAGACAAGCTCGTGTTCGAAAAGCCGGCGTTCCCCGCGCTGGAAAAGCCCCACATCCGCGCTCTCGTTGGCGTCCTGCTCCTCTGCCACCTGAGAGGGCGTGGGGCTGCTCGCCCGCGGTGTATCGTGAGTGTTCGCCAATAGATCGTCCAAGGAAGCCGATAGCGACGCTCGCTCTTCGTCTTCTCGCTGGTCGGCCCGACGCAGTCGCCGCAACAATTCGACCACAGCGTACCGCGCAGATCCACCGACAATTCCATTGGGGCTGAGGAGCAGAGTCCCGAGCAGCGGGGTGAAAGCCTGAACCGAGATAAGAGTCTGTCCGTCCTCATCCTCGTCTGCAGGAGGTTCAACATTGCCAAGAGCTGCCAACTCTGGAAAGTGCTCTTCAGGGCGCGGTGTGGGTGGGCGAAGAAGGGACGATTCGCGCTCTGGACCAAGAGAGGCATTAGAGGGGGGCGGCGTAGATGCAGGCGGAGATGCCAGTTGTGGAGCAGTGTCATCCTCTACGAGTCTACAGTGTGTCACGAACCACCAGATGATAGGCACGAGCTCGGCAGCTAGGGCCTCCTTGACGGCTTCGTCTGCAAAGATAGTATTGACACCGAATCGCGCGGGCAGTGCGGTGAAAAAGGGCCCCGGAGTTTTGTAGGGTGGGAGACGCGACACGTTTACGTGTTTGGTTAGTGAAAAGATCAAAACGCAGGGCAAACAGATTAGGCGCCAATGGCGTATGTCGGGCAGATTGTGTTCAAACATGAGCGTCGGCAAAATATGCACGAAACGAGACAAAAGAAAACGCACCGTCGTCGGTAGCGAGAATATTGAGCAAAGGAAGAACATAGTCGACCGCTTCGCTCGGTGTGATTTGCTCGATTTGTTCCCGACTGGGAAGCTCGTTTGTCGCGTTCTCAGCGCCGAGCAAGTACCTCGGGAGCGCGTGCGCGATGAAGACCCTGTGGAAGCCTGCTCTGCTACGAGAGAAAAGGTAAATTTTCTCCAACGCGCTATAGCCCTCCGCGTCGAATTCCGTGAAGTCGATGTTGATATCCGTCGGAGGAGCAATCGATTCTACCGGCATGGTTTGGAGTTCGCTTGGGGCACCAGAGTCTCCTTGGTCGGAATTTGCCGCGACGGCACCCGCGGCGGGGTCATGGGCAGGGGGAGGCAGCAGAGGTGGAGAGGGCGTCGACGTGGAAGCGCTAGGGATGCGGGGCGGTATAGATATATGGAGACCGGCCGTAGTAGCACCGGCGCTGGAGAAATTCGCTAGCGACGCGTGCTCACCAGAAGACCCATCCTTCGCAGCCACGTCTCCGACATACCGCAGCGAGTGAGGGGGCGGGGAGACGTGGGTGCTCTCTGGCGAGCGAGCGGCGGTGGGACGGAGGGCGTGGAGGTCGAACGGATTGACGGAGCTGCGATCGCGAGGGGACAGGGACTCTAGAGGGTTTGAGCGCTGCTCTACAGGAGATGTTCTAACTTGGAGCGGGGAGAGGCTTGCACGAGAAATGGGCGCGAAGCGGCCGAGGACGGGCTGGGGGGAGAGGATGCCGATGCCGAGGGCATGGGGGGAATATGGCTGGGACTCAAGCGGGGGGGACGCGATGACCGAGTGTTTCGGGCTAGAGGGGGGTGACAAATCGGGTAAGTCATCGTCTGGAGGAGACAGTGGCGAAATGGGGACGGGCTCGGGGCACGGAGATGATGGGCGGGAATCGTCGGCAGAGGTGGAGGTTGGGGAATATTGGGAGGACATGAACTGGCCGGGGAATATTAGCGAGAGGATGATTCCCATGTAATTACTGGGAAAGAAGACGGGTGCGGGTCAGAGGACAGACGGAGGCGGATAGAGGGACGGGGGAGGGACGCACGGTATAGGTAGAGGGATGGAGGGAAGAAGAGAGAGGGACAGGCCTGGGAAGAGCCGGAATGGGCGAGGGAGGGAGAGGTCAGGGTCGCGTCTGGGGAAGCGGGCGGGAGAAGGAGAGGCGGCCAGAGAGAAAAATGACGCAAGAGGGCAGGGCAAAAAAACCAGGGAAGAGCTGGGGGGGCAGAGAGAGGACGGGGTGGGGTGAGTGCAGCATATAGAGCAGGCGGAGGAGGACCGTTAGCGGGCGTGGGGTGTCGTTCTCTGCGAGGGACGCGCTGAGCCGGACGAGGGGGCGGGGAGCCGGGGCATGCGCTGGGGCGAACGCGAGGGCGTGGAGGGGCGGCGGGCGCACTCGCACGGGCGCTGTCCGGGCTGAGCTGGCGGACGGCAACGGGCGCGGAGGAGAGGCAGGCGAGCAGAGCAGAGCAGAGGACGGCGGGGGCGAGGGCGGGAGGGCCAGGAATAGGCAGGAGACAGGAAAGGGCAGGCGAGGGAAAAAGAGGGAGGCCGAGGAGACGAGAGCGAGCAGGCGGGCGAGTGAAGCTTGTGGTGCTCTATGAAAATGATGTGCAACCATCCTTCTCAACATCCTTTCATGCATCTTCCCCATGATGTCATCCTTCCCCTTTCGGCCCTTTTGGTCCAGACTCCCTCTCAGGAACAACACGTCATTTCCCACGCTCTCTATTCTACACACCATGCTCTGCACTCGTTCCGCTCATCGTACTCCTCGGCCAATTCATCCTTTCCGCTCCCCGGCGGCTTCCTAGTGCTGCTGCACACCGCCCTGCGCTACAGCCCGCTACAGCTCGCCCCGCACGACCTTGTCCAGCTGCGACGCAAAGTACCGGATGTTGTGGCTGTTCAGCCCCGCCATCGAAATCCGTCCGTTTGACGTCAGGTAGATGTGCGCCTTCTCGACCAGCGCCTGGCTCTGCGCAGGGCCGATCCCAGTGAAACTGCAGAAAAAACCCCGGCCAACGAGGCCCATGTCAGCGTCAGCGTCTGCCGCCACCTTCCACCGGCATTCCGATCCCAGTCCTCGCCTCCTCCCGCCGCTATCATGCCGCGTCCGCTTCCTTTGATTGGCTCAAACGCTCTCTCTCCTCCCAATCAGCCCTCCCAGCGGCACCCATCCCGGCATCCACCAGCATCATCTCCCCCAGCCTCCTCCCCCATCTTCCACGTCGTTTCGCTCTTGAAACCCATGATGCTCCATCTTCGCCACTCTCACCACCGCTCGTCCAACGTCCCACAGCTGCACGCGCATCACATCGAGCCTACCCGTCGCCTCGTCGGCGTGGCTCTCGTCGTGTGCACCGCGCACACCGCGCCCGCACCCGCGCGTCAACGCCCCGGGCCACCTTCGCGGAGCCCCGCCACGTGACCGAGCCACCCACGCCCCCTGCGGCAATGCAGCGGGCGATCGGCAGCTCCGCGGCACCCCCTCCCGGCGTGGACGAGCACGTCAAAACCCAGTTTGAGCCGTCCGTCCCGAGGCCGCCCGGGGCGAGAGAGAGGACACACACAAGTCCATGCACAGGCACGCGCCCGAGCATGGAGCGTGGGCGGCATCGCATCCGTCCGCGTACGCCTTACCCCACACCCACCCGACGCGCTAGTCCACGAGAGGGAAACCAGAGTCGGACGCGTCGCACGTACCTGAACATGCCGATCTGGTTCACAATGTGATCCCAGCTGCCCGGCGTCTTGAGCTCCTCCGTCAACAGCCTGTGCAGCTCCTTCCGCATGTCGATGATGCGCCCGGCCATCGTCCTAATGTCCCGCTTCCACTCCTCAAACAGCGCGTCGTCGTTGAGGATGAGCGAAACCTGTGGCGCACCACAACGCATCAGACGACCGTTCACTTCACTTCCGCGGACCGCCCACAGCGGGGCGTTCAGCGCGAGAGAAGCTCACCAGGCGCGCCCCGTGGGCAGGGGGATTGCTGATTTCGGCACGGGCCAGCACAGAAAGTTGGCTCTTGATCCGGTCCGCCGCCTCCTTGGACGGCGAGACGACGTGCAGCGCTCCGACGCGCTCGCCGTACAAACCGGCGTTCTTCGCAAAACTCTAAAAAAAAAAGCACGCGACGAGGGCGCACGCCGCGCATGTGAATACGCACGATTCGTATATGCGCGTTGCGCGCACGCACGCACACACAGACATACCTGGCAGACCAGCAGCGGCACCTCGCGCCGCACAAACTCCCGCACGGCCCACGCGTCGCCCTCCAGGTCCCCGCTCGCGAAGCCCTGGTAGGCGCTGTCGAAGAACGCAAAGTGGCCCTTCTCGAGCATCGCGTCGGCGATGGCGCCCCACTGCTCGCGCGTCGGATCCACGCCCGTCGGGTTGTGCGCGCACGCGTGCAGGAGGAACACCGAGCGCGCGGGCGCGTTCTTGAGCGTCTCGAGGAACGCGGGGAACGCGAGCCCGATCGTCTGGGCGTCGTAGTAGGGGTATGTGGAGACCGGGATGCCGACCTGGGGGAAGATCGCGTGGTGGTTGACTGCATTTCATTCGACGTGCGTGTCAGCCATCCGTCCGTCCTTCCGTCCGACAGACCGCAGCGCAGCGCAGCGCTGCCGCCGGCGAGCGGGGGCAGAGGGGAAAGGGGAAAACACGTACCCCAGGTCGGGTCGCTCAGGTAGGCGCGCTTCTCGTTCCAGCCGTAGAACTTGCTCAGGAACAGCGCGCCGAGATGGTTCGCGCCGGTCCCAGAGATGGTCTGCACGCTCGTTACGCGCCCTTCCTTGATCACGGGCGAGTCCTTGCCGAAGACGAGGCGGGCCGCGGCCGAGGTGTACTCGGGCAGGCCAGTGATGGGGAGATATTCGTGGTCGACGGTGGGGTCGTTCAGGAGGATTTCGGTCGCCTAGCCGTGCACGCTCCGTTAGAACTCAGAACGCACGGCCTCGCGCGCGGGCGCACGGGCGCGACGGTCTTGTGCTCGTTCGTGCTCAAGCGACTGGCAGACGCACCTTCTTGACGACCGGCAGAACCCACGGCTTGCTGTCGTCGTCGCGGTAGGCACCCACCCCCAAGTTGATCTTGTCGGGGTGGGTGTCGGCCTTGTACGAAGCGGTTAACTTGAAGATGCTGTCCGGCGGCGCGAGGGGGACGGCCTCCCAGCGCTCTGAGGCACCCAACCCAACACCGACGTCAGCGGCCGGACATAACGCTCGCCGCTGATTGGCAGGCATCGCAAAATAAACGGGACGCACCTGTGGAGATGGTACTGGTGCCCGACATACTGGATGCCTGCAGGTGGTCAGCGACCTGCTTCAGCCGACGCGCCATGTTCGGAACCGAGAGCAAGAGGTGTGCGTATGCGTGTGTGTTGTTGCCACACCCCACGGGGCGCAGGATATAAAGCGATGTGTGCTCACTTGTGGATTTGGCTCGACGGGAGTGCGGGGTATGCGATCGTGCAGGATGCCGATACACGTGAAAAACGGATGTTCCGAGATGGCCCTGCGCACCGCCGGTAAGCACACGGAGGGGGTGTGCCAGAAATGGGCAAGAGGGGCTTACTGACGCGTCAAAAGCAAAGCAGAGTCGTGTCGGACGCGCTGGGTCGGGGAGAGGTGGGCGAGGCGGGCGAATCGATTGGAATTTATGGGGAGATCTGACTCGGAGAAACGTACCCTTGCTTATAGGGCAGCGGCGGTCCGGCGGGAGCGATTACATAGGCGTCTGTGCTACCCTGTGTGGCTGCGGATATACGCTCAGTCCTCGCACCACAACTCGGTAACAACCGCTCAAAGTCCGGGCCCGCTAAGCAATGGCAGGTGCACCATTGCGAGCATTTACAAACGATCGCGTCGCGATAGAGCTTGACGGTGGGGTCAGATGGGAATTGTAGACCAGTCTGGACGGGCGTAGACACTGCGTTGCGCGCGTCGCCTGACAGCCTGAGCTCGCGGCACAGGCGCACAGACGCGCACAGCAGAACCAATTAGGTGCGGACCTGCGCTCATTGGACCACGCCAGTTTTACTGATGGTCACGATGACTCCAATTCACTCATAAGCACGCAAAAATGTGTCACAAAGCATCTACATTGATAGTACCCAGGATAGAGATATGAGAACATGATATACACCGATGTAGCAAGCCTGCGGCTATGAAAGGGGAATGGGGAGGCACATCGGGAGTTACGGAGGGTGGAGGCGATATTATGTGGTATAGAATGCGTCCGTGAATGTCGTGATAGCGCCGATATACAGAGTCATGAAGATGCGACGGAAGTAGATGCGATGATGGTGGGCACTCCCAGCGGCCCTGCGTAGTGTTCAGCGCTAGGAGGCGGAGGGCGGGAATGGAGACAAGGAGGAGGTGGAAGGGGGGAGGAGAGGAGGCTTATGCCATTGCCATCTTGTTTGCAACAGTCCGCTCGCTCTCCAGCTTCGCCTTGTTCTTCTCAAACGCCTGCTGCCGACAGCTCTCGAGGTTCTGGCACTCGTGGTGTTCCGGCATACGATGCTTAGATACCAATGTCAGTTTGAAAGGCAAGAACGCACTGAGGACGTACTGTGCCGCAGAACTCCAAGCGACAGTGGGGGCACTGGCCAACGAGGCGCAGGACGGCCTGGTTGCAGCGGGTCTCGGACTGGAGCTGGCAGCGCTTCTTTGCGGGCATTATGTGTGGTGGTCGCGTGAGAGGGGTGGAGAGAAGTACAAGACGTCTGGAGGGTCGGAGTCGCGGTGAGCTACAACATAGACCGGCGGGCGTAAGGGCGGGCGGAGGACTTACGGGAGAGGAGCGGGTGTACGCGGTGGATGCAGGAGGGAGGCTGAGCGAGGCGGTGGCTGGAAGGGGAGACTTATATATCGAGGAGGGGGGAGGGACGCGTCAGCTCGAGAGAGATGGAGATCTGAGATCGCACGTGGCGGCGTTGCAGGAGATTACCCAGATCGCAGGCCCGATTGACGTCCGAAGGCTCGTATCCGCATTCCTCCCCGTCGGCTCGCCTTAGCCTGGCCACAACCCCTCTTTCCGCAAATTTTTATGCATCTTCGTGAATCTCCCGGCTCCAGACCGTCGCCGCTGCTTGTACGCTCCCGACGATCCTGCAGAACATGACAAACCTGGCCCAGTGGCGGAGGCTTTGATACGTCGCTTCACCTTGTTCCTCCGTCGCGACGGAAGTCCCAGTGCCGACACAGGTCAGCCATTGGCACCGAGGCGGTGCGTGCTGGCAATGCTTCATCTGGACCGCACAAAGGACGAGGCCTGCCGATGGCCTGCGGCAAGCAAGCCACGAACTCCGAGCCTCTCTGCTCAAAGCCCGCCGTTTCTAGGCAGCTCGCCGCCGTATCCGACCGCCTTAGCCCTCCCGACATCCCCACACCCGCTCATCCGCCGCGTCCCGCCCCCGGGCCCCGGCGGTTTCTTCTCTTCGACTCGGGCTGGTGTTGTCTCCGAGCCGCGCAAGGCAGCAAAGTTCACAGCAGCCCTAAGGCCCCACGGGATCCGAAGCGCACACGCTCTCCCTCCTGACGCGCAACATACGCAAAGGTGCCGTTTGCCACATGCCTTGTGTGCGGACCTCCACGCACACAACATGCCTCTTCCGTCGATGTTGTCCCGCGCGACAAAGGGAGCTGATCGGGTCTCGGACAGACGTCGGCGTGGCGAGATAGAAGAGATGAGAAGTTTGCAAGATAGATGGCACAATATGATAGGGGTATCGTGCATCGGGCTGTCGAGCGAATCGAACAAGGCAGTGATGAAGTCCGGGTCTGCCTGGCAATGCCGAATGAAGATCCATTACCAAACGCAGACTAAGAAGAAACGTCGGAAATAGATAAGTAGGATGTGAAGACTGGTGAGAGGAGCAGGACAAATATATCAGCCTGCCTTCGGGCGGCAGTAACACGCAGTGTGCTCATTCTGTATCGTAAGCCCAGTCCGAGGAGAAACTACGTAAAAGTCCCAAGGATATCATAGATATGGTACACAGCCGAGTGTCGTCGTTTATTTCTTGTTCTGAAGAACGACGACGGCGACAACGATCGCAATGATGATAAGGATGACGATGCAAAGAATGAAGCAGATCCACCGCTTCTTCCGTGCTGACCGTGCCGAGTCGACGGCCTTCTGAGTGTAGTTCAAGCTGACGTATGTCATTAGTAGGTGCAGAAAACTATAAATAAGCGGCGGGCATACCCAGTCTCGACGTCCTTCTCCACCTCCTTGACAGTATCGTTGATAACAGTGATCTGTTCGTCCTGCTGCTCCACCAATATGCTCATCTAGAATAGATGACAAGAACGATAAGGACGACAGGGGCAATGGTAGCGGCGGTGCCAGCTCGGAACTCACGTCGTTGAACAGCTGGGCCAACTCCGTTAGCGTCTTCTCAATCTTCTTAATGTCTGCATGGCGTTCTTGCACTTCTCGGTAAGCCGACCGTGCCTCGCCATACCGGTTGGAGTTCATCAAAGCTTGACTGAAAATCTGGCCACCCTGGTCATCATCAACAACAGCCTTCACCTCCTCGGGCGAAGCATCTGGCTTGACTGTTTGCCCTGTTAGTTTTTGGCGAGGGGGAGCGAAATGCCTGAGACACGTACCGATCTTGTACTGGCGCTCCAGACGCTGCTTGTATTTTTGCCTGTGCTGCTGCTCGACGGTCTGGTAGTTCTGAATGGCATCCATGAACTTCTGCTTCACCAAACCAGTCTGTACACGACACAGGTCAGCAACAGCCACATTCCGTACACGGTTCCGTCACGCGCCTGCTGCTTACGGATCTCGCCGTCGCGCCCACCGCCGCCCTGCTTCTGCAGAGACTTGATCCTCCGGCGAAGCACGTTGCTGAGCGCGCTCGTGTCCGCGACGAGCTCTTCGAGTTGGTTGTTCACGCGCTGCGTCGCGACGTCGTCCGTCGCGTTCAACGAGCGCGAGTGCAGGTCCGAGATACGCGCGACGTTGTCGTTGAACGTGCGGATGTCGTCCTGGATGGACCCAATCTCGTTGTAGAACCCAGCCATGCCGCCGTCCGCGCCGGCACCGGCGGTCAGGTTCGTCGTGCTGCTGAAGTCCTTGGCCGCGGAGTCGTAGCTGGGGTTGTCATCCTGCTGCGCGTACGGGTTCGCCGCCCGCGCGCGGGAGCGGTAGTCCAGGTTGGACTGCATCGGGTAAGAGTCCCTGGTAGCGTGGTTGCACGGTTAGGGTACATGTGGATGCGGCGAGGTTGCCAAGGCTGCACTTACGAGTTGGTGTACGCCCCTCCGCCCTGCTGTTGGGCCTAGTCCCCACGAGTATGAGCCACTAAGACTAACGGCATGCCACAGAAGCGTGACAACGGATTTGTATCACTCACCCTCAATGCTGCAAGTCTGTCTCTGGCCATGGTGGATAGGTAGAAATTAGCTGGTTACGGATGTAAGAGTAGTCGTAGTCAAGAGGGGGAAACAAAGCGACAGAGGCAGGCAGCAGCACTCAATGCTGCGTCGGGGAGGAGGCCGAGGAAGATGGTCGCAGAGAAGACGAGAAAGGGGTATGAAATGTAAAGATTGGAGGAGACCTGGCGGTGAGGTCGGTAAGAGGCGGCAAAGGCGGTGTGAGTTGGCGGTGTGGGAGCAGCTGTCTAGTCTCACTGGTTGATAGGCGCTAACGCCCGCGTCGGCCCATAAATGGCTCGGATGCGGCCAATTGCTTACGGACCGGCGCTGCGGGCGGTGTCCGCAGGCTGCAAGGACAGTACAGAGCACGGGCTGGCAGCACCGTATACAGCTTCCGGATTTCCTTTCGACACAGTACTCTACTTTACACGGAACTCAAACTGGAGCGTACTCCCAAAGCTTAGTTCGCAACAGCTTCCCGCAGGACGGCAATTTGCCGCTCCAGCATTTTCCGGCTGGGACCGCCGATGGCCTGTCGGCGCTCCACGCTTGCCTCGAAGTCAAACACATTGAAAACATCTTGCTCGAACTTCTCATGCAGTTCCCGGAAGTCGTCCAGCGACAGCTGGTTGAGCTGGCACTTGCGCGCCTCGGCCAGGGCCACCGCCCGCCCTGAGACGTGATGGGTCTCGCGGAACGGAATCTGAATTGGGACCGAGACGGGGGAACATCGGTGAGCGATCGATGGAGGCTGTCACTAATACACAAGCTTACCCCTTTCCGTACGAGATACTCTGCCAGGTCCGTGGCAAGCACGTCCATGGTGAGTGCCTGACGCATCTTATCGCCGTGCACCTGAAGGTAGGCAGTATTAAATATCTCTCGGCGCGGCGCAGTGAACGTTGGCATGACGTACCTCCATCGTGGCTACCACCCCCTCAGTGATTTGGAAGCAAGCTGAGATCGTGTCGACCACGTCAAAGAGTGGCTCTTTGTCCTCCTGCAGATCTTTGTTGTACGTCGAAGGCAGGCCTTTGAGCGTCATGAGGAATCCAGACATCTGCCAAGACCGCGGATCAGGTTAGTAGAACAAGCGAAAGCGACGATCCCATTGAATGAATGACTGACGTTCCCAAATACGCGGCCAGATTTTCCACGCAGCAGCTCCAGTGAATCGGGGTTCTTTTTCTGGGGCATGATGCTGGACCCAGTGCTGTATAACACGAGATTTTCATGAAATGCCGTAAAGAGACCGGAGTGGAGATCGGACACACCTGTATGCATCGCTCAAGGTGACGAAACCAAATTCGGCCGTCGAGTAGATGATGAGGTCCTCCGCCATTCGGCTGACGTGCGTCATTGCCAGGCTTGCCCACATCATGAACTCGACGATGAAGTCACGATCGCTCACTCCATACATGCTGTTCTCGGCAACCGACTGGAAGCCTAGCTCCTTCGCGAGGAACTCGCGATCGACTGCGAAGGGGTTCCCCGCAAGCGCGCCAGAGCCGAGGGGAAGGACGGATATCCGAGGAATGAGCTGCTGCAGGCGCTCCAGGTCGGCGCGGAAAGAGAACGCGTGTGAGAGGAGGAAGTGAGACCATCGGATAGGCTGCCCGCGCTGCATAGAGGTCAGCATTTAATGCTACGGGATGACCCCGAGTTCGCTTGCCTGCAAGTGAGTGTAGCCAGGCATGAGGATGTCCTTCTCTTTGTCCGCCCGCTCCACCATCACACGGATGAGGTCCTTTAGGCCCTTCTCTACCGCGTGCACCTCTCCGAGAAGCCACAGGCGCATATCAGTAGCGACCTGGTCGTTACGCGAGCGACCAGTGTGCAGCTTGCCACCAAGTGGCCCAATGAGCTCAGTCAGTCGTCGTTCATTCGCAGTATGAATGTCCTCGTCATCAGCCTGGATCTTAAACTACATCACACGTTAGATCATTGGGCGGTATGAGATGTAGAAATGTATCCACACTTACAGTGCCATTTTCCCACTCCTTGCCTACCGCCCTCAGACCGCTCACAATTTTTTGCTGCTCATCTTGAGTCAAAATCCCCACTCGCTCAAGCGCCTTGGCATACGCAATAGATCCAGAGATATCAGCCGCGTACATGCGCCTGTCATACCGCAGCGACTGGTTGAACTCGTGCATACTGGGTAAAACGTGGAATAACATCATCAGCTACTACTTACCCCGCATTGGTGACCTGCAGAAGGACTTACAGTGGGTCGGTCTTGCCCGTGAAGCGACCACCCCACAGTTTTTGTTTGGTCGGTTGTTCAGACATGTTGTGCGAGGTTCGTGAGAGGTGAGATGTGTATAGGTAGAGCGTGAACGTAGCTGGGGATACGAGATACAGCCCGAGTCAGAAGGCTTGCCAAGACTTCAAAACACTCTGCACGATCGCGTCTGAATCCTCCTCAGATCTCGATCTCAAATGACTCGCTTGGGACGCTTCGCGGGCGTTACTGGCTTGAGGGCGAGCGCCAATTGAGCGCTAGAGGCACCAGTCATATGTAGATTGTTGCCAGGATCAAAAGACAGAGTGAATAGAGCAGGTGCTACGTCTCAATTAAGTACAATACATGATACATAACGGTGGGGAAGGGGATAGATTGTCTTGATATATTATATAAGCACGTATAAGCAAAGTGAGTGTAGTCGGTACTACAGGCTAAGAGTGCAGGGCGTTAAGGACCATGAAAGATACTGCAGCGAACGTAGTGGCCGCGACATAAATCGCGACACGGATGTTGTAAGGGTTCTCTGTCAAAAATGGGTACGGAACTGCCGTTACGGGATGAGCCGGTTGTTATATAGCGCGATAATAATAGACATGTTTCTTACAGAATCCGTTGTAGCTTGCGCAATGCTCGACCCACGTCGAATACCAAGAACCGGCAAGGGCCATAAGGATAATCGATCCCCAGCCGCTTGTTGTCTTCGAGTACTTCTTTTCAAAGAAGTAGAAATCGATAAACATAGAAATAGCTGGTGCGGCGTGCAATGCGAGGTCGACTTGCAGCGGAAGGCGTGTCGGTTCGGGGACGAGAGACGAGGACGTCGGGGTTGTTTCCTCGGGATCTGACATCAGGATCATATGCGGCAGGAATAAGAGCAGTGTCCAGTAAATGGTGGAGATCACTATAGAGATCTGTGGTTCCTAGTAAGTCGATCTGACTTGTGTACAGACATCCCTTCACGACCTACCGGGAGAGCAATCATGAAAAGCACCCGTTTAGTGTTTCTCAGCAGACCTGAACAATAGCTTAGCATCCTCCGAACTCGGGGGCCATTGTAAGGATGCGCACTGGCTGAGGGGAGGAAATCTACGGCTAGGCTGACTAGCATAGTAGCCCATGCAAGACAAAGGCTGCGATGGCCACGGTAAGGTCAGCAGGGCTCGCACACTGGAACAGAACGGCAGCTTCTACGTACCCCTGGATCGTGAGGAATTGAAAATGTCCTCCTTTCATGTCAGACATTCGAATGTGAGCCACCACATCCGGTAAGTGGAGGTACCCATAGGTCATGGCTGCTGCCCCGGCAGCATGTAAGAGGACGGCTCGTGCGTTGATAGACATGTGACTGGAGGATATAAGCCTAAGGGGGACGTTGCGCCGAGAACAGGAATCAGTTCAGACTTTAGGTTAGGCTGTTTATATGGCTGGGGATCCGTGTCGGCGACACGCGGATACCGGCTGCGTGTGCGCGCGCCGGGTCGGAAGATCGGGAAATAGACAAATGCGATACAGGTCAGAGAATGGGTCGAGGACCGAGGACCGTCGAGCGGGTCCGACCATCCGCGTTGTCATGATGTCGCCGGAAGGATGGGCGTTGTGCCGATTGCGAATGACGTAGTCATCCCGATCCGCGCTTGCGCTCCGCCATCATCATCGTCCGAGCTTTCCAAAGAGTCCTTGTAGAGAAACCTAGGCTGCTTATACGACCGCCACTGGGCGGCCTTACCATCGGTAACCACATCGGAAGGGGAGAACGAGGCACGAATCAGAGTGTGGTTGGTGAGAGGAGTCATTTGGGTGGGCGAAGAGAACGTTGGTAGAGAAGCTACTTGGGCATAGAGCACTGGTGCGCGCGACGCCCTAACACCTCCGCTTCAACTCCCCTGTGCAGGCCATGGCCTCTTCCTCCCAGCGTGTTGTCGTCACCTATGGCGCCCCACTCGTTTTTCTATCCACCGACCACTGGAAGCAAATCCATTCGTCCCTTACCTCCCAGCTACCTCTTCGCAACCTGCACTGGAAGTCGCCAGTCAGACCTACCGTTCGCACAATCCAAGAGTTGGACGTCAAATTCGTTCCCCTTGAGACATTGCGTGAGGACCAGCCAACATCCCAAGTGCCACAGAGTGTATTGGAGAAGCCATTGCTCAACATCTATATCTTCATTTGCGAGGTGATTTGTTCAGTCTGTGTCGCGCGAGCGTGCCCTCACGCAAGTTTCGTGAGCAGGATAGCGAGTCATACAAGGCCTTCACGCGTAAGCAGATCAAAGACTGGCATGCATCCGTGAGTGCCCGAAAGAATCAGGAGTGGCTTCTCGTCCACGTCGTCCGTCCAGACCAGAGTGTCGCCCAAGGAAGGCTGTTTCAAATGAAGACATCTGTGTTGGATAAAGTCAAGGCCGACTTCAACACGGACAAGAAGGATAGGTCAAACGTCTTCATTTTCAATGTCGTGGGGTGATCCTGAGTGTGTTGGTAGATGTGTGCAGCTGGTGTGGTCTGCCGACAAGGACAACGCTAGCATATGGGCCGATGTTGTTACCAAGATCAAGGAGGGCGTTCTATCAGCCTTCGATGTTGCGCTCACCCAGAGGGAGGAAGAGGTACGCAGGTCGGAAGGTCAAAGACAAATGCCAGGCTGGAATTTTTGTACGTTCTTTATCCTCAAGGTGCGTGAAAGGGGGATCCGCCTGGCCTTGGAAGGGTTTAACCTACTATATGCACGTAGGAAAGTGTGGCTGGCTCGCTCGAAGGCATGAACTTGCATGAGGAAGCTCTACAACAATACTACGAGTTGGAGGCGACCTTCTTCCAAGTTTTACGAGAGAAGAATCTATCTTGGTTTGGCCCTTTGATCACGCCTTCGTCTTCCGACGATTCTGCCCCGTTATTATCAGTGACCAAGAAGCCCTACCGAGACCTTATTTTGGCCAACACCATCTCCGTGTTCGACTTTCGCGTCTATCTCTTGGCCAGGCAGTGTACACTGCTCAGCAAGTTGGGAGACTTGGACGAAATATGTCAAAAGACGGTTTCTTTCCTGACCACAATTGCGCGGACGTTGAGAGACGTGGAGGTAAGCTACCGTGATTATAACGACTACGTAAAATATGAACCGATAACTTTCAGGATACCTTACCGCCATTTTTTGTCGAATCTTGGATATACTCTTCCACTCTCAGCGTCGTTGACCAATGCGACGAATGGGCACATTCACTGGAGCTTGGGAAGAACGCTCTGGCATCATTCAATGCTGCAAAGGGTGAACTAATCGAACTCGCCCGCCATCAGGTAACCCATTCAGCATCTTTTGAGAGGGGTTTGCTGAGCTTCCTTGCGTTCCCTAGCTCGACGTCCTAGGTGTAGCAGCCGGTCATCTACCCAACAAGCCGCCATTCGCTCTTGCGCTTCCTGCGAACTATGACGTGAACAAGAGTGAACAAGTGAAGGATGCCTCACAAAGTATATCTAGGGCGGATTTAGCAACGGCCCTCGTTGATAAGGAAGCACTCTACGAGCTATATGTTAATGTCACTAACCGCGCGATCGAGCTCTATGCAAGTGGCGGGCGTAGAAAGTTCGCACTCAAGCTACACGGCTCTCTGGCAGCTCTTGACGTGTACGCCAAACCGAATTGACGTGATATTTTCGGACTAACATGTTTCACTCAGGCATCGAGACCGATTGTCGAGTGCTCTGCAGACCTATACATCCCTCCCGGCGCACTATTCACCACACGGATGGACGTCGCTGGAAGCCTTCATGCTAAATCGTGCGTTGGACATTCATGCTTCCACGGAGAAGCCTAAAGATCGGGAGTGGATCCATATACTTCTGCACTTCCTGCGAGCGTACGTGGATGATGTGGGGATGGACCTCCTCCTGAGCAAAGAGGATAGTGAGGCGTACGTCACGCAACTAGTTTCGGTGCTGAGGGCGGCAGCGGACGAACTCGATGGTGGTAAGAATATCCCGGTTTGGGTGAACACGGCTCGACTTATGGGATTGGGCCCAGATACGCCGTACCCCGATCACACGGCATTATCCGTCAACATCGCCGAACATAATGCGACGCTCGCTGAGACTCGTGACGGTTCTCTGCTGAAGGTCGTTGTTCAGAACCGCCTGCCCTGCGTACGCCATAACATTCCTGGGGATGGACTGTTGTCTAACTCATAGTTCAGGCCGTGCCCGCAGACGAAGTAGAGTTACAACTAGCCGGGCGGGAGAATAGTCGCATATCATTTACAGCGAAGATTTTGAGCCTCGTACCTGGGCGGAACGAACTTACACTCTTTTGCGCTGTATGTCACCCTTTGTTTGACTTGGAGCCCATCTGAACTAACCTTAAAACCTAGTCGTCCTCGGCAGGCACATACACACTCTTCAGCACTCAAATTTCTATCGCTCGGTTACGCTTCCAGTGGAAGCACACCAAAACCCCGAAGCAGATTAGGACGGGGAATATGCCCGCGCTAGTGTACATACCGAAGGACCTGAAGGCACTTGATGTTCGCCTCAAGCAGCCCCCTCTCAGTACGCGCCATCATCTCACAGAGCGACTTTGGAAAACTGATCAATTACTATGCTAGTCGAGCTCGGCACGCTGTCCAAGATTATCGTGATTTTGTCTACTGGGCGGAACGAGGTCGCAACTGCGCAAGTGAAGCTCGGTGCTCCTTCAGGCATACAGTTTAGGTACCAAGAGACCGAGCTGAACGGCGAAGGCAGGTCTGGACGGAAGTCTGTCAGATGGCAAACGTGCTAACGGTCGTATAGACCCGCCGCCCATCCGTAAAGACGATGAGTCTGTGACCTTCTTAGACTTGAAGAGGGATCAGACGGTGGTCGCTGCTATCCCCCACTCCGATGCATCAGCGTATCACTACATGGTAGGTTCGAAGAGCTGTGGTTTAATGGCTCTAATTTCTAATCCGTAATATTATTTTACAGAGGGTAACCATCACCGTAGAGTACACCACGACAGCAGAGCCAGACATCCCGCGAACGCTTCGGCTCAGCCGAGTCGTTCCGACATCTCTACCAGTGGCAATCAACGTTGAAGACTTCTTTCGTGGAACAAGGTCGGAAGATTTTGCGCTGTGTGGTTCGACGGGGGGCTAAGGGACCTGTAGGTTGTTCACGCGGTTCACTTTATCGACAACATCGCACCAGCATGTGCGGGTTCGCTCTACACGCCTCCTTCTACAAAACGAGACAGATGGAGTGAAGGTCACAAGCTGCGTGGCGCAGAAACCCTCTGTCGTGGTATGTAGTATGTGCGGCTAATTGAACATGGAACTGACAAGCTGCCATGCAGACGATCACTCCTGCCCAGCCTGGTCGGTTCTTGTTTCAAATGGATGCAAGTCGAGGCCAGGGTGAGTACGAGAAGTCGGGCAAAGATGGAGGCTAACAATACGTACTAGTGCGGGACGCACTGAAACTGCAGATATCGTATCGCATGCTCCGCGAGGGTTAGGATTTTCCAACCTCTGTGCGTGACTGTAGTGCTGACGCTTAGCAGAGGTTGAGTCCCTGATTGAGCTCGCCGCCGCCGAGGTGATCGCAGAGACCCCATCATTAGAACATCTACGCCAGGACATCGTGGACAAACTCGTGCAAGCGTTAGAGACAGATGCGTCATGGGTGGAGCTGTATGGAGTTACCGGTGAGCTGGCTGTTCCGGGAGTCAATCCCGGAGATGGCGAAGTGGGTGTCGGGTTGCGGCACGTTTTAGAGGTGTGTATGCTAGCCCTTCGCTTGCAGCTGGTTTGCTGAGCCCGGCGCAGATCTTGAACAAGCGTAGGGCACCAATCTCGTTCGGCGAATGGCGTGAGATTGTTATCCCCGTCGATGTACCCCAAATGCACGTCAGTATACCCGTATCGTTTTTTCGGTTTTGCGTCTCGCTCATTCTACTTGCTCGCGTGTAGATTCTCGCAGCCGCTCGTTTACAAGTACTCGAGAGCCCGTTCTCTGTAGGCAAGTCCCAGAATCGGACTCGGCCGCTATATGCCGGACAGCCTATCTCGGCACTGCTGACGGTACAAACGTCATTCCATTGGGCGCCGCCGGAAGATACCAAGGTCGAAAGCTACATGATGCGGTACGACATTGAAGATCTCACTCAAGATTGGCTCGTAAGTGGACGCAAGAGGGGAGACTTCTTGGCAAGAGTACGTGCTCCTTTCATGAAATTTTTACGACACTTGTCAATCCTGATGATCGCCCACCCTGCAGGATGGCGAGACATTTTCGGTGCCTGTTACCCTCATTGCTCTGCATCATGGAGAGCTGGGTCTCCCAAAGATCGCGGTAACGGCGTTGCCTCTTCCGGGAGAACACAGGATGCGTTCTAGCGTCGTCCCCGGGTGCGAAACGCATCAGGTGCACGGGGCTGAGAAGGTACTTGTACTACCTCGTGGTGGTCGGAGTACGTTCGTAGTGAACATGGGAGGGACAAATACCAACATATAGTCAGAATACCCCGGGAGCGCGCGCATGCTCTCGTATTGTAATCTATCGTTACTTCTCTATTGTCCTTAGACAATCCTGGTGCATGTTCGGCCGCTTATTTGTAGATTGTTACATATAGATCTTGAGCCTTTGTCGGCAAGGCGTTAAAGGAGAGGTTGAGCAGGATCTCGCAAGTTGAAAGCCATGCTAGAGTCGGCGACCTCGACAGCAGGGATTTACAGGTTATGGTGCCTTTATAAGGCCTACATGTGCTCTCCACGGCTGCTCACCTGGTGCCCTCACTTCGCGGCAGCACTGGCTCACCAACATTTTCCGCGGCGGTCCGGTCAGGTGGGCGCGCACTCACAACGCCAATCGTCACGCAGGTGACACAGTGTGACATGACGCGCGCCCATTAGTCACGCGCGGGGCGTGATCGAGATCCCGCAGTCCCGCGCCCACCGCCTCCGTGAACTGTCTTGTCTTGCCCTTCCACTCACATCCGCCTGTTTCCACTACTCCTACATACTAAACACTGCACGCGACAGAAATGTCGGACGTATCAGACTAGTAAGCTCGCTCGCCTTAGTACCATGCGGAAAGTCGCGCTCAATAGCCACATAGCGAACAAGAGCGTCAGGCTACCATTGCGCGTAACCGAGAGCTGCTCATGAGCCTTGGCCTCGTCGATGACGCCAAAACATTCAAGCCATCTAAGAATGTGCAGGCCACCGCGAAGCCTGTCCAACCACGCGTTAAGAAGCCGAAGGAAGCCCCCATGCCCACGCGTCAGTCAACTAGGTTGAGGAGGGCGCCCATGGACCCGAACGAGCCTCCCGCAGCAAAGAGAAAGCGTGAGGTACGTGCACGAGCTTATGATCCAAGTAAGTACTGATTTATAACTGTACCAGCGCGAGGAAGAGGAAAAGCGACGTCGGGCAGAAGAAGAGTTATTGGCTGCGGCAGAGCGAGAACGCGAAGCAAAACGCCCTCGTCACCACGACATTGACTTGCAGACGCTCACCGATGATCTCGAGCCGGAAGAGCTAAACGACTTGAGAAAAACATTCGTTGAGATATTGAAGACGCCACGCCCCAGGAAAGAGGCTTCAGATGAGGCATACGTGTTTGACGACGGCAAGAAGGAGGTGTCCGAGGTCAAGCAGCTGAAGGAAAAACTCGGCGGCTTGAAGGTGGTATCTCGAGCTAAAGTCACCCAAGATCGAATCTATAGCGCTGCATACCATCCAGAACCTACGAAGGATCTCATCTTTTTCGGAGGTGGGCGTCACCTAACTACCATGTCATCCCACCTCCAGCTGACGTCTTTGTAATCCCAAGACAAACATGGGCAATTGGGCATCTGGGATGCTCGCGCGCCGGTGGAGGAAGTTGAAGATGAGGACGGTGATGTAGCACCGGTTGAAGACAGGGAGGGTGGAAAGTACTGGAGGCTTCAGATGCACTGGCCGGCTTCCTCGAAGTCGTCAATATCCTCTGTGAAATTCGACCCTGTCGACTCCTTTAGTGTCTGTCGTTCAAGCGGGTGTGGTATATTCTTCCGACTAATTCGTTATTCTCTTTAGGTCTTCACGAGTGCCTACGACTGCACCATCAGGAACCTTTCCCTTACTTCTGGCGTCGCTACAGAGGTGTACGCCACGGACGATATCCTCTTGACGTCGATGGACCTTCCTCCTCATGGCCATGAGATGTGGATCTCAGATGCCGATGGTGGTGTAACCCATATGGACTTACGTGCCCACCGCTCGCACGCGAAGCGGTACCAGTTGTCCGAGGCGAAGATTGGCAGTGTCAGCGTGAACCCCACTCGGCCGTACTTCCTACTTACAGCCTCCAACAGCCGAGAGTTGAAGTAAGTGGTTGTATTATCGATTCTTGTCAGGGACATTTGTCGACGGCATCGACAGAGTATGGGATGCACGGATGCTTGAGACGCTCAGCTCCCGCTCTCTTCGCTCAACGCCAAACTCACCATCCCGTCCCTCGTCGAGAGGCAAGGTCGAGGGCGACAGTGCGATCGTTTTCCCGAATGAGGTGGATGGCGAGACCATCCAGAAGCTGCTGGCGACGAAGAAGGGGCAGTCGACCACGCGTGTAGCGTGGACGCACAACAAATCGGTAAGCTCCGCGTACTGGGATGCGCGAGGTCGCTCCATTGTCAGTACGAGTTACGACGATACTATCCGACGTAAGTCGCTTTATGTGGTGGGGTGGGGCTGTTCCTGACCAAGATTGACTGTGAGCAGTATGGGACATCAAACCTTCATGGTTTGAGAAAGATGCCGTTTTTCCATCGTCCCGATCCTTCAGCCAGATCAGGCACAACTGCCAGACGGTAAGCACAAGTGGATCGTCGGTGGTTTGCGATTTGACGCCTCGCATGTAGGGTAAGTGGTTGACCATCCTCAAGGCGCAATGGACGACCAACCCCGACGTATATCCGCATTTCTCGGTACGGCATATTATTGGTGCTACCCTACGCGCCACCTTTCTAACGCATCTCACAGATTGGAAACATGGATCATTCGCTCGACATTTTTTCGTGCAAGGTAGGGTTTATCCTAAATCCCTTGTCTCACGGCAAGATTGATAATCCTCCTCGCTCAGGGCGACCATATTACTAAGTTGGCTGATAAGTCGAAGTACGTATCTAGATACTGTTAACCCCTTCACGCAAGTGCTGACGCCATTGCTTTTCAGGATCACCGCAGTACAGGCCGTCACTTGTTCACACCCAAACATTGTAGAGAGAGTTGTGAGTGGCAACGCAAGTGGGCGATGTGTTCTTTGGGCGCCGGAGGATCTATAGCTTTAGTGCGTTGTCCCAGGATTCCTTGGCACGTTCTCCTTACCGTGCCCGCTATCATGTTTTGGATTGCATCGGAATGTCGCTATGTATTTCGTACTGTAATTGGTTAATCATCATATCGTCCAGCTGTTCATCCTCAACAGTCCATGTGTGTACATTCTCGCATCGTGCACTATGTAACGTAGGTCTCGGATCAAAGTTCTACTTGCAGTTTTCAAGGGGGTAGCGTTTCACGTAGCAGCAAAAAGTCGTCACCTGAGCGATTCGAACACTCGCGGGCAAAGCCCAACCGCTAGCGGCTACGAATAGCAGGCGATCCCGTTAACCACTCCGGCAAAGTGACGTTACAAGGTTGCTGTGCGACACTGTCTTCATCCGTTTTTTCCGGACAACGGAGGCATTCTGTGCTCTCCGACCTTCTCGGACTCGTTTACACGCCTTTACCAGCCTTTACCCCAGACAGACGGCCCCACCAACCCCAGGCCGTACCTCGCACGGCTTGAAAACTTTACCCCGGACTATGGCAAAGAAGGCTCGCGCAACTCTTCTACCCGTCGCACCTCCCGCCGACAAGCCTACAGTTAGGTTCCCAGATGTATCATCCAAGGTGGAGCTCGAATGCCGAGCGTTGATTGAGGACCAAATTCTGCTCATCGATGTGTGTACACCAATGTTTTTACTGCTTTTCGAGGGATGAAGGCTCCTCGACTTCACTGAGGTACCGTGCTACGTCTGCTGAACCCGTGCTCAGGATTTCTTTTCTCCAGAAGAATGCAAGACCTACGTGAAGTTCATCGACAGCCTTCCGCTAGAGCTCACACCACCAAAGAAACGAGGGGAAGCCGAGCGCGTAAACCGTGAGTCGTCCGCCTTGTAGATTATGCATAAAGTTAACTTCAATCTGTATACCAGACCGAATGTCCATCACGTCGGTCGAATTCGCTCGACGGTTATATGCCGTCATCTCACCGCACCTCCCTGAGTTTCCGTACCCGGCATGGGCCAAACGGCCGGTAGGCGCAACCGCCCGCGCCCCGCATTCGCTCAATTCGAATATCCGATTGTACAAATACACACAAGGCCAGTATTTTGGCCCGCACTACGACGACTGGGTACGGGACGGGAAAACGGGCGCAAAGTCTGAGTGGACACTGCTCATCTACCTAACGGGAACCCAGGACGGGGTTGAGGGAGGCGAGGTGAGTAGAGTCAATACACCGTTCTGGCAAGGATAGCTAGCCAAGCTCACCGCTCCGGAAAGACCATATTCTACCGAGACCTCAGAGGCAAACCAAAAGAAACCATTGTCCCGCCGTTGACCCGCGGTACGGCACTCTTACATCGGTGCGTAAAACCAAAC
Organism: Trametes meyenii; assembly: GCA_022606255.1. Lineage (NCBI taxonomy): Eukaryota > Fungi > Basidiomycota > Agaricomycetes > Polyporales > Polyporaceae > Trametes > Trametes meyenii. Next base: position 1,259,071 of record JABYQG010000005.1, on the reverse strand, counting down.
CACCCTATGAGTAGCTTACCTTACACCCCACAGACATGGGCAGGACTGCTTGTTGCACGAAGGGTCCCCAGTGACTCGAGGGGCAAAGTACGTCCTGCGCTCAGACCTCATGTTCATGAAATAGCTCCATCATGTATCCGTATCTCCACGTTGTACCATAGAATGGACATGGAGCGATCACCGCTTCCCTTTGCCGCCCTTCTTGCGCATCGGCATCCCTGCCTCGACGACGTCGTCGTCTCGGTCCATATCCCCCTTTCCACCCTCGTCCCCACCTCTCTTACGCTTCTTACCGTGCCCGCCCTTGATACCCTGCTCACGCATCTCGCTCGCAGCGAGCCGGCCAGCTTCGTCCACACGTTCGCGAAGTAGTGCGACCTCTTCCTTGTCCACCGGCCAGAGCTCCATCTTCTTCTCGATGACCTGCTCGATGCGCAGCACGAGTTCGACATCGTACTGTGTAACGAGCGTGATTGACTTTCCCGACCGTCCGGCTCGTGCGGTACGGCCCACGCGATGGATGTAGTCCTTTGAATGTGTCGGAATGTCGTAGTTGATAACGACGTCGACCGAGGGGATGTCTAGACCACTACGGCGGCGTGTCAATGACTACGTGGAGAATGATTAGGACATCTTGATGAGCTTACCGACTTGCGACATCCGTCGCTACGAGCACTTTTCGACCCCCACTCTTGAACTTGCCTAGCGCTCCTAGGCGAGCGCTTTGGCTGAGTTGTCCATGCAACGGTATCGCTGGGAACCCGAGGGTACGTAACATGATGGACAACCTAAAGTTATCTTAATGAGCCCGGGAGAGCCATTGCAAGCTCACTGACAACTGACCGTTGAGCATCGTGTACTGTTCGCGTGAATATAATGATAGAGTTTTGTGCCAAAGTATTCGCTAAATAGATAAGATGGACGTCCTTTTGTGGGAGTGGGATTAGGAGGTAGTATTGAAGTAGTGTTGATACAGTCGAATATCTGGGGTTACGACTCAATTTACTATACGGCTATGGGAGAGATGGGAAGACGCACTTTGAGTTTACTTCTACACGAACTGGATTGGACAAGCTCGCGCGCTGGAGCTTCGCTACTTTTGTGGTCATCGTAGCGGAGAAGAGGTAGGTTGTCCGTTCTTTGGGAATGACCTTGAGGATTTTGTCGATAATGGGACCGAAATCCATGTCAAGCAATCGGTCTGCCTCATCCAAGACCTGTGCGATTGATCGTCCATCACATTAGCGACGGTCCAGCCTACAGAGTGGTACATAAACGCACCAAAAACTTTAGGCTCCTTAGACTGAACCCTTTCGTCTCCTCTAAATGGTCCTGCAACCGTCCCGGCGTAGCGACCACGACATGAGGCTTCTTCGCAAGCGCGACCTTCTGGGCCATCATGTCTACGCCTCCAATAATCGTCGCGCACCGTACTCCCATAGCTGAGCCAAGACTCTCAAACTGTTGTGCTATCTGCACAGCGAGCTCGCGCGTCGGCGCAAGTACACATGCGAAAAGGCCTTTCGGCTCCTCCCAAAGCTTCTGCAGGATTGGAAGGGCGAAAGCTGCGGTCTTTCCTGAGCCGGTAGAGGCGACACCAATGATGTCGCGCCCTTGGAGAGCATGGGGGAGAGCTTCCGCTTGGATCTCGGTGGGAGTCTTGAAGTGCATCTGCTCGAGGGCTTCGAGGAGCGGGTCTATCAGCCCGAGAGATTTGAAGGATGGAGTCTCCGCAGGGGGAGGAGTGGATGTGGATGCTTCCTCTGGCGTAGGCATATTTTGAATAGGTGAAAGGCACGAGGTTGAGGCACAGGGTTGAAGATCAGTTCAGCGGCCTCAGCACAGAGAGGAGTTTGGTAGAGGTGCGGCCTGGGCGCTTCGAACATTTTCACGAGAGTGGGCGCTAACCTTTCCCGATCACTGACAGCCCCGGTCCGGCCCCCGCGAGTACTACTACGTAACTGAGAGCTTTTCGGGCGGCCGATTGCCTATGGCCATACTAGTGGGTGGCAGAGACGCAACCTGGGCAGCGGCAAACCAGTATTGAGAACATTCCCCCGACGACTCGGGGGGGTATTCCAATCTCGTCCGCGCAGGTACAAGGCATACTACTGCAGAACTATCCAACCGATCGGCATACGGTACCTTCACGGGCTCCACGGACTCAGAGCCGGTCCACCGACCGCTGCTGTGAGATAGCGAGCTACACCATCCTCGTCTATGAAAAAGCAATCTTCCAAGCGGATTCCAATCTGGTGGAAGTAGTCAGTATCCGGAAGATACATGAATTTGCAGCACGGACCTCGCCCTCAATGTAAATACCAGGCTCGTCCGAGAAGGTGTGTCCCGTCAATATGACATCCTCGGAACCGCCGACCAGATAAGGCGATTCATGAGTTTCCAGACCAATACCTGAAAAGATTCAACAAAGGTCTGGCTGTGGATACTACGTTGATCTCACCGTGGCCCAGTCGGTGAGTAAAATACTTTCCGTACCCAGCTTCTGCGATGACCTTGCGCGCCGCACGATCGACCGATTGGGTAATGGTACCGTTAATGGCAGAAGCAAGGGCTACTTGCTGCGCCGAATGCACAACGTCCCATAGTTTGAGGTACGGTAGAGGTATTATGGTTTCCGGAAGGGCGAATGTCTAGATAATCACGTTAATCGCCTTTGGATCGAGCTTTGAAATTTGAAGGGCTGATATTCACTCTGGTGACATCACTGTGGTATCCGTGCAAAGTACCTCCAGTATCGATCAGGATAAAGTCATTATTTCCAAGAACGCGGTCAGACCCTGACCCATGAGGCAAGGCAGCGTTCTCTAGAAGATGATGATAAGCAAAGGTCGTGTTGCTGTGTAACGCAACAAACCTCCAAACAGTGTAAGGGCAAATCCGCCGGTCAGCCCGGAAGCCGCAAGCGCCCGGCGGATAAGTTGCCCGGCCTCTGATTCTCGCATTCCGATCCTCATGTAGACGCGAGCGGCTCGTATAGCCAGCACGGTGGCCTATAGTAAGGTTAGGGGCGATATCATACAACGTAGTAAACATCACTGACTTCATTTACGCACTTCAATATCTTGATTTCTTCTGGGCTCTTGCGTTCCCGGAGACGTCTGACTTGCACTGGCGCGGCGGAGATAGCAACTTGAGGCGCCGCCTTTTGTAGACCGTCTGCGATAAACGTCCTAACGTTTCCATCCACATAGATAGTCGCTCCAGTGAGAGTAGGCACGAGGGAAAGCGCTTGCGAGAAGGGGCTGTGGTCCTCAGGCCATGCGGCGTATGTTACCCCAGCAGCGCTGGGTATAGGTAGAAGCTTCGCCCTAGTCTCTTCGAATGCAGGCGTCAATATCGAAATGTTAGCCCGAATGTTGCCTAGTGGGTCCGCGCTAGGTTGTACGATAAGCAAGAGAGGGCGCTCCGAAAGTCCCCAATGGGAACTGGAAAGGTTCGCGAAGTAACCGGCGCTGGCGCCGGGCTCGGCGATGTAAGCAGAGGCGTTGAGGGTGTGCAAAGTGCGCGCTAGAGAATCCTGACGTTCGATAAAGGATCGTAAGGGTATCGGGGATATATGTGAGCAGTGACTGGCAAGATAAGAGAAGTCGGGGGTCACAGAACCGAAATCCCCAGACCAGTTGCTACTGTGCAACAACTGCCAGAAGAAGTAGATTAGACAGGACCAGAGTCCAAGCTGTATGAGGTGGCGTATCTGGAAGGTGCCTCGTTAATACAATTATAGCTATATCGTCGAGATAGTCACTTCATTGCGACGGGTAGTACCTGTAGCCGACGAGGATGCGTCCCCAATCCAATAGGCCCGAAGGGGAGTGTGCCATACTTCCGGGAAACCACTCCTTCCTCTACGGCTAGGCCGAGGGATACATCAGCACCACTCTTTTCCGTGCTGGACGACTTGTCTACCATGGTGGTCGTGTGTGAGGTTTAAACGAGACTAAACCTGACTTTAGTAATATGCCACACCGGCCGGGACCGGGCCCGCCGCGGCCGACTGATACATCCTCGGGAGACCCGCAAATATTAGGTCCACGTCCCTACATAGGCCTCTCCAGGGTTAACATCACCCCTTAAATTATAGACAGCTTCAAAACCGTACTAAAAACTCCTCTTAATTTCTTGTAAATACTACGTCTGAGCGTTCCTCTATCCTCGGAGCACCACTGGCAGGCTTGAAGGAAAGTTCAAACTTTGGGGCTAGACGCCCTAAGGCCGACGCGTGGGTCACGTGCCCGTGTAAGATCGCGTTATGCGCGCCTATCGGCCACGGTCCCTAGTCACTGTAAGGCGGGTCCGCGGCCGCGTGCTTAGCTACCACCACCACCAGCTGGCATTTAGTCTAGCAGAATACCACGCGCAAACCCCGCCATGGAGAGCACGGACAGGGACACGGAAACGCTCCTTGTGATGCTTTCTAGTCTTGTCCACCCTCAAGAGTTTCCCGAGGCTGTCCTCCTTGACGCTCTGGTCGGCTCTCAAGGCGATATTGAAGCCGCAGCCAAGTCGTTGCGTTCGGAGCCTCCGAAGAAGCGGCGAAAAGTGTCACACAGCATCGACGGGTGGCTCAAAGGGAAGAATGCGCTTCTTGACTTAGGATCAGCATCCCAAGACAAAACTCGGATGGTGACCTCGGACGCCTCACTACCTTCCACCAGTCGCAGAAGGGCTAGTGCGCCGTCATCGCTTGAGAAGCAGCGAGAGGAAGGGATTTTGCCCGTGACGGTAACCGATTCTCCCAAGAAACCCAGATCGAAAGTTAAGAACGTTACAAATACGGAACTGATGGCTTTACTTCGACCCCCAAATTCCTCCGATGGCACCAACTCCAAGTCGCAGGTTCCACGGCTTCCGCCACTCACACTGTCTACCCCGGAGCTTGTGTTCGCACATACCCCTTGTACGTTGCACCACTCTATTTTACCACCCGAGCTCGCTTGTCGGTAAGACGCATCACGATGCCTCTTCTGTTCGCTGCCTCATATGTGGCACATCACAGATTATTCTACACATTGCTGTACGCTAGCCGCGACTGGAAACATAATAAGTGGTGGCTTGCGGATCGGGTGGTGGAGAGTTCACATCGCTCGTTCTTTTTCAAACGAGGAGGAAATGATAGTACGGAGCCCGAAGACGACATGACAGAAGCTGCGCAATACTGGTTGGTGCGCCAATGCGATCAACTTTCAAGGTCTCATGCGTACACACAGGTACAACGGTCGCCCCACCGACCCTCCTCCGCCGTTCCCACCTCCTATGGAAGAAGCTTGCCAAATCGTCGAACGGGTCGTCAACGTTGAGATGCGTAAACGCCAACGGTTCCCGCTCGAGTGGGGTGGATACCCTGCGACTGAGGGGGAAGAACCACTGATATGGAGAGCGAACGTAGCGGCATCCAATTGCTACGCAGGTGCCAAGGAGACCGTCGGCTTCCACTCCGACCAAGTGACCTACCTCGGGCCATATCCTACCATCGCTAGCCTTAGTCTTGGTCCGTGTTCAAGCATTAAACTCGCAGAAGTCCGTGTGAAGGCTCACCTGTTTCACAGGCGTTAGCCGCATCTTTCGACTACGGGAAGTCGTCCCGCTCGACGAACGGGATAAGCGAGCTGCAAGGACTTATAATATTCCGCTGAGGCATAATTCCGTAGGCCCGAGTCCCGATTCCGCAAGCCGTCAGTGTGTTCTAATGCTACACACCCGTATCAGCTCGTTATAATGCACGCGTCGACCCAAGAAATCTACAAGCACGCGGTTCCCCCTCAAAACAGCATCGACATATTCCACCCGCCATTCCCTCCTCCCTCTTCCATAACGGACGACGAGGAAGCCCTGGCGGCACTACACGGCCCGTCCAATGCCCGCATAAACGTCACCTTCCGGTTCTATCGTCCGGACTACCACTCGAAGACCACGCCAAGGTGCAAGTGCGGGGTGCCCTGCATTTTACGCCCCGACATGAAGAACCGATATGAGGACATGCCGACGGCGTCAAGCGCCTCCGACATGTCACAAACAAGGGGGAACGTAGCCACGCCGAACGCCGTGCCTAGTGCTTCATGCACGGATCGACCTCCGGCATCGTCGTCGGGGAAGAAGACGATAGTAGCAAAGTATTGGTGGACATGCTACGCTGGAGCACAGAACGACGGGAAAGGGTGCGGGATGTGGAAAGTGATGGATATCAAGGCGGAGGGGAGGGGGCCGTTCGTCGGTGAGATAGCAGGAATGAAGCACACGTAATGTAATGGATGTACGGTTCCAAGGCGTCCTTTGAAGCGTCGTATTTTTAAAGTTATAGTATTCCGTGCGGGGACCGCATAGAGATAGCGGCGTAGGCGTCGCGGTGAAAATGAGCATCCAATACCCGCGCGCCCATTCGCCGCTGTACGCGAGACTTTGAATACACCTCTTTCCTAAAATAGTAATCCATGTTTGCGAATGGATGAGAACTTCACTTCAGGCTGACTCACACCACTATCGCCGCCGTCTCCCCAGCGCACCCAAGCACACAGCTGTGACTTACAGAAAAAGAGGATATGGCAGCACGGACAGCAGTGGTTGAGCGCAAGACTGCCGAGACGGAGATTCGGGTCGCGATTAACCTCGACTGCCAGCCCGGCTCGGGCAACAAGCAAGAGATTAGCGTTTCCACTGGGATCGGCTTTCTGGACCACGTAGGCTATGGATCTCTCTGAACTCCGGAAGCGTACACAGACTGCTCCTGACTCCTTTTCTCCTGTTTAGATGTTCCATGCGCTCGCAAAACACTCGGGGATGTCACTCCAGCTGACATGCAAAGGCGACCTACATATCGACGACCACCACTCTGCAGATACGTCTATCGCACTTAGATGAATGGGTGGCATAAGGGTACTTACCAAAATTGAACCACACAGGACTCCGCCATTGCATTGGGCACGGCATTCAAGCAGGCCCTCGGAGAGGTGCGCGGCATCCGCCGATACGGCACGGGCTTCGCGCCCCTTGACGAGGTCGGTCCGCGTCTTGCTATCTCTCCCCCGCTATGGGCCTACAACCGACTGAAAAACCGTGCGCATGCAGGCCCTCTCACGCGCGGTGATCGACATCTGCTCACGCCCGTACTGCGTAACGGACCTCGGGCTGAAGCGCGAGAAGATCGGGGATCTCTCGACGGAGATGTTCCCGCACATCTTCTACTCGTTCGCGATCGCCGCGGGCGTCACGCTCCATGTCGACGTTCTCCGCGGCGAAAATGACCACCACAGGTAGGGCCCCCTGCTCTGCATCCGCCATGGACCGGAGGAGCATGACTGATAGGTGTGCGTGCGCAGAGCCGAGTCGGCGTTCAAGGCGCTCGCACTTGCGATCCGCCAGGCGATCGAGCGGACGGGCGGGGACGACGTCCCGAGCACGAAGGGTGTATTGTAGATGAGGAGTGCGCTGTATGCGCAGGGTGGGTTGAGGACGAACCACTGTATTACTCTCCGGGGAAAAGGTCCTATTGTACACTATGAAAGCATACGACAGCCATTCGAGAACGACATGCAACGCCGGTATCGACTTGAAGTACTGATTACATTGTCTAGTGATACATATAGTGCTACGAGGAGAGCAAATACGATAAGCGTAACCAAAAGGCCTAGGAGATCACGAAGAGGGGCACTAAGTGGACTCGGCGTTTAGTATCGGTCCCCGCCCTCGCAGAGCGTCTCGAGGAAGACCTTCAGGTCGTCCTTGTTGATCTCAAGCACGCTCGTGTCAAAAGTGCCGTGCCGCGTCCGCGCATTGCATCGCTCCTTCGCGTCCAGGAACGCCAGACCAAACTCACTGAACACTTCGTCAGTTTCTCGTCCCTCTGTGCACGCATAAGAGGAGAAAAAGACACCCACTTCTTGCGCACGTCGTCGAAATCCGGCGCACCGGTAACACCAACCACGATGTACGTGCCCGCACGCTCGTCAAGGCACGCGAGCACGAATGGCAGTGCCTTGCGACGAGATCGCGCCCCCGCGGGGGCGGTTGCCCCGACTCGGTCGCGCAGCGCGTCGACGAGCCAAAGTGCGAGACGTCCGAGGACGCCTGGATGCGCGAAGAGCGCGAGGTCCGGGCCTTGCGTGAGCACAACGACGCGGTGGCCGCGTAGCGTTTTGATGTCCTGCTTGTCGATAATGGAAGAGCCCTGCCGGATGATCGCACGGTGGAGCGCCATAGAGAGCGAGATCGCCTGGTGTAACCGTTCGATGCTAACGGTGATAGTCAGCCTCTCCAGGCGTGCAAGGAAGGGTATCAGAAGGGTAAACTGACTCGTTCAGCGCATCGTATGCGGCCCAGAAGTTCTTCACCCACCACCCAACATCCTCCCCCGCATCGTCCTCCTTCCCGTCCGCGCGTGCCTTGACGTTCGCGAGCACGCCAGGAGGCACATTCTCGCGCTCGTCATCACGCGCACGGCCCTCGCGGACACCTTCCCACAGCTTACCACCGCCGAACCACTCGCCGCCGTTGCGCGCGCCCTCAACCTCAACCTCGATGCGTGTTCCGCCGGCAACGGCGAGAAGGGCAGCGAGTGCCTCAATAGCGTCGCCCGCGGAAAGCGGCTGTGAGCGGTAGCCGAAGCAGCGCGCAAAGGACGGATACGAAAGCTCGACGAGGCCGTATTCTGGTGCCAATTGATCTAGCTTCTGCCGTAGGGAAAGTTTCAGGTCTTTTGCCATGTGTGGATAAGGCTGCTGTGTTTCTGTTATCGAGAACCTATCACATAGGATCAGTAGCAGCACGGATAGAAAGACGCTATGGGCATACCCCATCCGAGCGAGGAGTCCCGTGAGTTTCTTGCGGCCGCGCTCCTTCCAGATACCCAGTTTGCTCGCGACGTAACTTGAGTGGTACATTGCATCGTACAAGTTCCAATGTCGGAACATCATGAAGCGGAACTCGTCGGTCGCATAAACGGAGTTGTCATCCGGGTTCTGCGATTTGAAGTCATCGCCGAGAGCGATGGGTGGGGCGGGATTGAGGCGCGCGACCTCGTCGTTGTATATTTGCTGATACTTGTCGTAGTCCTCACGCGATATGCGGGAGGTGGCATACTGGTAAGTGAGGCCGAGAATAGCGAGCCTGAAGTGTTTGCCGTCAGCTTTCATGCATAAAGTTGAGCGGGGACAGACCATACCACAGCAGATCATTGTCCACGCGTTCTAGTACGGTGGCAAGGATATACATCGTTCCGGCTGCACTCTGACCGTGCCATGTACCGGACCTGTAGTATTTAATTAATCTGCTCTCATGCTGGGCTCGCTCTTCTCGGGATATTCGATTGGGTCGCTATACACAAATCAACAGGTAACAGTGATGAGTACAAACAGACACGTACATCGACTTTCTGCCGTTTGCCCCGTTTCCGACCGCCTTCTCCTAATGAGCGTCGCTTCCTCGTGGGCGAGCCGTCTCCGTCCTCGTAGTCCTCTTCATCCTCCTCGTCCTCTTCTGCTTCTTCATCCAAATCTTCGTCTGAATCATCGTCGGAGTCCTCTTCAGGCGCATACTATGGCCGTTCGCTTGAGCACACCCGAAAGCCACAAACGTCTCTAGACTTACGGTCAAGACTTCCCATGCTTTTCGCTCTTCTTGAAGGCTCTCCACTGCACCATCATCCCAAATAACGATTCTGTCGCCGTTCTCCCCTCCGCCAAAGACACTAGACAAATTCTGGGGTCTTGAGGAGTCGATAACATGCACAGTGAGACTTGTGGGGAAGTCGCCGAACCATTCCTCGGAGGGAAGGTCGAGAATGGCACCCATGTTGAACATGAGTAGTGTGTGCAACTGGCCATCCCAATAAGCACGTCAACTAGTAAACACAGAACGCACGGCTCACGTCTGAGTATGTTGTGAGTTCGTCTCGTATTCGTTCTAGCTCTGCGTGCCCGGAGACAGGGATGATTCGGTGCATGACGTCGTCCTGCTTGAAGAGGTCTGCGAGCATCTTGGAGGCACAAAGGGCGTCGACGTCTGGGGCAACAAGCATGATCACCGACGAGGCTGCGGTCTTTGGAGAGCGGCGGTGGGCGGCGAGGACCTTTGCGTAGGCTTCGCCATACGAGGGACGGGCGGCGGAGGCGAGGTGAGGGGGCGGGAGGTATACCATAGAGCGTCGTCTCGATCGTAAGAGTCTAGTGCCCGAGAAGAGTCGCGCGGCTAGATTGAAGCTAGGGACGAGGAGCTGCTGTACAACGCACCGGGAAGGGAATGGGTAATGGAAGGAGTAAGCCAAGTAATACTTAACGCGTCCATCAACAACGCGTAGATCATCCACGTGACACGCGTCGCGCTTGTGGCTGAACCTCTTTCTCCTTTCCTTCTTGCTGTTTTCTTGGCAGAGGCTACGTTCGAACGAGCGGTGAATAGGTGATGTGTATCCCAGGCCTATAGAATTCTATAGATTATAGCGGTAGCCAGCTGGACCTCTCCCGGACTTCCCGTCTCTTACCCCGGATCCCCCAAACACCCCAATTCGTCTTCACCATCACCCGCGGGTCAAAGTCCGCGACCTCCCACTTTTCGCTGCCAAACGCGTTCGGCCCCGGCGTAATCACCCAGTCAAACTCCCCTGCAACTTCGGGCGCAGTCGAAAGCGACTTCACGTCCCGCTCCACGTCCGCCGGCGAGAATCCAGTCACGAACACCGGGCATTTGCTTGCCAGCAGCAGCGGCATCACCGGGCCCCATTCCGTCGGCGACGCAATCTGTAGGTACGGCTCCCCCGTCTCCGGGTTCGTTGAGTCGGGCGATGGGAAACCGAACCCAGGCGAAAACAGGAAGAAGCAGTCTGTGTACGGGTCCAACGTTTCCTGGAACTGCGCGTGCACATCCATGTAGTTCGCCTGCATCCCTGTGATCGTCAGCTGCGGCGTGTACGGAACCGTATACGACGGCACCCCGTATTGCTCGATCGAGGACCGCGTCCGCTTGAGGTGCATGATAGGTGCGGGAGTTGGAGGTTGGTACACATTGGGCACGTATACCGGTTTCTCCTCTTCTGAAGCCTGCACCTCCTGGGAAGTGGACGTCTTCTCCGTGGTCTCACTCGTCGAGGGTGAAGCGCTTGTCTCCGAAGACGTAGAAGCGGTCTCAGACGAAGCCGTGGCCTTAGTCGGCCGCCTGTTAAGCTCACTCGCTGGCTTGGGGAGCGAAACCTGGGGGCCAATGAAGTACAGATGGAAGAGGGCTGAAGGGAACAGCAAACAGAGCTGCTCCCAGACGTGGGGTGGAAGCGCCGATTCCGCCCGTGCACCAAGGATGAATATCCTCATCTGGGGCTTGGTAGCAGCAGCTTCTGGGGTCTCTGGAGCGCCAGGCGGCACATGCAGATTTGTTCGAAGGGCTGAAAAAGGGCTGAACACCTTATTTCAGCATTTGCTAGGTGCGTAAACTCGTACCTGCGAGAGAACGACTTCCTTCGGGGGTCAGCCGCTGATTGCTGAGCGTGAGGTTACTGAACTGATGCAACACCGAGCCAATGGTAATCGGGTACGTGAGGATCTTGCTAGCGTGTCTCCTGGACCGCTCCGAGTCCATCGACGGGAACTCGCGTGTGTACCAAAAGACGTCCCAGTTCGCAAACGAAATTGCCGCTTCTGTGTCCTGCGCACCTACCCGACTCACATTCAGTCATTCATCCTCTTTCGACTTTGACAATAAAAATAAAAACGCACCAGGAAGCTCAAACTCGCGCATTCGCCTCCCACTCCGCAAATCATGCTCATCCTCGTTCACCTCCCTCAGCCGCGAGCAATATTTCTCGTGCTCCGTGTCTGCGGCCCAGTGCTCCTCGGAGCAGTGTGTCGGCCATCCGCAGTCCGGACACTCGAAGGCTACCGCTTTCGGCTGCGCCGCCGTATGCACATGTAAGCCGTCGTGCGCGTGCGCGGCCGCGCACACGGGACAAGGCGCGAGCTGGCGGATCGCCTCGCCGCGCGCACGTATCGCGGGGAAGGGCGACTGCGAGAACGGATGAAACAGGTCGTCCTCGGAGAGCAGTGGAGCTGCGGGGGCACCTTGAGGTTTCGATTTCGCCGCAAACGGGGACTTGTCTTTGCTTTTGAACCAGCTGAGGAAAGTACGGGTGCTGGCAGGAACGGTAGAAGGGACGAGTGCGGGGTGCGGGAGGCGGCTATGGGAGAGACATGGCACTGTGCGTGTAGTGAAGAGGCGTGTGCAGGACCTCCGGGGGAGGGTAGAGAGCATAGCCAGCGGCCGTGCCAGAACTCGTGGTCTGTGCCAAAGCCTGCAGCAACTTGTGGTGGATGGGCAGACGAAAGAGCGGTCACGGTCGAGACGCGCCGACTTGCCGCGCCGCGCGTCTCTCTGCGTCTCTCCTCTCCCGACGCGCGCTTCCGAACCAATCGCACCTTGTCACCAGTATTTAATTACTGCTGGGCACTTGCCTCCAGGCTCCTGCATGGTGCACACCTCTAGGCTCTAGCTACCACGGTTACCTTGCTTCTGCACCCACAGAGGCCCCATCTTATGTCCTGCTAGAGTCCCCCTTATGCTGTCTATCGGGACACAACCTCGTCTACTTGCTCACTTGGCGCGACATACGTCGCGCCTACCGCTGCAATGCACACGTCCTTACGCCTTCTCTCGCTTCGAGAGGCCCCGTCCGGGCGTCGGCCGCGAACGGCCCAAACTCGACTCCTCGCAGCCTCGTAGACGCAATGATACGCCAGACCCTTCTCAAGAGTCGCAATCTTCAGGTTCTGAGTTCTGGCCATTCAAGAACAACACGTCCGGCGGACCGTTCGCGCGCGAGGAACAGTCATCGGCTTCGCAGTCACCTATGTGGGAAGAGAGTGTGCGCGCGCCTTCAAGCGACCCGGAGGGCAGTCTGCGTCGGCTGCTCATGGACAATAACCGGCTGATTATCACTCGGTATGTATGTTCAGACAAGTGTCGGAGGCAAAGTATTGAGGGCGGGTAGACAGATCGAAATGCTGAACATATTCCTTGGGTTCGAGCAGACGAACCGATACGTGATCAGTGAGCACTCACGCAGGCGCACCCAGCACTGCATAGACGCGTGCTAAGGTTGCATATAGCGAATGAGCTGGGCGACACCCTGGGATATATTGCGGAAGAGCCTCGAGGCTTCCTGTCCACGTTCTCGCGGCAAATATTCCGCACCCACCGACCATTTCGTGCAATTGTTATGGATAGCCAGGGCTCGCCCATCCTCTGGGTATGCCTCCGCCTAATGCGTAGGCTATTGAATGCGCTGAAAATATATCGGGCAGCTTCGCAGGCCTTTCGCGTTCATCAACTCGCGCATGTACGTGCAGCGCTTGAAGGATTCTAACGCGTACACCCCGGACGAACCTGTGTTGGACACCTTCGCCGAGGTTCAGCAGCGTTGGCATCCATGGCGAAGACGATATGATTTGTTCTTACGGTACATTCCTCGCTCCTCCGGCGTGGGGTATCTGCTCATCGTTTCACTGTTTCCGTCCGTTAGGGAAACCCAACGTCGAATTCTGTCCGTTTTGAACGAGCCTCAGCCTGAACCCGAGCCGGAGCAGTTCAGTCAATTCGCGAAGATCGATGATGGCTTCTTGGCGTGGCATTTCACGCTTAGGGATGCGCAGGGCCAAGCAATTGCCAACGTGAACCGTGCCTTCCGCGGGTTCGGCCGGGAGGTGGGTGTCTGCTCTACTGCTCGTAGAGGCGTACACATTTACTGAGGCGCCTTTCGCAGCTGTTCACAGATACTGGTAGGCACGCTCGAGTTTCGGTGCTATCGCTGCCATAACATGCACGTTCGTCTTACAGGTCAATACTTTGTCAACTTCGATGGCTCAGCAACAGACGAGGTGGACGCAGCCCTCCAGAAACCGTATCTTATCCGTAACCTTGCCTTGGAAGAACGCGCGGTACGTGTGTTGTCCCCCGCGCCATCGAATGTGTGCTCATGGCTCTTGTCGGTAGCTAACTCTAGCAACGGCCGGTAAGACCCGTTCTCTGTACCAATACCTTCATTGTACATTTCTGATCAACCGCCGCAGTCAATATCGACTTCGATTACTTTTCAAGGCATTCAGGAGGCGGGTAAGAATGTGAGGTCACTGCAGCATAGTGCCCTGCTGACCAATTTGCAAAGTGGCGGATTGTTATTCTTCGAAGCCGTCGAGTGAAGCACACCTAAGCGTTCGTTCATGTGCGCCTGTTCCACAAGCAATGGCAATAAGCAAGCACATTGTGCCAGTGTTGCGCATCGTTACAACAAGCATACCGCTGGCCGGTTCTACGCCCACGCCTAGAGAACCTTGCCGACAACCTCCCAAATATTACCGCGAACACCCCAATGTTCTCCTTGGTTAGTACCCCACGTACCGTTATCCCACCTCTGCCCAATATCGAGCATCGTCTGTTTCACCGCCGTCGCGTTGTAGGCCTGGCCCGTGCGCTTCGTCTCGACGAGGTAGTCCACGAACGCCGCCCATCGCACTTTGTAGTACGTGCCGACGAGCCCCGCCCACGCCTTGGACGCGTAGTCATTAATCTCCCCATCTGGGCCCCAGAGAGTAACCTGGTTGCGCGCGTTGTACTCGAGGTAGGCACTGTACGCCCGCGCGTTGGCGCCATCATTGTGCGCCCACTTGCGTGCGTCCGCGATCCAGCTGCTCAGGAGGAAATGCTCGTTCGTGTACAGGAGCGCGTCGAGGTCGGTAAGCAGCGCGACGAGCGGCTTGCCGGCGGTGCTGACGGCTTGTGCCGTAGAGTTGGGGGATTGATAGGTGTCAACGAGCGTGGTGTAAAGTGTGATGAAGCGGTTGGAGAGCAGCTGACGCGCGACGTCGACCACATCGTACGCGAACTCTGGGATAGCGGCGATGGCGGGGTGTTGCGTTTTGGCCTTGAGCAGGAGCTTCAGCGCCGGGAGAACGCTTGTGTCGGTGTCATACGGTACGCCCGTGGGGTGGTGTCCGGTGCGGTTGGTGAGCCCCGTTAGCGCAGGGGCGAGCTCATAAATACCCTTGATTGTTGCCTGCGTGCCTGAGTCGTGGTTATTATAAACCGTTGTGGATAGCACGTCCCATGCGTCTAGAGCTGCCTTCGGAAGAGGCTTGACGGGGTACCGGCGCGACACCCAACCTGTTACGTAGGTGCCAATATCGAGAGGAGTGGATGACCACGCCTGGTCGAGTAGGATGTCGTAGACGATCTCGTTTCCCTCTTGGCCCTCCATAGTCAAGCCGATTCCTTTCATGCTGCTCCCGGGGCTACTCAGCGCAGTGAGAGGGCCGTGCGTGAGCTCGCCCAGATTGCCCTCGAGGCCCACATTTCCGCCATAGCCGTGGAGCTCGCACCAAACCCATTGCTTGCCATAGTAAGACGCCGTACGGTTCCATTGCGGTTGCGCTTCCGAATACAGGTCGAGCACGATCATGCTGTCGTTGCCGGGCACGCCGCCAAGGTACGCCTCGATGCGCTCGTCCGTCCAGAACGACGCGCTCGAGAAGAAGAGCCAGCCCTGCATGAGCCACACCGCGTCCGGGTCCGCCGCGCGCAGGCTCGCGAACGTGCCCGCGGTGACGTTGCGGAGGTATGCGGGGTCGCCGCTGAACGGGTCGTTTTCGTTGTACTGGTCGAGCGTGTACACGTGCGAGACGGGCCCGTACGCGGCGCGCTGCTTTGTGATGAACGCCTTCTGGATCGTCGCGAAGAGCGGATCCGATGGCTCGAGGAACGAGTCCTTCGTGAGCGCGTCGGGGAACCCGGACCACTGGCTGCCCGTGACGATGGACGCGTTCGGGTAGCGCGTGGCAAGCGCACGGGGGACGAACCCGGTGAAAGACGGTAGGACGGGCGTCATGCCGAGCTCGACCATGCGTGTGATGAGACGCTTCTGGAGCGCGAACTGGTCCGCAACCCATTCTGAGGGGAGCGCGCCGCCCCAGCTGCCTTGTATGTTGCCGAAGCGATTCCATGCTTGGAAGGCGGGGCCGGAGAGGAAGTCGGAGATGTCCATGTCCGAGAGACCAACGTCGCGGAAGGCCTCGATAAGGATATGCTCATATCCAACCCAGGCGAGGGGAAGGTTGACGCCGCGGAGCGCGAGCCAATCGAGCTCGAGCTCCCATTGCTCGAAGTCCCAAAAGGCGGAAGTGTAGTCAAAAGTGACTGTGTTGAAGTGATATCTAGGGAGAGACGAGTTAATTACCGTTTAATCCTAAGCACGCACGAGCAATAGCGCCCCTGCTTGCAGCCGGCGTGGAGAGGGGCGATTTTACCGTGCGCTTTAGCGCATTTCGGAGGATGGGGACGTTGTGCGCGAGAATCTCAATCCCCTTCACCCTGCCTCAAGGGAGCCATGCGTATGGCAAAAATGAACAGCCTAGAGGATAACACTGAACACTAACCTATAGGGTACGATAGCTTGACCCTTCACTGGTTTTCCCACTTTCGGCAGCCGAGCGGGTAACCCGTGGAGTCGAGAGCCCGTCCACCAAATGTCCACACCGCCGTGCTCGGTGAGGTATCTACCAATTCAAACGATTAGTCGATCTCCAAGTCCACCCTGGATGTATGTATAGCTCACATATAGATACCACGGGCACACGCCGACACCGTAGTGCACTGGATGTGAATGCCTGCCTTCGCGTCGCTGATCGTGAACGCGTCCGGCTCTCCTTCAGCGAGAGAGAACGAAAACGCGTGCGCATGGTTCGGAACGCGCCGCCTAACCAGGGCATAGATGCCTTCAAGGTCCTGGGCCGCCGTAGCCACTCCGAGGCCAAAGGCCAACAGGGCGAAGAGTCCCTTGTTCAAGAGCATGGCGAACCGGACAAGGACAAGAAGCGCACCAGGTCGAGTAATCTAGAACTGACGAAGACTTTGAACCGCGTGCGCACGTTCGCGGTTCACGGCGCCAGAGATGGCTACATCATTTCCGACACGTCATGGGACAGTGGAGCAAAAGTGGTCGGGATGGTGGCGAACCCGAATGGTTTGCAGATCTTCGGCACACCGATAAGGTCTCAGTTGCCAGGAACGACTTATCCGTCCGATGCCAAACTGAAAAGGTCGACTGAGCATATTAAAAGTGGGAAAGAGTCGTTGAGACTGCCATGGAGAGTCCTGAACGTTGGGGGATTCGAGAGGAGGGGCCTGGCGCCGTTCCGTAGCTACAGCCAGGGGAAGGCTGATGACAAGACGAGGAGCCTGGGGACGCACATGGGCGGCTCTAGTATGTAGTCTGGGCGCTCGACGCGACACTGCCACCGACGCGACTGGGAGATACGCACGACCACGTGGCCGGTGGCGAATATGGGCGTCTGTTTGGCATGGGATGGCGCGGGAGCAGCACTCGGCGCGCGTGCAACAACCGTCCGGACGACCACTTCCTTCCCCGTCTTCACTTCCCGGAAGGCCACCTCCAGCATGGCGGACGCCTCTAGAGCACCGCGGCCGTCTACAGACGAGGGTACGTCTCCCCGTTCACTCTTTCATGTCCCTTCTCTGGTCGCCTGATGTTACCTATCCAGAGACGGCCCCGCTCTTGCAGAACGTCTCCCATCCAGACGATACCGTCGAGGCGCAAGAAGACCGGCCGTCCTTCTTTGAGCGTGTGACTGCAGTCGTGCAAGAGCCTTTATCTCCCTTGACTCAGATCCTGCTTGTCGCTACCCTCGTCTTCCTCATCCTGAGTTCCATATTCATTGGCCTCTTCGCCGGTGCGCAGCACAAGCTCAACACCGGCAAAGGCGGGGGCGGCACCACCGTGACCATAACAGCCACTACAACTTCTCAAGCTACCACAACAGCTGTCACCACGACCACCGTCGCTGTCCCTGCACCTAGCCCTACCTCCCCGCCCGAGGAGGTAAGTGCGCACCTACCCTAAGTCTATTTCTGGCATCATGACCGCGTCATCCGAACCAGCCAATTTGCCTTACTGCGTCTTGCATCAACCTTGCGTCTTCTGTGATCTCGTCTCTGGACGAATCTCAAGACCCTTGCGAGAACTTCTACGACTTCGCCAGTAAGTATTTCGTAGGCCTGCCAGACTACCCACCCTCAATTTGTTCCTTTTTAGATGGTGGTTGGGTCAAAGCACACCCTATCCCTTCAGACAAAGGTCGCTACGGCACCTTTGAAATTCTTGGGCAGCAGAACCGTCGTCTTCTCCAGCAAATCTTGTCTGAAGATGCTTCTACTCGATTCTCAGAGATGTCGGCGCTCACGTCTACCGACTATGACCAGCAGGTGCTCAAGAAGCTTCGTGGCCTCTACCAGTCGTGCCTGAATGAGGACACCCTGAACGATATTGGTGAGAGGCCTCTGCAAGTTGTGGCCAAGGAGATCAGGGACTTGTTCCGGGGCAAGACCACGGTAGTCGATGCTCTTGACAAAGGGAATGACAAAGAGAGAGCTAGGCTGACTGCGACAGTAGCCTATCTCCACTCGCGCGGTGAGTCCCTTGATAGTAAATGTGCATGTTGTACCTCATGCCCTAAGCAGCAATTGGTGCCCTTTTCTCGTACGAAATCGAGGGAGACGTTGGGAATGACCCCAACCTACTCACGCTCTGGATCAGTCAGCCAGACCTGGGTCTCCCTTCCAAGGTAATGAAGAGTGTAGATTGCACGTAAATTCATTGCCAACGCTGCTGCACAGGAATACTACGAGGAAGAGTCCATTGTGGAGCTCTACGAGAATGTTCTCGAGCGCCTGCTGCTCAGTCTTGATGACGAAGAGGAGACACTTCAACCGAAGCAGTTCTCCAAACTAGTCGTGCATGAAGAACGCCTCCGGGTCTGGCCTCCTTGGCCTTGGCCGCCTTGGGGTGACGATGATGACGGCAAGGACGATCCTGTTAACCGGACCGAGCGTGCGCACAAGCTGGCGAACAACATCATCGAGTTCGAGAAGAAGATCGCCAATGCCAGTCTGGACTTGTAAGGCTTTATTGTATGTAGCCGTTTAAACTGCTCACAACTCTTCATAAGGGATGTTCTCTTCCAGGACCCCATCGCGACGTACAACCCAGTGTCGTTCCAAAACATTACCGAGCAGCTCCCACAGTTCGACTTCTCGACGTACCTTTCCTCCTTTGCCCCGCGCAACTTCCCGACCACGGTAATTCTTACGTCCACAACCTACTTGTCCTCCCTCTCTTCCATCCTGGCCGAGACCGACGCAGACACCCTCGAGGCGTACTTCGTCACCCGTGCGGGGCTCGAGTACGCGCCATACCTTGGGCTCGACACCGAGGCATGGCAGGCGACGCGAAGCCTCGAGGAAGTTCTTAACGGAATCAAGAAGGGCGCTGTCGGGGACCGCGCGGAGTACTGTGTTGGCCGTGTCGAGAGTGCGATGGGCTTCGCGGCTGGGCGTTACTTCGTCAACGAGACGTTTGGCGGCGCATCGAGGGAGAAGGCGACCAAGGTCATCACCGGTACGTTGTCTCCTTGTCGCGTCTATGCGTGAGTGATTCATTAGGCGCGCGCAGATATCATCGGGTCCTTCAAAGAGTCCTTGACCCACCTTGACTGGATGGACGAGGAAAGCGCGACTGCGGCCGCCGGCAAAGCTGACGCGCTCCGGGTCAAGGTCGGGTTCCCGGTGTCCCCGAACACTCTCGACCCCCGCTCTATTGCGAACTACTACGCTCGGGTCAAGATCCACGAAGACGCGTTTTTCGAGAACATGCTCAGTGCAAGGTCGAATTAATTTCAACGGCGTATTTAAGCCAGTGGGCTAACAACACAGTCTACGATATTTAGGGTCTCTGACGAGGTGCGCCGGTGGTTTGGGTTGGGCAAACAGCGCGACCCCGAGGCGTGGGAGATGTATCCCTCTATGGTGAACGCGTACTTCAACCCACCCTCCAACGAGGTCAATCGACTTAACCCTTGATACTGCAGCTGCTGATAGAGGGGTTCTATTGTAGATTGTTTTCCCAGCTGGCATTCTACAGCCTCCCTTCTTCTCACAGGAATGGTGAGCGGGAGGAGCGCGGAACATACCAGACACGCAACCTAACCGACGACCCCCTAGGCCTGGATACATGTCGTATGGCTCGTTCGGCCAGGTCGCCGCGCATGAGCTTACGGTAAGCAAATGCACATCCCGGGCTGTCATTTCGTTCCTCAACACGCCGTCATGCCTGTAGCACGCGTTCGACTCGGCCGGGCGGCTGTACAACCAGAATGGTAAGTTAGAGCAGTGGTGGACCAACAAGACCAGCGAAGGTTTCAATGTGCGGCAGAAGTGCATCGTCGACCAGTACTCGAGTACGTTGAGTCTGCTCATTTTAGCCTCATAAGCTTAATTGATGTGCGCTGGTTAGACTACACCATCGACGATGGCAAAGGCAGGAAGATTCATGTGAATGTGAGTCACTTTCGTGCCTGTCCTTGCTACCAGCGCTGACTGCTTGGACATAGGGTAACCTGTAAGTTCGAAAGAGCTTCTCAGCCATGAAGCTCGACTGACGTGCCTCTAGAACTTCCGGGGAGAACATCGGGGATAGTGGCATCGTTCAGGCATACCGCGCCTGGAAGGCCCAGTATGACGAGGGTGTGAAGGAGGGCACCGAGTTCCTCCTTCCCGGGCTGAACTACACTCGGTATGTCTCTCAGTCTGTCGTGCATCGTCCGAGTCTAACCAAGCGCCTCCCTTGTAGCGACCAACTGTTCTTTATTTCGTTCGCCCGCGCATGGGCGCAAAACATCAAGCCCGCAGCCGCCGTAAGTATTTTATACACCCCGCTAGGCGAGTAGTTGCCTACTGATGTCCTCTTGGATAGGTCGCTCGCGTCCGCACGGATCCGCACTCACCCAATCGATACCGCGTCGAGGGAACGTTGTCGAACCTGCCCGAGTTCGCGAAGGCGTTCAAGTGCTCACCTAACGCTAGGGTTTGTCATATATACTCTATCGTATCTATGGAGGGAGTTACTTATCCTTTTGCAGCTTAACCCTCCCCCGGAGAAGCGATGCATTTTCTGGTAGGGGCGAGGGGGATTAGTTGAGAGAGAAGAGGAATATGGATGTGTACAACGTTATACCAGAACCGGAGTATTTATGAGTCTCCATATATACACGTAGCTATTCCGCTTGGCTCAAGGTGTGCCAACTGGACGCGACTAGACTTCATATAACCTGATGAATCTGCTGCAATTGGTCGTGTAGCGGATGGTTGAATTTGGCTAGTACGTCATCGACAGGCAGAGCCCGATCACTGAAGCCTGATGAAGTGCCCTGGTTCAAACCGCCATGTCCTCTTCCTCTTCCTCTTCCCCTGCCCGACTCATCCACTCGTTATGGACGTTCTCCCTCCATCTGCTCACCGACCCGCGATACTTCACGACACTTGCCACCCTCGTCGTGCTCGGTGATGCCGTCCTCACGCAACTCATCATCCGCTTCGTACCATGTCAGCAAGTCCCCCGTATGTCGACCTGAGGCTGTCTTGACGCGCTCCCGCAGACACGGAGATCGACTGGGAGACGTACATGTACCAGCTCGAGCTGTACTTGAAGGGCGAACGGGACTACGCGCTCATCTCAGGCCCGACGGGGCCTATCGTGTACGTGGCACTTACACTTGTGGACGGGGCCGTCTTCTGACTGGACGTCGGTGTAGATACCCGGCCGGACACGTCTACGTCCACCAGTTTCTATATACCCTAACAGACTACGGAAGGAACATATGGAAGGCCCAGGAAGTGTACGCCGGACTTTACCTTGCCTCCCTTGCTTTGACGGCCGCGATTTACAAGCAAGCGGGCGGCGTACCGAATTGGGCCTTGCTACTCCTGCCTTTAAGCAAGAGACTACACTCGATCTATGTGCTGAGGCTCTTCAACGACTGTTGGGCTGTAATGGCTGCGCAAGCGGCCATCCTGGCCTTCGCACGCGGATGGGACGCATTGGGGATAGTGTTGCTTAGGTATGTACGAAATTCGGACGTCCCTCACCGCCGCTAACATGGCTACCCCCGTTTGGTTGAAGCTGCGCGCTGTCAGTAAAGATGTCGGTGCTACTATACCTCCCTGGGCTCCTAGTGATCCTCTTCCGACGACGCGGTCTACTCTCCACCATGCTTCACATCCTTGCTCTCGGCCTCACCCAGCTACTCGTCGGGGCGCCCTTCCTACTGCACTACCCTCGGTCGTATCTGAAGAACTCGTATGAGTTTTCTCGGGTCTTTCTGTTCAAGTGGACGGTCAACTGGCGCTTCCTGGGCGAAGAGTTGTTCCTCAGTCCCGGGTGGGCGACGGCCCTTTTAGTAGGACACGTTAGCACGCTGGTGCTGTTTGGCCTCTTTAAGTGGTGCCGGAGCGACGGGGGCGTATGGCAAGTGCTGGGCAAGGGGCTGCAGAGGCCGACGCAGGCCCCATCCACGGTGCCGCTGACCGCAGATTGTAAGACGAATCCGTCTCGAGTGCATGCGCGCGAATGTCTGACCGACTGGGTGCTAGATGTCACCACGGTCCTCTTTACTTCGAATCTGATCGGTATCCTCTTTGCGCGATCACTCCATTACCAGTTTTACTCTTGGTACGGAACTCAAGTACCGTTTTTGGCATGGAGAACGAGGTATCCCATACCTGTTCGGTAAGGATGTTCAACCTGCTCGGTTTCACGTTTTAGTTATTAATGAGATTACAGGCTGGCCCTACTGCTAACAATCGAGTATGCGTGGAACGTATACCCATCGACATCCCTCTCATCCGGCGCTCTAGTAGTGGCGAATGCAACACTAGTGTTAGGTGTCTGGTTCGGACATCCAGAAGGACGGACGCTACCAACAGCCACACCGTCAAAACTGGTATAGTTCGATGCTCTACCATTCGAGCGAAGGTACACTATTGTACAATACATATATCTAGCTATAGTGGCACAAATCTAGTTCAGCATGATGTTACACTCGGTGCCTCCACTTCCGCCAGAGCACAATTGTCGCTCCACACGCGACGAGAGAGGTCGCGGTGGCAATCCAGAAGGTTGCCCGCCAGCACGCCACACCCGTGCATGCGGTCTCGCCCGGAAGAACATGCCGCGCGGCGACAAAGGCGTAGACGTACGAGAACAGCGTCGTGCCGACGAACGCCGTGTACGAGATAATGCCAAAGTTGCGTCCGAGGTTGGGAAGGCCCCAGATGGATGATAGGATGCCCGGGCTGCAGAGCCAGGTCTGTCATTAGGGAAATCGACGATGTTGGGAGCTCCAGCTACTCACAGGACTGTGAACGTGCATCCATATGCGATGCCCGTCCCTACGCTGCTCTCGCAATCAGGATGGCACATACGCACCAGCAATTAGCACCGCAACTCACCTTAGCGGCCACACCGTCTCCTGCGTGCGCACCCCGACCTCGAGCCACACAAACGTCGCGGCGAGCACGAGCGCGGGCGCGCTAACGAACGCGATGCGACTTGTGTGTCGCCGGCGCGCGAACGCCCACACACCGTCGAGGCGCGCGGCGACGGGCGCGAGGCCGTCCGCGAGCGGACCAACGAGCAGACGCGACGCGGTGTTGAAGAAGGAGAGGAGGCGCACCTGCGTCGCGACCGTCGCGGTCGCGGTCGAGTCTGCGGACGGAAGCGAGAGCACGATGGAGCCGAGGTTCGAGACGACCATCTCGACCTGCGCCGACGCGAGGGACTATGGTCAGCTTCAATCAAAAGGGGATTAGAGAAGAGATGGGGCGTACTGCACCGACCACGAGGAGCATCCAGAGGGCGAGGACCCAGAAGTAGGGATCTTTGAAGAGGTCGATTGTGCTACCGTGTTGTGGCTCCTCGACGGGTACGATGTGCACTTCCACGTTGTCTTTCGGTTTCGGCGCGCCGTCCGCGAGGAGAGGTTCCGCTTCCTCTAGAGCGCTGATTGCGTCGACGGACTGCGGACTTGGGCTCCGGCGGCCACCTACTTCGGCGGTTGCAGACGACTCCTTGGGGACGGGGTTGGCGTGGAAGACCAGCGTGCTGACGAGGTGCACGGAGCCAGTGAGTACGGCCATGAATGTGAAGAAGCGCGCAACGTCCAAAGTCTGGCCGGTTGGGGTGAAGTATTGGGAGGCGATGAGCGAGAGGAAGAACGGGGACAACCCAAATATGGACATGCTGGTCCCAGAGGCGATTCCGATATATCGCGGAAACGTCTTTGTCGCTGCAAAGACAAGCCCGAAGTACCTGTATGGAAGGCAAGGTGGTCATTCCTGAGGCTGCAACCTGCTGGCCAGAAGAAAGTAGCGTACGAGCAAACGGTGGCGAGGCCGATCATCCCGAAATAAAGGATGAGCAAATGGAAGGAGCTTGCAGACGGTTTCGAGATGTCGCTCGGGGTTTGTGCAACTTCGCGAGCAAAGAGGCTGAAGCCGAGCGTGTTCAAGATGCACGCGGCAAGCGAACATGACCATGGACCGTAACGGTCGATCGCTTTCCCTACAAGAGCGGCGAAGGGGTACTGTCCCGCCATTCCTCTATTTAGTAGGCCAATCAACAGAGATTTCTCATATCGACCGGAATTCGTTCAACATACGCTAGCGCGATGGTAGTCAACTGAGGCTGGCTCAGCTTTAGTTTCTCGACCAACGCGGGCGCGATGAGCGGGAAGCTGTACACACCGCCCGCGCATATTCTACCTCGAGACAAAGGTCAGATCACGGTGGAGGCGGGGGCGGATGTGGTTATGTACGCACGCGTTGGTCGCCACAGCACAGCAGGTTAAGACTGGTCGGATGCGGCTGGATCGCGCGTTGGCTCGCATCTTGAATGGGGCGCCGTCGTGTTCAGTTCACAGGGAACTGACTATGAGTGATGGCGGACTGCGTAGAGGATGTCGACACCGGATAGCGCGGAGAGTATGGGGGGATTGGAGCGCCGCGGGATGTCCGAGGAGGCCCTTGGGAGGAGGGGCCTGGAGGAATGCGGATGGGTGCGGTAGCTGGTCGAGTCGAGCTCAGTCACCGTCCGGAGGAGGTCTACAGAGGCCGGACACCTGCCATTACCCCGCGCCCCCCACGCCGGCGGCTCGGCCTATAGATTGGTCGCCGTCCCTGCCCTGATTCGGAAACCCTCGTCGAGGCCACGTTGAAACTACTCCCTACCTTTTCCGCCATGACCTCCTCACACGAGCAAGATGACCTATGGTGGTTCTCCTGACCCTGGGCTTCTATAATGACCTCAGCCAGCTTCAAATCAAAATATGACGGCCTCCTCGGTCAATATCAGCACGAAACAGCGCCCCCATCAGAGACCTTCCACGCCGGGCTTTTGAGCGGTGGTTCTCCAGAGATGTTGGCCCCGGGCAAAACACATCAGACCTCAGTGAGCATTGCGACTATGATGCATGCAATACGGTCTGATTGAGGCTGCAGAGGGGAGCAACGCAATGATGACTCCGTGAGCGGCGCCTACATGTGAAATGCGGGCCAAAAGGCTTTCATCCCCGTCAAGAAGGCCAAGAAAGAGAGTAGGTCGCCATGGCCCACTGTCGTGAACCACAAGAGGCCACAAGTCTGAGTGGTGCAAGGTCTTCAAATTCTGTGCAGAATTTGCCAAGGCCGTCGGGTTGGACGAGCAAAGGCACCGGGGAGAAATGTGGCCATACATGGCCATAGAAACGGGATGATCGACTCGGTCGTCCACGAGTGTTTCAGGCCACCGAGTACGTAAGCGCGGCGATGCACAGATGAGTCCCGTTTGGTACTTATGGCCGCGCGGGCCCTTTATCGTCAAGCTTCCCGCTTTGCCCCTTCCTCTCTTTTTCTTTCTTTTCTCTTCCTCCGCGGCCACTTGCTTGACGCATTGTCGGACAGGATTCCGGACACGGGAGCTGGTACTTATACTCGTGTTGGCATACGCATCAAATCCACGCACGCTACCGTCGACCGGTCTCCATTCCCTCTTCCTGCTTTGCGATCCGCTTGTGCCCGCCATGGCCAACTCTCTTTCAGTGTATCGTTATTCATGCTTCGGTACGTTCGCTCCACTGGTAGACTTGCATGCAGCGATTTACGTGCAACCTGGTCAGGCTTTTTCATTCTCTGCAATGCCATCGTATGCTGTGTCTCTGTGTGGAACCTAGTACTAGCTCAACAAATTGGCTGGGATCGTGAGTCCGATAACGCCGGCTTCAATGAGCGCAAGCTAATGCTCTCGCTAGTCCGAATTGATGCATACAACATAGCGATAAGCGCACTCGGCATCCTGTTCATCTTCCCTGTGTTAGTATGGTCATTCTTTTAGACTGGTTCGAATCTTACTTGGCTTATACAGGATGTGCATCGATCTCCTGCGTAAAAACTCGCTTGTTGGCCGTGTATGGTTCGAATGCGTATGGGTCGGTCTGTTCCTGATACTACAACTGAGTATGTACAGCCGTTATTCGCTCTGCGCACACGCTTACCCCTTTCGAAGTCGGCGCCTCCGCTGTGACCGCTATACTACCGAATCTGCTATGCAGCTTGCCAGGTAAGTCACTGCCCGCTGCTAACATTGGAAAATACTTAATTGCATTCACAGCAAACTTCCTTCTTCCTTCCTCTTGCATATCAACCAAGGTGCTCCTAGCGTTCGCATGGCTAGGCGCCGTTAACCGTATGTAGAATTGGTAAGACGATGCAAACTGCAGCTAACCTCCCCATAGTGTTGGTCTACTTTATCATTCTGATGGTGTCCGCCATCATGCACATAAAGGACGATTCGCAAGTATGGGGCGCGAACACGCGAATGTATCCTTGGTTCAAAGTGCGCGAAGCTCTCCCCAGCGCGCGGCCATCGCCCATCCGGACGTGGTCCAAGCCGCCCGCTCCCTCTGCCGCACCGCAGATCCGCCTCCCCTCCGAGTTCTCGCAGCGTATGGTGGCAAAGAGCTCGACATTTGACAGCGAGAAGCTGTCCGCGGTGCCTAAGATGACGCCTATGACGTCCAACAAGTCCGCGCGGATCCTCCAGAGCGCGTGGATATCGGCGACCGTCACACCCGCGTCGCCACCGTCGGACGACTCGTCGGAGTACGGCACGTCCTCATCCGACTTGACGTCGACGCCGACAGGCATCCCGCCCTCAGCACACTACGTGCCGTACTCGTCAGCAATCAAGCCGTCGCCACTCCGCACGGGGCCCCCGCCGCGCTCAAGCTCACTCTCCGCGACGTTCGGCCACCCCGCGCTGAGCGCTGTCTCTCAAACGCCCTCACGCAAGGGCAGCCTCCGTTCCGCACTGCCCGCGTCGCCACTTCCGCCCTCGTCGGCGGCGTCCCGGAAAGCTCCACCAAGCGTGGCGCCGCGGCAGAAGTCGAAGCGCAAGTCGAATCGGCCCCCACCTCTCGACATGACGCGGCTGCACAGCGCGTATGGCCGGTGAGGCAGCCAGGTCGCTGGGCGGCCGGGCTGCTTGCAGGGCGCGCCGAGTGGACGGCGGACTGCAGCGGGGTCGCCACGCGATCCGCTCTCACTGGTGCTTCTCTCCACCTTCACTACTTGATGACGGGCTGTGGCTCTTGTTGTACTTTTACTGTGGCGCCGATAGGCGGTGTATTTCAGGTCGGGCTACGACCCACCTTGTGGAATGCAAACGTGTTGCTATCTTTGAAAACGCGTTTGTGACAGGATGTGCCGTCTCGGACGCCACGATGGCGACAAGTATATGCAGAACGTTGTGGCGCTGCGATACCTAGGAGGATATACCAAAAGAGCTTCTGTGGCGGGGTTGAGTGCTGTCAAGTACTGTAGCACAGCAATCCAGCTTTAGGCAAAAGTTAAGGAAGGTCGCTGGGGGAAATTCAACCCTCTAGAATTTCTCGCGAAACACAGGTAACCGGGTTGTTGTGCCCGTTCGGGTCATGTCTACGGTGTATCCACGGATGTATGTGGACCTTCGATGTGCCCACAGTACCTCCCTATTAACGCTCGCAGCCGGATGGGCACAAAAGACAGGTATTCATGTTGCCCCCCCTCCATAGTGCGTTCTTCACTACCTCAGACCTCCACAGTCTTTTACGACCATCGATTTATTCATACGACCGCCTCCACAGTTGTACACCGTACCACACTGCAACATGACACAAATTGGACAGCGGTGGCGTATGTATGTGGCGGAGCAAGCCTCCTCTCCTATCCACGCATTCAATAAATCTCTAACCTACCGTGCACCGTGCAGCATCAACATTGACAAACGCTCAGGGGCCCCCATTCATGGGCCGGGTAGGAAACTGAGCGAGTTCTTCACTTACGATCAAGAACACATACTTCGGGAGGTGCTGGTTCCCTACCGAAGGTACTTCCTAACCATTAGTACGTCGGTGCTCTGATGCTAAGCTCACTTCTATTCCCTGTCAGTCCGCAGGTCGTAGCGTGGTCGACGGGAAGCTCCTCCCCGCAGACACGATCCAGAGCGGAGCTACTCTCGCTGCCTACGGAACTACTACACATAATCGTGGCGCTGACCTACGTCAGACGAAGGGCTTTGGACGTTATTTGTCTTGCCGCCACTTGCCAACGGTTTCTCCGGATTGCAGCGCCGTTGCTAGACGAGATCCGGACAACCGTATCCTGCAATTGGGGTCAGTGCCGCATCGTGTGCATCGGGGAAGACACACAGCCGGACGACATACCTCCTGGGATGCTTACCGAGGAGGAAGAGCAAGAACTCGAGGAAAAGTCTGATTCCTCCCCGCTTCACGAATCATATGCCAGCTTGGTTCTTCTCGGTTTGCAGGAAAAGCCCGCCTATGACGATTCCACCACATGGAGTGAATTCTGCGAAACCTTCGTCGACGGGACCAGACACGTACCTCGACAATTCTGCGAGATGGACGAACGTATCTGTGGGAGCCTTCTTCGCCCACACTACCCCGCGCACACGGACTGGGTGGTATGCAACTGGAACAAGTTCCATTACGTCCGCGCACAGGCCATTGCGGACCTCTGCGAGCGGCCAAATGCCATACAGCCTTTTTTGCACGGGTGCCCAGTGAAGCTGTGGCACGTCGTACTGTCGCAGATCTGCTGGGCATCGGAGGGGTGCATAGCGATGCCGGTCAACGTTAACTTGAATTGGGATCTGCACCGAGGACCGTGGGCCGGGGATGTTTTCACCATTACGACCTTGGAGAGGCTATCGAACGAGGAGAAGGCGCGCTTCGAAGACGTCAGCATGCGCGTAGTCCAGGATTTGACGGCGGTATTCAGAAGCGAGTACGGTACCGGCGATGCAAAGAAGTGGCCTGTTCGTGGAGAGTCCACACGGTCACGAAGAGTTTGCCGACCAACTAGTATTAGGGACCAGGGTGGACTAGACGTCCGAGTCGGGCGGTTTGTGCTCATGGACTTCGAAGACGACATGAACTGCAGCACTGGTGTCATGATGGCATAGCATAGATCATTAGTATTAATGGTATAGGCTGACGGTGGCGACGTTCAGGTCGGACGTATAAACGGACGTTCAGCCGGAAGTCGGATGATTGGTCGGATTGGTCGGAAATGCGAATACGAACATGCCGCCGGATTAGGCGTGTACGGACGCACGGCGGGGCCTGTACGAATCATTGCATCTGCAGAGTAGAAAATAACGGTGCATCCGGATTCTATGAGCGCTATATGATAAAGTATCAATGTGTGGGGAATGGAAAAGGTATACATGCCAACGCAGCGAGAGTACCTGGCGGACGTAGAAGTAAAATAAATATTGAGACCCGTAGGTCTACCACTCCGGGAAAGCGTGTCATCCTTGTGCAGGGGCCATGCTAATCTTCTCTGTATCGTTCCAATTTTTTCGTATGTCACCCCGAAGGGGACATTAGCCAGCATCGTGGAAGTCGTGGTGAGGGGGCAGCCTTGCATATTGCTCCGCTTGCGGGTGAGACTCGGCGCTGGCGCTAAGGTATTCGGTCCGAGCGCTGCTCATTCCGGTGGTGGCGCTCGACTGTCGTTGCATCAGGACTACCACGTCCTCGTCCTCGGGACTGCCAATCATGAAGCCAGCTCTCACTCTCCGTCCTCTGGTCTAGACTGCTGGATTACACGGATTGGACAAGGATTCACAGCATCAGCCGAAGAGAATAGAGTACAAGGAACGAGCGCTTCGCCGTTTATTTACCCACCGACCGCTAAGTGCAGCTCTATTGTTCTTTCCCGAGCCATTGTCCTCGACGTGCCCGCCCTCCGCTGTTAAAAGACTATGGCGCGCCCTCGATCGCTTGCTTTGTGGCCCCGGCGGTCCATCGACTGCTTTAGACTGCTGCTTTGCTACTCGCCCTTTACGCCCCATAGACCGAGCTTTGCTCCGCCTGTCCGCGCGCCCCCCTTTAGACTCGCCGCCTTTAACTCGACGAGTCGCCTGATTGCCTCGAATCCTCCATTGCTATTCTTCTGTTTCTCTGCGCGCGCCGACCCGACATTTCTTCGCGATCGCCTGTCATCCACGGGTCCTACGTGCTGTCTGGGTCGTTCTCTGCTTCGTCCCACGTCCTCAACCTACGACGTCTAACGCGCATTCTCGCTCGTACTGTCTCTACGTTCTACCGTTACGATCCGCATAATGTTCGGACGCATTCCCCGGTCTTCCTCTGAGATGCGGAATCCATTCGTCGTCCTCCGTTTCGTGCTCTTTGGTAAGTCAAATATCGGTTTGTGCTGCATTCTAGGGGACTGAAGGCCCGTCCGACAGCTATCTTAGTTTACGTTAATCTACTGATCATTGGCTTCGCGGTATGGAACCTGACAGTGCTGAAGGGTTTGGATGTCCAAGGTGAGTACAGTGGCGTCAGTCTCGCGTTCCCTATGCTAACAAACACCCTAGAACTCGGCGCACCCAGATTCGTGATCTTTAACGCGTGCATTCTTGTCACACTCCTCGTGGTGTAAGTCCAATTTTTCATCCTCGTCTATTGGTAACTGACGGTGGTGCAGTTGTCTTGGATCATGCTGGTTCTCGAAGGGTGCCTTTGACAAGGTCCGCGACGAATGCATATGGACCGGGCTCATGTCGGCATTGCTCCTCGCCAGCTGTATCGCTATCACGGTCAACGGACCGCCTACTCTTTGCCAGGGCATTAGCATCACGGCATGCGCGTCTTCATCGCTCATGGTCGCGCTTTCCTGGGTGTCTAGCACCATGGGTACGTTCCTGTTGTTGATTCCCAGAACGTCAGGATGCTAATGAAATCTGCAGTGCTCATGTACTCCTTCGCGCTTGTGACCACCACTATTACGCATATGAGTGTCGTCCCGGACGTCTGGTCCTCTTCGATCTGTTCGGTTCCTTGGTTCGTCGTTCCGTCACAGTGCATGGAATCTCGTATGCCGCCGCCGCCCGAGAAGACGCCCCGCCTCTCCGATGTCGTTGATATCAAGCGCCCCTCTCTGCACTTCCCGACGCCCATCTTCGAGCAACACGTCAAGACGCTCCCGCTCTCGCCCACGAGCCCTGTGACACCACCCATCTGGCAGGCGCGCCGAAGCTCGCTGCCGATGATCGACGCGCCTCCTTCCAAACGCACGACGTGGACGAACCGCGTCTTCAGCGGCATAAGCACGCTCTCGCGTCAGTGCAGCACCGAGAGCGTCCGTCCCACCTGGGCGACGCGCGGGATGGCCGGGCGCCGCGGCGTCGACCACCCCTTCGCCGTACCCCGTGCCGCGCCGAAGCCCGTTCCAATCCGCCCCTTGCGTCCGTTCAAGCTCAAGTCGTGCTGGAGCCCGTCCACCGCGTCGTCCCACTCACACATTCCCGCCGCGCCGGCGCCCCCGCCCAAGGCCCGCGTTGCAGCCCGCTCGGAGGGCACAGGGACCGCCATGTCGCCGACGAGCACGTTCTACATCGACCTCGAGCGCGACGCGGTTGTGCCCGTGGGCGTGCAGCGGCCGGTGTCGTACGGGATGTTCCCGGAGGACGTCGTCGACCCGGACATGCCCGTCACGCACTCGCAGCCGTCGACGTGGGTGCGCGCGGACAGCGACGCAGCGTCGTCACGTCCCTCGTCGCGGTGAATGCCCCCTCGCGCGACCGATGTTTTCCATCCCCTTTTCACCCTTCCTACCCTGTGCGCTGTCAGCGCAGGGTCGTGAGGGCGGACGCTTGCCGTTCCGTTGAGACGTTGTGCCGCGCACGATCCCCTCGCTTTGCATCGTATCGCTAGCCGAGTTCTCCCTGCTTTTTCCCCTCGCTCATTGGACTGGGCCTGGCTTTGCTGGACTGACTGGAGCCTCGGACTGTAGTTTATAGCAGCACACATCACTGTATCAAGTAGATATCGACCACCACGGTCTGTAGCGACGAGGACTTCGCTGTAGCGTTGACATGTGTACATAGCACCTAATTGTATCCAAGCGTTCGTTTTGTTTTGGTATATCCTCCGCAGTGCGAAAAGTGGAGAGAGAAGGTACAGCGAGTTAGTACAAAGCAGCTCCAAGCAAAAACAAAAGGTAAGACGAAGACAGCCAGGGTACTATCGAGGGTGGTATATAGTGATATTAAAGCTCGTCGCGCATAGCCACCTCCGCCTGCGAAGGCGCGATGCGTGCGCGGAGTTGCTGATTCTCCCGCTGGAGGGCCTCGATGGACGAGAGCGCCTCGCCGAGTTTCTGACGGGTCTCTTCGAGCTCTTTCGCCTGCTGCTCGTCAATCTCCCCGGCGCTGACAGCGATCCCTGTGCGAGAAGTCAAGGGCGCTGATCTCGCCACGCTCACCCGCACACGGCACGCACCTTGCACGAGTTTGACGAGCCGCCAGAGACGGAGGATTACCAGGAGCGAGGCGAGCTCGCGCTCGCGCCCGCGGAGGGCGACCTCGAGGACGAAGGTGGTGAGGATGACGGCCGCGTCGAAGAAGTGAAGCGCGGCGTGGGTGACGGGGCCGAGGGGGTTGTAGTATTGAAGGCCAAGTGCCCAGAGGGTGACTGGTATTTCGACGAGGAAGAGGGTGGTGATAGCGAGGGAGGTGTTGGCGAGGACGTTGAGCCAGAGCGGGGTGTCCGGGCCTTCAATGGGGGTGCAGTCCTCTGAGAGGAAGGTGTAGGCGAGGTCGGCGAGGACGCAAGCCGAATCGATTAAGACCTGCGTAGTACGGGGATGTCAGGGTACAACGCCTACGGTCAAAAGATGGAAAGTATACGGACGAGGGCGATGACGGTGTAGTGGAGGGGAGTCGACTCGAGGACCTCCGCCGTGTGAAGTCTGCAACGTTCGTAGGGAGACTTGGAGCTGTGCTCGTGCGCATCGGCGGATTGGCCATCATTGTAATTCGAAGTGGTCGGAAGAAGGGGATCTTGCTCAGACATGTCTCTGGTCGCGACCGCCTCGCCACACGTTCGACGCAATGCGGCGGCTGCGACGTCACCGGCACCTTCCCCACGATCGAATAATGTGACACGACGCGTCTGCTGTGTGACAGCCCGCGTTTGTCGTGGGTCCGGGCGCCTGTCTGGGCTTGTTCTTGGACGACGACGGTGAGTACGACGGCGTTGTGCAGGAATGAGCTCCGGAACCGGCTGGACGCTGACGGTCCCGCAGAAATATCATATGTTGGGTGGAATCAATGTCGCGCCCGGTGCAGGACGTCAGCGCGCACGCCTGCTGCCCGGTGGAGGCTGGGCAAGGACTGGCAGTCACGACTGTCTTCCCTGTCAGAGCATGCTGATAGCGCACGCCACTGCACTGACAGTTTCCCTCCCTCTCTCCCTCTTATACCGCCATGGACACCGTACACTTCCCCCGGTGCATCCTCAGTTCACAGGGCCTTGACTGAGTCAGTCCCTTGTTCCTTCGACTCTCTCAGCTCCCTGGTGGGCTTTTCTCTTTCGTCTTTTTCTATATATTACGCTCCTTCCTTCCGTCCCTCTTTACTTTCTGCACGATGGAATGGTGGAACGTGTTCAGGAAGGTTAGGAAAATTGTTTTCGGTGAGTATATGCGCCTTCTCGACGAATCGATTACATTCTGAATGCTCTCCACAGCTTTTATTGCCCTCGCCAGCCTTGCTTGGGCTGTTGTTTTATCCCTGTACCTGTCCAAAGAATGGGCACATTTTTCTACTCTGCAGCGTAGGCACCAGCTCTCTGTACTAGTAGCATCACTCTTCAGTGTGCTGACATCGAAGCAGGCGCTATTGTACTCGCCCTCATTGGCGTCAACGCCCTGACGTCTCTGTTGCTGTACCTCATGTACGACCTCCCTTTCTACGCCACGCAGCTGACATTGACTCGATAAATTCTTAGGATTGTTGTAGTCTTCCGCATGTGGAAAGAGCTCCTCCGAATGCTTTTTCTCCTTGCCATCCACATCGGTACCGTGTCACTTATTTCTTGTTGGTTGAACAGTCAAGACTGACACGACCCTCGCAATTCTAGGGACCGCAGTGCCTTTCACTCTGTACAGATTCTCTTTCCCTTGCGATTTCTTCGGTCCGTCTGCGTACTGTTTCGCTGGTGCTTATCGGACCACTCATCGGCGCTTCCTCGCAGGCACTAAAACGGCATGCAAAGTCGTTGCCCTCACTTTCCTCGCAACTGCATGGTCCATTACAGGACTTCGTCAGTAGCTTTATTTGTCAGTCCTTGCCTCGCTCAATACTTTTTTTCGAACAGTCCTTGGATATACCGTATATCTTTGCATAATGTCTCGGGTCCCCCGTCCGTTCCCTCTCATCACGCCGAACGACCTGCTCAGCACTCCACCAGTAAGCCGAGCTCCTTCCATGGTCTCGGTAAGCTCTGCAACGCATCTGCTTGCCCAGAGTACTAGCGCGACCCCGACCGGTGCCTCTCAGAGGCCCGCCAGCCCTGCGTCAGTCTATTCTCAACACTCTTCGCACAGTCGCACGGTGCCAAAGAGGCTCTTCCTCGCTAACAGCAGTGGCGCTCCGCGGGATCTCTCTTACGGTGCCATAGATACCCAAAGTCGTGTCCCCGCGCCGTCTATTGTGCGATCGCGTTTCTCGACCTCGACCATCGGAAGTATACCCGCCTCTCCGCCGCCCCCAACAAGGCTGCACTCCCTCCGCGCGTCTATTAGCGAGCATCTTCTTCACCGTCGTCCTTCGGCGTCTCCTGTGCCTCCAGTTCCTCAGCTCCCACAAGAACGGAGCACACCGAAGGCTCCCCCACGTCCACTCCTGCTCAACCCGAACCCATTCGTAGATCCGCTCTCTCGCCATGGAACCCCCGAGACTGCGCTCTCTGGACTAAGCTTCACTTCCGCACCGGCAAACCCCAACCTCGGTCGTATGGCGCCCCCCATGCAGGGTCCCTATGGACACTTTCTCTCACCTTACGTCTTCCCCACCGGCGCGCCCAATGGTACACCATTCCTCCCTGGCGGCCAGTTCGGTCACAGAGATGGAAGCCCGCAAACGTATCCCGCAATGCCACACCTTCTGGTCGGGTACCCCGCGCCGTACATGCATTACGCGGGCGGCCCCGTCGGCGCGCACATCCGCTCCCACTCTGCGACGCCTAGCGCCGCGTCGATCCATTCCATGTCGCCCAGCATCCACTTCACACACCCGTTCGGAAACGCGCTCCCGCACCCCGCCGCGCTCACACCGTCGCACCCTGCGGGCGTCCACCCGAACTTCCACGACGCGCTAGGGATGATGACGGGGATAGTAGCGCCCCCACCGAGCGCACACCTCCGCAGCACGAGCGATCCTGTTTTCCGCCCCTACACAGCTGATCCCTCTCCACGACGCCCACCCGGGCTCTACGACGGCGGCAGCGATGACATCGCGTTCCCGAACCCGTACGCCGCAGGTGCGGAGATCCGGCGGTACGGCAGCGTTCCGCACGTCCGCGCGGCAGGCGCGTCCGCACACGCGGTATACGGGCCTGCGCCGCGCGGGCCGGTGTACACCGCAGGATGGACGGGTCACGGAGCGCGGGTGCATGAGAAGGGCATCGTGCGCGGGTGGGCGGCGGCGGGGGACCCGCGGTGGCGGGAGGCGGTGTTGAAGGCGGCGGGCGCGGAGGAGGTGGTCTAGGATCGCTGGGCTTGCTTGGGACGCGACGGGGCACGGGAGGCGGGGGAGAGTGGATGGGTGATGCGACGTGCGCGGGGAGTGACGAATGACGCGGTGGATGCGAGGCGCGAGATACCCTGCCTTGTCTGGCCTGCGGATACGGGACTCTCAGTTGTCATCGCCACGGACTGCAACGCTGTCGGACGGTATCGACGTCGCTCTAGAAGTATGGTTTGGCACGTAGTGCCAGTGCACCCCCGGCGTATCATTCCCCGGAAGACCCCTTACCTTGCCTCGCCCCAACGTTCCGGCTTTGTGCGAGGCTATCTGGCAGGGGACAACAAGCTGTCAGTGCTTTGGATGGAGCAGCAACCGTGGCCGGTCGCAATCGCACGCCCCGCTCGCGTCCTATTATTCCGATAAACTGGACGCCCACAGGCCATCGCCACTGCGGCCTCGCGAACAGTTCACGCAGGGGCGGATGGATTACCACAGTCGATATCGTTTGAAAACCCTTGCTGGATCTATGTGCAACAGATATCAAGCTTCGCGACCCTAGTAGCCAATAGATAGTATACACTAAAACATCCACTGCAGTCACAACAACGCTCGTTTCTGCTGGACTCCCATTCTATACATCGTCGTTGCCAGGCTCGGGCTCGCACCCAGGCCCGGACAATCCCTGGAAGTGTAGTGTCGACGGCGAGACCTCTGCGCTCCCACACGTCTGGTCGCTCAAACGCCATCGGTGGGGAAGGACCCGCTCCCCGCGTCGCCCGATCATCCGCACACTCGGACGGAGGTGTGGATTCCGGAGGTTCAGAAAGATGCGCGAGACGAGCGTCGTTGCCAGACTGTATCAGGGTTGATATACGCATCGTAAAGTTGACGGTACGCCATGGGGAGGAACGGGATGCTTACGTGTTGGCGAGAGTCGTTCCTAGGCCACGGTTGGCGTCGCCGATCTGCCAAGGTGCAGTGAGTTACGTTGGTTTGGTCGTGCAGCAGTGTGGTACGTACATCTGGTACCTGCGACCGGGATATCGGTGAATTGGAACTCTTGAGCGAGGGTACCGCTACGCTTACCAGAAATGTGATGAGGTTTGCTACGCTTGCGGCGACGAGGATGCTATCACGCGGCATCAGGTTCAGGGGCGTTTTGGCATGAAGGGGAGGGGCTACCTCACCCGTAGTAGATGGTCCCTGCGTATGTATATTCAGATCGACATTCATCGATGTAGCCTACTAGGACGCTTACCATCGCGAAAGAGTACGTGAAGCAGCCCACCCCCTTTCAGAGTGTCACGCATAGTAAGAGCCTTGACCAGAGTCAGTGCGAAGATGACAGTGTCTACGAGGACCATGCATATCCAGCCCACTGCAGGGCCTTCGAGCACACTCAGCATTTACGCGCCACGGGGAGGTTAGCGCTTGAAACTTACGAAGACCCCTGGAAGTCTCTACATGAGGGGAACTTCATGAGACGTGGAGTTAGATGGACTGCGACGCACTGAGCAAGAGTCAAGGACAGGTCGCACATGCCAGTCCGTGCTAGATGAACTGTGTTGGGGGAGGAGACGCCGATTGCATTGTTCAGCGTGTTCATCAGCAGGGTGAACTGCGTCAAAGCGTATTAAATAGGAATGAATGGCGCATTTGAGCCATTGCGCACCACGGCTAGGGCGATAGCTAGTGCCAATAGCGCGACTAATAGTCGTTTGTTGCGGCCGTAGAGAGCGAAGGTGCGTATAATAAGGATCACTGAGAGGTATGAGACGTGCTCAGTAATTTGGAGCGGGCCGCTCGGGCGAAACATTGCTCACCCCCGATGATCGACTGACACAGAATAGCGTAATACTGGTGGTACCTCTGTAGTTGCCGGCAACTGGATGACAGATTTGAGCCTGATGAGATCGTCTGGCAAAGTCAAGGAATGGCTACACAAAGACGAACCGCTACGAGTATTTCATTCTCTAGCAAACCGTACAGACCTCAGAGAAAATGGCTAGGCGTACCTGAGGTGTGTAACTTCCGAAATATTCGAGCATCACAGGGATGGGACCCAAAAGACCCAGATAACGATTCAAGACGAACAGCGCGGAAAAGAGAGACAGCCTAGCCGTTTTCCAAAAACGCTCAACCTCTGCAGTAAAGGTCAAACAAAAGTCGTAGTATAGTAAGGCTGGACCTCGGGTTAATATAGAATCGAATTTGATTGAGGATTCCTAAGATGCTTACTTAGCGAAGCAACAGCTAGATAATTATTTGAGCGCGTCGCAAACATCCTGGAATATTGGTAATCGGTCAATACGGCATCCTTGGGCACTTCAGCTAGTTGGGAGCAACATACAACGTTACCGCTGCGCGTCGAAAGGCGTCCATAACAGAGAAAGGCTTACGGAGAGCCTGGAGTTCAGGGGCATGGGTACTAACGACTTCAATACGGTAGTCACATCGGCCCGGTTTATACCTGCTTGAAAGATTTGGGACCGCCCAGCCCTACAGCGCAGCCATCTGTCATCGTCGACATGTCGTTGTTGTGGAGTTTAATGGGACAAATCCGAGTTTCACGGAGAGGCGTTCAATCTTGGCGTGCTCAGCTCGACTCTTCGAGTGCACGTTCAGCCCAAGTCGACTAATTCGCTATACAATTTTGAGGAAGCAGATGGACTCTCGTGAGCACATGAAGGCGTTTAAAAGAAATAGGGTGTAGGCCGCTGACCTGCAGCTCGCTCGGTGATTCCGCATCATACTAGTAGCGTCTATCACGCCGTCGACTTGGGCGTCGCTGTAAGCTTTGCACCGTCAACTTCGCCACTCGAGTCGGATCTACTTGCCAACGCTTCCCGATCTGGAGCCTGAAGCGTCGGGCTCAACTCTGACCGGGACCTATCAGCGCAGCATACATCACCTCCTGGAGATTGAATGGCCGCTGGGCGTCGACCACGTCCGGGCAACGAGTACGATGGGAACACCACTGGACTCAAGTTGTTCCGTCGTCGGACATTCAGTGGGGCTCCTGTGTTTGACAACTTCAGAGGCCCACCGGGCGAGCGGGTAGACTCCCAGTGTTCGCAAGTCTTCGGCGCGGCGGCTAGAACATGAGGGTGTATAGTGGTGCATTGGCGAGCCAGGCACAAGGTCGGTGCTCTATGTACGATCGCAGTACCTTTACAATGATCAATTCAGTGAGCACACCTAGAGTACATCAAGCACCAAGTCACAGTGCTCGCCCGACTCCCTCGATATCGAGGTATTCCAACTCGGTCGAGTACTGATCCGCGTGCTGGCAGTCGTAGCAATTACAGTCAACCGGCCTATCGAAGTATAGCGCCGAAGGTCGACGGCGGGTCTCGCCATGCTCCGTAGGATGGGTGTACGGTCCGTTAGGGAGAGACCATTGGCTCGGCTGGCCGATCAAGTGAGCGCCGGGGCGCAGATGCGGATTGCGGAGGTTTAGGAACATGCGCGAGACAAGGGTGGTCGCGAGCCTAGTGGAGCACAGATTAGACCGAGTATGCCATTCGAGGCGGCAACTACGCACGCATTAGCGGGCGTCGTAGCCAGGCCCCGGTTGCTGTCGTCAACCTGCTTCGGGTGAGCTGATATTTCCGTAAAGTGTGCGGAACTCACCGTTGGCATCTACTTGCAAAACATCGGTCAACGAAACGCACATCTACTAAAACTCGAGATGCGACTACGCACCAGGAATGTAAGTATGTTGACAATATTAGCGATTACAAGGATACTATATTGGACATGAGTGCGCCGCACAAGCAATACTACGAGGCATCCAACTGACCCGTAATAGATGGACCCTACGCGCGCGCCGAGTTAGTGGATAGTCGCCAGGGGCACTAGTTCGTTCGTGCTTACCGTCGCGGAATAGCACCTGAAGTAAGCTATGCTGCCGGAAGGTTTCTCGCATACGGATGGTTTTGAACAGGGTCAACATAAAAATAACGGTATCCACCGCCAGCATACATATCCAGCCAATGGCAGGGCCTTCAATCTGATCTGAGTGTTGGAACCGACCAAGAGTTAGATGAGGAACTCACGAAGTCCCCTAAGGTGTCGTATTACTATAGGTTTAAGCACTCCAGATAGAATGCGGACACGCACTGTTGAACCGTTAACGATAGGTCGCACGCTCCGATGTCGATGCTGTCGGACTTCTCGTGCGGCGTCCCGGTGGGCCATGTTTTAAGCCTGGTAGTCATCAGGATGGTGAACTATGACGTTCGAGTTCACCTATGTAAGGAGCACGATAGATAGAATTGCGGGCACAACGTACAATAGTCAGTGTTGCCCCGAAACCCAGGAGAGCAGTTAACAGGCGCTTGTTGCGGTCGTAAAAAGCGTATGTGCGCATGATCAAGATTACTGAGCAGGAATGTGAGCGACTTGGCTCAAAAGGCCACCTGGAGTCGAACGTCTGACCTCCGACGATTACTTGGCTGATAACGGCATAATACTGATGATACCTCTGGAGTTGTTGACAGCTGAAGGGAGCGTCAGCATGCGAAGGCAGCTAGCGCGCATAGAAACAAACCGCTGGCGGACAAGCTCGTTGGTTAACAGTCGCTCATCAAAATACAACCGCAGACCGCCGTACCTGAGGAGAAAGGTTCCAGAGGTACTCCACTAACACCGGTACAGGGCCAAGCAACCCGAGGTAGCGGTTCAAGACAAAGAGGATTGATACCGGTGACAACCTTGCTGACCGCCAAAACCGCTCAACTTCCATGGAAAAGGTGAGGCAGTAGTCATAGTACAACATAGCTATTGTGTGCGAATATTGATTTAGCAGTGCCAGCAACGTCAGTAGAAGCACTCACCGACGGAAGCTACGGCCAAGGAGTTGTTGAGGCGGATCGAAGACAACCTACCGAGAACGTTCGTCAGCACATTCGCGTCGAGTGTCGCCTCGATACCGGCTAAAATACGTACATGACTACAGCTGGACTTCGAATCCCGTCCATAGTGGCACATCCCCTGTAGCTTTGACCTGAGGTACCGGTGGCAGTCCTTGAGAGGCGAAGGACGCGGAGACAAAGATCCGCTGGTTATAACCCCCAAGGATGCTTGTGTAGTCATATGTCGTAGTGTCATGCCACGCGATCGCCGTAGGGACATCCGGATGATGGCGCGCGATTATTAGTGCCGCGAGGAAGGTGTTCGTCTTCTCCTCTGAGTAAGATTCTTCGCCGCGCGCAGTACTGATTGGGTCAATGCGGAATCCGCGGTCAACACCCGATGACTATTTAGAAGCCAGGGCGACCTTACCGTAAACGGCTTTTGATGTTTGTCTTCTTCACCCGCACCCCTTATATGGTGCTGGACGATTTATCAGTGACTGGAAATGCCCACGTTTGTAGAATAAATAAGGGAAGGCACACCATCAATCCGACATTCCCATGTTAATGTTTGGGCAGCTGGGCTCTGTCTCTACTGACTGGAACTCTTGTCCACTGCGCGCGCGTGTTGCCAACCCTTGTGGGCGCCAACAGTCCGATGACCGCTGCGTTAGCAAGGCACGCGCCATGGGAAGAAAGCAAGTGGGGTTGCGTGAGCAGCGACCGCTAATTAGAGAGGCACCGGCGGAGCACTTGGCCGGCGGTGGGAGAACAGCGAGAGGCATCGCAACCCGCGTTGGTCCACCCAAGCGCCGATCACACCTTCCTTAACAGGGTGATGCGCCTCGATGGCAAGGACCTCGTTCGCAATGATCACTCCGACAGGCAGACTCGAAAACACGTTCTACGTCTCATCAGGAGTGGGAACAGGGTCATGCGGGGAAATTAGCGTTCTTTCCCCACACTAGCACCCCAACCATGTCATCGGGGACGCTGAATCCGCATGTTGCAACAAAGGTTTCCCTTTCATCCCCTTCGAGACTGCCCACACGTCGCGCTCGCGGTGAAAATAGAATGAGTTTGATGCTGCCCTGCAAGTACGTAGACGGCACCACGTACATTTCGGCCGAGACCTGGTCACAAAGCGATCCGAGAACGCCAGAGCTCGCACACTCGAAGTTAGTCTTGCCCAGTACTTTCGTGCTTTTGGTTAGTAGCTAACGAAAAATACAGGGTAACATCCAACAATCTCAGGCGGATGCGTAAAAGGGGGAACGATCCGCTAACCGGTCGGCCTAGGCCTCAGAAAAGCGAGTTGATTCGCCGCGATACGGCGGTTTGAAAGAAGTTGGCGCATTCGCCTCGAAGGAATCAGCCATTCCGGCATCGATCTCTGTCAACTCGGTCGAGCGACCGAAGGAGATGGAGCATACTGTGTCCGCGTCTACTGTGCTATATCCGGTCTCGATATAGGATCGAGGGGAGAGCGGTTGTTGGCCAATCTGCCGCACGCCGCGGTGTAGGCAAGGGTCCCGTAGGTGGAGAAGGATGCGCGACGCGAGGGTCGAGGACATACTGCGATACGGCGTAAGAAAGAGGAATGAAATGACACGCTATGAATGATAATGACATGACTTACGCGTTTGCGAACGTTGTCGCTATCCCCCGGCTGTTACCGTCCATCTGCAAGTCTCCGTCAGAGCAATCGGTATCGCGGGAGATTAATCCACGCACGCCAGGGACCTACGATGAGGAGTTAAGCAGATGCCGTGCGGTCGCAGGATAGATAGACTCACGATGAATGTGAGGATGTTGGCCACCGAAACGACAAACAAGATGCTGCTCGTATCGTCAGCGACCGAAAATACGGGTCTTTGCTACAGATGGTGGACGAACGAACCTATAGTATATAACGCCTAATTTGTGATATAGAGGAAGGAAGAGGTGAGTGAACATGATATTATGTCATAAATAAGCAACTGACCATCGCGAAACAAGACCCTAAGCATGCTATGGTGGATCCTGAGGCCCTCTTGCATGCGTAAAGTTTGGCGCAGGGTGAGGATGATGACTATAGTGTCGAAGATGAGTATTGTGATCCAGCCAATCGCCGACCCTGAGATGACGTTTAGTACGCATTTCTACACGGGTAAAGAAGCGCATACGGAGTCCCCTATCGAAACACCAAGTAAGGGGCGTATTTTCGGTAAAGGACATGCCGCTACTTACTCTTTAGCCGTCAAAGAAAGGTCACACAGACTAGGGCTTTGAACGTCACGCTGCGGTACGTCGTCAGTGACCGGGACCGTCCCCACGAAGTGCACGAGCAGTGTAACCTAGGAATTTCGATGAGGGTGGGTTTTGTCGGCTATTCCTCACAATGCTTACAGCCATAGCAATGCCGGCCAATACGATTAAAACCCACAGGATTCGCTTGCTCCTGTTGTACAAAGCGTATGTTCGGATTATTAAGATTACTGGAGCCATGTGAGTCAGTATGTCATGGTGTCCTTTTAACCAATTGAATCAACATACTTCCAGTAATGGTTTGAATGGCCACAGCAAAGTATTGGTGGTATAGCTGTAACTGGCGACAACTGAGCGTTGCAGAAGATGATAATGAGGCCACATAGCTTGACCGGAGTCAATAACAGAGGCGCGTACCGCTGCAGAATAGATCGCTGGTTAGTTGACGAGGTTCTGCTGTCGACGTTGGGGTGGAATAGATGATGGAAAACGCACTTCAGGGGAGAATCGGCCGAAGAATTCGAACATGGCAGGGATCGGACCAAAAAGACCAAAATATCGGTTCAATACAAAGACGACAGAAGTTGGAGAGGGTTTGCCAGAGCGCCAGAAACGGTCGACCTCTGCACCAAGGGTCAGGCAGTAGTCATAGTACAGTAATGCTAAGTCATTAGACCTCGTCAACGGGCGCCTTAGATCTACAAGACGCAATCCGGAGGCTCACCCATCGACGCCACGGCAAGGTA
This sequence comes from Trametes meyenii, assembly GCA_022606255.1. Classification (NCBI taxonomy): domain Eukaryota; kingdom Fungi; phylum Basidiomycota; class Agaricomycetes; order Polyporales; family Polyporaceae; genus Trametes; species Trametes meyenii. The sequence continues at coordinate 1,215,251 of JABYQG010000005.1, read as the reverse complement.
GTTGTTCATGACAATGGAAGCGGCGCTGTAGCGAACAGCACGATCAGCGGATGAAGGTGCAGCACAGTAAAGTAGCCACCGACGTTGCCGGCGGGAAAGGCATTGCCGACGCCATGAGATCGACAGGGGGAAGACGTGAGACGCTCAGCTAGAGAGAGGGTTATATACTTCGTCGGGGGTAGAAGCCGCGAGCCTCAGTGTCACCCGGAATTACCACAGCTGACACCGGTGCGAGGGGAAAGGCAACACGGTATCTTCGGGCGCTGCTGAAGCGCTGGCCTTGACAGCTAGCAACAGGCTTCGCAAAGGCCAGCGTGGCTCTGTAGACAGATTGACATGCGAGCGGACTTGGTACTTATAGCGCTCTGCTCAGCCGTTGAAGCCATGCCAGGCATACGGCGACAACTGGCAGCGAAGAGCCGTAGGTTTGAGGCTACAATGATCACTCACCTTAAGTATACATGGTGGCCGTAGCCCGGGGCCCTATGGTGGAGCGTGCGACCATGCATTTCCTACATAGATGGGTTATGGCGGTGGGCCGCATCGCGGACACATCGACAAACTTTGGGCTTCTTTTCAAGAGATCCGCAGCGCAGCAACAACTTTGATCGACGAAACCTCGAATACAGGTAGATAAATTAGATCATTTACTAATGCACGCAGCTGAGCAAGGGTATTAAAGTAAATGTAAGCCGCGAATCATCGAAGTCCAGTTATGCACATTGCACTCACATACAATCTTGCGTCCCCCCGGTCTATATCCTCAGCGTGGGGTTACAATGTACATGAGGTTGCACGAACTTTAAGATATAGTACTAGAGGCTTGAAGGCGAGGGGCGAGAGCAATCGTCGGAACAACAGCGCTCGGCACGGAGAGACAATGTTCGGAGTTCCAAAGGTACATTTCGGAGTTCTAACCCCAATGCTAATGGAATGGCTAACTAGGACGCCGTTTCTTATTTTCTTACTGTGTCTGGCTGCGGTTTAACATTCCTCTTATCAGCATACGTCAGGTTGCGTGCCGTCGTGTACACTTAATGATATAGCGCTAAGAAGGGATTGTGTGAGATAGGTGCTCGCCGCTCGGTGTCCAAAAACGTGGCCAGTGAACGTGGAGGATTCAAGTTGCTAATACTATACTTGCCACAAGCGATCACAATTTGACAGTAGAAATACAATGCAAGAACTGGGTAGTGGTATACGCCCGTAAGTCGACAGCTCCAAGGAAATGACTATGCGAAGCTCACCTTCAATGTCTTGTCCTCACGTCGAAGTCAGAGTCGCAAGAGGTCCCGAACTCGTCTAGCGTCATACTCTCCGCATCCGCCGCCGCCCCATATCTGAAAGACATCATTCTAGAGCTGAATTGGCCTGTCGACCAGCCGCCGTATCGGCTGGTCTCCCCACCACGCCGACTGCGTTGAAGAGTCGGATCACGGAGGTTGAGCATGAGGCGGGACGTGAGCGTCACAGACAGCCTAGAGCACACCGGAAATGAGTCAACGGCCCGCGCATGCGTAGCAAACCTTGACGTACACATTCGTCATTGTGGTCGCCATCCCCTTCATGGGCGTGTTTGGCTAACGCATTTGGATTAGGTACCTCCATTCTCAAGCTCAGGGAGCCGAGTGTGACACTCACTGGCGTTTCCTGCAGGATAGGATCGGACAGATTAGCGCGCGGAAACCACCAAGTAGACACATTACGGACCAGGAAAGTGATAATGTTGACCATGTTCACGGCCATGAGGATGCTGCGGATCGGTGAGCGATTTCTCTCGCCTTGGCGGGCTCGGGCGGCTTACCCGTAGTAGATGGTTCCTAACAGGGGGCAGGTTAGAAAATGTCTCCGACTAGACCGGCACGACCAACATACCATCTCGAAATAGAGTTTCTAAGAGACCTCCTGATAACTCTCGCCGCATCTGTATTGCTTTATACAGGGTCAAGGCGAATATGATCGAGTCGAACCACAGCATCGCACTCCAGGCGAGTGCCAGGTCTGCGTAAGACGTTAGCCAGATACTCAGGCTGTAAGCCGGATGTAAACTCACGGATTCCCCTGTTGGGGTGAATAGGGTTGAGTAACGACCACGATGTAGTACAACGGGCTTGACTTACTGATCATCTGTGAGGGATAGATTGCATCTGTTGTAGGCGAAGTCGAGCGACGTACTTGTCGTTAATGGGCTCTTGCTTGTAAGTACCGCCGACTGGAGGCACGAGGCGCATACTACGTCAGCTGCGTGACACCGCTCGGCCCCAGAAGACCACGCACCAGACAATGGACCGCACCTCCGAGGTGCATAGCGATCAGCAACGCGAGTATACGCTTGTTGCAGTTGTACAGCGCATAAGTGCGCAAGATAAGCAGAACTATAAGTACTGTGAGATAAAAAAAGACTAGCACTCGGGGAGAAAGCTTACCGGCGACGACCGCCTGGCTCAACATGGCAAAAATCTGGTGGTACAGCTGGAGCTGCCGACACCTGCGGAGTTTGTCAGGGATGCGTGGCGGGTGGACTACTTCATAAAAAGCGTAGACTGACCGCTGTAAATGGAAGAAAAATAGGTCGGCGGCGGCGCGGCGTATGAAGTTGACAGCATGAACGGAGGAACTTACGTGCTCGGACAGCGCGGAGAAATACTCAAAAAATACGGGAATTGGCCCAAATAGGCCGATATACCGGTTAAAGGTGAACAAGAGGAAGGATACAGATGGAGTGGGTGGGCTCCAGTAGTACTCGATCTCGGAGAGGAAGGTCATAACGTAGTCATAGTACAAGATTGCTTTATCATTGTTAGCGCCGTTTCCGGAGCCCATACCGAGAAAAAGGACCTACTGAAGGCGGACAGTGTCATCGAGGTGTCCCATCGGACAGAATAAATGCTATAGAATTGAGCGGTGAGCAAGAGGCATGCGCCTCACGGGAGATGGCTTACAAGAATTCTGCGGGAGATTGAGGCTGCGCGGAGGTCATGGAGCCTTGTTGCCCTTTGGCGAACGTGGGCTATGTACAGGGGGCGGCGAAGGAGCGGATTCGAAGACGAGGCATGCACCGTCGACGGTCGTTTTTAAAGGAGAGGACCGCGGAGACGAGAGGCTTGGAAAAACTGAACGCATGGTGTACAGCCACGGCGTGCCTCAAGACGGCCAAGGGACGCAAAGCGCCGGATGCGCCTCGGCCGAGTCGAAGAACCGCACATCAGTCAAGCTGCTCGATGTACAGAGATGGAAGAATTGCTCGGGGTGCGAGGAAGAGCGGATGCCTCTGCAGTGGGAGTGTGGTCGAGGCGAAGTCTGATTCCCCGGCGCTTCCGCCCCGTGGGGAGCCCGGTGCCCCTTTGTGGCACTTGGTACGCCGGCGCGGCGACTAGCACACACTCTCGGTCTCACACTATAAAAAGTACCCATCGCACCGGGTAAGAGCCGTACGATGGGGCACCTCGCACCGTACGCAGTCATCTTCTGTGCCCGGGACTTCAGCGCCGCAGAGCGTCCGCCGATCAGGACGCGCCGTTTGAGGGACAGATGAAAGACAGTTTTGCAGCTGGTTGACGCTGCGCAGAGATCTGAGAGTTTTATACCCGGCCTCACGCTACGAGGATCGTCGCGGACCTCATTGCTCAAATCGGCAGCCCGGATTTCAGGCCTGGGCAAATCCCGGCGCACGCCCAATAGACATACTTGCCAGCGCCAGACTGAACTCGCCGCGAGACGTCTCAATGCCACGCACGGTGCCGAGAGTTCCTATGCAAGATCCGCTCTCTCACATCGTTACCAAGCGAGCTTAGTAGCTCTGAGCAAATGTGCCTTTTGCAGGCTCGGCTTCCGACACTAATCAGCCGCAGTCGAAAACAACCGGGATTCCGTGCCTCTTGTCAAACACTATCTCGCAGTGGAGAAGTCCAACCATACTCGTCAGCCCGGGTACTGTTGCTACAGCGCCCCCGAATGTCCGGAATTAGCAATATACGGTAACATACATTTAGGGAGTAGTCTTCCATTGCGTTCGTCCGAGAGTCGAACATCTCCCAATGCACCAGGCATGATCGTGCGCGGAATTAAACGCTGCCAAAGCTCCTAATCTGCGTGTCCATTGGCACAGTGACGACCTCGGTGAGGTCACAGTCGAACGTGGTAGAACGTGTTGTAGTCGAAGTCGCTGCCGTCGTCGATTTCCACATGCTCGTGGGGTCGTCGTCGGACCTGAGATGCCGGGACCGGTGGAGATCCGGGTTGCGCAGATTGAGAATCAATCTCGACGTCAAGGTCGAAGATAGCCTGCGGACAGACATAAAATCAAAAATGCCGCTCGCCGCCCCGATCGTGACAAGTACACATACACGTTGCTGAGCGTCGTGTCCATACCCTTCAAAGGAGACCCCGACTGCACGGATGGCGTCAGTCAGGAGGGCGCCACTGTTCGAGCCCGGGCGTGACGTACGCGTGTGATCTGTTTGAGTGCCGTCAGCGAGAAAGCGGAATGCAAGATCAGGACGGACTCGCCATAAACGTGACGATGTTGCACGCATTTGCAGCGAGCATCATCCTGCCGCGGTTCATCAGAGCGGTGTTTGTATCATTGGGAAGCACCGGCCTTACTTACCCATAGTAGATCGTACCTAATAGTTCAATGCCGGCAATGTCAGAATCTGTTTGAACCACACCAAGGGTCGGACGAATTGCCAACGAACCGTCTCGCAACATGATCTCCAGAAGACCCCCTGAAAAATGGCGCCGCACCCGAAGAGCTTGTATCAGAGTTAGCACGAACACGGTGGTGTCGAACCACATCATCGCGCTCCAAGCAAAGGTGAGGTCTACGGTAGCTGTATGTGAGCGTCTTAAAATATACGTCGAAGATGCTGAGAAGCGCACGGATAGCTCTGAAGATAGAAGCATAAGTCGTTGATCCGGATCTGCTGAAGAAGGCGGGAACTTACTGCTTATTAGTGAGCGACAAGTCACAACCAGTGAAGCTGAACGGCAACGGGGTAGACGTGCTTGTAGGAGGAGTACTCGTGAAGAAGAAGACCTGGTAACTCGCGTGAGGCAAGTTGTAAGCGAAAAAGATGGTATAACACGCTTACTCCGCAGACGATAGCGCCACCTATGTGTGTAGCGAGGAGCAGGGCTAGAATGCGTTTGCTCCGATTGTACAAGGCGTAGGTACGTATGACCAAAGTGACTTGTTCCGGAGTGAGCACGATGGGTACACAAGCGGAAAAGGCACGCACTAGCCACAATTGCCTGGCTGGTTATCGCATATGCTTGATGATACGTCTGCAGCATCCTGCAACTAGGTAGTACGCCACGTCAGAGCTCAAGGTTGACCCAGGCGAGGTAGTACCTACGTCTTTGAAGCCACTGGCTTAGCAAAGAGCGTTGTAAAAAGATAACTCACGCACCTGCTCCGGGAGATTTGAAAAATATTCCACTATACTAGGTATTGGCCCCAGTAGTCCAAAATATCGATTGATGACGAATAAGACAGAGATGACCGAGAGATTGGTTGTTCGCCAGAAATGGTTGATTTCATTGGACAGCGTCAGAAGGTAGTCATAATATAATATTGCTGGTGGAATCGTGGCCGACGTTAGCTTCGCAGGTGACAGCTATGCGGCGCAGGTGGCGTACCGAACGCGGCCAGCGTCAGCTCATTATTAAACCGGACCGAGGACACCCTAGGAGGCAAGTACGTTCGTAAGCGACACGCCAAGGTGGAGATTGTGGACGGGGACCCACCAATACTCGGCGGAAGCTAGAACGGCTTCCAGCGGCGCTGACATGCCTGACTTGAACGTCGCGGAAAAGGTGGTCGGGAATGGGAAGACAGCAGGCATACGCAAACACCCTCGTATGTATAAGGCGGGGGATAGCGAGGCGACAATGGCGCACCGCACCGCCCGAGAATCTGCGCGTGGAGCACCGCGCTGTCTGTTTTATCTCCACCGATCACAAACGTCGGCTGTAAAGAGAGGTGGTAATTACCACAGTGGTGAAACTGTGTGAACGCACGCTAACTGGACAGAGGCTGACGCGCATCAACTGTCAAAAGACTTTCGCGAAGCCCACGGTTGCACTGTTACGAGCACGAAGCACCACTAGTACCCACCTTACGTTGTATGCTTCTTCGCTTTGAATTTAACTGGCACTGGAAGGCGTGAAGCCCTACAGTACCTGCACATCGAAGTCGGGGTGGCAGCGCGACTGCATAGCAAACGCACTACCAGGCGCACAGCACGCCACTTCGGAAGCTAGGACTCCCACACGCAGCCGTGCCCGCAATGGTGGGATGCAATATGCCTGCAACAAGAAGGTCATCGCGCCCGTTAGGTCACCGGAAGCTACGAGGAATTATGAGGGGGCTTACCACGAGATCCGTCCTGTGCGGGAACCTCCCTCGTCGCTCCAAACGATCTGCGAGGGACATTCGGAGGGCTAAGCGATTTGCCTCATTGCTCCGAAGATCTGTCAAGCGGCAGGTACTGCGGGACGTCTTGCGTGAGCGCGAGCGCGATGCTTGACAGCATCAGCCAGGTGGACCCGCGCCGCCCTCTCTCACTGCAGGCTCCCTGGCCGGGTGCTGTTGCTTCAAAGGCTCCTTGTTGGTCCCCAAGCATCTTCTCATTGGTGTGTATATGTACGACTGTAGGGCCGCGGAATGCGTTGCTAAGCTATATTGCAAGTATAGAGATGATTCCGAGGAGTTCAAGTTCGTGAAGTTGTTGCCATCCGTATGGTAGAGCGCCAAGTGATGGGCGCTTTACTACACATCCGTACCGTAGGCGTCTATCTACGCCGCGGCCTGATGGCGCCCAAGGCTCTCTAGGGCTCTCTCATCTCTTACGTGCATTCATGGTGTCTCGAATACAGCAGAACGGTGAGGACCGAGAACTCGCAGATACGTTCAAATCCCTCCCTGTCAAGCGGAGCCCATGGGGGAATACAATGTTGAGAGCATGCATACCCTCGTCAGCTGAATATTGAATGTTTGCCCTCAGCCTGGCTGCGGTCTCTAAAGTGGCCGACTCGGGCTCGGATGCGAGGCTATACATACGAAGGACTCATCACCTATTACTTGTGAGTACTATCGATGCACCGCTCTACTCGATTCGGGCCCGGGCGTCAGGCGTGTACTCTCCGAGTTCTTGAATGTTGAGTACTTGCCGCCGTGCGGCGGAGCTTTCGAACGATCCGTTGTTCAAGGAAGAAGTTCGTCCGCTAGGTATGTTTCCGGAACCCCTCTATATGCGCAGCCAGGCTTCGAAGCTAATAGAGTTAGCGTCATTAACAATTCGAACCGCACATAAAATATGGCGTACCCATCGCGCTACCGCGCCTACCATGCAATAGTAAGATCTTTCTGCGTCAGGACCAGTACCGTAAAGCATCGCCGTTTGCAGCACCGGATTCTGTGGTAAGTAGCGTCAGCCTTCTTGTACAGGAGTAGTAAGGGCCCTTGAGCTTACCCGAGCGATGGCGTTCATGACGAAAGTGGTAGAATCAAGTCCCCCTTTCGACAAGTATACCCGCGTGGATACCGTAGTACGGTGCTGTATGTCACGTCGTAATACTTGAAGTCTGGCACCGTGATCGAGGGTACACTCACTGTGGGGAATGGGCAACTGCGCGACGACAGGCGCAGTCTCAATCTAGTTTAGCGGAGGTAAAAACTCCGGACAGCGCACTGCGCTCAGGGTGGCACCGAGCCTCGCCGGCGGGGTAGAAATGTGGGCAGTGAGAAACACGTCCAGTTCAAGCACGCGCGTTGGTGCATGGTGGTCATGGATGCTGACGTGCGAGGTCGCGGAGTCACTCAGCCTCGGGGACGACGCTGACAGCCGCCGTCTATCGTGCTCGAATCAAAGGCAGGCGAGCCCCAAGGCGTATCAACTTCTCAGAGCATACGCGCCGACAACGCAAAGTATGACAGACGGGTCATTTGTCGAAATACCTTGGTGCGCCGGCGGGTCCGACAATGACACAATGGTCTACTTTTTGTGAGCAGTGAGGCATCTTGGATATCCTTCCGGGGTTGGCTGAGAGACGTAGCTGTGGATACAAGAGCAATTGACTCACGGGAGTACATGCCAGACTCCGTTGAGTTTTACAGAACAGGTGAGATCTTTGACGGCATCGTCGCGCTGCTTCGGGCATTGAAAGGCCCGCGAATATTGTATTACGGTTGCATAATGCGAGACGTTACGGGCCAGGCGGCAAGAATACGACAGAACAGAACTTGCTCGTGTCTTCGACGTGATACCTCAAGTATGCCAAAGCGCTATGGAGTCGTTGATAGTAGAAGGTCAGCTATTACCTGACCGTAAGGACTGCGCAAGCGGGGACTTGTACCTCTAGCATACTTTCAATACAACGTACTTCAAACGTCGCCGAGGGTGAACATGGATGCCCGCGACCTGCCAAACTCGCGGTCCCGGGTACCCACCGACAGATCGTCGAGCTCGGTCGAAGAACCGACGAAGGCTATCGAACACGTCGTTGGCGCAGTGACTGTGTCTAATATACGCGCCGGCGCGTCCCTTGCTACGTATCGCAACTCCTGGTGTCTCGGATCTCTCAAGTTGAGCATCAACCTTGCAGTCAGCGTCGTGAACATCCTACAAGCAGCAGTCAGACTCGACTCGCAAAACCGTCAGCCAAAAGGAGGAGATACTATCACGAGCACATTCGTCAGTGTTAAGCCCATGCCCTTCGTAGGTGAACCGGACTGTTACGTTTCGCATGTCCAAAAAAACCTACCGGCATCACCTTGGTCCATGGTAGTGAGCGTCAACACCTACACGAGCCTCTGGGCTGAAACTCACCAGGACTGTGACAATGTTTAGTAAGTTCACGGCCACCATGATCCTTCGACATCAGTCAGACATTGTTGAATCTCGAGAACTTCATATAAGTTAGTCCTTACCCATAATTTACTGTACCTACATGCAGACCGTGTTATGCTCCTACTGATCGTAACCGTAAACCTTCGGTATCAGCTTACCATCTCGCAGCATAATTTCAAGCAAACCACCCTTGAGGTTATGTCGTGTACGAAGGGCTTTGACTAGCGTCATCAGGAAGATAGCGGTGTCGAACCATAACATTGTGGACCACGCAATCGCCACATCTGTAACCACTGGTCCACAGTGTGTTCGAACGTACGCCTCATAAAGTGGCCGCCGTACGGATGCCCTTGCAGGTATTCATAGCTCAGTATGATATTCTAGTAGTGTCGGAAGCATAGCTCACTGTTCGTTTGTGACCGTTAAATCGCAGTTCGGCTGGCGGAACGGCAAAGACTGGGGTGCATTGATGAGATATGTGAGCGATGTGAACATTGAAATCTGGAACAGCAACTGCATGAGAACGCCGTATCTGTGGGTATGGAGATTGCCCAGCGCACTAGGCATAGGATGACTCCGCTGACATGCGTCAGGAACAGAAAGATCAGGACACGCCTGCTGCGACCATATAATGCGAATGTACGCAAGATTAGCAAGACTGACTGATGGTGAGCGGGTACCTGTTGAATTCGAGAGATGGACGACGTACCGGCCACGACGCTTTGGCTAAGGAGAGTATATATCCAGTGGTAAATTTGTAGAATCCTGCACCTAGTCGGCCAAATACGGCATTATCTGAAGGTCAGTGTGCCCGCATAGAGTGATATAGAAGGCATCGGTATGCCTACGTCTGACCCCAATATATGCGCGTCAGAATGACTAGTGACTGCATAAAGAGAAAGGACTCACTTTCTCTGATGAATTTCCAAAGTATTCCACTGCGATGGCCACGGGCGCGAGTAACCCCAGGTATCTGTTCACCGCAAAAAGAACAGAGACCGGCGATAAAGTGGCAGACTTCCAGAAATGCTCTACCTCGTCGATGACCGTCAGGAAGTAGTCGTAATATAGTATCGCTGCCAGTGGCAGCGAGGTGTGCTTGAGCAAAAATTCATGAAGCCGGACACGGCACTTAATTATTGCCAGCATGTCCAGCGAGTTATTGAGGCGGACGGACATATCCCTGTGAGAGGCTGGTGTTTTAGCACTGAGCAACGTGGGGCCGAATCGGTGGGCTTACGGGCCAGTACTCGGCGGCGGCATCAACCTCGAGAGGTACCGGTATCATGGGCCCTAGGTCAGGGGACATACTTCAGCACAGAGGATGGATGACCCGAAAAGCACATAGCGATCCAGAGGACATAGTATTTATGGGCTACACTCAGGCTAGGCTGTACGCCGGCTTCAGACACTTTTTTTTTTTTTTTTTATAATCCTCGTTTATTGCCCTCGAGGGCCGAGCCCTATGGTAGGCAGTACCTGGTACGCTTAACTACGGGTGGACGTAGGTCAGGGGGGATCACGAATCATATGTGAATGGGAAGTAGTAATGGTATGTGGGTGGGGATTATCTCGGGATTAAGCTATAATAAGAGAGGGGTTAGTAGCGAGAGGGGGGAAATGTAAATAGGGCCCAGCACTGCACCCACCACGCCGGCTGCATAGCAGCAGGGCACCGGGTTCTAAACCTCGTCGTGCTTTGAGACGGTGATTGCACCGCCGGGCTATATGCCTTCAGACACTTCACCGGAGGCACAGTATCGTGATCACTTACATCTCGCACAGATAAGATACTCTCATTGCCCCCCCAAAAATGGCTGTCAGGTTTCACAACGGCAGAGGTAGAGCACGGAAGCGGCGCTGCGCCGGTGAGGAATGAGAGCTTTGACGCACGTTAACTCGTATTCGACGGCTCTCAACGTTCTGTTCGCGCTGTTACCCGCTGTAGATTGAGGCTTTCATGGCGACACTTTTAGAAAGGATTGAATAGATTATTCGCTTTGTCCGCGACGGGGACTTTGAGAACAAACTGCGCGTAAGCTATACACGTATCGCGATCCTGTACAAGTGCGCTTGTTATCCTCCTGGGACGCGAAGAGAGTCGTGAGGATGCTTACTTTCCGCTTCAAGTTACTGTTGTACGTATAACTGGCTTCTGAGAATACCACGTTGTGATGTGGGTCATCAAGAACGAGACTGGACGTCGACCCGCAAGCTGAGAGGGTGCATACCTTCGTTCGAAGAGCTGCCGATCACGAAAGGGCAACAGGAAACGGGCTTTTGTGTGTGCGGAGGTCTTGATACGTGAACTATGTGTCGAGGCCTCCATTATACAAACCTTCGCCTCTGACAGTTGCTTTTGCCGCTGAGAGCTTCCGGCCGGAGATCGTCATAGCTAGGTCATGCAACAGAGAATGCGTTGCATAGTGCGCACGGCCGTGCATCACCTATAATAAATGCGAGTGAGGGAGATGCGGAGAGCGTCCACCTCTCGGAGTCGAGGATAGTCTAGGGCAATATACGCTTAGAGTCAAGTTAGAGAGTGACAGCATGGGCGGTTGCAACCGGCATTGGGGTACTGACGCTCAAGCCTCGCGCCACAACTGCACTCGCCTCAAGTTGTTCTGATCCATGGCCGTCCGCACGCTCGCGCCGAAAACGTCCACGCAGCATGTAAAGATGTGCGCAGCTATGGCGAGCCATGTTTGGGTGTACATACGTGGCTCGCCAAGAATTGTGTGCATATGACGGCCGACGATATGCCTTACTCGGCCATGTGCAACGACCCGGGACGTTCCACCTGGCTAGGTTCCGCCACTGCGACCGCAAACTTGAACACGGACACCGACCTACCTGCATCTGTACGCCCTAATTACCCCGGCTCGCGCTTGTGCCATCAGTCAAACTGGCACCCGTCTCCCCCAAACCGTTACTCTTCGCGCTCGCAGCGCTCTTCGGCGCATACTTCCTCTTCTTCCGCAGCGCATCCACGCCGTTCAGCTCTACGCTCCGCACCGAGGACAGCACGATCATGACTGTCCCATCTGTTTCGGGCTGGTACGCCCGCACCACGCTACACCCCGACGGCACCGATTTTGTGCCCGCACGCGATAAACTCGTCTTCGCGGTTCTCTTGAACGCCCCTGCGGACCCAGAGGGCTTTACTGCCGCGCTCTTCCGCCCAGATGTCGCCGTCGACGCCCGTGGGCGCGTCCTACAAGTCAAGTCCGACGACTTCGCTGCGCTCACCGGTCTTGCCGGGCAGGTCGGCGCCCTCCCGGACACCGGGTCGTTTATGAATGCATGGCGCGTTGCGCACGATCGCACGAGTCAGAAGATCGATAGGTTATTCGTCTCTAGCGCGGATGGCCAAATCAAAGAGACGAGCGTACAGGGATGGCATCCGGAGCAGAAGAAGTTGAAAGACGCCGTGGCGGATTACGAGGAGCTACCCCCGGTATTGCATGAGCTTTTTGGATACATTCAGGAGGCGCGAACGGATTACAGGCGTGGTGAAGAGGAGAACAAGAGTCTCATTTTTCAAATCAAGGCTATCGTCGAGAACTGAGGTGTTGTCTGCCTGTGAACGGTCAGTTTTCAGCCTATTGGATCTCGGATGTATGTTTATGTTCGAAGGCCAGATTGAATGAATGTAGGATATTGCAAGTCGCGAGATAAATACAAGGGATGACGCGTGGACGTGTTAATGTACAATGGGAATTCTGATGCGCCGATGGTGCTCTCTCTAACCAATGCGCAATCCAAGAGCAAAGCCGGCGACAAAGGTTGCCCTCTGCTGGAAGTCCGCGGTAAGGAAATCCACAACCCAGCGGAAGAGCGACGCGACGTTGGGCGGCCTCTTCGCTCCGGTCGCGTCTGTCGAGTAGAACAGGCTCTCGAAGCGAGTCGCCGCTCGGCCCCAATTCACTCTCACGAGCGAAAGGGATCCGAGGTACTGCGCGTCGCGCCCAACTGTCAGTCTTGCGACAAGCCTAATCACACGACGAAGAAATCTTCACCTGAAGCAGGACGAATACACCGCCCACGACGAACGCGACGGCCTTCGCCCCCTTTTTGACAAACACACCTGCGCAGATACCACACACTGTGCCAAACGTCAGTTCGTAGAGCTTCAGGCTTGACTGGGGGGGAGGTGGGAGGGGTGGCGACGGCTGGGCAGGCACAGTGTTGTCCTGGCTTGGTGGTGATACCGCTCCTGGCGCAGTCTTCGATGTCACCGCTACCAAGAGCATGAACAATCTAGACTGTAAGAGACTGGATACTACGACATACGATCACAGTAGATAACTGGTGCTGCGAGGAACGCTACCCCAAGCCCTACGGTCACGGTGCCAATCTTGAGCCAGAACTTGGACATGTCCTTTTTGAAGTCCTTCTTGAACTCTTTTGCTATCTGTGCCCGCTTGACGGCATCCGCGTGCTGGAACCGTGCGTAGGTCTTGCCCGCGCTCGGAACGAAGTATCGCGCGTTGGGACGTGTTGTGCGCGCCTTGGTGGCAGCACCACACACTGGTCGAGAAATGAGAGACGAGAGTGGGAAGGGGCTCATAGTGAGTGAGAGACTGCGAGATGCAGATGACTGAAGAAGCGCGGGGTCGGAGGGCTCTGGTCAACGTCGAGTTGAGAACAGACGAGTTCCCCGTAGCGCGTTGTATATATCCGAACCGACGGCAGCGGCCTTGAAAGCTCTTGGTGATGTCATACCAAGGCCTCATACACTGAGACTAGGGTTCCGTAAAGAGAAGAAACGCAAACAGTGCCATACAGCTCGATCGCCGCTTCCGTCTTGGGACTACACGGGCGCTTGAAATTTCTGTCTGCACTGTGCAGCCCGCGCTCCTTCTAACCCTCGTCCTCGTCCTCGGCCTCGCCTGCTTTTTATTCCAATCAACATGGGCCGCCGCGCAAAAACAAAACAAGGGGACCCCGCGCCTCTGCTCGAGGTCCAAGATAACGCCGGGCGTCCGTCGCAGAAGAAGCTCGGGAAGCGCAAGGCCGAAGATGTCGAGGTCCCAGGCAAACGGCCCACGAAAAAGGCTCGGGAAGGTGAGGGCAAGCCCACAAAGGTCGTGCCTACCAAGTCCAAGCCCAAAGGCCCTTCAAAGGGAGAGGCTAAGGCTAAACCCGCTAAGTCCGAGAAGGCGAACCAAAAGAAAGCACACTTTGAGGACGAAGACGAGGGCGCAGGAAGCAGTGAGGGCTGGGAGGACGTCGAAGACAACGAAAACCTTCAGGCTCAAGCCAAGTGCGCTTTGAAATATCATTGCATTTATGTTCTAGTTCTCACAGAATGAATAAGAACCCTTTTCCATGGGAGCGATGACGACGAATACGTCGGGTTCGAGGGCGACCTCAACGACCTGGAAATGGACGCTGACGAGGAGTACGTCGCGTCTTCACTCGAGTGACATGTGCCTATGTTTCTGACTTTGTATGAATCTTGCTAGCGATGACCTCCTTGGCGGTCCCGCTCAAGAGCTTGACCTCGGCTCTGATGATGATGAGCCTGAGCTCCCGACCAAGGGCAAGAAATCAAAACAACACGAACGGCCCCTCAAGATTATTCCGACGGGGTCGGACGCATCCTCTGACGAGAGCGATGAGGACGAGGACGGTCCTATCACCATGAAGAACATGGAGGCGCGCTCACGCGCCTTGGACGCAAGGGCGGCGCGCGAAGCCGAACTCGACGCAGAGGAGTTGAGGCAGGCAGCGCTCGCTGGAGAGATGAGCGATGACGACTTCGCGGATGTGGACGATGTGGATATGGATGAACAGGGTGAGGGTGTTGAGGAAGGGGAAGAGGCTTTCGAGCTGCCCTCGGCCGAGGAGCTCGAAGAGGAGAAGAAAAGGGGTGGTCCCGACGTGCATACCGTTCAGCGAAGAATGCGCGAATGCGTGCGGGTACTGGGCAACTTCCGGAGATTCGCAGCCAAGGGCAGGTGTGTACCTTCGTAATTCTCTAACGATCGTGCTCACTCGCTTTCGCGAATCTGTTTTCAGGGCAAGGTCGGAATACGTGCAGACTCTTATTTCCGACATCGCAAGCTACTACGGGTATAACGAGTTCCTTGCTGAGAAGCTCTTCCAATTATTCCCTGTAGCAGAGGTAAGATTGACCTCCGCTCGGTGGTGTACGCACACACTCACATCCCGTTAGGCGATCGAATTCTTTGAAGCGAACGAGGTCCCAAGGCCGGTTACGATCCGCACCAACACGCTCCGCACACGCCGACGCGACCTCGCACAGGCGCTGATCAACCGCGGCGTGAATCTCGAACCCATCGGCAAGTGGACGAACGTAGGGCTGCAGGTGTTCGAGAGTAGCGTCCCAATCGGCGCGACACCCGAATACCTCGCCGGACATTACATGCTGCAGGCCGCGTCGTCATTTCTGCCCGTGATCGCGCTCGCACCTCAACCTGGCGAGCGTGTATTGGACATGGCGTCGGCGCCCGGCGGCAAGACGACGCACATGGCGGCGCTCATGCAGAACACGGGGGTCGTGTTCGCGAACGACGCGAACAAGGCGCGCACGAAGAGTCTGACAGCGAACGTGCACCGGCTTGGTTGCAAGAACGTCGTGGTGTGCTCGTACGACGGGCGAGAGTTCCCCAAAGTTATTGGTGGTTTCGACCGTGTGCTTCTGGATGCTCCGTGCAGTGGTACCGGCGTTATCAGCAAGGATGCTAGCGTCAAGACAAATAAGGTGCGCCGCCCGCTTAGCATTCAAAGACCCTGAGTTGATATATTGTGTGGACCCGGCCATGACCACAGTCCGAGCGCGACTTCACACTCCTCTCACACCTCCAAAAACAGCTCATCCTCTGCGCCATCGACAGCGTCCAGGCGGACTCCAAGACGGGCGGCTTCCTGGTGTACTCGACGTGCTCCGTGACCGTCGACGAGAATGAGGCGGTGGTCGACTACGCGCTGCGCAAGCGGCCGAACGTGAAGCTCGTTGAAACTGGGCTCGAGTTCGGGCGCCCGGGCTACACGAGCTTCCGCGGGAAGACGTTCAGCGACAAGCTGAGCCTCACGCGCCGCTTCTACCCGCACGTGCACAACATGGACGGCTTCTACGTCGCGAAGTTCAAGGTCGAGCGCCGCACCAAAGTCAAGGCGGCGCCGGAGGCCGAGACGAAGGACGTCGACGCCGGTGTCGAGGTGGCGTCCGTTGCGTTTAACGGGGACGAAGACAAGCCGTATCTCGAGGGTGAGCCGCTCGTCCGTCATATGCTATGCCGTAGACCTACGTGCTAATATCGTCATCTCCACAGAGATGAAGCGCAAACGGATGAAGCAGAAAGGCCTGAGGCCCCCACCGCGATCCAAGCCTGCTGCACCGGAAACGGCGCAAGGAAAGGCCGTAGAAGCTGCTGCATGATCGTGAGGGTCCGAACGCCCTGGGAATTCTCACCTGAGGCTCCTTCGCGGCGGTCCTGGCTATTGAGGGCAGACGCTTCTCGCCCGGGGCACTGGCAACGAGCCGCGGCCACACGCGCACGCGGGGATTTGTGTCCTCGAGTCCTTCTTTGGGCCCGCCGCCGACCGCTTGGGGGCAGCTGTACCGTACGGGGGGCGTGCGTGTGTACACTGTATGCACAGGGAACTATCATCTATCGGGTTTCGTCATTTCGCCGTATTGCGTGCGAGCGTGATGCGTTCTTGCGAATCGCTCGACGTCCGCCATGGGAAGCCCCGGGCGATTCTCTTCGAAGAGTTTCTCGTCCGTTCGTGCGGACGGGCAGACGGCCACTGGGCATAGAATTCGGCCCGAGCGCTCGCGATGCATCTCCAGTCATTAACGTCGACTGCGATAAGTCGCGCATGCGCAATTTCTACTTGCGTCCGGGATTCGGTGCACGACCGTACAGTTCATTATGCATCGTCCATCTGCGAGCAAAATTCACGGTCCGAACTGTGGCCATGGCACGCCGCCGCAGAGCTGATAGGGCCCAGGGACGTACTGGCGCACTAGGTTAAGTACTGACTAGTAGACTACGGCACTCGACCCGGCACGGACCGAACATTTGCATGAGCGCATGAATTCGAGCTCGCGCGCGGCCGGGCCTCCGCCGTGACGTTGACGGCACCAGGTTCCGGGAAACGTTGAGCGTGATAGGACGCACGCTTATCTGACGCGGTGGCTGGGAGGCCTGAGGCCTTGGGCAACGGGCGGGCAGTTGCTCTAACTCTGCCCAAGAGGCCGCAGCGGCAGGGCGCTGATTATGATGGCCCATGGGTTGCGGCGCAGGGGCGAGGAACATTCGATCTGTGGTGTTCTGTGGTGGTGCGCGCGAGGAATTAATATATCGGATGACGGTGGTCGTATATAAAGCGTGCTATGGATAGGCAGGTACGTATACAATACAGGAGGAGCGGAAGACAAAGAATGGGTGGAGTAAGGATACACACTACAAGGCCAAGCGGCGTCCGAGTACAGGATAAAATCCGACTTGGTAGGGTAACACAGGGTAACACACCGGATCATACGCTCGGGCAAAAGCCTCGCGAACCGAGACACGAGAGCCTCATACAGTTCGTGAACAGGGCAGCACTTACACATCCAGAAAAAAGCAGCTCCAACAGCGCACTGCGGGGGGAGGAGAGGGGGGAGCCCATGTGGCGCCCATCAGCCGGGTATCATGACCCGCCTGCGAATCAGACGGCGGAGAAGGGCTCACGGGGCGGTCAGACGCGTCCGGTCGAAAGTTCAGTACCTTCCGTCCGCTGGTTTCCTGCGAGGAAACGCGTTGGGTCAGTGGGGCTATTGGTGGGGAGAGGGGGCGCGCACGCGACCCGATTTGAATGCATATGACGGACCTTGCGAACCGCCGCCGGCCAAAGCCGCAGATGCCTGCACAGTCGCTCACGATGGCGCCCCAGAGGGCGATCGTTGCGCCTAGCGTAAGCCACACCTGAAGGGAGGGGAGACGGAGATGAAGAGCGTGCATCAGTCTAAAGCGTGATATTATCATTCGTCGGGCGGATGCGGGGAACCGAGACGTACCGCGTTGCCCCAGCTGAGCTGCAGGACGCCGTGCGACTCATCATTGATCCTGTGACGGACGACGGCCACGAAGATGACGTCGACGAGGAAGATGATGGTCGTGATCACGGCCGCGAGGAGGCCTACGCCGAGTGTGGTGAGCGCGGCGGGACGGGAGATGGTGTATGGTGAGCGCCGGCTGGTGATAAACAGAGAGGCGACGAGCGCAAGGAAGGTCAAAGCGCAGGCTAGGATGACGGGAGATTGCGCGGCGTCAAGCGGTGATGGATGGTCCAAGATTGACGTGATGACATACCTATAGGATGGAGGACGAGTACGGCACTCAAAGTCCGCGAGATGGTGTCTGTGAAGCCGTTCACGTGGAGTGCATGCGCCACAGTAGGGTCGAACTGGTAACCCAAGTGGGCACTGGAGCACTGGCCGGCGGTTTCGTGGTCGACACCGATGACTCTGAGAAGTCGCGGGGAGATCGGAGGGTGTACGGCAGATAGGCACGGATGAACAGAGAAGAATATCAATTGACAGGGCGGAAGATGAAACGGGGATGTACGCACTCGACGGTGATGGCAGAGGTGCAGTATCCCCACACTCCGAAGCGGACTTGGCCACTGGCAGAGGAGTCTAGGAATGACGCAGAGGAGTTGGCTACGAGACGGAAGAGAAATATGCTCTTGATGATAGGGAGCGAGAGCGAGACGAGGAGGAGCAAGAGGAAAGCGACGAAGAGGAACAAGGGCGTGATTGCAGCAAGCATGGCAGATCGCGAGTAGCAGGAAGCGGAAAGCGAGACAGAGTACTGAGAGGGGTCCAGAGACTGACAGTGAACCAACAGCGGTGCTGCAGCAGGGGGGCGTGTACGCAGCGACTTAAGACGGCGGGAGCGAGAGTGGAGTGAATGTCGTTGCACGTTGCCATTAAGTGGAGAGCTCGTGGCCGCATATTATCCGTCGGGGCAGCCATTGTGTGCAGAGAATAAGGCGCAGACGCGTGGCGGCAGCGAGGAGAGGAGCGAGGAGAGCGAGAGCGAGGGTGGCTGCTTGAGGGCGCGATGGCATCGGCGCGGGGGAGAGGGATAAGTGTTTTACGTGGGAACCGGGCGCGCCGTCTGTTTCCTTATCCGGGAGTTACGTAGAGACGGCGGGCCCCCGATCGCGGCGCGGATCTGGCCACGCGTGGGAAGCCCAGAATTTGTAGATGTGAAACGCGCCCTCCGCCCGAGTCACACAGTCCAGAGCCCCTCCGACGCTTACCCGCAATAGAATAGAAGCGCAACTACAGCCGACCCACGCTAGCCCACGCCGCGCGCTCCCTCCCAGCCCCTCCCCCGCCTGCTCCGGACCCTGTCCCCCGCCCTCGGCTCCCGCCTCGCTCCTGCGCATCCCGTCCTCCTCCACACAGCGTGCATCACCGCCGCCGCCCCGCTGCCAGCACTCTGCGTGCATCATGCAGGCGGGACTCGGCCCCTGTGAGGCCGCACCACGTCGCAGAACGACATGATTCCCGATCGTCGCTAGCCCGCCGGAACGCGAACTGGACGCTTCCTTCTTTCGGCTCGCTCCCAAATCAATACACTTTTTGTCACCTTGTGAACCGCTCTCCCACGCCCTGTGCCCAACTTTGCCCGCCAGTGCCCTGCTTCCGTCCCCAGTGCGCCCGCCTGCGTCGCCCCAGAGCCCCGCAAAGCACTCGGACTCGGAGAGGAGGTCTGTGAAGAGGACCCGTCCCGACAAGCCAAGATCCGGCTCAACAAACACCAGTGATCGAGCTGTTGCAGCACAAGAAGACGCGTGCCCGCATTTGGAAGTCCTCGACGTGGGCTGGCCAAATTTAGTTTAGCCTTGTTTGTTCGGACTGTTTAAGGATAAGAAGGGCGCCGTGTTCAGAGTTTATTCTCTCCCTATCTCTCTTTCTCTCTCGTTCTCTCTCCTTCCTGCCAGGTAGCCAGGCCACAGCGCCCTCGCTCTCTTCCCATATACCATTATTGTACGTCTTTCTTCCTCCTCTTACCCCAACAGCCTCATCTGTGCTGCGCCAACGCGCAGTCGCAACCCCGTTGCTCTTTGTCGCTTCTTTTAAAGTCGCGTCGTCTGATCATCCCTTTCAACCTCCAGCTCACGATCCCCTAAGTCTTCCATAATGTCTGAGCCCGTCGCTACCCCTGCTGCCCCCGTCGAGGACACCAAGCCTGTCGAGGCTCCCGCCGCTGAGCCCACTCCCGCTGCCGAGACGACGACTGAGACGCCTGTAGCTGTAAGTTCAATCAACGACCGTATTTAGGCGCCCATCCTCATCCTCTTACAGGAGGCCCCCAAGGAGGAGACCAAGGCTGAGGTACGTGTGGGTGCCTTCAACGACGAGTACTTGTGTTAAGTGTATGCTTACAGGCGGCTGCTCCCGCGACTGAGGCTGAGGCCCCTGCCACCGAGGCCACCCCTGCTACTGAGGCTCCTGCTGCTGACGCTGCTGCGACCGAGGAGGCCAAGCCTGTGAGTATCGGTCTCTACTGGAGCTACACATCGTCTGACTCGTACTAGACCGAGGCTGCCCCCGAGGCCAAGAAGGAGGAGCGTCCCAAGAGCCCCTCTCTCCTCGCCAAGCTCCTCGCTCCCTTCAAGGGCGAGAAGAAGGAGAAGGCAGAGAAGAAGCCCAAGGAGAAGGCCCACAAGAAGACTGAGAAGAAGGAAGAGGTAATGTTGTCTGATCTAGTGGTGTGTCGCATCCGCTCATCGCTGGCGCAGGCCGCCGCCCCCGCCGCTGAGGAGGCTCCCAAAGAGCCCGCAGCCGAGGCGGCTGCTGAGGCCCCCAAGACTGAGGAGGCTCCTGCTGCTGAGCCCGTGAAGGAGACGTGAGTATATATGATGAATGGTTCTGCTACATGTCTGACGCGGATGTTATTTTGTAGTGAGACCACCCCCGCTGAGGCGCCCGCTGCTGAGGCGGCGCCTGCCGAGCCTGCTGCTGAGGCTGAGGCTGCTAAGGAGGAGAAGGTGAGATGATTGTCGGTATGGACAATGGTGATGAGATTACTGAACGGCTCAACAGAAGGAAGAGAAGAAGGAGGAGAAGAAGTCGCCCAAGGTTGGCCGTCGTCTGTCGGCGCGCGTGGGCGATTTCTTCAAGCCCAAGGCCAAGGCTGAGCACAACACCCCTCCCAAGGTTGAGGAGAACCCCCCTAAGATCGAGGAGCCCGCCCCTGTCGCTCCCCTCGAGAACCCTGCTGCTGAGGCGGCGGCTCCCGCGGAGGCGGCGCCCGCTGCTGCTTCGGAAGAGCCCAAGGTCGAGGCGCCCCCTGCTGCTCCCGTCGTTGCCGCGGCTGCGTGAGCGTGGTCTTAAAAGTCCTCCGTACATTATTACGACCTTGACGAGCTGTTCATTTCTAATGTCTCTGTCCCTCCATCTGCGCCCCTCCTGGGTTACCCCCTCTCCACATTCATATCCGTGTTAACGGATTTCGTCCTATCTTCTTTCCATTCTTTTCTTCGGTAATGTACGACGCGGATCTGGGTTTTTTGCTTTTTGCTTCCCTCACGAGTTACGTCCTCATACCTACATCGTCTTGATCCGCTGTTATCCAGCCTAATGTCGATCCGGATAGGTGATATCCTCATACCCACTTTCATTCTCTCACTGGATCGTGCTCGTGTGTCTCTATGGTGTCGTGTAATCATGAACTGTTTCCTCGCACTACGGTTACAGCGCACGACGCCGCTATGAGTTAGCACCCATGTTCTCCGTATGAGCTGCGACTGTCCTCTCTTTTGCAATATATGTCTTTCAGTTCGTTTATATCGGTGTGGTATAACGTGGCACCTGCTATCGCCAATGGTGTGGCTATAAATTTGCTGCATGTGATCGAGATGATCGAGTCATACCTTGCTTGAACGCGACGCGCTCTGAGCGTCTTGTCCTGCCACTGACTTCCGTCCTGCACACGCTCAACACAGCCATCACATCATGCCTCCAAAATCATCGTCAGGTAAAGACAAAGACATAGCGGAAGAGGACGAGGTCCTGCAGGCTGTTATTCTCGCCGACAGCTTCAACAAGCGATTTAAACCACTAACGGTGGGCAAGCCCCGGGTGCGTTCTCTCTCGCCTGTGGCTCCGGCGCAAATACTCAGCTTGTTTGCCCTACACAGTGCTTACTGCCTATATGCAACGCCACGCTGCTGGACTGGACGTTCGAGAGCCTTGCACTCGCGGGCGTGCAGGAGATTTTCGTCATCTGCCGATCGTACGCCGACCAGGTCAAGGCCGCTATACGGTACGCCCGCGCTTCCCCTTCCCGCCGCTCCTTCGCCTTCGCCTCTCTGACTCCCTTCTCCCACCGCCCCGCTGTTCTGTTCCCTCGCTCCTCGCCCGCTCTCGCCCGCACATTCGTCCCCTACCCACGCGGTCACCCTGCGGCCCCCTTGCCCCCTACACCCTCACACCCTGACCCGCTCCCGGTGCACGCCCGCCCAGGGACTCGAAATGGTCGAAGCCGAGCTCGGGCCTGAAGATCGTGCCGATCGTGACCGCGAAGGAGACGTTCTCGCCGGGGGACGCGATGCGCGACATCTACACGCACGGGATCATCACGTCCGACTTTGTGCTCGTCACGGGCGACCTCGTGAGCAACGTGCGCATCGACGAGGTCGTGCGCGCGCACAAGGAGCGCCGCAGGACGAACAAGGACGCGATCATGACCATGGTCGTGAAGGAGGCCGGCGCGGCGCATCGCACGAGGTGAGTGGGCTCGGAGTTCGTCGCGCGTGTGCGGGGGGGTGGGGCGGATGTGTTCGTACGCGGGGGAAGTGCTGAGGCTGAGGGTTCTTTGCTTGTCGTGATAGGTCGAGAGGCGAGTCGGGGGTGTTTGTGCTCGACCCCGACACGTCCGAGTGTCTGCACTATGAGCCCACCATCGGGTACCCCGCGACACCGTCGATCAAGATTCCCCGAGAGATCCTTGAAGAGCACCCCGAAGTCGAGATTCGGAACGACCTCATCGACTGCTCAATAGACGTCTGCTCGGTCGAGGTGAGTAGCCAACCCATCCGGGGTTTGTGATTTTGTGTGCGCTGACGCCTGTGTTGTGCAGGTGCCGTCGTTATTCCAAGACAACTTCGACTACGGCGACATCCGGGGAGACTTCGTGTACGGCGTGCTCACCTCGGACCTGTTAATGAAGAACATATACTGCTATGTCGCCAAGGACGGGTACGCCGCGCGTGTGGCGGATACTCGTAGTTACGACGCTGTGAGGTATGACATCCCGCCTGCGTCGGTCATATTTGTTCGTTCTGACAGTTCTATGCACTCGTTAGCAAAGACATTTTGGCGAGGTGGACCTTCCCCTTGGTCCCCGACGACAATCACCCGGGCGGACACTCCTACGAACACCTGCGCGGGAACAAGTACATCGCGAAAGGTAACTCCGTCGTTCTCTCGAGGTAAGGCTTTCAACCCTAGACAACTGCCATCCCTCATACGTTGCTAACTGTTCTGCCCAGGACGTGTAAGGTTGGAAACAACACGCTCATCGGCGCACATACGACAATCGAGGCGAATGCCTCCGTGCAGTCGTCCGTGATCGGCCAGCGGTGCACGATCGGACCAGGCGCCGTCCTGCGGGACGCGTACATCTTCGACGATACGCACGTCGGCCCGGGCTGTGTGGTCGAGGGCAGCATCGTTGGGACTCACGTCCGCTTGGGCTCTGGCTGCCGCGTACCACGAGGATGCCTCATCGCGGACGGCGTGGTCATCGGCGAGGGCGCGAAGTTGAGGAAGTTCGAGCGCGTGTCGAAGAAGCGTGAGGCACGGGAGGAGGAGGAGGAGGAGGAGGAGGAGGATGCGGATGATGAGGACGAAGAGGAGGAAGACTCGGATTTGGAGGAGGTAGAGGCCCGTGCGTATACCGGCTTCCGTGTGAGCGTACGCAGGTTACTTACTTCTGTTCGCAGACCAAGAAGGCGTCGAGCAGATTGTGGGCAAGGGCTCGAATGCGCTTGTTTGGCCACAAGGTTTACCCGACGAGGAAGAAGAGGTCGAGGAGCGTGAGTCGCACAACAACCAACGACTCATGCGGATAGGTACGCCCTCCTTGCTATATACCAGCAAGCCATCGTCATTGAAACGTACGCCGTACAGGCGACGACGCGTCCGACCTCGAGCTCTCCGACGAGGGCTCAACAACAGACGACGACTTCAGCGACACCGACACCTCCTACTCCGTGCGCTCCCGCGCGTCCTCGATGACCTCCGCCTCCGGACCCTCCTTCTCGCTCAACCTCGATCCGTCCGCGTCCGCGTCCGCGATCCACACCCTCTCCTCCGCCGCGGCCGAGACCGAGTTCCGGTCCGAAGTCGCGCAGTCGCTCGAGCGCGCGTTCGCCGAGGGCCACTCGGTCGAGAACGCCGCCGTCGAGCTCAAGACGCTGCGCATGGCGTCCAACGTGCCGCTCCGGCGCGTGCGCGAGGCCGTCGTCGGCGCGATCGTCGACCGCGTGCCGCTCGTTCCCGACGACGCCGCCGCGCAGCGCGCGGAGATCGCGCGCTTCGTCCGCCGCTGGGGCCAGCTCATCGACAAGATCGGCGGCGTCGACGCCGTCGAGACCGTCGAGGCGCTGCAGTACCACTGCGCGGGCGCCGGCGCGCGCCAGGCGCTGTTCGCGCAGGTGCTCGCGGCGCTGTACCAGCAGGATCTGGTCGAGGAGGACGACATCCGCGCGTGGCATAAGAGCGCCGCGGCGCGCGGCGAGGGGCTCAAGCCCAACTCGCCGCGAGCGGAGGGCGTGAAGAAGTGCTGGGCCGTCGGCGCGAAGATGATCGAGCAGTTCGATGCGGAGAGCGACGAGGAAAGCTCGGAAGAGGAGAGCGATGAGGAGGCGCCGAAGGTGAAGGCTCCCGCGGCCGCTTCCGCGCCATCCTCTACGAAATCCGCAGCGAAGGAGGACAGCGGGAGCGAGGAGGACGACAGTGAGGAGGACAGCGACGACAGCGAGGAGAGCGCCCCCGCAAACCCTCCTGCAAGACCTGCACCCGCGGCCGCACCCCCACCCGCAGCCAAACCGGCGACACAACCTCCGAAGGCTCCTGCGCAAACGGCAGAGTCCGAGAGCGAAGAAGAAAGCGAGGATGAGGGGTCGGACGAGGGCGCAGAGCCGGCAGCCAAGACGGCGAGCGCGGCTGCACGCCCGGCATCCCACCCTCCGCCGGCCAAGACGTCTACTCCCGCGCCTTCTACGCAGCGCGCGGCTGCCCCGCCCCAGGCCGCAGGTGCACCTGCCTCTCACGCCAAGGCGGCAGAGAGCCCGGAAAGATCGTCTGACGAGAGCGAGGAGGACAGCGAGGACAGTGCGGCGGACGCGTGAGATGAGATCAACGGTGCTTGGTCTCGACCTGCTCGGGGACGTGAGTCGTGCTAGAAGTTAGAACACATACATGTTGTACGAATACACACGCATTGGTCTGTCCAAGGACACGGACGCTATGTAATACTTGCCGCCGCGCACAGATGCGGTGATCCCTCATTGAACGCGTCGCGGAACGCCTACGGGGCGGTCTACGCTCGCGACTGACGTCAGGCGGCAGGACGTCGTGTGTGGCGCGATCGGCCGAAACCTCGTTGTTAGAGGGTATACATCAATTACAGAGGAACGCACGGGAAACAACATCTACTAGTACGCCGGTAGATAGTAGGGGAATTATACGATCCTCATGGTACAAAAATGGGTCCGTCGGGAACGAGCATGAAGGGGTCGTGAACGGCGTGGCGAGCGCGAAAATGTCGGGCGAGACCGGATGCATTGTGCGTGCTCAGTACTTGAGGATGATGTACAGGGCGTGGATGATGCCGGGGCTAGGAGAATGTATCA
The DNA here is from genome assembly GCA_022606255.1 of Trametes meyenii. Classification (NCBI taxonomy): domain Eukaryota; kingdom Fungi; phylum Basidiomycota; class Agaricomycetes; order Polyporales; family Polyporaceae; genus Trametes; species Trametes meyenii. The sequence continues at coordinate 1,189,506 of JABYQG010000005.1, read as the reverse complement.
GCAAGACCGTCGGCGGGGAGTAGGAACATGCCGGGTGGAACGCACATGTAACCCAGAATCGTCTGCGCAGTAGGGGGCGCTGATTAGCAAACGGTGAGGGCACGGTGAGACGATAAGAGACGCACTAGGAGGATATTGATGAGGAAGTCGGCGTTGCAGCCGCGCTCGAGGAAGACACCGAGTGGGGGGAGAAGGATGGCAAAACTGTTGGGAGCCGCGTTAGAAGACGTCGAGAAGGGAGGCCGCAGCACGATTGAAACTTACAGGATCTGTGGAGAACGGTGAGACTGATGTTAGATGAGCGACGAGAGGGGTGGACGCACCTTGCAGATGTCGGAGCCAGTGAACGCCATGGTGAATGAAGATGGAGAGTGTGAAGGAGGGAGGAGGGGCGAGGGGAGGAGCCTTATAAGGGGCCGAGTCGGGGGATGACGTCAGGGCAGCGCCTGCGTCCGAGCGTCGACTCGGAATGAGCGGCCTCCACAGCGCAACTCGACGATGGCAGCCGGGATCCCCCACCCTCAGCGAGAGCGAGAGTCGCTGGTGCAGGTGTCGGCTGCGCACGCGTACGGGCCAGAGGCGATCCACCGCTTCGACTACCACTACGCCCCATCGCCTGCTCCTGCATCGCCCTCGCCCGTGCTCGTCTTCGTCCACGGCGGGGCCTGGCGTTCGTGCGTACATCCCGCCCGTTTTCCTGTGCGTGCACTGGCCCCGCTGACTGCGCAGGAACCACACACACAGCGAGGACAAGGCCGACCACGCTGCTCTCGCCCGCACGCTCGTCGGGCGCACAGGCTGCCCCGTCGCAGTCCCCAACTACCGCCTCACCACCCAGGCTGCCCCGCACCAGCACCCGTCTCACGCCCAGGACGTCCTCCTCTTTCTCCACTTTCTGTCCACATGGCCCGGCCCATCCCCCGAGAGCCCCCAACCGCCCCCTTCCCACATCTACCTCCTAGGTCATAGCTGCGCAGCCCACATCCTCGGCTCTATCTTCCTCGCCTCTCCTTACCCCGAGCTGACGCCCTCTCCCCACCTTCTCTCCATCTCCCGCGCCATCCTCCTCTCCGAGGGCATTTACGACATCGACGCCCTCCTCCGCTCCTTCCCCACTTACAAGCAGTGGTTCATCGCATCCGCGTTCGGCGACCATGACGCCTACCCGCACGTCAACGTTGCGTCTTACCCCCTGCGCCCCGGTGCCGAACACATCCGCTGGCTCATCATCCATTCCAAGGGTGATGTCCTCGTCGACCAGCTCCAGAGCGAGTCGATGCATGCGCACCTCTCCGCGCTCGCCGAGGGCGCACCCTCCAATGACCGGCCCGGGACCATGGTCGAGAAGACCTTTGACGAGCTCGAGGAGAACCACAACGAGCTCCTGCGGGGCGCCGTCTACCCGCGCATCATCGCCGACTTTGTCGCCCGCGACGCCGCGCCCAATCCCCCCTCTGCGTAGCCAGATCAGGACCCTCCCGCCATGGGACGGCCTCAGCTTCCTCGCGAATTCTCGGAAAATGTCGACTGTCGGCATCCCCGAGTCTACGGTACACGGGCCCAGCAGTGTCCAACTCTATCGAATCTTTCAATCTGTAGTATTTTTGCTATGCGTCACACTTGCTCCAGCGAGTCTTCGGGTCCGAGTGTATGTGTGTACATCAATATATGCTTATTCCAACAGCTTAGGAATCGGTCAGGCGCCTTTAACGGGAGACACGAAGTTGCGTCTCATCTGGCTAGGAATCGACAGGCTCCCGAACGCAACGGCATGGACACTAGTACTCATCGCTTTATCGAGCCAGCGAGCAAGGCCACTTCGTGGAGGATCACAGAATTCCGCGTTTCAATCGGTGGTCGGCTCTTAAACAACGCCTCGTTCAGTTCGAGGACTGCGCTCGAAGGTGCGAGATCGGTGGTACGCACCGGACATATGTAATACGAGGCCATCGTGCCCCAGGGCAATATCAGACAGCACATACCGCGGCCGACGCGGCAGCGCGGGCAGCGCGACCTTCCAGTGGGTGATCGAGAACGGGTACGTCGAGCGCACCGTGCCCTCGCACCCGATGTCGTGTTGCTCATCGAAGACGTCCGGCGCCTCGAGGACGTGCACCGCGGAGGGGTCGAGGGCTCCTGGCTCCTGGCTCCCGCCCGCCCGCACTCTTATCCACGACCGCGAGCGGGAACACCTCGAGCACGCAGACGTCACGCAGCCGCGGACCGGCCACGATGCACTGTGCGCCGACGACGGACATGACCTCGGCTCGAATATCGATCTTGAATATGCGCGCGCCGCGGGGTCCCCAGAGCTCCCAGGGTACGTCGGCGCGCCCGCCCCCTCGTGCGTTCTCGTAGTCCGCGAGCAGCGTGGGCAGCGGGGTGCACACGACGTAGCGCCCGTGGACCAGCGCGGTCATATCCTCTCCCTTGGGGTGGAACACGTCCGTCTGGACGGCGAGCATAGAGAGCGCGGGGTCGCGCTGGAACTTGGGCGGGGTGGGAGGGTGTTCGAAGCAGTCGTACGCCGGCGTTCCGTAGCAGTAGAACGCTCCCTCCCGGAGGCGCGGCATGCACAGCGTGAAGAGGCTGTCTTTAACGAAGACGCGAGGGGGCGGCGCCGCGAGAGCGGGGTTTAGACGGAACACGTGAAAGAGCATCTCGTACTGATCGCACTGGTCGACGCCCACCAGGCGGGTGGGCGAGATCGGGACCACGCTCATGCGCGTCTTTGCTACCATCTGCTGTCGGCGCAATATCGTGAGCATTGACTCGCGTCGCCGCGCCACGCGCGGTCTGGTGAAGAGAGGTTACCCATATGACTGCTCCTGTTTTCCAGTTTTGCACCACGTGCAGGGTGCCTTCCCATGGCGCGACCATGGTGCCTGCTTCCCAGGTATCAAGGGTAGGCTACGGCACTTCTTAGACCAAAGGACAAGGGAGTCTCCGACCATCTGGATGGATAGAGGACATGAATACAGTCTGGTGTCGACGTCGGGCGGCCGGTTCGCAAGCCCGGACATGACAGACAGCGGATGGGGGGTCGAGGGGTCAAGGAGGTTCACCACTCCGAAACACTACGTTCCTTGATCAAACATGTCAGCTGCTCGCAGGCCCACGAAACCTGACGCGTCCTCGGGAGCGAACACTCACGGGAGATCATGCCGCCTCGCAGTGGTCAGGAAGACGAGGACGTCCTGTGCGATATCGACTGCTACGCAACGCCCTCGGGGGGACGACGCCCACTCGGAGGTGTCCCACCGCACCAACGCTTCGTATCGTCCAGGGATGCCGCAAAACGCGGAAGGCGGGCTGTACACCTTCAGGACGCCTTCGTCCGCGGCCCAGACCAGCGTCAGAGGTCCTAGGCGGGATACCTGCTTCGCCGCCGTCGAGTACGACCAGGGGGCAACGTGTGACGGGTGTTTGCCGCACTTCCACGCCGCCCGGTAGGCCCGGAGGGCCGCCAGGCGGTCGGACACATTCACGTCGCTCGGAGGCCCGTCGACCATGCCCGCCATCCCGAGCTCCATCTTGTGCTGCAGTCTCGTCGCCTGCAGCGCCCGCGCGATTATGCGGCATACCTATATAATATATGCATGCGTGTGCGGTGTCAGGGACAACAAACTTGGAGAGTCAGTCGCCCAATTTTCTACTACGCGTGTGAACGCTGTGGATTCGACGTGAACGTACGCGTCGGCAGATCAAGAGATCGCGGGGGTCAGCAGCGGCAAGGATGCTCGCGAGGACCTCGTCGGGGAGGTCTAGCAATCGTGCCATGGAGATCTTGACCTTGACACCGTATCGACCGCCGGCTTTGGACTAGCGATGGTGCTAGATTCTGTGGCCGTTTTGAATTCGTAGTTGATGCTTTCATAAAATAGTAAATAGTACGTGTAGTGACACTCGCTCGGTGCCATGACACGCTTCAGACTCACTTTCAGTCGCGCGGGGGCGTTCTATAGTTTGAATACGCTGGTCGGATTTGGTACCTATGAAAGGGAGATGCGTGAGAGATACGTCAAGCTCCACATTGTTGTACACAATATACCTGCTACATCATGTTGTTTTGATAAGGTCCTAAGCTTCACCTACTAATAGTTACGGAAAAGTTATTAACCCCGTCTTATAAAACAAAGACTCTAGATATACAACACGAGGCCCTTTACAACATGCTGTTTCTTTGTTTCCAGATGCTACATTACTTCATGCTTCGCGTTGCCCTCCCTTACCTGTACCAAATCACGCGTGCAACGGGATTCCCTCCTTCTCCACCTCCGCCAACACCTCATCTAGCACTGCCACTGCCCGTTCAACATCTTCAAACGTGTTGTAGAGTGGCGCTGGCGCCAGACGGATCACGTCGGGCTTCCTCGAGTCGCCCACGACGCCCCGCACTTCCAGGCCCTTGAGCACACGGGGCATCACGCCTCGCCCCGTTGGAAGGAACACCAACGACAACTGTGCGCCGCGTTCTGCAGGGTTTGCCGGAGTAATGATGGTCACCTTCACGCCCTCGACGGCTCCAAGTGACTTCTCAGGTGGTACATAGAAGTTGCTTCGCTTGATCAGCGCCTCGAGATGGCCAGTGAGGCGTTCCGAACGCGCGCGGATAGCGGGCATGCCGCCTGCGTCGGCAAATATCTGGAGGGAGCCGAGCAGGGAGACAACAGCGAGGACGGATGGATTGGACTGCTGGAAGCCCTGGGCACCGCGAATCGCTTTAAACGTGGGTGGCATGTCGAATCGTGTGGCCGGGTCGTGGCCCCACCATCCTGCTTCTCTAAAATAGGAGTAGTCGACGTTGAGTAAGGTGCAGCCAAGGATATGGACAGGCGAGACTCACAGCACCGGGAGGTCTGCCCATTTTTCGTGAACGAACAGCCCGCCAATACCGCCAGGACCAGAGTTGAGGTACTTGTACGTGCACCACACCGCAAAGTCGACGTCCCAATCGTGTAGCGAGAGCGGGACGTTGCCCACTGCATGCGCAAGGTCCCAGCCGCATACACAGTTCTGGTCATAAACCGTCAGCTTGGACTTTTGCATTGAATATGCATGCATACCTTAGCTTTTGCCGCGGCCGTGATGTCTTTCATTGCGAACCATTGACCGGTATAGAACTGCACCCCACTGAAGAGGACGAGCGCGATCTGTGCGCCCTCACGTTCGATTGTACCAATGATGTCTTCCGTCCTGAGTGTATGCTCTCCCGCACGGGGTGAAAGGGCGATTATCGCGTCGTCCGGGTCGTACCCCCGAGAGCTAACTTGGGTTGCAAATGCATACTGATCGGGCAAATGCACCAGTCAGGATGGTGATATGACAGTTTTATTACACAGAGAAGACGGACCTGATCCGACGGAAACGCCTTTGCCTCGCATAAAATCTTGTATCGTCCCGCGGTAGGCTTGTAGAATGCGTTGAGCATGAGGTGCAAGTTGGCGGTAAGCGTGCCCATGCACGCGACCTCCGATTCATGAGCCCCTGTTGATGAAATGAGCCCAAGTCGGCACGAAGCAGAAACAGGAAAACCCACCAACGATCTTGGCAAAGTGGGGGTGGACTGTATCTGCGATGTACATCCAGCTCCGGCCGAGCGGATGATCGAAATGACCCTCTACGGCCCTGTAGTCGTAAGGTCGACTTTCTCAGCTCGTAGTTCACTTTCTACACATAAGATAATACGCACCTCGTCGCCCAGACCTCGAGCTCTTCCTCGACTAGCTTCTTCGAGCGCTTTGAGAGCAGCCCGAGAGAGTTTCCGCACAGGTATGTGCAAGGGGTGTCCGCTGTGGATCGTATATGTCGTACAGTATTGACGTATAAAGTGTGCCGCGGGTGAGCTATGTGTGCGCGATTATAGAGATATCAAACCGTACCGAGCTCAGCGGACACTGCGCTCGCCTTCATCTGGCGGAAGGTTGGGACTACAAACTCATCGCGGTACTTGGTTAGGACATCCCCGTCCGTATGCTTGGAAGCCTCCGTTACAGTGTTCGTCATCGCGGCGTGGATGGCGAGAGGCTCGCGAGGGGTGCGCAAACGGTACGGATGAGTCTAGGGAGCTCGACGGCCGGAGCTAGTCTGAGCTAGTGGGATGGGAGAAGCGCGAGGGTGGGGAAACAGAGACGAAACGGGGGCAATGGCGCACAAAACAAGATGTTTCCTTCCGCCGCGCAAAGGCCCGCTGTCGGCGATGTGAACGAGATGCTCGAGGCAGCCATCGTGGAGGACGACCGTTGTGGCATGAGCTGACCGAGCGCCATTGCACTTTGTCAGGGCATCCAAGGCGCGATATGGGGAACGCGCTTGAACAAATTCACAGAATGACAACGTCTCCCGCGCCAAAGCTCCGAGGTCAGGCGGACGAGCACGCATAGACCGGTGGATGCGAATGACACTAGTGTCCGATTATGATTAGGCATGAAAGAGGTCAAGTACAGTGCGCAAGTGGTATATTAGGCGAAAGATGTAGTAGCAGATAGATCGTGCTGTCGTCCGCCAATGCTCCCTGCAACACGCCTTTGCGCGCAGAGGTGGCAATGCTCGTAAACAAGTAAGTCTCGTGAAAATCGTCCAAGCGTGAGACATAGATAACCTCGCTAACACGGCAAGCTCAGGCTGCAGTGGATCATTTCTTCAGACCGATGACCAGACCGATGATGAGGCCAATAATGACGAGAATGAGCACGGTGAGCCAGAAGCAAATCCAGCGTTTGCGCCTCGCCGAACGCGCATGCTCTACCGCCTTCTCCGTTTGTTGCAGACTGCGCGCAAAAGCTTCAGCGCTATTCTTAACGAATAGGTAAAAGCAAAGGAAACATACCCGGCAGCAGTGTCTGCCTCTACATTTGCAGCCATGGTCTGAATCTGATCAATTGTCTCGTCTTGCTGAGCGACAAGGACCGACATCTGGGATATTTGTCAAGGTTGGGCAGCTGTGCGCTGGTGTAAATGAGCATTTGGACTCACGTCGTTGAACAACTGTGCCAGTTCCTCCAGGGTGCGCTCAATCTTCTGAATGTCGTGGTGCCGGTCTTGTACCTCCCGGTAAGCAACCCGTGACTCGCCGTAACGGGTAGAGGACGAAAGCTATCACAGTCTCGTAAGCGACACATGCTACAACAGTGGCGAAGCAGCCTACCGCCTGAGTGAAAATTTGGGCACCACTACCATCCGTATCGTTGACCACCGCCGCTACTTCCTCGGGAGTAGCATCAGGTTTTACTGAGTCGCGTTATTAGTGCTGCAATTGCAAGTTGTAAAGGAGTGGGCGTGTGGCGCACCGATTCGGAACTGCCGCTCTACCCGCTGCTTGTACTTAGCACGATAATCCCTCTCCACTTGTTGGTAGTTTTGGAGCACCTCCACGAACTTCTGACGTAAGAGGCCCGTCTATGCGCAGAACACACGGTCAACGCATGATCTTGATGCGTATTGTTGGAATGCATGACTCGGACCGAGACTGACCTGATTCTTGCGAATGGACTGATCCTGAGCGCGGGTGACGGGATAGGACGCGAGCGACTGTATCCTGTCCTTCAGCTCATTGCTCAGCTGCCTAGTTTGCCCGACCAGATCGTCTAAAACCGCCTCGTTCTGACGACTCGCGCCCTCATCCGTGCTGTTCAGCGTGCGAGAGTGCAGGTCGGCGATCCGGGTGACATTGCTGTTGAACTGCGCGATCCCATCTTGAACAGACGTCACCTACAAAGTGCCCCATGGTCTATGAGCATACTCCGAGATACCGAGCACGCCAAACGGCATGACCAAGGTGGGCGACGCGGTGTACGGACCTCGTTGTAGAAGTTAACCATCGGGTCCGCACTTCCATTGCCTCCTCCGTTCTGCGGAGGCGCAGCGACATAGTCTCCTCCACCGATTGGGGTCAACTCATGAGCCTGTCCCCCTTGCTGCTGCTGGCGGGCCTGCACCGCCGCGAGTACTGGTTAGCCTCCGAGCTCGAGCTGTTAGGTGTGGGAACGCGATGCAATAGGCGTACCCTGTGTGCTGCAAGCCTATCACGTTGCATGGCGGTAGGCTGGGTATCTTACACCAGAGAAGGCTGCGAGAAGGTGTGGTGGTGAGGAGGATGGAACGAAGCCACAGCCGCCGCGTCGAAGACCGCGCAGGCGGTAGGACTGCGTTCAGGGACCGAGCACAACCCCGATCGGGATGCCTACCACGTGCTACCGACCGCTCTGGTCCTGTTGGCGCCCCCACCGTCAAGTGTTGCTGTATATAACTAGTACTGGATTCTTGAATGGCTGGCATCTTGCTCTCGACATCAGTAGCTTTGCGCCACCGCATACTCATTGCATCAGGCAGCCTTGAGAGACACGCCCTCAATTGTTTTTCCTGCGACAGGACTGGATGAGCCTCTACACTATGATGTCGTAAAATCTATGGAAGGACACGACGCTCGAGAGGCCACGCGCGTACTCGCACGGGACTCTCGGTTCCAGCTCGCGCGCTGCAGCGATGTACAGTGGTTACGACATTTTCCTATTATAACAGGTTTGGATGCTCCGGGAGACTACTAACAGGCTTGATCGCTTATCTGACATCATCCCGCTTGCGCGTATGTCAACGAAGAACAGTCAAGTCGCTCCGTCCTGTGTACCCTTGTGAAAAGAGAACGCGCCAATATCAGACATGGAAAAGCTGACGTTGCATGGCATGCCGAAGCCGAAGATGTACGCACACACCTGGCACCCTAGGGTGACCCACTTTCAATTCCGTATGCGTTCGAAGCGGGTGTACCAAACACGATCGATAACCGCACCAATACTGCCCACGACGAACATTCCGGCGATGACATAACCCTGCTGAACGCCTTTTGGGGCCTGAGTATATATAGGCATGGCTCGACCAGATCACCTGCAGCCCTCCCCTTCCTCCACAGCACGTCCGGACAGTTGTTGTTCCTTGTCCTCTACTACTATAGATCAGTATGGTCGTTTCACAGACTGTCAAACTTGGTGGCACCGCCTCCGAGGTCATCGTTGGCAAAGTTGCTGTAGGTTGCTTCCTATAGTTTCTTGGGGCACATGTGAACATTTTGTTGATAATATACTCACGGTGTTATAGCATGGTTTGATGATGATGACGTTGGTAGTCCTTTGCTTATTGCCGTAACGCTCGACTCACTACACGAATGCTTTGCTATTAGGTGGAGAGATCCCAACTTCCCCCTTCCCGATGAGGAGGCCTTCGAGGCTATCAAAGCAGGTGTTGACGCCACACCGGCTGGGGTCAAGATGATGATCAACTCTGGTAGGTGTACTTGCTCGAGTTCCATCCACCGCATCTGCTAAATTTCTCCGCTAACTTTCCGGTTCTGCGGGGACAGGGGAATTCTATGGACCCAACTACTCTACAGCAAATTTGGAGCTTTTAGCTCGCTTCTTTGAGAAATACCCCGAGTACGCAAATCGTACGTTCCTCTCAGTCAAGGCAAGTCCTTTCAAGCCATGCCTCACAGTAGAAAATTAACTGCCAAAAAATGTAGGGAGGCCTTGGAGAGGGTAGCTTGACCCCAGATTCTTCGTAAGTCACACTTGCGACATACTTGTCGTACGCTTACACCAGTTTTTTTACAGTCCTGAGAATCTGAGACGTAGCGTCGACAAAATCAACTCCGTTTTGAAGGGCACGAAACGACTAGACTTGTTTGAGTCCGCACGTGTCGCCAGGAACGTTCCCGTTGAGGACGCGGTCAAGACCCTCGTCGAGCTGAAGAACGAGGGCAAGTTCGACCACATCGGTTTATCCGAGTGCAGCGCCGCAACGCTCAGACGGGCCAATGCCGTACACCCTATCGCCACAGTGGAAATAGAAGTCAGCCTCTGGTCCTACGAGGAGGAGACGAAGAACGGTATGCTCGGCCTACAGAGTCGGGCCTCCGAAATGCTCACAGAGTCGTAGTGATTTCAACGGCGCAGGAACTTGGGATCGCAGTGGTTGCTTACTCGTAAGTCCATTTGAAATAGCTGTCCGCTGATATAGGCTGAGTGCTGGGTTTTTAGCCCCCTTGGGAGAGGGTTCCTTACGGGCTCGATCAAGAGTCCTAGCGATCTCCCTGGTTAGTACGACTGCGTCACTATGCTCCAAGCCCTAGCTCACCTGCGCAAAGCCGGAGATATGCGCCACCACTTTGCTCGGTTCCAAGAGGAGGTATGTGTGTCGCATTTTTCTACGGACTATATCTGTAAGAATTTTGTGTGACCTCACGCGTCCGGCCGCACAGAACTTCAAACACAACATGGCAATTGTGGATTCGGTGAAGACCTTGGCCACTAAGAAGGGCGTTACCCCTGCGCAGCTCAGCATTGCCTGGGTTGCGTCGCGGGGCCCACACGTCATTCCTCTCCCTGGCTCATCGTAAGTGCTTCCGTGGGCTCTAACTTTTATACGGCCTTATGAACTGACGCCCACGAAATAGTAACAAGAAGCGAAACTTGGAGAATATCGCCGCTGGAAGCGTCGAGCTTACTGAAGCAGATTTGGCCGAGATTGATGATATCTTGGCCAAGCATACTGTCAAGGGTGGACGTTACAGAGACGACGTGGATCCCAAGGTGCTGCACCTCTGGGGATAGACGATGTTCCTGAAGTTTGTAAGCCTGTCTTCGGGATTTAGACTCGCGTACATGCATGGGAGCCCAACGGATGAGTAGTGGTTGTGATATTTATCGTAGCGCTTGGGCAGTGTATGCATTTGGATGGACCTGTGCTCGTGATTGTCTCTGGTAGAGCCGGTGGGCTATTGTACACGACACGGCGGCGGCGGTCGTTCCTAGCCACTTTCACTGGCTACCGAGGATCCAAGAAGGGACCGCGAATTTTCCTGGAAGTAAAACCGAGAAAGTAGAAGCGGCCAATGCAATTCGAGGAGGGCATGCTGTGAGTCGTCGGTTTGTCGGAGAAAGAGGAAACAGACAGGGCTCGGCAAGAAGCGAAGGGATCGAGGGTGATCTGGGCTAGATCTGCGGGGAAATTGACTGGGACACGGGGTTATCTAATCTCTGCCGCTTCGCCCGTCCAGGTAAGTATGAAAAGTTTAGATAAACAGGAACTGCAGTGACTCTGCGCCCGTTCCGAGTCATTGCCCAAGGCCTTTTCCCTTCCGACAGGGCTCCTGCCAAGCCATCTTGCTCCTACACTCTCACCTCCACTCACCCGCCCACCGCTCGTGTCGAAAAAGTCCGCCGAAATGTGTGGAATTGTCATCGCGCACGGCATCGACAACCCCGCAGCGGAGCGGCCGCGTCTCATCGCTTGTTCCAAGAAAATCCGCCATCGTGGGCCTGACTGGTCGGGCTGCTACAGCGGCAAGCAGACCATCCTCGCGCATGAACGTCTTGCCATCGTAGGCGTTGGTAAGTGCTGTGCGCGCGGCTATGTACGATGAAATGGACGTTAAACGGCCTCTGTAGACACCGGCGCTCAGCCTCTTGTGAGCACCGATGGTAAGATCATCCTGGCCGTCAACGGCGAGATCTACAACCACCACAAGCTGCGCACCCAGCTCAAGCACGAATACAAGTTCAAGACTCACTCCGATTGCGAACCCATTATTCCCCTGGTGCGTACCTGCGACATAAGAAGAATGCAAAAGCGCATCGAATGACCGGGCACTTCCTTTTTACAGTACCAGGAATACGACACGAAGCTATGCGGTCTCCTTGATGGCATGTTCTCCTTCGTCCTCCTCGACGAATCCGTTACGCCCTCTCGCGTCATCGCCGCGCGCGACCCTATCGGCATCACCACGCTCTACCAAGGCTGGAGTTCCAAGAGGCCCGGCGCCACCTTCTTCGCATCCGAGCTCAAGGCGCTCACCGACGTATGCGACAAGATCATCTCCTTCCCGCCCGGGCATGTCTACGATAGCCGCGACCAGTCTACAACACGCTATTTTACGCCCTCGTGGTGGAACGGCGACCTCGATGGCCCAGAGGCGACCATCCCCACCACGCCCGCTGATCTGACCCTACTTCGCGAGACGCTTGAGGACGCCGTCAGGAAACGACTTATGTCTGAGGTGCCGTACGGCGTCCTCCTGAGCGGTGGACTCGACAGTAGTTTGATCGCTTCCATTGCGGCGCGGGAGACGGAGAAGGTCGCCCAGGCGCAGGCAGAGGCGCGGAAACGCAAACTTGCGGAGGCGAGGAGCGGCCCGCCGTCTCGCGCCGAGGGTGATATTGACGAGATTGGTACGTCCATTACATTGTCTGTGCTCGTCCATGACTCATATCATTTGCAGCGACTATCACGTCCTGGCCGCAGCTGCACTCGTTTTCAATCGGTCTAGAGAACTCTCCCGACCTGCTGGCAGCACGGAAAGCAGCGCATTTCCTGGGGACCGTTCACCACGAATACACGTTCACCGTGCAGGAGGGTCTTGATGCTATTCCCGACGTCATCTACCACCTTGAGACATTCGACGTCACGACAGTGCGCGCGAGCACGCCGATGTATCTCCTCAGCCGCAAGATTAAGGCGATGGGCGTGAAGATGGTGCTCAGTGGCGAGGGCAGCGACGAGATCTTCGGCGGTTACCTGTACTTCCACGCCGCGCCCGACCCGAAGTCCTTCCACCAAGAGTGCGTGAAGCGCGTCAAGAACCTGCACACCGCGGACTGCCTCCGCGCGAACAAGTGAGTATTCCTCGGCCGTCGGTTGTCCGGTTCCTATCTTCGACGGGAATGCTCATGTGCACACCTCCAGGTCAACGATGGCATGGGGACTCGAGGCACGCGTGCCCTTCCTAGACAAGCAGTTCCTGGAGGTGGCGATGAACGTCGACCCGAAAGACAAGATGTTCAGTAAGGGTTCCGAGCAGGAGTTCGACTCAGACGGCCGCCCGAAGATGGAGAAGGTACGCGGGCTCCAACCCTCCATGCACCGTGTCGCGTGCTCATTCCGGCGTTCGTAGTACATCATTCGGAAGGCGTTCGACTGCTCGCCAGACGGCAAGGTGTGTCCTATTATTCTTTACGTTCGGCGGCCATCTCAACGCGCCACGGTTATGCCAGCCTTATCTCCCTCAGTCTATTCTTTGGCGGCAGAAGGAGCAATTCTCCGACGGCGTAGGGTACTCCTGGATTGATGGGTTCGTCCCCCCTCTAAGCGCACGCTAAATCCCCTCCGCCTGACGCCCTCGTGCAGAATGAAGGACCACGCTGCGTCCGTGGTGTCTGATGAGGCTTTCGCCAAGCGAGCGGAACGCTGGCCAGACAACACCCCAGACACGAAGGAGGGGTATTTCATCCGCGATATCTTCGACGGTGCGTCCCGCAGCTTTCTGGCCTCGCCTATGACGCTCATCTGACCACCTCGCGCGTACTATTTGCAGGTCTCTTCCCCCCGGCAGCCGCCGAAACGGTAGTCAGGTATGGGCAGCACACTTTCTCCCCATCCGGCGCACACGCTTACCGCCTTCCGTCTCATATGTAGGTGGATACCGCGTGCAGACTGGGGCTGCTCGTCTGACCCGAGCGGGCGAAGCGTCAGCATACACCAGGCGGCTTACACGGCACCCAGTTAACGGAAGAATATCTAGAGGGCAGGCGAAAGGAAGCAATTGGAGGTGTACCACTGATACATGTTGAATCTAGACCCGTATTTAGCTGATAATCGGACAAACGAGCGAAGGGAGCGTGGTCATGTCCCTGTCCGTGATGCACGATGCGAGAACCGAAGCTAGAGATAAAGCCAGAGCTAGAGCGGGGACACGATAGCCAGAGAGGGCCGGTGATAGAGCTATGCATACGTTCGAATGGCATCTTGCGACGGAGGACGGGTGCGGTGGCCGAGGGAGGAAGGAGTCATGTGTACGGACGGAGCTGTGAAAGGAGAGACGGGTGACGGACGTACGTGGGTAAGATGGACAGCACAACGAGAGTGAGCACGGTGGGATAATTAGCGGGATGCATGCATGAATAAAGAAATAAGGAGTGATACGGTATCATCAACTATGGGTACTCAGTGACAATGGACAGTGGGACGAGGCAGAACAAGGATGTGGTAACAGCATATCAGCGCGATATAAACAGCCCGTGCGCGATCATAGAGATGGAACAGAGTTGGTCGTAAAGTATTCCCGTAGAAGCGTGAAAGCGTAAAAGTGCATGAACAGGGCGGTGGAGAGGGAGGTATGGAATGCGCGGGGGGTGGCCATAGGGTGGGAGACTGTCTATGGGATCAGGCGGTTGAGGGACGGATCCTGGGAGACCATGTTGCGGATGAAGCCCACGCCCGAGTCCTCCGATGGCGCAGGCGAACCGAGGTTCTTGCTCGACGCAGTGGGAGTCGTGGTCACTCGGGTGGCCGCACTAGTTTGCGACGTGTTGCGCGACCGTTTAGGTACGGGGGTAGCGGATGTTGCGCGGGTGCTGCTGTCCCAAGTGGGCCGGTCCCGGGTGACGGTGACCTTCATGGAGTGACCCTCGTCGGAGTGGGGCGTAACTTTCCTCCCCACGGGCGTGGCTTGCGTCCTCCGGCTCGCCGGACGGGGTACGTGCGGAACTTCTGGCGTGACGAGACGTGTGCCAAACTTGGCGTTTGCGGAAGACTCGCGAGCATAGGCGGTGGTAGCAGGGCCAGTTGTGGGCCGACGCATTCCATTCGAGACAGGTGCCTTGGGCTTGACAACGACGGGTTTCTGGAGCGTGACTTTGTCGGCACCCCAGTAAGAGAAGCTCATCTTGCTCTTTCGGTCAGAGTCGTCGGACTCTCCGCCCTCTTCGTCATCGTCGGGCAACGGCACGATGCGAGGCTGAACGCCGGAATGCACTTGTTGTCGTGACCGGACAACACTAGACATACGCCAACGGTCAACGGTCAACGCCACGAGGCAACCGAGAAGCAGGCGGTACTCACTCTTCCATGGAGACAACGCCTTCTCGGGGTTGTACGACGTCACCGATTGCCCAAGTCTCGATCTGATAGACGACAGATCCACACGGCGGTCAGTCACCATGTCAACATAAACACAAGCGTGGACTGACCTTGATGAATTTGTACAAGTTCCGCGGCTTGGTGTGAGCACTCCTCCGGCCCGTCGTAGCGTACTTCGCTTTCCCTTGCAACTCGGGCAGTGAGTTGGTCCTCGAGTTCGTCGCGGACACCAGAGGAAGCGATGTTGTACCCGTTCGTTGACAACGCAAGACGACATCATTGAAGACAACCAGCCACAGGTCCTTCTTTCCGCCCACGCCATTGCTGCCGACTTGAAGGACGTCGCTTAACCGTTTGAAAGACGTCTTGCCCTTCACATTCTTCGGGTTTTGTGACGTCATTGGCGGCGACGTCGACGGTTTGTTCGTATGCGGGTCTGATAGAGGGTTGACCCCGACAAGCGGACGCTCCTCGACAAGAACTCTCGAGGGCTTCGGGACCATGAGCTGTTTGACCTTGTCGAGGCCCTCGATACGGGCAAAGACGTCACGGGTCTTGTCGCGTTCCTCTTTCTGGATCTTCTCGTCCTCGATACTTCGCACGATCGTTTCGACTTCGGCAACCATCTGAAGGGTGCTCTCGTACTCAAAAGTACTAGGATCTGTATGGTAGAGCAAGTTCTGAAAGAGAAGGGGGTACTTCAACAGCCGCTGGAACGGCTTCGAAAGGGAGATCGCGAGTCCCGTCTCGCCCTTCTCGGACGCGTTGACCTCGAGCTTTTGCAAGTACTGGCAGACTTTGAGCCATTGGTCCGCGTCTTGCTTCTTTGGCTTCTTGCTTGCACTTGCGGTAGAGAGGGCATTATCGACCTGCTCTAATGCACGCTCCAGGTGGAGAACGTAGGTCGCATATCCATGGAGGATATGTGCCTGAGGTGGATCAGGATGGGCGTCTCTACGACTTACCAATTGATGGGACTTACATTCGACACGAACACATCCGCTAGAGACCTGACGAGAGGATACTGCTCCTCATATCTCTTGCGAAGACCCTCACTTAGACGGATATTGCCGTCCAGTATACCTTCTTCGATAACTTCCAAGCATTTGCGGAGGTCTTCGGGGAGTTGCGCCGCCGGTACAGCGCCGGGGATGATCGCATCGGTGGCCGCATTACTCTTCTTGAACTTCCGGAGCACACGGCTCGTCCCAGTACCTGTCGTCCTCATCGACGGCGCGTGATCTCGTTCTGCGATGAACGACTGTCGGCCGAGCGATTGCGTCGAGGATGTCATCATGTTGGCTCGAGGTGGAGGAGGCAGGGACTGGTGCGACCTGGAAGGGAAAGGTACGGAGACTCCGAACCTACTGGGCCCCGACCGCGACGCGGACGTGCCGTAAGGTGACCGTGGGTGATTATGCTTGGCCGCCATGGACATAGCAACCGTCTTCTGTCGTGAGGACTGGTATGTCGCGCCTAACCGATCCTCCGCTTCGTCTTCCTCCGCAGAATCCACGGACTCGCCGTCGATGTTCGGATGGTTATCGTCTTTTCGGGTTGATGAGTTCTGCAGGGGTGATTCGGAGCGCTCACCGGTAGGCGAGGCTAGGAACCGGGCGGCAATGGGAAGGTGGTCCAGAGACTCCCGAGGGGTATCAGCACGGGTGAAGTCGTCAAAGTCTATGGGTGTTGGTGAAGAGACGGGAGATGCGACGTAGGGATGAAGCAATGGCTCAATGAAGGTTTCCTTCATCTTCAGCAGCTCGTTAACATATCTGCAGAGACTTAAGTGTCGTGGTTACAAGAGGAAGAAGGCGAAGGACGAACCGTTCCTCGCTTGCCACGATCTCCCACAGGACCTCCTGCCGTGTTCGTTCTCGCTGACCGAGATTAGACACTAGGTCTTCCTCTGCACCTTCGCTCCATGATTGTGCCGCAAGAATACGACTGCCTGTGTTGCTCATGGAGGAGTATGGAGTGCCAGAACGCAACGACTGGTGCAGTGACGCTGTCTCGCCGTAGCCCTTCCCTGGGTATGGGGAGGTCGCTGTCCGCGTGGAAGCCGCCTTGTTGGACTTGAGGGTAGAGGAGACATCTGTCCGCGAGGATGCAGCAGTGGAGGTAGATCCACGCGTATCCTTGCCATGCGCAGCGTGGAAACGCGATACGGTGGATTTCACCGCTACACTGGGTGGTGTGGGTGTTTCCGCGGCAGGAAGGCCGCGATCTTGCGCAGGTCCGGGTGTGGGGGGTGGTGATATGAACGCGACTTTCTTCTGCGCGTCTGAGTTACCGCTGGTGCCGTTCGTATTCTTGCGCGAACTACGACCAGTAGAATCGGGCTCCGAGCGCGACGGCTGCTGTGGTGGCGTCGATTCGGAGACGGGCACGTTTTCCTTCGTGTCCGCGACCGGCAGTGACGAATTTACGGCGATCGGGGTGGTCGTAACGGAGGACTCGGTCGATGACGACGAAGGCTCTTCGATGGGAGGCAGGGGACGCGCGGAGATGTCTGGGAGAGGTTTGAAAGAATTTACAGAAACAGGCGTCGAGGTCGCGCGCTGGGGTGGCCACTCTGGAAGAGGGGGAAGTTGGGGTATCTTTTCCTTCGGGAGGGCGGCATCCTTGTCTCGCTCCTTCTCCTTGCTGCCGGCGAGGCCACGGTTAAGACGGTTGAGGAAGGCCTTCATGGGCCGTGATGAAGCAGGCGGTGTCGGGGGAGAGCCAGCTTTGGATGCGGGAGGGTCGGGAGGGGCTGCGGGAGGAGGAAAGCGTGGAGACGGCGCGCGGGACGAGAGCGAAAGCCAAACCGCCGTCGAGAGCTCCAACTCGTCCGCGAGGCCGCGCGTGACATATGTGACCCGTCA
Source organism: Trametes meyenii (assembly GCA_022606255.1). Lineage (NCBI taxonomy): Eukaryota > Fungi > Basidiomycota > Agaricomycetes > Polyporales > Polyporaceae > Trametes > Trametes meyenii. Next base: position 1,171,732 of record JABYQG010000005.1, on the reverse strand, counting down.
CTGCGTCTTCCGCAGGCGCGCGCAGCGAGTGGGCCAGTCACATTGACCATCACAATGGCAGACGCCGGCGTGCAGCCTCGTGTCCGCGGCCTCGTCGACGTCGTCTCAAGCTCTCTCTCAGAGTCTCTGCTCCGAGCCACCCTCGCCGACCTCCCACTCCTCGTCCCCGTTGATCGCCATGGCCTCCAGCTCACTCCGCCCCGCCCACGAAACGAAGCACATTCCCATCTTAGACTACCCTTTCCGTGCTCTCCGCTTCCATCTCGCCCAGCTTGACGACGGCGCAACCAACGGAAGCGCGCTCTGGCTCGGTGCACAATGTCTCTCCTTGTATCTCGCCGACAACCTCAAGCTCAACAAGCCGCCCCCATCAACGCATGGGCCTTCGGCCCCGGCGCGTCGCCCAAGGGCGATTGAGCTTGGAAGCGGCATCGGCCTCTCCGCGTGCGTGTTTATCGCGGCATTCTCAGTCATACTACGTCCGACGCGCATGCCGCCGCCGCTCCGTCTCCTCCCTTCGGACCGCTCTCTAGCCTCGCCCTCGCGTCAATGGGCTGGGACGTGATTGCGACTGACCTTCAAGACGTCGTCTCATCCGTCTTGTCCGGCAACGTCTCCCGAAATCGAGCCCACCTGCCTGCTAACTCTGGCTCCGTCCAAGTGCGCGTCCTCGACTGGACCATACCTCCTGACCAGTGGGTGTGGGACAACCCTTACGCCATCGCCTCATCTCAGGGTGAGAAGCAAGCACCTGCCGGGCAACATGGTTCTCTCCTGGGTCCTCCGTTCGACCTTATAATCACATCCGATACGATCTATTCAACTACCTTGGTCACACCTCTCCTCCGCGCTCTCAATGCCTTATGCACCGCTTCTCTATCCCTGCTTCCGGAAACCCGGTGTCCTCCGGTCTATATCTGTATCGAGCGCAGAGATCCGGCTCTTGTGGATCACGCATTGTCACATGCGCGGAATAGCTGGGGCTTCAAAGTTGTTTGTATTCCTCGAAAGAAGCTCGCCAAAGCCATTGAGAAAGCAGGAGCTCATTGGGAGAAGGACGATTGGGAGGGTGTTGAGATCTGGAAATTGGCATTCCACTCATGATTTTCCTGTGTATCGAACAAAGCTGGCAATGCGCAGGTTGCTTCCTGCTTGGGGACAATTACATGGGGTAACGTGAAAAGCGTGAATTCTGTGGTATCTTTCGTAATGTATTGGCTTCTTGTATAACATTGACTGGTCGTTCTTCGATATCTCGTCCCTCTTCGACTTTGTCAGGTCGACGCTGGCAGCATGAGCATGTCTTCGTCCGTCTGTATCCCATGTGGCTACGCACAACGGCGAGCGCGGCAATCCACCGCCGGCATTTCCTCTGGCCGTGTTATGACCTGGTTCATGGGTTCCGTCAACGACTTCTAGAAGCGCGACTTAAACTGATATACTGACGATGGTACCGCAGAAAGAGGGGGCTCTGCATCTGAATCTTCGCGCCTCGTAGCTACCAGCCGCAGCGTCCGATCGAAACCGTGTGCGGCCTAAGGTGGTGTGGTCAATGAATACCGGAGGTTCACCGAGATGGCCGGCACTCACAAGGTCCCTCCATGTTTCTTCTTCGTCGTTCTCGGTCTGCAGCTGGTACACTTGCATGAATCCCTTGAACCTAATTATACAGCTCTCAACTATCGAAGCGTGGTAGAAAGTTGGTTGGCACTCACGTCAAGTCACCGTCGTCGGTCACGTCCATGAACTCCAATATTTCCTCCTTCGTGGCGTCGTCAAACGGCGCGCCGTTTGTGTCCCGCGCCCACGAGTCCAAGCCGTCTGGACTTAGGTACGCGCCTTCTGGTGGCTCAAGCAATATGCCTTTCTTCTGCGTCGGGGATGGCTTCGGCGTGCAGTATTTCGCGAAGACGTGCTTTAGACACGATTCTAGCTACCCGCAATCCCTCAGACTTCGTCTCATTCAAAATTGTGCATGGGCACCTACCTGGGCCGATATCGCACCGTCGTCGTCGAGCAGCTGCACACCCGCTTCGGGTGGGTTTCGCCGGCCCTGCCTGGAGTCCGGCTCAGGCGTTTCGGGACGCGGGGATTGGGCGCGGAGTTCTTCGATATCGCGGTGCATTCTGGACATCAAATTGCTCAGACTCTAGGGCGTTCTCTGTGCGATATGCGTGTAGCCGTGGATAGGGTGAAGACAGAAGCCCGGTCGCAAGGGTAGTGCGGCTTTCAGGCAGTGGCAAAAGAAAGCAAGCCCATAAACGAACGTCGTTTTTCCCGAATTGGAATACAGTACGCGAGGCACGTGGCTAGAATACGGGCTCAAGCCGTTGCGGCGCGCCTCAGGCAGTGTACTCTCTGCTTGTCGTCCATTGTTTATTCCCCTACCCCTACGCTCAGCTTTGATCACCATGTCCAGGGCGGAGCCTCTATCGATTGAGTCCCTGCTGCAGAAGCAGAGAGAGGAGAAGGAGGCTGCGGCGAAGGTACGCGCGTGCGCAATATCTGGTGTTCACCATTCCTCACCCACCGCACATTGAAGCCCAAGTTCCTCACAAAGGAGCAGCGCGCCCAGCTTGCAATACAGAAGCGCGCGCAAGAGATAAGGGAGCAGAAAGAGAAGGAAGAGCACGCCAAACGAGATAGGGAGGCTCTCGAAAAGGAAGCGGAGGAAATCAGGCAGAGGGAGCGAGAGCGGGAGCGGTCATCGCGGTATGGTCATGACGGCGGAGGGCGCAGTGAGCTGTTGTGTTTCTTTTCGGGAGTTTCATATCTCAGACATATGTCCACAGACGACGATAGGTACGGACGAGACGGAAGGGACAGGGACCGGTATGGCCGACGCGACCACCGAGACCGGGATCGCGACCGGGACCGGGGCCACAACCGTGACAGGCAATCCCAGGATGACCGTCGCGGTGGCTCCTACCAAGGTGTCCCCACGGGTCCTCGAGCGGAGCGCGGAAAGGCCCCTCCTAGTGGTCCATCGTCAATGCCACCCCCACCACTACCTTCTGGATCGTCCAATGGCGCAGCCCACACATCTCCCATGACCGAAGTGTCCGAGCCGTACGCTCCACCCATGAACGAGGACGACTTGAGTGCTATCCGGTCCAGATATCTGGGGGTGGACAAGAAGAAGCGTAAGATCCGCAAGATGAACGACCGCAAGTTCGTCTTTGACTGGGACGAACAGGACGACACGTTTAATGCGGACACGCCTGCGGCTATTGGCAGCCAGCGGCAAGGTGGGGGTGTGATGTTTGGACGTGGTCACATAGCAGGGATGGATGATGGAGGAGGGGCAATTGTACCTGGCCGTAAAGGCGGCGACGGCATGGTGCTCGCCGACCCGCTGGAGAGACGACGAGCTGCGAAGGCGGGCCTCGATGAGAGACATTGGTCGGAGAAATCACTGGATGAAATGAAAGAACGAGATTGGCGTATTTTCCGCGAGGACTTCAGCATTGCCGCACGAGGTGAGTTGGTTTAACTGTTTAAAACTGTGCGTGCCCTGACACTACGTTGTCTAGGTGGACAAATACCTCATCCTCTGCGTTCGTGGAAAGAATCTATCATTCCTGTCGAAATCCTCGATGTCATTGAGAAAATCGGGTACAAGGAGCCTTCTCCCATCCAGCGACAAGCTATTCCAATCGGTCTGCAGAACCGTGACATTATTGGTATCGCTGAGACCGGTAAGAATTCATGGGCACCTGTTCTGCCGCCCAAGCTAAACTGCGTCCTCCCATAGGTTCCGGTAAGACGGCCGCCTTCGTGATTCCAATGTTGGCATTCATCTCCAAGCTGCCGCCTTTCACCGACGACAACAGACATCTCGGACCCTACGCTCTCATCCTGGCTCCCACCCGTGAGTTGGCACAGCAGATCGAATCGGAGACCAAGAAGTTCGCGGGTCCGCTGGGCTTCACTTGCGTTTCCATTGTTGGAGGTGTACGTGTGACATCCCCACACACGTAATATGAACCCACTGACACCGCCGTATATCAAGCGCGCGGTAGAAGAGCAACAGTTCAATCTTCGGTCTGGGGCCGAAATTATCATCGCCACCCCTGGTCGTCTGAAGGATGTCATCGAGCGGCACGTCATCGTCCTTTCACAGTGTCGATACATCGTCATGGATGAAGCCGACCGCATGGTCAACCTCGGTTTTGAGGCCGACCTGACATTTATCCTGGACAAGCTTCCATCAGACACTATGGAGGGCGAGGACCAGGGTGTCCAGATGGACGTTGACGGTGAGACGATGGTCAGAAAGGGTCGAACGCGCGTTACGACGTTATTCTCTGCGACCATGCCCCCTCCCGTCGAGCGCTTGGCGAAGAAATATCTCAAGAAGCCTGCTATCATCACCATCGGTGAGGCCGGTCGCGCCGTCGATACCGTTGAGCAGAGGGTCGAGTTCGTCAATGGAGACGAAAAGAAGAAGTACGTAGTTCGCACTTGGCGCCTCACGAAAAGTATTCATGGAGTCGTTACAGGCAGCGCATGCTGGAGATTCTCAATAGCAACCAGTACCAGGCACCCATCATCGTGTTCGTCAACCAGAAGAAGACGGCGGACATGGTGGCAAAAGATCTTCACAGGGCAGGGGTAAGTTGAATTATATCACACAACCAGTGTTGAACAGCTCTCATGGTTCGTTCGTAGTGGAGTGCTGCAACCTTGCACTCAGGCAAGAACCAGGAACAACGAGAGGCAGCGCTACAATCTTTGCGTACGGGCGACTCGGACATCCTCGTCGCCACCGATCTCGCTGGTCGTGGTATCGATGTGCAGGACGTCAGTTTGGTCATCAACTACCAGATGGCCAACACGATCGAAGCATACGTCCACCGTATTGGTATGCATCTTACTGCTCACCTGCTTGGTCGTATCTCATCCGATTATATTCTTGCTGTAGGTCGTACCGGTCGTGCTGGGAAACAGGGAACAGCAATTACGTTCCTGACTAACGACGACGATGAAGTCATGTACGTGTTTTTTCTTCATGTTGACAGGGATGCCACGAATACTGCAATGCATACGCATGCGCAGCTGTTTCTTGCGCACACACCATTTATGTCGCCACTGTGCAATCATCGTGGACAGATCGCTGACCCACTACTCTTTCTTCGCCGCGCAGGTACGATCTCAAACAAGGTACGCACGCGCGGATTATCGTAGCGCTAACCATAGGTGGCTAACCACTATCCTTCTCCACAGAGATCTCCAAGAGCCCGGTCTCGAAGGTTTCCCCCGAGCTAGCAAGGCACGAGGCTGCGCAGCACAAAGTGTCGAAAGAGATGAAGAGGAAGAGGGATGCCGAGGACCAAGGATAATCCCCGGCCGCTCGGGCTCACGCAGTCCCTCCTTTGCGCTTGGTGCATCTTGGGTGCGTATTGTCATCAGAGGTGGGGTGCGGACGTGTATTTTACAGCTACGCTGGATATGCATTAACGAACGTGCATTCATGAGCAACGTTTCGTCCGTACACTCACCCCGGAAGTTCTCGTTGAGGCGTTTGGAGGGCTCGTTGCGGCTCATTTGTTTATGGCCCCCAAGGACTTGGCAATCCGTCCAAGCTTCTTGCTTCCCGTCCAATTTGAATGCGGGTGCTTCTGTGAGTGTTCCCTTGTGATTCCGGCTGCTTGGCTCTCCTCGTTACGTTCTGCAGCGATTCTACTGGCTACCGCCGCCGAAATGAAATCCGACGTTCCTCCCGTCTGTACGTCGGCCCCACTCCACTCGCGGATCCCCCTGCTCGTCCAGTAGCCTCGTGGCGGTCCCAGGAAGAGCCTTCTTTGCCATTTGCAAATCTGCTGCCAGTCCCACACGGCCAAACACCTCCCGCGACCTCCTCGCCCACACCTCCCCACCCGGCCCTACACGAGCATGCCGCCGCACCATCGCGACATCCAGCCTGGCCGCTCATGAGCGCTGGGCTGAGCCCGCCCGGGAGCTAGAGGCGTCCGAGCCCGTCGGAGCGGCCGGACAGACGGACGGGATGGCAAGCGCCTCGGTGCCTTGGCGGAAGGCGCCTGGATGACGCAGGGCACGATCGCGATCGGGCCCGAAGCCGGCATTGATCAGGAACGACGTGGCGCGCCGACTTCAATAGACGCCCACGCCTCTGCAGCGACGAGAGGGGAGGGCCCTCTCCGGCGTCGGCCGCCATCCGAAGTGGCCGATCGTGTTCGGCCGGCCATCGTCAGCCCACCGGCATCTTCAGAGCCCACGCGCAACCGACTCGCACTGGCCCTGGTTCAATCCAGTTCGATCAGTCAGCCAGTGCGCCGGATTGGGACGGTCGGCGAGACGTCGATGCTGCTCAGAGCTCAGAACATTGGAATGCGAAAGCATAGGCACCGGGGGCAACGTACGTACTGCATAGTCCTACTCAGTGTCGGGGCGTCCCGAAGGCATCCCAGATTGACTTGCATGCGCGATGCGCGAAGCCGGCGAGCAAGAAGCTCGCCCGAACGGGCCCTGAGCGTTGGGTGGCTCGCCGGCTACGTAACTCGCCGCGGGCGGGAGAATGAAGTGGGGCGATCTGCACCGTCCAGCTGCTCAGCTGCTGCGCTCGGGGGGACGTGCGGCTGCGTTCTTTGTGTGGCCGCACGTTTCCCCGAGTGCGACGCCGTCGTATCAGCCGTGTCAGCCACTCACCGCGGCGTCTTAGCCCTCTTAGGGCAGCCTCCCATGTGCGCAGGCACTGGGGCACGCTCCAGCTCCAGGTGCGTCAACGCAATGGAAGTCCGCGGCTGCCACTTAGCGTTGTACTACGCCGGGGGCTGACGCGGTTCGCTGGGTGACGAGTCCTGGTGAAGAGCGGCCGTTAGTAGACGCGTCGGCGGGCGGCAGCCGAGCAGCCCGAGCTCGTCATGCCATCTGTGGTATACTACAGACGGTATAGGGGCGAAAGAGGTACACCGTGCAACGCGCAGCAACGGACCCGCGTTTCAACGAGAATGTACTATACTACACGATCGCGAACGTTGGAGGACATGTCGTAGCATTGGCCTGATGTCCTGCCATCGTTCGACGTCCGAGTTTCCGAGGCGGGCCGATGGTGGCTGGCTGGCGGCGAGCTCAGAGGACTGCGTATTTGCTTCCGTGCCGTGTCTCCACCGTATCCTTCCATGTTTTAGCTGGTCGGTGCACAGCACAAGGGCGGCCAGCCTGCGCCCGTAACTGGCGCTGGTTCCCAGAGGGGATTAGGCATGGGGCGAACCGAACCCGGCAGGCCCCTGCTGGCCCTCCGAAAGCGGGCAAGCTCCGCGTCCAGACGATCGAGAGGCGGGCACAGACGGGTCGAGATGTGCGGCTGCGTGTCCAGGAATACATGCGGATGACCAACCGTTACAGTACCTAGGACATATCGAGCGTACCTGTGCAGCCAGCTGCTGTAACGAGTACGCACGGGCGGGCTGGTATGTATGTAGACTACGTACTGACCGGTGCTATTTATAGCGCGGACGTCAGAACGTTTGTTGGACGAGCTCGCGCGCCCGCGAACGCGTGCGAGGATCGATGATGGGGCACGAACGTATGGCAGTGCACGTATGGCATTGGAACGGCCGCACTTACGTCCGCGCGACGTGCACTTTTGCCGTCGCACGGTGAGTATTGGGTACTCGACACACCCCTTCGGGCATCCATAGCCGCTTCGACGTTTCCTGTCCATGGCCGTACTGCACCCTGCAGGCTACGAATGTCGTAAGCTCTGCATGCATATGGCCGGGCGCGCATGAGGAAGCTTCCGTCGCTCGCCAGGGGCCTCGAGTCGGCAGCGGCGAGCGTTCGGTAGACCGGTGTCCTAATCCGGGGCGAGAACCGCGAAGGCTCGGGGCCTTGCGTCTTCGGCGAGGATCAGAAGGCTTCCGGGATTGTCTGTTGAATGCGTCAGCTCCGGGGCAACGCCTGGTGCTGGGTCTGCTATACGTTGTATACGCGTTTGCAGCAACGTTGATCCCGAGAGCAGAAGACGCATCCTCTCAAGGTCCATGGTCCGCGCTTCTCTAGGTCTGTCGTGTGACGTGCTAAGCAGCCGCAGCGAGTGCGCGCAGCAAGTCATAGAGGCTATCTGAAGTTCCTGATCCGCGCGCTGAGCTATAGTATGAACTTGCGGTGCCCCTGCTATCACAAGTAAGTACCCCCATCCGCCGAGTCCAACTTGGAAACGGGATCGACGTGTCATATACACGCATCCCTCCAACCCCCTACTACCGCCAACTCCTCGCGATGCTCGCCTGCCAGCGTCGAACACCGGCAAACGCCGTAACTTACAATACGCGTCCAGCAACACACGGTACGCGCACCGCCTATACGGCGAAGTTGCACCCTGCAAACGCTCGAAGGAGCACCACCCCGTCAAAAAGGGCTCGTCTGGATGTCGATGCCAACCGTCCGTCCGTCCACTATGACTCGGCGTCGCGAAAGCGACCCCAACGCGTGCATCAAACGCGGCGCTGTCCCGCGTCAACGTTCACATCTCGATGTGCTTGACACGAAGGGGGGAGGAGCTGGGAGGGGCACACACGAGAAGCCGCGGTCGGCATAATAGCATTGATATCACGCGTGCTCGCGCACCACTCAATGCACACCCCCCATTCCGAGCTCCCTCCTTCCCCCACGACTACGAAACTTGTGGGGTAGATAGAGTATCCGTAATGCACGTAGTGCCTCCAGTATCGAAGGGAAAAGTGGCGGAATGGCCCTTATAGGAGGGAAATACGCGATTTCTGGGGTCAATGTACACAAAAACCCGTCTGGTGACACTTAGATCCTCGTCCCAAGTCTCATCCGATAGTTTTCGGCTCTGGTCGTCAGCTTTTGTATACGTTTATATACCATGTTTATGGAGTCCGATCTGGGTTTTAAGTACATAGGGATTGTCCCGAGCCATCCGTCGTCGTGGAGGGACTGAGGGAGTGACAATTTCAAACTCCGTCGGACGGGCCAGCCAAGCGGATGGATCAGAGATGTATGCGGCGGCTGCGCGCTGGGCGACCGAGGAGCGACAGAGAGTGCACACCTCTGCACACCTGCACTGATGGGCGTCCGGCAGAGACATGCCGAAGCGGAGCCTGAGTCCAATGATGTGACTAGGCGTAACGAGGGTGTGCATTACATGGCGGATTTGAGGTCGCCCAACCGGAATCGTTCCGGGCATCGAACAAGCTTGTTCTCTGGTATAAAAATTATATGGGTATGTAGAGGAGACATTTTCACACAACCCTACCCACTTTGGGGGTTGCCTCTTCAGAGACGCGGGAATAGTGACCGGAATACCTAAAATGCGTGCATTGGCCGTCGTGGGATAGTATGCTCTGCTCATCGCGCACCGCCGTCCGCCACGGTCGTGAATTGCCATCACGAATGCTAGTGCGTGTTGACGTGAGCGGGGTCCTGGCATATTAAGCGCATCGCCACATGTGACCCCGCTGGAGTTTGCGCTGGACCCTTCCTGGCGCGCTGGGCGTGGGTCCTAGGCTTCTTGCGCGGGGAGACTTCGATCGCAGGGGCGTTCTGGGCGGAGAAGCCAGCCTGTGTGAATGATGGCATGCCCGGGCGCACCGGTACGATATGATAGCATTCGAACGCTGGTCGTGGGGGCTCGCTGAGTCTTGCGCACGACGGGCCGAAGCGTGGTGCTTTGGCAACAGGGCGCGGGTCGCGAGTAGTACTCGCGACACACGCCGGCGGGTGAATGAGCCAAGGACAAGACCTGCGGCAAACATATGCGTGAAACGTCTAATAGGATGGCGAGACCCAGCGCCGTCACACGATAATTATATACCTGACGCACGGCGCACGCCCAGAAGAGAGCTCGCGGTATCTGCCATTGGACGAGTAGGTATCTGCGGTGGGCATTTGGAGGCCGAGGGCGTCATGGGTCGCAGATGAGTCGTGCGACGGCTTTGCGCGATCTACGGCGACTTCTCCGGGTCAATAAGGTTCGCTATTGAGTTGGGTGCTTATACCGCGTATTTTTAAAGATAAAAACAAAAACCTGTGGTCGGATCCTGCATATCACGCTGTGCAGGCTACAATGTTGACTTGGGGGTGCTCATTACGAGAGAGTGGCAAAAGACGCGTCGTCATTGGGCACCGCATGTCAACAGGAGAGGAAAGTAACGAGAGGAGCCGACGCGGTCTGAGCTTCGCGGGCGCGCCTTTTGAACGTCAACGCGCGCGCAGGTATCCCGCCGGTCATTATAGGCCAACAGGTGCAAAGAGGCCGCGTCCATCGGGGGCTCGGCCGGCGTAGGTTCTACGAGCGGACAGCCGCACAAAGCCCGCTGGTCGAAATGCACACACGGGTTCTCGATTTGGGCAGGCAGGGGAGGGGCCTCGACAGACAGAGGACGACAGGGCGTGCGAATGGTCGCGATGATAGGCTACGCTCGTGAATGGTGCACATGCGCGCAGAGCTCGCCCGGGGGTGCGGCTGCGGGGTGGGAAGGGCGGACGAATGGGGCGAGAGGGAGATCGGCTGGCGTCTCACGCGGTGCTCAGCAGACGCGTCGCGATGGTAAGACGGAGGCGAAGTCGGGAGAGGCTCGAAAGGCGGTGAGCGGGACGAAGTTGGAAGCGCGCGCAAAGTGTAGCTAGCGAGAAGAATTCGAAGGCGCGAGCTTCGTGGAGGTCCGGCGCAGTCTTGGTGAAACCTTGGCGGAGGGCTTGGAGGAGGAGCTGGGCGTTAGAGTGCGCACATCCCTGCAACAGAGCATGATTCAGACCGCAGCATAGCGCGACAAGGCGGGCTACGCGACATTGTCGCAAACGTGGCAGAGGCGAGAGGAGGGGAAGAACGCGCTCGCCGGAATGCTAAGAAAGTGGAGGAGAGGCTGGGTGGGCGCCTGAGAGGAGAGCACTCGAAAGAGGGATCGGACGATAAGTACGGATTGGGAGAGATCAGAGGATGCCGATTGGCGGGGGAGAACGGCAGAGGAACCAGGCGGGCGAGGATTGGCTGCAGATAAATCGGATGGGGCGGGCAAAGGTTCGCGCTGGTGCATGCGCAGATCGGACAGGAGAGATTCCAAGAGACGAGAGAGGACAGAGAGAGCCAGAGACGGTCAGGGGCGTAATGAAACGCGTGGTGAAAAGACGATAAAAGAAGAAAATAAGAGCGGGTTCGGCTGGGTGTGCCGAAGGGCCACTATAGGGAGCTGACAGATGGACCAATGACGTATTTGTGGGGGCCCCCTCCGACTGTTGTCGCTGTTGTGGATGCGACAGGAAAAAGAAAGGAGGAAAAAGACGGAAGGGAGGAACGGTGGCGGAAACGCGCGCGGCATGAGCTGGACGGGACTGCGAGGGAGGGCCCGGGAGGAGGACGAGGAGAGGACGAGAGACGAGTCGGGAGTCCGAGAGAGGAAAAGAACCGGACCGGGTGGATCTGAGATGGAAGTTGAAGCCGAGATGATGCGCGCCTTGGGAGAGCCCGTCGAGGACAGACGCCCGTGGTCAGCGACGCTGTCCGCCAGAACTGCTCCGAGTCCGAGTCCGACTCGGCTCGTCCGCGTCCTGGGCCACAGGCTCCCGCAATCGCTCGCTCGGCTAATCCGTCTCTTGTCACTCTCGCCCTCTCACCACTCCCATCCCCTCCGCCGCCACCGTCCGCGTTTCTTTCCTTCGCTCCTCCACCACCCGCCCCCCCACCCGAGCCCCCGCTCCCTCGCCTCGCCCCGCCATGCTCTCCACAAAGCCTATGCAGCCCCTCGACCTCTCCCTGCCCGCCTCTCAGCCGACCCACTCCCCCACCGTCCTCTCCCCACATCCAGAGACCGCGTCGGCCTCGCTCATACCCCCCTCCCCCGCAATAGCAGTCCAGTCGCCCTCCCCGAAGCCGGAAGAGTTCGCCTTCCCGACTTCTTCCCTCTCTGCACGTCCGGACAAATCGTCCCAGCCCAAGGAGCAGGTCTGTACCGCTTAATCCTTTTATCCCCTTCCTCCTTCCTATCCGTCCCCCTTCCTTTTATATCCTCTTTGATACCTCCTTCCGACGTCCTGCTCACCCCTCCTCCGACTCTTTCCTTACCCCATACAGGCTCCCACCCCCTCTCGCCGTCCCTCCCGCTTCCTCTCCACGTCCTTTGGCAGGCGGAGATCCCCCTCTCCCTCACGCTCCCCCTCTTCCACCAGCCCGACAGACTGCAGCATGCCCAACTCCCAGCAGCCGCCTCCGTCCGCTACGCGCTCCCTCTTCTCTAGCCGCAAGTCCAGCACTCAGCTGTCTTCGTCACTACCCAGCCCCACTGGCTCCCCGACGCGCTCCTCCCCCGAGCGCGAGATACCGCCATCAGTGCCCCCATCCGCGACGCTTCCTCCACAGCCACCAGCTACGCCGGCCACACCTGTCACTCCCGTGCCCAAGAGCGCAAAGCACTCGCATAACCCACTCCATGACCTCAAGCGATTCCTCAACAACCATATACCCCATTCTCATGGAGGCTCGCCTGTAGCGACAGGTCTGTCGACGCCGGCCGACCACAGCGCCGCGGATCTTCTTCGACGGTCTGCTATTATGGAGGCGACGGCCCATCTTGACGTTCCCCCAGGTGCCGTCACGCCGTCCTCAGTGCTTCCCAGCACACCCGGAACCGCGTCCGGCTCGACTTCGATCAATGGGTCGACAGATATGCTCTCGACCGCTGGCGACGGCAAGCATAAAGAGGGCCGATTCTCTGTGCTCTTGCGCGGTCACAAGGACAAGGGAAAGCACGACGACGAGAAGGCGTCAGGTTCCGGTAAGGAACACGTTGCCAAGACTCCTTCGCCCGGCGCGGCCTCCGCCCATAGCAAGGGCAGCTCAAGTTCCCCGCCACGCTCCGAGGACTCGCGGAATAGCAACCCCCAGTCGCCGACGACGCCCTCGACGTCCGCCTCCCCCTCACATGCGTCGACAAAACACGACGATCACCATAATCACCACCGCCATCATCACAATCACCATCATCATCATCATAACCACCACCACCACAAGAAGGGTCATTCTACCGCCAATGCATATACCGTGCCCTCACTATCGTCAGCCACCCAGGTGCAGATGTCGAAGAAGTATGGCAAATGGGGGCGCGTCCTTGGCTCTGGTGCCGGCGGTACGGTGCGTTTGATCAAAGCGTCGACCAAGAATGGGGGGACAACGTTTGCCGTGAAGGAGTTCAGACCAAAGCGGCAAGGCGAGTCGGAGCGTGAGTACCAGAAGAAGGTGACCGCGGAGTTCTGTGTCGGTAGCACGCTGAAGCACCCGAACATCATCGAAACCGTCGATATCGTCACTGACCACGGTCACTTCTATGAGGTACGTAGGAGTGTGTCTCGACTGCGCCGCGCTAGATCGCTGATCGTGGCGCGGGCGTGGCATCGCATTACGATGTGCTCTCTAGGTCATGGAGTACGCACCGTACGACTTGTTTAGCGTGGTCATGTCCGGCAACATGACGAGGCCGGAGATCTACTGTGTGTTCCGCCAGATATGTGACGGCGTTGAGTACTTGCACTCGCTAGGGCTAGCGCACCGCGACCTGAAGCTGGATAACTGCGTCATGACGAAGGACAACGTCGTGAAGCTCATCGACTTTGGGACGGCGACCGTATTCCACTATCCTGGGAAGAAGACGACGCCCGCTACGGGCATCGTCGGGAGTGATCCATACCTCGCTCCAGAGGTACTCTCTCAGGACAGCTACGACCCGCGGAAGACGGACGTGTGGAGCGTCGCGATCATCTTCATGTGCATGGTTCTCCGTCGGTTCCCGTGGAAGATCCCCGACCCCAAGAGCGACCCTAGCTTCCGTGCGTTTGTGAATGCGCACCCGGACTTGTCGGTCAAGACAGTGCCGCGCAAAGAGATCGAGCCTGCCAAGGAGGAGGAACTGAAGGACGAGAAGAAGCCAGAGCCCACAGAAGAGAAGGTTCCTGAGAAGGCGAACGGTCTCGCACCGTCGAACGCCTCTGCGCTGACGACCACCGACTCGCATGCGCCTTCTTCAACTCTCGTCGAGAGCTCCGCGGCGTCGTTCGTCTTTGACGGCGACGCCTCGGAACGTGTCTCTGTCGCTGGCTCGTCTAGCTCAGATAGCACACAGCTCACCGCACCCTCGGTGAACATCACCAACGAGGAGCTCGATGAGCGGGAGCGTATCCTGCGGCGCAACCGCGTCCATGCGTCCCTTCATGCCGGGACCATCTCACAGTCCACCGCGACCCTGCCCGCTCTCTTGATGGAGCCCATCTCGCATACCAACAGTCCACAAGACATGGATCCATCTGTGCTCACGTACCCTCGTCCCGGCTCGTCCACCGAGTCCCTTCCCGTGTCCCCGACCCTCGCCCCCGCCGACTTCGCGAAGCGCCCGCACATTGGCACGTCGCACCGCTCTAACACCATGCACGCTCTATCGCCTATCGTGAAGCCGATCGAGATCAGGTCGGAGCCCATAGAGCTGAAGGAGGAACCGGCGGAGCAGGCGGTCATCGTCGGCAGCCCCGTCAAGACCCGCGACTTCGCGTTGGAGCAGGACCGGGCCAAGGCGCTTGCCTCTGTCGAGGTCGTCCAGGAGAAGGTGACGGAGGCGCAGAGGTCGAAGCAGAGCCCGGAGGCGTCCTCGTCCGCGTCCACCTCGACGGCTACCGTCACGTCGACGACGACGGTGACGCCGACGCGGCCCAAGGCGGAGGCGAAGGACTCGACCTCGACCGTCCGCCGCCCCCGCGCGCGCACGAGCAGCATCACGTCCGTCGCGACGTTCTCCACGGGCGGCGCGGAGTCGATCTTCCGCCTGCTGCCGCGCGAGTCGCGCCCGGCGATCCGGCGGATGCTCTTCGTCGAGCCGTCGTCGCGCTGCACGCTGACGGACCTGCTCCGCGGCAAGGGCAAGTCGAACGACCTCCTCTGCGGGTGCAACAGCCACGACAAGGACAGCCCGCGCTGCCAGGACCACTGCCACGCGCCGGAGGAGGAGGACGAGGGCGACGAGTGGCTGAAGAGCATCGTGCCGTGCTCGACGCCCGGCACGCACCCGAACCACGCGCACATCAAGGTCGACGTCGACGAGAAACACGCCAAGCGGCGGTTCTTTTAGCTGCTGCCCGCGAGGCCGAGTCCCCGCCGCGGCTGCGTCCAGGCGGACGGCGCCCCCGCGCGCGTTGCTACGACGTCGTCTTCGACTCTTCGTCGTCGTCGTCGGCGCACCGCCATCGTTTGCGCACACCCACGCTTCGCATCGTCCCCTCCTGCACACACCCACACACTCGCCCACATTACCATTGTCGCCGCTGTCCATGACCACCACCACGAACGCCCACCCCCGCGCTCTGCTTTATATATCTATTATTCTCCTTCACCGCGTCTAATCCGCGCTCTATTATCTTAGCTATGTGTATAGACAGACCGACACCGAAGAAACGACGACGACGACGACGAAGTTGATGATGGCTTTTGTTTGCTCTATCTCTTCCTCCCACCTTCGCTTCTTGCCTCGGACCGCTGCCTCTCTCCGCGGGTCGCCGCCGCGTGGCCGTCCCTCGTTCGTTTTCTGCGCACATCTTGCTCTCTCGCTATGTGCGCCTGCACAGCTGCACCTTCTTTTCGCGCCGTTCTTGCTCTCTATCTTTTTTTCTTTCTTTCTTTCTTTCTTTCCATCTCTTCTTTTTTATCTCCTTCGAGACGTTGATGAACAGTGGCCGGCGCCCCCCCTATTCCAGGCTCTTCTCCTTCCCTCCATCTCCCTCTGCCCCTTACCCGGGTGGCTGCTTAGCCACCACCAACACCACCACCCCTCCCGCACGCACGAGCCGGAACGACAGAAACAAAAGAACCACTTTCGCTGTACACTTGTTTACGATAGAAAGAGGGCTCGTGTAATTGTACGCGTACATCCCACAGCAATACATCCGCAGTCCATCTCCGTCCCTTTAGCTAGCTATATAGGCTTCCACCCGCATCGGGGGGCTACGCGCGCGGCAGTCGTGTCTCATGTGTGTGCCGTCTGAACGGTCGTGCGGCGGCGGTTCGCCCGTGCGGGTCTTCTAGCGCACCAGGCGGACTGCTCGCGGTCGCGCGAAGGCGGGAAGGCCCCGCAGTTTGCCAGCGGAAGAAGGCGGCGGAGCGAGGATGCTGAAACGTGTACTCAGTGCATATATACCATTTCTCTCTTGATTGTTTTGCTGGCGACGGCCGACGGCGTGCATTCCAGAATCCAGCAGCCCGGTGCGAATAGCGATAGAAGTCTCCCTCCCTCCCGGGAGGCAAGCACTAGAACGAGTGCTAGTGCGCGTGCCATCCCGAGGATGACATGGTCTAGGTAATAAGCTTGCAATGCCGTCAGAGCTCGTCGCGGTGCTTCTTCCTCGCCGCGCCTTCCTCCGCGGCGTCGTCCTCTGCACCCGCGCGCGCCTTCTCGCCCCTGCCCCTACCGCCCCTGCCCTTCTCCTTGCGACTGACGTCGACGTCGTAGCCGGCCGCGCGCAGAACGTCGTGCAGCCGCGCAAAGTCCACGCCTCCGCCTTCCGCCTCGTCCTCTGCTCCATCCGCGTCCGCGAAGAGGAAGCCGTCGCGGAGGAACGTCTCCGCGTCCTCGCCCTCGGGGAGGTCGATGTCGATGTACTCGATGAGCACCTCGCCCTCGCCGTCGGGCAGCTGCTCGAGCACGAGGTGCGTGTCCCCGTCGCCCAGCTCGTTGCGTGCGAGCAGCCGCTTGAGGGCGCGCCGGAGGAGCTCCCCGTGAGCGTCCGGGCCGCCGCCCGCGCTTACCTTGTCGGTTTTCTGCTTATCCTGCGTCTCGGCAGGCGGTGGGGGCGGGGGCGCAATCACCTTCTTCTGTGGGCGGGGCCGGCGATACGGGAGGGTGGAGGCGGGGAGGGTGCGGTCGGCCGCGGCGTGCGCGTCGGCGTCGAGGACCTCGCGGCAGCGGATGAAGTGCTCCTCCTCCGCGTCGATGCGCGAGCGGAAGCCGGGCTCGCCGCAGAGGCGCGGCGTGGCGATGTGCACGACGTAGTGGCACGTCTGCGTCTCCTTCACGAAGAGGATGGTGTCGGTCATCGTCATCGAGCAGTGGAACTGGCGCACGGGGAGACGGGACGGTCAGCACGGGGCGGGCGGGCGTGTGAGCGGGCGGGGGACATGCCTGGACCTCGACGTCGCGCTTCCGGCCCGTCTTGTCGCAGTACGTGCCGTCGCTCCAGCGCTGGACGAGGTAGCGCGAGCCGGCGCCGCGGGCGAGCTCGAGATTCGCGGCCGCGGCGGCTTCTGCGGTCGTCAGCTCGGCTCCGGCGTCGAGCGTAGGAGGAGCACGACCGAGGGTGTACGCTTCCCACTAGATTGCGGGGACGTCAATTTGGAACTCGCTGCAGGGGGTCACGGGTGCGGCGCTTACATCCGGATCCTCTTCTGGTTTGTACTCGCCTGGAACGAACGGCACGGTCGGTTAGCAAAATCGGGGGAGGGACGGACGGGTTCCGTACCGGTGCTGGGGATGTGCTGGTGGTGCAGCTCGTGGAACTGGCGGACGTGCGAATTATGGCAGTACGAGTATGTGAACCAGCCTTGCCTGTGCTGTGTGCATGTTATCGGGGGTGCAGGATGCTTGGCGTACGGGCGGCACTCACGTAGAGACACTTGCCGGAGAGAGGCTGTAGGAGCGACCAGCTATGGACGGGCGTAGAGACGTCCGTTGCGGCATCTTCGACCTGCGGGGGCTCCTTTGGCGGTGGGGGGATCAGGCAAACGTATGAGGACTTTGGGCCGAGCTTCATGTGCTGCAGAGCGTATTGTGGCTCCGGTGTCGGGGCTGCCTGAGCGGAGAGACGGTCAGCTTACGGGTGGTTATCCGGGGGAGTTGCGACGTGGACAGACATCAGACGCGTCGTCGTCGGTGGCTTCGATGCTCTTTAGCGGAGTGGCATGCCAATGCGACTCTTGCCATGGCTGGTCGAGGAACTCGTGCTCTCCTCCGCGGAGGCCGTCACGGAGCCAGCGCTCTGCGGTGTCGTTGAGGAGGGGGAGTCCGTGAAGGAAAGAGACGCGATATTTGGGGAAGGCGTAGGGATCTTCGGGGACGCGAGAGTGGTGGATACGAGCTGAGGCCGGGGCGCAGAGGAGGAGAGCGAGAGAGAGGGGTACGAGGGGAAGGACAAGCATGGACGGTCTGCAGGCAGTCGAGCGCTGTGTCCGTATGTGTGTGTTGCCGACAGAGGCGAGGACTTGGACTCGGTGGCTGCGAACTGTGGACGGTGGCAGGCACGGGCGTCTGTGTCGCGGTCAGTAACAGCGAACACGTTGCACTAATTGAATAGACGCCCCATTAGGCGCCGAGTAAGCGGGAATTAGGGCGGAGCTCGCTTATCTTCCGCGATGGTGGCCTGCCTTTTCCGGATCAAGGCCAACGTGCTTCTCAGTCCGTGCGCGATACACAGTCGAGCACGCCGTCTGGTGGCGACCCCCTGGCGGTTTTCCCCAGGTACGACCCATCAACGGACACTCTTTGCGGCGAATTAGACACAAGCTCGGCCCTGATGGACATCCACCCAGCCAGATCTCCCACCCCTCGGCTCCTGCACGTCTTACGACCGTCCACAAGGCCTAGCATTTCATGTGAGCCAGCGTTATCTGATTTTTGCATGGCAGAAATACTCTCATCAGCCCGGTTCACATGCAGCGGCGGACGCTTTAGTCCTCACGATATTGGCCGCATGCGTCCGCCAACGCTGCATCGCTGCGGCGGCTGAGGGGGGGGCTCGCGTGGGCACGGGCTGCAGCTGCCCAGTCCCAGTCCGCGTCGGCACGCCGGGGGACGCTGGGTGCGAGAGGAGGGGGTGACATACCGCTTTGGATATTGACAGTGAGACGTAAATTACGTACAGTCCGAGAATTCGAGGATGATGATATCCTTCTGGACGTTCTCTGAGAGATATAATAAAGCCCTCTTTTGGGCGTTCTGCACGCGAGAATTCCTGCAACCCATTTCCTCGTTAAAACGCGACCAACCCGCGTTTTCCTTCTTCCCCTCATCCGCCTCGTCCCTCCCTCCCCGCCTGCACCGCCGGCCACCATGTCTGACTCGCCCGACGCCAGGGCCCCTAGCGAAGACCCAAAGGTCGACGAGATCGACGACAACTCGGGCGAGCCAGAGACAGGTCAGTCCCCGAACTCTTTCCATCTCCGTTCCGCCCCTCCCGCAGCAAGCGCCGTACTCATCCTAGTCTCCTGATCTTGCGATCTTAGCTCCCCAAGACGAACCCAAGGTCAAACGCAAGCGCGGCCGCCCTCCGGGCAGCAAGAACAAGAAGACTCTCGCTGCAGAGGCCGCCGCAGCCGGTGCAGGGCCCTCTACGGAGCAGCCCAAAAGGCCCAGGGGGCGTCCCCCAAAGGTAAGTCCCGATTGAGCCTTTCACACCCCCGTCATTCGCTCACCGCTCGTTCGTTTCTACGCCTACTCCCAGAGGAAGCCGGAGGAAGAGAAGGCGGCCGAAGGCGGAGAGCCCTCGGAGCCCCAGCCCAAGCGTAAACGAGGTCGTCCTCGCAAAAACCCCCTCCCGGCGGAGCCATCCGGGGGCGACGAGGGCGAGGCAAGCGCTGCCGCAGACGCGCCACCTGCCGCGAAGAGAAAGCGGGGCCGTCCACCCAAGAACGCCAGTTGAGCGGCCACCGTCGCCGTCGTACCTGCACATACTCACCCCTTGCGCCCGCCATGCCCAAACCACTCCCATCCGCGCCGCATCCCCCCACCCGAATGCCCCCTCTGTACTGTATATTTATTGCCGACATTCATGACGCTGCATGATCTTGCCTATGAACCGTCCCCCGCTTTATACTGTCCCCATCGGTGCTCGTCGTTGGTTGAACTATATGCTACAAATACCCCACCCCTTTTACTGCTCTCGCTGTCCCCTCCCATGCTTTCCCACCCCGCGCTGTGAAGCGAGCAGGTAGCTTCATATGCGACGAACAAGCTGATTTCACAAGCCCGCGAGGGGAGTCTGTTCTGCCTGCGCAACTGGCCCCGTACCGTGGGCGCACGCCATAGGGGTACGTGCCAACTCTGCTCCCGCCATGCCCTTCGTCCCCGCCGGCGGCCCGCGCCCCGTCCCTCTTGCCCTCCCCTGCGCGATATCGCGTCGCTAAAAATTCTCCGAAAAATCCCACAAAATGTCTAACCAGTTGCCCGGATTGGGTCACGTCTGAAGCACTGGGGCCGAGCGGGAGATCCCCCATCGCCGCTCGGGGGACGACGGTTTCCCGCGGTCGTGACGATTACGACATTTCATTAACAGGGCCCACGAGCAGGGCCCGGGAGAATTATTGTGGATAAAAAGAAAGTGTATACAGGGGTTCTCTGGCGTTGTTGATCATTGAAATATTCACGGCTGGTTCTGCAGCCGCCGCAAGAGCGTTACACACGTGATGGTGAGCGTGCCTACGGCCACCCCAGCGCTGAGCCACCCCGCGAGCCCGAGAATATCTGTCTGCCGCTGGAATTTTCGCCGGACGGTCAAGTAGCTGATATCGGGCCGGAAGGTGACCATGGTGTAGAGTGGGAGCCAGCCGCTGGGGGCGTTGACGAACGTATTGTCCGAAAGCACAGGCGTGACTTCTGCGGCGGTAACGTGTTTGCGGTTAAGGGAATACAGGATGTTGTCTAGGGCCTTGCGGAAGCGGTACGCCAGCGTGGTGACCGAGTGCCGCATCTCGACACTGCAAAGGGGGACGTCACGCCGCCGTCAGCGCTCGCAGGATCGGCGGGAAATGGCAGCACAGAATAAAGGGCGAAGACGCACTAGTTGGCCATGGCGAGGTCGCAAATGGCGACGAGATCCTCGTGGCGCGTGTCCGAGTACCTTGCGAGCGCAGATGCAAGCCGCTGGTCTTCCCCGCCTTCTGGTACCTGGGCTGCCGCGACGACGCGCGCCTCTCTAAGGAGGACGTCTAGCACCCGGACGTCTTCTAGCCCGCAATTGAGGCCCTGGCCGTAAAATGGAACCATCGCGTGGGCAGCGTCTCCGAGGATGACCGCACGGTCCCTGTAGTGGTACGGCCGCGCCTGCTCGTCGCCAGGGTGCACACACCACACGCGAACAACGAGGCAGGGGCGGTCGTCAGCGCCGCATCGTATAAAGGAGCGAAAAGGGCGAGTGGGGAAACGGAAAGACCCGTACTTTGATTGACATAAGCGCACTGCGCGGGTTCCGATGGAAGTCGTCGAGCAGCGCCCGTTCGCCGATGAGGGGGAGCGCGTCGGGGAAATTGTCCTTGAACCATTCAATAATCTTTCCGTCCGTGTCCAGACGGTCGAAGTCGGCGGTAGGTGCAAAAAGCGTGCAGGTGAACGTCGCGTCCTGCATGCCGCATGCGGCTCTCATGAGCACTCATCATGGGCGGGAGAACCGGCAGGCACAGGCTCGTTCACCTTATTCGGAAGCGCAATAAGCATAAAGGTGTGCCGCGGCCAGATGTGCAGATGGTGCGGGTCGAGCAAAAACGTAGGATCGCCGCCCGGTTCCTGCGGTGGGCCAGCCGGCATCCTCAGCTCAATATAATCGTGCGGAATGTACCACTGCTGATAATCCATACTGTGAGAGCCCGCAGAAAAAGGGCGAATCAGTCTTCGTTCCAAAACTCCCCACTGCGCCGCCCCGGAAGAAGGGCCAGATATTCGTGGGCGATAGGATAGACGCACCGGACCACCCTCATCAGCTGACGCCGAACGATCGAATAGCTCCCATCTGCGCCGACGCAAAAATCGAATGAAACGTCCACGTCCTGCGCGTCCTGACCCTCACCGCCGCGCACCGTCAATTTCCGCCGGTCAAAGTCGATCGAGAGCACCTTGTGCTGGAAAAATGCACGGATGCCCGGCACGGCAAGAGCTTCCCTGAGCAGATCCTCATTCAAAAAGGCGCGGCCGATGGAGTTGATGCCCTGCGTTGCCGCGTGCGGCAGGTGAGGGCGGCCGGTGCGGCGGGGAGCGGAAATGGCGTAAATATACCCGTCCGAAAACCTTGCGAAGCCGCGCGAGAGCTCACCTGCCCGTCCCGGTCGTACGGCTGGCTCTCGAGGCCGCCTTGGCCGTCGTGTATCATTCTGCCGCGCATGGGAATGACAGTACTCAAAAAGCGGTCCGCTGCACCTGGGTCTATCGCCTGTATCGCGGCGAGCCCGCGGGCGGATATGGCTAGATTAATAGAACGCTGCTGGGCAGCTGCCTTGGACGAGGGAAGGCGCATGTCTTCGGGGTCGCAGATGCGCATTCAATGAAGGCCACCTGGGAAGAAGAACCGGGAATAAGGCATACCTGGGCGACCCTCGTAAATGTCCACGGACCAGCCCTGCTTGGCGAGGGCCATGGCCGCGAGACATCCCACAGGTCCTGCGCCTACAACGACCGCCTTCCGAGTAATATTGGTTCCGGCCGTAGACATCACGAACAATGGTGTGCCCCGCCGCGGCTGTCACTGCGGATAATCGCTGGTGGACGGTCGGCGTCAGCGTTTCAGCGCGACACACGCCCCTGTAATGTTGTGAGAGATGATAGATACCTTCCTGGGCGCACACACGCGTGCGGATGCGAAGCAGGGGGCCGTTCTGTTGAACAGTCGCAGAAAATATGCCGCCTGCTGAATTGACGAACTCTGCAAAAGCCAGGGTCCAGCCTCGCTGACGAAACGCTGGCTGACCACTCCGAGCGCAAATCGGGCATTTATCGGCATCCTCCATGTGGGTCCATCGCCAGATCGAGGCTGCGCCGTGGCGCTTCGCCAGCGCCCCCCGCCTCTCTGCGCTGCCAGCTGCTTACATCGATATCGAGGCACCAGAAAGGCCTCCTGAAACATCCCGAATTGGTGGCAGCCGCGGGGGAGAAGGCTGCTCAGGTGGTTGCGTGCAACGAGGCAGCACGCATGCAACCCAGCGATCGCTTGAAGGGGCTCAAAGGCTTCGCTTCCTATAGGGCCTGGTTACGTCAGACAACCGCAGAAGCAGCTCTTGAAAGCCGTCCAATCCACCGGCAGGCGGCGCTCATTCGTTGGTATGGCGCTATATCCCCGTGTCCGGCAATAGCCTCTTCTTATATGTATACGATCATACAAAACACTTCCGACAAGGGCCCATGCATATATTGGGCAAATCACACATTATCTCCACACATTTATTTCTTGCTCGCAACACCGGCCCTGGAATCGCCTTCCGACAGCCGTTCGTGATCATGTAGGGGATTCGGGAAGTCCGATGACCATTGCAGGCAGCGCTTGAAACTCTCTTCTGGACGCTTGTTATTCTCCCTCTGGGCAAAGAATTCACATGACATACCTCCTGGTAATGGCATGGCTGTGGGCGCAACCAGTCAGGACAACGGTCGCCCCGCGGAGTATTTTTGCAACGCACCCCGTGTCCGGACTAGTTCCCACATAGCAAGTGGGGGAAGCACGGCTTATCCCCAATGCCGTTTGCACCTCGATAGCACTCCGTCCGTGTCCAACAAGCTTGACTGTCTGGTGTCACCGAAACGGTCCCACGCTAGTGCAGCGTGAGGCACAAGGAGCAAATGGGGACAACCATGGAATTTGGGCTGCCCGGGTAGTGTAGATCGTCTTTTATGGTACGTCGTATCCCACGCAGCGGCCTGTGGATGAAGCATCACGCATCCGCATCAGTTGTCTACGATTCACTGCTTCTGAGGCCAATGGACAACACACATACGGAAAGACCGGGGCACGCCGAGAGGTCCGTGTACGCCTGGAGGTCCATAGGCAGTTCGCTAACCGTGTCTGCGCAGACGGGCCTCGCATACACCCGGGGCCCCGTGCGCCGTACGCGCGCCGATATAAGGCGAACGTTGGCGGACTCGGGCTGCGCTCTGGATGCCGCAGTTCTAGTTCTGTGCCAGCTGCAGTTGTCTAGAGCTAGCTGTCTTGGGGATCGCTATTGCCTTCGGACTTCATCTTTGTTGCATCTGAGGGAACACTACGCAAGCAGTTCTGCAACAGCTATGTCATCTGCGATATAGGTTTCTACCAGAAACAAGGCAAAACACAGTGAAGTGGGACGCAGCACGCAGCCGAGGTGGCAGGAAACTTGGCGCGGGTCGAGACGCCCAGTCTGGGTGATCTGCGTAGGCGTGACAGGATGTGACGCTGCGCGTGACTAGCGTGTTTTCCGTGTTTGGCAGCGCCGAGGAAGGCCGTGCCGCTCGGCGCGAGCGTACAAATCCTACTTACACTAAAGTCTACGTGGGCCGCCTCCTCTCCTCAACGCTCACCATGTCCAGCAGTTCTGCGGTTCTGACGAGGCGGAGAGGCTCCATCGACATCGTCGACGCCAAGGTCGCCGTCGATCTCGCTACGGCACAGACGTACTCGGAGAATGTGTTCCTCTTCGTGCCCAACCTTATCGGTACGCCCGCTCCCCCTCCTTCGCGCCAACGGGCTAACACACCCACCTTTCCGCAGGGTACACGCGAATCATCCTGGCGGCTCTCTCGCTGCACTACATGAATTACCATCCCAAGTACTGCACGCTGTTGTATTGTATATCCTGTTTATTGGACGCGTTCGACGGACACGCCGCAAGAGCACTGGGTCAGGCCTCGAAGTTTGGTGCTGTCTTGGACATGGTCACCGATCGGTGAGTCTCAGTGCGTTGGCGCATTCATATGCGGCTGACTTGCATGATAAAGGTGTACAACAACCTCCCTCCTGTGCTACCTCACCTCTGCATACCCCGAATATGCCCTCTGGTTCCAGTTCCTCATCGCGCTAGACTTCAGCAGTCATTATATGCACATGAACAGGTACGTCATGGCGCGCGCCTGCCCCGCCAAAACGTTTGACGCGTATATCCCCAAGCTCCTTGGTCACCGGCTCGAAGAGCCACAAACAAGTAGACAGTGACGTCAGCCGTCTCTTACGAGCCTACTATAATCCCGTAAGCAAACTATGTCAGGTATCAAGGAGTCTTACGTTCACACGATGCATTTTAGGTGACGCTATTCATCGTTTGCGCTGGCAACGAGCTCTTCTACATTGCGCTCTATCTCATGAAATGGGTGCACACACCCCTGTCGGCATCATTCGGCTTGACCGGATTTTTTGCGTCGTGGACGTGGGCAGAAATCATGGCCGCCTTCTGCGCACCCATCTGTCTGTACAAAAATATCGTCAACGTGGTCCAGCTGTGGAAGGCTTCAAAGATTTTGGTCGGGGTTGACCTGGCGGAGCGGGCGAAGGCTAGGGAAGAGGAGGCACTTCGCGGGAAGCGGGATTAGCTGTGGACGGGTCGCCGTGCTGGTATGCTTTGATTATTACGCTACGTATGAAAATGTCCGCACAGACACTCGTACGCCCCCCTGCCGTAGTATATATGTCTCTAATGTCACGAATTCCGTCTCGAGATGGTCTTACGGTCGAGCGCCAAATAAGTCTTGTTGTGACTTAGCCTGGTCTGCCACGAGCGCCTACAAAATCTTGGTACGCGATCGTATGGGGCGTCTATTCAAGAGGTGCTTGCTCTACTCGTGCTTTCTGCGCTGTACTTGTCTGTCTCGCGTCGCTCTGCCTCGTGCTCGGCGGATTTCTGGCCTCTTTGAATGCGGTCTCATCTTCTCGCTCGTAGAACGCGGTCGTTGCTCAAGACCCTACCAAAGTATCCCCGCGCACAACTCTCCTCCACTCACGCACTTCGCTACCCTCGGAAAGACCGCCCGGCAACATCCCAGTCGACACCCCGCCTTTCGAGACGTGCTATCTCCTCGGAGACATCACCGCACGAACAAGTAGAGAGTTCCGGCCCTGCACCTCCTGCTGCTCCGAGTGCCAGTGTACCAGAAACACCTTCACCTGAGGATGGCGAGGAGAAGCCGAAACGCCGAGTCCGTGTCCCGGTGGTGAAGGAGGTAGACTCGGTCCCCCTCCCTCCAAACTTGAATATTCTCTGGACTCCTGATAGCGACCCTAATGAGCCGTCATCAACCGCGCCAAGAGACAACACATTACCCCCGCCGGAAATATTCAATGAAGTACTACACAACCTACACATCGTGCTACACCCACAGACACAGCACCGCGCCGCATATTCTTCCGGCGGTTCTTCTCTAGTTGAGCCTACGCTTGCGCTGTACTGTCCTATCGAGGGCGGCGACTACATTGTGGACGCTACCGTGCGTGAGATGGCGCGGCAGACGGGTGCGGATGTGGTCGTCCTAGATGCCGTCCAGCTGGCGGCCGGTGAATGCGGGCACTTCGGCAAAGGTATGCGCTATTATGTTCTTTGAGACTAGGAAAATAATCTGACCCACTCTTTACGTACCAGCTGCCTCAGCGCTGCAGCTACCGAATAATCCGCTACAGCTTCAGTCTTCTTCCAGGGAACCGTCTCGTCCCATCTCCCAGCGAGACAACGATGAAGATGAAGACGAGGCGCCCTCATCATTTGCGATGTCTCCGATGACTGTACATGTCATGACTGCCATACCACGACGGTCCGCTCGGGTACTTGAGCCGGCGAGGAGCACGCCTATGTCCCGACTGAAAGCATTCTTTGACGAGATAATCAATGTCCGCGCCGCCGCTCAGCCTACTGGAGAAGCAGAGGAGCCGTCGAGCACGCCGCAAAGACGTCCACGTATAATTTATGTTAGGGACTATCACACGCTTGCTGCCTCCTCCTCTGCATGGTATCCCGCACTACTTTCTGCCGTCCGACAACGCCGACAGGGTGCAATCTCTCGCCCTAGCTCACCCGTTGTCAATCCTACCGCAATTGTGTTCGGCATTACCCCCTCGTTCATCATCCCAGAACCATCTTCCTCCGCCTTCTCCCCCGGTCTACAGGGCCTTAATCTGGCTTCTTCAAGGTCACCGGATAGCCAGTCAAGCGCGAGCAACCTCAAGTTGCCGAAGTCGGAGTATAGCGAGGACAGCAGCAGCGAAAAGGCACGGGAGAAGCGCGTGCAGCGCCGGCTCAAGCGATGGGCCCGGGGTAACTCGGAGGACGTGCCACGGCTTCATTCAGCCAACGAGGACCACGCCGATGGCGACAGTTCTAGGGGACGTCCTAACGTCGTCGTCCTGGGTCAGGAGGGCTTCTCGGGCCTGTCCCCATTTACGGGCTCCTCTTTCTCTCGCGCATTGGCAGGACGCAGTCAGGGTCCCCCGGAAGCGGAGAACCGCCTAGGCTTTTTCCGGACGTCCCTTGTCTTCCCAACCTTGCGCTCCATGCCCCAAGAAAGGGACAGCCGCATGGACCGAAGAAGGGAGATTAACCAGCTCGTGATGCGCATGGCCGTCGCTCAGGTCGGCGGTGTCCTCGGCGAGTTGGAGGACGTCCCCGAACCTGAACAGTGCGCTTTGGACGGCGACGATCACGACCGGGCGAAGGCGCAGCTGTGGGAGCACTGGGGGCGTACGGTGGAAGTGTGGCCAAACGTACAGCGTATCGCGGACAGAGCGGTGGGCAGCGTGGTGGCTGCGAACCGGGCGTACCTGCCGACTTATCGTTCGCTCGAACCCACGCTTGTCCCGTGGTCTGCGGTTTTCGATGCGTGGGCCGCCGATAGGTCGACGCAGGACATGTGGAAGACGCTTTTCGCAACGTCCCCGTCGGGGAAGCTTCACCGCGAGAATGAGGAGGAGGAGCGGCCCGAGGTTGAGGACGAGGCGGATGTCGACGAAATCATCGAGAAGCTCAGGAGGAATCCAGACCTGGATGAGCATGAGCAGCGGCTATTGGGCTGCATCGTCGATACGGGTGAGTCCTGTCCCCCGGCGCCCCTAGAGAGGCAACTAACCGCTAGATTTTTATTTAGCGTCTATCACAACGACGTTCAATCAGGTGCACCTCCCGGCACACACTATTGACTCGATACGGACCATGGTTTCTTTGCCTCTGTTGCATCCGGGCGCGTTCCAGCAGGGTATCCTTAAGGAACATAGCATGACAGGCTGTCTTCTCTTCGGCCCCCCAGGAACCGGCAAGACGTTAGTCGTCCGTGCGCTAGCTAAAGAAGCCGGATGCAGGATGCTTGTTGTCTCGCCCTCGGACATCATGGACATGGTGTGTCCAGTCACTCAACGTCTATCACCTGACTGACGACCTGTCTCCCCCAGTACGTCGGCGAGGGCGAGAAACTTGTACGGGCGGTCTTTGCGCTCGCACGCCGCCTGTCGCCCTGTGTAGTGTTCATCGACGAGCTCGATGCGCTCTTTGGTGCGCGCCTCAGTCGGGAATCTGGTAACTCGCTTGCACACCGCGGCGTGATTACCGAGTTCATGCAGGAGATGGACGGTCTCAAATCGTCGAAAGAAAGCAATGTGATCGTCATTGGCGCGACAAACCGTCCGTTCGACCTCGACGACGCCGTCCTCCGCCGCCTGCCGCGCCGTCTCCTCGTGGATCTCCCCGGCGAGAAGGAGCGTGAAGGTTCGTGCCCCGCTCGTGCAATTTTGCCATTATCGGTTCTCTCCGTCCTTCTGGCCTTGCACTAACCGTTGCGCGATCCCATAGAGATTCTCAAGATTCTCCTGCGCGACGAGACGCGTGCGGATGACGTCGACCTCCGCCAGCTTGCAAAGAAGACCGAGAGTTTCTCCGGTTCGGATTTGAAGCGTGCGTATGCGTTCGGTAGTGTGCACCGCGCTTCTGCCTGGTTCTGACGGCACCCCCTCCTCCCTATAGATTTGTGTGTGAGCGCCGCTCTAGATGCGGTCAAAGAGCGGGTCACCGTGCCCTGGCGGCAGTCCTCGCCCTTGTCCCAGCAGCCCAGGGCAGCGGAGACGGAAGATCCAACGGCGGCCGCCTCGGCCGCACCCCAGTCTCTCACGGCGCCCGAAACCACCACGGAGCCAGCTACGGTTAACGGCGAGGCTGCTGCCACCGCAAACACGGAGGGCATCCCACACGCTCGTTCGCTGCATTGGCGTAATTTCGAGCAGGCCCTAAAGGAGATCACACCGTCCGCGTCCGAGGCGTTGGGCAGTCTCGCGGAGCTCCGCAAGTGGAACGATGAGTTCGGCGAGGGGCGCAGGGCAAAGAAGAGGCAGGTGTGGGGTAAGGACCGTTTTGGGTTCTCGGTGCCTGTGGTCGAGGCCCCAGACGCGGGAGCAACAGCACCTGCGAGTCCCGCGACAACAAGCGTGCCCCCAAACACATCTCCGGCGCCGCCTGACTCCCCGACTACGAGCAATTGAGACAACAATGTATTAGAGGGGACATATACTCGAGTTATGATATACGTAGGTACAACATAATGGCAGGTATGGCGGTGTACAGCGGGAAAAGGACAATGCGGCATGCGAGCCTGGACGATAGTCGTCAACGCCGGGAGGATCTCCGCCGCTGCGTCCTGGGGGGCGGCGAGGCCGTACCCTCCTCCTCCCCGTCAACATCCATGCTCTCACGTGCCGCCTTCCTCTTGCCTTTGCCCCTCCCGTTCGTTTGTTGCGACGGCTCCGGTACATTATATTCATCCTCGTCCTTCCCGTCATCCGCATCATCATCGGCCTCCGCATCTTCATCTTCGTCCTCGTCCCCGTCCTCAGTGGACTTGCGGCGCACGCGCCTACGGCCAAGGTCCTGGCCTTCGCGAAACGCAGCCTCGCCGACGGGCCGGAGCTTCGCGAGATTGGCGTCGGTCCAACTGACCTTGCAGCTCGGGCAGCCCGCGTTGCGCCGCTTGTAGGTATTGAAACAGTGTGTGTGCA
The DNA here is from genome assembly GCA_022606255.1 of Trametes meyenii. Taxonomy (NCBI): domain Eukaryota; kingdom Fungi; phylum Basidiomycota; class Agaricomycetes; order Polyporales; family Polyporaceae; genus Trametes; species Trametes meyenii. The sequence continues at coordinate 1,142,032 of JABYQG010000005.1, read as the reverse complement.
GGCGCGCTTGGCATTGCGGCGTATAGCATGCAACCCCACGCGTTACGAGCTACAAAAGCGAGAGATGAAGGCGTCAAAGAGAAAGCAACGAAAGACTAAGGGAAAGAGACGGACCTCCATGCAGATCGTGCACTCGAGGACCTCGTTCTCGTACGTGTTACGGAAATAGGTCTGGAGCTCAAGCACAGTGCGGGTAGCGAGCGAGAAACGGCCCTTTCTACGTACGTATGTCATAAGTTAGCCGTTCTTCACAAAAGGCGCTGCAGTAGGGTGGAAGAGGGACGAGGTACCTACTTGCTTTTGAGTAGCCAGCCGCGCGCGACGAAGCTGCCGAGCGTCGCCTCGGCCTGGGACTTGGTCATATTGCCGACCTTGAGAGCGTTCACCTCGCGCAACGCCGCGAGCGAAGACACGCAGTAGGACTCATTCGGTGCGAGCATGATCTGCTCAAGCTACATGTGGCGCGTCAGCTCGAGGCAGTCCGGGCGAGGCAAGAGGGGGAGGGGGCTTACAACTGCTTTGAAGTACGCAATCTCGACAGGGCTATATTCAGTCGCGAGTTGTGCGATCTCATCACCTTTGCGGTTCACCTGCGTCGCGTGCATTCTCTCAACACCCCATATAAAATGAGGGACGTGAGAATTGGGACGCACCACCGCGTACACCTCCTTTCCGCTAACTTCATCATGCAAATGCGCAAATTCAAGGTCGAGCGGGTTCAACGCTTCGTTCACGCTCGTCACAAACGTATCCCACGAATTTCTATCGCTGTGGTACTCGATGTCGAGCGTCGCGTTAACCTCTGCACATGGGTACGCGCGGGAAGGAGCGAGTCAACACCAGGCGAGCGGAGCAGGCAGGGCCACATAGCAGACGGGGTGCAGGGGCTAGGGACGCACCTTTGACGGCATCAATGCACTTCTCCCAGATCTTAGCGGCAAGCCTCTGCGAGAGTATGCGGCGAGAAAGGATGGCCTGTAAAAAAAGGCGTTGCACGTCCGCCGAGGAGACTGTCATAGCGTATGGTTTTTCTTGTGCTTGGGCGAGTGGTCGCGGTATCGGAGCAAGCTGCAGACGCGCCTCTGCGCGCGCGACGCGACGCGTTCCCCCGATTCCCACGCTCATGCACGAAAACAATGAGTATTTCGGCTAAGGGCTGCCGGCTTTCGCCCACTGCAAATCCGCTGCAGAGCAGTCCCGAGCTCGGCGTGTAGAATGTCCATGTAGTATATTCCATTCACAGTAGAGTAGGGGTCGTGCACAAGTCGTAAGCGCAGTGTTCATAAGCAACAGCAACCCTTCCCTGCTTCCGAGTCCCGGCCAAATTCCCCCGCGTAGAGCACCGACCGCCTACAGCTTTGGTACGCGCAGCGTCTTGCTGACCATCGCTGCCGCCCAGAGCGCGAAGACAATTGAGAACGTGTGTAGCTCTCCGTCCCCGCCCGGGGCGCCCCAGAGCGTGATGGTGCCCCAAGGAATGCCCTCGCGGCCCTCGATCCAGCCCTGGGTCTTCCAGTACGCGAGCACGGCGACGAGCCCGAGCGAAGACGGGATGGGGAGGCCCTCGAAGTAGTGCGCCTTGCCTTTGGCGTCCTTGGGGATCGACGCGACAGTCGCGTTAAAGCGGGCGAGGCGGGCGAGCCCGCAGCAGATGAAACCGGTAAGCACGACGGTGTCCAGGTACGTGCGGAAACCGACGACGAAGGCGAGTAGCGCGGGGGCGACGCCGAAAGAGATCTGTAGGCGTATGCATGGTAGGGGCGTGTCGGTGAGAGCCAGAGCGAGAGGGGTGTGGTCGGGACGGTGATAAAGGAGAGTACAGCAGGGGAAAGCGTCAGAATGAATTCATTATCACATGTGTGGAGGGTAGCGACGTACGAGGTCCGCAAGACTATCGAGCTCCTGCCCAATCATGCTGGACTCGTTGCGCCAGCGTGCTACCTTTCCGTCGAGGAAGTCGAACAGGAGGCCAGCGAGAGGGAACGCGAGCGCAGACCAGAGATAGTCCTCGTCATTGGAAACGAGGTATTTCGCCGACATAAATATCGAGAACGAGCCGCATATGCCGTTTGCGATAGTTACGAGGTCGGCGAGGCGGAAATTCCTGCGAGCGCGACGCAGGATCAGTGAATATGCTGCCATCTGAATATGAGGGATCCAATGGCATACCTAACAAGTGAAAAGTGCCCCTCATACTCGTTGGGCGCTGCCGGCTTAGGACTGCCTTCGCTGGACTCGTGGCCGTTCGATGGTGCGGCGGGGTTTTTTCGAAGGCTCATGTGTGGTACGGGACGGGGAAGACTGGGGAGGGGATAGGGTTGGATGGTGGGCTGCGGGCGTGCGGCGGACGACGAGTCGACGCTGGGCTCGGAGTGGATCCCTGCCACTCCTATGCCGTCACGCGCCAGCGCTTCCTGTTGGGGTTAGGGTCCGCCGCGGCGTTCTCGTTAGCCTTTAGGCATTTATACGGCATCGATAGCCGACTTGTACACAGCAGTAATGACAATACAACGACGTAGCATAGTACAACAATTGGACAGCAACAACGAACACAATCCGAGGTAAGACCATCCAGGGTTACTGCATAACCACATCCCCGTCACCGTCCTTGCCCTCCTTCTCTTTCTTCTCCAGCTCCAGGCTGCGAGCCGCGTATTGGTTCGGGTGTGTCACGCTCTCTCCGCCACCGACACCCTCGCCTTTCTTCACGCCTTGCTGCGCATGGGTAATCTCAAACACCCGTGTACAGGCGATGTGATAATGTCCCGCTTTCACCGTTGCCATAATTTCGGGCATATCACCGGACGAGAGCCCCTGCTCGCCATACATCGTCAACAGCGCCGACTGCAGGTTGTCTCCCGAGAAATGTCGGTATGGGCACCCGTGCGAGTCCCCGGGGCCAGGCTGGTCCGCCATAAGGATTTGCTGGCAGCTGAGGTGAAACGTCATACACACGTCAAAGGAGTCAGAACTACGTAGTATAGACGCACCTCTTCGCCGCATAGTTGGCGCGCTTGCCTTCCAATCCGTAAGAGTGACGGATGTTGTACCTGTACTCTTTGTTGAATTTATCGTCCTGGATTTTGCTGAACGATTTTCGCCAAAACACGAGGGCCTCCTCAATGGACAGACCGAGAATCTGTGTGGGACGTCAGTACATATCGGTCAAACGACCGGTTCGCCATAAGTTGACGCGCCTTTAGGAACAAGCCGTATTGTAGACGGCCAAAGTGCTTCAAATGCTTGTCCCGGCGTAAGCACATATGCAAGTTGCGCATACATGCGGGGAAGTGTTTGAATGCCATCTCGTCAATCATGTCCGCTGTTAGCGCGTCGCCCGCGGCACCAGATGCGTTGCTCCATTCTGAGGATACGCCAGCCAGGAAGCCCTTGGAGAGATTATCGAGAATGGGGACCAGACGGGTGTCTTCATCTAACCTTGGGAGGGCTTTCGCAGTCATCTTTACAGCATGGCATTAGCCGCCAGTGCCATGCAAAGTGATGGCCCAAGGTCCTACCTCAAGCTCCTTTTCCAGACGCGTCTGGAACTCTTGCAAAACTAGGTGGAGTTGCTCAGACGAGGGGACATAGGCCATACCACCCTTGAGAACGACCTTGCGTTTCTCTACCAAGTCTGGCACCCGGGTCCATTTAACCTGTAGAACCGTCAGACACAGATGGAACTCGATGACGAAAACGGCCGTGACCACCTTGTAATATGTACCAACTTCGAGGTTCAGATCCTGGATCTCTTCACCTGTAGCCTGGGGGGTCGAGATGAGATTGGCCGGTCACAAGCAGACAGACACGAGCAACGAACGCACCGGCACCCAGTCGAAATCCCGCGTGGTAAGAAAGTCTTGTTTCTCTTGTGAGTCATCGCCCGTGAAGCGCACCCTGAACAGCGTCGTCTCAGCCTTGGTAAACCGCCGCCTGAGCTCCTCCCTAGCAATCACGATCAGCCGGCGAACGGTCAGCACCCAAACACCCGAGCGAGGACGCACCGCACTCACGAGCGACAGAACGCGAGTCTCAGCACGAAGTGCCCGATGTGGTCTTTTCGGCGTTCCTCTTGAGTCGGTTCGAATTTCGCGGTGTTGGAATGCAGTGGTAGAAATTTCATGCAGACGCGGTCAATAACGTCGTAGAGTTCTTTGAACGTCCTGTTCCGCGCGTACGACGCCTCGATTTCGGCGAGTACGCGCAGCCTGTCCAGCGCGCACGTCTCAAACTCCTCAATGGTTATGTCTTCAATTGGAGGCTGGTCATAGCTAATACTTGTCAGCCCGGGCATCCGCGAACACAGGAAGCGGAGAAGACGGACAAGTTAAGGCGGAAGGGATATTTGAGGTTGGAATAGGTGTTCACGAGCCCGCCTTTGCTATCCTGCAAGCTTGGATTCTTCTTTTCACGGCGGGTGTACATACTCAGGTAGGCCTCGAGCGAGCGAGGTGTAGGTGTGGACGGGAGAGAGGGAGAGAGGACTGACAAGAAGAATGCGGGGCCTCCGACGCGTCTCAGCCACCAATTCTCCACGGACGCGTGGAGTCACGCGTGACCGGCGCGCTGTCACGTATGTCCGAGTTTCGATCGCAGACAGACGACTCGGACACGTAACATCCATTGCCATCTCAAGCTTACTGGCAGACACAAGAAGGCACAAATTGGTTGTCGACACCGTGCATAAGCACGTACATATATAGACAGGGTTGAGTGTATACTACGGAAGGTCACCATGTAGGATAGTCAGGACTCGAGAGAAACAGAACAGACAAACGGACACAACGTTATCGGACGGGAGGCACGAGCCCAGACGGCACAATCCACGGACGGACAGAGCAGCTGAACCAGCGAGTACGAAAAGGGGTGGGTGGTCGCACAGTAACAAGCGGGCGGACTACCGGTCGGATGGATATAGGTCGCGGACTAGCGGCTCAAGGGCACGGGCACAACAGGCACAAGAGAAGATGTAGTGACTACAGTAGCGGCAGCATGGAACGTGGTGTGCGGTGAGAGGACGACAGGGTGAGAGAAATCAGGGCGGGGCATGTATGCGTGCATGGGTGCGAGTGTGCAAATGAGGCGAGCCGTGTGGGAGCGGAAGAGGGGGATGAGGGAGGGGATGGAAGAACAACAACGTCCGGCGTGGCGGGATCAAGCACTGCTGCCCTATTCGAATGTGTATGGATATCGCGTCTCGCCTGCCGGCGCGCAGCCGCCTCACGCTTACGAGCGCGGCGCAACCGTGTCGTCAAGACTCCGATGCGCCTGCAAGTCGCGGAGGACCGTCGGATCCACTGTACCACACACGCACGCAAACAGAACTCACGTCAGCGCATGCACCGCCGCCACTGCAGAGTGACAGCCGCTTACCCGGCAACGCGCTCTTTCGCCGCGAGTGCAACCCGCCCGGAGAGTGGTCGACGCCGACCTCGGGGAACGGATGCTACAGGTAGTCGATGGTGGTGGGAGAGGGAGGGACCTTTGTCAATATTGCAATCCTCGGATCACGCATCATACCCCAAAGGCAACCGTACGCACATCCATCCCCGGATCCGCCATCGGCACGCGCTCGATCCCCGACTCGTCCAACTCGCTCAGCGGCGCCTCCGCATCGATCGACACTGCCTTCAAGTCCATTGACAGGTCCATGATGTCTAGGTCCTCCACTGGTGGCGGGGGCGGCGTCGGCTCCGAGTCCACATATCCCTCAGGCAAGTGCCCATTACAGTTCTGTCGTGCCTTCTCCCGCAGTTTTTGCCACTCGTCGTAGCGCTGCACGGCATGTTCTCGCTCACTGATTAATCGTTAGACAAGGCAGCCTGGATCCATGTTGTGGTACAACGTACGCAAGTTTTCGCAGCTTGTACTGCTCCATAACCTCGCCAAAGAGATCCGGGTTGATCTCCATGAACAGCTTCAGTGCGTTATACACCAACGCATGTATTGTCCTGGCAATCCATCAATTGAGCGTTCCCCGCCTGCCACACACGGTCGGACCAACCTGTTCCAATGCGATCTTGAGTTCGTGTACAGGGCAGGGAAGACGATGGGCAGGATAACCGCGAGGTTATCGCTCATGAGGTTGACAATGTACTCGTTGTTCCAGTACATCAGCGCGCGCTCCGCAACCTGGAAGTGTTGGCTGTTGATGCACCGCGCAAGCTGTTGGAAGAGTGGCTCTTGGATCTTCTGGAATTCGGCAGGATCGATGACGTCGAGCACCTCCTCCATCTCGCTCAGGAACATAACCTCCTTTGGCGAGTTCACCTTCGGCCAGTACTTGAGCAACCCAAGCACAACATCCTCTGCAAGCGACGCATCCTTCTCCAGGAACTGCACCACACAGTATGCGAGCTGCGGATGGTACATTGAAAGACTTTTGACCTTGTGTAGTGGGATGAGCACCCGCACGAGGAACGTCTTGTGTTCCTTTTTGAGCGGCAGAGCGAAGCCGTTGATGATGGACCCCAGAATCTCAAGAAGCTCTGCGATGCCGTTGTGCCGCTCCGTCTCGTAGACAAAGTGGAAGAACACGTTGTTGATGCTCCGACGGATGGGGGCGCGCAAGTTTAGGAACTTGCCGTATATCCGATGCAGCGTCGTCTTCAGAAAATCGCGCTCTCGCGGGTCTTCCGAGTCGAAAAGCTCGAGCAGGTTGAGCACAAAGTTCTGGTCGATATACCGCTTTGCGATATTTGTGTCAAAGTCGGGGCTCTCGACAAACCTCAGGAAGAACTCGTAGACGATCTGGAGATGCGGCCACGCGAGCTCCAATACTGGCTCGTCTTCTTCGGGATCAAAGGCATCTCCAGTGGGGTTCACCGGCGGGGGTATAGAGCGGAAGAGGTTGGTGGCAAACTGCGGAATCTCAGCCACAGCTTCCTTTGAAAAGACGCTCTGCGACGCACCATCTTGACCACCTCAGGGTATACGTTCTCGGTAATCACACCCCGTTGGGTCATGATGTACTCTAACATTTCATGAAGAGTCTGGGTCTTGATCTGCTTACCCTTGAGCTCTGCGTTGGCATCGTTGAAGTCGAACACGACGGCGCATTGATGAAGCTTTCTGATAAAGAGCTGCGGGCGGTCGCCGAGGGGGGTCTCTGCGAGAGCCGGATGAGGCATGGAATCGCCTGAAAAGTAGGAAACGAGGACTGACCATTGAACGAGGGGAGCCTCTCGATTTCTACCTTCTCGTTCACAACAAAGCGACTGCTCCTCTGCTTCCGCGGCGGCTTTCCCGAAATTGGAATGGTGTCCTTAGGAGAGGGGCGCAGTCCCCGGGTTGCGAGTGGGACGGCCCTGGGGGGCGTGACGGGACCACTACCGTTCTCGCTGATGATGTGGTGCCGGTCCTGGTCCGCAGATGTGTCTGGGCTAACGACGACAATGGGCGGCGCGGCGCCTGCCCTGTCCGGGTTGGGGAACCTACGATCGGCAGCTGCGGAGGCCACACTGACACGGTTGGGGACACCGGAGGCTGAAGAGCCGTTGGTGCCGGAAAGAGCGTGACTGCTGGTGTTTGGAAGATGACTGCCGGGCACTGTTGGTTGAGGGAGAGGCTTAGCCGTATTAGGTGGTGGGGGTGGGGGTGCGGCAGCGGCAGCAGCGGCGGCGGCGGCTGCCTTGGGATCCTTGCTCTTGGAGGAGGTCGAGTCGGTAGAATTCTTTCTACCAAGCTGGGGACAGCAGGAAACTGAGCGTGAGTGGGCGGGTGATAGCAGAGACGACGGACCTGGCTGACCTTCATCTTAAAGCCCTTCATGGCTGGGTGAGGGAGGAGGAGGAGACAAAAGCGGGCGTCGTCGTCGGATGGGGCGCGGTGGACTTTGTGAGGAGGGCAGGACGGTGGAGGACGCTGGGAAGCGTTTGCGTCGCTGCCACTGGCTGAATCGATGAGCACCGAACAGCCGTCACGTACCCTGTGACAGGCCGTGACGCGACGGGGATCACGCCGCAACGCAGTGACTGGCGGGAGTGCCGTCACGCGGTGATCAGGCTGCGCCTGTCTCTTTAAGGCCCGCTCGGTCGCTCGCTGCAGCCTTCGCCTCTCTCCAAGTTCCATTGCTCCCGCTGCCGCCCCCGCCCACCGTCCGCCCGCTTCCCCCCCGCCTCCGTCTGCATGGCAGGTGCGTTCGTCCCCGCTCATCGCGCGCCCCGGCGACGACGCTCACGCTTCCGCACACAGCGATATATACCGTCTATACCTCCCCCACCCATCCACCCATACCCAACCATCTCCCGACCCTCATAGTTACCCCACACGGTGCGTCTCCCTTCTCACTCGTTCCGTCCGAGAACTGACCATGGCATAGGCCAACCGACGAATATCCTCTACTCGTATCTTCATACCAACTACGTGAGTGATCCATTCATCCATCCCGGCAGCCCACACCGCGCTCACGCACGCTCCCAGAACGCGGAGAATTATCTCTTGACGCCCTCTCCCCAGGGTGACCTCTGTGTTGCCAAACTCTTCCCCCCTCGACCGAACAACGCGAACGGCAAGTCCACCGCGTCTGATCCTGGCCATGCCTCCTCGTCCGCCTCAAAGATCGTCCGCTGCGAGGCATCCCGCAACTTGAAATGGACCATCACCAATACCGGCGTCCTCTCGCCCATCTATAAGCTTGCGCTCCCGTCCCCCGACCAGGGTGATCTCCCGCTCTTCCAGATCTCCAAGCCCAACCCAAACGCGCAGTTCTGGTCCATGTTCTACTTTGCGTATGCCGGCCATAACATCCCGCCCAAACGGATCGAGTTCGGTAAAATTCAGAAGAACCCCCCGGGGCCGAACGGCGGTGGCACCAGGATAAGCATCACCGGCAAGAGCCCCGAGGAGAAGGCGGTCTGGCAGACGCTCGGCGAGGGAAACGAAGACTGCGTCGAGTGGGTCGTCCTCTGTGCGGCCCTCAACCTGCTAGAGTGCGTCTCCATATCATATCTTCATGTCGCTCGCAGCACCGCAAACGCTCACCGTATCATTCCTCGCGTACCACAGTGATGAGATCATCAAGGCCGCAGAGAAGAACCCCCCCGCGCCCGGCGCTGCCGCCGCCCCCGTGCCCAACCCAGGACCTCGCCCGCCGGTCGCGTTACACGACCCCGGTGTGGCGCGCCCCGGCCCCGGCCCCGGAGGCCCTCAACGCTCGGTGACTGCTCCCGTGCCCGTCCCCCAGCAACGCGGGCCACCGCCGCCTGGTGGGCCGCACATGCAGCCTCCACCTCTCGGCGCCGGTGGTATGCCACCCCGTGGGCCTCCGCCACCCATGCAGGGCATTCCACCACAAGGTATGCCGTCCCAAGGCATGCCTCCGCCGGGTATGCCGCGTGGTCCGCCGGGGCCTCCTGGACCACCAGGACCTGGCTTCGCAGGTCCGCCGCCGCCGCAGGGATACGGTCCCCCGGGTCCCGGAGGTTTTGCGCCTCCCGGGCAGCCGCGTCCGGGCATGCCCCCGCCGAACGTATACCCGCCAGGTGCATTCCCGCCGCCGGGCGCTGGACGTGGAGGGCCCCCGCCTCCACAGCAAGCGCCCCGTCGGTTCTAGTGAGCGACATTATCATGGGACGGGTCGCGTGAACCCTCTTTTCTTACCCGTTTAGGACCATCCCCCCCTTTTGTGTCGTTGTGTGCGAGCTTCCTGGGACACTTGTACATGTGCATGCCATTACCGTTTCCTCTCCCCCGGTCTCCAGTCTAGTGTTTACCTCTTCCGTGTGTTGCGATCCATTTTTGTCTTTCTAAGTACCTGTATAACAGGCGTGCCCTCTTGTGTTTCCCGCTGTAGGGTATGCCAGGTGCCGATGTCCGTTCCGTCTGACTGTCCGTCTTTCTGCTCCCGTGCCTCCGTATATATTTTATCGTGTTATCGTTCCACCTGTTCATAGTTCATGCCCGCGCTTTCCACCTCCCTCTTATTCCTGGTCTTCAAACATGATCAAGGTCACGCTCTTACGCACACCTGACGATGGTATGTGTCTCCAGTCCACAATAGTTCCGACGGTGCATACAGCGAAATCCAAGCGATGATGTACAATAAATGCGACGAGATCAAGAGCCTCCCCCCGTATACTTAGCTTACATTCAGCCGTGTCACCCTAGGCCTCAAATCCGAGAGTCCAAAAAATATCAATGGTGCGCATGCCTTCTGACTCGTGTTCCACGGGCCCCGTTTCTCCCTCGCAACTCACCTTGCGTCGCTGGGGTCACCGCTCAGCCACCTGCCCGCCGCCGGCCACGAGGACGTGAAAGCCCAAGTGCGCGACTCGGCCGAGTTCAGCCTTCACTGCTTGATGAGCTTCTCGATGGCGTCGATGGACAGCGCTACGCACAAACCCGTCAGCGCTCGCCAACACTCAAGGCATGGGATGCATATTGAAGAGATACTCACACTTCGGTCGCTCGATGGGCAAGCCAAGGGCTGCGAAAAGAAGGCGCGAACGACACAATATTAGAAATGGGGTCCTCGACGGAAATACACAAGGACAGCTGGCGGGTCGCGGTAATCGCTCGCTGTGCGCGCTCATGGATGCACGCACCTCGGGACCACACGTATTGCGTGAGACAACCGAGCGCTGTGAGGACGACGGTCAGTCGTTGGAGGGTCCGCATGGAAACTTATGTAGGTGTACGCACCCCTCGAAACGCCGAAAATGACAGTATAGTACTGCAGGTTGGCGAGGGTTGTCAGGAGATCCAGGGAGTGATCAGGACACGGTGCGTACCTTGAACTGCGTCAGACCATAGTGGTACAGGACGCAACCTATTGACAGACGTATGAACGTAAGCAACCAGTTGTTCATGCAGTAAACGACGATATGAATTACCAGATGCAGCGTCGACGTTAGGGTAAGGGTTCTTGGTCTATACGGGAAGGATGAGATGATGATGATATGATCCTAGACGAATATTGTGTACCTTGCCGTGCTCCTTCAGGACAGCGGGGGCCACTTCATATGTCTATGAAGGGCGGGTGAGATTCCCCTCGTCAAGTTCCACACATGGCGTACCTTCTTGACGAGTTGCACAATGGGATCTTCCAGTAAGGCAGGCCGAGTGTCGCAGAACTGCTGCAGAGCCATGAAGCGCGGGTCCGGGTTCCTCAGGACACCATGGCCATAACTGGAGCAATTTAGTCAACAAAGTCATAGCTCCAAAACGGTTGTCAATGTGGACACACCCAGGCACCACCTGGCCGCTCTTAAGAGTTTTCCACAGGAACTCCTTGATAGAATCGTGGGTGATGTTGCTGCCAAGCTCCTTCTGCATGTTCATCTGCCACCGTAGAACTTCCTGGTTCGCCAGGCTGTGTCGCAGGGTCAATGAAGGCCGTTTGACTTGACAGATAGGGATGCCGCCTACCCATGAAGCGGACCAGCCAGCGCATACAGGCCAGCGGCGTAGGAAAGGTAAGGGTCCGAGAGTGTAGAGCCGACGAGATCTATCCGCTTATGAGTAGAGAATTATTATGGGCATAGATAGAACCTACGCGACGTATGCGCCGACGCGTTTCCGCCCTCATGATCGCCATGAATGGCAATATAAAGCCGCAGGTACTCGGTAAGATCGTAGTTGTCCCCATAACCCAGCATGTTCACATAATTCCCTATTGTTATTAAGTCGGGGGTTTGCACAGAACCCAGGTCTGGCAGTACTCACCAACCAAGTCAAGATCCTTGTTAACCTTCGGCAAAGGCTTCCCAGGGTTGTAGACGTTTCGGTAAATCCGCGCAGCCAGTGCGGGCAAACGCGCAAGGAGATTTAGCGAATCCTCGAGTGCGTATGTCCAGTATTCACTCTTCTTGATACCCCGCTCATAAGCAGCCTGGAATTTGCTCTCGTGGTTTAGGGCGGCGACACCCATGCCAAGTTGTGTCATGGGATGAAGAGTAGGAGGAAGACTAGCGTTTATAAGCACAAGCATGAGCATAAGCATGCTATTGGATGTCACGTAGACAACGGGCCAAAACTCACAAATCGATGAGTTTCTCGATGTAGTCGGGCAGCTCTCCCTTCTCGGCCAGCTCACGAGAGAGCTGTCGCGTCTCCGCCTCCGTGGGGATCTTTCCAGTAAGAAGCAGCCACAGCATACTCTCGGCGATGATCTCCTTACCACCAGGGGCCGCAGGCAGGACCTTTTGGCAGTCAGCGATACTCAGCCCGTGGAATCTGATGCCCTGTTCGGTGTGAGCATTGAGGGACAACGGGATATGGTGACCGGTATACCTCAATGGGATCCAACACTGATGCTTCCCAGAGCATTGACTTCAATCCCCTCATGCCCCCGACGACATGCTCGACCTACCTAGATTGTTAACCCAGAAGCTGGTCTACAGTGTTGAAAAGCACGCACCTTGACATCACCGAGGACCGCCTGTCCATGCTCGGTTTTCTGCGACGTGGTTAGTGCGGGAATCAACCAAGCTATGCCGACGTGAACACGACACACAAGTTGCTTGAGTTGAAGCTGCTTCTTGGGGACGACCTCCTCGAGTACCTCCCTAACAGTCTGCGGGGCGCGATGAGCTGCACTGGACCAGTCTCTCGTGAGAGATGCAAAGAGGACCTTGGTCGACGCGAGCCGACGCTGAGCACAACACCTGGAGACGTAGCGGACCGTCGACGCGCTGGACCTGAACATCGCTGGTGGGTGTATGCGGGGTAAAATGCGGGGTAGGAGGAGGAGGAGGCGGGTGAGGATTATCCTTCCCCGCACCCCGCATTTTCATATGTCGGGCTACGCGACTGGACCGAGACCCGACCCGCAAGCGACCTTGGCGCCTGTCAGACGCTGTCCCCATGACCGGTCCTGTCCGGTGCGGCATTTGAGCGGAAACCGGCCGGCCTTACCGGCAAAGCCCGAGAGGATAGATTACGTAACCAGACGTTTTTCCTGATCGGGCTGAGTGCCACGCGACCGAGGGTGCGTGTCATTCGACTGAGTTTGCCAGCAGATCGCGTTCAACTCACTGCTCAGCCCAAACACTCTCGGTCTTCCGTCTTCGTCCCGCCCATCGCTCTCCGCGATGGCGTCAGTACTCATCCCCGTTCTCTACGTCTTTATTGTCTTTGGCAGTCTTCTCGTCTTCAGCTATTTCTACAGGCGAAGGAACGCGAGTTAGTCCGTCCTGTATTCGCGCATATTGCATTCAATTAACGTGTTTTGTTCACTAGGCAAGGTATACGAGCCTTACTTCCCCCCGCACCACGAACGCGATGTGTACTTTTCCCTCATGCAAATGTCCGATCCTCCTGCGTCCGAGTCGCTCCTCAAAGCCGCTCTCGTTCGCCGTGCTATGACAGATGTCACTCGTATTATTCGACTCCGAGAGGACAAGCCTGCACTTCAGAACCTCCTTCAGAAAGGATCTATAGGCGATGACCTATGGAACAGCTTGCTGGCAGCTGAGAAGGAGATGGAGGCCGAGATTCTTGAGGTCGCTGCAGAGGCGAACGCATATGTCGAAGGATGGGGCAGCGTCATTTTCCAAACGGCCACCGAGATGATGCACAACGAGAAGATGCGGTCTCTCGTAGAACAGATTCCTGCCATTCGCGCGGAGGCTGGTCAGTAACATGTGTAGAACTGCCCATATACTCGGCCTGACTATCGTATAGAGCGCAAGTATGGCAAGACAGCTCTACCCAGATTGATCGTTGAAGCCGCTGCCGCCGCACCCCCCACACCTTCGACCCCTCAACAGTCATCAGCACCTTCTACGCCCTCGACCCCCGCTCGTCCAGAGACCCCGTCTTCCGCCAAATCGTCGAACGGGCTCGCGCCGCCCAGCGCTAGCGCTGATAGCGGTACGTTTAGCGACAGCGATCGCTCCGTTGCTTCATCGCCGCGGTCTCCCTCGAAATCTGTGAGCTATCCGTATCTTCTTGCGTTGAACGCGGAGCTTATTTCGCACTCAGTCGTCATCTAAGAAGTCGAAGAAGCGAAAGTAGAGATACAGTCATTATTATTTCCTTGTTCGTTGTTCATACCGTGGGCAATACGATCGAGAATGGTGTACACTCATCTGCGGATGAATGGTGTCGTGTACAGTGAGAAACGCTAGGAAGTCAACAGAAGTACATGTGATGGAATACCAGGACAACCGGATAAAGCTACCATAACGCGCGGACGGGATAGGGACGGCCTGCTCATCCACGAATGACGATGGCCTTCTCGCCTGCACCTGTGCGCGTCTTTCCGGACTTGTCGACGTGGTCTAAGCCAAGCACGTCCTCGGGCGCAAATTTGTGGTCGTAGATTGTGTCCTCTGCAAGGCGCCAACCAATGAGCGATGTTCCTCTAGCTGGACGATCGAGAAGCGACCTACCGTCCTCGATGTATGACGGTTGCTTGAACGTCGCAACTTGGATCAGCGCAAAGCGGTACTTCGCGAAATCCTTGTCAGGAACACCTATCCGTGCCTGGAGACGCTTCTTGGTCTCCGAGAACTTCTCGCCCTACACGAACGAACATCCATAAGCAACACGGCCAGAGCACCTGAAATCCGGGATATACGCACCGGCTTGACCACGAAGCGGAACGGCACGCCGTGTGTCCGCGAGACCTCCTTAGAAAAGTGGAAGACGCTGATGACCTTGTCCGCTTCGTCCGCCTCGAGCTCTTCCCGCGGGATTTCCTATGCGATCACGCCGTCAACACTCTCAGCACCATCACGCACACGCACACGAGCGTGAGCACCGACCTCCGCGTAGAGCTCGACCGGGTCCGGAATGTTGCCGATCATTTCAGAACCGGTAAACTCCTTCTGCGTCTTGCCATCCTTAGATACTTCGAACACGCGGATCTTGCCCGTGCCCCCGGGCGTAAGTTTGACTTGCTTGGTGAGCTCGAGTGTTAGATCATGCACTGAGTTCGTCTTCGGAAGTAGGAATGGATGCGTTGTCTCCTCTTTGTTATGAATACCCGTCCACACCACTTTCAAAGAGCGCTTCGTTTCGAGCTCGACGATGCTCACGTCGAGCTTCTCGTACAAGATGACCGTCGTCTGCGGGCTGACGTACGCAGGCGACATGATCTCCTGTATGCTCTGGTTCAGGGAGCGCTTCAGGACCGACTTAGGGGTGCCATTAGAATGTGTTGTCGTGAAGCGCAGCTTGATAGGGTCCCAGCTCAGCCTCTCGCCGACTTTGGCGGACATCTGAGGATAAATTAGCACCTGAGATGGCGCGGGTGGATTCACGCTAATCATACCACATCGTAGTTCTGCTTCTTGCTCAGCGTGAGGTGGAACTCAGGGTGATCCTGGTCCGTCTCTTCGAACTTGGGCTTGAAGAGGATCATGACGCGGTTCTGGAGGAAGTCGTAGTACTGGACAGGATTCGAGTAAAGGCCTTGTGCCTCATAATCATGTAGCCTTATTTTGTCAGTATGCAACATATCACATACTAGTAAACCACTCACTCCTTCTCGTTCATGTCGACCTGGAAGCAGATGATATCACCGTCCTGGATCTCACTTTGCGTAAAGGTGAGCTTGGGCTTCATAAGTTCGATCATGCCGGGCTTAATCTCCTCGTAGAGCTTCAATGGAGTGCTGGCCGTCCATCTCATACGCTCGTTGATGATGGGAATAAGATCGGAGACCTTGTGTGCTCGGGGCACGTAGACCTTGCCAACACCAGTGAGCCTCTGGTTTGCAATATCAAAGTGCTTGAGGAAGATCATGATCGAGCCGGGGGGAATCTCGGGCTATATATGGCATCACGTCAACGTTCTTGAAACAGAGACGCCGAAATGAACTCCTACATGACCGGGATCGGGGATGACGTCCAGGTACAGACGAAGATCATTCTGCTGTCGTACGGCCATGTTGTTTCGGATGACCTCAACAGCTACTCACCAAAATCAGAGACAATACACGGAAACATAGGACATGACATACTGAGACCAGGTTCGTTCTCGGGGATGTGGGTATCTGGTCTGACGGTCTTGTTTTGTCGGTTGACGAGCACCCATAGACGTAACTGGTTCTCGGGGTACTTGAAATGTTGCGCAACGCGTGTCTTGAACGTGCTGTACGGCTCGTTCTTGAGAACACGGAAACTGGGCAGTTCTGTCGCAGGCCAGTTTCTCTCGTCGAACGTAGCAAGATCGAAGCCTTCGTGTTCGGAGAAGGTCTGGTCCGTGATGACCTTGGCAGTGAGGTAAAGGTGTTGCTCCTCCCGTTCACGTTTCTTGGCTTCCATCTGGAGGCGCTCCTCTTCAAGACGACGCTCTGTGAACAGGAGGTTAGTGCTATCCCGAGGAGATAGGTCCATAGGCGTACTCAGGTGAGCCGGAGTGTCCTCGTCTTTCCAGGGCGCCAGAACCTCGTCAATCGCGCTCTCGCGGACGTATACAAGCATGTATGCGTTCGTGAACCGTTTCATCGCCCGAACCTGGTTGCGCTGCATAGGTGGGACCATCCCGTTCATCACCTCTCCTCCGTAATTCTCTTCGAGGACCTCCCGATCAGTAACCGGCGTAACGCGGTCGTCGTCGAACTTCAGCCACCTTGTCTCGCGGTCCGGCTTGATCAACGCGAAGTAGTGGCCGCCGTGAAGATCACCAGAGTGGACGAGGACTCCGTGCAGCTTGTACACCCAAGGTTGTGACCGGTCCGCAGAGTCATCCAAAAACTCGTCGAGATCGATCTCGAACGGGAACTCATGGCGATCATTAATCTGAGCATCCGGGTGAGGTTCTGCGCCAGAAAGATACTTGTTCGGGCGTACCTTGACCATTGCATCACGTTGAATATCGTATTCGAAACGCTTTAGTTGCAGATGAAGCACCGGTGGGAACGACTGGAAGATGATACCCTTCTTGGCTTCCTGTAGGCCGTAGCCCTCAGCCATGTACTTGTTCTCGCCGTCCAGAGTCTCGACCGCGACGTAGTCCTTGAAAGACTCATATAGGTTCTTCATCCCTTTGACGTTCAATTGGATGTCTAGAAGGTATTGTGAACATCATGGCATGTCTGGTAGTGTTCAGTTCATTCTACCATTGAAATCCTCAATCCTGGATGACTCGAAGTCGACATCGACACACTTGATGAAGCTTTTCATCTTCCCCACGAAGAGCTTCTGGATGGCGCCCTCCGCTTTGGTGCCCTGCGGGTACGTCAGCACAGCGTTCCAAGATAGGTAGTAACCGTGGCAAGTACCTTCATCTTCGACTCCAATTTGTCCTGCAGTACACGATTGAATTCCTGGACGTCATGTTGGAGGAAGGAGTCAAGGGACTTCCAGCCGAAGGACTTCGTCAACTCCGTAGTACCTTGTGGGGTTGAAATGTTGGCCAGGCGCGCACCGTAATCGCGCATGTACTCACCGACAGGTTGGTCCGACGTCTGCAAATGATAAAACACACGCTGGAGAGCCAGTGACACACTCTCCGTCGGATGGTCGTCCTCCGTGGGAATTTGGTAAACGGCCTTTCGGAAACGCTTAGCGATACGAAACAAAAGTTATCACGTCATTGCGCACCTTCCTAAAATACCGTGTGCAGAACAAGGATTGCAGCAGAGAGTTCATGTAGCACGTCGCGCCCTGGTTCTTGAGGCCGACGTAGCCCGTTTCCTTCTTCGAGTCATAACTAGGTCGCATAATTAGAGCACTCCACACCTATAGCTGGGAACTGAGACTCACTTCACAAAGTTATGCCACAGGACCCCTGTGGGATCTTCAAGGACGCGCACGAAGACGCTCACGTCCGCAGACTCGTCTTCGATAGTAGGGCGTGAGTGCCCATCCTGCACACTGAACAGCTTCCGCAGCTCGCTGAATCGCGTAAATCCCCAGTCGCATTCCTCCGCAATGAAGCGATGATGGGCATCTAACAGAGAGCGTGAAAAATATTTGATGATAAGTGCGCGTGGTCACGTACGGCTAACGGTGTAGATGGCGGGGTCGTGAATATTCGAGATCACCAGAGCAAACTGAGCACATGCGTGCCATCCTTCTGGTGCTCGCTTCGGGTCAGCATAGTCAAGGTATACAGAGACTGTATCATTTGGTGGTGCGTTGGAATTGCCGAAGGGAAACAGGAGAATGCGCCTACGCGCCACAAAGGCTCTCAATACGACGACTGCTAGAAGTGTCTTCTAAAGGCGTACCATTTGTGACCCCCACACTCGAACTCAGGGCTAGTAAGCTTCTTCTCGAGTTTCTTCCAGTTTGATAGCCTCCATGTGAAGACCTTGAAGTCCTTTACTTCATGGCCGAGGTCGGGCATGTGCTTCGCGGCGAATGCCTCATCTGAAACGGGAGGCAATCAACGCTTCGTAAACATACTGTTATCCATAGACAACGATTCATACGGTCGTGAACAGACACGATCTCTTCTACTTCCATGGGCGGGCCTCCATTCGCCTTCTCATCAAGAGAATCCATAGTATCGCTCTGTACGCGTCCTTGGTCAGTTTCGGGATACTACAATGGCCCGCAGGGCACCCACCATGGCAGCTCAGAGCTAGATAGTCCTATGGAGATTGTAAGAGCTGCTCTGCTGCGAAAAAGGGTCAGGCAGAGGGAAGAGAGGCTGCAGAGACGTAGGTGATACGCAATGGGAGGTGCACTGGTCGTGCCTCCGCGTGCGGGCGAGATTCTGGCCGGCGTATCCGTGGGAATAAATTCCCTTCTTAGTCAGACGCCCTATAAAACCGTTTGTCCTCGTCCACGCTGCTCGATTTGCTTCTCTCTCCTCTCTCAAACTAGTGCCTATTCACGGAACGCTGCTGCGTGGCTTGCTAGCAGGAAGTGTTCTTGAAGCCTTGTGTTCACGAGCCTTCACGCTTGTTTCCTGTTCGCTCGTTCGCGCAGAACTTTGGTGATGAGGAAAACTACACGATCCTTAAATTGTCTCGACAGGGAGGTCTTCGGGCCTCCGCCAGCCTTTCCGCTGTCTACTGTCGTGTAATGAGTCAAAATCGTGTAAGAGCAGGCCGCGCGGGCAATGGTCGCTGCTTGGTTCTGTTTTTGAATCGAGTAGTTGGGGCCAACCCTCATTCCCGACGGCGCCGCAGGAGGTCTCTCGATCGCGCTATTCTATAGGGCGCGGTCAGCTGGAACTCGTTGCATACACTTCGCCCGTTGTACTTGTACATTTGTAGTCGTGGTTGTTGTCAATAGTGTACTTATGCAATCGAACTTTCTGTTATCCCATGGATGACGTTTGGGTCACTCAAGTCTCAAAACACCAGGCCAGGAGGGCCTCGTTGTGATGTTACAGATCATTTGTTCTACAAGGCGGTCATACAGGCGGTGCGGGGCGGGGTGGGGAACATATATGATTTGGGCTCAGCATTGGTACCGGCGCCGTTGCTTGGCGTGGACAGAACGGTCGTGTATCTGCGCACAACTCTCGGGACTGAAGAAGGGTTGCTGGACGGCGAGGAAGCCGTCGACGGAGCGCGAAGGCTGCGGGGAGGGAAATGAACGGATGGAGGGAGGCCGCGGAAGAGAGACCGGCGATTGAGAGCGTCGCAGTGGCGGTACGTAACCGACCCCAAGTGGAATTCTGGTTGAACAAGTCCGGCTGTCTCTGCCGCCTCATGGCTACACACGCTTTGCTTTCCCCCTCCATTCTCCTCTGGCCACCCTTCGCCATATTAAAATCCACTCTGGGCCCGCTCCGCTCGGCTTCCCAGCTTTCTCCTATGCCCCATCATGTCCACTCGTCAGCGCAGTGCGACCGCCTCCCGGAAGGACGCCTACGGTCTCTGGCGGCCCAGTGACTCTGACTCTGACCGTCCTCGTCAGACAATGGCAACTACCCAGCGCCACAACGAGGACAAGCACGCGATAGTGGATGGCTCGAGGAAGCATCGCAGCTCGCGACGAGCGGATCCTCTGGACTCTGCGGCTTCGCATTCGCACCACCACAAGTCTTCCAGCAGGGACAGAGCATCCTCCGCGCTGCCGTCGTCGTACCATCCCGTTCTGCCATCTCCGGCACCGTCCGCACAATATCGCGCGCAGGACGTGTACCCTGATGCGTACGGACTTCGCGCATACATCAAACGGAAGACGGATAAACGCAGTCCTCGGTCGTCCAATGAGAAGGTACCGGGAAGTGACGACCCGCATATGTCGCGTTCAGCATATCCTTCCCGACATGATTACGCGACGAGTGCCTCATATGTCCAACCTCCCGCAGCCACGAATTATAACGCAGCTCCTGCCGATCAGACTACGCGCGATGCAACTTCGTCCTCGCGTCACCATCGTGAGCGCGACAAGGATAGGGAAAGATCCAGTCGGCGTGATGCTGAGAAGGCCAGTACTCGTAGCCGTGCAGTGGAAACTGCCGAGGAGAGGGAGAGGCGGAAGAGGAAGGAGAAGGAAACTCGAAGGGACAAGGATAGGCCTTCGAAGGACCGGGAGAGGCGTAAGGAGCGGACCGGGGATCGTGAAGCACAAGCAGCGAGAGACCACAAGCCTCCCGATGCGGCTAGTATACATCAGGGGTATGGTCAGGGACCTGTCCCAGCGCAGAGGTCTACTGAGAGGTTGCCGGCTGGCTATCCAGTACGCACAGTTCAAACCTCAACGTCTGACATTAGCTCAACCTCGATCAGGACTATGGCCGCACGCCAGTCTCACAAGCTGCGCCTATCTCATCTCCGGCCCCTCCCACCACGCCATGGAATGGCTTCACGGCTGGTGGGCGGGCGGTCCCTCAAACCTCCACAGCCGTCTTGGATACAGGTTGCCCCTCTGCCTCTGACAGAGAAGATCTTCCGCTGCCTATACCACCACCTGGAAGTAGACGCGAGAGGTCGTCATCCAAGACTCGTCACTCTCATCGTCATCAAGTGCTTGTTCAACAAGCCGCCCACGATTCTGGGATATCAAGCAGCGAACAAGAGCATTCGGTCGTGGAACGAGTACGTTTATGTCCATTTGTAACCCTGCACTCAATGTTAAAGACTCTATGCAGGCCAGACGCTACGTAAGTCGGGAACAGGCAAGTACCCTGGGGCGTGGGCAATCTTCCGGGCCTTCTGGTAGTGAAAATGAGAAGGCGCACACCCTACATAAGGAGCGCGTGAGTCTCAACCTCTAGTTGTTCGTACTAGATGTTCTTAAAGTTGTTGTGTTCAGCGAAAACACAAGGCCCGCGCAGAATCGTCACGCCATAGGACGAAGACGGCGACGGCTGACCACCAACAACCTCCCGGACCTAGCACAAGTCAGGAGATTGCTGCTGCGTGGTACCAACGGGTAAGCCGCCCTCTATCCTGACAGCATGTTGACACCTAATTTTGGTCTGAATTCAGCACCAACACGATGCTTCTGCGACGAAACAACCCGCGGCACCGGGCGAGTCTCCACAAGGCCCACCACTTGCTGTACCCTATGATGCTACATCCACACAGCTCGGTGCGCCTTACACAGGCAAGCCTACTTCACACGTAGGTCTGACTATATCTCATCGCCCTACGCCTCAAATAGTCAGCATTCGTGCTGGACAGGGGCCGTCTGAACCGCACGTGGGCACCTTGCTGTCGAAGACGCACAGTTCAACGTCAATCGCTCGCCAGGCCGATCCACAGCCTACGGATCGCGCCCAGGATACCACTTCACGTTCGCAAGCTGCAACTCAGTACAATCAGCAGTCCGCCGCACGGCAACTAGAAGCTTTATTGCAGTCAACACCTGGGCAGCCTCATCATTCTACCCATGCGGATACCTCTCGGACTCACCAGCATGCTTCTACGACCTCAGGCGCCACGGGCGCTTATCAGCAACCAGCGCAAAGGTATCCCAACGCGACATCGTCCTCTCGGCACGGGGATGCGGCAACTACTGCTGTTAACGGTCACGGTGGTCAGCAGATCTTTCTGCCTGATGTCGTGATACGACCTCCGTCAACTGCTCCCACACAACACGATCCGTACTCTTCACGACCCGCAGCCGGTGTCCTCCCTGCATCTTCTCAACAAGGCGGCCGATTACAACCACTCCCGAATGACCCGCGTTCACGTTCAACACTGACACCTCAACAAAACGCGAGCCATACTCAAACGGTATCGGCGACTTCCAATCAAGTGCCGTACTCACAGCCCCAAACCACCACGCAGCATCCTGACGTGGATCCATATCGATCGGCTCCGGGGACTTCCCAACAGTACAATGGTGCTACAGACCTCCACAGAATTGCTAGCCCAGCACCCCATGTGTCGGGGTATACTAAAGGCGCCGCACAGGATTACCCTGCACGGTTCCCGGTGTACGAGGATACACCAGCGCATCCACAATCTGCAGGTACGGCTGCTGCCTTAGGACACGGTTCACACTATACTGGCGTGGCGTATAATCCTCCAATAGCAGCTGCTAACTCCCACAACATGGCCCCAGCGTCATTAGGACAGCCTTCTGCATCTCCAAAGAGGGGTATGACTTATCCGGGTGCCTTGGCGCCGGCGGCTACCCATGCCGTCCACGTCAACCCTGCCAACTACTACACTGCTGCTGGTCTCGACCCTCGTTCTCCGAAGCCTCCTTCGGTAGCTACCATACCGCCTGAATCGCAACCGACTCGACCTCGTACCCAGTCCGGACATGCAAGGGAGCAGTCTGCTCAGAATAGCGTCCATCAGCCCTCCCCGCGGCACGAGCAACAGAGCGCGCAATTGATCGGAGACAGTGGATACGCTCCCACTGCTGGAACTGGTCACTCACCCTCCCGACAACATCTCGCCGATCCTGGACGGTCACCTGCCGTTGGCCACGCCGTATCCGTTGGGTCTACTGGAACGCCGAAACACTCACCCTCTACCCGGTTGCACTCGCATCGCAACGGTTCCAGCGATACTATCCCTCGTACAATTCCTACGAAGCCCTCCCCCAGTAGCACTATCCACCAGCAACTCCCTCAATACACTAATGCCACTGCCGTACAATCTCACGCCGCGTCACGACCCGATAACGCTTCGCTTTCTCGTCAGCCTAATGCTTCGGCTGGATACCCCGAGCTCGCTAGATACCGTTCCCCTGCACCTGTAGGATACCCTAACGCCCAGCCGCCTCCCGTTTCCAATGGAGCCACAACCGGACACTCCCAATCATACAGTACCCAGACCGCCTACGATTATCAATATGGTCGCTCCACTACTACGCATCCTCAGATGACCGCTTCCCAATATCCTCAGCCCGCATCTCAAGCCCAAGCCCGTTCAGCTCAAGCCACCGAGTATGGACACCGGGCTCAAGATCCGCCTCATTCGGCTCCTCCAACGACCACTTCGACGCCCACCTCAGGCCAGCGGATCCCTCCTCGCTCGGCCCCTTCTCCTGCGCCCACTATTCGACCTGCCCGTCAACCTGCAGTGTCATCTCCCTCGGGGAAAGCACCTGCTTCATTACAGTCCGTCCCTCCCCAGCCAGTTCGTAACCAGACGTACCCTGCCCCAGTGCCGAGTCAGTACGTCACCCAGCATCCCCCCGCGCACTCGCGCACCGCTTCAGATCCGCAATATGCCGGTAGAGCTGTTAATGCCGCCTATGCTACCGGGAGCTTGCCTTCGAGACACCATATGCCTCCGAGGACGGCGTCTAGCTCTACAGTTCAACAGCAGGAAGTGCTCCTCACGCCCTCATCTCTAGCGCCTTCGATGCTCCCCCAGGTGACGCCGACTGTACCGTTGGGCCGCACCACATCCAAGACGTCGACGATCGGGAAAGACAAGGATAAAGACTCAAAAAAGAAGGGCTTCTTCGGCTTAAGTCTCTTCCGTTCCCGTTCATCTCCTCCTAAGCAAAGGGAGGTCGAACCGCCCCCGTCCGCGGCGATCCGAGACAAGCGCACGCCTAACATTTCGCACCCTAGCCCTCATCCGCCGCCCAACTTCCAGGCACCCCAAGTATCCGTCAAGCCCCAGGCTGGCGCACCCGCGCCGCAGGTCGCCGTCGCTACTGTGTCGATCCCACCACCACCACCACCACCGCAGCCGCAACGTGGGCCCAGCTCTCATAAAGTCCCCATCGCCGCGCCCACACCTGTCTCTGCATCTGGTAGACGCAGCCCGAACGGCAAGATGTTCACTCCCTTTAGGTTGTTGTCCAGGCGACACCGCACAGTTTCCGCTGCATCCGTAGAGGCGGTGGACGGTACTGTGGTACGCCTCTCTGCGCTGGTTCCGACTTAGTTACTGTATGACTGACGCCATCACTCCAGATCAATGCAATGCTGACCGGAGGCTCCTCGACGAGGAGCTCGACCGCGGGACGTCCGTCGCCGCCGCTCCGGGACCCAATGACGGCGGCGCAGGAATGGCGCAACAAAGAGGAGAATGAGCAGCAGGGTCGCGGCACTGTCCGCCGCCGCCGTCCTGGGGTGACGTTCGACGTCACGGAGGAGGTCCCTGAGGATGGACGAGTGCCCGTGCAGAAGTCGTTGAGGGCGAACATCGTTGCAATGCAGTCGGCGAGTGGCCCGGTGCCGGCGTATAGACAGGCGACCGCCTAGAGTGGTTTGTGGTGTTCGGCTCGCTAGGATTGAGCTCTAGTGGGACTATTCAAAGACTTCGTTATGGAATATGGGATGGCTCGTAATCTTGTGGCATAGAGTCGCGTTCACGCTCACGTTATCTATGCATGCACCTGCTATGTAAATGTATCTCTATGTCGTCGTTAGTTGTCGCTAGTGCAGGATGTATTGTATTGATAATGTAATTTCATTGAATTTTTTTGTCGAACGGTCGATCGATGAAGTGGGAGCTGTCAACACCGTTCGGACTGCGCGGACGTGTTGTTGAATCTGGCAATCAAGGTGTCGGTTCGTTGGTGTAGTTGGTTATCACGTCTGTCTCACATTATGACCATTGTAGGTCATGTGGTGCACAGGAGGTCCCCGGTTCGAGCCCGGGTCGAACCAGTTTTGCTTGGCTGGAGCACGACTTTACATCCGCGCGGAATGCACAGTGCCGTGCAAGTTTCATGTGGAAAAGTTGGCCCCAAGGATAGGAGGTAACAGCGGAACCTGGCGGGTATGGACTTTGCATTGCACGCGGGCTTGGCGCGGGCCGACGAGAGGCTGGCGCTACAGTCTGCACTGGAACGGATGATTGAGCGGCGAGCGCAACATAACACGGTTAGGCGCCCAGGGTGTTACTCCAGCTGCGCGTCCAGCCTCTTAGACTTCAGCACAGGCCTCCTCCTCCCCCTCACTCCCCCCATCCGTCCGCACCTTCCAGCACCTCCATTCCTTACCGCAGCCTCTCGTAGGCCTTCCCTGTCGCCAACATGATGACGCCCATGCGTTATGTGGTATTGGTGCTGGGCATCATTGTGAGCAACCATCCTCGTCTTCCGCTGCGTCTCTCGTCCTGACACCAACCACGTAGATCAGCTTGCACTTCATCCTAAGTTTTTCGCACGAAGAATACGGTCGAGCGACATCTATATCTCGCCTCTCAGAGCAGTTTGGCGGTTCCAAGCCTCATCCGCCCTATGAGAATGGTGTACCAGATGATTATTACGTTTCGACGCCCCCTCCATCACAGGGCAGGAAGGCAAACGCTACGTTCGTGCTGTTAGCTCGTAATGGCGACCTTAACGGCGTTGTCATGAGTATGAAGCAAGTCGGTGCGTCTCTACAAACGAACACGATGTTGAATGCATACTGAACCATTCCCTAGAGGATCGTTTCAACAAGGAGTTCCACTACCCCTACGTCTTCCTCAACGAGGAGCCATTCTCGGAAGAGTTCAAAGAGTACGTTTCCCATCACTCAACATGTGCCTCTTATGCTCATCCGTCTAAACCAGTCGCGTACAAACTCTCACCAACTCCAAGATTGAGTTTGGACTCATCCCCAAAGAAGACTGGGTTCAGCCTGAATGGATTGATGAAGCTCGTGCAACCGCTGCTCGCAAGGATATGGTGGAGAAGAAAGTCATTTACGGAGGAAGCGTTCCTTACCGCAATATGTGCCGGTTCAACTCTGGTGTGAGTGATTGTCTCCCGATACTTCCAATCAAAGGATTAAACTGGGTCTAGTTCTTCTACAGACATGAGTTGCTGCAAAAGTACAGGTACTACTGGCGTGTTGAGTGAGTCCGCAACGTGTCCACCCTTCGGTCTTAGACTAATCGGTTGGTAGGCCTGATGTGAACTTCTTCTGCGACATCCACTACGACGTAAGTTATGAATTTCGTTCCTCGGTATATGCGCGTCATTAACACTATATATACCTAGCCATTCCTCCTTATGCAGGATCAGAAAAAGGTTTACGGTCAGTACTAGATTTCAGTATTCAACTACACCGCTAAACCTGCTGTGCAGGTTTCACTGTCTCGCTGTACGAGTACCCTGCCACTATTCCCACACTGTGGGACGCGGTCAGAGGTGAGTTGGGCAGGTATAGACCCACTTACCGCCAACTCATCATGGATTATAGAATTCATCAACGCGAACCCCGACCTGGTCGAGTCCGATAATGCCATGCGTTTCATCTCGGATGACGGCGGCGAAACTTACAACAACTGTCATTGTAAGTGCATGCACACCAGAAATCCGTGGTGCCTTGATGTGTAATTTTCCGGGTAGTCTGGAGCAACTTCGAGATCGGTGACCTGGATCTCTGGCGTGGAGAGGCATACTCGAAGTTCTTCGATTTCCTCGACGAGAAGGGTGGCTTTTACTATGAGGTACGAAAACACACGCCGTGGCTTACCCGCACGCTCTAATATCAATCAGCGTTGGGGAGATGCACCGGTCCACAGCATCGGCGCCGCTCTCTTTGCCAAGAAGGAGCAGATTCACTTCTTCAACGATATCGGTTACCGTCACAACCCCTTCCAGCACTGCCCTCAAGGCGAGCTACACAAGAAAGGCAAGTGTTGGTGCAACCCTCAAGAGAACTTCGGTGAGTGCCCTACTTCTTGCCTTCGTACGCTAGCTCACCCTGATTTGCCAGACTACGAGTGGTACAGTTGTCTCAAGCGTTACGACAACCTGTTCGCGTGAGCTTGTGGGGCCTGTATATTCCCGTCCGTTACATTATTTATTACCTGTGACTCCACTGGCGTGTATTCCGAGACTTCAAACATGTGTGCGAACCCAATCATTCGATAATAGACCGGTAGCGAAATGGCCGCCTTGACCGCCCGTACAGAACGGGCGTCGGCATGGAAAGACTCGTGACCTGAGTCATGTCTGTTTATTCTGCTCTCCTCTTAGTGGCTCGAACTTCGAATTCTGAATTCGACTCGACCGGCTCGCAAGTCGGGCGGGCTTATTTCTCGTACGCGCACTTAGGTACAACCAGAATGTAATCGAGACTGGCAGAACGTGTAGCCGTGTATCCAGCTGTAGGCTCCATTCGGCAGCCAGGCTAAAACCGCGTTCCGCACAGGGCGAGCCAAGAGAAGCAAATAAGTGCCGTGCGATACTTGCAGCTGCAATATATAATTAACTGTGTTACGGGATCCAGGACATCCGCTGGCCTCATCCGGTCCGTTCCAGGCTGACATTACGCTATTACTACAAATTACGATGAGTACAGGAGTACAGCTGTCTCAAGTGACAAGTGCTACGAAGCCCTCTCTGTGTGAGCTAGTGTGGCGCCGTCCCCGCGCGTCCCTTCTAGTCACTGCAGGCTCTCGGATTGCCCGCTCGAACAATTTCAGCCGGGCAGTGTCAATGGTAGGGGAGTCAGACAGCAGGAGGTGCATGCTCGACACCCAACGCACGCCTAGTGTGCACACGTATTGTGGCGGACCGCGATGGAGTATATGCCTACCCGCTAGCTTACGCTGACGGCCTGTCACAGGATTGACTGCGAGTAGTACTGGAACTGTTGTTCGCCCCAAGGAATGTCAGCGGATGCCTCGGCAGCGACTGCGGACACCAGTCACTTACCGAGTCATACAATCTTGTCCAGTTCGATCCGAGCGAAGCATCGATAAGCCGTTGTACGTGCTCCTCTACAGCGACCTGAGTGAGGCCTTGCTGGAATCGATCCCGCAATATAGACGCCGTCTGCTCGCCAAAAGCGGCAAAACATGGTAGTGACGAGTCCTTCTGCATCAGCTCCACCAACGCTATACAATAAATATGAGCCACCAATAATCTTTGCTTATGCACGATCTATGGGTTTACTTACTAACAATCCGATCACAGTGCTTGCGAGCGGCCTCGAACCCTTCGTGGAAGAGCTTCCGGAACTCGCGGTATGCAGGGCTATCCAACCCGCCTAGAACCTCGATGTACTCAAGTGGGAGTTTGAATGGCGCGGCCTCGAAGCCAATGTTCCCTGGAGAATTGGCGAGCATGAAGCCGAAGTCGATGTGGATGAGATGCCCATCGCGATCAAGCAGGATGTTGCCGTTGTGCCGGTCCTTGATCTGCAGCAAGTACGTCACGACCGAGTACCCGGCGAGCGACTTGGCGAAGTTACGCTGTGCTCGCACGAATTTGGCGGAGGAAGGATCGCCATACGTCTACGTGAGGGTGTGCATTCGGTACAAAACCTGGGAATGATACGTAAAGGGGGACGTACCGTCTTAAAGTGGTCGAACAAGGTGACGTGCCCGAACCGGCCCTCTGCCAACCTCCGCGCATACTCAGCCTTCTTGATAGAGTGTATTGACACCGCATCGGTGATCGTCTCTACAAGTCCGGAAGAGTTACCTGTGATTAGGATGCGGAAGCTGGCGAGTAGTTTACTTTGTTGGCGGCACCACCTCGAGAAGAGCTATACTTACTACCGTACCCAACACTGGCAGTTTTCGTCCTTCCAGATCTTCTCGAACTCCTGAATAAGTTGCACAGCGAGTTGCTCCTGTCTTAGATCACCACCCGTCTTGACGATCACAGAGACACAATCCCAGTTGGCTGAGCCGCCGGTGAACGAAAGATACGGCGACTCTGAGCCTTGAAACACATACCCAGGTGACCGTAAGGTGATGCTTGTCGTACACGCGCCTAGCACGAATGCGTTGAGCACAGATGTCAGTGCAACGAATGTGGAGCGCACCTTCTTAGCAGCCCAAGACTCGCTGAAGACCACAGCGGACGGATCCGCTTTACTGAGCTCTCGCCGAATGATGCCCTCGTCCTCCGCCGTCTTCATATCCCCATTCGTGGGAGTTATCCGCAATGAGCTCTCGTTAACGCCGTTCTCACGCATGCGTGCCATCCGCTCTTCCTCCAGAGCCAGCATCTCATCCATGATACGGTCCCGGATCCCCGCAGCCTCCGACGCTTGGAGTTTCATACGCATTGGAGCGGGGGCCATCGGCGCGCCCATCTCGGTAAGCCCCCCGGGCGTTGCGGGAACCGTGTTGCCGTTCGCCACAGCCCCAGTGAGCCAGCTCGTGCCAGGGAGCCAGCGCAGAGGGGCGCCCAACATAGAGAGCTCTGGAGGTGGGGGTGGCATACCGGGGCCAGACATGGCGGTTATGGGTTCTCTGACGAGGCTCGCGTTGAGCTGCGCGAGCATGACTGCCGCAGTGCGCATGCGCTCGGAGTACTCATCGAGAGATAGCACGCGCTGCGGGGTCATTCCCTGACCTTGGACGCGTAATGGGGTATTGGGATCGCTGACGGGCTGCGATCCACCGCGCTGAACGGAAGGTATAGCTAAGCCTAGGGAGGGGGTATGCGCGCCTAGCGGATCATGCTTGTCAAGGAATGGCGTGTCAGGGTTAGAAGAAGTGCGCGACCAAGTGACCATGTCGAGCTCTTTGTTTTTCGGCGGCGGCGGGAGGACAATCGAGTCGGAAATGTCAATCTCGTGTGCACGGAGGGAACTATCGGTGCCGTAGAGTTGCTCGACGAGATCAATCTCCTCCTCTTCCGCCGGTGTGGAGGGTGAGATCACGGACGGAGAGACGGCGGGGGGCTCAGATGGGAGCTCCTCGGAGTCCACTGTATCGCGGCCAAGGACAACCTCGGAACCATTGACATGATCAGGGATCACTATCGAGGGCTTAGGGTGCACCTCGCTCTTTGTGAATGGACCGAGGTCTCTTGAAGTCCCCTTCGTCTCATTTTCCTTCACCACGATCTTCTTGAGGATCTCCTTATTTGATCGCTTGCCGGGGTCGAAGTCGAGATCGTTGTGGAGGATCTCGATGAGCAACAAGTATGGCGCACGTTCAGCCGAATTGAGCACGACACTTTCGCCCGGAGGTATTCGCACTATCCGGTGGTGCGGCTGTGGGATGCTCTGAGGTGGCTGGGGGTAGTCGGAAGACGTGCACCACATAGGCATACAAACCTGCCAGGAACTAAGTCAGTCACCCTTGCACATTAAGACGGGGATAGAACCAGAGGGCAGAGCTAACCTCCGCAGGAAGCATGTGGTTGAGCCCTGTTAGCTCGGCCCTCAAGGCACTGACGCGGGCAGGCTTGGGAACGACGAGGAGCTTGTTACAAATGTTTTCCAGGGTCAGGATAAATTGAACCTATATGCGTACTTACTTCACGAGTCTATCCCCTCACTGCACAAAGCACGTACCTCCGAGCTACAATAGTGCGAGCGTAATAGGTGCATCTGGGAGGCGAAGTCATACTTCTGCAGCAGTAAGTCGGCCGTAGGAAGGCTATTTGGTCTGTAGGGGTGTCGTGAGGGGAAAGAAGGTGTCGACTGGAAGGGGGGTGCGGCTGAGGTAGATGGAACGGGAGGCGTATCCTCTTGCCCGAATGGATCCTCGGACATCCTGGATCTGCGAATGTCACGGAGGTGGAGAGGGAGGGCCGGGCTAGTCTGAGAGGCGATGGTTTGCCTTCTCGATGTTCGTTCGGGTAAGGCGGAAGGCTTTCGAGACACGCCGCCGCCCTCGAGCTGCTCCCTTAAATGCCCTTCTGCAGCTGGGTCCGGCGAACCGACGGAGTCTTCGTCTTCACCGAGACTGTCCGCAGTTGACTGAATAGAGACTGTCCGCACGATACTATCATCGTCGTTCCGCTCTATACTTTTGATGTCTTGCCCTTGCTCGTCGACTCGACCTTGCTCTATCGCAACAGGCCCCATAATATTGGTGAGCTGAGGCATCCCAGGTACACCAGCCCAGACCATGGTAATGCCGACCAGGGCGGGTTCTACATGTGGCCTCACTTTCCTCCGGAAGGGGCGCAGCTGGGCAGGCAAGCTGAGGGCAGAGTATGGCGCGGAGGAGTGAATATTGCCAAAGATGATCTCATGGCACTCGTGAAGAACTCGTTGGCATATGAGGAAGGACACGGAATTGGAGCGAGGCTGGGAAAGGTCCCTTAGGTATGCTTGCATATACCACAAAGTCTTGCGGCTCGAGATTAACAGACAGTCATGACATCGACATACATACGCACTAGCATAGAGATATGTGTGGATTTGTGGGCGATTTCCACCACGAAGCTTTCCAAAGCTTTAGATCGAGAAGGCCTCGTAACTAGGAGGTGGCTATATTCCCAAAGGCATTAGCTGCTTAACGTGTGATATTGGACGGTACGCGTTCACCATATGAAACCCCATACTTCACGCAGGTCCTGAGTGTCGAGTTCCCTGAGCCGCCTAGTCAGGTAGTAGGTGATTCCGATGTTATCCGCATAGATCCTGAGGTATTGAAGGGCGACGTGAACCGAGAAGAAGGAAGGGGAGAGAAAGAGCCGGAGGAGGAGGGCATGCGACATGGAGGGAAGGGGAGAGCTCGAGCAGAGCGGTCGCGGGCAGCCTGAGCCAGACGCGGACACTGTCCGTGGCGGGCGAGCAGCAATGACACGCGACGAGTGCCGCCAGATCCATCGCCCGATCCAAGATCCCCAGGACGCGCCGACGTGCGCTCCGGCGCCTGTCGCAACTGCCTCTCTCCTGCTCCTCTCGCTCCTTCCAGCTACACCTACGACGCCGCACTTACGGCCCCCGACAACTCGCACGACGTTGAGGATACTGCGCGCTGGTATACTGCTGGACCTCTCTGGAATAATCTTTGTCTTCGGAGCCTGGGATTCGGCATATTGCGTCCTTGAGAGACTTAGGCCGCGCACTGTATGGAACCTTTCACCTATGCGTCTCTCGCGCAGATCCGAGTCCTTCTCCTTCCGGTGGGAAACATTCGGCGGTCGACGTTTGAGCAATGGGCTCAGGATATCAAGAGTATTGATACTGTCCGGCTCGGGGACATAACCACAGACGTCAAGGATGAGAGATGTACGTCTCTCACTTGCCATTCTTCACTACCGGTCTGGGCTCAGCTCGCATGCAGCTCGGTTCATGCCCAACCACCAGCTGGCGAGCGGATATCTGCACTTAGCATACACCTCACACCCTCGTCCTGACTCTCATGCACATCTCTCCCTCTTCCGCACCTCAGACTTCCCCTTGATTGTGGTCGGCATTTCGTCTTGCGGGGAAAATGACTCGCTTGCGACGATTCTAACGCAGTTTCAATCGATCTTGCACGAAGTTTTCCCTCACGAGTCCATGTTCCCTCTGGCCAGCAATTGTTTCGTGTTCGAGGAAAGCGATAGCTCTACTAACATCAATCTTGGGGACAGCTTCCCTGGACTAGTCGTTATTCCGAGCGTTATGGGCCACAAAAAGACATACGTCGGGACGTTAATCGCCGACTTATGCTCCAAGGTGCTCGTAGAGCTTGCCACCGTGGTTCGTCTCTACTTTTATGCTATATCCGTTGACGACTTCGAACATCCAGCGTAGATGCAAACTCTGGAAAGCCCCCTTGGTAATGAATATCTGAATGCGACCCTTTTCCCGGTGCTGCCACCATCGTCTGAAATGCCTCGTTCTCTCGACGATGAGCCACGCCGGGATTCTCTCCCCCTCTTGCCTTCTCATAACAGCCAGCCAGAATTGGCTCCCCCCGCACTGCGATCGAAGAGCCCTTTAGGTCTCAAGAGAAATTCCACCATGGGACCGGGCGGAATGCCTACCCGCCATGCAAGTCTTCCACTAAGCCCCGCACTACCCAAGAAACGACCTACGACGATTGGTGCTGCTTCATCTCATGGTCGACTGTTCAAGGTATTGGCAGACTTCTTCTTACTAGCTGGCAGATTAGAGGAAGCCACTATCTGGTATGCTACACAACGGTCATTAACTCACGTTTCAACGTTGGTTCTTAATGCTCGAATGCAGGTATACAGAAGCGATTGTACTCTTCAAGGGCCCGCAAGACGCGCCATGGCACGCGTCTGCGCTGGAAGGTCTTGCCACCATCCCTGTAGTAGAAGCGTGGTCTTCTACTCACGGCCTAGTTAGTCCCTCATGTGGCACGCACAGGCTCGAAGTAATCTAATTTCATAACAGAACGGCACGGCTAGCGACAAGGACCCATGGGCAGACATCGCGGACAAGTTGACCCAAGCCATCTCCCTGTACCAAAAAGCGAGCCCCACGTCTGAACCCGAGGCCACCCTTTCCCTTCTTGCGTATCTTTATTGCTCTTCAGTCTTGCGACATAGTACACTCCTCTATTCAGTCTGGTCCTCGAAAGGCTGGGGCCCCCTTGCCTTCACCACTATGATCCAGCCTGGCCCCTCGCCGTTTCTCCCGGCGACGTTGTCCAACAATGCCAGCCCAACGTCCGCGGCCAGCGCACGAAATACATTCGCTGCCCTCGAACGTCTCACGTCTATCACAGGTATCACCCGCGCTCAGATTGCGGCTTCGTTATCCCAGGCGCACGGACCATGGTTACTCCATCTCGACCCTCGCGAACGGGTGCGAGTGCTGCAGTCCATGGCTGCTATGTATGGGTCCCTCGGGCACGTGCGCAAAGAAGCATATGTACTGCGTGAGGTGCTGGGATGTGTCTTGGATCTCATCGTTTGTGGACGAGACGAACGGGGCACTGGGAGTGCACGAGTGCTCAGTGCAGGACTCACCGCTCGCAATACATCTCTTGGGGGGACTGCGGCGCAAGGTACCGTAGGCATCCGGGAGAACGAACGAAGTGACGGTAACGAGAGCATTTTACGCATCGTCAAGCATGTTTGCCGGGTACATGGTGTCGACCTCGAGGCCGTCAAGTTGCTAGATGCGGATTCTTCTCCTAGTCGAGATAGCCAGCAATCGCAAGTCTCCGAGGACGTTGAGCTGGACGAAGACCTCGTGAACTCTGCTCAGGAGCCATTTGGGTGGCCGGAGCTACAGATCGGTATCATTCGGGAAGCGATTGCGGTCGCTGAAGCTCTTCCAGGTTAGTGGACAGTTTGCCGTTCAATTGAGCTAGTAATGATAACCTTTATCGCTCAGACTACCCCGCCGTCGCCCAATTTTCACTTTCCGCATTGAAAATTCTCCACCCTGTGATGAGTCCTAGCGATCAACATCATCTGTATAGCACTGCATCTCGAGCATTGTTGACGGCGAAACGGAGAGGCGATCGACGCGTTGTGGACTACTGGTCTGGCAAACCCGTCGTCAGCATTGAGGTACTCCCGTGGGTACAATTAAGTTATTTCCATTTCTTCGCTGACAGTTACTATTAGATTACCCCTCGTGCGAGTTCCGGTTGAGAAGCCCCTCTCAATTCTTGCTCAATCCGCTGCTGGCGTAAAATCTATCCTTGCAGGCGTCAAAGATCCATTCCTGTACAACCCGCGGAAATTACTATCAGGACAGGTGTTATAGCTTCCCGTTTAATTATGCCTCGAATTTATGCTAATTCATTCGCCTTAGACAAAGACTGTTCTTGTACAGAACGAGCCATTTGAGCTTGTCGTGACCCTACAGAACCCATATGTCTTCGACTTGGATCTGCAGAGCTTACAACTGAGGTGCGTGGTCGACTCACAAGCCATATTGTAGTGACTATCGACTGAAGTATTCTCCTTCCAGTACGTCTGGTGTGCAGTTCATATCGAAAGCGTCTCCGGTCATTGTACCGGCAAATTCATACCATCCTGTGACAATATCTGGGAAAGCGCTTGAACCTGGCACACTTGTCGTTCGTGGATGTGTCGTGCAAGCGCCTGGAGGAGCTTCGCGCGAGTTCGTTTTACCCCTGTCCACGGAGGAAGAGGAAGAACGGCGTTCACGGCGACGCAGCGCGATTGAGTGCGAAACTGGCAGGTCTAAACACGCTGGGTTGGACTCACGACCCTGGGAGAAGTCGAGCAAGAGGGGCAGTACACAAGCTGGGACTGGAGCCGCTGCGAAGAAGACGATCAAGTTCTTGGAGTGCAACGTGGTACCTGATCAACCCTTGTTGCGTATCAGACGGACATCTCTCACCCATGGGGCAGTTATGTTGTATAATGGCGAAATGTGCGTTGTGACTGGGATGGCACGGAGATCATATACTGATGCGAAACGCAGGTCGACGATCCGTATCACACTAGAGAACGTATCTTCATTGGCTGTGGACCTCATTCGGTTAACGTTCGACGACTCTACGATTGCCCCTGCACAGCAGGCACTCACGGAGGGAGACCTCTCTGTCTTCGACACATATGAGACTGAGTACGATCTCGTCCACAGGCCCGTGTTCACATGGGACGGCGAGCGCGAGCCACACGAAATCCTCCCCGGCCAGAAAAGAGTGATCACCGTCAATTGTTTCGGCAAAGTAGGATGGTAAGTTTTCAGAGACGCTCTGACTTCAGTGCAGTATTGACTTCCCCGACAGCACGAGTGGGGTCATCCATGCATCATACGCCTTTGTGCACCGCGCTCAGGCGAGCCTCCAAGAGCCTGCTGAGGTCTTCCATACCCGACAGCTTTCTTACCCGGTGTTGGTTACCGTGTACCATATGCTGGAGTGCCAAGCGATGGACATCCTGTCATACAGTGGGGCGACCACCTCGACATTCCCAGACGACGATGGCAACGAAAACTCGCCGGAGGCAAGAGCTCGCAAGTCGTTGCTGCACGTGGGGGACATAGCGGACTGGTGCATCTTCTCGATTGAAGTACGGAACACGTATGGTCTGCCATTCGAAGTGACGTTCGAGCGAAATCAAGAGGGTACGTCTTTGTTCCGCATTCGAAGAAAGTGGTCTAATCTTCGTGGCACCAGGTGTAGAACCGGCGTCGGTTGCCTCACTGGTGCCCCCGGGTTCAACATCACGGTAGGTGACAGTAGTGTCGGCTGTTCAATAGAGCCACTCATGCGAGCATACCCGTCAGCATCATTCTTCCAGTGAAGAAGCTATCCTTGTCCGAAGATCACATTTCTCGTCCGATCCCTATGCTCTCGGATCGTCAATACGTTGTCACGGCATCGAATCTTACCGCAGCAGAGGAGCGTGCACAACGTGAGCTGTTCTGGTACAGGGAAGAACTTTTCAAAGCGGTACATGGAAGGTGGCGCGAGGTAGGGCGTTCGTATAATGTTGTGGGCATATCTGATCCTCTTGGTAGACTGGGGGCGCGAGAGCTGGTGACCTGTCCTTAAGGCAACAACGCATGACCATGCCAATGCTCGAGGCATTACGAGTCGAGACGGCGAGGGTCCGAATGTCGCTAATCAGCTACGACGATAAAGGCAACGAGCTCCCTGTTCCGGTTGACCCTCCAGGATCAAAGTACCTTCCGCCACCAAACGAGTTCGTCTACTTAAAGACGTCGATTACAAACCTATCTCGTAAGACTTTCCATGAATTTCGGCGAGGATAGATCTGATAGTCCGACAATACTCAGCATCCGAACTCATACTCACTCTCAATCTTGGGCTGGAGCCGTCCGACCACGTCGTATACCAGGGCGAGCTCGTCGATATACCTGTGGGCCGGCTAGGGAAAGGCGAGTCATATGAAGTCGGGACACCAGTCGCTTTCGTCGCGTGCGGACGCTTTGACTTTACGGCGAAGGTACGTGCTGTTGGGCGGTCGCGGGAGTCCGGTCTCGTTGGCTACGGCAGGATGCGCATAGCAGTCAGCGACCCTTGATATTCGTAGTGGTGTTGTCCC
Organism: Trametes meyenii; assembly: GCA_022606255.1. Taxonomy (NCBI): domain Eukaryota; kingdom Fungi; phylum Basidiomycota; class Agaricomycetes; order Polyporales; family Polyporaceae; genus Trametes; species Trametes meyenii. The sequence goes on along the minus strand of JABYQG010000005.1, from coordinate 1,105,163 downwards.
CCCACACCCCTCAACTCGCGTTCGTATGTAGATTTGGACCCTTCTTTGCTAGGTATCACAGCACATGGATATCGCGGCGCACAGATAATACTTGGTACGATAGTGTACAACGGCCTCTGCGAGGTGTAGCATAATAATGGTCCCGGCGTATATACCACTAGTCGTAGTCCGAGCTCTCTTCCTTGAACGTTGCGCTGTAAGCAAGGATTGTTCCATATACAAGGCTGCAAAGCTGTGAATACGGTTTATATTCGAGACGAAGATAGTGACGTACGCTCCGCCTGCGATGGACATAACGCATGCGCCAGGGGTGATCACCTCGGAATGCGCGAGCACCAGAGGGAGAGCAAACCCTGTGACAACAACAAAAGCCGTAATGAACCGGCCCAAATCTGCTGGCCCCGACCCGTCGTACTCCGTCGAGAAGTCGTCTCCACCGCAGCGAGCGAACAGGGCATTTGGGAGCGGCGCCAGGACAAACGTGAAGGCTGCACGGTCACGGTTCTAAACCTTACGTCCTCCTTGGAGAGTAACATTTGCGACATACCGACAAGGAGTGGAAGCCAGTTGCCCCACAGTGCACAGGACAGGATAACGAGCAAAAAGCCCACTGCCAGGACGAACGAGAGCAGAATGACCGCTGGTATTCGAGTTTGAGTACACGCCAAGAGGCAGTCTCGAGCAAAGGTATACCAACTTTTGATGCCTGCGTGTGCCATGCTGTAGGAAGCCCAGGGGGGAGCAAGAATGTACAGAAAACGGGTCTCGGTGGACCAGGAGCAAGTACTGTGCACGACGCCAGACTCGATGAGCGCAGTTGGCGACACAACGGCACAGCAGGGCTGACATAAGCAAAGATGACGCTGCTGAGCTCCCCTTTTGGCAGTCGGTATACCATACCTACATCATGTAACCAGGTAAGCTTCACCCAGACGTCACTTTGAAACAGGGAGCAATATTGCGCTGGAGGAGTTTGCCCCGTTGTTCTGAGGCGCATTGCTGTCCATACAGGCCAACAGCGCTCTCGGATGGCGGCATGCATACTATCGAGGTTCCACAAGTTACCACACGCAGTTATACAAGATGAGAAATCGATAGCGATGCGAATGGAACATAGCGAGGGGATAAATTACAACAAACAGGGCCGAGTCGGTACGTGAATTGTAAAATGAAAGATAGTAGTTCAGCGAGGAACCGTCCGCCGAGTACGTTGAGACCTAGTCCGCACAACATTTGTGGAACGCTCCGTGAGTGTCCCTATGGAACTCGAGCCCGTCTTCGTGGGTTGCCTCGTCGTTGGTAACATGGGTATCCGGGGGAGAGAATCGGATGAGGATGATGATGATGCTAAAGATTTGACGAGTTCGGGGGGTGAATCCGCTGGCGAGGGCTCATTCTCTCGCTCCTCGGAAGCGGAAGCAACCTCGACGGGCGACTCGACCGCCATAAGCTCTGGAGAGGTGGCAGATGATCCGGCATCTTCCTCGGGTAAGGGGAGGTGTTCTGCGAGGAACGTCTCGCTCCCCACACTGGAGATTCCACGCTGGCGCCACCGGCGGACGAGGACTTCCCTGGGCTCGGTGCGGGGCAAATCCTCCACCATGCGTCGGCTCCGCTTGCGCGGTGTCAAACCGGTGGGCATGTCCTCCCTGGTCGCTTCCTCCACGAGGTTCTGCGTCGCACAGCGGAGGGTACCAAGAGAGCTGCTCGCCGCGGCGTTAAAGTCGTCCACAGCCGCGGACATACTGGACGCTTCGGCTTGAACGCGGCCCGTGGTAGACTCGACGGCTCGGGACGTAGAAGTGATCTGACGCTGTACATATCGGTAGCCTGATTGCGCTTCGGTAGCGAGACCGTCGGTGGCTTCAATACGTGCTCGCTTCGCACGATGTTCACGATCAAACGCTGGATACGAGTGAGCATGCCTACACGCGACGAACACGGTGCTCTGACACATACCCTGGGTGAGCGTATTACTCGAAGCTTGAATAGTACGTTCGAGTTCTTGACTGAAGCCGGATGTTGACGAGGAGACCCCTTCGTGGATATCCACCATCCCGTTCCGTATTGAGTTCCTCGCGGAGTTGAGCGCCTATTAAAATCGTTAGCAAAGCAATCTAGGAGAGAGAAGTGGAGTATCATGGGCCCACCTTGACACCACTGTCGCGCAGCCGCTTGCCCTCAACACCCCGCTTCGCCAGTTGTTCGCTCCACGCGCTGCCCCGCACGAACGCCGCATCGAGCTGTTGGCCCTGCTTCTGGCCGAGCTGCTGCATCTCGTGCTCCGCTGCGGTGTTGCTCTCAGTCATCTCGGAGAATGTTTCGCGCAGACTGCGATCCCGTTCGTTGGTGTAGTCGCCCAACAAGCTTGCGATGCGCTCGAGCAGCGCATCTGCGGATCGCTTTGCCTCGACGCGCTCTGTCTCTAGCAGCCGCGTAAGAAGCGTGTTCTGTTGTTTAAGTCGGAGGATCTCTGTGTTCGTCGTATTGTCTGCAAGCGCTTTAGCTTCTTGGAGAGTCTTGCGCTCTAAAGCGACGAATTCGAGAGCTTCTTGCTTGATGGCCTCGGTGAGGCTACCGAGTTCTTGGAACGCTTTCTCAACCTTAAATCGTGAGTTAGTGTGGATGGGCTATTGTTGCTTGAAAAAAAAACTGACGGCATTGCAACCCGCAAGGCTGGATGCTTCGGCTTCCTGGCAGACGGACTCGCAATGTTGACGGAGTTCTTCTGCATATGCTGTAAAGCCGGTCTTCATACTGTCCTGCGCGCTGCTGATAGTGTTGCGGATCGTGTCGATAGTCTCCTTCGTGACATCTTCTTTAGCATGGATGAGCTGGAGCGCCTCCTGCACCTTCTCAAGCTGTTCCTTGAGACGATTTGAAACCACAGAGAGCGCCTCGAGCTCCTTAGTCTGGAATTGTTCAGTCTCGGCCTTGACCTTGTTCAAATGCTGCGCTGCAAGCTTCATGAAGCCGTCGACCTTGACGGACATGGTCTGCGTCTCTGAGGAGAGCGCCTTGCTATACGCGGTAACTGCTTTCACATTCGACCCGAAAGCAGAGTTTTTCCGTTCTACGGTGTGTCATTAGTCAAAGGCGAATGGTATGGGGGGGCAAGGCTTACCGAGTTTGGCGAAGAGACCGTTCACGTCACCTTCGTAGTCTTTTGCGACGTGCTTCCACTCCTGAACCGCCCCATGCAAACTCTCCTCGGTCTTCTGGTGTGCTTGCCGGACGATGACCTCTTCTTCAAGAGCTCCTTCCACGGCCACTAACTGGCGCTTCGTGCTCCCAAGCTCAACTGTCGTACCCTCAAGTTGGACTTTTGTTTGACGGAGTTCTTCGTCCGTCCGAGCAAGTAGCGCCATCGCTTCCTCGAACTCTTCGCGGACGGCCTTCATCTGGTTCTCAAGGATCTCAACCTGCTTCTGTGCCTCTAGGCGCTCGGTCTCCCGCAGCTCCTGCTCAGCAGACATCTTCGCCCAGGTCTCTTCCGAGAGAATGATCCCGCTCTTCTCGCGGACCGCGCGGAGGTCGGCATGAAGACGTGTGATCTCCGCGACGTAGTCCTTAATGAGCGCGTTGCGCGTCATCTGCTGGTTGACCTCGGGGCGGTTCCGAATAGATTTCGCACGAATAGCGTAGTCGAGAGTGGAAAGAGTCTCTTCAAGGTTAGACCGCGCTGGAGAAATGGTGCCGATGATACACGTCTTGGTCCGCCCTCCTAGCGAGTCTTGTAGCAAACGTGTGAGCTTGGACTCGCTGCCAATCCGTCAGACTTTCAATACTAATGTATGGTAAGAAACCTACCGATAGGGGACGTGAGGAGAACTATCAACCAACGCGTTGATGACACGTCCGAGAGTGAGTAGACTCTGGTTGATCATCCCGGCTTCTCTCGCTCGCTTGTTCTCTGCACCCGACCGACCTATGTTCTCCGACCCGGCGAGGTCGACTAAGTTGAGCTTGCCCACACGGAGCAGGCCGTCCCCGGTGGAAGAAGCCGCTGTAGTGTGGACGGTCACGGAAAAGACCGAGTGAGAGCGACTAGAGTGGTCGTTGAACTTGGTGGCGGCGATTTGCCTCCGGTGACTACCCTTCGTAAGAAGAGAGAGTGCATCGGCGGCATTCTTGACTGGGGTCTCCTCAAGGCCTTGGATAATCACACCTCTCTTGTTCGCATCGTCGAACAGTTTCAAGTTGGCCTGAGCAGGTGCCTCTTTGTGCACGCCCATGCCCATGGGCTGATTAGAGCCGGTAGGTGCGGGAAGATCAGGAGCGAGGAGGTCACGAAGCTCTTCGTTGTACAGTTCTACGAAGGAGATCTTGACGCTGTAGTCTGTGGATGTTGCCTCGAGGTGCTGGAATAGCTTGAACAGTACGCGGGGGATCATTCCCGCCTGAGCCGTAGGGTTACCCATCGGGGTCGTGGCCAAGTCTCCCTGCATGGTATGGCTGGTTCACAAGACGTATTAGAGAGAGACTGGATACTGTTGTCGCAACTTACGTCTTTCCAGTTCCGGTTTGACCATAAGCGAACAGGGTACAGTTATATCCCATTAGCACCTCCTCCAGCATGGGATGCACGACGTCGGAGTAAATCGAGGCCTGATCTGCCTCCGGACCGAAGACCATGTCGAAGGGGTATGTTCTTGTGGTGGGAAGGGCCACGATACCCAGGTTGGACGAGGGAGGGGATGTTTCGATAGTGACGTCTTCGCCCTTAGGGCCGTTGATAGTGACGATAATGGGGGAGTTGTCCTGCATTTCGCGCTCGGAACGACGGCGACACCGAATGACCACCTTAATATTCGTTTCCGCCTCGCCATGATGAGAATGTTGGGCATGTTTCATCTGCGATTCACGGCCACTCCTTGTGACTTGAGAGGGCCCAGCTTCCGAGGCGTGGTCGACCGCTGTGGCTGAGGTCGAGGTTGACCGCTGAGAGGAGTCCGATTTCGCGAGAACAGAGCGCGGACGGATACTAGTTGTCGAAGGGGGCGGCATTGCGGATGCGCCGTTGGGCCTTGCGCGCGATGGGGGACGGCGGGAGGCCATGACGGGCGGAGGTAGGAGGCGGAACAGGGAACAATTACGGCCCTGGCCAACGACGACATCCTCGCATAGTTGAACCACCCGCGCGTCGCGTCCATCACGTGGCCGTACCGTGGGAAGGCTCTTTCGTTGGCGCTTGTTTCTGGGCTCCCTCACCTTGTCCTTGGCCTGGTCGCTGCACACCGCTGGCTTCCTCTCTGCCATTATGGGGAAGCGCAAAAAGTCTTCTCGCAAGCCGGCAGGGCCGCGCAAAAAGGACCCTCTCGGTAGGTGTCCGCCTTTCGTGCCTTGGCGAGGCTGACTGGTACTTTACAGAAACAAACTTCACATGTCTCTTCTGCCACCATGATAAATCCGTGTCAGTACGGATAGACAGGAAGGAGGGGGTGGCGCAGCTCTTCTGCAAAATCTGTGACCAGAGATACCAGAGCAAGGCGAATCGTATGTAGACCCCCGGTTGTACCTCCGTTTGATGCTGAGCGCCTCCGTAGACTTGACGGAGCCTATTGACATATACTCGGAGTGGATCGATGCTGCAGACGCTGCAGAAAAGGAAGCTACAACGGTCCGTAGACCCATCGCCTCTTCAAGCAGGCCTGCCCGTGCTCCCTCGGTGGGTAGTGACGACGATTGAATGGACCTTTCTCGTGCGATACTCCATCCCGCCATCTCCCTGTAACCTTTTGTCATATATTCTCCACTTTGTTCTCAGACTCTTCTGTATAACCATGCACTATGTATTCTAATGCATTCTGAGCCACATAAGCCCTGCTCGTCGTGCCACTGTACTCAAGCAGTCGAATGCGGGGCAAGACACGCCGCCTCAGAGGCTCCATATGGGGCGCTTAGGACGCGTGCGCGTAGTTGACGCGTGCTTGACAACAGCCGTAAATAGGCTAGTAGAGGTGCTCATCCGCGATCTACCTCAGCTCTTTAGACTTGTTCTCCAACGACAGGCCCTTGGGTCTTGCCTCTATCTCTCGTTACTCTCCTTCATCCGAACCGCATCCCACATAGAGTGCACGCTCTCCGAAGGCCTGTGCCGTATACCTCGGCGATCGACTGTGGGACGCGTACTGGCCGTCACATACTCTCCTTTGCTTGAATTGTGTCTAGCAGCATATCCCTACGATGTCCACATCTACGAATATCAAGGTCGTCTGCCGGTGATTATCTACACTATCCTAGTTGCACGGTACTTGCGCTAGGGGTCCCTAACATCAATGCAATATAGATTTCGCCCGCCTAATGCGATCGAGCAGCGGGAGGGTGGCGAGATCATAGTGGCCTTCGACGACAACTTGCAAACAGTCCATCTCCGTTCCGCGCAGGTTGGTTCAGGTCCCGAGAAGGATGGTTTCACCTTCGACCGGGTGTTCCCGCCTGGGACGAAGCAGCATGAGGTCTTCGACTACGGCGTGAAGGAGTGAGTGACCGCGGATCATCTTGCGTTAAAACGTTGCTCATTTTGCTGCAGTATCGTCAAGGGTAAGTGTCCTTGGGCAATCTGTCTCCCCATTAGGCATATGCTGGCCTCGTAGATTATATGCGAGGTCTTATCATACTGTCCGCGCGCGGGACTGTCTAATATACTTTCACTCACGTTCCTTGCCGCAGATGTATTGGATGGTTACAACGGCACAATATTCGCTTACGGTCAAACCGGTAGTGGCAAGACGTTTACGATGATGGTATGTTATACGCGCCTGTAGTCGATGCAAGCTGACGTGCGCCGCTTCAGGGTGCCGACATAGACAACCCCGACCTCAAAGGTCTGATACCCCGTATAACTGAGCAGATTTTCCAGTCCATCGTAGAATCAGATGCGCATTTGGAATATCTTGTGAAGGTGTCGTACATGGAAATATACCTGGAGAGGATTCGAGATCTGCTTGCTCGTAAGTCGTTTCACGCCGATTATACTAGCGACGCTTACCCACCTTCCCCCGTGCGCCCACATAGCTCAGAATGACAATCTACAAGTTCACGAAGAGAAGTCGAAGGGGGTGTACGTGAAGAACCTTTCGGACTACTATGTCAGCAGTGCTCGTGAAGTGTACGAGATCATGCGACAGGGAGGCGCCGCGCGCGTGGTCTCTTCGACCAGTGAGTTTGAGTGATATTATGTTGCGACGATATCCCTCACCTCACATGTGCCGCCGACAGACATGAACGCGGAAAGTTCTCGTTCGCACTCGATATTCCTGATTACCATCAACCAGCGGAATACCGAGACGGGCGCACAGAAGACTGGTAACCTGTACCTCGTTGATCTCGCTGGTTCCGAGAAGGTCGGCAAGACTGGGGCGTCCGGCCAGACCTTGGAGGAGGCGAAGAAGATCAACAAGTCACTGTCAGCGCTCGGTATGGTTATCAATGCGCTCACGGATGGCAAGGTACTCGATCCAGCTATTGATGATATATATGCTACTGACACGGTTCTGGTCAGGCGAAGCATGTACCCTACCGTGACTCGAAGCTCACCCGTATCCTGCAAGAGTCGCTGGGTGGTAACTCACGGACAACCCTCATTATCAACTGCTCTCCCTCCTCATACAACGACTCTGAGACCTTGTCCACTCTCCGCTTTGGTATCCGCGCGAAGTCAATTAAGAACACTGCCCGCGTAAACGCGGAACTTTCGCCCCTCGAGCTCAAGGCTCTCCTGTCCAAGGCGAATGCGGCAAACTCCTCATATCAGAAGTACATCGCTGCTCTGGAGGCTGAGCTAGCAATCTGGCGTGCAGGTGGTCATGTCGAGCAGGCTGACTGGGCTTCCTCCGACAAGGCCGGTGCCCCCGCTTCTGCTGCTCCCAAGAAGGCGCCTGCCTCCCCTACCCCTTCCGCGACTCGCAGTCAGACCCCCGTCAATCCTCTCATTCAAGACTTGCGTGGCGAGTTGGACAGCCGGCCACAAACACCCACCGTCGTCGGCTTGGACAAGGACGAGCGCGAAGAGTTCTTGAAGCGCGAGAACGAGCTCAGCGACCAGCTCGCGGAGCGCGAGTCTGCGCTGAAGGCGGCGGAGAAGCTCGTCTCTGAGCTCAAGGAGGAACTCGCCTTCCTCAAGGAACAAGAGTCCTCACTCTCATCCGAGAATAAGTCGATGTCCGGTCAGCTCAACGAGCTCCGTCTGCAGGTGGAGCGGCTCAACTACGACAACAAGGAGAGTATCATCTCCATCGACATCCTCAAGGAGCAGAACCAGGACGCAAAGGCGGAACTGGAAGAGCTCAGGAAGACGATCGCGGAGCTCAAGACCGCGCAGAAGGATGCTTCCGCGGAAGACAAGGAGAAGCGCAAGCAGGAGAAGATGGCGCTGATGATGGCCAAGTTCGATGCCGTACGTCTAGTGCGCCTCCGTCGGACTCCAGGCACTGACGCGCAACCCGATATAGCAAGGCACGTTCTCCGAGAAGGACGAGCAATTGCGCCAAATCCTGGCAAAGCTCGACGCCATCGACTCGGACGCGGGCGTGTCCACGCTCTCGCACGAGGATATCGTCTCTCTCCGTCGTCGCATCGCTGACTCGCAGGCTCTCATCCGCGAGACGGTCGATCGTCTCCGGCAGGTGCAGGAGGAGAATGAAATGCACCAGCGTCGGCGTGACGAGCTGGAGTCTCGCATCTCCGGCCTTGAGACGGAGTATGAGGAGCTCCTTGGTTCGTACTCGTTGGCTCTCGCAGCTAGTGCATTGCCTGATACAGCCTTCGCGCTTCTACAGAGAAGACGATTCACGACGAGGAGGTTAGCAATGTGGACATCGTGGAGTCCATGGCCGAGCTCAAGGTAGGTTTGATCGGGCTGGAGCTTGTCTGGCTCCCCGTGTGCTAACGATGATACAGAACAAGCTTGAGGCTCAGTACGCCGCTAAGCGCGACGCTCACGCAAGCGAAGTTCAGGACCTGAAGCAGCAGTTGGAGATTCGTGGCAACGAGATTCGTACACTCAACGCCACGATCGACAGCCTCAAGAGCGTCAATGAGGAGCTCAAGGTATGGAAGACCTTCCCATGTGCTCCCCGCCAATGTATTGAGCCACCTTTCAGCGGGCATTTGCCGTGACATCTGCCGGCATCGAGGGCGGCAAGAACCTAGCGGAGAGCGCGCAGGACCTCGAACGTACACGCAAGGCCATCAGCGTGCAACTCGCCGAGTTCGACGGGGTCAAGAAATCGCTTATGCGCGATCTCCAGAACCGGTGTGAGAAGGTCGGTTACCTGCCGTTGATAGAGTGGGCATTGTCATGATTGCTCGTCCCGCTTAGGTTGTCGAGCTCGAGATCCAACTGGATGAGATCAAAGAGCAATACAACAACGTCATCCGCAACAGCAACAGCAAGGCTCAGCAGAAGAAGATGGCCTTCCTGGAGCGCAACCTTGAGCAGCTCACCGTCGTCCAGAAGCAGGTAGGCTGGTGGCAGCCACCCTCGCATTAGCGCCCTTTAGCTCATAATGCGGGGCACAATTTTTAGCTCGTCGACCAGAACTCTGCGCTGAAGAAGGAAGCCGGCATTGCGGAGCGCAAGCTCCTGGCACGCAACGAGCGGATACAGAACCTCGAGGCCCTGCTGCAAGAGGCCGACCGCCGCCTCGGGGCGCAGAACCAGAAATTCGAGGCCCAGCTGCAAGCGGTGAAGGAGCGGCTCGATCAAGCGCGCGGTAAGGATTATAATTGTGCCTACCCACTCCTCTGGGCTGAAAATTTGCTTCCGTTTCAGCGCAAAAGGCCGCTTCGTCCTCGCCATTAAGCTTTGGCCGGATTGCCAAGCCGCTCCGTGGGGGCGGCGGCAATGCTGCGGCTATCACGGGCACCGGGCCCTCCCCCACCGCGAGCAGCGCAAACCCTTTGGCGAGGCTGCAGAACGAGGATTCCGGGTGGGTGCTTTGGCTATTGCGCTTCGAGTGGCTTTGTGTGCTTACCGGCAATTTCGCCTTCTTTGTCTCCACAGCACTGGTACGTTCTTATTTCATTTGCCTGGTGGTCGGACGCGTGGATCACACACTAACGGAGGTTATCACAGCGAAGCGGCAATCGTGGTTCAACTTCAACTCGTCGCGATAGACCTTCACTCGTCCTGCATGCTTTCGTCACGCTTAGCCGTCGCGCACCGGTTGTATGTTATACGTCGCATCTACTCGATTATTGTTTCTTCGGTAATACACAGCAAAGCATTATTTCCCGGTGGCTCCGGGTGTGACTGGCGGAGTGAGAGCCATTAATGGCCGGGACCGGGGCGCGGGAAGCGGAGGAAAACTTCAGGGGTTACTGCCGCGAGCGACCCGATGACGCGACGACGGGCTGCACGCGCCCGCGCAGCCGATGTCGGCCTAAGGTGATGGGGCTCGGGCAGGGGGCGCGACGCTGACCGGGGCGGGCGGCGGCGGTGCAAGAAGTCGGGGCCCGATCATCCGTGGACTCACGCGGACCTACAGCGGCCAACAGCGTTTGAGAAGGGCCAGAAGAAGGACACGCGCACGGGGGATTCGCTGGGCTCTGGCAGGCGTCCAGCGCAGAAAGTGATTCGAGGGGGCGCGGGGAGTCGGAGGCGGAGGAGGAGGCGAACGGGAGCGCGTGGGAGGTGACCGTCGCCAGTCAGGGTCGCAGAGGCGTGCGGTGATGGAAGGGTTCGGGAAGGGGACGCGCAGTGGACGCGCCCGAGATGGCAAGTCGGCTGTAGGTTCTGTTAGCTAAGCCGCCGGATTGGGCAGGCGAGGTTGTTCGGGAGGGCCGCTGGACGGGCGGAGGGAGCGGACTGTTGCGGTCGGCGTTACACGTGTCAGCTCGCCCTCGCCCGACGGCCCAGAAACAGAAACAGAAACCTGGCCGCGCTTAGTTTCAGCGGGATCATTTGCGCTGCATGTCAACACACAATTATTTACCCATTTTTACCCATTTTCGACACGGCCGTCCGTCGTGCTCGCGCCCTCACCTCCCCCCCACGAGGTCAGCGTCCTGCCAACCTCCCAGGTCGCTCCCTCCGCCCCCGCCTCCGACTCGAGTCCTCAGCTCGAGGGTCAGATATTCACGCGTATTCTACTGGTGAGCCTTTCGTTCCTCGTGCTGACGTCTTCCCTGCGATCGAACGCGCTTTCGACGCGTCCGAGCTTTCCTTTCTTCGCTCCGAGGCCCCGCGCGTGCCCGCCGTGCGCTGCCTTCACCCGCCGCGCTTTGCGCTCCGTCCGGTCTTCTATGTGCAGCCCTTTACTGACCTCTCCTCCAGTTTAATACAAACGTGTTTCCTCCCTCCCGCCCCTAGTCGTATATTGTAGCTTTTCGTCCGTGAGTCACCCCTTCGCTTAACCGTCTTCCATATAAACCTGACACGTCCCCAGTTCCCCGACTGGCTATGTCAACCTCCAATAACGACACTTCTCGCAAACCCTCTGGTTCTTCCTCCCACTCCCGTGGCCATTCCCCCTCAAACTCACCCAACCCTGTCCGTGTGCCTCCCTTCAACCAGCCCGCCCTCTTATTCACGCATTCTCTAGATCCACGCTCACCGGAAAGGACCCGCGAACATGTTTGGCGTCGCGGCAAAGGTACCCTCCAACGGGTTCAAGAACCTCAACTCGGGTTGGGAGGTGCGCAGCCGCTAATTCACCCTGTACGGCACTCGAGACGCTGACGCGTGCATCGCAGATGTGGGCAGGCGCGAACTCCTCGAGGCACCCCTCCAATTCGTCGGTCGCAAGCTCACAAGACCCCTCTGTGCTGCACGCGGACGCCTCCTACCGCGCCAACGCGGGTGATGCCTGGGGCGCTAGGTCTGCGAACGGCGCGTGGGACGAGCTTGCTGACGCCCAGCAAAAAGAGTTCGCCAACTTGGTGCGCATTGGACCTTGCCGTTCATGGGTCCCTTGGGACTCTGGAGCCAGCCGCTCACCATGCATCGCCCCCCCACAGATGAGGCAGCGACAGGCGTCGGGCGGACTCCCCGCGCCAGCAGGCGGCATGTCGAAGCAGGGCCAGATTTCGCCACAGCGATACAACACTGCCCTCGGTAGGTCTCTCCACACTGCTTCCCGCACACTACTGCTAACAGTACACGGCATACAGGGTCCCAGCACATGGCGGGCTCGAGTCCCGTGGGAGCGTATGATTCGCTCCAGTCCTCGTCGATTGTGGATAACGAGCTGTCCGCCGCGTTGCGTGGAATGGCCGTGGAGGACGAGTACAACGTCTCCCCGCAGCACGTGTATCGTCAAGGCTCGCAGTCTTCCAACGCGGTGCCTCCTTCAGGGCTTCCCGGCGTTCGCGGCCCTCAGCAACCAGCCCGAGGACCGTACGGGGCTTACGCACAGACAGAGTATGCTGCCTACTATCCCGGCCCTTCGTACTCCTACGACGCCTATCGCGCCGCGGCCGACCAGTCGTTGTACGCGTCGTCGCCTGCCCTAACTCCTGCGACTGCTGCCCCAAATGTATATCCTGGGTTGGGACCCCAGACCCTCCTTCCCCATGCCATGGCTGACGTCCGTCTTCAGCAATTCTACGATTACGCTACTGGGTCTCCGCGCCCTCTAGGCTCTCAATACTTCTATCCTACCCCGACGCTTCTCTATGCCCCCGCGTCTCACTCCCCTATGCTCCCGTCTCATCCGTTGGCTGGTGTGCCCGACAAGCGGCAAGACCAGGTATGCAACCGTTGGTTCCCTGAGTATAAACGAATACTGACCGGGATCTCGCAGAGTATGCTCTATGCTAGTTTGCGCACATCACCCCTTCAACATTCTCAGCCCTACGGCGCGCCCGTCGACTACAGTCCCCCACTGCATCACGGTGCTCGTGGTGCAGGTTTCCCGCACGGGGGCCAAGGTGCTCACGGCTTCGGTCACGGTGGGCGCCATGCGCGACGTGGCGGGGATGGCGCTATGAGGAGTGCCCAGCTGGACGAGTTCAGGGCGAACAAGTCCAGGAAGTGGGAGCTGAGGGTGCGTTTCTGTGGCGCAACCTTATCGGTACCGGCCCGCGTGCTCATCGTCTTTCCCCGCCTAGGACATCTTTGGGTATATTGTGGAGTTCAGCGGGGATCAGCATGGGTCGCGCTTCATCCAGCAGAAGCTCGAGTCTGCGACGAGCGAGGAGATGGAGATCATCTTCGACGAGATCGTTCCGCAGTATGCGATCCAGCTAATGCAGGACGTCTTCGGCAACTACGTGCGTCTTGAAGTGCATGCTCCAGACGCGCGTGGCGTGCTAACGGATGCTGTTGAATTTGACAGGTCGTGCAGAAGATGTTTGAGTACGGCACCGCAGCGCAGAAGGCGCGTCTCGTCGCAACTATGGAGGGACAGATTCTTGGCCTGTCGCTGCAGATGTACGGTTGCCGGGTGGTCCAGAAGGTATGCTGCGTGTTGTCTTCTTAAGGAGAACGCCGCTTACCCTAGTGTTTTAGGCGATCGAGCACATTCTTCCCGAGCAGCAGGTGGTGTTTGTGCAGGAGCTCAGCCCCAGTGTGCTTCGATGTGTCAAGGATGCGAACGGCAACCACGTATGTCCTCCCCGTTAGTACAGCCCGTCGTCCTTGTGTTAATATCACTTCGAACAGGTCATTCAAAAGCTCATTGAGCACGTGGTACCTGAGCGACTCGCGTTCGTCAGCGCGTTCCGAGGCAGCGTCTACGAGCTCTCAACACACCCTTACGGGTGTCGGGTGCTCCAGCGTTGCTTCGAGTACATGCCTGAGGACCAGACGCGGCCGTTGCTGGACGAGCTGCACAAGTATGTCCCGAACCTCATGATTGACCAGTTCGGCGTGAGTGTCTCTACATGTGCTTCCAATTTGGTTATACTGACAAATCGTGTAGAATTACGTCGTGCAGTTCGTGCTCGAGCATGGCAAGCCCCAGGACCGCGCTATGATCATCTCCAAGCTCACCGGCCAGATGTACAACATGGCCAAGCACAAGTTCGCGTCCAACGTCTGCGAGAAGGCCCTGGTCACTGCGGACCCCGAGAGTCGTCGGCAGCTCATCGACGAGATCATGACTCCCAAGCAGGACGGTCTCAGTCCCATCATGGGTCTCATGAAGGACTCCTTCGGAAGTGAGTGGTCCCTGTCATAAATGCGCACCGATACTGACTTCGCTGCTCTTAGACTACGTCCTCCAGCGTGCTCTCACGGTCGCGGACGCTGACCAGAAGGAGCTGTTGATCAATAAGGTTCGCCCGCACTTGGTCAACATGCGGCGATACTCCAGCGCCTATAGCAAGCACCTTTCAGCTAGTATGTATATTAGTGCGTTTTGTCTGCTTCTGAGCACTAACCTTGATCTTGCAGTCGAGCGACTGCTCGAGAAGTGCTCGTCAGAGACCGCTGCCCAGAGCGAGGGCGCTGTCGAGGCTTCCCCCTAAGCCGCCTGGTTCCCGTCACTCGTTCCGCGATATCTTACCGTCGTTGCCGCCTACTGCATCTAGTCCGCGTCTCATGTAATCGTTTGCCTCCATCTCGCTCGCATCTTCCCTACCATACGCACGTCTTGTCTACATTGCATCTCTCCCTGTCGTTGCTGCACCTCGCTCTCATACATACGTATAATGCTTCCACTCCTTCGTCCTGTCGGATATTGCGTTCGGACCTGTGCATATCTGGATTTTGTCGATACCATACCTTGCATAGCATTTAGTTACCCGCTGCAGCTCGCACTCTACCCGTCGTTTTTCCACGTACTACCGCCGTCGCTCCACTAGTCTCCGCGCACCTATCATCCGCCGTATAGCCCGTATAATTCGCAATATATCTCCCCGTGCTGAGGACACCGTATTTGAATGCCGCGTGCGTGAACGTGCTCGTCGACGTGGAAAACGCACTGAATGGATTGGACGTGAGTACCCGCACGGCATCCGTCTGAGGCCCAGGGGCCCGGGGCCGGAGCGCGCGTGCGTACTTACGCGGTCGAAGTTTCATACGCCGATTGGCATATACGTGGTCGCGCAAACTCGGCCAAATACGTCTCCAAGCCTCCGCCGGCCCACCCTTCGTCACCGAGTCCCACCAGGCCGCCGCTTTTTCCGCTCTCATACCTCGTCTTCGTCTTCCACGGCACTGGCTGGGCCAACTTGCACGATGACGACCGCTGGCGAGGCCGCCGCGCTTTTCGGTGCCCCAGACACCGCTCTCGATCCCTTTGCCGCCGCGCTTGGTGGGGACAACGCTCGGGACCATCCTAATGGCGACCCTGTGGCCTCTGACGCCGTCGCGGACCTCTTTGGCTCGGCGGACGATCCGTTTCCGGTAGGCGAAAATGGCGGGGGGAGCGTGTCGCAGCCGGAGGCGCAGCAAACGTGGTACGATCCTGCCGGGCAGCAGACGTACGCGTATGGCACCGCTGCCGCGAGCACATACGCCCCAGCGCAGGCGGAGCAGCCCTACACCCAGCAGAACGGTGCGTATGCGGCGTACTCGCAGTACGGCTCTTATGCCTCTGCACCTGCGCCGACTACGTCTGGTAAGCTCTACTTTTTCCAGCATCGCTCCGGAGGTCTCTCATGCCAGTATGGCAGCGTATGAACCTGCGTACGCTCAGCGGCAGTCTTATGCCCCGCAACAGAGTTACGCGCCCCAAGCGTATACCTCCTATGGTCAGAACGACTCCTCATACGCCCCTGCAAGTTCGGTGCAGCCGGCTTCGATGACGCAGGCTAGTTCATATTCGACGTCTACCTACGACCCATACAAGCCCGTGCAGACAACCTCGGCCTACGACCCGCCTTCCGTCAACCCAACGCCTCCCGCGCAATCCTCATACGACCCGTACAAGCCATTCTACGCGCCTGCATCGTCTGCCTATGAGCCAGCTTCGCAGCCAATCTCTTACGCTCCAAGTTCACACACCACGGCACACGTGAGCCCTTCTGTCACCGTTCCACCTCCACCGGCCCCCATTGTAGAAGCTCCCCCGGCACCACCGGCAGTGACTGTTGCTCCTTACCGTCCCAAGACATCCAACGCGTACGACCCTCCTTTGCCCCCAATCAAGGCGTCGAAACATGTGCATATTCCCCCTCGGCCCACTTATAATACCCCGCCCCCGATGTCCCCCCTACGATCCTCATATGCCGCCCAGCCATTGCAGCCGCCTTCCGCTGGGCCGCCTAAATCGCCGAATCCTTACGCTCCTCCGCCGGCCCGTCGCGATTCACACCCGCCCGCGCTTGCGCGTGCACAGGCACCGCAGGCCCAACCTGGACCATACGCACCATCCCATCCCGATAGCACATACGAACCGTCACCATATGCGCCATCGTATAACACTGCGACTAATGGCGCCGCGTACGGAACGTCTGGTCAATATGACAAACCGCCTACTGCCGGTCACTCATACGCACCACCTGCAGCCCCAGTCAGCCCTCCACAGCCCAATCACGTCCACAGTTTCTCTCCTCCGCCGAATGTGAATGGTGCGGAAGTGGTCGGGTCTCACGTTGCTGAGCATGGGCTCTCCGAACCTATCTTTTCATCAGAGATAGTTGGATCCCCTGCGCATGGGGGTGTGTTTGATCCCGAGGAAGGGACTCCTCAAGCGAGCCAGCACGAATTCGGGGAGGATGAGGCAACACCCCCGTTGCCTCCTTCATCTCCTCCAAGGGCGGTACGGTCTCCCGTTTCCCCCGGGACGAATTGGCCGAATGGAACGGGCCCGTCATCACCGAGACGTCATGCACCGTCTTCTCCAGGACGATCAAAGTCTCCCAAGAAGCCGTCGAGTGTAGCCAGTATCTCGCCTCCGCCACACTATGGCTATAGTCAAACAAGCGACCCGTACGCCCCCTCATCCAAACCGGCTAGCGTCACCAGTGTCTCGCCGCCGCCCCCAGCAGCCCAGCCTGTAGCATATCCAAGTGATCCGTATGCCCCTCCGCCAAAAGCAGAGACGACAGATCGGGCGAAGTCGCCGGGTGCATCATCAATTCGTTCCGTGCAGGGTGGCTTGGTACAAGGACATGGTCTTCCGCCCCGGAAGGGCTCAGCGTCGGCACTGGTGTCTCCTTTGAACCGGCCTCTCTCGAGTCAGTCCCGTCGATCGACGCTATCCAACTCGTACGAACCTCAGTACGCCCCCGACTCTTTCCGCGCAGCATCCCCTACTGGCTCCATCCGTTCCGTAGCAGCGCCCAAGCAGGGTCCCTACGGCCCCTATGCCCCATCAGAGAAGTCCGCCCTGGCCTCCGCCCCACACGTCCGCTCTCCCTCTAACGGCTCAACATATTCGAGCGCGTCGGCGGCCGATCCATATGCGCCATCTAGGTATCCTGCCCGGCAATCGAGCGAACACACGTACAGTAGCTTTGCTCTCCCCGCCCAGAACAACTCTTACGCCCCCAGTGCCGCGAGCTATGACCGCCTGGGCGGCCAGGTCGTCACCCTTGCGGCACCAGTTCACTCGTCGTACGCGCCTTCTCCGTCGTTGTTAGGCACGAACGATCCCCTAGGGCGCACATCAGTAAAGGTACCTGTAGTAAGTTTCGGCTTTGGGGGCAAGCTAGTTACATGCTTCCACGGCGCATCCATGAGCACGGGCTTCGACGTTGCGCTCTCTGCGCGCCAGTCGACGGACGTCAAGATCTATGCTCTGAACAAGGTCATACCCGAATCTGCCTTGGACAGCTCCGCAGCGTCGTATCCCGGTCCCTTATTCTCGGACCCTGGCACACCCACAACCAGCCTGGTCCGTACCGGTGCGACGCAGCTGAAAACGAAGAAGGCGCGAGTCGTGAAGTATCTCGAGGAGCGTGCAGAGGAGATCAAGAGCGGCCTGGGCTATCACCGTGCTGGCAGCGTAGACCAGGGCAGGGCCGAGGCGAAGCGCATCTTGGTTTTGCTTCTGAAGGCCATGGTAGAGAACGATGGTCGCCTCAGCGGAAGGTTGGTGTGTTTTCCGCATCCTCTACGCTCGTTACTTACATGGGCTTCTCCAGCACCGAGATCGACGCAGTGACGCGCGCCGCGCTATTACCGGATATGGACAGTGCGGTCACCCACGTGGACGCCTCCCATAGCACACCGGGGATCGCCTCGGCATCCTCATCGGACTTGCTTGCGGGTGCTCAGTATGGCCTGACGTCGGCACTTCCGAATGTGCAGGATCACACAATTTCGACGACTGTTGTACGCTCCTCCCAGCTAGATAAGATCCAGAGCCTGCTTGCCAAGGGAGATCGCCGGGGCGCATGCCACTACGCAGCTGACGAGAAGCTATGGCCACACGCCTTCGTGATTGCTAGCAGCATCGACAAAGAGACGTGGAAGGACGTGGTCACTGAGTGGGTTCGAGCGGAGTTAGCAAAGGGCGCCAACCACACAGAGGGCACTCCTTCAGAAGGACGGGAATCGCTGCGCGTCGCTTACAGCTTGTTCGGTGGCAATGGTGCCAGTTCCGGTACGTTAGAGCAGCCCTCTCGCGCACTATGCGATCTAACATCCCTCTCAGTCCAGGAACTGGTGGCTCCAAGCTCGTTACTGCAACAACAGCAAACCCAAGCGCTCCAAATTCCCCAGCCATCACAGTTATCGCTTACTCCTATGACGCCCAACTTCCCCGCTGTTCAACCTTTGAACATACCTCAGGATGTGCTTGCGAACTGGGCGCAGACTGCTGCTATGATCCTGTCGAATCCATTGACGCCGGATGTGTCCTCAGCACTCACCGCTCTGGGTGATCAGCTTTTTGCTCACCAATGGATCGAAGCTGCTCATGCGTGGTAAGTAAAGTATATCTTGTACATTTTTTTCATACTAAGAGTATCTGGCCCTAGCTACCTGCTCTCTCCGCAAACGTCTCCACTCGGCGGCATGGGTAGCCATCCACGACTCACTCTCCTTGGAGGTGGTTCTGCTTCGACGTCGCCTATCTTCCACAAGGATCCGGACCCGATCGTCTTCTCAGAGATCACGGAGTTTGCTATGTCACTCGCCACCCCAGGGAAGGGCCAGGAAGCATTCTCGGGGCTGCCTCACCTGCAGCCCTACAAATTGCTTCGTGCAGTCTGTCTGGCGGAGATTGGGCACGTTCAATTAGCTAATCGGTGGGTACTCTTACTACTTGTCCTATCTTCGCCACCATCTGATGCCGAGATCAGTTACTGCGAGGCTATATCGGCGTGCCTAGGTCGCTCGCAATTTTTGAACATGGCGTTCGTCGAACAGCTCAAGGGTCTTTCAGATCGTCTGACAGCTGCGCCTCAACTGGACAAATCCGGTTCGTGGATCCCCGGAAAAATGGCCAAACCCAGCTTGGATAGCATCGGGAACTGGCTGGAAGGACGATTCACGAAATTTATTGCCGGCGAAGGCGACTCACCGCATCCAGAGGAGTCTAAGAGCATGGCCCAGCAACAGACGTACAGCGGACCTTTCGCGAACTACAGTTCAATCTCATCGGCGACAACGTCCGCTCAGCCATCTCCCCATCAGTCCGTCACTGATCTCACCGAGGTGTCAACGGTGGCGCCGCCGTTCCGCGCCGGCTCTGCCATGGGCGGCCGTCCCCCGTCCAGGTCGCAAATGCCCATCAATAGGGCTTCGTCTGCGATGGACTATGTACGTCCCTTCCAGCGCACTGGATCGCCCATAGCCCGAGTTGCGTCTGCGAATGCCGCAACTTTCGCTGACGCTGCGTCGTACGGACAGGCCCGGGGGCCTTATGGGAACGGATACGCCCCATCGCAAAGCTCGGACTACCTCAAACCTGAGGGCGGTTCCCACGGCGACGTGTCAGGCTACGGACATTCAAAAGGCCCTAGCACAGGCCTCTGGGGCGCATCTGACTCGGACGCCGCGACACCCACTGCGTCGACATTCTCACACATGGACAACCAGCCGTCGTCCTCGACGTCGAGCTCTGGGTTCATCTCGTTGATGGACGATCCGATGCTGTCGATGACTCCCACTGCGACAAAGCAGCAGGGAAGCCCTTTGCCACGGCCACCGCAGTACACGATCGAAGAAGACGAAGACGATGATCTGGGTCTGGGTAACTCCTCCAGCCGGTCGAAAAAGACCGAGAACCCGGAGAATGGTGACGCGGCTAGCGATGGAGCTCACAAAGAAGAGGAGAAACCCAAGCCTGCGGAACTTGCTAAACCAGGTATGTTTTCACCATGTCTGCGCCATGAAGCGTCGCCAACCAGTAGTACTACAGAAATGAAGCAGACGGCATCGGGCGGGTGGCTGAGTAGGCTTTGGAAGCGCAGTGAACCCACCACACCCGCACCTGTGAAGGCAAACCTCGGAGATGAGTCGTCGTTCTACTACGATAAAGAACTTAAGCGCTGGGTGAATAAGAACGTGAGTGGCCAACTACCATTGGCGTTTGCCTCGATGATGAACAAAATACTTGTAGTCCTCGGCGGAGACCGTGAAATCAACGCCTCCACCGCCGCCTCCCAGAGCGCAAACCGCGTCCCCAGGAAGGTCGTTCGGTGCAATGCCCCCACCCTCACCGCTGGGACCGCCTCCGGCGCGGCCCGCAACGGCTCACCCTATCGACTTGACGGCAGAACCCCCACGCAGAGCACCCCCTCGTGTCCGCTCAAATCTGGTACCCAACGATGCAGAAGACATTTCCACACCACCATCACCCCTGCCGCCTCCTTCGGCATCGGGTACACCCCCGCCCCTAGGAGCCGGACCACCCCCCACAGGCAGACCGAAGTCGGCGATGAAGCGCAACGTGCGCAGCCGCTACGTCGATGTATTCCAGCAGGAGGCGAGCGCAGGTGGTAGCTAGACGATCCGGTTGCTCTTATTTTTGGCTGGCAATGTGTTCGCTGTTCTCTCGTATGTATCGGTTGCTCTGGACTGGTGGTAATGACGGCCTCCCTTGTGTATGCTTTCTGGCTTTTCGTGCACGCGCCCATGCATATGCATTGACATATAGATAGTAGATACTCGGAACACTCTTCTTACATGCCCCGCTCCTCCGCTTACAGCAGGAGCTTGAACGGATATCCTGACAATATGATGAACAAGCCCATTCTCTCTTATTGGATCTTAGCAGGAGACGCACCTCTGTTTTTGACCCGGAAGAGCGAAATGAGAACAGAGAACATAACAAGGATCACCCCAGACCAGAGGTAAACCTGCAGACGTTGTCGAGCTGGGTTCGTTTGGTAAGGAGTAACGAGAGTAAGCATCAAGAAGGCCGCCGAGAGCAAGCCGTCTATAGTTGTATAGTTAGAGCCCCCGTCGATGCCGTCGCGAGCTAACCACACAAACAACTCACAGATGAACGAGACGACCTGGACCTCCTGTCCAAACTGGTTCTGATAGCCGGGCGCAATCCACTGGCCGTTCGCGCCGCTCTGGGGCATACCCCGGATGCGCACAAACATGAAACCAGACGTCATGACGAGGGAAGTGAGCACGGTGCCGATGGCCCACGCCCAGCGCGAGCGCAGCACCGGCAGGAACATGCGCACACCCGACGCAAGCACGAGCAACACCCCGGCAGCTGTACCAAACCGCGCGTAGTCTATGGGGGCTTTGTACGGGATAGGCACGGGCGTGAACTGAGAAAGCTGTTCAGCCAGAGGGCCCGCGTCGAAGCCGCTGTGTGTGAGTACGAGCGTAAGTACGCGAGAACAACAGGGACGCAGACGCATATACGTACTTTCCGAAATCGTACATGATAGGGTCCGTCCGTCCGCTAGCAGGCCTGCGGGGGCCTTCCGTCGCGGGGTGAATGTGTACCACGGGGGCGGTCTGAAGACCAAGCTAGAGAAAAGCCGAAGGTCGGTTCTACAGTCTACAGGGAAAGAATCACTGGCGCACCTTTTGGAACACGCCCATGGCAATGTCAAAGTCTACAGTGGCGAAGAAATGTGTATCCCGTTCTACAGCGGGGACCTTGGTCCATGCTTTCGCAACGGCAGTGAAGGAAGGGTCGAACTCCCTGCGCACACCACGACATCAGGCCCATCGTCCTAGTACCGGGGGGCAAAGCTTACTTGCAGGGCGCGCATCTCCTCCTGGGGTCCAGCGCCGTGAAGTGGATGCTTGCGGACCAAGTACGCTGCGGAGACGTCAGGAGGTTGTAACTCTTCTCATCCAGCTTTATGACGCCGTTGTTCGCGGCCGCGAGCTTCACAAGCTGGTCATGGATAGTCTGAGAAGACGCCGCAATGCAAAACGGAAGAGATAAAAGAGCGATCAGAGGCAGCAAGAGCATGGCCGAGGAGGAGTAGGAGTAGGGGAAGGGGAGGGAGGACGGCTTGAAGTCTGGAGTCCGGGGCAGCTGCGCGCGACGCGACGTGTCGATGTGGGCGCTTGTAGGCGCGTCAACGGGCGCTAAGCACACCATGATCTATTCATAGCTCATTCAAAGCCCTCCACTGCACCGTCACGCATCTCAAGTTCCCCAAGTGGGCTCCCAGTAACGATGTACTAGCGTCCCCGCAGAAAACACAGTCGTATTCGCATTTCTCGGGTGTACGAAATGGTGAGTGCGCGTCGACTATCGTCCAACGATGGCTATCTGACTTCGGGGACTCTGGTTAGGGCATCAGCGACAAAGCTTGCGGCAGCTTGATGCTTCTGCTTGCTGCTTTCTCATTATTATACTATACCATCTGGACATTACTTCTAGTAAGTTTTGTTGAATTGATAAATATCAGCTGGTTGAAATACACATTCATACAGCCAATCCTCGACGAATTTAGCCCGGTGCACACTTGGTTTCCTTCGCGAGAGTGGGCCCTCCGACTACCTGCCTTCGTCGTCGTCGTGGGCATTTCGGCTATTGGTTTGTTTCTTGGTGTACGCATAGTCCAAGACGGGCATGCAGATGGTAGGAAATCTATCAGCCGGAAGGTTCAGTGACGTACAATACACCGTTGACTACAAGTACAAAACCGACGTGCTACTCCCAGAGTATATTAACAACACACAGCGCGCCCGGCACACGAGCACTACACCTAAGTGACAACCCTACGCCCTGCCACCACATTAATCTGCCGTTTGGCGGCCTGCAGTTTCTCCTCCGCTGCTATCTCCGTGACGACTTGGTTCACAAAGTAATCAAGCGAGTCTGCAACAGGGGGATCCTTCAAGCTTCGCACGACCCTTGATATCTGCCATCGAAACGTGTAAGCTAAGTAACAGGTGATACCGGCAACACGACGCACCTTAGCCTCGCTCCGAACAACATCTTTCAGCCTATTCAAGATACGGCTTGACACTACGGTGTCCAAAGCAATAACGGAACGGGACTGGCGGAGGAACAAGAAGAGGTCCCCCACAGAAGTCCAAATGCTCGACGCCAAAGGCTACCACAGTCAGTCTGTCAGCCGAGCCCTGGTGCTCGCAACACCCGCACTTACCGAGTTGTTACCGGCGCGGACATCCGCCTCAAACGCCCCGACCACGTCTTCAAACGGGGGCCACAACTCATTCCACACCATTTTTGTTGCCAAGCCCTCACCATCTTGCAGCCGTTCTGCAGTATCTCCAGTTGCCTGCTCGCTCGCCGCTTTGCGTGCCAGTAGAAGCCATAGCTTGATTGAAGCGTATGCGTAGCTGATATCAGCATGCGCTCGGTCCTGTGCCTCCGCGTTGAGCTGAGATGGCGTACAGTATGGCTTGAGCGAGGTGCAGTAGGCGAGCACGAACGCGGGGAAGTGCTGGAACATGAGTATTGCTGCCTCGCTGGTGGGTCGAGACAGCGCGCCGATCAGAAGGATATTCCATACCCGGATGGTCATGGAATTTTTCTGAAATAGAGAGCGGCGTGAGCATTCATCAAATATGCAGGGTACCCGCGTCTGCAGAGTGAAACCCACATCGAGGCTCCCAAGGAGGGCTTCTTGCATTTCTGCGGCTTGCATGATCATCCTGGCGATCGTCTGTCCTGCACCAAATTCGGCCTGTGATAACCCATCTGCGTTGCTCTCGTTGTATAAGAAGCGAAGGCCATTGTCTGCAAGACGTATTTGTGCTTCCGGCGGGATATACGAGACTTTCGTACCACCCCTATCCGGCGTAGCAGTAAGCGCCTGATGCAAGGACATCGATTAGAATGGTCCTTCGTTAGCATACAGATGGGCAAACTCGCCTCTAGTAGGGCTGTCTGCGTCGCTGGTGTGACGCGCGCCTTGAAATCGAGACTATCTTTCATAATCTCCAGCATCGAAGCGACGATTGGGTTGACTAGTGCGTTTTGTGAATTGCTACCTGACACCTTCGCGGCCTTGCGATAGAGCGTAGTCGTGACGTTCAAAACGCGCCTTAGGCTCAACACCGATACGTCGAAACGGACTAGAGACGATCTCAGGAGCGTCTCTAAGTATAGGAGAAGGTCCTACACGTCATGCTTAGCATACAGATTGATGCAGTCGTGCAAGGACGCTCACTCTACTATGAGCCTTGTTGTGCTGAATGAGAGTACACGCCAACAGAAGTAGAGGACTGGGATTGAATCGCGCGTGGTGGAGATCCGCTGTCTTGCGAGTCAAACTGGCCAAGCAAAGACCGACAACTGCAGGGATCTATTCAGCAATCACGCTACATCCGCCGGAAAACGGACAACTTGCACTGCATTAGGGCCGGCGTGTATTCGGTATGATGGACGAATTCGATATAGGTATGGACATTGTCTACGACGACCTGTAGGGTTTCGTCGTCGCCTTCCACAGCTCTCGTGAGCGTATCACGCAGGAGCGCGTCTCGTAAGTTCTCATGAGGATGCGGATTCCGCTCAGCCTTTACTTGCGGGCCGGTGATGTGCTTGATAATGGCGAAAAATTCGGGTGATCGCCGGCGCTGGAAGGGGCTCACACTTAACCTTTAGTACAGTTGTATAGAGCATGGGGACTGTACCTTGCACAATGCGTGGAATACACCACTGAAAGCATACCTATCAATTCCATTAGTGCCGTCCTGGGCCATATCGAATGAGATGTACATACAATCCTAGAGTGGTACGCAAAAAGTTCCGCGTTTGGTCTACCAGGATGTCGTCAGTATTTTGTAGATAATTCAATTTCTCCAAAAGCGAGATGGCGGCCTCGATCGCTTCGCTATGAAGTATAGTTAGAACCAGCTTGTCGCTCAGGATTATCTCAGAACTTACCAGACAAAGTTGCCAATCAAGTTGGGCCATCTATTGATGAATGCGTGACACACGGTAAGGACCAGCTGCCGAATGTCGTAACTCAAGTCCATCAAGAGTAGCTCCTGCGCCCGCTTGACTGCCCGACGAAGATGTGGCTGGAACAGCTTCAGCGCCCTACTATCAAAGTCGTGTTTGTATATGATGATGATCGTGGACTTGAGCATATTCTTGAGAGTGATAGCGGGAAGTTTCTCCAGCTCGTCACAATGGATGAAAGTCTCCAGGAAGAGGTCGACAAACACAGACCCGATTAGTAAGGCAGACGCGGTCTCCTCATCGACGAACCGCCCGCCCATGGCAGAGGGCATGAGGTCGTAGGGCGCCGCAGAATCCAGGACGACCATCAGTTCATTCAAGCAGGGGTACGAAACCTCCGGGATCGTGTCCAGGCCGCTGAAGCGAACAGAGAATGCATTGCTGTTTCCGGCGGCGACCATAGCTACTTCAGTGAATCCTAGTGCCCTGGCCAGATGGTCCTTGAGCTTCAGCAAATTGTTAAGGTCGATCGATATGCCATCTGAGAGCATCCTTAAGGCTAGGGAGAGTAAGGAATGCTGAGGAAGAGTGTAAGCACGTATGGCCTACGCAGTATATACCTTCATACCTGAAGATACTGTAGTTCCTGGTCAACCCGCATTGTGTTCCGACTGGCTGAGGGCAGGCCATACATTGACTGCAGCGAACCGTTAGAATAAATGGGTCACAGTCGAGATATGCTAAACTTACTAGGTGAGCAGACATTGGACCATCCTCGTCGTCGCCATTCTTCTGGATGAAGTCACTTTCCAGTAGGGTTTCAAGTACGACATCCCATGAGAGCACTGGGCATCCACATCAGCACGAAGACCAGCAAACGTGTAGCATAGTACATACAACGCCAATGCGGGAAGTGTGATCGGAGCTGGTTCAGGAAAGCGATCAACTTTGCACGGTCCGCGATGGGGGACTTGACCAGCGCCTCGTCCCAGCATAGCGTTATTGCGTCGAAGTGGGCGGGAAAAAGAGTCTGAGACCATGTATCCACGGCTAGTCTCACCTCTTCCTGTGCAGGTGTTAAATGTAGATCAGTTCGACTAAAATGACGGGCGTACGCGTTCATCTTCCCACAGAGACTGGAAGAAAAATCGAAAAATGTCGATAACACTGGAACGCCATTGTCGATCTTCAACAACAAACGCGGGGCTTGTGACATCCTCGATCATTCGGAAGAGTCGTACGACCGCCTGAAGTCTGTGAATAGCTGGTTAATCTATTTGATAACGTTGTTAAAGGATTCCTTACCGAAGTTCCCAGCTCCCGTTTTCGTCGAATAGATGTTCAAGGAGTACTTGGAAAGGCTGAGAATCCACGACTAGCGTTCTCAATAGAAGCCCTGTGCGGATCATTGAGATCCGGGCGTCCTGAACGGTATAGAACTGCCACATGCTGACGACATTGTTGGCCACGCTGTTCGGTTGACCATGAAGGATCACCTACCAAGTACAGAGAGAAGAGCCATTTCTCAGGATAAAGTTGTCTACTTCGTATGACTCAAGGAAAGGCGCGTGGTGCATGAATGCATCAAAGAACTTCGCCACAAGACAAGCGACTTCGTCGGGACCCGTTTCCACGTACCCACGGAGGGCGTCGATGAGAGCACTGTTCACGATAATGGGATCTGTGACCGTTTGGTTTCGTGCGTGCAACTTTCTCCTATGCAAAGAGTAAACGGTCTGCCATGCCCATGCTTAAATCGGCTGACCTAGAGGGCAAGCCTTGAATCTCGTTCTCTTCGACTAGCCCCGATGTCTGTAGAAAGGCCCTGTCACACCCATATAGTAACAGGCATACCGCTAGCGACTGGCGGATGAGCTGTAACCTGCAGAACCGGATTAGCCTAGCCTCAGACTACTATAAACTGCACTAAGTAGTGACTTACACTTCCGTAACGCTGGCGCGAGACTCTAGATAAGCCACGAGTTGTTGCCCAATGTTCGCGTGCACAGCCACGATGACACCCTGCATGTCTTGCCGGCCCATGGATTTCAGCCAGCACGACCAGAGCGCCGCCTTGACCAGGAGCGAGCTCTCTTCGAGCGAAGCACCAAATTTCTTCCCTAACTGCACGAGTTGCGCAAATGTCTGAACCGAAATCTCCACGCCCGATCGCACGAACAGACAGAGCCAGTGGAGCGTTCTGTCATACCCCTCTTTGTTCTTCGTCGCAATGTCAATGATAACTCGCAAGGGGTTCACGCTCAACAAGCTTGGGTTGTCCGTCATGGTAAGACGGGGATCGACGACTGTGCTGAACCTCTGGCTTGCCGAATCGAGTTCCTTGTTGAATAACCGGGACAGTGACGCCAGTGGCTATCGCAATAAAAAATCAGTATTGTGTTTCAACCGCTATAGTAATGGACCTACAATTTGCTGGTCGACTTCCAGGGACGATGCACGGGATAACCACTTCTGGAATAAGTCATCAAATGCCGTGAAGACGACCGATGCTTGATTCAGTTTTAAGATGAGCTGCAGGATCTTCTCCGTTATGACCACTTCTCTCTGTGACCGCTGTCAGGCTCACGCATACAGTGGCACGACGATGCAGCACTTGCCTTGTTTACTGGATCGCGGCCTTTACCCAAGAAGAAGTCATCTGAAACCGGCAAGTCCTGCGCTTGCTCTACGAGCGAATCGAACAGCACAGTGGCGTATTCGTTCACACCTTGATCGTGCAACGCCAGCAGCCATCGCGCGGCGTATCTTGAGGACAACGCCCGCCTACCCGCAATATAATCGCCACCGTTGTTGGCGGAGCTCGCCGCGGTTGGACGCGACTGAGTCGCGGAGGGCCAAGGTTGTACATCTACACCAGAACGCACCCCAGGAAGACTAAGCCCTTTGGCCACATAGTCCCGTAGCATCGTCGCAAGGTCATCGTCCTGGATCTAGAGTCAGTAAGTGCAGGGCGGCGTGAACGACAACCCACAAACCTCGGACACAATCCATTCAAGGACTGCCTTTGACAGTCTCCGCAAGGCGTAGTCGGTCAACATACCATCAGGCCAGAATTTCCGCACCAAGAGTAAAAACCCCATTTCGTTAACGGAGAGGTCAATATCTGACAGGCACGCCTCGATGGCAGACACCAATGTTTCAACCTCGACTGACACCTCCAACCCTAAAGGTATCGGAAACGAACATTGTAACCGCTCCGGATGAGGTCCCCCATCGAACAAGCGATATTGAGAGTCAACGCGCTGGAAGAATCCGAGATGGAAGAGGTGCGAGAGCAAGTATCGGGCGGCCGGCTCAGAATGCAGGTTCAACTGGTCACCGAGCTGGTCTCTGAGGTGCGCGAGCGTGACGACCTCATATGGGTACACATTGTCGTCCAGAGAGGAAGTCGGTGTAGGGCCTGGTTGGTTCGGGGCCAGCAGGTCTGCCGAGGGCATGCCAACGAAGTCTCCTGTGCTAGTCGCAGGCACCTTGATAGCAGCCGTGATGAAGGAGAGGATGTTCCAGTTGAAGAACACATGTGTGTCGGATGCACGCAGACGGTTCTCCGCGAAGTGATCAGCCAAGGCCACCGATACGGAAGGATTCCTGGAGGACAGGTAGACCTCGTATAGATCCACCAAATAGTGGAGCTCGAACTCGTCCAGCTGACCATCCTCGAAGGTTGGGCCTTCTTGAACTATGACAATGGATCCCAGGGCGAGGCCGTTAGTAAGGATCTGCAGTTGGGTCCACAGCACAGTGAAGAATATAGAAATCTCTTCGTATGTTCGGTGTGGTAGGTCCGCCTCTGTGAGGAACACTTCGCGATAGTGGTCCACGAATGACTTCCTGAGCGTCTTCCACGAGATTGTCATGTATGTGTCGTCGATGGCAACCGACCTACAACGCGGCAGGTCCGCGGAGGATGCACGGGTTAAGCACGAAGCATGGACGAACTGCCTGCATGAACCGCACTTCAGCGCCTGCATGACTGGCCCCCAGAGCGGGGCACGACAGATAAAGCAGAGCGTGAGGCTGAAGAGGTTCACAGGACGGAATGCGTGTTGCTCCTTATGAACGACCTCTGGCGCGGCGGCGTGCCGAGGGGGCAGGATATGACAGAAACGGTGTACAGCGACCTTCTGCTTGCTTGCGTCTGTCGCAACGCTATATTGCGAGAAGAAGCTTCCGTCAGGATAGTCGTAGCAGTCGAAGTGCACCATGCCCATACACAGTGGACAGAGTAGGCCAAAGCCCTCGATTGGTTGCGTGCATGAGTGACAGTCGTTCTGCGACATGCCTGCGAAGAGGCCGGGAACGGTCGTGCGTGCAAATCGCCAGGGTACGAACTGGTGGGCAAAGGGATGTGCGTGATGTCGGCGAGCAACCAGGGAACCGTGGGTTTCGCGCGCAACGGCTTCATGGTAGTTGATGGTGGGAAAAGGTTTGCTGACTGTGAGATGGCCGATAGCATATGGCCAATACGAAAGTAGTAGGCTAATAGCCGCATATCGAGCACGCGAAGTGTGGTACGCGACCACCGCAAGTGCATCGAGATACGCGTCGGGTTTACTCTCTGCTATCCGGCTCAGGAGACGATGGAACCTGTGGAGAGTGGATGATTTCGCGGAGGAGAGGTCAATGCTCTCTAGAATGGCAGCGAGGAGTGGTGGTATGAGGGACGATAAGTGGTAGACAGCAAGGTCCTGATCGGGTGCTGTCGTCGCGCGAAGCGCCACGTCGTCGGGTGTGAGAGAGCGCGTCCACCGCCTCCAGGCTGAATCCACTTGAGGACCAGCAGGATCTTCCTGCACCTCATCTACTAGGATTGACACCATGGGCGGTTCTGGGTTGGAGATAGAGTCCTTATAAGATAAATCTACTTATGGCTTAGCCATTACGCCTTAATGCGACAAGGCAATACTTCGCACCTGCCGAGGGAGAAGTCAGCTGGCGGGTGCCTTGTATGCTTCTCAAATCTGCGAGGATGTTTCCGAGAACCCCATCGTCGAAGAAGGACAGTAGTCGTGTATGAATTTCAGGACTGAAGGTGAGGAAGGCCGGAAGTAACGCAAAGCCTATTTGGGAAATGACACGGGGATCGTGGCGGTGTGCGTGTAGCAAGAACTGTGCCACATCTAGGGTGACGGCTTGGAGTGAATTGGGTGGACGGGATGGGCGGGGAGATGCTATTTTGAAGCGGCAGTCTTCTGTAATGACGGATGCGAGGATGGAGATGCATTGCGACAACAGTTGTGGCGCCCGGACGGCGCCTGATTCAGACTCTCTGCCAACTGAGGGGGACCGGGACCGCGATCCTTTTCCTATGGACAGACTCCGTCTGCGCATGAAAGACTCCCTGATTTTCTCGCTATTGCTGCGATGCGTCTGCGGCGCATTACTGCCATGCCGTTAGTTTCATACGAAACGCTAGAACAATAACGCACCTATCATAGAAGATGTCCCATTTGTGTTGTATGGATAGAACCAGCACGTCTTTGAGTTGATTCATGAGGTCAAAGGTTAAATCTGTGGTGAAACCTTCAAGCTGGTCGTCATCCGAGTCGGTATCATCCTGAGGGACAGGTTGGTGTGTACGACGTTCTCGTAGAGTGCCGGTGTATTGAACGGCCCCCTTGACCGACTTTATCACCGACCCCACCCCTTTGTCAGATTGGCTTGGTCCATATACGAGTGTATTGAGCAACGAAGAGGGCGAGGGCCTGCTCTGCAATTGCGACAGAATATGGGCCAGGAGCTTCCGCGACTCGTTGCGCGCCCTGTTCAAGCCATGTGATGCAGGACGCCCTGGAACTTCCACTCCAGCCTCTTCGGACTTCTCTGCACCCCCTACACTCGATATACGGAAAGACGGGAGGACAGACTGTGAGATGCTCCGAGCACAGTCCCTTGTGGAAGAAAACGCTGGGGAACGAGGGGAGGTCGGCGACGGCGGCACAGAGCCATCTATGGCAAACGTCCCCCCAACACGACTGGTGTCGACTCGTAAGGAGGGGTGGCTCGTCATCGATATCGGGGCGGAGGACTTCGAAGTACTGCGTAGTGCTGAATGCGTAGACGCGACTGAGCCGGAATTGAAGGGGGAGTTGTGAAGCCTCAAGCAAAAGCAAATACGAGACTTATCATAAAACCATGAATATGCTTCTGGAAGGAGGAGATAAAACAGCGACAGCTAAGACGGCCTGGAGACGCGTGGACGAGCGTGGAGGCTCTTCAAGCAGGACGCCGACGCCAAGGTCCCGCCCATTAGGCGCCGGCGGCACCGCGTCGCGGATATAGGAGCACGTGGTACATAGCCACTAACGCGTCGTGCCTGCGGGGCCGCAGCGCGATGATCATCGAGCTTGATTGAGCGAGCCGGACTTGTGCTCCTTCTGCGATCCCGTCTCTCTCGGCGGCCTCTGTATGCTAGTCTCGTTTGTCTGATTAAACTTGCGCGGAAACGATGCCTCGTAAAACAAAGACATCTGCGACGCCTAAAAAGAAAGGCCAACGGAAGCTAGAATCGTTCTTTTCTGGCTCCCCAAGCACTCATTCCCACTACTCTTCGCCTGTGCGCCCCATTCGAGCACGAAAGAGAAGGGTACACGTCAAGGAGGAAGTTTCAGATGAAGACAAACCTGCAGGGCCATCCGGGATTGCGCAAGAGGACGAGAAGGGGAGTCAGAGTAGCGACGCCGGTGCAATTCGTTTTGAGCCTCAGGTCATCGAAGTATCCACCAGCGAGAGCGAGAAAGAGGTCGCGCCGCGCCCTTCCTTAGCTGCTAAAAGCAGAAAGCGAAAACGGCGAGCACATAGCGATGATTCGGCATCCCCTATAGCACTGGACGTAGAAGAAGACGAAGTGTTCATACGCAAGGGTAAGAAAGCTGGAAAGAAGGCACAGGTTTCTGTCCTGGACTCGGATGACGAAGGGGAGCAACCGCAGCGACGTAAGCTCGTGAAGGGAGAGAGACCGTCGTCTCCCGTAGGGAACGCGGATGATCTGCTGGATGAGGTCGACGAAGAGAGTACGTGGTTGACCGTTCCAGCATTGCCTCCGATGCCGAACGAGAACAGGGATTATCGAGCCACGGTTACGCACGCGGGACAAGCGATCCGCCTTCCAGAAAAATCTTGAAAAACTCAAAAGTATGTATCATGCACTGCTCCTTCGCGCTCGGACCTAACACCTAGGTCAGGAAAGAAGCGTGGATTAGCTGTGCAGTCAGAGTCATCCGCATCCGAGTCCAATGAGGGAGATGATGCTACACCGTTCGCAGGGGCTAGACCTGATGGCAACTCTAGTGAAGGTGAGGAGGCGGAAGAAGATACATTCATTGTTGAGGACGACTCGGCTGCTGCAATTGAGCTACCCGCCGAGTTCAGCATGAACACGTATCAGGACCTCCTGCACCACTTCAAAATTGTGTGCCAGTTGTTCGTGCATATGGCTGTCCGCGACGCTGAAGAACGTTCCGAAGCCGCCACACAACTCCAGGAGAGTGCGTACAATTGGCGCTGTTCCGCAATGCCCGTCATTAAGCCACGTACCGCTTAGATCAGTATTTCTCCGTCCCTTTGAAGATTACGAGACGGAAACTCAGCGGGATGCGGGACTCGCTGGTGGCAGGCTCGACATGGCGTCCCAACTTTCGCAAGGCTCTAGACACGTACCCCGTTCTCGAAGTACACAACTTAGAGTTCGCGGCCCTCGGTTGTGCTGCATGCAACCTAGGAGGACGTAAATCGACACGACAGGGACGATTGAGCGGTGATCCTTACGACCCGTTAACCTATGAGGTCGGTTTCTCCGCTGTAGTTACGACGTTTTCTCATATCGCGATACAGCCTATTGCCGAAGAAGACCCAAGCAGCAGTGGAGAAGATTATGACGAGGAAGAATCTAGTAAACATCCGATGCAATTCGACCTTGGGCGCTTCTGCGCGAAGAGGACGCGTACATACCACCAATTCACTCATTGGGAGGTGAGGGGCCTTGTTTAACGTGACAATTTGTGTATCCTGATCCTCGAATAGTACCACCTTTTTCATGCCCTGAAGGAGGAGATCGACGGTTTGAAGGCAACGCGCGAGGGGAGGAGTTTCGTGCGCGTAGCATATGCCGCAGGCAAACAGCCCCCAGAGGACCTGTCCGACGCCGACGCTATCATGGATTGGCTGGACGAGCGGCAGGTGATCACTCTGCAGTGGCATGAGATCAAGACCATGATGGATTCGGCGCGACACTTGGAGGTAAAGGTGGGCAGAGGTGGAGAACTTGATTCGGACTGAAATTGCCCAAGGAATTGTCCGGTTCTGAGAGTGCCAGTGTACTTGTACGTTTCATCTTCGGAATGTTGAGCGTGAAGATGTATGCCGTGCATTCGAGATTTATGTATATGCGAAGATGTGAATGAGGTAGCCCTGTCATTGGCGAATGCCTACACCGAGACTGGCCACAAGAGTCTCGCCAAAGTCGTCGCTCAATAGATCCCTGACGTTGCTCTCTTGCTCAACTACCCACTCGTACGCCTCCAACAGGATCGTGTCCGTCAGCGGGACGAAGTGCGCTGCGAGTACCCTAATGATGTTGCTAACACGGGAAATGGCGGCCCTCGTTGCGTCGTCGATTGTCTGTCCCAGAAAGCATAGCCTAGTCAACATACGGTCAAGAAGCTGAAAAGGGCTCACTTACGTCGTTGCGATTTGAGTAGACGGCCTCGGCGTCGAAGCCCTCCTCCCCCTCTTGCTCGCTCGCCTTGACGTGCCTGCTCACCCAGATATAACCGTTTAAGCCGAGGATGAGGTCAACGCCACAGGGAAGGGCGACGAAGTGGGACTTCAGCCGCCTGATGAGTATAGGAGGAACCGTTACTAGTTGCCCGTTTCGCAACTGAGGACCGGTCATTCAGTATGAAGTCTGGGGGCATCGATACTGAAGGGCTCACCTTTCCGTATCGGAGAGAGCGTGTGTGGAGGGACATGGCACCATCCGCAAAGAATGCTTGCACTTCGGCGACGAGCAGGTCGCCCTCTTCGAAGAATGTTCTCATTTGTAGCTCATCGCTTTCGAGTTTTCGACGCTACATGAGTAAGTGGGTACAATTCGTGGGTATATGCGCAATCTCTGTACTCACCTGAACACCTCCCGGAAGGTTCACGGAAGAGAGCATGAGCACGGCGTCCTGTCGCGAGTTTGCATCTACTTTCCATCGTCGAGGTTGCACCTGCAACATGTGAGACTCCCTTCTCATTTATATAGAGCGGAAACTACCTCAGTGATACGTCCCACGACGAGGTCTCCTACCTCGGGATTGTACCTAAAGATTGGTGCGTTTAGGGGCGACACGGCAAGAATCACACACGAGTTGCATACCTGCCCCGTACTGCACGCACGGTTATGAGCTTGTTCACGCGTTCTACAGTACCGGCGACAGAGGCGATGACTTCCTCCTTGTCGACAAATGTCCCGTGTCCGCTGATAAACAGTAAGCACTCGGGCGTCGGCCTATTTCCGGTCTATATTATCCCACTTACCGCATGAAGGCATGCGAAGAAGTTATGGGCTCTCCGGGAACCGTCAGTCTTTGCACATTTTCCTCGAAGTCGTCCTCGTCCAAATCCATGCCTATATCGTCCTCGACCTCAGGATTATGCCTCGTGTTTGCATAGCTTGCGGACGCCTCCGAGGTGGAGGGGAAAGAAGCAAAAGAAATCATTGCGGCGTGAGCAGGCAAGCCTAACACGTCAATCTAGAAGGCAGGGGAGTGCTGTTTGTATGAATCGAACTTGTATTCTGCCTTATGTTCTAGTTGATGCCGTCGACGAGGTGTGAGCTGGTCAGCTGCGAGGAATATGGCTAATATGGATCCAAAAGGCTCGAGGGTCGCCGCCTTCGAGTCCTGGGGCAAAGAGCAGATCTCG
Organism: Trametes meyenii; assembly: GCA_022606255.1. NCBI lineage: Eukaryota > Fungi > Basidiomycota > Agaricomycetes > Polyporales > Polyporaceae > Trametes > Trametes meyenii. The sequence continues at coordinate 1,070,091 of JABYQG010000005.1, read as the reverse complement.
ATCTGAGATCTCGCGTGGGCCAAGGATGATGTGGGCGCCTAACTCTGACCGGCTAGCCACAAGAGACGGTGGCGCCGACTCGTTGACCGTAGACGCACTCAGGCTCCTGCTTCTCGCTGTCTCACGCTATCGCAGTACTCCAATGTCGTACTACCCACCACACACCTCTACGGGAACAACGTATCCCTATGCAAGCTACCACCCTCAAGCCCAAGGCGCATATGGTCACCCTCAAACTGCCGGAGCATATCCCACAACACCGTACCAGACATATGCACCTCCGACTGCAGTAACGAGCTACGGCACCGCTTGGCCATATCATGGGTATGGATACTACCCCCAGCAACACCAGCAGCAGCAACCAGCAGTTCCAAAACCCACGGGGACCCCAACCACGCAGAACTCAACAACAACCCCTGCACCTGTGACCGCGACTCCTGCTGTTGCCCCACCCGTCGCGCCGCGGCCTGCTGCGTCGTCCACGTACACCTTCTCGTCGTACAACAGAGATGCGTCCTCACACTACAGTCGAAGTACACGAAAAGGATCGAGTTACAGAGGATTGTTTACCAAGGAGTGTACGTGCGTTCCTGGTTACTCCAAGCCAATCGTCTTTAACCGAATAGGGTGTAGTGCGTAACCTCATGTATGGCTTTGGTGATGACCGAAACCCCGCCAACGATACCGTGAATGTTATGGAAGAAATTCTCATAGAGTACATCGTGGATGTGGTAAGTAACCGCTGCGTCCGCCGTTGACCACGGTGCACAGAAATTAACTCCCAACGACAGTGTCAAACTGCGTCTGCTGGAGGGAAGAAGTCGCGCCTCTCAATTGAGGACCTTCGTCGGGCTTTGTCACGGCCAGCAGACGCGAAGAAGCTTGCCCGTATGGAGGAGTTGCTCTTCATGCAAGAGGATATCAAGCGGGCCCGTGCTCAGTTCGAGGAGTCCGAGATGAATCCCTCAGGATCCTACCAGGCTTGATGGACATCACCGACCTGCCTTGCCTTCCACTGTGTATGTAGAGTAGTGTAGCAATAGTGATGCGTAACGCGAACGGACGCGCTCGCTTTTACCGTACTATGACAACTCGGAAAGCACCACTGCATGCTTAGAATGGTCGTACAAAGTAGCGAGGCCGCTACATTTACTCCTCCATCGCGTTTTCATCACCCTGCTCTTCGTCACATTCAGCCAGCGTACCGCTGCCTTCTTTTCCCGGGGCGCGCAGCGAGGCGCCTGTAAATGCATTCAGTACAACTTACCTATACAAAGATCTGAGGACCAACCTCCACTTTGCGCCAGAGGCTTGGCATATTTCTGGAGCCATTCTTCGGATTCCCAAACTGTAGACCACGCGTAAATACCTACGGAAGAACCTTGGGGAACAGCTGTACGCACTGGCTCTGTTGCCTTGGGGCTGAAGGGGGCCTTTCATGGGGCGGGCGAGGTTGACCCTCAGCACGCGATCATTGAGCTCATTTAGATCCATGTTGTCGATGGCGTCCTGAGCATCTGCCGAAGAAGAATAGGTAACGAAGGCGAAACCACGATGCTTCACTTCTGCGTCCATATGGAGTGTCAGTTATTTATACTATCTGCCAGCGCGACGACGGACTCGCCATTTGGATGCGACGGGTTCGTCGGGGCGGACGGAAGTTGTACTTCAATTATATCGCCTGTCCGAATCGACGGAAGAGCGGCGGTGAATGACGCGTCAAAGAGAAAAAATAGAGGACGGTCTTACCGAAAGTGGAGAAGTTTTCGAGGATGACGGCTTCATCGACGTCGTCCCCAATGCCGCCGATGTAAAGCGTTTTCTTTGTCTTGGTGCCTTCCTCCATTAGAGCACGGCCGTGTTCAACATGGCAAGGTGAGGGCTTGCCGAGGTTCCCACGTCCCTGATGCCGGCTGTGTGGACGAGCGTTTGGTCCTGTGCGCCTGTCACTGTCAGTGGCCCTGCGGTCCCTTGCACTGCTGTGGCTTGGCTGTGGCCATGGCCCGCACCACGGTGCGGTACTCTGCAATACTACTGCCCGCGCGCGTCACCACTGTTTCCCTCCGAGCGGCCGGCAGCATCAGCCTGCTCACGATGTGCCCCTGCTGCCCGACGTTGTCCTGGGAAGTTCTGCCCGGTTTCTGCAAGTGCTTAATTGCTGCACATCCTTTCTCCGTCGCCCCGCGAGCTCGAACAGTGCACCACGCCGCACGACTTGCAGCCTTAGCCCGAATTGGCACAGAAGTCTCTCGCCCTGCGCGAACGGCGCGCTCAGCCCGACCACCATGCTCACTGCCTGTGTGAGCCCACCATCTCTTTCTGGGTTCTCCCGGCAGCTCTCCGAGTTTGTGGTGGCAGAGAACACGACAACGATCTGCCTAATGGACACACCGCCCTGTATTCCGTACACCGACATTCAGTCCCATCAGGCTCGGATTTCGCGTGACCGCCGTGCTGTAAACCACCAGGCCGTTCCCCCTCCTTATCTGGCAAATCTTTCGTGTGTTCGACTGGTGCGTTGTACTCCGTGTTCCCTTTCAAAGTAACAGCGCTCGATGGCCGCGATGGTCGTGTTACCGCCCTGTCGTCCCCGGACTTCTCTGGCACCTTTACCTCCGGACCGTATAGACCTTTGCATATTCCCCCTCCCTGGGTCTTTCGGACACCACTCCTTGCCAGCGTTGCTAGCTAGGCCCTGTGGCTGATTATCGCCACCAACGCTCCAAAACCAGCATAATATTCCCCGTATAGCCGAGGTGCATGCCGCCATAAGAGCGTCCTGCTGAACGTGCTGACTCGAATAAACCGAGCGTGGATACTATGGCGGCACATTCTCCTCTGCCTCCTCTCCATCGTCGCTCAACCAGTTCCTCCGGAACCTCTAGTAGCGAATACGCTTCCTCGTCATCATCCACGTCCCGGTCTTCCTTGGATGAGGACTCTGTCAATGTTCGCGTGACGCCGTATTGGTGCGCGTACCGTTCCATCATCGAAAGCCGTGGGTTCCGGCTGGACACCTACAAAGATGTGAAGGAGTGGTATCACGAGTATTGGGCGAACATGCGTTCCCAAGGTTATCCCGTGTCGAAGGATTTGCCAGGCTACATCCGGGCATGTCGCGGTCAGGATGAGAATGAACTGTGTAGGGATGACGGCCTGGTATGTGCGCCTTTCTAGATGTGTACATTGTATACCATGCCTGACGTTTATAGCCGGAACGACTGTTTCGCGGGACGCAGTGCTCAACAGATGCAAAGGTCATCATCAAAGCTGTACACCTGTTGAGTCGCGAGTACGACGTAATCCGGTATCTGTGGAGTCCAAGCCTGCGAAAGTATCCTACGAACCACTGCATTCGTGAGTGGACCGGTTTGTATTCTTGTCGCTGATTTCCTCACGCCTGTTATAGCGCTGTTGGACCTCATTGAAGTACCTAAAGATAACCTGGCGTTCATAGTCATGGAAGAGTGGTCCCCTCAGCTCGTTACCGCTATCCCTTGCAACCTCGGCCAATTCTTTCACGCTCTACGCCAATGCGTTGAGGCAAGCTGTTCTGGTGACCTTGTGCCTCTCCGTGGGGCTCAATTCATCTCTAGCACATCGTCTTCATGCATTCGCATCGTATTGCGCATCTAGACATTTCGATACACAATATCGTCGCGGACTATAAGGGTCACTACGCGTGCATAGACTACGAGCTTAGCACGAGATTCGATAGCGCCACGCCGGCGCGCGTCTGTAGTGCTAGAGGGACGGAGATCCCTCCAGAGCTGGAACGAGGAGAGTGGTGCGATCCTTTCAAAGTCGACGTGTATGCATTGGGGTTCTTGATATTGCGCGCTATGGAGGTGAGTGTTAATGCTGTTATGTCCTCAATATTCCGCTCACACGCTGGCAGCTCACAGGTTACGACGTCCCAGAACTGCATGCCCTGGTAAAGCATATGGTTCGTAATCGTCACGACCAGCGGCCCACAGCCCAGCAAGTTTTGCAGTCCTTCAACAGCATCGTCGCCCGTATGCATCCGTCTAGAATGCAGATATCTCGGCTTCACCAATGACATCCTTCGTTCTTTGGGAGGTAGCCCACTTAGACTTACGCACTTTGACTAACTTATGCCTTGCACTCCATTACTCATCCATGGTCTGTCCATACTGTAGAAATTTAGTGTACATACCGGCCGATATATTACATGCACAATCGCAATACACGGAAACACTCTACTTGTCATGAACCGGACTGACCATCCTCCGCGCTCCCTTGAGCCGCCTCTTCTAATCGACGCCGCTTTCGCTCCAGGTACCGCTCCTTCGCACTCTTCACGGATTCTTCGTTGTTTCGTTTCGTGACCACCCTGCTGATGCTCTCCTGCTCTTGTCGTTCCTTGTCTGCCCTGAGCCGCTCCTGCTCCTGCTCCATCTGGAGTTGCACCTCCCGCGCGCGACGCTCGTTGATCTCCTTTCTACTTGCAGCAGTTCCGACAGCACGATGGGCCTGCACTGACTCCGCCGAGTCAGTTGTGGTACGAGAGGATGTGTGAAGACCGAGGCGGCGAGTGTTTGGCGCAGAAAGGTTCAGACCGGCCGAAAGCAGCTCGCGCTTGTCGACTATTTGGTTGTCGTCGTTGAGCTCAACTTCCTTGCCTTGATCCCGGGCAAGCTGGGCGAGCTCTGCATCGGACTTGGCCTTAAATTCTGGTGGCTTCATGATCGTGAGGTTTTGCGTTGGCCCTTGGGGCCCTATTTGCGGCTGTGGCTCGGCAGTCGCCGCGACTGTCTCCTCATGTTGCTGCTCCGACTCCTCCAGTAGCTTGCGGTAGAAATGAGCCATGCCGGTACCCACACCCTTCTTTTTCTTCTTTTCCGCCTCTGCGTCATAAATTAGCGACTAGCGGCTGAAACCAGCAAGAGCTCGAACATACCTTCCCGTTGCCGCTCTTCCTCTTCAGCTTTCCGAAGCTCCTCCATCTGATCCTTGTACGCCTGAGTGACGAAAGCCTCCTTGTCCTTGAACTCGTCGCCCTCCATCTCGCGCTCGCGCTGGATCATCTTCTCTTCGGCTCTCAGGTGGTCAAGCCTTCTTGTAGCTGCGGATGACAATAAACCACTAATGTATTTGGGCTGCAAACATCTTCAGCATATCAGCGCTCGAAAGAAAGCAGCCCAGTCATGTCGGGATGGGACACTCACCTTGCGCACCTTCGCGTCCGCCTCCTTGGCCTCCTTCTGCTTCTGCTTCGCAATTTGCATCTTGTCGTACACCTCGTCGTACTGGAAGACGGTAGAGTCCACTCGCTTCTCCGCCTCCAGCTTCTTCTTCATCGACTTGGACATCTCCACGCTCTGCGCGATGAACTGCTTGTTCGCAGCCACCTTCTTCTTGTCCCCGGTGGCCGTGGGTGCCGCATCGACAGGCTCATCGTCGTCTAGAGATGCAAATGCAGCAGTACGTTTGAGCGATGGGGCTTCTCCTGCGGGCTTGGCTGTCGCCTTGCCCTTTAACGAGAAAGAGACCTTCATGAGAGATGGCTAGAGAACAGAGAGCTATGACGCAGGCTCGAGAGCGCCCGCGGCAGGTATTCAACGAGCGCTTCGATGCTTTGCTCTTCTTCACCGATCACCTCTAGCCAGTACAAGATACTCCAAACACAATGGCGCAAAGTAATTTCGACAGAAGACGCATAAATGGGCCGGACGAGAGTTTTCAGCCAGTATTTGAATCAGACGATGGGAATGGGTCGAGGTGGAAGGCTGGCGATCCTCGCAAAGGACGAATGGCGCAAGACATTCGGCCAATATGTACGAGCCCCTTCTTCATTTAAGCGGTCTCGACTCACGAACGGAAGTGAAGTTCTGCAGGCTGGCCTGATAAATCAGGCAAACGGGTCTGCATATATCGAGACCGAGAAAACTAAGATAGCATGCGCGGTGTGAGTACGTGCGCTCTCCTCCTCCTTCCGACGTTATACAAACCATTTCGCTCTAGGTATGGGCCACGGCAGTCCAAGACGACGGTGTACAACGAGAAGGGTCGACTAAACGTGGAAGTCAAGTTCACCCCGTTTTCATGCACGCGACGAAGAGTCCCCATCCGTGTACGTGCAGCACGTCTACCCGTTTCTACCGAATGGCTAATTTCGAGTAAAGGATGCTGAGGATAGGTCTATTGCGGTACAAATTCAGCAGGCCCTGGTGCCCGCCGTTAGGTTGGAGCTTCTACCCAAATCCACGATTGACATATTCGTCACCGTGATTGAGAACGACGGAATTGAAGGGTGTATCGCCGCCGGGTCGGCGGCTGCTAGTGTGGCTTTGGCGGACGCTGGAATAGAAATGTTAGGATTGGTGGCGTCTTGTTCTGCTGTAAGTCACCCGTTCGACATATCTAGCTGTAATATTGCTCACAGTCTGGGTAGGCTATCATCGGGAACGAGATATGGATGGACCCGACAGAAGAAGAAGGCCAAGTAGCTGTTGGTAGTCTGGCTCTTGCGAGTATGCCTGCTCTTGGAACGATCACAAATATATGGCAGACTGGGTCAATGTCTCCTGATGAAGCAATATCGGTAGGTCTACTTCTTTGTAGGCTTGGAACGCATCTCTGACCTCTGAATAGTGCATGGAGGCTTGTCAGAAATGTTGCGAAGATATACACTCCGTAATGGCACAGTCACTACTCGAAACCTCTCAAAATACATGATTACTCCTAAGCGCCCATAACCTGAGGAGAGCATTTGCATGTAATGGTATGCACTATATTCCAGTAAACCCCCGCTACGAGATTTCCTCACTGCGATGAATGTCTTCGCCATAATATTTTACTTGTTTCGCTGGCTATATGTAGAGCACGCGCCATGTCAGAGTGACGTACTCTTCGCCTGTGGCACGACTCCGATGAGAAACATTCGAACGCCGAATGTCCCCATGAATCACTAGCAGACGTTCTGGGTCTCGTGTGGCATAGCTCGATAATATGTGCGTCTGCCTTCATGGAATATTCGGCTGTTTTGGCTTTGTTGGAAAGTGGGTCCGCTCACAGCTGCGATGTCGAAAATCGAGATCGAGGAATAAGCGAGCTGCAATTGGCGCTCGTGTAGCGTTCCGCTCGCGCCTGCGACACGCTGGAGCCGGAGTCCTTTAGTTTCGTCTTACTAGCGGCACGACAGGCTACGTACAGCGAACCCGCCTGACAGGAACCCAGGCCGTCTACCAACGGTTTTGATTGCAACGACAACTTTACGCTCTAAACTGTTTTCACTACCTCTCTGACCTCGTATGACATCGTCTGCACCGAACGCTACACTGCTAGAAACCCTCAAATCTCCACGAAGTGCTACCTCCCAGATATACTCGCCCTCGGTCCGCTCAATTCGTCTCTCTGAGGACTCAGATGACTCCCTACGCGACTTGGAGCTGTCCGACGGGCCCTTGTTAGCGGAAAGCCCAAGACCCCTGCGTCCGCGGTCCTACTCCGTATCTGGCTTCGACTTCCAGCACGACCTACTACCGCTCAGTGCCAGCCTAAGCGAACCGGACGAGATCCATCCAGAATCCCACGAGAAACGTATAGGTCTTGTGAATGGTGCGTCCTCGACCCGCTCGCTTTTAGAGCAAGACATGAACGTTATGCACGCGGTCGACAGGAATCGCCCTAATAGTAGGATTGCAGATTGGTTCCGGCATATTGTGCGTTCCTTTCATCCGCATTGTCAGCCTTTGCAGTCTAACGGTTGTCCAGCTCGTCCCCTGGAGTCGTGGTAGCCAACACACAAAGCGTCGGGGCGAGTCTGCTGGTCTGGTTCGCCGCAGGAGTGTTGGGATGGACAGGCGCAAGCAGTTTCGCGGAATTGGGGTCCTCTATACCCGTAAACGGAGGGGCACAGGCATACCTCCAATATTCCTATGGACCTCTCGTATCATATCTCTTCGCTTGGACAGCAATATCCGCCCTCAAGCCAGGTGAGCTAGTTACTCTTCGGCCCCATGCTGGGTTCGTTCTGAAACTGGCGCAGGGGGGAACGCTGTCATCAGCCTAATATTCGCCGAATACCTTAATCGATTGTTCTGGCATAGTACTCGCGCTGAAGTGTCGCCGGATGACATTCCTCAGTGGGCGACGAAATTGACTGCCATTGCGGCGGTCCTGGTGGTCTCCATCATTTGTGTGGCTACGCCTACGCTAGGGACGCGTGCCGCGGTGGTATTTACGACCGTCAAGGTGAATTGACAGTACTCTTTTCCACACAACGTGTAACTCACAGCCATAGATTATTGCCCTGGTATGTAGAGTTCAGCGCGCGGGGCTTAATGTTGTATTGACAGCCGTTAGATTTCTATCACTGTCCTTGGTCTGGTACAACTAGCGAGGGGCCGTGCGTCGACTTCGTTCACAGAACCACTGTTTGAGCACTCCAGCACGAGTCCGTCCGCATATGCGTTGGCGTTGTATTCGGGACTATGGGCGTTTGATGGCTGGGACCAAGCCAACTACGTCGGAGGGGAGATGAAGAACCCTGAGAAGAACATTCCCCGGGCCATCCATAGCAGTATGAGTGTAGTCATGGTGCGTCCAGCTCACCGACCATGAGCGTCATCATGCCGAGCGGCTCTTTTCCCAATAGCTGTTATTTATCCTGGCGAACGTGGCTTACTTCGCGGTCCTGGACAAGGTATGTACCGCGTCTTGTAGCGTGCTGACCATTACTCATCATTAAACATAGGCTACAGTTGGGCTCAGCAACACGGTTGCGCTGGACTTCGGACGCGCGCTGTTCGGTCCGGTCGGCGGTGTCGTTTTCGCCGCCATGGTGGCCTTCTCGTGTTTTGGAGCCTTGAACGGTCGGTTTCCAGGATTGCAGCTGAAAGCGGAATTTCGCTCATACGCGGTCATGCAGGATCTTTCTTCACGTCGTCGCGGCTAATATACGTCGCCGGGAAAGAGGGATATCTCCCCGCCCTGTTCGGTCGCCACAACGCGTTCCTCAAGACTCCTCTCAACGCCATGTGCCTGAACGCAGTGCTGACGACCTTGTTCATCGTCGTTGGCGGTGGGTTCCGGTCGTTGATCAACTTCGCGGTGGTGGCCTCGTGGGCGTTCTACTTCCTGACAGTGCGTAGGAGGTTTACGCGTGGCTTGGGGTATCACACTGAGGGGTGCACGGGATTTCAGGTACTCGGTCTGGTTATATTGCGCGTCAAGGAGCCCACACTGCATAGGCCATATAAGACTTGGATAATTACTCCGTTGGTCTTCTGCGCAGTGCGTACAACGTTTTTCCATCTGGCGCCTGGGGAAAGACCGCTAATCCTACGTTGTCCGTTACTTCCGTAGGTATGCATATTTTTGCTGTGCATGCCTATTATAGCTGCGCCACTGGAGGCCATTGCTGTACTAGGTACGCCACACACTGCTGCGCTCGCCGACGTTCTCGCTGACACTCACCCAGGTTTTGTCCTCGCGGGGATTCCTCTGTATTATATCACACACCGGAACGATGCACAGCCCAACGCAGTCCAAGGTACGCTCTTCGATATGAATGGTGTAGTGGCTGGATTTACCGATGTACCACCTGTCTATAGATTTCTTCTCCGGTATCGCGGCGCGGATTCGGGGGCGACCCGCGCCAGGCGCCGGGTGGCAGGCGGTGGCCACAGAAGGGGACGAGAACGTCGAAATGGAGGAGTCGCGGACACCTGGACGACGATGAAACCGGTACTACATATATGCAGCTGCCCATAGGGATATTTGCCACTAGATTCTAGCATGTATGGGAAGTTTGGGTGGAACAGTCATAGACCCACTTTTACTCGTGCGACCATGCCATGCGACGCCACGGCGCCCCATCGATCAACGGTTTGCAGTCGACGGTTGTTCGCCAAACGTTAAGTACCGTATGTTTCAAGCCTGCGCTCTGACAAACGTTGCCTGTGGTGTGTATTGCGGCCTTGGCTGTGGTCGTAAGTCATCCTGGCGGGCATGCTGACTGATGAGGTTCCCCAGCGTCGACTTAACTACCGTCGGCATTCTCCGCCCGACGTATCTTGGATGTGTGAGCTTGTTGCGCCATTGATCACGATGGCCCTGTCGCCGCGGGGATAAATACAACGTACCGCGACGGGCTTGTCTTCATTCTCTGTACTTCTCTTCGTCGTTCTGTATCCGCAGCCCTCTCCGTCTCGTCGGTATGTGCGCGTAGAGTTTGACGGGGTCGGCCTTGCGCAGTACTTACGATCGCCCGCTTGTCGCCCGCAGCCGCCACTGGAGACCTTTGTCCACAACACTATGGTGCGTTTGATACCCTTCCGGAGGCGGAGAAGATGCAGAGTGCCTGATGATGAAGACGTTGCCGGCAGTCTGAGCACACTTACAAGTTCAACGTGAAGGTGATGACGCGGCGAGATCAGGATTGCCGAGCAGGATGACTGAGAATGCGACACCGCAGATGACCTGCACTGGGTGCTCGGGCGCGATTGACCGCGTGCTGAAGAAGACCGAAGGTGCGTGGGTGGTCGTGGGCACGATGCGCGAACACGGATCGACGGGGGGTGGTTGCTATTGCAGGCGTGAACGAGTACGACATCAGCCTGGAGAAGCAGGAGGTGCTGGTCAAGGGCACGATCCCGTACGACGACCTGCACGCGAAGATCGCAAAGACGGGCAAGCAGGTGTGTTCGCTCGTATGCTGGGGATGCCTGGGGCGCGCCGAGGCTAATGTCGGGCTGTCCAGATTCTCTCTGGAGAGACTGTTGTATGATCGTGCGTTCGCTACGGCCTTGCCCGAGGGTCTGGCTAGGTGTACGAGTATGCGAGCGGGATAGATTGTTTATTGATTCCGACTGCGCAAGACTGAAGGGACCTTGGAATGAAATGAGTGCTGTATGTAACGAAGCCGTAAACAGAGTGATGGGAGAAGAAGGCCGAATTTGAGGAGAGGCGGCCGCGTCGGCTCGCCTGCGCTGCACGCTGCCCAGAGACTGTCCGAGGCTGTCTGCCGTGGAGAGTCGAGACGACCTCCAGCGGGCGGGGCGTGGGCCGGAGCGCCGGGCGGGATCTGAGATCTCGGAAACATGGATTTTGGGCTCTATGACGATGCCGACGGACGGACTGCGGACCCACGCCGCGCCGGTCCACGGGCCCCTGCCTGAGTCCAGTGTCTGCACTCGAGGCAAGCCAGGGCACGCCCAGCTCGCGCTCTCTGTCCTCCTCGCTCTTCCCTCTCCCGCCCCCGACGCCTTCCCCGCCCAACCCGCTGCGCGTGATGACACCACTCTTTTCCCCGCACGCGCCCCAATAATCTCCTCACCCCCGCAGTACGCGCACAGTCCTCAATTTGACGACGCCTGCCACAAGTCCTGCCCCGGCCCCCCGATCGACAAATACCCGGCACGGCGAGGCCAAGAGCCTTGTTCCTGGAACCGCCCTCTCGCCTGTTTCCATCTAGATTCGTTCCGTTTCCTTCTACAGAACCTTTAACATAAGGAGGGCGTCGAGGTCCGTATCCATCTTCTCATACGTATCTTCCGTCGCCAGTCTCTCATTTCTTGGTCGCGCTTCCGCTCCTAGTGGTCCCCTCGTATGGCCGCCGCCACCGCGTCCACATCCTCACGGCCGGCCTACCCCACCACCCCTCTTTACGACGACCCGGTCGAGTTTGTGACTGCCTATCTCACCGTCCACGTCCTGAGCGACGCCAGTCGGATTTACTCGTACCTCTTCTGGATCGCGCTCGCCGCGGTGCTCGTCTGTGCTTCCCTCTTCCATCATCTCCACCTACGCGGTGGCTATATCGGCGCGGCATGGAGCAAGTGGGCTCTGCGCCGCCGAACATGGAGGAAGAAGCATACTTTGGCCGTCGCCAAGGCTCGGGGTCAACCACATAGGCAGCCATCCTCTCTGCCCTCCAATGCGCAAATCCTCACGCTCACTGTCATTTTTGTTGCGTCCATGCTAGTCGCCTTTCTCGGCCCCGACTATCTGCCCGGCGGTTCAACTCTGTGGACTCTGCAGAACTTCCCCTCCGCTACCACCACCTACGCCAAGCGCGCGTTCGACACCTCCGTCTGGGCCCCCTACCAGCCCCACTACATCATTGAGAAGACATGGTGGTCTTCCAGTAACCGCACTGGCCTCATTGCCTTCGCTCTCTTCCCTCTCTGCATCCTCTTCGCACTCAAATCCCCGCCGTTCGCTATCTTTTCCCTCCCCTTCCTCGTACAGCTGTATTGTGACAAACTCCTCTGGCTTCATAAGTGGACCGCCCGCATCATCTATCTCCTCACTGTCCTTCACGTTGTATTCTGGTGCGTCCAGTTGACTAATGACCAAGCCTGGATGTATGCGTGGAAGTACCAGCGGTTCTTGTTCGCCTGGACGGTGAGTATCCGGGCGTACCTGCTGCCCTGCATGTACTCATTTTTGTGACAGGCTTTCGGCTGCATGACACTGCTATTTGTCCTGTCTATTGCTCCGATCCGACGGGCACACTACGAAGCCTTCTGGTTTTTGCATGTCCTGCTCGTGCCCCTCACGCTCGTGATGTCTGCCCTCCACCATCCTATGGTCGGCTGGTGGTGCTGGGCTGCGCTCGGCCTTTGGCTTGGAGAGCGGACTTGGCGCTTCACCTGGTGGTTGTATACCAACGGTTTCCTCGGCGGTAAGGGCCCAGCCGCTGCACCGTCGAACAAGTTACGGAAAGCGCCGTCTCGAGCTGGTGATCAGAAAGTCGAAACGCCTTTCCCTCCGCAAGTGCCCAAGGGATCGCTTCCGGATACCCCGCCGTCTAGCTCGACGTTCGGACTGGCGCATTATCCCCCCATCCCCGCTACGAAATTCTCGTCAGGTGCGAGGATGTCGTCCCCGACAGATTATGTCCCCCCTCCCGGGTTCGCTCATGCCGAGCTGCTCCCCGGACGAACCGTTCGTCTCCGCATTGTCACCCCTGGCTATCTCCCCTGGGCTCCCGGCCAGCACTTCCTCATTTCCGTGCCTTCGATCACCCGATTTACTACCCATCCATTCACCGCGGCGTCAATCTGTGATGAGCAAAGCCCGCATGCCGACGGCCGAGTGCTCGTCTTTCTCATCCGTGCTAAGAATGGGTGGACGAAGGACCTCTGGGATACAGTCGCATTGATGATCAGTCGCGGCCAGCACTTCCAGAAGGGCGAGTCTCTGCCTCGCTGCGATATGCCTCAACGGGGCGTTCTCCTCCGTGCTTGCGTGGATGGCCCGTATGGGTCCTCTGTACGGGCGTCGTGGGGGGACTACTCTTCCGTTCTCATCGTCGCAGGCGGGTCCGGCGTAAGCTACGCGCTCTCGGTCCTGCAATACATATGTCTATGTCTTGCGGGACGTGATGGGCGTTTCCTCGGCGGCAAATCGGGCGGATACGGTCAGCCTGGATACAAGACGACTCGTGTTCGGTTTGTCTGGCTGGTCCGCGAGTTTGGTATGTTCAATGTGTTATTTGCGTTCCAGATGACGGGCGCTTACTTCTGAATGTGTAGCGCACATTCAATGGTGCGCGTCCGTTTTGCGACGGTGTATGGACCTCGTTCCCAGCCCGGAGCTTCAGGTTGATATTTTCGTGACAAATGTCAAGCCTATCGAAGGCCCGCCTCCCCCGGTCGGTGCCCAAATATCCTTTGCTACGCTGCCCGCAGGGAGGGAAAAGGCCTCGGATCTCCAACCCCCACAGCCTACTTTTGTTCAGGAGGCCCGTCCTCGGTCACGGGATTCCATATCCTCAGAGGAGAGCGGGGAAGACAGTGATGTCGACCTAAGCTATTACACCGGCTACGTAAACGACGAGGGTCAACTCGGGTACGAGGAACACATGCTGGACTACACAAACTTTGAGGGCGACGACGACACAGAAATGCCGGGCGAGGCGCAGTTCAACCTCTCCGTCAAGCAGGAAGGTCGAACACGTCGGCGAAACACTCGCAGAATATCGATGGCGCTCTTTGCGAAGCAGGAGCTCATCTATCGTGCCTCAGAGACTCAGCTAGATGGGCCTGCCACATCCTCTGCAGCGCTTGTCAACAAGCGCGTCTCTCTCCCTCCTATCGACACCGAACCAAATGGTTCACGACCCTCTAGCATCGACATAGGCGCCGTCCCTCCCTCCCCAATCCCTCACAGCCCACGAAGTTCCGCCTCTCCATACACTCCAAACAGCGCCTTTCCCCTCATTCACGCCCCGAACGACCCAAGCGGCTCCTCACCGCGACACTCGCGCAACCTTTCCGCAGCGGGCTACAGTCCGGCCTCAAAGCGGGTCTCCCTCGCGCCGACGGAGGTGTCCACGCTCGAGACGCCGATTACACCCGCGTCGCGGTTCACGACGCGGTCGCGCCTGAGCCAGTGGACGGACACGGACAGCTTCGCGGCGCTCGTGCCCAAGGGCGACGTCGAGGCGGTCCGCGAGCAGCTCCGCCTCGTGCTCGACGAGGAGGAGATCGAGGACGTGGGCATCGTCGCGGAGCACGCGCGCCCTGGGCGGCCGAAGCTGGACCGCATTCTGGCGGACGAGGTGGAGCGGGCGAAGGGTGCTGTGGCCGTTGGATGTGAGTAACTGATAGTCTCTAGGTTTCTAAGGATGTACTAACGATTCGCCCTATTGCTGTCAGGTTGCGGGCCGACGTCGCTGGACGCGATGATACGCAAGATCATCGCCGCGCAGATCAACCCCGAGCGTGTAAAGCGGGGAGACATGCGCGGCTCCATAGCGCTCTTCTCAGAGGAGTTTTCCTACTGAGCGGCCGCCCCCCCTCCTCCCTGCCGCTCGCCGTCTTTCATCTGGGTCTCGGTTTGGGGGCATTACGCACGCTCTCTGTGGACGCTCGGACGCTCTCCTTCACTCCGGACCTTTGTTCGATACACCCACCGCACACTCCTACATAGATAGTTTTAGCTACCATTGCACGACGCAGATCTTGCTTACCACACTGTATCTCTACGCATTTAGTTGTGCATCGATAATGAAGCAGTTAATACATAGTCAAAGAAGTAATTGAACACCCACAGTCCCGGTTGTAGGCGTTCGCTTGCCTTCGGATGCGAACTCGGCACGACGTACGTAAACTCGGTGGGCGCCACGGGCGCTTCTCTGTGCCTCCCTTTTCTGGCACGGATTCTACTGAACGCCGCTGTGGCTCTAAAACTGCTTGCACTTGCTCGTCTCCACCTACCTCGGCCTTTGCGCCGCCTCACCCAAAAGCACGTCGTCCACCTGTTCCCGCGGACAATGAGCACTCCTAGCCCCGCTCCCGCCTCCGCCTCTGCCCCGGAGGCGTTCACCGTGCCCGAGGGCTTCACGCTGCACAAGGAGAACACGTCCGCGATCCTGCTCCCGTCCGCGAACGACGCCTTCTTGAACCCAGTGCAGGAGTTCAACCGCGATCTGAGCGTCGCGTGCATCCGCACGTGGAGCGAGCTCGTCAACGCGGAGAAGGAGCGCAAGTGGCGGCAGGCGGCCGAGCGCCGTGCGAAGAAGGAAGCGGAGGGCGCGCACGCGCAGGGGCATAAGGCGAAGAAAGTGAAGAGTGAGTCGTACCTTAGATGCGGTAAAGTGAGCTTATGTGTGCGAGCCGGACGGTGATATAGCCGAGGAGGACGCACCAGTTCTTGAGGTACCCTCCACAGAAGGTGCCCCGAAAGACACTCCCAAGGCCCAGCAGGAAGTAAGTACCCCAAAATACAACATATTTTATGGCTTTTAGCATAACGTTTATGCGCAAGTAGTTCAAACCCCACCAGTTTGTCATCCTTGAAGCCCTCTCCGCTACTGGTCTACGCTCAATTCGCTATGCGCACGAGATCCCCCTGGTAAAGTGAGTACTCGTATGACTCCATTCTATATGCCCCAAACCTCACCGCCGTCTGATCATAGGTATGTCATCGCGAACGATTTGTCCCCGGCTGCCGTGGAGGCGATGCGGCGAAACATCGAACTGAACGACTTTCATGAGAAGCAAGAACCCGACGTCGAAGGGAGCGGTGACAAGCCCAAAATACGACCCGCCAAGGTTCGCGTGAACGAAGGTGATGCTTGGTAGGTTTTTAGTCCACAGTGCGAGGTAGATACTCATCGTACGCTCAAGTGCTCTAATGTACAACCACCGGAGTGAGCGCAGTCGTGTAGACGTCGTCGATCTCGACCCATATGGCACTGCCGCGCCATTCGTAGATGCCGCAGTGCAGTGCGTGAACGACGGAGGTATGCTTCTGTGGGCCGTCGCGAACGCGTAGAACCTATATTGGGTCTGACTACGGTGAACAGGTCTCTTGTGTGTTACCTGTACAGATATGTCGGTGCTGGCAACAACAAACTACCCTGAGAAATGGTGTGTTAATAATGTAAGGACTGCTGTAGTTCATCGCTCACTGCTTATAGCTTCTCCAACTACGGCGGTGCGCCAGTGAAGGCAGAGTATTGTCATGAAGCTGTACGTCTATAGTGCGTCCCAGAGTTGGCCCTTCTCACGCATTGTTATAGGCCCTCCGCCTTGTCCTCCACACCCTATCCACATCCGCAGCAAGATACGGCCGCTATATCCAGCCTCTTCTCTCGCTGTCCATCGACTTCTATGTGCGCGTATTCGTGCGCGTGTACACCCAACCCCTCGAGGTGAAAAAAGCCTTCAGGTACGCCATAGATCCCTCTTGTGCAAGTGACCCACACCACAGCTGACGATATAGCAAGACGGCTATCTATTACGTTTGCAGTGGCTGCCAGTCTTTCTACGAGCAACCTCTCGGCAGGGTGACCGAGCAGGTCAGTGGGAAGGGCAACCTCAACCTACACTTTAAAGTACAACAAGGCCCTACAGTACCCGAGCGGTGTCCGGAATGTCATTCTGCGTTACATGTGTGTTCAACCGCGGGAGCCAATAATCGTCCTGAACTAACTGATACGCAGGTAGCTGGCCCGATGTGGTCGGGCCCGATTCACGACAAAGAGTTCGTGTCGAATGTCCTCGGCCACGTCGAAGCGGACGAGGACAAGTATGGTACGTCTTCCAGGATGAAGGGAATGCTTACCGTGGCGAAGGAGGTTAGTGTATGCTCGCATTCGCATTGGCATCGCCTATACTCACAACCGTATAGGAATTGGACACACCGTTCTACTTCACCCCTTCGAGGATAGCAAGTCACTTCCATTGCGTGTGCCCCAGCCTGGACGAGACCGCGTGAGTACCACTCGTATCATTCTCCAGTAGCTCAGAACGATCTAAGCGGGCTCGCACCAGTTCGGCATTACTCCACGCTGGGCATAAAATCTCCCGCTCTCACGCTTGCGCGGGATCACTCAAAACTTCTGCGACGTACGCCGACATTCATGACATCTTCCGCTCATGGGTGAAAACGCACCCGGTGAGAATGGACAAAGTGTCGGAGAACTCGCCCACCAGGCAATTGTTGAGCAAGGAAGCCAAGTATGGACATCGAATTGTGCACTTGATGCGCTTACTCAATGTTTTCCGTTTTGCAGGACGGATGCTAATTTCAAGCGACACCCGGATTCGGTCACGGCTTCGTCGAAGGTGAAACTCGTTCGCTATCAGCAAAACCCTACGCCGAATTGGGGGCCAGGGGCGAAGCCGGGCGCAAAACGGAAACGGGAGCAAGAGGGCGACGATTGAAAACTGCACCTTGACATTAAAGCTGGAGCTCGAACAACATGTAGGCAGACGTTCCTGAGCGTGACCGTATTACAAAGCATACCTCCAAGAGGAAGAAGTACAGACATCCGACCTGCGACTAGATAGATATTGCTGCTAGATATAAAATAGGAGGCCCGTGCGCGGCGTGAGTGGGGCCAGGGTAACGACAGTTGAGATGGTCTATTGGCCGAAGGGCCCAGGGAGGCCAGCGACCCATGGATGCTTGAGGAGGTCTGCCGCAGAGGGACGGAGTTCGTGATCGAGTTCGAAGGTCTGCTCGAGGAAGTCGACGGCCTCTGCAGAGATATCAGGGGGTATTGAGGGCTTCGCCTTGGCCGATCCGACCTTAAAATACGTATTAGTACTCGAAGCACTTCGACCACTTCGAAACGGATCGCAATACCTTGAAAATGGCTTGCATCTGTGAGAGATGAGGCCAAGGGTGCTCTCCCGTCAGCATCTCAACGACCAGGCAGCCGACGCTCCAAATATCGGCCTTGAACGTGTATGCTTTCTGTTGGACAACCTCGGGCGCCATCCAGAACACCGAGCCTTGCAATGAGGGTCTGTGCGCGCGGTGACCAGGGAGGAGATCTGTGTTTGGACGTCAGCGAAGTACAAGGAAAAGGCGATACGAGCAACATACTGTCGTCGATCTTCTTTGAGATACCGAAGTCCGAAATCTTGATACCGCCTTTGTTATCAACAAGCATGTTGGCACCCTTGATGTCGCGGTGGATGATATCACGCTCGTGGAGGTAGTTGAGACCCAATAGGATCTGTCGGACCCAGTTGCGTACAAGAGGTTCTTCGAACGCGCCATAATTCCTGAGCAGAGAGGTAACCGAGCCTCCCGGTACGTACTCGAGAAAAATGTTGAGGTGATCGACATCCATGCAAGAAGCTGCCTCACCAATCAGCCCGCGGAACCATCGAGGAAGCCGAGAGCACTTACAGTGGTACTGGACGATGTTCTCATGATGTAAATCGCGCAGCAGCTCGATCTCTCGTTCGAGTGCACTCAGCATGGACTTCTTGCGCTCCTCGTTGGGGGCGGAACCCGTGGGCAGCTCGACTTGTTTGACAGCCATAAGAAGACCAGTTGCGGCATCCATACCAAGGTACACTTTGCCAAAAGATCCGGCGCCAATGAGCGCCCCCTTGATCCACTTGATCGTACGTTCAGCTGGAGAGACCGTCAGCGACGACATAACATTAGTCGTGACATCTGGCTCACTGCTTGTAGATGTAATTGCCTTGCCAGGCTCGTCGTCATCCGTTGCGGTTTCCTCGCCTTCCTCTTCCTCTTCTTCCTCTTCCTCACTGGACTCCTCCTCTTCTTCGTTCTCTGCTTCCTTGATGCTCTCCCGATCTGCACCATCAGGCATGTCGACCTTCGTCCACTCATCTGAGTCCCCGGACTTGGCGGCCTCCTGTCTGCTCTCGACCTCAGCCGTGATCTCGTCGACCGTCATGAGACTGGCGGTGTCGGAGCGGTCGCGCTTGCTCCGCAACTCCGTGATGTAGCTCATACGCTTCGACGCCGTTGACAGACGTCTTGCTGAGGCCACAGAGCTCTGGCTCTCGGATAGGTTGAGCGACTCCGAGAGCGAGACTGAAGGGAAGGCCACGGGTGGTAGCAAATGCGGGCTTGCTAGCATCTGGTTGGAAGGCGACATATCGGGGGCGTTGAGGTCGACGGAGTGCCCATCGTCGGTGGACAGCGACAGGCGCGGCGGCTCCTCGATCCTCGGGCCCTCAACCTCATCCTCGGTAGTCGAGTACGGCGACGACGCGCGGTCGACTGCGGTCATCGACGCTGACGAAAGCGACGCGCGGGGCGATGACGTCCGCTGCGAGCCAAGGGTGCTAACACTGAAGCGGCTCTGCGATGGCATGCTGAACGAGATGATGCTGTCCCTCCGCCCGGGCACGCCGCTCTGTCGCATCGTACTCTGCCGCCGAGTGCGCTCCAGCACCTTCTTCTCTGTGTTCGGGAAGAATGCAGCTAGATGAGTAGTAATGAGCTCGCTCGGTGGCCGCTGCCCAAAGAAGTTGCGCAGTTTCGATGGGCTCTTGCTGTTGCCCTTGACGGGGCTGCCCGAGTCTTGCGCCTCCGACGGCGCGCTGCTACTAGCATCTTTCTCTGGAGGTATAGGAACGCCGAGTCCACTGAGTATGCTCACGGAGCTCGCGCGCTTCATCGCCTTCGTGTACACTGGCGGCTCCGCGGCGAGTGCCCTGTCCAAGGCATCCTCGCCATCGTCCGACGCGAGCAACGTTGGGGACGGCGGGGTGTATCCGCGACGGGACCGAGCTGCCGTCTTCCGCAGCGTGAGACCGTGCTCGCGCGCGGGGTCATCGGGTGGTGCTTGACATAGTGCAAGAAGCTCCGCCTCACTAAGTGCGCCCCCTGTGAGCGACGATCAGCACCTGTCGCTCGATTCTGCCAAACGTAAGTTACGTACGCTGGGAATCGTGGGGCCCCCACTCCAGGAACGCGCCCCATCCGTCGACGCTCAAGCCACCGTCGTCTGACTCGATGTACTCAGAGCCGTCCGCGCCCAGCTTACCAAACTTCTTCAACGCTTTCGTCAGGATCTCCACGCCGCCCGAGCAGTCCGCGACGTTCAGCGTGGTGGTCTTGCCCTCTTCAGGCGATGTGAACTTTATCAACTTGCGGCGCAGGTCGTCAAGAGAGGGGTTGCTGTGGGAAGGCGTGCCCGGTCGGAACGGAACGCCCAGTCCCCTGAAGGATGGGTTCATAGACCGACCAGATGTGAACGACTCTGCGATAGGAGACAAGCCATGCGCCTGCTGTAGCTGCGAACTCGCGTACGGGTGCGACCCATTGCCAGTTCGTGGCCGCGGCAGAGGCTTGTTTGAACTGTCAGCGGTGGGCGTCGAGGACGAATACGAGCCCGTTCTTGAATGTTCGGACGCGGTCCGGCTAGCGTTGCGAACTGGCGGTTGGGACGGTGGGAAGGGCAGAGGGGACGTCGAGCGACTATTGGGCGTTCGGAGGTTGTTTCCTTGCCTGGGATCCGACGGCAGGCCGTACCAATTGGACCCTTGCGTCTGAGACGAGGGCGTGAGCAAGCCTGCCTGTGGCAGCGCGAGCGGCGCGTCCGGAAGCGTAGGCGTGCGCCTGCCAGAAGTGCTCGGCGTCCCCGGGGTGTGGGCGTTGTGCAAATTTCGGGGTGTCCGGGCAATCGGAGGCAGAGGAGGCTGCCCGCGGGGTGGCGGAGGTAGGGGAGGAAGGTTCGTACGACTATGGGCGGTGGTGGGCGTACCATGCGTATTTGCGCTGTTCGGCTGCAAGGGTAGAGGACGCATGGCGACATTAAGGCGCGCAGAGTCCTGGCCGTCGCGTACGAGGCGCGGCAGATCTGGTGATCCTCCATTTGGAGGCAGGTGCAGGGGTGCAGGGCGACCGGATTCCAAACGTCTTGAACCTGTCCGCGCATGGCCCCCATGATCGCTTGATATACTAGACGTCCGGCTGTGGTCAGCGGCGCGCGGACGATTGAGTATTGAAGTAAGGGCAGTGCTCGAGGAGCACTTTTGTCGTAGGTGCTTCACGCCATTGAGAATCCGCACCCGGTCTCCGACGCTAGTCATGCCCATCTCCTTGAGTGTCATTTGGTCAAGCTCGAGGAGGACATCCCCTCGTATGTCGTGAGCCTTGAATGTCCCAGCATGCCGCTCACACCTGATGTCCGCAAGCCAGAGCGCGACGTGAGCATCGGTCCAGGAGCGCAAGAACTCCGGGTACGATACGCCAGGCGGTGCCTCGAGCGCATGATTGGGGTGAGCGGACGTAGGAGTGCCCGAAAGCGATCCGTTGTAGGCACCGTTGAAGCGCGCTATTTGTGGTGGCTGAAAG
Organism: Trametes meyenii; assembly: GCA_022606255.1. NCBI lineage: Eukaryota > Fungi > Basidiomycota > Agaricomycetes > Polyporales > Polyporaceae > Trametes > Trametes meyenii. Next base: position 1,048,539 of record JABYQG010000005.1, on the reverse strand, counting down.
GCTATGGGCGTAGCGGGGGATGTCGGGGAAGAGGATCGGGAGATGGACTGAGACGCGTCTTCAAGCGCCTGGAGGCTGCTGGAGCTCGCCACTGCCACAGACATGTATGACGACGTTGAGGAGCCCCGAAGAGAGACGAAATAGGCTTTCTCTGCGGTTGTCGTGGATTGTCGTGACCAAAAAAAAACAGAAAATGAGACGGTCGAGATGTTGCCCTCCACGCGCGTTCAACGTCCCATAGACCTATATGAGGGGCAGTCGATTGGATCTGTCCAGGCAGATGTGCGGGGCAGCGACGAGACGGACTGTGCACAAACTAAGCGAAAGACGGAGCCGAGGGCAGATATGAACAGGAGACGGAGGCTGAGGGAGGAAAGAGAAAGCAGATGAAGGTGAGAACAACGACCGCGATTGTTTCCTGATCGTCTTCCATTTTCGGTTTAATGGGCGTTGGTCGCGCTGGAATACAGGCCCATTTGTATAATGTAACTTACAGTTAAATTTTGGTGGAAGTTACATCGTTAGAATGTTTGTGCGTTGCTGATTGATCGCCTGCCATATTGGGTTAATTACTGCGCAGTCAACAAAAGTTCTACTGCATGAATAACAAGTCTCTTCTTAAAAAGTTCCCCCTCTTCGCGTCTCCCATCTTTTCCCCCCAACTCATCCCCCGTCGACGAGTTACCTGCCTGCGCTTTTCTTACTGCACCCTCTTGTGAACTCCTCTTTTTTTTGTTTCTTTTGCCGCCGCCATGAATCGTGAACTTTTGTCCAGGAGTGAGTTGCTGCTCCCGTTGTTCCTCTTCGTTACCATTGCTGAACGTTTCCTCCCCCAGAAATTATCGATCTGAGCGAGGAACAGCTCGTTGCGCTCAAATATCTAGGCGATGGTGAGCTGCTTCCGTCGTTATACACACGTCCATCTCTCTCACTCATGATTGTCCGTCCACCTCGTAGATGCTCTTCCAGGAGTCAAAGCCATGGTCGAAAAAGTCAGGGCTGACCGTGAAAACCTTGGTGGTAAGTCTCTCTCTCTCTCTCTCTCTCTCTCTCTCTCTCTCTCTCTCTCTCTCTCTCTCTCTCCATCTTCTTTCTTTGCGGCGTTTCAGTTCCTACGTACTCACCATCTGTTTTGCTTTTCCATTTCAGAGGTAACCTGCTTTCAAATCGAGAGGCTGGTACGCAAGTACACCCCAGCAGAAGGCGCCGCGGCTTCTCCTCCAACGTCTCCGACCTCCCAGTCCTTTCCAACCTCCCCCGTCGTAAGCGAGGCGGAGACCCTCTTCACCTAGCTCAGCACCAACTCGGCCGCCCTCACCGTCGTCGCTCCCCACCTGGTGTCCGAGTTCGAGATGAACTTTTGGTACCACGGCATCTCGGGCAACCCTCCCAAACTCATGTATCGTTCGGACTTGGAGACCAACCCCTTCCCGCTCCCGCAGATTGGAGACCGGTTCTTTAAGATCCCCACCAAGACTGCCTACGGCGTCTTCAATACGCCCCTCAACGGCGTGTGGGACACTACCGTCGCTCCTCGTGTCCGGGACCTGATGAAGGCTCGCAGCATCAAGTACTCTTCGCTGAAGACGGCTCGTTTCTCAACCGTCGTCGAGGAGAACGGCGAGGAAGCGTTTGGGCCTGTCGTTTTGTGGATCGCCGTCCATCCCAACACCACCAACGCCGGAGCTGTTCACGATATCACGCCCGAAGTCCTCCGCATCCTCAACGACGCCCAGGTCACCGGTGTGGTTGTGGAGTGGTATGAAGGGACGATCGAGAGGCTCGACAGCCTGCCCCTGATGGCCGTCGAGGATAACACCAGTCCCGCTTTCGGTCTTAACCACCCATTCAACACTGGTCTAGGCATCCCCATTGCTAGGGCCTCCGACGATGCTCAGGGCACCGTCACGCTCTTCTTCAAGGAGGTCAAGACCCGCGAAGGCGACCCCAGCGACAGAGTCCTCGCCCTTACCAATAAACACGTCGCCTCCCTCGTCACCACCACCCATTACGACTACGACGCCGCCGACCCTCAGACCATCCTTGTCTGCGGTGAACGCCGTTTCAACGTTGGCTTCGAGGAGATCGACGAGGCCGTTAACACGGGGCTCCGCGATGCCGTCCGACTTGCTGGCGAGTTGAAGGATGCCGAGGCCAAGCCGGGCGCGAAGAACACCAGAGTCTTCGATCGCAAGAAGACCGACTTGAAGAACAAACACCAAGACAACGCCATTCTCCGGGAATTGTTTGACCAAGTCGACGGGGAATGGAGGGATCCCAACAACCGTAAGCTTGCTGAAGTCCACTGGGCCCCCAAGATCTCCGTCAGGGTCGGCGACCGCCCCTACACTCTCGACATCGCCACCTTGACCGTCGACAAGGAGAAGCTCGAGAATTTCACGGCTAACATTGTCGATCTTGGTACGTTCCGTTTTCGTTTCCTCTCCTCTCCTTTCGTTCCGTTTTCATTTCCTCTCCTTTCGCACTTCTTCCATTCCAATCTCTCGCTTACTAACATTTCAACTCTCTTCAGGAAACCAGTACACCGCCAGTCAACTCGAAGACCGTTTCTGGCCACTCGCTACCATTCGTCAGAACAAGTCGATCCCAGCCGATCTCCAGCTGCCCATCCTTCGCGCTATGTCTCGCCGTCTCGTCATCAACCCCGATACCGAGGACAAGAATGGCGAGCCCCTTTACGTCGTCGGCAAGTATGGTAATACTACCAAGCTGACGCTGGGAAATTATTCCGGCATGGACGCGTACACTTGCACCGGAGCGCAACGACCACGCACCGGCAACACAAGCGCCCATCGCGATCACGTCCGCGCGGATTTGTGTGCCTTGCCCTTTCGACAAACTTGTCTGCTTTCGCCTCTTCGAATGTCTCCACGACACGTCCTCGTCCTCGTCAGCGTCGTAGTGGACGGTGATATTAGGTGATCTGTTAGTCTCACTATGTGAACGACACCCCGATACATGTATGGGACTTCATCCACGCTCATTCCGCCGCAACATGACGGTGTTCCTGACATTGTACCACATGGGCGCTTCCTTTAGTGCGCCCTGGTTCATGAAGACAAATCATTCATCTGTACATGTGGCCCTTCGGTGGATTCCAATAAAGCGTGCTACGTTATAAGCTTATATGTAGCCTCCTCTCGAAACCGAAACGACGTCGACTTTGTTCGTTTCACGGTACCTGGATTCATAGTCAGAGAACAATGTAGCCCCAACGCCATGCATGGCTCTTTGAATCCTCGAGATTGACGTCGCATCAACACTGAACAGGTCCATATTGCTCGCTCGCGCGGACGGTAAACGTATCCTGAACTGGACGTATTGTGCAATTCATGACACATGCGAATACCCAGGCTTTGGTAAAGTTGCGTAGTCGCACTGATCAAGCATAATTATCGACGCATACCTGGACCTTGCAAATCATTGCTGTGAGAGACCAGCCCAGCTACTAATGTGGCATAATCAGAGAGCGTTGACGACACCGTGCGGACACCGCCTTGCCGGAACCAAACTTGGTCGATCAATCACGCTCGCGGATACGTACACCAAGGATGCGTACTTCAGCCTGCCACACATATCTGAGCAGACATGACGAACAGCGTGATGCAACGGATAGCAGCAGTGCTGAAAGGCGCGGAAGTAGGTCAGCTACTCTTAGTTACTTTTCAGCCATTCTGGCCGATCAAGAATGCGCTAGAAGTGATTCGGCTGTGTTCGCGCCAAGAGGACGTTGCTACCACCGCCGGCTGCTCCAATGTGCCATGTGTCTTGCAACACTTCGACAAAATGTCAGCGCGTCTTCGATCCCTGTGAGTTCAGCATAGTTAGCTGTGTCAAGAGCGGATGCAAGTGGAAGATTGCAACGATGAGCACTTGGTGTGCCAGACTGTATAGCTGGACCCGTAAAACATGGTCCATTAATGGGGTTTGGGACACAACCCTGGTCTCGCCTGTACTGGGAACTTTAAGGCTAGCGGTCGCCGTTCCTGGCGATGCTGCCGTAGCGGTGCGGTGAGCGCCGATCAGCCCGCAACGTTGAGCCGTATCGGACCCCAAGATCTCTACTGGCGGTCAAGCTGCTTCTTACCGTCGGCGCGTGAACGTGCCGGACGAAGGAGAGCAGCTTGCTATTGCCGTGAGCGTGTGTTGCACGCCTCAGTCGGTAGGATGAGAGGACACACCGATCTGCCAGGAGGCGGCACGACAGTAACAGGATGGGCGAGGACAGGCGGCGCGGGGCCGATAAGACATTGGGCGCGTGCATGCATTTCGCTGGCAGTTTGCGGGCGCGAATGGAAAGGTCGAAAAAAGGAAGTAACGGCAGGAAAAGGCGAGACGCAAAGGGCAGATAAGCCCGAAGAAGGAGTGGGAAACACGATATTATCGATAGAGTGGACGGTTGACAGCAGACGCTGGGACGCGGCATCTGGACCCCGGGCGACGGAACAAACTAAATAAAACGAGGGTTTTGCCGGAGGCCCTGCCTGCTTTCGTTTCCTTCCAGCTCTCCTCCCTCCCGCCCGACCCAACGGTCGCCGTCTTCCTTCCCTCCCCCATCCACCGCTTTTATTCGCGGATTCCCCGGCAGGATATTCGTCACTTCCTTTCCTTACCCTACCGCCATCTGCTTTTTCCTCCTGACCCCTGAGGACGGATTAATCTCACCCGCTCCCTTGCCGCACCGACGACGACGACGACTTATCCCTGACCACCTCTCTTCCGCCCGCCATGTGGGTGAGGACCGCGTTGTTCTCCCTGCTGGCACTCGCCCAGTGGGGATCCGCGTCCCCGTATCGCGAGGACCTCAAAGACTACAACCTTAACACCAACCAAAATGCCCAATCTCCCCTCGATTATTCTACCACGAAACGCTCCAGCTATACCGCTTCTCCTGACAACTGGCGCGAGATTGCGTTCTATACTATCCTCATGGACAAGTTCGCCGATGGTGACCCATCCAACAATGACTACTTTGGGACTATGTACGAGTGGGACTGGCGAGAGACGCAGCTTCGTTTCGGTGGTGATCTCAAGGGTTTGGTTTCGAAATTGGACTATATTCAGGGCATGGGTATCAAGGGTATCTTCGTCTCAGGAACACCGTTTATCAACATGCTATGGCAAGCGGACAGTACGTGTCACCTTGTTGGCGGTGTCGCGGCCGTGATTTATTGACGGCAACGTGTAGGCTATTCCCCCCTCGACTTTACTGTTCTCGACCCTCACTGGGGTACTCTTACGGACTGGCAAGATGCCATTGACGAGATTCACAAGCGGGGCATGTACTTCATGGCAGATTTCACAGTCGGTACTATGGCCGATCTCGTCGGGTTCAAAGGGTACGTCTGTACAAAATCATGCCTCTGGTACGGTGAATTCACGCCTAGGTAGCCATCTCAACGAGTCGACGCCTTTCGATCTGAACGAGTATGATGGTGTTTGGAAGGATCCTACCTTTGCGCCGTGGGGTTTCAATGAGTATAAGGATTTTTCTGTAAGACGTCTCTGGTCTATGACACCTGCCAACTGCTGTGATGCTGATGGGTGACGTATGACCAGATCGACAACACGTACAACAGTTCTTGCAAGCTCCCGACCTTCTGGTCCGATGACGGTACTATTCAGGACATTGGCTGGAACTCGGGCTGCAGGCAGTCGGATTTCGACCAGTACGGTGACATGGAGGCATTCGGTGTTCACCCCGATTGGCAACGTCAACTGGCGAAATTCGCTTCAGTTCAGGACCGTCTACGAGAGTGGAAGCCCGAAGTGATGGCCAAGCTAAAGGTCTTCTCATGCCTTGCAATCACCGCGCTTGACATCGACGCCATTCGTATCGACAAGTCGACTCAAGTCACCGTAGACGCCCTAGCAGAGTGGGCATCAAGCACCCGCGCATGTGCGTCAAATCTAGGCAAGAAGAACTTCTACATCCCTGGCGAGGTCACGGGTGGCGACACTTTTGGATCCATCTATTTGTAGGTCGCGTTGTTCGTGTATCTTTCGGCTATTTTTGACGTTTTGCATAGTGGGCGTGGTAGGACTCCCACCCAACGGCCGCTCGGCTTCCTGCCAGCGGCGAACCTGACTGCCAATATGGACCAATACTTCCTCCGTGACGCTCCTTTGAACGCGCTCGATGGTGCTGCCTTCCACTACTCGACGTACCGTTCTCTTTCGCGCTTTTTGGGTATGGACGGTAACTTGCAGGTGGCGTTCGATGTGGACACAAACTTCGTGACCGCTTGGAACGAAATGTTCGTCAACAATGACTTCCTCAACCCTGCAACGGGCAAGGTCGACCCCAGGCACATGTTTGGCACGAGTAACTTCGACGTCTTCCGATGGCCCAGTCTCGAGAACGGCACGCAGCGAAGCGTGTTGGGTACGTTCATCACGAACTTGATCATGCCGGGTGTACCTTTGGTGTGTATATGCTTGAAATTTGCGCATGATAGCTTCAGACTAACGACGGACATAGTACTTCTACGGAGAGGAGCAGAACTTCTACCTCTACGACACCGGAGCTTCCAACTATCTCTATGGGTATGTGCCATCTATAGTAGAGTTATGGGTGGAAGCTGACTTTTCTTTGCAGTCGTCAGGCAATGATTAGCAACAAGGCTTGGCAGCGTCATGGATGTTACTCACTTGGTTCGGATCAGTACTTCAACATGCCTATGGGGAAAGCCCTCCTAGGTTGTGAGGACGACTGGAACTCTCTGGACCACTTCGATCCTACAATGGACACTCGCCGTATCTTCGCGCATTTCCTGTCTCTGCGCCAGACGTTCAGCTCGTTGCAGGACGGCTTTAATCTCGTGCAGCGTGGTAACTGGACCTACTACATCGCACGACCTGGCTCGAATAACACCCTCACCGAAATGGGTCTCTGGTCTGCCTCTCGCGCTCCTATCTCCGGGGTCCAAACCCTCAGCGGGAATGCCGATCAGGTCTGGCTCCTGTACTCGAACGAGAACCAGACGAAGACGTGGTCGTACGACTGCAAGGGTGATCTTTGGATTTCCTCACCTTACCCCGCTGGCCAGGTTGTCCAGAACTTGTTCTACCCCTTCGAGACCTACAAGCTCTCCGAATCACTCTCCGTGTATAGCAATGATAGCGGTACCGTCTACTTCGGTTGCCTGGACTCGGTCACCATGGATCCGTACGGCTTCAAAGCCCTTGTCCCTTCTCCACAGTGGGTCGCCCCTCCGCCCATGCTGACGCGGTTCTTGCCTGGTCACGATGCCCGGATTCCCAACGAGAGCGGTGACTCCTCGGCGACATCGTCGGTCAACATCACGCTCGAGTTCAACACACCTATGGATTGTGATAGCGTTACGAGCGCCGTCTCTCTCTCTCTGGTCGGAGCGGGTTCTGCTCCAACCATCAACCAGGGTTCAGTCCAGTGCTTAACGTTGACCAACGTGCCACCGCCTCGTATTCCTGGTGCATCCGTCTCTCAGTGGTCCTGGAACGCTACCCTGCAGAACTTCCCGGACGGCATCTTGCAGATCACCGTCAAGAATGCCGCCACGCAGAAGGGCGTGTCCACTAACGTACGTTAAATGCCATGTGAGAGCTATATACGCGTGTCTGATCCTTTCATTTTAGGTCACGGATCACTTGCTGCTGCGCAAAGGGACGGCGAAGAACGTCATGGTGTTCCCTGAATCCGACTACGACAGTTCCGCGCTCAGTGTTGACGGTGGCACCTACAAGTTCACGCATCAGGCGTACGGCGCTGACAAGTTCCGCTACTCTGCGAACTTCGGGAAGAATTGGACTCAATGGCAGAACTATGAACAGACTACGACCCTCGACTCGTCACTGTTCTCGGATTCTGGCAACTTCTGGCAGGGCAACCACGTTATGGTGCAGTGTAAGTCATTCGTTTTCTTGATCAGTTCTGCGCGCTCAAGTGTATGCACAGATTGGAGCGACCTCGCGAAGTCGGCTAGTGTTGTCGTGCACTCGGATCATGGCTACGACACTCCTCGTCGCGTACCCCAGCTTTTGGCCCGCGGCCCCTTCAACGAGTGGGGTTTCGATAAGGGTATTCCTGCCGAGATGACACACAAGAAAGAGAACAGATGGGAGCTCGAGATCATGGCAAGTTGGCCCACCTACGTCCAGCTCAACGTGTTTGGGTATGACAACTATTACTACGGAGATGCCGATGGCGATGGAGTTCTTGACCGTCTCCCTCCCAACACGGCCGCTCCCAACTACCTGAACTTGTCGGCTCCCCCCAAGCCTCACTTGGCATGGGCTCTGGTCGTAGACGACTCGACGATGACTTGGTCCCTCGAGCCTCGTGGTGAATCTATCATTGGTGCTATCACGTACGCCCTCCTGCTCTCGATTCCCCTCATTACCGGTGCCCTTGCCGTCGTCATCTTCATGTGGTCGTTCTACGGCATCAAGTACAACAAGTGGGGTGTCAAGCCGAACAAGGATCACAGCAACTACTTCCCGATCCTCGGCTCGCTTGGCAACAAGTCGAGCACCAACGTCAAGGACCCGACGCCGTTCTCGGAGAAAATGTTTGGACACCACAAGCATGTAGAGGTTATCGGTTGGCCAGAAGACAAGGACAAGCGTCGTACTGTACTCATCGCCACGCTCGAGTACGAGATCATTGACTGGAAGCTCAAGGTTAAGATCGGTGGTCTAGGTGTCATGTCAAGTCTGATGGGCAAGGCTATGACCGACGTTGATCTTATCTGGGTCATCCCCAAGGTTAAGGACCTCGAGTATCCTCCTGGCGAACCCGCGGATCCTATCGAAGTCATCATCTTCGGCGAGCCGTACCTCATCGAGGTCGAGTACCACGTCTTGGACAACATCACCTACGTCATCCTGGACAGCCCAGTCTTCCGTGCTCAAACCAAGTCCGACCCATACCCTGCTCGCATGGACGATCTCAGCTCTGCCATCTTCTACTCGACTTGGAACCAAGCCATCGCGGCGACCGTCCGTCGTTTCCCGCACATCGACATATACCACGTCAATGACTATCACGGCGCCCTCGCTCCTATCTACCTCCTCCCCAAAGTGCTCCCCGTCTGTCTCTCGCTCCACAACGCCGAGTTCCAGGGTCTCTGGCCACTCCGTACTAAGGAAGAAATGAAGGAGGTCTGCTCAGCGTTCAACATCAGCAAGGAACACTGCACGAAATACGTTCAGTTCGGCAACACGTTCAACTTGCTCCATGCTGCAGCTTCGTTCATCTCGGTTCACCAGAAGAGTATTGGCGTCGCCGGTGTGTCAGACAAGTATGGAAAGCGTTCATGGGCTCGTTATCCCGCCCTGTGGACCCTAAAGCACGTCGACTCGCTCCCCAATCCCGATCCTACGGATATCGCGGCCTTGGATGAGAACCCGATTGCCGTTCGTGATATCAAGATCGACGAGGTTGCCGAGGCAGAGCGTCCAGAGCACAAGCGTCAGGCTCAGGAGTGGGCTGGTATCAAGCAGGACCCCAACGCCGATTTGTTCGTGTTCGTCGGACGTTGGTCCAAGCAGAAGGGTGTCGACCTGATTGCGGATGTCATGCCATCACTGTAAGTTGCCCGGTATGTCTCCTTTCCGCAGCGTTCTGACCACGCCGCATTAGACTTGAGAAGCGTCCCTCTATTCAGCTCATCACTGTTGGTCCCGTCATCGATCTCTACGGTCGTTTCGCCGCCGAGAAGCTCGCCCGTCTTATGGAGATGTACCCCGATCGTGTCTACTCTAAGCCCGAGTTTACAGCACTGCCGCCGTACCTGTTCAGTGGTGCTGACTTCGCTCTGATCCCCTCTCGTGATGAGCCCTTCGGTCTAGTCGCGGTCGAATTCGGTCGTAAGGGTGCGCTCGGTGTTGGCAGTCGTCTCGGTGGTCTTGGTCTAATGCCCGGTTGGGTGCGTATGGCGGTTGAGTTCATCGGTGGATGAAACTGATAATTTGTCACAGTGGTTCCCTGTCGAGTCTACGTCAACGGAACACATGATGTCCCAGCTCACAAAGACGATTAAGATGGCGCTCAAGTCCTCCGAGGAGGAGCGGGCGATGCTTCGCGCGCGGTCTGCTGTCCAGCGTTTCCCCGTCGTCGAATGGCGTCAGCGCATGGAGGACTTCCACCGTCGTAGTATCACCACCAGTCGGACGATCGCGGGTTCCAACGCCTGGAGGCCTTCAGATGCTGCTAGCTTCAACCCGACAAGTCACAACGTCCAAGAGACTACGGACTGGAATCCAGAGTTCCAGGCTTACCCTTCGCAGCCCGACTGGGACAGTCGCAGTATTGCCGAAAGTCACAGCCCTCGGATGAGCAGCGCCCCGGGCTCTCCTGGGCAGTGGAGTGTAGACACACTTACCCCTGGTCCTGGCGTTGAACCACATCTCGCGGCTCCACCACGGCTACTTCCCGATGGTCGCAGAGGGTCCGTAAGCACTGACATCTCGGATAACGAGGGCGACTACTTTTCGAACCAGCCTCACACACCTGGAGAGACTCGACAAGACTTCGGTAACTTCCTGGAGCGCGCCAATAAGACTATCGCCCGTGACCAGAAGCATGCACCTGATCCGTTCTTGGATACTGCCCCTTCTCGACCATTTGGTGCTCACTCGCGTGTATCGTCTGTGGAATCTATTGCATCTATCGTCGACGAAAAGCAGAACTCGCCGCTCAATAAGGCCATTGCTTCAGTGCGTCCCTGAAGTTTACCTGTTGCATACTGCTTCTAACATCGTGGCAACAGTTCACCGACTCGGACGGCGGCGTTGCCCACGACTTCGTACAAAGGTTGCAGATGCTCGACGCGCACAACTCCAAGCACGAACTCTCCATCGAGAAGTTCCTGATGAAGAGTGAGGAGGCTTTCTTCGACAAGGTCAAGAAGGACAAGCTTTCCAGCGCCGCAAGTATCCGTTCGTCGCAGCGTGATTCCGTCTGGGGTACACCCGCGCCTTCAACGTTCGATCATTCTCGCCCGTCGTCTCCTAGTACGTTCAGCCCTAGTGTCGGCATCAATGGCGATTACAGCGGCCCCCTGCCAAACGGTCAGGACGTCGTCATTATGACTGGTCTGCAGATCGCCCTCTCGCGTGAAGTTTTCGGTTGGCCTTTGTACACCATCATTATTGCCGTTGGACAGGTTTGTCGTACCTGCACCTACTCACCACTACATACTGACTAACATCTTGTAGATGTTGGCCGCCACGAGTTTCCAGATTACGTTGCTTGGAGGACAGAGCTCGCAGACCAACTTGCAGCTTTACGTTCTTGGTGGTGTGTTCTTGGCTTCCTCCATCGTGTGGTACTTCCTCTTCCGCATGAAGCCATCGGTATACGTGCTCTCAGCGCCATGGGTCTTCTTCGGTCTCGCATTCTTCCTCATCGGCCTTCCGTCTGTCGCCAGCGCACTGCACCCCGCACATGTCGCACTCTCAAGCGCTGCGACATGGGCGTACGCTATTGCCTCCGCAGCCGCATTCTGCTTCTTCGGTCTTAACTTCGGTGAGGAAGCTGGCGCCGCGACGGAAGTCTGGATGCTCCGTGCCTGTATTGTGCAAGGCTCGCAGCAAGTTTGGGTCGCCGCGCTATGGTATTGGGGCTACAACCTCGACACTGTCTCGGCGGACAACATTCCATCGTGGTGGATCGTGCTCATCGTATGGCCGTTGGCTGTCATGAGTTTCTTGTTTGCCTATCTCATGCTCTACGGGTTGCCTGGTAAGTGCCATGTCTTCCGCGAAATTTTCTCCGAGCTCACTAGGTTGCAGACTACTACCGCCAGACACCGCCTAAGGTGCCCAACTTTTTCCACACCCTTTTCCGTCGAAAGATCGTCCTGTGGTTCCTCGGTTCGGAGATTCTCCGTGACTACTGGCTCAGTGGACCCTACGGACGCAACTGGAGCTTCCTCTGGAATGTGCCCATCGTGAAGTGGCAGATCGCACTCCTCGTAGTCGCCTTCTTCATCGTCGTTTGGGGTCTCATGATGGGTATTCTCACGTGGTTGAGCAAAACGCATACCTGGCTTCTGCCCGTGTTCGCCGTCGGCCTCGGGGCGCCACGATGGTGCCAGATGCTTTGGGGCACATCTTCCCTCGCTCTCTACATCCCCTGGGCAGGCCACGCGGGTCCGTACCTCGGTGTCTGCCTATGGCTCTGGTTGGGCGTGCTCGACGCGGTACAGGGTGTCGGTCTGGGTATGATCCTGCTCCAGACGCTCTCCCGATTACACGTCTGTGCGACGCTCGCGCTCGCGCAGATCATCGGCTCCATCTGCGTCATGGTCGCACGCGCGACGGCACCGAACCGTATCGGGCCAACAAGCGTGTTCCCCGACGCCGCGCAGTGGGACTTCGAGGACGGCCTACGGGGCAGCCCGCTCGCCTCCGCGCCGTTCTGGATAGCGCTCATCTGCCAGATCATCATCGTGATCGGGTACTTCTGGTTCTACCGCAAGGAGCAGCTTGGTAAGTTTCGCCCGTCCATCTTCACATGCGTCGTAGTCGCTGACCGGTGCCTGCGCAGCTCGCCCATGATCACGACCCTTAGACCTTACATACGTACGCGGACAGTTTTACTGCTATTTTACACGGGCATCATACAATATATACGCATGGACTTCCGGAGATAGATCTCGGCGGACTTTGTACTCGCGCAATGGGCGTAGTCGCTACCCACACTCTCTACAACCCTGTGTCATAGGCTACATATATCTTGCATAATGTCGCGAAAATGGTGGCAATCTCTCTCTCCCCTACCATCTCACTCTTTCTCTGCATGCCGTCCGTCATACTCCCAATGACACGGATTACAACGTCAGGAACGTAGCATGGCATTGAACTCGTAAGGGTATACATCAAACGTCATGTCATAAATGAAGCAGTACCTGCGCGTGAGATGCATGGAGACGCAGGGCTCACACGCTATGGCTTGTCCGGCGTGTAGTCGAAGTCGAGCTGATAGGAGCCGTACATGCTGAGTAGCGTGCCGAGGCCTTGGTGCACCTCCACCTGGTATGGCTCCAAAGGGTACGCTTCACCGTCAATAGACAGCCAGCCTTTGGACGTGGACGGCTCGACGCGATAGGCATGAGCTTTGAAGTAGTGTTGCTGAGCGGACGTTGAGACGGCAGCGTGAGTTTGAAATATGACGTAGGGACTGTAGGAGCGGTCGACGCACCGTGGGCATCCAGTAATGGTCGCCACGCTGAGAGCCGTCGATCGCTTTGAACATGGCGACGCGGGTTGTCTGTTGACGGTGCATATATGCTCAGCGTCCATGTACGGGGACTCGGTGTAAGCGGTGTAAGCCATGATAGGGACATACCCGTTCTTGGAGGGCGACGTCAATAAGTCCATCTGTCGGGAGCGAGACTGGAAACTGCAGGACATCGGCAGACACGTAGGGGCCCTTGCCGGCGTAGAGGTAATCCAGGGGGCGGTCGAACGTCACCCAACCTTCCGAGTCAGCTTCCGAGTACTTCAGAGGCGGCAATGCTGTCGATTCCGACTCCGCCCCGGCCTCCTGAGGAGCATTTAGGGTTGACGTCGAAAGCGCATTGTATGTAGTCTCGGTCTGCGCGCGAGCCGCATGCATGTCTTGTAACATTTGGTGCTTGTCTGTATTCACTAGCTTGACGGACACTTTGACGGGGCATGCTCTGTGCCGGATGACTGTATAGCCCACAGGACGTAAGCACGGATAATGCAGTCAAGTATTGGGCATATTAACTTGCCTCCATATATGAAACCGACCAAAAATCGTCTGCGCGAGTCTCGTCAATCTGAAGGAAATTCAGGCGACTGATAAGGTGACGTACTGTCCACCCATGAAACGTAGATGCTCAGTGCCAAGATCCAGGTCTGCTATGAGACCTAGGGATTGTGACATGAATGAAATATATCGTTTGCCACCCTGGGTCATCGAGAACAGGTCTATAGGCATAGGCCGGCCTATGGCTGCGCGTAAGACCTAAGTATCCAGAAGTTCGGGTTTCCACGTACCTTTGATCGCATTGACGGCTGCAACGGAGATGTCCTTAGCATCCTACCCCCGATATCAGTGTCAGCGGTAAGTACGTCTTGCGGGCTATAAAATACACCAACCTCGAGGCCAAGAAGGTTTATTGCCAAGGCGTTTCCTGAACCGCTCGGGATAGGCGAGACCGGTATGCGGAACGCCTTAGTGGGCTCAGCGTGGGCTGCGAACCCATTAAAGACCTCGTGAATCAGACCATCCCCAGACATGACTACAACTGCATCGTATTTGTCGAGCGGAAGTGTTTCGACAATCTCTTGCGCCTGTTTGCTATACGAGGTGACTGTGGAAGCAATGTTCAGAGATAATATGGTGGTACGAGGCGCATGGATATTCACATGTCAGGTCCACATCGCAACGCGCCGCGCGGAAGACGGGTTCGATAACCCTGCGATAAAGTCCAGCAGCTTTCCCCTGCCAAATACCATCAGCAAAGGCAAACAGACCTTGCCCGTTGCGCGACTTACGGGCCCGCTCTTCGGGTTGACGAAGACTTTGAGCCGCCGCTGTCTGGGGAGTGCTGAGAAGGTCAGAGTGACACTATGTGACCCGAGATGACCAAATGTAGATTACCGGGGTAGGCTGCAGCCATGAGGGCGTCGGCGAACGCGGCCACGGCGGCCTTGTGCTCGTCGGCGACTCGGCCAGTGACATGAAGGAGCCGCAGGGGCGACGTGCGTTTCTTCTTTGCGAGCGCAGAGAGCTCGAACGTGTCGTCCTCCAAGCCAGCCCAAAGTACGTTTCGCAAGAGGACTCGGGCTCTAGGCCACTTTTCTGCAAAGGGGGAGGGTGAATAGAGTTGATTGGCGATGGATTGGGCACCGTTCACTTACTGTCTGCGACGCGTTCTACGAGCAGCTCGTTGCCTGCAAGCGTGAGCTTGGATGCATTCTCGCCGGTGCCAAGAGAGAGCTCTTGAGTGGTGGTGGTGATAGTGGCGGTCATGAGGGGGGTGCTTGGCGGCAGTTGCGGAGACTCGTATGGCTTATGAGGGTCTCACGAGGGGACAGTAGGCGACGGGGGGCGCATATAGCCAGGTGGGACGAGGGCCGGAGATGGAAGTGGTAGAAAGAAGAGCGCGAGGGGGCCTGGCGGGCAGGTCCGAGCCCAAGCCTGGCTGTCCGAGCCATGTCCGCGTCCGGACGGCGAGCTGGAATCCGAGAACCCGAGTGCGCCGGCAGCCTTTCTGACGATCGGCACGGTACCTAATCCCTGTGACGTCAACCACGTTAGCGTTAGCGTTACCGTAACGGCAGCTGCTGTCACAGTCACAGGGCGGGGTCACGGCGGGTGCGCCCAGGGCAGTCACTGGCAGGAGCGGGGGGCGAGGTCCTGCTCGCTGCCTGGCGCCCGACGCGTCTCCTTCTCTCCCACCACACCCACCCGCTCCCCATCATGTCCGCCGCACCCCCGCACCCGCCCACCGCGACTGCACCCGTCCTCGTCGCGCCCCTCGCTGTCAACGTCCGCGAGTCGGACGCCAGCGCGCCCTCCTTCGATGCCCACCTTCGCTACCTCCGCGACGAGGTCTCCCGCGTCCTCGATCTTCCCCCGGAGTCACGCCCCAAGGAAGAACCTGTCCTCATTTCCCTCGCCGTGAGTAGCCTCCACCCCTCCCCTTCTGCCCTGCTCAGCGCGCGCGCGCACCCTCCAGAAACGCGCTCTCGCTTGCTACCCTTTCCCCGACAAGTCCACCATGCCCCCGCCCCTCTTCCAAATAGACGCCTACCAACGCACACCCAACCCCCCTGAATCGCTCACAAAATACCTCGCCGCCCGTCGCGCCACCCTCGCGCTCGACGGTGACGACCTCATGGATGGCGGTGACAAAGATGCCATCGGCGAGCCCGCGCAAGACTCTATAGACGCCGGTAGGGACTCTGACGAAGACGCGATCGGCTCAGAGCACCCCAGGAGCCCCAGCTTCGGCCCCTCAGCCAGCGTCGTCGCCGTCAACCGCAAGGGCGAGCCTCGTCTTCCCACTCCCACCCCCTCCTCCCCGCGCCCTGCCTCCGGCACCGCAGGCAACACAACTGGTCAGTTTCTCGCTTCTCCTTATCAATTCCGCACCCGCCTCAATGCTCTCCTCTTTCAAGCCATGTCCAGTCCCGAGCCTCGCAGCACCGCCAGCGCGCCGCCTCGCGGGCAACAGGCCGCGGACCAGAAGAAGCCTGCTGCGCCGCCGGATTCAGTGGTGTGTCTCGTCTTCCTCCTTGTTCTCCTCGGAAACAGTCACCAATGATGCCTCGTCCACAAGGACCACACCTTCACCGGCGACGAGCGCTGCACCAACTGCATTATGCGTAACAACACTACCTGCGTTGTGAACAGTAGTCGCCAGCGCTGCGACTCTTGCTTCCTTAAACGGCACCGCTGTTCCAAAGTAGTCACACCCCCCACTCGCCCCGGTCCTCGGGAGAGCACCAGCACCAAGAGTGCATCCACATCCACCAAGGGCAAGGCTGCCGGAGGTGAGCCGTCTGGCCGTGCCGCGAGCACGCGCTCACTCCGCGGAATGCCCTCGCCCTCGTCCTCTGCAGATGCCCCTGCACCCGCCAATGGGGAGAGCGCGAGTACGCGTGTGCAAAAGCGTAAGCGCACCAACGCGGACGCAGAGGAGACGAAGCGCCCAGAGCCTGCTAAGCGTCCCACGCGTCCCACCCGGCCGACCACCACCACGCCCGCCGCGAGCACCTCCGCCGCCGCCTCCGCCTCTGCGCCCCCTGCGCGGGCGCCCATGCCGAAGCGCGAGAAGCTCCCGGTCCCCAACGGCGTCGCTGCGGCGTCCACGAGCGCGTCCGCCGGCCCGAACGCGCTTGCCGCCCTCGCCGCATCCGCGTCGCGTGCCCCGCGTGCCCCCGTGCAGACACCTGCACAGGGCGGGACGCGGCTGCAGCAGTACTACGACAAGCTGCAGGTCATCGCGGGCATCCTGGAGATGGTCCAGAATTCGGTCAGGGAGCTGCAGGACCAGGTCAAGGCGGACGGCGGCATCCGGCGCTGAGGCTGCTGTTGGCCGCTTGCCTTGTGCAGGGTGCCACGTTACGTGCCGCACGCGTGGGGTCGAGGACTGCGCCCTTCCACTTCCCCCCCGAGTCGTCGTGGTCCCCTACCGCGCATCGCCCCCCGCGGACGGACAGACCCGCGCGGACGCGCCACAAATGATTGTCGATGTTTTCGTTGCTTTCGCGACCTAGTCCCACCCCGGTGTATAGTGTATTGTAGTACCTCCCTTTTTCCTCACTCGTCTCTCGCCCTCTCTGTGTTATGGCCCTCTCTCCTAGGACTCGTTACCTCACCCCTGTGTGCCAGTTTGCGTGGCGTGTGCTTGTGCTCGATTTGTGTGGCGCGTGCGGGTGGTAGTACGCCGGCAGCCGCTTGGGATGTCTCTCGTCTCGCTGGTATTTTGCCGCGTGCGCGTCCGGCTTCGCGTAGATACTGTATAGCTTGAATTATTGCTCATATCAATGGAGCCATTTCGACGACGGTGTATCGGTGTGCGCACATCCGGGCTCAGCCGCGTAATTGAAGGTACACCAAGAGGATGGCGGCTAGACGGCGATAATACTTGTCGAGTTGTGTATGCAGGCCGCGGCCCTAGCAGCCCACCAAGAGCAGCGATGTTTACGTAGCATAATTGAAGTTGGGCGTCGCCGATGTTCATCCGCCATTGACAGTAGTCAACTCAGGTCGTTCAATCCTATTTTGGGAGCTCGCAAGTTGAACAAACACCGTCAGTCACTAGTACTGCTTTGAATGGTAGACCGTCACTTATGATACAATAAACGAGAATACATGCTTGGATACTGACAGGCCGAAGTCACCATACACTACACTCCTCTAACTCCTAATCTTGTCACACGTCAAATCTACAAATACACCAGCTTTTTCTCTGCTGAGGGCGACCTATCCTCGACCAAGGGGTTTGCTATTGGGATGTCGTCAGAAGCGGTACTGGAGTCTATCGCAACCTTTCATCGCAGGGAAATGTTAGAGCTATACACTGAGGACGAATTTCCAGTCAGTCGGTGACTCACCAAGCTCATCTTCGCAAAGCGAAGGGTATCGCTTCGAGAAGAGGGAAGAGACGCCGAGGATACCTCTCTCTTAAGGTCGTCAAGATCAAAGTACCAACGCGATATGAGAATAGGAATAAAGCTGGTTCAAACACCATGGTGAGAGAGGGCGAGAAGTGGGACAAGAGAGTAAAAGGCGTACACATTCAGGAACAGCAAGATCAATGCGAAGGTATCGCTTTCTACGAATATGAAGACGATTTGCACTATATTCAGCGTAAACACCACGCTAGAAAAGGGGTAGTAGGGTCAATATCCTATATACTCGTTACTTAAACGCTGATGTCGCTGACGCACGAGAAGTATAGCATTCCTTCCCTGAGTACGAGGACGGTAAAAGAGACTTGGCTGTCGATAGCAGAACGAACGCTGTGGTAGGTCTTGATCCAGGTTACAACGATCACAATGCCTTCAGAGATCATCAAAGACGCTCTCGTCATGACAGATACTGGAGCATTGTTCAGCTTGCTGCAAGTCACAACAAAGTAAACGGGACCTACGTCTGGCGGGCTTGGGTCAGCATCATGCGTCGCTCTTTCAACACCATCAACGTACCCGGTCCAGACGCCTGTATCGGATGGTGAAATAGCCATGCAGCCTGCTCCGGGCATTTCATAGGATGATAAGATCGCTTCTACGTACTGGTGAACATATGTTGTTAGTGAACAGCACCTCCAGCGTGACCAAGGGAAACCCCGTACAATATTTGATCCTACAGGAACCAGGGCAAGCAGTGTAACGATCGCTGTGATAATCCAATTACGACCACTGATGGCGTAGACGCGGAGACCAGAAAACGCTATGATATGAATGAAGCAAGAGTTGAGGAACTGCAAGCACCACGTAGCTATAGACTCACCTGCCCAGACACCATACAGAAGCACTGTCACCGTCTCCATAGAGTAGTTGAGCACCTTGCAACTACAGACGAGCAAAGTTATTATTTTCCCCAGTACAACACAATATCGGGGATGGACGTGCCTCTGCAATGTAACTGTTAGTGCATGTACTCAGTTGCTTTACGTCAATGCGCTCACCAGAAGATTGCTCATCGGCAGGAGAGGACCAAGTGACAGAAAATAGGAAGCGATGGAGAGATAACGATTGAAGAGGAAGATGATTTTCGCCCATGAATATTTACGGCACCAGGCAAAGCGAACCTCGTTGTCGAAGGTGATCACATAATCGAAAAGAATGACGGCTATACCGGGTAATTCTGTGAGGTACATGGGGGACGGGGAGTGGCGGAGAGGTGCTCACCGAAAGCAGCCAGATCAATATAATTTACAACGTAGCTGTAGGAGGAAGAGACTTAATTCGCCGTCTCCCAGGAAGAAAGGTTTCAAATGACTAGCTTACAACTCCGCAACGCTTTGTACTATGAACTCCACCAGCTCCTCCTGGGAGTCGGAGCCGTCTGTCGTCGCATTCATACCGCGCAGCGGGGGAGGGGAGCAGATCGTCGTCGAGTCTATGAAAGATGGCCGTTTCCCCTCTGCTTAAGTACCCACTTGCAATGCTGCCAACCATTGGCTCCCAACCTCAAGCCGGAAAACCGAATGGGCGGAACGAGATGGGGATTCATCGCTGTCAAGAGCGATGTGATATTCCATGCCACACCCTTCGTTAGCCTTGGAAATTCTCACCGCTGCTGCGTTCACAGGTTCATTCGACACATCCAGTCGGGAAATTACATCCTCTTTGCTGCTTCGGAGCTGTCGTACGGTGTCCTCACAACGTGCTGTTGAACAGATAGTGCCTTTCAAACGACGAGGAAAATGCGGCCACAAATCTATCCGAGCTGCAGAACACTAGTGGCTCAGGATAGGTTGTCATTGGTGGACAGACTATCACAACTGTGCATCATGCTTCGCGGTCAACGTTACGCGCCAACCATCATCTCTAGACAGCGCTGGCATCCGAGGAAGGGCTGCTATGCATTCTCTGGTTGGCTCTCTCTGCCTCGGTCGCCGAGAGGACCGGGAGCACACAAGGCCCAATGGAGTGCTGGCACGACCGCGGGTCACGGTGCTCCGGGGAGGCTACACGGCCCACCGTACGCGTCCCGGGCGACGGGATCGTTGTCACCGTGCAGCATCCACCATCCACTTACGGACGCGGACTACATCTATCGTCGTGAAGCAGATGAGAAGAATTTACTCACGAGACTAGGGGCTGCCGTAGCCGCTTGGATGTAGTGTTTCCCGTTGGGTTTTCAGGTCTTTCGTGTGTGCCGATCCACACCGAAAGACCCTTGCTAACCTCATAATCGACGAGAAAACAGAGACAATGTAACTTAAGACCGACTAGCTCTGTTCTTGCGTTTGTAAAGCCCAAGATAGCATGGCCGTACGCCGCTGTTGTCTCAGGGTCGAAAGGGAACCACTGCCTGGGACGGATCTGGAGTCTCCTTCAAGTTCAAAAGGCCTGAGCGATGGACCAACGAAGTTCTCTCTCGGATTATAGACGTATATAAATTGATTTACCTTCAAGACACTATGGCCGAGTGGTTAAGGCGACAGATTCGAATTTACAGTCCGACCATCTGTTTCCCTCTGGGAGCGCAGGTTCAAATCCTGCTGGTGTCGTTTTGCCCCCGGCGCATATGGGCGAGTTATGACGCGCACGCGATAACTGGAGTGGTTCGCGTACCCGGAGGCATGACTCGACCCAAGTAAATTAGGACGCTGAAGCGGGATAATCTCCGATACTTATCGGACGGCCGTCCCGAAAGTATTGTCGTAACTTTTGCGGAGTCCCAACCACGATGGTGGGACTGCAGGCGGCACATACCACGGCAATGCGCCTACCTGTACGTATATATAGGACGGGTCTTTCGAGCACGCGAGGGGCACTAGTGTGTTCGTCTCGCTTGCCCGCTATCGTCCTTGCCAGCTCCAGAGCTGTCATTACAACAGCAGCGCCGTCGACCCGAGTTTCTACTAGGCGTGCCATGTCCCAGAACGTGCATGCTTTAGCCCAACAAGGGTTCGGGACCGGCACAAACGAACTTTACGATAGGTACGTACTCGCAATATAAAGCTAGGTACGTTCAAAAAGCACTAATTTTAGGAATACAGAGCACGACCATCATACCAGGCGAACGCACTCGCTCACATCCGCCAGGCTGTGCGATCCCAGCCTCCTCTCAATGTAGTCGAGTAGGTTTCCCTGATTAGCTACTCTGCCGTAAAAACAGACGCGCGATCTCATTGCTACCCTACAGAATCGGTGCGGGGACTGGTATCTTCACCCGTGCACTTCTCGCGCACCCCGATTGGAAGGACGCGATTGGGGAACTGCGGGCGGTCGAGCCCAGTGAGGGTATGCGCGACGTCTTCACCAAGACCGTCGCCGATCCGCGGGTTTCCGCCCGCGAAGGGACTTTTGACGCCACCGGCATCGAGGATGGATGGGCCGACCTCGTCGTCATCGCACAGGTAGGCTTCGTCGACGAACGCTCTATCTGCATCATAAAGCACCATCACACGCTCACCTTACCGCTCATGTCTAATCCAGGCCTTCCATTGGTGCCCGGACTACGACAAGGCGGTCCAGGAGTTCGCGCGCGTCCTCAAACCAGACGGCATCGTTGCGTTCATCTGGAACCTTGAAGACCGGTAAGCATCCCTGCCCATCCATCCCCGTAGAGGAGCTACCCCTCCTTGTGGGCGTGCGTAGTGCTGACGACTGTGGCGGACAGTCAACGCGCCGCGTGGGTGGCGCAGCTTCGCGACCGCATCGAGCAGCACGAGAGCGGCACGCCGCAGTTCCGTCTCGGGCTCTGGCGCGCGACGTTCACTACGCCGTCGTACGTCAAACTATTCGAGCCGCAAGAGGAGAATGTGTGGGACTACGTCCTCCCCGGCACGCGTGACATCGTTGTCAGCCGCGCAAACAGCAAGAGTTACATCGCGGTACTTGCACCCGATCTGAAGGAGAAGGTCGACACCGACATCGACGCCATCCTGCAGCGTAAGGAAGGGCTCAAATGGATCGACGAGGCCCAGGGTATCTTCGAATACCCGTACCAGACGTTCTTGATTATATCGAGGAAGAAGTAAAGCGGCGTTCAAGTAGTCCCAGGAAGAAACATACTAGCACTGTACCATAGGAACGCAATCGCCCCACGTAGATGAACATACGTCGCTACAAATTCCCATTCAACGCACAAAGCGATCTCTACCTTCCGTTCTCGAACCGCGAAAGCGCAAGCCGATACCTCGCTCAGCCATAATAGAGAAGCAAAGAAGGTGGATTCAGTGTGATGCTACTACAGTAAGCATGATGAGAGTGTGTGGTCGTAAGATGCAACAAGACAGCAATGCCCGACATGAACCTAATATACACATTACAGATGAAAGGAACCTCTTCTCAGATCTACGCTATCCCCATGGTCCGCGTTAGTCCTCTAGTCGATCTCCTCCATCGCTGAGGTCGACGCGGCCTCAGCGGCGGGGACCTCGGTGCTCGTTGACGCGACGGGGGCGGACTCCTCCTCGTCGACGTCGAGGCCGAGCGCAATCATGCGGTGAATGCGCTTCGCGAACGACGTGGGATCGTCGAGCGAGAAGCCAGACGTGAGGAGGGCGGTCTCGAAGAGGAGGTACGTGAGGTCACGGACGGACTTGTCCGCCTTGTCCTCCGATACCTTGCGCTTGAGCTCCTTCACGATGGGGTTGTGGGGGTTGAGCTCCAGAGTCTTCTTCGACGCCATGTACGACGACATCGAAGAGTCACGAAGGGCCTGCGCCTTCATGATACGCTCCTACAACGACGCAGTCAGTGATGCGAACGCCAGCGCGATGAGCGAACATAACATACCATGTTCGACGACCAACCGAACTGGCCGGTGACGAGAACGCAGGGAGAGTCGGAGATACGGTTCGAGACGACAACCTTCTCAACCTTGTCGCCGAGCGCATCCTTGACCGTCTTGCAGAGGTCCTCGAACTGCTTCGCCTCCTCCTCACGCGCCTTCTTCTCTTCCTCGGTCTCCTCGAGCTCGAGACCCTCCTTCGACACACAGATGAGTTTGTGGCCGTCGAACTCCTTGAGCTGCGTGATCGCGTACTCGTCGATGGGGTCGACGAGCAGGAGGACCTCGAAGCCCTTCTTCTTGAGGACCTCCAGGAACGGTGAGTCTTTCACGGCGGAGAGCGACTCGCCAGTGAGGTAGTAAATGTTCTTCTGGACCTCAGGCATACGAGTGATGTAGTCTACGATGTTCGATCAGCTTTAGGAACGTGATTCCCAAGGCACGATAAAACTCACCCTTGAGAGAGGTCATCTCCTCGGTCGACTTCGTCGAGTAGAAGCGCAGGAACTCGGCGAGCTTGCTGCGGTTTTGGGCATCTTCGTGAATACCAAGCTTGATGTTCTTGCCGAACGACTCGTAGAACTTGTTGAAGTTGTCCTTGTCCTCGGCAATCTCGGAGAAGAGGTCAAGGCACTTCTTGACGAGGTTCTTGCGGATGACCTTGAGAATCTTGTTCTGCTGGAGAGTCTCACGCGAGATGTTGAGGGGGAGATCCTCGGAGTCGACGATACCCTTGATGAAGTTGAGATACTCGGGGATGAGATCCTCACAGTCGTCCATGATGAACACGCGGCGAACGTAGAGCTTGATGTTGTTGCGCTTCTTCTTCGACTCAAAGAGGTCGAAGGGTGCACTAGGTGTACGTCAGCGTACAATTCGGAGATGAGCATAGA
Source organism: Trametes meyenii (assembly GCA_022606255.1). Lineage (NCBI taxonomy): Eukaryota > Fungi > Basidiomycota > Agaricomycetes > Polyporales > Polyporaceae > Trametes > Trametes meyenii. Next base: position 1,024,686 of record JABYQG010000005.1, on the reverse strand, counting down.
TGAACAAACGTACCGCTTAGGAACAAAGAGGATTGCCTTGAACTCGAGCTGACCTTCGACCGAGAAGTGCTTGACGGCAAGGTGCTCCTCCCAATCATTGGTCAAACTCTTGTAGAAGGCAGCGTACTCCTCGGCAGTGATCTCCGAGGGGTTGCGCGTCCAGATGGGCTTAGTCTTGTTAAGCTCCTCGTTCGTGACCTGCTTTTCCTTGATCTTCTTGGTCTTCTTTTCCTTCTTGTCTTCGTCCTCAACCTCCTCGATCTTGGACTCCTCCTTGTCCTCAGCGACTTCCTCATCATCCTCGACCTCCTGCAAAGACGGCGTCAGCTACATGGATCTACCAAGGAATTAGTAACGGCAAGACATCTTTACCTTCTCGACTTCCTTCGTCACCGCCAACTGAATGGGGTAGGAGATGAACTCGGAGTGCTTCTTGACAATCTCCTTGATACGCTTCTCCTCTAGGTACTCGAGCTGATCCTCCTTGAGGTAGAGGCGGATCTCGGAACCACGGCCGAGGGGAACACCGTCAACGTCGGGGGTGATAGTGAAAGTGCCACCAGCGGCGGACTCCCAGATGTACTGCTCGTCGTCGTTGTGCTTCGAAATGACCTGCACGCGCTCGGCGACGAGGTAGGCGGAGTAGAAACCAACACCGAACTGTCCAATCATGGAGATGTCGGCACCGGACTGAAGCGCCTCCATGAAGCCCTGAAAAAGCAGTCAGCAATCTGGGTTCGACACATCGACACATCGATTCAACCATACCTTCGTGCCAGACTTCGCGATCGTACCGAGGTTGTTGACCAGGTCGGCCTTGGTCATACCGATACCGGTATCACGGATAGAGAGGATCTTGTTCTCCTTGTCGGGCGTGATACGAATGTAAAGATCCTTGCCCGAGTCAAGGACGGAGGGGTCGGTGAGAGAGGCATAACGAATTTTGTCGAGAGCATCGGACGCGTTGGAGATGATTTCACGCAGGAAGATCTCCTTGTTAGAGTAGAAGGTGTCTACGCGTGGAAAAGGTTAGCTCGGACGCGCGTACATGCAAACGACGCGATCAAGTACGCACTGATGATGAGGTCGAGGAGCTGGCTGATCTCAGCCTGGAAGCCAAAGCTCTCTGAGGCCATTTTTGAGCGTTAGAGTCGTAAGGGGGAAGGGGATGAGAATGGGGTGCAAGCGATAGAACGAGCTGGGGAGTGGCAGACCCAGTTTGCGGGTTTATGTACTTTGCAGCGCTGCCCGTTCGAGAACCTTCCATCCTGCTCTACCAAAGCGGACAGGCGCCCGTCTCCTAGCGCGAACATTCGGACGCCTTCCACCGCGTTCTACAGCACCTTCCGCATTTGGATCGTATGTCTACGGGGCAATTACATGCTGCAGCGGCGATGACGGCCGCGTCGAAGACACAAGTCCTTGGGTTCCGCGTACCTGCGCCCTCAGGACTTCTACCATCGCCTTCACCTCCTCGACCTCGTCCAGTAGCTCAGCATTCTTCTCTCGTAGCTTCTCGTTGGCGTCTCGTAGCTTACGGTATTCGTCCGCCCCCACGCTTGGTTGCGGCGTTCGAGCCGCCTTCCGTGCCACTTCTAGCTCTTTCTGGCACCGTCTCACCTTGTTCTCAAGCTCCAAAATCTCTCGCCTGTGTCCGCTATTGGAGAATGTCAATCACGGTCCTTCGCAACGCCAGAATAACACTGACGTTGCGGTTTCGTCCATCATCGATTGAGCGTGCTCAGACGCCTCCAATCTGAGTTCCATCTTTCTGTACTTGCTCGTGAACGCCGCCAGGTACTCTTTGCTTTCATTAATCCTATGAACATCCGACTCCCTGCACGAACGCGGTTCAGTAGATCTGGTCGTGCAATAAGATCTCTTCACGAACCACAACCGTTGCAACTTCATCAATTGGTCGATCTGCGTCTCATAGTCGTAAAGACGATCCACCTTGTGCGCGCTTTCCTTGATCCTTGTTTCCAACTGGAACACTAACGTATTCGCCTCTGCGAGCAGCTTCCCTTGCGCTGCAAACGTGTCCTATATGAAACCAATCGGAGCATGTCCCTTCGCGACAAGTAGAGAGTACTCACTTTGGCTTCTTTCTCCGCCGCACGCATAGCCGCAGCCTCGCTCATCCATGTCGACTTTTCCGCACGCAACGCAGCTATCCTGTCTTGCAATTTCTGATTCCAGTCCGTATAGCGTGTCCGAGCAGCGATGGCCTGCTTTTTGGCTTCCTTAATGTCTTGCCGAAGGCGTATTACTGTATGTTTCTGATCTTTAAGCCTATTGTGCTATGGCAGACGTGAGCTACACACAAAAACATACAAGGGAAGCTACACACTAGTCCTTGTTGCTCGACTTCTTCGGTTCGTGAACGCACTCGCTCCTTGTACAATCGTCCGATGTGTTTCACGTTCTCACGTGTCGTCCAAAGCTCCAAGTTGAGCTCGTTCTTTAGCAACAGGACCTCTCTTTGCAACGAGGAGATTGCCTGGGCAACATGGCGGGGTAATGTCTCCTCATGGTAGCCTTCGTGCTCGGACTGCGAGGGCGTGCCTTGAGACTCCGTCTGATCTGCCGGAGGCTGCGAACTTTCTCGTGCACCGCGGGAAGATGATCGAGCCCGTGTCTTGAGAGGTAGGAGTGCTGCGGACCAGGCAAGTGCAGGATCGACAACTTCGATATCCAATCCTGACTTGAGTACGACTGAGATAGCGACCATTTCCGAGAGCGAGATTTTCGGTAAGACTGGGCTGGCGTCAACTTCGGGATGGACGGTTTCCAGGGACGAGGATAGAGGGGGACTAGAAGCTACCCCTGCATATGACGCCCCTTCTTCGGCTGTGGGCCTCGGGCGGTGTGCGTGTTCTGTAGAGGGCGACGTTGTGACGGGCGCTGGGCCACTAGGCTCGTGCTGTCGCAGCCCGAGGGCGGCGTTACGGACTTCGAGCATGATCGCGCCGCCGACAATCTCAGGTATGTCGTACTGAGCCCAGAAATCGGGCTGTTCTAGCTCCTCCTTCGCTCCTCTCCAGATCAGTAGGGGATGCAAGACGTGCCTTCGAAGTAATGGCTGCAGATTGTTCAGGAGACCATACTGCACATCATAGTTGTCAGTACTCACCTCACTCTTGCTCCGTATCTTGTCTTCATCGAAGGCCTCTTCCCATCCTACGTCGTATAGGCTGTCCACTCCATTATCCGTTAGGTACCGGACGGGATATCGTAAGAACCGGATCGTATTGCATGGGAAGAGATAATACAGGAACGTAAAATAGCGATCGGGAGATGGTGCCTTGGAAGCGGGACCGTCAAATGTCAGTTCGAGGCGCTCCCAGTCGATATCGTCGCGGATAGTGAGCGGAGGAGGGCCCTCTAGCACAACATCGTCGTCCTCTTCGGCTGCCGGTAGGTCTTCATCGTCCGTATCCTCTGGGTCTGGTAGCACGGAAATGATGGGGGAGGATGACTGGCGTTCTCTCCAGCATAATACCCGCGCTAGCACGACCATCAGGTGCGGGAGGAGACGCTTCAATGGTTTGCACGCCTTCACGGCAAAGATGGGGAGGAGCTTGATGAGCACGCTCAAGGCAATCGTACAGACAGTAGAGGAATTGTCGAAAATAAGTGAATGAATAAGGCTCGTCATGAGCGGATGGGAGGCAAGCACGTCGGCGTGCTCTGCGAATGAGGGTTGCGAGGTATACGCGTTCAAGAGGATGAGGAGCTGTAGGCGAGAGGTCGGCGAAATGAAGCAGTGGTAAAGTTCTGTAAGGAAGTCCTGTGTAAAGCTTGTTTAAATGTGCAAACGCTCTTATCCCGTGGGTGCCTTACTTGCGGTCGTTCGAGAGCGACCCTAACAAGGACATCCTCGAGGTTTGCTTTCCAGCATGCCTTTTTCTCCCTTTGCTCTTCGTCAAGTTCCGCCCACTCCAAGACGTCGTCACCAGAGCTCTCGTTATATGCGTCCAAGAGGTATAGATCCATCAGTCGTCTCCGGAAGTCACCTACCCTCTCCTTCTGCTTCTCCATTTCTACGGGATCCGATTCCGCCGAGAAGTTGCTGCCCGGGTCCAGTGCCGAGATAATCAGTTCTTTGGCGTAATTCACAGCAGGTAGGGGGAGTTTGGGCTCGCGCAACGTCGGGCGGAGCACCAAGTCAAACCATGTTGAGATGATTGAGCTCGACGAAAGGACAGGACGAAGGTGATATAGAAACGCCAAAAAGAGCTCAGCCTGGGGGAAGAGCGCATGGCCGACAACGTCGTCGTAGATGACCTGCAGCTCGTCTTCGAGCTGGTGGAGCAGCGCACCCTGCTCTGGGGACGCCGAGCATTCTAGAACAAACGCATCAACTCGAGCAAGTAGCTCGTTGAGTGAGACGGCGTCAGGCGAAGCGTCGAGCAGAAGCCTCAGGTGAGCGCACAGTTCGCCGACGGTGGAGGAAGACATGATGACCGCATCTATAGGCGCTCTCCTGAGTCCAGGAAGTCCTATATAAATATAGGCGCCCGACGTCCTACTTACAATCCGAGTCCATGATTGACTCCCAACGTTAAACGTTGATCAAACATAAACATAACGCTCAGCCTAGAAAATGCTCAACCTAATCCCCTAAACTCCAAAAGACACGCACGGTCAGGCCAAAATGAGCTGCGTTTATCCGGTTGACGAAATCAAATCGGGGTATACTATTGATATTGTACGAAACATGTACATGAGACTTGAGTCGGCGCACAAGTATCCAGCTCGTAGCGTCCGAGTCAACTCTCAAGATATGCGTGTTATGAAGCTCATTTCTCGTCGTCAATGGGGAAATCAATATCAACATCGCGTAAAAGGCGTGCCCTAGAATCGTATATTAGCATTTCCTTTCCCATCAATGCAAAAGACGCGTTTTCATCACCGTTACTCTCGTTTGATCCGTCGCGCAGGCGGAAAGCGCCATTACGGGCTATCCAACCATTTACAGACCCTCTTCAGGGCGGCGGTGCGCTCTGGCTCGTGCCATTTGAAAACCATAAAGTCGTGTATCGCGTCCGGGACTATGTCGACGGTAACATCCGCACCGTTCTCCTTCAGCCTGCCCATGGCCACCGTCGAGTCGTCCAAGATCTTCTCCGCGTCGCCCGCAGAAATGAAAGTCCGTGGAAACCCCCTATAGATAGGCTCCATAGGGTCGATGTACATGGAGGAAGGCGACAAGTATCTGTTCGTCTTCGCCTCCCCTCGGTCCAAGGGTCCCATGTAAGCTTCGACTGCATACTCGCCGAACCGTGCGGTCGGGCTGGTTGAGAAGATATCCGTGGCAGCATTGTCCACCAGAGACGATCCAGGCGTCGTGCGAGACGTGGAAAGGTCCAGCCAACTCGACAGCGAGAGCAAACGGCCTGGTCGAGGAAGTCCAGGGATGCCGTTCTCGACAAGATGGCGCACTAGCGCGAAGGCGAGGTTGCCCCCTGCGGAATCTCCTGCGACGGTGATGTTCTGTGGCGCGAACCCAGCTTCGTTGACGAGATATCGATAGGCCGCTATGCAATCAAGAATCGCTGCAGGGTAGGGGTTGGCGGGAGGATCCGGCTTGGCGGCTGACAGGCGATAGTCCACCGCGAGGACCCTCTCGATTCTCTCGCTAAAAGCGAGGAGACCGTGGGCTATGTTTGCCGTCGAAGCGTCCGGGTGAGCACTGCCCAACTGGAAAGAATACGTCAGCGATTGAAGGCATCTTGGTATGGGTCTCCGGTGATGTGCTTACATGAAAGGCGCCCCCGTGGATATGGAGTACCGTCTTTTCGCCCACCTTCGCCCTGAGGTCCTCGGAAATGGGAACGCCACGTCTAAAGAACCAGTACGCGGGAACACGCGCGGGCTTCACGCCAGTATACTCTGCCGCTCTACGGATCTCCCCGCAGAAAGCCGCCGACTTCTCGGTGAGTCCTTCAATCCAGACGACCCTCGCATTCTTCAACTTGGCATCCGACTTTGGGACCGGACGGCTGGCGTTCAGGCCCAGTTTCACTGGCACAGACGTGAGCTCGCGGTAGGTCATGACCCGGATGCACCGCGAGAGGGACCATGATCGCCTCGGCCGGTTAGTGCGCAGCAGGAACCGTATAGACCAAATAGGGACTCGGAAGAAGAGTGTCACTAGGATGATGTATACGAGGTAGAGGCCCTTGAAGGGCTGATATCTCCAGAGCAGCAGGCCCATGGTTCGCCCCCGAGATTCGGCGACGCGACCGCGTGCAGTGTGGCGGTGCGGCACACGGTAGACGTCGACGCAGACGGCACGTTTGGCCTGTGCGAATTCCGGTGGAGAGACTTATATACCTACGGGAACACCACACGTGAGTTCGGTGAGCACCGCAGTCCGAGACGACGAGATAGGCTTTCCCGGAACTAAACGGGTGAGAAGTTCATGTCTTCTAAAACTGGCGCCTCCATGGGTATACGGGTCCCTCGTAAAACGCTGTCAATACGGCATACGTGCGGGGACGTCGGGCGTGTGAGACACCACTGTGGCGGGAGCCCACATGTTTGGCATGAAAGATACTCCTGATGGGCTATGGGAGCGTAGGTTTAATGCGAAGCAAGGCTGGTCTCGTCATGAACAAATCCATTGGGAAGGATCGCCAGGAGACCGGGGTAAATCGCATCATCACCAGACCTCCCGTGGCTCGAAGAGTATCCCTCGACCAGTCTTCTCCCATCCGTCAGCCCCGTCGGCCTTCTCTAGGCCGGCAGATAGCCTTTCCGAATTTCCTTCTTGGTGGCTGTATCTTGTCCCCATTTCATGACGCGTTGCCGAAGCAGGTCCTTGGGAGGACCCTGTCCGTCACCCGTATAGGATATCATGAGACTTGGAGGGCCGAGTGGGAGCTCCGGGTTTTTATCGATCGCCCATGTGTGGATTGTTTTCCCATACGATTTCTGCAATTCAAGCATGGCCGGTCCCTCTGCCAGGTCCGCCGCAGCACCTGGAAGCGAAATGAGTAAGCTCGTGGGAGAAGAGCACGGCGCTGCGCTAAGCGAACTACCGGGCACTAGGGGCTTTGTTGCCAGTTGAAGAAGACCGCTCTCAACCTACGACGACAGTCTGGTTTGTTTGTGGTCGAGAGAGAAGCTTCAGGAGGCTCACTTCGTATTTGTGGGAATGCCAGTACTTCTTTTCTTCCTCGGGAAGCGATGTAAACATCTAGAATGCGTCTAGCTGGGTGACCCATCCGAGCGCTCTCACGGCATCCGCACCTTCTCGGAGACGATATATTCAATTCCGATGAGTCTCGCGTCTTCCTTGTCGGAGTCGTAAATGACGCATTGGTGGAAGTCGTGTAAACGGTGCTGGCAATAGTGGTGCGCCTCGACATGGCGGGACCGGTCGTGACTGGATGCTAGTTTCATTGACCGAACACAAACGTAAACAAAGTGAGAACATACGAGTAGTTATGAAATGCGCAGAGGTGCTGGTGAATGGCGTTGATAGGCTTGAAGCTCATCATAGCTGCCCCAGCGGCCTGGTACGGGATAGAGTGATAAAGCGACTGAGTCGACTCATGCTCCATGCAGGTGTGTATGTGAGATGGTAAGCCGCCTTAGAGGGGAGTGGGTCATTGTCGGGCCCTTACATATCGTGAAGGCTATGGGAGTTTAGTATGACGTCGGTCGAGAGTCATCTCGGTAGTAATTTTTATGACCATGTGTCGCAGTTTCCAGTGGAGTTGTTTGCAGCAGCTATAAGTTCTGACAAAAGCGAAGCGACTTCGCGCTCCTTCGGACGTGGATATGACGCATATATAGCCACCGTAAGCCCACCGTCAACGGTGCGATAGTGTCGTCGTAAGAGAACGAGTCTCCAATTACCCCATTCATGTATGTAGTAAGCCCCAGCGACGAAAGATGTCGCAAAGTCCAGTGTGCGTATGAGGTAGAGCGGAGTAGAGTGTTTATCACAGTAGTTACGGTAGTAGACAGACTACAGTAGAGATTCGTAGCATCCTAGTAGTATTAATAGTAATAGGAATCCTAAGCATGTTGTAAACTTCAAGGCGCTTAACTCGGCATCAGACTATCCATATCGGTCACAAGAATCGGGTTAGGGTTACGCGTGTCACCAGCTCCCCATCGTCGCCCACAGCGAGCAACCCCCACAACCCATCCGTCCCCTTCAAAACCAACGGTGAGCGCGCCTTTCACGGTGTACCGCACCCCTATGCTGTCCCCACGTCGGCCTGACGACGCGCATGGGGTGGATGGCTGCTTGGGCTGCTGGATGTATGGCGGGGCGCTGACGGCGACTATATCGCCCGCCCACAGATGTCGGCCACCATCGAGGAAGTTCACTCCGACCACTCCGAGCACGAGCATGTCCACGATCATGACCACGACCACGACCACGACCATGATCATGACGAGGACCCGACCTCCCAGGCGGCGCTCGACAAGATCCAGTCGCGCTCTGAGCGCAAAGCCCGCAAGGCTCTCATCAGCCTCGGACTGAAGAAGGTGCCGGGCATCACCCGTGTCACCCTCCGGAGGCCCAAGAACGTACGTGCCATGTAATTCCAACGATACAGAAACGCACAGATTGACGGAGGATGGGAAACAGGTCCTGTTCGTGATTGCCAACCCCGACGTGTACAAGTCACCCAACAGCGACTGCTACATCGTCTTCGGTGAGGCCAAGGCACGTAACTTTCATTTCGCCATCCGCGAGCCATGACTGACGACACGCGATTCAGATCGAGGACATGAACTCGCAGGCACAGCTCTCTGCTGCCCAGCAGCTCGCCAGCGGCGCCGGGGCGGGCATCCCCAACCTCGAGAGCTCCGGCTTGGGCGCCGACGGTGGCGATGATGATGACATCCCTGAGCTCGAGGCGGTCGAAGAGGACGGCAACGTTGATGAGACCGGTGTCGACCCGAAGGACATCGAGCTGGTGATCCAGCAAGTCGGCTGCTCACGCGCGAAGGCGGTACGGGTATTGAAGGAGAGCGGAGGGGACCTGATCAACGCGAGTACGTATAATTGCCTCCGTCGCCTTGAAACTGTGATCTGACTATATTCCCAGTCATGGCCGCCAGCGAGTGATCTGTTGTTTTGTTGGGTTCTGCTGTACTCTACTTCATTGCTTCGTCTCACGAACAAAACATATCCTTTGGGTGTGCCGCTGAGCTCCCGTCGACCTCAAGTGTGTGACTTTGATGGTCTCAGAGACATCCTGCGGGGCCATGTGCACTCGTCAATATATGTGAGGTTCAAAGTTTCCATCGGCATAACTCTACGTAGTAGTTCGATCTCTCCCACCCATCTTGAACCACCTGTACGCCGAAGGTGTCGATTCCTTCTTGGTTGTGGGTCGTATCGCTTGGACTACCAACGTGTAAACCCATCTCCTTTGCCCCGTCGCTTACCAGCTCTGTCAACTCGCCCTTGGCAAACATGTGGTAATACCGATCGTACACCTTCGGAGCGGATTGCGATCTTTTCGCGTAGGTGGTATCCTCCTCATCTTTTGCAGACGTCTCGTCCAGCCCCTTCTTCCGAAGAGTTTTGGGCTTGGGTTTCGATTGTGCGGACTGTGCTAAGACCCACGGTACAAACACATCTTGCCCTATATGGATCTCGTCCCGCTGCTCTAGCTTGTCTTCGCTCGAGTCGACGGGTATGTTTCGCTTCGAGAGGTCGTCCTGTTCGATGGCCCACACGTAAATGAGGGCTCTCCCGTGGGAGGGCGATATGCTCTCCAATAACCTCTACGTCGGCTCGTGAGCGCTGCCAATCATATCCGGGGGATGAGAACACGCGGCGCACCTTTACCGCGGCTTTCCGCCGCGCGGGGGTCGCCAGATGGTGGATCGTGGCTATTGAGATCGCGTAGTCCTAAAACGTCGCCACACCCTTGCGTATAAGGTCCCGCTCCGTTCCGCTGTTTGTGAGGGTAAGACCACTCACAAACGCCCCCGCTCTCCATGGTCTGTCCAGCACGTCCCCCCACACGACCTCGCGCTCCGCGCCGCCCGCTTGCCTTGCGATGTCGAGCAAATTTCTGCTCCTGTCCAACCCTACGGTCCACACACTCCCGGGGCGGTCGGATGGCAAAGGAAGGTACTTCCCGTTCCCTGTACCGAGATCTACGCCGACCCACCCCGTGGGCAGCGACGACAGGAAGGTAGCGATGATGGGCCAGGGCTAGCGCGGACGGCAGGTTGGGACGAGGGGAGGACGCGTCGAGGTGAGATGCTCACCTTGTATCGGGTCGAGGAAAAATGCGGCGCGATCTCGTCGTAGACCGCGTGTACGTGTGTGTCTTCGTACGTCTGCGGGTCATCGCTGGAGACCGTGGTAGCCTTCACGTTCGGCATCGCCGGTGGAAAGTTAAGAGCGGAAAGCGAGGGCGAGGGTAAGTGCGCGGGGGCAGACTTCAATATACAGACCGAGGAGCAGACGGAGGTGAAAAACGATTGCAAATGGGAATGCTACAATGCTTGGAGGGGTATACGACAGCTAGGAGTGGAGGTGGTGGTAGCGGATACAGAAAGCACAGAATACTCAACGCAGGGGTAAGAAGAGAGAGAAACAGGCAAGCTCAGCGCCCCGCGCTCAAGCCCTTGCGCGCCGTTCCGTGATCAGGATTGACAAAGCCCATCTCCTCGTCGAGCAGCTCCCGGAACCTGCTGCCGTCGAACTGCGGAAACGGGACGAGCGCCGTAGCATCTAGCTTCTCAATGACTTGGGGCAGGTCGCTGGAGAAGCGTCAAAAACGAAGAGGAAGCTGGTGCGCGCGAAAGATGCTCACGCGACTGTGGACGACCTCAAGTGCCCGAGTCCTGCGAGGGCGTCGGACAGCTCCACTTGGTGGTTGTCCTGTAGGGTGGGATTCGGTACGACGATGAGGGGCTTTCCGAGCCGGAGGACCTCTATGATCGTGCCAGAACCTGGGGAACGGACGGGGTTGGACAAGGTCGGGAGAAGCATGTGGGGAAAGAGAGTATACCTGCATGGCTGATGATCAAATCAGCGCGCTCGTAATCCTCTCTGAGAGAAGGCTTGAACCGCCATACATTGACCTGGAGGGCGCCGTCTACGCGCTGCCAACGGTCGGGCGCGCGCTGCTCGAGCGGGGAGATGTCGAAGTCGGAGTTGCCGCACTGCACGTCGAGGGAGGTGTAGCCCCGCGCGCGGAGGGCGTCTTGGACGGGTGGGGAGAGGGCAGCCTGGACGAGGGCGTCGAAGCGGGTTGAGCCGACGGTGAGGAAGATATGCATGCGGGGGGCAGGGGCGGGGACGGATGACTCGGACATGGGCTGGGCGGACGGGACGGGGCTGGGAGGAGCTATGCAGTACCACTTGCGCTGTGTGCTGCTCCCAGCCCTTGACGCCTCGCAGCGCGTTCATATACGGTACGCCCGCGTCCTCGCGCCTCTCTCCCCAGCCCTCCGCCGTTTGTGCCAGTGATCATCAGATCCGCTACGCCCCGCCTCCGACATATTCACTCAGGCTCGTCCCGCAACGACCGCACGCAATGGGCTACACGCTCTGCGTCCTAGGTCTCTCCCCCGCCCTCTCTCCGCCGTCTGTCGCGCCTAAACACCCTTGCTTCCTCAGGATGCGGCACCATGGGCGTCGCAGTCCTCTCCGGCGTCCTCGCCAGCCTTGACGCCAAGTCCCAGGCGTCCGCCCCCAAATGGGAGTCCCACACCTCGGGCACGGTCACACCCCAACCTCTCGACGAGGACGACTCCCTCCCCTCCCGCTACATCGCCTGCGTCAGCCGCGAAGAGACTGCCAAGAAGCTCTCTGCCACCTTCTTCCACGCAGGCACCCTTGGCCGCAGCGTCGAGATTGTGCACGGACGGAATGTCGAGGCCGCCCGCGAGGCGAACGTCGTCCTCCTCTGGTGAGCCTTCTCTCGCGTCCACCTCTGCGTCATCGCTACATCGCGCCATCTAGTTGCAAGCCCCAGCTCGCGAGCACAATCTTGAGCGAGCCGGGTATGCTGGAAGCCCTTACAGGCAAGCTCTTGATCAGCATCCTTGCCGGCGTGACCATCTCACAGTTGCAATCCATGGTCGAGCCCTCGACCAGGGTCGTCCGCGCGATGCCGAACACGCCTTGCAAGGTACCATACACTTCTCCTTTGTCCTCCCCATGTCCCCCTCACGATAATGCATGATGCGCGCCCACCCATCCCGCCTCACAAAACCTCTTACCGATCACTTCCTCCCAGATCCGTGAGGGTATGACGGTCGTCAGCACGCTCGCGCCGTCAGACGCGCTCGAGCTCGAGCGCGCGATCATCCTCAACATCTTCTCGTCCATCGGGCGCTGCCGCTTCCTCGAGGAGAAGCACTTCGACGCGTGCACGGCCCTCTCCGGCTCCGGCCCCGCCTTTGCATGCATCTTCCTCGAAGCCATGGCCGACGGCGGCGTGATGATGGGCCTCCCGCGCGCCGAGGCCCTCGAGCTCGCAGCGCAGAGTAAGTGAAGCACCCCGCCCGAGCGGAAGGGAAGAGTCCTAACGCCTCTCCTTCCGTCCCACGCAGCGTTGCAGGGTGCCGCGCGCATGACCCTCCAGGCGGGCACGCACCCCGCGCAGCTCAAGGACGCGGTGACGAGTACGTTCCGCCGATAGACAAGCCCCGGGGGCCCACCTGCTGACCTTGGGTGCTTCTCTTGCAGCTCCGGGCGGTTGCACGATTGCCGGCCTGCTCGCCATGGAAGACGGCCGCGTGCGTTCGACTATTGCGCGCGCGATCCAGGTTGCAACCGAGCGCGCCAGCCAGCTCGGGCAGCCCGCGAAGAAGTAAAAAAATTGGCCACTCGGGACGGCCTTGATGTGATGGTGTGAGAAGTAGAAGAGAGTACAGTGTATTGAATAGAATAGTGACCCTCCCTCCGCCAATGTATGTTTATCGTACTTTCCTTGGACCGTGTCCGAATGACAGGGGCGGCCGTGTGCCCGAAGACATGTCAGACAACCTACGTGTGCACACCGCACAAGGAGCACTTCGCGTAGCTTGCGTTGTACAACGAGCGAATGGATTGGATATGCTTGCATATTCATAGTGTAAGCATCGATTACCCGCAGCACATAAGGCGATGATATGTATTGCGCCACGACAAGTTACAAGAATATCTAATGTCTCTAAACAATGTCCCCACCAATTCGAGTCAGCGACCTTCACTGATTCTGAAGGCAACCGCTAGAGAGGCGGAGTCGAAGATGATTCTTGCTCCCATAAAATGAGGATGAACGTGTATGGCAAGAAACGTCACCCAGAGTGTTGGAGAGCATAGCAGGAAATTCAAGCACCCGAGACGACATTGAAGATAAGATGTATTCATTCTGCAAGACGACGTCAATAATAGGCTCCGCGAAAGTGATTTGAAAACATACCCATATATACATAACCGGAACATGATAGTGCTACAGAAAGATGTTTCCCGTCTGTGAACCGCCCTCTCCATGTAGAGAATGCGAACACCCTCAGCTCGACAGGGAATCGATGGAGAGAGAGGCAAAAATGAACGGGACAATCAAGAGATATCCATCTTGCTCTCTGAATGAGTACTCCATCGGGCGGTGTAACGATGGAGCACTAAAGTGATAGAGCGTGCATGCAAGAGAAACTCACACAACCGCTCAATATGCGAAGAATATATTGTCCAGTAAAGTACACTCGTAACCTGCTAGGAGCGTGATGAGGACGACGAACAGGCATGACACGTCACCGAAGGACTCACCACAGCCACAAACGACAGCAATCACCGATCTATAAAGCAGAGTGAAATTGTTAGAGCAGAAAGCCAGAAGCTCGCAGGATAGCGACGTACAAAAGTCCAACGTCTCGTCCGCGCGTTTGACGTTTTGCTGAGAGGGGAGAGAGGTGAGTTTTTATATTTTGACGCGCCTCGAGCCAAACAGGAACAAACACTTACTTTCCACGCCTCCTCGAAGTCCGCGGGCAGCACAACGTACCGGTTCTTTCGTACAGCTGGACAGCGTTCCTTGAGGATTGCACGGCAGATACAAGCCAAAGAACGCACCTTGCAAACCTGCGCCCTGTACAATAGACGTAATTTCGGCGGAGGACAATCGCTCCGGTCGCGAGACGTCTGAGCGCTTGTGAGCCAGCTAGTCGGAGGGGGCACTCGTAGGCCACTCACAATCCTCCAGGTCTACGTCTGGGCCCAAATTCATCTTGCTGGTAACAGTCTGGAAGATGAGACGTTTCTCGCGTCGATTGGGTAGGGGGAACTCGATTTTTCGATCAAGACGTCCAGGACGGAGCAGTGCGGGATCCAGAGTATCCGCTCGGTTCGTGGCCATGATCACCTACGACGGGAGAGGGGACGGTAAGAGACGCGAAGGGGCCTTACAATAGTTTAGCGCGAGTCTGACCTTTACGTTGCTCCCCTGATCGAAACCGTCCATCTGGTTCAGCAGCTCTAGCAGAATACGTTGCACTTCGCGGTCAGCACCCGTTTGTGCATCGAAACGCTTCGTTGCAATAGCGTCAATTTCGTCGATGAAGATGATGGCTGGAGCGTTTTCTCGTGCAAGGCGGAATACGTCGCGGACCATGCGGGGACCTTCGCCAAGATATTTCTGTACGAATTCACTGCCTACGACACGAATGAAGGAAGCTGTCGTGTGGTGCGCGACCGCCTTCACCAGCATAGTCTTGCCAGTTCCTGTTCGCTATCAGCAAAACTAGTAAGGAGCATGGACACGACGCAAACAGACCTGGGGGGCCGTAGAGCAACACGCCACGCGGAGGGTCGATACCAATCTTCTTGTAGAGGTCGAAATGCGTGAGTGGTAGTTCCACCGCTTCCCGAATTTCTTGCTTCTGTGCGTCCATTCCACCGATGTCCTGGTATGACACATCTGGCCGCTCCTCTTTCCCAAGCATCGCGATAGAGGAGTCCGCCTCTGGGGGGAGGATGTCCACAAGTGCATTTGAGTGTCGATGAAGGGCAACAGAAGAGGATGGCTTCAGCAGTTCGCGGTCGAGGGTGGAGAGGATGCGGACGACGTAGTTGGAGCCTGTTGTTGAGCCAACGATACCAGTATGTTGGTCGATAGGTTCAAGGAACTGGCCAATGACGAGCGGCACGGACTGGATCCGCTTGACTTCCTCTTGCGCGCGGATGAGTTCGCGCTTCAGGTTTGCTTGCTCGTCCTTGATGTAACTTTCCTGAATGTCGAGCATCTCCAGATGCCGCGCGAGTTTCTTGTATTTCAGATAGAGGTCTTCCTCTTGCTCAAGTTCCTGCAGGAGCGCGGTCTTGTCCTCGACCACAGTCTCGAACGTAGGCTCCTGCAAGTACGTGTGCTGAGCACCCCGAAAAGAATTCCTACGGGCCCGCTTACCTGCTTCTGAATTTCAACGCCGATTTCATCCATGTTTGCGAGTTTGTGAGGCGCGCGAGGGAATGGTAAGGAGAACGAGCGTGGTCGCGGAGAGCAGAGCTGACGCGGCCGCTACAGGCGACGCGTCGAGAGCCGCACGTGAGTCCACACTGGTCCGACGGGCGCTTGCAGTTCACAGCGTTCTTCAGCGGACGCTCACTGCCTAGCCCTCGAATCGCACTCGCTTCTCCACAAAATCTGCTGCTATGTCGCACATAATCACTCCGCTAGACCAGCCTTCCAATTACAAGGACTCCCAAGCGAGAGTCGACCGCCAGACGCAAAACGAGCTGCTCGCAAAGAGTACTACTCTTTATGTGCGCCACATTTCTCTGTCGGCATGTTATACGCGCTGAACAAGGCTATTAGGTTGGCAACTTAAGCTTCTACACTACAGAAGAACAAATATATGAGCTGTTCTCGAAGTGTACCACCCCTGAAGATGGTGGTGGGATTAAACGTATCATTATGGGCCTTGACCGCAACACCCGGTTCGTACCACGCATCTTCGTTCGAGCTAGGGCTGAACGTTGCACAGAACACCGTGCGGATTTTGCTTTGTGGAGTACTATACACACGCAGAAGCATTATCTTGTCTGCGTTATATCAGCGGCACGAAGTTGGACGAACGCATCATTCGATGTGACCTTGACCTAGGGTACCGGGACGGACGGCAATTTGGTAGAGGCAAAAGCGGGGGACAGGTAAGCCTTCAGCTCCTATTACTCTCAACATGGCTCAGAGCCGCTCTTCCAGGTTCGCGACGAGCATAGGCAGGACTATGACCCCGGCCGGGGTGGGTGGGGAGCTCAAGCGGCACGGATGGAGGCGGAGCGTAGGAGAGAAGTGGAGGAACGTTACAACGACGCACAGGACGTTCCCGGCGCCGTCGCGGGCGGAGGTGGCGAGTGGAAGACGGAACATAACCAAGAGACGACTCTCAAGCGCGGAAGGTCTCCCGAAGACGAAGGCGACGCGGGGCGAGGGGTAAGTCCACGTTCTCTCACCAACATCTTCGCTCGCCGACCGTGATACCAGGAACCTCGAGCACGAGTGGACGAACCAGAACACGATGCAGACCGTATGTAAAATTCCGTTCATTGACTCACCCTTCCGAGATGCCCTTCGCTTTCATGCTGTTGTACGCTTCGCTCAAGTATTGTTATGTTCTTGCTATTCCGGTGCCAGGATGCAATCTATTAGCATTATGGATGTCGAAGCATGCCGAAGTAATTTATAGAAGACTTCCGAGGGATAGCGTATCGCGTCACCAAACCACAAAGGCACGGACGGTGAATTTGTCCTCATGAATGTCTGGTCTCCAACTTTGCATATGCAACTTGCGAACGAGCCGGTACGCCTCAGAAACTGAGGCCATACGGACGAGATGACGAGACGTGTATGTCAGCTTGCCGCTGTTGAGCAATGAGTATGATGGGGTGGGCGACCGATGGTGAGGCTTACCTGGCTTCGAGCTTCACAACAACCTCCCGGCCGTATTCCGTACTCGCTAGCTTGAAGTCGCGAAGGTTGTCGGCCAACGTAGAAGGAGGCAATCTTCCAGGCAGGCCATAAAGGACGACATTGCGACCGGCACCGGTGACGCCCCCACTAGGCCCATTACCAGTGATAGCGCCCCGCTGCCCCGCTTCCAAGAGTCCTTGAGGGCCACGGGCACGAGGTGGCTTGAGTACGTTACTGATTGTGCGTGCTTTTACTGTCTTGCCGCCTACTACCGCGTTGTTTAGAGCTTTATATGCAGCAGCGGCATATTCTGGACGTGTAAAGCTGAGCAAACCCTCTCCCGAGGGCCTGAAGCGATGATAGTCAATGGCAGCTGAGTAAAGATATCGCGGTTGTGAGTACACGCTGCCCGTAGGTGGAATGCACCTCTACGCACCGTTGGCGACGTTTTCCACCTTAGACTTTCCGCATAACCTCCTCAAGTCATTAGGCAATGCCGTGCGAGGCAGACCTAATAGCTGTATGTGACGACCAGGCGAGCTTCCTATGAATGATTTCAGCTCCGGGAAGGCATGAGATGCTCGATGGTAGACTAACCCTCGAAGGCCCGTTTGGTCACCTGTTTGGCTGCTGTACGGATGGCGGCCATCGTAGAGTAGAAAGCGAGGCATAAGCGCTCAACGTACGTCCGGCACGGGCGTACGTGAGCGCCTATTCGCTTGTCTTCCTCCCCCCACTGTAATCCAAAGAAGTTGAACCAGCTGCAATGGGATCATACTCGGACCTGCGTTGCCGTGGAATGCCTGTTCGCTAGCTGCTCGCCCAAGGAAGAGCACGGGATCGCAGAGGCTCCCGTGTCATCCTAGGCCTTCAATACCGCCTTTACACCGATGCGTCCCTAGGTTCTTGCCGTAATCCCCCGACCACCTATCTCAGCTCCCGAGCTTACGGCCTGGTCCTCGTCTTTGCCCACTGGGAAAATTCCGCACTGCCCTATGTACTGCAGCCTTTGAGGCTTCTCTGTGCTTTGGACTGCCTCATGTTCTAGGCCTGTTCGTGTCTCGATCCGCCGTGTTCCTCCATCTGGCCGGACCCATCAGTAAAGTCGGCTGTTCTCGCCTCCCTCGACGGTCATGGGCTCGACAGAAGTTGCGCCCTCAGACGTCATCACGGATCCAGCTGTTGTCGGAAAGTGCGTTTCCGGCGTTGAGTAGCGCGTTCCCGTCGCTCCTCGGACGGCATTTGTCGGCTATCCAGTTGGCTCCTTCGCGTCCGACGCCGAGTTCTTGCTACTAGCATCGGACGAAGGCCAGCCAACGAGACACTCTATGACGCAACGCACGGAACGGGATGTGTTTCGCTCTGGGCTGACCAACGCTAGAGAACGTTCACGAACAATTCGCCCAGAGCGTCGCGACCCCTGACTCTAGAGGCCCTCAGTCAGCTCTACTCCGATTATTCACGACGTCCGACCCGTTCCCCGTAGCTTTCGACCGTCTTCGACTTCGCAGCGCGCTCGTATAAAATGCATTTCGGGCGGGCCAGCACTCCCCTCGCTATTCAGCGACACATCCCTTCTGGGTTCTACCCTCTCCACTATCGAACGAGTCCTCGTTCAACACATTTCCCCCTTCTCTCCTCTCATCCACCGCAATGGGCAACGAAGCGCTTGACCTCAACCCCCCGAACGCGACCTACCACCTGTCCCGCAACGGCTCTGACTGGTTATGGGCGGCCTTCTCGCTCTTCGGCCTTTCTCTCCTCACCGTTGTTGCGTGGACTTTCACGGTACGCTGATTCCAAGTAGATGTGCGTGAAGACTCGCTAACAATTCCTTCGTACAGAGACCTCGTGGTACCCGCTTGTTCCACCAGATAGCTGTAGTGGTCCTTACCACCGGCTCGCTGGCGTACTTCTCCATGGCCTCTGATCTTGGTGCAACCCCAATTCCCGTGGAGTTCCGGGGCGGCGGTACCCGGCAGATCTTTGTACGTTTATCTCCGCCCCTTAGTTCATAGGCTGCACGACTAATCATCCTTGTACCATTAGTATGTTCGGTACATCCAATGGTTCATCAGCTTCCCGCTGTTGCTCCTTGAGCTCCTCCTAGCCACGGGTCTTTCGCTTTCCGACATCTTCACCACGCTCTTTATGAGTATCGTGCTGGTCATTACTGGCCTCGTCGCATCCTTGGTCCACAGCACGTACAAGTGGGGTTACTACACCTTCGGAGTGGCCGCACTGTTCTACATCTGGTACGTCCGTCCGTCACCCCCCTCCCGGCTGGGTTTGCTAACTTCCACTGTTCTCTCTAGGTACGTCCTCTTGTGGCATGGTCCTCACACGACCTTCGCTGCAGGCGGTGCGCTCCGGAGTGGATACCTTATGGCGGCTGGATACCTGTCCCTCCTGCTTCTGCTCTACCCAATTGCCTGGGCGTGTGCGGAGGGCGGTAACGTCATCACGGTTACTTCCGAGATGATTTGGTACGGTATCCTCGATATCCTCGCTGGCCCCGTCTTCCTGTTCTTCTTCCTCTGGGAGTTGCGCAGCGTTGACTACGCGGCGTTCGGCCTCCACTCTGGCAAGTACACGGACAAGTCGGCATATGCGGCACACAACACGACTCAACCCGCTGGCGCCGTCCCCGCTACCACCACCGGTGCGGCAGGCAACGTCTAACGCTCTCCCCCCCTCTCACGACCACCTCGCACATACGACCTGGCTACGAAAAATTCGACGACCACTTACGATCGCCACACGGTTCTTTCACGACTTCGCCGCTTGGAAATATTTCCGTCCCCTAATAGTTTCAATCATCCTAATACGTTCTACAACACCTGCTAATATCTTCGCCACCATCGTGTTGTAACCCTGTTTTATTAGCCAGTATCTACTGATCATTGTTGTAATGATTATAATGTATTTTGCGACCACTCAGCAGTCTAATGTGCCGCTCTAGTACTTCGATGTCTGGTGCTTCAGATCAGGCTGCGCTCTGGACCACCATGAAGCACAATCTTAATGTGGTGAAGATCATACCATTGCCCTATTCACTATTGTTACTCAGCAACGAGTTGACTTCTTCAAAGCTTACGCCATCCTACGCAATGCAGCTGAATGTGTGACTCCGGAGAAACGACGATGGTCGCGATCGTGCACTGCTATGTAATCAACTGGATGAAGGTGGCTTTCACTAACTTCTTTAAGGATCCTTGCCTTCGACGCCAACCCCGACCATGGCTGGCCCGTCTCTCTTCCAGTGGCCACCAGATCTCACAGACGACCAGCGCGAGGCACTCACGTTACATGCAACGACATATGCGCTTTCGCATGGCTTGATTTACCTTCCTCCGGCGGACGTCCAGCCACCAGCACCGACCTCCGCGATTCATGCGCCTCTCGCTCTCTTCCCATCGCCTTTCCCGCGCAGGCAATTTGAGCTCGCAAAGAGGTTACAGAGAAAATACAACCTTCTCTACGCCCGGCTCGCGCTCGATGTAGAGTTCCTCGATCGTGTGATGGGCGCGGAGCGGGGCGTTGGCCGGGTAGACGAATTCACCGGCCAGCTCTGGCGGATATGGAAGCGGTTACGCGACGAGGGAATTACGCAGGTGTGTACCTGCTTCCCCTGGAACTATTGCTCTGCTCAAATGGATAATATAGTCTAGACACCTCGGTATCTTCAGATCGGACTACTTGCTGCATCAGCCGGAGCCAAACGCTCCGCCGGAGTTGAAGCAAGTCGAGTTCAACACTATATCCGCGTCCTTCGGTTCACTGTCTGAGAACGTCGCGCAGTTGCATAGGTACATACGCCAGCTTTTGTATGCTGACGCATACTCATGTACCCCTAAGGCATCTCCTAGCGACGACGGAATATTACAACAGCTCCCCCGTCCTCCGGCCAGAGAATCTTCCTCCCAATAACCCAATTTCGGGCCTTGCGGAGGGCCTAGCAGCCGCGCATAAAGCACACGGTTCGTTATCGTACGTACAACGCTTACGACGCCGCCCATTATCGGCTCATAAACCACCCTTAACTAGGGCATGGATTTTATTCGTTGTCCAGGACAGCGAGAGGAATGTTTTCGACCAGAGATGGCTAGAGTACGAACTCCTCGAGAAGTATGTGGTGCTGTCCTTTTCCTTCCCTGACAGTTGCTAATCTCACATAGATATTCCATACGTATCGTGCGACAAACGTTTGAAGAGTTGGCGGTTTCCGCTGAAGTCGTGCCCACGTCTCGAACACTGCGCGTCAAGCTTCCTGGGCTACTTCCGAGCGGCGCAGAATCGGTTGAAATATCGACAGTCTACTTCCGCTCAGCGTACACGCCCAACGACTTCCCTACGCCCGCGCATTACGAGACTCGGTATTTGCTCGAGAAGTCCATCGCAACCAAATGCCCTTCCATCCAACTGCAACTCGCCGGAGGCAAGAAGGTCCAGGAGGTCCTCACAACGCCCGGCGTTCTGGAACGATATCTCAATGAATCTAATTCCACTGCAGGGCAGACAGACGCGCCCCTAATAGAGGATGTCAGCCTGCGGGCGAGCTGGATGGGGATGTGGGGCCTGGACGAGAATGGCGAAGAGGGCGTGCAGAAGGCGCGACGGGACCACCAGAATCTCGTCTTGAAGCCGCAAAGGGAGGGTGGCGGGAACAACGTGTACAAGGATGACATACCAGCTTTCCTTGATGCGCTTCCTCAAGAGGAACGGGAGGCATGGATTGCTATGGAGCTCATCAAGACACCCGAAGGGCTCGGAAACTACTTGGTGCGCGCGGGTGGGGGCACCGCAGGCGCAGTGAAGGCCGATGTCGTAAGCGAGTTGGGCATCTTTGGCTGGGCTTTGTTCGGAGATACGGACGGTACGATCGAGGAGAAGGAGGTAGGGTGGCTACTGAGGACAAAGGGGAAGGAGAGTAATGAAGGTGGGATTGCTGCTGGTTTCTCGGTTTTGGACTCGGTGGTACTCGTGGATTAAGGGAAGCTTGCTAGCAGTGTAGTGAATAGATGTACAATATTCCTACTTCAAAGTTCAAACCGCGTTTGTAGAGTTGAGCGTGCCCTTCCTTCTTTGTGAAAGCACACTCGAAGCTCTGCACGTCGCGATCTGTCACGATACCTATCGCCTCTGAGTATGCGACGCGACGCAAACCCCGGGCGAAGGCTGCAGAAAGCGTCGGGGCTAGGTATTATGATCACGTGCTTCCAAGCACCGACTACGCGCTGCAGCTTCCTGGCTTGAGCCACCACTACCACCGCCTCCCCTGCCCTCAGCTTGTGTGGATCAGCCAGTGATGTCTTCACGCGGTGACTACAGAAGACGCGATAGGAGCCCCTACCGAGACGACCGGGACAGAGACCGTGACCGTCATGGACACCGTGGTGCACCTCGCAGGAGCCGATCACGCAGTCCACCTCGTAGAGGCGATAGGGACTGGCGTGGGGCAGGTATGTTTTTGTAGCTATTCAACTTCCGCTGAAAATAACCGAAACCGCCTCATGTAGACAGGCGAGAGCACTACGGGCGGGACAGAGAAGACGACCGTCGCGAAAGGGACAGGCGGGACGACCGTCGGGATGACCGCAGAGACGACAGGAAGCGAGACGACCGGGATAGGAAGGAATCTGACCGTGATTCCAGACGTGAGCCGCTTCCGCCCCCTAGGGCGGACGGCGATAGGGAGCGTGAAAGACGCGACAGAGACAGGGAAAGTAGGCCTGCAGACCGTACCTCTAGCCATGATTCCAAACCCTCAGCTCCCTCGGAACGCGAAAGACAACAATCCCTGACAGGTACGTCGGCGTATTTCTTAACAACTATTCTAGTACTTACCTCCTCACGCAGGTACTCCCGAGGTCGAGCCATCTAGCTCACGTCCTCGAACAGCGTCGGAGGCACCAACTGACGGTGCAGAAGAGGGCGAAACCATGGACGTTACCAATGAGGACGACGTGGCGATGATGGCGATGATGGGTATGTCCGGATTCGGCACTACGAAGGTCAGTAGTATCCTTCTTGCCTGCCTTCTAGATAGGATTATGAACCCGGCACAGGGCAAGCATGTCGAAGGCAATCAGGAAGGCGCTGCAAACGTCAAGAAAATGCGGACATGGCGTCAGTATATGAATCGGTATGTCCTTTCTTAGCACCCGTTGATCCTCCTGCTGACAGAGGATCTGCTGTTCTTGTTCTATAGGCGTGGAGGTTTCAACAGGTTAGTACCATTAGCCCTGTGCGATTGCCCTAGAAGTGCCTCTGACTAGTCCCAAACAGACCCCTCGACAAGATCAAGTAATCCTTCGATTCTGTCGTGGAAGCTGTTTCCTTCTGCCCGTATATCTACCAGATGAGTTTCGTCTCGTTCCTTGTACGTACATGACCGTAATATACTGCTATCTTTGGATGATCAGAATTCATCGGGATTCAACATACAGAAGGTAAGCATTTGCTCTTTTGAGACGACGAGCCTCCAGAAGGGAACAGATTACCATCCGCGACGCAATCGTGTGATCTGCACCATCGTTATGTTTTGCATATCAGCACGGGTTTATGCTGTGCGGCTCACAAGGCGAAGGCATAGCGTCAGGAGTCCGATATATCGTCACAGTAAGTTGTACAAACATGTAGCTATACGACAGAGAGAGCTGGAACCGGGAGTGCAACATGCAGCGCGCGAAGGAAGAGATGGAAGAGGTCCGAGACTAAACCAGTGCTCTAGCTTCCTGCCTCGACACCAAACAACTCAGAAACCGTGAACCTTGATGGTGGTCTTGGGAATGCCCTCTTGGACAAGGAACGTAGAGATCTTCAACCGTTGATCACCCTGGAGTTGGATGACTTGACCGGACTCCTCATCATCGACGAGGGTACCGTTGCAGGCGAATTCCTGCAAGATGGTAGGCATTAGTAATATGACCGAGGGATTGTGTGCTACTGCAACGCAGGGATAACAATTTCGGGAAGTGACTGCTCACCTTCTTGAATGCCTTCAAGAGCTTCTTGAGATCATACTCTGGGAGAGACGAGGTCAGACTACTCCGGTCGTGCGATCGAGGAGAAACAGACACACCTTTGGGCAGGCCCTGGAGAGTTGTCAAGGTCTTGCGTCCGTTCCGCTGCTGGATACGGATGTGGATGTAGTTCTGCTGCGAACCAACGTCCTGGCTACTCGCGAGCGGGTCTCCCTCGTCTGCGAAGGGGTCTGTAAACGGACCAGAGGTGAGGGGCTCGATCGATAAGCAAGGCGCCTGGGCGGCGCAACAGGACACGGACCGAAAGTGTTGAGGTTCTGCACGCTCATGCGACGAGTGGGAGAGGAACAGAGAAGAAGGATGAGAGCGAGGCTGGGTGGAGGTTGGGTGGAGAGAGGACGGTGGCAGAGGGAACGGTGCTAAGTTGACTTTGGACGCGCGCCGGGGCCGCTATATACCAATCTATGCCGTTACATAATCCGCGCAGACTCTTCTCAGCTGTCCCTGCCACAGTCCGCTCCGACTCTCAATCGCTCGCGCTTCCTCGCCCAGACTCGCTCTCAGCCACCGAGCACTGTCATATTCCGTCCGCCGTCGCTACCGAGCCGCCGTGCTCTCTGACTTCGCTGCCGGACAATTATTCGTATCCACACGCTAGCGAGGCAATGCCACCACAACTTGGCCCACAGCAGCAGGACCGCGGCGTAAAGCGGAAAAAACCGCCCACCTTCCAGCACCTTCCTGCTGACCGCGGTATGTCTAACCCTCGCTGGCACATGCCTCGTGCGAGAGCATGCACTCATTATGTGTACGTCAACTGTAGCCAAGAAGCTCAAGCGGTCGTGGGTCGAAGTGCAGAAGATCAAGAGCAAATGGAAAGCACAAAAGCGTAAAGAAGGGCTCATCGCGCCGCGGTCGCAGTTGGAGCAGATTGGCGGTGCTGCGGAAGGCGAGCGCGAGCAGTCGGACAACGAAGAGAATGAGGAAGTGATGCCCGCCTCTCGCGCGAAATCCACAACTGGCGGGAACAGCAAGGAAGACCGCGGAGATGAGAAGTCAGAGGACGAATCTGCCGATGAAGCCCCATCCACGAGCAAACCGTCTCCCGGCCACCATGGCCGATTCCACTTGCAGCGGCAGAGAACTAGTGCTCAGGAGAAGAAGGAAGAACAGCCTTCTTGGCGAGAACTACAGAGAATGGCATACTCGAAATCGTCTCTGCATAACCACAAATCTCGACCACTCAACAACCGCCACAAGGGACCTGCCTCTGCAGGAGGGCTGAATGACGGACGGGGCAGCAGTAGCCATCGAGGTGCGCTGCGAGGCCGGGGCCGAGGACAGCCTGACATGGGTTTGCGTATGAAGGCAATGCTCGAGAAGATTAAGCAGGACCTCAGCTAATCCTATCGGGATACAGCGGACGACTGGGTCGTTCTACTAGCCTAGCACAAGAAATCAGTACGGTCTCGAACAAGCGCGTCTACACGACGCCGCTATACCGCCTTGTTCTCTTTTCCTTCGTCCTCCTGCACCATCGGCACGTCTGTGCTCCCGCCCTGGCCCGTTTCTGTTTGTGGACCTTCCTCTGTCGCGGATTTCACAAAGCGTTCCTCAAGGCTTGGGTGAATTGGGCGCGATGCCACTGTCGTCGTCGCCGATATTGGTTCGATGTGGTCGCTTAGATGACCTGGGCTCGGATCATCCAACTCGTCGACAAGCCCTAGTACTTTAGGTTCAGTTCCTTCCTCGGTTGCAGTGAGCCCGCCGGCGACTGTCTCCGGTAAAACGAGAGGACTTGGGGGCGGGCTCCGCGACTTGGAGCGGCGTGCGTCTTCGTGGAGGAAGGGGATGGGAGAGAACATTGGCGTGTTGGGCGCCGAAACGGCGGAAGTACTAATGGCTGGGTGGCCGCTCGTAGAGTACGTGCTCTCGACCTCGTTCAGTGGCGGGAATGCATCCCATGTGGAGGTGACCAGTAGACACTTCTCTACCGCGCGTAAATATTTGCCAATGTACTTGTAATGTTGCCGCGGCCTCACGCATAGCTCACAGATCCGCTGAATCGTAAACGGGGTTCTATTGTGGCGGTCTATATGTGAGCCACCCGACGACGGGCATGTATCAGATGAAGCTTACGACGCACCCTTCGAAGTCATCGAGCTGCGCATAAATAGAGGTCCGCATGTCTTCTGTTTCTTTCTTATCGAAGTCAACCTTGGGTGGTGGGGGGTTTGGATTGCTGGGATTGGGTTCTCGAGGTGGAAAGGGTGGTAGCTTAAGTCCACCGTTAGGAAGCGTCTGAGGCGCAGCAATCATAAGTGGGGGCCGTCCTTCCCATCTTGGGCCCTCCGTGGAGTACGACGCAATGTTCTGCTAGTGCTCAACACGTTGTCTCGTGTGTGTCCATTGGCCGGGCGTACCTTGTCAAGCTGGTGTTTGATAATGTTCCGCAAAAGAGGCCACTCTGTTCTAAGAGACAGGGAGGTTTCAACACGAATTCAAATGGAACAGACGGGTGACCTACTCAACGACATCTGTCGATGCGACCCTCTCGAGAGCGTCGCCGTATTCTAGGAACTCAAGATGAGACGTCAATACAGCGGCGCTGCGAAACGCAAATTATTCACCTTCTTTCCACTCGAACAATTTTGCCGCCTCCATGTTAACTTGAATGCGTTAGGGGGTGCGTGTTGTGTGTGGACGATCAGACAGTCGTCGAGGGAAAAGGTTGAGAAGGCTTGGGGCGCGGCAGTGACCAGTAGGCTGAGTGAGAGCGCGTCCAAACGCGTCGTGACGGGCGCTACACAGTGCGCGCTCATAAATATCCACTCGCTGTCAGTGTCACGGTGACTACTACGTTCCTCCAGTAAGTGTACTAGTGACGTTCCCGGCAGTAAACTCTTCAGTCGCTCCGCAACTAGCGCCATCCTTGACATCTTCAATAAGTCGTTTCGAGCCAAGTCATTATATACAGTGCTGGTATCTGTTGACAAGACCTGAATCCGCCGGAACCAGTAAGACGTATATATAATTCCAGCGACCGACGTAGCTAGCCTATCGAACTGGGAGATTTTTCTTAGCGCGTCGCATATGCACGCACGTACATACGATATTAGCCCGCAAGACCCAGGTACTTATATCGCGAACCTCGAAAAGCATGGTAGATTTTGGCAGATCGAAATCCGACAGCGAATATATCAGTATTTGCTTCGGTGTAGTAAAACAGGCATCGCGTAGCCAGTCACAGCCGGGTACAATTCGAATGAACACTCCTGTATAGTGATATCGTATACCTCGAACCTCGAAATGACCGCCGGTGTGCGGCATATATGACGGGGTTGCATTTATGGTGACACATTGATACGAGGACGACCCCCTACTCGTACAGACAAAACTGGGAGCAAAGCACTGCAGACAGGATGCGTACCGATCGTAGATAAAACCAAAGTCTAGGCTGCAGCCGAAACACTCGCAATCGGGGCGTTCAGCTTGATATCGGCCTCAACGTGAGCCTCGGCGCTGAACGACACTCTGACCTCCGGCCGAAAGATGAGGCAGTGAGTCGACCCGCCGAAGTGGAACATCCCCAGCTCGTCGCCCTTTCTGATCGTATCTCCCTCCCTGACGGTCGACTCGCACGTTGACACCTCCGCCATTCCGACCGCGATGAACGCCACGAGGCCCGCCGGGCCGTCTGCCTGGATATAGATGATAGTGCGCGCAGCGACGGCGGTAATGAATGCCTGAGAGAGGTTCGGACCCGCCGCGTCTGGGTCTGGAAAGCCCTCGTACGGTGACTCGGCGTAATAGGTCCCGGGGACAGATAGGACGCGTACGATACGCCCGTTCACGGGTGCGTGCCAGCGGTGGTACTTCGTAGCGGAGAGGAAAGCCTGATAGACCGTCCCGCCTGCGAACTGCGAGGCGTACTCGTCATCGTGTAGCATATGCGAGAGCGAGTAGGACTGCCCCTTGAGCCAGAAGCAATCCGTCTCCTTCACGTCGTAGGCGATTCGGTATACAGTACTCTCGCATGCGCTGCTGATGATATCGTCGTTATCCTGGAAATGGACTGGGCGAACGTCTGGGCGGAACTTGCGCGTGAAAAAGTCGTCCCAGGATTTGAAGCCATAGAAGGGCTGGGCAGGTTCGCAGACGAATATATCAGCGAAGTTTGGGATGGCCGCGGTGGCTGCCGGTCCGAACCACCCGTCGGGACCGTCGTTGAGAACAGAGCATGAAGCCTCGGAGGAAAGAAAGTTTGCCCAGACGGCGAACATCGCTTTGAAGTGATCATTCACGTCGGGGCGGGAGAACATGGCCATCCCAGCGGGCGTACCCATGGGCCAGTCCAAGATAGCGTTGATAGGGAAGCCGACAAGGTCGTCGTCTTCGTATACGGGCGCAGTGCCAATGATGTGGTTGAACAGCATGAGCATTAGCTTATAGTTACGAACCTGTATATAGCGTCCCCTTCAACCTTACATGTGCGCCATAAATCGCAAATTAGGAACGTACCTGCGGGTGCTTTTTGGTCGGGTCGCGGTCATAAGGCGGCTTGGTGGGGACCTGCTCGAACATCTGATGGAAGCCCATGTAAACCACCGGGTCCGTCTCGATAAACCGCTGGAAGTCTTGGATGACTTGGTGGTAGGGAATGTTGATACGCGAGGGATGTTCCACGTAGGCAATTCTCTTTTCCAGCCACCGTTGCAGGCTATCGTGGTTTTGAGGCAACCAACCACCGACACGGTGCTTGACAAGATTTCCCCCATTGCTGCGGGAATGATCGTTCCCGTGGGTGTGGGGGTGATGACGGTAGGAGTAACCATGCTGGAGCTTAGAGAAGTCCTGTATGCAATACAATCAGGCTGATACGCATGGTGCGAGGGGGATGGCGCACCATAGTATATCTAGTGGGCTATTGGCGGCAGGGGTTGTATGGGGAGATGACCGTGGTGGGCACACTTGT
The DNA here is from genome assembly GCA_022606255.1 of Trametes meyenii. Taxonomy (NCBI): domain Eukaryota; kingdom Fungi; phylum Basidiomycota; class Agaricomycetes; order Polyporales; family Polyporaceae; genus Trametes; species Trametes meyenii. Next base: position 995,836 of record JABYQG010000005.1, on the reverse strand, counting down.
AGCGGGTCGACCTACTTATGTATGTAGGCTCAAGAATCCGTATTTCCCTTCAGTGTAACTGGCCCGATGTCAGGCCCGCTCCAACACGCTCCGGACTGCGCTGTTCTTGTGATCAATGAATGCGTACAAAGCGGACAATCCGGCGTATCGCCATCGTACGAATTCCGAACTTTGTCGGTTCAACGGGGAAGTTTGTGGGATAGGTGCGCGCCTCAAGCCGAAGAAGTGTTGCCTGAGGTAACGTAACCCACGCACAACCTCGCAGGGAAGCCACAGGAGACGCGTAGGATCACTTGCGGAAGAAGTATAGAGAAGGATTGAGCGGCAGGGGACGCTATAGGGTCCAGCAGGATGATACCGTATAACTTCGGGCCACGGAGACACGCGTTCCTGCGGCCACCTTGGCAGTAGGGATCACCCGCTGGTCAGGGATTGTCTTCGAACATTTTGGTCGAATACGTTCGCCCCGGCGAAACAGTCGCCGTAGAGGGTGCATCGTGGGAGGCAGCGCTGGTCATAGTGCTACCCCTCGCGTCTTGGTTGCGCCACGTACAAGAATAGAACGCACTCTCATGGCATCGTCCGGGAGTAGAGAGTTCAGTGGTGGGTACATACGTCATGGTCGACTCACGCAAGTGGCATGACCCGCGACTGTGTATCTAGGGGGGCATAGTACGAAGCGGACAGGTAAACCAGCAGGCCACCAAGAACGATGAATGATTAGATACTCACATAGCTAATGGTGGGCGACGTTTTATATCTATGCGTCACGCATGGTCAAGATATTGACTACACTCAACCTCGACATTGTGTATACGCATCTCGAGTGGCGAAGTTCGTACTGATGTATTCAAGTTGCACGAGATTCACCAAATTTTTTCAACAATTAGGCTGCCTTCGAAGCGAGTACTCCCAGATGCATTGCACCGACATATATAATCCATGGCCATAGTATTGGCTGGCCATAACTACTCATTTATAAGCTATGTTTAATGTCGCAGTTCGGTACGTCTACGCACCGTTTGATATGCATAAAAACTTATGCCACTTCCCGTAGCCGCTCGACTGCGCTCAAGGTACGAGGCGGTAGCTGGCAGCTTCACGTCCAGAACGATGACGGCGACTCGCGAGGAAGAACAACTAGAACAAGCCGCCTGCCAGTGCCAAGCCGCCTCGGACTTCGGAAACACGGCACACGGCGCACTGCCGCGGCGCGCAAGCTGGGCTCGGATGACCAACAAGAGCACACTGCTCTCGCGGCCCACGCAACGCTCAGCTGCGCTTGACCTGCCCCATGGGCCTGACACTGTCTTCGTATCTCTCTTGAACGCTGATGTCCTACCACCGTCTGCACGACCCAGAGGAGTTCCCGCTACAGCCGTTGCCCGTCCACGTTTCCCACACTCGTCCAGATTCTTCCACGCACACCACCTACGACAACCCGGGAAGACAGGAATCCCATAGCCCGCCACAGGCTACTATGGCTGCAATAGGGAGAACGCGGCGGTCGAAGCTAGTGTTGTCGTATGCACCGGACTGGTAAGTAGTGGTCGCGGTATGAGGATGATCTCACCGGCGCCACTAACGCTCGTGCATGAACCAGGCTTGTATGTATAGTATTGGCGTACGTCACGACAGTCAAAACCAGCTATGGTGTAGACTTACGAGTTCTCAGCGCCGCATTTTACGCACTCGAATACATAGAGGGCTTCAAGAGGCAATTCTCGTTGACCGATACCTCGTGAGTGTGTTCACTGTCTTCATATGAGGGTCTGAATCAACAAGTCAAATTCGCCTCTGCCATCAGCTTAATGCATACGTGGGTCATCTGAATTCATTGTTTGACCTGACACCTCACTACTTGCTTACGCGTAGATTTACCGTGCATGAACGAGTCCCTGTGAGTTATACTTCTTACATGGTCTGCTGCGGGCTGGTTGGGCTAACTGCGGAACCTTCTAGCCACTCGCGTTATATCTAATATGCGGCGTTGCGCCCCTTGTATTGCAGCCCATTATCAACATCCTCACCGTTCGTTCATGGTGGGACCTGCACAGCAGCTGGCTGGGGCGTGAGTCGTCTGTCGCACGTTTGAGACATCACTATCTAACCGAAGGATGCATAGTTCTGCTGTCTTTATCGATAACAGGGGGTATTACTCAGTTTGTTAAGATCACTGTCGGTCGACCTCGCCCCGGTAGGATTTCCTAGTGTGTCTACGAGCTACAATTCCCTGACTCATACCTCTAAGACTTGATCGCTCGTTGCATACCGATTGCTGGCTCAGTCGACCCTCCTCTCGGGCTCTCGACAGTGGCAATATGTACCCAAACGAATAAGTACATGCTTCAAGATGGTTGGCGTAGTTTCCCTAGTGGCCACTCAAGCCGTCAGTTCTTTACCTTCAAATGTGCTTGAGCGCCGGCGTAGATGCTGAAGACATGGTGTTTCAGTATCCTTCGCTGGGTTGGGCTTTCTCTCGTTTTATCTGGCGGGAAAGCTGCATCTTTTTGACATGAGAGGGCATACGGTACGCTTGCATCTCTACCTGTGCTTCTAGGGTATAATGGATGAACTCAAAAACCATTGCAGGTGAAGGCTTGGCTCGCGCTCACGCCACTCTCAGGCGCAGCTCTTGTTGCCATTTCCCGGACTATGGATTACCGACACCACTGGCAGGATGTTCTTACAGGCTCACTCCTCGGGTTTGTGACTTCGTACTTCGCTTATCGCCAGTACTATCCTCCCCTCCAGTCGGAGGCTTCACACAAGCCCTACTCACCTCGAATCAAACGCGGAGGACAGATACTTCCAACGCATACACGGGACGAATCCGACACGACAGCGTTGGCAAACAACATATCACTGGCGAACGGGGAGATGCGGCCGCGGTCGGAAGGCCGTTATACTGATAGGCCAAGTATTGGTGACGAGAATGTAGTTGGGACGGTGACTCGCCCAACAGTCTCTACAGATGAGACGGACCCGAGAAAGGAGACGTGGCGCGAGCAGTATCACGGCTGAACGAATGTATTGCTAATGACCACTCGCATTCTCAATATCTTGATTCATAAATCCGGAATTTGCGATGTTACTTTTCGTGGCCTGTTTTACAGGTAACCGGATGGTCGGCGATGCAATAAGATGATGAAAGGACAGATACAACGACAAAAGCGGCACCCAGAAAGCGAGATTACTTCTGGTACGACCATACGTTCCGAAGCACTGTCAGCCGAATGAAACATGAGTACGATGAACAAGTGAGTATTTGGGATGTGCTCACGGCCAGCCTTCGTCGCAAGGCGGTTCAGAGAGTCGTCGCTCTCACCCATAGCCCGGACCTGGCCACTAAGGGCGAAGGTGGTGGAGGTGGAGAGTGCCCGGCCGTCCGCGTCGACATCGGCGACGCTAATTTGTACGGAAGCGTGGTCCTTGGAGGTGATGAGGCGGTCTAGAAGTCGCAAACGTTCAGGACCCTCTGAATGCTCGCTCATAAATTTGGCGAGGCTCACTAGTCGCCGCGCACTTGCGGGGGACGTAAAGGTCGACAAGAACACCCTAATTCCACGCCAATCGTTCAGAATTTTGGCCGGTATGTACCCCAAGTATGAACAAACGCACCTGGTCGTTCTCCATAGCTAGAAAGTGGACTTTTCGTGCGGCGGGGCGGCGTCGGGCGTTAGTGGCGGTATACAGAGAGCGTAAGGTTAGAAACTGTACAGTTGCAGAGTTTTATTTACACTGCTTTGGCTTTCCTGCCCGATATGGGGCACTGAGGGAGGACCCCCAGCACGTGATTCCACGGATGACGCGCCGGCTACGCGCGTCTAGCGCCCGCGGCGCAGCGGGAGACGCCTGCGCGTGCGGCCGCGGGGAACTGGACCTCCGAGTCGGACGCAGCAGCTCGGCCGTGATTTATACACCCATGTCTCTCTGATGTGCGGATCCCCGCAGTCTCCTGCTTTCGACGGCTCGCTCTCTACAATATCTGTAAGCTCGACTCAGGTAGTTGCCGCTAGAGTCTGACGAGAACGACGGCAGGTGGACTCGATGGTCGAGATCAAGCGCAGCGACCTTAGCTCGCAAGATGTTCTCGCCGCTTCCGGATCTTCGGAAGGCGGCACGGAGGACAGCAAGTACAGGCTCATCTACAGCAAGTCCAAGGTCTATGTTAACCCCACCGCATACGCACGCGATAACATTCCCGGGTTCGTCGCTTTGGTGAAGAAAGTGAGTGTCCGCCACCCCACGGCTATCCGTATGTAATAACTAGTAACGTAGGAGGCAGCCCATCCCGTATACCTTCTAGCTTGGATACCTGAGCATTTGTTGAACGAGAAAGGTTCTACTGAATGGGACAAGTTTGTCAGAGTGGAGGAACATGCATTTACAAATGATGAAGAGGAAGGTTTGTACCAGCCACGGCGACCCAATCCTTTTGCTAACATCGTCGCAGACGCGGTCTTGATTGACCTTCCAATTCAAAGGCCCGAGTCATATGCGTTCTCCGTCCCGTTGACGTCAATCTATTCCCTCATTATCAATCCGCCGTCGTTGTCGTCCTGGTGTGAGTGCCTCATCCTTTGTCTCATCGTAATGGCCTCACGCCGAGTCCTACATAGACGGTTCTATCGCTATAAACCTCATCAGCGGCTCCACCCTCCCTACCCTTCATTTTCACGATGACGAGTCACGTTCTTTTACCATGCCCACGAAATCCCCCATTGAGTCCCGGCCAATCTCATATCCACCGCCTCCTTCAGAGTCCGCCCCAAAGAACAGTACTTGGGGTGGGGAGGACCTGCTTGGAAGGCTCAGGTTATACTGTCACATTTTACGCTCATGCTTGCAGTCGAACCTCTACCTGATTGATCCTTCTCGAGAAGACATCGAGACTCATTCCACGCCTCTCTTTGCGGATGATGCTGTCGACGATATTCTGGCTCAGTCTTCGTATGCGAATTCCCACTCTCCTATTCCTGCTCACCGTCGTCCCAGACCGATCTCGACCCCAAATTCATACTCTGAGCGCTCATCTATCCTGCACAAATCCCTTTCACCTGTGTCCTCCTCGTCGGCCTCGGCTTCACCGGCTCGCATGGCGCTGTTACAGTCCTTCTCTCATATTACTCGGCATGCAGCACATGCAGCGCAACAAATCCTTTCGCACCCCCTTGCCAAACCCATCGTACCCCATCTCCCCGATCCTGTGAAGAGTCTCGTAAACGCTAGCGGTGACTTGGAATGGGGAAGCTGGGTAGAGAAAGGCGGCGTGGGTGAGTTTGAAAGTGCACGAGTGTACCTCGCACGATGGGCGCGCATCGTGGCCGAGGAGGGCGAGCGGGCGCGATTGCGAGAGGCGCAGGCATTACCTGCCGGGTCTTCCGACTTGGTTGAAGAGGACTCGTCCTTGGGGATCTTCGAGCTCTTGCAATCCACAACCAATCTTCCCAGACCCAAGTCGTCCAGAGACCCCAAGCACCCTGTGACTACGAAAACGTGGAAAAGCTGGTTCGGCCTCAATGGCGTCCCGAAGATTCGTAAAGAGGAGATGCGGAGAGAAATATTCCGCAGAGGCATAGAGCCTGCGATCAGAGATGAGGTGTGGCCATTCCTTTTAGGCGTCCAAGACTGGGATGAAGACACGGTCCAGAGAGTTGAGAAATGGGAAGTCAAGCGGTATGTCGTTAGTGTCTCCACCCGGTGGTAGAACTAATGCCTAAGTTATAAAGCGCCCGGTATCGGGAGCTCAAAGACCAATGGTGGGGCGTTCCCGAGGTCTTCGAACGGCAGGATGTAATTGAAGTACGCTACTCCCTGCTCACTGTCTATTCATTTACTTACTCACGACCCGTGTCAGGAGCGTCACCGTATCGACGTCGACTGCCGAAGGACAGATCGCACGCAGTCACTTTTCGCACAGGCCTCGCCGGCGGCGGAGGATAGTGAGAACGAGAAAGGGATGCACATGCGCTACTCCACAATTTCGCCGCAGCTCGGGGACATCGGCGCTCAGGCACCCACGAATGAGCATATCGAGCGGCTAGCTAGCATTCTCTTGACGTACAACTTCTATGAGACAGAGCTCGGTAAGCCGCATGTTCATCACCAGCCTCGCAAGTCGGTGAAAATCAGCTGAACTCGATGGTCCAAGGTTACGTCCAGGGCATGTCCGATCTTTGCGCCCCTGTATATGTCGTTATGAACGGGAACGAGGAGATGACATTCTGGTGCTTTGCGCAGATTATGGAGCGAATGGTGCGTGCCCGCCTCTCTCAGGTTGCCGCCGGCAAACTGATGTTGCGTTGACCAGAAACAAAATTTTCTCCGAGACCAAAGCGGAATGAAGAAACAGCTCTCGACCCTGCAGCAGCTCATCTCAGTCATGGACCCTGAACTGTACCGTCATTTCGGTAAAGTTTCACGGCACATAATTTTGGTGCCTAGCTCATCGTCGGCGATGTAGAAAAAACGGACGGCCTAAACCTGTTTTTCTGTTTCCGGTATGTTGCGGTCAACTAGTCAGAATGACCAAATGTTACATGACGGATCCGAATACTCTCAGATGGATTCTCATCGCATTCAAGCGCGAGTTCCCCTTCGAGGAAGTTCTTCGGCTTTGGGAAGTTCTTTGGACGGAATACTATAGCACACAATTCGTGCTTTTCGTCGCCCTTGCCGTACTCGAGTCCCATCGCGACGTGATTCTACGATATCTAGTAGAAGTAGGTTCGACACCTTTGCTCACGATGCTACACAAGCTCACGCCTTATTCCCTCGGCCTAGTTTGACGAGGTTCTCAAGGTAAGCCCTTTCATCCCCGTCTGTCTAACGCGAATCCAACATTTCGGCATAGTACTGCAACGAGCTCAGCATGTCGATTGAACTGGACAGTACTCTCGCTCAAGCTGAAGTCCTGTTCCTTTCTTTCTCGCAGCTGGTTGCGGACGCGGACCGCAAGGAAGCTGAACATGCATCATCTGCCAAAGGACTTCGACAGCGACGTCGCGGTAGCGTCAGCTCACCGTCCGTCAATTCGCCCGCGCCGATCAAACGGGGGGTTATCAGTGAGGAGCTAAGAGAGCTGTTGAAAGCAGGGCAGTAGATTGTATATTATATTGCATCGGACAGGTCGGCTTGATTCAATAATACAATAGGATGTACTGTATACGGACGTACGATATTGAAGCTATTGGATACTCATCCCATGCTTACACAGCCGCTATTTACAGCATGACTGCGAAACGCACGGACTTCGATAGACGTTGAGCGTTGCTTGCATATAATTCCTTGCTTGGCTATGGTCCAGTACTGTATATGTCTCCATGCCATCATGAATCTATTCCGTTGAAGGAAAGTGAAGTTTAATGTCGGTTCGAAGCGACGTATGGCTGATAAATGTAGGCATGAGATCGAGTGCAATACCAGCTCGCTGCCACATACTAGTAGCTACAATGTTGTCCTCTATACCCGCAGCGCAAAAATGCGTCACCTGAGCGATTCGAACACTCGCGGGCAAAGCCCAACCGCTGGCAGCCATAGATAGCAGGCGATCCCGTTAACCACTCCGGCAAAGTGACGTACAAGAAAATTTCCCTCAATAAGATCCTCGATGCGCCGAGCACATCCTGGGAGACGAGACGGACACTAATACGAATACAGCTTGGATATGTTTCTCTTTCTGCTTCTACACCCTTCCAGTTGTGTTCTCCTCCAAAAAGCGCGACATATATGCCACCAATTTGTCGACTTCCTGCTCGGTGATTGCGTTATATAACGAAACCCGAATGCCTATAAAAATTGTCAGGATGTGTCTGCGTTGTGGACGTGGATGGCCAAACCTCCGACCGATCTGCAACATTGTATATCAATATCACAACATTGGATAGCGAGATGGACACACACCTGTGACCTTTAAGACCCTTCATGCCTTCCTTCTCCGCACCGTCAAGAAACTTCTTCTCGAGACCTTCCCCAAGGACCTCAAAGACGGCATTCATCCAGCTCTCTGCACCTTGCTGCACCTTCCTCCTGAATACGCCTTTCTGCTCGCCCTCGTGTATAGCGGCGTAGACCTTCTTCGCCTTGTGCCTGTTGATTTCCTCGTAATACGGGATACCGCCGTTCTCCTTCATTCGCTTGACAACGAGTCCAGAGACGTAGATCGCCAGCACGGAGGGGGTGTTGTAGAGACTGTTCGAGTCCGCGAGCGTCTTCCACGATAGCATAAGCGGGACTGGGGGCGCGCCGAGCTTCGCAGCGGCGTCGACGTCCACGATGCAGTCCTCACGGACAATGATGACCGTGAGTCCCGCGGGGCCGATGTTCTTCTGCGCGCCGGCGTAGATGACGGCGTGGTCCGCGAGGCGCGGGATGGGGCGGCACATGAACGACGACGAGTAGTCCGCAACAAGCGGCACGAGCGTATTTTGTTTGAGCAGGTGGAACGGGAACGCGGCGGGGCTCTGCGCGTCGTGGGCGAACTCGACGCCGTCGACGGTCTCGTTCTCGCAATAGTAGATCAACGCGGGGTCCTCAGAGAACGAGTACTCTGCGTGCGGCGGGATGTTGTCGAACGACTTGCCGTCCTTCGAGTACACGCGCGCGTCGACGACCGTGCGCACCGTCCCCCCGCCGGGCCCCAGTGCTAGGCGGCGGGCCTCCTCCGCAGCTTTCTTGCTCCATGAGCCTGTGACGACGTAGTCGAGTACGGTGTTCTCCGCGGTCGCCTGCGGGTGTAGGAGACGATGGCGCGCGAGCATGTTTAGCACCACGGCGGCGAACTGGCTGGTGCCGCCGCCCTGAGTGAAGACGATGCGGTGGGTGGGCGGCACCCCGAGCTGCGTGCGGATGTTCTCCTCGAACTCCTTGAGGAAGGCCTGGAACTCATTTGAGCGGTGAGAGACCTCTGCGATGCCTATTCCAGTGCCTTCGAAGTTGAGAAGGCCCTTTTGCGCCTCCTCGAGTACGGGCAGGGGGAGGGCAGATGGGCCTGCCCCGAAGTTAATCACCCTACCGTTGTCAGTGCTCATATCGGATGTCTCCCCGGGACAGGGATGGACGAGGTCGTGGAAGTCGGGAGAAGGTGGAGCGACGGGCGATTTCAGTGGATCAGCAGAGATCTACTCGGTCTTCCGGGGTCGACACTGGACAGTCAGTGTTATTCGTTATGACTCAATGAGTCATTCAATCGCGAGGTCCAGACATCCGCTGAGTGGGCTCGCGGGATAAGATGTTGACGTCTCGCGTGCAGCGTGTTCTACGCGAATGGAGTAGCGCATGGATGATGCTAGTAGCTTCTGAAATATTAAGGCCCGGGGAGCAGCACGCGTAGGGTAAGCACTGCACTGCACATATGCACTCAGCAGCTATAGTCTATACACGGTATGATATTCGTTCAACGACATCCAGACACAGACGTACATCGTTAGGTAACAACATTAGTACGTGAAACTCGTAAGCAGCGGCAGCAAATAGCGATATCGACAGGAACGGCGAAACCAGACAGTTCGAGAGCGTAGAACGCGAGAATAGAGGCAACGGTGGGGAGCTATTGAGGTGGGCAGAAAAATGGAACTGGTAAGTAAGTGGCGCATATAGAAAGACAAGTGATGTGTTCGTAGGAGGAAGGAAATCAACAGTGGATAAACGCTCGCTGAACGTCAATTCAACGGTAGCGATATATACGACGCCACAATGGCGGCGGAAGGGTGATTAAAGGGGGTAAGGCAATCTTGTCCATCACTAAGATAGCAGACATCAGAGACTAAGGAGCACGGATTCTTGCGGATGGAATGAGGATGGGAAGATGGAAGGTGATGTAACAGATTGGGAAGCTTCGTGGCGTCATGGCCGTACAGGTGAGTGATCATTGGATGGTTGAGGCGCTGTGGCCAATAAAAAGATATGCAGTGGAACATGGGAAGATCGAGTAGATGGATGCGATGCGATGATGCTCGAATACGGGCAGACGATGCGGACGAACAAATCCCGAGGACAATTGGTAGTGGCAGAAGGTAGGACCAGAGAGCAAGTAGTCGGCATCAAAGGGATGCTCCGATGTCGACGGGTCCTGAGGACCGCTCAAGATCTGGCGAGAAGATTAAGGGATGAAGCCCCTGGAAGACCACCTCCGATGGGTCGGCGAAAAGCCTAGGAGGGGGCGTCTGAGGCATCTCGTCGGGGTGTGCGAAGGGAAAGGGGATAGGCGAGTGGGGCCGACTGCTCTTGGGGGAGGGCTGCAGAAGAGGGTTCGAACGAAGGGGGGTCTTGCGCCGGCGCACCGGCCCTGGTCCGTCCGCCTCTACGATCTCCTGCCAACTGTGATGGAGGAGAGAGAGGTCGGCGATGTCCCAAGGATCGGTGTAATCGGGCTCGATCGTTAACGCAGAGATCCACGGCAGGTCGTCGAAGGAGGTGATGGGTCTTGGGAAGGTAGTGGTACAGCAGTCTGAGCGCGCGGTGTGACGTCGACGACCAGAGCGGGATAAGTTAGAGGAGAGGCCTCGTCGCCTCTTGGTAGGGCTACATGGCGCAGGCTTGGATAACTGCGCATCTGTTAGCATCGCACCGTCGGAGCGCGCATATAGTGGGCTCACTTTAGTGCGACCTGCTTCCTCCGGCAATCTGAACGGGGACAAAAGTTGTGGGGTCTTGAGGGTTCGGGGATCCGGGACGAACTATTGCAGAGGATTGAGGGGTTGTGGGAGGGACATGGCAGGAGCTACTCACGAAAAAGGGGTCGTCGGCCGGGTCGCAAGGCTGCGTGGGGGCCCTGGGTGCCGAGCGGCTGGAGGTCTGTGTGGACGCAGAGCGCGGGTTGGGGGAGACCATGGTCACCATCGGAGCACGCAACGGGGGTTGGGGGCGACAGAGGCGGGAATGAGGATGGTGAGGAGGATGGAGGGAATAATGATACAGAAAGCGAAAGCGCAACGAGGGCTTTAAAGGGCAGACTGGAAATCGGTCGGTCAGAGCAAAAGACTGGGCATGGCGGGGTGTCAACCGAGAAGAACAATGGGGAACTGAAGAGAGAGGCGAAGGCGCAGACGCGGAAGAGCAGCCGTATTTCTGCACGCCCCCGTCACACCCACAGCCGCTCTCCATTTTCCCGGGAAATCTCTCCCTTTTCCGCCCTGGGACCCCGGGCTCCGCGCTCGCCTCCGCCTGCCTCCTCCGCCCGCTGTCCATCGCGCACGCACGCAGCCGCTGCAATGCATGCATGCGACGCCCCCCTGTTCGCTTCGTGTCCAACGCAGCGTCCAAGTTCGTGACAGGAGGCGTAGCACGCACCGCACCGCCAGGCTGCAGCCCAGACTGCAGCCACCGGCGCGTATGTCACGCGTCGCCGTCACGCGTCTCCGGTCACGCAGCGGCTCAGTCGTGGCGCGTCGGCGCAAATACCCAGGTCGCCGCGCTCGCCGCTGGCAACGCTACGTGATCTGAGCCGCGCTCATGTGTAAAAAAACCACAAAACAGAATTAACTCACCGCGGCATTCCCATGCACACACGGACTGCCATCCATTGTCCGCCTCCTTGGGGAAGCGGCACAAAAGAGGGTCGTCACCGCAATGATATCAGCGAAGAGATCGCGATACTCGTTCGCCTTTCGTAGCCTCGTGCGACCCGAGATCCAAGTAATACAGCGTGCCTCAGATCTAGGCGGACCCGGAGATAATCGGTCTGCCGAGTGATTACCCCCGCAGCATCTGGATATTCGGATGCACGAGTACGCCGCCGGGTGTCGCCTCGAACGAACGTCCACCCCATCGCGGAAGGTGCCTGTAACAGTCTAATAAGTTCGACTCGACTCTGAAGAACAATCGTTACTGGGCTCACCCTAGCTTCCCTATCAACCAGCTCATCTATTATTTTCTACGCGACTCCCTCGTCTAGGCCACCGACGTTTCTTAGTTTGTTCTGGTATCAGTGTCGTTGGTCATCTGGATATTCGGGCATTCTGGGCGGCGCTAGACGTACGGCAGCCATTGGCACTGCGGGCCACGCACACGTCTGACATGCCATACTGGAACAAACTCCAACACGACCAGTCACATCTCTGAGGCTTCGCACGCGTACCAAACTTGTACTTGCTACATCCAGCGGGCTCAGGCCGTGTGCTGGTGCTTCCTTGACTCGTAGCACGCCACAGCCCTCGTCGGCATTCGTGAGCTAAGTTCCTGAGCGACGCATTCTTGACTTGATTCATAGAGATCAATTCGACGATACACTGTATACCGTTGCGCGGTCGTATTTGTTTCCGGATGCTGCCAGCGACTCCTGTCTTCCGGGTGCTCAACGGTGCGTTCTTGCCCCTATGCACCATCCTATCCGTTTCCTTGCATTTCCACTCGCAGCGAAGCATGCACTGACGTCGGCCATCGCCAGCTGCCCAGCGCCGCGCTCTCACCGTTGCGGCGGTATCGTGCCGTCGTGGCGTTGCGCTGTGCATTCCTACCCGACGTCACTATTCGTCTCCATCCCCATCGCCTCCGCCGCCTCCACTCGACGTCAACGCGCTGGACCAATGGATCAGCGCTGACAAGCAGCTCACCTTGCACGACACCATCCGGCCAGAACATCTCGCAGACCTGTACATCACCCTTCCCACGCGCGACGGCTCGACGCGCGCGTTCGCCCCGCCGCAGAAAGGCGCACCCCTGAGCTACGGCCACCATTTAGTCTTCTTCCATCCGCGAAATCCTGAAGGTGCGCTGCGATCAGACGGGACGGACACCGACTTCTGTCCTCCAGAGCCGTTCACGCGGCGCATGTGGGCGGGCGGGCGGATGGAATGGAAGCGGCCGTTGTGCGTAGGTGACGAGGCGACAGCGCAAGCCACCATCGGTGCGGTGACCAAGAAAGGATTCGAGAGAGCAGCACCCATGGTGTTCGTATCCCAGAAGATCCAGTACAAGGAGCGGAAGAGTGGTGCAGTATGCATCGAAGAGGAGCGCGCGCATGTTTACCTTGCAGGATCCGGAAATAAGAGGGTCGCGAAGGAAGGTTGGGCCGTTCTGCTCGGAAGGGGGAAGATTCGATGACTGACTCTCAAACTGCACAGTGAACGACCTACCCGTCCCAGACTTCGCCTTCGAATATCTGCCATCTCCGACGACCTTGTTCCGGTTCTCCGCATTGACCTTCAACGGGCACTACATCCACCTCGATAAAGACTACGCACAACAGTCTGAGGGGTACCCTGGTACGTAGTCGATGCATCCGTTGACTCGATGAATCCAGCCGCTGACGTATCGACGGCCCTCCAGAGAGACTTGTACACGGGCCTTTGACTGCACTGATGCTGCTTGACGTCGCAGCGCTTCACTTCCCAGGCTCGTCTTTCAAGACATTTGAGTATCGTGCAGTGAACCCGATCGTGGTCAATCGCCCTGTGAAAATATACGGCACGCAGATCGACAAACAGACAGTGATGGTGTGGGCTGAGGAGACAGCGAGCAAGGCAGTGGGCATGACTGGAAAGGTCACCTTTGCTGGTGTGTGAGGCGACTCCGTTTATGTACCCTGAGGACAATGGCGGACTCCGCCTGCCCCAGCCGCGCGCAGTAACCCATTTTTGTGTGTTTATGCCAATGTACTGTATAGCTCTATCGTCTCTCGAGCCTGTGGAGGCCTGTGGCGGGGCACATTCGGCGAGTAGACAAAGGAAGGGCGCTCGATCGCGATCGGGGTGTGATGCACGCAAAATACACGTTGCGTATGGACGGGCGCCTACGCGTGAACGCGAGTGTGGCTGCAAGGCGACACGTATGCACGTGACCTTGTTGACACCTTTATAGTCCTCAACGCGAGCGGGGTTTACCTCCATCGCCTCTTTCCTTCGCCCACCACCTTCAACCGTCTCATCTACACCCAAGGTAAGCTGAGTCGCATCTCAATCTCCTAGCGTTATCCGTTTGCTAATAGAGTTGGATAGTTTTTCATAAATGGCCCCCAAGGTACCTACCCCCGTCTTAGCCACACATTGAATCTCGACACTTAGACACGTCCCGCAGCCCGCTTCATCTGCATCCAAAGCACCTGCGTCTACGGCGCAGAAGGCTCTTGTGAAATCCGAGTCGAAGGCGAAGAAGACGGCTGCTAAATCGACGTCCTCTGGAGCTGCTGACAGTGACAAGAAGAAGCGCAAGAAGGTCCGCAAGGAGACCTGGAGCAGCTACGTGTACAAGGGTGCGTGTTCTTTGACTAGAGTACAATATCCAGGATTGAGCAGTTCGACAATGCAGTCCTCAAACAGGTCCACCCTGACACGGGTATCTCAAACAAGGCGATGGCTATCTTGAACTCGTTCGTCAACGACATCTTCGAGCGCATTGCGACGGAAGCTTCCAGTATGTACTTCATGCATTCGAATCTGCGACGCTTTGCTGAGTGCTCACCGCGACTACAGAGCTTTCCTCGTACTCGAAGAAGTCCACTATTTCCTCGCGCGAGATCCAAACGGCTGTGCGACTTATCCTCCCAGGAGAGCTGGCGAAGCACGCCATCTCCGAGGGGACGAAGTCTGTCACCAGTACGTTTCTTGACTGCGTTGATGATATCTGCCGTCTAACTTTCTTTTGTAGAGTTCTCGTCGAGCCAGAAGTAAGATACCTCTGCAGAGATACCATGCCGTCTGTTGCATATTCTACACTTGTATTACGTAGTCTGTTCTATAATGCACTCTGCTGTCTGGAATATCGCTTGATACCGAGTGAGCCACATACAATACGGGTACATGAAACAAGATGAGATGAGTATCTCAGAAACCTGCCCATGTTATAAGCCTCCGATGGTAGTTTTAAGTGATCACACTGACCATATTTGTTTCCCGCTTCCTTGCGATTCCGCCGACCCTGTGCAATCCTCTCTTCCAAGGCTTCGCGGTTCTGATACGCTTCTGTGAGTAGCGTAGACAGCTGATGCCTTGTCCGAGCCCTTCCGCCAAGGGCCGCGCCCTATACTTTCGTTAGCAAGTGGAACACCTCACAGGATAGAAGTAGCGCACCTTGACATTCATCTTAGGTGCTTCCGGTACCGCAGCAGCAGCGGTCGTTAGAGCCTTTCTCTCCTCGAGCTCTTGGATCTCCTTCTTCGCCTTTTCCATCTCTTTCTGCGCGTTGACCTCCGCAGCGATGTTGTCCGCATCCTCGAAGCCTTTAACCTTGCCCTTCTCCAGGGCCCGAACATGTGCGTCGTACTCGCGCTTCCACTTGTCATAGAATTTCTTGTAGTACTCCGGGTCGTACGCGGCCCATTGGCCGGAGGGAAGAAGGTAGTAGCCAGGATAGGGATCTGTAGGGGTCGGTTCTGGGGGTGTAAAGTCGTCTATTTGAGGCGCAGCGGACGGAACGGGAAGAGCAGGGGTGGCTGATACTGGTGGCGCGGAGGTGACGGAGGGCAGCTTGGAAGTGGACGCTTGATTAGTGCGGTTGGATGCGGGACCTATGCTGCTATCAGTACGCTTGGAAGACGAGGGCTAACAGTCAGGAAAACTTGCCAAGAGAGAAGAAATCGACAGGTGGGGCGGCAGGAACGGACGAACAAGCGAGTGGGGCTGAGTGCTTCTCCTCAACCGATACGTTCGCTTTCCCTCGTTTCACAGAGGTAGGCATAAATGGTATTGGAGGTTTAGGCTCTGCCTTCTCCTCCAGTATAGCAGAGAGTGACGAATCGAGAGCGTCGTTTGGTCGCGTGTCCTCATCGTCTTCGGCGTCCTCCACTGTTGTTGTCCGCGTCGGCGCGCTAGGGGCAGATTTGAATACGAGTCCGGGACCTCTACCGGACCCGAGTACCCGCTCTGGAGGAGGGGCGACAGGAGCCTTGTTCTTCGGCGCGGGAAGCATGGATAACAAGCCAGAAGAGCCAGCACCGGACCCCAAGCGTGGTTTCTTCGCGGCAGGCCGTTCATCGTGATCGGAGTCGTCTTCGTCCTTGGGGAGGGCAGGAAGGCCTATTGCAATTTTCTTCGGACCTCTCTTGGGTTTAGGGGGAGGTAGGGAGAGTCCTGACACTGCCTTCGAGGACGATGAGGTATTGGAAGGGGGTGGGAGAGAGAACGCAGATTTCTTTGCGAGAGTAGGGGGTCTAGCAGCTAGTGATGAAGTGGAGGGAGCCGGTGGTGCATGTTGGGTCGTCTCGACGTCGCTGGCATTGTCGTTGTCGCTATCGCTGCCATAGCCTTCGACGCCGAGCATGATGATGAGGGGAGCGGGAGGGTGGTTCGGCAGATTCCGAGCGCGGTTCAGACCAGACGCGCTGTGGACAGACGCGCCTCGTTCTCTTCGCTCCTCTCCACACGGCTTGTTCTCCGTCCCTCCTCCTGTTCGGTGGCGCGCTCGCTCTCACCGACCATGGCGACATTTTCTCCCCATCCACGCCGCGCGGCGCGCTACTCCTCCATCGGCATGTCGCCTTCGCCTCCGAGGCAGGGTGCAGGAAGACGTACCCGCGCGGGCGGGAGCGTGCAGCCACAGTCGCGCTTTTCAACCCCTGCGCGACGCACTGGCAATCTAGGAGCCGTTCCGGATGACCAATCTATTCTCTCTGGCTCCGGTATGGATGTGGACGACGAGTCATCCGAAGTATTCGAGCGTGGGCTGAGAGCAGACACCGTGTTCTCGAAGTCAAAAGAAATGACCGTCACCTTCTATGCGCAACTCCCGGTTGAAGTCAAACAAGCTCTGCGCAATGCTGGTCCGTTAATTGAAGCTTGAAATTTACCCTCTTCACTAATCGTGTTCTAGATTTCTACAGAGATGCGTATACCGGGGATGTTGATACCTTGACTGGTTTCGCCGTGGTAGCCTCATTGCGTACCTGCTTCGTGTGGAAGTACAGCCAGGAAAGGTCCAGGGATACTCCAGTGATATATGATTGAATAACACATTGCGTTTACAGGCTCTAACCGGTACTCCGACATGCTACATATTTGGCTGCCCCAGAGAACCCTACCCGCCGCCTATGGCTACACCCTTCCACGCGCTTGTTCCATTTGGCACCCACAGGGAGCCGGGGTTGATAATTTGCTCAAACATAGGTCAGATCCGTTTTTGGGATAGCATAGGAATGGGTCTTGCTGGAGGCGACAATTTCACGTTCTCCGTGCTCGACCTTGTGGAAGGGGAGAACGTAACGAATCTCGTCAGAGCGGACGTGAGACATTCTCAGTATTGTGCGCAGGATATACGGGATACTGATACGGGCTTTCAGTCTCAGACGTTCATTGCGTCGACGTCGACCGGTCGACTCTTCCGTCTAGTGGTCACCTCGTCTGGCGGTAAATACCACCTCTCGTTGCATCCCTTTGGGCGCCCGCAGCCATCATTGTCACTATCGCGACTCCTTCCTAGCTTCATGTCCGATCCAGAGGTGCAACCACAGCCAGGCTTTGTCAGTGCAGTGGCCGTTGAGGAACTGGCCCGTGGTGCCACCGGTCGGCTCGTCTGGGCGTTAGTTGACCTACGGCTGCAGCAATGGAATATGACCGTTGAGGGTTGGGAGAAGTTGCTCACAGAAGAAGACATTGGTGAACAGACTAGGCACGCCATTCGAGAACATTTCCCCAACGCTCCAGAGAGCGACGTCGAGCTTGATCTCGAGCTATTGGACTTGAAACTTCAAGGGTCGGTTAGGAATTCTTTCATAGCTTGGTTGCGCGTGGCTTACACTAGAACAGATCCAGTGACATGGTCATGTTAGTCTCTTGGGCGGGACAAGAAGAAGAGCTTTCAACGGAGCTCGCACCTCACCCACGTCGGGTGTATGCTGTTGTCTACCTCAGACATCTTCCTGGTGCCTATACAATCACCAAGGTCCAGGCAGTACCCTATCAAAGTGTGAGTGACTATGACGACATCGACCGACGGATCTGAGTCCCATTCTGATTCCGCTGGTATTTGCTTGAACATACGTTTAGACGTCTAGCTCGGGGGCACCCATGCATCCAAGGTTACAAGTCGTCGTCCCGGAAAAGTTGATCACAATCCAATTTGGCGATACGGTGACTATTTGTGCACAGGGTATGATAAAATACACTAATGAAGAGGCCCTGCTTACCGAAATACTGCCAGCGAACGAATACATGGATCGTCTGGAACTCAAGTCAGCTCTGGACCGAACTCTCGGTGTTGGCGTCGTGCCGGGTGAAACTCAATTTTTGGCCTTGACAGCTGCAACCATGATGAAGGCCGATGTCGACTTGGACGAAGTAGCCAAATTCCATCCCGAGTTCGTTTTGATATTTGCAAGTGCGTGGGCGACATAGCTGACTTTAGACAAGAACTGGTCGCGCGAATTTCATCAAGTCCACTATGACTAAGGCTATCCTGTACGGCTCCTTGCCAGAGGTTAGTGCATGTGGAGTATGCGTAGTGATTTGCGTACTCATTTGCTACTACTGCTTCTCAGAATCCTCTGCACTTCAGCTTCCCACCTGAGATTGACGAAGAAGCGCTAATGTCTGGTGCTGAACAATTGAGCGAGGCTATCCTTGAGTCAGGTTAGCCCAGTCTCTCAATACAGCCAAAATTCCCGGTTCTGACGCCACGGCCAGATACCGAGGTCGTCCGCGCCCACCACGACCTTCATGCCCAAATGACAGGGCGGAAGGACCGCCTAAGTTTCCTCATTAAATTCATCAACGATAATTCTGCCTTGGCGAAGGTATTCACATAGTCGGAGTGCAAGGTCACGACACTCACTTTGATACTTACAGATGTCCCAACGAAGTAGACAGACTCTGATAGCTGATGCGGAGAAGCTCTACGCCGCTCATCAGCTGTGGCTTCGCCACAACGACACTCTTCGGTGCGGATGTTCATGAGTCAGCATGAGTGCGATTCTCATTTCGTGTACAGAGCGGGCCATTCGGATGGCGTATTGCACGAAGCCGTGTATCGCTACATGAGTGCTCTAGGGGAAGGACATTACGAAGATTGTCTTCGCGCATTCTTGCGACTACAAGTACGGGATCTTGGAGCACTTCTTCCGCACGTAGCAGAACTCGTCCACCGCTCCTCCTCCGAGATGACCAACAAATTGGCTGCAACGATTCCGGAAGCGAACAAAATAGCCTTGGTAGGCCAAATCGAATAACTGGAAATTCTACCGTTTACCGGCGCTCTTCATAGACGATCCTTCAATCCGCACATAGCTATCGCGAGTATAATCTAGGGGTCTATGGCGCCGTGCTCCCTATGCTCGACCCTTGGACGAGCCAGCCGGAAATCGTTGATATCGTCAATGAGTTTTTTAATCTGACAGCAGCTCTTGTCGAAGCACCCTCAGGTGATTCGGAGACCGATGATCATAAGAAGGTTCCCAGACAGCAGTTGCCGGAGCTTGCGTCGAGCTTGTTCCGGTGCATTCAGGAACGGCTAGATTGGTTGAATAGGTAATCGCGCCGGGAAGCACGAGTGAGCCTACCACTCACAAACACTCTAGTCCCAATGCCGCGGAGGTCTCAGGCGTGGAGCGGGATAGGTCTCAGCTTGAAGATCGTTTCCGCCAACTACGACCAGAAGCCTTGGAAATACTTCGTAAGTCAATCCCCCGATACAAGTAGATCTTGCAATAAAGGTGGCTAGGACGCAACGGGTTCGCGAACGAGGCCTTCAAGCTAGCGGAAGACTACCAAGATTTCCGTAGTCTTGCGTCGTTATGTCACAAGGGCAAAGTTTATCCCCCGGAAGAAAACCCCAATGCCGCACGGATCGAGACATACATCGAAAAATTCAAGGAGGCATTTACAACGGAGTTGTACCAGTGGTATATTGAACATGGTGTGTACCCTTCCGGAACCTCTTTGCCTTAGCTATATGCTCACATATAGACACCTATAGGCGAGCTTCGTACGATGTTCGCCCAAGACCACGGCGAGTTCCTCGACTCGTTTTTCTCTGAGCATTCCCATTCCGGTCTTTCATGGATTCATGACCTTGGACGAGCCCGATATTCTCTGGCTTCGCAAGCATTGCTCACCGAAGCGGAACACGCGCCTGAGTTGGTGTCGAAGCACGTAGGTGTCGAGTTTTTTTCTAAGGAACGCGTTACTTATTTCTAGCCCTATAGCTCATGCTCAGCATTGGTAAACTCTCGCACCTTGCGCAGCTGCACGAGGGCACCAAGACGATCAATCAAGATGTTCTGGACTGTACGCTTTCACCTTCATTCTCTATGATACGACTCGTATTCAACATCGTTTTATCAGCCTTCCACGATGGCTTGGACTTCGTCAGCGTCCACGAGACGCTGATCGAGGACCTCAATTCTGCCTTGGCCTTTGTTCGTCAACGCCAGTCGCTCGAGGCGCAGGTCGAGACGATCGCAACCAAGAAGGCCGGGAACCTCAATGGTCGTAGAGCTCTCCATAATGTGAGTTCTACGGATTCACAAGGGGAAGGACCATGGCTCATATTCAACGTAGGCCTTCAAATTCCTTGTCAGGCAGCTGCTGCTTGGCAAGGCACTGTCTGTCGAAGACATGGCCGAAGTGTTGAGCTTGAAGGATAACTACGAGCACGTAGAAGACTACACCACCGCTCTTCACCTGCTCGCTCGTGCAGAGGTTAGTCTTGAAGATGGTCCCACTACGACCAGCTGTTCACATCGAGCTGCACAGAATATTCCAAGCACGCGGCGATTAAGCATCTTTAAGAACGTCTGGCGTCGGATCTTCATCCATGATGAGTAAGTTGTCCCCCCTCCCACCTTCAAATCAGCTAGCTCCTTTTTAACGTACGCCCCACCAGCTGGAACCTGATCCGCCAGACGACGGGCGTGTCCGACGAAGAGCTCAACCAGCGCATGCGCAGCACTGCGCTCTACACCGCGCTGCAAGCCATCGCGCATAAGCCGCCGCGGCCCGAGGGCTACAAGCTCGCGCCCACTGAGGCGCTCGACGTGCCGTCTGAAGACGAGATCGCCCTGCGCTGGCCGAGCATGTCGCCCGAGGAGGTGAGCGCGATCGTGCGTGACTACCAGCGCGACAGCAACGCGCTGCAGGACCTCGGCCTCGAGACGATATACCAAAGCATGGAGCAGCTCGTGAACGCCGACGAGGGCATCGCGGACAATTTGTAGTCCGGGCTCGGGCTGCGCTAGCTCCTGTCAAAATGTACATGTTGGGCAGTGTCGTGCGTACGGCGTGCGGTAGTCGGTCTTGTTTTTGCTTCTCCCGTACCTCCGCCCCCTCCGGAACATATCTTCATGTGTGCATCGTGTTGCGTGAATAAAGAAATGCCTAGTGTACAGTGTACGTCACTCGTCCTGCCGCCCCCGCGCGAACGGGTGCTTGACCCGCGACACGAACGCCTGGTAGCGCACGCGCGCGCCCAGCAGTATCGTCGACCAGTTGCGTTTCCGCCACTCGGCGTTGTACTCGTCGAGGCGCGTGCGCTCCTGCGCTACCCAGCGGCTGTAGAACGCGGAGAGCGCGTTCTCACGCTGCTCCACGGTCGTCCCCTCTGGCAGGCTCTGCAGCACTGCGTCCTTGGCGGCATAAAAGCGGGTGTTGCTCTATCGTGGTGTGAGGAAAGTCAGCCTCGCATTATATCTTACTCGTGCAAGGAATGATGGAAGGGGAAGTTCATGAGGTTGGCCGGTCTAAACTGCGGAGAGGGGGGCGGCCGGAACGTTGTGGAGAGGCGAAAAGCAATACGCACGTCGAGCCAGAACTTGTGGTTGAACGCGTCGAGCTCCTGCCGCTGCATCTTCCACTGGTACTCGCGCGTGTTGCCCGTGAACTCCCGCAGCGAGTACGGATGCCGCACCTGCGGCGCAGGAGGGGCAGGGGGCGCGTCGTCGTAGATGACCGGGCGCAGGTGCGAGACGGGGTCCGGTGGGCCTACGAGGTGCCCCCGTGCAGACGAGGCGTGAAAATTCCGAGTATAGTACGACGCCTTGCGGGGGAGAGCGGAGGTAGGGAGAGAAGGGGGAAGCCTGACCATGGTGGTCCCCGGAGAAGTGTAGAGCGCCTATATTGTTTGCGGGGTTTTCGGCGTGCGCAAACGTAGGACATGGTGCATACTAACAGTCAGGGCCACGGATACATGTAGCGTAAAATCCATGTGGATTCGCATTATTCGGGAAGGTCCAGGTACATTATAGATAGAGATGAGGTACGAAGTATCTATACTATGTGCCAGACGACCCAGCCCCGCCAGAACACGCGCTGAGGGGTCAGTGCTTTTTGCTAGGAGCCTTGTCCTTGATATTCTCTTCGACTTTGTGCTCCGCCTTGTGCGCCCATTCGGACGCTGGCGCAAAGTAGCCCGCGGCAAGCCAAGAGGTAGCAAAAAGACCGAGGAGAACCCATACGCCCGTCCGCTCATCACCGTCCAGCGTGCGCGAGTAGGTCTTGCCTTGCCCGCCAGACGTTTGCGTCTTTTGAGCTACGTCATACTGCACCTCGGCACGCGTAGGAAGCTTGAAAGAGTTGGGTAGGCTCAAGTCCTCTGCCATATCGGCGGCGAGATGCCCGAAGAGAGAAGTGGGTTCTTTCTGAGTTGGGGCGGAGGAAGACGGAGGGCTGGGAGTGTAGAGATTATGCGAGGGACCACCGCCATGGTGGGTGATGTCACCGGCAACGGTAATCACTTTAGGCTTGTACGAGGGGGCTGGTTGCGAAGGAGCGGCTTCCCTCTTGACCTTGGAGGACTCCCAGAAGTCTGGCAGGAACGGCTGGAGGGTGCGATCAGCGCGAGTACACCGGGCAGAACGACGGCGAACGCACGATAGGGGTGGGGGCCTCTACGATAGGCTGTGAAACATTGGGCAAGTGAATGTCCAAGTTGTATTTGGGGTAGACGGGGTCGGCGGAAGAAGGGACGCCTGGGACCTCTGTGGGGGTGTCGATGGTGGAAGCGTGGCGGACTTGGGGCGCGGTGGACACGGGCTCCGTCGAGAGCGTGACCTTCTTGTCGTCCTGCTGTAGGCGCGTGATGAGGGTAGCCTTGTTGCCCCCGCTGGATACGAGTGAGTCGAACGCGGGGATGTGGGATCAGAAGGGGGATGGCACATACGAGGGAAGACCGCGTTTGCGGGCCTCTTTCCTGAGTTCGGCGACGGTCTCGTTCTCCCATGCCTTGGTGAGAAGGACAGTGGATACGAACGACCTCGCGCGGGGCGCGGCAGAGGGCCCGAGCTGGGCGGCGAGGGCAGAGCGAAGCATGGCGGGCGGGGATGGGCTTGAGGAGGGGAAAGGAAAGAGACAAGCCTGGGCCGGCGCGGGCGGGCGGACGTAGCAGGGATAGACGCCGGTGGACGCTATGATCTCATGGCCACGTGGGGCGTGTCCTCACGCGTCTGCGAGTTAGAGTACCTGCACCGGACAGCTGGGAGCGCCCCAGGCTGGGTTGGGCGGAGGGCACCATGCGAGTGCCCGTACGCCAGGACAGCTAATATAGAGTATATAGGTCGGTGCAGCGCCGTATACTATCCATCACCATCGCCGCACTTATCGCTTGTAATCGCTCCTCTACCTCTCCTCTTATCCGTCCTTGTCCATTCAAATCTCGCCCTGCCTCGTGTTTCCCCCGCCTCGTGCCCTCTCCTCCCGCGTCCTTTTCAAGCCCACTGACTCCCTCAGCGCTGCCATATTTCTTTCTTGTCTTCCGTGCACACCCTCCATCCCTATCCCTCTCCTTCCCCCTCCCTCCCCCTCGCCGCCATGCTGCTTTCCCCGGCGTACGTGTTTGGCTTGCTTCTCAGCAGCGCACCTAATCTGATCATTCGTCTCCCCCGATAGCGCATCGAACGCGAGCCTCCCCTCGCAAGGCTTTTGGGGTCGCTTCAAGAGCCCCAAAGGTCCCAAGGAGTCCGAGCTCCGCGAGAGGCAGGCTCAAATGGCCCTCACACGACAACGTCTCCTCACCCTGGCCTTCGGAGACATGGAGACCGTTCGTATGGTGAGTGGCGTTCAAACGCTCAAACTACCCCCTCGCTAATCTTTTCTACGCGCAGCTCCCTCCCTCGTTTGTTGTCAGTATTAGTAAATTCCCTAGTGAGACTGAGTCTCATGGTATACCGTCTCCAGGAACTCGAAGCACTCGCTAGGGACTGGATCAAGCCCCCGGACGACATACCTATCAGTTTGCGCGTGCCCATAGAATATGCGTCCCTCCATGCAGCGGTATGTCCCCCGTAGGATTTTGTCAACATGCACCGAGTCTCACATTTGGTTTCACAGCGTTTAGTCGCGAGTCCGTATATTTATGTTCGTATCACACTTTTATCGGAGGCTGTCTGCTGACCCCGTAACACACAGTTGACAAGCGAGGACTCGTACCAGATCGCGATCATGGGTGTGCAGGGGCTGCGGGTCGAAGTCGTTTGCGATAGCCCACCACCGCCGGATGAGCCGCCGTAAGTCAATTCGCCTGCGCCGGAGCCCCTAATCTGACCATAACCCTGTGCATGCAGTCCGCCTCCGTGAGTATTTTTAGCGCGCGCGCCCACATAACAGTACAGTGACCAGTCTGCAGACCACCGCCGGTGCTAGAAATGCCGGCAACGTTCAGCCTGGAGCTCGCGCCCGGGCAGAATGTCGCGCTTGACACTACTATTTCATCCGACGAACTGGACATGGCCCGCATGGAAGACGGGACCACCGTAGATGGCGCGTTCTGGGGCAAGCTCGACATCGTACACGACGGGGACGTGCACAAGATGGAGTTCTCCGGCACGCGCATTCAGAACACCGAGAACGTCTCCACGGACCTTATCGTCGACTCCCGAATGATCAATAAGCTCGCCGTCGCGGCGAAGCCTGCCACGGCCCGGTGTCATCTAGGCATCCTCGCGCCCACACAACAATATTGCGATGTCATCTTGTCGTTTTCGCCTTACTGGAAGCTTGGTGTCAGTTGGCCGCCGGCTGAACCCATTGAGGAAAACAAGGTCAAGTACTTCTTGCGCGTACACCCCGGCGGTGCGGTAGAACACTTCGAGACCACGATGACGGCCACGTCGATATATTACGAAGCCATGTTAGTAAAGTCTCATCTCACCGCAGCCGAACTGTCGCTCATTGCTTGCTGCTCAGACCCGAACCCGGCATGCTAGACCCGCAGGAGTTCATTTCTCCTCGGAACGGCTTTGCGATGTCGTTTGGCGACTTTGTCCCCCATCTCATGCGCGTCCTAGATCAACTGGGCATGTCGCTTTTTGCCCGGACGAACTTCATCAAGTATGCTTCTCAGCTACCTCATCAGTGATACCGGTGACTAATCCCTCAATGCGTGTAGCAACAATATGTCCGCTTTCTCCGCGCATCGCAACATCGCGTACCGTTTCCTGGGACCCCACAAAATCGCCGCGGCCATTGATATCTCTGTCACGGTCGAGAACTGCGTGTTCACTCGTCTCTTCCTCATGTTCCGAGGGGTCACGGACGACGAATTGAACTTGTTCGCTGGCGCAGGAGAGAAGGAGGCCAACCAAGTGAACTGGCGCGACCGCGTCGGGTGGTCCGAGCTAAGCAAGGATACCTCACAGTTCCGCCTCTTGGAGACCTCGGTGCTCGAGGTCACGTAGGCCGCCGTAGGTGCGATGGCCGTCCCACGACTACCCCATTCTCTACGTATTTTTCATTCTTCACCGCGATATCCTCCTCGACCTTCTTCGATACCTTGCGATTCCCTAGTGCCCCAATTATCTCCACTCGTACTGCGGATCCTTTTCCCTTTCACGCCTCGATCTTCCCGGTTTGG
The DNA here is from genome assembly GCA_022606255.1 of Trametes meyenii. Lineage (NCBI taxonomy): Eukaryota > Fungi > Basidiomycota > Agaricomycetes > Polyporales > Polyporaceae > Trametes > Trametes meyenii. The sequence continues at coordinate 970,126 of JABYQG010000005.1, read as the reverse complement.
TCGCTTCTCTCCCCTGGTCTCCCCCGTCACTGTAGTATTATCGCTCAATTAGTGTTGTAATCCGCGCGCAGGTGCGCTGTTCCCCGCTTTCTTTCCTGCTTCCGAGCCCGGTTCCCGTAGCTACCCATCCCCCCTATTCCCTCGTCCTCCTCCCTCTCCAGCGGGATATGTTAAGTCATCTCCGATTTACCCCCTCTTACGCTCTGACGGACAGTCCACCGCCCTGCCCTGCTCGCTGCTGTCTTATGCTGTCGTTGTACCGAGTACCCCCATGATCATGACCATGTAGCCGTGCACATCTCCCGATCTCCCTCATCTCCCCTACTTTTTATCTCTTTGCTTGTACATAGGCGCCCCTTCCGTCTTCTCGCTCCCCCGAAAGTACTGCGTACATACCGTAATGGATACTTTACACACCCCGATCGATCAGCGCATTGTCTTGCAGTAACACGCGGCTGATGCTGAAATATTAGCGAGACACGAGAGGTGGTTGCGACGCAGCGATCGCCCGGCGCGGACGGAGGGGACCGTTAAGGCGCGGTTGTGATGTACGTACAAGAGACCGGTTCTGGCTGAGATATCTGGAGTCGGTCGCCCGGCCGGAGACTGGCGAGGGCTCGGAGCTGTCGACGGTCACGGAGGTGATTCCATGGCATTCAACAGAGCCCTCTAAATCTGATCACCGTGACCCTCATTCTCTCCCGTCCTCGTTCCAACCACGTCCCCCTTTGCACACCCGTGCCCACCGCGCTACGACTAGCACTCCCACCACCACCTACCACCACGCGCAACAGTCAACTCCGACTTGAACACAGCGGCCGGCTTTGCATAGTCTGCACGACGACGACGACGACTATTAGACATACGCACATACACGCATCCCACAACAGGACATGAGCAGCATCCCGCGGCATCTCGACCCCAAGTTCCCCCAGGCGCAGTACGTCGTCGCGTCCCCCGTGCCCGTCTGTTCGCACGCCCCGCCGCAGGACGAGTACTGAAGCAGACATGTCACCCACCCCGCAGGCGGCAGCCGTCGCGCGACTCGCTGCGGTCGCTGGCGCACTCGCACATGAGCCAGGCGAGCGACGGGCAGTACCACGACGACGCGTTCGAAGACTTTGACCGGCTCCCGTCGAGCCCGGCGCGTCTCGACATCGACCTGCCTGAGTCGAACCTCGACCTGACGATCGACTTCAACACGATCCTTGCGGAGTCGCGGAGCGCGCCCGCGCCCGCGGAGGAGAAAGTCGAGTGAGTGTCCGTTTGAATTGTCTTCCCTCGCTTCCCCATCACCTCCATGTCCATGTCCACGACCACGACCACGACCACGCCCCCCACACTCGCCCCGGCCGTGGCGGGCGTTCTCGGAAGTGCCGAGCTTCGATCCCTCCGCGTCACCCTGCGCCCGCGTTCCGGTTACGGCATGGCATGCTCACGCACACGGATTCCCGCCGCAGGATGGACAAGGTGCAGAAGCGGGCCAGCAACGTGATGAAGCTCGCGGAGCAGAACGAGCGGCTGAAGGCGGAGCTGCGCGCGATGACGGAGCGGCTCGAGGCGGCGGAGCGGAGGCAGCGCGAGCTCGCACAGGCACAGGCGCAGGCGCAAGCGGCGCAGGGCAAGGGCACCGCGGGGAGCCAGCTGGGCGGCGAGGGCGCGTCGGGGAGCGCCCATTGATTGCAGTGGCGGGGCGGGGCGCATCAGGCCTTGCGCCTTCCCGTTTGGGCGGACTCGGGTGTCCGGCGCGGCGTTGCGGTGGACGAGAGATTTGGTTCTGGATTCGGATGCACCGACGTCGTCGTTGGTCGAAACATACAAAAGATAGTGTACTTGTACAGATGATACCTCTGCGGCCGCGCGCTGCCTACGCTCGTTTGCTTTCTAGCTCTACCTAGCTCTTTTTTCTCAGCCATCGCGCTCATTTCTTTCTCTCGCCGAGCTTGAGCTTGAGCTTGATTGGTGTGCCGTTACACGGGCGAGGAGTGGCTGGATCGATGGGTGCGGGGCTGTCGATGATGTGGAACATTAATTTCGATGGCGACGTCACTGGGAGGCTTGCCCCCCGCAACCTTGATTTACCGTCTGACCTCTGACTTCATAATTCCCCTGCCTCGCCTTTAAATTTCCCTTGCCCCGCCCGCCAGTCCACCTCTCCCGCTCTCGTCCTCCAAGCCCCCGAACAGCCCCGGCCCCCCTCCATATATATCGCCCCATCTTATCGCCTCCATCCTCCCCACCCCCTCCTCCCCCGGCCTCTCCCCCGCACTCCCCCACACCCACCCCTCGCCTCTCGCTGCCATGTCGCGTCGTCCGTCTGGCCTCAGTGGTGCTCGCCGCCCGTCCGTGCTCGACTCGCCCACCTCCGTCTCGAGGAGGCAGTCGACCACCGACTCGCGCAGGCCTTCCATTGATCCTGCAAGGCTCGTCCCTATGGACAGGTGTGGTCGGTCTATGCCGCTATGTATGCGCGCTCTGACACGCGCGCAAATGCTAGGGCGTCCCATATCGGCGGTACCGAGGACTTCAACGTCGTCTTCGTCGGCGCGGGTAACATCATGTTCGGTGCGCTAGGCATTTCGCTCAGTATACGGAACCACGGCCCACGCATCTTACCATCGCAGGGTCGGACGAGGGCCCATGGAACCACTCCTTCCGTTTTGAACAGTGAGCTCATTTTTGTGCCTATTTGACCGCGCCCCGTGCTGATTTGCTTGTAGCAAGCTCGGTCCCCGTCTGAAGGTCGTCGCGCTCATTGACCCTGCTATTGACCGTGCCACTGCCGTCCTCGCGAAGAAATGCGAGACCTTCGTGCGCTCCGCCTACGAGAACACTCGCGTATTCAAGACGCTCGAGGACTTTGTGCGCAACATGTCGCGCAAGGACACGCCCCGCGCCGTCATCGTCGGGTCCCCTCCCATGTTCCGCGGTACGCTGCGCCCCGGACGCGACATTGAGACCCAGATCATGAAGTACTTCCCCGGTGTCGCGATGTTCGTCGAGAAGCCTGCCGCAACGGGCCCCGCAAGCGAGATCCCCGAGGCCTTCGCCGTCGCGAAGAAGATTAACGAGAGCGGGACGCTCTGCTCGGTCGGGTACATGCTGCGCTACCTCAAGGCCGTCCAGATGATGAAGCAGATCATCAACGACAACAACCTCACCGTCATGGCCACAATCGCGCGCTACGCGTGCGCGTACGAGGCGATCGCGAAGCCGGACTGGTGGGACAAGGCGAAGAGCGCGGGCCCGATCGTCGAGCAGGGCACGCACTTCTGCGACCTGAGCCGCTACTTTGGCGGCGAGGTCGACACGTCGACCGTGAACGCGCATTCGCTCGAGTGGGACGAGAACGCGGGCCATCTGTCGAAAATGCAGATCGACGAGACCGCGATCCCTCCCGAGAACAGGATCCCGCGTGTGACGGCCGCGACGTGGAAATACGACAGCGGGGCCGTCGGCAGCTTCACGCACTTGGTTGCGCTCCAGGGTCACAACTACAGCTGCGAGCTCGAAGTCTACGCAGACGGCTACCAGCTCAAGTAAGTCCGAATCGGACGTGCTCGTGGTAGAGTGTAGTATTGACATCCCGTCACAGGCTTGTGAACCCCTACGTCCAGCCTGTGCTCTACATCCGCAGACCCGGCAGCGACCTAGAGGAGATGCACACTTTCCCCGACGATGATCCGTTCTTCTCTGAGGTCAGCGCATATACAAGTAGACCGCCGCACGGGACATCGCCACTAATTGACATTTCGTGTCGACGCCTAGATCTCCGTCCTGATTGACAACATCGAGGATATCGAGGAGGACCCCGACACCGCGCAGATCCTCAGTTCCTTCGAAGGTCCGTCGTAACCCCCCTCGGCGCGCCATTTTTGGCGTGTGCTGATCATCGACGTGTGTAGATTCGTGTAAGACGTACGAGCTCACTTGGGCGATTCGTCTTGCCGCGGAACGCAACCGCAAAATCAAGAAGGACGCCGAGGTGGCGGAGGCCACTAGCGACGCCCCCGCTCCTGCCTAAAATAGGCAACCTGGAGAAGGAATTTGGAAGGCACAGACAACGGAGGAACATGTGGACATTACTTGTAACATCGGTGTTGTACGATTTCTCAGGCCACGGAGTCACATTCTACGTAGAGTAGTGAAATCAAAAGAAGACCCTGTGTATTGTACAAATGCGCGGATGTAGACCTTAAACATGTTGAGAGTAGATAGAGCGAGGAGAGCACGAAAACATGTGGAACACGCAAACAGAACATAGTTGTAGGAGAGTGAAGAGCCTGCCAAGCATGGAATATGCATTCTGGGGGACTTTACTGAGAGGGGGCTGTATCTCGCGCTCGCTTCCTCGCCGGGGGTGGATCGGGTAGAGCATCGACGTCGATGACCGTCCGCTCATTGCCTTCGCCCTCGCCATCCGGCTCCCCGTCTTCATGTCCGTGTCCGTGCTTACGCTTTGAGCTACCTTCCGCGGACGACCCACCCACGGTCTGAGCATCCTGGCTAGGTGCATCCCCAGATGTGGGCGGCGGTGCCGGCGGAGTAGGCGTCCTGATGGGCAGAGGGATTGGCCTCACGTTCCGTGCCGCCGCCGCGGGGGCGCTGTGAGCATCACCACTACCGCCGCCGCCACTATTGCCGTCGCCATTGCTGCCGTTTGAGGGGTCCGCAAGCAGGGACGCGATGCGCTTCTCGTGCGCTTCGGCGAGATGCTTGCGCACGATGCCGATAGAGCGGAACGGCGCGTCGCAGTGCGGGCACTCGAGGCTACGCTTCAGGAGTGCCTCGTACTCTTTCCTGTCGATCTGCGACTTCTGCAGAGGGGCGCGTGAGTCTTATTGCATCCGTAGACGGGCCTAGAGCTCAAGACGAGGTCCAGGCTAGGGCAGGGGCAGGGGCAAGGATGGAGGCACACAGGAACGGGGCGGACTGACCATCGCGAACCACGTCGGCTCGATATCGGGGTCGAACCAGCGGAGGACCTCGTCGATGCCGAGGAAGAACCCGAGGCGGGGGTGGAACGAGTTGAGGTGCTTCTTCGTTTTGAAGAACTGCCCCGTAAAATCCGTCGACATGACGTGCAGATGGAGGTGCCTAGAGAGAACCGCCAGCCGCCCCGAGTGCGCCCCTGCGGGGGGACGCACACCAGGGCCGGCCCCGCACGTCAGTTCCTTCCGCTGCTTGAGAACGCGGCGGTACGAAAGAAGGGGGAGGGAGGAAGACACACGAGAGGTGCCGCAGGGGTTGGACCACGTACTGCACCGAGGGCAGCGCGTGGAATCCCATCTGTACGTCCCACGCGACCGAGTGCGTCTTCCTCATGTCTTCCTGGATGAGCTGCTTGGCCACGAGCGCGTCGCGCCGGAGATTGAGCAGCACGGCCTTGGCGTCTTCGCGCGGGAGGGAGAGAAGCGAGCGCAGATCGCGCAGGCCATCGACCGTGAGTGGGGGCCGGATGAGCGGGATGACGAGCTCGTGGTAGAGGGACTTGGGATAGAGGTCGTGGAGCGTGAATGTGGTGTCCGTGTGGAAGAGCTTGATCGAATCCGGGATGTCCTCTGGATTCATGAGCGCATACGTGCGAAACATTGTCAAGTCTGAGGACATCTTGGGCTCGGGAGTGAGCTGGAATTCAAAGAACTTGAAGAGCGGTCCAGCGGCGACGTTGTGGTTCAGAACCAAAGCGTGCTTGCGGCTATCCTCTGCTTTTCCGACTATCTCGGACGGGTCATTGGAGACTCGGGCCGAGCCACCGGTTGTGGCTAACTTCACGTTTGACATGTTCCGCTGCTGCCATTATTCAGAAAGAGCTACCCAACGTGCATATATTGCGACCCAAGGAGGCCAAGAGGTGTGTGACATTACAACGTTGGTATAAAAACGCCTATGCGGTCTTAATCACCAATGCATAGGTCACCGTCGGAGTGATTCGCAACGCAGTTTCTTCTGCGAGATAAAGTAGAACTTAAGGCGCACCAAGCGTGATTGTTATGGGAAATGTGGGTGAGATGGTCCCAATTGCGGGTGGAAGCCGGATCGATGCCTATTCGCCTTCGGGTTTTGAGGTGCCGTCGTATAGCAAGGCGAAAATCCATATGCTTTCGTCAGTAGATGGAAGACTTGTTCAGGGACGGTAGGTATGGTGGGATCGGTGTGGTATACTTGTGAACGGCGCCCGAATATCTTGCGGAGGAGGCTTGGGTTTATCTGGGGATCGCGAGCTCTTCTCGGTTTCCGTGTGGTCACTAGTGTGGACGATATGTAGTGTGGACGATATGTAGTGTGGACGATATGTAGTGTGGACGATATGTAGTGTGGACGATATGTAGTGTGGACGATATGTAGTGTGGACGATATGTAGTGTGGACGATATGTAGTGTGGACGATATGGTTCGTGTGTATATGAGCGGCGGACGCGACGATTTAGGGTAGAGAATGTCTTGCTGTGCCGTTATTGCGTCGACCGGAGCATCTACCGAGGGCGGGCCTGGCTGTTGAAAAATGCGGTGGGGGGACTCACGAAGAATGCATTATTGAAGTTCAGCAACCTGAAGAAGGCTCGAGAAACGCAACCAGTCTAGCGGGGACTATAGGGGAACGCGCGCGGCGAGAGAAATCGAAAATCCCGTACTGGGGGTATATGCGTTTGTAGATGGCGACGTTGGGATGAATTAGCGGCTGACCAAGGACGGTGGGCTTGAAGGAGAGCGGGGAGCCGCGCGTAGAGCAGATAGCGGTATGTGGCTAGATTTGTGGACGTTCAGTGGCTGGATGGGGCTGACCAGAGGTTGGGGTGTTCAACGGGGAGTGCGGTGGACGACGAGAAAAAAGGCGGAGAGAGAGGAGAGAGCGAGGCTGGCAGCTGCGATCGGCAGGGCTGGGGACGGTTGCCGGAGCTGGATTGGAATCGATCGGCGTCGCGCGAGTCGGAGGCTGGCGGCTGCTCGCTCAAACCGATCCGTAACCACGAGGCTCTCCGCCGTCGCCTTTGTTCCCCTCCTCCGTCCTCGTCGATCCCTTCTCTTGCGTACGTCGCTGGCTTGTCCTGGGGCCTCCTGCGGGTTCTCCCCGACACAGAGTCCGAGTATCGCTTCCTCTGAGCTCTTGGCGTCGTTGTCCATCGAAGAACGGGTTTCCACTCTGGCATTTGCGGCTGAAAAATAGGGTCTTTCGCTCGTCTTGTCCTCAGCGTCCCTCACACTCCATGTCGCGGACGGAGGGACTCGTCCTACGTTGCCACTCCTTTCTGGGAAACGTCTGCGCTGACGGTGATGTCAAGATCAGCACCATCGGCCAGCCGCATTCAGCCAACCGATCGTGCTGTCCTCTACTACCGTCTCTCTAACCATATGGACCAGGCCACGCTGCTCACAGTTTTTGGAGGAGGAATACATTGGGTGTCGCGAAGACTAATGCCTCGTTGGGGCGACAAAGAGGTCGGTCGGACAGCGACGATACATAATCTTGCGGTACGTCTTCTCCCACTCTTGTTCTTTGGGTGCCCATGTCTTGCATGCTGTTATCACACTTCTGGTGGGGGCCTTGTCTCTTGAGGAGATATCACACTCGTTGAATATTATTCTTGCGGCATGCATCTTCGCCGTGGTTGCTTGGCCTTGTCCCTTGAACGGCATTTGGGGTTTGATCACTCGCTTGAGCACACTCTTGAACTCTTGAGGCAATCTGTTGAGTTGAGGCAGACATGACACATGGGTTCAGGCATTCAGTATGTGCTTGCGTGGAAGGCGTTGGTGATAGAGAGGCTTACCGCTTCGTTCACCAACATCTTCCCGCCCGAGCGCCGGTGACAGCATCACGCGCGACGTGACGGGTTCTCGGAGACCTAGGATGGCCCCGCCCAACGTCGCAAACCACCAGCGGCCACGGAAAGACCGTATTCAGGTGGAGAATATACATACGTACAGAAAGAATGAGGAGGGGAGACAAGAAATGGGAATCAAGGGGTGTCACGCTGAGTGAACAGGTCGAAGTACCCACCCACATACTGCTATGGGGGTCCTAGCTTTCAAAGTCGATTAGTGTACCGCTCTACAAATTTCCAAATCTCGCGGATTACGAGAGTCTATGAGCTGCGTTGAACGTGTAGAGCAAAATGCTCCGTGCCCTGCTTGTTTCGTGCGACAGGATGGGCGCCACCGATACCGTCCACGGTCCCATCTACCCTCACCGCTACCTAGCGCACCTGTTCGACACACATTCTCTCAGATTAGAGATTCAATAGTGCACCAAGGACGTCTACGAAGAAGTTGCCTGTGGCATGTGCGTGGCGGAGGGTGGCCGGTATGGGACGCTGGGCAAGGCGCGTGGTGTGGATGGGTGGATTAGTCTGGGAGGATGCTGGCGGAAGTGGTAGCAAGCGAGCCAAACAGGTGCGGATTCTGCTGGGCTGTCGCGTCTCCCGCATTGCTTCGACGGTACCTCATCCTCAATCAAGGGGGCACTTCCTGCCCCCTCCCGCTTTTCTGCCCCTCTCACTCTTTCTCTTCCCCTTCCCCCTCTCCCTTTCTTCTATCTTCATTCTCCTGCGTCGTCGTATCCCAGCTCCGTTCGTCGCCATAGTCTCGTCTCCACACTTTTCGCCCACTTCCAATATAATTCATGCCCTCCATCGATTCTGTCCGCCCGTCTTCCACGTCTGTGTCGTTCTCCTCTCCTCAAACCCGCAACAACCGCACTTCCCGCCTCCCAGCGTATCGCTCGTCACACATGGGCAGGTACCATCCGTACCCCAGAGCGGCGCCCGGCCAATGCCAGGATCGCCTGATGGTGCGTCGCGCGATCGACCCACAACACCCCACATTCCGGTGCTAGCGTTGATCCCGACACCCACAGACTACCGTTGACTACCGGTACGGGGCGGAACCACTGTGGGAGGAGCCTGCTATAGAATCTGTACGTGTCACTCTAGGCTTGTGTTCCCCATCAACCAGTGCCAAACACGCACCCATGCCCCACGTCACGACAGTACTCGGACTCTGACGAAGACTCCGATGGCGCAAACACCGCCGTAGAGGCCGCCCCGCCCTCCACCTCGTCTACCGCCGTCGACCACTCCGAGCCAGCGGCCGGCGCGCAATCTCAACCTGCCACGACGTCCCCGCTGAGCCGTAGCAAGTTGGTCGCCGTACTCTCTGTGAGTCCTGTCGCCCATCACTGCTGTTTATGTCGAACCTCAACGGACATGCAGGGCGCGCTTGCCACTTTGCGCCGCCGCTACCTCTCGCGTCTCGCGGTGAAGAACTTCCTCAAGGGCGAAGGGCTCACGAAAAGCGGCGCTCTTTGAACACCTCACGATTCACTCGACGCGTCCCTGTCCGGCCTCGCTGCATACTGCATAGAAAGTTGCCGGCTAGAGCGACCCACTCAAATGTCGCAGACCCATCGTCCATCGCAAGTCATTCCTTGGTCCTATGCTACTCTATCTCTTCTTCGGCTGTCGTGTACATACCACCACTCCGACTCCACTGTGCCCCGCCCCGCTCTGCTCCATTGCTCTCTTTCTACATTAACAAAACAGCTTGATTGCTCGTACTGTCTGTACATATATACCACCATCTTGTATCATAGTACTTAGGATTGAGGATCCGCGGACTGGATCGTTTCTTGTGTACATATTGCGTATCTAGACTACTGCTCGTTGTCGTTGTCCGGCGATGGCCGAAGCCCAGTGCACTCAGTACAAATAAAAATACCATCATTAGGCCAGCTATGTTGAGGGGTGTAGCGGTTCTGTAGGCCCGGAACGTTGAACGTTAAACCCTTGGAGAGGACTGTATCGAATTGCAGAAGGGGCTGTGTCGGCGCTTTGAGGTGCATGGACGAGACGCGCAACTAACGTGCCCAGAGATCCACGTTGGGTGAAGAACCCCGGCTTTGGTATGACGCTCTCACATGCCTACATGATTGCAGACGTATTTCCCTGGGCCGCACTGGAGCTGGCCGGCTTGGGTCCTAGAACCCTCAGTGTTCCAGCGAGCTGTCTGTCCTCGTTTCCTGGTGTAAACGCAAACACAATGCAACTGTTGATTCACCCCTTGAGCAAAAAACGGATTCCAATAGCGGCATGAAATGAATACCCTTCGGGTGGCCTGTGTTCATTGACTCTTGTATACGGAATGTACGGTCAGGCAATGGTGCCCTTCAGAGAGACGGTCTCGTAGTCTTAGTTGAAATGGTGTGTGCGAAGAGCGCCTTTGAGGGGGAGATAAGAAGCTTGACGATCTTCTCCCGCACCGTATTCATTAAGCCGCAGTACGAGCGATTTGGAACGGGTAGAAGGTAGAGATCGACGGATTCCTTCCCAAAATCCACGTTCGCGCTATTGTTTTACTCGGGCCCTAACCGAGGACGATCCGTGCCTTGACGAAGATTCGCGCTGGTGTTCTCGAAATAGGGAGTACGAACCAGGTGCGTCGAAGTGAGGATAAACAAATGTTGCGGCCCACGAGTGCTAACGCAGTTGAGATTTTGTTTCTGGAGAATTATGGACTGGACCTTGCGTGTACTTGTTAATCAGAAGGCTTTCAACTGCACTCGAGTATAGCCGTGCACATGGTCGTTCTGCGCGACGCCTGCATGAGGTACGTCGATGATGGAGATGGAGAATGAGGGGTGCCATACGCACTTTACTGACGGGTTCAGAGCAGAAGGCCATGAAAGACAATCATCCCTGTCATTAAATCCCCGCGCAATACCTGAACACAAGACGAAACATCGCGAATGAAGATATGGGTGCCTGGCTCGTAAGGACGAGGTTTCGCTGCACGTAGAGAACCACTTTAAGGGTCGGAGTTGCATCAATGGACGTTTTGCAGAGTGTTTGAAGAAATCACATCGTGCTGGAGTTTCCGCTGATCCTATTGCGGCTAGCCCAAGGCCTCAACGAATGCTCCATTTGTGGCCGGAGGGGAGAGCGCAAGGCGGCGTCGCGGGTGTTGGAGTGACATAGCGTGGCGGACCTATGATGCGAGGTCATTCAATTTGAGTCGAGAGGAACGTACCTAGTAGATGCGTCCGCCGCAAAATGGACCATCCTACTCATGGCATTCTCCACGCCTTTAGCCATGTCAGACCGACGTCGTTCCTCCAGTAGTTCGTAAAAACGAGGATGCGCGGGGAAGAAGAGGACTTCTGAGGGGGCGGCGGTGGGGACCCTCACGTCCGTTGAGATTCTTCGTCTAAGAGTCGTTGAGATAGGACAACTTCCGCAAGCGTGTACGCTAGCTGCGAGTGGGGGGCCCGCGAGGCGTGACCGCGGAGAGAAAAACATGCAAAGGGGGTCTGGGGTGCATGAGTGAACAAATGTCCGGAGAGAAATCGCAGGGAGAGGGCGATGGAGGGAGGCTCGCGGAGGTGTAGGTGAGAAAACCGCGGCGAAACTGTTGCTGAGAGAAGAGTATCGAACCAGGATGGGGCTGAGTATCTCGCGGGGACCCGATTCCGAGCGAGGGGAGCAGAAAACAAGGTAGCGGTCGAAAGCAAGAGAGGAGCCACTGGGGCTGGCAGTGGAGGGGATGTGGGCGGAGGCTGGGTGATCAAGGTCCGGAGGCGGACAGGAGCGTTTTGGTTCGATCGGCGCGGCGGGTGGATTCAGCCACAACACGAGGCTCGCGAGTCGCGCATCCGTTGCCTCCCTCCAGCCTCCCCTCCGCCGCCATCTCCATCCTTCCTCGTTCTCCCCGCCCGTCTGGATCTGCTGCTCTTTCCCATTGTCTTTTCTGGTAGACGCCGGCGCAGCGGTCTCCTCGTAGGCCCCAGAGGTAGTAGCCGTCGAGGAGACGCCCCCATTGTTCCGTCAAAAAAGCAGCCCACTGTCGTGCCTGCTTGCTCGGCTCCCCTCATCAGATTCTGAGTCCTTGAGAGCACCTCTGTGGTCAACATATCGGACATCAAGTAGTTCCGCAGCGTGGTTCGAGGCCAGCATCACCAGTCAGCCGCGGGCAGCCAACTCGTCATGCTGTTCTCCACACATTTCACATTATGTTCGCAACGAGACGACCCTCGAGCTCACAACGTTTTGGAATCGGAGACACAACGAGGGCATGCAGGTGGTGCACCTCGTTTTGCGAAGCGGCCGCGACCGTCTACGCCGTGCACACACTCATTTTGCGGTGCGTCTTCTCTTTTGTGCGTCCTTGATTTTCTTCCAAGCACACTGGCTCTACCATTGCCGTGGTAGGCCCTCTTTGTCGATGCGCCTCTGGCGTGGCTTATCACACTGGCTGAGCGGTTTGCTGCTCGCCTTGGCGTCTTGAAGCTGGATGTTGTGCTCTCCTTCATGCCTTGACGGCTTCATGTTCCGTACGTATCTTGAAGCAGATCATGTTTGACGCATACATCGGACAAAAGTTAGCACTCGGGTTGTCTTGCGTCGAGGATGTTGGTGGTCAAGCCACTCACCGTGGCTTATCACCACCATCTTCAGCCACAAGCGCTGGTGACTATGTCACTGCCGGTGTGACACGTTCCTTCAGTGTAGGATGAGGATACGACTGGCGTCGAGTAAGTACCCTGTGGCGATCGCAAACAGGGAAATTATATGCTATTTGCCACCATGCTGCAAAGATCGTGCGGGTATGTACTCACTTGGTGGTGGTATAACTGTATCTATAAAAGTGTGTCGTAGGACACTTGTTAGCTCGCAAGCTAGCTATTGCCCGAAAGCGCTCCCAAGAGAGCGCGTCCATTTCCTGGAGCAATTCGCATTTTGTGCTACCTAGGGCACTGAAATAAGACATCGTTTGTGCCCATTGGTTTCTCCAGGCTACAAGAGGCCACGTTCACCAGGCGGGGGATCTCGCCCTGTGCCTCCGGTCGACTGGCGCCGGCGCCAAAACATCTCTGTTCAGTTTGTTCATCTTGTGTTTACTTACAAACTCTTCTTCTACGGCTTGGCTTCCTGGAATGCGCAGAATGCGTGGCCATCCACGCGAAACAGCGAGCACGCGGTGGTGGCGGGACACGGGGCGGTTGGGAATCAGGCGGGGCACGTTGGTTTGGGATGGGCAGCGGCAGAAGTAGCATCAGGCGAACCCAAGGGAGGTGCGCATCTTCAGGGTCGCGGCTGCGCTCGCATTGTTCCCCGCCCTTGCCTCGTTCAGGGTGCACCTGTCGCCCCATCGATTTTCAGCCCCGACCCGCTTACTCTGCCCACGCTCCTCTCTGCTACCCAAACGTCTTCCTGCTGCCAACACATCATTCGTCCGGTCCTGAGCCCACTATCCTCCCCCTCCGCTGCGTCGATTCGTTTCTGACCGTAAATCCTCTCGCCATCACTTTTCCTCTACCCACGTATCCTACCACAATATAATTCATGTCGCGCATCGATCCGCCGTATCCCTCCTTCTCGTCCGTGTTGTCCTTTCCTCAAAACCGCAACGCCCAGTCCTCCCGCCTGCCCACCTATCGCTCGACGCATATGGGGCGGTACCACCCGTACCCACGCGTTGCCCGTACCTACTGCCAGGAGCAACTCCTAGTACGCGTAGTTTATCCCACACACTCGTTTTGTCCCGAGCAGTTCTCTTTGCAGGACACCATGGAATACCACTACGAGGAAGAGGCGTTGTGGGAGGAGCCTGCCGAGGAACTGGTACGTGTGGCCCGTGCGTTCTGCCGCGCCCAGACACTCATCAACCACCCACGTAGCTCCCGCAAGAGCGACGCGTCAGACACTGCGAGGAAGTCCTTGCGCGCGACTATACCTCTTACGAGGACGACGCGTTGCCCGCTACTCCCCACGACGACGACGGGACCACCGCCGAGGTGCCTCCCCCGCAGGCACAGGGCGACGTTGTCTCTGCGTTCGCCGTAAGTATTACTATGCGTTCGGCGCTGTCTTTGCGGGTCCCTCGAGGAACTGATGCATCGTAATAGGACCTTTTCGCGTTGTTGCGGCGCAAGTACTTCTCCTTCCGCGCGGTTAAGCGGTTCCTCCAGGTTGAGCAGCTGAAGAAGGCCTGAGCTGCCCTCACACAGTGGCCCCGCGGAGAAGTCGCTGCTCGGGCTAGAAAAAGGCCGTACGGCCTACCCGTCGTCGAAGATGCCTCATCTATCATACTCGCCTCGTTGTCCGTCATCGTATTCATCCCTTTCTATCTTGGCCGTTGTGTTCAATCTTCCGCTCTATCATGGTCTGCTTCTGTTCTCCCTCGACTATTCAGTTCCCAGATTATTTTGTCTCGTCTTGCTCTCGCCTCTACTACAGCTACGCCTTGAAAACCATCATCTAGTACTCCATCCTCTGATCGTCCATTTAACTGTATATATACGCGCACGTATCCCTTGTATCATATAGCTACTTCCTTGTGGGTTCCACAAACCTTGGATCTTATTACCAGCTAGCAACTCAAATCAGATGCCCCAGGTATCAGCGAAACAATCATGATAAGGATGTGCTCGGTGGCGGAGCGGTATACGCCACCCCGCCTCGCTTCGCCCACAATAGCATCTGGGGCTGGGGGATGTCGGTGGTCATGTCGTCCCGGGTTCGAATCAGCCGAGGTGCGCTCTCGAAAAGGGTCAGTCAGGGCTCATAACCTATTGTAACCCAACAGGTTATGGCATCTGCCTAATGCTCCCCGTAGTAGGACGGCCGGCCGATTTCGCTTTTTCCCATACAGCTTTAGCACGAGGTTGATGATACCTTTCGTCCAGTGAGCGTACCGAAAAGGCGAGTCGTTGGATGTTGAACGGAGGTTCAGTATGTTCAAACTTGACAAGTAGTGAAACTCAAAGCGTATATATTGTACAAGAGTTCATGGTTAAGCGTACATCTCGTCCCAGCCCTCGTCATTCGTCGCCTTTCGGGAAGGATCGACACCACTCCCACCGGCTGCCTCAGTTCCTTCCACGGTCGGCTCGTTGTCCCTTTCAGGGGCGGACGCAGGAACTGGTGCGGCAGCAGGGGCCGTCGGCTTCGCCGCCGTAGTGTATGTCTCCCCGTCATCTTCCATCTCCCTCACCATGTCCCACATATCCTCGTCCATATCCTCTTCGACGCCACCTCCGCCGCCGGACTTCCCCGCCGTAGGCTGTGGCGGGCGCAGCGGGGCGGGGGGAATGTACGGCTCGTCAGGGAAGTCACCCATCACGGCGTCCCACATCTCTTCGTCTTCGTCGCCCGCCGCGGCGCCCCGTGGAGCCCCATACGTTGCCTTCACTGGGGCCACGGAAGACGAGGCAGCTTGTGTGCGTGCTGCTTCCTCCTCGCGGAGCATCGCGTCGATGTCGAAGTCTTCGTCGAGCGCGCCGAGAGACGAGGTCCCAGAAGACGGCGAGGATGGCGGGAAGGGCGCGTCGTGAGTGCTGCGTGTGGGGGAGGAACGCTCGTCGTCGGTCGCGATGGGCACGTCTTGCGCCTCCTGGCTCTGGCCTCTGCTCTGGGTAGGCTCGAGCCCTCTCTGCAGGCGGGAATTCTTGGTTTCCTCGTCGTCGCTGTCGGAATCATCCGAACCGGGCATCTTGTGCCCATTGATGAGGCCCTTGGCCTCGTCCCGCCATACACTGAGAGCAACCTGCGAGGAAGGAAAAATGTAAGGGCGGGGCAAAGAGGGGGGAAGCACGCAGACGTACATTCATGCGTTTCGAATGGCAAAGCTTCTCAACGCGCTGTACGGTGTCGGAGAAATGCGTGTGGGGGTACATCTTGTGCGCCCAAAACTGGTACACGTTCAGAAGCCTGTTCAGATCTTGCAACTGCCGCGTAGATCCTTCAACTATCCGGTGTGGTATAACATGACGGGGGAGCATACCTCGTGACCTTTCCCCTTGGGCTTGAAGTCCTTCGCCTGTTTCACGAGCGCAGGAAATCCGTCCGGGCCCATAAGCCTGCCTTCATCGAGGATTGCCCGTTTCTTCTTCTTGCCTGGAGCGGTGTCCTTGCTCTTCTTCTCGCCCTCCTTCCCCTTTGCCCCACCATCCTCGTCCCCGAAATCCCGTGGAGGGGAGCTACTAGGCAAGATCTGGTGCGGAGTGAGGGCAATCTTGGCCTCCGCCTTCCGCTTGAGCGCCGCAACGTCGAGGGACGGAGCGAGGTCCTGGAACGCGAAGTCGGGGTCATCGTCGAGGCCGTCAAATAATGCATCTATGTCGGGCTTGTTGGCTCCTGAATTTGGCGCATAACGCGACTTGGAGGGCGCAGGGGCATCGTTGTCGGAGCCGGAGTCGTAGAAGAGAGGGCGAGAGGAGGCGGGGAGTCGTTTGGCGGGGACGGGAGAGGAGTGAGCGACGTCGTCTCCGTCGTTGCTACCGGCGGTGCGCGGAGGGGATTTGGGGCGGGCGGAGGACTCTGCGGGCGCGTCCCAGATGTCGTCGAGTGAAGCCATGGCGCGCCAGAGTCGCTGGATTGGAGAACAACTTATCGCGTTCCTCGGAGTCCGAGCTGCATGATGGCGCGCGTCGGTGGCGGTGGCAGACGCGTCATGTCACGAAGAGGTCACGCCTCACGCATCCTCGATCGGGCGTCGATCGACTCCTCTGGCCGAGTACTTTTGTGTTTGATCCACCTTGTTAGTCATGTCGACGAATTCAGAAACGTCGCTCCCTGATCCTGACCTCGAGGACGGTATCAAGTACTGGGAAACGCAGCCAGCCAACTACGATGGGGTCCTTGGTAGGGCCTTTCGCCTCTTCTTCCTGGAGGCTTGCTGCAGTACTGAAATAATAATGGTCAATAGGTGGCTTTGGAAACGGGGTACAACCTCTATTTTATGTATGCATGCTCTCAATTCGCTGAATAGTGGATTGTCCCTGCTCCAGTCTCTACCGAGAGTGGACGCCCTAGGATCGCGCCAGTTCCTCCAATACCTCCTCCCGGAGCTCTGCACCGTACCCTCCGCCGTCCGGCCGCTCTCAACGCCCGCCAAGCCCGCAGAAAAACGCTCGCGCGCACTCGACGTCGGCGCCGGTGTTGGTCGCGTCACCTCCGACGTCTTACTACACCTCTTCTCAGATGTCCTCCTCGTCGAGCCCGTCGAGAGCTTCATCGCCGAGGCTCTCCGCCGCGGCCGCGCTAGCGAGAGCGCCGAAGCTGGCGCGTCCATCGCCGAGGACAACAACCCCGAGGCGGCCCCGTGGAAGGGCGTCCGCGACAAGGCGAAGAGCGTCACCTTCGTCCAGGCGACCCTTCAGGACTTCGACCCCGCGCGCCCGTCCGCCGCGGTGTCATCGGAGAAAGCGAAAGTGCTCGGCCGCGTTGGGTACATCCCTGCGGAGGGTGGGGAGGCGGCGGACCTGGACTCTAGCTTCGACGTTGTGTGGTGTCAGTGGTGCCTCGGCGCACTGAGCGATCTAGACCTGGTCGCGTTCTTCCGGAGGGCGAAGGCGGCGCTGCGTGACCCTGCGCGTGGTCTTGTCGTGGTGAAGGAAAACCTTTGCTCAGAAAAGGGCGAGCCTCGCGCGGTGTTTGATGAGAACGACTCGAGCCTAACGAGGTTAATTGCCTTGTTGGTCAATACTAGTGTAGCGGGACTGACGCCGTTGTGAACAGATCTGACCTGGCGTGGAAGAAAGCCTTCTCAGACGCCGGTCTGAAGCTCATTCACGAGCAAATTCAAAACGGGTTCCCCGAGGAACTATACCCGGTGAAGATGTGTGTAGATCGCCACGTACTTCAGACCTTACATTCTAAAATTCGCCCCACAGGTACGCCCTAAGGTGATGATAGAGGTGTGAACGTGATGGCACTCAGAAGTGTAGGACCTATATTGCACCATGACATCAAAGCAGACTAGCACGAACGTAGGTATACAAGATAGCGAAAACTTCGACAACGAAGTGGAAAACATAAGGCGTGCCCAGCATGACACACATGGTACCCCAAATCGAGTGGACGTATTAGACGTTTCGCAGGGGAATACGCACTGGGGCGTCACCTTCCGCCCGTTGGTCCCGCTCGCGCTGCGCCAGGAGCGCATCCGATAGGCTGTTTCGCCGTTTCACCTCCTGCCGCTCGCGCACCCCAGGGAAGTGCGAACGTAGCACGTCCTCGAGTTGCGGCCAGATCTCGTCCGATGTCGAGCCTGAGAGCGTCACGAGCCGCGCTGTCGCCGCCGAACCCGCCGCCTGCGCGCCGTAGTACGCGAGTAAGGGCGAAGTGGACGCATAGAATTGTTCCAATCGCCGGGCAAAGGTTTCCTATAAATGTGTTTTGTCAGAAGTAAATTCCGGGCCATACTCTAGGCAAATTACGACATACGGGATTATCGTCTGGTCGCTTCGTGAGAGGCTCCCCGGTTTCGTCGTCGTGTCCCGCGACCTTGGGAGGGTTGTAGGACAGGTTGTACACTCGCCCTGACGGCAAGTGCACCCAACGGTCGGAAATGCGGCCGAGAATGACGTCGTCTGGCACGTCCAGATTGACCACCAGACTGAGAGGCGTCGCTTTCGTTCTGTAGTTGGCTGTTCAGTAACGCTCAAGTTGCGAAAAGCGGCGCTACGCTCACGTTAGGTGTCGGTCAAGCAGCTGACCCTGTCCTAGAGTCCGCGGAAAGCCGTCCAGGATCCAATGCTAAGTTGAACAGCGTGAACTCGCCGGACACACTACGTGGCAGAAAGGTTCGCACCCTATTTTGCAGCAGGTCCAATTTGCTCGTTACGACCTTGAGCATGACATCGTCAGGTAGCAGTCCTCCAGATGCCACGATCGACTCGGCGAGCAGACCGACTTCAGTCCTTTACGTATAATGATCCGTTCAACAAGCCTTCTCTTTCAATAAGTACATCGTGGACGCACTTCTCCGCAATGTGTTGCCGAAGGAGATCCCCGGTCGACATCGACACGACGTCGTACTTCTTTACCAGCCGCCCAGAGAGCGTGCCCTTTCCCGCACCCGGCTTACCTACAGCACGAGGACATATAAGATACACGACCAGCAGGACGTCAACATCGAACAGGGGCAGAGCGAGCGCTGAGGGGAACGCCACGACGTCATCTCCAGTACGCACCAAACATGATCATCCTCAGCAACTTGCCCTCGCCCGACGCATCCTGCGCCGCCGGTGCAGTCTTGGAGCGCGTCGTGTTTAACGAGAACGGGCGCGCCTGGTGCGGCGCCGCGGACTGGCTGATCGCACGCCTGGTGCCCGGTGTGCCGGCCGTTGGTGCTGCTGCATGACGAGAGCAGCCCGTGACGGCAGGGGCGGCGGTTCGTAGCCACGAGGCGGCGGAGGTCGGCCGGAGGAACGCATAAAGGGTGCCGGGGAGAGACGACATTGGACGAGCGGCGGGGGTGAATGATCTGCAGGGCGCACGGAATTGAGCAGGATCCTCGAGGCTCCGGGCGTTTTTGTGCGTTTGGGGCGCGGCGAACGAGGACACAGAGTGCAAGTCGGTCCCGCGCGCACGTCGACAGGCACTCCCGAGACGGAGACGGGGGCGTTGTGGACGTCGTCTGAGGAGAGGAGAGGAGAGGGCTTCGACGCAGCTCCTAATCCTCCCGCTGGGACTGGGCGTGTGCCGGGCCCCCAACGAGTTCTGCGACGCCCGGCAGAGGCTCATCACGCGATGGACCGCTCTCACGCGCTCTCGCCCCAGATTTGTCAGACCACCGGCTCCAGTCGCATTCTGGCCACGTCTCGCTTCGAATTCTCTGTACACCAGTGCACAGTGCAACGTTGCTGGAATGCCAGTGTCGCAAGGCTGGCACAAGATGATTTTTTGAACACCACTTATGAGGAGCCTCAGAGTCGATCGAAATGGGACGTCCGTGCGCTAGACGCCGACGTCAATACTACATGCAAGACTGAAGTCCACTTCAACAGCATACAACTGTCCAACAAAGTCCTCAGTCTGCTAACCAGTAACACGATGTACACGCCGATGTAGTCCAAAAGATTGGTCTCGTACTACATAACATATAAACGGTGGCCTGATGTCCGTTGAATGTCCTATCATTTACCAAGCCGCATCATGGTATACCCGGGCCGTATTGCGGAAAGCAGCATCTTCATGATTAATCGCGAGAACCCGAACGGGCTTCCTGGACGTCATCATCCTACCACAGAAGCTGCTATGAGGACGCATTAAGGAGATCACACAATGAGAACTCACCAGACTGTCGCGTTCATGCGCGAATTGCAGAGTCGCCAGCTGCGCCTGGGCGAGAGGCGACATGGTGGGAAGGGCTGGCACTGTCATCTCCGCGTTCTGCACGTCGTCCATGTAGAAGTAAAACCGCGAGATCAGCACCGGTGGCGCACTGTCACGATTCGAAGCAAAGTGAAAGGGGGCCGGCACGATGAGAACGTGCATACGCCAATCAGCGTATAAACAAGGCAGCGTACGCAGTTAAAGCTCTGAAAATGAAGACGACCGCGGTTTTCTGCACGACGCTAGAAATCAGCAACAGTGTGTTGCAGCTCTCGATGACGCTAAGGTGTATCATTAGAACTAGCCTGGGATGCCCCGCGAGAACGGGATACACGTACACGAAGTACACGGTGCCTTCCCTGAAGATGGCAGCAGTGAATGAGGTCTTGAAATTGCCCAGCAGAACGTCGGAACGGGCTCCGCTCCACGTCCTCCTCCACGTCACGACGACCACGATGGCCTCAAACATGACTAGGCAACATTGCGTGGCTAGGACCACTGGGTCTCCTTTTAGCGGCCCGAATACAGCTCGGGGAAATTCAAAGCCTACTACTGGTAATGGACGTTCAAATGTAAACTTAGCGAGTGCATATTAGAGGATGAACTTACGTGTTCATTGAATCCAACGAGATATTTGGGACCGGTAAACAACCCAAAAGGGTGACACTCTCCAGGTGGGAGAATAGGTACTGAAAGGGACCAATTAGCCAAGCGATATTTCTGGCCGTTGTTCAAGAACTTACGATGTTTGCGCCGACGGGGGCCATGCCGAGCAGCACTACAATCCAAGTGATAATGACGTTCTGAGAACTGATAGCGTAAATGCGTACGCCAGAGAAGGCTGGTGTCGAAGGTTAGCGAGGGCTGCCTGCATAGCGTAGTCCTTGCAAAACACGTACCGACCCTGACTATATGCATTAATATCGCCAACGTCGCCCACGTGTAGGTAAGGGCTACACAGCTGGTGTGGCATAGACAGAAAATGATTAGCATATCATCAGCGTGAGGCTGAGAGACAATCATATACCTCTGGTATATCGTCGTCAGCGGGCGCTTTATCTACCAAGCACTGAAGGGTACGCACCACGCCCTTCCCGAAGGGGAACAATTCCACAAAGCTCATCAGGAACAAGAGAAGCGACGTGTAACGATTCAAGAGAAAGATCCCCTTCCCCAACGATATCTTACGGCCCCAGAGCAGACGCACTTCCCGATCGAGAGTCGTGAGGTAGTCGTAGAACACGGTAACTGGCGGAAACTTGCCGGGTTAGCGTAGATGTTGACACCACCGGCAAGGCGCGATAGCTAACCAAATACAGCGAGATTAAAATTGTTCTCGTCGCGACTAGGAACGTTGTTTCAGAGCTCGAGTATGACCGCGAAAGTGGATGATCTAGACTTACAACTGGGTGGCGAGGTCTATAACGACTTGTTTTACAAGCGCTACCTGAGCGACAGTGTTGTCCGCAGTGACGTTCATAGAGGGTACTGGTTTCACAAGGTTGAGGTGTTAGGGTCGGGAAGTGCTGGGATCGACATAATCCGCGAGAGACCAGCTATTTATGGCTTGACATCGTTGAGCACATCCTGAGTTGCCCCGTAACTCTCTTGGATGCGGCGGGTGCCACAATCGTAACACTGATGATGTCCTATGGAATAACTTCTAAGAGACATTGAATATCCCCGCAATATCAATGATAGCCATACGCTTAGACGCACGAGCTCACCGATGGCAATTAGGATCGCTCACTGCGAACGAAGTCTGGCGTGCAGTTCACGTCCACGCTCCGCAAGGGTTACCCAACCAACAGCCGTTGTCGGTTCTTACTGCAATGGCGACGAACGAGATGAGAAGCTCCATGCCTCCTCACAAGACCGACAAACTCAAGACAGGCGACGCAGCACGGTACCGCTTGTGGTCTCGCACCTATTCTTGATATCATTTTGAAGGGCTGGGGACAGATCGACCACATCGAAGGATTTGAATGTCTGAACCGCGTCCGTACCTCACAATATATTACGTCGAGGTGCCATAAAGAGTAAACGCAGACCGATACAGCCGAGGTTGGCTGCTCTAGACCTATGCGTGGGCCGCAGCTTGTGACTTGCCTTTCTGGTGCCATCCAATCAACTCTCTCATCTCCGCAACACCGTACGGGCCTCGCACGTCCGGCCTTGCATTGTTAGCAGCGATACATACCGCCTCCGCGACGTGGTCGACATGGATGGGCGGTATGGTCAGGGACCGCGCGAGGGCGTGCAACGGCGAGTCCGGGGTGAGGTCTGGTCGTGCGGGGCGAGGTAGGAAGCCACCCAGTGTGCGCAGGATAGCAGAGGGTGTGGGGAACCCTGCGGGGGCTTTTGAGTGTATCGTTGCGGAGAGATCGAGCAATGCCGCGACGGGAGAGATGATGGGTCGGAAATGAGGATGGTAAATGAGAGCTATGTAGCCATGTCAGCGCAAGTTAAGGACCCAGTTTAGGACCGACAGCAGCGTACATGGACGGATGTATACCCCACGGAAGTCGGTGTTCGCGTCGTTAGTCATGGCTTCGATACCAGCCTCTGCCTCCCTCTTCGTCTCGATGTAACCCGCAGGGATGACAGGACGTCCGCAGTCCTCAGCAGACAAGTAAATGAACGCGCGAGGACCGTCCAACTTGGTCGTGGTCTTTGAGTTGACGAATGCTTCGCATACTGTCAACGCTGCATTGCCAACGACGTCAACAGGATTGAGGCGCATATACGCAGTCAGCAACTCAATGCCCTCATACAGAACGAGATGGGACGTACCAGTGTCGCGGTTAATCAGCGCATAGCTCCCCTCACGCCGTTTGTGCTCGCTCTCCAACGGGTTCGCAGACGCGCCACCGCCCGTCGCCCCAGCAGCAACGCTGTTCACGAATCGCGGCACATTCCCGTCCTTGAGCGCGCCCTTGTACGCCGACTTCTCAAACAGGGTGCCAATCGTATGCACGACCGCGGTGGCCCCAGGCAGTAAGTGGGCATACGTCTCCGGCCGGAGGGCGTCGCCCTTATGCCACTCTACCTACTCGCACGCAACGCGGGGGCAGAGCGGGAGAGATCAGTGGCATTCGTGCGCGCGGGGAGTGCGCGGACGCGATCGCACCTTGTCCACCCACGCGGGGGTGTGGCCCTTGGGGGTCTGCCAGGGCTTCCCAGACGAGCTGCGACGGACTCCGGCGTGAGCAACGCGACGAACGTCGAGCGGGCCATGAGCTGACGCGTACCTGACGCTTGCCACCTGCATCCCGCGTGCGAGCGCGGTCCTGCACACCGCGGACCCTGCCACCGTGCCGTGAGGCTCGTTCGGCGTGGTGGTCCTGTCAACCGCACGCACCGACAAAGCCGTTGCCGCCGATGACGACTATCTTCTGGATTAAAGGCTCCATATCTAAATGTTCGGCGGATTGGGAGAGGTTTATGAAGGAATGAAGGGCATGCGTCGAGCGAGCTGGCTTGGTTGCAATGTTCGAGTTTATATGAAGCGGTGGGACAGATCTGTGAACCCGCGTCGACGTCACTGTCGCGGCCGCAAGACCGAGATCTCGATCGCGACACCTGCCTACGCCCGCGTCACCACGATCCCACCGTGTCCCTCCGCCCAACTTGCGCCCAACTCGCCCACGGGGTGCCACTTGTTCACACCAAACAGAAAGCCAGCATGAGACATAATGGCATTCATTTATCAACACGACAGGTAATAACTTTAACGATAATGAGCTATATGCGCCAGACAACAGCTGCTGAGAGCTTCCGCAGGAGTCAGGAAAACAGAGCTACAGTGCGTATCGTAATGATGAGCAGCGAGAGTGATTCATCCGCCACCGGGGTCGTCAGTATCATGTCAACTCTTCGTGGTCATCACAGCCAGACGGTACGCAATGCAGGAAAGACGGGGGTGCTGGCCCCACACCGAGAGCAATAAAAGAGAAACAGATCAGAGACCCAAGAAAACGGAAAGAATCAGGACAGCTACGCTAAATGCGAGCCTAGAGGAATACCCAGGAGACTGTAAACACAGCGTGAGCGCGGGGCGTGTACTACAGCAGTATGGCACTTACTAGGGACTTCACCCTCCTCCTCGGTGGCAATCTGGTCGAAAGCACCTTGAGACAGGTCGATGTCGTTCTCCGTGCCGCAGGTAGGGCAAGCATCAGCAATGGTGACAGTAACAGTCTTGCCATTCTTCTGGTTGGTGATCTTGACCTTCTGGCCGCAAAGCGCGGACTTGGCTCCGAGGTCACCGTAGCGCTTCGTCTCTGCTCCAAGATCAGCATAAGAGTGAATCGAACGGATAACCGAGCTTACGCATGGCAGCGATGAATGCGGAGTCAGGGTTCACAGCACCACAGGCACCCGCCTGGCCGCCCTGGAAGTAGAAGGTAGCGCTGAAACCGTGTGTTAGAACTCAGTAGTGTACGAATTCAAGGATGCTGGCTCACTTTCCAGTGAAGGGGCCCTTGTCAGAGCTAGCGGCAGAAGTCTCCGCAGGTGCAGCAGTGGACTTCGTGGGGGTCGCAGTTTTAGTCGACGTGGCGCTGTGAGTGGACGAAGGCTTGGGGGTCGACGAAGTAGTGGATGCGGGGGTCTCCGAGTGAGTGGAAGAGGCCGTCGAGTGAGTGGGCGAAGCGGTCGTCTCAGGGGCCTGGGTGGAGGTATGGTGAGTGGAAGAAGGGGCGGCAGAGCTCGAGGGCTCGTCGTCCTCGTCATCGCAGTCTTCGTCGCCGTCATCGGTTGCCGTGGGGGCGGCCGAGGAGGCGGTAGAAGTGGGCTCATCATCCTCATCATCGCAGCCCTCGTCGTCGTCACCGCCAGTGCTCAGGACCTGAGTAGCGGTAGCGTGGGCGGAAGAGGCGGCGTGGGTCGCAGAGACCGACGACGAGACATGGTTGGCAGGGTTGCACTCCGGAGCGCGGTTCTTGGCGAGCGTCTCCGTAGCCTGAAGGTTTTTTTTAGTCGAAAATTTAAAGAAGCGGATCAAATTGGACACACCAGCATAGGGTGGCAGCAAGCCTTGAAAAAGGCCGTGTTGTGCTGGCTCTCGCAGTCGATAGCGAGGTACCTGGTGTGGTAGGTATCGTACGGCTACGAGGCACATAAGACAAGAGCGATCGTATGACAATACTAGGGCTTACCTCAAGATAGCCTTCATAGTAAGTAGCAGGCTTCTCGTCGCGAGCGTGGACAACGTGGCTGCGGGGGATGACGATGGCCGATGCGCCGGAGGCGGCGAGGGCGATGGAAGCAAGGGAAAGGAAGTGCATTGTGTGCGATTGTGGTGGGTTAGGAGGGCGGTAAAGATGAGAAGAGAGCCTTTGACGCGAGAAAGCAATGAGAGTGGGGGGAGGGAGTGGAGGGGTTTAAGAGAGCGGGAGCTGGAGATCGGAGGCCGATGCGCGTGAGGACGCAGGGGACACGTAAGATGGCGGGGAAGGGCGGGCTTACCGTCAAAGGGCACGCTTGGTAGGCGAGGAGAGCCTGGGGAAGGGGCGGAAAGGAGGGTGATGAAGACCGTGAGGTGAACGGGACAACCTGCTCGGCGGGTGCTCGCTCCTTTTTATTAACACCGTCGGCGTTCCCCGCACGCTCCAGGCGCCCGCGCTCAGCATCGTCCCTGCCAAAATATTTGCCTCCCGCCCCGAGAAAATAGTATTCATGCTCCCCCCACATGGCGCTCGTCCCTCTCCAGTTCGGTCTACGGTCTAGACCCACGTGCGATTTATTTTCACTCACCCCAGATATCATGGACAAGTCTTTGCGACCAATAACAAGACGATCCCGACGGACAATCGCCCCGGATTTGCGTCTGGTATAGGCCATCTGTTGTTGGCCACCTCCGGCGAACAGGTCGTCTCGCAGAGGCGCCTATAAGGCCTATAACGGAGGAGATGTCCGGACTCCACCCACGCATGGGGATGCCGAGCGGGGCACCGGGGAGGAGGCGCTGCGCAGCGCCGTTGTTGCTTCACAACCTGACAGCCACTTGCAAGCGCAGAGATCCCAGTCTCCGGCGGAGGACCATGCCCGTCCCAGCGCGTCCAACCCTGCATTCAACATGCCACTGCCACGCGTCCCCGGGCCCGACATCACAGGCACCAGCGCATCCAATGACGTGGGCCCAAGCAATGGCGGCCTAGTTGGAATACAAGCATATACTTAGAATGCTGACAGCCAGTCGCTGTAGCCGGGAAGACACGACGTACAGCGAGTAGTCCCGGAAGGCCCCATTATTCTCAGCCGAATGGTAGAAAATGACTCACCGTCGCGATCATCGAGCAGTCCGACCCAGCCAGCAGACGAGCACAGGTTCGAGGGCAGGCGTGATGCGCATCGCGAGGACTCGGAGGTTCCAAGAGTGTACATCCATACTTAGGCGGGGTTCGCCGCTAGCGAAACACACTGATTTTGGTAATCGACCTACGCATGATGTGGCGTCCCGCGCGTCGTCGGTAGAGAGTCTCCAGGAGTAGCACTAGTACGTATAACAGCACCAGTCGCAGCGCAGACTCCAGCGGCAAGAGACAGTTCGCGGATTTGTTGAACGTATACTACTTGCGGTGGCTCAAATGCGGCAACCGGAACAGGACAGGACGCCAGCACAGAGCGGCACGGCGCTTCAGCTTTCGCGCAGCAACGCTCACCTCTCTGCCTCGCCCTACGTATATACCTCCTCCGTCCTGGACTGTAATCGCTCATGAGTATGCATGGCTCTTGGAACTTCCCTGCCGCGTGTCTTATACGGCTTGCTTAACCAGATTACCCTAACGAGAACCCGTTCGCATCCACGCACTCTCTCGACACGAACCCCTTTGAAGACCCTACCGATACTCAGTCGACCTCCAATAATGCTCGCCTCGAAGAAATAAGGCAGCGTGAGCAGGACTTGGAAAGGAGAGAGCAGGAGCTAGCTCAGAAACAAGATCATATTCGGAGGAATGGACGCAACAACTGGCCGCCATGTGAGTGACTGCTCGCTTGACATAATTAATCGCAGCTCGCCCTCAACTCTTCTCGCACTGGGAATCGACCAGTCTTTCCCCTCATCTTTCACTCAATAAAGGATGAGATCCCGCAAGCATCGCAGCCCCTCATTACGCGACTGTACCAATTGTGGCTGGTCCTCGCTGGTACATTGATCGTAAACATGGTGGCATGCATTTGCATCCTTGCCTCTGGGTCCTCTAATGGAGGCAGCGACCTCGGTTCGAGCATCGGGTACGCGCTCTAACTGCCTTCAATACGTTGTGAGCGAAGTGCTTAGGGCACCGACGCCTCCAGCTACATTATCTTCATAACGCCATTGTCGTTCCTACTATGGTACCGGTAGGTCTTCACTATTCGAGGGCGATGCTCCAATACTCACTCATCCGTCAAGACCCATCTACAACGGATACATGAAGGTAGGCATGATTGAGGCCAGAGATGCACGCTTGACTAATGTTGGCCACAGGAGCAAGCCCTGTACTACTGTACGCGCGCACTTTACACAAGGCATGCCCGTAGCTAATACCTGTATCGTTAGACCTGTACTTCTTCTTCGGAGGGTTCCATTTACTGTTCTCGGTCTACATGTTAGTGACATTCCTCATTTCGCTGCCTATGCGAACTGACCGTAACGTTATAGGATCATCGGTATCCCGAGGTAATAACGTCCAGAAGGGTCGTGTATGGTTTCAGCTCAATGATATGCCCACAGCACCGGTTCTGCAGGGCTTATTCAGACAATTCAAGCATTCTCGAAACCGTCGCTACCCTCTGCCATTGTCGGCACTGTGGCCACGGTGGGATGGGTTGTGCAAGGCGTAGGGTTGGCGTTCTATTACCGCCAGGTCCGTGCTCTTCACGTTCCCTTCCGGCCCTTCCTGCATGTCTAACTCCGCTGGTGGCGCTCAGATCTGGGCCCACCACAAGGCAGCCGGCCACTCCGTTGAGAAGGTAATTTACATTCGCCATTCTACAATCACGTTTGAGTTCCATTCGCTCATGCGTGCTTCTAACTGTATAGGCGAAGACGGAACTTGCCACACACGGCGCGAAGGCGTATTTCACCCGCGGTTGAAACGCTGGCGATGAGCTCATGTGCTACGATGATCTTAATCTTATCCTGCCTGCGGACATCGGTGCCTGTTGTTGCTTAGTTGTCTCTTTGCTCCCTAAAATACTATCGGGTGTTGTTCTTCTTCCTGTGTCGTAAAAGAGAGCGTTTTTGATGCCCCAATGTGTCAAAAAGACAGTGTGCCAGAGCGTGGCCCAAGCATGCCCATTGTGTGAGGAAGGGTCTTTTGTGCCGTGTGGCATTAGCGCCCGTGTCGATTGGGCGGAGTTCGAATCTCTTCCCTGTAATAGAGCGCAACCCGCGCCTGCTTTTCTCCAAACCTACCATCATTGAAGGTCTGTCCCCCCTGATGCTGCTCTGCCGTCGCCGACGCTGTGCTCACTGGCGATGTCGCTCCCCTCGCAGGTCAAAACACATTCAAAAAATCCCCTAATCAAAAAATCCAAAAAGCAGTTGCTCTGTCGCCTCCTGTGTACGTATCGTCCGTCCTCCCGCAAATTTGCGCTCGACTTATCGTCGCCCCTCCTGTTCTACCCTGGCAGTCGCAGAAAAGTCCACAAGCAGTAACGACCACCCTACATACCTGAAAAAACACAATGTCTGCCGCTGTCGCTCCCGCCCAGGAGGCTGTCCCCCAGCCCCAGGTCACTGAGGTTGCTCCTCCCCCGCCTGCCCCGGCCCCGGTGGCGTACAACCCTCCCCCGCCGACCATGTCCGCCCCATCTGCGTCCCTGTACGTCGGTGAGCTGGACCCGACCGTCTCGGAGGCCATGTTGTTCGAGATTTTCAACATGATCGGCCCTGTGGCCAGGTGAGCTGTCCGCGAGCGTCTTATCGGAAATGTGATCGACTGATTCTGTACCGCAGTATTCGCGTCTGCCGCGATGCGGTCACCCGCCGCTCTTTGGGCTATGCCTACGTTAACTACCTGAACACCGCGGATGGTAAGAAAAATTGTTTTTCTTTCGGCCCCAAATGCAGTGGACTGATCGAGACACAGGCGAGCGTGCTCTGGAGCAGCTCAACTACTCCTTGATCAAGGGCCGCGCCTGGTATGTTATGCTGAAACAGGGTGTATGCGTCGTTCTAATGTGGGCACAGCCGTATCATGTGGTCCCAGCGTGACCCCGCCCTGCGCAAGACCGGTCAGGGCAACATTTTCATCAAGAACCTCGACGAACAGATCGACAACAAGGTAAAAACAAGCTTCCTTTAGAGCGTTTCTTTTCCTGACACTGACGTGCTGCGCTTAGGCCCTTCACGACACCTTCGCCGCATTCGGTAACGTCCTCTCTTGCAAGGTTGCCACCGATGAGCATGGCCGCTCTAAGGGCTACGGTTTCGTTCACTACGAAACCGCTGAAGCCGCTGAGACTGCCATCAAGGCTGTCAACGGCATGTTGCTCAACGATAAGAAGGTCTATGTCGGCCATCACATCTCTCGCAAGGTATGACTTCCCCTTGATCTGAGGTAGTCTTTTCGCTGACGGCGGAAACAGGAGCGCCAGTCCAAGATCGAGGAGATGAAGGCACAGTTCACGAACATCTACGTGAAGAACATCGACCCTGAGGTCACTCAGGAGGAGTTCTTGCAGCTCTTCGAGCCTTTCGGTGAGATCACTTCTGCTGTCCTCCAGACCGACGACGAGGGCAAAAGCCGCGGCTTTGGGTTCGTCAACTTCCACACCCACGAGGAGGCTCAGAAGGCTGTAGACGCGCTTCACGACAGCGATGTCCACGGCCGGAAGCTCTTCGTCGCCCGCGCACAGAAGAAGGCCGAGCGCGAGGAGGAGCTCCGCAAGTCCTATGAGCAGGCTAAGATGGAGAAGATGAGCAAGTACCAGGGTGTCAACCTTTACATTAAGAACCTCGAGGATGACATCGACGATGAGCGTCTTCGCCAGGAGTTCGAGCCCTTTGGTACGATCACCAGCGCCAAGGTTATGCGCGACGAGAAGGGCTCCTCCAAGGGCTTCGGTTTCGTCTGCTTCTCTTCTCCCGACGAGGCCACCAAGGCTGTCGCTGAGATGAACAACAAGATGATTGGCTCGAAGCCTCTCTACGTTTCTCTCGCCCAGCGCCGCGAGGTCCGCCGTCAGCAACTAGAGAGCCAGATTGCCCAGCGCAACCAGATCCGTATGCAGCAGGCCGCCGCCACTGGTATCCCTGGTGGTTACATCAACAGTCCCATGTACTACCCTGGCCCTGGCGCCTACCCTCCCCCCGGTGGCCGCGGCATGATGAACTACGGTCAGCCCAACATGCTCCCTCCCCGCCCCCGCTACCCTCCCAACGGCCAGGTCCCTGGCATACCTCTGCCCGCGCCTTACGGACAGGCCCCTCCCCAGGCCTATGGTGGCATGCCTGGCTATCCTCGCGCGCCCCGCCCCCCTCAGGCTGGTCGTGCGCCTCCTCCCACCGACCCCAACGCCCCTGCCCCCAACGGCACCGCTCCCCGCCCTGCTGGCGCACAGGGCACCCCTGCCAACCGTCCTCCTGCCGGCGCAGCGCCCCCGGCCCCTCGTGCTCCCGCTCCCGGTGCTCGTCCACAGCAGCCTGCTCGTGGGCCTGCACCCGCCGCCGGTCAGACGCCCGCTCCTGCTGCTGCGCCTGCTGGCGAGGCCCCGACGCTCACCGCCGCGGCCTTGGCCAACGCCTCGCCCATGGAGCAGAAGCAGATGCTCGGTGAGGTCATCTACATGAAGATCGCCCCGTAAGTGCACATCCTCTTTCCGTCTGCAAGACAGTTATTCATTGTGATCTTCAGTGCTCAGCCCGAGCTCGCGGGCAAGATCACCGGCATGTTGTTGGAGATGGACAACACGGAGCTCCTCCACCTCCTTGAGGCCCCTGACGCGATGAACGCCAAGGTGAACGAGGCGCTCGCCGTTCTGCACGAGTTCTCGCAGAACACAGACAAGCCCGCGGAGAGCAAGTAGAGTGGGAGAGACAGTCGTCGCGTTGTTGTTTTGATATGCTGTTGTAGTTTTCTTCCCCCATCCCTTCCCGTCCCCCTTCCCATCACCGACGTTCTTCTCTCGCTTACCCTCTGCTTTGCTCTCTGCGTCCACTACCAGGGCTTTGTGGTGGTCGATCCTCTTATGTGTACGAGATAGGAACGGAGAGGCGATATCACTGCAGCTACGAGTGGGTTTCATGTTTGTTGTGACGTCAATGATGATGGTTTTCTCGCATACGCATCGAGGGTTGCTGTGGCTGCGACACGTTGCTGTCGACCGTTGTGCGCAAACGCACCGGGGAGTATGCTACAACGGGACGAGCCTATTATTACAAAGGTGGTACATCTATCCCAAGACGAAGGTATACAAGGTGTGCACATAAGACGTGGTCGGTCAGCGACCGCCGCGGCCCATGCCCGGCATGCCACCGCCCATACCCATCATCTTGAACATGTCGCCCATATTCGGCATGCCACCACCCAGGCCTCCAAGACCACCAAGGCCACCCAACCCACCGAGCCCCCCACCCATCTGCTGCATCATACCTATAAAATTGGGTCATTTATGGTGCGCAGAATGCGGGAAAAGCTGCCGGAAGCAGAGGTGCTTACGCTGCATCTCCTCCATGTCGAACTGGTCCCCACCCTGGCCTTGCATCATCGCCTTCATCATCTCCTGCATGCCGCCGCCGCTCCGCATCTGGCGCTGCAGTTGTTGAAGCATACCCGGAGGCATCGCGCGCTAGACCACAAATACTCAGCTTCTGCCCCCCTCCTGAACGCCTTCGTAAAATGCACATACCTGCATCGCTTGAATCTGGGCAGGGGTGGGCATGCCGTTCGCACCACGGCCTCGCCCGCCGGCAGCGGCCTGCATCTTCTGGATGGTCTGCAACCAGCCGTTCTTGCCGCCGGCCTGCTTCGCCATGTTCGCCATCATGCGGTACTGGCAGAGCAGATCTTCGACCTCGCGCACGCTCGTCCCGGAGCCCCGCGCGACACGCGTCACCCGCCAGGTGAGCCCGACGGGTTTGCCGTCTTTACCCCACTCCATGAAGAGCGCGCCGTCCGAGTCGAGTTCGGCGGCGGTCATGCTGTCGGTGATGTAGATCATGCGCTTCATGCGCAACGAGCCCTCTTCGTCTGAGCCTTGCAGGAGGTCCTGCGGAAGACCGGGGATCATAGACGCGATCTTCGAGAGTGGGCCCCTTGGATATGGTGAGCGCGTCAATAAGGCACGGCGGTTGGCCTACGTACATGTTCATGACGTTTTGGATTTGTTCTCGCCAATCTCGGATGCTGAGCTTGCCCTCTTCGAGTTTCTTCGCCATCTCCTTCTGCTTGTCAGGGTTCTGCGTTGCCATATCCTGCATATGCTCGACCAGCCCTTGCACGTCGCCCATACCAAGCAGCTTGGAGATGAACGGCTGGGGAGAGAACTTGTCCAAATCGTGCAAGTGTTCACCGACACCGAGGAAGATAATTGGGGTTTTCGTCACAGCAACACTAATGTCCGTAAGATGTTGCAAACCGCAGGCATACTTGATACCACTTACGCGGAGATGGCACCTCCACCCTTGGCGTGGCCGTCCATTTTCGTGACGATGATTGCTCCAAAGTTCGCGCTTTCCTTGAAAGCACGGGCTTGAGCTTCCGCAGCCTGACCTGTAAACTTCGTCAGAATACACTGAGGGAACGAGAAAGAGAGGTACATACCTATACTTGCATCGAGAATCATGACAGTCATATTGGGCTTCACGGCCTCTCCGATCTGCACCATCTCTTTGAATAGTTCGGACTCCTGCTTGTGTCGGCCGGACGTATCGACAATGATCACATCGAAACGTTCCTTCTTGAACTTCGCAACGCCTTGTGCGGCGATGGTGACAGGATCCGTCTCGGTGTAAGAGCCGAAGTATGCGACCTTGGCCTTCGTGGCCGACTGCCGAGTCTGGTCGAAAGCACCAGCACGGAAAGTATCGGCGCAAACAATACATGACTTGAAGCCGCGTTTCTGGTAGTACACCGCCAACTTCGTGCATGTAGTCGTTTTTCCGTTACCCTGATAGCGACAGGGTTTAACGAGGACTCGCCCCACGGAAGCTTAAATGGACGAACTTGTAGACCGACGGCCATTATCACATTTGACTGGCCTTTCTTGGGTTTGTAAGGTTCAACGCCGGGGTCAACGAGCTGCACAAGCTCATCGAAGATAGCCTAGTAGCAGAGACTAGCATGAAGTCGTGCTGTAGCGCGGAATGCGGGCTCATGCACCTTTTGGACGACATATCGTCGGTTCTGTTCCTTCCCCTTGTCCGCGCCGCCCTCAATCGCCGCCTTGACCTTTGCCTTGACCTTTTGTCGCAGTTGTGCCACTAGTTTAACATTTACATCGGATTCGAGGAGCGCCGCGCAGACTTCCTTGAGTAGAGCATCGAGGACCTGCAGAAAGACCACATGAGATCCCAGCTCGAACACGCAAACGATTCCGCCTGACTTTGTCGTCGACAACAGAGGCGCGGTTGAGCGAAGAAAGGGCCGCGTTGAGTTTGCGGCCGAGGTCGGCCAACACCATGGTAGAGGATGAGCAAGGCGTGTGCCTGTGCGCCACAAGACGGGCCCTTGCGTCTGCAGTATAGCAGTCACTTGACTTCGATCACACCCATGGACCGCGTCCACGACCATGGCCAGCGACTCCGAGGAGGACTACGACGACCTCGACTTCGAAAATGCGTCTGAAGGCGAAGAAGATATCGACGAGGACATTCTCGACGCGCTAGAAGGAGATCTTGCTGCTGCAGCTGCCGCCGAAGGCACAGAGGGTGAAGAGGTGAATATTCTTGCTGTCCGCCTCTTGTTTGACAACGTCTCACATCCTCACGAACAGGACACAGACTCCGAGACCTCTGATGGAGGGTCCGACGACGAGGACGCAGATGAGGAGGATGTAAATCCTCACAAGGACCTCGAGCGAGTGCTCACCCAAACGTTGCAAGAGACCGCGCCTCAGAGCAAACCACCTTCTCCGGCAACCGAATCCCCCCTGGCCCCGGACGGTATGCATGACCAACCCACTGAGCACAATACACATCTCAACGTATCCTAGCACCACCACCGCCACAAGTAGAGAATCGACCCCCTTCTCCCGCTCAACTTCGACGCACAAAGATTGTGTCCGGCATCAAATGGCCCAGGTCATTCACAGTCGAGGCCATATGCGCCATTCCACACCCGTGCGCCACACACGCTTTGGCGTCGTCCCTATGTATGACCCATCTCATCACTGGCTCCGACGATGGGTACATTCGCGACTACGACCTCTTCACTGCGGTTAATGGCAAAGTCTTCTTGACGGCTCCCCAGAGGCAACATTGCGGTGTCATCGAAGGTATCATGAAAGCCGGGCAGATTAGATGCTGGTGGGAAAACGCACTTCCGTCCATGAACCCAGACGGTTCAGTCGGTGAACCATCACTATATCCGATTTATAGTCTCGCCATGCAATCAGACGCGCTATGGTCTCTTGCAGGTTCGGACGTATGTTGGTCGTCACATGATTGTTTTGAACAAACTTACCAACTGTCTTTCAGCAAGGTCATGTCGCTCTGTTCACAGTCCGACATAGCCCCGGCCGCTTGTGTCATGTAATGCATGGGCACAGAGGACCTGTCTCTTCGCTAGCCTTACAGCATGACGAAAAAGGTTTCTTCAGCGCGGGTTGGGACGGGGAATGTTTGGTAAGAAACGCCTTGCATGCTCGTATCGCCCAGCCGTATCTGACCGCGTTGTCGTAGCATTGGGACCTCAACACCGGGCAGATTGCCCGAAGGTTCTCTGCACACGGAGCGCAACTTGCAGCCGTCGCTGTGCGGCCGTTATATACCAACTCTATTCAAACCCAATGGGGTCCGGGGAGTGAATTTACTGTACCAATGCGAGGCCCACGGAATGCTCGCGCGAATTCGTCCGGCGGTGGACAACACTCGAATGGACATCTTCCTAAACAAGAAGAGGACACTAAATCTGACGCGTCTTACGATCCCCTTTTTGATGAGCCTGACGCCGCGGACGGGGAAGGCGATGGGCCGAAACTCAACCCCTTTGGTAATTCTGCAGGGCATCAACAACCCAACGGACAAAATCCGGGACGAGGCGCAATCGCTCCCAAGGGTGCTCCGCCGATCCTCGACCCTGCAACATACGCCGCCTTCTCTCCCGACCTCCTTATGACGGCACACGTCGATGGTCAGATCATACTCTGGGACAGGCGAGTCCAGACGCCGGGTAAAGGCGTCGGGCGGCTTTGGATGAGTGAAAAGACTCCGCCGTGGTGCATGTCGGTGCGTCCGGTCTGTGCCTTTTATTTTTCGGTGCTAATTGACATTGCAGGCGTGTTGGTCTGCGGATGGAAGCCAAGTATATGTTGGTCGTCGTAACGGCACCGTAGAAATATACGATGTACGCCAGACCGGTCGGGCAGCATCTGGGACACCCAAAATCTGGAAAACTCTGCGCAATCCACTCAGTTCAGGTGTGGTGTCTTGCGTTGTCGCGTTTCCTGACGGCCGACACCTTGCATGGTGCGTAATCCCGTGCTGGTGGGCTTCAAAATTAGTGATTGACGCACATGTCAGCGCTTCCACTGACAACATCCGGCTGTGGAACGTAGCAGAAGCTGGGGAGCCCGATGCCTACGGGAAAATGAAAAGCGGAGTGCAGTTCAAGATTATCCCGGGGCATCATGGAGGATTCGTGTCCCAAATGCGTGCGTTCATACCTATAGACTCTCCGGGGCGTATGCTAACATGCAATCTTACAGTGGTTGATCCGGCTGCTAGGTTCCTTGTCAGCGCCAGCAGCAACCGAGGATGGCATGGAGAACACACTAAGACCGTGTTCGTTCACGAGGTCAAACACCTATGGTGATTTGACGTATATCGGTATCACTTCGTAATATGTTGTATTAGTATTACTACCTCTATAGACAACAGTTTTGAGCAGGTCTAGGTGTGAATACCACGAACCGATCCGCAAAGTCCTAGTCTACTCGCCATCGATAAACCGCACCTGCTATACCATCAATTTCTTGAAATGATATACGGGGTACTCAAGCTTCTATGTAGTCCAGAGATGCGACTACAGACTACTCTAGATCTGCTATACAAATCATCGAGTAAGCGTGGATATTTTGGGATGAACCAGAGGTTGTTGGACTCCAGGGTAGCCAGTATCAGTACATCTCAAAGAAACAGACGCCACAGTACATCCTGGCGTGCGGTACGTAGGTACCTCGACAAGTCCGTTGTCCCAAAAGCGTACCAGTTATCGCTCATGGTGCTGTGAATCCCGTCCCGCATGGCCTCCACCGCGCGCAGGAACTCGATGCTGGCCACCTTGTTTGACCTGACCACCTCCGCGAGGCACGCGAGGAACTCGCGTTGTAGCGCTTGGTTGACTTCCGCGGCTGGTTGTTTCTCGGAGAGCGTCAGCAGTCCGTCTTTCACCGTTAGATAGCGAACGGAAGGCTGCGCGATGACTTGTGTGGGAGGATTGAGCTTGTATCTCGGGAGTGTCCTCGGCGACTTGGGTAGTGGCGGAGGAGCTAAGGACACTTGAGAGGGGGGACGCTGCGGTGGTGCTAGAGCTGCTTCTCGAGCTGCTGGAGGGGCCTCAGACAGAGAGTCGTGATTGAATGCATCGGGCGCTGTTCCGGTGGCGACAGCGTTGTGGTGCACCTTGCGGCCTCCTGTGATGGCAACGCGACTGTTGGGGAGACTGCGTAAGCTTAGAGTCTCATGTCTGTCCAATAGTACAACGGCTGTGGTTGGGCTGGGGCAGGAAGTAGTCTTGGTTATGGGTGCAGGCGAAGCCGTAGTTAAGGATGAAGCTGCAACCAGAGCACCGGATGGCAAGGGCTCTTCCACTGAAGGGGATGGTGATTGGACGGCTATCAACGGTAATGGAAGAGCCGCAAGCGGGCAGGCGGTATCTGACGTTGGGGATGGGTTTTCTTTCTCCGAGATGCTGTCTTGCATGGGGAACGAGGATGAAGGACGCAGTGGTTCCTTGGAGGGAGCGGGCTTTCCATCCACGGGCCGCCGCATGGCTGGAAGTTGGGAGGTTGTCGTGTCATCGATGGAGTGGTAAGGTTGCCCGATGTATAAACCAGGAGTGCGAGAACGCCAAACCCTCGATGTACGCACATCATCAACAATGTTTCGAGCCACGCAGACCTCCACGAAAGAGAAATCCGGATCTGAGTTGACCGCGATAGGTAAGCGAGTGCTTGATAAACTCCTCTGAAGGCTAGAGGGGCCCGGGTCTCCGGAGCCGCTATTCGGCATGGCTTGCACGTCGACAATAGGAACCCTCCGGATAGGCTCGAGGCTAAAGAACACCTTCACCGCGACGAAGACCACCTCTAGCGCAAGCCATCCATACGCCCACTCGTTCAGGCCGACCACAAGAACCGTCGCGAAGATGTCGATCGTGCCGCTGGCGACCATGGCGCCGCCGACCATCCGCAGCCGGCCGCTCTCGTACTTCGAGTCGAAGAGGTTGTACTCGCGGATGTTGCTCAGCTGCGTGCTCAGCACTGCACTGCGGACGTGTTGCCCGGACAGCGCGAGCTGGTAGCATCGGTACTCGGACGTGCCCAGGCGGTTGAGGTGGATGTGCCGCTTCCCCTGACCGCGCGCCGCCTGTAGGACGCATATCGCCCCGAGCCAGCATGCACCGCTGATCGTTTGGAGGACTATAAGTGCAAGGGCGGTTCCGGTCGCTGCGTTCTGTACGGCGAGGAACGTCTCGAAAGCGTATAGCAAGAGGTATACGAGGATGCCACAGAACACCCGCCGGTTGTTCGTCTGGCTCAGCTCGACGGTGGCGGGAAGGCCCTGGGTACGGAACCACGCCTCGACCATGTAGTCCTCCGTGGGGTTGTGGTTCACGATCGTGTTCGTAGTGTGTCGCTCGGGGGTGCCACTAGGAACGTTGATGAGCGACGGCGAAAATGTGTTGACGTACTCGTGGTGGTAGTACGAGAGGTCCCCGACGAGGTTGCGGTAGAGGTCCGCGCTAAGGAGCATGAGCCCGATTTGCAGCTTGGAGAGCACGCGGCCGGCCCCAAGGCCTGCGACGGCGAGAGAGCAAGGGAAGACGCGTGCCGCGATGGCCTTGACGTTCTGCGTTTTGCCGGTGAGTACGGGGATGAGGGAGAGGACGGAGCTCATCCCGTTGATACTCTGAAGGGCCGCGGCCAGGGAGCGCGAGTTGTCGTCCATTTGTGCGCTCACACTCCAAGCCTGAGAGAGCAAATACCACATTTTCAGCAGAGGTCTCTCCATGGTACGTCTGGCAGTACGAACAAGAGAATAGTTAGCAGGCGAGCACCGCGACCGTTTATAAACAACGATCAGAAGGGTGGGGTAAAGGCACACAGCAAGAAGAGAGCCGCCGTGATAGAGTATACTCTTTGTGGCTGACCAACCGGATACGATAGAGCAATAGTCTCCCGTGTCCCACCTTGCGGTTTTGTTGCGGTAGTAACACATAAAAACAGCACCCCCAGGCGGCAGGTGCCCAGCCAGTCTTCCAGATACGGCTTGTTGGTAGGGGCATTCATCGCATAACGTTTCATAGAGAAACATGAGGAGAAGGTCCGCAGGAACTTCA
The DNA here is from genome assembly GCA_022606255.1 of Trametes meyenii. Classification (NCBI taxonomy): domain Eukaryota; kingdom Fungi; phylum Basidiomycota; class Agaricomycetes; order Polyporales; family Polyporaceae; genus Trametes; species Trametes meyenii. Next base: position 931,300 of record JABYQG010000005.1, on the reverse strand, counting down.
CGAAGCTTTTCGGTAAACCGATTGCCATGGAACATGGCAGGGTGACCAGCCCCTCTGCGAATTCTCGAAGGATCAGGCAATTAGTTAGACCATGGTTCGTTCGGCGACAGCAGCAACGCACCTGATATTTAGGACTCATGTAGAAATATTTGACGTTGCGATGAGTATATATCTTCGATCCGAGGACTTTTGACAGTTATCCATAAGCTGTCACACGCACGGGACACAAGACCTCACAAGACCTTGGGTAGGGCGTGTTCGCTAATACCAAGCACAACAGTAATACACGAGAAATAGAGGACAACTCAACACGAATATGCCGGACACACCAGAGGTAATAGTGAATTCATGTTCAGCATCAACCCTTCAGCACGTTGCACCCGATCTGAGCGAAGGTCCCTTCCAGGGCCCCTAGGCCTACAGATCGGACCTCTTCTCGTACTTCGCGATCACAGGCTGCACGCCCGCACGCTGCAGCTCCCGCGAGACACGTTCCGCGCCTTCGAAGACGCGCAGCAAGTTCCCGCCGGCGAGTCCGGCGAGGTCGAACGCGCTCCACCCACGTTCGTACAGCTCGGCGATCTGTTAAGCGTATAGTTTGAGCGTCCATGTCAGCGCGGACATTGTCGGAGATCACCGCACCAGATCGGGGTATTTCGAGACGTCCTCCAGGCCGGTGGGACCCGCGGGGATGCCGTCGTAGTCACTGCCGATACCCACGCTGAGCAAAACGGCTGTTAGTGACGCTATTGTGCACCAGGAGGTAGCAATGGGCTGCGTACTGCTTCTTTCCAGCAATCTTGGCGATGTGCTCGACGTGGTCGGCGACAGCCTTTATGTCCGCCTTTCCGGGGGCCGCAACGAAGAAGGGTGCAAAGTTGACCTGCACGCGGAGCATGGTAAGCATCCCGTGTACGCATGTTCGTGGGCTCATATTGGGCCGTCGCGCACCATGACCACAGCATCCGTCTTGTTCGGGCCAAGGCCTACGAGCTCGAGAACGTCGTCCGGCACGTTACGCGGGACATCATGTACTGCACGCGCAGACGAATGCGACCAGATGACAGGGGCCTTCGAGTGCTTGAGCGCCTGCTTAGCGGTGTCGTCCGAGGTGTGACTGAGGTCGACGAGCACGCCCAGGCGGTTCATCTCGTCGATAAGCGAGAGGCCGAACTTGGAGAGCCCGCCCCAGCGCGGTTCAATCCCAGGGGCGAAACCGCACGAGTCCGCGAACGCGTTGTGGCAGGTGTGGGTAAGCGTGACATAGCGCACGCCGAGCTCGTGGTATTGGCGGAGGACCTGGATCGAGTTGCCAAGCTGGTGTCCACTGTATGGTAATGAATAAGTAGACGAGGGTGAGTAGTCGGATAGAACGCACCCTTCGACACCAAGCAGGCTGGCAATCTTGCCGCGACTAATGGACGTCTTTATATCTTTAGAACTGAGGGCGAAGCTAAACGTCTGCAAGGTAGAAAGTGAGCTTCAAAACAGGCGCGGGAAAAAGATACTTGCGCACGTCAGAGTGCTGGCTGATCAAGAGCTTCGCGACGTCAATCTGCTCCAGCGTGTCGCTAAGACACCTCTCAGTATCTGCCAACAACTCGCGAACCGGAGACATTACGCACCGCACGCGCCAGGTCGCATTCAAGTAATCCTCCCCCTCATCACCGCCAGGGCAACTGACGTACACGGACCAGAAGAAGCCACCAACTTTACCCTCGCGCAGACGGGGAATATCGACATGCCCGGGGAAGGGCTTCGACAAGTCAATGGCAGTCACATTGTTGCCGTACCTCTCTCGGGCGAGAATCGGAAGATCTAGAGCAGGTCAGCGTTTATGCCAGCCCGCATGCATGTATGCGAACCTATATGGCCGTCCTAACGCGACTTGAACATCTTTTCAGCGAGAACGCAGGATCCAAACACTCACAATAACGGGCGAATTCTGCAGCACAACCAGTGCAGCCTTATGAGGGTCCTTGGGAAGCCTCCCGACCGCCCCAGTAAACTTGTCCCATAGGAACAGAAGGCTCACGAGCGCGACGATAAAGACGGTAGTGAGCACACCGTACGTGATCGCGCGAACGGTCGCTGCGCGCCGAGCGCGTTCGACTGCGGGGTCACGATTATTAGGGTCGCGGGCGAGGTTTGGAATGGCGTCGCCGAGGAGGGGCGCAGTCTCGCCGTTCTCGGGCATGATGGAGAGGAGAAGAGGGGCGTTTGGGTCGCTCTGCAGCCCGAAGTCGAGATATCGCTGAGCAGGGTCGTATGGGAGGGTGCGCACTGCGGGAACCGCGTCCCGCGTCACGGTCGGTAGCGCGGGCCGACCAGCTGAGTCGGTCTGACGCAATATTCGCAAGCGCTTGTCTCCCAGGTGTACTCTGCCCTGTGACGTCATACTAGCTCTCTCCCCCGCCACAGAGTCAGGCAGTTACTAGTCAGCCTGAGGCCGAGCGGCTGGGCTCGAATCGACAGCCACTAGAACTTATGACTAGCAAACGAGCCAATGGGGACCTCGACACGGTCGGTCCACTGACGGCTGTTGACGATGTTTGCACACCGAGGCTGACCGTTAACGTTGAACGGACCGCCTACCAGCCTCGCACGCAGTTTATAAGATATCTACCCTTTCTGCTCGTCCCTCTTCATCTCTTACCACCACCTCTCTCGTGCAGTATCTTCATCATGACACCTTGCTCCCGTGCCCCCGAGATGAGCCCTATAATGCTCTGCTATCTCGGTCGGTTTCCAGTCAAGTTGGGCGGCCTGGGGTTACGAGCCTTGGGCTTCAATATTGGATCGCTTTCCGCCCTGGGAGCGTGTAGTGTTCGTTTCTCGTCGTATTTTAGCGTCCTAACAGCTCATCTGCCTTCTTGCAGTCTTGCTCTCTTGGCGTGCCTTCGCCTATACCTCGAGCTCGTTTCTGCACCCCCCACTGGCACCTCTCGCTCAGACGCCTGCCCCTCGCCTTTGCCCTCCACTCGGGTATCTTCTGGGATATGTCTGCTTCGCGTCGGCCCGCTCGGATACTGGATCTTCAGATTGGGACAATATTCATCTTTCTGGGAAATTGAAGCTGGGCCTCGTCCGCTCCTGGGATACCTTCAAAACCGTCTGGGACTGGTCCTCCCCTGGGCTCTCGGGATCAGTGTCTTCGCTCACGATCGTCCTATCCCTTCTCGCCCAAAATCTAGGATAACATCTAGTGGCAGTCCCCTCGCTGGTACAGCTCGATCTTGTCACTTGCTTGAGGGCAATCTGTCTCGCTTACGCCCAAGTGCTGCTCGAGCACTGCTCCTAGGCCTTTCAATGCCGCTCTCCTGGACTCTCTTCGTCTCGGGCAGCCTTACAGATCCTCTGGACACATGGACTTGACCCAAAACTGCATTTCATCTTCCCCTCAGACTGGCTCATGTGGTTTCTCACTTCCAATCTGGGTTCTCTTGTCTGGGACATACATGACGCCTTTGCTCCTCAGGTCTACTCTGCTTTGGTACCTCATTCCGTTTCGCGTTCTTTTCTGTGCCCTCTGGTCTTCGACGTTATGCTCTCGGATTTTCTAGGGCTCTGGCTACATTCTCGTTCGGTCTGGTCTGAGTTTTTACTGGTGGCGCCGCTGACACTTCGGTTTCGATGCGACGCCGGCTTTTCAGTCTTGGACCCTAGTGTGCGATTGAGTCTGCTGTCTCGATGGTCGTCTCACGCCGGTCATCCCATTCCAATTCTATGTATCCATCCGCGGCTTCTCGCATCGATCCTGTGGTTTGTAGATTAGGAGATGAACTCGAGGACCAGTCTTCATCGTTTCTCTTCCGGAGTAGTTCGCTTCCTTTCTCGGGCTAGCGGGATGAGTTCATCTAGTGATGTGGCCACCGGCAGCACCATTGGCGATAAACAGGCGAAGTTATTGTCCACACGTCCGCGTTTCAGACACTAGCTGTCCCTGTATAAAAACTCATACATGCAATATATTATACAGCTTTTTCAAGCGAGGGCAAGCCAGTCCGCCTGTCATAGCTTGATATCATCTATTCTTACACGAAGCATACATATTCGGACACACTGGAAAGGGTTCCTCGCGATTGGCCACTACAAATTCCTGGATTGCGGTGCTTGCTCCTTCTTCCATAACTTCTTCTGAGCAGATGCCGCCGCCCTGTTTCCGAACAAGAACCGCGAGGTTCGTTTATCCGCTCCTGTCTTGCGCGAGATGCTGGATGAGCCCGCAAACAAAATCTGCTCGGGCACTCTCATCAATGCCTTCATCCAGGTTCAGCTGCGAGACTATAGTACAGACCGCCCAGAGCCCCCAGAGGCCAATTGTTCCGGATCCAAACGATACCAGCAAACTAAGTGGACCCACGGACGCTGTGTTGTAGGCAATGAAGGCAGTGATGAGGCAAGCTCCCGACAAGGGTTCTAGTAAAGGGTGTCCAGGTGCGCCCCTGCGTGCTGTTAGGTCCATTGGGTCCGATGGGATCTGCGGTTGATAGTGTTGAATGCGCTGAGTACTAATATTTGTGTAAACATAATGCCGCACTCACGTTGAATATCAAAGAAAGCGCCACAGCAAAGAGCAGAACACCCGTATGGAGGGCGATGAACGACTCGAGGGATGTGAGAGAAACTCTACGTTCCGCGCCTGTCTCCGACAAGAAGAGGAGCAGCCTCGGAGACAACGTCAAGGGCGCGGCGAGGATGAGGAGACTAACAACAATAACGCACATTAATCCAGTGTTTAACACCGAAACGGTACAGACTTTGTGACATACATTATAGCTGATGCCCACGCCCATGCAGCAATCACTCCGTCGTCTTTAGGATACTCTCGACTATCCGGATGGTCCTCGGTCTCGGCGGTATGGTCTGAGTGGTCCGCGTTGCGGTGTCTCGATAGGTCGTCCAGCTCGATATCAATGGCCATGGCGGCGATACAAGCGGGCTTGGCTGAGAATTGGCGGGGTCCAGGTGGTAGTAACGGTGCACTAGTATTTTTGTGCGAGGAAGACGACTGCGGCAACGTGTTGAAGCGTGTTGAGTGTCCCGGTCGAGTCGCCTTCGACAGCCACCAGAGCAAGCTCAGCGCACGCGGCGCTGACGTCACGCGAGGTCGCCGCGGTCTACTCAAGCGTCTACGGTGTTTGCCTCTGTTAGGATCGGAAGCCATCGCCATTAACGACTCAACGTCATCCATACTCGAAGATCAGCAGTGAGAGGTTTCAGTCTGTAATTGCTTCCTTGGAGTTGACCATATTGCAGTTAACGCTTTTTGATGGAAGAAAATTGTGCGCGTGTCGACGAGGTGCCTTTTTACAAAACATTTCTTGGGGACTTTCTGCTGCCCAATAAACCAGTCATCCTCGGACCGTCTCTCATAGAGTCCTGGCGCGCATACAAGGACTGGAAACGAGAAGATGGATCCATCAATTGGCATACACTCAAATCGGAATATGGCCACTTCGAGGTCACCGTTGCCGACTGCTCGACACACGAATTCAGCGACCAGCATCGGGAGCAAATGCTTTTCCGAGACGTCGTCGCGTTGTGGCAAGAAGGAAAGGGTCAAACGCTATACGTCAAAGACTGGCACCTTGCGCGGAACCTGACGACGAACCAATCCCCCAGCGCGTCACGCGAGGCGTTCTATGCGACCCCGGATATTTTTCGCGACGATTGGATGAACGCCTACTATTCAGCGCACACGCAGGACGACTTCCGCTTCGTCTACGTAGGGGCTGCGGGGACTTTCACGCCCCTCCACCGGGACGTGTATACTTCGTACTCTTGGTCTACGAACATTGCCGGATGCAAACGATGGTGGCTCTTTCCCCCAGAGCAAACGCCATTCCTCTTCCGCAAGGGCGGAGAGGAACATCTAGAGACGGCCTTTGATGTACGCGACGTCGATCCGGAGTCGTATCCTTTGTTTGAACGTGCACGTCCAATCGTGGTAGAACAAGGCTCAGGAGAGACAATATTCGTGCAAGTCTTGTTGCTTCTTAGCCCCCGGGAGTTGAACCACCTCAGCTAACAGTTGATTCGCCAGGCCGAGCGGTTGGTACCACCAGGTCGAAAATATCACCGATTGTATCTCGATCAATCACAACTGGTGCAACGCCGTGAATCTGCCTTTACTATACAACTCGATGTGCGCCAAGGTCCTCGAAGTCGAGTGTGCACTAGACGACGTACGCGAACTGCTGGTGCAGAGTAGCGCAATTCCTGAAGGATGGCATCAAGAATGGATAGCAATTGTACAGGATGTCGTGGAAAAGGATGCGGGATGGAAGTGCGTCTGCAAATTCTTGTTCCTGAACTTCGGGCTCACGTATTGGCTCACGCTAGCTGGTCAACATTCTGGAAAATGGTCCATCACGCATTGGCCCTTGCTAGAGAGAAGCCGTGCGCCGTGAATGAGGACCTCTGGCCGCGCACACCAACTTATCTTACGCCACCATTAGACTTCATCGTGGATCGTATAAGGCGATGCTGTCAAGATTTTATTGTGCGCTCCCAACGGGAGCATATTTTGATCTCGGGACTGGGCCAAGTGCTTACTGACATTCAATTAATCCTAGATGAATGATCTCCTTCAGGGCGTGCCCTCATGCGAACACACTAGGCCCTCAAATATACTCATAGTTCCATATTTGAAATGATGCAACACGTAGAAATTATTTTGAAGGTCTTCGTCTGTCGACATCTTAACTACAAACAGTACGCAAGAGCAGCACTCCTAATCTATTTCGGTTGGGCACACAGATTCGAGCAACGACACATAAGGTTTTCCCGTACATGTGCAAATAAAATACAGTGAATTACAGCCAGCTAACATGCACGATGATAACGTATGAAAGACACGGAGGGAGAGCGAATACAAGAGAACCGTCCTAGCGAGCAGACGCATGTCTAGATGCCTACAACTTAGAAGCCGCCCGGCCAATTGTTCCCTTGGATCATCGCGGCACGCGACGGATGCACGCCGGGGGGCGCAGAAGGCTGCCCGAAGCCCGACGGTGGCGGCCGCGGCGGCTGCCCGTAGCTGGGCGTTTGGAACCCAGACGGCGCGCCGCCATATTGCGACGCGCCGCCGTAGCTTGGTTGAGGGAACGCGCCTGGGGCGGGCGCGCTTGGATGTGTCGACGCGCCGCCATAAGGATTTGGTGTGCGGCCAATCTGACGTACAGACATATGACCCGGGGTCGCATGCCCGGGGGCGGGTGTTCGCCCTGGGGTACGGCTGCTGTAAGGCGTCTTGCCACCACCGGGCGCTCCAAGGCCACCGCCAAGCGACATGGATTTTTGTCTGGTATTGGCAGGGCATGAACATCATATCAAAATATATGAAATATGGAGGAGTTGCATACCGGACTTTGAAAGCATCACACAGTTCTGGCACACCCGCAGCCGGAGTGTCGAAGAGGTAGTAGGCCTCAGGAGTCACTCGAACAGGCTACAAAGGGCTTGTAAGCGTGATATCGCGAGATTTATGCTTAATAATGTACCCATGTCTGCACAGTTGAGTTCTTGTTCGCAAGATAACACAGGTTGAAGTGACCCGGCCGCTTACGATTGAGAGTGAAACCGTAAGCACTCTTCGCTGGGTTGGCAGCGACGAAGTTCCGCAGGAACAAATCTATCATGGATGTCAGTTACATTCTACAGCCGGGAATGAATATGCTCACGGAGGTCGTCTTCCGTCCCTGGTTTGAACTTCTCATGCACCATCAGCTCTTCGACCTTCCTTGCCATAGCCTGGACATGGTTGACAATCAATTCGTCCAGATCGGAGAACTGGTGCGTTCCGTCCACGACGAACTTGGAGCCTGCAGTCTGACCTGTGGGGTCGACATTGATCTCGACGACGTCTGTGCGCGGTAGTCAGAGCAAGTTACAAGCTACGACGTAAGAAATAGAGACACATACCGATGTGTTGACACAGCTTGTCGTCGACCTTCCACGTGACCGCAAGGTGGTTAGCGCCCTTGGAAGAAGGGCGGATGACGACGTCGCCGCGCTGCTGCTTCTCCAAGTACACCTCTGCTTGTTGCGAATTGAAGTTGTGGAAGTTGGGATGCTTGATGACCCGCCGTGTCCTATCCACTTCGGCCCGCTTCTTCCGTTGTAGCATCTCGTTGTCGCGGTCGTGCTGTGCGTGATCCCAAGCATCATCGTGCTTGACGCGACGGAACTGACTGTCACCAGCGCTGACGTCCGAATCGCGTGAGGATAGCTCGATGCTGAACTGGTCACCAGGTAGGTCGAGTTTGACGTCGATGATGACACCAGAAATGGTCTGTCCCTGCTTCACTACCTGTGGTACAGGCAATGCTTGGTCCGTGAGGTATCGCTTGTTGATCATGCCCTCGATACCAGAATCGAGGCGCACGATGACGAAGTTCTCCTTAACGCGGACAGCCTGCACCGAGACGATAAGACCAACGCGGAGCGTACGTCGAGTCTCGCCCGTGAGCATAGTCATAACTTCCCAGTCTGTTGGAAGGATGAAGTCGGCCCGCCGTTCTCCAAAGGGATCGACCAACTCCCCGCGGATGACGTTCAAGGTATGGCGCTTCTTGTCGTTATTCGCTTGATACATGTTGACGGCGAAGTCGTCCAAGTTAAGATCGTCAAGCTTCTTCTCGTTGTCGTCATCCTGCATGATCACAGAGACCACATGCGAGGGGTGCTCGTCGTGAATGTCTTCCTCATCGAGTTCAAGAGCATCCGTAGCCATCTTCCGAGCCAGCTCATAATCCTCGGGATGAACACGGGTGTTATCGAGCGGGTCAGGGACATCAATCTCTTCTCCGTGACGGTTCTTCGATGGTTTCGGTTCTGAGTCTTGGATGATACGCAGGAAACCAGCGGCGTTCAAAAAGATCTTCGTCGTTAGAAGACCGTTCTTGATGAATTGGTCCCGATTGACGAGGTTGCCGCCCTAAAGTATCATACGAGCAGCATAAGTCCCGTGATACGTTCGCCACTTGGTAAACACTACATACCATGGACGCAATCTTCTTCACCAGAACCTGCGCCTTCCGAGGGCCGAGACCACAAACGTACCGTAGTAGATGCTGGTAATAGGAGTCTGTGACCGCGCGGTTGATGTCAACACCGACCTTGTTGACGATGTCCACTAGAACGCGCTCTAGGGCTGTGAGTAACTTGTCCTTCGGAATCTGCGGACAATTTAGGAATAAATACAATAGATACAATATGAGGTTAATCAGAGATGTTGTACATACTAGCTGCTGGAATTCCTCCTCGAAAGTAATGGCCGTGATGTCGGGACCCAGAGCAGCATACTCATTGAGTGGGCTCTGGGCATACCGCGCGAGACCAATACAGTACTTTCCGATAGAAGTTAGCGCACTGAACTCCTCTTCGGCCCGTTGGCTATGCTGGTAAATCCGCGCGACTTCGTCATGAACGTAGATCACTGGAATACTGGGCAATTCGTCGGAGCGGTCCCCGCTGTTCTTGGCACTATCGAGGAGCTCCTTGACCCGACGCGAGAGCTTCGGAGTGGTGATGCTGAAGCCCGAAATAGCGATGGTGTCAGGTCGTCGGCGTTTGATGATATCAAGGAACTCGTCTTGGTTTTCGACATCGACTAGGTTGTTGAGTTTCGTGTGTTCCCGCAACCGGCCGGCCTCATCGAGGAAGACAATTGCGATCGAATCCTTATGGGGGTCACCCTTGCCCCACGACATGGCCAAAACGGAAGGCACGTCCCCACGCTTCAGTGAAGGAGGAGTGTAAGGAGCGACATCAATCCGCTTCATATACGATGATCAGGAAATGTTAATTCTATACCAAGTCTCCACTTACCTCGCGGAAACTCTGAGCGCACTGTTTGGCGAGATAATCCTCTGCCTCTTCTTTGATCCACTCCCTCGTCCACTTGGTGCCAACGGGGAGAAGATGTTGCTCCAGTGTCTCTTGCACGACCCTTGAGCGTTCCTCGTTCCAGGCACGCGCAGTATCGCTGAAATTGTCAGAAGCGAAGGCGTCGTTGAGCTTTCGCTCAAAGTTAGCTTTCGCCTCTGGACGAAGCGTGACCGTAACGGTGACCAAATGGTCGGACTCGGCAGCGAGAATGTTCAAAAACTGCGGCGACTGTAACATCTCGCTAGCGCTCTTTTCTCGCAGGTACTTGAAGTTCTAAAAGGACATAAATAGACGATTGTACCGTGACGAAGATCGAACTTACGAAGTAGGGATGATGTTCGTCGATTTTGGCAATGCCCCGTTCAGTGGGAAGTACCGATACCAACGCGTTGGACTTGAACAAATTCCTCATTTCCTGGCGTAGAAGAGGGTCTTTGCCGAGCTCCGTAGCGATAATCATCCTAGCCCTGGCGAGAAGCTCTTCCGCCGGCCGAGCACGAGTCGGATCGGGGTCAACAAATTGCTCCGCGTATGCCAAGGGGTTCAGCTCCTGCTCTTCAACGAAATGGGTGTTATGATCGGACATGAAGTTCTGCACAACCTCCTGAGGCTTGATGCCAAAACCCTACCACCACACTGATAAGTTTGTGAGAAGAAATTGAATTCGAAGAACGCACCTCTGCGAGCTTGGAAACAATGGTTTTTTTCGCCAGCTCGTAGGCAGATACGCGGCTAGGCATTTTGGGCTTGCGGACTTGGGCTTGCTCTTCGTCATCGTGGAAGTGTATGTCGAACCTGTTCTTCTTCTCCTCACGATACTTCATGATGAGCCACTCGGTAGCGTCAGAGGCCATTTCCGCAGTCTCGACCTTCTTTCGAACTTCGTTCTCGAAGTAGTCGTCGTGTACGCCGAGGCGAGTGTAGAGGGCATCCAAAGCACCGCGGCGCTCCAGCAATGATCGATACTTCTGGCCGACAGCATACAGCCGCCACAAGTCATCGAGGGAAAGCAGCTCAACTGGCGCACGGGGATTGTTGGGGTCGAAGAAGGAAATGTAGTCTCGTTTGTGCGTCCATACGTAGGGCACCTCAAACTCTGAGACGAAGAGGTACCGAAGAGCGCATGTGATGGCCTGCACGAGGTCCGACAGCAAGTGGTGATATTGCCCGTCTCCGCGAAAGAAGTCACGTTCCTTGCGGCTGGATAGTCGGGTTATGACCCAAGAGGCGGCGTCGTCAAGGTCTTCTTCGGTCAGCGACCGGTGCAACGAGAGAGTGGCGGAGGGAGATAGTGATGAGGTCGCAAGCTGCATACGTTCTGGGATGTCTTGAGCCCGAATAAGATCATCGTCCTCCGTCAGTAGTCTGGCGCGTATCTCTGACGGCTCGAAAACCTATTTGTGCTATAAGCAACTTCATGAGCGCTGACAAACGCAGTAGGCTTACATCCTGGTACTTCATCTCAGGTTTGGTCCGCTCCTCCTCATAAACGGCGTCTTCGTCGTCTCCGAGAGCAGAGTCGTAATCATGGCCGTCCCCAAACACTTCGTGTATCTCCTCCCAGGCACTGCGGAATATTATGATACCCATTTGGCTTTAAGAACGGGTGAGACTCACCTTTGGTCGATCCCGGCCAGCTCAGGACGGGAACCGAAGGCTCTTCGTCTTGCTTTCTCTAGTCTTCGCCTCTCCCGTCTACGTTCTTCGCGCTCAGTCTCGTCCATAGCACCACCAGCCTCCTCCTCGTCTTCATATTCGATGAAGTCGTCCATGTCGACATCATCATCGTCTCGCCCGGCAGCAGCTCTTTCATCATCCCAGATATTGTGGATATCTTGAACACGTGGGAAGTCATCGTTGTCGAGGTCGTCGTCGTCCGAAGACTCAACGACAGCTCGTGCTTTAGACGAGGACGGGGCAGGAGGCGATTCCTCGCGTCCTGGCCGTATGCGAGTGATGCGTCGACGTGGGAATGCGGACCCTGTATTCTCCTCCAGGAGCTCGAGGTCGTCCTCATCAAGTGCATCCTCCTCTTCGTCGCCTGGCGGTGGGGTTGGCTCAGCACGAGTGGTGCACTGCGAAAGAATACGCACGGTGCCTGTGGTGATGCCTCTTACGACGCTTCTTCCGCCTCCTCTTCTCCTCTTCCGAGTCTTCCTGTTCCTCGTCCTCGTCCTCATCCACGATAAAGCCCTCCCTTATCCTACGTTCCTCCTCCGCATCTTCCTCTGGTTCTTCTGAACTATCGTCAGAGGCACCAGCGGGAGCTACCTCGTCCCCCTCCTCCTCATGCCCACTCCCCTGCATAGGGTCATCTTCTTCTTCACGATGCGCGTGGTGGTGTCCGTCGACTGGAGAGGACATGATGGTGGAACAAGGCAAGTGGTCCAGGAGACCGACGAAGGGCAAGGTCGAACTGTAGCCATTCCTGTACTACACGCGCTTAGAAATTTGAGATTAGATCGGGCGGCAATGCGACTACGTCTGACTACATACGGGTTTCTAACACCATCTACGGATAGTATACAATGATATCTTTGACTATATTATACTAGCCGACGGCAAATTACCCAATAGAAACAAAATCCGGCCTCCAAATGATACCTCGCTTGTCAAGCTTCTGCTACATCCACTGCGACCTACTATTATCCTCTGTGGTCGGTCCTGGTTGTTGTTCGCCATCTGCGCCGTCCAGTAAGTCATGGAGTACCTCAAACTCGCCATCGACGAAGCACGACAATGTGTCCCGACACCTACCGCGTTTTGTGTCGGATGCGTTTTGACCGCGGCCTACCCGCCCACTTCGCCACCGGTGATCCTTTCCCGTGGCTACTCTCGCGAACTACCAGGCAACACTCACGCAGAAGCCAATGCATTGTCCAAAGCTCGTTGGCTGTCCCAGGACCAGTTGAATGCACTCTTCCCCGACGCTCCTCGGCCTTTAGACATCAATGTCATTCTCGCGCATGCCGATATCTACACGACCATGGAACCATGTTCTGTCCGGACATCGGGTCTGGCGCCTTGCGCTGACGCCGTTATCGCAGCGAAAATAAAACGCTGCTTCATCGGCGTAGGAGAGCCCGACGACTTTGTTCACTGCGAAGGAGCACAAAAACTGAAGGATGCGGGCGTGGAGGTAATTTGGGTAAACGCTCTAGAGCAAGAGTGTTTGGAAGTGGCTAGGATGGGAAGATAGATGCGATTCTACTTGGGGTATGGCTACAGGATTGCGCAACGGGGCACATTATTGTACAACGTGGTATTTTCTTCGATGGTGTCAAATAAGGCTTGCCTTCACCAGATTTCCCCATTCCGCGACCAACATCTTGACAGTAACCGAATTCAGTACCGTCGTTGCATGCTCGACGGACATCACTACACTGTCTGTCTTCTCTACCACTACGATATCGACCATAATATCGTCCTGCGAAACCACCCATATATTAGGCGAGAGCAACTTAGGGGAAGGTAACTACTCACTTGTACCAGCCCGGTGATCCGCATCTTGTCGACTCCGGCCACTGCCTCCGAAGGAACCTGGGGTATGTAGTACGGCGCCTTGTGGTGAAGTGAAACGTCAGCTTGTAGTCTTGAGTTTTGACGAGGTTGGTCGCTTACCTCTATGGGCTCTAAGAGCGCCCCCTCGTTCTTCTCAATTTCTGGCGCGACCTTGATAATATTGACGAACACGTTGGACAGAGGCTTGTCAATGACGCCCGCCCATTCATGTACTTTGACCAGCCGACTCTGCTCGACGACGGCAGAACGATCCTGGAGATCTTGCTGAATACGCCGCGCCAGCTCCAGGATAGAGCCATCCCGCGCCTCGGACACTCGGTAAGGGAGCACGTTGATACACGGGACGGCAAGTCGCTCGACGTCCTTGAGTTCGCCAGTCCTGCCGGAATGCCAAAGCGAGAACGTTGCGGAGTCTGACCCCGCGTATTTGCTCTGCACGTACGCCCAAGAGGCTAGGAAGACGCTTTGTAGGGAGACGGCAAGTTCTCGGGCGCGTTTCTCTAATTCTGCAGCGCCGGAAATGGCTACGTGATTCGTATAGACGTGCCGCTCGGGTTTGGCGGGCGCGTCTGCAAGCACGGGGAAGAGCGCGATATCCTGAGGAGCTGCGAAGACATTCGTCCAGTACTTCTTCTGTTCCTCCTCCGCCTGAGGGGTAGGGGCGGCAAACCGAAGGAATTCGTCGAGGTCGTTCGAACTCTCAGGCACTTGGCTCGAGTAAAGGCGCGCCAAGTCATCAGCTAGAAGCTGTAAGCTCCACGCGTCGTACTGGAAATGGTGCAGGTGTATGAGGAGATACGACGCTTCTGACGACTGCAGTAACACCGCCCTCGTGATCGGATGCAGGACGGAGGGTGGGTTAGACACAAGCTGCTTCATGCGCCGTATGACTGTTTCCTGATCACCGCCGTCTCCGTCCAATGTCTCCAAACGCCAGCTTGAAACCAGTGCTTCAGTCTTGAAGACGACGATGCGCGGTGCAGCCGCCTCGTGGTCGTAGACGAAAGTTGAGCGGAGGACTGCATGCCTAGAGAGGAGCGCATCCCATGCTTCATGAAGCTGGCCGCAGTCAATATCCACGGGAAGCCGATATCCAAAGGCATGTTGGAAACGAGACCCCTCGCTGCGTTGCCACATGCCAATCATCCACTCCATACCGGGCGCCGGGAGGGTGATCCGCTCCACGAGATCGAGAGAAGAAGGATCGTGTTGGGTGAGGAGAGCGTACCACTGGTCGCGAGGAATGTCGACTACGACCGATGGAGCTATGCCATTCGCCGTTACAGCCTTGATATCCTTGAGTTTGTGAAGGAGAACGCCAACTGTTTGGCTCTGCACCACATCCGATGACGCCAAACGGAACCCGATACGCCTTGCCTTTGCGACGAGTTGTACCGCTGTGATAGAGTCTACACCGAGGGTGGCAAGAGGCGTTCTAGAGTTGATGTTCGCAGCTGGGACCTTCGTGACGGTGGAGAGCATGTCACGGAACGCATCGAAACGAGTATCCCACTCCTGATCCTCCTCCTCGTCATTCGTCTTTGGGGCCTCAGAACATTGGACACTAGACGCGACCGAAATTTCCGACAGGTTGGCGTTCCACAATTCGTCCGGGCGGCGCACCACGTCGGATAGTAGGACCACGTAGCGCTCAACCAAACTTGATAGGCCTTCAGCGTCGGCGACATCCGACGTGCATGCAGCTTGCACGATGAATCCGTTCTCGCTCTCATGAAGCTCGATGTTAAGGGGGTACTGCAAGATCATGAGACACTATCATCGTGGTGAGTCGATGAGTACTCACATGGATGCTGATATCTTCGGCGTCACCGGTATCAAATGCCCATAAACGGTTCGACTCGGACTCGAGAGACTCCTGCTTCGGCTGGAAGACGAAGATGCTGTCCCACAAATTACTGACACCGAGTCGGCGTTGGATAGACCTCAGAGATGCGTGCTGCCAGGCCATACTAGTAATGTTGCCCTCGTGGACCCGCTTAAGCAGCGTCTTGTTGTTCATTAAACCCACGAAAGTGACGCGGCATGGCACGGTATTCTACTTAAAATTGAGCGATTGCAATACATGAACGGTGTCCTTCGACGTACCAGCATAGGCCCAATGACTTCCTCTGCTCCTGGGACGTCACGTCCAGAAACAACGCGGCCGAAGACCACGTCCGAAGAGCGAGTTATAGCGGCAAGGAGCTTGGCGAACGCCGCCTGCCCCAAACATTGCGGCGTAACCTCTGCCAAACGACATGCTTGATGTATCTCTCCGTCGTCTAGTTTCACGGGAAGTGCGACGTGGTGAACTACAGCCGAACCGGTAGCAGAGGGCGTCTTCGGGATCGGTGAATGGCGGAGGTCTTGCAGACGCCGCGCCCAAAAATCAGTGCCATTGTGTTCCTGCCACAGAAGCTGTGGCAAAAGCTCATGGTAACGAACGGGGCTGGGTATATCCACATCCTGATAGAGCTCTTCGACGGTGCCCAAGAGCTTCGCGATGGACAAGCCGTCGTACAACGCATGGTGCAGCACGAGTACAAGGTGGCCGGGGTCGTCGGGCTTGCTCGCCTTCAGATAATTGAGGAACACGGGAGGCTCTCGGAAGTACTCGCTTTCGTCAGCGACCACCAAGAAAGGATTCAGCTCTTCTACAAGGCTGGCCCCTACATCATGGGAAGCCTCTTTCCAATGGAGAGAGGAAGTTGAATGTACAACCTGAGCCCAGACACCCAGAGAGGAGATGAAGTGGAAGGATGTGCGTAGGATATCAAAAGAAGCGATAGCCTTCTTCCACGCCCCTCGCAGACGATCAATGTCAACGTCCTTGTTCAGGCGCAAGGGGAAGAGATGCACGTAGAGACGGCCGTTGGAGCTGACGGTCTATTGGCAATATGAGCGTTTGCACCTGTAAGACGGGCATCCGCGTACCTGCGATAACATGCCGGCCTGTAAGGTCGTAGTCGGGAAGACATTGACGTCATCCTCTGGTGAGATTTTGACAGCAGCCACATCGACGGTGGCTACGAGTTTGTCGCACTCTTCTTTGAACAACGATGACACCTGGTCCTCTCCATTCTTGGATGAACTCTTGTTTTGCTGAATGAATGCTGCCAGTCGGCGAGACGTCGACAACCTCATGATGTCCGCTGACGTTAGAGGAAGTCCTTCGGTCGTGAATTTCCGGCTCAACCCCACAGACTTGATCGAGTCCAAGCCCAGGGAGAGTAAAGAAGTCTCTTCTGAGATCAGATTTGCGTCAATGCGCAAGAACTGAGCGGCAGTCTCGCGGATCGCAGACACAATCATCTCGTCGACCTCGATGTCCAAAGCAAAGTCATCGCTGCGTTCACCCTGCGAAGACGAGGCCGGCACCCGGGCGGGAGCGTGGAAGTCATCCTCGTCTGAGATCGGGAGGCCCCAATCATTGCTGTCCGCCATACGCACAGCCGTCTCCTCGAGATGCCGGAGGATGCCGTTAACAAGGTGCGGGGAAACGTCTGCCGAAGTGAAGGCGGCGTGTGCGATAGCCTGGTTCTGCTCTGGGTCAAGAACAACTTCAACAGCTAGGATATACTGTGGGACGACTCATTGAACACGTATAAGAGATATGTTAGGTTGGGGGAGGCTTACGTCTGGCTCAGGGTTCTGACTCTCGACCAGACTCCAGAGTTTGGTATCGTCGCGCTCCTTGAACGACACCGAGAACAACGTGTCGAAGAGGGACCCGCCACTCTCTGGAATCCATTTCTGGATGCGGCTGAGCGGGATGTGCTCGAACTCGCCTACGCGCGCGATATCCTGTTGGACTGCTTGGAGGACGCGCTCCGACTTGTTGTAGCGCACGCGCGCCGGGAGTACGGTAATCATGGGGCAAATCGTGGTGTCGATGTCGCTCACTAGCAGCGAGCGTCCCGCGCGGATAACCTACACGAACTTCAGTCCGACGCTTCCGCTGGCCACAATAACAGTCCGAACGTACCCCGAACGTGACGTCGTCGTGACCGTAAAGCCGTTGCCCTAGGAGGTATCCATACGCACACATCAAGAGCGTTTGAAGCGTGACGTGCTGAGCCGCCGCCTTAGCTTTCAGCTCAGGCAACGGCCGTCTGAAGGTGAACGACGTGATGTCGGCCTGGTGCGAGGAAGCCGTCTTGTTTAGCAGGCGCGCCCACGGGTAGTCGCTGAGATAGCCTGTCCAGAAATCGCGAGCGGCATTCTGGTCGATGGAAACAATAGGCTCGAGAATGGCACGCAGGGGCGCGGAAGGGAGCTGCTCCTGCATCGAGTAGGCACGCTCGATATCTCGGAGCAAGACCGGCAGAGAGATGCCATCGTACAGCGCGTGATGGATGGAGACGACCATGTGAGTCGTGCTTGAGGCTCGAAGCGTGAAGAGCGAGAGGCGGACAGGCGGGACATTTGAGAGGGCGAGGTTCAAGTCGCGCACAATGAGCGCTGCTTCGTTGTTGGTGAAATAGCGCTGGAAGTCGAACTCGCCGTCATCCTCAACTACTTTCTCAGACACATGCACCTTGACGGTCTCTGCTCGCAGGACAACCTGAACGAGGTTGCTCCCAAAGTGGAAGACCGTGCTGTTCCGGAAGACGCCGTCAGGTTTATCCCATACACAGTTTATAAAAAACCTACCGTAGCATCTCATGGTCACCGACGACTGTCTTCCAAGCGTTCCGCAAGCTGGAGACCGACGTCTCTGGGGCCAAACGCATGATTACGTGCTGCACATACATGGATGGCGAGTTTACCGAGCGGTAGAGAACACCCTCCTGCACAGGGAACGGCGGAAGTAGGGATTCCACGGAGTCCTTCGGATACGCGCCCTCTACTTCGTCTCTGACCGCACTAGAAAAGGCATCGAGGAGCGACGAGCCCTTCTCCGCGGGTACGGACGTACCGCGCTCCAAAAGCTCCGCAATCTCGCTAACGGCAGGCCGTTGCATAATTTGCGCGGGGGCGATCGGCACACCGCACACCCTCCTCAGGTCGGCCGCGAGCCGCGCGATGGCCAAAGAGTCCATACCGCACTCGAAGATGTTCGTATGCGGGCCGAGCTGGTCGACGGACATCTTGACGTGCGGCTTCATCGCATCGAGCACCTTGCGCTCGGTCTCCGTGGGCTCTCTGCTCTCCGCGCGCCCGGCCTTGTGCGACGAGCGGCCGCTCGTCATAAGGCGGGTGAGCGTCTCCAAGTCCAAGCTGAGGAAGAACGCGGCGAGGACTTTCGCATCCGCCTTCCCGTTCGAGCTCAACGGGATAAAGTTGAGAGGAATGATGTGGCTGGGGCGCATATAGCTGGCAAGCTCCCTGTCGCATGCACTCCTCAGCTGATGCAGCAACCCTTCTGGCGGCGTAGAAAGCGCGGGCGTGCCTCCCTTGCGTTTACCGACGGGGACGGATGCATCCCACGCGACGAACGAGACCAGCTGGTCGATGCCGATCGCGGGGTGCTTCGCGAGGATGGTCATGACGTCGAGCGCCAGCTTCGGGGCCGCAGCGGTACGGAGGATGTTGGAGATGCCTTCGGACTCGATGCGCACGCCACGCAGCTTGATTTGAGTGTCGATCCGGCCGATGATCTCGAGCGTCGCGTCCGGCATCATGCGGACGAGATCGCCGGTGCGGTACGCCCAGCGCTCGTTCCCGTCCTCGGGGAACTTGAGAAAGACCTTTTGCGTGAGGTCGGGTCTGCCCACGTAGCCGCGGCCGACTAGGGGACCTTCGACGACGAGCTCGCCGGTGCCGCCACGAAGGAGGATGTTCATGTTCTCGTCGACGACGTAAGCTGCGACGTTCGCGAAGGTATGGCCGATGTTAGCTCTCGGAGTGTCCTTGTCCATCAGGCGTGCCGCGCAACCAATTGTCACCTCGCTCGGACTGCCGGTTTGATGTTAGCGGAGAAAAGAAAGACTTTCCCTAAAGGGCTCACCCATAGAAATTAGCCAACCGAACTTTCGGGTGCGAAGCCCACTTGTCCAAAATCTATAGGGCGAACGTTAGGTTCGCTCCTTTCGCGGGAGAAGGGCGCACCTACAGCATCGC
The DNA here is from genome assembly GCA_022606255.1 of Trametes meyenii. Classification (NCBI taxonomy): domain Eukaryota; kingdom Fungi; phylum Basidiomycota; class Agaricomycetes; order Polyporales; family Polyporaceae; genus Trametes; species Trametes meyenii. Next base: position 911,821 of record JABYQG010000005.1, on the reverse strand, counting down.
TCATCTTCTCTCCGCCGCTTGCAATGTACCGGAGACTCGTTGCGTGTCCCGAGTCTTCGTCTTCCTGCACCGCCCCCATAGTGGCCTCAATAAGACTGGGAACGATACCGACGTGCGAGATGCGGAGATGTTTGACATAGTACGGGAGGTCTTCGAGGAGCAAGGCACGTGGAGCAGACAGGATAGGGATACCGAGCGCCAGAGCGACCAAGATCTCGGCAAGGTGGACGTCGAAAGCGACCGCTGTAGGTGCGTGTCAAAAAGTCTAGACCGTTGAAAAATCCCGAGCTACAACACACGTACACGCGATCGAAAGATAGTTTCCGTCGCTTGGATTCTGGATTTTCACAGCAGCGCAAATGCCGCTCAATGCCCAGGTCGCCTCGGTCAGTCCACGGTGCGTCAGAATGCATCCCTTCGGTGTTCCCGTGGTGCCTGGGTACTACTTAGTCCCGCCACCCGCGTTGGAGCTACCTAGAGACCCACCAGAGGTATACAAGATGTACGAGAGGTCGTCGGGTCCAGGAATAGCAATTTCATCCGCATTCTGTTCCTCGATCGCACTCCGCACCGAGGGGTCCTTGATGTCGACGGCGGTCTCGCCAAGAGATCTGAAGCAGGCGATATCTGAAGTAGATAAGATGAAACGTGCGCCAGAGTCCTTCGCGATGAATTGTTGCCTCTCGATGGGAAGTTCGGCGTCGATCTTATGGACATCAGCCATTAGAGAATGAAACCTGTGCAGGGCCATCACTTACCGGTACGTAACAACCACCCGCTCTCAGTATACCAACGAATGAGATGTGGAACCACACGTCCCGCTTCATGCAAACAGCGACAGCATTTCCCCTCTCCACCCCCGCTTGCTGTAGCCAGCGGGCGAGCTGATTGGCCTTCCGGTCGAGCTCGCCATATGTGATAGTCTCTGGGACGTAGGAGCTCGGGGGAAGGTCTGTCGACAAGTCTGCAAACCAACGAACAGCGATTCCCTCTGGCTGCTGGGCCGCACGCAACGAAAGATGATCCGTCGCGAGCTTGACAGGAGGTACGGGCGCATATATTGTGCTACACTCCTCAAACGAGTGCTTGTCGTACGAAGACAATAGTTCTGAGGGCAAGGAGGGGATCACAGCAAGCGACGATTCTGGTTTCTCTTGTGCGTGCGCGACCAATGCGACCACTTGGGAGAGGAGCAACTGCGATTGGGAGGGATGGCAGGAGCGCTCCGAGGCGCTCACAGACACTGCCGCGTTGTCCCGGTCGACCTCCACCACCAGCGGAAATCCGTCTGCAAGCCGAACGAAGGAGAACGAGCGCGCGCCAAGCAAAGCCTGACACGGGGATTGCTTCTGAGTGAGATCTAGGGCACTCCGAAGAGATGCAGGAGTGAGGCGGGGCCAGTTGGGGTCTGCGAGGGCCTGCACTACTCCACCTATGGCGCTCGCCCAAGTTGGCTCCTCAGCCCAGGTCACTCGCACCGGGCGCAATTTATCGCCTTCGTTGTCTGCAATGGCGAGGAGGACGTCCGTGGAGCCGCAGTACGCACCGAGAACGCGTCCGATCGCAACGGTTACCGCTGCGAGTGCTTGGGACGCATTTAGGCTGGCATCCAGTGGAAGGGCTTGAGAGACTGATTGAAGCGTGTCGGGGGCGAAGCGGCGCGAGGAGAGATCTGGGAAGTCCTGGTGCCTATAGCCCGCAAGGATGTGGTCGTAGCCGGCAAAGTCGCCAGGATTTGTAGGGGTGGGAGGCGAGCCCGCCGAGGGGGGCGACGCAGCAGACATTGGGGGGGTTCTGGGTGGGGGTACGGAACGGATGAAGAGCCGGGCCGCCTGGACGTGAGAGTATGTATGGGGCTAACTTTACACTCACCGCGGACAGCCTTAGGCTCTCCGTCGCGTTCGAGGGGAGACTCGGGGTTGCGGGTCGCTCAGGCAGCGCGCCGGGAGACAGAGCAGGTGGTGAGATGGTGCTCTGGAGCGTGAGCTATGCCGTTTTCTTGTGATTCTGGGGAAGAGGCCCGGGTACCTTCTGAGCGAAAGGTTGTCGGAGCCGACGGACAAAATGGGTCTTGCCAAGCAGGAGAAGAGAGAATAAGCGATGTACGAGCACCAGGCTCGACGGTGTGGCCGCGACGACCAGGAACATCGGAGGCCATGCGGATCGGGAGCGGGATGACGAGTTGACGAACGCAGACGGACGGTCGCGGTGTGCTTGGCTGGACGGAGTGGGCGGGGGAAGAAGGGTGCGACTGATCGCATCTTATCTGATAATATGGGGGCGGGGCGCGGCTGATGATTAGATTGGCCGGGTGCCCTTGATCTTATCAGATTGCACATGGCGACCGGTTCTGATCGTCTCTGCCACAGAGCCTGTCGCCTGCGAGTGCGAGTGTCTGGGACGGACAGCGGCTTCCCCGACGAGGCTCTCGCCCGCTGGACGTCCTCCAAGCCCCCGGCTCATGCTTTGTGCGCCGCGTGCTCCGCGCAGGCTGGGCACCCGTCATGTTTTCTGTTTCTCCGTCAATGTTTTCTGCCCGGCGTCCATCCACCGCCGTCCGCCCCCTCCCCCGGGTCTACGCGACCCTAGGCACTGGCCAACGCACGGGCAGCCCACGACGGCCAGCCAAAAATGATCAAATCTACCGTGGAAATGACACATCCCACTCCGTCACTTTCCCTGACCGCTCCTTATAAAGTTTGGCTGCCATCATAGCCCCCGAGGTACCCGTCGAGCGGACTTGCTTGCCTCAGCGCATCTCACCCACCTATTCTCGTGTGCTTGCTTCAGTTCCTCCGCAATGTCCTCTCAGCCCAGTACTGACTCCGCGCCCCTCTACGACGTTATTGGCCTTGGCTTCGGCCCCGCCAACGTCGCCATTGCGGGCGCCATCGTGGACAAGTGGGCTCTGTCTGAGACCAGCTCCGTAGGCCCGCCCGCCCTGTATCTCCCTATCGAATGCTCACAAAAGTACCCTGACGTGCTCGCTGCGCGCCCAACCGCACCGGTGACCAGAGCCATGCGCCGCTCCAGCAGGCCCTCTTCATTGAGAAGCAGCCTGAGTTCCGATGGCACCCCGGCATGCTCCTCCCCAACTCACGAATGCAGATCAGGTGTGTGAGATGCTGTCGGATAGACATGTGTTCCCCCCGCCCAGCGCTGAACTCTGTTCGTCTCCGACAGCTTCCTCAAGGACCTCGCCACCCTGCGCTCCCCCCAATCCCCGATCACCTTCCTTGCGTACCTCCACTCTCAAGACCGCCTCCTCAACTTTATCAACCGCGGCAGCTTCACTCCGACACGCAAGGAGTATGCCGACTATCTCACCTGGGCCGCCGACTACGTCCAGAAGCGCGGCATCCAGGTCCGCTACGGCGAGGAGGTCGTTGCCGTCACCCGCCTCGATGACGGCACCGTGCAGGTCCGCAGCCGCAACGTCGAATCTGGGGAGGAGTTCTCCAGGCGATCGAGTGCGTCTCCCATGATCGATCGATGATCGCGTCCGCTAAACCCTGCTGTAGAAAATATTATCCTCTCTCCCGGCGGCACTCCCAAGCTCCCGCCCGCCCTGTCCGTTATTGCGCCTCACCCCCGCGTAATCCATAGCGCCCACTACCTCGCCGCCGTCGACGATTTCTTCGCCTCCGTCCCGCAGACTTCGGAGCCGCTGCGCATTGCGGTCGTCGGTGCCGGCCAGTCGTCGACGGAGGTCCTTCTCGACCTATACAACCGTCTGAATGCGCTGCCCGCGCCGGGCGGCAAGAAGCATGAGCTCGAAATGATCTTCCGCAAAGGCTCTCTGAAACCGAGCGACGATACCCCGTTCTCTAATGAGATTTTCGACCCCGCGTGTACGTGTCTCAGAAGGTTATCGTCTGAGCACGTTGGCTGACGTACTACTATCAGCGACCGACCTGATGTTCGGCCTTCCCTCGAAGCGCGAGCGCCAGCACGTTCTACGCGAATATAACCCCACCAACTACAGCGTCGTAAATATGCGCACCATCGACTCGGTCAGTCCTCTAGCAGTTCCGTCGGATCGGACCGCTGACCGCCCCGTAGCTGTACGAGGTCATGTACCACCAAAAGCTGCTGGACAGCATCAAGTCGCGTACCGGCCGCCAGGAAGACTCGGACCGCACCCGCATCTCCCTCCGCCCCTACAACTCCATCTTCGCCGCGGAAGTCGTCCCCGGAAGCACCGACGGCGCCCGCGAGACCATCCGCCTCACCCTCCACGGCGTGCTCGACCGCGCCGACTCGCAAAATACCTACGACGCCGTCTTCTGCGGCACCGGCTACGACCGCGACTCATGGGTGCACCTCCTCGCGGGCTCGAACCTCGGTGAGCACCTCGGCGTCAAGTCCTCGACGGTCGAGCTCGTGCCCGAGCCCGAACACGCGCCCGCCGAGGGCACGGTCCCGCTCTTCGCCGAGGTCGAGGACGCCGGCGCGCTTTCGCCCGTCTCGTCGCGCTCGACGGATGGCTTCTCAACGCCACCAACGCCCGCGACGCCCCAGTCCGAGCATGCGAAGCTCGCCGCTGACATGCAGCCGTCCAAGGTGCGCATCTCGCGCAGCTACCGACTGCTCTCGCCCGCGGGCGACGGTGCCGGCGAGCCGCGGATCTACCTGCAGGGCTGCACGCAGTCGACCCACGGCCTGAGCGAGTCGCTCCTCAGTATTTTGGGTGTCCGGGCGGGTCTCGTGGTTGACGAGTTGTGCGCGATTTAGAGCGGGCGGCGAGCTTGCCGGTTGGAGGTGCCAGGGTGTATCACGTTATCATTACTTTACGGGCTTCTGCAGGTCGCGCTTCCGCTTCCCTCTGTCCATGACCACTTAGTTGTATTCTTAATCATGCTGGGAAATCGAACACTTTGGGAGTTCGGCCAAACCTGACCCTGCTTGCCAAGGCCTGAGCCCTAAGGTCCGGAGGCAGCTGGCCAGTACCATGAGCTGCAGATGTAAGCGTAGGGAACTTAGATAGGACCAAGATGAAACTTAAGTGGGAGTCTTTCGGGCCGGGACGAACGAGACCGAAAACTCAAAGAAACACAAATGAGCTGGAGATTGTGTATCCCTTCCTGAGAAGGTCGATTGCCAAGAGCGATTGACGTGCACCGCACGCAAGTCCGTACTGTGTTTCTGCCGAATGAAGGGGCTCACTGAGAAGATTCGCTGAAACGATGTTATTCAGAGGGTGCAGTAGGACATTTTACGAAGGTCGTCCGTAGATATATAAGCTTCGAGAGATAGGGGTGCGATACATAGCGACGCGCTTCTGCCGGACTGACTGCGGACCGTGACCGCATGCAACATGCATCTAGTTCAGGAGGATCGTCATCCCGCGCCGGGCAGAGGAGGTCAGGGACATGAAAGGTGGTATGAACGTTAACAGATCCAGAAACGAGGCGGACGACGTCCAGTGAGGGCGCAGGTACCCACCTCTGCACAGATGGCCTACAGCTTGCTGGATGTGTCTCGAGAGCCGGTACCTCTGTCCGGGGAGTAAAGCATGTTTGAACCTTAGCCGCAGGTTCTGAGGGACCCTCGGAGCACCGTGCAGCGTCCGCGGCGGCACGATGCGCTCGCGCCGTGCGCGTGTTGCCGCGCATTGCACATGCGATCGGAGTTGGTCGCGGTGGCCAGGCGCGATCGTCACAGCGCGCTCCCGCCGGCCCGTCGATCGTCCTCGCCAACTTGAACTTGCTCGACGATGGCAACGGCCATGTCGGGACTCGGCCTCCGCTCACTGACGACCTTGCTTCCTGAACTCACTGGGACCACCAAGACTGCTGTACTGAGTTTTCTGGGAGGGAGTAAACGGTCGGAGGCTTGGTACGCACCTTGACCCCTGAAAGATGGGCGTTCTTGTTTTCTTAGAGTCCTGGCTATCGTCCAAGCTTTCTTGTCGCATCGGCACATGAACGTTATTCGCGAGTCCTGCGTTGTGTTTCGGTGTGTCATATCTTCTTCAAGTCCGCTAGGAGTTGTTTGTCTTCGCTTTTCGCTCGTTCAACGCGAACTTTGCTCTTCTCCGGTGGTTCAACCCTGTGGCTTGCCGGCGGGCGACGACGCATTAGGTATCCTCCTATGCGTGTGTTTGGCACACCACGATAGGGAGTCTGGAGGATTGGCGAAGATTGTCCAGGCGCCCTCGAAACTTGGTCCATAGTTCTTTCGAGAGAACTCGTTCGTGTACAGGGGGATATTTGGTGACCTTGTGGATTAAAGGTGTGTGCCCAAAAGTTGTTTCTAGCTTTCTGTTCGCAATCCTTGTGAGCGCGATAACTGTTTGCGCAAGGAGAACACCTTCAGGCGGGATTGGTCTTCCACCGGAGATGTTCTCTTCCAAGGCTATGTTTAAGGCATTCTTGGTGGGGTTTCGATATTCCCCTCTTACTTCGCTATATCCATGACGGGCGGCGACCGCCGTGTGGATTTCTGCCGTATAACCCCATCATATATAGCTCATTGCTTGCTGAAAGGATGAGGGTGGACTCACCTGGTATGAATCCCCTCGGAGAGTAACATCACGTGAGGAGTAGTCACGTTACCGAACGAGCTACATGATGGGATGTGGGGGATGCGGGGTAATAACCCTAGGGCTAGGTCAAATGAATGCGGAGAATCATTCTAGGCAGCATTCAAACCCGGTTTAATACAGAGGGGATGTCTTCCAAGCCATTCACAATGAAAGGATATGCTCACCATTGTACGAGACAGACGAACGAGTCTGTCAACTTGTGTTCGACGTTCTTCCCCGAAGGATGTCTCCACGCGCGTGGTGTGCTACTGTGCGCATGTGGCTGATACTACTACGCATTGGTGCTGTATACTTGACGTCTATATCTTTCTAGATGTTAGTACCAACTTGCAGGGCCGGAGGTGGCACCGTGACCCGTTACCGACAGTTCCTGGTCCGCTCCTCGGCCTACACACCCTCTGCTGGGTCGGTGTTGGACGCGTTGTAGAAGTTTCAGTGCGGCGGGCCCTTCATGAATTAGCGAGGCGGTCATAGCCTGCTTCGTTGTGCGGTCGTTCAGTGTCTGCGACGGGCCAGTCCGGGACAGGAAGCTGGCGCGGGTCAAGAGGCAATCGACCGCGGACGGTTGCCGCGCATGGCTCGGCCGGGGGCGAGCCAACATGTAAGCTCGCCCGCTTGATGCGTCCTTTGCCTTTTACGAGATCGCCGTTTCCTCGTCGCTCCTGCCTTAAAATGCTGGCCCCGCCAATCTTCAGGCCCCATCTCTCTTCTCTTCTCCCTTTCGCGTCCTCTCCTCCCTCCCCTCCCGCTCTTTTTGCTTCGCGCTCTGACTCCCGGCGCTGCTACAAGTCTAAGATACACGTCGCACCCTTCTGACGGCTCTGAATGCGCAAACCCGACCCACCCTTCCCCTCCTTTACCCTCATGATGGCCCAATTCAATAACGACTCTTTACGACTCCCCAGCTACCGCGAAAGCCTCGTCGTTCGCTACCACCCGTACCCCCGCAAACCATCGAAGTCGACGGATTTGATGGTGAGCGCTCTGTAAACCGCGTCTTGTAAGCTTCCTTGCTTCAACTCGAATGGAAGCAAACGGTGGATTGCCGTTACGAGGAGGAACCCTCCCCAAGCATCAACGGTGGCGACGCGTCGGTATGTTTCTGTCCTTTTGTTACGTGGGCTCCGAGCGCGTCATTCTCATACACTCTGTAGTCCGCATCGCTAGACCCGGTCGACGACATCGCGCTCAACTTGGATCGCGCTATGAGTGAAGAGGAAGCTGGGGTCAAAAGGCGTCGTAGCCTCACGTCGCTCATTATAGTGCGTCCGACACGCCTTCTCGCGCCTTGTTCTCTCTATTCAACATCCTGCGTGGCCTAGGATCTTGCTCTTGCTGTTCGCGCAGGGTATCGCAACTCCCGTATTGGGAAGCAGCAACCCTCCTTCGCGAAGAACGACTGACACCCTAGTTGTTGCAGTCACTGCCTTGGCTCTTGTTCTTGCCCGCACCGGTTCTTGCTCGGCTTCACGCACCCTACTTCGTGTCCCGCCGTGTCAGCGACGCAGAGCACACACACATACTTTCCATATAATCGGTAAAATGTATCTATACTCGTCCGCCGTCTTGTTTTGCCCTTGTACATTTGCTTCGTTGTCGTCGCACTGGCTTTCGCACACAATTGAATTGCTTTACTGTCTCTTCCTGCCGGTCTCTTGAGGAATCACTGGCTGCACAAAGTTGACGACGTGGATTTGTGGATGCCCCACCAGATCGTTTCGCTACAACATCACGCGCTTAGACGATATCACGAACGGGCTCACACTGAAAAGTACGATCGGGTTGGCTGTGACTCGTGATGTTTTTGAACTTGAGGGATGCTGGTCTGGTCTTGGGCTTCTTGTCTTCGCTCACACCTCGCTGCACACCATCTTGCCCTCACACACATCTTGAACATCACGCTGTCTTGCTTCGTTTTCATGCTGAACTTGCGGCGACACCTGCTTGAACTTCTTGGAGTTGGACAAAATGCAGACGCGTTGATCCTGGTTCACGCTGATGCCTTCTACTTGAGCTCTTTGAGGGGTCTTGAGGCAGGCACACAGGCTCGAAGGCATTGCACCAAAGTGTCGTTGAGCAGGACCGTCGAGCTGAACGCGTCGACGTTGGCAAAGTCGTTAGAGACGGGCTTAGGCGCCGTCTGCACAGCCAGCGAATACACCGTGTTTGTGCCTGTTTGACATTTATCGAGCGTCTAGGAAATTCTTGGTGAGGCATGCAAGGAAGCGCCCACGCCGCACCTCTCCTGCTCGTGCTGCCGCCGCCATGCGTATCGAAAAGTGCTACTTCTGCTCAAAAAGCGTCTACCCCGGACACGGTAGGCTACTCCCTTGAATGCATGTGAAGTAGACATTGTGTGACGACGTTTTGTAGGATCCGCATTCGTCCGGAACGATGCGAAGGTCTTCCGTTTCTGCACCTCAAAGTAAGCCCTCTCCACGGATTCTTAGGAAGGCCCGGCTAACCCGGGTTCCCGCAGATGCCACAAAAACTTCAAGTTGGGGGCTTCCGTCTGTTATACTTGAGTGGTGCTCTGACCATTGCCTATAGGATGAAGCGCAACCCTAGGAAGGTGCGTTGGACGAAGGCGTTCCGGAAAGCGGCTGGGAAGGAGATGACCATCGTGCGTGATCATTCGTCGTATGCTTCTCTACTCCCCCTTTTAACATCTTGCAGGATTCTACCATCGACTTCGAGAAGAGGAGAAACGTCCCTGTCCGCTATGACCGCGAGCTCATCCAGACGACGGTTAAGGCGATGAAACGCATTGCGGAAATTAAGCAGAAGAGGGAGCATGCGTTCTGGAAAAACAGGTATGTGTACGCCGTTCTCCTCTCGACTTCTCGTTCGAATCATTTTCGTGCCGTAGGATGGCTGTGGCGAGAGAAAAGCTCAAAGCCCACCGGAAGCGCAAGCTGGAGAAAACCTCGGTCAAGCTTGTCCAGCCTATCAATCCAGAGAACCAGAAGATCAAGGAAAAGATCAAGGTTGCGGCAAAGAGCAGGAGTGCTCTTGTTGCTGGAGAGGGACGATCCATGGGCATGGAGCTCGACTAAGTTCGTGGTCTCTTTGCTTTGTGTCTTCTGGATCAATGTCTTCACGTCCTTCCTTCTCCCACGTCGATATGCTTTGCGGTCAGTCAGCTCGATGTATTGCTATGGTAGTGTACACCTATGATATGAGGTATGATTCTGGTAATGTGTATTGGTATGACTACAGATGCGGATATATAAGTACAACAGAAAAGGTCTACGCAAGAAGCAGGGCGGATCCAATCAACGCCGCTTATATTTCGCCTCATTCTCTTGACGGATGTTAGGATCCAGGGTGTTCTGCAGGCCCAGCAACGTCTTGCTCACGGCCTCACTCGCGCCAATCATAGGTTTCAAGACGGCGATGGGTACGGCGCGGACGACGGCACGGACGGGCCCCTAATACGGAGTACATTATTTTCGAGAACGCAGTAAAGCACGTTGGTGAGATAGCGTACCTCATTGCCTGAACGCTCGTATACCTCCATGGGTACAGCAAGGATAGTCTGCGCTGCAGAATTGAGGTTCTTCTTGAGGCTATTGTACGCTGACTTCATGCCCTCTTTCACGTTCGTTGGTTGATCCGCATATTTGCTGATGAGGTCCTTAGCATCCTCATCCAAGTCCTCCTCATCGATCTCCGATACGGGAATCTGGAGGGCCTCCGCAGTTACCTGGTCCTTGAATTGTCCCCCTAGCACAGTCTCCGCCTGCTCTAGAATCACCTGTGTCCCGGTGGCAAGCCGTGCGCCCAGTCTGATTGCTTCCATCCCGGTGGACTTGATGAAGGCATTAGCACCCTTCTGAAGGCCGCGAACGACCCGGCCATCCTTCTTGTATTGTGCGATCGGAAGTAGGACCAAATCCGCCACCCCAGACCCAACGTTCACGACTGAGCGAATCGGCGCGACGCCCGAAATCACCTCGACAAGCTGTGTTGCCTTGACGTCTGGGGTCCAAAGGTCGTTCAATAGGTCGAAGAACCTGGGCCACCCGGTGATCTAACCAACAGGTTAGTGCCAAAGGATCGTCGATGGGACAAGGACCGTGATGCCTACCCCGTTCAGAGTGATGTGCCGCAAGGTCATCTCAGCTCCGTCGAAATGGAAGAAGTTCATCAGCTCAATCGTACGGCCCTCCTTCAGAGCCCGATAATCAACCCGTCGGGGCTTGTAGTCAAGCTTGATGTCAATCGGAAATACTTCCGCTTGCTCTGCACACAGGTTATCAGCGGTTTCATGGAATGTACAGATGGCAGATCTAGCGCACGGAAGTAGATCTCCTTGGAAGGTTCCGAAGGGGAGGAAGGCACCGTGTCTGGATCCTTGAAACTGAAGAATTGCTTCAAGAAGTCAACAGCATCTTGATCCACATGTAGCCTCAAGGGCAATATCTTGGCCTACAGCAATCATCAACGACGTTGTCCTACGATCGTATAACGGGGTCTTACACGAAGTCTGGCTTCTTCGGATGGATGTCCGGGCACCGGATGCAACGTGCGAAGCTCGACGCGCACCATGTTGGAGTCACTCTCGCGCACGTTGCCTCGCGAGTCTGTCTGGAGGCTAGTCAAGAATTTCTTCCAGGTTGACGTCTTGATGTGATCCATGATTTCTGCGTCCCTGACGGTCGCCAAAACACGGGAAACTAGTGACGCGTCATCCCGATAGTTGTCTACCTCCGCATCCAGGCCTATGAGCTTGATTTCGAGGCTAGGTCCTTTCGCTCGACGCAACCGACGACGATGGGTTTTCGCTGATTGAGAACCACCCCTTCCAGGGGATGCCAAAGGTTGAGGTTTCAGCGACTGCCACGAACTCTGAGTGGTAGTCTCAAAGTCCTCGTTAAGCTCCTCGTCAATAGCAGCTATGAGGGCACCCGGCTCGAGTTCGTCGACGTTGTGCTCCAGCCCGATATAAACCGAGTTGAACAGGAGCGCGTTCGTTTCTTCGACGCTCGGATCAGGAGTTTGGCCGCTGGCGACGAGCTGACGTATCTTGGCGAGCTTGCGTCTCATCTCTTTGGCTTTCTCTTCAATAGTCTTCCTTGTGCGCACCCAATCGTAGCCGTCGTAAAGGAAAACCGTGATGTTGAAGTCGTGCACGCGCACCCTCGTCGTGGTGTCTCCGTAGCTATAGTAGTGTAAGTCACGAAATGGATAAACTATAACCACGAGTACTGCATCACTTACTCTGGTTCACCTAGGTCCGGGGGTAGAATCTCGAAATAGTTTTCTACCACGTTGATACCCTCGGGGCGCAGCAGTCGGATTGTCTCCCCGCCGAAACTTGACGTGATACCTCTGGGATCATCCGAGCCGGAGGGTGTGTAGGACGTCTCGATATCGGACTCGTCGAATTCATCGTCGCTTAGTTCTCTCAGCCCCGCAGCCGCCCCGAACGATTCGTCAAGATAATCGGGATTGGTCGGGAGGTCGTCCTCGATCATGTCGGGCGCTGCACCAACTTCGGGTAAGCGCCGGAAGGCATGATCATCTAGAGATGCTATAGCCAGCCAGCCGATGTGCATTAGCAGACAGCGCATCCACATGCTTGGAGCAATACACACCTAGGAGGCTGCGAGCCGGCGTTTGTTTCTCGCTGACATTGGCGGGCTCGTTCCGACGTTTAACTTCCGGAGGTGTCCTACATATGAAGTGTAAGCAGATGTACAGTGAGTGGATGAACGCGGCCTACTCGGGGGTTTGGGGCTTGAACGCTGATGAGAAGTCTCCAATAAATGCACCCAACGCACCCATTGTGTCCGCACACATATGCAAACGGAGATCTCCTTGCTCGATGAGAAGCTAATGCAATATTCAGATGAGCGTCTCAGCAGGACTTTGATCATAGCAACATACACGGATATCAGGGGGACTGATAGAGTCGATCTTCTTGAACGTGAACATGAGATCGGATACCTCCATCAGCAACGCATAACCAGAGAGCTGCAAAGGTGGTCAGAACATATTGCGTCATAGTTAGTCGTCAAGCAAACCTTCCAGTAAGCCGCGCCATGCATTGTACCTTGAGAGCGACTTGGTGTCTCCGTGTCCTCTGGCGTGCTTGCCAGGTCGTCTATTAACAGAAGCGCCAAAGCCGGGATAGACAGATTCAGGGAGGTGGTCGGAGAGTTCCCTTCAATCACTGTGGAGAAGTCCAATTCTCCTATATATGGCACGATGGCCCCCGGATGCGACGGCGCGAGTAGACGTATGGAGGTATCCATGACTTTGACATTAACTCTGGTTCGTTCGCTTGGGACAACAGATTCGAACGCCTGCCAGCACTGTGAGAATTGCATGCGAACCACAGAGCGGGATGCTTACTCCCGGTGGTGCCTTGAAAAATCGACCTAGGTTCGCAGCCCATTTGAGGTCCGGGTAGAAGTGATATGTGACTCCGCACAGGGTCAGCCTTACTCTGGACTCCTTCGCCGTGGTCTCGGGTACAACAAGGGAAGTGAAGCGCAATTTGAGAGCCGACCTGATAGTGGTGTTCTGCAAGATGACGTTACTCAGAATTACTGACTTTGCGCAATAATGGGACGATCAGGCATACCAAAGAACGAGGAGTTGTGAGTGATAGGAAACAATTGCGACCCGTTGGCGAGAGATCGTGTACGTTAAGGTCCATTACCCCGACGGTAACGACTGTCTCGTCCTATTAGTCGAGCATGATCAGTTCAGACCCCAACGGAAGTGCAGCATAGAACGCACCTTGCCCTCTGGCTTAAGTTCCAATAATACATCCACGTCGGACGCCGCCAAATCGAAGGGTCGAACAGCTCCAGGACCATCCTCGTCCCGAGGAACGAGGAGTCTGACGGCGGCTGCACGTTGGCACCGCGTCAGCAACGGGCAACGTGTAACATTTACCACTCGGCATACCCTCAGTCACAGTGACTTTGACCGCTGTCTCGCTGCGCGGCTCCTGGCGCACTCTCATGGTCGCTGCAAGGCTGGTCACGCCACTGTCTGGCGCGCTACCCATCGTGCTCGACCGCGCGAAGTACCGGCTGCCGATCATGCTGGACTCGCTGTTACCGGCTCTCTCCGTCCCAGTTTCCGAAGCGGCCGGTTCCGCGAACGCAGCCTCCATAAGCTGCGTGAGATCGTCGGCCCAAAATTGCAGACCGTCAATGAGTGGCTTCGACAGTTCGACGTGGACAGATGGAATGTCGAAGGATATGGCGGTGGATGTTACAGAGCCAACCGCAACAGATGATACGTCCGTCCGACTGAGCACCAGCTGGGGCTGAAGGGTATGGCTAGGAACATCGCGTGCAGGCGGAGTAGTGCCGGCGCCAAAGTAAGCGCTTTGGCTCTCCTGTGTTGTTAAAGGACCCAACGATAGGATAGCGCGGGCCTTGTTCCCTCCGACGAGCGAGTGTGAAATGACGATGCGCTTGCATGTAGCTCCCAGAAGAATGTTGTCTTCCTCTCTGGCCCGACGACCCGCCGGATCGGCACCATACAGATCCTCAGCAGTTCCAAACCTCGTGGTCGACCCTCCGCGCTCTGGAGCCCGCCCTAGAGATAGACAGAGGCCGTGGACATCAAAAACCACAGCGCCTGAACGCGAAGAGCGTTGTACCGGCGGTGGGACGCGGACCTCCGCCCGTATAGCAGGGAAATTTACGGTGACGGCTAACCCTGGCGCCTTGGAACGCTTCTTCTGTCATAGACAGTCAGTGAGAGATTGAGACGAGTTAATGGAAGCAATATACCTTTGGTTTAGGCACCCTTATGTTACTAGTGGTTTGGGGATGAGTCTCGGGCTGTCGATAATCAAATCCGAGGTCCAAGTCTTCTAGAACTAGCCGCTCGAGGCGCCGCCTCTCTCGCTCAGCCTCTTGCTCTCGCAGTGCTTGGGCACCTGATGCCTGAGGGGTCCCAGGACGCGATCCTTCATCTTCAGAGTCTTCGCTGTGCTCTTGATCTCCTGGAGTATTTACCCCACCTCCCGCCTGGGTGGACGCGCTTTGTTCAATAAGTTCGTCGATGAAGCGTAAGGTTTCGCTCTTGCCGCTTATCGCGGGGCTAAGAGCCGCGCCAACATCCAAGAATAAGTGAAGAGGAGCCAGATTCACTTGCAAATCCGGGGCATCTGCGTCCCCGCGTTGATCCTTCGGATGATGACTCACGCTGCGGAATTTCACTGTCAAAGCAGGATGTGAGACCTTGACCGTCGGCTGGCTTCCTTTTCCAGGGGAAGTGGCAAATCCTGTAAGTCCTATTCTGCCAGGAGATGAGGGCAGAGTGACTGGCATAGGCCGTCTAGATGAAGGACTTGACGAGTCGGCACCTTGCCTGAGAGGACTCTCCATACTTGAGGGCGACTGTCGAATCTCATTCTGAGCAGGTGAAGAAGAGACACGGCCAGACGGTGGAGGCTTCGTCCTCCATAGCGAAAGCTTCGCAGTGGTACTCCTTTGTCCCGGGTCGGTCCAGTCCACAACGTCAAAGGTTGGTAACAAAGAGCTAGGCTCCGACGAAGCATCCAGCGACGGATGGAAATGGACAAGTGGGTACTGCGCAGAGAGGTGAGGGTCCGTGATGAGCACAGGGGAAGCAGTCATATCCGAGTTGGCGCCCAGGCCACGAAGGAACGCAAATACGGAGATGTCAGAAACGGTCAGCGACGCAGACATCGACGGTGTTTCTCGCTGCGCGGGTGTTTGTCTGCCTTTGACAACGCGACGCATTGTCAAGGAGCCGGAGATGCCGTCAACATGGACGCGGGCATATCCGTCAAGTAACGGCGGGGGAATCACAGGACGCGCGAAGAACTCCGTTAGCACATCGTCCGGGTTGGAGGCTGGGCTGCGTCGGGACGGCAGCAGAAGGGTGACAATGCCACGAATACGCAGCGATCCATCGAGACTGCCGAAGGGGAAAGCGGAAGTCGAGTCCCCACCAGGAGCGGGAGCCGTAGCGCGCGATAGCGGGGGGCAATGAGACGACCAAAGCTCTGAGATATCGATAATACTCCGGATCTGCCGCGCGCTGAATGCGCACGCGATGGTACCCATACTCAAGTCTATGCGTATACGTTCTCGTCGGCCGGGTCTGCTTTCGGTCCCTGTCTTGTCCACGCTTCGGGAGTCCTGCTGTTGTTGGCTAGACGAATTGACAGGGGGCTCAAACGATGGGGGTATCGTCATAAGGATCTCGATGGGCTCAGCGCCTAGCGACAGGACTGTCTCGTCCTCGACATCGCCGGTGCGATTATCCAACCGACGTTGGAATGGATGAACCGGAGATTGTGAAGGAGAGCGTTGGCCCTCGGTAGGGATGGGTGCTAGTGAGGGCAGACTATCTGTTCGGGGCGAACCGCTTGAGATGGGCTCTGGAGTAGGCTCGGAAGTGGGCTCGGGGGTATGCTCTCGGGACGATACTGGTACCTCTGGAGTTTCGTGGGATAGAGGAGGCGGAGGCGTTCGATTCCGAGATGAAGGTGATTCTTCTTCCGGAATGTCATCCAAAGTAGGTTCTGGCGGGGCAGTGGAAACGGCACTCTGGTACATGCTACTTGCCACTGAACTCGCGGGGGAGACGGGTCGAGGGGGAAGTAACGCTATGGATTGTGACATGAACATCTGCGTCTCTTCGTCCATATCTGAAGAGTCGGAATACGGCGATGATGGCTCAACGGGTGGAGACGAGAGTTCGGGAGACGGAGGTGTTTGGTGTATTGCGAACGGCGGGCTATTCTTCTCGACTAGATCTTCATGAAGAAGCGAATTCGATGAAACCGGCACGTCAGAGGATGCGGTGGTAGAAGACGGCATCTGTGGGGAGACCGGACCAGCGGACATGGGAGAGTTGGTACGAGGAGGGACCAGGGGAATTGACGGGCTCATAGGGCGGAGACACCGAGTAGTTACCGTGGCCCCGATAATGGCAAGCTTCCATCCGTCCCCTAGTGGGGGAGTTCCCTCACTTATGGCGCGTCCTCCCTCTACGGCTACTGGTGGGACACCCTGTGGTTCTGCGGCACAACGAATCTCTGGGACGATCAGAGTGAAGCTAGCTTGTTGGGGATTTACTATAGTAATCCTGGTGTCAGTCGCGTCAAATCGAAACCTGGCAATCAACCGTTCGATGAGGGTCGTAATGATAGAAACCCCCGGAGGGTCCAGGTCGTGTTGATGCACTTCCTCCTCGGAAATGAAGGGATCCAAACCGCCTGGCACATTGTCTTGGAAAATGGACGACTCGGATCCGCTTAGATCCAGGTTGAGGGGGTTGCGCAAGGTAGCCTCCTTGCGAGCAGTAAGCTCTTCGTGGATGAACGTCTCTGCAACAGATGCGACGGACTCGGCGAGGTTATCTGTGAAGGGTCGCTCGGAAGGAGAGGCTAGGGTAGGCTCAAGATAGAAAGTGAGGTGGAGGGACTCAAGGGATAGTCCGCCGAAAGACGACAGAGGATTAGGCCAAGGCATGCGGGCAGTGACTTTGCCTACGGAGCCGTCCCTCAAGCGTATTGGCAGACCGGAGATGAGGGCATTGATAGCCTAGTACATCAATATAGCCTGGACATGTAGAAACGTGCTA
The DNA here is from genome assembly GCA_022606255.1 of Trametes meyenii. Lineage (NCBI taxonomy): Eukaryota > Fungi > Basidiomycota > Agaricomycetes > Polyporales > Polyporaceae > Trametes > Trametes meyenii. Next base: position 894,684 of record JABYQG010000005.1, on the reverse strand, counting down.
CGGGAAACGCACCTCATCGTCCAACTCAAGGTCCCGGACCTGTACATAGCCAGAGCCGATCTGGGAGTCTACCTGCTGTGCATCAAGTTGGCCTGGCTTGAGAAGATGGCCAAGGGCCTGTCTGAGCGCGAAAGCGACGAAGCGTTTCTCTATGCCAGATGAGAGAGAAAAGTCGACGGACGGTAGTTTAGGTAGCCACGAGAATGACCAAGGAAACATTGCAAGCGCGTTGATAGGATGCAGACCCGTGAATTAATGCGAGGGGCTCATGCGATTGTTCGTAACACCAAAACCGTTTAGGGTACGCAAGGTCTGAATCTATAGCTCCCAGCAGCGCATGAGAGGGCGTGCAATGTGCCGTCGCTCGGGACCGTAGCGAGGACGAGGACGGTGACGGAACGGGAGGCGGAAAGGGAGAGGGAGGCCAGGAGGGCGGCCCCAGGCGCACCGGCTGCCCCGTGACACGTGCTGCAGATGGGATCGGGGTATGGATCAGGCGTGGTTGGCGCCGGCGTTATGGCGGGGACTTCCAAGAGCGACGATGTCCACCGCGGCAAGCAAGTTATCCCGCCCAGCCACTGGCAGCAGGACATTCAACCACAAATCTCTACTATCACTCCCGCTGCTCGGCACTATCCCCTTGCCCGCACGAGAAGGACAGACAGGACGCGACACGATACACTTCTCGCGGACGTTTTGACTACCTATAGTATCCATCATGGCAGAGGCGGAGGCGGGTCTTGCTCTGAACGTGATCCGTCCCAGCTGGCGCGGCTACAACGCCCTGCGGTATCTTGTGATCTTGTAGGTCCCTGGCAGGGCAGTGGGTGCACCCATCTGAACCCGTCCATAATTACACGACACAGCGGCGACTCCTACTCGGACGTCGGCTACGAATACAACAAGGCCACCACCTACCCCTCCGATGACGCACCCCTCGGCATAGAATTTCCCGGGGTGACTTGGGCAGAGCCCGCCATGCCCAACTGGGTCGGCTACCTCATTACGGAATACAGTCCTTACACGAAGCTGCTCGTATACGATTACGCGGTCGGCGGCGAGTCCGTTCAGGGTGTGCGTAAGCAGGTGCAGGTCAACTTCTTGCCCCGTGTTGGCGAGAAACCCGCATGGGCACCCTGGGGTCCCGAAGACTCCTTGTTCGGTAAGGGAGGCGTCCTGTAGCGATATGTCCTTCTTATTGATAATTTTGACCATTTTGTTAGTCACTTGGATAGGAATCAATGACTGCGCGTGCGTAGACAAGTCAGATAACCCTTTCGGTTATTGACGGTTACCATTAAGGCGCCTGGAACTTGACGATATACCAACTGATCTTGACCAACTTTTCGTCGAACAAGAACGTCTGTACGAGGTCGGTGCCCGCAATTTCCTCTTCATAGATGTTCCGCCTATCCACCGCACACCTGTTGGTGAGTTATCGTCCCGCCAGAGACGGCAGGTCAGTCTGACTCCATTTTAACCCTTTAGGGGTAACTTTTAGTAACACCGACTCCGACTTCGCGCGCCCGTATGCACTCTGGAACACCCTCCTACGAACACGCACCGCCTCGTTCTCTACTAAACACTCCGACGTCACCACACTCTTATTTTCGTCTTGGGACACTTTCACCCGTGTTCTAGATGACCCCGTCGCCCATGGATTTGGCCCGGAGCACGTCGCAAGGGCAGGTGGAGAGATATGGGCCGACAATTTGCACCCCTCTACCAAAATGCACGATTGGATTGCCCACGATGTTTCCAAATTTTTGCATGAGATACCACCGTATGGGGAATCGAATGGAAGTATAAATAACGCAGAAAACGGGCCTCAACAGCAAATGGGGTAAGTTGTGACGCATTCATTCGGGCACAGCTGAAGTTTACAAATGCGTCTTTCCTCCAGAAACGTCCAGTAAACAAACGATTCTAATCTCTCACGGAAGGTCGCTGCACCAATTCCGCTCCGTAATATCTTCCAGGATCAGCAGAACGGTATTCTGTATCATAGTTTCAGTCAGCATATACAAGGTGTATAACGGACTAGCGAGGGCTTACCACGGTGACGGTACGCACGCTCTGACAAGAAAGGCACCCAGGACCAGCCCGGGGAGGGTTGAACGTTCGCTTAGCGAACACACGCCTGGGCTCTGGCACTTCGTATTCTGCGCGGGCTAAGAAGCTGGAGAAACAGATGAGTAAGTAGTCTTTTGTGGCCTTCGAGCGATACTCACAGAGCGGCGCAGTATGTTTGTAAACCTGGCCAAGGGCTTAGAAGGTATATCCTGTTTGGGTCTACTAGATGTGGAAGACGCCCCAGCCTTGTGCTCGGGCGCAAATGTGGAAGGTGTATCGTGCTCTGGCGTAGACGTGGCAGGCGTGTCGGGTTGAGGCGCAACCGGTGCGGACTGCGACGGTACGTTCACAGGCTAGAACAGATGAGCTGCTATTCGTCGCAGTGCCCCCAAAGGAGAGGACACACCTTTGACACACGCACTTGCGCCGGATTCGGCCGCGAAGTTGGGGCACGGACGCTAGCGGCCGTCAGGGGTAGGGGCGGCGGCAGGTCCGCGAATTCGAAGGTCACGGCGTCTGGGTCAGGCAAGTCGACGTAGACCGGGCACTGAAGAGACATCCTTGCGCTGGTGGCCATCGTCGGTACCGTGAACCGCTCGTCGGCGGCAGCATGCGCCTCCATGTCGGCGGCGGCAGCAGCATAGGTGGGGTACATGCCCGCGTGCGCGCGCGCATGGAGCATCTCCATTGTGAGCACCATCGCTACTGCTGCCGAGGCCTAGGGCTGGTTGCTGGGTTGGGGAATGTGCGCTGCTGTGCACAGGTGTGGGCTGGGATAGCTAAGCGTGGGCGTGTTCTAGGTTGAGATAGACGTACGGGGAGAAGAGTGATATGTTTGTTAGGAGGGGGCACGGCCTTTTTTATGGCTCTGAAGCGTTATCCGCGCTGTGCAGACATGGGTCGGTAGTACCTCGGAGCCGATTTCGACGTGGACTAAAAGAGCAATACCGAGTAGTTGTCGCGCCGGGCTCACACAAAAATTTCCCGCAAGATTGTGGACTGAAGTCGGACCGTCGGTTATGGGTGTGACTGCCCCAAGGCTCCCCTCCTTTCTTGCTCTTCCCTCCCCAGGGGTACTTTATTGGATGCTCGGGTAGACAGAAGTGGGGCCCGTACGAGGGATATAAAAGTCCGTAGTAGGATGACGCTCCTCGTTCCGAGCTGCCTAGGCAGCCGCTTCGGTGTGGTCAGGATTCGAATGTCGCTTATCTCGGACACTGTTTCGCCGGCGACAGGAGAATTAGGCCCAGGCCCGTCTAAACATCGTTGGGTTTGGTAAATTTCGAAGTATAACTCAGGCTTTCGACTCCATGCTCACAACTTTCGGCACGGAAGTAGATCGAGCTGGTACAAGTTGCCGCAGACTAGCAGTGCAATCGATATTGTAACTTACTTTGACATACAAGCAGAACGTATGAAATACCTAACACGATAGTAGACGAACAGGAAACCTTAACGTGAAATGCGCGTAGAAACGCTGAGATCGACACGAAAGGGGCCGTCACTTCGGCATCGGATAATGATTCGTCTTTATGGTGTAGTGCTTCGACTCCGAGTCCGTTGGCACTATATACCCGCGCTCTGTCAGCTCATCTAGCGCGTCTCTGTTGAAGCAGAGCGTGCGACCGGTGAGCCGCGTGCATACGGCACTACACGTATCTTAGGTCGAACACCCACCCGATCTGCACACATGTGACCTCGTGGTGTGCGACGCCATGTACGATTGCGATGACGCTCACGCCTTCGGCACTGGTGGTGGCGGTAGCGGTGGAAGCGTTCAGAATGAGCAGAATAATGGCGCGCTGGAGCACGGTCAAGTGCCCGTATGGGTCGCGCCTCAGACCAGACGCGCGACGGGAGTCTATATGATGACAGTACGACGCACGGGGTTAGGCATCATTTTAAGAAGGGGACGAGCTCACTAGAAGCTTGAACCTGCGCCACAAGCTCATGCCCGACGGATGCGGGGTCGACCGGCGTCGGGGTGGAGTCCCGGGTCCGAGGGGTAGACGCAGGGGTGGGAGACGTGGGTGGTTCAGTAGCCGCACGAGACTGTGGCCTGGGTGGGGTAGCGGGACGAGAATGAGGCGCAGGGCTCTCAAACTGAGGTCGCGGCACGTATGTATCGGGGGGAGAACAAGGCTCAGATCGAATGGTACGCGCAACCACAGGAGTGGACGGGGCGCTGGAACCCATCTCCGCTTTCACCCCGCCGCCCTCTGAGGCTCGGGGACCTACGCTACGCCTTACAACGTCCGACTTTGGCCCATAAAAAGTCAGGGAAGAGCTCAGACATTCTGTAAGGGGTATAGGAGGATGCCTTACCGGCGAACCGTGCTTGAGCATCAGTGTAAAATAGGCAACCTCCAGGATATGTAGAAGCACATGATGCGGGTCGGTGACCTCGTGTAACCCGCCGAGTTGGTTGATTTCTAGCACGTTCCTTGTCTCTTGTGCGCCGCGAACAATCTTCCCAATGATCTGCGCGTAAAACGGCCGGCCGTCCGTGGGGATCCCTTCTGTCTCGCGATTGTTACGCCAGCGCTTCGCAGCCACACGCCCGCCTGTGGTGCCGTCTTCCAGGTCGAAGAACGTAATAGAGTCGTATGCACGAACGCGCACAACGTGTGCAACGGTTATGACCTATGATGTGGTAAGTGGCGCGGACATGTTTTTGGGAGATAGACGGTAGCGGGCGTCGCACCTCATGAACCGGCGCACCGTCGATCTTGAATGGAGCTTCAGAGTGTACTCGTGTAGCAGCGACCACTTGTCTCAATGTGACCGGGAGGATATCCCGAGATGTATCGTCGCGCTGTGCAAGGAAGGCAGGTTGAGTCACTTATCGAGCCGTCCTCTGTGGGCACAAACGGAGACGACGGTAGACCAAACGTGCCCGATCCTGCAAGACGTACTAGATTGCGTGATTGATCGGGGTCCTCCATAAGTTGCACGATAGGCGCGTTTAATCTAGCCGGGTTACAGACGTCTGGTCCTATGGCTGTAAGTGACAAGCTGCGATAGGCCTATAGGCAGTGTGCAGCGTTCTCGCCGTTGTCGGTGTCACGCTATCGATGTCAGCTGCAGCATCGTGGTCTCGAACCAGACTAAAGAAGCTCCGACGCGTGGCGCGACAATATAGTCACAGAGAAGCGAGCCGGAGTCCACTCGCACACTTTATGGTGCATACGCAAAAAGAGCAGATATGACAGCAACGACTAGAATACAACATGGAAACTACTGTTTTACTCAGATACACTGAAGTGAGATTCGTCGATTGTGGTGTAGACATGCCCCTGGTCCATGAGGTGGTCCAACGCCTCGCTGGAGAGATATTCGGATGAGTACGAGGAGCGCTGTGTCGAGTGAATAGAATAAACCTGATCACGTTGGCTCCTTTTTGAGCAGCTCCATTGGTTGCCGCGATGTGCCGCGCGATGGCTGCTACATGGACGCCCTCTTCACTTCTCGGTTGTGATAGGATGAAGTTGACGATTTGCTGTTGGAGCTGCGGGAGGTGTGCGAATTGTGTGGTGCTTGCTGCGGCTGTGGTGGATTGTGCAGTGTAAGCTGACTGGGCGCCCACATTGCCGTTCGATCCATTATTGGCCAACCCAGATGCACCCTCGCTAGGCCTGCGGGGCTGTATACACGTAAGTTGGAGCTCCGAAGACGTCAAATGTCAAATTTTCCACATACAGAACCTCGCTCAAGAATGAGAGCTACCGTTGCTGCCTCCAGAATGTGGAACAGGAGCTCGCCCGCACTCCTGTCAGGTTTGATGTGTGTGGCAGTAATGTATCGCTTGTTTCCAAAGACTTTGAGCGTGCCAAGCACACGAACATAGGTACCCGCTCTACAAAATGTTAGCGTTATGGATGATAGTGGTTAAGAGCTCTATTTACTTGATTTCTTCGGTATGAGTCACTTCATCGTCGTTTGCGTTTACCCATTGCCGTGCCTCCATTTTTGCAGTTCCATCATCCAGGAAGTAGATGTAGTTAGTGGTCTGGGGCTGCACGGAGACTACATGGGCTACAGTGGTGACCTGAACAAATGTGTCAGACGGAGCGAGCACCATATGCAGGGCACGCGTACCTGTCCAACCTCTACATCCCTGATCATCCACTCAGCGTCGGAGTGCGCCTGCGTTGCCTCGATCAGTTGCTTCAAGGTGACCGGTCTCATTGTATGAGAGGCATATTTCTGTTCTTAAACAGTCAGAAAGTGGGGCAGATACGAAAATTCGCGGACTGACGCGTTGACCGCCCCCCGGGCTGCCTCCGCTGCCGAACGGCGAGTTCTGGGAAAGGTAGCCGCCATTGCCGTAGAAGGGATTTTCGCCGACTGAACCATTTCAGTAAGTAAGAGTAATTGCAAAGCAATTCCATACTTACAACCGCTCATATTACTAGGCTTGATAGAGGAGATATGAGAGGGCGGGTGGGGGGGAGTGGTGGGCAAAGCTGACGAGACGCGACTGGGACAAGCGCGCATCGTGGGTTAATGTACGCTACGACGTGACTGTGACGCGACGCGTCAGGTCATTACGCGTGTCGTCACACCTGGCCCTCGTGTGGTCGTCAATACTAGCCGCCAGTGAATCGGCGTGAGCTCGAACGGCACGGAAGACCCCCACCAGGGGAGCATAGGGGAGCATTTGTGGACTAGGTGTACTGAAATTACATAGTGTTCGAGTATTGTGCTGAGTGGTGATGCGCGTGTCATGTCGTGTCATGTCTAATACAACTTGCCCGAGTCCGTCCGCCTGAATCCCCATTGTTTCACGCGTGCGTTTTGGTCACACGCACGAGGCCCTTCCCTACGCCATCCGCGATCTGTTTCCTCGCGTCGGTGACCTTCTTCGCGACGTTCAGGACGTAGTCATGATCAAGCTGCAAGGAGGGGTTCAGTGGATGTTATGCAGACGTTCAACGGAAGCAACGCACCCCAGACTCGTGGATGATTGGCTTGCAGGCTTCAACGAGCTCTTTCCGCCTCTCCGCGGTAGCTTCACGCTCGGCATAGCTGATCAATGAAACAGAGAAATCCGCAAGGGTGGTAGTCGCCTTCGCGCGAATCTCTTTGATATGGTGTGACAGCTGGTCGACAGGTGTCAGTATATGTTTGTGCTATGGTTTCTGACCACATACAGCGCTGAGCTTGTTCTGTTTCACGACTGAGGGCGCCTTGAACCGTGTTGTTTCGATAACGAAGAGGAGGAATGCCTGCAAGACGATCAAGATATGACCATCCGAATAGCAAGGAAGAATAGACCTCTTGCGTGATGGCAACCACATGGAGCAACTCGTGGGGCAAACCCTTGCCTTCAGACAAGCCCTTGAAACGCGCCGACATGTCTACACGGTATGAGTTGTCAAGACATATTCCTTCCCCAGAAGGTCAATTGCTATACCGTCGAAGAACTGCAATAGGAGTGCAGGAGGATCAACCACAGCGGGGGGTTCTTCGTCTTTCTTCACCGCGTCCGCGGGGACCTCGAAGCCTTTGAGTGAGTGCCCGATCTTCTGCTCCGCCATCTTTGCAGCTTCAGCAAGGACGACGGCAGCCGGCGGGCGAGTGTAATCGTGGTAAGGCGTCAACCATCCCGACAGCGCTGTCGCGTAGTCGTAGAAGAGGGCTTCGTCTGGCGTAAGCTTGGATGGTTCAGTTAGTATTTATCTAATTCGAGGCGCATTGCGAGCTCGGTTTACCTCGTCGATCTCTTCTTGCTTTCGCGATGTCAGACGCTCTGCAAGAGGAAGTTTTGTCTCTGGGCCGTATGTTGGTTTTGGCCGGTCACCGATTAGGAGCTTGTCCTCAACCGTATCATCAAGGTCGCTTGCTAGCTGAAGCGCCTTAATGTAGACCTTGAGGTACACCCAGAGCCACCCAAGCTATTGTGCCCACCTCCATCAGTCACCACGATGTCTTACCATAGATAGTCGGATACTCACGCCTGGTGCCTTCTCGAGGAATTGTGACTGTTGGTCAAACGTTGCCGCGCTGCGAGGCTGGTAGTTTGCGAGAATGCTGAAGTCCCGGTTGTCATGGTGCACTACGTCGAAATGAGCCTAGCCGAGGAGAGTAAACGTGCATAGTAGACTTGCCGCGGTCGAAGATAAACTTGAGCTCGATAAGCTCCATGTCGACTAATTCCGAGTTAATAGGTTCGTGAGCTACACGCATGCGGACGTGCTCCATTTTGGTCAAGTCGCGTTGTAAGGAGTTGTCCAGACGATCCTCGAACTCGATGAAGTCGGGGATCTACGACAATGATAATTAGGCTGCACGATAGATAGAAATTCTACCGGTATTTACTGACCTGGGAGTACTTTTCGCCACCGAACGCGCGGACAATGAACTCCGCGGTCTGATGTCGCGGCTCAGTAAACGATTGTGGACAAATAGCAACGACTTGTCCTACCTCCTCAGAGTTAGACAGGTAAATCCGACTTGACTCCAAGCATTCGGTGGTATACGTAAGATCTCCGGTTGAAGATAGCGAGAATGTCGACGCCCTTGAGAGGATGAAGTGCGAGAGCGTGTCGTTCTGAACCTGCTTCACACCGACTGTGCGGTAGTGCTCTAATGCTAGTGACGGCGCGCCAAGAAGCCGATATATCCGGACCAAGTGCAAACGCATCTGGTACGACTTCTTGCTACGTGCAAGTGCGTACTCCAGGAGGGCGGCAGCATTATACAGGGGGGACTCGTCTCCGGTTTGCTTCCAGATGTTCACAAACACCTGAGCAGACAGGATGGCGAGATCATCGGCGGGCTGGAGGTCATATGAAGGCAGCAGCTTGCCGAGCTTGAGTCCTTCGAGATAGGCGTCCAGATATTGTACCGCACGCTGGATTTCTGCTTCTGGTGAGAGGGCGGAAGCTGGCAAGTTGTAGCGGAGGAGCTTCTGGGCATTGATGTAACGCCAGAGATCTGGTACAGATGCCTATAGGCCAATCGTGAGTTACGCGACGACCAACGGAGGTTTGCACATACAAAAACCGCGGACTGCTTCTCAAGGACAGCCGTCCAGCGCGTAAGCTCTTCGCCCTCGAGGTCAACGTAAGGCTTGAGGTCCTCGAAACAACACGATTTGCCACCGAACGACTGGAAATAGCTCTCGAGAAGGGAGTGCAGCGCATCCGGATCTAAATGACTGTTCAGTGACGATCTGTATGCGTACACTCGTCGGGAACTCTTCACCAGTAGCAAGTCCATGTTGCCGTGCACGCTTCTCGAGCTCAAGAAGAGCTAGAGGACCAGACCTGTCCTTCACGCCGTCCTCCTCCGCGATCTTTCCAAAGAATTCGCGGGTCTTCACAATGCATTCTGATACGGCGGCTTTTGCCGCGTCGGCATCAGAGTCATCGGAAGTTAGGTCGGCGAACGTGTCGTCCAGTACAGAGAGGAACTCGAGCCAGTTACGGTCCCTCCAGGCGAGCACGATCGACCGCCGAATTCAGCATGCAAATGTCTCCAACTGGATCTGCACCACTCACTTCGCTTCGAGTATCCGCTTTTCGGCGCGCTCTCCTGCCTCCTTGGTTAGGCCCTTGAGCTTCCAGATCTCCCGACGGAGTTCCTCACATGCCAGATTGCTTGAGCACACAATCTTTCCGGTTTCGCTTTCAAGCATTTCGTACGCCTCGTCGAAGAGCTTGAGCTCGCGGAGTATAGTGATATGTAGGTGGAAGCGATCGGCGTTGTAGAAGGATGGAGTAGCGGATGATGATATGAGCCGGTGCGCAAGCTTCAGCAGCACCGTACGAAGGGCCTCTGGTGTACTGGGATCCCGCGCCTGCGCATTGAACTAAGTTAAGGACGCCGAAATCGAAGACCATGGTTGCGGACCTGCAGTACTGCACTCATGACGCTCCAATACAGGTAATGGTCGTCCTGGAAGTGTTTATGCATCTTGGTGGCGATCTACTCCGACGCGTTAGGCACTCGCTCAACTGGAGTATCAGAGACGCACCTGCTGAGCAACTTTCCAGTTTCCTATCCTCGCATTCGCAAAAAAGGTCTGGGTACCCAGCTCCTCGTTTCCGGGTTGCTGCTTGTAAGCATCTTCGTACATAGTGACCATGTCCATGTCTGTCCTGGGCCGTCAGACGGGTGCAAAGGCTCTACCATGAGCGCTCTACTTACGGCGGCCAAGTCCACGAAGTACGTGCATCATGGCAGCCAGGGTTGCATCGTCAACAGGCTTGGATGCGAGCACCTCATCGCACAAGAGGAGAGCGTCCTCAACCTTTTGTGAACGGACGAGTGCGAGGGCTTTCAGAGCCTAATGACAACATAATGAGGTCTAGCATCCACGTCCGCGCAAGTAAATATCTATGACACGCCTTAACAAGAAGGTGATTAGGCTGCTTTTTGAGCACCTTGTTGCATGCAAGGATTGCAGACTTGTTCGAGCCCGTGTCCAGAGCCTCTACACATTCCAGCACACATACTGTAAGTATGCCGTCATCGGTCCAGCCAACCACAGAGGAGCGAACCGTAGATTGGGCGAATTTGGCGATCCATGAGTCTAATAGTTGATATGAACAAGGAAGCAGATCTAGGAGAGCCAGGAGCGAGAAGGCTTGAGCTGAGCAAGGAGCGTGCAATGACACGAACGCGTTTTCAAAATTTGGGTAGCGCGAGGAGAGACGCCCATGCCGGCCTGGCGTTGCAGTCACGAGCGCTGCCTTCTCCGTGCGATCCCGACTTCCGTCGGCCGCCTCTCTTCCTAACCGCCTCGTTGACACGACGAGCGGGTATCAGCAGCGCGTCTGACCAAGTCGGCATTGCCTGGTGTCACACACAGAGCCGTGTGTTGACAACGTTGGACCCGTGCGGTCGATTCCAAGTGCAGCGCGGGACGGAGGACGCGACCAAGTGACTGCCGCCAGTTTCACCATGCCTCCACCGCTTCTGTCCAGGTACGTGTCTGTCCTAGTCTTCGGGTGCAGTTCTCTTACACGTCTGTATAGGGCACTCGACCCTATCTTGGGTGTTTTCACGGGCGTCTTGGCGTACACTCTCTACGAAACCCACCCACGCACGGCAATGCCTGAAGAACTGAGGCTTAAATCTCTCCTCAAATGGAAATACACCAGATGGCAACAAGAACGGGAAAGGAAGCTGCTGGGAACAGGGGACGACACCGTTGATTGGCAAGCCATTGCGGCCAATGTCGAAGCAGAGGTGGACAAGGAGATACGGAAGTAGTACCCAGATTGCATAGTATGCGTGCTGCACGTCGTGCTACATGCGGAAAGACCGAAGGACTTACAAAGAATCTAGCGATCACCTTCTCCTTGAAGCTTGAATCGTGAGCCACAGGTTACAACCAAGCCAGGGAGATTTCGAAAATACTTGCGAACCACTGGCATTTGCACATGGGACATATACCCTGTATCCTTCAAAACATGTGAACAAACACTAGCCCAAGGTCAGTCTAAGCGAGAGCGCGCAATCTTGAGCCGATTTATGTCTGGCTGGTGATGAGGTGTTGGCATGGCCGAAAACATCTTCAGCGCGGTACTGGTCACTGAATTTGCTCGTCGAGGACAGCAGTACATTGATAAGGACTGGAGGAAGCAATGAGGAAGTTCATTCAGTGCATCTATAACGGGGCGCTTATTTTCGCAAGTAGTTGGCGCCTCGATCCGTGGGAATATACTAGGAAAACTGCATAGTTATACTCAGCCACCCGAACCGCTCACTGCACGCGCCTTCGTAGCGCCCAAAGGCCAAAGCCCGTCGTTCCTCAAGACTCCCAATGGCCCCCTCAACTACGTGCGTAACCGCATCATGACTTTTTGGAGCTTCCCGTTGACCTGAATATCCCGATACATAGCGTTCCGACCGTCCAGGTCAGTTCGGAACGACGAGCACTTGTCATGGAAAAGGACTCTGACATTTGGCTGGCTGCTGCATCAGGACGTCGAAGTCCCGGAGACTCTCCTCAAGAAGCGCAAGCAAAACGAAAAGGCCCGTGAGGAGCGACTGGCCGCCGCAACTGCTGCTCGCAAGGTGCGTTCACGTTCCGGACTACGATTCTACGCAATATTTTGCTTTATGATGCATACCATTACTCTTGGCTAGTGGGGGATTCACTTTCACTGTGTTGCCGGAAGCATACCATCTTTCGGGACTGATCACTTGATTACACTTCCGCCTCTTGTGAACTCGTGAGCTGACGTGAAAAATAGGCGGCCAAGGCCAAGCGCAAGGTCATCTTCAAGCGTGCGGAGTCCTATGTTAAGGAGTACCTTTCCAAGGAGAAGGAGGAGGTCCGCTTGAAGCGGGCAGCTCGTGCATCTGGAGACTTCTACGTTCCGGCGGAGCCTAAGGTCTACTTCGTCGTGCGTATCCGGGGGTGAGCAAATTTTTCCTTCCCTTGAGAGGAACTGGCCTAGATGTTTCTTTGCGTTCAGTATCAACGAGATTGCCCCTAAACCCCGCAAAATCCTCCAGCTCCTCCGTCTTCTCCAGATCAACAACGGCGTTTTCGTTAAGGTCACGAAGGCTACCCAGCAGATGCTCCGTCTTGTTGAGCCCTACGTTACCTATGGGTGCGTATGATCCCGCAGACCCCAACTTTCCACACAACTCACATCCACTGCAGCGAGCCTAACCTGAAGTCCGTCCGCGAGCTGATCTACAAGCGCGGATACGGCAAGGTCAACAAGCAACGCATTCCCCTCTCCAACAACGCTGTCATCGAGGAGACTCTTGGCAAGTACGATATCCTCTCCGTCGAGGATCTTGTCCATGAGATCTTCACCGCTGGCCCCAACTTCAAGCAGGTTCGTGTCTATTTAGGCCACTCCCAGTACTGGTAGCTCACCGTGAATCCAGGCCGCGAACTTCCTGTGGCCGTTCAAGCTCTCCAACCCCACTGGTGGCTGGAGGACACGCAAGTTCAAGCACTTCGTGCAGGGCGGCGACTTCGGCAACCGGGAGACGAACATCAACAAGCTCATTCGGCAGATGAACTAAGTGGTGGTCGTGGTTTGTGCTCGTTCGGGAGTAGCGGTTCGCGTCTGGAGGGTCGCGAACTTGCTTGTATGAGGGAGTATGACTGGCATGCGTATCATTACGACTACTATTCACTATCATGTATGCCATTATGTTCACCTCAATCATCCAAAACCACACGCCGTCGGAAACGATCTGACTATAAATCACTCTCTTGCTCCTGCGAAATTGCGATTCGTGAACATTTTCGGATGCCGATGTCTGATATGGCTGATATGGTGGAGCGCTACTGGCGACGGCGCTTAAGCCAATGCCCCAGCCCGGCGCAGGTGGCAAGTAGAGGCAAGTTCAAGCCACCCTTCGTTACATCGACGGCGACGGCCTGAAGGCTAAGACCCTACTGTGTTGGCCACCGCCTTACTCAGCTATGATATTCGTTTTGCTCACACAAGTACCGCCCTACTGCGCGAGGTGACTCGTCTTCCTATTTGCATCCACATACCGCTATGCCATCTCGGAGAGAAGCCGATTCGATGGCCAGCTCTACGGGAACTCGCGAGGTGAACTCGCTGCTCCACACACTTAGGTACGCTGTTCTACAAGTCTAAATTGTGTCGTTTTGTTCTGATACAGTGGATGATCGAATCAACTCAAGAGGAGAGCAATTCCGGCACTCACAGAACTTGCGAAGGTCCAAAGCGCACCTTGCCGCCGCGGCTTCAAACAACAGCTACAATGACCCTTCCCTCCCATTCTCCGATATCTACCAATACGCACATACCCGTCCCCGGAATACGCCAAACGACGGTGTCAACGATCGTGATCGTGCGTCACCCCGTCCAATTATCCGCGACGGCCGCCTTGAACATGACTTTCCCCGGGGACCCGTTCCAGGACCTCGCCCACCGAGGAGCTGGAGGGAGCTCTTCAATAGCGATGCTGGGAAAGACCCCAAACCGGCAGCGTATGACTTGTCGATAGACACCAGCATGACTGCCTTTCGCGGCCGAGCACTCTCGCTCATATTCTCGCACACCCCGTGGAGCTTCGGGTCGAGCAACGTGCCCGTGTTCGAGTCTTCTACGCACGCCGATCGGGACGCGTCTGCGTCGGCCGTCCCCCCGCTCACGCAGATCTGCCTGGCTGTCATGCTTGCGGAGTTCCCAGACGTGGCTGGCTTCCGGGACGAGCTCCTCCCGGTGATTCCGCCGTCCTTCAGGCGCGACATTTTACGGTTCACAGCAGTGCATGACCCCCTACCAAATGCAAAGCTTTACCCTCTGTTTGAGCCAGAAGGTCATGCGGACGGAGAATTAATCGTAGTGGGCCCCCAGGCAACCCTTCAACGGGACGTCATCTCTACTTATGCGCCAGCGCGTTCAGCTCGTCAACACAGTGGTAACGACGACTCTGAGGACCGCGGGGAGGGCCCCTCGACCAGTGCATCCAGCAGCAACGGCGCCGACGAACAAGCCCCAGAAGACCTCGCCGACAAAGGCTCGTGGGAGGCGGAGACATCCTCCCAAGAGCTGTCTCCCCCTCTCCAAACGGTCGTCGTTCTCAACGCGCCGGTGCCAACGGGGACCCTGTTCGCCTTTCCCCTGATCCTTACACGGCTGGCGCTCATCGCGCTGCCTTCGCAAACTCTGGTTCACCGCCTCCCGCGAATATGTCCATTGCTGGAGGTGCTCGACTTGTCGTACAACCCCTGGTTGAACGAGCCGCCCGGTGGCAAGGGCGCTGAGAACTCGGAGACCATCGTGCAGCGTATCGAGTGGCGGAAGTGGGCTCGATTACGTGTGCTAGGGCTTAGGGGGTGTGATGTTCCCCAGGACGTTGCAGAGAGGGTGAACAGAGGTCGCTGGGAAGACGTCGAGATCGTTATGGAGGAACACAGGGCGTTTCGAACTAGCATGAGCGACGTCATGGCTATGATGAAGAACTTGCGGCTGACTGGCTAAAAGGTTTGTGTGGTCTTTTGGTAGCCTTGGCGTACGACAGCCTCGAGACGCCGCACGCGGTGAGAGAATGTGTATGGTACATAATTCCACGGTTCCGTTGAGCGACGATAAACAATACAGAGCTAGACAAACAGGTATCGACAATTTGACCTACGTAAGTGGTGATGTTGGGAGGGGCTTAGCTGGATGCTGCCGGAACTGCACATATGTGTGCAGGTCGAAACGTGGAAGGATCTAGGCGAGTTAGAAAATGATCAGTAGGGGATTCTGAACAGATTGCGTGAAGTGATACGTGCCTCATCAGTCTCCTTGTCCGGGTTGGGTTTCTTCGCTGCAGGTATTGCACCCTCCAGGCTCCCGTCCGTGGATGTCACTTTGGGCTCAATGCTAGTCGGAGGGAGTGTGACGCCAGTGGGCCACTTGTTGCGCGGAGGTACATTAACCTCCTTTTCGTGCAGTAAGGACCACATAACTCCAGTGTATCGCGAGTAGAGTTCCACCCGGGATATTGTGGGGCGTCTGGCGCGGTCTATGATTCCGCAAAGGAGTCAGGCACCACCTGTGCAATGGCTAGAAGGAACCATACATAATATCGCGCTGTCAATCTGGTCCGCGAGGGCCTCCCGGCGAGCCTGCTCCATGTATTTTGAGAGCGGACTGTTTTCCGGCACTGGGTATGCGAGGATACCGCCAACTTGACCGAGCTCAACCAAGTATGTCGCGCGATCGGCCGGACGTGGCAGGCGATTCACCTCAGAATAGAGACTCTGGGCGCGGTGCAGAAGCTGGACATTTGACTGCTCGACATCGCTTTCGGACATCTTCGAGTCCTCACCGTCGCCGGAGCTTGCCGTCCTCGCAGCAGCCGACAGCAGAGGTGGGTGGGGGAGAGGGACGTCTGCGCCTGGCGGACGATAGAGGAGGGGGATCGTCCGCGCGGCCTCGACGAATGCCTGGATGCGGAGGTTGAGTGCGAGGTGGGTGGGATCGGTGGATGTGGCGGGGAGATATCCGAACCTCTTCCGAGGCGGTAGCGTCAGGGATTCGGAGCCATCCTCCATCGGTTCAGACAGAACGAGGGGAAAACGTTTGTGTATGAGTTCTGTGGCCTCGTCGATCCGGCCTGTCAGAATGTGGTTTCGGATTTCTGGCAGGGTAAAACATCAGATGTACATAGTGGACAACGAGCATTGACGACGTACCTGTACGTGATTCGCCCAAGGATAGCCTCTCTTCAAGAGCACGGAGGTCCGCGTCAGATGTTCCTCTGGGCAGCGGAAACATTGGTTGGTCCCCGTCTCTGTCTACGTCGGTGCGCTTTACGCCACAGTCCTTCATGAACGCACGCGCAGCCCCGGTGTGGCAGTTGTGCATCAAGTAGTCGAGCACGAGGTCCCTCTGCGTAGTGGGGAGGAATCTATGGAGCTCTTAGATATACTCGGAAGCACTGGGCACTCACCATGTCTTGGGGGGAGGGATTCATCAGCCTCGCCCGCGACGCCGACCTACTCTTGGACGACATGGCAAGAGAGCAGCGCACAGAGGTAACACAACAGCTGCCGCGTGTGCACGAATGGTGCCGTGTGCAGAACGGGCGGGTTCAACGGCGGACACGCGAGTGCGGGTTCCCTTGCCTTGCTTCGCGCCACCGCAGACTCGATTGTGCGGTACTCTGAGACCTAGAGAGAAATCGCGGACAGCAGCTCGTGTTAGTTACCCCTTGAGACTCACGCCGAGTCTAGCCGGGTCAGACTGCGCAGGAATGGGTCGTGTTCGGGGATGCGAGCGTGGGTCGGGGCGTAGGCGGAGGGCGAGCAGAGCCCAACAAGGGAACGCTGAGCGAGAGTGCTTTGAATAGGCGCCGGATCCCCGCGCCGCGATAGGACGGCGTCGGCTGGAGGACCCAACACAAGCTCTGCCCTATCCGAGTCACACCCTATCTCTCCGCCTCTCGCTCTTCCCCTCGCTCCCCTCGCCGTCGCGCTCGTCGCCCCCTACGTTCTCCGCGCCATCGTCCATGGTTCTCAGTGCAACACTCAGCGAACTCCTCGGGTACACATCCATCGCCTGCTGGCTCGGCGCGCAGTTCCCGTGAGTCCGGTATTTACCCCGCATCACCTGCCCCGGCTGCAGCTTGTCCCGCTCACACAACTCTACACAACGCCCCTTCCAGACAGGTCCTCGAGAATGCGCGAAGGCAATCAGTCGAGGGCCTCGCCCTGCCCTTCTTGATGAACTGGCTTTTAGGTGCGTCGCGCAGGCGCGTCTCGCGATCCCTGGCAGTAATCGCGCGAGATGTCGCGTGCGCTGGCCTCATCCTGCGCTTCTCTAACCGCAAAACCTTCGGCCTGCAGGAGATGCTACCAATCTGGTGGGATGTATCCTCACGCACCAGCTGCCCTTCCAGGTACGTCGATCTAAAGTCATTTCTGTGCGGAAAGCATCTCATGGCGCCGCAGACGTATCTTGCGACCTACTTCGTCTTCGTCGACTTCAGCCTCCTTAGCCAATACATTTACTACCGCACCCCAACGGAGAAGACCATGCGTCCGCCCTATCTCCACGGCCGGGATCGTACGAGGGATCGAACAGGTTCCGTCGCAACACTGACCCGACGATTATCACTGGACCGTGCGGCCGGCGCACCACACTACCGTGCCCTTTCCAATGTTGCGGCAAACGTAGCAGCCGTAGCAGCGCTTGCCGCGCAGCAAGAAGAGCACGCGCGATGGCACAGCGGGCGGTCGCAATCTATAGAACCGTATCCCACCGCATACGAAGACGAGGAAGAAGTATCGGAAGAAGCCCTCGCACGCTTGGCCGACAGCTTCCACTCCGAGGGCGGGCGCTCCGGGCGGCGGAAACATGTCGTGTGGGGGCAGGACTCTTTCCAAGGCCGCAGTCGACATCAGACGATGTCACCGCCCAGTCGCGTGCATTCCTCATTACACATGACCGCCTCGTCACAACCTGCGGACGAGCTCGAAGCGGCGGCGCGAGGTCGACCTGCCGTTAGGGCAGCAGACCTAGCTCTTGAAGGCGATGAGGAGTGGTTGGCTGCCAACGCGCATCGGCGAAGCTCGCGTGCTAGCCGGAAGGGCGCCACGATGGTCTTCCTCGGCGTATGGGCCTTGTTTGGCGTCGGCGCTCTTGCTGGGGGAAGGAAATCGCCTTCTTCTGCCCTCACGGAGCGTGCGGGACGCGTGCTTGCACGGGCGGAGGCTCCAGCGGTGGCTATCCCCGACCTCAACTCGGACTCAACCCTCCTTGACTCCATTCTCTCTGCACAACTCGCAGGCGAGCCCGGTGTCTTCCAATACCTACAGGTATCAGACGATGTCTCCACGCTCAATGACCCCGTCCCTCCACCAACGATGGAACATATCATCGGGCGGATATCCGCCTGGATCTGCACTACCTTATATCTTACATCTCGATTACCTCAGATATGGAAGAACGTAAGTGCTTTGTCCTGTCACGACGGAAATCAACTAACGTACGATTCGCTACGCAGTACGTTAGAAAGTCTGTAGAGGTATGCCAATCAAAGTAATTCTTTCTAGGTATTAGGAGGCTCACCGTAGCTGGTTGCAGGGCTTGTCAATCTACTTGTTCATCTTCGCATTCCTGGGCAACTTTTTCTACGTCGCCTCTATCCTATCATCACCCAACCTCCAGACGCCTGGCCCAGAGGCGGACGCGTTCATGCGCGAGAGCATTCCGTGCGTACACGCCTTCTCCCGCTGCTCTTTCTATGTTCATACGCATGGCACGCAGATACCTATTAGGCAGCGGAGGCACCCTTATGTTCGACGTCACCATCGTCTGCCAATCTCTCCTTTACCGACCCAAATTCCCGGCGAGGGGCCGGCGCTCATCCCGCTCGTATAGCGAAGAAGAGGCAGGGCTACTCGACGCAGAGGCGACGGCCGCGGAAGAGTCGCCCGTCACATCTCGCCGACGGACCGACAGCGTCACCAGGGACGCCTCTCTCCTTTGACATGGGCTGCTCCGGTGGTAGGGGTTTCCTTTGGACTCGATCGCCGAGTGTATGTAGTTGTACAAGTGTTGTTTCAGGCTGATACCAGGTGTCCACGCGTACTGTAGAAGTCTAATCGTGCAATGTTAGATGCTACAAGCTATCCTTATATTTGTACGCGTTTCGGCGCGAGGTTGCGTGGGAGAGGTGCTACTGTAAAACGAACCGGAGCGCGAGGAGAGCTTGGCTGTAGGCGCGTTGGTGTGTGGAGATACATGTGCGATGCCTCTGGCTGTGACCGACTGAGAATCATTCTGGGCCGGCGTAGCGCACATCGGCGTTCGCTTCCAGCCATGCCGTCCACTTCTTGAGAAACGGACTGCCATGCTGAACGGTCGAGGAGTCCCCGACGATGCACTACGTAGGTCTCAATCAGCCTAGTGGGCGAGTTTACTTAATCGCTCGATACGCACCAAATGTCGACGAGCGCGGGTCATTGCCACTACAAGAACGATGATGACAACATGGTTCACTAAATAAACCGATGCACGTACCGTTCAGTCTTCGCTTGTCCTTCAGGAAACCCACCTCCCGCTGCGCGGAATTAGTAGACCTGCTTGACGGCCGAATTAAGAGATATCCTCACCTTGTCGTTACTTCGGACGAGACTAATAATGATAGCTTCCTTCTCTCGTCCCTGCATACCGTCTACCGTTCCTATCTCGAGGTCCGCGCCGTATATAGGCCGCAGCGTAGAAGTGAGCAGCGTCACCTGCGCTTGGTAACTGGTTTGAGGCACCTTGAGAATGAGAACGCGCGTAGAAGCAAGGGGCAAACGTACGGAGTGATCACCGCGATCTGCGAAGGGAGTACGCCGGCACCAGCCTAGGTACACCAGTGAGGTCGATTACGTTTCTGAGCGAAGTAAGACGTACCAGCTGGTCCACCCACATCTTCACCACGGAGGCTTCGTTCTCGTTGCACCGGCTCCCCTCGTCGCCATCGCCGTCGACGCGCTCAAAATATTCGCATCCCGCAGTATCGTAGAACACCACAGGCGTCCCGAGGATTTCCTTCTCGTCGTCCTCGGACTCAACCTGGGTGTTCGGCAGGTCCCGGAGTAAATGGGCTTTGACCGAGGCGTGAGACATGAGCTTCGAATGGTACATCACTTTGGAAGGAAACGCCGCGATCTGGGCGTGCATGCTGTGAGCAAAGCCGGTGAGAATACATAATAGACGTTGAAGCATGGATGGATGCAGACCGATATTGAACGGTCAGCATACGCTTGATGCCAGGGCCGTACATCTTCTCTAGCCGCTCAAAGATCGTCGTCTCGAGCGTTCGCGGCGGGTGGAGTATTGCTTGCGAGCCTTTCTTCTGTGGATCTCTCGGAGTGGCCTTGACGGACTCTTCAGGGTCTGCCGCAATCTCTGAGTCACCTTCGTCTTCATCTTCACTTGAAGCCGTTGCATCCTCCGCCGAAGTTGCCGTCGTGGAAGGCGTTGTCTTATTTTCAACCCCTTTACCCGACCCAGACTTCTGTTTAGGATTACCGGTGGATTTTTCCGCTTTACTATTTTTCTTCGTTGACCTGTCGAGGGAGATGATAGTCGGGGGCAGTTGCATCGGGTCACCCGCAAGGATCAGTTTCTGCGCTTTGAAGATAGGCACCCAGCACACCTCCGGGCTAACATCAGCGTGCTGGTAGATACATGCGGCAGAGCAAGCATACCGCTTCCAGGGCCTGAGTGGCTTCGTCAATTATGACGATGTCGAAATCCTGAGAGCGAAGCTGTCTGCCACCGGAGGAGTGACAGGTAGCGAGTACAACTTGCGAGTCCTTGAGGACGCTCTGCACTACACCTCCCTCGCGTTGACGATACCTGGAGTCGCATGGTTCATAAGTGGCGGAGAGGCTCCGAAGACGCGGCTTACTCCTTACGCAGCGCTCGGACCTCTTCCCACATCTTCTTGCGCTCGAGTCCTCTAGGCGCTTTGCCCTTTGCCCCCTTGCCCTTGCCCGAAAGGACATCAAGCGCGGCCTCCAGTTCATTCTTCACGTCTTTCGCCAGTACAGCCTGTCAAATTTGGATTTTAGATAAAAGCTCAGAAAATGAGGAAATGTGCTAGGCAGGGTCGTATTACCTGGTCACTGCGGCTAGCCTGAACTTCAAGCGTCGCGTCTATCACATTCTCTTGAGCCATGACGCGGGCTGGATGGCCAACTCGAGTCACTTTGAGCTTGGAGCCATTTTCGGGGGCGGGGAGCGCAAGAAGTCTCTCGAGGATGTTGTCCACAGACATGTTGGATGCGCCGCACACCAAGAGCCTCAGTAGCTTTGGGTTGGAGGGAGAGATCGTGGTGAGCTGGCGGATGAGCTCGACAAGTGTGTGAGTCTTGCCAGTTCCTGTAGTAGATCAGGTTGCCGAACTGTGGCGGCATAGTAGGGGTGTACCCGGTGGTCCATGTATGCATGCTACTTCGGGGGATTCTAGGGCGAAGCGGATGGCTTCCTTTTGGCTATCGTTGAGTGATGAGTCAAAGAATGCCAGGTTCTTGACAGATATTCTTGCGGAGGGTGCTGCCATTCCCATAAGGACCCGTATGAGTGGACTCATTTTAGGTAGGAACTTGTCTTCCTTCTGCATTTTATAACGTCGTGTTTAGAAGCTGCTCCTCGTTGAGTCATAGATCATACTCACCGCATCAGAGTTTGGCAGCACGATCTTTTCGAGTTGATCCAGAGCTTTGTCCATCCTAGAAGGTGAGCGTAAGCAGGCGACTGTACGGATTTGTATCATGTGTCTTACCGATCGTAGGTAGCACTGTTGGCCAACTTGACCACACGACTTCGCTCAGGAAGATTCAGGTCGTCGCCATTGGTCTCCGGAGGATCTATAGCAATGATAATTCGAGCGTCTGACACCTTCGAAGAGAGGCTACGTTAGACGAGGATCATCCACAGTTGAAACACTGGAGCCACTTTGTAAACGACACCTTCAATTCCGTCACTCTTCTCTGATACGCCAGCCTTCTTAGGTTTCGTAGACTTCTTTTGCGAGCTTGCAGTAGTGTGCTCTTCAATGCGCGCGAGATCGCCTGGCCTGCGTGAAGTGGTCAGCGATATTTAGATGTCAATGCACGAATAGGATACCTTAGAGAGTGCGGAGGGAATAACGGAGTAGTGTGGTAGGCCGCGGGCCTTTCTAGTTCAACAAGGCTGAGGCACGCGGTTTAGATGACTTCGGGGGTGGCGATGAACGCCGAGCGTACACACGTCTTGCCTCCGAGTCCGATACCAACCGAAGCGGTCCCAAGGCCACACAAGGCAAGCCCCTTCTGTTCGAGTAGCTTTGGAGGACAGTTGGAGAGCAGTAACGATGTCCGCTCGATCTCAGCCTCCCGTTCCTTCTTCAGCAGCTCGCGATGTCGAGAAATGAATGCCTGAAGTTGCGCCTCACTAGCCATGATTACCAAAGTCGGTGTTCTTGCGGGGATGGTGACTGGGAGACCCAATTGCAACTTAATGTCCTATTTATCGTGGGCCGCTGAACAGATCAAATCGGGACAGTCGATCGTGTGCCTAATGCGGCAAGTCGCGCCCGGAACAACCGGGCCATGGCTCGCGTCGCGTCGCGTCTTACCGCAGGCCACCAGCCACCACTGAACGGTACCGAAGCTTTGGCCCAGGGTATTTAGCACTGGACACCTTTCTAGCAGGCCTGGCACCCACCCACATTTTGGACCACTCAAATGCCTCTCACACATCGGGGGTACGGCGTATATATCTCATGCGACGGCCGAGAACTAGAGCAGCTTCGAGTCAAGACTTCTGAACAAGAGAGGAGCGCGTCGTGCTACGTTTGCAGCGATACTGGGAAAGTAAGTATCTGGCAGCCATATGGCGTAGCGTGGAGCTGAAAACCCGACACAGGACTTCAGGGTGCATTGGGTCGATTCGAAACCTCCTACTCACCTTTCCGTCGAAATCAGAGTGGACGGAAGCAGGATAGGAGTCATCTCCCATACCAAAGGCTCCTCAAAACCCTCCACGTCGGGGATTTTTATTACCCTCGAGAACCGTGATTTGACGCGAGATGAAACGGGTAATACGCCTTGACTCTAGCTTTCACGGGAGGTCTTCAACTGACCCAGCCATCTTTCGAATAGATGATGACGCTCTGCCCTCTGCATATAGCGAAGAGCTAGGAACCGTCGAAGTGAGGTTAAGACGAGTACGCGACTTCGTTACCGTTCCATTTATACCTAAGCATGGTTCAACTCTTGGCCCTTCCCGCGAGCGTAACGCTCCTGTAGCGAACCGGCGGCTGACTGGGTCGACGAAGAGTACAACGTATGCTATGGTATCCACATCCACTCCTCCGAGGGAAATGACTCATACCCGTTTAGTGTAGGGAGAAGGCCAGGAACCTCCGCTAAATCGACTATCCTTCGACCTATCCTTATCGACGACAAGCCTTATGTCGTCTTCCGTTTCTTTTACCGGCCGAAAGGTGACACGGGTGTCCGCCTCGTCTTCAATGTCATTCTCAACTCCACTACCCTTATGCACTAGATGTCCTTGAGGCCAAGGGTATTTTAGACCAAGGCTCGAGTTCGTCTTCCGCGGTTGGCTCATCTTCATCTCGAAGAGCACGAAGGAAGCGATTGTCCGTGGAGAGCTCACCAACCGCTGCGGAACCCCGACTCGGCGGACGCCCCCCTTCGAAGCGCCGTCGCGTATCAACGGGCTCGCAAGTTTCTGCCCATGCCCGGAAGGGCGAGGACGACAGCGTGGACGTACGTGCAACGTATCCTGTATATGGCAGGCAGCATGTCTGACCTGGCGTGTGCTGTAGGCTCCTTTTCCCGCCGACGAACAAGCCTTAGATCAAAGAGCCGACAATTGGAACCCTCCGGATCAAGACATGGAATCTATTGTTGAACCCCAATGGCCCCTTCAAGTACCAGACCTTGCCGAGTGCTTACCGATGGATGCGATGGATAATGATGAAGATGAGGAACAGGTAGTAGAGGTACGTATTTTTGTCTTGACTGTATGATACACCGCTGAAACTGGTATGCTACAGATCCACCTTAGTGCACAGGGCGGTTTCGCGTTTCCGAGCTCCGGGGCGAGTGCAGAGAACGCCAAGAGAGAGCCCATCGACCCTACCCCTGTCAAATTGGAACCTCCGTCAGAGGATGACAACCCTTCGTGGTTGAACATTGCCCGCAGTCACGATGTAAATCCCAAGATAGAAGAGGAAGAAGAATCAGTTGTCGAAGTGAGTATACCGAGGCGACGGACCACTAATTCGCGAAATCGTCGACATGTGACTTTCGCTCACACATTTTCGCCAGGTTCGTGTCAACTCTAGGAATCAACATATGGTTTTCGGGGCCGCGCGGAATGTCGCTCAGGAACCCACGGTTAAGAAAGAAGAAAGCCCCGAGCAGGATCTCATCCTTGAAGACGCCGAACTAGTTAGTGTTAAATGTGAAGATCCGGAAAAGGATACGGTTGAGGTGAGCTGTGAATTTTAGTCGGGTATGGGCGATCTAATTGTTTCTCGGCTTTGCAGGTGCACATCAGTTCTAAGGACATACAACGGGCCTTCGATAGGTCAAAAAGAGACACTAAAAACTGAAGAGTGACTCCACCGAAGCTCTCGATGTTCTACTCGGGACCCACCACATGTTCACATGAGCAGACTAGGTAGCTCTACTAAAACACGATTTCTCTTGTCTAATCCCATAATATCATCTGGTCCTCCGCTTGGTGGCACAGTGCTAAGTTTATCGGCGCGATGTCAATCCCCATTTTTAGGTAGTATCTGCTTGTTATTGGCTTAGTATCGGCTCTATCACAGCCGTGGCCGGCCAATATGGCAAAGGAAACAGAACAGTTGAGCGAGTGTCCTCAGGTGCCCGCCCCAAGGCTGCCTAAGCGCCCGCTGCTTTCTTGTCGCGGGCGCCGCCGTGCCTCCGACGCTGCTGGTGCTGTATTGCGCTGCGACATTAGCTGCAGGCGTACAAGCGACGTAGATTCTAGTATTTCTACACGCAAAGGGAAGACCGTCGCGAGTGTCAATCTGAAAGAACCATCTGTCATCTGACGTGGGAGGTCGAAAATGGCTCGACGATATCCATTTTCTGGAGGTGAGTTATGTGTTATTGGTTTTTGAGGCTGGCCGCCGCGGTCTGACAGCCATCCAATGATAGTCGGAACAACTCAGGTTGTTTCACGGACGCCTCGCAGAAAACGAGTCAAGAACGAGAGAGTTTCAAGTGAGGTGTCCCCATCTACGTTTTGCTCTCGCTAAATGATATCCACTTGACTCGTCGGATGTGATATATTCTGTTTCTTTCTCACGATGTCGCACTCGACTGTTGCAGGCTGACCTGTAGTTCACCACGTCTTTCTGGCTTAGAACACCCGTATGCAGGCTAGCAGTCGAGCCTCACACATAATTGATGAATGTCCAGAAAGCCGGCAACATTCAAGACTTCAAGATACAAGTACACACGCAGAAGTAGTTTCTTGCATTCACATCATGGCTCTGACTTCAGTATATGAACGGCACTGCTTTATACTTAGTCTTTTGGGACCACACGCGCCATTGCTCACCAAATCTTCTCGATAGAACATCATCCTCCTTGCCCGCGCGTCTCAAAAGAGCGAGCACGACCAATGCCCAATACCCGAGCATGCCACCGACGACGCCCTTCCCCCACCAAGTCCCCATGATGCCGCTCTCGACGGGATAAGATCCAGGGCAGAGCAAAGAGAGGGTTTTGCCGACCAACATGAAGACTGCACCGAGGTAGCTCGGATGACGTACGACCGAATAGGGCCCGGTCGTGATGAGTTTGTGGTCGTCCTGCACGGAGACCTGCCAGGTGAAGTGCTTTCCGAGCGCCCGGTGGCACCACATGCGGAGGAGCCCGCCGGCTATGGTGAGAGCCAACCCCACGAGGAAGACGGGTGCGATATCAAGGCGAATGGCTTCGGGAGGAATCACTGGTGCGAGGAGGGGAAGTATGACATGTGAGGCGGGGGATGGAAAGCGTTGTGCGAGAATGAGCACTGCTTCCGCCACGACTAGACCACTCAGTGTGCCCTGCATTGGTCGCGTGAGATTGAATTGTACTGATGATAGGTATACGACTCTGCACTCACCCGGATGAGGGCGGCCCCCATAAGTTGGACGTGGGCGGTCGCAGAGAGAAAGTCGGGACGGTCGAAGTTCCGTAGCTCCTTTGGAGGGGGAGGTGGTCGCGGTGGCTTCATTCCGTAGTACATGCACACAGCGTCGGCGAGGAGGAACGGGACTTTGAGGGGAGGGGCGGACATAGCGGGCACATTAACTATCGTAGAAGATCCCGGGACTGTCGAGCGCGTTGGTGCGTGGATGAGCGTGACTATAAGCTTGCTTCACCGGTACTAGGGCGGCTGTATGTAAGGTTACGGTGGTAGTTCAACTCTTACTTGACGTGTCTGCTTACACGCAACGCGGGTGCAAAATTGAAACGGTCCACCTGTCGGGCCCTGACAGAGAAGTCCAGGCACTATGCATTCTGGGGCGCGCTACCGCATCCGTGTCAGGGCGCGGTGTATACCATGGGACGCACCAGTCTTAGGCGAGCTACACTCATAAGGATGCGCTGCACGCGCACGACTCATGAGCCGTGGCAGGGCCCCCGACCAATGCGTTCAATGGAAGAGTGTTTCTCAGTCAATAACTTGACCTACAACGGCATTCTACTCCGGGAGGCCTAGTTTTTGCCGCGATCCTACGGAGTATGTGGTCCATTAGAACTTAGCGGGGATATGATATAAAGTTACGTCGGAAGGCCCGTTAACCTGGTGGCAAGAGGATGATCGTAAAATTGGGTGACTTGAGTACTTATAAACACAATTAGCATCCGATGGCGACCATACGTATAACAACCACTGACACATTACTAAGTGTTCGGGGTTTTCCGCAAGGGCCGCTAGATGAGCGAAACGAGTCGCCGTAACTAAATAGTATTTAGTGTGAGTACAGTAAACAGTAAACAAGTGCAATACTTTTCACCTCAGTCTGTGTGCGAAAGGCAAACAGCTGAGGGGAGATAACTTAGTGAGAGAATCAAGTCTACCTGGGTGTCCGAACCCCTGCTTCCAACTATTATGTCGCTAGCCTCGTAGCGCGCCCTCCCAGATTAGCTTCGATACGGCGGCCTGTGGCAGCATTCCTGGAAATATGACGGTCGGTTATTTCAGACCGTCAGTCCCGCTAATGAAACAAAGTTAGGTATTCTCGATATATCACAGCTAGCATATGCAAGCGCGGCGGTAGCAATACAACACCCATGACCTTCAATGGGTGACATGCTTAGCTGACTGTCAAGAAGGCTGGGTAGATCCGATCAAACGGGCCCGTGAGTGCCTATCGTCACGGTAGTACAAGTCAGCAGGGCTGAAGAGACGGCTATTCTTAGTAACGTGGTGCTGTAAAATTCAGCGCTCAGCATCAAGGTGTATGAGAGCGAACATTCCCTAGGCGGCAGCGGCTCACCTCAGTACACGAAAGGAATCAATCTGTACGGGACTCTCGCAGCCCAAATTCGCCACTCCTCCCCGAACTTTTTCTTCAGCTCCTCCTCTTCTTCGTCAATGCGGTGAACCAGGGCACAAGTGGTGAGCCACAGCCAGCCGAACGCGGTTCCTGCGACGGCCCTTCCCCACTGAGTATCCAAAATTCCGGACTCGGTGAAGTATGCTCCCGAAGTGAGGATAGCAAGCGGCGCGCCGATTGCGATGAGGGCGAGTGCCGTGAAGCTGGGGTGGCGCACCACCGCATAAGGACCCGTAGTGATCAACTCGTGGTCGTCTTGCACAGTGGCCTGCCATGCGAAGAATCGGCCCAACGTGCGGTGGCAGTATATGCGGAGGAGACCACCGGCGATCGTAAGAGAGGACCCTACGAGAAAAGTCGGAGTGGCATGGAGGTCTAGATTGCCGGAGAACAAGAGGATGTGGGATTGTACTTGGTCAACCAGGCCTCCACCCGAGCCCGGGGCGTGTTCTGCCAGGATCGAGGCGCCTTCGATTACCAACGGGGTTATCAATGAGGCCTGGTCGAGCTTCCGTGAAAACAGGACCCCAGTGAGCGAGATAGAATATACGCACCCGTAATATTGCTGCGAGGGCAACTTGAACCCAAGTGCCCCGTGTGATGTAATCGGACCACGCGAAGTCGTGCTGCATCTTAAGAACCTTGGTGGAACTGGGAGGTTTGAGCGCGTAGTGAATGCATACTGCATCGCAGAGTAGTATGGGAACTTTGAGCAGGGGCGTGTTCAGAATGGGGACAATGATGAAAGACATGATCGTAGTACGTAGGCCAGGCTGAGCTTAACGGGAATGGTGGGCCTTTAAAGAAGCGTGCTTCAGTGACAACGCCGTCTACGGGCGTCCACAACAAGCACTGAGGCGACTTCTCGTGTGGGGAAGTCTGTCGTGGGTACGGAACAACTACTTCCTTGCACGTCGTGGCTTACGGTAGGTGCCTTGTGTTAGGCGCTAGCTTGGTCAATCAGCTATAATTACGTTTATAGCGACAATTTCATCTCCCTCGCTAACGTAACGTCTATAAGACAAGAAATGTCAATATGCTTAACTTAATCCACCGTGTACTGCGTACCTGTGTCCAGTGGTTGTTCGGTTTGGTTTGTTCAATGCGTGAAAGGTAAGGAACGGCCGGCCGCGGGGGGGGGGGGCGGGAGCCGCTTTGCATCCCAACACAAATAGCACACAATGGATAGCGACGGCGGAGCATTAACTATAAATGTAAGCCGAAAAAGTGGGTGACAGGGAGAAGGGACGAGAATCTTTGAATTTCCTACGATGCATTGCCCGTATGATCAGTAGATGAAGGGAATCAGTTTAAACGGTGTCTTTCTTGCCCACGCCTGCCACTCGCTCCCAAACTCCCTGCACAAAACCTCGTCTTCCTTGCGTATCCGGCTGCAAAGGACGTAAGTAATGAACGTCAAGTATCCCACGACAGTCCCCGCGGCCACCCTCCCGAATGTGGAATCCAGCAACCCATTTTCGACGTAGTAGGATCCAGGGCTTAGCAACGCGAGCACATTCCCTGCGACTAAGAGCAGCCACCCAGAGTAACTCGGGTGGCGCACGACGGCGTACGGTCCGGTGGTAACGAGTTTGTGGTCGTCCTGGACCGACATTTGCCAGGTGAAGAACTTGCCGAGGGTACGGTGACAGGCGATACGAATGAGGCCGCCGGCGACGGCTAAGACGCCGCCCACAAGGAATATCGGAGTGACGCTTAGCGAAGTAGGGTTGGAAGGAGACGTGATTATGATAGGAAGGTGCGAAGGTGTGGTCTCGGCCACTACTGCGGCAGCTTCCACTACTGCTAGGCCGCATAGCGTAGCCTGGTATAGGCGGATGAGAGTTGGGGGTTTACAACGCAAATTTGTAGGACGTACTCGAAGAAGCACCGCAAGATTCACCATAACGTCAGGCGTCCATAACCTGCCCAAGAAGTCGGATTTGGCGAATCTCGCCTGTTCTTTGGGTTGTGCCTTCGGTGTCGGAGGCTTCATGCCGTGGTACGTGCATACTGCTTGGGAAAGCAGCACGGGTACTTTGAGCAGTGGCGTAACGGCTAGTGGACTGAGAAAGAGAGACATGACACCGAGGGTGGGATTTCTTGCGAGGGGCCTAGAGACGGTGTTCATCCCCGGATATTTATACCTCGCACTCGGAGTTCTGTGAACGGACAGCGAAGACTGTGTGGGAGCGTCTCCTGCGAATTCGAGGGGCCCATGTTCCTCCGGCGAGTATACAGGCGTCGGCTGGATTGATAATGAGTGCCGAGTGCCTGGAAGTCGCTGAAGCGCAGTCCGCCAACTCGAGTCAAGGCAGAGTCAGCCGACGGATGTCTCAGTCGAATGATAATTTGGTTGACAGCTTGGGAAGGCTACGGAGAACCAAGAGAACGAAGAACGCTTCCGGCGGTGTGTCAAGTGATACGTTCTTCCCAGCGAGTTTGCTATCATCCACACAGTAGCTTCTGAACGAAGGGGGCCGGGCGTGTGAGCCAATTGACGAAGTCATCCAGGCCTGTGAGTATAGTCGGGTATTACGCAAATTCAAACGCAAGGGTATTCACTACATAAGATTCCGCTCAGTTAACGCGGGGGAGGGAGGTGTTTAGACGCACCGATCTGCTCGTATAGAAGATGTGCGGTGCATGCAGACGTGGCTACTATCATCGTGGTTGACAAGAAAGATCTAACTTACGCTCGTTGAGAATCATGTGCTTAAGCGCCCAACTCATCGTGGTTGATTGCATAGGCGCCCATAAGATGCCTGCTGGTCGTTTGTCTCCGACTCCATCGCGGTATCAGCGCTCAGCATTACAACCCATTCGTCGCGTCCACCAGCCCCCGTCGGCTCTATACTCCCACAAAATAAAATAGGACGCGATGCCGCCTCGACCAGCAACAAAACGCGCTGCTGCATCAGGCTCCGACACCCCCGCTGCAGAGAGCTCGCGCAAGAAGACGCGCTTCGTCGAGCCGTCCGAGGACCCTGCTAACTTCGCGGAGGAAGTCGATGCTGCGCTCGAGGACCCCTCATCGCGGCGCAAGGGCCGCGTGAATACCTCCGGATACGAGTCCGACTCTAGCGATGATGGTGAAGGCGTCGTCAATAGCCGGAAGCCCGGGGCAGCCGGCACTGCAGACGAGGATGACGATATGTTTGCGATGGGCGAAAAAGAGGAGAAGGAGGAGCAGGCTGGCGGAAAGAAGAAGAAAGAAGAGTTTCTCCGCCTTGGAGACATCGAGGGTCAGGAGTTTGGCGAACGTTCGGAAGGGGAGGGCGCGTCGGATGAAGAGGAAGAAGAGGACGAGCCGGAGGACGAGGACGAGGCGGTTCGGCGGCAGAAAGCGGGCATGGGCTACGAGCTGTCGTCATTCAACATGCGCGAGGAGATGGAGGAGGGCAAGTTCTCGGCGGACGGGACGTACGTCCGCACCTTCGACCCGCACGCGGTGCATGACCGCTGGATGGAGGGCATGGACGAGCGTGAGATCAAGAAGGCGCGCAAGCTACACAAGGCGCAGGAGCGCAAGCAGAAGCAGCTCCAGGCCGCGGAGGAGCGCGAGCTTCAGCAGCTAGGCGGCAAGGACCAGATCGAGCAACAACTCGTCGGGATGTTGAAGAAGGGTGAAACTGTGCTTGAGGCGTTGCAGCGTCTCGGAGCGCAAGCCAAGAAAAATGGTGGCAGTACGAAGAAACGGTGCGTGGTCTGTTGGGTGTATAAACGTACAGTGGGGGGGCCTGACTTAAGCACGCCGTAGACCAAACAACAAAACCAAAAGCGACCCTACTGGTGGCGCTGGGGGCGCGATGGACGTCGACAAAGCCCCCAATGCACCCTCAGACATCGACCACATTACTCATCTCGCGTCCACGCTTATGTCCCTCGGCGACACCGACATCTACTCCAAAACGTATGAGGAACTCGTCCGATCCGTTCGCGCGTCCGGCAAGGTCGGCGCCGACTGGGCGCCACCCTCTGCGGACGTTAAATACGAGTACAAGTGGGACGTCCCTGATGCGGGCGACCCAGGCCAGGTGTTCGGGCCGTTCGGCGAGGAGGAGATGCGTGCATGGCACAGTGCCGCATACTTCGGGCCTGGCGGAGAAAAGGTCAAGGTGCGCAAGGTCGGTGGGGAGTGGGGCAGCTGGGGCGAGGTCGTGCTGTGAGGTATGCCGACGTGTGTTGTACTCATTTGCTGCTCCCATATCCGATACGTTTCGGCGTGTAACATTATTTGTATCTCTAGTCGAACATGCTATCAAGTCGTAGTGCTACCTATGTTTGTTCTATTCCTATCTAAAAATACAATCCATACGACCGTGCTGTGTTGTCCGTGGAACCCATCAAGATATACAAGTAACAAGAATGCAACTAAGCCCCACCGCCGAATGCTTTTGCGTCGATGTAGTACCCTAGACGCACTAATGGCTGATGTACTGGAAGACGAAGGACACTTCCGGCAACCCAACTTCGGCGCGCAGCAAATCGTCGTGGTTGTTCTTGAGCTCTCCGTTGGTGAAATGATTCCATCTGCGATTGCACTATAGTTAGATATCGATGCGTAAAGTTACGCCGAAGACTTACGTGCTGGCATCTCCGTATAGCAAAGCAGGCGCCTTGATGAACTGCCGCCCGTCCTTGCATCGCTTGCACTTGAAAGTCTCGTGCGTCTCGCATAGCGTGTTCTCGTTGAACAAAAACAGCTTCCGGAGTGCGTCGAGGGAAAAGTGGCGCTCTGCATCCTCCTTTTCGTCGACCACGGCGGAGGAGAGGGCTTGTTTATTCGCCTGCCTCTGGAAAATTTTCTCCTCAATGGTACCAGTTGAAATGAAGCGGTAGACGAAGCCTGACGTATGAAGTCAGCAGGTCAGCCTGACCAACAAACGACGGAATTCTGCGCTCACACTCTTTCTTCTGCCCGTCACGCCAAACACGGGCGAGGGCCTGCTGGTCCGCGGCAGGATTCCAGTCTATACGGCGTGACACGTTAATAGTCAAGCTATGCGCCAGCTTGATTCATGACATACCGGGATCGAAAAGGATCAGCCGGTTTGCGCCAATGAGGTTGATGCCACATCCACCAGCCTTGGAACTGAGCAAAAAGACGAACTCCTTGCCATTTGGGTCATTGAACTGATCGACCAGCTTCTGACGCTTGTTGATCGTCATCGTGCCGTCCAAACGGAAGTAGCCGTACCTACAGTAGTAAGTCAGTAACTAGAAAGGAGGACGGGGAAGACGGAACCGACTTCTTGCTTCGTAGCAGCTTCTCAAACAAGTCCAACGTCTGGGTGTAGTTACTGATGAGAACAATCTTGTCGTTTGTCTCAGTGTGGATGCGGTGGAGAAACCTGCCATGCCAATTGAGTATTTTTGCGACAAGTAAAAGTATGGATAAATTCACCTCTCGAGAACGAGGAACTTTCCACCCCACTGGCAGTTGACCGTCTGGTTCCGACCTTTATCCCGCGCACTCGAGCCGGCACCAGTGTACCCTTCCGGAAGTAATTTCTCGGAGCCACGAAGCTCCCCGGGGAGGTCGAGCAACTCTGGGTGGTTGCACAACTTCTTGAGGGTGTTGATCGCTTTGAGAGGTTGCGAATCCTTTCCACGGAGGAGCGCTTGGATCTCCGGCGAGGAGATGAATAGTCGGTACAGCGACAACTGGAAGTCTGAGAGTTTGCAAAATACAACCTGCTCGTACTTGACAGGCACTATGCGCGTAGAAGGCTGTTAGTGACATAGGTTCGCATGCTGAATACACGTAGTGCGCACAATACTTGGACAGCAGATCGTTCGTTCGGCGGATAATAAACTTCGCCACAAGACCTCCGAGCTCCTTCAACTTCTTTTCACACTCTGCCTTTTCGGCATCGGACGCGTCGGCATCGCGGCCACGGATGATAGCATTCTCGAAGTTCTTGCGGAAATCATTCTTCGTCCCGAGGAAGTTTGGGTTCGCAAAATTGAGCAAAGAAAAGTATTCCGAAAGATCGTTCTGGCGACCCAGTTGGCATAAACTTCAAGGGTGAATGATTTTATTCGTACCTGGATGGGCGTGCCAGACAAGATTACTCGCCGCTTGACATTGAGGCCGTTGAGTGCCTGGAACGTTAACGACTCTAAGGAACAATTCTCAGCTGTGGCGTTATACTCCGAGGGTCATCAACATGCCTGAGTTCTTGAGCCGGTGTCCCTCGTCACAGAGTAGCAAGCCGATGGAGCAATTGGCTAGGTGCACCGACAATGTGCGCAGTGTCTCGTAAGACACGATCATCACTAGCCCAGCATAAGCGACTGTCGTGAAATTTGCATAGTCGAATCTACGTACCTGGCTGCGAAACATTTCGGCCGCAAGAAGCCACCCACCGAGCGACTTTTTCAAGCATCTCCGCCTTGCTCCCTTTGCCGTCAATAGCTAACGCTGAAATAGTGCCTTTTCCCAGCCATTTAACTAGAACGACGTAAGGAGTCTGTCACCGCGAGACTTATGGGTCCAAAGCTCACCTAATTCATTAGCCCAATTCTTCACTAAACTGGACGGACATGCAATGATACACTTCTCTATCGTGGGTTTACTCGCATGGGGTGATTGCTTGACAAGTGTCCAGAGTAGTGCGATGCATTGCAGGGTCTTGCCGAGTCCCATCTCATCCGCCATAATGCAACCGTATTGATTCTCCACAACCATGCCAGTCGTGCACCGATATAAGAACTAGACGAAGGATAAGGTTGAACTGAGAGCACTACAATAGTTTGATACATACCTTAACACCCTCGACCTGATGAGGGCGCAGGACCTTGCTTAATCGCGGGTCAATTACGACAGGCACTTTATCCGCCTTCTTCTTGTCTTTGCCTCCGCCCAAGAGTTCTTTCAGGCTTTTGTGCGGGTTGTACATACCGGCACACTTCTCCTGCGCTTCTTTGATGGCGCGTTCCTTGGCTTCCTCTTTCTCGCGTTCCCTCCTTTCTTCATCCGTCTCCCTATCGTCAATTGTTGGATCGTATAGGACGATAGCATGGTCCTCCATAGGGTCGTGGAGTGGTCTCGGAATGATATTAGCAAGCGGGCGAATACCGAGGGCAATGTTGGTCTGGACGGTAGGTATCACTTCTCCGTCCTTGTTACGCATCTGGGGTATGGTGAAGCGGCGCGGGATTTGGTTGAAGGGCTTAGGCTTGAAGACGGGATAGTTCTGGATGTTGTTATCAAGAGGCCGCTCATATCCTGCATCTTTCCCCGACTTCTTCTTCTTCTTCGTCGGCCCTTCCTCTTCTTCAGACCCAGAGCCTTCCGAATCACCTTGCGCACCTTTGTAAGACACTCGCTTGCGTTTGCGCTGAGGTTGTTCCCGACTGACAGCAAGAGTTGGGGGTTTAAAGGGTTTGTTGATGCGAGAACTCTCCTGGAATCTGTCAACAATCCTCCCGTCAGGCGTTACAGGAGCGCGCCGTAGCATAGCTGTAGTCGGAAGGGCGTAGAGGAGGAGGATGTGGTTGGGAAGAAGGAAGCAATCAGCCACACCTGAGTGACGCGCGTGTCTTGGGAACGCTGACGTAAGGAACGCGACGCGTGTAATGTCATGTGATCGCATTCTCACCCACTCTCTCGACGAGCGCCCGGCTCCGATCGGAGTCACTGCGTCTCCTACTATGGACTACTGTCATTGGACACGAAAAGTACCGGAACTGTATGTAATGGTCAATAGAGATGAGCATCTCACACGGCGGCGTTTTTTGAGCTAGCGGACCGCTCTGCAATGCTCTTGAGCATGCCTCTTTCTAGGTCCATATTATTCCTGATTCCTCCGCAGCCACATTTCGACCCTTGCCAAGTAGACGAATCATCTAGGGGCGTATAGTTGAGCAACCACAAGTTGCGTGTGGGACCTGATCGACGCAGGTTGTCAAATCCTTACATTAGGTCCGGCATCTACGTCCCTCGGGCCTCGACGAATTCAAACGCATCGCGACATTTCTGAGTCAGAAGTGATCGGCAACTGTGCCTTAAAATCTACGGCATGCGATACCCTCTGAGCTTTCTCTGAATCTCTCGGCATTGCGCGCAAATATCGCCCCCCTCCTCCCACTTCTGTACTGATGTCGTCCTACGAGTGGTCTGTCGTGGACTCGACTCCGCACTCCGGAGGGATCTATTCCCGGGTCCTCGGACCCACCGAAGAAAGGTTCTTCTACGATCGCATATTCAACGGCACAGCAGACATTGTCTGGTCATACACCGTCCGGGGGAAGGACACCGCACAAGATGCCGCTGTCTTCAGCGAAATGAATGTCACGCGCGCATGGGCGACTCTCAAACAGCTCCACCCTCTATTAGGAGCCCGCATGGAAGTAAATCCTGGAGATGATGCTGTAAAATTCGTGGTCGCGGAACGTGCTCTTTCGACGCACCAGCAAGATGAGGTCACCGTCGGCACCGTCTCCTCTGCATCGGAGGTCGAAACGATCATTTGGCACTATGCTCGAGACAAGCCTACTGAGGACCATCACATCATGGCGCGTGTCTGGGTATTCGCGCGCGCAGACAAACCGGGGGTATACGAAGTACTTTTCAGGGCGGCCCATGCCATATCGGATGGAATTTCTGGCGCAACGCTCGCGCGGACGTTCTTCGACATTCTGAGCTCGCCACCAGCACAGATTCCCCCTTTGGCAGAGCGGCTCGCGTTGGTCGTCCCTTCGAATGCTTTGAACCCGACTCTCAAAATGAGCCCGGCACGCCAAAGATGGCGCCGTGCCATCGCTAAGGTTACTTTCTTTAATAGACGCGGAAAGTTAGCGGTGAGTTACACCTCCATGTGTGAATAACTGCCCTCAAACTGACGTGCTCAGGGAGGGCACACGTTCCCGCGGACGGTCACCGACCGTACTTACTATACCCCTGCTCGAACGGAGCGGCCGTCTACCGAGTTCACCGTTTCGGAAAGCCGCGCGATCTTGGACTCGTGTCGACGATACAAGGTTACTTTCGGTGCTGCGGTCCCGGTCATCTCGCAGATGGCTCTCACCCGGTTCCTCCACCGCCGGTATCTCCGCAGCGAAATTTCCCAGGATGAGTGGGAGTACCGTCGCCGACAGCCGATGCACTACGGCGGCCCGCTGAACTTGCGGCCGTACTTGGACCAAGAGTGGCAGAGCAAGGGTGGCCCCACAAACGTCGCTCTTATGATTGACTTCTACGATGTCACACTGCCGTTCATGCCCACTCCGTATGGAGCACGGAATGACGAGAGTGTGCCCCGTGAGGCGGACGGAGCACCCTCATATGCGACGCTGCTGTCTCGCGCCCGGGTCGTGTATAGGACCAAGCTTGCACGACGGCAACTCGCGAATTCAGTACGACACCCTCTACTACTGGAGATTGCACACGCGCGCCAGCCGCTATACGTCGTGCGTCAGAAGATGATAACGGCTCATTACCATGCCGCGCAAAAGGGCGAGCCGCTGCCCCCATTCCCCGAGCTTGCCGCCCTCGACAAGGTCCCCCAAGATTATGTTTTTACGGGAGGGATGTCTAGCGTTGGAGATGTAAGCCCTTCTATCATCCAGTACAAATGTTGTCGCCGCTCACCAGTAGTAACTCAGATGTCGATCCTCCTACCCAGTAACTATCCTCTCCCATCCTTCCATCCCCTCTCCATACAAACCTACGCCGCTCAAGACCCCAAGTTGAGTGCTCTCGACGAAACACCTATTAGGAAGGCACAGAAAGCGCCGCCTCCCACGACTGCCGCAGAGGATGCGGTGCTTCAGATCCTCGATAGCTCGACGGTACTGCATAGCCGGCCGATGGAGTTCTTCCTAGGCAATTGGACGAGCCGAGACTGTATCCATCTCACATTGACATACGACGGGAACGTGTACCGTAAGGAGGATGCGGAGGAGTATTTGCAGGACTGTCGCGAAGCGGCGCTATATTACTTTGGGGAGGATGAGAATGCTAGGGCGAAGCTTTGAATACTATTACACTACCGCTTTGTCGATTTCGTGTGTACATTCACTCTTGAATATCACTACTACCCACGTGCACCACCAAGGAACTACCAACGCTCGTAGAAAGCGGAAGAAGGTTAAGTCACTCAGTAATGAAAGCGTTGCATCATTCATGGATCTTTTATGGAACTCACACTGCTCTGAATATACTTTTGACCCAGTGGTACGATTAGGATCAATGCGCAATAGGCTTCGAATCGTACTTCGCTCGGTGTAGTGATTGTCGCGTGGCGACAAGGTCAAATGGCATTCAAGGTTGTGGTACTAGGAACGAATCAGTACATTAAAGCATGGTCGGAGATACAAACGTCAGGATCGACAGACAGCAGAAAGACAATTGATAGCACTAAACATCACACTCCGGGTAAAAACTTCCCCCTTTTCACCACCGGGCGTCATCTGCGTGTACCGCAGCCTCGGCATAGGCGCAGTGATCCTCGATGCTGACGTGCGCTACAACAACTGAGTTAGCTAGACCAAGAAGGGGGGCAGGCAGAGCAAGCTTCTGCCCAAGGACAGAGTTCTCGGAAGCAAACATGACTAGCGGCTCGAAGTGGTTCATCTGGACGAACTTCATGTACACGTTGGATCGTAAATCGCTGCGGACATATTTGAGAAACGTTAGCACTCACCAGCTCCCCAGCCACTAATCTTGCCAAGAAGCGTTCAAAGTGCTTCTTATGGTCCTCTGATGTCTCTTCGCTGGGGACAGCTCTGGCGTAGGACCCTTGTGG
Source organism: Trametes meyenii (assembly GCA_022606255.1). Taxonomy (NCBI): domain Eukaryota; kingdom Fungi; phylum Basidiomycota; class Agaricomycetes; order Polyporales; family Polyporaceae; genus Trametes; species Trametes meyenii. Next base: position 856,312 of record JABYQG010000005.1, on the reverse strand, counting down.
CCGGAAACTATTGACTAAGTCGAGGGCAGCCTGGTCTTTGTAGAACTTTCCCGTAGGATTCCGTGCAGTGATGTCGAGTTTTTCAAGGAATATTTGCTGTGCATGCTTGTCCTTGAGGACGATCGGAACACTCACGGCGGCGTCCAGATTAACGTTGAACGAGTACCTTTTTGTGGCGGATGGCCTAAGGTGTTACCTCGTTAGATTGATGAACAAAAAATCGCCATGCCACGTACGACTGTACATCCTGCGTTTGCTTTCGGATTGGACTCAGTCCAAGAGCGCTTCAAATGCCAATGAGTTCGCACGTCCTATCCAAAGAATAGGGGAGGCTTACAGAGGACCAAATATCGTTGGATGACTCCATGCCGAAGCAACGCGGCTCGAGAAGGTGACCGGCCTTGCTTCGAGAACGACAGGCGGTTGTTCGGGAGCCGGTTCGTTCAGTTGTTCAGGAGCTGACGCTGGTGCATCTACCCCAGCGTCGGCATCCGGAAGAGGAACGTCTACCCTGGAAGCACATTAGTGGCTACAGGAGTCGGACATCGCAGCGCTTACTCCTTCGTCTGTACACGGCTCTCCATGTACTCGATATCGTCCTCGCCCTCCGCGTCCTCTTCGAAATCCGGAAGATCATCCCCCGCGGACACGTCTAATCCCGCCACTTGGAGCAATTCTTTCGCGCTGAGAGGAGACTGTTGGACAGCGGGCCCAGCATCGAGTCGTCCCAGTCCGGGAACCTCCACATCAGTGGGGCCTAGGAAAGAGCCGCCACGCACGTCATCCCCGGTAGGTTCCTCAGAAGAAACTCCTTGGGAAGTTCTCAGCATGGGAGCGGGTGCCTTCGCCTTCACGGCGGTCAACTTGCCCTTCACTGAGACTAGACGAGAGCTGCCTGCGTTGAAACCGCTGGATGACTTGCCGGAACCGGCCTTGTTCGTCGAAGCGCGTCGGGAGGTAGACGGGTCACCCACACCATTGGACTCCGCAGCTCGCCTCATCAATCTTGCCTTCACAGATATACCGCCACTCTCCTCAGTGAGATGAGGGTCATCTATGACTTTAACCCGCGGGTTTGCAGCGCGGGTTCTGTGGGCAGGTAGAGGCCTCGAAGGTCCGGGTCCAGCCGTAGGCGCCGCGGCGGGTCCGGGTGTAAGCAATGTGGGCTCACCGAAAGTGACCACCTCTGCCTCAGAGTCATCCACAACCATAGCCGACGCGTCGGGGTCCTCTGCCGGACTATGATCGTTGCGAGCGGCCTCGGTTGCCCCAGTCCCCCTTCTTTTACCCCGTTTGCGAGTAGGCTTGCTAGGGCTGTCGGAAAATAGGAGAAGCTCATCTGCAGATGACGATGATGGGCGCGGGGCAACTTGTGATCTCTCTCGCGTGCGTGGTAAGGGAGGACGTGAGGCCACGGATGCAGAGGCTTCGGCAGGCTTCGAGCGCGTTCTGTTAGTCCTAGGCAACTCCGGCACGGATCGTGTACGTTTGAGAGTCCTTCCGGCTTCCTCAGCATCTAACTCCTCAGGACGCTTGCCCGGAGGTCGGCCACGCTTGCGTTTCGGTGGAGAAGATTCGGTATCGGCGGCGGCCGAAGAACGGCGGCGTTTGCCTCGGGTCGCGGTGGCAGGAGTGGTTGATGGCTCTTCATCGACGTCGATGATAGAACGGACTTCGTTTTCAGAGTCTCTGGTCCCTACTGGTGGCGGGAGAGGGGGTATCTCGACTTCCTCTTTCGCTTTCTTAGCTTTCTTCCGACCTAGAGAGGGTTTAGGGGCAGCATTTAGCAAAAAGCGCTAAACGTACGCGGAGGGCCCAGGGGAAATAACTCTTCATCTATCGTGAACTGACTCAAGTCCTTGTAATCACGGCCGTCCGTGCTCACGCGGTTCCAGAAATGGTCGACGAAATGTTCGGATCCGTTAGCGAAAGAATCGACGGGCTCCCAGCTGGAGGATGAGTGGCATAAGCATACTTTCACAAAGGCCAGTAATGGGAGACACGTCGCATGTGCTCTCAATGCGCGCCGGAGGAAGTCACGTACGTGTTGTCTTCGAGATCATAGCCTTTCCACTGTAATGCATACTCAGACATCACTCAACCAACAACCAACTCGCATAGCCTACTTTGACCCAATACACCTACCCACACACAATTCGGTCAGCACGTCATCCGTCCTTCACAAACTAGAGATGTCATTGCGACTCACCCAAGCCTTCCTCGATTTCTTACGGACAACTTTGGCCCTCAAGATAGACTCTAGAGACAATCCGGGTGACTTCCATGAAACAGCAACGGACTAGCGCGAGACTAACCGACTTCATACTCGCCCTCACCGTCCGACATGTCCAGGCCCAAAAAGCAAGCTAAAGGCGGAACAACTGAAGCCGAGCACGAAGATCGAGGTAGAAGCTGGAGAGATGGACGCGTCCAACTTGGTGAGAACGCGTTTTAGCGCCTGTGGTCAGCGCGTTACAGACACAAGCGGTATGTAAGCGCCTCAAGGCCAGTGCGCGCGCACTCCGCACGCCGCAAGCAGATATGTATATGCATGACGCGCGCGCGCGAACGCGAAACTGGCTTTTAGTTATCAATTATCTCTACTAGAAGTAGTACTACGTGGCTAGGCGTATGTTTGAAGTAGGGTAGTCAATACAGGGTAATACAACATAGGCGTTATTCAAAATGTGCAGTTCTTCCAGAAATGTGGTACGTTACCGTATACAGTAGACGTTAGATGGCAGGCCAGCTGCTACACAGGATAGATATTATCAGGACGGGGTATACGCAGGGAGATCTTCTCCACGCCCTTGGTCCGACAAGCCTTCCCATCCGGTAAAGTACCCATCGTGGGTGGTGCTCGGTGGTCGCATGTATGATAATTGTGTCAATCTGCGATCGCCACGGGAAGTCGAGTTCCCCTCTGGAGTGGATGGTGGCGGAGGGGGGATAGAAACCCCGGTTGTATGTGTGTTGCTAGTCGGAAAGGTCGCACCCGTCTCGGTAGACGGCAGCTCACTCATGGTGTCTCCTCCGTCGGACCGGCTAGGCGGACCCACGCTTCCGACGCGCGATGAAGGTACGAGTGAGGGGTTTTGGGGCCCACCGTGAGGCGAATGTATGGATGCAGTGGGCAGGAATGGCGTAATTGGAGGTGCGTCTTCGGAGCATCATCGTCAGCGTTACGTAGACATATCGGCAAGTCGGCAGGTCTACCTTGGTGAGCTTTGGTGCCGTAGCGGAACTCCCCCGAAGGTCGTCTCGTGCGTCGCCAGTGGTGTAGCGCGAGGAGCAAGCAGAGGAAGGCTAGCCCGCCTACCACACCGCCAACTATCGCGCTGGTTGGTGCGATATGTTTTGTTTCCGCGATTTCGAGGCCCGACGTCGTAGATACTATTGGTGAATCCGATGTCTGAGACGGGGACTCTGTCGAAGAAGTTGCCGATACCGTGCTTGAGCTCGGTACCGGGACCTCGTCTAGTCCATACTGCAAGTAATCGAGGTAATAGGGGGCAGCAGAATTTGAGGACGTGATATTGATGATGAGGGTATGATTGCCCAAGGGCAGAGGAGCAGACGCGAAGAATTGCACCGCATCTCTTCGACCCTCGACCTGAGGCGCGGTGAACGACGTCGGGCTGCCCCCGTCTACGCTATAGGTCGACACGGGAGGGGCATTACCGTTCGTATTTTCCACACTGCCGAACGCGTGGACGCTGCTGCCTGATTAGTAGCACCGCCGTCAGCTGCTGTCTGTATACACTACCGAATTTAGAACGCACCGTTGAATGTGAACACGACGCTCGCACCGGCAGCGATGCACTCGGAAAGCGTAGAATCGAAAACCGCGCCCAACAACGTCCCGGACTGATTGAAAGACCACGCGAGCCCGCTCGAAAGGGGCGGAACGGGTTCGATGTACTGGATGGCATTCTTGTCCGCAGAGTCGACCGTGGTGCTATGGACAGACATTCTAGTGACTAATGAATGGCGCGGGTCGCCAGATCAATCAGGCCTAAGAGAGAGGCAGGGGTCTCTGAAAAAGTAACCTTGCGCAGGGGGTCGGTAGAGAACGTACGCACCAGTTGACCGCCCACAAAGAATTCGCAAATCCCCATATATTACACGGCGTCCATCAAGGGATAACCCTGATTCCTGCTACCCGAGGACACATGCTGTGTTTTACGCTTGATCAGGAATTGGCCGCAGAGTCGCAGACGGCCGGTAGACCGATCTAACAGACGTCATTTTGAATGCAGTATGTAAGATTATGAAGAGGTTCCGGGGCAGGCCTGGACCGCATATGATTCTGGAGGCAGCGTTGGGAGAAGATGCATGTATGTCGATAGAACACTACGTTTGCTGTACTGACCTCTATTACTGACCCCCAGGTAGATCGGGCGCCAATTGCTGTACTATGCTGGGAATGGCAACTTGTCAAGACTTACTGCTAGTTGCACGGCGCTTGTCGCAGGCGCGAAACGCGCGTTTTTTGCAGCACGCGCCCGTTTGGTAGGCTCCAGCGCAGAACGTCGATAGCTCGCTCATTTCTTCGTCTTTCGCTTTGATTTTATCAGTTTCGGAATCTGCTGCTCAGCGCGCAGGGCATGGTACATGTTTCGCGCTGATCCGCCAACTTTCAAAATCCACCTCTCCGAGACCCCCCTTCCCAGGGAGAATGAGTATAGCTTACGCGCACACCTATATTTTCTGAAGAGACTTGATGGAATACACTCTAGATAAAGACATTGAGGGCATGACGGACGTTCTGAGTAAATACGGGCGGTATTTATGGTGTTACATGCCCACTGAGCGACATGGTGTAGCCGTGGCTATAATTGACGTTCCCGGTAATCCATATCCAGATCTCATTTCTTGACATTCTTTCTCTAAGCAGTCTGTGTATATATTGCGAGCTCTTTGGGAGAAGAATTGGTCTGTCCGAAGGCCTGCGTACCGTAGTCTTATAGCCACGTCATCACTCGGGGTATGCTATGGTACAATCCATTCTCCCCTGGCGGTATGGTGCTCTAACCCTCTCTAACACTATGTACATGCTAACAGTAGTGAAATATGTCGATTTCATGAGAGCGGGCGCCCTGGGTCAACTGGTGGAGCCGTCAGTGGACCCCTGAAGAACTACCCCAGCCTTGGGGAACCTTGATAGGGTCTCTGCAGCCCCCGACGCCCCCCAAAATGTACTCATGCCCTACGTATTTTACGTTGGGTCATGCTTTACCTTATTCTGACGGAATATCTCCAGGGGCACGGCCGCTATACTCATTCTCCCTGGGAAGGGGGGTCTCGGAGAGGTGGATTTTGAAAGTTGGCGGATCAGCGCGAAACATGTACCATGCCCTGCGCGCTGAGCAGCAGATTCCGAAACTGATAAAATCAAAGCGAAAGACGAAGAAATGAGCGAGCTATCGACGTTCTGCGCTGGAGCCTACCAAACGGGCGCGTGCTGCAAAAAACGCGCGTTTCGCGCCTGCGACAAGCGCCGTGCAACTAGCAGTAGATTGAGAGGCAACACATATGTACAACCAAATACTACTTGGTGCGGTCGAGGCGTCCGGGGCAATCATATGCCATTCACGAGTCAGACAAGGTTTTTATACAGCAACAGTGCTACAGAATACACACGACGAATTAAGCAAGAGAGCAATGCGGCAGTATTACGATAGCGATTACTACTGGCGAAGCAACGTAGCGAAAGAGATTGGGTTTGTGAATGTGACGTGAGCGGCGAAACAAGACATAGCAAGATGAAGGAGCATATGGTATGATATGTACTGATATGTAGTGGCGGTAGTTCGCGTTGTACAAGACGAGGTGTCCCTCCCTACTTGGCGGGTTTGATGCGCTCACTCGGCCACTCGGGCAAGGGCAACAGCCGTCCCGAGATGAGGCAGTCTTTGACCCAGCCTATATCCACACAGTTCTTGACGGTCTTGATCCGCTCGGACTCCTCGCGCACGACGATGTAGTCGTACTCGTCGAGGTCGAGGGTCGCGTTCTTCTCAGTTTTGACAGCCTCGACAGTGGCCGCACCCATGCAGAGGATGATGCGCGGCACCGCCTCAGCAGCTTGATTCCCGTTGCCGTTCTGTGTGTTGTGGTGAGGAAGAGTGTTTCAGCTCGGGTGAGAAAGGAGCGTCTACCTTCTTGAGGACAAATTGCGGTGCCACACAGAGGACCTTCTTCCCAGAGAAAACCTTAGCAGGTACGGTGTTCTTCGCGATCTCCGTCAGCTGCTCGTCGCAGCTGCCGAAGTCGACATCGATGAGTTGCGAGATGCGCGTGTTCAGGTGGTCGGAGAAGCCAGCCGGGAGTAGGTAGGAGTTCCAATCCACGAAGATTTTCTGAACGTTTCTTCAGTCTAATTTCCTCTTACGCGCCAATGCAGCAGCGCTGGGAAGTACACTCACCTCCTTCATTACCGCGGCAAGCCAGTCTGTCGAGATGCACGGTATACCCAGCGCGAGAGCGATCAGGTACTTGGCTTTCTGGTGGATGTCGTCCGAGATCAAGAACACTTTATTGATGTTTTTGGGCCCCTTCCACTGGATATCCCCCGCCTTCAGCGTCCACAGCTTCGGGGTCGGGCTCCCGTCCAGCGTGAACAGCTCCGTCCAATCACTGAACACGAACCCGCCCGCCTTTCGGATCTCTGCCATGAATGCGTCCTTCTCCTGCGGCGTCCTTTGCGGCGCGAGGGTTACGACGAAACCCGTCTTGGCGAGCGTGTTATGCCCCGCGTCGTCGTCCTCGCTCTGCGCGGACGCGCCGTCAGACGCAGCGCTCGCGCTCACAGGTTTCTTTGCGAGTACCGGCACAATCGCGTCCTCATCGAGCACCCGGTCCACCCACTCGCGGCCGATCGTGCGCGCGAGGATGAATAGGTCCTGCAGAGGCACGCGCTCCTCGTCGCCCGTGTCGATCGAGATGAGGATCTCGTCGTCTGCCCGATGCTGCCCCATGGCGTCGCACTCGGGCACGCTCAGGACTTTCGCCCGGACGCTGTACTTGCCCCGGGAATAGTGGACGTTGTCGCCCTCGCGCAGGCAGCAGAGGCGCATGTGCCTGAGCTCGACTGAGCTCTTGTCATTGTCGTCGAAGAACACGTTGTACCGCCCGTTGCCCGCCACCGCGCGTACCGTGCCGGGGTAGTAGAATCCGACATGCTTCCATAGTGCGAATACGCGCGTTGCGGTGCCACCTGCGATGCGTGGGGCGGACGAGGACTTGACCCGCTTTGTCGGGCGAGTTGCGGGAGTGCTTGCCTCCTCCTTGGGCACTCGGCTCGAGCTAGCTTTCTTCGTGGTGGACGAGGACGCAGTGCGCTTGCGCTTGCTGCCACGCTTGGCAGCTGTCTTAGGCGGGTCGACATCCATCTCGTCTTCCGCAGGTATTGTGTCCTTGTCGTCGTCATCGGCCGCCTGGTCGGGCATTACAACGTCCCCATCTTCATCTTCCCCACCCGATGGACTCTCACGGAGGTGCTCCCGCGCAGCGAGCTTCGCCTGACGGGGTACCCTGCGCGCCTTCGCGACTGGCGTGGACGGAACCTTGGGCTTCACGACCTTCGTCTGCGCAACCGTGGTTTCACGCAGTTCTTGTGGGTCCGAAGAGGGAACCACAGCGTCCTTCCACGAGCCGGCAGCGTGCCCACGCACGAAGTGTACAGGGCTCGCGCGCTTCGGTGACTTGGCAGCACCCTTCGACTTACGCACAATGGGAGAACCTTCCGTGGACACGTCCACCGCCCTTTGTTTGCCTTTGGCCTTCGCGGACTGCACTACAGCTGCCAGCGGGACGTCCTCTTCGTCCTCTTCTTCCGGGATAGCGGCGACCGAAGGAGCAGTAGCCTGCCTGGTAACGGTTTGCAGCACCTCATCCTCGGACTGAAGGCCGCGCCGAGAACGCGGCTTGACAGGCGAGGACTCGGCGGTAGGAGGGCCGGCTGGGGGAGTGTCGGGTGGAGGCACTGGAGGATCCGAGTCGGGGACGATACGCGTCTCCTCAGAATCGGGGACGATCTTGGGGGAGGAACGCCGGGCCCTGATTGACTGGAGGGCATGTGTTGCGGTGGGGAGGGTTCGCTTCAAAGGTGGGGGAAGTATGCTCTCGTTGGCGACGGATGCCGGCACCGACACGTCCGAGGGCTGGGTCTCGGGGACACTAACCGAGGTATCATGGGCGGATACATCAGCGCTCTGCGTCTCATCCAGAGCTGGCTCCTCTGTAGTGGTGTTCGCCGTCGCCGCCGTGGGAACGCGCTGCGTCGACGGGCCAGGGGTTGGGGAGAGCTCCTGATAGCGATACCTCTTATGGGGTGCGACGAGCCCGATCAGCCCGCGAGGGATGGCAGACCTCGCCCTATCAATAGAGCGTGCTGCAGAGGGTACAGAGGGGAAGACCATCTGGCCGCTGTCGTTATAGAAATCGTGGTCGAGGGTTAGGGAGTGCACGTCGGTCTCAGGATGAGATTCATTGGAGTAGTCGACGGCCTGAGTTTCTTCCGTAATCAAGGAAGTGTGGACAGGCTGTGTCGTGGCAGGAATAGGAGCGAACGGGTCTTGGTTCAGTAGTCGCTCGTAGGAGGAAGAGGGTTGAGTTGAATTATCGGACTGCGTAGGCTGCGTAGGGGGTATGCCACTCGTGCCATGGTCATTCTCATTATTTGTATCGACTGTGGGTCCATCCACGAGGCCCGCGAGCTCAGCTTCCATCAGCTGTTGCTGACCAGGCGGAAAGAGATCAGACACTTGCGAGTCCCCGCCGCTCTGCTGCGATTCGAGATCATGCGAGTCAAGTGCACGAGATTGAGATTGGGACTGGGACTGAGAATCGTTAGAATGCGAGGAGTTGGATGGTGTGTCTGCGACAAGGACTTTGCCGGCAGGAGATGACGAATGGGGCACCTGGAAGTGACGACGCGCAGGTGACGACCACACCTGGGAGGAGACCGGAGGAGGGCCATCCTCGCCCTCGGAGAGGGACTGTGAATCATCTCCTAATTGTGACAGGGGAATGTGGAAGTGCTTAGACCGCGCGATATAAGCCTTTGCGATGTCCTGTTCGGGTAGAGGGCCAGCAAAAGAGTCCTGCGACGCCGGTGAGGGTGACCTGACTCTCCGCGGTGGTGGCATGGCCTTGGTGGGGAGGGAGGGGGCGCGTCCCATATGGGGTAGGGTACGGGAGGCTGGAAGGGAAGGAGGCAGAAAAGAAACGGATTTCTTGGGAGAAGGGAGATTATCCGATGGGGCGGACGGAACAGACGCCTTTGGACATGGCTTTTCCTTTGAACCTTTGTAGGGCACAGCGTGATCTACAGGTGGTGAAGGATAAGAGTCTGCTTGAAGATGACGAGGCGACCTGTCGCCTGAGGAAGCACGAGCATAGGAGTTTGGTCGCTCCTCGGCGGCTGCGGGGGCGTTTTCCTTCTGGGAGTCTTCACCGTATAGGGGATCTTGGCTATTGTAGAGTGATTGAGACTGCGTAGGTATAAGGCCGTTCATGTGGTAGTGGAGAGAACTCCCGCCGCCGGAGTCGGAAGGATGCAGGTCGTCGCTAACAAGTGTAGGGGAGGGGGCCGTCTGGAGTACTCTGGGCTTTAGAGCCGCTGCGAGAAGTTGGCTCGCTTGAGAGTCGTCGTTCCTGATGTGGCTTTAGCCGCATGACATGAAATCAGACAGGGTCGGAAAGCATACGTGGATTCATTGCCGGAGGACCCCATATCCACAAGGACAACCTAATCAAGACGGATAGCAAAACGCTGTGCAGACAAAGACGCGAAAGACGCGTAGGCTCAGCTCGTGAAGCCGAGGGTGGTCGTGAAAGGTCCAGGAATCGTTGTATTTCCAAAAGCCGAGGAGTAGCGCATTCAACTGATAAAAGGAGCAAGGGATATTCATGCAAGATGGTGCTTCGACAACAGAGGTCCGGCGGCGACCAAGACCGATGGCGGCGAGGCAGTCCCAGAGGAAGAGAGGTCAGAGAGGGAGCGACGAGACCGAGAGACTCAGAGAGGCCAGGGGATGCCCTATTCTTGGGCGTCTATCCGCATTGGGAATCTGCAGATGATGCCGAGACACGGTCACGTGGTATGTGACCCGAGGAGCGCGTTCCCTTTGGCGGGCTCTGCGGTTTCCAACGGTCGCTCTCTTTCTTGCCCAAGTCTCGTCCGAGCGTTTTCCCCGCCAGACCTGGTCAGCCTGTGCGCTGCTGTTGCCGTCTGCAGTGCTGGTCGCTGGCCCTATTCACTGCGTCTATCTTTCCCTCACTCATTACCCCACGCTCCTTCCATCCCAATGGATCTTCCCGCCGCCTTCATTCTCTCCCGCAAGCAGTCCAAGGCGTTTAATCCACCCACTCATGGTCGTCCCAGCGCCCATAAGGACGCCAAGAAAAAGGATAACTCCCACAAGTCCCTTCCTGACAACGATCTCGCGGAGAGGCCACAGAAGAACGAGTCGGATAGTGATCACAACGCCAAAGCCAAACAGAACTCTACCGCCAAAAACAAGTCGAGCAAGTCTCCGGAGGTCAATGCTAATGCCGTTCCTGCGCCCGCCCCTGATACGGGTGCCCCAGTCTCCGCCATTCACCCTGGTATCTTGCCCGCCATCCCGTCTCCAGCCACGCTCACCGTTCCCGCCCACTCCCTCACTCCTGGGTTTTCCCCTCTGCCGTCGTGGACAGCTCTGGTGACCTCGGCTGCGCTCTCTGGAACCATTCTACCCAGCGGGCTATCGGGAGACACCTCTCGAGCTCTTAGTGATGATCAGAAAAGCCATTCTCAAGGTCGGGGTTCTACCCATCTACCAGTCGTCCTCATCGTTCTCCTCTCAGTCGGCCTAAGTTTTTTGCTGCTGGGAGCCTTTGTAATCTGGCGCGCTTGCAGACGGCCCCGTCGGCGCTCCTGTCCTACCCCGTCTCTGCCCATCTTCCAGGATCCCTTTGCTGACCAGAACCTGAAGGCTGACGACGAGTCTCTCTTTGGTGGAAAGGAGCGTGCCTCGGCTGTTGCACGGCCCAATAGCAACGGTCTCTGGACTTGGACACAGTACACTCCAAAGCCATCATCGCAAGCTCTGGGTCCTGCGGGCGGAATCTCGAGCTTCCCTGCACCTGAGCCTCCCAAGGCAGCATCACAAATTTCTGAGAAGCCTCAGCTGTCTCTTTCCCCGGCTCCGGTTCATGTCCCCTTGCCTGTCAGCGCGCCCTCCCCTAATCCATCCATGCAACAGGTGCAGAGTGCTCTGACCCGCGCTGCTAACCGTGTCTCTGCACTCTCTATGTCGATATACCCCACGTCTCCGCAGTCGGCCAGCGGTATTGGCCTCGCTCTTGGCGGCATGTCTCCTCTTACTGCTGACGGTACCCCTGTACTGCAACGCAAGCCCTCGGCCAACCGTCTTTCCAAAAGCCGGCGAAGCATGCGTCACAGTCTCGCGGCCACTGAGTACCTTGACATGCACGCAGACATCTATAGTGGCGCTCAGGTCTCGACGCCCTTCATAGCCACTACCCCTCGAACCCCTGCCTTACCTGCTGCACCGCCCAAATCAGCCCTACGCAAGTCGACGTCAGTCTCCCGGAGCCAAGACCAGGGCCGCGCTCGCGTGAAGGCCCCGTACAACCCCGGCGCAGGCATCCGCGCATCGTCCACCGTGGCCGGCATCACAACCCTCGCTCACGGGCACGGACACCGCACTTCGCTCATGGCGCCCTCGGACGAGACGCAGTTCGTGCTTCCGCCGCTGTCGCCCGCGCCCAAGTCCTCCGCGCGCCGCGAACGCGACACCCGCGCGCTCGCCTCCGCACTTGGCCTCGAGAGCCCTGCACCGGTGTACACCCCGGGCGCAAGCGCGTTCCCTCCCGTGTCCCCGCAGCCGACGTTGTACCCGGACGACTCGATCACGCTCGCGGGCGACAGGCGCGACACTGTCAAAGGCTCAGGGCGTGCTGGTGCTAGTATGGGAGACCACCACCGCCAAAGCGAGGCGATGAGCCCGGGCATGGAGGCGAGCGCGCGACTCGGTAACCTCATGCTCGCCGAGTTTACGAGCATGGCGACGCTCCCGTCCACGCGTACCGTCGCGAACGTCCCCGCTCCTTCTACCGGCGTGGGCGCAGGCGGGAACGGCAATGGGAACAGGAGCGGCAACGGAGGGGCCAGCGACGCAATAGGCCCACAGGGCGGGTCGACGAAATCGCGCGTGGCGCGCAAGAGCGTGCGCGTGGAGGACAGACCGCCGCGCGTACCGTCGCCGCCGCCGCTGCCCAGTCTGGCGCAGATGGCGATGGCTCACGCGAACCCGCAGGAGTATGAGGATTATCGGAGCCCCACGTACAGTATTTACGGGCTGTACGAGGCGGATCGAAAGAGTCGGTTGCCGAGCGAGGCGGGTTTCTGAGTTGAGACTCAGGTCTCGACCTATTGGCCGGCATACAAGATGGGGCGCGGGGCGCCCTTGGAATTCTGAATAGGACTGGACCATACCCGCATTAGCAGCGGGACACTTGACTACTGCCACAGCTATAGCATAGACGCTAGTTTGTATCAGAAGATGTAGCTATAGATGGTGTCTAACGTACGAATTGCTAGAGGCAACGTGAACCATGCATGATGCGTGAAGAACATAAGGTCGTAAAAACGCGCCAACGGCTATACTCATTGTCTATGCCGCAACCCTGTCCTTCTGCGTCGCAGCTTCCTCAACCGGCGGGTGCTGCGCCGGGGAATGCGCAGGTACGTTCAACTGGCCCGCAGACAGGCGCTCGCGCTGAGCCTGCACCGCCGCCTCGTCCTTCTCCCTCTCCATGTCCTTCACGAGCGCAGCGAGCTCCGCCTCGAGTTCATCCTCATCAACGGCCCTGTCCGCCTGCGCCATGTCCGCGCCGATCTGGATCGCGTCGTCGACCTCGCGCGCGTCCGCATTTGCGGACGCCATCGCGTCCATCGTCTCGTCGATCTTGTCGCGCTGCAGGAGCGGGTGCGAGAGAATCTCGCGCAGGGTGGCGGTCGAGGACTGGTACGATTTCATGATCTACAAAGGCTTGTTCAGCGACGGAATAATGCATGAGACGGCTGTTGGAGGAGCACGCACCTCAATGTCACCCGCGGACGTCTCGACGCGGAGAAGAGTGGACTCGAGGAGCCCGAGTGAGTCCAGGCGCTTCTTGTGCACATCTTCGAGCTGCTTCCGCGTGCGCAGGTGAGTGAGGGCGACCTCCTTGCGCTTCTGACGGAGGGCTTCCGACGCTTGTCGTGTGCGGCTAGCGAACTATTCAAACGCTGACCTTACCTGAAGGAGGAACTGCCCACTCACTCGTCTATCCGGCGCTGCAGACTCTCCGCCTGTGCTTGTAGCTTCTCGACGCTGGTCTTCAATGCGAGGATACCGCTGTCGACAGCTGTGACCTCGGAGTCCACTGTGCCTTGCTCCACGAATTTGATCACCTAAACATATATTTTCAGTATCAGACGCGTTGTCTCTAAGGATATTGGTACTTGCCTCCCCCTTGATCACTACCGCGCGCTTGTCTCGTTCCAAAAACCTGAGTAGGACCTTCACATCGAGCTCCGACAAAGGCGCATGCTCAAACGCACACGACGCGAATTCCTCGCGGAAGGTCTCCTCGCTATAGAGGGAATCCGCGAGGTTACCTGTGTCCCTCTGCCTTTGCCGTTCTAGGATACGTTCGGCCGCGGCTTCGAGCAAACTGACGACGACGTAGTCCCCTTTAACCTTCTTCCATCTCTCGGCCGTACTGGCGTCCCCAAACGAGTTGGCTTGCGAATCCACAATGCCGAGCTGCCCCAATGTCCACCATAGAGGTTTCCCGACCACGAAGCTCACGATTCGATATGGTAGCCATCCTGGGTCATATATTGACCGCGAGTCATTGAGAAATTGAGTGAGAGGTATCAGCGCTTTAGATGTACAGAGCTCCGACTTCACTAGTGAAGTGCACCGATGAGTGGCTGCGCCGCCGACCACACCAAAGGGGCACTCACTATGACAGTGGGTATGCTCAACGGCTTCCCAACGCCCTCGACACGGAAATATTCTGAGAACGCAACTCCAGTCGCGTGTAAAACAGTCCTATCCGGCGTGGAGCTTGCAGTACGAGAATCTGATAGCCATCCTCGGAGGAGTGCGCCTTCGAGAGTACGGCGCCACCAGTCGACGTTCGACGTGTATGAGGTCGGGTTAGAGTGTTTCTGGTGAGTGAAGTCGGAGTATAGCGACTTAAGGCGTGATGTTGAAGACGATGCGAAGGTGGGCAGCGCAGACAATTGTGACAAGGGTACCGAAGACATGGAGGCCGCAGTCAGAGTGCCAGTGCGGCGCCGCACTGAGGCAGCGTCGCCTGGCGAGCGTCGAGGACTGAGGTCATTGCAAGCGCTTGGTACTATTGCTAGTGTCACGGCGCTTGTCGCAGGCGCGAAACGCATATTTTTTGCAGCGTGCGCCCGTCCGGCAGCCTCCGACTTCAAACGTCGATAGCTCGCCTATATTCCACTCTTTTGCCTTGATTCTTTCATTTTCGGACTCTACTCCTCAGTGCGCAGGGCACAGTACCGTTTTCACGTCATTATGATAACTTTGGCCTCATACCTCCCCGAGACCCCCCTTCCGGGAGAGAATGAGTGCAGCGGCTGCGGCGCTCCAGATTTTCCGTCCAAATAAGGTGGTGTATGTACTAACGGGACGTGCGGAGGGCATGGATACATTTATGGGGTTTGCAGGGCAGCTGAGCCTATCCAAGGCTCGGTAAGAGCGAGGTGGTTCTTGGGGGTGCATGTCAACGGCCTCACCGGGTGAAAAGGACCACCCGTTCTGGGTAGAATAGACCTAATTCACTATTTATGGCATGTACTTTGCATTTGGGAGAGTTCGAGTGCCATGCTGCCATCGGAGAATTGCTTCTATCGCTTCTACCAATGCACATCCGAGTGATGACGTGGCTATGATACTACAATATATAGGCCTTCAGCCCGCCCAGGTATTCTACTGGAGAGCTCAGAACGTCGACATAGACCAGGTGAATAGAGAATATCAATGAAGTAGATACTCATACATGAATCACTGAAAGACATGACTACACTGTACCACCAAGCAGACATAGAATGTCGTCAAAACTAATTACATTCGTCCGGGACGTTCACCGTGCCCTCACGCCATCTGTTTAGAGCGTAGTATATCAGATGCCCTGAAACAATATTGACATATTTGCGAGCTATGTTCATTCTCCGCGGGAAGGGAAGTCTCGGGGAGGGGTAAGATAAAAGTTGTCGGATTGGCACAAAACTGGTACCGTGCCCTGTGCGCTGAGGAGTAGAGTTCAAACCTACAAGAATCGAGGCAAAAGAATGGAATACAGGCGAGCTATCGACTTTTGAAGTCGGAGGCTGCCAGACGGGCGCGCGCTGCAAAAAATATGCGTTTCGCGCCTGCGACAAGCGCCGTGACACTAGCTATAGTTTGGGGTTAGGGTTGATGTAATCGTGCGCTCGGAGGTACTTAGTAGCTACGTACCTACTGCCGAGCACAATCTTGATCCTGACAGCTACTCAAGGGACATATTAATATGAAAGCAAAGCACATTTCATTGACAGCGTGAGGAGGACAGGTAGATACAAGGTAGATACGAGAGAGCAAGCATATAGATGAGCCAAGAAGCGCTAAAACTAGAAAACTCGGACAAAGCAGAGCAGCGTGATACGAGTTGAGTGAAGAGATCTTTGCGAGAGTATTTCGGGAACAAACAAGCAATAAAGCAAGATATAAACGGGGGATAACTCTAGAGATGGACAACATGGGAGCATATAGGACTAGCAACCGGAATACCAAAACGACAAAGCAAAAGCGAAATGACAATCGACAGAGGCGACGGAGAGCAGAGGACGATTGTGTATCGCACAGCAATACGGTGGTTCGACGAAGATTTGCGTGAGGAAAGCTTGATAGCGTCAGGTCAATTGTAATAGTTGTCGAGCGTGTCGCGGTCTTCAGGGAGATATTCCGTGTAGGAGATTTCCTCGTACTCCCCGGTGGCGGACAAGGGGTCCCAGGTACCAGAGAATGAGCGAATGGAGCTACCGGAGACGTTCTGCAGGCGGTAGGAATCAGCGTACATGTGATGTCTGATATATTGTGGCACCTACCCGACTGGCCTCAGGGCGGACTCCGACTAGACCCAAGCTATCCTGAGGAGGGTCGGGGGATCCAGGGGGTGAAGATGGACTGGGTGACGGGTCCGGTCCCGGTTCTGGCTCCAAGTCAGCGAGCTCACGTGGGTCGGTGTCAGGTGTCTCCGGCTCGAGAGGTCTCTCCACTGGCCATGGACTGGGCGCGTGCGTGTTAATGTTCTCGCTTGGACCGATGATCCCTTGAGAAATGAGCCAATCTATGACAAGAGTCAGCCAAAGTCACATACAGCTACAGGCTCAGTCAAACCTCGGCTTCGGTAACGGAAGATGAACTTCACGTATGGACCGGGAGCTTGGGGATCATAGGCCCGGATCCTCCAAGTGGGCTTCTGGGTCGCTGTCTGATGCACATCTCCGTACCTGCGCGCCCGGGGTAAACCAATATACCTCAGCAGTAACAAATGTCATGGACCAACCGAACACAGACGTCGCCCTCTTGACGGTGACCACGAATGACGTTCGGAGGTTCTCGAAATTGATTGGGACTATGGACTTCGACACGCTTGACTTGCTTGATCTCGAGAATGATAGAGCCAACATTCTTGTTCGGTTCAATGGCCTTGCCGTCTTCTCGCCCGTAGTCCCCCATTGTATCACCTGTGTACCTTTGTCAATAAATGAACTTTCAGAAATTGATAATACACTCTACCAGCTTCAATCTGGGAGAAAACAAATGGCCGTTCTTCCGTAGGCCCTACGCGAATGCCACGGCGAAGTTCCTCGCCCCGACCATACAGGAACTGGCCAGCGACCTTGAAGCCGTCGAAATAGATGTAGCTTGCACTATCCACTTCGCTCCCATGGTCTCGCCAATGCACAACGAAGGACTGTCCTGATACCTTAGACCGTAGACACAAACATCGAGTGGTTAACCTCAAATACCTGGCCGACAATCCCAGCAATCCAGCATGTAACGGTATTGTTGTTCTCGTCCGTGTGAGGCTCGAACTCTACGAGTTTCATGCAGCCGGAGGTTATCCAAGCCGAGAAATCGCGATATTGAAGCATTGTGCAGTGGTACTGGAAGCTAAGGAACGTGTAATGGGAGCAGAAAAAGTGTGTGAAGTCTACGCGGCACGTTAAAAAATGAACGGTGAGCTGTGTGGTTGAAATGTTGAGCTCGAGCAAAGGAACTTACCGTGAGGCGTCAGACGCAGCGGATCAGTCCAGCCAGGCGTATTCGGGTTCCAGGCAGAGTGAGGGTAGGGGTTTGGGCCTCTGTACCCCCTTCCGTTGCCCTATATAGTGATATTAGGAACAACGACCGGTGAAGAGCCCTTTATGAACCGTGGTTGGACATCTGGACGATGGCGTCGAGCAATTGTTCAACTTTGAACTTCGTCAACCAAAAGGCGAACGCGTTCCGCGTATACCCAAAGAGGCAGGTCGCGCACGTGGGCGTACTCCTCGGTCACAGCCTCCCATTTTGAGACGCCCAACGAAAAGTCCCGTTGTGCGCCTCTTTTGGTACTACTAGTGTTCCTCCTGATATGCCATCGTACTCGGGGCTTTGAATCAACCCAATTAATGGTCTACATTATGATCAAAGGAATGTCAAGTATCCTGGAGGCCCAGTTATGTCGGAGACCAGACCCTCATCAGGTACATTTCGTCATCAGCCCGAGCTAGTATCTGTTTGGATTCTTTTGTGCGTGGATCGTTTGACCTCCCGCCCTCTAGAGCTGGTCAATCCATGTTTGGTCAGCATCAGCCTTCTTATATTGTAATTACGGGCCTCAGGCCTAGGGGCCCATGCACGTTGGTGCGCATACTATGTACATACTCGCTTCTGGTACCAATATTAATGTTTGCGGACCGCGGGGGTCACCACACCCGGCGCGATCGGTTTACACATGCAACGATTATACCAACTTAACTCTAGCTTAGAGCAGCCGACGAGCACTGATCCTCTTCAGCTCGTCTACGTATACTAACTCAATGCCCTGCATCAAACTATTTCGAAACGAAATCTATTGCTTTTTGCATACAAAGCTAAGGTGTCGGAAGCACCAGGTGACCGTTCAGTCCATAGAAAATGGGGACGACCGGCCAAAGAGTGCACCGTGGGTGTTGCTCTGAGACACCAAGAGATGAAAGCTCGTCGAAGTGCACAGGCGACGGCCAACATGTGGTATACGGGTGCCTGGAGTAGTTGTTAAAAGATGAAAGAACAGTGTTGACGCCCGTTATGAAGGGATACTCCTCTGAAGTTTAGGGCAAGTCCGCTTACAGTCCACAGAGATCATGGCGCTCGGCTCGACAGACGCGGCTACCGAGTACGCGATGTCCTTGAGCGCCGTTCCAGCAAGAGCGCGTTGGTTGTTAGTGTCAAAGCAGCGTTAGGGCGCGACTGCCACATGAGGCCGCTTCATGTCTTCTTCGAACGACACCACGACATAATTGCGCAATTCCGACGCTTTTTAAACGGGATTCACGTCGAGTTGCTTAACAAGTTTCGAAATCGCCAACACGGTCGCGGTCGGTCAGCAAGTGATGACATGCGCAAATATAGCATGTTTTCCCAGCCATTGCAACCAGGAAGGTTTCGACGCCCACTGCGAGGGTAAGGGGCATTAGAATTATCAACCTCCACACAGCAGCCCACGCCCGGGTCTTTCTTTCTTGGACGACCACTAGCTTCCAGCTGCAGATCATCAGGTCTGTCTACGCCATGCCGTATGCTCCTCCACAACGCTGACGCTCGGCGGCCAGGGAGGTGACGTGCGTGGCGGGAATACAGCGACGACGGAAGACCGACATTCGTCATCGGATCGATCTTATCGCTCATGGCCTTCCAGGGCAGGTCCCTTCGAACTTATATAGCTGTCGCAGTCGTTAGCATGGTCATTCTGTCCGCCCTCCGTCGCTTTGCCTCCAATAAGTCGCGTGCCATGGCTTCTCTCACTACCCCCCTCAACGACGGCAAGCAGATCCCCTGGTTGGGTTTCGGCACAGGCACCGCGCTCTACACCAAGGATGCCACCGAGGCCATCAAGGTCGCGATCGCGAATGGTGTTACTCACCTCGATGGCGCCCAGATGTACGCCAATGAGGATTCACTTGGCGCAGGCATTATAGCCTCGGGGAAGCCTCGCTCGGAGCTCTTCGTTACGACCAAGCTGGCAAAGGTCCCCGAGGGCAAGACCGTTCGCGACACGTTGGTCGAGTCGCTCAAGAAGCTACAACTTGATTATGTTGACCTCTTCCTCATTCACGTGCCCATCCAACACGAAGGCAAGCTCCAGTCCGTCTGGAAGGAGTTCGAGGCACTCCAGAAAGAAGGCTTGGCTAGGAGCATTGGCGTTTCCAACTTCCGGGTCAAAGACCTGAACGAGATCCTCGAAGTTGCCACCGTTATTCCCGCCGTGAACCAGGTGAGTAAGGAACACGAACCATCGGTATACCACAGGGGACTGAAGCATGCACTCCGGTAGATCGAGTACCACCCTTACGTTTACAAGGCTTCTCAGCCGGTTATTGAGCTTCAAAAGAAGCATAACATCGTCACCGCGTCGTACGGTGGTTTGACTCCCATCGTTCGCCATAAGGGTGGCCCGGTCGACCCTGTCCTGTCTTCCATCCGCGAGCGTTTGGAGAAGGACAGCGGCAAGAAGGTCACAGAAGGCCAGGTGCTTGGTTTGTGGCTTCGTGCGCTGGGTGTCGTCGAGATCACGTAAGTCAATGAGCCTAACCTTTAACTAAAAGTCTCTTCATCCTGACGGCATTGTAGGACAAGCTCGAAGGCGGAGCGCGTTAGGGAATATGTTGCGACCCAAAGCCTACCTGAACTCACGCAGGAAGAGGTCCAGGCCATCAACGAGGCCGGGTCAAAGGTCCATCATCGAGTCTTCGTACGTCTTCTCGCAAATTTGTCAAATTTCGGGGAACTCACATTGCCTGAATAACCTAGATGAAGGACTGGATTGACGCATGACTCGGACGTAGCTGAGACTCAGCTTACTGATGGAATGAATGTTACTACGATGGATGTACAACATACATGTATTTACTAGGGAAGGCACTCTCGTACAAGCATTTGATCGATTGAAACAGCTTGTGTTTTACTAATAGTCGGTTTGACTTGGCTTTGGGAAGTCTCGAACGGCGGGCCACATCATATCTATCATTAAGTACCGCCGATCGTTCCATGGGCGCCTACGTTGCTCATGCTCTTGCTTTCTACTCGCGCTCCTTCTACAAAAGTCTCTCAATTCAGTGTCTTCCGTCACGCCCGTTGGCACTCGAGGATATACCTCCGGCCAGTTTTGTCACCGTTCTCGTACAACCGACGGGTCGTTATGCCAAAGGACGAGGAGAGTGGCCCTCTATCGGCTCTGTTTGGAGTTGTCAAGCCCTCAGGGCCGACGTCCATGTCTCTGGTCAATGACGTCAAGAAACTCGTCGCAAACTCGCCATTGTTCGTGGAAGAAAGCAAATTGGCCGAGAAAGCTAAACAGCCCTCAAGGAAGGGCAGGTATCGACGCGACGCGGTCAAAATAGGACAGGGCGGGACACTTGACCCACTTGCAGACGGCGTCCTCGGTGATTAACGCACACTCTTCCGCCGGCCACATGGTATCTGAATGCGCGCATTTGTTGCAGTCATCGGCGTGGGCAAAGGTACGAAAAAGCTCTCTGAATTCTTAGATTGCGTAAAGGTAGTGAAGACGTTCCGCCCGCGGGTCTAGAGTCAGTGTTGACGCGAACGCGAAGGAGTACCGCACGACATGCCTCCTGGGATGCGAGACCGACACGTACGATAGCGAGGGAAAGCAAGTACGCGCGGCGCCTTGGCATCACGTTACGCGGGAACAGGTCGAGAAAGCACTGGAGCAGTTCAGAGGCGAGATCGAGCAAGTGCCGCCAATGTGAGTGCATGCATTGCTGCCTGCCTCATGACCTCTACACAGTCATCGTCCCAGCTTCTCCGCGCTCAAGATGGACGGAATGCCGTTATACGACTATGCGCGGAAGGGCATACCTCTGCCGCGACCGATCGAGAAACGGAAAGTGACCGTACACGAGTTAGAGCTGGTCGAGTGGTTAGGGAGTGATCACTCCTTCCGGCTACCAGAAAAGAAATTCTCCAAAGAGGAGCAAGAGGCTATGGAAAAAGCACTGAAAGGCGTTGACAATAACGTCTCGATCAAAGACGAGCCGGACGAAGACACAGTGGGATCAGATGAGAAGGCCCCAACGGCCTTCGTTCTACGAATGAAGGTCTCTGGCGGAACCTACGTTCGCTGCGTCGTACACGACCTCGCACATGCCCTCGGCTCTGCCGGCCATGTCGTGACGCTCCAGCGCTCGCGGCAAGGACGATTCGCGCTTGAGCCCAAAGAGGGCGACCGTGCGTGTGTGCCTTGGGAGGTCTTCAAGTCGGCGTTAGCGGACGAGGGGCAAGCAGATGAAGAGGGCTTCAAGGCTTGGGAACGGGAGGTACTGGCAAAATTAGAGACGGTATAGGACTGAATGCCCTGCAATTGACGACCCGTAGGTCTGCGCCCAACCTTGTCAAGTCGAGGCTGACGGTTGTCCGGCCATCGTCTGACACTTTCTAGCGCGTCATTCATAAGGTTTGGGAACCGGATGCCGCCCACCCTCACTCCAATGCGTTAAACACGCAGACTTGGTCGCGGGACCCTTGTGTACCCGCAGCCATATTGAACATTACGGCCCCACTGACAGGATGCGTATAGTATTGTGACGGTGAGTCATCGGCGTATCACTACCTCGGAGGTAATACATGTTGAAGAACCTCCAGGACGTTTGATTCGCTCTCCGGATACAGAACAGCTTCCTTCTTCCAATGAATGGTAAAGCTCTCCCCTATCGGTCATGGCCTTCCATAGCCGCAGTCTGTCCCGGACGTAGTCCTGCTGTCCGCCTTCTCCGTGCGCGGTGTGGTAGATTGTGGTAAGAAATTCGCATCGCGTATCTTCTCTGTGGCCAAATGAAACGCTGTTGGCCACACACCATTGACGTGGTCCACCCAGGTTGGTTCGGCATTCTATAGGATCTGAACTTACGCGCCTGGTGACGAACCCGGGCAAACATACGTCCCAGACATCCCGGGCCTCCGCGACCCTCCCGCCCGCCATTGCCGGCGTCCGTTCATACCGCGCCTGCCGCGGTCCTGCGGTTTAACGCGTGACATGTTCTCGTGCGGGGTCGGGCCTTCCCTGAGGTGTCTATGTCTTCATGTGCCTCTCGCCGATACGGATGGCGAGGGTTCGAACTGGCAGAGTTGCCATTTCGGACGCAAGCGGTTACGCCATAAGCCCGGTGAAGCGTGTCAGCCACCTCGGCTTCGGGGACCTGGTCGTCTTCTACGACGATTTCCTCGTTCTACGGCGCCGTAGAAGGCAACGGCGGCTCCATCTATATTCCGGGGTTGCACCTGCCCTGCTCGTGCTCCTTCCCGACGGGGGGAATTCTGGTAGCCCCGCCGACAAACGCCAAAGAGGCAAGGCGGCTGGCTGAGGGGCCAGACGTTGTCGCGGGCAATCATGCTAATCGAGCGCGGACGGTTCGATAACGAACGCTGGGCGGGCGGGCTGCGGGCGGGCCGTCGGTCAGGTGTAGTGCGTCCCGCCGGGTGCCCCGGACCGAGCGCTCCCCGCCACGGCTCATAAAGGTGCGCTCGCCGATCTCCAGATTCCTCCGTCCTCGACTCCTCTCCGTCCTCCGTCCACGAACCCCGTTATCTGTTCGCCATGGCCTCCAGCATCGTCCGCCCCCTCCAAGCCGGGATATACGCGCCCATCCCGACGTTTTTCGCTCCAGAGACGGAGGACCTCGGTAAGTCCCCGGCATCCCGATTGCTTCCCGGGGTTTCGCGCTCACACCCCGCATCGGGCAGACCTACCGACTTTTGCGTCCCACATTGTTCGTCTCGCAAAGGCGGGCGTTCGCCCATTGCTGTCCGGCAGCATGGGCGAGGCGCACCATCTGTCTCACGCCGAGCGCGTGACGCTCATCAAGACGGCCCGGAAGGCCCTCGACGAGGCCGGATTCACGACCATACCTATCATTGCTGGGACGGGTGCGGGCAGCACGCGCGAGACGGTCCAGCTCTCCATAGAGGCGGCGGAAGCGGGCGCGGACTATGCCATAGTCATCATAAGCGGCTATTTTGTGGGGGCATTGGCGGGAAACAGGAAGGCCCTCAAGGCGTTCTGGGCGGAAGTCGCCGAGAAGAGCCCGATACCCATAATTATCTACAACTGTGCGTACATACCGTGTGAGGTGCCCAGCGTGAATTTCGAGTTGCTTACGGGGAATTACAGATCCCGGTGCCAGTGGAGGCATAGACCTTGATTCGGACCTCATCACAGAACTGGCGACTGAGTCGCCGAACATTGCTGGTGTCAAGCTCACGTACGTGCACACATACTTTGTTTACCGGGGCCGGCAGCTGACAATAACGCAGGTGCGGCAACGTTGGGAAGCTGACGCGTATTACCGCGACCGTCTCGGATCCTTCCTTCGCTTCGCAGCACCCCCGAAAGAACGTCAACGCGCCCTTCCTGGTCCTTGGCGGCTTTACCGACTTTATACTCCCTTCTGCGTTCGTAGACGCACATGGTGCTATCACAGGACTCGCGAACGTCGCACCGGTATGTCGTACTGACCCATGTTCCGGACGCAGCACTTATCATCTGAACAGCACGCCGTCGCGACGCTGTTCGAGGTGTCCGAGAAGTCGAAGAAGGACCTCTCGCTCCTCTCCGAAGCCCAGCGCTTGCAAGGCATTATCGCCCGTGCAGACTTCACCATTGCCAAGACGTCGATTGCGGGAACTAAGCTACTCCTGGAGAAGCTCTATGGCTACGGTGGAAACCCTCGCAAGCCTCTTCCTCCGATTGAGAAGGACGCTGCGACCGCCATCTGGGAGCACCCGCACACGGTGGAGCTCGTGCGCCTGGAGAGGGAGTTAAGCGGCAAGCTATAGTGAAGTTTTAGCTGTCTAAGTGCTGTTCCGGAGTCGAATCATATGCTGTATCATACCCTAAGCAATCCATACGTTTAGATCCATTACCCGCGAACGTTCATACTAGTGCTTGAAAGTTGGCCGTAAATACTTAGCGTAGAAAATGCGGGGTAAGGATGTGGGGTAAACGGACCACGGATCAATCGAGTGCGATCAGGCCGCACGGCAGCGCACGGCGCGCTGGGCTGCGCCCGCCGGTGCTTTGTATATTCTGCTCACACCCACGCCCATGCTACCCTACCGCGTTCAGCTGCCGAAGAGCTCGAAGCGTTCGACTGGCGAGACCGCCTGACCGTCCCTGCTCCGGCTGGAAGCGTTCCCATGCTCTATTCAGTCAAGTGACTCTGTTGCCAACCAATCGATCGCCTTATACAGTGTGCTGCCCACGACAGTAAGTGACTCACAGCGGCCGACGTTGCACTCTCTACCTCGCTCTCCGGAGGACTCCTCTGGCTTGCTTGTCCATCGATAGCTATGGGCCTCGACATACTATTTGTCGGCTCGAGAGGCGGGACGCTCTATAGCGCCTTGTACGCTAGCGCCTCCGCGTCTAGGTCCAAAAGTAAGTGAGACTTCGGCGCCATCGAATAACAAACCCCTCACGGAAGGCCTATCCCGTCAATATCATAGTCTCGTGCACCTATCGTGGGTTTCACACTGTAGCCCCGAGAAGAAATGCACAGAACGGCACCAGTGTAAAGAACGAGGACGGCGCAACGAAAGAACAACCTGGTGAGCCTACTGCAATTTGAGCTCGTCTTCCTCAGCGAATCTGATGTAATAGGCGCAGGCGTTCCGTATTCTCAACTTCGGGTTGGCGTTCCCTTAGAAATCTACCCCAATGAGCGGCGGGTCGCCTTGACCCCGCAGAACGTGTCATTGCTGCTTAAGAAAGGCTTTGGCCAAGTGCTCGTAGAGAAGTCGGCCGGCTTAGAGGCGCAATTCCTAGACGAACATTACAGAGCTGCCGGCGCGGTCGTGGTAGACAAGAACGAGCTCTATGAACGGTCAGACATCTTGCTCAAGGTCCGGCCTCCGATCCACGGCCAGGAAGTGGAACAGATCAAGGATGGGAGCACGACTATCTCCTTCCTGTACCCGAACCAGAACAAGCCTACCATAGAGGCGTTGGCTGCGAAGAATGCGACCGCTTTTGCTATGGAAATGATACCCCGTATATCCCGCGCCCAGGTTTTTGACGCCCTTAGGTCCGTCGCCGTCTTGGGTGTCGTTGTGTTCCGGACGCTAAAATGCTGTGCCGCAGCTCTATGGCAAACATTGCCGGATACAAAGCTGTTCTCGAGGCTGCCAATCATTTCGGACGTTTCCTCACTGGCCAAGTTACTGCTGCTGGGTGAGTGGGCCTACTTTCATACCAAATTCTCGACTCATCATTGATTTCTACCCTCAATAGCAAGGTACCAAAGTTTCCATAATTTACACATCCAACGTCATACTGAAATATCCCAGATTCCGCCATGCAAAGTCCTGGTTATCGGCGCCGGAGTCGCTGGCCTGAGTGCTATTGCTACGGTAATACTGACCTTTCTCTCACCGACTATCAATCTCAAACCTTCGTCGGTAGGCTCGTCGAATGGGCGCGATTGTGCGCGGTTTCGATACTCGCGCGGCTGCTCGAGAACAGGTTCAATCTCTTGGTGCTGAATTCCTCGAGGTTCCTATTGAGGAGTCCGGCGAAGGAGGTGGCGGATATGCAAAGGAAATGTCGAAGGAATTCATCGAGGCGGAAATGGCACTCTTCATGGAGCAGTGTAAGGATGTTGACATCGTCATTACTACAGTAAGTACTTATGTTTTTGCATTCGAAGTGAGTATTGAAGTTTGGGCAGGCCCTCATTCCCGGCAGGCCAGCCCCCAAACTGATCACAGAAGAGGTACGTATTGCTGCAGTTCTGAGCAGTGTAGGTAGTTCCTCATCCCTGCTGTAGATGGTGTCTGCTATGAAACAAGGTTCAGTCATCGTCGATCTCGCCGCGGAAACCGGTGGCAATTGCGCTGTCACCAAACCAGGCGAGCTGTACGTGCATAAAGGAGTCAAGGTCATCGGTAAGTGCATTCATTCTAGCCTCTCCAGGGTTCATGAGAATTGATTTAATACCTAGGTTACACCGACTTGCCGTCGCGCTTGCCTACGCAATCTTCTACGCTATACTCGAACAACGTCACCAAGTTCCTGCTCTCTATCGGTGGTGATGGACGGTTTGCAGTGAACCTTGAAGACGAGGTCGTCCGAGGGTCAATCGTATTGCACAACGGTACTCTTCTCCCCCCGGCGCCTCGTCCAGCACCACCTCCCGTCCAACCTCCCAGTGCAGCGAAGGTGGCCGAGGTTGCGGAATCCAAGGCGCTTACCCCATGGCAGAAGGCAACACGAGAAGTCGCTCTGGTCACTGGTGGAATGGGCTCCCTGGTTGGGCTAGGCAAACTGACCGGGCCGGCGTTCATGAGCAACTTCTTCACTTTTGGCCTGGCGGGGTTGATTGGATACCGAGTGGTGTGGGGCGTTGCTCCTGCCTTGCACTCTCCCCTAATGTCTGTGACGAATGCGATCTCAGGTGGGTTTCGCTTTCTATGACCTTGAAGGGATATGTGATTCACCCCCGCTTTCCGCACCTAGGCATGGTCGGTGTTGGAGGCATGTTCGTCATGGGCGGTGGCTACTTACCGGCAACGATCCCTCAAGCACTGGGTGCTGCTTCTGTGCTTCTGGCTAGCGTAAACGTTGCGGGCGGGTTTGTGATCACCAAACGGATGCTCGATATGTTCAAGCGTAAGTGATATCTACTACGGAGAAATTAGCCTATGTTCACCATCTGACAGGTGCCACTGACCCTCCGGAGTATGCGTGGCTCTATGGCATTCCCGCCATTCTTTATACGGGCGGCTTCCTTTTCGCCGCCAGTACGGGCATGTCCGGCTTGGTTCAGGCAGGATACCTGACTAGCAGTGTTCTCTGCATCAGTAAGTTATGCGTTTCCCTTGGCGCGTGCATCTGAACCTTACCGCATCGCAGGCTCCATCTCCAGCCTTGCATCCCAGACGACAGCCCGACAAGGAAACATTCTCGGCATATTGGGTGTGGGTTCTGGCATCCTTGCTTCGCTTGCAGCAGTCGGCTTCCCTCCGGAAGTTCTTGCTCAGTTCGCAGCAGTTGCCGCCATAGGTGGCACTGCTGGTACGATCATTGGAAGACGCATTACCGCCATCGAGCTTCCGCAGATGGTCGCTGCACTGCACTCTGTTGTTGGCCTTGCGGCTGTAATGACGAGTATCGCGAGCGTACTGGCCGACCTGAGCCATGCGTCTGCTTTGCACTTGGTCACTGCGTACCTCGGTGTCCTCATTGGTTCGCGCTGAGTTACCGTTCATCGCGGCAGAAGCACTTATGATATTACCAGGTGGTATAACGTTCACCGGCTCGGTCGTGGCGTTCCTCAAGCTTGCCGGCAGGGTGTCATCACGACCCCTCGCGATTCCCGGGAAACACATCGTTAACTCGACGCTGCTTGGTGCCAACATCGCGTCCATGGGTGCCTTCATCACCATGGCACCTTCTGCGCCACTTGTCGCTGCGGGTTTCCTTGGAGCAAACGCTATCTTGAGCTTTATTAAAGGGTTTACGACAACAGCTGCGATCGGTGGTGCAGACATGCGTGAGTCTAGATCTGCTCCTGCGGGACAAACCAAGGCTGAACATGATTGCCTTTAGCCGTCGTGATCACAGTATTAAATGCCTATTCGGGCTTCGCTCTGGTCGCCGAAGGTGAGATACAACACTAGATGTGGACCCGACAATAGTAGGCTGACCTGACCATTCAATTTAGGCTTCATGCTAGATAACCCTCTCCTTACCACGGTTGGTTCGCTGATTGGTGTCAGCGGTTCCATTTTGTCGTATATCATGGTGCGCAGCTCTTTTTGAACGGTTGCGTCCATCTAACCAGTGGTACCAGTGTGTGGCCATGAATAGGACCTTGACGAACGTCCTCTTCGGTGGGATCAGCGCCCCGGTGGGACAAGTTGAACAGAAGATCGAAGGTACTATTACGAAAACGAGCGTTGACGATACTGTGGATGCTTTGCTCAATGCAGAGAGCGTCATCTTGGTAAACACAGTCACTAAGCTTTTGGTTTTGCCAGCCTCTAACTGGCTGCGGGCTACAGGTTGTTGGGTATGGCATGGCTGTGGCGAAAGCACAGCATGCCATCGCCGACGTCGTCAAGATGCTGAGGTCGAAGGGCATCGAGACCCGGTTCGCCATCCATCCCGTTGCTGGACGGTACGCGCTAGAGTCATTTCAACTGCGATCTCCTCCGAGCATAACCTTCATGCTTCGCCACCAGGATGCCCGGGCAGTGCAACGTCTTGCTTGCGGAGGCGTCAGTTCCCTACGATAGTGAGCACGACGTTCATTCCGGTGGTCGCAAGCATCTATCACCGGTCACTAACCCGGCCGTCCACAGTCGTGCACGAGATGGACGAGATCAACGACGACTTTGGGAGCACGGACGTGACGCTCGTCATCGGCGCCAACGACACCGTGAACCCGATCGCGCTCGAGGCAGGCTCGCCCATCGCGGGTATGCCTGTTCTCCATGCGTGGAAGAGCAAGCAAGTCATCGTCATGAAGCGCGGCATGTCCAGCGGTTACGGTGAGTTGGAGATTCTCCCCAGGGCGCAGGTTCCAGTCCGTCTCGTCTCCCAGGCGCCCTACCTCGTCGCCTCGCATTCATCCCCGGTGTTCCTCCGATCGCCGTCCGCGCACTCAGTTCTCACTTCGCTGACCTCCGTCGTATCTCTGCAGCCGACGTCCCGAACCCGATGTTCTACATGCCCGGGACGAAGATGCTGTTTGGCGACGCGAAGGAGACGTGCGAAGGTGCGTTGTATCCCGTTCGAGCGCCCCGAGAAGCACCGTTCTGACTGCTCCCGCCTCCCATCGCCGACGTCCTCAGCGATCAAGAAGGGCCTCGAGGCAAGGGTCGCTTCGGGCTGAGCGTGGACAGCGCTCGACGTGGGTGTCCGGGTCCGTGTGTGTACGCTTTTTGCAGGGGCATCTTGGATATTGCGCATCTGTTGTATGTATGTACATATCATCATATCACATCCGTCGTGTACGCCGTCGACGTCGGCTCCTGCGGCTATGTACCGCGATTTTGCAAATCCGCGTACATTCCACCCACGTCCGCGCGAGGACTATCGACTCGTATCGCCTCGCGCGGTGCCTGTTCCGGGCATCGCCGCTGCTAGTGGCAAAAGTGTCAGTTAACGTGAGCGCCGTCGACTCGCGAAGCGGTGCGTGGGCGAATCGCACATCGCCTGGCAATGCATCGGTGCCGCGCGTGTGCACCTGGATGTCCCGTCATGGGCATGGGCACAGTAATATTGGCAATACGCACCGTTCGCGTCCGCGTTCATCACCATCATCATCATCATCGCCGAAGCTCGAACGCACCCACCCGCAGTCAATACTCGAGGCTCTGGCATCTCTGCATCCGAATGATCACGCTCCCGCCGCAAAGAAGCTTCGTGCGTCGAAGCCCGCCCGTGCGTTCTGACCTGTCCGACGTTCTGTTCTGATCAGCCTCGCGCTCTCTGCCAGTGCAAGCCCATGGCCACGCATAGGCCGGCCAGGACTGCGCGCGAGCACCAGGGTCCTGCGGCACTACTGAATGCGCGCGCTGTTATACTGAATGGCGCACCCACGCACGCGGCACCACGGGGTCTACTGGCCGAACCCCGTGCGGGCGCGCAAGAATCTGGGCTATTATGGAAGGGAAGGAGGCATTCCGTCATCGGAGGTGGAGAGCTCGAGGCTTCGCGCGTCCGGCGTGTCGATGCCAGAGGTCGCCGACTCGCGATTGCAGCTTGTAGCGCCGCCGCTGCAGCTGGTCGTAGGTACGTCTAGAACATACGATCCAGTGTGCGACGGAGCTGCGGCGTTGACGTTGAACGTAGGGGAAGCCTGGCGTGCGCGTCGACGTCTTGATGGGGAGTACTAGTTCTGGACGTGCATGGCATTGCGCAATAAGGACCGATAGGTTACGAGGGTGCGCATACGCGGCGAGCGCGGTAAGGTACGGTTGGGGGGTACGGTAGGTGGTATGGGGGGGACTACGGCTAGAGGAAGGGCGAGGGCAAGTCCAGCGGCGATTACGCATGAAAGCGACTCGAAAGAATGGGGAAGGAAGACGTCGACGACGACGGCGCGCGGAGTCCGTCGGGCTATGTAACACAAACAGGGGTGCGAATCATCAACACGCAAACAAAAAAAACTGTCTAAATGGCGTTCGAGTAAGATAAGTCATACGAATAGCGAAGTGCGGTGGTGGATGTGGAGGGGGGAGGAAGGGTCCGCGAGCAGCGAGCGGGTCGGATAGGAGGTCAGGGCGGCGCGGATAGAAAGGGGGCGAATGGCGGGATGCTATAATAATATACGTCCAGTACTGTTCATAAAGTCTTTTGCCAAGTACCTGGGCTGGAAGGAACTTCTGTCTCTTTCTCTGTCGTCTCGCTCTCATGTCGTCTTCTCTCGTCGTTCGTTTCTCGTTCTCGTTTTCTCGCGGGGATAGGGTGTGATGCGCGGGGCGGGGTCACGGAGTCATGCAGGGAGGGCGAAGCGCAGGGGAAGGGGCGGGTCGTAGCACGTAGCCAAGCATTCACGAAGGAGGGCCGGCTGGCATCATGAATGGTGGTGGTCGCCCTGCGACAGCTCGGGGAGCGTGCCCAGTGCGGGGCCGCCGCCCATCGCGCTCGCCGGGCGCGACGATAGCGCGCTCGGGGGCCGTGTCGAGGGGTACGACGCGGACGGCGACATGCTCGCGTACGAGGCGTGCCCCGCGCCCGCGCCCTCGGGGAAGACAAACGAGCCCGAGCCCGAGCGCGTGAAGTAGTGCGCGAGACGGCTCGCCGCGCGGGATGCGCGGAACGGGACGGGGAAGAACGGCGCGGGGTCGTCCTCCTTGCGCTTCCCGAGGAGGTTCTTCTCGAGCAGCTGGGGGAGGAACGGCGCCTCGCGCTCAACGGGCGAGCCGGGGTACGACCTGGACACGCCGCCCGCGGTGAAGGACGAGAGCGAGCTGAGGGACGACGTCGACGCGCGGCGGGAGACGGACATGCTGTTGCTGCCGCCGGCGAGCTCGAGCGCAGAGGTCGCGCGAGAGCCGAGCGCGGGACGGCGCCAGCTCCAGCGCCAGCGCGATGCACGGCTCTCCTTCGGGTAGAAGTTGTCGCCCGCGGGCGCATCGGGCTGGTTGTACATCCATGTCGCGACGAGGACGACAGTGGAGCCGAGCACGAACGTGACGGTCATCTGGAAGTTGAAGAGCGCGACGGAGGCCAGGAACGAGATGACGATGCTCAGGCTGGTCGCGAAGCCCTTGAGGATGTTGTCCGCGTACTTGATGACGAGAGCGGTGAGGAGGCCGCCGAGGACCTGGGTCAGGACGGTCGCCCACGCCCAGACGCCGAAGTTGGCGAACAGCTGCTGGAGCCAGCCGGGCGAGGGCCGTGCGGGCGACGCGTCGGAGAACAGGATGGGGACGAGGGCGGGGAGCAGTGAGAAGAGCGAGAGCTGGACGTTCCGTACCCACAAGTCCGCCTGCGAGTTCTTCAGGACCATCTCAAAGTACACTCCCGCGAGGCCGGAGGTGAAGCACGCCATGACAACCGCCATGAAGCCCTTGAACGCGTTCATGTCGTGGCCGCCGGACCCCGACGAGTGCCCCGAGGACGAGCCGTTCTGAATCTGGACGATGCCGACGCCGATCGCGAGGAAGAGAAGCGCAAGCCACTTTGTCGGGCTCAACTTCTTGCGGAGGAGCACGACGGAGAAGGCGGCGGTGGTGAGGATCTTCATCTGGTAGCTAACTTGGAACGTCGCGGCCTCGAGGTTGGATACGGCGACGAACTGGAGATTATTTTGGATGACATATAGGATAGCAGGGATAGAGAGCTTCCAGCAGTCCGGACGGAATACCTCCTTGCCGAGTCGGCGGAAGCGATAGAAGAGCACGCGGGGGTTCCAGAGCGAGCCCGCAGCGCCGGTGGGGGAGCAGTAGTCGAGGCGGGCAAAGGCGACGGAGAGCGAGATGAAACCCTTGAGGAGCTCAGTGAGGAGGACTGCGGACGCAGCGGAATACGTTTGCGACGGCGCAGTGGACACGCGGGAGTAGTGCATAATCAGTGTCAGGAACGCGTTTTGGACTGCAAGAGTGACCAGTCTACAACGAAACACGCGTAGACGATCAGCAGACGGACGAAAGACGCGAGGAGACGCGTGGTGAACGGGGGACGACTCACGAGACATATTTGAGCGGGAGCCCGCATATTGAGGGAACGGGACTGGGGGTGTCGTTGGCGAGCTCAAGCTGCTCCTTCTCGTAGGGTGCGCTGCGTTCTGAAGCGCGGGGGTCGTTATCGAGGTGGCCTACGTGCTGGGGGAGCACGGAATAATCCTGGTGCTGCGACATGGGGAAAGACGGCGACGGGAGGTCTATGAGAGACGAGACGCGGGTATCGTGTGCGTTGCGGGTATGGGTTCGTCGTCTGGAGCGTGCAGACCAGCGTGCTCTGCAGCTGGGGCGAGCGAGAAGGGCGGGAAAGAGGAGAAGAGGAAGGGGAGGAGGACGGGTGGGGGAGCGAGGAGGACTCGGACTCGGAGGGCGAGGGCGAGGGCGAGCGTGGCCGGGCACGAACCGCTTTTGAGAATATTCCCGCCGGGGAGAGACGCCCGGGGGCAGCAGCGGGCGCTTGCTGGCGGGTAATCCCATCAGCGCGTCCTCGACCGTCCCCAGCAGTCCTCCCCCTTTTCTGATCGAGTGGCGAGCGAGTGATTGCCCCCGGAACGCTCTCGCCAAATTGCGCCGTTCATGAAAAACAAACAGCGTCGCCATCAACCGCGCAAGTCCTTCATTGGCTCCTCCGCCGCCTCCATGTCCCCCAGCGCACTGACGTCCGGGGCAGAGGCGAGCCTCTCCACAAACATACCATTCTCCGCGAGCGCGCACCACTCCCCCGCCTTCTCGCGGTACGCAGTCCGCGGCGTTCGAAACGGCCGCTCCCGGGGACGCGTCTGCGCAGCAGCGGCCATTGGTAGTTCGTCGCGAACCCCGAACGAGCGCGGCTCCAACGCCAGCCCTTCCCCGGACCTCCTATCGCGAGCGTGGCGAACCAGGGCGAACCGGCGCCTGCAGGCTGGCCATCTCCAGATCTCCCAAATTCTTTCTCGTTTCCCGGACCCGCCGCAGCAAGCTTGTGCGCAAACAAACGGCCCGCCGGTCCCATCCCACTCTCTCCTCCGCCGCCCCCGGACGATCTGGCACCGCCTCGGGTGCACCCAGGCGTCTTTGCGTCCACAACATTCATCCGACAACTTTGCACAGTGGGCGGTAATACGCTGCGCGGGCGGAGGCAGCAACAGTGCTCCGGCTAAGTACCCCAGGGCTCGAGGAACACCGCGAGACAACGATCGCGCGACCTGGCAGATGGCGCAGCGTGTGGAGACTATACTAGCGCACGCCCGGCTGCATAGCAGCGGCCACACCGCACTCAGCACTGGGGAGCGAGCGCTGCTGCATCGGTCGAGAGGGACCAGCCGCACTGAGCCGGGATCGGCTCCGCCATCCCGCAGGGACAGAGTTTGGCTTGGCCGTGGTGGCGTTAGCGGGCGACGAGGAGGTGCTGTGGGCCTGTCCAGCGTCCAGTGTCGGAGGCGTTGCGGACACTGGCACGGGCGGCCACAGATCATCGACACCCGCACGGCCTTCGAGCCTCGAACAAAGCAGCGCCCGAGCTTCCCTTGCCATTCTCGGTATCATGCTCGCAAACTCTAATTCAGGCAACGCGGTGTCCTTATCGCGCGAGGTCGACGTCATGATCAGTCCATCTCTTCCTCTTCGTTAACGTAGCTAGTGAGCACGCGCCGTGTGCGATAGATACAAGTCTCGGATTCCCGAAAATGAAATACGCGAGGCTTCCGAGGGTGGAACCGTGGCCAGATATCTGCCTGTGCGCAAACGACGTCATCGCTCGACATTCCGTCATGGCGAAAGCACCTGCACACACATAAAACGCGGTCACTCACCTTCGATATCCCGCGACGACCATCGTCCGGGCGACAACTTTCCATTTCAGAGCGGGCTCTCCACCTCCATGACCACAGGGCAGTGGTCCGACGCGCCGTAGATGTCGCTCCGTATCTCGCACATCTTCACCCGCTCGACGAGCCGCTCGCTCAGGACGACTGCGCGCACGCATATGCACGCCATCATGATCAAAATCCGCCATTGCCACCGGTCAGCAACACAGCCCCCGCACGGGAAAGAGAAAAAGCAAAGGCGTAACATAGCCGCGACTCACACATATCCAGGCGCCAGCCGATTCCCTTCTCCCTGCAACTGAAGCGGTACGAGAAGTACGTGTAGTGCTTGAGCGCGGGATGCGTCTTGCGCCACACGTCGACGAACTTGGGCGCGTCGGGTTCCTCCCCAGACGCGTTCAGGATCCGCGCGAACGAGCTCGTCTCCGCCTCGGTGTACCCCGGGGTCTTGTTCCAGTTCGGCTTCGGGTTCGTGAGGTCTGCAGAACGCGTCAGCCACGGACGGCGGACGACGGCGCGGGGGTCCCGGCCGGTCAGTGCACTGCCAATCTACGCAACTCCAAAAGCTGGAGCGAACGAATCATAGCACGATGCCGCCGTTGTGCGCGGCGCAGTTTGAATTCGCTGCAACGCTTCGCGGGCGTTCGCTCGCACCGCGCAGCAGACCCGCAGGAGCGGTTGAATGCACAAACGGAGAAGAGGGGGCTTACCGAGCGCAGTGGGAGCGACGTTCAGGTCGCCCGTCCATATCACGGGCTTCTTCGCGTCCAGCGCACGGATATACGCCTCGAAGTGGGTGTTCCACTCTTTCTTGGCGTCCAGTGTCTATGTCCGCAGGTAGACGTCACGGGACTCAGAAGATGCGCAGTAGGAGAGCTCAAGGTGGAGACTCCCACCTTGAGGCCGGTGCCGGCGTTGACGACGTACGTCCCGACGAGGTAGTAGCTCGCGAACTCGAGCGTCACGATGCGGCCTTTGACACTGCTCGGGTCTGGGTGCCCCGGCAGGGTGTAGTCTACGGACAACGGCTCGACCTTGGACAGGATCGCCGTTCCTGCTGCACCGCCATGAGATCGTCTGCTCATAGATAAAGACATGCACGCGCACAGTACGTCTTCTTGTCCGCTATCGACCAGTATCGATGCGGATAGCGGTCTGCCAACGCCGGGTCCGCAGGCGCGTTGTTCACCTGCAGCGCGGCGCAGTGCGGGCTTTAGAAACCGAACTGGGTGCGAGGAGAGTGAATAGAAGCAGGCTTGCCTTGGTCTCCGTGAGGACGAGCACGTCCGGATCTTCCGCGTCGACGTACGACTTGAAGCCCTGCGCGGCAGCCCCCACGAGTTCAGCCAGGCCTGCCTGCATCTGCGCTTCCCCGCGCCGCCATCCGCCGTCTGCGGGCAAGAAACGCCAAGCAAGCGCACCTTCTTCTGTGCCGCGGCGAGCCCGCAGATGTTCCATGCTGCGATCCGGATGGTGCCCTCGATTTTGGGCGGGAACGCGATGTCCGTCGGGAGGACCCTGTTCGTCGGCTGTGCGGGCTCGGTGGTAGTCGCGCCGTTCTCGCCAGCCTCGTCCAAGTCGTCGTCGTCCTCTGCCGCCTTGTCCTTTCCCTTCCCCTTGCCCCGGCCTTTGCCCTTGCCCTTGGCCGCGGTTTTGGACTTGGAGGCCCTGGCTTTGGGCTTCGCCGCGGCGCCTTCCTTCTTCTGCCTCTTCTTGGGCTTGATCAGGTACGCAAACTCGGCCTGGGAGGTGAACGAAGAGGTGTCGCTGGGGCAAAAGCGGTCGTGGTCCGGCTCGGGCGACGGCTCCGGGGCCTTGCGCTTGCTGCTGCTCGAGCTCGCGGCGTTCTGGGGAGGCATCGTGGCTGAAAATTGACGCGTCCCGGTTACGGTAGTACGATGTACTTGAGAGTACAGGAAAGAAACCACCGAAGAACGCGACCAGGTATGGGCAGGACGCGTGAAGAGGCCGAGGGCGGAGATGGACGAGCGGACGAAAAACGCGGCCATTGCTGGCATGGCGATCGAGATCTGCGCCACAGACGCGACTAGCGCGCGTCGTCGGCTCCGCCCGTGCCACTTAACCTCCTCAAGCCTGACTTCAAGTTGCTGCCTCGTCCGAAGCTTTAGGGCCTGTTCGGCAACCAGATCCCGGTAAAAATACCGGTATTTGTTGCCCATATATAGTAACGAAAAATTTGATGGCACCGTTTTGAGCACGTGCATAAATCTCGCGTTCGGATAACACTTTGCGGAAAATGCAGGCGTCTAAATGCCTGACCTGTTCCTCGACATTCCCTCTACTGAGTTCTCATTATTTGGCCTGAGCACTGTCTGTTTGGGATTCCTGAAATGCCTGCCCTTGTATGTGCAGCATGGGATGTCGACAGACTATGGTCTCGAACATTTTCCTGGACGCGTTGTACGGGCGCCTAAACGCGAGAATTGTTGTGCGGGAAGCCAAAATTCCGCGATTCTCGGAAATACCGGTATCTCTACCTGAACCTGGTTGCCGAACAGGCCCTTATATTTCCGGTATACATCCTACTCACCGAGGCTACTACTTGCAGCACGGCGCAGCTTCGACGTCACGCGTCTGAAACGGGGATTTATTACTGGCCGCTAGCTCCCCCCACGAGGTTCGTAGAACGCATTAATATGCGCCATAGAACTTCCACTGGCACCTGCGATCCACCAGGGTCCTCGATCCAGGGTGACAACAGATTATACGACATGCGGTACCGAACGATATAAATCGCCTCCGAGTCGTCGAGTTGGTTGACCCAACGGGAGCCCCCACACTCCCCCACAGTTACACTCAGGCCACTGTGCAGTGTGCGCTCTCCCACCGCCACTGAGTGCGGCCACCGAGTCCCGCGCAGGACGAGAGGCTCGACGTCGGCAGTATGCCTTCCGACAGGGACTCCTCGTCCACCTATTCTGCCTCCGATTCCGTGCTAAGTTATGCCACCGCTCCGTTCACACGTAGTCGCTGTCCTTCTCCCCAATCCCTCGAACCGAGGAGTCTGAAGCTCATGCACGTCGCCCCGGGCTCGGCGAAACACCGTCGTACTACCGCGGCTCGTGCTGATATTTTGGAACGTTCTCGCCAATCTAAACCATATGATCGTCCGTCCAGCGGTAGTACACCTAAGGTATCCGCTGCCCTCCTCTTTCGAATCCCCACGAAGGTCAGTGTCAATTTCGCACCTCCCGTATTGCGCCCCGTGGCTTAGTTAGAGGGCCAGTGCGACTTTTGCCGCCCGAGAAAGGTATCCGTCTGCTCAGCGAACCCAAAAGGCCTACGGTGCAATCAATGTGTCCTCAGCCACCGCCGGTGCACCTTCGGCGGCATCGGGACGGACGGCGAAATATATGGTGCGTCCCGCAACACGCGCATGCACTGACGGCGCTGGTATACTACCGTCGATGGTGACCACGAAGCATTTTAGAGGGCAAAGGGCAGACTAGGATCGTCCGCGCCCGCTTCAACGGCGTCGGCTTCAGCATCGTCAAGCACGCTACCCCGAACTGGCCGGCCACCTTTGAGCTCGTCGAGCGAGCTACTGCATTCCTTCGGGAACACGGCGTCACGGTCCTCCGCCCGGACGTTCTCGAGGCCAATACCGCCGACTGTTACGTGGAGGGCGCACACCCAACGAAGTGGCGGCTGGCCGCACAGGTCGTCCTCCTTGGACGGTACGGTGCTCGGTTCCGGAGCCTACCTGACACCGTATTCGACGCGGTCCCGGCCCCGTCACCCCCGCGAGCTCCCCGACGCATGTCTCCGCTCAACGACGGTAGACGTTCTGTGGATGCCGAGCCGCTGGACGCACCTCCACACGTTCACGCTGTTTCGCCCGACGTCCCAGGACACCCCGGCGGTCTCAGCGTCCCCGTCAAAATCCAAGCCTCCGTACGCAGGCCACTGCTACCCAAACACGCGGCGCCCCCAAAAAATCCGACAGTCTACCGCGGCCGCCTCTCCCGCCCCCCCCCCCCCCCAACTGCCTCAGCCTCATGTGCCCGCCGTCCGCACCCCGACTCGGAAGTTGAACTCCCCGACCCAGCCTAAACCCGAGGGCGGGAAGTCCACTGGTCGCCCAGTCTCGCTCGGTACCAACTGCGACACCCTCGACGCCGACTCGGAGAGCATCCTCGCCTTGTTGGCCAAGTACGGGTCGGGACTCAGCTACGCCGGTATTTCGGAGTTGCAGGCGGCGGTGCGCCGAAGCCTCGATAGAATCATGGACTCAGCATCCGTCCCCCCAGGCCGCACTGCAGCGGCGAAACAGTAGAGACGGGGTTTCTGGGGGACCAGGGTATGGTGGACTGTGTTTGGCACGCGTGGTATTTCCCGACGCGGTCTCGCGGTAACTTGACGTTCTACCGGCCGACGTAGTGTCTATCAGGCGTAATGATGTGTTTTGGGTTCGCTGTATCTACAGTTGCCTTGTTTTCCGTGGAACCGAACAGAAAAAAGGTATACTGGGATCGGCGGTCGAAGTTTCTAGTAATAACTATCCGTGTATACATAGGTGTCTTTCCAATTCCGTTTGAATGCTACAGGGCGATCGTACAAGATGGTACAGCGGCACCAGCCTCTGCCAATGGCGCATAATGCTACAATCCCAACCACCTTCTGCGGCCTCCCAACTTAAGATTGCGCGGCGATATCCGCACAGCGTAAATAGCCCTGCTAAATGCATAACCTTCCGCGTTTAGTACTCGCCGAACTCCACGTGCCCAGTTTGCGAGGCATGTTCGCGAGCCTCCTTTTCCCCCTTGAGACCCTTCCCGCAGATCTATAGCATTCGCCCTCTCAGCCAGCATGGACTATTTAGACGAGCAAAATCGGCAACGCACCTGGCACTTCAGATCAAACGTCGCCGTATTCGTGAACGCGCGCTTGGCCCTCAACGCATCCGCGAGCTTGCGCGCCGCCTGCAGCACCTCGTCGTCCTCGCCGCTGCCCGCAGCCTTGGGCACGATCGTCTGGTGAAACGCGTCGGGCGCGTCGAGCATCGGCGCGACGCTCGCCGCGTCGTAGTGGATGCCCGAGTAGATCACGACCGCGCGGTTGCCCGAGTCGTTCTCCGGGGGCGGCTCGAAGCGGTCGACGCGGCCCGTCTCGACGTCGACCGACGCGATCTCCGTGCCGTAGTGCGCGGCGAGGATCGAGAGCTCGATCGCGCCGCCCCACGCGGTCGGCTTGAGGATCGTGCGGATGTACTCTTCGCGGGGGCGCCTGGTGGGGAGAAGGGAGGGGGGAGGGCCGTGGAGGTCACTACGTGCCGTCAAGGACCCTGGAGAGGGGGGACGGGGGTGCGCACCCGAGGATGGCCTCGTCCCACTTTATGGGGTCGTTCTGGATGGCGTCTGCCACGACTGCCGGACACGGTCCTCGCATGAGCATCGCACTCTCTGGGCTAGGGCGCGCCCGCCGTACTGAGCTGGTAAGCACGTACTTTTCCGTATACTCTGAGCCTTGCTGATGTCCTGCTCGAATATGAGCGCGATCGACGAGAACAGACACGAGTTGTCGTCTGGCACGACCTGCGTCCAACACGCTTCAGCCTGAGCTTGTTCCAGCGGGCGAAAGGTGTTGACACTCACCCGATGGATAAGGTATCCGTTACTTGTCAAGACGTACTCAGGACCCCCACTCTTCGCGCTCTCAGCTCTCGATACGGGCGAGCGCGCCTGGGACGCGGTCAAACCGGTCATCGCGGCGGCTGGACTCGGGGCGGGGAAGGGCGACGTGGTGGAGCGCGCGGGCTGCCCGGACCCGTGCGATATGCCGGTCGAACGCTGAGTGACGACAAGCTGCTCGCCTTGCTGCAACCCCAGACTGTCGATCGGAAGTTCGGGCACGAGGGTAAGCGGGTGCGGGGGATATCCCGCCTTCACTGCAACCAAAGTCCCAAGCGGGAGAATAGTGAGTGGGGGACGTAACGTCTGGGATCGCGTGCGCGTGTGCCTTACGTTCTTGGTGTGAGGGCGCGATTTCGGTGACTGCAAAGATCTCCTGCTGGAGGTCTTGGACGGTTGCGCTGAAGTCGACCTGGATGGTCGTAACGCCTTTCGGGTGGCGTAGGCGTACGGGTGCCATTGTTGTTGGCTATCGGAATGCGGTGTCGAGGTGTGTGTAGGCGAGGTATGTAGCAGTAGCAAACAGGTCGTTCAAGGAGGAGCCGCGACGCTGACAGAGGCCCATATCTGAGATTGATCGGGCAAGGTGAGGTATACGTCATATTAACGGCGGCATGGCGCTACGCTTGAAGATCCTGCCAGTCTGCGCTAGATCTAGTGCAGTTGCCCCTTCAACGACTCTCGTAAACGCGCCTCATTATCGGGGCCGAGGTAAGGCTGCAGGTGGTTGAGAGTGGAGACATAGAAGTATAGCACCGAGGCCACGTCGACAGTCGTAGAGTACCTACTCCTCGTCTACATCATCCCCATCGTCATCCGATGCCTCTACCACAGCCCCCTCAATGCCTCCCTCAGCCGCTGCGCGAATCTGCGCGACCACCTCGGGGTTCTGGGCGATGAATGTCGTCACCGCGAGGAACAAATAGCCCGTGGTGGCAAGCACCGAGCCCGCGATGAAGCCCCATCGCCAGAGCCTATATCGCCGCTCGATACTCTGTACTTCGGGCGAATTCGCTAGCGCTGAGGCGGCCGAATGTGCGGGTCGTGAACGGGGCCAGGGGAAGAGAGAACGAAGCGATGAGAGCCAGCCGTGCTGGATGGTGGGCGGCGCGGGGGCATGTGGGGGGGACGCGGCAGAAATGACTGTGCGGCAGTGTGTGACGAGGCGAGGGTAGGATTCGAGCGCGGAGGCGACGAGGAGGTCGGGGAGGCGGAGGTTGAGGAGCATGTGCGTGTGCGCGGCGAATACAACGTCGAGGGTCGTCGGGCTGAGCGAATGTGAGTGGGTCGAAAAGACCGCGGAGTTTTGGGTGCTTACGACTGGCTGCCCATAAAGTAGGAGTGGTCGCCCAAAAGCCTGTCATAAACTTCGAACAGTGCCTTCGCCTTCTCGACAACCTAGTGTCGTTTCGTCTCAATAAGCGCTCCGGCCGTTGTGGGTTGCGCCATACCTTTTCCCGCTCGAATGTCCTCTTGAAGTGGTGAGCATCAGGTTGCGGCCTGGGCCTCTTTCTTTTGCCAAACACGACCCGACGCTGTTCTTCGGGCTCCTCCTCGACCTCCGGAACGTCCCATAGCTCAACAGCCTCGAGGCGTGCTTTATGCGACGAGCGTATTCGAGCGGGGACATAATACCGCTGCGGTACAGGCAGCATAGATATTAATGCGGGCCTGGTCACTGCCAACCAGTTTTCTTGCAAAGAATACAGCGAATGATTCTACGAGGTCACGTTGGCGGAATGACATTTGCAGGGAGACGCGGAATGATTGCACTCACAATGAGGTCTCCATAATTGGATTCTACGTGAGCAATACGCGCAGTGAGCTGCGCAGTTTGCACGGGGTTCAAGTCGGCATCCACGTTCCGCGCATTATGCAGCCTGCGGACGTATGACAGGATTGGGCCCAAGCCTGAGGCATGATGCAAGCCATGGGTGAGAAAGGGGAGTTGTCCTTCAAAAAATGCATGAATTTATCATCTTTATGCGTTCCGTGCAAAAGGCCGAGTGATGTACTTGCCGCTGGGGGAAAGGTCCGGGTTGGCACAGTATGCAAGGGCGAACTGGCCGGGGAGGGTGAGCTGGAGGTAGAGGAGCGCGGCGACGGAGGAGGGGTCGAAGGAGAGGAGGTCGTCGTGCCTTGGCCAGAGGTGGAGGACGAACGAGTGTGAGGCGAGTCCGAGCGAGGGAGAGAGCTTGGATTCGCTCATTATTGCGCGTAGAAACACCTCACAGAACCCGAATGCGTGCCCCGTTTACGCGCCCAGGTGACCCAATGACACGCATGTCACACGTACGCCCGTCACGGTAACGCTGTGGCTCTCAGGCGCCTAGCTGGTCGCTCGCGCCTGTCGCACTTCTGGCCAGACGCTCTCGGCTTTCAGCTGCTCAATATCTCGCTTCTGCCCCACGGACACACCGTTATATCATAGCGGAACCCGGTACATTGATCTATTATGGCGGACGACGAAGACCTCATTGTCGTAGACGATATCGACGACTCGGACGCCTTCCAGCCCTCGCACCGAGCTGCACCCCATGTCCCCCAGCGTAGCCTTCCCCCGCGCGCATCGCGGCCTTCGCGCAGGCAGAGCACCCCACCATACATTGACCCCTCTGAGGGGCGGACGACGCGCTCCGCGGCGCGAGGTCCCAAGATTCAGCCCAAGCTCAAACTCAAGCTCAGCGAAAAGGCCGCCGCGCAGGCCCCGGGGATGTCCTTCCTCGGCGCATACGACCGCGAACTGGACTCGGACGAGGAGGATCTAGTGTTCGAGGAGCAGTTCATTCTCCGCATGCCCGCCAACGAGGACTCGGAGAAGTTAAGGAAGATGGTCCAGGCGCGCGAGGTAAGCGACGATGTGTGGTTTAAATTCAAGGGTGCGCTCGCATCACATAGTCTTCCTGGAAGAAAGCATGTTAAG
Source organism: Trametes meyenii (assembly GCA_022606255.1). NCBI lineage: Eukaryota > Fungi > Basidiomycota > Agaricomycetes > Polyporales > Polyporaceae > Trametes > Trametes meyenii. Next base: position 813,399 of record JABYQG010000005.1, on the reverse strand, counting down.
CGTAGAATACCCGCAGACTCTCGGAGAGCGGTTTTCCACATAGGCAATAACACGTACTCCTCGAAACTCGTCGACCTGCCATGTATCATAGAGTCCCAGAAGACTCTGGACAACAAGCAGATGTTCAAGGTCGCAGATATTTGTCAGGTCCGCACTCCGCCTCTTAGGAAGATATGAAACTCCCTGACACCTCCCAGATGTTGGCAGTAGAAGAGAAGATTCCTAGCGAGGAATCCCTCTCGAACCAGAAGGGCTTCAACATCGACGAATTTATCTGGCCACACGGCGTCACTCTACCACTCAAGCATGTCCGCAAGCGCAGGTTCCGCAAACGGGTCAACCGTCGCGTACGCTCTTGGCCCTCGCCCGTGTTCCAAGGCGTGCCCACTGACCCCGCACGCAGACCATCGAGACAGTCGAGCAAGAAGTCGAGCGGCTCCTCGAAGAGGACGCGCTCGCCTCCGAGGTCAAGTACGAAGTGCTCGAGAACGTCAACCCGGACCTCTCGGACTCGGAGTTCGTCGACCGCGAGGACGCACTGGACGCCACCACTCCAGGCTTCGCGGGAGAAGACGGAGACGATGCGCCGACACCCGGAGGTGCCCATGCAGAGGGCGACGAGGACGGCGCGGATGAAGCGGGTGGCGCGCCGCGCGATGAGGAGGACGAGGCGGAGGGCGACATCGACGAGGAGCTCGCCGCGGAACTGGACCTCGCTCTCGGAGATGAGGACGGCGGCGACGAAGATGAAGACGACGAAGACGAAGACGAGGAGGAGGATGAGAGCGACGATGAGGACGACGAGGACGACGAGGCGGTACAGGCGCGCAAGCTGCTCAACGAGGAGATTCACGATCTCGAGGCGGCGGTCGCGAAGAAGCGCACCGAGATCGCGAGTTCCGCGAACCCGCTCATCAAGGTCTGTACTCTCTCTCGCATGTGTAGTGTCGATGATTCTAATGTATGCCTTCGCAGCGCCGCTTCGAGGACGCTCTGAAGAAGCTCCAAGCAGACTTGGACATGAAGATGGCGCAGCGCGACGAGATGAAGGAACAGCAGCGGCTTCGGAAAGAGGGTATCGTCCCAGGTGGGGCTGCTGGGGCCGGCGACGATGGCGACGACGATGACGCTGGAGACGAGGACGAGGACGACCTCTTTGGTGAAGCTCCTGGGACCGGCATGGACATCGGCTGAGCATATGCTCATCTCTCACGATAGTATTTTCTCCGGGAGTTCGCCTGTTTTGCATTGCTATGCCTACATCCCATGTACAATAACTGTATTATAGGGTCGGCGCACTGTGCTACGATAAATACATGTCTTAATGAACTGGAAGGCGTCACGGTGAGAGAAGGCATACAAGGCCGGCCTGCAGCACTAGCGGCACATACACCACGCACACGAATGGCGCAAACCACACGCGCAGCACTTCCCAGTTCCAGACCGCCTTTCGAACCTCGCCGGGTGCCAGCACAAGCCAGCCTAGCGCCAACACACTGTACGCAGTGTACTTTGACAGGCGCGACAACGATGAGGATGAAGGGGAGGATGAGGCGAGAGAAAGAGGGAGGCCCAAGAAGACGGCCAGTGCGGCAGCGAGAGAGAAGTTGAGAACAGACGTGATGGAGACGACCGCAGAGGCGAAGCAGAGATTGAAAGCCTTCAGGACGGAGGGTATAGAGGCATGCGATGGCGGGACTGAAGGGATAGCTTGTAGGAATAACAAGGGCGTCGCAGAGAAGAGAAGGTACAGGATGGGACCGCTGATCTACAATGTTCGGTTAGCCATTCACACTGTTTGCAAGAGGAGCGTCACAGTCATATACCTTGTTTGCGGCGAACCACGAACTGCTAACGGCGAAGAAGAGCACGGCACCAAGTGCATGCGTTAACACCATAATCCCCACGGGCTCAAGGACGGGACGGTGTCTTCTTCGCCACACTGGCTTCTCCTGCTGTTCGGCGAGGGTCTTTTCGCTTTTGTCGTCGTCGCCGCTCGCGATAGGGGCAGATGGTGTGTCGGTCCACCCGGCTCGGATCCACTCACCGAGTCCAGTGAAGAGCATGGCCGTGCCAACCAGGACTGCGCTAGGGAGGTAGCTGCCGATCTTCATGAAGGTGCCAGGCCCCACGAGGAGGTAAAAGAAGAACGACGCATGAAGACGTTCAAGGAGATTGTTGCATGTCCTTAGTGACGACTCCAAAGCCCTATGGGAGATCTGTGATCAGGGTGTGAGTAGTATAGGGCGACTGAGGACGCTTACCGTCCAAGGGCGTGGAAACCATGGGGCCCAGCAGCGGGGACGGCGAACAGTGTGATAGCATCTATCCGGAACCTACGAGCAAGTCAGCTACTGGTCTGTGCTTTATGCTAACACAAGAACACACTGATGGAATAGCCCATGTACCCCACTGGCCGCGCCTCTAGCCTGGTAGTTCATATTCCTATAGATATTTCGTGCTCGCGAGGCAAATTCTTGCACGTCAGAGTTCTGTTTCAGTGGGTCCGGCAGCCATGAGGGGAGCAGGCCGGGCTGGTTGTGGTCTTCCCTGGGGTCGATATGATCGTACACAAGGACGGGGATTCCAGCAGTGTAACGAGAAATAAGGGAGACAGAGTTGAGTAGGTCTTGATTGGGGAGCCTCCCGTTCAAACCGTCTGGGGGAACTCAATATATTGCAACTCGCAGCAGAGCTATACATAACACTCACCAAAGAAGAGGCCGACATGCGAGAACGAATGTCCCGGGTAGTCAATGTTCAGTGCAGTCCAAATGACTCCGGACTGCAAACTTAACGGCTCTGCCCTAAGATCTTGTAGTAGCCCTGTCAGAGCATGTCATATGATGCTTACACCTTGTGCTTACTTGGTTGAGGTTCCCCGTGGTAGGTAGTTACCCACGCCTGCATGCCATCGAGGTACCCGTCGCTCATGACGAACACAAGATCCTTCGCCCATAGTGAATACTCTGGCTTCGTGAGCAATCGCTGTGAGCCATAAACCTCAAGCGACTCACTTTTGAGGTAACTAGCAAGAGCCAGGAGGGTGGCCACGCCCCTCAGGTTCAGAGTTCCGTCACCCTCGCCAGTCCTGCTTAGCCATGAAGCACTGATGACGATAGCCTCCGTGCCCGAGGCGCGAGGGGATTGCAAAACGCCATATGCGTTGGTGCCACTGATGGTCTAGAGAAGTTAGGGCTTGACGTTGATACCTTGCTGCACGCTGAAACGAGGCACTCACCTCTGTCACTGTGTCGAAAGAGTATCGCTGTGTTCGCGCGGGGATACCGAACCCCTCAAGTTGGCTAACAGCATACTGCGCAATCCTATAATCCTCGCTCTATTAGCTAGCTGAGGTGCAGACGCATTGTGCGGGGGACAGAGCCTCACTCATCACTGCTGGCATTCCGATCGCGGAGCTGTTCGAGGTCGGCGAGGATTCGGTCGGCGTGGTGCACTTCATCCCAATTCCAGTACGTGTTGACCTGACGTTCGCGCGTATGGCTTGGTGCATGATGGAACGAACGAAAAGTAGGGCCGTACCTGTCCGGGCTGCAGTGCGTTCTCGTCTATGTACGTGCCTTGACCGAAACGCGGGGAGGGTATCACGAGTAGCCAGATGTACCCCACTGTGAACAATAACAGCCTGCGCGCAGAATTGAGGACAAAGCATCCCATTGAGCACGGCGTGCTCACCTTATGAACGGTAGACTTTTCCAGAGTCGTTCCCGCAGCGCACGTTGACGGCGTATTTTGGTGACGGTCGGGTTCCCTTGGCCTCTGAGCTTTTGCCTCAAACCGCGCAGGCCGTTGCGCACTCGATCCATAGTTCCGTGGGGTCGCACAGGCTCGATACAAGCATATATTCCAGACGCAGAAGAAAGCTATTCGTACACGGCGTCGCCGGGCCTATCGTATGATGAGTGGAGGTGCCAAAGGCTGGTACTTGCACCTTACACCTCCGTTCGATCGTCCCGCACTTCTCGGAGCGCCCGAACAACGGCTCACAGTCACTCTCAATGAGCTGCAAATCGAGAATAACGTAACCATTGACTAGGACTACCACTAGATAGTTCAACACATCCAAAAAAACCAAAACGCCTGAAACCGGCCAAGCAGGGCGCGCACAGTCAATAAGATGCTGTATAGATCTATGTATTTTACAGGGTCCAATGCAAGGCCTCGCAGTCAGCTGTTTACAAGAGAACGATGCACGAGAGCATGAGGGGGAGCGCGTAGTCGAGGTCCGAGGGAGCCACGACACCGTCCGTGAGAAAGCGAATGTACGTGCGCGGGCATTAGATTTAGATATTCTGGCATACAGTACAGTGGAACGTGATGTGGTCCCGGAACAACGCAGCTGCAAAGGGGCGTGAGTTTCGCGAAGCGAGATATTGGAGGATGAGACATACGCAGAACGATTAGTGCGGCGAGGAAAGCGACCACGATGATGTAGACCAGGGAGTACTTCAACACCTGTGAAGAAGAAACGGTCAGTACCTTGACGGACACTTGGCGTGGAAACGATGCACGTACAATCCACCTCCGCTGGCGCTTCTGCTTCGTAGAAAAGAGAGGCGGGCGGATCTGCTTCGAAGGACGCAGCCAGACTATAGACAGATGTCATCAGTGCCAAACAATACACGCTGTACGCGCAAGGGACTTACACATCATCATCGAGTGCAGCTTGTCGACAAACGGAATCAACATTGGCGGCGTCATGACGATCAAGAGCAAGTGCGCGAGCAGGAAGTCGGACGTCCAGAGCGACATCTCCACGATCTTCACGACGAACTCGCGAGCGGGCTGCGAGAACGCGGACGAGCCGAGGCCGCGGCCGTACCACTTGCCAGACCACCACGCCCTGTTCGTCTCGTCGTGCTTGAGCTCACGCGAGAGGAAGACCGAGATGAGGATCTTCTGGATCGCGCGCTGGATCGCAATGATCGCGATGACACCGAGGACCGCGTGCGACGCGTCCCAGAGCTCGAGGAACCACTGAGAAAACGCGTAAGTTAGTACAAGTAGTACCGAAGAGGAAAGCAGTCAACTTACGAAGAACTCGAAGAACGCGACAAGGCCAATGAGGGCGAAGAAGTGCGCCAAGGAGGCCATGAACGACGGGAAGCGTGCCCACGACTCAAGCATCGGGCCCAAGAACAGGGAGATGAAGAAGAGCGTAAGCAGCACAGTTGCGTTCCACACGACGGGACCGACGGCGATGACGGCGATGCGGATGAGCGGGCTCGGGTTCTGCGCGCCGTTCTGGTCGGGGAAGGACTTGACGAACATGTACGCCACGACGAAGATGATTGCACCGCAGATGGGCAGGATGATCTCGGAGAAGATGACGCTCCGCCACTTGGCGCGAGGCACGTCGCCCGCGAGCTTCTCGGACGGGTGCCCAAGCTTCTTCTTCTTGTAGCCAGTGATCATCGTCCGCGAGAGACGGCAGTAGCCGTACCAGCTGCTCGCCTTGGTGCGTGAGTTGCCACGGGACATCCAGCGGAGGAACTCGCGGTAGTCGATGATGAAGTCAGCGAACGAGAACTGGTGCGGGTTGAAGACGAACGGCGCGATGCACAGGGAAAGGACCGAGACCCAGAAGTAGATGAGGAAGGGCGTCCAAATCGCCATGGTGGCGTAGAGGAGCAGGAGGAGGTTCCGCATTCCCATGTAGATGCTGGGTCCAGCGAAACGGGAGTACAGAATGGTGAAGGAGATACGAGTCGTCGCGAAACCACGACCAGTCGCAATGTACCGAGCACCACCGAAGGTCAAGTTACTCAGGATGGACTGCGAGTAGATCTGGGTGGAGAAGACTTCGAAGATCGGCGAAAGAGACAAGAAGTGCTTCCCAAGACGGATGAGGGCCTTGCCAGTGCCACGTTCGAGCAGCTCTGCAGTGCCAGTTGTAAGCGACCGCGAATGAATGGGAAATATTAGATAGCCTTACCTTGCATGAACAGGGGCAGGAATGCGATGAAGAAGACCAAGAAAATAGAGATGATACAGTGCTTGATCCAGTCGAACACCGGGATGAGGTTATAGCAGCCCGGTTGCCCGCCAAGGACGTTGCCCTGCGAATCGACCTTGCAGATGGACAGCTGCTTGTTCAGCGTACCGATGTAGAGCACTTACATGTTTGCCCGTCAGCGCCGTCTCACCAAAAATGCAAAGCCAGAGAACTTACGAGTGACCATGAAGATCTGGATGGAGTAAATGACCAGGATGTTGTTGATGTGGAAACCAGGATGGCCGTAGTAGAACGTCAAGAAGCGGTCGATGGGGAGTTGGGTGCCGAGGTAGTAGTACTCGCGACTGAGCATCTGCTCACCCATACCCGTACCGAGCTTCGTCTGGAAGTTCAGGATGGTGCCGAAACCGAGATCACGACCCTTTCCGCACTGGTAGTACTCCGAGTGCTTGATGCGGCCGCCGCGGCTGATGGCCGTCATACCGGCGAAGATATCCTCGTTCAAGTGGAGACCCTTCTGCGCCTTCGACACGCCGCCCCGCGTCGCCATGAACGTCGCGTTGAGGAAATCGGGGTGACCGTAGTGCAGCTTTCCGCCGATCCACGCGAGCACACGCGGGGTGAGCGTACCGAACGTCTGTTCCTTTCCGGCGGCGATGTCACCGAGAATACCGATGTTCTCCGAGAAGATGTACTCGCGCGTGCCGACGATGGCGACTGGGAAGTTGGAGAACTCCTTCTGGCCCCACTGCGCGTACGGGCTCTGGCTCGAGACGGTGTACTGCTCGAACTCGCCGAGGATGTTCCGGATCTTGATACACTCCTCCAGGTAGTTGTCCTGGTTGGCATCGATGAGCTGCAGGTACTCGCCGCGGTAGAAGATGATCGCGTGGTTCTGGTTGTCTGACTTGCCGTCGCCGAGAATAGGGTTACCGGGGAGCTCGACACGGAACTTCGGCTTCCGCTTGCCGGTGCGCTCGTCGATCTCCGAGTGGCCGTCGATGAGGACTGAGAAGAGCTTGGGGTCGCTGCCCTTCGGGCCGGGCTCCTCGTCGAGGTACGCGATTTGCAGGTCCGGGTACGCGCGCAGCAAGAACTCAGCGTTCTCGAGCTCCTCCTTGTTGAACTTGGCGTAGCGCTGCATGGAGACGGTGAACTTGAACTTCCTGCGCGACATGCGCTCGAGCTCGCGCTCGAGGCGGTCGGTGTTGCCAGCGAAGCGCTGTACGATCTGTGGGTTCTCGACGCGGTAAAGGAGCTTGATCGCCTTGGAGTAGTTCATCATGCCGGAGACGGTACGGTATAACGTCTGCGCGCGGAGCGAGGCCCAGATACGGGTGCGCAAAGTGTACTCGGGGGCAGCCGTCTTGAAACCGATGCAGTAGAACGGCAGGTCGTCGGTGCGTTTGTTGCCAGCCTTCTCGTTGGTGCTCGCGGTGCCATCAAACTGAGTTGCGGTCTCGGATTCTTCGGCCAGAATCTTGGTGTCCTTGACGAAGTTGTCCCACTCAATCGGGTGAAGCTGCTTGAGGTACTCGAGCAACGTGACACGCGTATTCTGGTCCTCTTCCCTGATGATCTCACGCAAGCTGAGCAGGATCTTCTCCGAATAGTGCGGGACGAGAACAGTGAATGTGGGCATCGATTCGACCGGAAGGGGCTCGGGAAGGGCAGTGGTCAGGGACGAAGCGAAGAATGAAATACGACGCTCGGCTTCTCCACCGACAGGGAAGAAGTCGCTCTCGTTGCCGGTGTTATGCGTGAAGAAGGGGGGTGCGCGGAGAGTACGGCGACCGTCAGGACCGTCAACCTGGTGGTAGAGAAGGCGCTGGACGTGGTTGATGGAAAGCAGGTGCTCGCGGTACATAGAGATAATGATAGCATTCCACACTTGCGAGACAAGAACCTGAGGCAACGTCAGTACACCGGTACATCATTAGAGAAAAAGAAGACATACCTTGGGCTTGTACTTGACCTCCATCTCCGACGTAGCTAGAAGCTTGGCGTAAATCCGCTTTGGCATCCGAGTGTAAACCTCCTTCCACGGCGTCCAGATGGACAATCCGAGCTGGAATGACCGAGCCACACTGAACACGACGATCCAGATGATGTACCACAAGTACGTGTCCAGGAAGAACAAGACCAGGTCCATGACGTACATGATGGCCAGAGCGAAGGGGACCTGGTTGCTGCACAGCGCGGTACCGAAGTACTTGTCGTTGCACCCCTGCACCTTCGTCCGCGCCATAACAGCAATCGGGCTACTGAAGGACGACGTAAGGAAGAAGTACGACTCGACGAGCTTGCATCCGAAGATGAGCAGCCACATTCCGATTGACGCGACGCGAGCGGAGCGACCAAGGTCGGGGTATGACGCCGTGAAGGTCTGCGAGGCCAGGTACTTCCGGGACTTCCCGCGCACACGGTCGCCGAACATGCGGCCCGATGGGATGATGCTGAAGGCGATCGTGGCAATGACCGAGATGAAGAACTGGGCGATAGCAATGATCAGCGGGATGTTGCCTTGGTTGGGGCGGTCGTCAACGAGAGCAATGTAGAACGTAGGTCCACCGGTGAGCGCGAGCACGACGAGCAGGAACAGGAGCCGAGTAGTGAGGTGTCCGGCGTTATGCCAAGAAGTAGGGGTGTACGAGAATTCCGCGATGGTAGCCGCAATCATGATCAAGGTCGCGACCGCTCCTCCCAAAGCAGTGGCAGACCATGTCATGGGGGCAGACGGGAACTGCTTGTTCCTTGGCGCGTAGACCTTTGGTGAGTTGAAGGCAGTGTAGAACCAGTAGAACGAGATGTGGATGATCCAGACACGGTTGAAGTTGACCAACAGATGGGCCCTTGAACGCTTCTCGAAGAACGTCTTGAAGAAGACGCGGTTCCAGGCAATGCGACCAAACTTGGTGAACCGCTGCGCCGGAGGCACGTCAATGAGTCGTGTCTGCGAAAAATAGTTAGGATCGCAGGGTACAAGGTTTCAAAGGAAATCTCACGTTGTCCTGCAAAACAATCTTCGACAAGCCCTCAGGGTACCAGAAGAGCTGGTTGATGTCATCGTAGCCGATGATCTGGTCATGATCCTTCTCGCGGCGCACGAACTTGCCTTCGACGACCTCGTATCCCTGGTCGCGCATGAAGCGATAAATCGGCTTAATCACCGTCTCAAGGTAGAGGCCCTCGGGAACAGGGTCAATCCTGTTCTGACACTCGGGGCTCCGGTAGTAGTCATCCGCGCATTTGAAGATGAAACAGAGACACTCCGGGGTGAATCGCACGTTACCAGCCTCGCCCCAGCAGAGGAGGTAGAGAGCAACCTGCCGGAGACGGTCGTACTGACTCATGTTGTTCATCGCATTCCTCCACCGGTTAAGGGCACTGTCGAGCGACTTGTTGGTGGTCTTCGCGTTGCCTTTCACACTACGGAGGCGCTGCAGACCCGGATTCTGCGACTGACCGACAGCATCATCCAGGTTCAGCTGGGCGGCAAAGTACCACTTCCGGTAATTCGCGTGCTGGCCACCAATGTAGTCGGCATGGACGGTCAGTAGCGCCTGGTTGGGCGACATACGTGACGCCCTTGAATCCAGGATGGTCATAAGGAAGTCGAACTGTGCGTTCCCAGCTCAGTCATCGAGACCCACGTAGCAGAGCGGGAGCGGCTCGTACCATGTTGCGCATCGAGTCTTTCTGGAACCCGAACTTTTGGGCGAGATCCAGGAAGATATCCTCAATTTCTTCCGTCGACATGGGTATCTGGCGGTCCGCGGACCACGCAGGGAACGGTTCGCTCGAGCCGGGCAGGTCGGCGAACGGGTTGTTAGGCGCATAGTTGGTGCCGGTGCTCATATGAGACTCGACGGATGCGCTATAGTGCCGGTTGTACTCCCTGAAGGAGGCATCATCGCCGGCTGGAGCGGTATAGGTCAGTATCGGTACTCGCTCATGGGGCTCGGGGGACAGGAGCCCGGAAGAATTTACGGAAGAGGAGGGGTAGAGGGAGACGGACTCGGTCGACGATGTGTCGTGGACTGGCCTGTAGGAAGGATACATGGTGACGGTCGCTGGCATGGACAGACAGTGCTATATGGTGTGGTTGCGGCCGCCCAGGGCGGTGTCTCAGGTCAGGGATGTACGGTGCTCGCTCCTCTGGGCAGTGATGTGGATCGCTGCGGGCGCACGCCCGGCGACACAGCATACGGGATGACAGAACACTCACACTGGGGGGTATACGAGCCATCGTAGTAACCAGACGTGGCGAGGGGGACGCTGCTTGCGTTGCGACTGGTATACGAGTCTGCGTCGGAGTCGTTGGAATATTGGCGGGCGTATTGGGGCTGGTTAGAAAAAGGGTTCATGGGCGGCTGATTGAAGCCAGGGCGGCCTGCCATGGGGGGAGAAAAGAGGAAAGCGGCGGCAGGGTTGGGAGAGACGGACGAAGGACAGCGAGTGAAGTAAAGAGCGAAACGACCGCAACAGCTGGTGCTGGGTCTGGGCTTGAGGTGGACGGTGGATGGGAGGAGGTGAGCAAGAGATGGCGTCCGTCTCGCCGGCCTCCCTTGTTTGTTCTCCCAACAGCCGGTTGCGTGGGAAGGCCGTTGCCGCCCTCCCCGACGGCCCACGGCCTCCCTCGGGCCCTCCCGCCCCGCGACCGCCATCAGCCTCCGTCCGTCTCTCTGCACCAGTCGTCGCCGACCACGACATACGTGCTTGCTCAGGCTCACCGTGCCCCGCTAGGGCTGCTCACAAACCCGCGCGGTCGAGCACGCGCTGCTTGCCCCGGACCACATAAGCTCAGCCCCGCCCCGCCCGCCGAGTGGTCATCAAGAAGCGCGGGAAGCATCTCGCGAAACAGTCAATGAATTACCCGACCACTCGGTCTAACCGCGCCAAGGACCGACACACACACCACCATACGCCTCCTGCTAAACATATATTGACTGCAGAAACCACTGACGTCTTACCGTACAGCCCGAGACGACGGCCTCCGTGCCCGCCGTAACAACTTCAAGGCGGCGGGCTGACCGTTAGACAGATGGGAGTCGGGACGCAGCCCACATGCCCCTCCAACAATCCGCGATCGCATGGGAGAGACATATCCGACATATGCCACTCCCGCTTCCAGATGCCCGCAGCGACGCACCAGCGGACGGGCGAACCGCTCGTTTCACCGTAACCCCGCCTGCAAGTCCGCTTGTGTTTGGCCGCGTCGACGGACTCGGAGCTTCTGCTAAGTTTGCCACCCCCACCTCCAACGTTAACCCGCGCCGGCGCCCGTGCGGGCACAGGTATTATAGGCATTGGCATCGCCGCCTCCTGTCTGCATGTGCAGGCACCGATACCCCGTTGGTCGCACTGAGAAGTAGTAGCAGAAGCGAGGTTACAACGGTTCGTAATACTGACGCACTTCGCACTTAGTACATGCACGGACATCCCACGGACATGTTGCCGCGCAACGACGGGCAACGACTCGAGAAGTACACGGGGTTTATAACTTAGAGCTCTAACTTCTATAATATGGTTGTAAATACAATCGATACATGTGGCCCCGATTATACCGCGTTTGACTACTCCCACTATGCCGACGCCGCAGCCCAAGCTCGGCGCACGCAGAGTACAGTATGGAGATCATGACGACAAGGACGTGCACTCTACACGTGGATTACACAAAACAGTGAGGATTAGGGTATCGAGACACGAGCCATGCATGGTATCTGAATAGTCTATGTGCTGGGTGGTGATGATAGTGTCCGCGAGGATATGCTGACAAGCGAGACGCGTGTTGGCTATCGACTTCTCGACTGTGAATGTAGGACTCACCAACAACACGCGTGCAATGGACGCTGTGGAATCGATGTCCCTAAAAATCATATCGCTTCCTGCACGATGGTGACGAGGACTGTTACGCTGCGAAGACCGTCAGTTAAGCGAACCCGCTGTAGCGACACAGGTACTAACTCATCCACTTTCTGTAGCAGCAACAATCAGCAATAACCCAACGGATAGATGATTGAGTCACTTACCCCACCACGAAAGTACATACCCTCTCGGGCGGCTGCACGTTCGAACGGACTGATGCGCTTGCGATTAAACATACACATGCGCGCATAGTCGACGATCCGCTCGGCCATGGCCTGAGCTTCTCGGTCTTCTGAGACCTCTTGCGATTCCTGCCCGCCAGTGACTGTGTGCTTTGCCACTTGGAACTGCCGAGCGACGAGCGAGCAGATGGCCACCATCTCCGCAGGGAAGACGTTGTCCGACAGACCATCGGTCTAAGCATGCAAACAGGCTTCAGCGACATAGCGATAACAAGCAGAATACGACTGACGTATGCGATCACAATATCCCCATGTCGTAACTTCATCTCACAGAGATCTGCGTCGCTCGGATTGTCAATGCATACCCGAGAGAAGCGCTTTTGCGAAGTAGGCAACTTCGATAGTTGTCTGCGCAATCACCTCGGCGTTAGTGCTCCCTCTCCCGGGTGAATAGAAAAACCCACTTTGGGCAGTTGAAAAAATGTGTTTGAGATTGCTGCTGGTAAACGACGGTGGACGCTCGGATTACCAAGAAGCCACTATCCCCGAGACTAGCAGGTTGGAAATAATCAATACAGAGCCAAGTCTCGCAAGGTTATGACGCACTTAGCCGCGCGCAACGCGCCGTTGGACGCGTTGAGAGTCATTACACACGCCGTACTTGAGCCTGGGGAAGTTGATTGATAAAGACAACGCCCGATAACGCCCTTGCAGAGACGCCTTACCAGCGAGTACGTTGCGTTCCCTCAACACGCCGCCGTAAGCAGATTCGAGACACTCTAAGGGTGTTAGCTCCCACCCCTCGACCTGTTCGCGCTCTTCATACTCCTGCGTTGGGTCGACTTCAGGTTCACCGGGCCATGCAGCCTTGGAATAGCGCTGCGCGTGGTACATCAAAGCTTGGGAGAATAAAGACGGATCTACTCCTGACTCTGTCCAACCCCCCACGCCGTCGGCGACGCCGAGCGATATGCCCTGTAACAGTTGGGGAAGACGCATGAGACGAGGCGCGCGCGGGCAGGCTTTGCGAGCGCAACTCACTGATTTTTCACGCATCTACGCCGAGACACTGAGTGGCGAGAAGCTGAGAGGCTGAAAAAAGAACTCACATCTTGGATGTAGAAAAAGTCCTCGCCTATGTGGTTCCCGGCCGGCGCATTGGGCCTTGAAAGCATCAAGTCTCTCCACTGGCCTATTGGCGAGTCCGCGGGGAAAGGATTTGACTTGACGCGGGGACCGCGAGGGTCGTGAGGCTTGCCCGCCCAGCTCGCGCCGACATGGAAGCGATAGGGACGCGGTAAGGAAGAGTAGCCGCGGATGTGGCTTGGACATGACCTGCGTGAGGCGTTCACAACAAAGGCGGCGGCGGAAGACGCTTTCATCAACGCAGTGAGACGAAAGTTGAGCTACAATATGTGGCCACGACAAATAGAAACCCAGAGAGGACGTGCAGGGCACAGCGCTAGAGGAGGGTGAGGGCGCAGGAGGGCGTTTGGAGTGGCAGACTCCGAGTGGAGAGGGCTGTGTGTGTCAGAGGACAAGTTTCGTAAACCACTAATTTTCGGGAGGCGCCCGACATCGTCCCATAATGACGCGCATCACGTGCCTGACGCGTATTCATCTGCCACGGCGTCTATTCTAAAAGACGCGTTCAACTTGTCTTTCCCCCTCGCGCGAGGTCATCAAGCGTCTACCCTCTCAGCAACTTGCATTCGTCGTCTGTCTAGGGTTCATCGCCTGTCTATGGGAAATAAGGCGCGAACCCTGCTCACGTTCGAACACCCGGCCCGGCCGGCTTGGTCATGGGCCCAGCGGGGAAGCTTTCCTCGCGGCTCTAAACTCTCATGCAACAGGCGGATGCCCTCCTCGTCCTTTCTAGCCTCCGCCGCCCAAATTCTGAGGGGTCCACAGCTTAGCCCAGAATTCACCTCAACCCCGAGTCGCACGACATAATGGGTAGGCAAACCAAGTTCATGTGCTGCTGATCACGACCGATCAGGAGTGCATATGCATGTAGCCAACGATACGGATCCCCGTGCCTGCCATCCTTTCCCACCTCCGGACGTATTGCCACGCGCATTTTATGTGCGTAGCTCCTCGCATCCAGAAACTACATTGCAAGCCATGATGGGCCTCGTGAATGATCTGGAAACATTCACGGATTACATGGTCTGCTATGTCTTTTATCCTGGTCATAATGTTCTTATGCTGAGTCATATCGACGGCCCCCTATTAGAATAAGATGTACCACTCGGCTGAAGCCCACTTGGTGCCAAACTTGCACCTGCGAGACCAGGCTTCCAGACACATTGATCAATACATAAAGAAGGTGCATAGATACGTGCCCGTCCTTGCGCCGCCGGCGCCCAAGTGCCTCAGCCGGGTGGAATGCACTCACGTCCTATCGCCAGGCCTCCAAATACATCCCTTCACTCGACCAGTACGAGGGTGCTTGGCCTGCAATATGTTATGGGCGACATTGGTGCAGATTGCAGCGCACTACCCATCGCCGAGGGCGACAGGTAATTACAGCTGTCATACCCAGTACGACTTCTTCAACGGATGACACACTGGCAGAGGCAAGCAAAGCAGCACGTAGGACGTAGCCCCGTTGCTACTGGCCCCCCTAGGCCGACGCAGGGCCGACGCTGGATAATGACTTCCGTGACGATTACCAGCCGCCCCTCTCTTCCTATCTCACAAGCAGGATGCCCTCAGGCAGAGGTCCGTTATTCCCCCCCCCCTTGTGTGTTTCCATTTGCTCAACATCGCAATCGTGATTTTTCTTCGCCGTGGATGTACGGGCTCGTCCGTTTAGCCGACAACGAATCGGCATATGGTTTCAACTAGCCCTCTCCAGGCCTCCTCCCGCACTGCGGGCTCATCCGCCAGTGACGTCCGCGCCGTCGCCCCCGTTGGGCCTGGCGCACCCCACCTGGAAAGCGGCAACACGGCACCTGTCCGGCAGTTTCTCCGCTCCCTCACCCAGCCGCTCGAGTGCCTTCTGCCTCTCCTCGTCGCGATCGGTGTGCAGGATGGTGAATCTTTGCTCGGCCTGGCGCGTATGACCGATAGGTTCGAATGGCTGGAGAAGAAATTGGTCATGGGCAAGGCACAGATCACTCCCCTGCAGTTGAAGCACCTCGAGGACGGTTTGACGGAGATGTTGAAAACCCGAGAAAATGCACAGTAGGCAATACTTGGTCCGACAAGAATGTGCGACATGTGCCATGTACCCAGCGCCGCCGCTGTACTAATAACGATTTCTGGCGATTTCCCAGTCATTACGTTGACCATAGCTAGCTTGTAGCCATTATCCATGCGTAAATATTCTGATTCATGCATATGTCGGGTTGTACAATACACATTTTTATCTCCTATGTACCGACCTGTTGAGCGTTTCGTCTGAACGAAGTCGATCAATCCACCAACGGCGCGTTGCTGCAGGAAAATCCTCATACTACACCAAACAAGCGGCTCTACAATATGACATGCGCATTTCACAGCAAGGGACAGAGGGCTGCAATACTCCGGGATGTGACGAAGCTTATATTGAAACAGTGGGGATCACAGGATATGTGTATAGGGAAAACAGATGGGGGGAGGTGAGGGATACTGGTCGTGAGCGCGTACATTTACAAGTCGTCGTCCTCTTCTGGGAGGGGAACAGCCTCGGCCTGTCCGCGTATTAGTGAGCATCTGCTGCGTCACATCTGATACTTAAATACGCACCTGTGCCAACTCCCTCTGGTACTGCTCCATCAGCGCGGCGTCGACTTGGACCTCGGCGGGCGCGAGCGCAGGCGCGGCAACGAAGTCAAGCGAGGGGTTGCTACAAAGGCGCGGATATGTTAAATTCAGGCTTCATAACAAGGGTCGCGCCACACATACCCGACAAGCTTGCGGGCCAGCCAGAGGAAAGGCTTCTCGAAGTTGTAGTTGGACTTCGCCGAGATCTCGAAGTACTGGATGTTCTTCTTGCGGTGGAAGGTGACCTGGCCGGTCTTGACTTTTCGCTCCTGCAGGCGCAAAACATGATCATTATCAATATCGAAGCATCGCCTTCATCTCCAAAATTTTCTCCGCGCACCTTGACGTCGACCTTGTTACCGCAGAGGACGATGGGGATGTTCTCGCAGACGCGCTCGAGGTCGCGGTGCCAGTTGGGGACGTTCTTGTACGTGATACGGGAGGTGACATCGAACATGATGATACCACACTGGCCCTGAATGTAGTAGCCATCACGGAGACCACCAAACTTTTCCTGCCCAGCCGTGTCCCAGACGTTGAAGCAGATCGTGCCGAAGTTGGTGGAGAAAGAGAGAGGGTGGACCTCGACACCGAGGGTGGCTGGATGGAGGTGTGGCGCAATTAGCATCCCTGAATCAAACAATCGCCCTCGCTACGCGATCTATTCCCTTACCAATGTACTTCTTCTCGAATTCACCAGTCAAGTGACGCTACAAGACAGGAAGAGATCAGCACGCGATCGGAGGCGCGAAGAGGCGCGAAGCGGTTATGTACCTTCACGAAAGTGGTCTTGCCAGTACCGCCATCGCCGACTGTACCGCGTATACGAGTATCGCGTCGAAAGTACGGTGCAAGAGGTTCGCGAGCACAAAAGACGCGAAAATACGCAAGTGGCACGGACATCGATCAAGATGCAGAACGAGAGCACAAAGTTTTCGTTAGCGATATTGTAACATGCCGGGATGAATAAAATGCAGCACGCACCAAGGACGAGCTTGAAGGTGGGGATCGTAGACTGGTCGGCCATCTGAACTATCTAGGATACGAGAAGGTGGTGGTGGTAGGAGGAAAAAGAGGGATGCCGCTCGTTCCGCTGAGGTGAGGCGCGAACGAGAAAGACCTGCAAGATTGTATTATGTAATCGTCGCTTATATAATCACGATCATCTTTGGCACTCGATTCTATATATGGGATCTCACCTAGTTCGTGAGCGCTTGTCTGTGCATCTGTTGAACTTCAACTTGAGGCTGCCAGCCGCGTCACCGTTTACACCACTTCTAATTAGCTAAGAGACTTGTTCCATGTCTCGTAGCTAGTCTTAAGATCTCTGTTTGATGGTTTTTATTGTTTGAGAGGCCCTACGTTGAGCCTAGCTGACGGGCCAGCCTTGGGAGATCTCGGTGAGGCACTGGTATGGTTTGGCGACTCTGCCAAGTGCGTCTGCGAGCGCAAACGTCCGTTGTTGAAATGGTATAAGAGCAAAATATCTTGAGACCTTGAAAAAGATCTGACAAGATTTTGTATGTGTAGGACAAGGTTTCTTACTTCCATATGGTAACGTAGCATTCACCGTTCAGGCCGCATATGTGACACTACTACTAGTAATGGTATCATCGTCCGCCAAGGCTGGCTGGATGAGGCCGTAGGCCCTCTTGACCGCGGCTTTTCGTCTTGCAGAGCTTGGCGCAACCGAAGGCTACCAAGCGTTCTCTCTCCGGAAATGAGAGGGTGAAATAATAGTCCATATAAATGCCCCGGCGTACCCTAAGACGAAGCCCCGTTAGAGAAGGAATGGATCAGCTGTTACTACATTCAAAAGTGGCATTTAAGTGCTTGTTTGAGTAAGCTTGCATCTTGCGACAATCAGGTTACCGTCTGCTGAGGAACTTTATAATGTTGCCCTCATTGGAAGGGCTTTCCACGGACCGAAAATATTCTCCGCGGCTATCTATAATCTAACATTACATCCGCTGTGAGACGTCATAACGACGGGAAATCCGCCGAAATGCGACCACACATACGTATACCAAACGCAATGACGCAAGCTTCCCAGCACATGCAATGCCACGGAAATTAATTAAACGTGGCCGGACTCGGTTGTCTACCTTTATGATCTGGGAACTTGAACGATCTCCTGAGTACTGAGGCTCGTGAGCCCCCGAAAGTCTACGATACTTACCAAGCACTAGACATAGAGTTACATCGACAGCTTTAAGGAGGCGGTCGCTCACCGAATGGACTAGTTCTGCTGAAACTTTGCGTTAGGCTATTCAAAGCGATGGCCTAGAGGCGAACCGAGAAGTGCACCGGTACGGCTCGAAGCTTCTGCGGCTTCATACCGACATGACGATCGTGGTCATGTGCGGATCCGCAAGCTTCTATCGTGCGAAGCCAAAACCCGAGAAATGCAGGCGGCCAGAGAAGACGACACTCGGCGGCCCGATTTAATAGGAACCGACATGTACACCCAAGAGTCAAGTTTCCCGCCATTGTTGAGTACGAGGAGAATATTTTTGGGGAAGAGCAGGACGAAGCCGGACGTGGTCTAACACCTGGGGTCGTACTATTCGAAAGTGAAATGAGTGTATCATACTCTCGGGAAGGAAATCGTCGGGGCCTCAGAGTCAAACGGGCCTCAGGGCACGGTGGTGAGTCAACTGGTACTTTGATACTATCGCACTGGCTGGCGATTCCGCTGGTCGGACGCGGACGTCGTAGGGCTGAAACTATGACTTGTCGGAGTCACTTTCCAAAAAACACCATTGTTAGTTGAATGAATATATGCAGACAGATGCAGACCCTTTCGGGTTTGTCGCCCCGCAGTAGAGTCATTACCAAGGTAAGTCCACGCGTCCCTGATCGCAGACGGCAGCTTAAGATCCGTCGACTCGGTGGCTACATGTGACATGATGTTTGTGGCAGTTTCAAGCTCGCGAGGCGGGTCGTCTCTTCGTCTTTGAAGCAGTACAAGCGAGCGCGAGTGGGATGTGCAACGTTCGCGGTGGGTTTGATGGCCGCAGTGTGCTGAGCAAGCGGTGGGAAAAGGATGCGAGGTGATTCGTATGTATCGTGCTGCGCTCGGCGTCCTGTATGCTATTTCCCCGACGGGGACGGATGTATTCCCGCACCTGGCCTGGACCCAGTGATCCGTGTCACGTCAAAACGCCCAATGGGGGTCTGCTGTGATCTGGAGACGCACAAGCGAGCTAGAGCGCGGCGGATGTCGCGCGAGGCAACGTTGGAGGTGTAGGTCCGTGTGGTACCCCGTAGGACTGACGAGAGACCTTCGGACGGCGGTGTGGGTTGCACGCCCGCTTGCCGAGGAACGGTTGAGAGGGGTGATCGTGGCCGAAAGAGCGTGACGATAGGAGCCGGCATCTCGGCTGTGGAGAGGCGCCGCGGCATGTACGAGGATGCCAGGCGGGGATTTGTCACGCCCCCCTCCGCATCTCAAAAATACCTTAGGCTTCCCCCAGCCTCAAATGCGTTCTCCCAGCCTTCCCTGGTCTCCCTGCCCCGGCTCTCCATCCGTCAAAAGCTCAGTCCCTGCGCCCTCCTAGCCTTAGCTGTACGCGTCTGTACACTCCCGGCTCCTTGCTGTTCGTTTTTGCGCACTGAAGCTTTCCCAAACGATGGATTCCAAGAACCGAGAGGATGGCGCCACTCCTGCTCCGAATGCCGATCCCGAGAAGGGGGGAAAGCCCGGTCAGCACTGGAAAGCGGGCGAGGAGCACGTCCTTCCGAAGAACAACATTCCTATCGTCTTCACCGGATTGATGTGCTGCACGTTCCTCGCAGCATTAGATCAGGTGCGTTTTCCCCACATACCGTCCGTACAAACATTGCATATAATGCAAATGCATAGACTATTGTTGCCACCGCTCTGCCTACGATTGTTGAGAAGCTTGGTGGAGGCAAGGAGTATTCATGGGTCGGAACGTATGTCTCTCCTACGTCATTGTTTACAATCCCCCCCCTTAATACCGAGTAGCGCATATCTACTGGCAAGCTCTGCCCTATCCCCCCTATACGGCAAGATCTCCGATATTATCGGTGAGTTCCTCAGCAGCCGCTGTTGTACTTGGTGTTCACCCCTGGTAGGCCGCAAGCTCGTACTGTATACCTCTATAGTAATTTTTTTAGTAAGTGGACAAACCTTGTTACGGCCTGTTGTGCACGGTATAGCGGCTCATCATGGTACATAGTTCGGTTCCGCGCTATGCGGTGCCGCTCAAAACATGATATGGCTCGTTGTATGCCGCGCAGTGCAAGGTATTGGCGGCGGAGGTATCATCCAGATGGTTCAGATCACGATATCCGACATCGTCTCCCTACAGGAGTGAGCGTCTCCCTTGTGGCGCATTCACCCATGCTAACGAATGTTTTAGTCGCGGAAAATATGGCGGTTATATAGGCGCCACTTGGGGGATTGCTAGGTGAGCAAGTTCCGACCGCCCTAATAGAACAAGACTAACGAGGGCGTCACAGTGTCATCGGACCTCTTCTAGGCGGTGTAAGCATTGGCAATCGTGCGCGCGTTCGCGCTGTGATTGACGACGCTCACACAGGTTTTCACTGATCATGTGTCCTGGCGTTGGTGTGTATTTTCCCTTGGTCCACTTCATCGCCGAGAGGATGCCGGCTGACTGAATTCTCCACTAGGTGTTTCTTCATCAACTTGTACGCTTTATATTCTGGGTGCCTAACTTCAATTGGTTAAAGCTAATAACGATTATAGGCCGACTGGCGGTGTCGGGTTCGTTTTGCTGTTTTTCTTCTTGAACCTCCACCCCCACCATGGCAAGACGTTGCGGCAACACATTGCAGAATTCGACTTCAACGGGTTGTTCCTCATCATTGCAGGAGTTATCTTGATTCTATTGGGCTTCAATTTCAGTGAAACAAACTGTACGTCACGGCATCTTCTTGGCTCGGTCGAAAGCTTATGACGCAACATACAGGGTCGACACCACAATGTATCGCGCCCCTCGTTATTGGAATCGCCATACTCCTGGTCGCTGCCTTCAACGAACTTTACACTAAGAGGTCACCCATCGTTCCTCCCCGGCTGTTCAAGGTTGGTACACCTCGAACATGTAATATCATTATGCTTAATGTCCCATTAGACGCGCACGACGGCATTAATCCTCATTTCTACATTCCTGCACGCCTTCGGGTTCTTCGCTGGCGCCTACTATCTACCAGTCTATTTCCAGGTTCTTGGCTCCTCGGCCACTATGGCAGGTGTTCGGTACGTAAACAATCTAGCCCAAACCTCACTTTTTCTGTATGTATTTACACGCATTTAGCATGCTGCCATTCTCGCTCGGTGGTGCACTATTCTCTGTCCTCTCCGGTCAAATCATCTCTCGGACAGGAAGGTGGAGGCCTGTGATGTGGATTGCATGGGCTGTAATGATTCTGGGGTGGGGGCTAATGATCATGCTGGATGATACGTCAAACAAGTGCGGACCTCATTGCATATCGCTCACCTGCGGAGTAGCCTGATCATTCTGCATAGCGCGGAAAAGTCTCTTTACCCACTTGTCGCAGCCATGGGCATCGGCTGCCTCTTCCAGGTACGTCTCTCGTTGCCCATCTCACTTTCTGCTTACTTACCAATTATTTCTAGACTCCGTTGATTGGCTTGCAAGCCGCCATGCCACTGAAGGACATGGCTACCAGCACGGCTACGTTCGTCCTCATCCGTTCCCTCGGGGGAACCGTCGGTATCTCAGTGGGCGAGGCCATCATCTCCAGCGTACGTCATTGCTCTCCCGCTTTGCCGCAGCGCGATCGGGGTCGCTCATATCGCCATTAATACAGGAGCTTCGCAAACGCGTCGCCCGTATCGCCGGGCTCTCGATCGACACTTCCCCGTCGGCCGTGACGCAGATCGTGAGGCGGATCCCGCTGATCCAGGTAGGCATTTTTTCCCGCTCGCGGTCACCGCGCAAAGGCTCGACCGACCGACCGACTGATGCCGCGCCCCGTTTATCCATAGGACGCTGCCCAGCGCACGGCGCTAATGCACGCGTACACACGCTCTATCGGTACGATCTGGCTCGTCAACACCCCGATCATGGCGGCGGGCTTCATCATGGGTGAGTGTGTGCATCCACATTACCACATACGGATCGTTCATTTGCGGTATCTGCGGGGCCAATTGCTCATAACGCTCATCCCGTTCGTTATCTGCAGTGCTCTTCCTCCGCGGCTACACGCTCAAGCGCGTGGTGCGCACCGCGGGCGAGGAACAGGGCAAGACCGTCGGCGGCGGGGGTCAGGGTCAGGAGGCGCTCACGGACGGCGCGCCTATCGCTGCCGTCGAGAGCGGCGGGAAGCTCGCGCGCGATGACGCTGCGACGGCGGAGGGCACGATCCGCGGAGAGCCTTCGGTCGAGAGCGGCGACGAGAAGAGGGACGAGGACAGGGTATGACGGTAGACCCCGTCTGCATGGCCTCGCGCGACACGAGGGTCGTCGCTGCTCAGGATAGAGACTGAGCACCCAGAGCTAGACGCGACAACGGTCGTTGACGGCCTGGTTTGCCGTACGCCCACCGCGATATCGCGGCACGGTGGAGCACACGACGGCCGACGACGCTGTTCCGTCGTCGACGTCTGCTAGCTTGCTTTTACGCATTTTCACGCATTTTCACGCACTGCACGCATATGGGTCAGGGATCAATTTCTTGGATTCGTTTCGCTGATGGTCATGGGGGAGGTTGTGTACGATGGTGTCGTCCGTGCATTAGCATCTGGTAGAGAATTTATAGTACATCCGTCACTAAAGATATATCCTCGAGCATCACTATAGCTAACGACAATAACGTGCTGCGCAGCGCGAATCGCGAGGACCGCGTCTCAATAGAGCCTCTCGGCCATAGAAACCTCGTGCGAGTACACCTTTAACTGGCCGGCGATCTCGACGAGAAGCTTGCGTAGTCGCTATTCTTGAGGTGCACTTCGCTCGAGATGCTGAGCGCAAGACGTACGTGAACGTCGAACCCCCCCCCCCCCAACGCCATGAGGCATCGAGGCTTACATAGCACTCGCGTTCTGCACGCTAGTCCGCATGCGGACGAGCGTGCCGCGGCGGCGTGCATTTGAAGTCGTCGACTAGAGATCTAGATGCAGAGCTCGGCGCACCGAGCAGTCGCCAGTGGCACTGGCACCGACAGGACGTCCCCGTACGTAGCCAGGTCCGAATTCGATTGACAGACCCCAGCAGTTCCGAAGATGCGACCAAAAAAACGGCGTCAACGTCGACAGCTGTATTAGCGCTTGCCAAGCCACCCGGGATATCGCGATGTTTCGTAGTTCGTAGTACTAGTAGGCTCTGTGCAGCGGGGATCCGGACGGACGTCAGTGGTGGCTGTCCTCCGAACGACCAAATCTTTTTCTGCAGCAGCGGCTGCGTCACCGGTGCGTGCCACTGGTTGCTGGCACAGTGCTGTCGTCGGATGGCTCGGGTCGGCCGCTGGATTTGCGAAATTGCGACGAGGCCTCAACGCCGCAAGCGGGCCGGGGGGGATTGATGACTGGTGTGCTTCACAGTGGGCTGTATGGCACCTAGCTATGTGAGACCCGCCGGAGCTAAGTGCCATGGTCACCACCGCTGAACACTGAGTACTGACTAGTGGCAGGGTGCACGCGCGCGCGCGGACTCTCAGCTGCTAAGCGAGATCCCTGTCAGTACTGTGCAGGCGTCCGACGCACCGTAAAGTTGATACCCCGATGGTGACGCTGGCAGGCAAGATCGGGGCCGGGTTCTTTCCCTGGTAGGTCCGGCACGGCGGTTTGGCTATGATACCATTGGTGTGCCACGCCCTGGAGGCTGGCAGCGCACGCAGGCAGCGCCGTGTGGTGCGCAGGGCACGCGTCCGATCGTCTACGTATTATGTCGGGGGAGTGTCCGGGACGAGGGGACGGGGGGCCCTCAGAGTGAGTTACAGGGTCCAAGGCGAGTGAATGCGTGCTGATCCGGGCGACGGAATGGTCGGGGGGAGATGCCTGGCGCTCGGAGGATCTGCGCCCCGCAAACTCTGAACTTCAAACTCCCCCCGACGCCGCACTCTATCACGGCCGTGATGGCGATAGGACGCGCGAGCCCGGGCGCGATGCGGACGACCGTTCTGCGCCTTTGTTTGTTTGCGGGCGCTGCGCTGCGATCCTCCGTCTCCGGGGACGGTGCACAGGAGGCGGGCGAATCGAATCGGGATCGTGAGTTGTGGGTGCGGTCGGAGGGATCACCGGGGTGCTCGTCCCGATGCGACCGTGGTCGCCGTGTGCTATCCGGGGCCGCGGAAGCCTGAGGATGGGGTCGCTGAGTTGCGCACCCGCAATAGATGCTCCCGGACGGTAGCTTAACGGAGCGGCGGGCGCGGCCGAGGCAGGCGCGAACCTGCGAAGCCATGGCCGGAGTTGGACGATGGACGCGGCGGTGGCGTCTGAAGATTGCACGAGTGAAGGTTCGGGTGCCGCGCGCGTAAGGACGAAGTTTGGGATGTCAATGGGCCAGACGCGCGGGTGAGCACCCCGTCCGTCGGGGACGATACGAGGAAGGGGGACGGGGCGATGCAGGCGAGGACGGACGACATTGGCCTGCGGGGAGAGCGAGATCGGCGGGGGAGGGGAGGATGGGGCTCGTGGGGAGGCGTGTTGGCCTCGGCGTGTCCGCGAAGACGGCGAGACTGGCTGGGCTGAGGCACTTTCTAGAACGCGGCCGTTGTTGGTGCGCGTCCGTCCGCTGGGACGATGTGGACGGATCCGGTGGCGGACGAGCGCGAGCACGGCAGGTCTCATCCCTCGCGAGCGTCCCAGGTAACAGGTCCTGGCGTCTGCCAGTGCAGATGCCAATGGCAGGCGGCAATGGCAGTCGAGAATCAGGGGCCGAGGCGGTGCGCGATCCTGCGGGGTCGCTTTCGCGTCCAGAATGATGTTATGCTGGCTTTTGGGCTTGCTCGGGGGGCTGGTGGTGGTCGTGTGTGTGCCTGCGTCGGTGCGGGTGGCATGTATGACACTGGAACGTGTGCGTGCAATGCGGGAGAGGCCGAGGGGGAGGGGCTGCAATAAGCAGTTGGGAGCGGGGGAAGGAGGAGAAGTGATTGCCGCGTGCGCTGGCCTGACTGGCGAGGCGGGAAGATTCAAGAGGAGGTCGAGCACAAACGGCGACTGGCGAGACGTCCACCCAGCGCTCCTGAGCGCCCAGCAGAGCTTGCCGTCCCACACTCTCCACCTGCGACTCCCAGCTTCTCCCTCTTCTTCTCTCCCATCTCCTCCGACTCCCCGTCGCTGTCCGCGACCGTTCATCTGCCTTTCTCCCCCCCTCCCCGTCCCACGACCCACGATGCCTGCTGAACACCCCATTCCCGCGATACACGACTCGTCCCAGCAAGACCCTGCTCAGTCACAGGTCAAGCTTTGCCTCGCCTGTCGCTGTCCCCTTGCCGTCGACAACACCCCCGCCGCCCCCTTCATCCTCCACAGCCGCGACTCTGCCGACTCTCCCGTCGAAACAACCTTGGTATGCGCCGCGTGTCGTTCCCATCTCGCTCCTCCAGCGCCTGGAGGCCTGTTTGCCGAAGTCGAAAGGGAGCTCTTGCGCCGTGCCGCATCACTCCAGCCCGTAGGCAACGAGGCCGCCCTCCTTGCTCCCCATGACTCTGCTCCATCTCAGTCCCCGAGCCCCCCGCCCCCCGAATCTCGTTCATCCCAGGGGCTTCTCATGGAAGCACCAACCGCCCCCGCCCCGCCGCGCGCCTTCGCCCTCCCAACAGCTGACGCTTCCAGTTGTCACCTCCTCGCGACCTCTTCTGCTCGCTTTGACAAGCTTCCGTCCTCTCCCGCCTCCTCCCCAGTCCTCCTCCGCCCGACGCTGACCCCTATTGACACGAGCCACGCTAGCTCGTCTCAGGCGCCGGTCACGCAACGCCTTGACCAGTCATCCCATGCACACGCGTCAGGCAGCAGACAGCGCCCCAATGTCGCCTCTTCCTCTGCCCCCGACCCCCTCATGGACATCACGCGCCTCCGTGTCCGTTCGCAGGGCCATCATTGTCTCTATCCTGGCGCCACTTTCCAGGGCACCCAGAAGAGCGGCAGGAATAGCTACGACGTCAACGTGACCATAGTGGTGCGTGTTCATACCCGTTAGATTCGTCGGAAGCACTAATTCGTCGCCGTATGGCTCCCCTCTAGGATGTCGATTTCGCATCGTCCCACCTTTGCGGTTACCTCCGCATCCGCGGTCTGACCGACGACTGGCCTGAGCTTACGACGTACTTTGACGCCGAGATAATTGGCAGTCGATATGGGTTCTTGACGCGCAACTGGGGCGCGACCGAGCAGGAAGATATGGTCCACTGGGGACGTTTCCCCGCATTCCGGCATGTCAAGAACGAGCTGAACAAGCCGCATCTGACCATGAAGGACGCACTGAACCGCGGGGCGGTGTTCATGCGGTGGAAGGAGAAGTTTTTGGTCCCGGACCACCGTGTGCAGGACATTAACGGTGCGAGCTTTGCGGGTGAGTGACATCATCGAAATCGGTTTCCGCATACATCTGTGGCCCTCGCGCCTCTCGATCCCGGCGACGATCAGTCCAACATTCTGATGGTGCCTCTGTCTCGGTTTGTAGGATTCTACTACGTATGCGTGGACTTCAACCCCCAGCAGACGGGCTCTGCGCATATGCCCTCCCCGGTGGAGGAGGCTGATATTGCGTCCACCCCCACAACCACGCCATCTGCGTCAATGACGAAGCCGGATGCAGCGCCACGCTCTCGGCGCATATCCCTAAACCGTGGATCCCGACGGGTGGGCAGGTCCGCTTCACGCGGTTGTCCATCTAACGTGGCGACTATGAGCGGGTTCTACTTCCACCAGAACTCTGAGCCGTGAGTGTTCCCGTTTCCCGCTCACGGACATACTAAATGACGTATGTGGTGTAGTTACCAGCAGCTTTCTTTGGTGCATGTCCCCGAGCACACGAGTTCGTGCTTTGAGTTCCGATGAGTTAATGACAACGTCCACGTTCAGCGGATGCCCTCGATGTCTCTTTTTTCTGTCTGCCAAAAGCCTTCAAGCAGGGTCGACGGCGCTGGGAGAGTTGTGTCGTCGCCCTCTTGGGCTGCAGCTGCCATAATGTAGTGTACTCGCCTCACGACACGCCTATTCTCCAGCTCCCGGCTGCTGCCACGCTGAGCCACCCAATCGCCCCTCTCCCTCCTCGAATCTGTCCGGACATGCTCTCAGTTCATCATATTCCCGGTTGCCGCGCTAACGACACCTCCATACATACCACTTGCATTTCCATGCGTTCTCGTGTACTATCTTTACTCGCGCATGTAGGTAGCGGTTACATACTTGTTGTACGACCCCTGCAATCCCATTCCCTGTGCATCCTCTCTCTCTCTCTCCTCTCTCCTCTTTCTGCGGAATGCGTGAACGCGAGTGGCAGCAGCGTCAAGGCTTGCGCACGGACGGTAGAGGGGCTGAGTGTGCGCGGAGGATATAACAGGCAGCCGGGTCGGCGGGTGCCGAGAGCAGAAAGCGAGAGTTCCTGGTCGCTCTCGCCGTCCCAGCGAGCCTCGGGTCCACCTTTCCCTCATCCTCCACCCCCGCCGCCCCTCCCACCCCTCCCCCTCCTCCTCTCCATCCGCCATTCCGGAAGCCTCTCCTCCCCTGCCGCTCGACAGCAGGCCGGCATGTCGTCTCACAACTCTTCTAACAATGTCGTCGGCGGCCACTACCGCGTCGGGAAGAAGATCGGTGAAGGCTCGTTCGGGGTTATCTTCGAAGGTGCGTCCCTGTCCGTGTCCGCGTCCCATCTCCGCGCATCTGCCCCGCACCCACCTGGTGCGCCCGAGAGCGGCAGTCTGACGCCCCCTTTTGTCCCGTCTGGCCACGCAGGCTCGAACCTGCTCAACTCGCAGACCGTCGCTATCAAATTTGTGCGTCCTCCTCCCCCATCCCCCATTCTCCACCGCGTGTGCCTACGCGGTCTTTCTGAACAGCGCTGACACGCTCGACCTTTTCATCTTTTATTGGCTCTTTGTGCGATCCCTCGGTGGTTCGCGTGTGCAGGAACCGAGGAAGGCGGAGGCACCCCAGCTGCGCGATGAGTGCCGCTCCTACCGCATCCTCGCGGGCTGTCGTGAGTGCCCGTTTGCGCCGTCCAATGCCCGTCCGCACGCCCGACTGACCAGCGGACTGCCGCCCGGATCGCTTCTTTCTACCGTTGCTGCCGCTGCTTCGCCCGCCCGCTGGCGCCCGCGACGTGCAGCCGGGATACCCCAGATATACCACTTCGGGCAGGAGGGCCTGCACAACATCCTCGTCATCGACCTCCTCGGCCCGAGCTTGGAGGACCTGTTCGACATGTGCGGGCGCAAGTTCTCGATCAAGACGGTGTGCATGGCTGCGCGGCAGATGGTGGGTGTCCTCGGTGCTGCCTTGATTCTTGATTTTTTTTTTCGTTCTTCTCGTATGGGGAGGCGGAGCCTGACGCGCCGTTGGGACACAGATTACGCGCGTGCAGACGATTCACGAGAAGAACCTGATCTACCGCGACATCAAGCCGGACAACTTCCTCATCGGCAGGCCAGGGACGAAGAACGCGAACAGTGCGTGCTCCGTGCATATTACCGCGGTGGCGGTGGCGTTAATGGGTGTGTGGCAGTGATCCATATTGTCGACTTTGGAATGGCGAAGCAGTACCGGGATCCGAAGACGAAGCAGCACATTCCGTACCGGGAACGCAAGAGTCTGAGCGGGACGGCGCGGTACATGAGCATCAACACCCATCTGGGACGCGGTACGTGTGTTCTGCGGTATACAGCACTTGCCGGGCCTGACGTCCTCGGTGACAGAGCAATCACGCAGAGACGACCTCGAAGCCCTCGGTCACGTCTTCATGTACTTCCTGCGCGGCAGCCTACCATGGCAGGGTCTCAAGGCCGCAACCAACAAGCAGAAGTACGAGAAGATCGGGGAGAAGAAACAGACGACACCAATCAAGGAGTTGTGCGAAGGCTTCCCTGGTGCGTCCGCATTTCCGTCGCGCCAAACATTATGTTCACGCTGTTTCAGAGGAGTTCGCGATCTACCTCAACTACGTCCGCAAGCTAGGGTTTGAAGAAACGCCCGATTATGATTTCCTACGTGAACTGTTTGCGAAGGTTTTGAAGAATAACGGCGACCTTGAGGATGGCGTTTATGACTGGAATCTTCTGAACGGTAAGATAAGCAGTTCATGTCCCTTGAACGTGACGCTGACATGGGGCACCCTTCTGGCGATCAGGTGGAAGAGGCTGGGAAGCGTCGATGGTGCGTATAGTTCCCGTGTCATCTTCCCTCTGTCCTCGAGGCGAGTTTTAACTATGCTAATCCTACACTTACCCACGCAGGGAGGCCAGAACCAGATCCTTGCGCAAATACAGAACGCACCGGCCTCACCTGCGCAACCGCGCGATCGCCGTGACCAAGGCCGCGACGATCGTCGACGTGCGTCTCAAGCAGGTGGCCCCGTCGTCCCACCCTCGCCCGCGCTCGTCCGGAACGGCTCCAAGCGGCAGCAGCAGCAGCAGCATCCGGGCAACCTCACTCCCGGCGGGCCCGTCTCTGCCGCCGCACAGGTCGACGTGCCAGCCGCGCAGCGGAGGATCAGCCAGCAGGGCGCGTCGCATCCGTACGCGAACGCCGCCTACGACACCTACGGGCGCGACGAGTACTCGGCCAGCCAGCAGCCATACGGGCGCGCGTCGCCGATGGTGTCGAGCGTCAACGCGGCGCCGCCTGCGCTCAGCAACGTGCGCGCGATGGGCGGCGAGGTTGGCGCGGCGAACGGCGGCGAGTACCACGGACAGCAAGGGGAGGAGCAGCCGAAGAGCTCGCTGTGGAAGATCCTCACATGTCGATGTGGATGAGCGCGTCCCCCGACTGCCGGCTGGCTGCGCCCCACTAAGGGTTCTCCTGGCGCCGGGACACGCATGCATCCGTCCTGTCCTTACGTTGATCGTTACGCTCTATGGTTGGTTTTCTTTTGCTGGATATTAAGGTCGCGGAAGTTGGTCCACATGGGTTTCTGCATATTCTCCCTTTGATTTCTCGCTCATTCTCTGCCTCCGTCACTGCTGTCTTCGTACAATCCACTGATACCTGCTCGCAATTCATCCTTCAAGTACAGCCCCCTCTCGTCCTCGCGCGTGCTCGCGCGCGCACGTTCTTGCGCCATCCTGCCCACACTCTCGAGCTTACCCTCTCTACAGATACAATCCAGCGTAATATGCTAATACATTCGGTGCTGCCTTGATATTAGGTCAAGCGACGCGTACTAGTAGTATAACCCGCCACAACATGCTACAGTGTTCACGATGCCACACGAGCTGCTATGTTGACTGAGGACAATTGCTGAGACGTAGGAGAGCCGTCACATGTGAAAAAGAGAAGCAGTACATCGACGCTAGGGATACGATAAGGGCTACGACGCGCAGAAACGCGGTGCAGACTAGAACCCGTAATACAAACTATTGACCTATGGTCCGTTATCTCCACCTACTTGACGATGGAGTGTGGTCGCGACGCCTGCTGGAATCTCTAGAATGGTGACTAGAACAGTGACGAGAGCCGGAACGAGAGCCGGACGGGGAACGGGAACCAGAACGGGTGGGGGAACGGGTACGTGAAGGCGATCGATAGGATTCACGGTGTCGTTCGGCGGTGTGCGGCGAACGACGGTCGTCCCCATTACGCGTCGAGTGATGGTCCCCATCGGGACGATACGAGCGATGCTCTGCAGACTCTCGTCAGCAAACCGATCAGGCATTTTGTGCCGAGGTGTTAGACGCACCGTCCTCAGCGAAAGGGTTGGCCCAGTTCGCAGTGTACGGTTGGCTCTGATGTTGCTCGGGCGGCGTATCAAATAAATTGATGGGCGACGGAGTGTCCGCCTTGTACTTGCTCCACGAACCGTAATCGTTGGGGGCTGGCTCGTCCGGGACCGACCGCTGTCGTGAGGAGGGACCTATTCCGGGTCAACATACAGTTCACAGAAAACATTAGAATATAGCATGCTTACCACGTTCGCGCCGGGGGGACCGCGATCTGCTTCGCCGCTCGCCGCGTCCGCGAGTAGGCTGCGAGTAACGCGCGCCATCCGTTCGCTGTCCTACGTGACCCCTGGGTCCACGAGGCGGATGCCTATCAGACAAAGACGCAGGGTCCACCTGCTTCTCCTGCCCGGGACCCTGCCAATTGTGTGAATTATGCTGGTGGTGACGATGAGATCGGTCTCCCGATCCATAGGCATGTCCCCTAGAATAGCTTTGACGGTGTCGCTGAGGAGGCTCGGGATGACGACCGCTGCCATCATAGACACGCTGATTAGCCCAGTCCAGTCAATCGTCAGTTGTGCCTCCCCACTGTCAACACAAAATATAGCAAAAGCTTGCACACCTGTCTATTGTCCTGCCGGTACTGGAGAGGCCCCTCAGACGTGGACGGCCGCTGAGACGATTGCTGGAATGGTTGTTGGGCAGCTTGTCCGTATGGCTGATGTGGTGGCTGCTGAAGGTTTGGTACCTGCTGAGATTGGGGTCTGCCAAGCATGTCGTGCATCATGTTGGCAATTGTGTCACGAAGCGTCGCGTCTTCGATGGATTTGGGATGGTCGAGTCGGTGCTCCAGGACGGAGAGCCTTTCAGTAGTCCTAGCTAGCGCTTGGGCGGTGTGCAGCTGCGCCGTGTTCATCTCTGTGATGCGAGCGTCCTTTGCGCGAGACTCCTTCTTCAGGGTCTCGATTTCTCCCTCCAAGGCTTGGATCCTTCTCTTCGAGGCTTCAATTTCCCCCTTCGAAGCTTCAATTTCTCCCTTAGAGGCTTCGATTTCCCCCTTCGAGGCTTCGACTTTCTTCAGCAACGCTTCAACTTCTTTTTTCGATGCTTCAACCTTTTTTTCGGAGAGATGACGTTCCTCAGCGTTCTTGCGGCCCTCAGCCCGAAGGGTATCGACGGTTTGCCAGAGTATGGAGAGCTCTTGCACATTCGTCTCGACCTTTGTTGTTAACTCCCGGCAGTCTGGGTGTTGAGCTAGTAGACGAGGCATGGTTTCACCTAGGGTGCTGATACTGACTTCGATCTGACGCAACGCGTTCGTGGCGATCTCCTCAGGAGAAGCATTAGCGGAAGAATCATCGCCCATAATGTGGTCTTGTCGTACAGGGGCTAAATCCTGAGCGACAGTAGCCTCAACGACGGGCTCGATAGGACGCGTAGCCTTCGCAGCGCTAGGAGGAGGTGCTTTCGTAGCGGCAACGGTTGGAGTCGGTGGCCGTACGCGAAGTGAGACAGAATTAGACGGGGCTGGGGCTGAGACGGAAGGTTGTTGGCGGGCTGTCTTGATACTAGTACCGGCCAAAAGAGCCTCTGAGGTACGGGCGGGCTGCCGACGCGGAGTGCTCACAGGCGGGGATATTTGTTCCGGTTTCCGGACGGGCCTCGCTTTCGGCTTCTCGGGGACGGGTCGATCACCAGTGGAACGCGACGAAGCCTTGCCATTATGGTCGAGAGCATCCACCTTCTTGCGCCGACCCTTCTCCCTTTCTTGGGCCTCTTTCATGCGTGCCATCTCGCTGGCAGGAATACCTGGAGGCCCTTTGTGCTTCTTTGCGGGTGGCTCCATCGAGGACGTGATCTTCTTGACGCTTGCGGTCGTGGAGGGCGGGCGGGTCGATAGGCCGCCTCGCTCAACAGAGGTTTCCTCTCGAACACGCTTCTGTGTCGAGGGACGAGAAAGTGACTGGCCTGCACGGACGGCAGGAGTAGGCAAACCTGACTTAACCGTCGGAGAGGCATTGGCCGAAGTAGATGTGGACAAATGAGCAGCCCCCTTGGCAGCGGGAACGGAGAGGCAGCCGGATGTAAGTGTACTAGTGGAGGGTGGGCGTTGGGCAGAACGCGTCCGACGTTTGTCGTCATCACTGCCACCGTTGCCACCGCTGTCAGAAACGATGATTGGCCGTCGTCCGCGATTGGGCTTTTTGACTGCGACCCGCGGCTGCGGGTGGATAGTACTAGAGCTCATAGCAGTTTGCATCGCTGTCACCAACCCTACAGCGCCGGAGTTATCCGCAACGTTGTAGTCCTCTTCGTCCATAACTTCGTCCACAGACGGCCTATGGGTCTTCGGTTTTCGGGGCTGCGTACCAACGTTAACACTGGTCAGGTCATTCAGATATTAAGGTATTTACGGAGCGCGGACGCAAAGAGTCGGCATCTCGGGCGTCTGCTTGATCCTCAGGGTCGCTCTCGACCACTGGTTTTCTCCGCTTCGATGTAAGTAGGCTGGATGCTCCGGTCGGAGGAGCCCCCTTCTTAAGCTCCGACAAATAACTGGGTGGCGGGGGTATCGAAACGTAAGCTGCATTTGTGGGTATATTGGCAGTCGATGCTGGGGGCGATGGGAATGGTAATGACGGTGACGGAGGCAGAGACTGAGTAGGCCTGGTGTCGGCATCGGTCGGGGAGTCTTCGGAGTAGTCAATTTCAATCACGTCTTTCTTCCCATCATCCACAGTGGCATTCGCCGGCAATAGCAAGGGCAGTGGCTGGACAACGGTGTCTCCGGAAACACGAGCGAGCTGCTGTGGGGAGCAATCGCTGTCACTGGAATATGACGTGAGCGGCGATTCGGATCTGGTGCGGTCAGACGTTGAGGAGGTTTCCTCGATCTGTGACGACTTCAGGATGGACTCGTTCAAATCCATGAACGGATTCATAGCCTAGAACAGAAGCGCGTCAATATATCGGAGGCCTACTTCGTGTTTAGGCTTGTCACTCACCTTGCTCTCCTTGTCATAGAACCCCAGTCTCACATTCGGATGACCTGGCCTACACTTCGGGAAACTGATCGCCGCGATTCGGAGTCGCTCTTTGGCGCTCGAGACGCTATCTAACTTGAATAGTGTCTTGATACCACCCGCAGCCCGAAGTGCGCCCAAATTGACTTTGTGCAGGCTGTGATACCCCTTCGGATCTTGTCCGAATGCAAAGAACACCTCTGCGCTATGTGTTCCCATTTGTAGGCTATGGTAGAAGCACCGCCATCCGTGGCAAGTCTGACAAGTGAGGCCCTCCGGGAACACGCTACCATGGCCGAAGGGGTGACACTTGCGAGACTTATGAAGCTATGAAACAATTGTAAAACTCGGGGGTAAGACGCTTGGTCGGGATGTTAACATACCTTGTGCGCATTTTTATTGAGAAACTTATTAAAAGCGCAAGCGGCTTCGAATACGCATAGATCCCCCAGTGCGGGTATGTCCCTGTAGGCCTGTGAATGAATGACAACAGAGGAGACAGGGCAAATGACCCCCTACCTCTTCACAATCTTTGACACTTTTTCGGAGTCTGTCAGCACGGTCGATGCTGCAGCGGCAGCCTCGTTGCGGTCCACCAAAAGCATATCAAAAGGCCGACATTGTGCAGGGCGCATGACCCCGCAGTCACACATCCTACCTTCCACGTAACACGCCGCACACACGAGAAGACCGTCCCCGACCTCAGCCGCTGAGCCGTCCTCTGGTTGTCGACACGCCTTGCATTCAAAGAAGCTCTGGAAGATGTCCGCCCCGCAGAAATCGCAAGCGAGATTGCATGCCGCAGAGCGCTCCTGAGTCTTGTCGCTATTCCGTCGATTCAGATAGTCAGCTGGCGGTTGGAGGACGAACTTCAACTTGCTTGACGATGATAGTACCGAGGCATCGCGGCCACCCGTCAACGGAGGACCGGTAGTGAGCTGCCAGCCGCTAGCGCTGGTTGTAGTGTCAGGGCGGATAACGTGTTCGAGCCGTGCATGGCAGGCTGCATACTCCTCATGAAGCACCTGGTCGAAGAGCTCCACAAGTTTCTTGAGCTTCCGTGCGCATGCGGTTCGATCCAGAGGTTGCGTGGTAGTAACGGAGCTCTCAGTGAAGGTAGGCGAGTCGGGGTAATCGAGGAAAGCATCTGGGTTATTTAGCGTCGAAATGTTGTCTTCCGGGCCAAGGGAGACTGCCCGGTCGCCGATCTGCCGAAGTTCAGAGGGGCTTGACCCAGAGATGGAATGCGACAACTGTTCTGTCAGATGCAACAATGACCTGTACAGAATAGTTTTGGTGCGGTATTGTTCAGGCCTGCATACCCTGGTTATGATGTATCAGCTTACTAGATCTATACGCCTCAGATAAATTTTACGAGCGCACCTGCGATAGATTGGAAGCTCGTAACGAAGTGCCGTCGTAAGGTTGTCTAGCGTCATCCTAGACCAACTTGTCTTCATCGCAAGCCCGCCATGATTTACCACTTGATGGCAGCTGCGTGGCGGGACCATCACCAAATCACCAACCTTCTGCTGCGCAATGTATACGGTGAACGGTGCCCTCCCCAGTTCCTCGATCGTTGTAAAATGGGTCTCCCAGTCGAGTTCCTGTTGCAGCTTTGTGTGAAAGTACTCGGCAACCGCGGGCGCGTCGTCCGCGGCAGTCATGAACCAATACGACGAACCGCCATCTTCCGCGAAACACATCAGGTTGTGTCCAGAGGAAGCGCACAGGTCCTTGTGTGCCGCTGTATAGGTGTCTCCGATACCCATGTAGCACAAAAGAGACTCCACACTCTCCTGGTAATCGTCAATATTGAAGTTAGCGATGGCAGATGTTAATGCGTGGCGCAAGTACTAACCGAATGAGTGAGATACCCAAGGTAATCGTCGCGGGAACAGGGTAGCACACGGGAGGGAATGGCACCCGAAGTAAGCAACCAATCCCTCCATGCAGGCGGGCAGTCGGCATCCTTCCAATACAGCCTCTGGGGTTCTGATTATCACGGTGTCTGGATTAGCGTAACGTGTGAAGGAGTATAGTGTTCCTTGCTAACCTCCTGGCTCTGCAAAGGGCGATTGTGAACGAGAGGATTCCACGAATTCCGACAGCCTCATCTGGCGATCCTTTCGATCATGTACATTGCGAACATGAATTTCTGAGGGAGGGAGACTATTAAATTGAAGAATGCGAAAGAGATTATGGTCACTACAGACCTGAATCACCCGCCGTGTCGAGGAGCCAATCCATGCTGAAAACATCTGCTGGCCATTTGGGATGGTGTTGCCAGTTGTCAATGATGAGAGGGATGCCGCCCTTCTCGTAGTCATCCAAGGCTTTGTGAAGTACGTCCGCCCCCTCAAGTGCGGACAACCGGGGGACCTCTTTGAAACTGGCGTACGTACTGCACATATCTGATATATCCCAGCCTCTCGTGGAAACCCGCGGCGGAGGCATGTTGGAGGTCGAGGGAGTAGGATTGTCTTTCGGTGTGTTAGTTGGTCTGCGAGATGTATTCGGCTCCTTGAGAGGCGTCCAGGTGGGCATCATGGTAGGCTGTGGAGAGGCGAGGCCTGCATCGACGTCCATCGGAAACGGAGCAGATTCCGATTGTGTTCTAGACAGCGAGGGGGAGTTTGACGGTGGGCAAATGGGAAATTGCATATTCTCGGCACGAGATTCCTCCCGGGGTGCAGTTCTGAGACGAAATTCTGCCATCCTCCGCGTACTCTGCCTAGCAAAGAAAACAGTGGGTACGTCCAGCCGGAACCGAGGCCTCGCAAGGGAGGGTGATGAGGACGGAACACGAGACGAGGAAAGGATTGTCGCAGACAACAGCCAGGACGGTATAAAGAAGGTTACAAGGTTTGGACACTCGCGCAAAGCATGGTTTCATGAATAGCAGCTTCTTATTTAGACGCGCGGGGTTGCGTCCCTCGGACTCGGACTTCAACTCCAAGTCGCCTTCTTGTCGCGGCTCTGACTGCATCCTCTGTATAAGTATACCAAAAATTTTCGTACAGACGATCACGCTCTACTCACAGGTATCGCTCACTACGTATCTCACTAGAAATATTGCCTACTTCACATTAGGCCAGCTCAGGCTGCACTCCGACTCAGCCTGGGCCAGGCTGTTCGACGCGCCGGCGCTATTACGGGCAGACGCTCAAGGCTACAGCGTGATGTAACACCATCACAATTTTGGTTATCAAAGCGGCAGGCGTGACAGGCAACCAATCACATACCAGGGCCTACCAGGGCTATACTAGAGTTGTCACGCGAGCCGGGTTCGTTTGCGTCCACATTGTTCAGGTTCTGACCAGAGTGGTGTTCCTCTCCGCCTCTTCTCTCGCAAGTGCTAGATCTAGGGCCTTATCGACACAGCTCGCAGCATACAAAGCTGTGGTATCTGGAATATGTCTACGCTCTCCGGCATGTCATCCGACTTCGACTTCTGGGAGTTCGTTTGTTGTGGTCTATGTCACCTAGACTTCGTCAAGGAATCTGGTACCCTATCCTCTGTACCCTTCTGGTTAACAAACTGCGGCCATGTTGTCTGCAATAGCCATTTGAGTGAGCCTTCCTTGGATATAGTAGGCTACACACAGTGATCAACCTCCCTCCCCTTCAAGACGCGGATCAGAGCTGCACCGTGTGCGGAACCGCGAACATCCAGCTCATCCCATTGCAGCAGGAGGTGCGTGAATGCATCTCAATTCACTGCTGTGACTTCACCCCGCATAGTTGGAACCTCCGATGGCGGACTGGTTCAGCTCGCTCCCTACGGCATTTGATACAATAGCCTATTCCATGAGAGTATGTCGGATGCAGCTTTATTTGTGCTTCCTCTACTCAAAGTATGTATTTCAGTATCAGATGAATTCAATGGCGACGCTAGTTCGTCACTTCAAAAAGAAATATCTTCAGTATCGGCCATTATACGAGCGCTTAAGGGATGAGCGTGCAGAAACGAAGCGGCTCACGGAGTAATGTTCTCTATGCTATCACATAGATTGCCCCTTTCTCATGAAGGTTCACCAGACTGGTAGACGAATTGAAACAGGAAAACAAACGTCTAAGACAGCTTCTGCAGGCGAACTGTAGCGAGGGCGCAGTTCAGGTCAACGCAAATGGCAAACGACCACGTACAGATGACGATGGGTATGCAAGGCATCGAAGCTATTTCCATTCTATGACGAAAACTCCCTAATGTAGCTACCGCAGTGGTCATCACACGTCTAGCCCGCGGTCAGCGACGGCATCATTGGGCCCAGACCGATTGACTCTCCCTCCGGGGCATCACCAGCCTCAGTTCAACTCTCGTCAGTCCCACCAACCGCCCGGCACTGCTACAGTCAAACAGAATTTGGGGTGCGCTCTTACTGTCTACTCTTATCCTTTATTTCATCTTTAACTACTACTAACCTACTTATCGTATACCACTTAGGAGCTACGCTTATGTGCCTCCTCGAAGTGTACAAGCACAGACGATGGTGATACCGAATCTCTCTCATGCCCAGCTGGGAACGGTGCGCCATACACAAGCACGCGAAGGGGATAACCTCAGGCACGCTGCCGCAGTTATGCCCCCTCCTCCGCTCCCAGCAAGTAGGCTTGAACATCGGGCGTCCGTAGACATCCGTACAAAGATGCCGCCTCCGCCGACTCCTCTTCAGGGCTCAGGAAACAGGCTCCTCCCTCAGCGTCCATCGTTCGTCCCCGCTACGCCTCAGCTTCCTTCCTCTTGCGCTTCTCAGCGTTTCGTTCCTCCAACTCCTAGTAAAGCTGGGGCCGCTGCTCAAACTGCCGTACCGCGTACTTTTATCCCTGGTCCTCACTATGGGCAACAACAGCAGTCGCAACGGTTCATCCCTTCTGGCAGCGTACAGCGGCTCCTTCCCTCGGCTACTTCATCTAGCTCTGGTTCGCTCGGTGGTTCTCTCGCTCAAACACCCTCACGGACTACTTCCCTCTCCATGTCTAGGACCGGAGGGCAACGGACGCCGTTTGTTCCGACAGGTGATGACAGTAGCATCTCCTAGCCATCTTATTCCCAAGTCGCATCGCCCCCGCTCGAGGCTCCTACCGGCTCCGGCACATTCCACGTCTACTTAGGACTGTGTTCTGTGATAATTTGTTGCCCTCCATCTTGTTATGTTATTCCCTTGTACTGTCCCTCTCCTCGGATCCTTGAATGAACACATTACATGCATATAGTGAGGTCGTATCATTCGCTCGTCTACTTCGAAACATGTCACCAGCGCTGGACGTACTTGTCAAGCAGTGTATCAGAATTTATAAATACAAATGACGGTGCATTAGGCTGTATGACCGCTGCCTGTTGGTTGTTGCTATAATGCTGTTGCATGCAGGCTAGCGTGTGTCTGAGCGAAGAGGACGAGCGCCTACCAATTGCGTAGTCCGTAGTCCCCATATCACGTGCCGCGCCACCCCTGGGATCGGGGCCTACTGCGGCGGACGACGGCTACACCAAGGCTGTACCAGTCTCGCACGTCCTTATTTCTGCCCTCCTCTGTCTGTGCGCGGGTCGCTCGCTTTTCTGCTCTTACGCCCATCTCCAGTCCTCCACTCGTCTTTCTGACCAGGCTCTGCGTCTCCGTCGATCACGACTCGCTTAACGACTACATCACCCGTTATGGCCTCATACAACGACCCGTACGCCGCCGGCCAGTATGCGCAGCATCAGTACCAAGATGCGCCCTTCAACCCGTACGAGGTCCAGCAACAACAGCAGCATCGGTCGTACGAGCAGGGAGGATATGGGGATCACAGCGATGAGTATGACGCTTCTGGCCGCGCAAAGGAGGGGAACGCCGGTTTGAGGAGCGGTTACGGCCACGGTGAGGATGCTGTGCCCGTACCCATGGGTGAGAAGTAGGCGTGCATGTTTCCAGTTGTGACAATGCGCTCCCGGGACTCATGCCTGGCGATTCCACAGGACGTCGAGCAATGTGCGGAGATGGAGGTATGACCACCAGGGGAAGATGTGGACGAAGGGCAACCGGGCAGCGTGCTTTGGCCGGTTCTTCTGTTGCACAATTATGATCTTCCTATTCCTCCTGATTAGCATTGTGCTTTCGCTCGCCCTCGTAAGTTTGCTTGAATATCAGTGGTGGATGAGCTGTAACTCATTGGTGAGCGCTCAGTGGCTCCGCCCGCCCAACGTCATCGTCGGTCAACCCACTCCTGACCTAAGTACATTCAAAATCGATACCAACACGGAGAGCATTAGCTTGGGTATCCCTGTGAATGTCAGGTGTGTACAACAGATCGGTTTTGTCAGCTCTAGCACTTAATCATACATAGCATCAACAACCCCAATTACTTCTCCGTCACTATCTCCTCGCTCGATGCGCAGGTGGGCAGAAAACCTTACACCCCGAGTGGCCCGTTAACGTAACTCTTCGCAGGTGATATATCCCATCAACAGCACCCAGATTGGTTCCGGTCATCAGAGCAAGATCGTGTTGAAGCAACACGAGCAGACTAACTTCACTTTCCCCGTCACCGTTGCCTACAATGCTACGACCGACCCCAACAGTGCTGTCCTGCTTGACCTGGCAAAGCACTGCGGTCTTGACACGAGTGTGACCGCGTCAGATGTTTCACTCACTGTCTACGTCAAAGTAAGTTTGTCCAATTCTCCATGGTGGGCTTCACTGAACGTACCTTCCTCAAGGTTGCCCTCAAGATCTTCTCCATCCCAATTAGTCACACCATCATGAATAAGGTGTCCTTCGCATGCCCCTTGGGTAACGTCGCAAGTGAACTTGAGGTATAGTTAAGCCCATATGTGACTGGCAGGCTGTTTCATTAACATATTTCCCTTAGGGCTTGCTGAGCGCTTTGGGTATCAACTTGAACGACATTGCGTCGTTGTTGACGTAGACTTGGTTATGGACGCTGTACATGCTCTCGCACACTCACGGACTACACCTTAGTTACTACGTAGACGAGTGTCCACGGACAGTTGCTTCTGTGCTATCGATATACTGTTATAATTTCGCATGCGCGCTACAGAGCACAGTTCAAATGCGTGATGTACAGAGTCAAGAATGTCTTTGTGGTCTATGGGGTCTGCACCTCCGAGCCTGGACCCGCTTTGATCGCCCGCTCGGCTTCCTCTTCGGACATTCCCATCTCTTCCTCTATTCCAGTCAGCTTCTGGGCGATCTGTCGCTCGACTTCCTCTCTGTCGATGCCCGGTGCATCGCACTGCGCAAGGCACTGTCCAATCATGCCACGCCACTTGAGATGTCCATCTACCTGGTCGCATGCGACGTTCTCCACGCCTTGCACCTCGACAGACTGCAGTCCTGCGACGTCCCAGTTCATGCCTGACAAGCGCGCTAGAACCGCAAGCACGTAGTCGTTCGCCCCATACCCATTCACGAGCCGCCCCGCCACGACGCGCCGCAGTGAAGCCCACTGCGCACGGTCGGTGGACACGGGAGTACCAAATAGGAAGACATCCTGCACAAGCCCGAGCGTCTGCGCGGGTGGAAGAGACGCGAGGTGCGCCAGAGCTTCGACAATGACGAGCGAACCGAGGGAGTATCCGACGAGCGTGATAGGCCTGTTCCCGAGGACACGTTCAACCAGGAGCGTGCCCAGGACCTCGCCGGCTTTGACGGCCAGTGTCTTCGCGTGCATCCAGGGGTTGTCTGGGAGTGGCACTGCTTAGCAGAAGAGAAGATCCTAGAGGGGGGAAGGCACACCGATGATTTTGGTAAGCTTCATCCAAATGGTTGGGGATAGCGCGGCCCAGATGGCGGCGAGAAACGTTCGCTTGAGGATTTCGCCTTTGATGTATTGCATAGCTTGTGCCTTGACGAGGTCCAGTAGTGCGGTTGACAGCTTCTGGAGTGCTTCGACTTCCTGGGATCGGGGTTGGACGAAGGAGTTACAGGATCGCGAGCGAAGGGAACCCACCCATTGTAAAGCAAATGTGTCATCTTGGCCGAAGACCGTCCACGGTGCAGTGACGTCGTCTGGCGACTCAAGCCATCCAGTCACACACAGACGGACGGCCATCGTCTCCTTCGGCGTATGCACCGGCCTAATTGCAAGATCCCTCACTTCCCTCGTGTACTCTCCAATGACTTGCGCCGTCTTCCTAGAGCCGTACGCGCCGAATAACGCACCGCAGACTACAGAAGAACCAGCTAGTCCCGTCGCGAGCATGCCCACGGCAGTGCCCCCGACCCCCAGCCAGCCCAGGACGGTACTCACACCCGCGCCGACTGCTGGGGCTGCGAGACCACCAGTGACCCCGATAAGGACACCTCCGGCGACGGCGCCAACCCCCATGCCGACCATGCGCAGCACCTTGCTTCTCCTCGCGTGTTCCTGCTTCGCGGCCTCGGTTTTCTTCCCAGCTTCCTCTATAGCCCGTCGGGGGTTTTTGAGGGTGGCTGCGACGACCTCTTCGTCAATGGGCCCAACGAAGAGGAGGAAAGCACGAGTGCGACTGGAGTATAGTTTGTTGGATGTGACGTGTAAGAGAAGTACGGCATGCAAGAGGGGTTGGAGATGTTCTTGGGGTGGCAGTGAAGGGAGACCAGCCGTCGACGTGTCAGAGAGAGGGTCGAACCGTGGACCTTTACCTAACACAAGGCCGTTGAGGATGCTGTATGTAGATTGAACAAACGAGTTCACCTCCGCCGGGTTCGCGGCATGCGAGCCATAGGTTTCTATGTGTTTCTTGAGCCCAGTGGTTGAGTGCATCTACGAAGGCTTCCTGTACATCGGCTGAGGTCCTGGTATTAGTGAAAGTAGCTTCTATGGTGCCATGGAGCTCCGCCGTGTTCCGAAAGCTGGCAAGCCGTCGCTCGAGGCGTTGGAACACCGCTTGGCATTGTGCATCACTGAGCTCCTTTGGAGGGGCGACTTTTGTGAGGTCGCTCTTCCTTGACATAGCCATGGACTGCTAGTAAGTGGGAAATCAATGCATGGACCGGGAGGATCCCTGCAATCTGTGTACAACTAGAGTGCAGGAGGGTAGCCGCAAACGCAATCAACGTCATAATGAGGAGCAAGCATGCTTCCGCGTGGGTTACTTACTTGTTCCTAACAATGCCCAAATATTTGTTCCAGTGTTACTCTACACACTTGCTAGTTCATTTGAGGTTCCCCAAGCTGGTGGGGCCGAGTCTAGCGAGAGTCGGACGAAGGATAGAAGAAGTAGCGCGTGGCACCGTCCAGTCCACTTGCCACTTGGATGTGTGATCGCAGCGGGAACTTGAGACGGGTGGACTAGCGTTCGGGAACGGTTATGTACGTCAGCGGCCTTCTGGCGACTAGTATAGTGGGGTTTCAAGGAGGCGCGTGCACGCCGCCTGCATTGAATAAAAAACCTCCTTTAAAATATTCCTAGCGAAGCTGTTTCTCAGAGACACCAGTATGAATAAAAGATATGAGAGCCATGATTAGACAAGTGTATGCCGGTTTTCGAGCAATCTGGCGCTCCTACTAGAAAGAAACCGAGGAGAATCTGAAAAATTCGGGTCTCGCGACTCGGACTCTTCGGCGTAAATGCGCGTCTAATTGAGTAAGCATAAGCGCTCATCAAGGCTTGCGTAACGCACGTGCCGATCCAGGCGAGCGTCCCCGGACTGCTTTTGCCTCCCGCCGCTACTTACTTTCCGTGTTCGTTTACCCTCGACGTCTGCTACAACGCTCATCGCTAGACCGCTCGGCGTCGCGGTCGACAATGTCGATGTCTGCTGTGAGCCAACTCACTCACACGTAGAGACACACTTCACTAACACACGACACGTTATTAGTTCCTTCGGCTGGGTACGTGCTGCACCCACGTACCCACTCCCCGACTCCAGCCACTTTCCCTGTTACAATTCCGCTCGCTCTCCAGCTTTCATAGAACTGCCCTCTCTCTACGCGCTGTATCATTGCCATCAAGACGCCCGGTAATCTTCCATAGTCGGCCACTCTCCCTCGCGTCTCTTCTACGCAGACCAAGCCCTCTGCCATCTCCCGCAGTTGTTGCTAATATATCTAAGCTTGAAGCGGAGGCGGACGCCCATCCCAATGATGTGGAGAAGCAAGTTGCTCTGTTTGAGGCGCTTGTTGGCACCAAAGCGAAACCGGGACTGGACACGGTAGTGGCGCGATGGGAGCGGTTGTGTGAATTCGTAAGTGGCGACATGCACGTCTACCTCGCATACGCTCATTCGTTATGCGTAGCACCCGTCACATCCTCTCATTCGTTCGGATACGGCCTTCAAACTATATCTGCTTGCGTTGCACGAGCTCGGTCTTGATTCGTCCATCACCTCTGCGGTTCGCAGACGAGATGCTCTCTTGTCCGCCGGTTCTACTTCTACAGCCACCGGCTCGGAGCTGCCCAGCCAAACGCAAGACTCCACTGCTACGGTCTCTGACTCATCGACTGTCGTGTCTGGCACTCAAACCTCGTCGACTCCGGCCTCGGATCCTTCCGCCACATCGACACCACCTCCAACGGCTAGCCAACAGGCTGCACAAGAGGTACTGGCAGGGAAGGTCACTGCAGCGCGCTCCGTAAACACAGATTTTGAGGCACTCAGGAATGTCCTTGGTCGCGGTGCTGGGGTCCCCGGGAATCCCATTGTCGTGACATTGGCCGAACGTAAGTGATCCCCCA
This sequence comes from Trametes meyenii, assembly GCA_022606255.1. NCBI lineage: Eukaryota > Fungi > Basidiomycota > Agaricomycetes > Polyporales > Polyporaceae > Trametes > Trametes meyenii. Next base: position 769,101 of record JABYQG010000005.1, on the reverse strand, counting down.
TTCGTGTCGAATCGTTCGAGGCTCCCTTCGGTGCTCACGAGGACGAGTCTAAATGGCATTCCGCCTTGTCACTGGTGGATATAGTTCCCGTTAACGGCACAGAGGACATCCGGATCAGACGTTGCCAATTACACGTTATGAGATGACGTCCTCCTAAACGACCACCTAAACACTATAATATGGTGATTAGCCTACCAGTGCCTCAGAGTTTTATTCTGGACCTAGTCACGAGGAATGCACCTTGTACTACATGCATCTTAGTACATCGGAACACCAAGGGGTTGGACGCTGATATTTTTCCCATTAGCCAAAGGTGCCATCTTCTTGCGACTGACCAGGTTTGTTGTGTCGGCCGTCCTGGTCGCATTTTGTGAGTAATTTCATCTCACGAGTTATCATTATTGACCGAAGGTCTGCCGTTAGTCGTCCTTGTGGTCTTGTCGTTATGGGTGGAAAACTCTGGACTTCTCAAAGCTGGCCCTCGCCAGGCCGAGTTCGAGCCCATTCAAGCTAAGACGTACAAGTTCAGTGATGTACACGGCGTGGATGAGGCTAAAGCGGTAAGTCCGGCTACCCCTCCAGCAGTCCTCAGCCCATTCATGGCACCCGGGATCTTTAGGAATTGCAAGACATCGTAGAGTTCCTTAAGGACCCGTCGTCGTTTGGCACACTTGGAGGGAAGCTTCCTAAGGGGGTTCTCCTCACCGGCCCTCCTGGGACTGGAAAGACTATGCTTGCACGCGCGGTAGCAGGGGAAGCCGGAGTGCCGTTCCTCTTCGCTTCGGGGTAAGTTCCGCCCGTTTCCTATTGCTAAATTGAAGGTTCTGACGAGCAGTTTCTCACAGTTCAGAGTTCGATGAGATGTTCGTTGGTGTTGGTGCGAAACGCGTTCGAGAGCTCTTTGCTGCTGCGCGTAAGAAGCAGCCTGCCATCATCTTCATCGACGAGCTCGATGCCATAGGTGGCAAGCGGTCCAGCCGTGATCAACACTACATGAAACAGACTTTGAACCAGCTCCTTGTTGAGATGGACGGCTTTTTGCAGAATGAAGGCATCATCGTCATTGCGGCGACAAACTTCCCGGACTCGTTAGATCCGTACGTTTTCACTCGGTTTATGTCCGCGCTCGCATCTGATGAAACTCAACAGTGCTCTGGTCCGACCTGGCCGTTTCGACAAGCACGTCGCCGTTCCCCTTCCCGATGTTCGCGGTCGCGTCCAGATCCTGCAGCATCACATGAAGAACGTAACGACTTCACCTGGTAAATCCCTCCCACCGCCTTCTACGCGTGTCGACGGCTCACACGCTCATTACGTCGTTCTCAGAGGTCGATGCGATGATTCTTGCCAGGGGCACGGTTGGGTTCTCGGGCGCTGACTTGCAAAATTTGGTAAAGTAAGTTACCGCTACAGTCGTGTTCTAGTCGCTATCCAGTGTTCTCACAGACATGTTTAGTCAAGCTGCTGTCAAGGCTGCTCGGGACGGAGCAAAGGCGGTCGACCTGAAGCACTTTGAATGGGCAAAAGACCGGATTATCATGGGTGCCGAGCGGAAGACCTCTTTCATCAGCGAGGAAGTGAAGAAGATGACGGCTTACCACGAGGTCGGCGATTTCCATTCATCGTCGTGTCATTATTGGTTCTTGAACGCCGAGTCGCTAGGGCGGACATGCGCTTGTCGCGTTGTACACCGAGGGAGCGATGCCACTACACAAGGTTACCTGTGTTCCAAGGGGGCACGCTTTGGGCGTTGTACGTACACTATCTGTCTCGCCTCCCGCGGCCCATTCTCATGCATGCCGTCGTGACTGCAGACCAGCCAGCTGCCGAAAGACGACAGATACTCCGTCTCGTTGAAGGAGTACCTTGCCGAAATCGATGTATGCATGGGCGGCCGTGTGGCAGAGGGGCTCAGTGCGTATTGTGGCCGCCATAGCGTGCTTCTCGGCAATTACTGACCGCTACGCCATCTCGGTGTCTGTGCTCAGTCTACGGGCCAGAGAATGTAACGAGTGGCGCGTCCTCTGATTTGCAGCATGCGACTCGGACCGCACGGGCGATGGTCAAGGTAAGAATACTCCCCGGGCTTCCATAATTCAAATGCGGCTAACGCGCCGCCCCTTGTGTCTTCCCCCTACAGAACTGGGGCTACTCGCACAAGATTGGCCCCGTCTGGCTGAGCGATAGAGAAGACACGATCAGCCCCAAGAAGAAGGACGAAATAGAAGACGAAGTGCGCAGGTACGTAATCCCCCATGTGCTCCCGCCGCGAGCTCCCGCCAGGCCTTCCATTCCGTCGCATACGCTCCTTTTGCGTCGACTCCGGATGGCTCGCCGGTGGGGTGCATCGCGCCGTGCGACGCGCTCGCTGATCGTCTCCCGTTTGCCCTTGTGGCACGATAGCCTCCTGATAGCGGGCGAGTCACGGGTGTCCGCACTCCTGAAGTCTAAAGAGGAGGAGCTGCATCGGGTGCGTATTGCCTATCCGTGTCTCTGATCTCGCGCATGTGCTGACGCTCGATTGACCGCTTGTTGCATTGTCGCACACTTAAATTTACAGCTTGCGAACGCGCTCGTAGAACACGAGACCCTGGACGCCGAGGAGGTGCAGAAGGTCATCAAGGGCGAACCTATCCGGAACATCGACGAAGTCATCAAGGAGGACCTCTCGAGGCTTCAGACAGCCACGGAGGGCGCGGCCTCATAGCATTCTTGGCGTACTCTTGTGTTCTCCTTACTGGGTTTCCGGTCGTACATGCTGTTCGCTACTACCCACACGGGCTTCTAATATCTGTTGTAAATATACTCCCTGCCCTGTCCCTCTGCTCTCTCTTCCCCAGGCTGACCGCCGCGGTGTGCACCATCCCGGGCGCCGTCTCCGCGCCCCATTATAGACTAAATGAGCGATCAGATTGACCCATGGGTACGTCGCCCCCCGAACGCTGCGCCTGCCCGGGGCGCTGGGGCGCGACATTGACCAGCAGCCCTCCCGGGGCAGCGGTGTGCTTCTCGTGCAAACTCAGCGAAGGTTCGACGTCGCCCGTAGAATGGCGCGAAGGCGGGGGGCCAGGGCACCCGTCAGAATTCCGCGCCGCGCTTGGCCGTCCGAGGAGTCCGCTCCCGTCGAGCCCTCCCGCGCTCTGCTCAAGCCTCCCGCAGCGCATTGGGTGGGAACGGCGCGGCCTCTGAGCGGGGCCTTATCGAGCGCCGCCCTATGTGCGCACTGGGCGAGAGAACCCGACGCGGCACCCTGCGTGGGGCCGTCTTCGTCGGCGCACTGCAGGGGCAGGGTAGACGCGCCTCCTCGAGCTGCCATCCACGCTCACGCGCACCCACGCTGATGTCGTCTAACAGATGCGCACGCTGAGATGGTACAAGGCCACCCTAAATTCCGTGGGACTGCCCCGCGCTGCACGGCGCACGCTTCGGAACGACGGACGCACGGGAGCGATGCGGATGACGGCCGCCTCATGACATTTAAGCTCGTCGCGTAGCCTGCCCTGAGCGGCCTCGCACCGCGGGTGCTGGTCGGTACGAGTGCGGGGAGGCCCTGGGGGTTAACACGGGCTGGGGTGCCAAGGCCCGGCGTGCAGATCATGCGTCTTCTGCTGTACAGTTGCGACTGAGTTGGGCCTTGGTCAGCAGCACGAGCCGGCTCAGGGTGGCGGGAGAAGCGGCGGGGCGCGCGCGCCGTGATGGCATAGGAGCACTAATTGGAAGTCGGTGAGTAAGGGGGGCCAGCAGGTCTTCTCCGGCAACTCTCGGCTGTCAAAGCGGTGGGTATCCGCGTGCTTCTCTGTATTCGTAGAGCGCGGGCGGACGCGCACGGAAGAGGGCGAGCTCGGGGACTCCTGCCGCTATGTCGGGAGGCGTACTGAGGGCACTCTGCCAGTGGGAGCTGAGCCGGGCGGGGGGTGGTGTTGTATTATTGGAGACTTGTCACGCTAGCGCTCGGGCGGCGTTGTGTACGTACGAAGAGGGCGAGGCGAGTTCCCGAGCCCGACCGTGTAGGTCGCATGGACTTGTCGCGAATACAAGGACAGGTCACGATATCCACGCAGATAATCGCGAACCTGATGCGGTGGGGTGTCTGCGGGGACCCCGTAGTACGTACTGGGACCCCCCGCGAAGAAGGACCTACGCGACTCGCTGAGTTTGGAATATGTGCCGGAAGAAACATGCACGGGGTGGGACGTACCAGCACACCGCAAGCGGAGATGCCGTTAGGGACGAGGAAGAGTTGTGCTCCCGCGAAGCTCGGTCGTGGAATCCTCCCTCTTACCCGACTGCGCAGTAGCCGCAATTGCAAAGCGGAGAAGCAGCCGCTGCGACGCGTTGAAGGACGAGGGACAGGGTGCCCATACAAGGGGGACCAAGCCCTTGCCACCACGGCGGGGCTCCTTGGTGCCGTCATCAAAATAGGTGACAACGCAATCCAGCGGGGAGACATTCAGACCGGTCGAACTCCGCGGGCAGGACGGGAGAAATGTGTGGGGACGAGGCTGACGAAGCCTGCGTTAATTTGCCTTGTCTAGGCACGGAGCGGGGGCTATAGTTGGACACACCACACAAACTCAGCACGCTGGGAATAATGGACGGCGATGAGTTCACGTGCTTGCACTTCCATGCAGTTGAAATCTGCACGGTATGACGGGTGGTATTTGTGGAGGACTTGCGGGAGCGGTCGTGTATTATCGAACGAGGAGGTCATCTTCGGAGGCCGCAAGAACATCGCTGATATTGCAGGGTGTTGGACGATAGGCTAAGTATCGCTTGGCTCGGTGATTGAGCGACTGGTCTTGGCTGATGGGGTGTCTAGGCTTAGATGCATTCGTAGCAACCGCGAGACTGATTGGACGGCGGCAAAAGGGGAGGACAGAGGGTGTGGTGCGGAAGGCAGACGGTGAGTGGAAGGGTGGAGGTTGAAGAAGTGGTGGTCCCGCACTCACCACGCATGGATGGGATACTTGATGGGATACTGAAAGACCGAACACGGAATAAGACTTACCGAAGTGCCTAGGATGGCACTGAGCTAACTGGCCGTAGACAGACGTGCGTCTCCGTCAGCTTTAATATAGTATTGCGCGTCATAGGAAGGATGAGCCTCGAGCGGAAGACGGGCACGGCGACTTGCCAGAGATCAGGAACCGAGGGCGGTGTGCCTCGCTCGTGGGGTAAGAGGCTTCTGAGCGGGGGACGGTTTAATGGACGACGTGCCTGTCCTGACGCCAACTATAAACCGTCCGGTGACGGCCCACGGGTCGACGAAGTGGCCACGATTTGCAGACAAGTGGCGGGTCCGAATGCGACGGAGCGGGGAACCCCCAGGCGAGTTGTTGACACCGCGGCGCGTGACCGGCGAGCGACAAGGTGAGTCTATAGCGGAACAACGATTGCCTAGGTCCCGCCTCAGTCCAGGAGCAGTGTTGAGGAAGGGTCGGGCGGCGATCTGCAACATGGAGTGAGAATAGCGGAGAGGGTGAGCGTTGAGCACAGAGGATGGTGCGAGAGATAGCGCCCCGCAATCACGGTGTGGTGATGCCTGTCTGGGTGATGATAATTTTCATGAGAACGGGGTGGAAGGTCATACGAAGGGGTGGCTGCATCGAGCCTAGTCCCGAAGTCGAAGGTTTGGGTAGACGTCAACTACCACGAGCCTGCCCTCAGGTAGCGCCCCGGGATGCGTAACGGAGAAGGCTGCGAATTCCACGGACCGTTTAGCAAGCATACGGCTCACGACTCGCGGCCGCGAGCCTTGTGCGACAACGGTGGTCTATGAAACGTGTCGGAAGCTGCGGAGACGACGCCGCGGCATATCTTGGAAGCCGGTTGGATCGGGGGCGAAACACGGGCCAAGCGGGCTCTGACTCTGAGTCGGAGAACGAGCAACAAATTGTCTGGGGTTGCGAGGCTGTCGAGCGGTTAATTTTTGGACACAAACGACGCCGCAATGAAGCGTTGCCGAGGGTGGCTCCGTGCCCACTGCGGCAGTGGTTGGTCGAAGGTGAACCGAAATCGCGTTGATGATTCTGGGCGAGGATAGGGGCAGTGAGCGCTAGTAGTACTCTTCGCGGAAGCAAAATGCGGTTATCACTACTATCACTAACAAAGCTGTAGTTCGTCGTCCGCAACAACACCGACGTTGTTGGTCGCCTTTCTGCATTGTCTTTTCGGAGAAGGACAGATTATAATGCCTGTGTGATCTTCCTGTCCGTCGAGGTGTGCCGCAGTCACGCGTGTCGACAGCGGGCACCTCAGGAGGGGCAGGCGAGCTCAGGGCTGGCCGGGGTCCGCGCTGGGCGGTACGTAGGAACGACCCAGAAGGGTGGGCAGGAGTTTCCCGTCTGCTTGGCCGTGGCCGGGTTCGATCTGAAGGGACAATGTGGTATTTTCCTGGAGAGTTCCAGGAGAAAGGTTGAGTCTGACCGAGTCTGTGTGTGCGATCGTCCTAGTCTAGAAGGCACGCCCCAACGTTGTTCTCTCCAACATTCCCATTTCCCGTTTGCCGTTTCCCAGTCGCCTGTCCCCGTCCTCAGCCCTGCGTCGACTCCTCGACGAGAACAAATCCGCGTCAGCCTCTCTGACCAACGGCACCCAACGGCCTTCTGCCCCATCGATTTGTATTGTGCCTCATGCTACCATCATCCGGCATCCCCCTCCTGCGCTTCTCGCCAGCCCCGCCTCCACCAGTAATTTATGGCGTCCACCTCGCCCGTAAAAGCCTACCCCTGTCCCCCTCGTCTGCAGCGTGACCATCCCCTTCGAGCAGCCGTTGCCGCCACCGCCTGATTCTGCCCACTACACGCATCGAGCGAGGGACAGCCTCTCGCCCCTGCGCCAGCCTCCCGTGCCCAGACGCGCTGCCCGCCCGCGCGGCGACGACGACGGTCGACTCGGCTCGCGGCTGGACCTACACTCGCACCCCCGATCTCAATCGAGCGAAGGTGGTCCGATCAGCGACGACGAACATAAACTGCCTTGCGGCGAGCCCACCCACAATCTCCCACTCCCCGCCCAGCCAGCCGTTCCCCCTACCTCCGCCGACGCGAGAGCGCTCGTCGTAAGTTGCCCACTTTGTCCTCGACGCGAAGCCCTCCGATTCACAGATCGCCCGCGATTCGATCCAATCACGGCCCCGTCCCCGATGCTGTACACTGCACCGTGCTGTGTCCGGAACCCGCCATTCAAGATGTGCCATCGTCAATTGCGCCTGTGGAAGGCCACCCAGTGCGGTCACTTGACCTTCACCGGCGAGACCAACATCGACTGCGGTGCTCGCGACTGCTTCAACAGCGCCGCCCACGCCTGCCCACTCGGCTCCGCCTGTCGGTGCCGTCGATATTATACGTGCGTCCCCCCATGGCCCCTATTTCGCGCGCGCGCGCCTGACCCCGCCCGCGACACTGACAGCCAGCCCGAGCGGATCATCACCCACGAAGTACGTGCCTCGCGCGACCTTCGCAGCGGACCACCCCTAACAAGGTGCTCTCCAGGAAAATACCAAGTGTTCGCGTTGCAAATGACTCCCGCCTCATGACCTCTCCGGCCCCGCTTACGACGTCCACGCCCCGTTATCATTTTGTATATATGTATATTATCGTCGCACCTCTGTTTGTACAACGCAGTAGACATTCTATACGTCCAGGTCCACCGCCGCTAGCGCGTCGTCATCGAGCCCGCCATCCCCGTACTCGTCGTCGTTCTCCCGCGCGGCTACAGCATCGCGCTGCTCGGCCTCTTGCGCCTGCGCGAGCTCCTTTTGCTTTGCCTGTGCCTTCTCAATGTCCTCTATCGTCCAGAGCGAGATGCCCGTCTGGTTCTCGTTCGGGTTCTGCGAGATCATCCGCATGAACTGCTTCGAGAGCGTGAGAGCCATGTCCGTCGACAGGTTCGACGCCGTCTCCGTGATGTACTGGTTAATCCACCGCGGGAGCTTAGCGCGCTTGTCTGCGCGCGCGAACCGCTGTGGCGTCGGACACGCGGCGGCGGACGGGGCTAGTCAGCGACGGGCGACGGAGGACGATACGCCACAAGGCCAGGGAGTGACAGGCTTACCTTATCCGCGAACACCATCAGACCCCAGTCCGTCTTTCCACGCAGGACACGTCCGACGCACTGTGCGGCGTTCCGCATCGCGTCGAAGCCGAGGAACTCGGACTCGCGGATGCGGTAGGCGTCGCGCAGGTACTCGAGGCGCGCTTTCAATATTCGGTTTTCAGTGTACTGATACGGCACGCTACGCCACATGTACGTATGAGCTGGTCAGCGGGGGCGCTGGTGCGGCGCAGGGGCGGGGACGTGGCGACGCACCCGAACATCACGACGGCGCGGCCGTAATTGTGATCGAAATCGATGCCCTCCGACACCTTGCCACGGGCGACGGAGAGCAGCACTGCGCCTCGCCCGTTATCGCATGCCTAGCGCGGGTAAATTAATGCGAAAGAGGGCCGAGAGGCCGTTCAGCACACCGTCGATTCGCTGAGCAAAGCGGGGCGCTGTGCGCGCGGCTCACCCTACGGTAATTCTCGAGCGCGATGCTCGTCTCGTTGGCATCCGGGGTCTCGACAAAGATCAACTTGTGCTTCCAGACTTCGTTCAGGATACCCTGGCGCGCCAGGAGTGGTCAGCGGCCGCTGCGCATGCCGGCAGGTGAGCACGCCTGCTCACCATGTCGTTCCACGCCGCAACGATAGACTCCATATAGAGGTAGCTCGGGAAGAACGCCACGATGCCGTCCGGGACAATCTTGCTGTATTCGATGAGGATGCTCCCGAAATTGCGCACGACAGCAGGGTCGTTCCGGACCTCGAACCGGGAGCTGATCGCCACCTGGTCGCTGCCGCGCGTAATAACCTACAAATGATGTCGTGAGTGGTCGCCTCGCAGATAGGGGCTCGGCGCGTACGAGTGGTAAGAACGAGTTGCGGGTCAGTGTCATCGAGTAGGTCTCCTGGACGACCGGGGTGAACTGTAGCATCTTCGGGTACATGTCCAGCGGTGACAGCGTTCCTGAGGTAATTACTACCGTGCTAAACCGCTCGAAGACCGGCTTAATCGCGATGGCAGGGTCCAGACAGCTAGGTTGTCCGTGAGCTAATAATCAAGATGGACGGCGATAAAACCAACACACGTAAGATGGAAGATCGGGTTGGGGACGGTGGCATTCTCGGTTTCGTAGGGTTCGAGGATGAGGAGGAAGCCTCCAGTACTATTAGTAACAGACGGGCAGCGGTGAAAGGCCCAATATACCTTTCTCATATGTCGCAACCAGTGTGGCCCAACTGGCGACCTTCTGCAAGGCAGAGAGCTCATCCACACGGTTGATCTCGAGGGTCCGAACGAGCGACTGCAAGCGCTCCGCGCAGAATCTAGCGCACAGTGATCGGCAATATGTTTCGCAGAGCGACGGGCATGAGACCCACCGTAACGGCCTCCGCTCGATATACGTAATGTCTTTCAAGTGCTGCAGAAACGAGAGGGGCGTCTCCGCGACGACGTGCAACACGCGCATGCGAGTCTGCCCAGCATCACCGATCAGGGGCGTCGCGCCATGACGTGAACGGAACGCCTGACGCACCTTGAGGTACTCGACGAAGCGCTTGAGGAATGCCACGAAATGCTCGGCCTTCCGGATGTTCCCAGGGACTGCCTCCTTCAATAGGTCTTCCGGCAGCACTAGTGCCGACCCAGGATTAGGTTCGCCCCCGGTGCGGTGATACGGAGCCAGCGAAATCGAAGCCTACCGGGATTGGACACGAAGGCGTCTTCCGCGTCGTTGGCCTCCTGCAGGCCTTCGACCAGCTTCATGTATTCATCCTGCAACTTTGAGGCGTCCGTCTTCTTGATCCTGCGAACCTCCTTAGACCTGCATTTCACACCGGCGGCCGTCCGGCCGGTACTCACTCGTCAATTTTGTCGCCAAGCCGGACGACGCTTCTCGCGGCGGAATCGAGCATGGGTCTTGTCAGGTCTATACTTAATGACTCGATGCACACGTTATCTGGGGTCGTCAAAATTGAGTCAAAGGGGAGCATCAGCTGCGCGGATGCTTCCTACCGATATTGTGCGCCTCGTCGAAAACCACAATGGCATCCTTGGATAATTCCTTAGACACCTGCTCGGCGACTTTGGGATCCAAAAGATAATGGAACGAATAGATGATGATATCCACGAACGGCATCTGTACGGTGGTGAGAGGATGCCATCGGCAATGCGACGTTAGTGGAGCCTACCATGCGGCGAACTAGAAAATAAGGACATATGCGGTTATCTCGGCCATGCTGCAAGACATCCGCAAGTGTCCAAATGCCTGGTGGGATCAAGTTTCCGGGCTCGAGCTTCCCAAGGTTCTGCAACGACGTGAAAAGAGCAGGTCGAGCCTAGTGGGAATACACGCCTACCTCATGCCAGTCACAAAGTTCCACAGACCCCGGGTTTTCACGACCCTTGTTGCACACTACGGCGTTTGTGAGATCTCGACAACGAGCGTCGACTACCTTGCCCTTTTTCTCCTTCGAGACCTAGGTATGTGAGAGTGTCAACGCCAAATTCCCAAGATGTCACCGCCGCATTTCGTAAGTTCGATGGGCGCGGTATAGCAGCCGGATAACTTGACCACAGTTTGACTGACCTCAGGATGGATGCACAGGTTCTTTCGACTTGTCAAGCCAATGCCGTAGAAGTTGGCTTCCTTTTCTTTCTGCTCGTCTGTTTCCGCGCACTCTTTACGGTAGTCCATTAATCGTTTGAGCTCCGCCAGGGCCTTTTCGATTTCTGGAACTGTTCGCGAGCAGTAGATTAATTTCCGTTTCGTAGGGTAGAACTGCACCCGCTGTCAGACATGGATCATAATACTGAGCCATGCAGTGCACACCTGTTGATATGATACAATAAGAGACAGCAGGGAGACGGTTTTCCCAGTTCCTGACGGCATTTCAAGCAAACAGTGCCCCTATGAGGTCGTTACTCTTTGAGCGTTCAAGGTGTTAATGACATGCAGAACGCACAGTGGCATCAAGTGTGCGCTTCAAGTCACACATATAGGCATATTGCTCTATATTTGCGGGTCAGTCCAGCCGCAAAGCACAAATAGCTAATCACGGTGGCACAAACCTGGGTATATTCGGTCGTAAGGGAAAATTATCTGAACATGTGAGTTGTTTCAAGCAGCAGGTAGGATCTATTCACGCTTCACTTACAGGGAGGTCATCAATAAAGAACTTCATAACTATCGAAAGCGAGGTGAGCACACAAGGGAGACGGCCGAGCAAAAAGACGACCGTGGTCCGGAGACAAGAAGAGTGTGTGACGCGAATAGTGACGCGTCGCGCGAGGTCGCGCGTAAATCTCCGATCTCGTGCCCTCACGCGTCTGACCTCACAGTCACAACAGAGCCTGTCACAGGAACGCCCCTCTCCAATCTCGAGCCTCGACGATGCTTTCTCGAGCACGGCGGCGTATCCCTGCTAGCCTTCCTCGCCATGCGCCCCCTCGACCACGCCCGCTCCCTCGCCGGTATGCATCCGGTGGGGGCAAGCCCCCCGCCCCGCTGCCCGACGACGTACGGCCGACCCCCTACCTGAACGACAGCTTCGCCTCCCACACCATGTTTACCGTTGACTTCTTCAGGCGGTTCCTTAAGTACACCGCAGTTGGAATCATTGCCCTTTCTGTCACCTCATGGACCGCCTTTGAGGGCGCGCATCTGTGGGTGGAGAACGTCGCGCTCGCCCCGGAAACAGACGAGGACGCAAAGCGATGGGAGTGGGACCTTGAAGTGGATAGGTGGTCGGGGTCGGAGAAGGGCGGGACGGATCCTGCGCTCGGGTTCTCCGGAAGACATGCAGCGCGCAGTGCGTGGATGGTTCTCAATTGGGGTACTGGCTCGACCACGAGCGTGGTCGCATCCAAGGCGTTCACTGGCCGCAACGGCGAAGGTCCGACACTTGCACCCATCCAGGCGAAACTGGAATATGCGCAGGAGTTCCTCCGCATGGCCATCGAGATTGGAGAGCAGGCTAATGCGAAGGGACGGCTGCACCCATTCACGATTACTGCCCTCCTCGCGCGTCGCGCGGACGTCATTTCTCGGATGGGCACCCGGAATACGCTGGACGAGGCTCGATCGGAGTACGAGCGCGTATGGTCAAACATCTTCGGACAGGGTGTACAAGCAGCGCGGGTTGCACTCAAACTTGGAGATCTCAATTGGCGACTACAGGATACCGAGGATGCTCTCTCTTGGTGGGCACGTTCCATCGAACTTTCCTCGGGGAAGAATGCCGCTGTACTCCCCAGTGCTGTACCCACAGTCCCACAATCAATCCCCCCAAACCCGCTAGGACAGCGGACCCTGGTTTCGGCCCTGGTATCGTTATCTGCCTTCTATGCTACGACAGGACAGCTCCGCCAGGCACAGGCTCTCGAGGAGTCTTCTTTGAACCTCCTCCGCTCTATTCCTTCTCCCCCATCACTTGAGTCTGCGACACCGGCGCAAGCCCTACACTCTCTCTTCATCCTGCACCGTTCTTCCATAATGTCCATACATTTCGCCGAGGTGCTGTATGCACTTCGAAACAAGCCCTCGGCCTCAATCGACTGGCTTACTCGCGCGGCTGAATCGTCAGAACGCGTAGCATTGTCCTTGACGGGTCTCCCACCCCACCATCCAGATGCGCCGGGATCCCAAATTCCCCATCCCCCAGCCTCCGAGACGCCCCTCACCGATGCCTATACGAAGTCAAGGTCCATGAGCGGCCCGGCAAAGAACTTGCTGCGGGATGCACGGAGGACAGCCGCAGAGGCGTGGAATCTCATTGGTATTCTTACCGAAGGCGGCAAGTCTACGGACGCGCCCGCCAAGGCGCTAGAGTGTTATGAGCGTGCTCTGGGATGGGCAGGCGTAGGACGTGACAAGGCGGGTGGGATAGGTCACCCGGGAGAGGGTACCCTGGAGTCGGACTGGAAGGTATTCTGGGCGAACTACGTTCGTGCGCGGGATGTTGTCAAGAAGCAAGAGCAAAAGTAGTCTGACATAGCGCCTCCGAGTCCTACACTACTGCTACTCCTAGACCACGCTGCACTTGCTTAATACTGTTCATGCATCATTTCTCTGCCGCTCCATATGCCACCCCATATTCCGCATGAATTCAAGCTAACAGCAAGAGAAGGGTCAGAACGCTCTGCGAATCTAGGGATGGATCCATCTCCAGGACAGAGCTCACTACGACGCGTTGTGTCACACCGTGTAAGCGCTCTCGTTTAGCGCCACGGGCGCCAAATCGGGACGCGTCGCGATCAACTCGACACGTTCAGCCACACACTCTTCTTTTCTGTCCTCATCGTCGCAGCGGATGAACGCACGAGCATGAGCTTCAAGCCGATTGTCCTCTGGACCCCAAAGGCGACGCTAGCCTCCGACGATGCATGCACGACCATTCTCCAGTACAAACTACCCCCTGCACCCTCCGCCATCCGTCCGCCTTACCAGTCGCCACACAACCCTGAGCTAAAGCTTCGTTACGTGCCGCCACTAGCATACTTTTGTATCAAGTCACTCGTTGAGTATCCTGACGAGATACATGCCCTTGGCCCCACGCGATTGAGCTACCAGGCGCCATGGTCCAGGGATCAGTTCGACATCCTCTCCGCCCTCATCCCGACCTACCGCCCATACTCCGAAGACGAACAAGACTTCGACATCACTTTGGTGGACCCTCGACTGTGGGCGGTCCTCGTACAAGTCTATGACGGTCTTCCAGCCATCTTCTACCAGTACACCCTCCCGCTCTCCGATGCGCATTTGCCTCTCCTTCAGACCATTCCGAGCACTGAACATTTCTCTCTCGTCACCGTGCTATCCCTTTCCGGCTGTGCAATGCTAACGGACGATACCGTATTATCGTTGCGCCATCTACACACCCTTGCTGCACTCGATGCCAGCGCCACGGGTCTCGGGACGTGGGGCATCCAGCGGTTCGCCAAGAGCCTCGGGTGGAGCGAGGCCGACGATGCACACCAGAGCGAACGGCGAGGGCCTTGGGGCCTACGCATTCTATACTTGAGAAACTGCATGAATATCGATACCAATGTGCTCATTTGGCTACTGCGATTCCCGTTGCTGAGCGTTGTCGGTACGCACGTGCACAATTCTAGGTTCACTCGTCGGCATATCGTAAACTGAATGCCCTCGGATTCCCCAGACCTCAGAGGTACGGTTTGCCAACCTTGGCGACGCATTGGCCTTCCCTTCAAAGCGTGCGGAGACCTAAACCTGTACCACCCCACCGAACTGAGCATGGCGCTCGACTGCCTGTATGAAATGAGGGTGAACAAGAAGAAAAGACCTCTCTTTTCGCATCCTACGCCATTTCTCCTATGTATCGACTCGCTGCATCATAAGCCACCGCCTACGACCTCTCACACGTACCCCCTGAACGACCACTACGCTGACATCGGTGATACTTACGCTGACGCGAGCACGAAGCATGGGCCACAGATCGCCAGCGGACGTATGGACGTTTTCCTCCCGTACAAACCTCCGCGGGAACGGCCATCAGACTACGATACAGGCTGGCCGACCCCTGACCGCTACGCGGATGCGTATTACACCCGTGATGGTGATGAAGACGAAGACGATGAAGATGACGACGATGAAGACGATGACGACGGCAACCACTCAGGATACGACTACGATTCCTACGGGAGCGACCGACCTGACGACGACTATGACCAGCCTGAGGGACCGTGGTGGAACGACGACGACGACGAATGGGGCAGGTGCCTCGCGCCGCGTTCTCCTAGGCTTGAGCCCGATCCTGAAGACGACAGCGAATTACTGTGGATGAACGAGGTCGCAGAGGATGAGGCCGGACGATATCTCCGCCAGCGCAACGCAGTCATGTTCTACAAGAACCCAACCCCGCGCCGGACGTCGTCCCTCCCCGACTTCGGCTCGCACGTGCGAGACCGCAGAGAACGGGCCATGGATCCACCCGCTGAGAGGACTAGGGACCCGCTGATGCTCTTCCGCACCCCACCGCCATGGAGTACACTTCCCACCTCTCCACCGGCGAAACCCGCTCCGAGGAGCACGTCTTCCTCTGTACGTGACGTACCCATGAGCCCAGCCGCGTCCGGGATGCGTTCCCTAGCATCCCCTTCTAAATCTTCGTCTAAAGCTCCACCACCGTCCTCACGTAGCCGGCCGGACCATGTCTGCCCCCCGACATTCGGCGCACCCCCGCCCGAGCTTGCAATCGCCCAATCCCCTCCGTTCAAGCGGCGGCGCGTCGACGAGACAGCATCGTCGGACCAGGCGCGGCGGAGGATGCATGCACTCTCGAACATTCAGAGTCTGTTCAGCATGGTGCAGAAGCGTACAGATCACGCCACCGGGCAACCTAAGGACTCTAAGGAAAAAGGAAAAGCCTTTGGGTCGAGGGCGACGAGCATGGGGCGGGTGAATCCGTTTGCGCGGGCAGCGCAGGAGAGCAAGCCGAAATCCGTCCTAGGCATGAAGAGGAAAGTTTCTGCTGGTGCTGTCGGGAAATCGGCGTCAGAGAGCTGTTTGGACTCGGGCCCTCCCAAGCCGGCGGTACAACCGGTGGAACCCCAAGCCAAAGCGAAGCCTCTTCGCCCAAAGGACCGGGCGACCCCAGCCAAGGGCAAGCCAGGCCAGAGCTCAGCAGCCACTCCCAAGCCGTTGATAGTCGAGGTGCCGACGACGTCTGCGGCAGTTTCGGAGACGCCGCCTCCCGCGAAGAAGCTCAAGCCCATCACATCCCTCCCGGTACCGGACTGGCCTAACGCGCACTTCAAACCCGTCTCAGAACACCGACCTAAGCCAGCGCCAGCGAGGGCGCGTGTGCAGGCCACCCTTCCGGTCTCCCGTCAGCCCAAGGAGGTGGTCAAGCCGCCTGACGGAGAGAAGGATAGGAGGAGGGTGTTGGCTCCAGTGATGGCTACGCCACGGCTTAAGGTCGACCCCGCAGGGCAACCTCAGCAGTCTGCAAGATCTAAAGGAAGCAAGGATAAGCCTAGAACGTCTAGCAAAGGCGGGAAGGGGAAAGAGGTAAAAGCTGGACCGTTCGACTGGAAAAAATGGAGTACTACAGGTTAAGGACCGGAGGGATATCTATCAGCACATGTGAACACTTAGTGACTAGCGCTACAACTTATTCTTGTATAATTTCTCGTGCGCGGCAGCTAGGCTTTATTGTGAGTCGCATACAGTGTAAGGGCAGACACCACGCAGGAACATAATATTACAATACACTACCTATAACGAACACTGGGACAGGATTGGCGAGACAGTCCAACAAGCACGAGGATACCTCCCTCGTTCAGTACCTCCGACGACCAGGCGAGCGCGAGCGTTCTCTCCTCCGGTCACTGCAGCACAAACACACACGTCATCAGCCACGTCGAACACACACAGCACATAGACATCACCACTCACTCGTAGCGCGAGTGCCTCTCGTAGCCCCGGTCGCGCTCACGGTAGTCGTCGCGAGAAGAGCGGAAATCACGTTCGCCGCCCCGACCAGGAGTCCCGCCAGGGGGCGGCGCACCACCACCCGGGGCACCGAGGGGCGCGCCCACTGGCTGGCCCGCGGCCTTACGTTTCTCGCGCTCCTCCTTGAACTTTATCAACATGTTACGCAGCTCATGGTAGCCCAGATGCATCTAGGAGAGCATACAAGTCAGCGTCATCCACAAAAGCGTAAGTCAAGGGGCGACGCACTTTTCCACCGAAGTGGTCGGCGAGACGACGATCGGAGTCGAGCACGGAGAGGTATGCACCACAGACGTCGCAGACACGCAGCTTTTGGTGACCGGACGCTCCCGACGTGTCAGTCAGTTGTTGTAGTTCACGCTGTAGAGAGAGGTTCAACTCAAGCCAAAGGTTAAGAGAGATAGTGGCGCACCTCCTTGTCTGCCTTCTCACTCTTCAACGCCTCGATGGCCGCCATCTCCCGCATTGACTCCTCCACCTTACCTTGCTCACCAAGCGTCTCGATCTTCTCTGTACCACCCTGAATGGCTAGCTCGATTTCCGCAATTTCCCTCATCTTCAATGCATGAGTAAGCAGCCCCTACCGCCCACACAAATCCAGTAGACTCACCAAGTTCGTCGTCTTCGCATTCTCCTCGGGCGTCTTCTCTAGTCGCCTGTGTGCTGCACGGATCCTCCTGTCGCACTCGTCGACGAATGCGAATATATTGGATTCATACTCCGTCTGGAAGCGCGCAAAGATAGGGTCACTAGGGTTGGCTTCGCGCGCAGCGAGGAACTCGGTCTTCAGCCGCTCTGTGTGCGACTTGGGGCATGCACCAAGGTCCATTTTCTGCAGGTGCGTCAGTGGCGCCTTCGTTAGGGAGTGAAGGGATGAAACGCACTGTATTGGTGAAAAGGGTGTGGGGGCAAGTCCCGCACAAGAAGTTCTTGCACACTTTCTCATCCGACCAGTGGAGGTTGGCATTGGACACGCCCATGGCCTCCGGTCCCATCATTTGCTGTATGGGGTCAGATGTTGTATGCATAGACAACGACGGTGTTACGCACTTCGAGGAGTTTCCTCTGCATCTCAGCTAAACGACCCATTTTGTTGGAGGAGTGTGCGAGAAACGAGTGGAAGTCTGGTTCTAGGGTGCAACAGTGCGCAGGCTGGGGTCACCAGTGCGAGTCGGTGTCTCGCGTCAAGTCCAGAGTTTACGTGTATTTGCTCCTGGTGCATCCAAATGCGCGGGCGTTTATTAGGGCGCCTGTAGGATCATGCTCCCGAATCCCCAATAGTACGCATGACGGTACTTGTGCAATGGACGGTGCTACTGATATATGGAAGATTACAGGGCTTGGTAATTTTACAAGTTAAAGTTTAAAATCGAGTCATAGATGAAGTCTTACAGCACGCGGCTCTTCTCCTCAACACCCACGTCCTCCCCAGTAACCCCCGCTGCGCCCGAGAGAACGGAGTCCCTTTCTTGCTGACTCCTGGCGATACTGTCTAGAGTCTTCTGTTCATCGCGTTCGATATAGTGCTTGTTTATTTGGCCTTCGAGATTGTTGATGGCTACCATAAAACTCGGTGAGCGTCTCAGATTGTCATGATACTACCTCATCCGCCGCCGTCCATAGCTAGGAGACACCAACCTTTGTCGAGCCGCGCTAAAAAGAGATTATTTCAACTTCGATGATAATTAATTTCATGTGTCTCACTTACACATCTCTCCACGGACGCCGGAGGTATCAACTTTTTCTTCTTGGGGTGGTACCATCCAGCTCTGGCCGCTTGGCGGTTTGATGGAACTATCATTGGATTTCTCCTCCTGAGGCGGGACGAGGAAGCTTGCGTCCTTAGATTTGTACTGCTCGGAAGGTTCGTGGTCGACTGGGATATCCTTAGAGAAAGTGTTTCGGAGGCTCGTCATGATTTGAGTAAATCGACTTGTGAGGTGGTCAATGCTGCCTGTGAAGGGAAGATTTAGGTGCTGGTGGTTGGGTGCGTAGACGACACGAACGTATATTGCTCTATATATGCGGCTAATTCTAGGTTGGATACACTGACATCATGCTGAGCCCATTGCCCCTCTTTTGTGGAATCTGGAGCAAGCCACGCCGAGCGCCCAAACTCCTGAATACATCACCTGCCTTTTATGGATTGACCCTTGGCGCGACATGACGCGCTGTGGGCGCCTCTCTATTCCGGCGGACCGCACCTCAGCCATGCTCGCCCGCCGCTTTCTCTCCTCAGCCGCACCCTCCCTCTCTCCTACCATCCGCCAGCTGCTCGTGTCGCCCCCGAAAACTCCTGCTACAACAATACAGGTCAATGGTTGGGTGAAATCTGTGCGACGGCAGAAGAAAGTCGCGTTCGCAGTCATCTCGGATGGCTCCTCCGAGCCGGGTCTGCAGGCCGTCTTCACCGATGTCGCGTTGGCTAAACAGTGCGTCGGAGTATTACTGCAACGATCCATGGGCTCATACGTATCTAATATAGCCTAACAAATGGCGCGAGCGTGAGATTGCGTGGGACATTAGCCGACAGTCCCGGTGCGGGACAGGCCAAGGAACTACAAGTGTCCGAGGCCGAAGTGCTTGGTGAATGTGATCCGGAGGTGAGTTTTATGTCCAATGTTCTCGCGAACGATGCTAAAAATGTACAGGTATACCCTATGCAAAAGCAAGCCCTTACGCTAGAGTACTTGAGGGACCACTGCCATCTGAGGGCACGTACGAGAGAAATCGCTGCCATGTTGCGCTTGCGTGACTCGACAACTAGATCTATACACGACTACTTTCATGTGAGTCTACCCATCTGCCTTGCCCTATTACCATACTAAACGGTTTAGAATAATGGTTTTGTCCACGTCCACACACCCATAATCACCTCGAACGACTGCGAGGGGGCCGGCGAGACCTTCCGCATCGCACCTTCTTCTGACCTTCCCTCCAGTACCCCCTCAGCTCCTTCAACTTCCGCTTCATCCGAGGGGACACCTTCAGAATACTTCAATAACCCTGCCTACCTTACCGTCTCCTCCCAACTACACCTCGAAGCCGTCGCCGCCGCCCTCTCACGCGTGTACACCCTCTCGCCCTGCTTTCGCGCCGAGCGTTCACAGACTAGCAGACACCTCGCCGAATTTTGGATGCTCGAGGCAGAATGGGCATTCACGTCCTCCCTCACCGAGCTCTGCAACGTCGTTGAGGGCGTCCTACGGCACATCCTGCGCGCGCACAGCGCCAGCCCCGATATGGACGCGCTCTGGCGCCCGCGCGGCCCAGACCTAGACGACAAACGCGCCGCGCTCAACGCACTCGCCGATGCGCCGCACCCCTGGACGCGCATGCCGTACACACAGGCGGTCGCGGTGCTCGCCGCGCACCACGCGCGGACTGGCGCGTTCGTGTACGCGCCAGAGTGGGGCAAGAGCCTGCAGAGCGAGCACGAGCGCTGGCTCGCGGAGGAGCACGTCCGGGGCCCGGTCTTCGTCACGGACTACCCCGCGTCGCTCAAGCCGTTCTACATGCGCGCGAACGACGCCGCGGCGGGGGGCGGGGAGGGCGCGACCGTCGCGTGCTTCGACCTGCTCGTACCGGGCGTGGGCGAGCTCGTGGGCGGGTCGCTGCGTGAAGAGCGGCTGGGGCTGCTTGAGGCGGCGATCGATCGGCACGGGCTGAGTAGGGAGGACTACGCGTGGTATTTGGATTTGAGGAGGTATGGCGGCGCACCGCATGGGGGCTTCGGGCTCGGGTTTGAGCGCCTGATTAGCTGGATTAGCGGGATAGAGAGCGTGCGGGAGTGTATAGCGATGCCGAGATGGGCGGGCAGGATGTTGTTGTAGGTTGAACCGTTGAAGGCTGCACCAACAGTCCGTCCCGTAGTCGGATGTCTGGCAACCTTCCATGAATCACCACTCACGTTTCGTACGGTCGTGAGACCTTCATGAGAGTGGAATTGTTTCAGGTGCAATTGATAGCGAGAATACAGTACGTACAGTACAGACCCTTGCAGCGATGGTACGTTCTAAGAAGCGCGGGACGCACACTGCCAGTGAAGAACTAAGTACACGGGCTAGGCTAAATAGTGCATGGACTATAGCATAACGACACTATATGCGAACACGGGACGGACATCGAGTGATATGGTAATCTATGATATGAAGTCAGGGAAGATATGGGCGAAGAAAGGCGAAGCTATGGACACAGTGACAAGAACATGCGGAGGTCGGGGACGTTGAAGTGACATAGGAAAAACGAGGCCTGGATGGGGGGAGTTGGGTGGATGCAGGAGGTTTCGGGACAGTTGGCAAGCACGACGACAACGAAAACAAGGATTACTGACAAACAAAGGGCATCATGCCTTCAGATAACTGGCACTTGACCGCGGCCACGGCCACGGCCTCGGAATTGGCCCCTACCACGGCCGCGACCGCGACCGCGATAGCCAGGGAACTGCTGCTCCCCAGGGACGCCTCCTGGCAGGGTGTTGCTTGGGGGCGTTGATGTGAATTGTTCGACGTTAGGCGAAGACGTCCCCGACTGCTGCTGGGGACGAGGCTGGAATGGGCGGCCACGATTCCCTCTGCCGCGGTAAGAACGCGGGGCGGCTCCTCCAGGAGACGGGGAAGCCGAGGATGGGGTTGGAGGGTGTTCAGAGACAGGGGACGATGTAGCGGAGCGTTCGTCCTCCACCGTGACAGTCGGCTTTGGCCGACGAGACTGCTTGCCGTTGGGCTGATGCTGTGAAGCGCCATGTCCATGCCCAGAGGGTGACGAGGTGCGCCCGTCTGCGACTGTGTTCTTTGACTGAGTTTCGGAGGGACGGTAACCGCCGAAAGAGCCAAAGAGGTTCACGATTTCGTCAAATTTAGCTGGGGCAATGCTCTTTTTGAACGCATTGGTATTCAGAGTCTCCCAAGCTGCGTCTATCTCCTCTTTGGTATGGAGACGCTTGTCGAGAACCGTCCAAACTATCTCAGGCTCACGGGAGTCGAGCGCGATACGAAGGTTCGACTTGCCCTCAGGCGCACGGTAAATCGCGTCGTAATCCTCATCATCCGGAGGATAGTTCTCGAAAAAGTGGCGAGCCACAGCAGCGTGCTTGTTCAAAAGAGCGACGTGGAATGCGGTCCTGTCCTGTCCATCACGTTCCTCGGCTTCAGCACCTAGGTGTAGAGATCTTGAGCTATAATGTTTAGCCCGATGCGACACTCAGACCTACTGTGAGAACCAAGCCACTCTACCAAATCGGCGTCGCCGTTCTTCGCAGCAATGTGCAGCAAGGTCTCCTTCGGATCCGCCGGGGCATTCTTGACGAACGCCTCCGCGCCCCGGCGGACCTCGCCGCCCGCCGCGTCGACATTTTCTTCGTATATACCCTTCTTGACTGTTGCTGCATCCTTCCGACGTGCAGCGGCGAAGACTTTGGACCGAAGAGCCTGCAATTGCTCCTGCTGCGCTCGCGCCTTCTGCTCTGCATTCTTGCGTGACGCCTCAGCCTCGGCTCTCTTGGCGGATGCCTTCCTGCGTTGCCGCTGCTCGGCTTCACGACGTTCTATACGTGATCCATCAGACCCGTGGCGAGCGGGATCCCAGCCTGGGTAACCACTCACCCTCTTCACGCTCCTTCTCCTGAGCGGCCTTGCGGTAAGCCTCCTCTTGTGCCCGCCTTTCAGCTGCCGCTTCTTGATCTTCGCGAGCCTTGCGCAGGCGAGCCGTATACTGTTCTGGCGTTTCCGGCGGGGGTTGGTCACGGCGAAAGTGTTGGAATCCTATGGGGACGTTTCATAAATATTACCGCAGCACGAGTAGAAGTCACCTACGCGCACGGGCGTGCCGGTCGGTGTAGCCCCGTGTAAGTTCTTCATAGATGAACCTTGGTCACGGGTGAGTAGAGGAACGGTTGTGCACGGGGTAGAAACTGACATGTAGTACGCCAAGTGGTCAAAATAGTCGTCATCGTACTCCTCGTCGTCGTAGTCGTCGTAGTCATCGTAGTCATCGAACTCGTCGTAGTCGTCGAACTCGTACTCGAACGGATTGAAATGACTGTGACTGTGGGTATGGCCATAGGAGTGGGTGTGAGTGTGACCGTGGGCGTGGGTATAGGCGTGGCGCCCGGGCGGGGACGCGGATCGGTCGAGCTGCTTGAGGAGGACATTGTAGGCCTCGCTGAGACGCTGAAACTGAGCGGTCGCGTTCGCGTCGCCGGGGTTCTTATCGGGGTGCGTCTTAAGGGCGAGCTGGAGGACCAAAGGTGTGAGACGTCGACAAGAAGCGCACGGTGAGGACGCGTGTCTAACCTGTTTGTACGTCGACTTGACGACCTCCAACGATGCACCCTGGTGGCCCGCGCGCCACTGGTCAGCGCGCTTTCTGGTGTGTTTGGCTGATTGTACGTACCTGCTCGAGGCCAAGGACGGTGTACGCCTCCTGGACGGTAGAGTGTCTGTGTGTAGACATGGTGGTCGGCGGCAGAGGATGGCCAGTGGCGGAGGCGGCCGAGGACTCGGATGGCGCGAACTTGGAAGAGCAAGCCCAAGGAAAAACGCGTGTCTGTAGGCGCCCAGTCGCGTCTTACATGTCCTCGCGTGCAGCCTGCCTTTTATGGAAACTTCTCTTGACGCGTCTCTGGCGCTTATTGGCCCTTGCGCGCTCCGGGTTCATCACCGACTTCCTCCCTGGCATTGGCATTGGCAAGGCTCCAGTACTAGTGCCTGCGGTACAGCGGTCTCTGCCGCTGCAATCGCCCGTCTTTCTCTCCGCTCGTGGAAATACTCTTCCTCCGTCTACCGCAACCCTGGTATCTCGGGCCGTGTACTCGGAACAGCTAGGGCCGTTCGTCTAATATTGCTCCTGCACTTTCCCTATTACACCGACCAGCCTGAACCCACGACGTAGCTGCTTAGCCTGCTACTGCTATGCAACTCGGAGTCGGGCCAAGCACCACGGCCCCACATGTCGCACTCCCGCCCGAGGCTGGAGTCGTTGCGCCCTCCATGTCGAGCCCTCAAAATTCGTCCTTTCTTTCGGCGCTGCTCAGTGACAAGTACGTGGTAGCGATGTCAGTTTAACAACCGTCTCTGAAGGGCCGCCGTGAAGCATAGCCCATACTTTCAGGCCGGGTTCGGAATCATGGTATGCCACCCTCGTCCATGGCGCCTTTACTTCCCTTTCATACTATTTCCCCCGCCATAGGGTCTCGGGGTGGGCTTAACCGTTCTCCGGCGCGGCCTCACCCTCTCCGCATCTGCACTCAGGCGGCAGATGCTCGTCTCTCTTGAGATGAATAACAAAGATCCCGCCTACGATTATTTTCTCACTTGGATGGCCCACCAGTCCGCACGCGCCGAGACGGGCAACACGTCGTGGTGGAAGCTACGCTCTGCCCCGACCTGGATGCGCAGCCACCAGCTCGGTGTGCAGACGCTCCACGAGCAGCGCAAGAACGGCAGTTCGTCCGTAATGTTTAAACTTGTCGCTGCCCCAGGGACACATTTTCTACGCTACCATAAAGTGTGGATGCAGGTCTGTCCGACCCCAGTGTAAGGCTGGCTGAAAGCTCACGGCTCTCCGGTCCCGTGTAGATCAAGCGCGAACGCGAGACCAAATCGCCTAATCTTATGACGGGCATGCCATGGGAGACAATCACGATCACAACCCTCTTCCGTGACCGCGCCGTCTTTACTCGGCTTCTCTCTGAGGCCCGCGACCTCGCTCTGCGCGGGCAAGAGGGCAAGCTTGTCATAAACATTCCGTGGGGTATCGAATGGAAACCGTTTGGCCAGCCTCGGCGGAAGCGGCCGTTGCGAAGTGTCGTGCTGGAGGAAGGCGTCGCAGAGAAGATCGAAGAGGACGTCACAGCGTTCCTGAACCGTCGCCAATGGTACGCCGACCGAGGTAAGCGTTCTCTACATCCCCGCCCCCCAGTTGGTCTCAAATCGTCACGCACCCCCAGGCATCCCCTATCGTCGCGGTTACCTCCTACACGGCCCGCCGGGGTCGGGCAAGTCTTCATTCATTCAAGCACTCGCTGGGGCGCTCAACTACGACATCTGTGTGCTCAACCTCTCTGAGCGCGGCCTCGCAGACGACAAGCTCATCCACCTCCTCTCGAACACACCCGAACGCGCGTTCGTGCTCATCGAGGACATCGACGCCGCGTTCAACAAGCGCGTCCAGACCTCCGCCGACGGCTACCAGTCGTCCGTCACCTTCTCCGGGTTCCTCAACGCGCTCGACGGCGTCGCGTCTGGCGAGGAGCGCGTCATCTTCATGACGACAAACCACCCCGAACGGCTCGACCCCGCGCTTATCCGCCCCGGTCGCGTCGACCTGTCAGTGCTCATCGACGACGCATCCCCCGCGCAGGCCCGCCGCCTGTTCGAACGTTTCTATGGGCCTACCGAGGACGGACATGGGCAGGAGCAGGAGGGCTGGGAACAAATCTCCCCAGAGGAGCTCAAGCGGTTGGCAGACGAACTGGAGGACACTGTGCGCGAAGAGGCGGAGCGTGGGCGCGGGATTAGTATGGCAGCGCTGCAGGGGCTGTTCATTCGGAGCAGTGCGCGCGACGCGGTGCATGACGTCCAGACTATTGGGGTGGAGCGCAGACAGGAGTGAGCTGTAAAAAAAGTACCGATACAATCTATTTGACCGCCCGAGCAATAATTTAGTGTGGTACATCATAGAAGTCGTATGCGTACAGGTCGGCCAAAAATGTGATGAGCCTGGAGAAAAAGACAGTAGGGCGGCTAGAATACCGCCCTCCGCTTGCGCCCGGTATATTTGGAGTCGTTTGGGACACCTTTCTTCCCTCGTTGCCGATAGAGCTAAATGAAAATTGGGGCCTGAGCCTACGTTCTCTTAACCCAGTTAGCGGCTGGACACGCACCTCCTTTTTCTGCAAGATCCAGTCTTTGTCCTTGATACTTTTCCGCTTCCCGCTCCTCTCCTTCGCCCGCAACCGCTCCCTCCTCTTCTCAAACAACGCCTTCCCCGCCTCCTCCTCCTCTCCAGCCTCCTCACCCTCGAGCCCCTTCGGCACCTGCTGCGCCCCAGCGCCGCCCCCGCCGACGAACAGACAGAGGAAGACCTTGCGCGCCTTCTTAGAGTTGGGGTAGTCGACGACGATGCCGCCGCCAAAGCCGGCCTTCTGCGCGATGGACGTGATGAGCTGGATCTGGTCGTCGGACGTCGGGTAGAACTGCAGCACCGCGCGCGACGGGTTCTTGAGCGCGGCGTGCAGCGTCGTGAAGAAGCGCGTGAGGCGGTGGGGCGGCGACGACGTCGGGTGCGACGTCTCGGCGTTCAGGAGCCATTGCAGGACGGAGACGCTGATAGGTGCGAGGGGATACGGGGAATTAGGCGTGTGTGCGCGGGGGAGGAGAGATGCAGGGAGGGGAGGTGGCTTACCTGATCGCACCGTCGAAACTGCCTGGACGGAAGCCGAACCCTTGTCCAATGTCTTGGAGGAAAAGGTCGCCTTCTACTTCCCGCTCGAGCGCAACCTCTACCGGGGCATTTGTTCATCTTGTGCACGGCAGGCAGACGGACTGGCGGCTCACCGAGCATGCTGGGTGCGATATCGCACCCGACCCATAGGTAACCTTCCTCATCTAGGATCTCTCCAGAAAGTCCGGACCCACAGCCGATATCGAGGAGGAATGCCGGCTCATCTGGAGGGAGGTTGAGGAGCTCGAGTGCGCGGTAGGTCATGTCGGCCTGGATTTGCTGCACTCGGGTGCTATGTTGACCGCATCTGATCAGTACGGCACGTTGGATATTGTGGCACACATACGCACTTATTTGTGTATTTTTTGGCCTCGATGTCTCCATAGTACTGCAGGGGAGCACATGTGAGAATGCGTCCCAGACGGAAGCGCTTGAGCGTACGATTTCTGGAGGGGCCTGCAGCTCTGGCCTTGACATGGTAAGACTATTGTTGAACGAGCGTACTGCTCGAACGGACCACGAGATTGCGAATGAAAGGGACCTTAAGAATCGGCGTTGATTGTGGCACGCAGTAATAGTTGTGCGTGTCTCGTCCAAACTCGAGAGACGCGGAGAAAAAGCACCGATCACATGGAGAACACGTCCACGTGGGCCTATACTTCGTCGCGTCGGTGGCTGCAGCAATGCAGCTCCCCCTTCCGGTACTACTACTTGTTCCCAGAAAGCACCATACGTAAATTTGCCGAGCGTGCTGAAAAGGTGAATTCGTAGATTGGGGCGAATATAATCGCGTACCCACCTCCGGGTCGACAACACCAGCTTGCCCCGGCCCTTGCAGAGCGCACACCGTCAGACCCGAATTTCAGAGGTGTAAAATGCCTGTAATATGTCTGTCCGAATCGCATCGATGGACAAGCGGTATGATGACGGAACACGTATACACATGCAACGACGCCGGGGCCCGGGGCCGTATGTAGGCAGACGGTGAGCAGAGATGATATAATGCAGCAAGAGACACGAGTCCGCAGCCAGAAGAAAGGGGTGGGTGAAGGGGGAGGCGGGGGGAAGGGGGGAATGCCATAAAGGGCGTGGGGGTGGCGAAGGTGAGATGCACGGGGTAGAAGGGGGGGTGAGTGCACGAGTTGTGTGGGGCGGGACCGTGCGTGCGTGGCGAGGTGAGGGAGCACAAAGTGTAGGGGTGGGATGATGCGGCGGGGGACTCGGATGATGTGTACAACATACAGGGCAGAGCAGCGCGACCTTCACGTCTAAGTTACCTATACGGGGGGATGCATGCAGAGGGGGGCGGAGAGACCGAGACCGAGACCGAGACGGGACGGGACGAAAACCACGGACCGGGAGAGAGCGCACGAGTGCCTCGACAGCCCAGCACCAGCGCCCAGAACCAGCAACGAAGAATGGGAAGGGGGGGGGGAGGGGAGGGGAAAGGAGCCGCGAATCGCGGACGGCGAATCGAGCAATCGCGATTCGCGGACCAGAGCAGCCCTGCGCGCGCGTCTACACACGTACTCCATGCGCGGCGACCAAGAGGGGAAGAACGGGGCGCGGGTGTGCGGCCGGCCGACCGACCGACCGAACGAACGAACGAACAAGGGGGGAAAGGGGGGTGGGGAAGACCCAATATCACCGGCGCATAAGAATATACCGTACACGTACACGTACAAGCAGCCCCACGAGCCGACCGACGCCAACAGCCACGGCCACGGCCACGACCACGATCATGACGGGAAGTACACCGCGCCCGGCGGGGGCACCGCAACGGGCGGAGGTAGGTCGAACGGGCCCGGGGGCGAGTTCCCCGTCGAGTGCGGGCGCGGGTCGAGCGCGCCCAAGACGGTCGTGGGCCCGCGCGTCTGCTGCTGGAGCAAGGACTTGGCTGTCATCAGCACGTCGACCTCGCTCGACAGCGGCCCGACCATGTCCACGGCCTGCGCGACGGCGGACTGCGTCGCGACGGACACCTCCTTCACCGTCACCTGCGGCCCTGCCGCGGCGGCGGGCAGGCCCGACGACACGGCGGCGACGGTGCGGTCCGCGACGACCTGGCGCGCGGCCTGGAGGACGACCTGCTGCGCGGCGGCGGTGAGCGCGTCCGACTGCGCGACCGCGCCCTGCGGGACCTCGCCCGCCATCTTGGAGCTGATCGCCTGCGCGGTGACGGTGAGGACGTGCTGCTGCTTCGCCAGCGCCTGGAGCTCGGGGCCGGCCTCGTTGGGGGAGGCGACGACCTGCGACTGCGCCTCTTGCGCGACGCGCTGCGCGGCGGTCGTCAGCACCTGCACCACCTGCGACTCGGGCGCCACGACGGGCGGGGGTGGGGCGGAGAGCGTGGGGGGAACCCTGAGCAAGCTGCGTGCCGAGATCAGCGGGGAGGGATCGAGGGTGGAGGAGCACAGAAGGGACGCACCGCGGCGCGGCCGTGGGCTGCGCGACGCTCGCCACCACGGAATCGCTCAAGATCCGCCGGGGATTGTGGATGTCGCCCACGAGCGAGGGGCGCCGCGAGGGCGTGAACGACGCGTCGACGGTCGCCATCGGCGCGATGGTGATGTGCACCGTGTGCGTGAGCGCCTCTTCCTTGCCGTCCTGGACGAACTGCATCCGGGGGTCAGAACCCTCTGTCTGAATCGCGCGTGCGCATACACACACACACGGAAGCAGGAGAACCCACCCTCGCTTCGACGGTCACGTCGCAGCTCTGCGCGTCCGGCGGCGGGATGCCGGTCAGCGAGTCCTCCTTCCACGCGAGCCAGGTCGGCAGCGACGGCGAGCTGTACGTGACCGGCATGTTCGCGCGCGACGCCTGCGGGTCCCATATGCGCGGCGTCCACGTCCAGCGCAGGCCGACGTACGCCACGCCAGGGGGCGTGCCCGCGAGCTTGCGCTTGAAGGGCCGGAAGAGCCAGCCGCCCTCCGACTTTTTCGCATCGACATGCCAGATGTGATTGCCTTTTGACTTTGACTTCTTGCCCTCCTCGTTGAAGCGCGAAATGTAGGGTTGGTTCCAGAGGAAGTTCCGGATCTGTGAGCCAGCCACGGCGGGGGCGCTCCGCGTCAGATGACATGCCGACGCTGCCAGAGAGCACGCTGCTATCATACTTGCCTTCTTCATAGGTATTTTTTCCTCGGGGTAACCCTGCCGGGCGAGCTATCACGTAAAGGACATCAGCGCCCTGATGCCGGCGCACCCGTCGGCGGCGTGGAGAAGTTTACCTCTTCCAAGAACGCGTTGGTGAACGCTTGGATCCGAAACTTGAATGGGCGGAAGTCGGGCGACTCGTCCAGCCGCTGCATCTTCTTGGCCATGAGCGTCTGATGTATCGGCTCGCCCTTCGAGTCCGTGGCATCCACTGTGGAGCGAGGGGTACATACACATCAGCGCGGGCCATACAAGAAGAGAGGAGCAGCGGCCGCGCGGCCGTGAGCGCGCGGGCGCGCGCGCAATGCAATACGCACGATTGGAACAGATTGCATTCAAGAACTCAAAGAAAATGCGCTCGACTTCGGCCCGGTATTCCTGCGGCACCTCGTTTCCGTGGCCTGAGGAGCCGCCACCCTCGTTCGAAGGCGAGGTGCGGCTCATCCGCCGTTGTCCGGCATGGCCGCGCGATGTTCCGTTCACGGGGCCCTCGGCACTAGATCTACTCTCAGCAGGATCCCCCGAGCCCTGCCCCGAGGGAGAGTAATGGTTCCCCCCCTCCCCACTCTCGTCGTCCGATCCGTCATCATTATCATTCTCTGGGGACGACGGCCGGCTGTACCGTCCCTGCCCCGCCGTGGACGGCCGCGACTGCGTCGACTCATACATGGTGGGGTGCGACACCCCGTCCGGAACGTACGCAAACGGGTTCCCCTGCAGCTGCGATATCGAATGTGACCGCGCCGCGCGGACCAGCGACGCCGACGCCGCGTTCAGCGGGGGCTGCTGCAGGTGAGTGCTTCTTGTTGGCGAGTACATGGGCGTCGTGTAAGACATAGACGAGGGGCCGGGGATAGAGATGGGGTTAGCCGCTGACGACCCGGTCGTGAGGATCGAGCCAGTGGAGAGTGAATGGTGGTGTTGGCGGGGAGGGACTGCAGCATGGCCGTCTGGCCATACCGCGCCGGGTGGATATGGGGAATGCCCAGGAAGGATCGTAGATGCCGCACTTGCTGTAGACACCGGCGAGACGAAGCTCGAAGGGGGTGCCATGGTCACGGCGGGGTCGACGACGGAGGTAGGGTGTAGGGCGGGGTGCATAGAGGCGGAGAGCTGCTGGGAGGCGTCGGGCAGCACCCCCAGGGAGAGATGGGCGGGAATTCCAGCGGAGCTTGGTGGTCGTGAGCTTGACAACGCGGAAGGTAGGGGTGGAGGGACTGCTGACATCTCTGCCACGGAGGCCAGCGAGGGCGGGACGGAGGACATAGGGTACGTATATGAGAAGTTGGTCGGCGGCAACATGGATGGCGGCAGGGCCGTCGACGGCGGGATCAGAGCCGGCGGGCTGTCTTCTGGGGGCTCAAGCTTCATAGACTTGACCACGCGATCCCCAGCGACGGACGAGGCGCACCGCTTGCGCGACAACTCGGACCCGTCTGATATTGAGTCTGCGGAGCCGGTGGGGGTGAGGCCGCTGGGCTGTGGAGGCGACTGCTGCCGCTTAACCGACGACGATTCGACGTTCATGCTGGTCGGCACAGGCGCAGCCACAGGGGGCGCGACGCCAGTGGTCGAAGGACTTGATCCTGCAGAGGGCTGAGAAGAAGGACCGCCAGATCCATCGTCGAGCTGCATGGCCGCCACGAGTTCGGCGACGAGCAGTACGTTTTTCTTCAGCAGCGTCACGATTTCGCGCGCGTCGCCGCTCTGGCCCATGTGGCACGCTTCGCTGCCTGTGCTCGCGGTCCTCGCAATGCTACAAGGGAACGGGGTACCGACGCAGGGGCACAGTTAGACACCGACAGGGCGGAAAAGAGCATGGACGCACTTTTTCAGCATGTCGCCGAGGACAAGAAGATGGGCCCCTCCGGGCACTTCTTGCATGCTGTCACTGTTCGTCTGCAAAGGGTTCTCGAATCCGGGCGGTGGGAACTGGAAGCCGGATTCGTGGGCACTTGCAGAGGGGACGCTCCCACTCGACGGGAAGCCGAGGTCTGAACCCGAACCGGTCAAATTTGCAGGGGATGCTGAAGAACCCGAGCGACTGCGGGCGACACCCATACCATCTAGTGCCGATGCCAAGGAAGAGGAACCGGCGGAGTATGACGGTGTTACGCCAGTCAGTGCGGGAGAGGAAGCGTGCGAAGCATTCGTAGACGCCGAAGCGGCGCTCGGAGAGGAGAGAAGCGGGTGTGACGGATCGACTGGATCGATGTTCGTAAGGCGGGGGTCCATGCCATACAGCGTGGATTGGGTAGGGATGTCCGGAATGACGCCAGGGGACGCGGACTGGGAGGGAGGAGGGCCTGCGAGAACGTCCATGGCGGAGGAGAGGTCCTCCGAGGAAGACGGGAGGGACTGCATGGAGAGATGCATGGCCATGGGGACCGCAGCGACCGGATCGACGTGCTGGGCGAAGAGGGAGGGGATTGAGACGTGCATATGGACGGCGGGGTCGGTCAAAGAAGGGTCGGGGTGGGAGGGCGGGACGATGGAAGCAAAGGACTGCTGGACGTCGTTTGGCTGGAACTGCTGTCGGAACTGTTGGGGGTCGACGGCGACGGGAGAGGTGGGCTGTATCTCCTGCATGGAAGACATGGCCAGGGAGGGAGGAGGGCGATCACGGAACGCCGCGAACTATCCTGGAGGAATCGACGGGGGAGATGAATGAAGGGAGGAAGCGGGTCGGGAGCAGCAATAATGTTGGCCGATCGCGACTCGAGAAGGGCGGGACTTTGTCTGTAAAGCATGGCAGACACGCCTATAAGACAGGGCGCGGGGCAGAGAAGAAGAAAGCAGGACGTACGTTTGGGCTGCAAGGGCAAGAAGCAGGAGCAAGACCGGGCGCACTCAGGAGAGGAGAAAGGGAGAATGAAGGGACGCTGTGTAGAGGGAGAACAAGAGCGAGAGTGTGGCTCGGCGGGTGCAGCGGAGGGCGAGGGGCGGCATGCAAGGAGGGGAAAGCAGGGGCGGATGGCGGCAGGCTGGAGGGCGTGTTGGAAGGGGCTATGGGCTGCTGTGGGCTGCCAGGAGAGTCTAGAGCCCGAGGGCGAGCTGGCGAGAAGCACCGGGCGAGAAGGAGAGGCAGGCAAGCGCAGGCGCAGATGCAGATGCAGATGCGGACGCAGACGCAGACGCAGACGCAGACTCAGACTCGGACTCGCTCAAGCTCGCGCGGCCACAGCCCTTCTCGCCCGTCTCACTTGCGCCTTCACACAGGCGCCCGTCCATCGCCCCGCAGCGCGCCAAACAAGCCACAACACCCTCCGACGCCTCCTCCGACTCGTCTGTCCGACGCCTGGCCACTGCCAGGCCAGTGAGACTCAGACTGCCCGCCCTCGCCTCCGCCTCTGCTTTGGCAACATCCCCCCGCCTGCCTCCCATCAATCTCCCCTCCTATCGCCATCCGGTCCTATCTATTTCTCCCCCCACCCATACCTCCCCATTTGCCACATCCACCATCTCTTCCCCATCTTCTGACTCATCCCGCACATCCTCTCCTTCCGCCAATTTGTTTTTTGCAACTTAAACTTTTGCCTCGCTCTCGCCTCCGCGTCCCTCTCGCTTCCCCTCCGAGGCAGTGTCACAGTGTGCGCTCTCTGTCCCGTTCTCCGTCCTACCCACACGACAATTCATGTGGTAATTTGGTGCTCATCGAGCACCCTGGTCCGCGTCCGACATGCACGACGCTGCGTCCGCCTACATGCTGCTACATCAGGCGCGTTCGTCCTTGCACGCTGTGGCCCATATCCGCACCATCGACCTTACTCAATCCGTCGGATCGTCAGGATCGCTCTCCGCCCTCTGCGCCTGATCTGCCACGATACTAATCCGCTCGGTCATATGCCCCTGCCTCCACCTCTCCCCTCCCTTCTCGCTCTTCCCTTCTCATCACCTGCGTCCTCTCTACCTGGCGACAGACCCCGCGAAGATCTCCCGCTCCCGTCCCTCCTCCACGTCCCCCATCCTGCCCGCCTTCTGCTCCTTCCGCCGGCGGTACATCCTGCTTCTTTCTCTCCGCCTTACCTTCACCCTTTCGCTCCCCGTCGATTGCCGGTCCCCCTGTGAGACTTCCCCATCCATTTCTCCGACCGTCCGTCACCGACGTTTACGAGCGTTTACGCCATCAGCGCTGACGTCTTGCTTCCGCGTGGATCACCTGTGAGAGTACTTGGTCACAAGCGGCATAGTTTCCGCGCCTGCGCGGTTCCGTCTACTGTATCTTAGCGATAAAACCTTTCCGCTCGCCTTCTTGCACGTACCCTTCCGAACCTGGGCCTCCCTCCGCGGAGAAACTCCAAGTTAGAACCTTGCCCCGAGAACTCTGTGTGCCCGCTGCGGGCTCTCATTAATGCACTCTGCCTGACAAAGACGCATGTCGTGTATAAATTATCAAATTCGCGCCCATCCTAAGCCACATTCTTCGTTTTAATACACCGACGCTCTCGGTGCCGCGGTGGTCGACGCCCTGACCCTTGCCATCGCGTTATTGATAGCCTGTCCCGATTACAATTGACGGGACGCGGGCAAATCGGACGCTGCATCCTCCCGCTCAGGGTCGTCCTATGCGACAGATTAGCGCCCATTGTGGCATCTAGCGTGAGCACTTGCCTTTTCAGGGAGCACAGAGCGCTCCGCCGCGTTACGGTTCACGCGTGCGCAAGTGCAGGCTTCGGGGCTTCGACCACCGCGGTCGTCTGTCTCTGTAGAACGGCCTCGACCGCCCAGCCCATCCAGTTTACCTAGCGCAATGGCGACCACGAGCAAGCAGTACAAGGCCGTCGGAGAGGACCTGTGGAAGGGCCGCACCGAGAAAATCGTGAGGAGCCGCCTCCCGCACTCGCACTAGTAGCACTGCGCATGCGCGCCGCGTCGCCGTGCGCTCCTGACCGTAACACGCCCGGGTTGCACAGAACGCAGAGCTGTTCGCGCTCACGTACGGCGCGCTCGTCGTGCAGCTCATCCAGGACTACGAGGACTATGCCGAGGTCAACAAGCAGCTCGAGAAGATGGGCTACAACATCGGCACGCGCCTCATCGAGGACTTTCTCGCGCGGAGCAGCCTCGGGCGGTGCGCGGACTTCCGGGAGGTGGGCGAGGTGGTGGCAAAGGTGCGTCCCCTCGTCCTTGCACACCTCTCTGAACCCCCAGGGTCCGGGGGCCTAGTTGCGTCCCCGGGCGCCGACGCTGACGGACGGGTGCGTGCACGCAGGTTGGGTTCAAGTCGTTCCTCAACATCACGCCCAACGTCACGCACGGCGCGCAGCCGCTCGCCTCGTCGCCCACCCGGACGAGCATGCCCCCTCCGCAGGCCAACGCGCCCGGGGCGTCATTCACTTTACAGTTCGACGAGAACCCGCTCGCGGAGTTTGTAGAGCTGCCCGAGGAGGCCCTCGAGGGCGGCCTGTGGTTCAGCAACGTCCTCTGCGGCGTCATCAGGGGTGCACTAGAGATGGTAAGGTTCGCCGCAGATCATACGGGCGGCCCTCGGTCTGACGGACGCTTTCCACACGCATTGCCCCATGTCCGCTTCCTCCCCCTACCACCCCCCACCACCACCGCACCCTTTTTACGCGCCCGCACAGGTCCAGATGCAGGTGCAGGCCGCCTTCGTCACGGACGTCCTGCGCGGAGACGAGGCGACCGAGATCCGCGTGACGCTCGTGAAGTATTTGGAAGAAGAGGTGCCTGTAGGAGACGACTAGATACCGGAGTATGGATGTACGATAGTTTCAAAATGTATCCGCCTGGCGCCCGCCGTGCAGCACGCCATGGGAGCACAAGACCCTCCCCCCTTACACCCTCTACCTCGAGGCGACATGTAGGAGCCCATCTAGACTGAGACCGGGGGCTAGGGGAGCCAAACTACGCCGCGGGACGATCAGCGAAACCGCACCCCCTCGCACGGCAAAAAAGCACTCACCTCTACGCACCACCACCGCCGGCGGGAAGCAGCAACACAGCCGAGCCTAATTGTACCGCTCGACGCGGTTGAGCTTGCGCGCCGTGCGCGCGTTGCTCTGCGTGTTCTGGCCGCGCACGGGGAGGTGCATCGCGTGCCGCCGCCCGACGTAGCTGCCGATCATGCGCTGGTGCGCGATGTTCTCGCGCATCTGCCTGCGCAGGTCCGACTCGATCTTGATCTCCCGCAGACGGTCCGCGGGCCCCTGCGTGCTCGCACCCGCACCCGCACTCGTGCTGGCGTCGGTATTTGAGGCGGGGGCCGACGCGAGCAGCTGCGAGAGCGAAGGGGGCACGTGGCCGGGTGCGGCGAGCGGTTGGACGGAGACGGGCGGGGAGTTGGCGGGCGAGGAGAGGAAGGCGGTGAGCGCGGTGACTTGGCCCTGGTTCAGGCTCCGGATGCGGCAGCGGTCGTGGATTTGTACGCGGGCGCAGAGACGGGAGGCGGTTTTGTGCCCGATGCCGTAGAAGTGCGTCAGGGCGTGCTGTAGGGAGAAGATGTGTTTTAGCGGAATGCGTGGGCCTTCACATGGCCTGTTACACACCTTGACGAGCTGGTTGTCGGGGAGGAGTACGCCGAGGATGTGCATGGTAAGGTGTAGCCGCGTCCGAGGTCTCCAGGAAGCACTCGAAGTGGTGGTGGCAGCAGCGGTGAAGGAACGCTCGGCGTAGGCGCCCACGCCTGTGAACGCGCGCTGCAGCGTGGGCGCTTGCTGTGCATCCGTTCTTGTCACCCAACAGCCAGTATCATCATGGCGTCCAGCAAGGCCGAAGGCAACCGCGAGGAGCTGCTCACCAAGCAGCGCAACCAGATGCGCGAGGAGTTCGAGCGGCAGAAGCAGACGCTCATCCAGGAAACGGAGAAGGCCCGTCCGTCCGCGAACCGCTTCGTGGGGCAGAATGACTCCATGGAGGACTCGCTGAAGCACAGCACCGTCGGCCTCGTGCGGCTCGAGGACTTCCAGCAGCGCAGGAAGGAGCTCGAGGAGGCCAAGGCGCGCGAGGCGGCGCGGACGAACGAGCTCAAGTATGTCGACGTTCCCTTTGAGAGGCCGCGCGGTCGCGCCGTGCTCGTTCGTTCGTCCTGGGCGGTCGCTTACTTTGTGTGGAGAACCCGTTTAGAGAGGAAAAGAAGGTGAAGAAGCGCAAGAAGGCGAACAAGGCGACGCTGTCATTTGCGCTCGACGATGACGACGAGGGCGAGGAAAGCGCGTCTGCGTCCGTGGGCGGCGAGGCGAACGGGGAGCGGCCGGTTAAGAAGGCCAAGTCGCGTAAGAATCCCGAGGTGGACACGTCTTTCCTGCCCGACCGAGAACGCGAGGAGGCGGAACGGCGCGAGCGGGAATCGTTGCGGCAGGAGTGGCTCCGCAAGCAAGAAGAACTCAAGAATGAAGAAGTTGAAATCGTCTACTCGTACTGGGACGGCAGCGGCCACCGCAAGAGCGTCACGGTAAGTCTGCTCTTAGTAGGGTTGTTCCCGGCGGGCCTGACCACGTAGATACACGCATGTGGAACGCTCGTCCGCGTCACCTAGTGCAAGAAGGGCGACTCCATCTCCACGTTCCTCGAGAAGTGCCGGCAACAGTTCCCCGAGCTGCGTGGCATTGGCGTCGACAACCTGATGTATATCAAGGTACTTTCGGGCCCCACCGGTGTCTGGTCCATAGCTGACGTTTCCTTTAGGAGGATCTCATCATACCTCATGTATGCCCTCGATAGTTTCCGCTGCGGTTATGGTGATGCTGATCGTGATGCATAGCACCACACGTTCTACGATTTCATCGTGAACAAGGCACGCGGCAAGTCAGGACCGTTATTCAACTTCGACGTCCATGACGACGTGCGTCTTCTCGCGGACGCGACGGTCGAGAAAGACGAGTCGCATGCGGGTAAGGTCGTCGAACGGAGCTGGTACCAGCGCAACAAACATATATTTCCCGCTTCTCGCTGGGAGGTGCGTAATCAATATCGGCCCGTTGCGTTCCTTTATTTATTCGACCCTACGAGCAGGTCTACGATCCAGACAAGAACTACGGCAAATATACAATCGCTTGATCGTTTGTTCGCATGTATGCTACTCTCTGCTGAATGATCAGGACTTTATTTCAGTTTCACCACATTATAATGTGGTCGTCCTGTTTATTTCGTGCTGTTGGGTACCAACGTTAACCCCCCGAAACATCGGCTCACACAACGACGGCTACAAATCTCATGCATCAGTGCGTCACGGTCGAGGTCTTCTTAATTAGCAAACACCCGTGCTTTACTCCTTGCAAATGCAGTCGGCGTCCAAAAAAACTCATAATCGAATACGGACGACGCGAGTAGAATACGTGATACATTGTCAAACATCAAGACCCGTAATGGTTATGATACATCCGAACGTGCGTTCCACCGGTTTTTGAACAAGAATGACAGACAAGTGGTGGCCGGGACAACAAAAGGCAGACCTAGGTTATGCAGACTTCATCTTGTTGAGCCCCGCTTGGATGGCGACGAACTGCAACTCGGTGAGGGTTCCTTCCCTTACGAAGCTGTAAAGCCACTTATCACGACCATCCATACGCGCTAGCCCACCCAGCGCCATGCCATCCGTTATGCCCGCCGTAACGAAGAACGAGAGTAGGGCGCTCTGGTCCGGGAAGAGCGAGCCCAGGAACGCAGCAACGGGCTCTTCGACTGGCTTCCCCGTCGCCGTCTGGTCGCGGTCACTGGAGGGGCTGATGTGATCGGTGGTGGCTCCGGATGACGCTGAGATAGCATTCGGACTCGAAATGGGGATCAGGTCGGGGACTCTACCGCAACGCCGCCGTCGGAGGGGCAAGGGCTCTGTGTCCTGGCCCTGCTCAGGCTGGACGTCAGGTCCAGGCGCGACCTGTGGTCCAATCACGGTCAGCCCTCTATCGAAGCAATGCCGCGGATCAGTAAATGGACACGAACCAGTTCCGATATGCTAGAAGGGCCAGCCGACTGCGCGGTCGCTGCCACATCACGCGAAAGCGAAGTACGGTCGTCGCAGGAACCCGAATACTCGGTCACGGCGAGGGAAGCGGGCAGCGGGTCGACTTCCAGTCGATCGCTCCTCTCTACGGTCAAGTCGGTGGTGCGCTGAGTGGGGGTCATGCGTACGTCCGAAATTTTCTCGAGCTATGAGAACAGGAAAGAGTACGCGCTAGTAAGCATATTGTCGACCTTGGATGCCGGTTCTCCTGGACGCGGGACTGCTTACCCGGCGGTTCAAATGTTGAAGCCCGTTGCGAACCCTCGAGCGCCTTGACCTATGTCGATGCTCCCGGACGATTTCTATGACAGGCCATGCTTCTTCATACGAGTTGATGATTGGAAGTTGTTGCTGGACCTGTGGAAGGCCCGGGAGATCAACGAGTTAATCAGCAAAGCTGAACCCATGACAAGAGATCGCTTCACTAGAGCACTGACTTAGAAGACCACTCACCGCCTTCAGAAACCCCTGCCAAATTTTGGAGCGTTTGTTTACGCCTTTTACATCAAACAAATGCTCATGCTCGTCTGCTAGAACCGCAATCGTAGCCTAAAATGGATCTCAACCTAGTCAACTAGATATTGGGGTATCCCAATGCAACTAACCATGATGTGACAATATATCTTTAAATCACAGACCGAACCGTCTAGCCGCATCTGGGACGCGAAGGTCCCTCGATCTCCCAGCTTCGGTGACCAAGAATGGGAGATTTTCAAGGGTCGGGGAATGGTACCCATTAAGGCTATATCCCCGGCAACGTCGTGGTCTGGATAGTGCGCCATTAGTAGTGCCAGCGAATGGCCAGTGAGTACTAGATGGTTGCGAAAACACGAGACTATGCGACTGGGGACTGAGTGCTGAGGGGACAGGACACACCTATAGGCAGTGACGACAGAGGGTATATAAAAGTTGCCAACCTCACGGTATAATCTACCGTCAAAGTTGCCGACCCAGGGGGTAGACGACTCGGGCCCGGGTATACTAATAAATATGAGGTCAGCGGAACCTCATTGAGACGGATTTAGAGGAAATAGAGGATGCCAGCAAGGTCGCCGAAGTTGTTACGGGGTCCGATGTGGCGCACGGTGTAATCTCGTGTGTAGTGAGTAGATATCCGGAACAGAACGCACCAAAGAAGATACGACCTTATACCATAAGGACTCCCGTGTCCAAGTTGGATCTAGCCTTGCATAGACTAAACGTCCCTTCAGTGCTAGAGGCTAATTAGAGCTGAGGCTCTCATTTTACCTCGCGGCGGAAGCTTACGTTAGTACTGGCTTCGTGGGTGGGTGAAAATATGTCGTTAGCAAGAACTTCCTGAGGTTCAAAGTGGCAGCCTTAGTAGACCCGGCCGCTTATACTATAACTTATAGCGTTCAAGACTGCCCTTGGGCCTATTCCTGAAGTGGTAACTTGTCTTGTCCGAATTGACGCTGCCAGCGTCCACCGCGCCGCGCCGCGAGCAGTTGTGTCCACGTCTGGTGGGTCGGCTTGAGGGGTTATCCGGTTATCATACAGTCTCGTTGCCGGATGTTGTATGCCAGCCCGCACTCACCTCCCAAACCGAGATAGTCAGCGTTTTGTTCAGGGAACCGGCGCGGTCACTATATCGCCAAGAATGTCACTACTCGTAGACTAGTGATACAGTTGTTTCTGCCAAGATTCGAAGCATCGCGAGAGGTGTGTTTATGTAATTCCGCACGCCCTAACCAAGAACTTTCACTGACAGACGGCGATCGGTAGGCCTAAGTTATCCAGACATCATTTTGTCGAGCCCGGTCTGGATGGCGACGAACTGCAGCTCGGTGAGGGTTCCTTCCCTTACGAAGCCGTAAAGCCATTTGTTGCGAGCATCCATCCGCGCTAGCCCATCCAGCGTCACGCTGTCCGTGATGCCCGCCGCAACGAGGACCGAGAGCAGGGCGCTCTGGTCAGGGAAGAGCGAACTCAGGAACGCAGCAACAGGCTCCGCGTCTGACTTCTCGGTCACGGCTGTCTGGTCGTGGGTGACGACAGAGGGTACTTCAACAGCTTGCGGACTCGAAATGCGGACCGGGTCTGGGGTTCTACTAGCGCGGCGCCGTTGGATGGGTAACGACTCCGTGTGCGGACTCTGCTCGGAGCGGACGTCAGGTCCTGGAGCGACCTGTGACCCAATTACGATAAGGCTTCCGTCGAAGGAATGTCGTGGATGAGTAATAAGTGGACACAAACCGGTCCTGAGATGCTAGGAGGGCCAGCCGAGTGTGCGGTTGTCACACTGCGCCAAAGTGAAATACGGTTGCTGCGGCGATATTTGGTTGCCGCGGAGGGAGCCGGCGGTTCTGATTGCTTGGTCTTCTCTATGCTCAGGTCCGTGGTGTGCTGAGTGGCGGATGCGCATATTTCAGAAATTTTGTCAAGCTATGAGACCAGGACGAAGTGCGGGTGAACTCCCGGACACCGTCTCTAAGAGACACTAGCGGGACTGCCTACCCGAGCTCCAAGATGCTGTAGGCTACGAAAATCCGGGTTCTTTGACCTACGACGATGCTCCCGGACGATTTCTATGACGGGCCATGCGTCCTCGTATGACTTGATGATTGGAAGTTGGTGCAGGACCTACCAGACGCGTTCAGGGGATAACCGAGTTTATCAGCAAGGTGTCATAGCTATAGGCTCAACTCGTTGAAAAGAGAAGGCTTCAGCAGATCACTCACTGTCTTCAAAAAGTTTTTCCATGTAGCTGAGTGCTTTTTTACGGCTTCTACATCAAACAAATGCCCATGTTCGTCTGCTAGGACAGCAATCGTAGCCTAAAACGGATCTCAGGTCAGTCAATTGGGTATGTATCGAGGTGTATCTTGAATGTAGCTAACCATGATATGACAATATATTTTTAAGCTGCAAACAGAACTGTGTAGTCGCATCTGGGACGCGAGGGTCCCTTGTTCGTCCAGCTTCGGTATCAGAGAGTGCGAGATTTTCGCGGGCCGGGGAATGGTGCCCAATACAATGCTCCCAGCATTGTGCACGTCTGAATAATGAGTCATAAGTCACTGGGACCGGTGAATAGTAGGCGGTCACGGAAAACGCGCGTATGGTCGGGTGGTTGAGGACTCGGAAGTGAGTCTGTTGGGTCCAGGGGGTGCAAGACACAGCCGTAGTAGAAGGCAGGGCCACCGGGGGTATATATAAGTATAGGATTGGCGGGACTTCCCTGAGGTGAATTTAGAGGAAATAGAGGATATCGATAGCTGGCAAGGTCCGACGCCGAAGCGGTCAATTGATCTGTTGCAGCGCACCATATGGCTACGTCTAGTGTATTGCGGCGCGAAGAGAACACACCAATGGTGGCCGAAGAGCTGAGCGCTGAGCGGTTAATATCGGCCTCAGAGTTCCTAAAGCGGTAATTTATCGATATTGACGTCTGTCAGTGTCACTGAGCAGCCGCCCGCTTGATCGCCTATTCCACTGCCGCCGTGCTCGAGTGCGGTACTCTGACCCCTCCCCTTGAGTCTTACTCTTAGCAGTGCGCTGCTAGCCCTATCACTACCCCCTCCTCCAAAGTGCCCGTCTAGCTATGTCGGGAGCGGGGCCTAGAGAAAACATCTTCCCCACGCGGATGGCTCTGACCAATACCAAGCTCCGTCTCAAGGGGGCACAAACTGGCCATTCGCTCCTCGCAAAGAAGCGCGATGCCCTCACGACTCGGTTTAGAGCCATTCTACGCAGAGTGGACGAG
This sequence comes from Trametes meyenii, assembly GCA_022606255.1. Classification (NCBI taxonomy): domain Eukaryota; kingdom Fungi; phylum Basidiomycota; class Agaricomycetes; order Polyporales; family Polyporaceae; genus Trametes; species Trametes meyenii. Next base: position 727,295 of record JABYQG010000005.1, on the reverse strand, counting down.
GTATAAACCCATACGCTAGACCTAATGATTAACCCTCTGACACGCCATTATTCATCAGGCAAAGCGCAAGATGGGTCGGGTTATGCAGCTCGCGTCGTTCTCGCTCGCAGAGGTCACGTACGCAACCGGCGATATCTCGTACCTCGTACAAGAGCAGGCAAAGTCTGCGTCGTTTAAGGTCAAAGCGAAGCAGGAGAACGTGTCCGGTGTCGTCCTTCCCGCGTTCGAGGTTGACAGGGTACCAGGGTCCGGTACGTTCTATAACCGTCCTGTGACGATCCCATACTCACGCAGCTGCCTCGGCAAGACTTCAACCTCACGGGTCTCGGTCGTGGCGGTCAGCAGGTCCTTCGTGCAAAGGAGGTGTATGCTAAGGCTGTCGAGACACTCGTCGACCTCGCGTCCCTGCAGACGGCCTTCATGATCCTCGATGAGGTCATTCGCGCGACGAACCGCCGAGTGAATGCCATTGAGCATGTCGTCATTCCTCGGCTAGAGAACACTATCAAGTACATCACGAGCGAGCTCGACGAAATGGACAGAGAAGAGTTCTTCCGGTGAGTACACTTTCGTTCGACATGTAGTCCCGCGATGCTATGAGGGACCGCCACAGATTGAAGAAAGTGCAAGGGAAGAAAAAGAGGGATGCTGAGGCGGCGGATGCTCTGAGGAAACTGCAGGATGAAGTAGAGATCACCGAATTATCTCCCGACCTTGCCGGCGGAGGTAACGATCTACTGGGAAGCAAGGACGAAGACGTCATCTTCTGAATTTGCACGCGTTGCATTACTTATAGTGAACTCTTCACGCTGTTTGTCGTGCTATCGAATGTGATACCCATCCCCATGTACAATACAAATGCACGACTGTGTGAATCGTTTAGCGAGAGCCCCAACTTTCTGCGGCAATCCAACACTGTGAATGCGGCGAGGGCGGCCTGAGGCCCATGTAGCATAAACATGTGCGTAGCGGCATACATACATGCGATATTTTGCAGAGACGATGCGGGGAACGCCAGGGAAAACAAAGCGCAAAGGGAGCCGAGAAAATTACTACGACACATGTCAGGAAAAGAAGACATTGATGCAAAGGATGAACGTACGTCGACCATCTCGACATCCTCACCCGCCTTCGTGCTCTTCTTCCTGTCCTTGCGATCAAGGATTGCCCGCCTTGCGTTCCGATGAGGTAACGAATTTTATGATTAGTCTAAGACAACCGCTCACCTGTCCTTGTCCAACTTCAAGTTGATAACGACGACGTTGCTGGGGTGAATGCCAATGGGAACGGATGCGCCGTTCGACTTGTCGCGCTGGACACGGTCGACGTGGATGACCCACTTCTTGCGGTAAACCTGGGTCACCTTGCCCTCGCGACCCTTGTACTTGCCCCGAACGATCCGGACCTCATCATCCTTGCGAATGGGTATTGACCGCGCCTGTTGGTACCGCCGTTACCAGCCGCTCCTGCTAGATCTGCCGACAGGGTGGGACGTACGTTGTACTTGCCGCGGAGCTCCTTGGAGAGCGAAGAGGACATGATCTTGCGCCTTACAGAGGAGGGCGCCGAGAAGTGCGCCTTGCGCGACTTGCGGCGGGAGGAGGAGACGTCTGTATGGAGCGGGGGATGTCTGTCAGTATGCTGAACCGACCGTACACACCACATCCATAACCCGCTCTCCCAATCCACCCATTTCCACCTCTCCCTCTGCCACGAAATCCCTCCACAGCATCTGGACAGCGTTTCAGCCTGCAACAGAGATGTACTGACCAGCGTTGAACTTCATCTTGAAGGTCTTGAGGATGTCGGCGGTGACGATGGCAGATTTTCCTCCCTGCTACGCTAGGCGCGGGCGCACTGGGGTCACGCGTAACGGAACCGTGTCACACATAACGGGATGTAACGAAAAGTCACAGCATCACAAACCCGTCTTACGCGAAGCGCCCGGCACAGTGACTTCATCCGGCTGCTCGGTCAGGCTCAGTCTCTAGGCATTCCAACCTCGACCTCTTCGGTCTACTTGCTGCTCATTGCTTACTGTGACTGGAAAGGCTCTATTTCTGAGCCTGCACGCGTCTACTATGTCTAGTGAAAAGATACGTCCTACAAAGCTCAAATTCAAAGGCGAAAAGACGAAGAAGAAACGTAAGCACGAAGACAGCGAGGATGGCCCGAGTCGGCGCGGGCGTAAGGAGGACAGCGATGAGGCCCCGGAGACCTGGGTCCTCCCTGAGAGTGCGAATGAGATCCGTGGACCAACATTCATCTTCCACCCCTCCGATCCTACACCAGTGTGCATCACTTACGACTCTACGCGTGGGCGTATAGTCCTCCAATCCGTTGACAAGGACAAACCAGAGGATGCTGAGTCCCCTAGCGTCAAAGACCGCACGCCAGCGGAAGTTTCTCAGGTCTGGGTCGTCACACGCGTGGCGGGAGCGTCAACAATTAATCTGCGCACGGGCGTTGGCGAAGGCAAGTTTATCTCGTGCGACAAGCATGGGCTCGTTTCTGCCGACCGGGAAGCGCGCGGGCCGCAGGAGGAGTGGACGCCTGTCGTCTTCCCTGACGGGATGGTGTCTTTTCAAAACGTGTACGAAAAGTATCTTGGCATAGACGAAATCGCAGGTGGCCAACTTGCATTACGTGGAGACAGCGAAGAGGTCGGTTTCCGGGAACGATTTTGGGTCAAAATCCAGAACAAGTACAAGAGAGAGGCCCACGAGGAAGAAAAGAAGAGGACGGAGGGCTTAACAGACCTGTCGTCAGTTGACGAAGCCAGTACGAAGTACGTTCAAGCTTTGCTGCTCAAGTACTATGTGTGCCAACACTTTCACCTCCAGTAAAATATACCAGGCGTGGGGTGCGGGACGATCAGTAGTGTCCACAGGGGACAGACAGGAGGTCTGAATAACATATCTGAACTTTACTCGTTATATTTACCTTTTATTCGTTCTTTAGCTTAAAAAAGCAAAGAAGGAGGGGCGGCTTGCGGAAGCACTTCTCGATCGCCGAGCGAAGCTCAAGAGGTAAGAACGGTGAACATGCTAAATACGTTATATCTCACGCCTCGTCACAGTGATCGCTTCTGTTGACAATATATACCGCTACTTGTTGTACATCATCCCGTGTATGAGTATAGGCCACGCGTTGTTTTAGCCCATCAAGTTATGCTTTTGGTATCCAACGCCTGTCCCCAGCGCGACCGAGACAAAATGGGTACAAAACGCCACCAGGATAACTTGTAGCATATGGGCAGCGATACAGGTGTGTTGGCTCCGCATGCTGGCTCGTTCATAGGGCATCCTCCAACACTTATGAGAGCATTTCAAATCCATCGCTTACCATCTTGAACTGAAGCTCGGTGAGCCGTCCCTCCCGAACCCAGCTGTATAGCCAGCGACGCCAGCCGGCCATACGGGGTACCCCGCGTAAGGAAGCCTGGTCCGTGATCCCGTATTCAAGGAAGACCGGTAACAGCGAGCTCAAGTCCAGAGGTAGGGCGCGCAAGAATACTCGAATGATGTGGGCCTGCTCAGCCAGACATTCACGTTCGCCTGTACGCCTGCCGAAGTCGTCAGGCTGAGACAGGGTGAACGGAACCAGCCGGCCGTCCGAATTGAGGTAAGTATCATGGTTTAGTACGGCGGTTTGTCTAAGACCTACCGACTGGGTTAGGTGCCGATGAAAAGCGTGCTGATGTTGCTTGATACTGGGGTTCGTATCCTTGATGGTACTTCCGCAAGACCGAGGTGGTTTCCTTGCATGCTCCTTCCGACGCATAGGCTGTGAGCCCAGTAAGTCATTAGCGCCAATAAAGACAACCCGACATGACGTGCGTACCGTATCCGTCGGCCTTCGATTCATGATCCCAGAGCGATTGCCATTCTTTCGAAATTGGCGATGCATGTTCAGCATGGTGGATATCGGCCAAGCATCAACGAAAGTCGCCAAAATTGGGTGCTTGTGGATGGCCTGAAGGACTATCAGCACGTCTAGTGTACGACATTCTCACGCGCCATAATCACCTTTCGGATCAGGTTATACCTGAATTTGCTTCTAGGCACCAACTTTTGGTCGTACGGAAAGTAGCGTTCACAAAGTGAGCCTACGGTGTGCTGGAAAGGGTCACCAAAGTGTGTGTGACGGACTTCAATACGACATATGAGCTCGGAGTATCTTTATAATTACGAGAATGTCGTAGTATAGGTCTTTGTCTTCCGGGCTGCTGGTGAGCCCCATCTGTTTGGCCAGACAATCTCCTTCGAGAGTACTAATGCGCCGCGAAACTTGACGGGGCCTAGGTATAGCCCGCATCATGCAGCGAAGACGTAATGCAGAAAGATGGGTGTCTTAAACACTGCAACAGACGGAGGCGTAGCGTACAGAGGGCGGTTGAGGATGCGCCTGAAGGCGCTAGGCCTTAGGCTTCGTTGATATACAGTCCGAAGATCCGTGGCGAGGCTTCAGAGTAATATAGCACATCAAGAGAATGCGACTAACTTGGTTTACAGTGAGCCCTGGCCAAGACGCGTTCGCCGTTGAACGCTGACGTATTGCCGTTGCTGTCTCGGGGTGTATGTCGCGCCGCCGACTTTACTATATCAAACCTCGCCAACGCGCTGGACCTCTTTTAAGCCTATGCCTTCACACCGGGGTAACATGCATGGGGCGACAGAACTTCTAAGCCTGATGAGGGCCGCCGCGCGAGGCTTCGGTTGCATCTGAAGCACGATCGAAGTAGCGTTCTGGTAGTTACGAGTCATTACGAGTTGCCTAGACCTCTCACCGGGGAAATAGTGATACAGCGCCCGTGCGTTGGGGTGGGTCGCACGCCGCCCGTACGCGTGTCGGCGGAGCATGAGTTGTTGATGGCAGAGGGCCCCCATTATGCATTAGGAAGACGAGTTTCGCACATCGCACACGCCACCTCTGCAGGCTCGTTCTCGTACGTACATGTGGGGCATGCAACGGGCCCTGCTACGGGGGGGCTCGATGAGGGTGGCACAGAAGAGAACCCGAACGAGCTCCCTCCGCCGAGCAGCGTCCCGCCGAACGCCTGGCCTTCCGTCCGCTTCTTATTGGGCCCTGTGCTCCCGCCGTCTTCCTCCACGTCCGTGTCCGAAACTAGGATCACGTCCTCGTCGACCCGTTTAAGATCTAGTAGGTCGTTGGAGAGGATCCCTAGTGAGAGCATGGTCGCTGAGCTATCGTCGATTTCGTGCCCGCGGTGGAATAGCCGCTGAGAGATGACCGGGATCGCGAGCTCGTCATCTAGCTGAAGAAACCAAATGTGATACATGAAAGAGATGCAAATGTAGTGAATACGATTGCAGCGTACCATGACCTTCAAATCCTTCACAGTCATGGCTTTTGTAATAGTGATCTTGCGGCGCCTACCATACTCCTTGACTTGTCGTATGCGCCGCGATTTACGGTAACCCTCCGTTTGTCGCTTGCTATATGTTAGTAACGTCGTCTGGGTAGCCTGAATGGGCATCGCGGGCAGCACGGGCTCTTCGCTGTACGTCTGCGGTGTAGGGGCTGGATCGTTGGGGCCGAGGACGCGGATCGTGATCTCAGTCATGTCAAACGCCGTGCGCCTGCGCACCCAGGGGTTAGATGGGATAACGTCGGGGAATAGGGTACGTCTGAATGGGGGCGTACCTTTGTAATCGACAGTCCGCACACACTTGCAGTTCGTGTGTGTACTTGCTACCCGAGTTCTCAACGGCAATGAGCGGACCGCCGGGGTACCTGGAAATGCTTTGAGAAGCCCGTCTTATGATCCGCTCCGTGGCTAGACTTACAGTTCCGCTAAAGCATCCCAATCGCTTCTCTTAATGATCGTCATCGAAGAGTCTAGATCCCCACTCTCGTTCGGATTGAACGCAAGTAAACCATGTGTGCACACAAATTGTGAGTTGTCCACGGTCTCAGGGCGAGGCAGGTCAGCCGGTCGCGTCACCCATTGTCTCCATAAGCGCACGAACTGCGATGGGATGATGGCACAGGGTACGTCTTCGAGTAGAGCCGTGTTCCCGTTCAGCGCGTTGTCGTGCATGTGTTTTAATCGCGCCTGCACGGCGAAGTGGGTTAGTGCACAAAGATTACCGGCAAATACTAGACCGGGATTAAGTACCTTCTCTTCTTCCGCCTGTTTGCGATACTCGCGCTTGTCTTCTCGGGAGATATGAAGCAGCGCTTCGCAAACTGAGCATGGCTTCGCGGACCCAGAGGGCGGCCTCCAGCTCGGAAAGACTTTGTGTAAGAGTGAATACGCCTGCGTTGAAATTAAAGGATCAATGCAACCACTCGTAGAGAAACAAGATACGAAGCGATTGACCTCGGGAGATATACGTCGTCTCGCGGCAACGTTCATGGCTAAAGCCTCGTGTTCGCAAACAACGTCGCGCAAGTACTCCTCAGCGTCCGGCGGAGGATCTGGCTGGCCATCGACATGCATCTTAGGCTTCGCCAACCGCCAATCTGAGCCAAGTCAGGCGGCGAGTGAGAGACGGTCGATTGGTGCACACCTTTGAGCCAGGTCTTAGATATGTAATAAGCATCCTCGTCGTCCTCGACAGCCGCGACATTGTCAAACAGCGAGACTAGTCGTGGATGTTCGATCTGATATAACTTCTCTGGAGGTTTAGGTCAGCAAAAAAGTGAAATCATGTCGACGGGTCCCAAACGCACCCTTGAACATCCGTTCTACGCAGCTTGAGCAAATATCTGTGGGTGCGAGCTTAGGAGTCAGGATACACCGGTCCTCCTGCGCCATTCGCGCCCATGCTTCCTAGAATTCGTGAATTGTTATTTACGTAGAATTATATATATTGTTACTGCTCACCGCTCGGATGACCTTCATGTCACCCGCGCCGTTGGGATCAAGTTTCCCATGAACGCATACCACCTCCGAAATAGATAGCATGATCTGGGTTGATTCTTCTGTCAAAGTCACGGAAGCATCTTCTTTTGGGACGGCATCCTCGGCGGCAGGGGCAGGTGTGGTCTTCGGTGTCTTTGGTTTGGTGATGTGACGTGAGATCCACGACTCTAGGCTTTGACGGCTCGCTACAACGGCATCCTATCATCTGATGAGGGTCTGCCAATGTTGAAGATAGAAGATCATACCTGTTGGCGCGAAGAAAGGCTCCAACTCTGGTAGATACCCATCATGGTGTGCCGGATGTGGTCGAATCGCGCCCTGCAGCTCTTTTCTCTGCGCCGATAAATTAGGCTCTTGTGAGGCACCTGGTAACGAAGGGAACACTCGACTAACCGTCGCGCATATTCTTCGCACGAATCCTTATGCGCGTTGTTCATACGTTGTACGACGTCAAGAGCTCTCGGAGGAGGAACGATCTCTGAACTGACGGCTGGATATGTGGACGGTCCCGCAGCTCCATTCTCCTCGACCGGCCTAGGCGGGGGGTCCTTGTTACATACCCTGGCATAGACAAGCATATAAGCATCCTTGGAAGAGATATATCTGTGACATAGCATGCATTAATTGAAATGAGCATCAAAACGATGCACGTATCGCTTACTCCGGGCGTTCCAACGAAGGCGACTGCTCGCTCTTTTGAGGCTGTGAAGGGTCCCTACAAAATCGACTGTCAAGACGCCTTTTGACCACATAAGCTCCTGCCACGAATTGCGTACTCGATAATTTCGATCTCGCTGTCGCTATCCTCTATTCGTCGTCGCTTCTTCGAAGGTACGTGAGGTTTTATAGTCGTAGCACCATTCTTCCTGGAAAGAAATTAGCTCCCACGCGACGCGTTTGGTGGGCCTCCAGAGCTACTTTTTGCCGTCCTTAGCCCCCCGTCCTCCCTTCTTCGCAACGTCGAGCTTCGGGACGATCGACTCAATCTTTGTGACCTCCTCGTCGTTGAATTGGTACCATGACTGATTCCTATGCAATGGAACCCGGAGTCAAATCTGACCTGGCCGCGGAGACAAAGACCATGACGCACTGCCCGTCGAACACCTGCGCCTCATAGTGCCCATGATATGCACTGCCACCCTTGTGCAGTAGAATACCCCGCAGCTGGTAAAGGTTCTTGCTCTCCTTCACTGTTTGTTTCTTACGTGTTTGGCGGGCTTCCGCTGACCCCAGAAACCGGTCCATATTGATGAACGTTGGGAACAGGATAGACTGCTTTGACTTCTTGCGCTCCATTGTCGAAACGTCGTACACAAAACGTAACAGAGAGAAGTGCAAAACCGGCGGCAATTGACGCAGCTCCGTGTACCGCTTGGCATCCTGTAGGCTGTTGCACTGTTGGCACAGATACCTGAATGAAGCGAGCCGTGCTTAGACTCCGGCAGGGTGATGTGTCGACGTTAGTAAGCGTACTTGTTGTCTCCCGATAACGTCTCCGGCTCGAGGAGGGCGGACAAACGGTCTTCAAGAGTAGCATTGTTCTGCCAACGAAAAACCCAGTTGATAGACTATCCATCTGAGTAAGTGGTGAATGGCTTGCCTCAAGGTTGACTTCTATTTCGAGGAAGTCGGAGTCACGTTCTGAGCGCCGCAGACAATTTTGACAAACAGTGTTGTAGACCTGCTTTCCTTCGAACTAGACGGTCATTAGCACCTCAATGAAGCTAAGTGTATATGATATAAATCAGTACCTGGTTCGTAATGAGTGACCGGAGTCCAGGATCGCGTTGCTTCTTGAACTCCGTATCGAGGTGTGCCATGAATAGCTTCGAGAATCTGAACAGCGCCATGAGGCCTCTCGCACAGTACGCAGGCAGTGCCACGTACTCCTGAGCGTCTTGTTGCTCTGTGGCGCGCAACTTGAGACTCTCGACCAGCTTAACGGGATTGAATGTATTTAATGAGCTATGCTGCATAGCAGCAAACGTGACTTGCAGCTGGAATATAGGGGAATCCTGTGGCGGAGAGACCACAAATTGTTGAGTTACGTATACATCATACTCAGCGCATAATTGACCTCGAAGGTGTGCTCCGAATCTTGGGCAGGTTGGCATTGGTATACCCCCTTCCGGAATAGAATGTCTTGGAACCAAACCTATATGTTTTACATCAGGATTGAATAGTAGGAAACATTCTTCCCATTACCTGCAAGTACGCATTGGCGTAGCAAGTAGCCCCAAGGTTCTGTGGATTCTTAGGGCGACTAGTTCAAACCTAGATAAGAAACCCATACTTTGAGGCCAACTGGCGTTAAAGAGTCCCTTGAGTTTTTATTCGGGTTGTTTCCGAGGTTGTGAGCCTTGACATATGCTTCATAGGCTTTGTCTGCAAAGAGTTTCAATTCGACTTCGCAATGCCGGTGATACTATGGCTCACCAGTATTCTCCCACTTGTCCTGCCCAAGATAGTTCAAGCAGAAAGGATTATGCTTGCAAAATTTCCCGCTACATGTCGACTCCTCGTCTTCAGATATCACGATGACATCGTTTGCCAGATCCTCAAACTCCGATAGTCCCGTATCGTCTTTAACCTGTTCAGGGAGAGATGCCACTTGCTTCTTGACATATTTATTAGAGCACAAGGTATGTGCGCTGCCTTTGGAGAATCCGCAAGTGGCCAGACGATGTTGTGGTGTGATGTGCGAGACATCCGTAGCCTCCGTCCCAACCCAGCCCCAAGCAGAATAAGCCGCGTTTCCGGTGAGTTTGGCACGTTTCAGACGCTCTCCGGCGGAAAGGCCAGTAGGGCCGGGTGAAGTCCTACGGTTTCGTTTCGGGGGCATAAGCGACCTGACCAGACCGGTGACTAGAGGGAGTGGACGAGGTGGGGGAACGAGGGCAAGCCGGAAGGATGTGCTCACGGCCCTAGCCCGCGACGGTGGCTGACCGGGCGCTAAGCTTCTACGCGTCGCGGGAACGTGACCTGCCTTTCCGATCGTGTAAGCGCCCGTTCCTCGGCTTCCACCTCCCAACCAGATCCGGCATAGCTAGGCTGGTCGAATGTCTTCACCGTCAGCCCTCCTTGTCACCCACTGAACTCGATTATTCCCCGCCTCTTGACGAATAGATAGCGTCGATTTATTAACCGGACCGAAATCAAAATATTTTTGATGCTGTATACGAAAGGGGTACGTTACTAATTCGCTTGTAATAGGCTGCTTCCGACCTCACACTACCTGAGTCTGAGCTTCACTAACTCGGCCCTGCGAACACGTCGATCGATCGCTGCCAGCCATTTTGTTTGCCTCTTGTTTGCGCGTGGTTGGACTAGAACGCCATAAAAACCTCGCAGGTCTTCCCAGCCGCCCACTCCAACCTCCACACCCACGCGCGCGGTCCCCCTGCGTCAGAATGTTCCTCCTTCCGTTCGTCTTCGCAGGGTTCTTCATGCTCTCCGTCCTCAACCCACACTATACAGCGACTCTACTCTCACAAGTAATCCCGGGTCAAGTCCGCCTCCTCAGCCGTGCCTTCTCGCCTGTTTCTGCCTATCTCGCAAGTTCTACGCTGCGGCTTTCTGGTTTTTCATGGCCCTCTCTGCCTCTAGGCTCACTCGTGCCGCATTTCTTACACGCCGCCCTGTCTGGAGCCACCCTTACGGTCGACTCTCGCTATGCGCCTGCTAACAAGTTAACTCTCTGCGGTTCCTCCAATACGACCTGGCACGGGACTCCAGGACATGACGAGAACTGCTTTTCTGGGACCCCACAACCATCTTACGAGCCCGCAGAAGGCCTTGAATTGTTGATACTCTTTCTGGTTCTATGCCTACTCTGGAGCGGCTGTGGCTTTACGGACAAGTTCCGGGTTCCCCAATCTCTATCTTCCGCCGCCAGTGTAGAGGACCTCCTGGTTAAGGTGCGCTCAGGCTACTATCATGTGCTACGATACCTATTCAAATGGCGAATCCTAGCCTCAGATACAAGCGTTTACATCTGGCAATACCTTTGAACTTGACGAACTGTTCGCCGATGATGTGACAGAAGAGGATGGTCCCATACCAGCTCAACTTGAATTTGTGACTCCCGGAAGTAGTGAGGTTGAGAACGGGTCCTCTTTCATCGTCAATACGCGCGGTGCCGTGGACACTATTGCAGCCCTTCCGTTGCGAGTCTGTTTCCCGTCCTCCGAATCCCTGCGTAGTATCGACGATTTGGAGGAGCAGGATGTCGCAGTCTCGCCGGCCGCCACTTTGAACGTAAGTTCGGCTTAGGGCATGGCGCAACCATGCAGATTTATTCAAAATAATCACCGACGGCTGACGACTCGCGTATTCTCCAGGGCATCCATCGACTGTTTGCACAGTCAGCTCGCGGTCTTGCGACACCACATACCTTACACAGCCCCCGTGATGAAGGCGTACCTTCGTCGAGTGAGGCTTTTGTTACTCGATCAACGGAGCAGGCTGTTATGCACAATGCGCCTTTACGGGATCTTCCTGGCACTTCTTTCGAGCAGGCTCAGGACGCCAACGAACATGTCGGTCCTCGCACCCGCAGCCAGTCTAATCGTCCGTCCTTGCCCGCGGCGGAGGACCTTTTCACATCGGCCCCAGTACATAATGTGAGTAGTACCAAATCTTACCTTCTGAGCGAGACAACTCATAGTTTGTCATTCTGTGAGTCCAACGACAGAACTCTGCGCGCCCCACGCCCAGTTTCAGGGCATGCGCGGGCCTTTTTCGAACAAGCCCGGTCTGTACGTTTCTATACCCCGCCGAATACGAATGGGGAGCCATCCATGGCAAACCACGCAATGAGAGTACCCCAGCATCTACCACGCGGAAACAACCCGCCGACGAGGGTGTATCCCCGAATTACCGAGGAGATGCGTAGGTCCAGAGCGCCAACCTTCCGGCCCGTGCAGACAACTAGCAACAGTGGAACTTGGGAACAAGTTCGCAGGATACGCACGATCTCAGGGGTGTAACTATCATGCTACTATCCGGACACTGTTCGTCTGTGTTCGCTCTATGCACCGGTTGATCAGACTATTCACACCAAACTCATGTTGTTTATGCTAGCACCCCGTAACACTGCTGTAGAAAGTGTCTCGTGTGTAGATATGTACACGCTATTAACCAGAATAACTCAGATCCCGCATGACATATTCCGTTGTGCATTTGTTGAGGTGGTCTTCAGCTTTCCTGAACCCCTGGGTATCATACTAAGATTATGGTAAGCGAGGCATGCTACTAGTAGATTTAGACGTAGTCTCCACCTTTGCAATTCCCTTCACGTCGAGCCGAGGGCTCGAACTTTCCACTAGCCGATCTGCTTGCTCCAGCTTTTTGAGGTTGGCACGATCTCTTGCGACCTCGCGAAGCATGCCCTGAACTTGCTGTTGGACAGCCGATGGGGCTTGCCTTGCGAGCACGCTGAGCAGTGACTTGACCTTCAGGTTCTCCGTCTCTAGGAACTCGCACTGGAGGACCGCCGTGTTCGTCTTGTGTCTCCACGCCTCACAGTCACTCTCACTCGTCAGCAAAGCTTGCTCGACCGTGGCCCGCCGTGTAGAGAGGCTCGCAACTTGCTCCGCGAGGTATTCGACCACAGCACGAAGCTTCTCCTCAGAGCGCAACCGATCCGCGCGCTCCTGCGCGAGGGCCGCCGCGAGTTCTGTGCGGTTGCTTTCAGCGGCGTGTTCGTCTGTGCTCTCGGCTGCAGAAAGGCGGAGGGTGTTCCGTAAGAAGGCGACCTCCTCGCGGAGGCCGTTGTTCTCGTCGATGAGACCACGCTGGGCTTCCTTTTTGCGCTTAAGCAAGGAATCGACGGTAGCCCGGAGTTCAGCTTCAACGTCCCGAGGTGGCGGGTCCGCAAAAGGAGACTGCAAAGGTCCTGTAGCTGAAGAAAATGGAGAACGAGCTGGAGCCAAGAACGCCGCAGGAGGCCCAGGCGTCGTGAAGTGAGATACCGGAGAGGTTGCGGGGGTTTCAAGCAGCGATACGGGCACGAAACAACGAGAAGCCGAGGGTGACGAAGAGGAGAGGCCAGGAGGGTTGAGCAAGATAGAGTCCTCCGTAACATCCAAGTCGTAGGCCTGAGGCCGATCCTGATCTTGCAAGCTGAGCAGTAGGGAATGCCCCTCAGAGACGTCGAAAGGTACATTTGCGTCCATGGTGGAGTATGAGACCCTAGGTATGTTGTGGAAGTGGTAGGACCGTGATAAGGGGAACCACCCCTGATTCTGTGAAGGTATTATACAATAGTGTGCCTCCGTCAGCCCCGAGAGGCTGACATCGCTAGCCCTAGTCGCATGCGGCTGACACCATTGAGGCCCGGAGCTAAGAGCAAAGAATGCAGGCAACCCAGATACATTCTTCGTTCGGCGTTGGCATAGAGAGTAAGGAGTACGATCAGAGGAGTGAACAGGGCAGGTGTTGAACGTTTTGAACGTTGAAACGTTGATGCACGATATCCCGAGTCGCGGTACAGACTCCAGATCTGGTACGGTGATCAAAGAGACTCAGAGCGCGTGAACGCGACTGCAGCGCTTGCCGCATGCAGTCGCCGAGACGCGACCCGAGTTGACTGACGACTCTCACTCTGCTCACCGCCTTGAAGCTTCCTCGACGTCTTCTTGAATACTTCTCATACTCGAGGCCAAGTCTATCTGGGGCCGTGGATATTATACATAGCCTCGGGCTGGTCGGATGGACTATTTCTCCAAGTTCCTGCGCTCGGGTACCCAACCCGCACCCAAGGCGGAGGTGCGCCTCGTTACGGGACACTCGACAGACGTTTGAAAGTCTCACACGGCTTTTCATTGTCATAGATCGATCATGCGCAGGAGTTCCACAAGTCTTGGGTGCTTATCAAGGTACGTAGAAGGCACACGAATGATTCACTCATTCTCAACTTACGCGCTTTCGCAGAATACCCTTCTGCACCCTGACGAACGTCAGTTAACGCGCGGAATCAAGTCCACGGATGTACCCGCACATCTTCAATCTATGGTAGATGCGCTGGTTTGGGAGTCTACGCGTATGGACGAAGGGTAAGTTTCGTCCACTTATTCCCCGCGTTCGTTCCCAACTCTTCGATCAGGGCTACTGGCGCCTGCCTGGAGTACCTGTTGAAGAACGGTATGTTCTGGTGTATAACAGCAGTATCACGGTCTTATCTGTGGGCTAGATGTTCTCGGAACCCTCGTTAAGCTCAGCGAGTCCGACCGGCCGTTCGGCATCCAAGCAGAAGTGCTCCGCGCCGTTCAGAACATGGTAGTTCTATTGGACGAGCAATTCCTAGTGCATTCGGCGGTACACAAGGCGGTTCTCAGGCTCCTGCGCAACTGCGTAGGTGATGACCTTCAGGAACAGCTCGACGGAAGGAACAAACCCATGGGTGCAGCCGGGAATGCAAACCGTACTCAACCCTCTGAGTACGAAGAAGACCGTGAGTTTGGCGCTTGCCGCGGTAACGTCGTTGGGCTCACCTGTCGCACCAGTCGTCAATCTGCTCTGCATCTTATGCAGCCGAATTCGGACATACCGCGAGTTGCTCATGATATTCTTCCACGACAAACAGTGGTATCGACCTGAACCACTCTTTGCTGTGGAAGAAGAGGAGGAGGAAGAAGAAGAAGAAGAAGAGAGCACAAAACCGGAAGAACAGTCAATCGATTCCGTAGCTCCCGAGGCGAGCGCGCCCCCACGACCAACCTCACCATCCCCTTCGCAAGACACTGATAACTCCGGCCTTGGGTCCTCAACCACCAAGAAACCCGAGTATGAGTTCCTCCTATTCAACTATCTGCTTCGATTCTGGCATCGAGAAGGTCAAATTGGCGACTTCGCTCGTGCGGGTTTGCTCTTCCTCATGGATGTCGCCATGTCTCCGGTGGACGGCTCACATAAAGCTAGCGAAGATGATCTGAGGTCATCTTCGTCTACCCTCGCTGCGCCTGATACCGATCCAAATACTGATGCGGCTCTTGCTCTGGCCGAGTATATATTGGACGGCGACTTTTCCGACGTACTTGCGGCTGGTCTCGCAGCCGTCTATTCGTTGCTCCCAACAAAACTCGAAGTTCGACCTCCAGTTCCCGCAGATACCACTCCCGGAGCCACAATGATTCTTGGTAACTCAGTAACAGAGTTGTCTGAAGACGAGAAAGACAAGCTGGAAGCCGAGCGGGAGCGCGGTAGGGCGATGGGTGTGGAGGAGTCTTCGAGCCCGGATTTCAAGGCGCGGCTCGATCACTTCCTGAAATTGTTGGAGTTCCTGCAGGACGTCTTTAGGCGGAATGTTCCCCGCGATACCGGCGACGACAGCCTCGATCCTTCCGCTCTAGTTGGATCTGCTATCGTTCAGTCAATCCTGGATGCTGTCCGACGCGTCTTCCTGGAAAATATTCTCTATCCCTCGATCCTCGAATGCTCCGATGCAGACGGTAGTGCCGTCGCAGTCATGTCGTACATCGAGGTCATGATCCGTACACTGGAGAATGGTCAACTATCTGACTTGGTCATCGACTTCCTCATGAGCGAGGACAGTGTTGAAGACCTCTCCCACTCCCGAAACCGACCGCATTCTATGCTCATGCTTGGCGGGAAGCTCCCCCCGAGCACAATATCCCAAGCCGAGCTAAATCGCAAAGCGAAGGCGAGGCGGAGAAAGAGCACGGCGATGACTCTACTTGAGATGGAAGCTCCCGATGCCCGTCGAAAATCTGCCTACTTCACTTCCGTGGGGCGCTTCACCTTGAAAGACCTCCTCCTTACCAGCCTCCGCTCGAAGTCGCAGCCTACCGCCACCGCCGCCCTCCAGCTTCTCCAGTCACTCCTGCTTCAGTATTGCGCACTTTGCGTGGAGCGCCTACTAGTTGTCATACCTGATCCTCAAGCGACCTCGTTCCCTCAGCCCGCCATCCTTCCCGAAGCGATCGAAGACATCCCCCCTCCGCTTCCAGAAGACGACTCAGACGATGAGGAGGCCTTCGTATACCCCGGCTCCGAAGATACCAAGAAGGATCCAGAAGTTCGTCGGAATCTTTCGGTGACCGTCTTCAGTCAACCCGACACCACGTACTGGACTCATGAACGCGAGATGGGACTATACCTTACACTCGTTTCTCGTGTTGACCCTAACCATAACGAAGATGCGTTCAGCACAGGCTACGACCACTACCTGCGAGACGCTCTCTTGTCTATCCAGAGTCAGTCATGCTTCCGCCTCGACCTCGACCTCGAAGCCCGGGCGAAGCTAAAACACCGCCTTAACCCGAATGACGCGGTGCTTTCGCTCGTACTCGAATCATTGCGAAAATTCTTCTCCAACACCCCAGAGACGAATATGGCACTCACCGGCGTACTCGCCACACTTGCACTGTGTCCCGACCGCTCGTTAGCTGGATGGCTGACCTTCGCGCCCAAGGAGTCCCCCACACCCTCCCACAACCGCGATCAAGACGACGACTCGCTCCCCTACGAGGACGATGGTGACGACCGCTCGATCGACTTCCGGATAGAGGAAAAACTCGCGTCCGAGGCGCACACGCTCCCCGCTTCAAGCATGGACGAACAATCGCGCCCAGTCGTACACACCGTTTTTCACGGGCTCGTCGGACAGCTCGAGCGCTACCGTCAGATGGTCGACAGCTTCGACCAGTTCCTCCTCGAGCGCCGCCAGGGTCTGCTCTTCAACGAGAACCTTACCGATGCTCTCACGCTCGCGCTCGACTTCGACGGCGGTCTCGTGCCCAAGTCCGCAAGCGGGGGTGGGGGGCTCGTGCAGTCCCCCACGACGGACGCGTCCCCGCCACGTCCGAAGGCACAGCCCAAGTCCGCGTCCGCGTCGATCATGTCCTTTCTCACCCCCAAGAAGAGCAGGCAAACCAAGCAGGCTCCCGCAGAACCCACCACGCCTTCGCGCGGCGGTTCGCGCGCGGTCGAGGCGAGCCCGTTTGGCCCGCACTACCTGAAGACGGGTGCGATCTCAGTCGAGCCGTATCTCGCGCCAGCGCCGTCGTCGGGGCCGTGGACGCCCGCGAAGTCGCGCAAGTGGGACGCAGACGAAGAGGACGTGTTCGGGTCGTCTGGGCAGTGGGGCGAGCCGTCGGCAGCCCCTCAGCGGCCCACAGATGACTCCGACGAGGACGAGGAAAGAGCGAAGGTTACGCATGTTTCGCTATCGCAACTGCTGGACAATGTGGTGATCTTGGAGGAATCGATCAAAGAACTCGTCGCTATCATACATGCGAGACGTAGTCTCGGCATAGACTCAATCCGTTATTTGTAGACTATGGCGTAGTTTGCTGTGATTTCATATTGTAAACCTCAAGACGATGCGCACCGTATTGCACTGTTGAGGGGGACGTCTGGGTCGAATTTATACAGGAGCTCAGGGCGACTCCCAACAGCATGCATTGGCCACCGCTTCCGCATGTATAGATCGCCAGTTACACACTCAGTATGTGTGAGCGTCGCTACGCTAGATCTACTAGTCCTTGGGCAGGTAGCTTGTACTGTGTCAACCACGGCCGCCGCCTAGCAAAAGGAGCGTAAAACGAATTAGTCATGCCGCTAGTGAGTGCGGCGGCGAGTTCAATGGCACCTCCACAGCATAGAAGTCATCGTCTTTGACGGCCCGAGCTCGAGGATCCAGCGAGCCTTGCAAGGCACAAGGCCCGGCACTGACTCGAAAAATATCAATAGAGATTATTAAGAAAGTCAAGTACTGATACGAGCAAGTGCACCGATAGGGTTGGTGAGCGACAATCCCGCAGATGTTTGGTAGAAAATTAGAGAGTACTGTAGTTTCCCTCGCTTCCAAGCTTCGGCAGCGTACTATTGTTTAATTCCATGTAGTTGTCGATAACACCCCGATGTAGCCCCCACCGCGTTGCCACAGCATCCAAATCCGGCACTCATCAGCAAATTCGAACACAAAGGGAAGAAGGCGTCCGAAAGACCTACCCTATCCGTAGGTGGTTGCACAAGTCACCTGTGCTGGAGAGACAGCTGAAGAAACAGTAACGGCAGCCAACGCGGCAGCACCTGCAACGACGTTCAATCGTCGTTGGGTGCTCGGCGAGCCGCCGCTCTTTACGTCGGACGTCGCTCGCGGCATGCGCGGGGATCGCCTCCCACCGGTGGGAGGATTCTACGTCAGAAGTAGGCCGGCAGGCATTGACATGTCTGAACTATCGGTCAAAAGGAGGTGGCGGGGCTTCTGATTAGACACGCCCTCAAGGTAGAGGTAATGCATGAGGACGCACCGCGCGCACCCAGTCGAACGCTTTGACGGGGAAGGTGGGTCGATCCTGCCCTGAACGCCTGTTGAAGCACCGCACGCATAACAGACGATCTAGACAGTGGTCCAGGTCTTCATACATCACAGTTAACGGGTCTAGGTGAAGCGCCTCGAGGATTGCATGGAGCTGCTGCGTGGTGGTATGATCTATGACGATATGTTCGAGCGAGTGTGGCGCGACGTTTGCCCAGTCCGTCACTGCCGCGGCGTAGAAGTCCTCGTCCTCTAACGGCAGTGCAGCGCGCGTGCAAACGTGCCCGAGAACCGCAGAGAAGCGCATCGGAATGCGGGCCATGTTTCGCGCGTCGCGCGATGAACAGCGAGTGCAGGTGAATCCGACCGCCGCGAGCGTGAGCGGGTCCTGCACGTCTGCCAGCTCTGGAAGCGCTTCGCCCACTGCATCGGCCTGGGCCTGCTTGCGGGCATCCGTCCAGTCTACAATAGCCTCGGAGAGACCCGCATTGATGGCCTCAACACTATCCCAGGTAGGGTTGGGAGCGTTGGGAGCGTCTAAGATGGTACGATATTGAGGCATGAGTGCAAAGTCGGCCGCGACCGGGAGCGCATCCCACGAAGTGTCGCCCAGTGTGCCGCGGGGGCGGTAGTAGTCTTCTATGAATACGCTGAGCTGATCGAAGCGGGAATAAAGGGCTGCGCGGCGTTCCGCACGAATGCGGCAGTCCTATACAAAGTACATGAACGCGTGCGCGTCCTCGCGGATATTTCTCCAGCCTGTCAACACATATGTCAAACATGAACTTGGCTAGGAAAGTATGGGATATAAATATATGGTGGGCCTACGTATTCCGTTGGGTCAGCTTTGATGATCTGCGAACAAAATCTTCTTGGGATAGAGCATCGTAATCGTCTTGGTGCATGTGGTCTAGCTCAAAACCCCAACCGTCTTCGCGTAGAAAGTCCAAACACTATGGAAAAGAGGTAGGATTTAATCACTGATGAACCCTAACGAAAAGATCTTCCTTACGTGGCGAAACGCTCATTGCGAAGTCTCTGGAGCTCATCTGCTCTGCTGAGAACCTGTGATTCTTTCTAATTGTAAAGTGCGTCGCATGTCTGCAGGAGATTAGTTTGAAGGTCCAAACAACAGAGAGGAAGGCCATGGTCTGACCTCCATAACCATCTTTACTGCAGCGCCTCTTGCTTGGGCGAACGCGACCCTAGCATCCTGGTCATCGGGCAATGCATCCCAGGCTTCAGAGAAATCCAACAATTCCGGTTCATGATAATATTCATGTCAGCTGAAAGGACGATTAGTTATTATTAGTCAGGGACAGCTCGGCGCGGCACGGGATACAAATTCAATACGCACACATCCTCTTTATTAATGCCATAGACATCAAGAAGATACTCTTCTTGACCAGTAACTTCTCGCGCATGCGCCTCACATTCAATGTAATCTTCTACCTTCAGGAGCCTGTCATCAACGTTGACGCATATATCAGTTCGGGCTCATCAGGGAGAATGAAGACTATGGCCACATTGTTCTCTGGCATCTACGACAGTATCGAGCCGAGAATTCGAATATGATGTTCTGTATGTTGGTTGTCAGGCAATTCTACTGGAGGGTTAGCGAGGAGTAATAGTGTCGTGTGGAAAAGACTCACATGGCAGTGCGGGAAGAACATGAGGTTCGCATACGCGGGCTCACTGAGGGACGATGGACACTCGGGCAAGTCGTCGACGTTCCGCCTTGCACTCTTCCAGAAGGGTGCTGATGTGCGACTCATCAAGAAGGCACGAAAATCTTTGAGTCCGGGCGAGGTTGAGGAGATCTTGTGGATGCATGAAAAAGAATATCTGGGGTGTGGTTTTGAGCTCGGTATCGCGCAAAAATCGTTGGTGGGCGGCCGCTTGCTCGGCGCTCATTGGTACTTACTTCGACAAAGATATCAAGCGGCATATGTGGCATATCCCGGAGACCTCCACGACGTCCGTGCAGGCTGCGAAGGGAGGTAGGGACGGTGTAGTACGCGACATAGCCAGGAAAATCTATGTCTACCGCCGTCCGAGTCGAAGAAGGGCAAGAATGGATGGATCGCGCTGATGCGACTTAACGCGACCTGTCACAATCACGTGACCAGAAAAACATTTGCCGAACACGCCAAGCGAAGCGGCCATAGCGTCATCATCGAAAGCGGGCCACCACCTATAAGGACCCCCGGCAATACGCTGGGAGCTCATATGTGGGCGCTACCGAAAATGGGCCCGGAGGGCCCGAAAACTTGTATGCAAATCACCGAAATTAGACCTCCGGGAGGCCTATCTGGTATTCCGAATTCGGAGGTCCGGGGATTAGGTAGCGTGCTGGAGCCACCGAAAATTGGGGCGATCGGCCGGCCGGTAGGCCGGTGGAAAATTTTGTGGAAACCATCCCCCGGCTGGCCCCCATTATCTTCTGTAAGTGCCCCGGGTAAGTCTTTACTACTTACTGAGACAGGGTTGACTAATGTGGTGAAGGTTTACCATTAGGGTAGCGCTTAAGGTACCGTTTACTCATTTAAGCGCCCGAAGGGCCGGCCCGGGAGGGTTACATTTCCGGAGGGCCGATTTTGAGCTCTCCGGCGGGGGGTTACATGGAAAAAACCGAATTTGGGACCGGCAGCGACCACCGAATTTGGCCCTCCTCGGCATATGAGCTCTGGGAGCATTGCCGGGGGTCCTCACCTATAGGGGTCACTACGAGCTACAACTCAAGCAGATCATAGAAATTGGTCCAATATTCGTTATACTATAACACAGTATATCCGATATCTGCCGCTTCATACTTATTTCTATCTACTTACATCTGATTAAATTAGTAATCTCGCGGTTCGATCGCATGTATAACTTGCCATCGCAAACAGCTTCACACATCTCAATCCGAACTCGAAACTTCATCTTCTTGCTCATTGTGATCTCCAACTCCGAACCTGCTTCAGACTCTTATAACTTGTTGTTCTGAATCCTGCCGCGCTCACCATCAGCCTGCCCAAAAGAAGTGCGTCGGACGCGTTCGAACGACGCAAAGCCTGGGGAAGGGTGCGACAGAGGGGGGGATCTACGAGAATGGAATAAGATTACAGATGTAAAAAATACAAACTTACACTATCCTACAATACACAGCGAATCACGATCATTTTGCCTTCCGACCCCTAGTTATCTTGGCCTTAGTTGTCGACGCTTTGGCCGAGACACCGCCATCTCCAGTGCGCTTCGCCTTGCCATCCATAAGCCGTTGTTGTATCCGCTCGAATTCGGCATCATCTATGTCTGGCGGAGGAGGTACGTCTTTCTTCGACCGCTTCCTTGGCGACGCCCCAGCCTCTTCTTCCTCCTCGTCTTCCGCCGCCTTACTCCGCTTCTTGCCCTTCTTGCCCGCCTTCGGAGCAGGCTCAGGGTCTGCGTACTTCTCCGCGAGGTTGTCGAAGAAGCTGTCCATATTCTTCCGCTTCTTCAGAATCAGCGCCTGCAGCGCTGACGTGTCCTCTTCGCCCTCCTCGCCCGCCCGTTGCTTGCCCTTTCCTTTGCCCTTCGTCTTGCGCGCGCCCTGCTTCCCACTTCCGTAGAATTCATCCCAGACACCGAGCTCCTTGGCTAGCGTCTCTGCCTCTTTCGCCTCCTTGTCAGCCTGCTTCTTGCGCACGAGCTTGGCTTTCTCGTCTTTGGTACTCGATTCCCACTTTGGCAGTGACGACAACTCGCCCTTCTTGATCAGGTCGGTAACGGCAACAATGAAGCGCGCCTCGTCATCGTGGGTGGAGTGAGGGATGTGGGTCATGATCACTTCGATGTCGCCCTCGGCCTCTGCGTACGCTTTCTTGAGGTCCGCCACCTCCTCTGCAGAGCCTATAAACGGGAATGGGCAACATAACAGGTCACACAAACTTTGACAACATACCCTGGTATTTGTTCTTCATCTCGTCCAACTTGTCTCGCGTGACGCGATCGTATAACTCCTCGAAGTATGCCTCCCAGCCATCCTCGCCTGGCCCAAAGTCGGCGCCCTCGTCCGTCTTGCCTGTCTGGTCGTAACGCTTCCTACGTTTCTCATCTGACAACACGGTATACGCGAAGCCGACCTGCTGGAATTTGATCGACGCCTCGGCCTTGGCGTCCTCGTTGGCGGCGGAGTGCTTGTCCGGGTGGTGCTTCAGAGCAAGCTTACGATACGCCTTCTTGATGTTGTCTTGAGACGCGTCAGACTTGACGGAGAGGACGTCGTATAGGTCTACAGAGTCCGCGTCTGGAAAGAACTGGGCGATGGGGTCCTCGCGGTCGTCCATATCCTGGGCGAAGCAGCTAGAGCGCACAGTGGTGCCAGTGGTGGTCCTGGTGGTCCTGGTGGATGGTGAGAGACGCGCTTGTCACGCATCACGCGTCTACGCGCCTTTCATCGGCCTAGCGCCCGTGCGTGTGACGAGGATGGTCCGCGATGGATGCGAGCGCCGCCGCGCCTACATCCTCGGACGCGACGTTCTTGGAAGCGGTTGGCTGTTGCCATCGCCCTTCGCCGAGGACGCCCCGCGGCCGGCCTTTATAGTGCAGAATGGATCGCGTACCGTGCGGTTATATACTACCGTCAGCTTCTTCTTACTCCGCCAAACGCCCTTGCACGCTGTCACACATACTATGCACCCCACGCTCGTTTTATCCACGTTTCTCCTGACCTCACTCTGCAGCTATACTAGCATCATCGCACATGCGCAGACCCTCGTAAACGGCCAGATTTTCACCGACGGCCTGGCCATCATCGACGCGCCGGCTCCAAATAGGTGATGACGCACCCATAGGAGCGAGCCAGAGCTGGAACTGACCACTAGTGTACATAATTTCAGCCCGTTGCACGCAGGGTCTACGACCCAAGTGGCCATCGACGTAAGCTTCCCGAGTTCTCACTCTTGCGTTGCATCAGATTCTGGACGCGGTGCAGATTTCTGGGGATGGAAAACTCGACCAGACTGCGTCTATCCCTGGCTCCGACAAGTCAACCCGCTTCGACAGTCTGGAAATGTATCTCGTCTCCTACCCGAAGAAGCTCAACTTGACCGTCTCATCTGGCCCGGGACTGCTTACCCAAGAGCTAGGAAGCACAGTCAAGCATTGGGACTTCAATGTCTCCTCGTGCATCCCCGCCGGGTCCTACAACGTCCGTGGTGTCCGTAGCGCTATTCTCACCGCCAAATTGACAACAGTCCACGTAGCTCACATTCTACGAGGGCTCTCACATCAACGGGCAGCCGTTCTTCTCCATCACCCCGCTCCCGTACGTATTATTTTAGACGATGAAATCGCGCTGCGTCTCACAGGGTGCCTCCTCTCGGACAGAGTGGCGGTCATGAACGACCATCCGACGGACGCATGCACAAATGGTACCAATACGCTACAGGATTTCCCACAGCCGTCCTCTCCACCGCCGCGCTCCCCATGGCTCGACGGCACTTCTATTGCGACGCAGCCTCTCCCAACCGCAACCGGAAGTAATGTCGCAGCGTCCATCAACGCTCGCTTTCCGCCAGCCAACCTCCTACTAGTCGTCTTAGTCTCACTCCTGTTTTTCTGAGCACCCTCGTTTTGCGCGGCTCGAATGAAAGGACCGATGTTGAGATACGTTGCAACACCATTTAGAACGTCCGCGGCAGCAGGAAGAAGCAGAGAGGTGGTACACGGGGCGGATTAGAATATAAATACGCGGTAGCGGTATCACAAGCGGCCGACAACAGCGACAACACTGCTAGTACTAGTCATGTGGGGGAAGGCGCACAACCGTGAGAGTGAGAGAGAGAAAGACAAGGTCCGTTGCGTAAATCGACCATCCACCCAGGCGCGCAACCGCGTACCCAACGACGGGGTATCCGAACGAGTGACAGACATATCGTGACGAGGCGTGGCATGCGCGCGAGTGCGCGCAGGCGTGAGGTAGCAAGGAGCTTGGAAGGACGCCGCTGCAGCGAGAGGCGGGACATTGCGGGCGTAAGCAGGCCACATGGGCTCTACTCTATTGATACCCGCGGACCGAGTGGGGTACCCGCGCCGTACGCGCCCTCCTCCTTCTTCCCACCTGCCGCACCGGGGGTAGAGGATGAGTATCTGCGCCTGAAGGTGACATCTGGGGAAAGGGCAATCACCGAATAAGCTGGATTTGTATGGCTGGCCAACTGGGCGGTAGGACTGACCGTGCAATTTGCTCTTTAGCAGGCCCTTGTCGAAGTCTGCGAAGCAGCGCAGGCCGATGGCGAATGTCGAGAAGAGCAGCAGGAAGGCGATGATTGCTAGGGGGACGTGAGGCTCCGTGACTGGAGGTAACGTGTGCGGATGATGCACGCACTGAATGTTGTGAGCGTCGCGCGCACAGTCTGGTACTGTTCCCGCGAGGAAGGCTCGTAGAAGCGCACGAGCTTGAAGACTGATACAAATTAACCCATGCCGCGTACTGCGGCCGTTTGTATAACTTACTGACTACGATCAAGCGTCAGTCTCGAGTGAGGCAGGTGCGCAGTGCCAAAAGAAACTCACAATACGACTCGGCCGCCAACATGAGGACGAGAGCAATCGACATAATCCTGGTGACACGGTGAGAACGAGTCACTAAAAAAGCGAATGGCGCGCATACCACTTGATCTCGCGCTGAACTGCAATGCCGGCACCAATCAACAGAACCAAAACGATCGGGATAGCGGCAACCGTGAGACCGAACTCGGCAGTGTTTCTTTGCAGCACGACGATGAGGAGCTGCGAAGTGGAGCTCATGTTAGATAAAACCCGTCTATGTAGGCCAACGCTCTTCAAACAAACCTGCATCGTGACGCCAATAAAGGCGAAGAAATCAAACTTGAGCAAGCAGATCATGACCTGATAGAACTGGTACATCGCTATGGACAAGCACCCCTGTTAGCTGGCCTACGTGCATTCTGAGATTGAAACAGACATACTCTTCGCTGCAGGGTTTGCTCCAACGATATGGAAGATTGCCCAGCTGCGGCGCGTTTAGCGTTGGGTGCAACCAGACCGCGGAGTTAGGGGATTTCACATACCCGAACTCATGATAGAGCTCCCGGACGAAGAAGATCATGACAAGCCATGATACACCAATGACCACAGGCGAAACGATGAGGAAGGGAAGCACGCTTTGCCACAGTGTGCCGGCGCCATCGCCGTTCTAAATCCTAGTTGTCATAACTGCGGCCGGGCGAGAGAGAGCGGCACATACGATGTAATCCACAGTCCAATTCGCTCCGGGGTTCTGCACCAGCGCTGAATGTGCCTCGTGGACCTGAAGCGCAGCCATGACCAGGAGTGCAGCGTGGAATACTAGGCGAAGCATTGATTGTGAGAGGGGGAGCTCAAGAGGTCGGTCGATGTTGTGCAACTTACATAGTAGCCCAACAAGCTGAATAATGTTTCGTAGCCTCAATGCATCGTAGGCCATGAAGACTTCGAAGATTCTGCGGGAATGAGTCAATCATTTAGTCAATCATTTACCGGACATTGCGACTAGCTTACTCTGCGAGGATGAACAGAGCGAGGTAACACGGGATAGTCTGCGACATATTAATAAGGCCCAGTTGATCCAAATTTCAAAACGAGACGTACTTTGTACCGCGACAAATCCAAATCTACATGGTCGGAGACCCTTCCGAACACGATCGCGACCATGACGATGACCACGATGCCCTCTGTGTAAGCATACGCTCAGCACGACGCCACAAGCCACCAGATGCGTGCACACTGACGAAAGAGCACTACATGCGCGGATGAGCACTGATACGCGCATGGTAGAATACACAAGGTAGCCGAACATACCGGTCCCCATAAATGCCCGTTGGGCCCTCGTACTCAGCGCCTGCGGGATAGCCATCTCAGGAACAAGGCAAAGACCAGGAGCGTGGATCAGCAGCGAGAGGAACACGGGGTGAGCAGAGGCAGCACGAGGTCGGACGGGGCGTCCTGGAGAGGGACCTTGATCCCGCAAGGGATGTAGCCTGGTGTGGAGAGGGAGGAGGAGGACAGGGAGGAGAGTGGAAGGAGCGAGGCAGGATATCGCCCGGGGCGTAAGACTGGCAGACAAAACCGTAACGCCCACAGCGCTCGGCCAACCTCTGCACACATCTGTACCGCTTTGCTTAGGTAATCGTCCCCAGGGCGGTGAACCTGTTTCCGGCCCGAGCGCTCGTTGCATTGCCTTCTCGTCTCAACCAACTCCCGGAGAACGCCAAACGAGCGCACTTCGGATCGTCGTGCTCATGCTGTGCTCGCGTAACCATAACGCTAATGAATGAAATACGGTGTGGTACGTCACCTAATAATCACTCTGTGAATAACACTGCAATCTTCTCAAGAGTGTCCGTTCTGCGTTGACACACTCAGGGCCGGCGTCCTACCGCGTGCCGACATGACGGATGAGACCAGTTTCGATGCGATTTTAAGGGCTATCTGTATTCTGAATATCCTTCAAAACTCTTCGCCCGCATGCAAACCTGCTAGAACCGCCTTTGCCACCTCCGACTGCTCTCTCCAAAGAGTCCGTACGTTATCCTGCATCCAATGTAGCCACCCTGGTCCGTCTTGTGGAGACTGCACTGTGCCTAGGGCAACCACATTTTCGCGGGCCCGGTCGCGAAGCACTTCACACATACGCGTCAGCGTGCCCCTCCATTTGGTCTCGTTTTCGGGCGATATCTGGTTACGGATGCCGTTGGTGACGTCCTTCCAGGATTGTATAGCCATGTCCTGCCCTAACGTTGCGTTTTCGGATAACCCTTCTAGGGCGCAAATGAGGCGGAGAGCAGCGATTAGTCGCCACGAGGGTGCTGCAGACGTCGAGGAACGGTCAAGAGTCCATTCCCTACAAGCGGTCAGCACCTCCCGCTGTTCACGACGTGATCGACAACCTACCCCCAATATTGTGAGCACTCTAGCGTCTTTTTAATCGCATCCTTAGCGGGTCCGGCCTTTTCGAGAAGTTCTTCAACGAGGTCTTGCACGTCAACTTCCCCGGATTGATCGCCATTCAAGACAGACCCCTCGGACAAGGCGTTGACGAAACCGTACTCGGTGAACAGAAAGTTGTTAGAGTGGCTGCCGTATTTCAGGAGAAGCTCTTCTCCCTTCGCCACGGTCTGGTCGGATGACCCGAAGAACGCATAAGGCTCGGCCTTGGCGAGTGGTGCAGGTGCGCCCCACGCCTCAGAGTTGATAACTGGGAAGATCTGTGTGCGTCCCACGCCATGATTTGCGAAGTCCAGGATGGGGCAGAGTGTGAAGTTGTCAGGATCAGACCGTCTGTGTCGTGTCCGATAGAAGATGCATCGAGTGTTCACTGCAGAGATCCTATGAGACACCATGCAGGAAGACGTGGAGGAGAATAGAGACCGTTTAGCCAAGCCCAGAGGTAGTCCAAGAGAAGTCGTTCAGTTTCTATGCCTTTCGCCGCTCTGAGCTCCTGTCGGGTTGACCGAGCTAGAACGGAGGGACTATCTTTCTGCACAACGTTATAGGGCCGCCAAGATGTTCAGACAGTGCACCTTACCACAACATCTGCGACAGCTTCCCAGTCTTTCCAGAACCGCTCGCTCAACTTGATGACGGACTGCCATGTGCCAGGAGGTATGTGGTCAAGTAGATAGCTAGTCCGAGGGTCCTCTGTACCGAGTTGACGGCGGACAAACCAGGAGAGTGGATGACTCGAGAAATCTCGTGGAAGCGTGGACATGTAGGGACCGAAAGCATCGTCCAAAGAATCGTTGTCGCCAGCAGGTTTGTGCAGAAGGAGGTGCATAGACACGAGCTGTATACCCGAGAGTTTTCCTGGTCGTATGTTAGGGTATAGCGGAGACATGGTCTTGACGTTCATTAGGGCAGCAGCCGGAACCTTGAAGAGCATCGCTGAAGGCTGATGGTGCATTGTGGACACTACTTCGCAGAGTAGGCGTAATAGATGGACGCACAGGGATGGTCTCAGTAGCAACCAAACCTCTTCCAGCACCTACGAGGACCACTTATTCAGAGATTATTCCTCGCTGGCATATGGTCCATTCTTAGACGTACCCGGTATCTCTTTGGGCTCCACACGCAGAGAATCGGTGTCCATGCCGTGCTTCTGGCTGAGCCATTTGAGGAGGCGCTCCCAGCGTTGTTTGTCGAGATCGGCCATGACATCAAAACGGCCGCTTAGCGTCTTCCCATCACCGCGGGCCTCTGCAGGGCCCTCCGGATGCAACACTCGTTCGACGCGCGCTCGCAGACGCGTGCGCAGGTCAGTACTCGACTCCCAGGCGACCCGGAGAAGCAGCGGAGTGAGAGCAGGTGGAGGAGATGGTGAGAGCGTTAGCCAGGACGCAGCGTGCGATTGATTGCAGATAGCAGCGCGATTACAGCTTCCCCGCGCGCCCCAGCGACTGACTCTGCCTGCCCGCACCGGAGCACTCGCGATCGGCGGACGGCTCCCCTTCATTCCGCAATTATTGCGACTTCGACGCAGGCCCGCGCAGATAGTGCTCGCCCGCGCACCGCTCGACAGAGGTCTCTTTACACCAACGCCCATCTCGATCTCGCCTCGCACCCAGCACCGCGCCATGTCTGTCTTCAACGCTTCTCGTCTCGTCGGAAAGACCGTCCTCGTCACTGGCGCGAGCGCTGGTATCGGTGCTGTCAGTGTCTTTCCATGATGCGCCCGACGATTCTTGTGCTGACTGCTTGTGGATTGTGTTCGCCAGGCGACCGCGGTCCTGTTCGCCAAGGTGTGATGGACAGTTCGAGCTGTATGTGTTGCCCAGGTCTGATAACTACACCCACGTAGGGCGGCTCGAATGTGATCCTTGCCGCGCGCAGAGTCGAGGCCTTGAAGTCCGTGGCTGAGGCGTGCGCTGCGGCCCACAAGGAATCCGGTCTCCAACAAGGCGGCAAGTTCGCGGCCGTGAAGCTCGACGTCTCCGACAGGAAGCAGATTGCTAGCTTCCTCGACCAGGTGCCTGAGGAGCTTCGCAAGGTTGATATTCTCGGTCAGTACCGCCCAAGTTCGTTTCTTGATCGAGAAAGAGACGGTTGACAACCCCACACCAGTCAACAACGCTGGATTTGTGTTGGGCGTCGAGAAGGTCGGCGAGATCTCCGAGGCGGATATTGAGGCCATGTTCTCCGTGAACGTATTTGGCCTTATCGCACTTACCCAGCTATTCATCAAAGGTACATAATCCACGTACTCGCACCCTACGACACTCTCAAAAAGTGCGCTTGTTTAGATTTCAGGGAGCGCAAGACTGGGCATATTATTAACATCGGCTCCATCGCTGGTAAGCCAGGTTAACCCTCATATTTCATATGCCATCTGACAAACTATTGGTAGGACGCGAACCCTACGCGGGCGGAAGCATCTACTGTGCGACGAAGCACGCCGTCAGTGCATTTACAGCTGCTCTCTTGCGCGAGGTCGTAGACTCTCCGGTCCGCGTCACGGAGATTCAGCCTGGTACACCAATCCAGTTTATTCTCCAACCAGTGAATCTCACTCTTTATCTAGGAATGGTTGAGACCGAATTCTCCGTAGTCCGGTACCGCGGTGATAAATCCGCCGCCGACAACGTCTACAAGGGTCTTCAGCCTCGTGAGTGATTCCTCGATTTTGTCACCTGGGGTCCCTTATAACCGCTCTTTTTTTCTTAGTTGTGGCCGAGGACATCGCCGAGGAGATCGTCTGGGCCGCGTCGCGCCCCCCTCACGTGAACATCGCCGAGCTCTTTGTGCTGCCCGTGAACCAGGCTTCCGCGACGCTCAACTACCGCGGCCCCAAGTAAGATGGGATGAGACGAGCGTGAATATATGGGAAGCGGAATTTGCTGTATCATACGCCAACCCCCTGTATAACATTTACTGGATGGCTGGATTTTATCACACTTCAGCTGTGCACACAGGTTGCTCAAGGGGGGAAAATCGATATCATACAAGATACTAGTATACGGTGCTCGACAGCGTTAAAACTTCATAGCGATGCAATAAGGTACGGATATAACATGAAATGCGGGATATATACCACCACCGTCGTTCTACATTCCAAGCTCGGGTCCAAGAGTCCAAGACACGCAAGGGTGTGCACAATATTACAGCCATTACGTGCGCGATGTCACCTGGCTCACGCCTTCGCCTTCTTGCTCTTGCTGCGCGTGCTCTTCACCGGAGCGGGCGAGGGCACCGCCTCCGATTCGGCGTCCGGGTCATCCTCGAACACGAACTTCTTCACCACGATCTCCTCGCGCACGAGCCCGCTCACGGGCAGCTCGGCGTTCAGGACGTTGCCCAGCGTGTCCAGCCGCAGCGCCTGCATAGCCAATTTGTCAGTAAGCGTCCACTTCCACCTCCCGCGCGCCCCACCACGGAGAAGCCGAACTGACCTTCGCAGCAGGGGTCAAGCAGCCCTTGTAGGTGGGCACCGCGTCCTTGTTCCGCCGGGGCTTCGGCGGGCTGTCGTCCAAGTAAACCATCGTGTGCAGACCCTTGTCCCACTTCACCCTCCTCTCCTGCACCGCATCCTCGCCGCCCCCGTCCGCATCCTCACCCTCAACCCTGGCACGCTTCGTCGGCCGCTCCGGCCTTGGCGGCGTCTCGTAGTCCTCCTCATCGCCCGGTCCACGCCGATGCCTCAACGGGGCCCCCTCAGCGTCCAGGTCCACACTCATGAAGCTCACATCCCCAACGCCCTCCACGCCCTCCACGCCCTCCACGCCACCCTCGCCTTCACCCAGCTGCAGCCCGCCGCCCTCGTCGCCAGCGCTCCTCCTCGCACGGCGCTCCGCGCGCTCTTTGCGCTGTTGCACGCGCTCCTCGCGCTGGCGCTCGAGCGCGCTGCGCACCTTGGTCGTCGGGCTGTCCGGGCGCGCGCCCTCCTTGTGCACGACCTCGGTCGTGAGCACCGCGAGCTGCTGCTGGTTCTTGAGCGTGTTGGCGCTGGTGAGCGTCTTGAGCGCGAGCGCGCTCATCCCCGCGAAGGGCCCCGCCGTCTCCGACGGGAACGGCCCGGGCTTGCGCCGTGTGTGCAGCGGCCGGGTGGAGGGCGCCGCAACAGAGGGCCCGAATACGTCGCTGTGTGCGGTGTGCTCTTGGGGGCGCTTAGAGCGCGTAGAACGGCGATGTCGGCTCGGTTTCTCCTCTGCAGGCTCGGGGACAGCAGATGGACCAGGTGCGGTGACGTCTTTGGTAGGCTCGCCAGAAGCTGTGGTGGGTGCGGCAGCAGACGCAGGCGCTAGAGGCGGTGTGACCTCTCGCGTCTCCTTCACTATCTCAGGTTGCAAGACGGGAAAGGTCGGTGGAGGTGGCTTGGATATTAGTGAAGGCACGGGCACCGAGGCGGGTACTGGTTCGGGACTCGGTGCCTTCACCGCTTTCTGTACTGGAGGAACAGGGGAAGATGGCGGAGGAACCGGCGTACCCTCAGGCTGCGGACGCTTCCAATTCACCGCAGAGCGTGCCCGTATGGGGCCCAGCGTTTTCGCAGGTGACGCGGGCGGCGCCCTCAGCTGTGACTGCTCAGCCGCGGTGGACGAAATTTGAGCGCCTTTATCGCCCTTGCTGAACATCCCCGGCGTCACCTTGCGCATGACGATGACGGGTGGAGGGGCGGATGCCGCTGCCTGCTTCGGCGGCTCGGGATCTCGCTTGCGCTTCAAACCGTGAGCACTGGGCGCTTCGGGCACGGCGGGTGCTGGTGTTATTACCTGCCGGAAAGCTGGCTTGTTTGCGGGCTGCACTGCATTGGTGCCTTCATCGCTACTGCTTCCGCTCGATGACCCCACTTTCACAGTCCGGAAGGGCTGTCAGAGAGATGGCAGAAATTTAGCGGTTGTCTCCGAAATTTTTATAACTCGCAATGACCATACCTTGGTTGGTGGAGGTTTGCTCTTTGCTGGGGTAGGCAGCTTACTAGTTCCGGCCTCCAATTTCGAGGAAGCCTTCGGCCTCGCGTACGGCTTTGCACCAATCCTAGGGATCTTACTCCCGGCACCCGCAGACGGCTGCCTCAGGCTCGAGGCTTTCGCCGGACTGGCCTTGGCCTGAACGGGCGCCGTTGTGACAGCGGGCTGGCGAACGGTAGATGGCCCCGGCTCCTCCCCTTCTGGGATGGCTGGATGGAGCCGTTGTGGCTGCACGAGAGGGAACGGAAGCGCGGGCCGGAAAGTCGGCACGCTGACGCCGTCCGAGGCGGCGGGCTTGAGGAACAGCGGTCGACGCCCCAACGCTGGCGGACGGGTGGTAGGTTCAGCGGACGCGCCTCGCTCCTTCCTCCCAAGCTGTGGTCTCGGCTCGGCCGAACCGCTGCGTTGTCGCTCTCGCGGAGCTGCGCGTACGGGTGAAGCGGCGCGAGCGACACCCTTTCCTTTACCAGGAGATGGTGGGGGTACAGGCACTGCTTCGTTCATGGGTACGCGTCTCGCGGGGCTACGGGGAAGGTCATCCAAAGCAAGCCGCTTGAACACGGGAGAGCCGGGAGCGGCAGTAGGTCGAGGAGCGGCGAAAAGCGCAGGGAGCTTCTGTGCAGAGTACGTGCCCTCCGCAATGGCCTGCGAGATGGGCACACGGCGTGCAGGTGTACGAGCATCGTCGAACTTCAACGGAGACGGCGGGAACGGGCGCAGAGGGCTTCGAGCTCGTTGAATACCAGCCTCCCCGTCGCCCTGAAGACCTACCTGAGGGAAGACGAAGTCGATGGCCTGTTGCGGTGGCGTACCCGGCACATTCGCTGCTTCGGAAGTTCCTGTAGGGTTACCTTCTTGCGGTTGGGGGGTGGTGGACCGGCTGGCGCTCTGACCCGCAGGCTTTGGCAGCAGTTGTGTCAGAACCGCAGTCGATGAAGGAGATAGGTCAGGAAGGTCGCTCCTGGCCAAGATAGCCTGCGGCATTCGTCTTGGTGTCGTTATGTCAATGATTCCGCCTATATTTTGAACATCTCGCTGCGGCAACGGTTTGAGTTTCCGCTTTCGTGCAGGACTAGGCTGAAGGTCTAGCTGTTCATGATCACTGGCAGGGTCAGTCGTCTCTTCACCGTGCTCGTCGTTATTCTTGGCCTGCGGGACCTGCGGAGGGGTTACTACCGTTTGGGGGAGGGAATTACGGCTCTTTCGAGGGCGTGTAGAGCGGCGCAAGGGAGGAGTTGATTCCCGTGGTGTCTCAGTCGTTGGGTCTTCGCCTTCTTTAAATGGCACTACGTCGGGATTAACTGTGGATGCTACCGGAGCATCAGCCTCAATAGTAAGGGAGTTTTCGACCTCCATTTCTTCTGCCTCGGGGGCCGTAGTCTCGTCTTGGGGCTGAGCAGAGGTAGTTTGATCCGAAGTCTCCACCTGCAGCGTCTTTAGAGGCTCTGTTGCCGCGGGGTGAGGAGACAAAGAAAGCAGGTCATCCACAGTGGCGGCACGAGAGTCACCCGGAAGCGCTTCCCGATCTTGTGGTAGGTGGAAGGTAGAGGTGACATTATCAGACGCTGAAAATGAGTCGAATGCAATAAGGTCTGGCTGTGAGGTGTCTGCAGAATCATGTTGCAATGGGGTAGGGCTTGACGGTCGTGAAGTGACAGGTGAGGACATGGCGATGGGCTCAGGAACGCCCTCTATAGGAATGAGGGGTCCTAGATGATCGTCGAGGGTAGCGATAGTGGGCATGTTTGGAGGCTGCGGCGTGTCCTCCACATCGAGGAGCTGGACATCCATGTACACAGAGGGGCCAGGTTGGGGAGGAATGGGAGGACTGGGCGGTGGTGATGGGTTCCCGGACGCGCTCAAGACTCGGCTGGCGAGGACCACCGACGGCTCTGTACCGATTTAGTCTGTGAGCGCGAAGTGATCCCGATCGTAGGACGCACCGTCATCTACACCATCTTCATCTGGAGAGCCTCCCCGGGAACTGGATGCTGAAGGGTGTTGGTCCGCAGCACGCTGATGAGGAAAAGGCGGCAGAGAAACCATAGCAGATGAAAGTCGGGTCGATCGACGCACAGGCGTGCGAAAGGGGGCGCTACCGGCGCGCCTGGCAAATCTCTTCTCAGGAGATCTAAGAGGTCCAAAGAACACTCGATCTGTAGCAGCACTGGAGGCCTCGCTTGCTTGTGAAGGAGAACTGAAGGCAGAGAGCGGAGAGTCGATTTGGCCCGACTCGAGAGCCACATTACTAGCCATAGTGCGCAAATATCAGGGAGAGAGAGCGTCAACCGCCAGCGTAGAGGGATGTCGCAGGAGGAGATGGTGGGCGTTGCCGGCGAGGAAGGTTTCGAGGGGAGCGGAGCGGGAGAGCAAAGCACATCCACCGCACACAACCAGAACGTTGAAGTCGCGTTGGGTCCACGTGACCGAGCAAATGTCACACGACCGTCTCCGCAAACGCATGTCCATGGCGTGTTAATGGGTATATACTGTGCTACTAGTACAAGGCCGTATCATGTGTCTTTTCTACGTCCATTTTTTCATGCTACGAAAGCCAACCAGACGGGACATACGCGTTTCGCGACCTTGGAGAGGCTCAGCCACCGTGACTGCTTTCTCCGTCATCTGTCACGCGTTATTTAGTCACGCATTTGAGCGGAGCGCCCGTCGCGGAAGCCAGAAAGTCTGGACGCCGGTCCGTCGAGCGGGCTGCCTCGCTTGCCCTGCACGTTGTTATCGGCAGTGTCCGCTGTCGCGCTAAGCCCCAGTCAGGCATTTGTGCTGCTATGTCCGCTCCGCCTCGGAATCCCTCGTGGCCTCGCACCAGTCCTAGTGCAGCGCTGGCAGGGAATCACATTTCAGCATCCGCGTAAGACTATTACGACTCCCAACATGAGCGCAACTCTCCCAAGCCTCCGAGATTGCTTATTTGAACCGGGCGATCGCCTATTACCCACGAGCGCTCAGCCTGACAAACGCCCCTAGGCCTTGACAATACCTGCGATTCAGACGAGGGCCGCCCGGACGCGCGGGTCATCCCTTTCGACGCCGGTGCACTGCCGATACTTTTGATGTGTCACTGCTATTCGTCTGCCTGTCCCGGCCTCTCGTAAACCGTGCCGTTCTCTGCTCTCGACCGCCATCATCTGCAGCTAATCACCTCCATGGCCGGAAGCCAGACCTGCTCAGCGTGCCGGTAAACCTCTCTCTGCGCTCTCTTCTTTGCCCCGCGGCGAGCTGACGGGCTGCTGCTACCTCGCTCCGATCGATACCTTATGCGGTAATCTCCCACAGCGGCCGCAAAGTCGTAAGCTCTCGCTAGTTTGTCGATCTTGATTGAGCGTAGCACTCAAAAGCGGTGCAGCGGTGCGACGGCGTCCTGCCCGTTTGTGGTCCATGTTCCAAGGCCCGCCGTCCGGTAGACTGCGAGTACACGACTGCTGCTGCCGTTCCACCGGGACCCAAGGGCGAGTATCTCAAGAAGGGTGCTGCTTGTGTACCATGTCGGTGTGTATCAGTAGAAGCCTGAGATCCTGTATCAGACATTGACACAATACTGAATGCGTGTTTGTTACAGGAGGAAGAAGAAGGTAAGGCTAATTCTCGTGTTGTCACCTGTCAAATGCTCAGAAGATAGCAGAAATGCGACGCAAATCGGCCTTTCTGTTCGACTTGCAAAGTTGCGGGCAAGGAAAAGGAGTGCACGTACGATGAGAACGTCGAGAAGACTCTCACTGAAGCGCTTTTCATGCGTACACATGAGCTCGAGCAACGTCTAGCTATGTATGAAACCCACATAGCCACGTTGAGAGGTAAGCCGCCTCTATAAGGAGATCGGCTTTCCCCTCTTTATCTCCTACTAATCCGGTATCGACAGCGTCGCCTCTTCCAATTCATCTTCATCACCACCCAATAGCTTCGACGTCACGACTACCAGACCTAAGTTCCTTACCCCATGGACCTATATACAACTTCCCACAGGCATTAAATTCGCTGTTCAGCCACATGTCCACACCATCTCCGACCGTCGATCTACATAGCATATCCACACCAGCAATTCCGCAGGGGGTCGAGGAGTTGTAAGCAGCCCACACGCCCCCGAGCACCCCGACATCTAACGTGCCCCCCCCCCACAGCCGCTCAGTGTTCGCCGAACACGCCCGCCAATGCGGCTGCACGCTCTCGAGCGAGAAGCTGCAAGCCATCATCGCCGGCGACGTCTCGGGCACGATCGTGCACCCCGCCTTCACGTACGTCGCGGGCGCGCTCGGGTGCCTACTCTGGCAGGTGCAGCGGCACATCTTCGTGTTCCCGCACACCGAGTTCGAGCAGCTCGCGCAGCTCTGGCCCGCGCTCGACGGCGCGGACCCGGTCACGGAGGTGCAGATCCGGTACCTGCTCGCGATCTACTTTCTGCTCAAGAAGGAGATGGAGGAGGGCGAGGCGCAGCTCTCGACCGGCGTGCGCGTCGCGCTCCAGCACAAGCTCGCGTTCCCCGTCGGCCCGGACGACCTCGACGCGGACCCGCTGCTCATGCAGGACGCGAGCCCCGCGCAGACGGAGCTCATCAGCACGCTCAGCCACCTCATGTACCTCGACCGCTGCTCCGCGCTCGTCTTCCGGGTGCCCGCGCGATTAGATCAGTCCTACGACGAGGGCTTCAAGGCCGTCTCGGTGCGTCATCCGTCCCATCACCCAGAGACGCGCTCGACTAACACATCGCCGTCCCCGTCCGCGCCTTTCCCACACAGCTCTTCTACCCGTACATCGCAAAGACGAACATCGTCTACCTGCGCGCGCGCAGCCTGCTCCTGCTCGTGCGCACGAAAGAGCTCGCGCACGAGTGGGCCGCGCTCTCCGCGTCCGCGCACGGGGGCGTGTTCGCGCCGGGGCGGCCGGCGTGGTTCGCGCGGTACTGGCCGCTGCTCGAGGAGGTGTCCGCGCACGCGGCGGGGCTCGAGGGCGAGATGCTCAAGGCGACGTTCTACGGCGACCGCGCGCACGGCGTCGCGCTCAAGTTCTCCGCCGTCGTCTCGCTCTCGAGCAAGGCCGAGCTCCACTGGCTCGTCCACCGCGACCACCCCGAGAGCATGCAGCGCGCGCTGGACGTCGTCATGGAGGTCGTCGGCATCACGCGCAGCTTCAAGGACAACGACTTTATCCTCCTCGATCCACTGCTTGGGGTGCGTAGGGTCTCGTCGATTTGGTTGCTGATGAACGGTCGGCGGTGTCGATTGAGGGGGCTGACGCGCTCGCAGATCTGCTGGTCGACCATCGCCAAGATCGTCGTACACGTCGCGAAGCGGCCGAACCTGGCGGCGGGCGTGTCCTGGGGCACCGCGCTCGAAACCATCGACCTGAGCGCCAAGAAACTAGGGTACGAGATGCCGTTCATGGGTGCGTCTTTCCACTCTACGCCGCCCGAAAGATCCATCGCTGGATCTGACGAATGTTGGTCTTGGTTCAGAGGAATCCCTCAAGGTGATCTCCGACGTGATTCGGGTCGTAGAGGTAGGAGATCATGGGCGGTGAAGGAGTCACCGCTGAATGTTTCCGCCGGCTCATCTGGTGCGGCTTTCGTCTTCTCGTGACCCGGGGAAGTTACCACAACGCGTCTATTCATCATACACTCGGAGGATATGTAATCTTTATGCTCTATGTCTGTATATCTACAATCACTTCGTTCTTTTCCAGATATCGTCCAGTAATCCGGTGAGGCCGTGCACTCACGCGTGGAACGTTCAACTTGAACGGCATCGCCGAATCGGTCTGATGTTACAGAACTGATAAAAGTACATGGCGGTTACAGCAGGTAAGGACGTGTGTATAACTACAGGTGGGCGTGATATACAGGGATCTCAGAAAGGTGGGCACGATACACTACAAGCGAAAGACAACTTATCGTATGACACTACGCACGACATCTCTTTAAACTGCGTTCGGGCCGACTGCGGCCCCAGGTGCACCAACAGGTGCAGCGGCCGGGGCGGCGGTACCAGTGCCTGCTCCCATGACAGCAGGCGCGCCGACACCGCGTGCTGCCATGTTCGGGCCCGCCGCACCCGCACCGTTCCCGTACCCAGCGCCAGCTCCGCGACCATACGCGGCGTCGGTGTACTTTCCGGACGCGAGGCCAAAGGCCCCGTACTCAACGCTGCGGAGACCCCAGAGGAGGACGAAGAGGAAGACGGGGCCGGCGAGAAGGTCGAGGATGCCGTACCAGATCATCTCGCCTGTCGGGGAGATCACGTTCCCGCCCTCGGAGCAGCCCCATGCGATCGGGTAGAGGAGGAGGAGCAAGGAGAGGTAGCCGGAGCTGCGGATGTAGCCCGAGCGGACGACGCCGCCTGCCGCGAAGGTGCTGCGGGGACCGTGTCCGAGGAGAACGTACCTAAGGGGGTCATAGATATGAGTGAATATATGCAGGTAGGCAATGTGCTAACGCGTGTTAGGCTTACCAGATGTAGAAGAGGGTCATGCATCCGAGGACGAAGTAGCCCCACTTGTAGGTGCTCGACACGAGGGCGCCAACGAGGCCGCATACGACGAGGACCCAGGCCATGAACATTGTGGTGAAGATGTCGGAAAGCGAGAGACCAGTGGCGAGCAGGAGCTCCAAGAGGAGGAGAGGCAGGGTGATGAACCATTGGATGTAGCGGACATACTAGAATGAGCAGGCGCGGTGTAAGTAGTTTCTCCCTGACTTGCGTAGACTGGACACTTACCCAAATCTGGCGCGTGTTAGTGTTGCCGCGAGAGAACTCTGCGGTGATAGGGGTTGCCCCAAGGTCTGAGGCCATGGAGAAGTACGCAATGGATGCAGTCGTGAGGACGATGACGGCGATCTGGTGGAATAGACGAGTGCCTCGTGGTCTCTACATGGGGTCGTCAGGCGCAGTCGCAAGTGAGGGATACTAGATGCTCACGGTGAACGTCCAGAAGACCATGGCGAGGTCGCTGAGGACCATGATGGCGAAGACGGCCCATAGCCAGTCGGAGCCGCCTGGGGTGATGTGCCTATCGGCGTTGGGAGGGTTCTGGTCGAGGCTTGAGCCGGCCATCGTGGAGGTGTGGTCGTGAGGGTCGTGAGAGGGGTATGCGGGGAGCGGCGGGGCGAAGAGTAAGCGAGAGTGCTCGACCTACCGGGAGACGGGCCATGGTGGAAAGCGCTTTATAGAGGGAGCGGATGCAGCGGAAGGGGACACAGCTGCTAGAGGCGGCAGCGGCGGATGGGTCATGATGTCGTCACAGGAGAGCTGCATCGGCGGACGCGAATCGTCGAGAGCGACATCTGCCACCGACTCGGAAGGCCCCGCGCGCGACGCGACAGGAGCTTGCCACGATCCGCACTCACAAACACCCGTCCCTCTCCTTCGACGGACGCAGAAGCGCATGGCATGTCCTCAACTAGCGTCGCTGTAGCTGTGGCGCCTCTAACGCCAACTAGCGGGCTGCAGTGGATGATGGGCTCATGACGCACAAGCATGCCCTCGCTCTTGCCATCCGCCCCAATCATGGCCCGCCGACTGTCTTAGGAGAGCGAGAGCACTTCCGATTTCGTCCAGACTTTCCATCAACTGCTTCCGAGCGGCTCTTCCCAACGACGGCGGCGGCTGTTACGCTCCCCCTAAATCCGTTCCAGGCCCGGCGCCTGCAGTACAAGACACTCCCTCAGAGTTCGGGCGTGGGCCTCAGGTCATAACCATACGAGCAACCAGTAGTATAGAGTCTGTCTGACGTCAGCACTAAGCGTCTGGCAGCCTGGGGGAATTTGAGGTACGGTTTAACCTGCGAATAGACAGGCAACTAGACCCGACATCTCTGACGCGCC
Organism: Trametes meyenii; assembly: GCA_022606255.1. Lineage (NCBI taxonomy): Eukaryota > Fungi > Basidiomycota > Agaricomycetes > Polyporales > Polyporaceae > Trametes > Trametes meyenii. The sequence continues at coordinate 687,360 of JABYQG010000005.1, read as the reverse complement.
GACGAAGCTAGAATTTCTCATCGTGTTACACCTATTCAATTCACATACCTAAGCTTACATTTATTCGTTCACCTCTTATTGAGCATCTTCTCAAGCACTTCACCGCCAATACGTCGGGACGTTCGCGCCAACGATCAAGCGCGCCTCGTCCAAAGCCTTCACCACCTCCTCCGGCAGCGGGCCCTTCTCAGAGTCCTCCAGGTTCTGCTCGAGCTGCGCCGCGCTGCTAGCACCCAAGATGATCCCATCCTCCGGCGTCAGCACCGAGTGGTGCTGCACCCACCGCAGGGCGATCTCGGTAAGGCGCAGCTGATGTTTCTCCTGCAGAAAGAGAATGAGAGCCTAAGCTTCAGCGGCCCGCTACGACCGGCGAGGACAACGCGGGACTCGACGTACCGCGATAGGCTTGAGATAGTTGAGGGCGTCGAAGAAGCCGCTCTTGAAGTAGCGCGCACGATACATCTGCCCCATCTTGCTGCCGGGGTCGAAGCGGCCGCCCGCGGGGGCCTGCGCGTCGGGTGCCGCGACCTTGCCCGCGAAGAAGCCTCCGCTGTAGAATAGTCCACGAGGTTCATTTTCAAGTGCGGTTGTCCACGGCTGCACTATCAATAGGGAAAGTTCGGAGGCGTGAATGAACGTAGCATGCTTACGCGAGCGGGTTGTAGATGACGATCCGGATCCCGAACTTTCGGCAGCAGGGCACGAGCTCGGGCTCAATTTCACGGGTGATGGCGTTGTACATCCTACACGGAGTAATATTTCAGCGCCGAGGACGATCCATAGCATGAGGAGTTCCTACGCCTGGTAGATCTTTGGCTGGACCCAGCCGTTTGCTCTGCAAATACTGACGATCTCGGCGACCTAGAAATACGATCTGGCATGAGAATATGAAAGGGCACCTGAAGCCTGAAGACCAACCTCCCACGCCGCGTAATTGCTCAACCCAAAGATCTCGCTGATTGAAAGAATGCGCCATTGGTGATAATTCGGGAAAGGGCGTCTGGAAGACCACTTACAAGAGACCCTTCTTGTATAATTCGTTAACCTCGCGCGCTGTCTCCTCAAACGGCACGCTCCGATCGGGCGCATGCAAGTAAAACACCCGAACTTTGTGCGCCGAGAGCAACTTCAAGGAGGTCTCGAACGTCTCCCTGAGCTTCGCGGGGGCGTGGTCGCCCGGCGTGTTGGGATATACTCTGCAAATGAGAATGATATTGTTGAGTAAAAGCGTGCTCATTTTTTGAGGCAGCGAGAAACATACTTCGTATCTATAGTTGCGTCTTTGAGATCGAGGGACGCTAGCCACTACGTATCACGTCCGAGTCTGGCGTGAGCGAACAGTGGAACTCAGGAAAGGTGCTGTCAGAGTCACGAACGCGTTCCGTCGTCCCCTCTGCATATACCCGGGCAGTGTCGAGCTCCTTGTGCCCATGCTTGAAGAACGTGTCGAGGATCTCCTGGCACTCTTTGAGATCAGAGTTGCGCACGCCGTTCTTACCGGCCTCGCCTATCGTCATCGTGCCCTTTCCGGGCCCATAACATCGACATTAGTCTCGTGGATAGAACAAATACGAAAAGCCTCCTACAAATAGCAACGGAATCCTTGTGGATGGCATGGTGAATATACGCGGATTGAAGAGTCGGATCGTAACGTCGGACGCGGGGGGCACCAGCCTTGCCAGTGGTGGTAGTCTGAGATCTGTATATACTAGATATCGCAACAGCTTAGCGATAAGCGAGTGGGTCGAGTGTGAGAAGGATGTAGCGCAAAAACCTCACACACTCGCGGGGAGTCGATCCAGTGAGCGTTCACGCGCCCTCGAGCGGACCGTTTAAAAGGCGACTTCGCCGCGCAGACAGTGAGAGACTGAGTCGAAACCCAGTCACGGTGCCACAAATACTACTAGGCCGGACTGCAACGGGCCGGATGCGTGCTCTGTATGAAGGTTAGGGTTTATCTCAGATGTGGATCCACCGCTGCGGTGACCTCCGATCAATTAGAGAGGCGCTCGGCCCATCGGGGTTTACTCAGTAGGTAGTATGCGCGTCATCCGATGCCACTTGAATACCTTCTACCACCACCGCCCCGCCCGCGTCGTTTTGGTTTGCAAGTTCCGTTCTCTGCGGTTTCGTGAGTCTACCAAGGCGACCATAACACCTACACGCAACTGTTCGTCCTCCGGCTCGCAATGGGTGCAAAGAAGAAAATCAAGAAGATCATTTCCCCACCCCCGCCCGCGCCGACGGCGGACACGACGGTAGACGACGATGACCTCATGGATGACCTGCTCGCGCAGCTAGACTCCAAGGACGAATCCGTGAAGCAAGAGTCTGCGACGGTCCTCAACGAGATGCAGATCGAGAAGGTCGCGGACCAGCTCGAGTCCGCGCCAAAGAAGGACAGCAAAGCGAGGCATAAAGCGAGACAGGTAAATGTCTAACGACTGCGCTTTATTTTTACGTGTAATAAATCGTCGACTCCTGTGGGCCATAGGCGAGGAAAGCCGCTGCTCTTGCAGAGTCGTACGCTCCAACAGACGCGGAGGCTGATGCGCGACTGGAACGTGCGACCAAAGAGGAAGAAGAGCAGATCAAGAAGACATGCGACGAGCTAGGTTTGCTGCTCCAAGAGGTCAGAAGCTCGCTCTCACGAACAAGGGCAGTACTCGTCGCGGCCCTTACCCTGACCACAACCCACTCCCCCAGGTCACCCCGGACGGCCACTGCCTCTTCTCCGCCGTCGCCGACCAACTGGCTCTCCTCGGCATCATCCCCTCCGCCTCCGCGACCTATGCCACGACGCGCAAAGCGGCGACGGACTACATCCACAGCCACCCCGACGACTTCCTCCCGTTCCTGCCCTCGGACCTCGGCGAGGACGCCGCGGGCGCGGGCGACGCGGGGCTCATGACGCCCGCGCAGTTCGAGCGGTACTGCGCCAACATGCGCAGCACGGCGATGTGGGGCGGTGAGCCGGAGATCGTCGCGCTCAGCAGGGCGTACAACGTGCCCATCCATGTGGTGCAAGGGGGCAAGCCGCCCGTTGTGGTGCACGATCCCTCCGCGGGCGAGCCTGGTGCGGCCGACGGCAAGCGAATAGCGTATATCAGCTACCATAGGCGGCTCTACGGGCTGGGAGAGGTGCGTCCTCTCGACTCGGTGGATAATTCGTCGAAAAGTCTCACTGTTCATCCTCGATAGCACTATAACTCACTGCGTCCGAAGACGTTCGTCAATTCTCTTAAGGCGGCTTTCCAGTGATACATAACGTCAGACGTCCCGAAAGAAAGCAGAGGATAGGAAGATACACGATTCAGCGTTCCGAGGATGAATGTCATGATTACGGAGAGTCACCATTGAGGCACGATGACGATACCGCAGGTGTAGCACACCTTCAATGTCGTACACCAGAGGCATTTTTACCATAATACTACAATGTATCTATACATCAGGTACTCTAGAAGGGCACCGCATCCCGATGACACAGGGAACGTCCCGGCGTCGATTAAGCTGCATACAACTAATCATCTGAAGCTTCTAGAGTCGGAGGGATTGGACCGTCTCACACTTGAAATAAGAACATATTGATAACTCACTGTTAATGACGTCGACGACTCACGGCCATGGTGATGCTCCGTATGAACACGCCACACCTAGTAGATTCAAAGGCGGTAGCATTCCTTGATTGTGTATGCATGTATTGATAACGCTCTTTCAACCTCCACCGAAAGTGTGATAAAAATTCGCAAAACATCGAGAACCATGAATAATGCCGTACCACGGTCCGTATGGTCAACTCGATCGACTGGTATGGAGCGTCCCCCAGGGCCTACATACTTACATTGCCTTGAAAGACTGCCGCCTCGTGCTGGCTTTTAGGAAGACCCCCTGTCGCTTCCGAAAAGCACGCGAGTAAGGCTAAATACAACACTCGTAATATACAAGCATCCTCAAACTATCACCTCCACTCAGATCATGCCCAGCAGGCCCTTGTCCTGCGGACGTGGCTCATCCGCCAAATACCCTCCGAACGCGGTGTCCAACGCGGCGTACGGGTCCGCAGCCGGCGCCTGCGGGACCACCTCGTCGTCGTCCTCGGCATCCTCGGGACTCTCCTGGGATGAACGAGTGGCCATGAGATCTGCAGTAGCACCATCCTGCGCGGTCTCCGGCGTACTGCCGTTTGTTGCAGGAGCTGCCGGCGCGGAGTCCGCCTGAAGCAGATCACCGGTGGCTGGTGTAGACTTGGATGGCTCTGGGGGTCCAGGACCCGGTACGTTGATGGTGGTTGGAGGGAGATTAGTACGCGCAATGGGTACGAGGACTTGACGCGAGAGGGGGTTGAGCGCAGGGCTGTCTGTGAGGGCCTTGCCTGTCGCATTGCGGATGAAGGTCTACAATCACGGTCAGAGAGGGTCCCAAACCCGGGTGGCACGATAACGAAAATACTAACCTCGGGGTTCTTGTGATAGATACTGCCAAGCGTTCCCGTGTGCAACAATAGCTGGTCGAGTGCGCCCCGGTCCATCCGGTCGGCGTCAGTGGTGATGGCGGGCTTCTCGGCGAGGACGATCTCTCCCGCAACGGTGGGGTTGATGGCGAGCATGCGCCAATACATGAACCCGCGGTCCCGCAGGTCGGGATTGTCGACTTCCTCCGTCGCCCACTTGAGCACCTTGTGCACCAGCGCCTTCGTCGTGTCGGAATGCGGTTTGTAGATGAACAGCTTGACCGCAGCCGTCAGCAACGCTAGTTGTACCTGGCGATGACATCAGCATGAGTACCACCCAGTACTATCGGCGTGAGGAATACAAACCTCCGTGGGCTCTTCCAAGAACGTATACGTGAGATCGTCCATAAGCTCGTCAGCGTTGTCGATGCGGTTCGCAAACTGGCCAACGATCCAGATCATAGCTGCCTTTGACTCCGGCTCATCGAGCAAGTCAAGGTTCTGGCAGAGTGTCGGTATGATGCCCTCGTATTTACCCGGGTATCGTCGGAAAACGTCCTTGATGACAATGACGGCTTCCTGGACGACGTACGTGACTTTCGTTTCGATGAGATCTAACAAAGCCTGGATGCAAGCATCTGCCGCAGGCTGAACTTTGATAGCCAGACGGCCGATGGACCGCACTGCCTTGCGAGTAAAGTCAATATCAACCTCGGAGGCGTACCTTTTTTAGAAGTTAATGTCGTCGCGGCTCAGAAAGGGGAATCACCTACTCCTGCAGCTCCGCTAGAACCTCACGTGCGTTCTCCTCGCGGGCCAGACGGTACATGATCTCGAGCTTTGCCAGCTTCACGTATATAGGGTCGTTGTATTTGCAGAAGAAGACCTTGACGTCGTTCTTGAGCACCGCCGGTCTCCGTTGGATGATGAGGAGAATGTTTCTCAGCGCAACATACTGAACCTCGGGTCCCGAAGACAGGAGAGTGACTTGCGTCGTGAAATCAATACCGGGGCATAAGGGTGAACCACAATGAAAAGGGACCAACCTAGAGGGGGACCCATCTTCTTGCAAATGTATTCCATGAGCTTGCGATTCTCCATGTAGTTCATGAGGTACAGGAGGACTTTGATCGCGGTGAGAACAACGGCAGAGTTGGCGTGATTCAACTGGACGATCACCCGCTCCGCAATGATCTCTGCGTCAGAATGGTGTTCTGGCACGTATCGCAGTAGGGAGTCGAGGATGTATATAGTGCCCCATCTGTTGTTGTCCATTTAGAAACTCGTCCCAACGGGTTGATGGCACGAATAAACGCGTACTCCGAACTCTCACCAAGAGCAGTCAAGAGTTTGTTCGCTACTGTTAGGTTGAGTTTGAAGATGACACCGTCTTGTCGGTCTCCAATCTCTGACAGCGCTGCCACGGCGTTTGCCACTACAGTCGCGTTGGCGTCGAGCAGTAGGTCGCGCAACATCTCCACAAAACCGCCTCGTTCCGCCTTCCGTGGGTCTGCAGCGTACAATTTGGCCACGCAAATCGCGGCAGTCTTCCGGACGTAAGGGTCGCGATCCTTGAGACAATGCCGGAGCTGCTCCGTGAGCGCTTCGATGACTATGGGAGTGGGTATATAGGACATGGTCCGGATGGCGAGAGCACGGACCAAGGGGTTGCGGTCGTTACAGTCCTGTGCGGCGTCATTGATCCTATGTTTACTTTCATTGCGGTCCGTACGCACCTGCAGGAAGCTCGGGATGACGAGATGCAATTGATCTGCCTTCTGCCGGCCATAGCACACGAGGAAGAGGTACACCACTACGTGCAGAATGAGCTTGTGCGCGCATTCGCTAGTCGTATTGGCTCACTCTTCTTTATCTCCAGCAGTGGGGATCCCAAGGACTGCACAACGTCCGTGAACAGGGGTGACACTGCGATACCCATAAGCGTCTCCTTCACGCGCAGACAGTATTCGGCAACCTGCACATACTGTCATTGCCCATAGTGATATTAGCGACAATCTTCTTCAATACAGTCTTTCGCTTCGTGAACTTCTTATCCTTCGTCTCCGCCGCCTCCAGCTCGGCGCGGAATTCCTGCAGCCGTACGCTCAGACCACATACGCCCGCCCGGCTCCCATGTGCAGATCGCGCACCTGGATCTTGCCCCGCTGGAAGAACTTGGCATCTTGGCCGCCCTGCCCGCTCATCTTGCGTCCCTTCGGGCTACCAGCGGCTTCGCGCGGCTATCCAGGTCACGCAGGGTATATGATTGAAGGAAATAGACACCAGACACCAGCGAGCGGGAGCCAAGAACGTGAGTGAGCAGGTCAGGCAGGCGTTGCCGTAGGCGCGCGGGAATGCAATCACTTTGCACTCTCCTCCTGAATCCGACTCGTCTGGGGTCGGTCCGACCGCCATGGCTCCTGCTCGCCGACACGTCCCACCTCCATCTCTAGTCTGCTCCCAACGAACGGAGCTCGATCCCACTGCCACTCCGACGGTCGACGCGGCCCTCAAGCAGCTTAAAACATGCTCTCGGAGACTGCAGGCGGCACTTACATGCCATCGTACCGAACTGCAGGTACTGGAGAGGCTTTACTACAAAGGCAAGAACCAGCATCGCGCCGCCCTGTTCTGGCAGCGCGTCGTCGAGATGAGAAGACTGGACGGCCGCGTCGATGAAATGCACATGGACGAGGCGGTCGAGAGCCTGAGGCTTGCATTCTGGGGTGACCCATCTTCGCGGACGTGAGTGTGTTAAACGTCCCCTGCGTTCTGCGTCGCGGCGCGCTGACGGGGCCTATCCACTTCCGTATGTAGGACAAAGTTGCTAAAGGGCCCGTGGACGCACTGCCCAGACGCTCCGGCCCTGCTCTTCGTTATGGAGAGGTGCGCTGCATGCTGCACGCTCATCGACCGAGTAAGCCTCCGGCCCACTGCACGCCCGCGCACTTTTCTGGCTGTCCGACGCTCAGACTCCCCCACCCCCGCCAGACCCGAGAGCGCCTCCTCCATGCATACGAGTGCGTAAGTTGTGTGGCACCGCTCGCCGAGCTGACCGGTGGGCCTCGAGCAGGTCATTCATGCTCATGATGCAGACCGGTGCATTCCTTCAGTTGGTGCTCACGCTCGCAGCCATTGCATCACGTTTGAGTCTCCTCTTGACGGAGGTCAGGCCCGCCCTTGAGGCGTCGTGGTTGGCTTGCTTTAGAGTGCTGCAGATTTTATTTGTAAGTTTGCTCGGTCACCGACTACAATGTCCCTTCCCCTGACCAGGCGACGAAAAAAAGCCTGCTAAGGCGATCAAGGTGAGACCACTCGTAAAGCCAGATCCCGCCGTACCCGCCCCACCCCTCCCGGTGGGCGCACCTGCGCCGACGACCTCCAAGCCTCCGGACGTAGACTCGGGGCCAGACGATCCCCAGGATGAAGATACTGGCAGTGCATTGTCCCGCGCCCCTCAATTAACAGCGGTACCCGAAGAGAACGTCCGCGCCTTCGACGCGGATGCATTCGCACATTCGCTACCCGCCGGACAGCCACCGCCTGTAGAGATGTCGTTCTCGCTCTCGAGCGAGCTGTCGCAGGTCCGGCCGATTGGTATGTGCCTTCAGGCTCCCGCCGCGCCGCGTCGCCCCATCCCCGTTCCGTGTACGCTGACGTTCTGCGTCGAAGCGTCGCCGGTGCCTCAATCATCCAACACGGTGCCCTCGGAAGGCACTTCAGCCGCATCTGCGACGAATGCCCCAAAGCGGAAGAAGGCGGGCGGCGAGGGTCCGAGCAGCAAACCGGTCAAGAAAAAGAAGAAAAAAAGGGACGAGATCGACGACATTTTTGGCTTTTAGACCAGTTCCTGCCCCGGTCCACGGCGGCAGTGCATTAATTCATTCTCAGTTTATGTCTGCGGCGCTCCTTCACCGGGATATCATCTCGGGAACGACGGGTGGGACCTGACTGCCTAATGTAAGGACGTTGGTATATCCAAATGCGGCATTACATTGCATAGTCAATCTGCTGACGTTACATTCACTTGAAGTCGGGGCGGATGAAGCCCTTGGAGCCGAACCAGTTGCCCTTGACCTGATGGACGACTTGATGAGCGTTCAAAGGACGTCTAACAAAACGCAGTAACGCACCATGTAGTTCCAGTAGACCCAAGGGAAGAAGTCCTTCTTGAGGTAGTAGTACGCCGCGCGAGGGACAGACTGGTCGCCGAGGTAGCTGGCGAACGATTCCTTGGGCTCGAGACCGTACTTGAACTCGGCCAGGAGTAGTTGGCCGTAGCCCGTCAAGAGCTGGCGGGGGACAGTAAGCATCCCCAGCACACTGGGGTTATTCAGAGAGGTACGTACCGGGCAGCTCGTGTAACCATCGTAGGCAGCACCCGAGACTTTGCCAGTGTCCACGACAGAGAACAAGTTTTCAGTGAGAACCGGCGCCTGTGCTGTGACGGCGGCGGCGGTCTTGCTCGTCGGCAGGCTCGAGCAGTCGCCCAACGCCCACACGTTACCGTACTCGGGGTTGGTGTGGCGGAGCGTCGCCTGGTCGACCGAGACCCAGCCCGCCTGGTCCGCGATCGGCGAGCCCTTGAAGACGTCGAGCGGGCCCATAGGCGGGGAGACGTGGAGCAGCGTGTAGTCGACGTCGACGTTGCCGTCAGGCGTCTTGAACGTCGCCTTGTGCGCGTCCGCGTTCACGCCGACGAGGTTGTGCTGGAAGTGGCCGCCGACGCCGCGCTCCTTGCGGAGCGCCTCGAGCGCATCCGAGTACTTTTTCACGCTGAACATGGACGGCATGCCCGTGTAGAAGTCGACCGAAACCGTGTCGCCGCGCTTAGTCCTCTGGAAGCGGTCCCAGGCCATCCACATGATTTTTTGGGGCGCTGGACGTGCGGCGTGAGCAACGAGCCCGAAAAAGGCTAATAATGGGACGTCATTGCGACATACCACCGGCACACTTGATAACACCCGCGGGTTGGGTAAAGATGGCCTTGCCCGAGCGGAGCGCATCAATGTCCCGCCACACCTTGTCGCAGGTGTTGTACGAGTAGATGGACGACACGCCGGACGCCGAGTCGGCGAGCGCCTTCTCGAGGCCGGGGATGGTAGACCAGTTAGTCTGGAGACCGGTCGCGACGACTAAGCTCTCATAGTTGATCTTCCGGCCTGAGGTCGTGGTAACCGAAGATGTCTTCGGGTCGAATGCCTTGACGTTTTCAGGGATATGCGCCAAGGTAGGAGGAATGAGCGAGTCCAGCCTCCGGCGAGTCTCGTCCTTCTTCTTCAGGCCGGCCCCGACAAGGGTCCTGTATGGCAACGCTGTAAGCAGCCTGTCGCAATCTCCTGACAGGATGTACGCTCACCACCCGGGCTGCACCCAGCCGAGTCACATTTAAGGAAGGCGGAAGTGGTAAGCATGCTAGGCTGACGTGCACAGCGACGGTGCATACCTGGTAGTAATGGTACTCTGCGGCGTCAAGGATGGCGATGTCACCCTCGTTGAGTGCCTTGCCCGCACTCTTGAAACGGTTGTAGATCTGGTTCGCCACCGTCAAACCACCGGAGCCTGCGCACGGGCGCGCGCGGTGCGGCACCACGATCAGTACGACATGGCAGGGCGGTGACTGATGCATCAGGGGACTGCTACGCACCCGCTCCGACAACCACGACCTTGAACGAGTCCTTGTCTGCGGCAGTACTCGCCCAGCGGCGAGCCGCGGTAGACGATGACCTCATAAACGCCTTTGAGCTGATAGCGAGCATTTTTCCGGTTCCTTTTAGGGTTCAGAGCGCGCGTGAAGGCCGAGCGAGAAAGAAAGACGGTGGTGAGAAGGAGAGGTGCAGCGCGCGAGGGAAGGCGAGCCCGCTGGTATATGTGCAGACGAGAAATTCGGAATGCGAGATTCGGAATGGGCAGAGGCGCGACCGGGACCGGATTCGTCATCGTGACATGCTGGGGTCACTGTCTGTGGTGGCGAGCAGACGGCCTCCCACGTCCTGTACGCCCTCTGTGCATCACCCACCGCAATGTAAAGAGTGCAATGTCGTCTAGCAACAATGCTAGCTGTACCGGCCCTCTTTAAATCGCACCGAGAGGAGAAGGCGAATGAGGATGAGGTCAGCCTGCGGGAGACCTGCATTGATATTCTTTTTATAAGTTTATGTCACAAATAGTAGTGCCGATCTGGTGGATGCGCGCGAGAGAGCGGCAAGCAGCGACGCGAAGGCGACCACTGTCGCGCACTGCTTGATCCACTCCTCTCTCCCGCACGGTCCTTTCGTGACCACTTGTACTCTACAGGCCTTGGCTTGTTACTACACCATCTGACGGCCTACTATGCTTGCGGCAGCCTCCTCCTTCTTCGCGCGGACAAACATCTCCCAGTCATATAACATCGGGGCTTCCTCTGGGGGTAGTAGAACCTCGACGCCAGGGCCAGCGGGAACCTCAAATGCTGTTCTCCCTTCTGCGGCCCTTGCGCCGCCCTTCAGCGTTGGCCCGTGGCGAGTCCAGTCTGCGACTCACAAAGTGACCGGCAAGCGCGTTTCGGTATGGAGTGCGGACAAGAAGAGTCCCGATATGGAACGTATGGGTCCTGCCTCGAGGGAGCGGACGCTAGAGGTTCTCAAAGCGGAGGTGCGCGATGCGCTTGCTCGTAGTGGCGAAGTGCTAACCGGTGGATGCGACCATCGCCAGGCCTCCGCCCTCAGTAGGCTGCGGCACCCTTCCGTTCTAGGTGAGGATCTCGACCGGCTGACGTGCATGCGTCCTGGTCTCACATAAACCTAAGAAATGGTGGAACCGCTGGAGGAAACGCGTAACGAACTGATATTTGCGACTGAGCCTCTCCTGTCCTCATTGCATCTTTCTATACCGGGCTCCTTCCAGTATTCACCCCTCGTCGAACTAGACGAGGTTGAAGTGAGTCTAGTCGTGCTCTCGTAGTCTAATTGGCGCGGCGAATGAACCAGGCACCTTGCAGATCCAGAAGGGCATCCTTCAACTATGCAAAGGTCTCTCCTTCCTGCATTCGTCCGCCCGCATAATTCACTCGAACGTCAATCCCGAAAGCGTTGTGATAAACAGCTCGGTAAGCTATCTTGTGTACGTTCTGGCGGGAGGATTACTCACTATAGTGTTGTTAGGGTGACTGGAAGATCTCAGGACTCGGTCTTACCATATCCCTCTCAAAACCTGATGGTGGGCCCGCACGATGGGAGTTCCCTACATTTGATGGCCGTGCGCTCTCGTATACCCAACGCTCATTCGACTATATTGGTGAATACCATCCATAGTCTCCCAAGGCTATCGTTGACCCGGTTAATAGCCCCCGAATATGCGTTGGACGAAGTGCTTGATCCCGCCTCGGACATGTATTCCTTGGGCTGCCTGATCTATGCAGTGCATTGTAAGGGCAACCCACCGTTCAAGAACCACGGCAGTCTAAGTTCAGTTCGCGCGAACGCGGGCAAACCGCTCACCGGAATGGAGCGCTTAGAGCAGGACCTCAGAGGTACCGACAGTCCCCTCGCCCGTCTTGTGGTAGTCTGCTGAAACGGTTTGGTAGCCTTGCTCAATGCTCTCATCTCTCGCCAACCACACGGCCGCCCAAATCCCTCGGATCTCCCGCTTCATCCCTTCTTCTCGTCGCTCCCCGTGTCAACGCTCAACTTCCTTGATCGCTCGAATTTTGCTGCGAAGACGCGTGAGGAAAAGATCTCGTTCATGAAGGGTCTGACCAGTGTGCTCGAGCGGTTCTCGGAAGGCCTTCGCACCCGCAAGATCTTACCGTCGCTTTTGGAAGAGGTATTTACGCGCACTCGTCGTGTTGTTCATGCGTATCGCTTACGGGCAACAATCATGAGATGAAAGATACCCATCTATTACCATATATCCTGCCAAACATATTCGCCATTTCGCAGATCCTATCGTCCACGCAATTCGCCGCACTTGTACTTCCTAGCCTCAAACCGTTGTTCGCAGTCAAGGAGCCGCCTCAGAACATGCTGACATTGCTGGACAACCTGCAAATGCTCCAGGACAAAACGGAAAAGCCGGTCTTCAGAGAACGTGTGTATACGCGGGACGTACTTGAGTCTTCCTACTGAACATTCCCCAGATGTATTGCCTTTGGTGTACAATGCTCTAGAATCTGAGCACGCGATTGTGGGTCCGCATCGTTCGCCGCACTCGAAGGTGCTAACAATGGAGAGCAGGTACAAGAGCGTGCACTGAAAGCAGTGCCGAACCTTTGTGAGACTATTGACTATGCAGAAGTGCAAGGGGTGTTATTCCCTCGTGTAGCGGTAAGCCGCGCGCCTTTTTGCCATCGCCCGGGTGTTCACTTTGGATTAGTTGGTGTTCACGAAAACGCGCATACTTTCCGTCAAAGTTGCGACTCTGGAGACGTTCTTCGCCATGGTGAAGACTCTGGATCAAGTAGGTTGGAATTCACGAGATCGTATGCTCTGGAATGACGACCACGCCGCCTCTAGTCAAGCTTGACGCAGAAGTTGGTCCCGTTGCTGTCCAAGATTCGCACGAAGGAGCCTGCCGTCACCGTGAGTCCTCTTGTGTGTCTGATCGAGTGTGCCCCCTTGACGAGCTTGGAGTAGATGGCGACGCTGAACGTTCAAGAGGCGATGGGTATGAAGGTCGACCGAGAAGCCGTCGCGACTCTCGTTCTACCTCAACTCTGGGCGATGTCCATGGGTCCATGTTAGTACTCCGCAACGACTACTCGCATCGCGTTAGCGACCTAATCATTCGCTCCTCGTAGTATTGACCGTCAACCAGTTCAAGCGCTTCATGGAAGTGATCAAAAAGCTGGGCGACCGCGTGGAAAAAGAACACGATCAGTACCTTCGGGATTCCCAGCGGATCGAGGACCGTTCGGGCACCACTCACAATGGGCAAACCAGTATCTCTGCGCCTGGTGGAGCAGTCGATTTCGCCAGCCTTGTAGCAAACGGGGCTGGGTCCGCCGCCAAGGCAGAGACCCCGACAAGCAATACGAACAGTTGGGAAGATGACGTTTGGGGAAGCATATTCACTAGCAACCAGTCGGTAAGAAACTGTTTCCCCAAAATCCGCGTGGGCATTAGCTGACTGCAATCCATAGACCCCCGGTCCACAGAGCCCACCCTTGTTTCCTCCCATCCCACCCCAACCCCAGTCCCAGCGACCGACCTCTTTCCCGGCGCACCCCATCCAACATCACACGCAGTCTTTACCTTCGTCGCCAAAGATATCCAGCGCGCTGAACCCCAATGCCTCGCGTTCTCCACTAAGCAGGCCTACTCAAGGCATTGGCGCGACACGCATATCCTCCAGCTCGTTCAACTCCTCGATATTCCCCCCCTCCCCTGCACCCGCCTCCGCCGCCGCACCCAAGCCACTCTCCTCAGCGCCGAGCATAGCGCCCTCGCAGCCAACATTCTCGGCGTGGACCCCTGCACCAACTCCGCCCGCGCCGAACTACAACGTCGCTCTGCCGACGACGGCGCCTCTCCAGCCAACGACCTCGGCCTCTTCGCCCCCTCCGTTCTTCGCCGCCCAGATGTCTATGAACAGCGTACTGGCACCATCGAAGCCCGCCCAGCCGCAGTGGCCGGGCACAGCGGGGACGACGAAGACGTTGTCCAAGGACGACTGGGGTGACTTCGACCCCTTGGCCTAAGTTATTGTTTGGGACGTATATACGTATTGTAGTTGAGTCGGTGCTTAATACCCCGTCGGAACGAGTGGCAACACTGTGCAGGCTCATGCAGACTCGACCCCCACCCAAGACGGCATGCACGCGTATGACCGCCACGACGATGTTCTTGCTCAGGCTTATCTGCGTGACTCGGACGTCGCAGCGTCAAAGTTTGTCTCAGGGATCTGGTAATCTGACATTGACGCTGTTGGCAGGCATTATTTACTTCATCCGACATGACGGGGATATATCGAGGACAGCTGGCCTGAAAAGAGTTAAAAGGCTTGCAGGATGGCGAGGTCAGGCTCAAACAACCGACGTCACTACGCGGGCCTCACGCTCTGAAGGTTGCTTGAATTGGGACCTGATTGGGACAGAACACCGGTACCTGGCCAGTCCCAGGATATCCGGTATTCGTGCGACGTGCGCATACGATGGCAGTAGATCATCTACCTCAGGCCTCAGGCTGGACTCGCAGACGACGCTGATCGGTCCGGCGGGTATGTTGCGGAGTTTGATACAGGCCCCGTTTATAGCAGTTGTTTCCTCCAGTTTGCTTCATAATGGTCGGAGTTGTCCGAGTCGCGGAACGCGGCCATGGCCACCAGAGCGAGAGAGTATCCATCGAAACCGCCGTGCGTCTCGTCCTCTCTTCAACCACGCCCTGCACGTCGCCTGCCCCGCCGTCGCCTGCAAGAGCTGCTCTGGGACGAACTGCTGGCAGTTCACTCTACGTCCTGTCGCCGTCTTGATACGCTCTGTCACACGTCCGCCTGCAGCGCTGGTCCGGACGCCTCTCGCACCGGCCTTTGGCACACTCACGACGGACGGTGGCTGTTTGCAGGCAGACGTCCGACGGTTGCGACACCTGCCGTTCTCACCCACGGCCGATATAACGTTCGCTTCCAACGGTGCGTCCCTCTCGTCACCACCCTTCGTTCGCCCGCCGTCCCTGCGCCGGCCGCTCACCCGCTCCCTTGGTGTATTAGCTGCTTCTCTTCTTCTACACCCGCTGTGCGGTAGTGTCAAGCCCCCAGCAAGACTGAGTTCAGGACCACGAGGTTGCGCCGGACCCGCCTCTTACAGCAGCATCCCACGAGCTCTCTTAGATAAACTGTGGTTTGTATGTCTACCTACGGTCGCCCCAGCATCGGACTCCCATCCACACCCCGCGCACGCTCGTTCGTCGCAGGCCCCGCCAGACAAGACATCCCGCCCCGCCCCCGGAGTTCCGCAAGCGAACGTCCGCCGCCGTCCAGTTACGCACCGCCGCCGCTTCCCACCCAGGCCCGCAGCATCCGTCCGCAGAGATCGCTGAACACACTCCCGCCTGCGCCTTCTGGCAGCGTGCGCTCTTGCTCGCTCGACCGTCGAGCAGAGCCCCGCCACGCCCCCTCCAGGTCTGATCCTCCGCCCCCGCTCCCGGGCCTACCGACGGTGCGTAGGATCGGGCGGAACCCGACGGTGATGAGGCCCAATGGTGCTACGCACACATCTGCACGATCGGTGGACCATTATGCGTACCGTAGAAACGAGGATATCATGTCGGACTCGGCTTCGAGTTCGGGGCGGTCATCGATGTCGCCCACTAGCCTTGCGTCGTCGCGGACCAGCTTGGAGGAGGGGGACGGGGACGAGAAGGGAGACGGGAAGCCTGAGGCGGGGCACGGGGCGTCTCTCTGGAACAATCTCGCCAGCGTCGCCAGTGTCTTGACTATCAGTGTTAACAAGGCGTGGCAGACCAAGGTAGCGACTTATAGCGGGGAAGGTGCGTCCTGTTTGACTGGCCCTGTCATCGTCACAGTTCGATGGGCCTAGTGTTTACATGCACGGTTTCATCAGAGACCCCCGTGGGAGGCGAGTCGCGCCTCACGCGCGCGATGAAAGCCTATCACATCGAGAAGGCGCGCGACCCGGCTGACCTCCCTGAATGGCTCTTTGACGAGCGCGAGCGCGGCGTACGCGGCGGCGGCCAGCCAGACGCAGATCGTCGCTCGGAAGGGCGGACACCGCGGCGAGGCCCCCCCTCGAGCTCGGAGCTCTCGCGCTCGATGACGCCGTCGCGCCGCGAAGACGTCCCGGTCCCCCCAGCGCCCGCACGTATCACCCGCGGCCCCACCCTCGCGGACCGCCGGGCGGCGGTCGGGTCGGCGGCGAGCGCAGGGAGCGAGGAGCACGTCACGAAGTCGATGGCGCGCCTGCGGGCGCTGCGCGACGCGAAGCGCAACGCAAAGGTGCGCTTTGGCGAGGACTCGGAGGACGGCGGGGCGGACGGGATGCCGCAGCCCGACGCGTACGCCGCCCCCGCCCCGATCCCGCCCCCGATTTCCATGCCGGTTCCGGTATCGAGGGCGACGCCGACGAGGCCGGCGCAAAGGGGCATGCCGGCGCCTCTGGGGGCTTCCCTCGGCGTTCGCGGGCGGCAACCGCCTACGCGAGCGGGGCTGCCCTCGGGAGTGCGTCCGGTGAGGGCGTGACGCGTACGCGTGGCCGGTCCCGGACCACGTTGGCGTGTTGGATCGTCGTTGGTCGACGGTGTAGCATTAGAGGCTTTGTTTACTTGGTGTTCATAGATGCACTCGCACCGCACCGCGCGCGCGCGGGGGGGGGGGGGGTTCTTGGGTCTGTTCTTGGGATTGACTGTGACAGGTGCGCGCAGTGCTTGCGGTCATATTCGTGATGGGTTATGTGTACGCTCCCTGTGCTCTTACTGGACGGTATACTTACGAATCCTATACTTGGGCGTACCACTGTGCGCTTACGAAGTGATGAACTTTGCAATGTGGAGTGATGAAAAATGTGCTTCGTCACTTATAGTGATGCGGAAGTTGTGAATCGCGAATTAGTGACGAAAACCGCGAGATCCAAAAACTGCGAGTTGAAGTGGCCAAAAGTACGACTTATTTCCGGAGGGCTATCCCGCGTGGGCGTCTAAATGATAATCTACGGAATCGTACGGGCGCTTCAAGCCAGAAAGGCATACGTGGCCGGCAGACTTGACTCGTTCTTCGGACTCGTTACTCAACGCCCATCTGCTTGTGTGCCTCTCTACCTCAGCTCCCGCTACCGCGACGCGTACTGCCGACCCCCATCTTTGATCTCATACGCTAAGTGACCCACTTGTCGACCCTCGGCCTCCCCCTAGGTCTTCGAGCTACAGCTGGTGGTCGGATGTAGCAACAACGTATTGCGGCGAATTCAGCCTGACGACACTAGTCTTACTAGACTCCTTGCTCTTAGCTGTGCTATTGGCAGATTCTGGATGGTTCTCTGGCCTGCTATGTGAGTTCTTTGCATTCTGCATCTCAGTTATCTTCAAGTGCCGCCCCGATTCCCGGCTACCTCTCGGTTTCTAGCCTTGTGACTCTGAGGCTTGCGGTGCCTTCATCCTGCCCCTCTGCTCCATCTCTGCTCTGCTGGTCTATTACTAGTCTGCTGCCTTGGACCCACCCTACCTCGGACCCACCTGCCTCGGGGCTCTGACACTGATCGACCATCTGCTTGACCCTCTGCTTGATCTGTGTCGGTCTGTGTTTCTGTCTGGTTCGATTGCATACTAGAGCTCGAGCACTAGCTAAACCCTGCTGTACAATAGTTCAATGGTTCTCTCAACACGATAGACTGTTGCTACTATTGATCTTGATGCCCTAGGTCTGAACATCTCAAAGTTACAGGTCCCCCTTACGAGCACAACCCGTGTGTCTAGATACAGCATGCCCGGCACCAAATGCTAACAACCTCGATCTGGGTTGTGATTCGGATACCGTCTTTTAAACTGTCGTCCACGCTTGGTTGTATCGTAGATTAGGTTATATGAATGTATATGATTTTACCTCCCTACGCCCCTGGCTAGAGTGTACTGGCGGCCTGAAATAGCGAAGTGAATTGTCTACTGTTGAAGTGACGATACCTACAAGATGAAGTGACGGTTTTGAAGACTTACAGCAGGTTCGCAAGTAGTGACGAAACGGCAGATATACTTTGGAAATTCGTCACCTTTCCATGTCACTTATACTGATGGATTTCGTCACTTTTTCCCAAGGGCGCTTATGCCACAAAGGTGCGAATTTCGCTACAATACCTTGTACATTTCGCTACTTTTTCGTCACTTTTGAAGTGTCGGTTTTTGCAACTTTCCAATCACACCGCGTGTTGTACAGCATACTCTCCGGACGTGATTGACGCGCTACAATATCGAAGCCCCGCGAAGCCTGATGGCGGGATCCCTGAATCCTTCTGAGTTCTCGCCAGCGCCGCATTGGCAAATGCTGCCAGTGGCCCAGTGCGTCCTTGTCGTCTTGGTGTGGCACCCAGCGGAGTGGAGCCGGGGCTGACGCCGCGCACCCACGTCAACGCCCTGATTCGACGGGTGATTGTCGCCAGCGCTGCGTAGTTCATTACGAACAGTGCCCTCCAGCTATCTCACACGACGAAAAAAATGCTCGCGGAGGTGCGCGGACGGCACTCGCCTCGCCGCCGCTATGCCCGCCTGCACGGGGCACACTGAGCGGGACCCAGTACGATGGGAGAATATATTCGCGGTGTATTTTTATTTTGTGGGGACGCTGGGGAAGAGGGAGCTTGGCAGGACGGAGCGGAAGGGGAGGCAGAGCGATGGGCCAGCGATAGATGCACATGCAGCCGGTCCTGTGCTTGTACGATCACGATCATGATAGAGGTGTACCTGAAGAACGGAACGGGGAGAGTGTGGTGGACGGGCGCACGCTAACGAGATGGAAGCGGCGTTTGCGCTGTGGGGGGCGTTGCGAGTGATGGGGGTGGAGAAAGGCAAACGGGGCGAGAAGATGAACAGAGACGAGCGCTGCAGGCTGGCTGGCGGCGTGCAAGAATAGCGGAGGAGGAGGAGGCGAGTGGTAAGAAAGTCGTGATGGCAGCAGTCGCGAAGAGAGGAGCTGTCAGATCGCGTTGGCCGTCGTGCGCCCGATGCGGATTGGCTGGGGCCGGATTCGGAGAGGGCGCCCCCGGCGGAAAGCTGCGATTGGCTGCACGGCGGGGAGCGCGGGCAGAACCCTTGGGCGATTCTTTTGGGACGCCGGGACGAGGGCGTGATGTGCGTCGCTGATCTGTCGCCATGGCACGCTTCAATCTCCGAAGCCCTCGAGCCCCCTTCCCAATATAAGCCCGCCCCGCCCCCTCCTCCCCTCGTCTCGTCAACCTTTTCGTTCGCCCCCTTTCGTTCTTTTGCCTCTGGCTCCATCTTAGTCGAGTTGAATCTCGACTTCCTCTCTTTCTTTTCGTTCTTCGGGGTCCGTCTTTCCCGCCCTCCTCCCCCCGCCTCGCACGCGCTGACAGCCCCGCGTTCCCACAGATCACCTCCTTTGATAGGATCTAGCAGCAAAACCTCCTGGGAGGCATATTCAACGTCTAGATTGACGCACCTGTCCACCAACGACACCCACACCTCGACGGTCTTTTTTTCGTAGCTCACGTCCACTAATCACAATGCGCGTCTTCTCCGCTCTCGTCACTTCCACGATCTTCGTCAGCCTCGCCGCTGCGCTCCCTCGCCCTGAGGGCTCCGATCTCCTCAAGCGCACCGACGGGTGAGTGTTTTTAGCCGAGGACGTGTCTAAATCGGGTAACTGACCAAGAATACACAGCTACGACTCCAGCTCCTCCGGCTACGGTTCGTCCTCTTCTGGTTACGGCTCGTCCTCGTCATCGTCCTCGTCGTCCTCCTCTGGATACGGCTCTTCCTCTTCGTCCTCCGGGTACGGCTCGTCTTCTTCCTCGGGTTACGACTCGTCAAAGAACGATAACTCCAAGGGCTACGACTCGTCCAAGAACGACAACTCCAAGGGCTACGATTCGTCGTCCAGCAAGGGCTACGATTCGTCCAGCAAGGGTTACGACTCTACCAGCACCAAGGCGTACGAGTCGACCTCTACGCAGGGCTACCAGTACACGTCGACTCAGGCGTATACCACTACTGCTGCTGCCACTTCCACCGCGTCCTACGGCTCGGGCAGCAGCAACTGGGGCAGCTCTGGTTACAACGATTGCGTGCAGAGTGAGTGCAGTGCCCGTGATTGATTAGGGTCTCTTCTGACGGCAATCCACAGAATGCATTGCTTCGTTCGGCCCCCCGCCCGCGAGCTACACGCCGCCGAGCTCCACCTCCGGTGGTGACAGCGCTGGCAGCACTGGCACTGGTGCTACCCACACCGTCATTGTGGCCCCTACCCAGGGTGTCCTCCGCTACGTTCCCTTCGCCGTGAACGCTTCCGTCGGCGACACCGTCATGTTCATGTGGGGCGCCAAGAACCACACCGTCACCAAGTCCTCGGAGCTCGAGCTTTGCAACAAGACCTCGAGCGCGCCCTTCGCGTCTGGCGAGCACGATGCTCCGTTCACGTTCACCCAGGTCGTCAACGACACCAACCCGGTCTTCTACTACTGCGGCACCCCCGGTCACTGCCAGAAGGGCATGTTCGGTATGATCAACCCCCCTTCGGTCTACAACGCCCCCTCGTCCGTTAGCCAGATGATGGGCGGCGCGGTCTCCAACTCCTCCGACATGGCCGCGATGATGGCGTACACCAACAAGATGACCAACGGCAGCGACAAGGCCGCGAACTGGGGCGCGAACATCGACATGGCCAAGATCCCCGACTGGGCGCACCAGAGCCTCCTCGAGAACGTCATGTACACCCGTGCCTTCCTCGGTGCCAACCGCGAGACCATCCAGGACGACGGTTCGATCGACCTCAACTCGCACGGCGCGCCCATGCAGCTCCCCACGGACATGGCCAACGTCAACAACGCCGTCGACAGCCAGCCCAGCGCCGCCGCCAACGCTGCGTCTGCCGCCTCCACGCCCGCGGCTGCGTCCTCTGCTGCCGCCTCCCCTGCTGCCAGCGGCAAGACCAACGGCGCTGCGTCGACTGTCGCGTCGAGCGCGCTCCTTGGTGTCGCTGCCATTGCCGCCGCCGTCCTCGCTCTCTAAGCGTGACGCGCGGGCTCGTAGTATATTCCTCCTACCCTCGGACACTTGACGACGATCGTACGTACATATGGACTTTCGCGGACTAGGGCGCCGTCTATAGCCATAGCTCTCGGACACTTCGCGCGTTGTAGATTGCTGCTGCTACGATACCACTTTCCACGGTGTTTTACGATCGCGTTTGCGCGGACTCGGACTCTTTCTAGCTACCTCTCTCGCTCGTGCTGCTGCTGCTGTGTTTCCCACTTTTTTTTTACCTTACTAGTCTCGCATGCGAGGAAAAGGTCCCACCCTCCCACTACTTAGGGCAGTCGCTGATTCGTAGTAATACTATCAGGTCTGACGCCTCCACATCTTCTTGGCTATGCCCTGCGTGAAACCGGTATATTGTCGGTGAGTTCCTGCAAGTGCACTATTCAGGAATCAGCGGGATCTATCATTAGGGCGACTGGTCAAGGTGAGACCGATGGATTACTCCGGCAGTGGCCTTGTTTCCATTTTGACGTTCAGACTTGTCCGGTGAGTGACCGGCCTCCTTGCTCCATTCAGTCCACTCACACGAACTCTATTCTGTCGGCAATGGTCCTACAGGCGTGTTTACATCCGATCCATTAAATTAAGTACCTCCGTTTGGCGCGAAGCCCGAGATCGAGTGTTCTCTTCACAGGTACAGCGCGTACAGGAAGCCGTCGTAGCCCTTCTCGCTGACGGTGCCAATGGTCGTCGCATCGATCTCCTTGTCGTTCTTGATGTGTTCCAGGAGCGCGCGCACGCCGCGGACGTTGTCGTCGTCGATGTCAGGGTTCGCGACGGTGCCGTTGCGAATAACGTTGTCGACGATCTGTGCGGTGCACGCATTCGTCAATCTCTGGGACTAGACAGCAGCGGCGCAAAGGTTGGAACGCACGATGACGCCGCCACGCTTGACGACCCGTTTGGCTTGCTTGAAGTAGACGAGGTTGCTCGCCTTGTCGGCGTCGATGAACGCGAGGTCGAACTTCTCGTCGTCGGGCAGCGTCGGCAGCGTCTCAGCGGCAGGCCCGACGAGGACGTTGATCTTGTTCGCGACGCCGGCGTATTCGAAGTTGTCCTTGGCAACCTGCGATGAAGCCCGGAGTCACCTCGCAGCCGCAGACGGAGCTTATCGCGGGCTCAGTCCCACGCACCTTGGCGAACTTGTCGAGGAGCTCGCAGGTGACGACCTGCCCGTCCTCAGGGAGCGCGCGTGCGAACCAGATGGTCGAGTACCTGCCAACGACCGACGCAAAACCCGAAAAGAAAGCCAAGGTCAGCCCGAACCGTCGACAGGCGCATGCACACGCAGCGCGTCCGCCTACCCTCCGAGGGTGCCGACCTCGAGGATGCGCTTCGCGCCGATCGTGCGCGCGAGGAGGTGCAGGAGCTTGCCCTGGCCGGCGTGCACCGCGATGTCCGGGAGGCCGTTCGCGGCGCTGTTCTTGAGCGCGCGCTCGAGGGCGTCGTCGGGCGGGATGAGGAACGACGCGTGGAAGTCGTCCGAGCGCACCCAGTTCGGATCGGGCTTGGAGAGCATTCTGGCGTAGGTCCTGCGGGCGGGGGCGGAGGCGGGCTCAGAGGAGGCGGGGCTGGCGGACATGGTGGGGGCCGTGGGGTGCTTTATAGCGGTCGTCGATGTTCACAGGGAAGGCACGATACGGTTGGGGGTGCGCAGGGTTGCGTGCGCGCACGCGCACACTGGCCGTTCCACCGCAGTGGCACGGCGTCCGTGTCGGTGCGATGACTCGGGACCAGGTCTCGCGAGTTCCCCTCGTCTGTCCTGGAGTTGTATTGCCGGCGGTCCAGCGCAGCGGCGCGCGTACACGCTGAGTTTGCAAACACGCCATGCTCGCAATCCGCGCAGAGGCAAGAGTGTGAATGGTGTGAATCGCGCGGGCATCCTGCGAGAGCAGCCTGAACACTGTGGGCGAGCCAGACGTGGCCACCGTGGAGTCCCCATTCTCCTAGTCACCGCGCAGTTATCTGATAACGCCGAGCAACATCTAATCTACGATCGGGGTACGCCACGTGATTCTAGCACGTCGCGCGTTTGTTTACGGCGTGACGCGTGGGAACATTGACGCGCCGCGACCTGAACACGAACTCCACCACCACGACCACTATCCCGCCGCTCGCGCACATCGTCCCGCACGGCGTACGCGCCCTCCGCCCGCCATGTCGCGCCAGATGACCACTGCCCAGATTATATCCCTCGGCGAATACCTCCAACCCGACTTTGACCCGTCCACGCTGACCGTCGCTCAGCTGCTCGGCGTGTTTGGCTTCCACGGCATCAAGTGGCCCTCGCAGTACACGAAGCCGAAACTCGTTCAGCTATTCAACGACCAGATCAAGGCCAATGCGAAGAAGTTTACTAGGGAGCGGATCAAGCGCGAGAACAGTCAAGCTAGTGAAGACGGCATCACGAACGGAGTTACGGGAAGACCACTCAATGAAGACAAGAAGGTATGTCGTCTCGCTCGTACTCTCTTCCGTCGCCGCTCATTTGCTCCTAGCCTATAAGACGCACCTCTAGACGACTCTCCAAGACGCCTGTTGTAGAAGATGAGGTAGAGGCAGAGGTCGTCGCTCCCGTGAGTTGCGCGTAGTATGTGGCTATCGTTCACGTCAATGATCTTATCCCGTGCTTCTCAGCCTAAGCGCCGCCGTTCCTCCGCTGAGCCTTCCCTTGGTGGTCCCTCCAAGAAAAGATCTATGAAGCCCGTAGAACCTGTCGTGGTCGAAGAGAGTGAACCTGAAGAGGTACCCGTAGTCCGCAAAGTTGGCAGGCCTAAGAAGAATGTAGGCGCAATGCCACGGTTGTCAGTTGGTACGGCGCTCACCATGACCTCACAACAGGCTACCGGCGCAGCCGCGCAGAGTAGACGCGTATCTCGCCCGATTACTGAAGAGCCTGAGTCCGGATGGGAGGACAACAACGTGTTTCAGTCAGGTGCTGAATCGTCCTCCCCCATCCGCCCTTCTCCTACCCGCACGAGGGCGCGCAAGCCCGTTTCCGCGCGGCCAGCTCCTAAATCGCGAAAGTCGATGTCGGCCCCTCCACAGATGTCGTCCCCGTCTCCGTCGAAGGACAAGGGCAAGGAACGCGAACGATTTCCTTCCGTCAAGCCCCCGGAAAGCAAGTTCGAACCTGATCTTCCCCCGGAGGTGCTCAACCAGAACCATGCTAGCCCACGCAAGTCTCTCGTTCGCGATAGATTCCCACAGCCCCAGCTTTCAGTGGTGCTCGACAAGGAGGAGGAAGAGGAGGAGCCTCCTTTTAACCCTGAACCCTCCAAGTCCCTCCCTGAGGCGACGTTCGACATCCCTACTCAGCCCGACGAAGAGGAAGAGGAGGCTGAAGCGCCAGGGAGCGAAGAAGAGAACGTACGTGCAGTATCGCAGCGCATTGCTGATGGTGGGCACCTCGTAAAGCCCGACCTCGAGGAAGACGCCCGACCACATTGGTTCCTCAGGTTCTTTTTGGTCGTCATCATGGCCTCCGCGGCACCCCTCCTATACCAGTACAAGGGAGAGTCTTCTCAGATTGGTTTTTGCGACGCTGGGTCGAGCACGAACCACGTGCTTGAAGATCTTCGCGTTTATAGGGCTGCTATCGAGAGCTGCAACCGGGAAAACCGAACGACCCTGTGGCCTTCACCCGATGCCGACGGGACTACATCCGTTCTAAGCCCGGTCCCCACCGCCTCTGTTTCTAGTGGCGCAGATGATCCACAACTATCTGACGACTCGACGACCACGGTCGAACTATGTCCTGCACCACCCTTGATCCCATATGCTCCGCCTAACGAATGCACTCAGTGCCCCAAGCACGCGACGTGCACGCCCACGTCAGTCACTTGCGAGAATGGGTACATCCTCCGCCCCCACCCTCTCCTCGCCGCCTTCCCTGTCCCAATAACACATAAGGAGGCTCACACTAACTTGCAAACGTACGAGCGGCCGTCCAACCTCTCTGCCGAGTCGGACGCGCTGCAACTCGTGTATGGGGCGCTCTCTACCGTCTTCGATGGCCTGCCGTACTTGGGCTCTGTCGCCTTCCCTCCGCGTTGCGTCGAGGATCCACGCCGGAAGCGGCACATCGGTGTGCTTGGCAAGGCGATCGAGTCCATCCTAGCTCACGAGCGTGGACGCCGCGTTTGTGAAGGAGTCGGCGTGGGGTTGCCCGAAGGCGACGAGGCCACCGAGGCTCAGCGCTGGGGTATCGAGGTCGAGAAACTGCGAGACCACATCAAGGAGAAGACTGCGGTAAGCGAATGAATCTCGCTCTTTCGATGAAATATGCTCACGCCTTAGGGTTTCTAGCCCAGCATGCTGAGCACGCTCGACGACACCTTCAATGAAGCCGTCCAACAGCTACTGCAGTGGGGCGGTGTGTTCATGGGCGAAGACGCCACGTGAGTAATCTAGTTCAATGTGGCATGCGCTTCGTGTATATTGACAGGTGCACCCAGCGGCACGCGCTACTTGGCCCACAAGACTCCCATCATGAGTTGGGAATGCGCGCTCAGGGTGAAGGCCAGGGAATCCTGGGCCCAGTGGCAGAAACCGATCCTAGGTGCGTCCGGCCCCTCGGGTTACACACGACCCGGGTACCAGCGGGCGACCATCGAACTGACGCGTCTCTGGCCTCCGCTTTAGGGACCGTGTTCTCCGTTTTGGCCGTGCTCTACGCGCGACGGCGCCAGACGCGCAAGGCCGTCGAAGACGAGCGCGTCGCGGCCCTCGTGACGGTCGCGCTCGAGTGCCTGCGCAACCAGGAGTTCGCACACCACGCGGATCCCGTGATGGAACCGCGCCCGTACCTGTCGTCGCTCCGGCTCCGGGACCTCGTCCTGCAGGACGTGCACTCGGTGGGCGAGCGCCGGCGGCTGTGGGCGCGCGTCGAGCGCGTCGTCGAGGGGAACGCGAACGTGCAGACGAACCTGGAGGAGGTCGAGGGCGGGGACGAGCAGCGGGTCTGGCGGTGGGTCGGGAGCGCGGGAAGGACCCTGCCCCCCGGCACGCCCGGTGTGAAGCGGCTCGCGCTCGAGGAGAGGGGCGAGGGGGGCCGGGTCGTCGTCTGAGCGGTGCGTTTTCCACGGCCGTGGTGCGGATGTTCTCTCAGGTTGCTTGCGCGTTCTTCTTTCCTCCCTCGCGTTCCATGTGCTCGTTACACGTACTCTCGTCCGCTGCCGCCCAGTCCTAGCATGTGCTCTGAATTACCTGCGTCGCTTGCCGTCTCCGTCTGTTCCTCCACCGAAGCTAAGCCCCCTCTCCCCCCTTCATCCTCCTCCTATTCGTTGTGCCCCTCGCCCGATGCGCTGTTTTATCACTATCACTATATCTATCTGTGTACCTCTATATGATGTTACGATGACCCAATTTTACACTCTATGCACTACCATCCGTCCGACTAGCGTCTCCTGCAGAGGATCCGGAAGGTCGTCAAAGTGACAGGGGGCGGGAATCCGTAGTAGTAGTAGTAGCGCTAGCAGCGATTGGATCCGGATAACATCCCGCGGCCGCTCGAGCTCGGCCGCGTGGACGGTACCATCAGACACTACGAGACCTTTCTCGACTTTCTCGAGGTTCCTATCGACCCGCTACGTATGACCGTCAAAGTGACCGCCGCGGCGCGTCATGGTCGCGGTCATTTGAGACGAGAAGCGCTGCGAAGGTGATGCTTCGCGGCGGGTTTCAGTTGCTGCTGCGCCCGTCCATCCGTCCGTCCGTGCGTCGTCTCTTCTGCGCTTCGATGCTTCAGCTTCGGGGAGGGTGCAGTCACGGTGTGCGCGGATGCTAAAGCTAAATACGGGCGGGAATTTCCAGCCTGGTGCACTAGAAAGCGGCAGTCCCTGCAGCGCGCTTCGGATTCCGGAATCCGTGCAATTAATGGCCACATCGACTCAATGGGCAGACAACCCCCCCTGTGTGCATGCCATCGCGTACTCCCATCGATCGCGCTGCCGGACGGCAAGGGTTGAGGGGGAGGGGGGGTGAGTTTCGCAGAATTCGAGTAGTGGACCGGGGGAGGCCAAATCGGTGCGTTGCTTTCAACTTGCAAAAGAGGGCGAGAGACGCCCGGCGTACGGTAGCCATGTGTTCCCCGCCGCGGCCGGGCGCTAATTCAGCCGGGGGCCTCCGCCGAGTCCTGGAAGGGGAGACGGCATGTTCGTGCGCGATTCGAGCCTCGGGATCGAATCCGGGGCGGCCGAATAGCACTCAAGCAGCTGGATCGTGCTTGCCCTCTGCCGAGCAGCGAGCAGCTCGAGCCCTGGGCGTCTAGAAGCGCTATGCACCCACGGCGCCTATCCGGGTGGATGGGTGAGCGAGCGCTTGCGCCACCGATCTGCGCTGGCTTCTCGCTTCAGTGCATCGAACCGACGCGCCTCTGCATTGCGCCCATGCATAACCATAAATATTCCCAGTCCAGCACCCCGGAGCCCCAACTCAGACGCGTTCGATTCGAACCCGACGCCCGACGCTCCGACCCACGCCGCCCCACTCCGCGAACTTCAACCTTTGCATCCCAAGCGTGCACTTCGGACCCCCCTTGCAAGGCTCCGACGGTTCCATGCCCGGACGCACCCCTTCCACTCAGCAGCGACTCGCTGCCGGGGACCTGGCCACGGCCGCGGCCTCCTCGTAGTGTCCGCCTGAGCCTTGCGCGATGCCTGTGCACCCCTTACTCTTATGACACTGACACTGGCACAGGGGCCGCGCGCTACGACGCGGCCAAAAGCTTCCGAGGGCGTCGTCGACCCCGAGCTGCAATTGAGGTGCAAGGGGCTGCTGCTGATCTCGCCAGGGCCCGCGTGGTCATCGAGCCATCCGTCTGCTGCACAAATCGCAGTTGCGTGCTTTCGTGCGGGGTAAGTAGGTGCATAGCCGACTTTATCAGTGCTTGAGATCGGTCCGTGCGCGAGATACCAAAATTACATACACTCTTCTCGTATAGTCCACCCAGCACCGACCTCAGGCTTTAGGAAGGCGCGGGTGGTATTGACTATGAACTCGTAGACCTTCCTTGCCTCCAGAGCTCACCCAGCCGCGGCTGGTGCCCTAATGCAAGCCCCCTGGAACGGACCACCCGCCCCCGCCTCCGAGCGCAATCCCGGCCTGGATCTTCTCAATCAAGGCCCGCTTCATGAACTGCTCCTCGGCGAGCACCCGCGTCGTCTGTGCGGCGAGAAGAGGTACATCAAGTCAGCCCATCAGTCGCGTTCGCGAACAACAGCACCGAGAGGGGTGATAGCCACGCAGGCCAAGAAGGGAAACCCCGCCCGCCACGGAGGGCGAGCGGAATGTTAGTTGGGGGAGAAGGGGGGGAGGGGGGTGACGCACCCGGAGGAACCGCTCGAGGTCGATGCGCCCGGCGTTGAGCGCGCGGTGCAGATGGTATATCGTATCTTCGATCGCGTTGTCCTCCGCGACAAGGTTTACGAGCCTGCGGCGTTACGTTGCGTTACGCGCGCGGAAGCAGCCGACCGACAAAGTGGTGTGGAGGAAGACGAGGCACGCAGAGAGGGTTAAGGTCGGGTCAGTGAATGTTCGGCAGGAAAACACCCAGAAATGCACGGCGGCGGCGGCGGGGACGGCGGGCGACGGCGCACGTGTCTCCCGCCCGTCCACCTGTCCGCCCGCCTGGGCAGACGCTACGGACTACGGTACTCACTGGTTATACACGATGGTGGTAGAGCACACGAGCTCGTCGACCTCGGGATCGCCCTTGCGCCGCAGCTCCGCCACGCTCCGTTCCCCCGCGGCGACGACCTGCTCCATGCGCGCCGCGACGCCGCGGCAGACGTCGCGCACGGCCTCGAGGCGCGCCATCTCGTCGCGGAGCGCGGGCGCGCCCGCGAGCAGGTCCGCCTGGTTCGCGCGCAGCCGCTCCGCGTCGAGCGCCATCGCCTGCGAGAGCGACGCGAGCTCCGACGCGAGCCGGGCGTGCACCGCGTCGTGCAGCCGCAGCAGCTCCGGGTTCGGCGGGCGCGGCGGTGCAGACGCAGACGCAGAGGAGAGCGCCGTCGACGGTCCCCCCGCCGTGCCGCCGTTGTCCTCGTCCTCGTCCTCGGCGTCGAGTAGGTCCGGCGGCGGGATGGACGCCGGCGAGACCCCCGCGGGAGGCACGAACGTAGGCGGGAAGGGAGGCGGTGGTGGCTGAGCGCTCGGTGGCGGCGAGACATACGGCTGCCCTGCGGGTATTCCGCCTGGGGACTGGGACGCGCTAAACGGCGGCGGCAGCAGCGGGGCGTACGGCGGCTGTGCCTGCCCAGTACTAGCGGGGAGAACGACCGGGCCTCCCGGCGCCGCTGCGTACGCGCGCGGGGGTGAGACCGCCCGGAAGGCGGGGGGCCCCGCCGCCGCCGCCGCCGACGCAATAGCGGGTGGCAGAGGCGGCGGAGGGGGCGGGGACGCGCTCGCGTGGGGGGCTGCCCGATACGGCGGTTGCGATCGAGACTGGTTCAGATGCGCGGCGGGGCTCGATGGTGCCGGTGCGCCCCCGGGCCAAATCGGGGCGTGCGGGGGCAGATCGACCGTGCTGGTGCTGGTGCTCTGGTGGTGCGGTGAGTATGTGGGCGGCGCCGGCGAATGCGAGTGCGAGTGAGAGTGCGCGTAGGGCCCGACCCCGGCAAACTCCTGAGAGGGGTGGGGGTGGGGGGGCAGCGGCGGGGGAGGGCGCGCTGCAAGGGCCGGCTATATTGAAAGGAGGGCATCGGCGATCGTTCAGGCGATCAGCACCGCGCGACGCGACACGTATATGATCACAACAAAACGCGTACGCACAGTGCTCAGCTGGGCTGGAGATACCGTCCGCAGGCTAGCGGCGTTCGCGTGCGACGCGGAAGAGCCCGGTTTGGCGGGGAGCGGGGGTGGCCCACCGGGCGGTGGAGGTGGAGCAGGAGAGGCCGCACTTTGTGCCGGGGATGCTGCAGAGACACGCTGCTCCACGGGCAGAGGTGGCGGCGGTCGGGCAGCATAGTCGGGTGCCGAGGACGGCGGGCGGGATGGTTGTTGTGGCTGCTGGGCGGTGACGTCTTTTGGCTTCGCATACACGGGTGGCTGGCGCGAGAACGCATCTTGCATTGCATCGAAGAGGGCGACGAGGCTGCAGCCCTGGGGGCGGGAGAGAGGGAGACGAACGAAATGAATGTTTGTCGGCATGGCACGGACGCGGGAGGCGAGGAGAAGGATGAGGCGCACCTCGCACTTTCGCTCCCAATTGCGGACGTAGGGGATGAGACAGCGCCCGCTGATGTCCATGTCGGGCCCTGCACGGACGAGCATGTCGCTCGTGGGCACGACATACGCTATAGGCGGATTGCGGGGGTACTCTCTGGGGACCCAAACGGCGATCGGGATGTTATAGGAAGCTCCACGGAAGGATATTGGAAGCAGACCATGGAGGCAGAGAAGGAGCTGCGTGCGACCGTCGTCGTATGCTGTGTTTCACGGCAAGCGCGAGGGAGAGATGAGCGATGGAACACGGCGGGAGAGGACGGCGGGGAGACTGAACTGTAGACGTCTGTCTTTGGGCGGATGGTCGGATGGCGGGCGAGGAGGGCATCAGTGTGGGCGTAGACGAGGTCGCTGTTGGGGTACGTCTGCACGTTCTGGCGCAGCCATCTCTGCGTGAGGGACTCGGACTTGCTCATCGCGGGGGACGGTGAGCAGGATCGCGGCGCGTTCGGCGGCGGTGAGTAGCACGAGCCCGTGCTGCTCTCAGGTCAGGTAGTTCTGAGCTTCTGCGGGCGGAGCAATCACCGCGCCAACGAGACGCGCTCAGTTCACCGGCGCCGGCGCTTCTGCAGTGGGCAAGACCTCGGAGTTCGGACCGGCCGGTCAAGCGCCGGTAAGACGCCGAGGACCGGTGGGACCGGGAGACCGAAAAGGTGGAAAAAAAGCAGGACGGGCGGGGGTGGTTGGGAATATCAAACTCTACGGGTGCTGGGGTCGCAGCTGCCGGTTGTGCGGGGTGGAGGGCTGCTGGGAGGAAAGTTGTACTTCCGCGCACTGTTGAGCCAGATTTGCTTCCGCTGAGCGGGCGATCTGCACGGCGCGTGGCCGGGGCGTGTCTACTCACCGCCCGCCGCCACGGTCGACACCAATCAGACCCGCGTTGGCGCATCCGCGCCCGCCTTGAGCTCTTGGTTCTCGCCCCCCGCGGCGAGGACGAGCAGCGGTCGCAGGGACCATCACCACGGCTCCCGGTCTGTGGGCCGGCCCTCTCTGCTCCGCTCGCGTCCCATCTTGGCCGTTCGCTTTGGCCGTGCACAGGCGCTGCGTGCCCACGCTGGCCTGTCCGAATCGGGCAGGCTCAAAGGCGGCGGGGTGTGAACGGACGCTCGAGCCTCAAGTTCGCGTCGCTTCGCCGTTCATTGTCTGCCGGTGCCCTGGGGCGCAAGTTCCTGCCGTGGCCGTCGACGGTCCAATCTGATACCTGCTCGCGGCCGGGCAGACACAGGCAGACGCGCGCCGCCGCCAAGGGGCCCGTCCCGCGGACGTCTGGGGTGCAAACCTCATTTGCAGCGGTCGGCTCCTCGCGCGCGCACTATCCTCGAACGGGCGGTCGAGGGTGGTTCCACCGGCGCGTTCTGGATCGCACCGTCGTTCGCATGCAGACGGTAGACCGGTTTCTTGTCCATTCCTGTCCTCGCTCGCTCACGTCCCAATTAACCCCCGATCCAATCCACGCTAAAACGGAGTGGACAGGGGTGTTTTGTGTGTCTGACTGACTCCAGATCAGCGGACCTGCCCTGCCATTCCCGGATCACGACCCAGCGCTGCCGCCTGCGCCGTCTGGGACACAGACGCACGCGCACGCGCACACCCAGACGCAGACGCGGGCTCGGACTCGGACTCGGGCTCGGACACGGACGCGGACGCGGCGGACGTCTTGCGCTAATCTCTCGTGTCCTCTCTTCCTCATTTCCACCATATAAATTCCCCCTCCGGCTGAATGTCGGCTCGCCTTCCCCCTCGCTACCCGTCCCCTTTACACCTTCCATATCCACCCTCCCCCTCCTCCCCCCGCCGCCGTCCTCTTTGTCCTTCATGGGGAGGGAAGTCATGTCCGCCTACCGCCGCCGCAAGTATACCACCTCCGTCTCCCCGTCCCCCACCCGCTCCTCGTCCGCCACGAGCAGCATGGAGTCCCTCGCCGACACCGGCACCCCCGGCGCCGTCAACCTCACCCCCCAGCGCAAACACCACAAGCTGCTCAAGGACGGCAGCGAGGTCTGGTCAAAGGAAGTCGAGAAGATCTTCGTCGAGGGTTCGTTCCCCGCATCAACCCCCGTCCCCGTCCATGTCCGTACTGACTCCGCTTGCGCGACGCGCAGGACTACGCCAGTACTGGCAGTCTCCATGGGCGACGTACTCGCGCGGCCGTAGTCGCTGGCGGAATCAGTTCCTCGTCGATCACCTCAAGCGCGCGGGCGTCGAGCGCACCAAGAAGCAGGTCGCGAGTCACATCCAGGTGCTCCGCAATATGTGGAGGGGTACGCCGGGTAAGCATCGCGCGTCGCGTTTCCCAAACACCGCTCTGATCGTCGCGCGCAGAATTTCATCTCGTCGCGGGTGGCGAGGAACTTTTCCAGGAGAACGGACTTCTGGCGCACATTACCAAGAAGCCCATCCCCGCTCCCTCAGAAACGCCGTCAACACGGAAGGGCGATCTGCCTGAGCTGTCCGCTGGCTCGTCCTCGTCGTCGTCCACACCCGAGTTCACCGCTCTAGACTTCCCGCTTGAGCTGCAGACCGCTACTTCGTTCCCCACGATCCCCGCAACGGCGCACATGTCCTCCTTCTCCGATCTCGCGCTCGACGACGTCCTGAACAGCGCGGTCTCGCCGCTTGCGGAGTCCGGCTTCGGCACGCTATCATCCTCCCCGCAGGCGTCGCAGCTCGCGCCGCTAAATGTCAAGCTAGAGCCCCTCGCGATGGACACGTCGCTCTTCTCGCTCCCGCAGGGCGGATTCATCGAGTCCGGGCCCGAGTTCCACGTCGCCCTCCCAAATCGGATACTCAACCTGCACTTCTGGGCGGAGGGCATGGTCCCGCTCTCCGTTGATGTGGACCGACTCGTCGGGTCGACGCCCTCCATGCCCGCCCGCATCTTTCTCCATTTCAAGGTCTCCATGCCCGCCGTCGGCGACCTCCGTTCTCCCCCTGGCTTGCAGGGCGTGAGCGGCGCGGCCTCGTTCGCGTCGCGCTGGACGAGCCTCGCCAAATGCCAGACGAAGAGCTGGGGCGCGGGCAGGACCGTCGTCTCCCAAGACCTCGGCCTCTTCTCGCAAGTGACGAGCCCGGAACTCCAAGCGGGCCTCAACGTGGACGCGTACTCGCCTCAGATGGTTTTCGCGTACCTGCCCGACTCCGCGCTCAGCCGCTGCCATTGGCTCGACGCAGGTGAGTCCCCCCAACGCGCCCCCCGCGCACGTCGTCGCGCCGATCCCACGCTGACTGGCACATGCGCCGCCCTCCTCTCCTCTCTGTGCCTTTCGCCACTCCACAGTGCAGACGATCACGCAGCAGGTCGTCGTCGACAACGAGGTGCTCGCCGTGCTCGTGTACCACATCGAGCGCGTGGCCGACGCGGCCCGCACCGCGCCCGCGATGGAGCTCGTCGGCTTCCAGAAGTACCCCTGGCGCGGGCCCGGCACGTCGCCGCAGCACCAGCACCAGCAGCAGTTTGCGTCGCCCCCCGTGTCGCCCACGTCGTCGACGTTCCCCGCCGAGTACGGCAGCGCACCCGTCTCGCCCACGTCGCCGATGTTCCCGCAGGGCGCCGCTCCCCCCGGGGGCGTTGACGGGATGATGCAGTATCACTTCCAGCACCCCTTCGGCTTCCAACCCCGGTGACCCCACCGCCCCCCTGTCGTTATTCGGTCTTGCCCTGCGCCCAAGCAACCTCCCCCACCTTCGCTCGTTCTCCCCTGCATCCCATTCTACCACTGACCGCGCTACCCTCTCGTATTTATATCCATCACTAACGGACACCCGCGCCCCCGCGCACACGTATTTATTCCCCGGACACTCTAGTGTTGTTTATTCGACGCCCGTCGACCTGACTTATTCACCGGCCATCCCTCGCTGTGTGTCGCTGTCTTGCCGTCCCCCTCATCCTCCTCGTTGTACTTTTGCTTGTAGCATCTCCAGAAGAAGAGAATACCTGTAGATATAGCCCGCCCACGCCAGAGGATCACCGACTGACCTAGCCATTGTATTAGCTACCCGCCTCCCTCTCCGTTCGCGCCGATAGCACTACGAGCACCGCGGTAGCATCCTGTATTCCTTACACTCGACAGGGGCACGCATGTACGTAGCTACGTTATGAAGAGGAGGAATCCAAAAGCTTCCCCGCCGCTCCGCGCACCTGCGCCGCCCAATGCTTATTTGCCAGCGCGTGCAGCTCGAAGAACGACGTCCCGAACGGGTTGCTCAGCTGCGGGTCATCCAGGTCGGCGCGGTACACGCCGTTCCCCGCGCGGTCCTCCGTCGAGAGCAGCGCCTCGAGCTTCGGATCGCGCTCCACGAGCTCCGCGACGAGCTCGATGGCCCGCACGGCCGCGGTAGGCGGCCACTGCAGCGCAGCACCGAGCAGCCGCTTCGCGAACGCCGCGGAGCGCCAGGGCGGCGCGGCCGCGGCGGACGACCGCGGCGTGAACGCGAGATGCAGCGCGCGGAAGAGCACGTCTGCGGTCGACGGCGGGGGCGCGCCGCCGCTTCTGCCGTGCTGTGCCGGCCGGGAGGGTGTGGTGTGGTCCGGGGGCGGCGCCTCGATGTCTGGCATGAGCGCGAGCTGGGGCAGGATGGCGTACAGGCGGTTGACGAAGTCCCCGAGATCGATGTCGAGGGCCTCACCTGTGCGCGCGTGTGTGGGCGAGCATGTGGATGTGGACAGGCGGGTAGACGTTTGACGTGCGTTGTTGACAGGGCGCGAACACATCGGGTCAGTTCCGTGAGACAGGATGGGCAGACGGCGGTGGGCCGCGCGGTGCGCGCTACGTACCTTGGCCGGAGAGCAGCTCGAACGCCGTGACGACACAGAGCAGTTGATGCTGTACGGTGGCGATGTTGGATGCGTCATGCGGGCCCGAGACGGGCGCGTCTTCGTCGCCGTCCGCGTGCTCGCCCGCGTCGCGCGCCATGAGCGTCTTCAGGACTTGGAGGAGGTCCTTGAAGAAGTCGATGTTCACGAGGTGCGCAAACCTCGCGATGCCGCGCAGCGCGGCGGGCAACAGCGGCGTGGGCCGTGGATTTTTTAGGATGCTGAAGTACAGCACGAACAGAAGTTTAAGCGTCTCGGTGTGCTGCGTGAAACAAGGAAACCCGCGGGGTCAGTACGCGCGGTGGGAAGATACGATCGTAAAGAGCCTAGCGGGGGCGAAAAGAACGCGGGATTCCACTTACCCGCGTCGCGCGCTCTTCCTTGTCAACTTCCGCCGCCGCTTCGTGCATCTCCTTCTCAATCTCCTTACGCTCCTTGAGCGCCTTCTTCGCCTTCTTGCTCAGATGGGGCTGGTCCACCGTTTTGCCTTTCGCGCGCCGGGCCGCTGCCCGACTTTTTGACATCGCCTTACTGTTCGACTCCCTGTCGACCCTGGACTCAGACGCCCGCACTCCAAGTTCCGTCTTGAGGCGGAGGTGGAGCAGGCACGATAGTACCTCTGGGTGGACGTTGAACTTGCGTTCCTTGATCATGCGGTTGAGCAACCGCACGATCTCCAACGATGGCTCCCCCGTGGTGTCGGCCCGAAATACCTTGATGAGGGTATCGAGGCACAGGTCCGAAGTCTACCACAATGGCTGTCAGGAGGAGTGGAGGAGATCCGAGGGGAAGGAGCCTACCTTGTCCCAAGACTTGCGACTTAGCGCGGACACAATCGAACTCATCAAGTTGGCGCGGAAGTTGAAGTGTGTCACCTCCACTAGCAAGGTGCACATGCAATGTAACGCCGCCTCAGCGAGCTCGCTCTTCGCTGACGTCGGCGCGTCAATACATCACTGCGTCAAAAGGGATAGCGGGTGTGGCTGCTGTTTCGTACCTTTCAGCTCCGCCTCTAGATTGCGCAAATACGCTTGGTACACGCTCACAAGACCCTGCTCCCAGTCTCTGGTTCTTTGGACCATCTGGCTGACTTTCTCGGCCTTCTCTTTCTCCGTGAGCGCGCGTATCCGGTAACCAGGGATGATGTCCTTGAATACCGCCAGTTGCGACAGAAACGTCAGCTTCCGTATGACAGGGTCATTCGGAACGGGATCCGGATGTGTGGGTGTGGAGATCTCAGACAGCGAAAAGGTGTGCAAACGCCGCAAAAGGCCTAGCTGCAGATGATGCAAACCGTATGAGCCGCCCGGGACATCGAGACAATTAGAGTCGTGCATACGCTGTTTTCTGGGTCGCCTAGAATCTCCTGACACAGCCCCGCGATCTGCTCTTTCGCGCCCTGTATTCGCGCCTTCCGGGACTTTTGGCCAATCACATCGACGACAGCAGGCCGGCCAAATCGTGCGCCGGTCGACACGTCCTCCACTCGGGACCGCTGCGCAGCCTCAGCCCCTCCTCGGCCGTCCTCGCTCTCCTCGTCGCTGTCCGGGCGGCTCTCTTCTTCGTCATCCAAGAAGACTTTGTCGCCGCTCTTCTGGATCCGGCCGTCCGCGAGCTTGATGGGCAACCGCTCAATCCCTTTCTCCTTGTCGGATTCGGGCTCCCAGGACGGGCGGCGCTTGCGCGGCTGCGCCTCGAACGGCAGCTCCTCATCATCCGAGTCTTCCTTTCGTTTCCGCCTGCGCCTCTTGTCTGCTGTACTCGTCGAAGATTCTGCTTCAGAGAGCCCCTCATCTCCCGATACGTCTTCATCAACAGACATATCGTCAAAGCCGCTCACGTTGGAGCTCCAGTCGTCTTCCTCCTCATCGCCGGAATTAAGAGAGGGGAGGTCATCCTCGACAGGTTTTCGAACTGGTTTGTTTAGCTGGCGTAGCCGTTCAGTCTCCTTCTTGCTCCTGTAAATTCGAAAAATTAGACGTACACCATGGGGAACACAAGTTAACGCACCTGGCGATGCCCTTCTCGTCTAATGTCCTGAGGAAAGACACAGAGGTCCCGTACTCCTCCAGTAGTTCCAGATCATCGCCTGAGAGTTCGGCGTCGTCTTCGTCGCCCTGAGTAGGAATAGAAATGGTCGGCTTGTCCGATGCGCGCTCCTTGCCCTTGGCCTTTGCTTTAGCTGGTTTACCGTCCTCGGCTACTTTACGCTTCTTGGCCGGCCTCTGGATGCCTTATAAGCGTGCATTAGTGTCGGGGATTTAACTGACTAACTTGTGCACTCTGCGCGGGACGCTTTTTGTTGCCTTTGACGGCCATGACAATGTGAGAAAGTGTTGTAAAGCTGAGGGAGGTCGAGAGAGACGATCGACACCGGTCGACGGCCGAGGACACAGAAATTATTGGTGCGCCCAAAAGAGCAGGTTGTTCCCACGACGCGTCTCGCGCGTCGGCGCGTGACACTGACTGGACGCGTTCTTGGTCTCGCGCCACTCTCAGCTTAACCCAGTGACTGAATCTCCTGCTGCGTCCTCGGACTCTCTGTATCTGCTACTCTGCGCTCTACTCTCCTCTTTTTCAAGCGATGGCCCCGCCCCCGCCGCCAGGTCCGGTGGCATCTGCCTCCCGTCCCAGCCATGTGCTCAGGCCTCACCATGTACTCCTTCTGTGGATCCTCGTAGCCGGTTTGTACCCTTTGGACGACAATCCCGTCCCACCACAGTTCTCTCTCGCGTTGTACCGCGTTTTACTTGATGAAATTGCGGAGGTTAGCTTGGTCTAAACTGGATCCGCGCGGAGCCTCACCCACTCCAAAGGTAAGGCCACCTAGATCGTACCGAGCTATACAGGACAAGCTTGGTATGGCTGCAATGTCATCAAGCAAAGGTCACGGCCGAGAATTCGTTCAGGCATTGGGAAATCTGGTTCGTGATGTTCGACAATGTGCTCATGACATGGACGACGGCCTCACGTCCTGTAGCATCAAGCATTCCAAACCCCCGACGATCTATCCATGTTTTTCCAAAGTCGGTAATCGCAGGGGGTCCTACCACGTTTCTTTACTGACTTCATGTAGCGCTTCCAATGCTATTTCTTGATAGAGATGACGAAGAGGTGCGCCAGGACGTGTTTTCAAATTAAAATCCGTGTCTCATGAATATATACCTAGAGTGCGAGATTCGTAAGTGTGTTGCTATACGCGCTAGCTTGCTCGTCTTGTCAAGGTAATCAACTCTCTCTAGAGCCGCCGTTCTCTATTTGGCTATTTTTGCCATCGATGCTTTGTTAGCTTCACCAAGCTGTCTATAGCTGGTGTCGCCCAATTGCACCACAATTTCTTGGAGTGGCTTAAGTTCAAGGCCGATGCTCGGTTTGTTCAGCCTCCAGGCTATGCACCCATCCGCAGAGATATCATAACAAATGGTGGGTTGTTATGGTAGGATTCCGACAGGAGTGACCAACGTAGCTCGTTAGACTATCAGATCTTCAAGACGAAGTATGACAAGAGGGAGTATGCAACTGCCGAAACATACGCACTGTGAGGTGACCTTCCAATATGAAACAGACTTGCATATTCTGATCTAAGTATCAGGTTCATGAAGGGTGTAATCACTGGCGACAGCAATGTCGCAAACGAGGGCCTTCGACGGTTCTTCGAGCAAAAATTTCACGAAGGGAGTGACTCGTATGTAAACTCACTCCGTATCGAAAGACGACGTCCGGAACGCTGCGTACAGGGGTCTTCGACAGCATGCTATGCTCAACCTTGCGCGTATGTACTATCTACGTCGCGAAATGGTTGCCTGTAGAAAGGTTACAGTTGATTTTTTTCTAAGCTACTCTGGAGCTCCGAATAACACCTTGCCAGACGCTTGAAGAAGCCGTGACAACTGCTCGTACCGCGGGGGATAATGCAACGCTGCAGCATTGCACGAGGTAGGGTATACGCTTCAAGCTCTTCCGGCAACGAATATTCATTCGCAGCCAGTTTGCTACACCGTTTACCTGTACTTCCCGCTGAGCGCGGGAAGAAGCCCATAATCAACGAGATACAACCGCAAATGCATCCACTAGAGATCCTGTACGACGCCAAGAAACTCCTCGTAATTGAGAATGTAGGCCGCCGCTGGTCCTCAGTTCACATGTACCTTATACTCATATCGCACTTTTAGCAACAACCGTTGACCGCCGCATACGAGAAGGTCATGCAAGCTATCGGACTGTATGATCACTACATCGACGTGCAGGGTGGCCTCTTTCGGGACTCTGAGCAGTATGCCCAGCATGCTGTCCAAAGCATCATATGGAACATATTCGGTACGCGATACAAACTAGAGATAAATGTCAACCTTATGCGTCCGTCTTATTCACCCATGGATTCCAGGCTGTTCGAAGCTCGCTCGCATTGAAGAGGACATAGTTATCTCTTTCACCGAGTACGGAAGCGAGGACAACACGCGACTGACGGTCACGCTCAACCGTGCATACGACGTAGGGGTTCTCCCTCTTCGCCGACCTGTGTCGCTAATTATGTGTGTAGAGAGCCCGTCAGGGCAAGTACGTCGCTGCTATATCAGGCCTGCTAGAGCCCGAAGTCTGGCAAGGACTCGATATTGCGGATTACAATCTCTGGGCTGGCGAGATTTGGCACATACTGGCGTTGCGCGCAAGTCGCAGGTGCGTTTCCTGTCCCTTGTGCTTATCCCCATTCAATCACACCCTATTAGAGGGCAACAACGGCAACTACAAGAATACTTGATCCCTCGACGTCCGGACGTCGAATACTCTGCACGGGACTATCAGTGGTCCAAAGACAGTCCGAGCGGCTCGCTTATCCGCGATCCTCTCCACGACGTGCTCATGATGCGGGTCAGTGCAACTCCGGCATACCCCTTCCCATGTCTCCCAATGATACTGATTCGAGAATGAACCCGGCAGAGGGTAGACCACGCCCACACCGCCGTCGATCAGCTACTCACCGCGCTCTGGCACGCGGAGTACCAGGGCCGGTACGCCTTCTACCGCACCGCCGTCGTCCTGCTCGCAGACGTCGGCCTCGAGTTCGGCATGACGAAGTGGTCCCGGCGCATCCTCGACGAGGTCATGCCGCAGGTATGCCATGCACCCTCGCGTGATGCACGACCCGAAAACACTGAGCGATATCCCGCCTAGATCATGAGTGAGAATGACCTCGAGCAGAAGGGCTTCGCGCTGTTCACTCTCGCCCGCTGCGCGATCGCCGCGGGCGGATCCTCGCGTACGTCCCCTTCCCCTCCCCTCCTACATCAAATACTCTCTGCTCACCTCAACCCGTGTCTCCCTCCCGCTGAAGCGGAGTCGCTACGCGAGGCACTCCTCTACCTCCCTGAGGCGGAGAGCTGCTTCGAGAAGCTGGACATGTTCGCCGCGCAGGCGGACGTGCAGTTCCTACTCGCGGTAGTGCACCACAACCTCGGGGACAGCGCAGAGCGTGACGCCGCGGCCGAGAAGCACGAGCAGACGCGGGCGCGGCGTGAAGAGGCACACGCCAGCGTCGTCGAGGAGTGGGTGGAGGATACGTGGGCGCTCGTCGCGGACGTCGGCATTGCGATTGCCTCGCGATGAAAGGGCTGGCGGAGTGCTTATGGCGAGAAGGGTGGGGCGGACCGCGCAATGGATTTGTAATAAGATGTATTGTGGTTGTGCGGTTGTGCAGGATATGTATAAGTACGAGCTATTGTGATACAACTTGAAAACGAAAACGAGCAGGGATGTGGATCCCACTTGCCAAGAGAATAGTACCCAACAAGTAAACGAGGGTTCAAACACTCCGACCGGTGCTTATGGAACATCTCGGACTTGGTGACCAGGGCCGGTAAATAAAACACGGTGTCTTGATTCCTAGTGTCCCTCCAAGAGTCCGCCACGCAGCGCTTACGGGTTGCCCAGCCCGCTAATGTTCCACGCCGACCGTGCGCGCCACCACTGGAACGAGCACAAGATCCTCAGCACGGTGTTCCGGAGCCACACCGGGTTAACCGGGATAAAGCCCAGCACCCAGCGCGTCGTGTCCGGCACGATGAGTGCGCGCTGCAGACCCTTCACAAGCCGGATGACTGTCTGAGCACGCCCGCGGCGCTCCGTCGCCCACTGCCGCAGGGGCCCGTCCAAGTCGACCCGACCGTCCACAGCGGACCCCGAGGCGGTCGCGCGGATGTACGCGGTGAGCGGCATGGCGAGCTTGACCGCGTCGCGGATGCCGAGGTTCATCCCCTGCCCGCCCATGGGAGGATGGATGTGCGCCGCGTCCCCGACGAGCGCGATAGGGCCCCCGAGGGCACCGCCCTCCTCGTCCGAGCGCGGGAGGCGCGCAAAGAACGCGCTCGCGATGGACGAGCGCGTGCGGAAGCGGCTCGACCACGCCGTCTGCTTGACGGTGACGCGCGGCGCGCCCGCGGGGAGCACGACGTTCGGGCCCCACGCGTCAAGGAGCTTTTGAACGTACGCGGTGTCGGGAGCGTGCGGGGGCTCGCCGAGGGCGGCCGGGATCGCGCACGCGACGCGGAAAACGGGCTCGCCGGCGGGGACGCTGGGGTAGGGTTCTCCGGGGAGCGCGATGAAGAGGCAGAAGTTGCCTGGGCTCGCGACGAGGTTGATGTTGTCGCGCGGCCAGGTGGGTGGGTTCTCGAGCGTGACGTCCGCGACGATCATTTGAGCGAGGAGGTTGTGCTCTGTGTCATTTGGGTCACCGTCTGGGTCGGCCCAGCTGATCTGCGCACTTTGGCGGATCTGAAGTGTTGGCGGAGGGTTGGGAACACATATAAGTGAGAAAGACACAGAGCACGTACAAGAGAGTGCGCGCCGTCTGCACCCACAACGAAGCGTGCAGTTAGGACGTGTCCATCCTCGAATGAGACGTCGGTGAGCTTGGAGTCGGCTGCGTTCGGTTTGACGGCGATGACCTTGTGAGGCCTGAGAACGTGAACATTGCGTTCTTGCGCTATATCTCCAACGATTTTCTCGGTGACGTGCTGAGGGATTGCAACCATGAAGGGGTATTTTGTGTACTTAGCAAGCGGCGTAAAGCTAGCCGTCTCGATGACATAGTCCTTCGTTCGAATGACGGTTGCACTGATTTTCCTACAGGCGTCAAGAATGGGCTGTGCGCAGCCAATGGTATCCAAAGCCTGTCCATTGACAAAGTTAGTGTACCGTATTACGCTGACTTGTTAGACATTTGAGTCAAACCTCGATGGTGGCCGCATGAACCGCAACTGCGCGAGATGTGCTTTCGCCCTGAACGGCGCCATCCACGACGAGTACGTCTGAACAGCCCTCTTTCTGGAGGGCGAGGGCAAGAGAGAGACCTGCAGGACCTGCGCCCACTATGAGGACGTCTGCTGTGCTAGGTAAGGACATGCTCGGGGAGGGGGAAGATGATGCAGATTCGGATGGTGGAATGAAGGACTTTATATACAGGGGACGATCTGTCTGCGGTCTGCGAAGTCGGCGCGACCGTACAAAGTGCATCCGTGGCTCCGCGGCAGGATGCCTCCTGCACCTTCCGAGGGCCGCTGCCGCTTCGAAGTACATACACGAGTATCGACTCGCGGCTGCGATGACGAACTCCCCCGGCGTCGTAGCGTTGCAGAGCGCAGACCGCGTCGAGCCCCCGCCAGACGACGACCGCCGAGTCCACGGCCCTCAGGAGTCAGAGTGTCACGGTGCTTGTCCACGTCGGAGAGAGTCGCTTTCCGTGCGCAAGCCCAGTAAACTCCGTCGAGCGTAGCTAGCGGTGGCCCGGGTCCGACCTCGTCGTTTGATCGAGAGACAGCACAGCCATCACTCCCATGCCCCGCGAACGATCACGCCCCCGATGAGCGCCCGTGCAATAATCTTTCCTTTCCTTCCGACTCCTCCGACACCGCACGCCCCGACATACGCAGAACATACGCAGAGCAAACATGAGTGCTGCAGTCGCCATCGCATGCCAGAGCTCAAACTGCCCCAACGGACACCCACCCTCCCGTCTCGAGTGTCCGACATGCAACAAGTCTGTTCCCCGTTCCCCGTTCTAGCAGATGACCTTCTCATACGCAGTCCGTCCAGGCTGGGGATCAAAGGATCTTTCTTCTGCGGCCAGGATTGCTTCAAGGCCAACTGTAAGCTACAAGTATTATTGGCTCGGTCGCCGATGTGCTCATGAGTACCGCAGGGGTACCTTCTTTCTCCATCAGCCACCACCGGACCGTGTCTCATTCTACCCTTGCATCCAGAAAACGCACAAGATCATCCACGACATCGCTACTCCCCGTCAGCCGCTGCTAGATGATCCCAACATCAACAAAGGTACGGACATTTCGACGTGTGCCGTTGACCACCCGACCTACCGCATTGTAGATGGCACCTTCAACCCTTTTGGCACCTTCAGGTTTACTGGCACCTTGCGCCCAGTCTACCCCCTCTCTCCGATGCGCAAAGTCCCGGACCATATCCCTCGCCCAGACTACGCTGCAGACGGTACGCTCAAGCGCATCTTCCGCGCCGTGCCCAACGCTATGTGAGCACTCACTCACATCTCTCTCTCCCACACAGGCATCCCAACGTCCGAATCCAGACGCGCAGGCCAGCCCCCGCGCATTCTTTCGCCCCAGGAGCAGGACAAAATGCGCGCAGCATGCCGGGTGAGTCACCTCCCCGCCTCCGCGAGCCGTACCGCTCTCTCAAGCGCGCGCCCGTACTTCGTCTCGTTTGTCAGTCGTCCCACGCACGCTCATCTGACCTCCGCTCTCTCTCTTCCCCCTTGTGTGCTGCGTGCTGTATGATGGTGCGTGTAGCTAGGTAGGGAGGTCCTTGACATTGCCGCCGCCGCCATCCGCCCGGGTATCACCACCGACGAGATCGACGCGATTGTACACCAGGCGACCATCGAGCGCGACGCTTACCCATCCCCGCTCAATTACCGCGGATACCCCAAGTCGGTGTGCCTGTATGTCTCACCGGTGCCGTGTGGCGTTGTACAGTGCTATCGTGTACTGACCTCGTTCACAGGTCTGTCAACGAAGTCATTTGCCATGGTATCCCCGACAAGAGGAAATTGCAGGAAGGAGACATCATCAATATTGGTACTGCGCCCCCGTCATTTCTGCCCATGCATAGCAGATTTCTCACAAACGAATTTGATCGCAGACATCTCTTTATACAAAGACGGTGCGCCTGCGTTTCAAATTGCGCCCATCACGCCGTTTGCGCCGCAGCCGATTTTGATTGGGTCGTGCCACAGGCTTCCACAGCGACTTGAACGCGACGTACCCGGTCGGCCGCGTCGACGAGGAGTCGCAGAAGCTCATGCGCACCGCTCGCAAGTCGCTCGACGAGGCGATCAAACTCTGCAAGCCCGGCGCGCTCTTCCGCGACCTCGGCAAGGCGATGTGCGTCCACCCGCGTTGTCTATCATCCTTCATGTGCCAGGATCCGACGCTGACGAGAATGTCACTGTAGTGAGCCCGTAGC
The DNA here is from genome assembly GCA_022606255.1 of Trametes meyenii. Classification (NCBI taxonomy): domain Eukaryota; kingdom Fungi; phylum Basidiomycota; class Agaricomycetes; order Polyporales; family Polyporaceae; genus Trametes; species Trametes meyenii. The sequence goes on along the minus strand of JABYQG010000005.1, from coordinate 642,689 downwards.
ACGTGCAAATGGGTGCTCCGTCGTGCGCCAGTACTGTGGGCACGGCATCAACGACCTCTTCCATTGTGCGCCGAACGTACCGCACTACGCGAAGAATAAGGCGGTCGGCACCATGAAGCCCGGCATGTGCTTCACCATCGAGCCCGTGCGTATCCCTCTTTCGCCCCTTCCATATAAATCCCCATCCTCTCGCACGTCCTGCGTTTGAGGGAAACGGTCTAAGCCCGCTGACGTTCTGTTGCGTAGATGATCAACCTGGGTAGTTGGGACCTCGAGCACTGGCCAGACGACTGGACGGCGGTCACCATCGACGGCAAACGCAGCGCGCAGTTCGAGGAGACGCTCTTGTAAGATTCGGACTCCTCTCTCTTCCATACATCGTGCGCGCCTTGGGCTGACGCGCGTTTCGCAGGATCACTGAGACCGGCGTCGAGGTCCTCACCGCGGGCACGCCCCGAGAGGATTTGCAGTAATTCTGATGTACAGCTCCCGTGCTCGGTGGATTGATGTTGATGAGTGGCAGGCTGAGTTGGGTAGCCCCGTTACGCTACATGTTTTGTGTTGTATCATGATCGACCGGTCCGCGTGGACGTGACTTATAAGCTCAAGTGCACGTCTAGGGTATCTTGAGTACTTGATCAAAAAGTTAGGCTCCTAGCGTCAAGGTATCCGAAATGGGAGCCGAAGCCGAAGTACTAACCGGCTCCCGTCTTACTAGTCACCGCCGAGACGCAGCTGTGTTATTCTACTCTCGACTAGGAATAAATGGAATTCAGAAAAAGGAGTCGTTGTAGGCACGATGCATGAGGTAGCCCGATGTTAGGACAAAATTTATTAGCCGACAATCCATAGGCGTGCTTAGAAGCCGACATCAACGTTTCTAGCAGTCCACCATAGCCCATCGTCCGCGTACAACATCTTGACAGGACACTGTATTATTGAGGTACAAAGTACAGTTCGTCTACTCGATTGCGTTGCAAAGCTAACGTAAGTTTGCCACACTTAGGCTCAAAAGCGGCAGACATGCCAGCGTGGCCAATCGTGAAAGCTATTCTGGCCCTCCTCCCGCCACGCTTCAAGTTCTCGCTGTTTATACTGGCCGCCAAGGCTAGCACTGCCTGCGGGTGGCAGCTATGCTACAACATATATCGCCTCCCATTCAACACGATCATGAAGTTCACTCGCGACGCACACGTCAATGAGGCGCACGCTCTGCGCATCGTCGAGACGATTCCAGGCGTACACACGCCTTCTCTCATCGACTACGCTTCGGGCCCTGACGGTGCGTTTATCCTCATGACACGCATCAACGGCGACTGCGTTGCAGACGTGTGGGACGCCCTCACGCCCTTTGATGAGAGCAGAATCGTGGCGGAAATCTCAACGCAGCTTTCTTGCTTGAAAGCGCACGCCGAGAGTCGCCGCCAGTGCGACGGCGCGACTGATACTGGTGTTATCTGCGCCGCTTCTGGAGCACCCATCGCCGACCCCCGCGTCCCGTGGTTGCAAGAAGACAGCCCACAAATCCTTCCCTCTTGCCGACAGTTTTTCGAACAGGTCTGGCTTGGCCTGGACTTTCCTAGAAATGCCAACACCCTCCGGCCCCTCATAAGACCCCTCATTGAACATCTGGATGGCGCGCCCGTCGTATTCTGCCATGGGGACATTCTGCCGAAGAATCTCATGCTTCCTGGAGGCATAGAGAAGTGGCGTTTGGGTACCGCCCCGTTGGTGCTTATAGATTGGGAGTACGCGGGCTGGATGCCAGCGCCGTGGGAGGCGCTGAAGGCGACGTGGCTTGTCTTCGACCGCGACGAGGAAGATGACTGGTACCCCATGATGAAGGAGGTCTTCAAGGAGCAGGCGGCGGTGTTGGAGGCGGACTGGCTGTGGCGATCGAAGTCTGGGATTCCAATTGTGTAAACGGGTCAGCGAATGATCTAGGGCCATCGTGTGGTCGCCTCGCGACAGACACGTCTGAACGGAATGAATACCACCTGGCGGCTGGGCTTTATTTTATAAATGTATTATGCCGGAAGGTTTCGTCCCGTCCGTTCGTACCTACACTATAACCGTGGAGTAACTCTCGACTGCTCGCTCATTGCGACGGCGACCTTACTACCCGCGATCTCGACTCCGACTCGTTTTGCGCTTCCGCATCTCCGAGTTCAGGTCCTGCGTTGCCTCCTTGAAGGGCTCGGCCCTGTCCACCTTGCCGATAATCTCCACTGGCACGTCGTCGGACAAGCTGGCCTTCCGCACCCTCGCCTGGCCACGGAAGTGCAATCCATCTGTGTCCGGGCCTGCCTGCTCGCCTGTTGCTATCGCGCTCACCGCCGGTGCCGCGGGCGAAGTTGGCGTGAAACCGAGCCCGTTCGTATTCGCAGCATTAGACGTGCGACGAAGGCGCGTAATATCGGCATAGGAACTACGTTGACTGCGCGGGCGTGACGCGAGCGAGAACCCGTCGCCCGAGGGCACAATGAGGTTGTCGTAGTCGGGCGCATCCTCGTCGTCGGACACGTCGGGCGTTGCGGCGCGGCTGATCTCTTGACTGCGTGAGCCGCCGGCCCATGCGCTTGTTCCACGGATGGCGCTGCTACTCCAACCGAATAGACGTTCATCCAACCAAGTCTGTGGACATGGCGTCAGCATGATGTGCGACGCGCGCAAGCCAGGAGAAAGGAGCATTCACCATGGGGTGCGAAAGCAGGTTACCCTGGGCATCGACGCCACCCGTAGCACTCTTGCGTCGCCAAATTCCTGTCTGCCCTGATGAAGGAGGCGCAGTTGCCGACGGCACGAGAATACGCATCTGTGAATGCATTAGCTAAAACAGACTCGGCAAGGCAGCAATCGTACCTGGTCAAAGTCCTCAAAGATCTTCGGTCCAAATTCGTTAATCACCTCTGCGAGCTCGTTGGCGACATCCTCTCTCATTTTTTTCAGCTTGTCCAACGAGCGCTGCTGCCCCGGAATTAGGGCTATGACCAATGGACGCAGTGACCTGGAAAGAAGAGGCATAAATACCACGTAGAAATCCCCATTGAGGTAAACTTACTTCAGAACGTCCATCCCAGCTTCACCGAATTTCAGTGCAGCATATCCGATCATAGGCAGAATCATGAGGACAAGGAAGGGTGTCCAGATCTTCCACTTCAAGGGAGCGCCGGCCTTGGTCGCGACCAGTGCCGACAGGAACGCATAGAAGGAATACAAGACCGGTGTTACTCCCAAAGCGACGAGGATTTTCCATGTGGCTAGTACGTCACGGCCAGCGATCTTCACTTCTGAGGCTGCCAGGGCCTCTATTATGCTCCAAACTAAGTATACCTCCTGCCAACAAGCGCGGCAAACTAACCTTTGGCTTTCTTGCGTGAGATAACAGACGCAGTGACGAAGATGGGGCCGTTCAGAATCACGCCAGGTAACGAAAGCACAGTCCAGACGGTGAGAAGGATAAGGCGATATGAGAGCAAACCGAATGTCTTCCAGCCAGCTTTCTGGGCCATAGGCACCTGCACGAACAAATGAACACCAGCTGAGTTGCGAAGCAAGGCATACTTACCTGGTGATCACGCAGTCCCAGATCACGAAGAAGACGGTTGTATTTCAGAACATCTTCACGTAACTTCTGCACTTTCGGCTCGTCCTTGAAGTGAAGGTAGCCCTGCAGGAATCGCTTATTGAGCTCCACGACTTGGCCAAGCGTCAAGTGTTGCCCTGGGGTCTTATATAAACGCCGTGCAGCTTGAATGAGCTGCAAAGCATCTGTCAGAATAACTTCTATCGCACGTTGCGTTGACTAACCATAAGCGTGTCATAATCCGGCGCCCTCAGTGTGACCGTCTTGAGGGCGTCATAGATGACGTCCAGGAATTTGCCCACAGCCTCCCTCTTCTTAGGACCACCCTCCTTGAACATCTCAACAAATTCCGGTGGAACATCAAGAGGGGAGCCGAACTCGATCACCGCCCGTGAACGGAACCGGTGCGCATGGAAGTAAGACAGTCCAACTGGTACAATCTTGACTCGTAGCTCGGGGTGGTTTGCCATTGCACCCAACGCCATGAGCGAAACACCTGCTTTGAGGGGAAGGAGGTCCGTTCGGTCGTGACTACCACCTATCAGGTGTCAGTTCGTGCACGAAGAGAAAGCTATCCATACCACCATACCTTCTGGGAAGATGCAGATGGCCCCGCTTTCTGTGAGACACTGATACACGTACTGGTACATTTCGTGTTGGTCCACGAAGGGTAGACGTTTGAACGAAAAGCCCTGCTGCCCGGCTACCCGAAGCTCCTTGAGTTTCTCCCGAAGCTTTGGCGTTCCCGAGAACTCCTTGCGGATTTTCAGCTCCGTATCTGAGATGACTTCGACGACCTCCGCGACACCGGAGCCCATATTCCTAGGCAGCATGACTTGCATCTTGGGAGAGAACTCAGTCTTGAAACGGGTGCCATGTCCAATTAAGATGCAAGGGTCTTCGTCCGATATTGTGATTTTGCCCGTGCCCGACTTGGCGTCGTCAGCAGCACGCACGACAGGAACTTTAGGGGCGTCGATGAGCACCACGAGTTCGCGTGCACTGAGTTATACATACTGCTTGCCATCAACCCAGCGAAGAAACCGACAAATCTCCTCTTCATACTTTTGGCGGCAATGAGAGAGCGCACATGTCGTCCCGTTTCTCGATGCACTTGTTGGTACAGAAGCAAGGGGTCGAGAAACTGGCCAGCACGTAGTGAGTACTTCCTAAAAATACACATATACGCGTGCATACTTGGTTATTGTGGGGTGCGGCGACGAATATAACGGGTCCGTCGCGCGGGATGTTGAACGCGCCGCGAGGCCGAATCTCACGGAAGAATATGTTGGTGACTATCCTCCAGAAGACAAGCGCGGCATCGTAGACGAGGTCAGAGTTCTGGGTGGTATGTACAGCCGCCATGGGAACAGCTTGGTCGTGAAAGGGTCGTCAGAGAGGGAGGATGGGGAGGAGGTCGTGGCCGCAGCGGAAAGGGCGTAGTGTGCATTAATTACCGGGCGCTTGGGGCGGGGCTCGTTTTCAATTGGATGTCGTCAATCATGTGTCGGTCACCGGGTCGGTCTCCCAGGCTGTCGTCCCTCCCCAAACATTCTAGAGCACAGCCTGGGGGCGTCCCGCTCGAGTTCTCGGACGGTTCAACCTGCTCAATTACACCTGTAAATTATCTTGTCTACAGTACTTAGAGTCGATGCGATGCCTGGTATACACATGTGCAGATGCAGCCTGAAATCAATCCCATGCTTCCCCTCCCCGGCACCTCAGTTCGTCGTCGACCGGAGCGTCGCGAGCCCAGACGGGGTCGAGCGCCCATGGGAGGACCCGTTGCTTACCGTGCTCGACCGATACTGGAATATGTCGTGTAGCCTTGACAGCTTCTCCTGTTGGGCATCAGGGAGGTCGGAAATACTCGACCGAGGAGGCGATCGAGGCGACGTCTCCGCTCTCCCGCTCATCGACCCTACGGGCGACGTCGGCGTTCCAGGCGGAACCATATCGCGGTCTAGATGGGCATGTGTTAGAAACAAAAAGCACCGTCAATAAAGCGGAGACGTACTGCTCCCTGAGCTCACGGTGCGTTCTCGTCCGTTTGACTCTAGGCCTGGTCGAATTATCAGGGTAAGCGTAAGGCTGCGAGGGAATGCGAGGGAATGCGACTCACGCGACAAGGTCTGGGCAACTGCAACATTCCGCTCCTCATCCTCCGCCGCGCGACTAGCGAGTGCGCGCGTGATGTACTTGCGGAATGCAGGTCCCGTCGACTCCAGAATTTTGTCCACTTTGGCCTTCTTGTGTGGGTATGCCTTGAGGTAGTGGTGGAGCTCGGTGATACCCTCCTTGTGCATCGCACCAGTGGTCTCACTAGAGATATGATCAATGATAGTGTTGAGTTGGTCGTCGAGGTCAGGCTCTTGCACAGTCTCTGCGGTCGAGGAAACGCTCCGACTTCGGCTGTGACTAGACGAAGAGGGGTGACGCGGGTCGGACGTAACAGATCGCGACGACGCCGTTTCCTGGGGTGAGATCGGCCGGCTGAGCGTCGTTGAGGTTGGCCGTCTCGACTCTTCGCGGATGACGTCGGAGTTGCGGAGAGGGACTTCGGCAGCAGTCTTGGTAGATGAGTTGAGGATGCGGTACACGTAAGGATAGACAATGGTGGCAGAAGGATCGTCGAAGGCCGAAGAAAGGTGGTCATAGACGTCATCTCCGTAGTGGGCTAAACGCGCGTTTTAGTATCTAAAGCACCAAACATGGGCGTTCCTAGTGACTCACCGACGACATGCTGGATGATAACCTTGATAGTCCTCAGGGGCATGTCACCGCATGGGACCTTGTTCGTCGCACGCGCGCGCCACTCATTTGGCGGAACAGACTGTAAGAAGTGCTCGACGGCCGGGAACAATTCAACTGGGTCGAGCACCCCCTTTTCCAAATCCTGGGGTATGTTCCTGGCCAACTTCCAGACGCACTTGAGCACTAGTTCCGCGACCTTGGCTTCTTGGGACTCCGGGCTTGTTCCATTGGCGGGGAACGGCTTCACGATTCGCAACAGAAGCGCAAACAACGCCCTAAACACGCGGTGAGTCATGCACTGAGAGAGGATGGTCAAATCCTACCGAAATATGGACATTCTCCTCCCAGTTGCGAATAGCCGAAGGATGATCATGTTGATGAACCGGGAGAGGTCCTTGACCTTGCCGTCAGGGCTGTTGTCCGTCTGAAGAAGGCGAAGCGTCAGCTCCTCCAGGAGCGAAGCGAGGATGTCGACCGTCAATGACTCCGCAAGGAAAACATGGTCGCAAAACGCGTTCAACGTCTGGATTAGGTGCTTCGCGAGGCGGAAGTTCTCAGGAAGTGTGATGTCCTCCGGGTGTTCGAAGACGTGGGCCATCTGCAGAGTGATTGTTTCTATCAAACCTTCAGTGTGCTCCGCTAGCTCCTGGTATGCGGGAGAGGATGGTCCCTCCTCTGGTCCAATCTCGAGCACCTTCTGAATCTTCTTCAGTGCCTCGACACTTCTGGTGGGATCATTGCTCAAAATACTGGAGATCGTGACGGTAATGTCTTCGGACGCAGCAGTCACTGTTCGGTCAACGTCCTCCTCCAGAGAATGTCGACTGGGTATACTTCGGTGGCCGTTAGCCTGGAATACATCGTCCACAGACGCGCGAGATGGGATGGTTGAAGGCGGGGGAAGGCCACTCCCCGCTGTACTGTTCAATCGAGAGCGTGGGGGTCCTAGTCGCGAAGGCAAGAAGGTGCGAGGACGGGCGACACCAGTAGGCGATGTGGGGGGTATATGTGAGGGCCCAGGGATCTTGCCGCCAGCTGGCGACGCCGGTCGGCCTATATGGGATGGTGCTGGTGATGAAGAACGAGTCATATGCGACGGCGAACTAGGGCGCACAAGTCGCGAAGGGGCCATCAGGGCAGGACTGGCTGAGCGAGGAACACCGCTTGGACCGGCCAAACGCGAGACGGGAGCAACTGGAGCGGGCGAACCTGATCGGGGAATACCGCTGGCTATGCGTGATGCATGTGTTGTAGCTGGCGCTGTATCTACTCTGTCAGGACTGCTCATGCCTGGCACTCGTCGAAGACGTTCTTCTAACTGCGTTTTATCCTTTGGTGATAGGTGACCAACTAAAGTCCAAATTTTCTCGCCGACCAACACATAGCCCTCGCTGGTCGAATCAGATTAGTCGTAGTTACGATCATATAAGGACGCTCTTGTTACCTGAGCGCAGCGAGTGCAGACTTTCGTACTGCGGGATCCTTGTCGGATATCATGCTGGCAATGACCGAGAAAGATTTCGCAGGTTCGCATGCTCCGATCCCGAACCGCTTCAGGAGGCCTGCGAGTTCATCTAGGGTACCTTGACGCGTCTTCGCGACCTTTGACTGCAGACCGTTTTGCAATAGCAACGAGAAAACACGGCTATAAGCGTAGACTTTCGGCAAAGTCTGAACAACTTGTGCAACCCGCACGCGTACCGGTTCGCGCGCGTCACCGAGCTACCGAAATGTTAGCAGAAATATTGTTGGTACGTGAACGAGCTTACCTTGTGTACGATCGTCGGAATGAAGCACATCGCCTCCTGGTCAGATAGCTGATAGTCCACGCTCTGAAGGAATGCAAGAACAGATTCGACAACATCGAGGCACTTCTGCACAAGGTTGGACTGAGGCTCGTGGACTTTCAGGGAGACAAACTTGAGGGCTAGGTCCGAGTTCGCTATGCAGATAGCCTGCTGTTTGTCATCGCCGGTCTGTGCGCTACTGTAAAAGTCCTGAATTAAGCCCAGGCCGGAGACGTGATCGTTCACAGCGTTGTGGTCGTGGCTAAAGAGGAGAGCGAGAAGTTCTTTTGAAGCATGTGGTTCCATCTGGTGCTGTAAGAGCTCGGCGAGATCCTTCCGCGACGGGCCACTCTCGATCACCCATTTATTCGCATCCTTAGCCAGACGCAATCGTTTTGTATCTGGGTTAGGGCTTGTGAAAATCATCGAGGTCGATGATTCGGCTACCGCTGGGGCCGGGGCTGGTGACTTCGACGAACCGACAACAGCAGCCCCCGGTCTCTTCAGTCCTGTGGCAAGCTTGCTCGGCAAGCGCGAAGCACCCGCTTCCACAGGTGTCTCGGCACGAGACTCGGGCCGGGAAAGGGTCCCTTGAGGTAGCTTGCGCCGTACACCGGCTAGCTTGCTCGGGGGTGCCATCTTTGATGCGACTTCTGTGGGAGGGGGAGATGGGGCTGAGGAGACAGGGCTTGCGGATGGCGCCTTTGCAGCCGCGGTTTTGGGGGCAGGGGCAGCTACCGTCTTGGCTGCTTGAGCAGGCGCATTTTTCGCCGAAGTCGGGGCGGAAGCACGCGCCGCCTGGATGAGTGGGACAGCGGTGTTCTTCGAAGCGGGCTTGAGTGAGTTTGTCTGGTGCATGACATGGTCGAAGCCAACAGATGCTATTAGTACAGGCAGAAGGGCTTGCGCTCCTTTCCTGACGTCTCCGTTTCTGTCATCGAGGCACCCGACGATGGAAGCCGACCAGCTACCAAGATCGAGGGTAGAGGCAGCAGCTTCATGCTCCTTGAACCAGTCGGCAAGCCAGTTGAGCAAGGTTCCGCGCTGTAAAGGGTTCGGTGACTCGAGAGCGGTAGTAATACCAGGTATTAGTGGTTCTAGACCCTCACAAGCGTTCATCATGGCTGTCAACGTCTGAAAGGCTGCGGCACGGGTCGGAGCCTTCTGGTCTGCTAGTACGGATGCGACGGGAACGACGAAGAAACGCGTTTGCTTCTCGAAAGGCTTTCCCATACCTGTGGCGACACGTGCAACGATGTCGAGAGCCAAGCTCTGCACGGCTTTGTTGGCGTCCGTTACTCGCGCTTTGAGCACCTGGCCAATCTCGCCTATAATTTCGCGATTAGGAGGGGGAAATAAGTCACATAAATGTAGCAGCATACCCATCGTCGGCTTTAAGCGCTTGTTTGAGCCTTGGTCTAGAATGGCCTGAAGGGTCTCCAGAGCCTCCTTCTTCGTCTTCCAGGCGTCGCTTTTGGCGTCTGCCAAAATGGTCGTACCCTTGAGTAGGTTGTCGATTTCCACTCTGGGAAAGAGGTCGTCGAGCGGATCACCAGCACCAGCACCAGCACTGCCGCCACTTCCCCCTGTCGACGTTACATTGGCTAGGTCCGCAGACGAACGCGTCGGTTCGGGTGCTGCAGTGCCCTCCACCTTGTCAAACTCGCTCATGATTGTGGCGAGTAGCTGCGGGTTCACGTCCTCGAGAAGGTCTTTGATAGCTGAGCAGTAGAGTTAGTTGAGGACAGTAACCACCACATGCAAGAGTGTAACTCACACGATCCAGCAAACAGCTTCACCGTCACGAGGGTCTTCGTGGCACTGGTTCGAGGTGCTGCATTCGAGTTCTTCAACGCTGCCTTGAGGAAGTCAATGAGGCTTCGCAATGACAACCCGGCTATGCCGAATTCCACCAGTGCCTGATCCACCCACGTGATGGAGTCGGCCAAGACCTTCGGCGCTTTCAGCTTCCCAAGAGGCTCATATGCTGCAAATCTTTGAGCAGAGAGTCGAAAGTTGAAGAGGCGAATACGGACCATGCCCGAGAACGAACTGCAGCGACGTCTTTTCGGCGAATAGCAAAAGAGTGTCTCCGGCAGGCTTCTTCAGTTTCATGTCGCCTAGCTTCTCGGCGAGGTGAGGCACAGCAATCGCTGCGGAGGCCCTTCCGAAAGTGGGACTGCCCTCCGCAAGGGTGCGAAGAATGTCGTAGACTTTGATGGATACCTAAGGTGCGAACTATGTTCGGCTTCGATTACCGAGAAGGTCCTATACGACATACCTGAAAGTTCTTCTCGTTCCAAAATTTCTTCGCTAAGATCCGTACAACCACTTCGGAGTCGACTTCGGCCACGGACCCCTCTACCCATGTAGTCATCTCCTCGAGTGCTGCCAGACGTACTTTCCAGGCTGAGTCGCTAGTCTCTGTGGCAATCTTCGTTGGAATGAGCTCTGCTGCGAGAGCCTCCGCATCCTCGGGGGTATGTTTGAATTTGACGGTGTCAAGGGCCCCGGGACCTGGCGCCGCACCACCTTTAGCAGGCTTCGTTGCTGCCGCTGCCGCCGCGGGTGGAAGCTTCTTCGGTGCTGGAGCTGCCAACTGAGCAGATGCCCCTCCTTCTGCGCTTGCCGCGCCGGGTTTCCTCGCCTTCAGTCACAAGGGTTGTTAGCGGCGGACCTACCAGTCAAGGCCGTTACGTACCAATAGTCGTGCTGGCGGCTTCTTCAAAGGCTTGTTGTCCAGAGGAGGCGGTGCGTCTTCCGTCTCTGCCGGTATGGCGGGCAGAGCTGTTGTTGGTGGCTGCTTCGCCGGGGGAGGTCGCTTCTTTGGAGGCTCTTTTGAAGTAGAAGCCGGTGGGGCGGCCGGTTTAGGAGCGGGACCTGAACCTGACTTCGCTTTGACTTTGGCGTTATCGTAAGCCTCCTTGACTTTGACCTTCCTTACATCCGCGAGCCCATCCATCAGTGCATTGAGAGGGCGCTCCCCCACCATTTTCATCAGAGTTCCCAAGCAGACCGCAGCTTCGTTTCGAGCGCCCTCGAAGGAGTCCTCCAGAAGCGATGCTAGAGCCTCAGAGAGTGGTTTGATTTGAGGCGCCGGGATGGGGGCAGGGGAGTTAGACAGACAGCGCGAGATGAACTTCAACGTCCCCTCTTTAACCTGTGGGTTCTTAGAGTTGAGAGCAGGAAGTGCATCGGGAAGAATATCTGTCAGTGTGGTCTACGACCGTCAGGTGTCAGTGTGCTGAAGTTCCCACTGATCATATCGGTCTCACCGTAGCGAAGATGGCATCGAGCGCGTTCCCAATGGCGTCCGTAACATTCGCCTTCCTCTCTTTCAGTCTCTCAAGCATCGGGGGAACCGAGCTCTCTCGATACCTCGCAAAAGATCCCATCATGGCCTTCGCCAGCCCCTCCAAACAGCTCGCCGCGACCATGACACAGTTGATGTTTGCATCCTTCTGGACGCAGGTCGCGAGGGATCGGACGACTTCTCCAAGCTCCGACGCATCTTTGATTCTGGGGGTTGCATTCACCAAGGTGAGTAGATCGTCCAACCCTTCCTTTCGCTCCTTCCATTTAGAGGACTTAATGTTAGTCTGGAAATTGGCAGGAAGCTTCGGAGCAATGTCCACTTCCTCCGCAAACATCCTAGGATCCAAGGGTGCTTCTAGGAAGGTAGACGCTAGGTCAATATCCCGGCTTTAGCTCTCGACAGCGGCCACGCACCTTCCTCTGGAGGAGCATCCTCTGCAGGGCCATCACCCGCCTCCGCAGCGGCCTCAGCCTCCCTTGCGCCAGCCCTGGTAAGCCTCTCTGGCTTCAGACTTCCCTTGCCCTTTCCACCCTTCTCCAGCTCCTCGAATGCCTCCTTCAATTCTTTCACTTGTACAGGCTTGAGGTCCGCTAGCCACGACTCGATCCCAGGTCCAATATATTGATAAAGGACGTGTGCAAGCTGGGTACCTTCTGCTCGGACGGTCTTGTCCGAATGGGCAAAGATCTTGGGGAGGGCTTTCAGGACGGGCGGTGGTGGAGCAACAGACGTCCCAAACTGTCTGTGGCAAACCCGTGCCTGGCTTAGGCCAGAGCCATTATTACAGCGCGAGTAGCGACGACTTACTTAACTATCTCTTTGAGCACGACGACGCATCCTGCCACGGTCTTGGGTTGCTTCGCGCCGAGTCCCGGAAGGATGCTCTCCTGCAGGAGACTTGATGAGATCGGGGTACACATGTACGCGACAGCCGCACGCACCACAACCCCAGCAGCACCATTCTCCACCTCCACATACTGCAAGGAGAGTTCTAGAGCCTGGACCTTTGTCCCAGCACGCGCCGAGCCAAAAGATTTGTCTACCAGGGCTGGCACGACCACTTCTCGCGTTCGTGCGGCGTTCTCTCCTGCGTACTTGACTAGTGCGACTAGACATTCGAGACCCTTCTCTTGCGCGACTGCATTAGCATCCGTGGCGATCTTCTTGAGGGTGTCAGGATTGTTGATGTAAGGTTTGAAGGCGGGGTCGGAGTCGGACGCGGTGGTTTGAAAGATCTTGACGAGAGCTTCGTATGCACTGACACGCGCCTTCCAGTTCTTGTGCGCGAGGCGATCTGGGATAGGAATAGCATTGAAGTTCTCCTCCGGGGGCGGCGCCTCGTCCATCGCGAGGGCAGGAGGAGCAGAGGTGAGCGTGAGCAAGCACGAGCGGAGTCGGGTTGAGATTACAGCCTGGTCTAACACGCGACGTCCTCGGACGCGTGCGCGACACACGCGCGCCTAATCCCCGACCTCACTCCGCTTGGAACCAGCACTGACCCAGAGCCGCAAAGTTGAGGCGCCGCTTGTACCCTATAGTTACGGTACGAACTTCCGATCGCAAGCGGTCCTTGCTTCCAGTCCGCATTGTTTCTGCAGCACACATGTCGCTCCTCCGCTGTACTGCATATGCTCTATCCAGGGAATTGGCGCACCATGCTGGCAAGGTGTATTTGTGGCTCATCCTGTCAACAGTAATATCTCTCGCTGGAGCTGCACACTACCCCGGGCATCCAGCTCTACAAGGAGCTCCCTTTTATCCCTATGTACGGACCGACGCACACGCCACTTTGTCGAGAAGACCTTCGCTCTGTTAGGATACTAGCATCTGATAAGATTTTGGCTCTCTCAGTCGTGTCCCGAAACGGGTGCCTTCGCAGACTTGTGCAGATCGTGTCGTCTTCCCCGAAGATGCCCCCCCTGCGGTCCAGCCCGGTGCGTAATGAAGGCCTACCCGAGTCGTTGTGTATGCCTGTGACCTTCCAGCGAGGCGTCAGAGTAGCCTTTGGCCACCCAGTCTCCGTTACCTCGGTCCTTTGCTCCCTCTTCGATCCGGCCGCAGGTGTGCAAGGCAATGTACGGTCCCAGCCACAGGTGTCCGTTGAGGCCTGAGCCCCACGTGTACCCGTGCAGATCCCGGGCGTGTCGTAACGCTGGGCTTCTTCGAACATACTCCTCCGCTCTCCCCTCTCGATGCCGCCGCGCGGGGCCCGGCGTACGTGACTGTGCCTGCCAGCAGAGTGGGCCGCGACCTGCTCTATGTAGTCCAGCTCGCTCGCGGCTCCTCGTGCATATCGCGCGTCGCTTTCGCCGCCCTTCGCCCTGCGCGTTCACATCACAAGCCGCCTCCGCCGCTGAGGAGCCCGTTCTTGGCGCAGGAAACCCTATGACCTAGTTCAGGCGTTTGCCTTGCTGCAAGCTGCGCCGTGCGTTGTGGTTGGGGAGGGCACCGATGCCTATCTGAGACGATCGAGACTCTTAGAGATCCGGTCGATTTCGGTAAGCTCGCACCCATATCCGACGTAGTTCGTGCTCGTTAGGGGCGCTGCCGGAGCCGCTGTGCCAGACTACCCGCGCAGCTCTCGGTCCCGAAGCCTGTAACATAGCGACGATGTTTTGTAATGTGGACGCAATGTATGACCTCACCGCCGCTTCTGTCCGATCCGCCCTTTGCTGGAAGGAGTAAACTGCCACCCCGGGCGCAAACGTTCGACGTTTTGAAGTATGGACATGGTGTTGTGTACATGTGGGAGCGATTACTGACTATACTATAGCAGCCTAACTATGATGCATGAGGTGGAGGAATGCTGGAATACATATGTTATGTGCAGGATGAAAGAGGCAATGCGACGAGGGGAGACATTACGGCGGAACAAAACAGCAAAGAGACGAAGACGTAGCGAGCGGACCGTAGCCTAATCTGCGACTATGAAGGGCAGTATTTTAACTGACAGCGACAGTAAATGGGTGTGACACGACAGGGAACAGGATGCGACGAGCAGCGAAGGGGAAGGGATTATGACTGTACCGGACATTAAACATGAGTACCATGCGCGCAATAGGATCGAATAAGATAGAGTCCGACGGCAAGGGCCCGGCGGCCGCTGAGAGGCCCGCGGGCGCGACCGCCGTGTCGTGCGGGTGTTTTGGGGACGTGGCGGCAGGGACAGCGCGTGGGAGTGCCTCACGCCCGCTCGAGCTTGAATGCGGAGCGTCTGTTACTCGCGGCACGGAAGAGCTGCTTGTAGTGGGAAGGCCCGAAGATGTCGACGAGCGCGGCTTCGTGGCTAGACACCCATTCAACAGGCGGTAACCCACGGATGGTCCGGTACATGCCCTCGTCGGGAACCTGCTCCTCCTTGATGAGAACGACCATGCCCGTGAGGAGACACTGCAGGAGGTGGAGAAGGTCCGCGACTGCCGGAACGGTGTGCCGCAGCCCCGGAAAGAGCGCGCTATGGAAAACCATCTCCCACTGAACGCGTCGCTCACGGGAGAAGAAGGACGAGGCATTGATAGGGATCTGCAGACGCATATTTGGGCTGCGTGGAAGGCCTCTTGCAGAGCGGTAGGGAGTGGGACATTCGATGTCGAAGAGGAGGCGCGAGTCCAGTGGAACGACGTCGCGCCAGCCGTGCTCCTGAACTAGGCTTGTTCTGATAGAGAGTAACCAGCGTCGGGCCCTGGCGTAGTTTGTACCTAGGGCTTCGGCGGTGGTCAGCGGGATGCCTGTCCGCTTCGCCCATTCGTCCATGGTGGCGATCTCGTTACTGAAAAACAACTGCGGGGGCGGACTCGCGACGGCCGGCATCTTGGGAAGTCGGATAGGCAAACGAGGAGGGTGAAAGGTGTCGCAGGGAGGGTGTACTGGCGGAGAGCGACGGTGGTAGACTGTGTACATTGAGGAACGGAATGGTCGGCCACGGAGGACGACATATATGCGACCGGCACTCACCCCGGAAGTGGCAGAGCGAACCGCCTGGCTGCCTCCAGCAGTTTGAAGTGTGGATCAAGGAACCGTGTGCCCGAACGAAAACACGTTGGGCACAGCGGATATAGGGGGCGAAGAGAGACGGAGTATGTCAGAGGGAGGCGGTGGAGGAGAAAAACATAATGTCGCGTCGGCCTTTTTGAAGGGCGGGCGTTGCGCCGAGGCCGCTGAAATTGGACCTAGCGATCGCAACGGGGAGCGGCCCCCATAGGGTTTGCGCGACATTCCGACGCGGCAAAGACACGAAACGTGTTTCGATGAGCAAAGCATGCGCTTTTTGGACGTATCTTCATCGAGATTCGCCCAAATCTCCCCCTTCCCACCGCCCAAACCCAGACTCAACGGTCCAGCCCGCCCGGCCCACGGCACTTTCTCCCGCCTCTGGCCTCTTTCGGCACAATCCACATGCCATTTCGGGCCGCTCTCCGTCCAAATCATCCCGAGATAGCGCGGTGGATACCCGCCGCCCGCCAGATCGCCGACTCAAACTAATTTCCCGCCGCGGCGGCAACCGCACGCCCTGGACCGACGGCGAACGGGGCGCGGTCTGACCCTTGCTCACACCCATCGTGGTCCGCGCTGTTCGAGAGCTGTGTCCGTTCTTCTACTGACACTGGGCCCTGATATATGATGTGTGGGCGCGCTTCATGTGTTCCACGCCGTTGCAGGATGGAGGCGGCGTGGGCACCGTGCACAGTACTCCCGAACTCTGGCCCAAACCGACCACAGTCTGCGGATGCGGTCATCGTCGAGGCCATCGGTCAAAGGCCCGCCCCAACGTATTGCGCACGGGAGCCGCATCCCCTGACGACCGATTGCACGGCGCGGTCGTTGTTGTGGCCCTCCGGCAACAAGGCCCCGCCCGCCCTGGCTAAACCCTAACGTCATCGTCCTTCAATCTTCCGGGCCAGATCCTGGCACGTATTTGTGGCCCCGCTCGCGTCCGAGGCGTTGTTTAGGGTCGGTGGTTACGTAGCTTCTGTAGCCGCCACCGATGCGGTAAGTACTGCGCAATGCTCGTTAGCATCCATATCATGACTGCGGCCTCCGGAGGTATTGAGCCCGCCCCACGGTACGAGTCTAGGCGGACTATTCGCATGATGCGATGGTGCTGCTGGCAGACAAACTGCCCTTATGGGTGCTGCCTTGCCTTACAAGAACAGCCGATTCTGGGGCTTGCTCAATTCCAGGCCAGAACATGGGTCGTCGCCACCGCGAACGCAATATCCGCTCCGGTCGCGGAGGCATCAAGATTAAACCACAGAAATGTTCCCCAGAATAGGTCTAGGTGCAGATGACACCCAGGGCCAAAAGCGTCTCGCCAGTTTAGCGGCGGGACGTAGCATAGAGGCTGCCACTACCTACACCGCAGATTCCGTAAATTGGAAAACTTTGCACACACCCAACGCGGAAACTTTACCGGAAGTACCGGACATGCCGCATACGTGTTCAATGTTTCTCATGGCTTGTCAGTGAAGGGATCCCATCGCGGGATAGTGCTGCAAACGCGAAAAATGCGCTCGGGAGGGTGCTTGCAGCATATAAGGACCGAATAAGGTCGACTTCTTCCAGGCCGTTCTAAAACCTGTGCGTCAAGCCCCGAGCTGTGGTGGACGCTAGCGTCCGGACATCTGTCCAGCGGTGATCAACAAGCTTACGCTGCGGCGGCCATTTGGACAGAACTATCAGAAGGCATGCAGGGCTCACGCAAGATCCCGGGGCGGCGCTGGAGGTTGGTAGAGGCCTGGTTGGTACGCGAAGCAATTACACTGATTGCGCATAAGCACTCGAAGCCATCGAGGACGCGATCGATCGAGATCGCGGAACAATGCGAGGGACATCAGGTGACCGCGTCAGTCGCATATTCCACGTGCGAGCCGAGTCACAGCCGCGGCACTTTGCAGCTGGGGCTAAGAATTCTCTCCGTTCCACTCCCAAGTACCGTCCTCTCCGGCCACTCTGTCTCTCCGTCCTCCTCCCGCCTCCTGGTCTGTCTTTTGTACATAATTACTCCTTTCAGCACCGCTTCACAGAGCTATGGCGGATATCGCCCACAGCGGCGGCTTCGACATTTACGCTACTTTTCAGCAGTTCTTGCAGGATGATCAAGTGTGCATCACTTCTCTGCGATACAACTTAGCCTAGGTGGCTCACAAGCATAAAAGATATCTCCTCCACTCGCTGCGATTTTATCATTAGCAGAAGCGATCGTTCAGTCGAATGGTGCGTGCGATCCCTCGCCAGATCGGTTTCTCGGCACTGATGTGGACAGTTTGAAGCTGGAACCATGTTCGAGCTCGTCCAAGCATTGAACGACGGCGCCGAAGAATTGAAGAGACGTTCGAAAAATCCAATCAGCTTGAATGCTGGTTGCGAACTGTTCATCGCATTCGTCACTCTATTCCCGCACGAATCCGACGTGCGTATTCTCTTCGGACCATACGTTGCCACACGACCTGATGAGCCTTGGCGTGTCATGAGAAGAATTTTGCGGAGTTGAAGAAAGAGCTGGAGCAGCAAGGGCGGAAATACGCAACGGAGGCAATCTCCTTCCGTGACAAAATAGCCGAGTTGGCCCTTGGCTTCATCAAGGACGACTCTGTGGTAAGTACGATGCGCGCAGTACAGCACCCTGGCGCTGATCGATGGATATGACAAGATTCTCACGCACTCGCACTCCCGTGTCGTTCTGAAAGCACTGCTCCATGCTCACAAGACGAAGCGGATATCCGTATATGTTACAGAATCACGGCCTCGAGGACTTGGGTGACGTCGGAGTATTTCATGTGGCTCAACTAGCGCGCTGACCAACTTCGCTTCTTTCTCCAGCCTGAGAACATATGAAACATTAACGGCCGCTGGAATCCCTTGCACGGTGGTCCTTGACTCCGCTGTGGCATACGTCATGGACCAAGTTGACTTCGTGCTTGTTGGCTCAGAGGCCGTTGTAGAGAGTGGCGGCCTAATTAACTACGTGGGCAGCAGCCAGATGGCTATTATTGCGAGAGCAGCCAACAAGCCCTTTTACGCGTTGGCAGAGAGGTGAGGCGCCGAGCACGCATGATGCAATGCAGTTCCTGATCCTTCCGACATTCTCTTCTAGTTACAAGTTCCACCGACTGTTCCCACTATCGCAATACGATCTTCCAACCCACAACCCAAACATCCTATCGTTCACCACTCCGACCCCGCGGTCAGCTGGACACGACGATGCAAGTTCAAGCGGTGCGCCGGCGGTCCTGCCAGCAGGCTCGGCAAATGAGGGGGCTTCATCGTCGCGGACAGAACGAGCGATGACTCAGGAGCAGATAGCGAAGAACCCCGGGGTTGACTATACACGGTGGGTCCAAAGATGCGCCCTAGAAGTCTGCCCGGTTCCTAGCCTTCTGACGCTGTGGTTGTGGTCGCAGGCCGGAGTTGATCTCTCTCGTTTTCTCAGACGTGGGGATCCTCACGCCCGAGGGCGTCAGCCAGTATCTGGTTGGGATGTTCGCCGGGTGATGTATGCCCGACATTGGGACGAGATCTTTTGGGCGATAAAGTTTGCGATAAACTTCTCGAGCCCAATCATGGGATAACGAATTGCAGTATTTCTCCGCCCACGTGTGCGATCACTGCTCGCAGCTCCGACGACTGTTTCCGAGGACGGCCAGTAAGTAATCGACGCTCGGCTGTAACCAGCGTCGGTGCCTCCCTCTGCCTAAACGGTACATTCGCCATGAGACGTCCTTCCAGCACCCCGGTCCAGCCTCGTTTTCAATCTGTGGCACCCCGCCCGCCGTGCGCGCGCATTGTCTCGAGGGGGGCGCCGCGTCGTGCCCGGCGCGCGGTATCGATACCATCTTGATTGCCCGGCCTGTTCATCTGCGCTGGTGGAGGACGCACAATACGAGGTTGCTGAGGCCCACCTGGACGACACGGCTCGAAAGCTTGACGTACGAATGCTGTGTGCACCCACTCCGTGACGATCTGCCGTGTCCAATATGGTGTTCTCCCGCAGGAGGCCGCTTCGAGGCTGAGCGTTGAGATCCGATGATTACTGGTTCACCTAATTGGGCTTGATCGGGCCCTATAGTACACCCCCTATGAGTGCGAGTTCCTGTCGCGAGGCGCCGCGGGCTCCAGCTATCGCACTCATCGGCGTTGCGCGTTTTCGGTCTATCGTATTTCTCTCAAATTCCCGTTCTGCGGCCGTTTAACGTTTTAGCTTTAGTGTGCTGCGGGCAAAACCCATGATTCTGCCCCCTTAGTGTGGTTTTTCCCTTTGCCTGCGCACGCTACAGCCTGCAGACACCGATCGGCAGCTACACGCCTTGCTTTGTCGCGCCCTGGCGCTCCTCCGGCCTCGTCCTCATGTTTCTCTCGACTCCGACTACCTCATCTCGATATGTCGCAGCAGAAAACCCATTGCGCAATCGAACGGGACGGGCCGATAGGCTGATGTTATCGTCTGTCGGTCGTCTTTGGGAATATCTTCCTCCCCAGTAGTCGTGAAGACCGTATTCCGGATCTTTTGCTTGTCTCTTGCGCTAGTGCTCACCGTATAAATGGCCGCCGCGCACCCGTCATCCTACATCGCTCGAGCACGCTCCCCTCCTCCTCCCTGTACATAGTCCCCTTCTCCCTGCTCGCCGAACTCCAGCCGACATGTGTCACTGGCGTCGGTGCGTCATATTCTGCCCCTTGGCCTTGGTGGTACCTTGGACTCATACCCGACCCCGCGCCACAGCGTCCGCAACAATTACAAGCGCTGCGGTCATTACGTCGACCTGG
Organism: Trametes meyenii; assembly: GCA_022606255.1. NCBI lineage: Eukaryota > Fungi > Basidiomycota > Agaricomycetes > Polyporales > Polyporaceae > Trametes > Trametes meyenii. The sequence goes on along the minus strand of JABYQG010000005.1, from coordinate 622,483 downwards.
TTCGTCTATTCTGTTCCCCTACGCCATCGGTCCTAACGGCGCATCTCCAGCCCGACGAGATGGTTCGTGGCCCTCGCTGTTAACTTTCCTGCAGATCTCAATTCAGTCGGCACGTCGGCGCTTAGATTCAATGCGAAGATCGTTATTGCAAGTTCAGTACCTCACATCCCAGGAACTGTGTGCCCCCCCGCTGCACGGAAACTTGTTGGCAATAGTACGTCGATCATATCTTACCATTCCCTACTACAGTGGCTCATATTTCCTTTCCGTTTATCATTACCAGCCGCCAGTTCCCCCAGCAGTATAGTAAGTGCTCTCGCCGCTGCGTTCGGTGTAGCCCCTAACCTTTCGGCAGACCCCGTAATAGATGCCTTTTGCCCCGTCTGCGTTCAGATGGGCCGTTCCTAGAGACTAGACTTCATCAACGCACAACACTGTAGTTCTACGCGCCTCGCTCCCATTCCACGATGCTTTCCTAATTACTGTATTGCTCCTACCTTGCTCTATATCGTACACGTCTCCATGTTGTTCTCAATCTATGATAGGAAATTGAACTGACTCGATCGCTCCTGATTATGTGTCCGAAGTGACGGCATCCGGCCGAAGTCATCTGGGTAGATCCGCCACAACGCGAGTGTGGCCTGGCACGCTGCTCCCAAACATCTTCCACCTAGAAGGCGCTGGTGCTACCACTACGGACAGCCGAGCATGCCAGTTCGGGCTAGGGATACTGAACTCGCCGCGTATAGCACCCGCGGTACGCTGCCCAGGAATTGGAACAAGGTCCGACGTATCGTCGCTAGTGCGAGAACCAGAGCCTGGCCGAGGATGATCTCGCGAGCGATGCAGCAAAAGACGATGAGCGTCACTCAGCGTCCTCTGGGCGTCGTGCAGATGCTCGATATTGCGTGAACCTCGGTAGTTTGAGTCATCCGCCCCCACGAACGCTGACGCGTCCGTACTGGCGCAGAGGCTGAGCGGTCAGATAACGCGGACTTCATCGGCGGATGAAATGAAAGGACTCACAGACCTCGCTCAATATCCGAAACACGTGTGTCAGGAGCCTCCCAAAGCATGGCTTCAGAAGCCCACGATCGACCCAGCGCCCGTCCGCCACAACTGGAAATAGATCCTGTCCCTGATGCGCTCTTCCTGGCTCGAGGCATTACAGACGGAGCTCGGAGCCTCCTCCAGCCGTGACAGGTTAGAATCAACGCCGATGAGCGTAGGGACTCGCAGAGATCAGTCGAGAAACGCATAGTTCAAGCAGCTCGTGTTGCGCCTTCCTTCCCTTATCGCCGTAGAGCCCGGAACTCCCACATAGAACGGCCGTTCGAGGAGCTGCGCGCAGTGTGTATAGGACATCTTTTCATCCGCGAAGCTTGGGGAGATCTGGGAGCACCGGCTGCGAGAGTGATAGAAACTCGTTCATCCGCCTGAAAAGATTCCGTCAGTAGTCAGATGACTGCATAGATAACGGGGGCAACTACGGAATAACGGACCTGGGTGCGGCACGAAGAGCGGTATCAATGGAAGGCTGGGCGGAGGAGGCGTGTCGCCCAATCATCAGATCATAGTCGTGTGCGGTATCACGAGCCAAATCCAGCGGGGTCATAAATGGAAAGCATTAAATTGTGTTGCCCTGAACTGGCTTGATGCGTCGACACTGCATCCCGGCGGGGCGCGCACTCACGAAGACTGAAATTCAGCGTACGAAAATAAAAATTTTAGCGGTTCGCAGAGCTTACCTACGGGCCTACGCGATATGAGGAAGGCGCAGCACAGCGTTCTTGCATCTCTTCCGCAAAAATGTGCCGACGCCGTCCGTAAGTACCGCACCGGCGGGGCCACTTGCAATGCTCCGTACGGCTTGCGCACGCGTTGCCCGAAGACCCATCGATTGCGGAGGCGAAACACGCCGAAGAGCGAAGAGCGCTGCAGACCAGACGGCCGTTAGAGTTCGTAACTCCGGGGCAAACATGCCGCATACAGCAAAGGATTTGTCGAACCGTAGTGGAGGGTCGGCGACGTGTTCCCACCTGCCGCCGCGGAGAGCATTGACGCCGCTCATCCCGCAGAGCTGGTTCGCGCAATCTGCGCGAGCAGCTGATGTGTGCATGGGGCGCGCACCTCTGCCAAAGGCGACACGGATGATAGCTGGTATTTGTCGTTGTGCAGCGCGGGGTAGGCAAGCAGGAGGTCGAACTTGATCCTAAAGAAGGAAGGACAATTTGAAGTTTGTGCTCCCCGATGGGCGCTGGAGCACGTGAGTCATCGCCGCTCCCTCAATCCTCTCCGCGGCGTTCTCTGTGTAAACCCTGATCTGCCTTTACCTGCTTTTGCCCGCGCCCACCCTCCTCCGTCGTGTCCACCCCGCCGTGTGTAGGGGTACGAAACGTAGCCTGCATGTCTTATCGCGCAGCAAACAACGAGCGCAAAGACATTTACTCCGAACTACCGCTCATCAAGGTGAGTATACTTCGTGGATTCTTGCGCCTGCCTCGCCTAAGCGCAGAGCCAGAATGAACGGCTGAAGTTTGACGGCTTGACGCCGTTCATCCCCACTTACGTCAAACGTAGTGTCACTAGGTCGTCCGACCCCGCGCAGGCCTATGCAAGCCGCGTCGAGGGCCGTCAGATCCTCCTCGACAACCCGGCGCGGGAGAGCAAATCAAAGAAGGCTCGGGAAGAGAAGCGCGCTGAGCGCGCATCCGAACGGTCACGTAAAGCCTCGGGCATCCTAAGCAAGGAGGAGGGCAGGCAGAAGGGCCTCTGGAAGCTGCGCAAAGAGGAGACCAAGTATGGCTTTCCGGATGTTTGCTTGCGACCGCGCGTACTGAAGGAGTGGAAGGTTTCACCTTTTTCTACCCCTGCATTCCCTCTGGCTAGGATATATGTCGGAGCTGCTGTCCCTTTCTTCTCGCCCTGCAACAACCATCGGGGATCCTGTCGTTGCGATGCCTAGCGCCGCCGGAATTCACGCGAAACTTATCAAAGCGGACTTCCATGGTGCTATTGTCACGGGCATGTGTCCTTCGCTGTCTATACCGGAAGCTCTGCTTATCTGCGTCACAGTGCGACAGAGTAAGAATCCGTGTCTAGTGGGGCTCTCCGGGATAGTTGTCCATGAAACTGAGAATGCATTCAAGGTGATAACCCGAAAGGATCAGCTCAAATGTATGACATATTCCTAATCTTTTGTCGAAGCAACCAGTCTTAATTCGGTGCTTTCAGTGATACCCAAATCCAACAGTGTCTTTGTGTTCGCCGTCCCTCTATATGCCACAGCCGCACTCTCCCCGCTATCTTGGTCTCCATCACCTTGTCCGACGGTACTCGATTTACCCCATATAGAATTCGAGCTCTACGGAAATCATTTCTGCTTCCGCTCAGCGGAACGCGCTGGGCGCAAGTTCAAGCACAAGGAGACAATAGAACTTTAATCCCGGGTGGCCACCGTTGGGGATGGGGATAACCACCCAATCATACGACTGCCGTTTCCTCTCAAGCATGTAACAGTAATGTACACTATGGTGTAATATACACTTGTCAAAACGATAGCGAGATGATCAGCACGATACGACAACGGCTCCCGGGACCTCCCCGATTGCGAGCTCCGCGAGTCCATCAGACAAGACGGGCAGCACAACGTCCTCATGGAGCAGGCTCTGTTACAGGCTTCCAACCCCCCACGGCAGGTTTCCCCGGGGTGTTTCCACCTTGCAATGGAGTCGCTCCCTGGCTGATAGGGTGCTCGGGAGTGGACGAGTTCGCAGGCAGGTTGGCCGCCGCAGCAACGTGAGCAAAAGGTTTGTACAACTTTTGCCGGTGGTCCGAACTGTGCGGCGGCGGAATCTGGTCCCGAGACACGGTCAGCACGGAACGCGGAACGACGATGGCGAAGAACCTACGGAAGCAACCGAGGCAAGGAAGTCGCACGAGCCTTCCAGGTCCTGCGCTCCGTAGTATTCGAGCAGAATGCCCAGGGCATCTGGTATGGTACGCCACTGGCTTAGTAAGGTTCCAATGGATGGACACAAATGGCTAACCTGCAACATTCGCTAGCTCCGTCTCATTGAAACCAAAGTATTCTATGGCACGACGAGATGTCCCAGACTGCTGTGACTTGTGAGACGGCGGTGTGGGAAGGGAAGCCGATGGTGCGGGGGACGCGATCCGAGCATCCAATGGCGAGGATTGCGGGCCCTCGATTGCACGTTCGGCGAGAACGTAACATGCGGCGGCGATGACCTTAGGTGGATAGAGAATACACAAGGGTGTTCTGAACCTGCCGGCGGCGGAGCGTGATGAGCACGGTCGCGCCTTTCTGTGACGTGAGACCTACGAGTCGTTCGCAATCGACCATGCACATTCCTCTATCTGGTGGGCATTCGGTTGGGCCTCAAACAGATCAATGAGGTCCGCCTGCGGACTGTCCACCACAAAGTCAAAACATAGACCTTCCAGGAGGACTTCCTCTGTTTGTAGGATGCTCGTTTGGCACTCCTCGACTTCCTGCAGCACAGTAAGAAAGTGGCTCTGTGACGCATCCGGTGGCGCATACTTTACTATCATCTGATATCTTTGTAACGTCTGTCTGTGATACCTTCGAGCATACAATCTTCGCAACGTCACGAAGTTTACGGCCACACTCTTCCGTCTTAGTGGCCAAGAATATACACGACGCGGCGACGTCCTGTGCGAAATGTGAGCTGTAAAGCAAGCCTCACACACGACAAGATACTGACCTGCCTGTGGTAGTCTTCCATCGAGTAACGCATGTAGAACCGATGAAACCATGTCGCAGCCGTATACATGGCAGAAGACGGTCTGTGAACGAAGCCTCAGCCACAACTCACGCCAGAGAGGTAAGAAGACTAACAATCCTAGTGAAACGCCCAATCTGTAGAGGAATTCGACGCCCCTACTGCGATCATACAGCTCCTTCTCCATGGGTATACTGGATGTGGCCCGGCTTGGAGTATTGTGCAGCACAGACAGCGGGAAAATCCATTGCGAACTCGTTGCAGCAAGGTTAGTCGCGCCCATGCTCAGTAGTCAAGCTGACTGGTCATGATTAGAGACTTTGTTGTTTGCAATCGTTTTCCGCGAGCCTACCTGCTTGGGTAGGTAAGACTGTACCGGATTGCGAGGAATGATGGTAGCCCAGAAAGACGCGCAGTTTGCAACGCGGAGTGTCACGATATGGTATTACCGCGTGTCACGATGTGGAAAGATGTTAAGCGCCCGCCGTAGTCCCAGTCGCTTCAGTATAGTAGTAACTACATCCCTAAACCGAGTCGGGCTTCGGTTCGAAACATGAAGGAGATTGTTTGTAACTTCCTTTATGAACCATAGATGAAAGGCGATCATGTTCCAACTCTGAAAGGAAATACCGATGCACAAGGCAAAGTCCAAAAGTCATATTGAGGAAGCCAAATTAAGCACTAAACGGGTAGACTCTCCTAGTGCTACCGGCATACGAGTAACCCAGCCTCTCATCTGCAGGCGCTGACATATATGTTCCACGCCTCTGATTACTACTCGCTAAGTCGCGCACGGTTGACACCGATGTCATCGTCGTTGCTGAGCCTGCCTCCGACGGAGGCGGACGTGGTCCCTCGAAGGGATCGTTGGGGGGCTCGCCATGGTAAACTTGTTGTTCCCAACTTGAGATTATGGCAGGACTGAACCGCCTTCGCATGCCCAGTGGGAGCCTGTCGTGTCGGGGCTCGTGAGAGAGGAGCTCCATGGCGACTGTCTTCGCGTCCTCTTCGTCATCCGAAACGACGCCGGAAGGAGTGTGGGAACGTGCTGTACAGACGGATGGTAGGCTTCAGTCGTGATCCGGGGGAATCGATTCGTGGTGGGCACTCACCAGAGCTGTTAGGGTTCCAGCTACTTTCAGACACATTGATGTCTATGTTATCGTGATGGGACTGGACTGAGATGTCGTCGAAGGCTTCAACGGGTTCGGGTACCTACGTGGAGGATCGAGTGTAAGAACTTCCGTGACCTCTGCCGCTGGATGGGGCGTAAAGAAGGCATCATCCACGTTCACGGCTTCAATGCGAGCGCGAGTAGTGCATCGCGCTCCTTCAGCCGTTTCCGCTTCCGGCAGATTGACCGGTATGTGCACGGTCGTAGCACATTATGGTTCTGTCGTTCTCCACTAACCTCTGGAACGGCCCACGCGCCGTGTGGGTGCACTAGACCAGCGATAGCGCAAGTGAACCAGAAGAAAAGGCATTGGATGACAGTGGGTCCCTTGAGGTCGAAAGGTATGATCTCGGAGGTGAAAGCGCGTGATCGACCTAAACCCCTCTTAGGGACGGAGAATTGACCACAGTAGGGCCCACGTACCTGGGGAAAACGCTCCGAAAACCCATCCCCAATATGTCGTCAGTACGAACCAGTGCGAGCGCTTCTGTGCGCATACGTCCCAGATCTAGAAAGCTATCAGTAGGCAGTCCTGGAGACGCGAAGTCTGCCGGTGTCACCTTCCCCCAAAGCCTTTCGGTGCTCTTCAACGGTTTGCGCGCGCTAAAAGGTGGAAACTAGTCGGTATTTAGCTAACGTCGGCCCCGAGGTAGGTGGAGGAGTAGATCCTACGTACCGTCCGGAGGTTAACAAATGCTTCAAAATCCGCTGGCGTGAGGATCCAGGGAGGTTGCACGAAGACTAGTACAGACTCCGACCACGTGTCTTGTGCCTCCGTAATCGTGCTCTCATCCCTACTCCACATCGCCCATCGAAATATCTCCCTGTCCCCGTCTTCGTCTGATCCAGGCTGTAGTGTATAATCCACCGTTTGTGGGTACACCAGGTGCATCATATGGCTAACCGTGGCCAACGGGCACTCTATGACCCACCGCAATACCCTATCGACCATAAATTAGCTAGCAGTTAATCCAAACATGCCAGTTACGGCTACCTACCTAGTAATATCAGACGATTTTCCAATCGGGACGAAGCTGCTGATTTGGAAACCCGGAGCTGGAACGACAATGCCACCCCCCTTTTCATGGTCGATATCTGAGTCGCCTTTTCGAATGGCAGGAAGATTGAGCATGGCAACTAGGAGTGAAGGTTACACAGCGCCGGCCCCAACAAGAGATTCGAAAATGCTTACACTCCTGGGCGGTTTTTTCAAAGTCGTCGATCGCATACAGCGTATCAAGCTCTCTGTACATCTCCGACTCAATCAGCAGCCGGTTGAGGTGTCCACGATGTCCTGGAGGCGGCAGAGGTGGTACGGACGAGCTGATGTCCATTTTAGGGAGGATGGCCTCATTGGCATACCGACGGAGATCCTGGTGAGCAAACTTTTTTCTGGCTAGAGAAAAGGGGTTGGTTGGTGGTTGTGCTGAGAATTGGCGAAACGGGAGGTTGAAAGTCTCCTCGAGAGCAGCAGCGATCCAGTCAGTGTTCGATCGGGGCCTACTAGAGGAGCTCATGATGGCAAACGGTGGGGCCCGAATTGAGCCACACGGGGCTTATAAGGATCATAGTACTTAGCATGCTTCGGACATGGCAACAAGACTATGTCCTAAACAACGGAACCGGCAGGAGACAACAGAGCGGCTAGGGGCCTGTTGCTACAACAAGGGGTTGCGGACAGAATTGCGGTGGACAATAGCACTAATACAAGGCGAATCGAACAAGGCTCGGCGCTAATTCCCAGGCAATCACCGTCACGGACAGGCGTGTGACACCATCACGGTCACACAGGCACCAAGAAGCCGAGATGAAGTCGAAGGGGCGGAACCTTTATCGACCGAAACAGACTCGCAGCAGCATGGTGGCGTCAAGGTTTGGTAGCCATAGGTCATGTTATGAATACATATTAAGTCATGGAGAGGCCAGAGAATAGGTGTTACAACAGTGTCCGTGTCTGTACATCAGTATGCATTATCCAGCGCCTGCGCCGACCATAGCGTATGTCGTAATCGACGCCGGCCACACCCCGTACTCGAGGGGCCCATCGCAGGTCGTAAAGAGAAGTCCAAAACCGTTGTAGGGGTTAGCGGGCATCATAAGCACTTGAGGACCCCTCGACCCTCGCCACGCATGACGCAATCCGCGCACAGGCTCTCGTGGATCCTGATCGGGTTACGCTGCGGCGGCTGCATCATCCGGCTGCACGAAGACGACCTGCAACCTGTCCGTATACCTATCAGTACATATCTTGCTGCGAACACGAGCAGCGTGGGGAATAGGACTCACCGACCGGGTGCGCATGATTTCGGCTGAATAGGCAGTTCGGGCGCAGGCAGTCTTGCTGGCGTGTCGACATAGGAATGAAGTGCTGGCAGAGCAGGTGCAGTTTGCCGTCAATTACCTGTACGGGCGTATTGTGTCAACTACCGTGGCGGGTGGTCTATCAGACCACTCACGTTATAGCACATGTTGATTAGTCCTGTACAATAGATGGAGTGGGGTCGACCTGACTCAGAGAAGGGGATGTAGCGGGTTGAGTATGTGGTCCACCGGGGGCGGGGTATAAGTACGGGACAGTACCCATCACTTGACAGGAAGCGAGGCCAGCAATAAGCCTAATCCGGTGACATGCTGACCGCGTTCTCGCACAACCCGGGGGGACCTACAAGGTGAGGCTCGGGGCCCCTCGTTCATGCCATATGCAAGTCAGGCCACTCACTGTTGCGGGGCGGCGTCTCTGCGAAAGTCGATCAAAAATTGCCGAATAATGTATGGTGATGTCGTCGGCAGGCCGGGCGGAAGCAGCCTGCAGCCCGGCGCACGGAAGGAGAGATCCCTGAGAAGGCGTCAAAGGGTCCTCCAAATCAGCAGGCCCCTTGAACGTATATCATCGAAGCCCTCGCCCGTTGGCTGCCTGGAGCTTTATCTTCACGCCGACGCGGCCAAGGCGACCAGGGGAACTGATAAAAATCGAGTATCTTCATCGTGCTTTCCACGAGGCCTCGTGCGTGGCCAACACATGTTTGGTGGTGGCAGCACTCTACGATTCCGAAATCTGGACCCCGACATGCCGTCCCTACGATTTAGGTGCATGACCCTACCAACCCCGCCGACATTAGCCTTCACATCGGGACGGGCGCAAGATGAAAGTACCTCCGGAGCCCGCGCAGGCGACTAGATCCTTCCGGAGCCAATAGACCGACCTCGCGAACGGAGGTCGCGCTGTCGCGTCTAAACGCGAGCACCACCCAACAGCTTCCAGGCCGCGCAGCGGGGTCATGCATCTGAAACTTGGCAGATTGAGTGTAACCCCTATCTGCCGACACCTTCCAGTCTTCTTCGGGCCGCCACGTTCACAAAACAGCCAGGCAATCCAGGGAAAGGATTAACTGATTATCGTCTCGGCCGACGTACATACTGTATTACATCCCGGAGCGCCGGGGGCGCGCCGCTGTGACGGCGGCAATGGATATTGGACGTGGACCCTCGTCATGCTCCGCGGGCACGAATCTCATTGACGAGCTGCACCTTCTTCCTCACCTGCGAACGGCATTAATACAACTTTCGAGGGGGCGAGGGGGGCCCGGACGCACCTCATGCGCGAAGCGCCGCCTCCAGCGCAGACTCTTGAGGCGATTCCGCTTCTCGCCCTTCTTCTCGTGCCTCTCGTCCCGGACGTTGGTCGCTCGCACAGCGTTCGCCTGGAGGGTACCTCTGAGCTTCGCCAAGGCTAGTGACACCTCATGGTTAATAACAGGGACGCTCCTGCCTTGGGTCATCGTCAGAATCTACCGCAGTGAATATTCATACGGTTCGGCGTACCGGAATACGCGTCGTTTGGTCTTTGAAGGCGTTTGACCTGCGCTTCCTCCCTATTGCTCCAAATTTGTTCTGGGCTTATGGGCTTTTCCGATACTATGCTCTTCTGAGCTGTGGAGAGGAGGAAATTCCATCCGCTCCATTGCGGGGCGTTCGATGCCTTCATCCAGACGGGGACAGAGGGGGTATTGATGAAGTGAGCCACCGGCTTAGACCGAAGGGCAGAAAACGCTTCACTGCGACATTGGCGCAGAACTGTCGGCGTGGTCTGGCGTATGGCGGCAAACATGACGCTGCGAAGGGGAGGATGAGGTGGGAGACCGCGGTGGACGTCGACGGTACAGACTGCGCTCGTCGTAGGCGCCCGAAGAATGGGACGAAAACGCCGGCCGCCCCCCGGCCACTGCTATAGTCCTATGCTCTCAGTCTGACTCCGGGATTTCGCCACCGCACTCAGGGTAGTCGGCTCGGAGAGCTCTGTCCTTCGCATCCATGTCCGCAGAAGTGCTCGCAGAGGAGTTCGAGGTGTGCGCTGCTTAGACAGTGTATACATATCGCCAATCATTCATATTGCCGCACAGGTGCTCGAATCGATCTACCCCACCGAGCTCACCAGTGCGTCGCGTCGTGTCCCTGCCACGGGATATGTCAAGCTGAGACTCATGCAAAGAACTCTCGGAAAGGGAAATACGCATAGACGTCGAACCCGATGATCCTGTGGAAGGGGTAGAGCCTCGTAGGTCATCCGTAAGACCCAATAATGCACATGGCAGCTGGCTGACCGACCTCGATCGTCCAGTCGCCCTGGTTCTAAACGTCGAGTATACGGATGAATATCCCGATGCCTTGCCCAAATTCACTCTGGAGGCAACACAGGGCGAGCTCGATGAAGCCGAGATCGCCCACCTTCACGATGAGCTTCAGAAAGTGGTAGGAGCTTTTTTCGAAGATTTAGGCAACGTCCGGCGCGTGTTTACCATCGGCCTTGTCTAGGGAGAAGAAAATTTGGGAATGGCTATGACATTTACGCTGGTGGCACATCTACGAGAGAGGCTATCCGGTCTCATGCATGAAAGGGATGAGCGAACACGAAGAGAGGAGGCTGAGAAAGAACGGCAAGCGCTTGAGGTATATCCCTCCGTAGACCTCGTGCTGGATTAGGCTGACGTCGGATAGGCCGAGGAAGCCAGGACTCGAGGCACACCCGTGACAGTTGAGTCATTCAAGGCATGGAAGATAAAGTTCGACAAGGAGATGGCAACAAAGCGAGCTCGTGAGGAAGAGGAAAAGCTGAAGGGTCTCTCGCCAAAGGAAAGGGAGGAGTATAGGAAGACGCATACACGCCTCTCAGGTGCGTACTTTCTTCCCATCTATAGTTGTACCGCGTTGACGTAACCTCTCAGGCCGGCAACTTTTCGAGCGCGACCGATCTCTCGGTACGCTAGACGAAGATGTTGGCGACGAGGACGCCGTTTCCGTCGACATCACTCAGTATGACAGAACCGTCAGAGAGGAAGAGGAGAACGATGAAGACCATGTCACATTTAGCGACAGCGATTGAAAGGACCCCTACTTGCTTGCTCTGTAGCATTTTTGCTGTTTACGCTCCACCATGCTGTAGTCTAGAATCAATTGTTCGCCGCTCTCTGGCGCTATAGTCCGGCAAGTAAGCCCCCTTCACCCTCCACCCCGACGACGTGCCCACCGCCCTCGATCTCCTGGTACCCAATATCATCGCGGCCGACTTGCTTGAAGAACCCGTCGACTTCGTGTGTCGGATGTCCCCGTTCGCCCTCCGGAATAAGATGTTCGCCTATAGCACGTATCCATTCAAGCACGGGCTTGCGAATCCACCTCTCGAGTTCGCCGACGCCTTTTCCAGCTTCAAACCAGCCCAGATGCCCTCCGCCCTTTGTGAGCCCGAGGACAACCCAGCCGTTGTCTGTGACCCCTGCTGGGAAATGGCTTACGATAGGGTCGTCATCCGAATTCAGGGCAAGGAAAGGCACGCGAATGCCCCCGAGCACATTATGACTAGACGCGGCGGCGTAGTAGTCGTACGCCGACGGGAACGGGAACGGCGGAGATGCGCCTCCACAAACGCGAGTCACGGTGTCGTCAAACTCCACTAGCGACATGTCCTTCTTCGCAGAGGCCGCCTGCACGGCCTTCCACGCAGCCGAATCCGGGAACTTGGACAACGACTCCATGTGCCGCGCGACGACCTTCTGGAGGTTCTGGGCCATTCCGCTGGAATATACATGCCGGTGGAAGAAGTGGTTCTGCAGACTAAACGCCAAACTTTGTCAGCGTGCAGTCGTACTGAATGAGCGGATAGGGTCGCACTGGTCACTGGACGCCACTAGGTCCCACGGCTAGGCAACAGCGCGGCACATTAGCATGAGTACTGATTAGGTGAATAGGAGAGAAGGAGGGACCCACGCAAGCAAGTGCACAGCCCGCAAGGAGTCGGCTCTTCTCGCCTTCCTCAGCAAGGTACCGCGTCAGCACGTTCGCGCCAAGGGAGAAACCCACACCTATGAGCGGCGCTTTAGGGAACAGTTTTGCGATGTACATGACAGCCACCCGAATATCGTCGGTGTTGAGCGCTGAATATAGCTGCGGGCTCGTAAGAGGTACCCCGGCACCTTCATAATGCGGATCAACAGGAGGATTCGAGATAACGAGGACGTGCTTCGCGCAGCACGTTAAGGGACGAGATCGACTCACACCCGCGAAAGTTGACCACGATCCCTCGATATCCCAGGCCGCCTTGCTCGACAGGCGTGCAGGCGGGGGCAAGAATGGATCGGACATATGACTCATGGGAACCTGCCGGGCAACTATGAGCACTGGTACGCGCCGGAGGTCCGGTGAAATTGTGGTACCTCCTGTTAACCCGTGCAGGACCACAATGACGGGCGTGTCGTCCTTGAGGGTGAGCTCTTGGGCCGGTGGGGTAAAGTCTATTCCGCTTAGAACACCTGTTTCAGCGCAAGCCGGTGCTATAAATGTATGAATTTCAGGCCCGTAGTCCTGCCACTTACATGGTCCCGCCATCGAGTGTCCGGAGAAGCTTTCTGTATTGACAAAAATGACTTTAAACTTGTGCTGCAAGGGGGCGCCGGGACATCAGTTCCGTACCTATCATATTCGACCCTATCTATCTTGGAGAAGTCACCCACAACACAGTATGCGGTTTGCAGGTGACCACTTAACAACCCGTGAACTTAATGGACTCGCACTAGAACCCAGTATTAGGCGGAAACTTACCTGTGTAGCCACCACGCCGGCCGGAACTCTTTCAACAAGGAAGGGCATCGAAGCTGTACAAAATCGCGCAGAGTGACTCGCTCGGTCACCTTCAAGCTCTCCGCACCCCTCACGGAGAACGTAGCAGGAACAGACCCGAAGTAGAGCTTGGGTATGTAGTATGCGGCGGAGAACACACTGAAGAGAGCACCCATACTGGCCGAGAGTTTAGGAAATGACAATGTACGACGTGTGCTCCCAGAATTAAAGCTGCATGCCAGCAGACGAAGTTGTATGCAGAGGAACGTCCGAGGGGTGTTCGTCACTAAGGACGACGTCGAAGAAGAAAGCGGGGCGGTGTACCTCTCCGATGCGGGCTGCTTGAAAGACGGGATGCCTTCAGCCACATGTACTCACCGATCACTCCGGGTTGAGTGTGCCGGCTCCCGGAGTCTAAGCGCCGGCATTCTATTGGTCTCCGGGATTCGCAGGAACAACTGAGCGGCGTGAACATTGAGCACTGGGAAGATAACAACCGGCCGCACATACGGCGCACAGTTAGGTAGTTGGAGGTGTTTTTCGCGCAGAAGTATTCATTCGTACAACGATCACTATTGGGAAAGAATACAGTCTGCCAGGACTCGAATATACAACCAATGACGGACAAGAAGTACAGCGAGGATACAACATTGCTGGTACATTTCGATTGACTGGAACAACGCACTAAGAACCACCACGCCGGAGTCTACTCACGCCCACGCCTCCAGAGCTCTCTTCGCGGCGGCGACCACCTTCGGGTTTCCCGGCGCTTCGGTCTCGCGGGCCAGCCCCTCGACAAGCTCACGGGTGCTGTCCTTCATCCTCTGCAGATCCGTCGTCCTGTTCTCCGCGACGACACCCTTACGGCCTAGATGCCCGAGTAGAGCGCACACGTTCGAGCGCACCTCGGCCGGCACGCTCGGGCTTCCGTCGCGCAGCACGGCGATGAGCATGTCGAGGGCACGCCGGGGACCGACCACCGGCGAGCCTTCCGAGGCCGAGACGGCTGAGAGCGGCTGGGACGTTGTCCGGATCGCCTCTGTCGGAAGGGGGTTCAGAAGAGAGTCCAGTACCAACGTGCCTGTGAAATGAATTATGAATGTGAGCAGGCGTCGCTGCGGAGTGGTATGAAGAAGGGCTCGACGTTACCTCCGTTCGGGTGCGTGCTGACTAGTGACAGAGCCACGACGCCCTCATTGATGAGGGTGGGATACCGTTTACTCCTCCCAATCAGACGTGCGAGCGCAGACACGCACGGCTCCGTGACGATCGCCTTCGTGGCGGCATCACGCTTCTTCACTTTCTCCTCATCCAGCGTCTTCGGATCGGTGGACCACAACGACTTGACCGCATTGACTAGCACACGAGTGCCCTCGCTCTTGATCGCAATGGAGTCCGATCGCTTCACTAGCTCCAAAATCTGGTGCAAGGGCGAACCCTCAGTAGGTAGAACGAGCGAGAACGTGTTGTCAACTGCAAGGAAGGCGCCTCACATCAACGAGGGCCACGGAGTACAAAAGACGGAGTCATGCTCACTGTCGCTGTTGCACATGTGTTTCGCGACGCCAACAGCTGCCGCCTGGATGATCTCCACCATGTCCGCCCTCTCGCTCCAGATCTGCGAGGTGGCCAGCTTCTGGATGATGCTAGCCTCACCGAGGGCAGCCCGGTTCCCTTGCGACTGTGCTAAGTGCTTTAGGAGTCCTATGACGCCATGCTTCACCTTAATGTCGGTGTCTGGATCTAGCAGGGCGGCAAGATCGGGAGCAAGAGAAATTGGCGGCTTCACGATTGCGAGCGAATGGGCGTCTACTCACCCGACACGGTCAGAGTTTTAAGCTTCGGACCGGGTGAAATAGGGATACGACGTACCGCGCCGGCAGATGTTCCCGAGGCTCAGCGTTGCGCAAATTATTAGGTCGTCGCGGGTGGTCCCCTTAAGGTCCTTATATGTGCGGATCCACTCCACCATCCTGCTCACGAACTCCCCACCCGGCTTGTCTACCTCAGAGTCGTCCCAGAGCGTGTCCGTGTTCTTTTCCTCGCCAGCTACCTCCACGATGGCTTTGACAAGGGCCCCTTTGCCCAGGTCGAAACCCTTCTCCTTCACTGAGCGTTCGCCAGGGGCCTCAGAAGCCCAGTAGGGAGGGTAGTCGCCTTTTTCCACGAATGTCAAGAGGTCGGACAGACATGCGACACCACCATGCTCTCCGTCGGGAAACGTCAGTCCCCGCGCTAGTGAGAGCCGAACGTCTTCTACGTCGAGGCTTAATGACTCGACCAACCCACATACTTGCTCGTAAATGTCGAAGTCAGTCTGGACAAGTGTATGATGGGAAGCCGGAGCTGAGAACGTTGGAGGTGGTTCTGGGTAGGGTGGTACGAAAGCTCTAAGTTGAGAGGCTAGGAGTGGCAATGCGTCCGGCCCAAAGACCAGTCGAGGCGGTTCTAGGACGTGGGAGTGAGTTCGATACTCTGCAATGGGACAAATCCGGAACTTAAATGACGGCACGCAACGATTCGATAAAACCTTTCGGTGGTTTGCGCTCATTGATGAGATTATGCATGTTGCAGCACGTTCGCTCGCCAGCACTCCCTACTATACGCGTACCGCGGCCGCCCAGCGCAGTACACTCTGGAGGACACACGTTTATGTGGGTCCCGAAATCATTTCGAGGTACGGACACGGGTATGTGCATGATCGAGTGGCCCGTATCCATACCTCGAGATCGCCAACAAAAAGTACCTGTGATATGTGCGACTGCAAACACTTACGAGTTTCCTCGTCACCCCGTATCTCTTCTATGGCACGCCATGACCAGGAGGCCAGAGTACTACGCAGAGTCCAGGCTTCCGTGGGGTCCTCGGAGGAGCTACCGTCGGAGGGCAATTGGTAGAGTTGCCAAGAGCCTAGAGGGTATATCGCCGTGGACAGCTTAAGGATAGTCATAGCAGCTTCTAGAGCCACAAGCCGATCCTTAACGGCATCTGCTCTGATGAGTACAGAACAAATCCCGCGACCCGCCCGACATACCGTAGCCTACGCTAGCGTTGAGTAAAAATCCAATAGCGGTCTTGACAATCTTGAGATCGGGTATAGATATAGCAGTAGCTTCTCGCTGTGCAGGCTTCACGGATTCCGCGTAGCTCTCTAGCAATCCTACTACAGTCTGTGGGAACCCAGCATCTAACAAGACGCCGCGATTGCCGTCTGTGAACCAGGTCGTCATGCAGTTGGCACATGCACGATCCCGGTAGTCGAACGAGCTCACCATGGTCCATGCAGAGGTTCGCCGCGACGCGCAGTAGCTCGAAGACAGCCGACTTGCATGCCGGGTTCTGGGAGTCGCTGACGGCACCCTTCAGTAGCGAGGTCAAGGTCTGAGGCAGCAGAGTCTGTCCGAGCGCAGTCTGTTGTTCAACTGTGCAGCGCGCGTCGGCATCAAGCAAGCAAGCGGAGAGCAGGCAGAGTAGCGCGAACCGTTCTTGCTCCGGAGTTCATTCGCGAGGCCCTGAGCGGTGCGCTCAATATCGGACCATTGGTCGGGCTGGTTGAGGGGCAGCTGCGCGAGCAGATCGCCGAGCTTGGAGGCCGCTGTGAGGGGCGCGCTTCCGTTCATGGTCGCCTAAGTGGATCGCGAGGAAGGTCCGCGCCGGGCAGGGAGGGCGCGAGGGGCCCTGTGTGCGAGGTGGTGGGAGGTGGGAGAGGTGGGATTGCGGAATAGGCGGGCTTATGGGACTCATGCGTTCCTTGACGAAAGAGTTCAGTCCTCCAAGATTCGATCCAGACCCAATCAGGGACGCCTGCCGCGGGTGGGCCACGTGCCAGCCAGATAGCACCAGGCTCGCCGTCCGCGAGTTCGCCTGGAGGCTGGCCGTGCCGGTGTGTTCTGCTCGAACTCTTGGTCGAACTTCATGACGGTATATGGTCGTCTCGGCCGCCGTAAACTATTGCTGCGACGCGTCCACCGCGAATAGCACACTCTAAAATACAATTTCCGTGCTGCGTAGCGACTAATACATCGTCAAGCTAGGGGTTTTCGCAGCAAAGCCTTCCAGCCCTTCCGCAGTCCTTTCGACTCAATCAGGTCGGCGGGCATGCAGTATACAGGGTCAAGATCAGCTAGTCCCGGGTAACCTAGCAGAGATAGCCCTAGCAAGACAGTTTTAATACACTACAGCGCATTTCAGAGACGAAATATTACCTCCAAGTCCGAAGATGGTGTGGAAAACATCGGGAAGATCCCCCGGTCTGTCTGCGATACCTCCATGTTCAAGATCCTACGGTAGGATTCGTGAGCCGTTGTAGGCGTAGCGGGTGTTATAAATACCTGTGCGGACAGGATGAACGCCGTCAGCTTGTCGGCGTCGATCCATGGTATCTTGTTCAATATAGACAGGGTGGAAAGCACCCAATGGCTGTAGCAAACCTGAAACAACGTGGTCAGCCAAGATTAACGTGTACATTCGTTTCTTGACTTACATCTTCTAACTTTTCTGGACGCCCGTTCAACCCTCCGCTGGGAACTTGTCGTTCAGCAAGCCACCACCCCAGCGTGTCTTGATCAACCTCGTCCAACCTATCCAGGATGGCAAGGGCAGATACACATACCCACACTAAAACCAGCGTGCCGTATCAGCGCACCCTAGCGAAAAGAATCAGGGCAGGCGATTCTGATGCACCTTGGGCGGCATGACTTTCTGCGCCTTCTCGGGCGCCAAACCCGCCGTCGAAGTTCTTGCACCGTCGGATGTACTCTACCGTCTTTTCGGCGTCCAGCTCATGCAGGTGGCCGAGCAGCGACAACGCGTTCACGGCACAATACAGAAAGCGGGTGTCGATCTCTCCGAAGTGGTCTCCTGCAAAGACGCCGGATGGCTGCTGGAGGGACAGTATGTCTGCAATCTGCGCGTCAGGACTATGGAGACAGCGTACATGCCACGTGTCTGGGGCGGGACGCACACTTCACTACGCGAGGGACGTCTATCCGGTCCAACGCATCCTGCATCAGGAGGATTTGGATGGCGCTTAGCGTAGCGTGGATGTGCGCATCGTGGTCAGGATGTGCGCCGAACGCGCCTAAACAATTTTCTGTCAGCAATGGAAGGCTTCCCAACGTCGTGCAACGCGTGAGTGAGCAGACCCGACCTGCCTCGTCGTCCCAGCAGCTCATCACGAAGGCGATCGTCTCGTCGCGGTCGAGCGCATCCTTGTGGCCCATTACGCAGAGTGCGGTGAGTCCCCAGTATACCGCATTCATCCTCAGGTGCGCCGTGAGGTGGTATACAAGATCATCCTTATTCTATATCGGAGATATGAGTGAGGTGATAAAAGTGCGAAGATGATTGAATACCTCGCCGAGGGACTGGATGTACTTGACGTGCAGGGGAATGTTCAAGGTAGATCCCATTTCGATTCCGGATATGCCGCCGATCTATGCACGTTCCCTGATATGGTCCTATGCGCCAATCTGTTCGTCTAGCGTGTTGCGCCGGCAAATGCTCCGCGGGCGTCGTGGTGAACGAGCGAAAGGTGTGAAAGCTCGAATGGAACGCCTTTCCTGAGCGCGAGGTGATCGAGTAGAACGGCGAGCGCCGGGCCGGGCAGGCCATCAAAACGGCGGGCGTCTGTGCGCTCTCATGGAATGACGGACGTAAGCCCCTCGCAGCTTCGCAGGCCACATGAATAAGGACAAATCGCGCCTATACATACTGGGAGAAGGACGACCGGTCCCTGGGCTCTCGGGTTGCCGAAACGACGACCGCTTCGCATCCTGGGATATAAACCCCTGCGCTTCCCCACATCAACCGCCCCTATCCCCAACAACGTTAACCGTCTGCCACCACCATGTCGAACGTCTCTGTTGAGGTCTCTCAAGGCATCGCGACCATTACTTTCAACGCGCCCAAGACGCTCAATGCCATTACTCGAGCGGGTGCGTAAGAACAGACGGGAGGTGTGAGCAGCTGACGGAAATTTACAGCGTACTATCAGACTACGATGCCTTCGCTTCCGCTCTGAGACAGGTAGATGCGCGGAGGGATGTGCTCGTCACGATCTGGCAAGGTGGGTGCTGGGCCATAACATGCCGTGCTAGTACTTCACGCAACTATAGCCACCGGTGGTTGGTTCTCGGCGTAAGTACATATGGCGTGCAGATGCATTTCAAGCTCTAAATTCACTTCGCGATGTTCAGTGGGACTAGCGTCACCGGCACGGTGAGGAGGAATCCGGACAACATTCGTGACGGATTTGTGGAAGGCATCGCGCCTGTCAATACGGATGTTAGCCGTGCGGTGAGTACGGTACACCGAAAATATGGCATGTATGTGGATCATGCTCATAACAATAGCTGTACACCCACAGCAAAATACTTGTGGCGGCCCTCAATGGGCCTGTTATGGGTAAGTTCACGCATGGCGCTTCTACGGCTTTTACTGAACGGTCGCGTCTGCAGGGATTGCTGCCGGTAAGTCACAACTCGCTACATTGATATCCAAGTCCTCCGCTCCTGACGCCGCCATACAGCGTTCCTAGGACACTTTGACTTCATCTATGCGCTGCCCGGCGCGTGGCTGTCTGTACCTTTCACGTTCCTTGGTATGTTTCTAGCGTATCTCGTCCGCCACCGCCGTTCTAACTGCAGACATCGCAGGCATCATCGCGGAAGCAGGTTCCAGTGTGACATTCCGAAACAGGAGTACGTGTAATATGCGCACACAAGTGGTCTGGCCCTTATCTTCCTTTCGCAGTGGGCGCGGCCAAGGCGAACGAGGTACTGATCTGGGGCAAGAAGAAGGAAGCCCAGGAACTGCTTGAGTGTGGCTTTATCAAGTAAGCGAGTGCTGTCCTTATCACGGTCGTCGCGCTAACTGCACATTGTCAATGTAAAGCAAAATCTTCCCCGAGCAGTCGGTTCCGGCCTTCCAAGCCGTGGTCCGCAAGCTCGTTCTTGCAGAGCTGGAGGGCTTGGATCCGACGGCGCTATTGGGTGTCAAGAGCTTGTTGAAGGCTGGTCTGAACGACCAACACAACCTGGACGCTGTAAACCTGCGTGAAAGCTATGCGCAGGCGGAGCGATTCGCGTCGGGCATTCCTGGGGAGCGGTTTGCAAGGATCGCGAGGAAAGAGATCAAGCACAAGCTCTGAGTGGCGGGCCGGCCGCGAGAGATCGGATCTGCCACCTCGATCAGCGGGGTGATCGAGGATGTACTGTATTTCCTTATCTCTGCTTTCCTGCTCTCGCTCGGCCTTTTCCATCGTGCTGTCTGTACAAACATCCACAATATTCAACCGTCTCTCCAGCTCTGAGCTCTGTTCCCAGAGCTTCCCAGCGCGGCACACGACCAAGGTTGTTTGACGCATCGCTGCATTCTACAAACCTCCGTGCATGACGGAGATGGTAAACACGGCGGCCGGACCATGGGCACACGGCCCCCTGAGTATTCACAAAAAACCTTCGTACCCTGCAGTGCCGCGAGTCTCGCCATCGATGCACGGGTCTGGTATACATGTTTGAAGGGGCTTGTCGATTTTTTGGCTCCACTCATCCGCGTCGGACCAGTTTTTTGCTCGATCGGGTGACCGTGACTGGGTCACTTATCTCTGCGTGCCTTGGCAGGTCCGGGGCAGGCTCTGGCAGGCTTGGCGGCATCGCAGCGTCTCATTGCGAGTTTGATGGACGCCGACATCATTTTCTGCGGCCCTGCGGGGTCGGGGACGCGCTATATAATCGTCTTCCGGGCATGCTCAGACGCTCCGCTTGCCTCTCTCCTCGGCTCACCCACTACGCTCTGCGCCCACGCGCCGCCCCGAGCACAACCTAACCAAGAGCAAGAGCAGCAGCCACAGCCGTGAGCGCGCGATGTCCTACGACAGCGAAAAGGGCGAAAAGCGGATCGCGGAGAGCAGTGTGTCCGCGATCGACAGCGACATGGGCAAGGAGCGCGACCGCCAGTACGCGGACGAGGTCCTCATCGACCCGGAGGAGAAGGAGAGTCTGCACAGAGGTCTTTCCGCACGCCAGATTTCCATGATCGCGGTGCGTCGCGGCTTCGATGTTTTGCGAGGCGAACTTCGCCGGACTCAATAGGTGCATTCGTCCAGCTTGGCGGTGCTGTGGGCACGGGTCTCATCATCGGATCCGGTACCGCACTCGTCCGAGGAGGGCCGTTGGGTATCTTCCTGGGCTACAGCTTCGTCGGAGTTGTCTGCTACCTGGTCATGGTCGCGCTCGGAGAGATGAGCGCGTACCTACCCCACAAGAAGGGTTTCCCCGGATACGCGACTCGCTTCGTCGACCCCGCGTTTGGCTTCGGTCTCGGGTGGAATTATCTCATGAAGTGAGCCTCCCTTACCGTCCCATTCGGAAACCGCTGATCGCGGCGTGCGCAGGTATGTGATCGTGACGCCCAACAATGTCAATGCCGCCGGTGTGGTCATCCAGTACTGGACCCGGAAGGTGCACATCGCCGTCTGGATGGGTGCGTCGAGCGTTTGAGACCTCCATTGGCCCACGTGCTCATAATTCCGTTTTACAGTCATTTTCATTGCATTCAGTAAGTCTACAGTGGGTCCTAATGGAACGCTCATGCTCATATTTCTCAAGTCTTCTTCATCAACCTGCTCGGCGTCCGCGTTTTCGGCGAGCTCGAGTTCTGGTTCAGCAGTATCAAGGTGATCACGCTCATCGGCCTTCTGCTCATGGGCATCATCATCGACCTTGGCGGGAATCCACGCCATGACCGCATCGGCTTCCGCTACTGGGAGCACCCTGACGGCCCGATGGGCTCGTATCTCCTTAGCCAAGTGCACAACGAGCACCTTGCCATTTTCCTCGGTTTTTGGGCAACTCTTACGAACGCCCTTTTCGCGTTCATCGGCACGGAGCTCATCGGTGTCACCGTCGGTGAGGCACAGGCCCCGCGCAAGAATATCCCGATCGCGATTCGTCGGACGTTCTGGCGTATCCTCATCTTCTACGTCGGTGGTGTCTTTGTTATTGGTCTCATCGTGCCCCGCACAAACCAGGTGCGTTATCCGTGCTTGTGTGCCGTTGCACCTCAGAACTGACCGGCGACCCAATAGAGCCTGTTTATTGCTAACAAGTCGAAGGCCGGCGCGGCAGCCTCGCCCTTCGTCGTTGGTAGGTGTTGTCGTGTTTACGCCTTACCAGCTTTAAGTTGACACCTGCGTTCGATAGCCACGACGCTCGCCGGCATCAAGATCTTGAACCACATCATCAACGCAGCCATCCTGCTCTTCGTGCTTAGCGCTGCTAACTCTGATCTGTACATCGGCACCCGTACCCTGTATGCCTTGGCGCTCCAGGGACAGGCCCCGAAGGTCTTCGCTCGCGTCAACCGCATGGGTGTCCCTTACCCTGCGCTCATCTTCTGCACGTGCTTCTGCGGGCTCGTGTTCCTCAATGTCTCGTCTAGCAGCGCAAAAGGTCTGTACATGGACTGTACATGGCGGCGCAGTGGTCTCATGAAGTCACGCAGTGTTCGGGTGGTTTGTCAACTTGGTGTCAACGTTCGGTGCGATCACCTGGATGTGTATCTGCTATACACACATGTGAGTGTCGAACGTTCAGCGGCGTGCACGAATGCCTGTGCTGATATCGTCGCGTTCAGTCGTTTCATGAAAGCCCTGAAGGCTCAAGGAATGTCTCGCAACGACCTGCCCTACAAGGCACCCTTCCAGCCATTCGGCTCGTGGTTTGCCCTCATTGCGACAGGCATAATCACGATCTTCAAAGGTACGCCACCAACCTGCTTACCAGTCACCTGTGCACGTCGCTCACGCCGTCTGGATAGGCTTCGACACCTTTATACCCTTCACGAAAGATACCTTCGTGACGTCTTATATCGGTATCCCCGCGTTTGCATTGTTCTATGGGGGCTACAAGATCTACTACCGCTCCACGCTGATCCCGTCAGACAAGGTCGACCTTGTGACGGGCAAGCGCGAGATCGACGAGGAGGAAGAGCGCTTCAACAAGGAGCAGGAGGCGCGGGGGCCACGCTCGCGCTGGCAGAGAATCTGGGAAGACTTGTAATCTTTAGTCACGTTGAGGGATGTAGTAGGACGACTGTACGATGTACGCATATCATGACACCGCATTCTGTTTGTTTATTCAGTACGCTATTCGATTGCATGGGCGCGATGACGCGAGACCTTGAAGCACTTTGGTACGCTGAGTCGAGGACGACAAACTTGCCCGTCAGCGGAATTTGTCATGAATGCGTCGGGTCACGCGGTCACAACGCGCCTGTGGCGGGGGTCGTGGCGGGCGCCGCAGGCGGCGTGCGCGATTCCGTCCAAAGAGGGAAAGGCGCTGACAGATGGGCCGGATGCCAGTTGCCCCTCTGGGCCTTTGGCTTCCATGTAAATAAGCAGTGCGCCCCCCGAAAGCGCAATAAATTCGAGCATGTTCCGTGCTCTCGGCGGTATAAAGCCTGCAAGATCCTTCCTCTTCTCCCCATCGACCCCCAAGTTCAAACAACTCGCATCCACCACCTCCGAGTCAGCAGCTTGACCCTACGTTCAATGTCTACATCAAGAAAGGTTGTGAAGAAGGTCCTCGCAGTTGAGACTGACGAGGTAGGTGTTTCGTGGATAATGTGCCCATTCTGCACTTACAACCGATTCCAGGGTGCCGGTGCCAAAGTGCGGCGATCCATCGGTTCGCCGAACCTAAGGAACCTCACACCCTTCCTTATGCTGGACCACTTCCACACTCCGAGCGGTGCGGTGCGCACATGAACCTCATTCCGCATAATCCTAGGAGCTAAGATATCCTGCAGGGTTTCCCCGATCACCCCCATCGTGGCCAGGCAACGGTGACCTACATGCTGGAAGGGTAAGGCAACACAACGTCGATCGTTCTGGGATAAGCTCTCTGAGGCTGGTCCCTACAGGTCAAGTCTTCACGAAGATTCCGCCGGCCATAAGGGGAAAATCGAAGCCGGCGGCGTGCAATGGATGTGTGCGGTAAGTGTCGCCTCACTCGGGTTATCTGCGATGTGTTGCTGAACGTTTTGACACAGGGGCGGGGCAGTAAGTAGCCTAGCGACATGTCGGAGTACTGTGCTGATTTTGAGTTCAGTCATACACGCTGAGATGCCCGTGTCCGGGCCAGGCATACCTGAGCCCCGCGGTCTCCAGCTCTGGGTCGACCTACCGAAGCAGTTCAAGATGGTCGAACCCTCGTATCAGGAACTTGGTCCTGAGCAGTGCGTGCCATGACGCCAGGGAATGCGCATAGTTTTAACAGGTATCCGCAGGATACCCACCGCCTATCCTCAGGGAGAAGATGGACCTGTCAAGGTCAAGGTCATCAGCGGCAAAAGCCACGGCGTCGAGTCTCCCGTGCGGCCACTCGGCGGATGCTGGTATTTCCACGTCATCTTCGACAAGCCCGGGACGATCTTCCAAGATATTCGTAAGTACGGAGAAAACCACGTTGGAATACTCGTCACTCACCACCCTTTTTAGCCGCCGGCTGGACAACGTTCCTCTACAGTGCGTCTATTTCTGTGTGCCTCAAAAATGTACGCTAACGCAAAAACGCATACAGCTTTGAAGGGCTCGCTCCGTGTTGGTGACGACTCGACCCCCCATGGCGCGTTCCACACGCTTGTCCTCTCTTCCGCTTCCGGCGAATCCGGAGTAGAGCTCACGGCTACTGAGGATAACACCGAGTTCATAGTTGTACGCACCCTGACACTTATCGGCCTATTGTTTTCGATGCTGATGGCTTCATACTAATAGGTCGCCGGCGAACCTCTTGACCAGACGGTCGTCCAGTATGGGCCATTCGTGATGACGTCGCGGGAGGAGATCCAGAAGACGCTCATCGACTACCAGTACAGCCGTAACGGCTTCGAGAAAGCGCGGTCATGGAAGAGCGAAATCGGGAACCTGTAATGAGCTCCAACGTTGTCTTGCTCCTGTTGTCAACTGCCAGTGTATCGATATCAGAGCCGTACATCACACATCACCAATAATGTATAGTACCGGGCTCGCGCTATGCGGGCCGTGACTTTTTCTCCTTCCGCCGGCCGGCCTTGGCCTCGCTCTCGTCGTCGGAATCCGAGTCAGCTGCCTCCATCGCGTTCCACACCTCATCTTCGCCCTCGGCGGCGCCATCCAATGCAGCGGCATCACGCACGTCGGTCCTGCCGTCCCAGGCGATGACTGTTGGAACGACCTTCACGTAAAGCTTGTCAAGGACCTCGCCCTTATGCTCCTGCTGCTGGCCCTCCTCTGCCGGGGGGTTGAATGTACTGTGGAGACGAACGAAGCGGTCTTGCGCCGCTGAAGCCAAAAGTGCATGCGCAGGTGCGACTGATGAGATTGCGCCGGACAACCCTAAGGCAAAATTTGTTAAGGGTCATACTGAAGCAGGTGGAGATTGCCAGGCATACCCTTGTATGTGTAGATTGTTCGTCCGTTACGCAAGTCTAATGCGGCGAGCGTACACCCTCGGTCAGCCACGAACACCTCGCTGAGGGGTTGATGAGCGAGGGAACGCGGTTCTGGGCTCTGACAACCTACTGTTCATGGAAGCCCTTCTCAACGGTGCCGATGCCCCCGGTTTTTCCTACACCTTTCCAGTCCGCAACCGGTTTACGCGCAGCACGCGTGTCGTACCGCCGAACGTTGCCATTGGCAGTTCCTGCGAGCAGGTGTTGATGCGCGCTGGATGTGGAAGGTTGGAGATAAGTGAGTGCGGTATTATAGACTGGCTGCCGTAGGCCAAGGTGATCGTTCGGGAGCTGCGCATACTGTGTTAAATGACCGTTTGGCCATAGAGTGACCGCTTATATTACTTACATTCTTAGCTCGCCAAATCTCTCCGGGTAGTAACTGATCCCCTCGTTTCCGCTTTTTGGACTCTGGAGGAGTGGTTTGCAGCGCGGCCCCCTTGGGCTGTGAAAACGCCTTTTCTGTGTCCCAGAGGGACAGTTCGACCTCGTTCCCTCCATACGCGAATGCATGTCCGTTACTAGAAATTCGCCACTCGCATAGCCGCATAGGTAGCGCAGCAAGGGAGGACGAAGGCTCCGCGCCGTCCCGTCCAGATTTTGTGAGGCGTAGGGCGCCGTTCGATGTGCAGGAGTATACAGCCCTGGGAGCGGGTGAATGCCCGCACGCAGGAAGAACCATAGCGGTGGACTCACCCTTCTGTGGTGGCAAGGCCCACGAACCTCTGACCCTCTTTCAGTCGCGTCTCCGACCATTCATGCACAGTCGAGATGTCGGTGCCATTTTGTACGGTGTAGAGTGAAGCAGAGCCGTCAGCACGCACGGCTGACAACTATCCTTGAGCGAGCTCAAATGAGTTATAGATAGTATCGCTACGCAAGTAGGACCAGTACCAAAGTGTTAGAGCCGGAGGTGTGGACCGCAAGCTTCTGAACAGTTTTATCGCGGCTGGAGGAAGACCCAGGGACGAGTACGGTAGTAGTTGCCTTCCATTCTTTGAGGTTTTCGCCTTGAGTGTATGAGATAGACTTTAAAGCCCCAAGCTCGTCCCCCGAGAAGAAATGTGGCATGGCCGCGAAATTGTAGATGAACGTCGAGCGTCGAGATAGGAGACAGGACTGGTCAGAGACAAAACGCCCCACCAATATTGATCGGTTTGCAGCCGACGGCATTGCGGCCCGCTCTGCCGCGGGCCACCTCGGGCCACTCGGAGACGCATCTCGATCCGTGCACAGGGACCAAGGGGCGAGGCTCCTGGGGCCTTGCACCTCACCCTCAGCCTGTAATATGGACGGCCCGCTCAAGGAGCTTGCTAAACTCGAAAAACTCGCGGCTGGGACCCCATCGGCCAAGGGAAAGGCACCCTCGCTCGACCAGTCACTCGACGCTTTGCTCGAGTCACTGCGGGATGCGAGGGAGAGCTTCCAGGCGGGCACGGGTTCCCAAGCAACTCTCGTCGCGCTCGCAAAGAGGATAGAGGAGAAGAAGAAGGAAGTTGATGACAGGCAGAAGGAGGTGTATAATGCGTTAGCGAAATTTGGAAAGGCGTTGGACAAGGTGCGACAGGTCGGTGCGTCGTAAAGACGATGGCCTAACCGCTATTCGCAGAAATTCACAAATCCTCTGCCTTCGTATGATCCTTTGTTCACCTCATCCGAGGCTACGGCGGCTCTTGAGCGTACCATTGCTATACATTTCCTACGGACTGGACAATTTGACACCGCCGAGACGTTCCTTAGTGTGAGCACTCCCCCCGGTGTTGCGCTGAGCAGGTGCTAACATCGGCACCAGGAATCGGATGTCGAGGTGTCCCCAGATATGCGGGCACATTTCATGCAACTACACCGTATAATGCTCTCGCTAAAGCGCGGGGAGATCATGCCCGCTCTCCAGTAAGTGGGCAATTTGGTGCACCTTGGGCTCGAGTTGACAGTAAACAATTGCTAGGTGGGCGCATTACAACAGCGAATTCCTCGAAGATCGTTCATCATCGCTCATATTCCATTTACACCGCTTCGAGTTTCTAAGACAATTGTTGTCGCCGCAGCCGGACATAGCAGCAGCCATTGCCTACGCCCGTGGTTGTTTCCCCCCTTTCTACACTCGACATGGTCCGGAAATAGGAAGACTGATGAATTGCGTCACGTACCTCCCTCTCTCTCGCTTCACGAGATCGCCTTATGCGGACCTGGCAAGCCCATCTGTTCATTCCGAGTTGGAGCGAATGTTCGCCACCGACTACTGCGCAAATCTCGGTATGAGTAGACAGGCGCCACTAAGGGTGATTAGCGACATAGGGGGAGGGGGCGCTTTAGCTCGCATTGAGAAGGGACGGAAGGTTATGCGAGAGCGGAAGAGCGAGTGGAGTCAGTCTAATGAGCTGCCGGTACGTTGATCTTGAAAGTCTTCAGCAGTTCTTCCGACTCTTACCCTTCTTTTGAAAGATTGAGATACCCCTTCCACCGGAGAATCGATACCACTCCGTATTCGCCTGTCCCGTGTCTAAGGAGCAGTCAACAGAGACGAACCCTCCGGTGATGATGGCGTGCGGACATGTTATCACCAAGGAGAGCTTGCAGAAGCTGAGCAAATCGGGAGGGTGAGTCGAACGTACTTGCTCGTAGGGCCGATGGACTGATTAATCTACAGGAGAGTGAAGTGCCCGTACTGCCCGATGGAGTCGAATGTGCAGGGGGCTATGCGGGTTTACTTTTAGGACTGGAGGGACTTAAGGATTATTGTACACATACCTACGTCGTCACTGTACTCTGCGCATCTGTAAAATTATATGTACCTTTACTGTCATCTTAAGACTCTTCTGAGTCTCTTGCAGGGTTTAGACGCCTGTTCAACGGGATCACGTGCACAACGCGCGCGACGCGAGGAGTTGTTCCGCAGCCAACCGTGGCTAAGTGCGCCTTGTCTCGCCCGTCCACAATGCCCGCCTGGCCGCACGCGGCATCTGTCCTCCATGTCACACTTCCGTCCTACACGCGCCTCTCCGCCTCCCCGACAGTCTGCTGGTCCTTCTACTATCGTGTCTGAACTGACTGACGACTCGCGTGCTTCGGGCGTATCTGGGTCAGAACTTGCGGGCCTTACTCCAGAGGAGATCAACTTCATAGACGAAGTAATCAGTCGCGCGCCGGCCACTGCTTCGACTTTTTTGACGGTGTTTAAATCTTATAACGATGTGTTACAGGAGCGCGGACTCGATCCTCAGAACGAGGTGGTCTACTATGGAAAGCTTCTCAAGATAGGAACGCTCAAGGGGAAGAGCTGGGCAGACAAATGGAGTATGGTCAAGGAACAGCAGGGCTACAACTCTCGGGGAGGCGCAAAGGGAGGACGCCGAACACATGTTCCTCGGACTACACCTACGCCAGCGAAAGCTCCGCTAAAGCCCAAGCCACAGTCACACGTTCTTTACGCTCCCCGAGATGACCCCTCCACCCTCGATGATATCCCCGGCGATTCCACGCGCACTGAAGATGGAGATGCCTCAAGACCTTCATGCAGATACCGTACGGATACCCATCATAGCGATACCCCACGTCCTCGGCGACCCTTCATGTCTCCAGCCACGCTCACGTCCAACAATTCCCTCGGTCTTGACACCGGTCCGCCGTCCCATGCACCCGACTCAAGGAACACATATCATCAAAATCTAGCTCGTCAAGCTGTGGGCTCCCGACATCATGCGCGGTGGGATGCAGAGACGACGGCAGGGACGGAAACAACCACTACTCATGCGTCTACAAGTATCCCACCCTCATATGGCGCGGCAGTCCGCGAGACTGCGCCCTCCGCGAAGGATAGGTTGGCATTGTTGTTGAATAGGGCTAAGGAGATTAAGATTGCTCCGCCTTCGCCGCCATCCCCAGCCCAACCACCCCCTCCTGTGTCTTATCCACCGCCACAGAGAGAGCGCAGGGGCAGTACTATCGACGCGGATGAAGCTTGGAAAAATATCAGAATGGCACAGGACGAGGAGACAGCGGATGAATACTTTAAGAATCGTCTCGTTGAGAGGTGCTGGGAGGTTTGGAAGCAAGGTTATGAGTGGATTATTGTGAGTCCATCGCATTTGATGTGAATAATGGCTCAATTATTTCATTAGACCACGGGCGAGCAAATCGCCGAGGCTCGTGACTCGCTGATACTCCGTCGTGCCCTTCAACACTGGCGGAAACATACTGCCGCACGGCGCGAGCTATATTTGCGGGTGGCTTCACTCTCTGACCGTCGCTGTCTCAAGCGAGCTTTCCACGTGTGGAAGCTCAAGCTGAAGGAGAAGAGACAGATACACTGGAGGGAAGACATGCGCGCACGCATGAAGACCGTACGTGAGCGCGATGAGATGAGGCTGAAGAAGGATGCCTGGGCGAAATGGCGCCAGTCGCATCTGTCGCATCTATCGGAGCATCACTTTGAGCGAAAAGTTATCGTCCGTTTCTTCAGCCGCTGGAAGAGCCGGGTTGAGAGGCTGGATGAACTCGATGCAGCAGCAGATCATTTTGCGTACGCGAGAGAAGAGCGCGCTGTTGAACGATGTTGGGACGTCTGGAGGCGCGGAGCTGAGTTACGTCTAGCTGAGAAAGCAATCCGCGAACGAGTAGATCTACGGGTCATGACCAGTGCTATGGACACATGGAGAAGGCGCAGGTAGGTACACATTCGACCATATGGGACCTTTCTTATTTGTGTTCAGTCAGGAGGATCGCGCCGCAGATCGGCTCAACGACCATCTGGTTGTCAAGCACACGTTCCGCCGATGGAAAGCCGGCCAATTGCGAATACGGGTAACTCTCCCCATGAATAGCATATCCGGTCTCTAACAGTTTCATAGGCCCTCGAGAACCGTGCTGATAAGCATGTTTCAAGACAAGATGAAGTCCTGGTGCGCGCCGTCATGCGTATTTGGAAAGCCCACGAGCGGGGCAAGCTCCTCACCCGTGTCCAAGGCGTTCGTCTACTCAGGCAAACGTGGACTATCTGGAAGCGCCGAATGGATGAACAGAAAGAGCGACAAGGTATGTACGCTCCTCTCAAGCTCGGCCCACCGTGCTCACGAAACTGTGTAGAACTGGCCCAACTATTCGAGCTGCGTTCGTCTTCCGTTCTTGCCTCGGCTTCTTTCAAGAAGTGGCGGAATGCGTACAGTTCCCATCAGAACGCTCACACTTTCGCCGTGCATTATCACAAGGCCCAACTACAGTACAAGATGCTTCTCCAATGGCGCTTACAGTTGCGTGCAAAGCTGCGTTTGGTTAAGCAGGCGAAGGTCGCGCGGAAGCAGCTGCTCTTGCGGCGGTGCCTCCATGCATGGAAAGCCAAGGTTATCACGAAGCAACGCGAACGGAAACTCAAGGAGTTCCAGCGACGTGCCGTCCAACAATACTTCTACGGTATTTGTCCCGAGTTCGCGCTTGTACAAATCTCATGCTTATACGCTGACAATTGGTAGAATGGCTGGAGCGCACGAAGCGCCAGAGAGAGATGAAGCTGGCCGAGCAAATCGTGCAGCAGCGTGTGGCCTTGGTCAGTGCAATTCATTTCTCCGGCCGGGGCGCCCACTAATATATATACTTTTAGCGGATCATGAACGACTCATTGACGCATTGGACAAGTCGTGTCGCCGACGTGAAGTTCAGGGAGCTCGAAACTGCTCAGAATCATGGCAGCAAGCTCGTATTGTAAGTGTACCCGGCGGACTTCTTACATAGAAGGCTCACGCTGCACTGCAGACGCGCTTTCAAGAAGTGGAAGACTCTATGCAAGCAACATGTAGATGACCTTGCACTCATGGAGAGTTACCAACATGTCAAGCGCGAAGGTATGGAAGTCATATCCACGACGTCATCCGATATACTAAACGACATCGCAGAGAACATGCGCAAGATGTTCTATCGATGGCTTGCAGCCGCAAAGAAGGCACGACACAGACGGCTAAGCCTCCAAGCCAGGGAAGACGAATTCAAGCTCACCGTGGTGTCCGCCGTCTGGGACAAGTGGCGGGAACGTTTCCAGGACATTCGACTGCAACCCATGGTGAGCGACCCGTGCAGTTCCCCGTTCTATGCAATGGTGCTCAGCCACTGCAGGCGGATGCATTTATTAGGCAACACCGCGACGATATCATGTTCCGTGCCTTCGGTATCTGGCATGCGAAGTCTCGAGTACGTGTCTCTTTTGAATTGCGTGTAACCATGTGCCTGATACCTAAGCGTAGTCGTTGCCCGCGGTGCGGTTCCATGCCTCAAACCTCAAGGCCAAGTATTGGAAAAAGTGGAGGGACGCGATGCCCAGAGCCCTGCAGGCGAAGGAGGCACGGGATATGGACCGGCGCATCACACTTTGTACGTCTTCGCCACGACCTTCCCCCGCAACCAACTGACCGGCTCCGTAGCGAAAGCGTTCGCGCACTGGCAGAAAGCGTACAGGACCAAGGTCGAGCTAAAGGCTATCGCGTAAGTTTGCGCACCCCGTCACGCAATCTACCCGAGTACTCACGCGCCTCCCACACCCAGTCGCGCTCGGTACCTCAACCTCTCCCCAGCCGTTCCCCGAGCGCCCCGCCAGCCTCTCCGTCCTCCCCCTGTCTCTGCCCCTCTGCGCGCCCGACCGACCCCACGGCGCACTCGTCCCCCAAGCCCGTCCGAGGACGAAGCCGGCGCGCGCTTCCCAGCAGCACCCACTCCCCTCTTCTCGAAGCCCGCGCCCACTCGGCGTGGCCTCGCAAGCCTTCTCGATGGTCGGGCGCGCTCGGGCTCCCCGGAACGTAAGCCTCGTTCTCCCGAGCGGCCGAAGCTCTCCTCTCGACACACGACGGCTTCGCGCGTGGCCAGCCCTGGCCGTGCAGCCCCGGCCACGGCAGTGCCCGAGACTGAGCTCGGGCACGCGTTGGGGTCCGCGTTTGGCGGGATCGCAGCGTGGCGGAGGGACGTGCGCCCGCCGAAGAGCGCGCCGCCGAGCGTCGTCGGCGACGGTGGCAGGAGCAGCCTGTGGGACGAGCTGAAGGAGGTGAGGAGAAAGGCGCGGGCGCCCACGGCGACGGAGCGGGCGTACTCCCCTGAGCCGCTTTGAGGCGATCGTCGACGACGACGTCGAGCACGGAGCGTTGTACCGGATCTGAACGGGACCTTTCGCGGATTTGCGTAACTTATTCACCTTCACCTTTCCCCTAGCTCGCTTGTTCTCGTGCCCGGTCGCTCGATACGCTGTCTGTTGTGTTGTTTTGCGTACAGTACTGCATATGCGCCCCCATGTCCTATGCCGTGTATGCCCTTCGTATGTAGCCTCTAACGACGGCTAATTTCCCCAGACTCAGCCTAACGCCTGATGAGACGAGCCTCGTGAGCTCAAGCATGCATAGCGGCGAGCGCAGATCTCTACGTCGAGGTCCCCCACGGGCTCTTTGACGCGCAGTCAGACGGGACACGCATTGTTACGCACGTCGCACGCACGCGCCCACTCGCGGGTAACACGGGATCCAGTACCACGCTTTTCATGAGTTCCTGTAGTACTGCCAACCGACCCAGTTCGCGATCACGAACCCCGTCCCGGCGGGGATGAGCATGATCGCTAGATACTTGTAGTGCGTGTCCCTCGCGAGCACGTCGAGCGCCTGCGAGAACAAGGTCGTCAGCCCCCACACGCCCGAGCAGACAAGGCCCACAGGGGCGGGAAGAGAAACCGATGGGGAGGCTTGACGTACCCAGACCCCTGTGTGCGGGAAGAACGCGCTGAAGAACACGGCGTACGACCCGAGGAGGAGGAACAGGACCGAGGCGGCGAGGATGCCGTATCCCGCGGCGGGGCTTGGTCGGAAACCTGCTTGGGACCTAGCGTGCCCACGAGCCGAATGGGGTGGGGGCGTTCAATACCAGCGCATACGATGACCCCGTGCGACTTACCGGTCAGGGAGGAAGGCTTTCGAGAACCAGCTCGGTTGCGACCTGTGTGTAGGGCGGCGGCGCATCGACGTTCTGGTCAAGATACACGGTCGGCCAGAATTTTAGACGCAGAAAACGAATTCAGTGCTGCTTGAACGGCTCGAGAGGGGCACTTATAGTAGGTTAAAGTTTATTCTTATATGTACTGCGGTACTTGTTGAACAACAGTCGAAATGCATATGGCGTATAGGCCGAGATATCGCAATGGCTCTGACCGGGACGAACTCGACGCTGTCGCTTTCGTTTGTTAGACTCAAGCTTTTTGGAAAGCGCACATTCCACTTGAGCATGCGTAACGAGGATAATGAGTCTATTACAGGTGTAGTACATATTCCTAAAGTTCGTATACAAATCACAGCATATCCCGTGCGACTGAAAACATATCGTGAAAAGGAACTATGGAACAAGATAAAATCGACGAGTCTGTAGCAAAGATACATGGGGCGAGGTCGGCGCAGGATATCATGACCACCGCGGCTGCTGTGTCGTAAAATAGGTGAATAGATAAAATAATACGAGATGACGTGGGCTGAGAGATATCTACCGAGAATGCACGATGAGGGGATATAAGCAAAAACGGCAATCATAGGCTGGGGGTGCCTGCGCCCTAGGAACGTGTGTGTCAGATGCACACAACCTGTCCTACGAGATCATCTCCGACTCCACCTCGTCAGGAGTAGGTGAAGGCAGAGGAATCGCCGCAGGCGGGAGCATCGAGCTCGGCGAGGGCGACATGGCAGACGGAGGGGATAGGAGCCCAACGACGCCATTCTCGTACGCCTGATGGCGTGGGAACGGGTTACGGGTCTGCATACGAGAGATGGGTGACCCTAAGGATGGGAAGATTGGCTCTGCGAGTTTCTGTTGAGCGATATTCACGTACCTAGAGAGCTGGTGAGTATGCGGAAGCTGTAACCAGCTTCGCTCGTCTTATCATCAGCATGCGCAGCAATGGTCAATCCGAGTCCCTCAGAGGGAAGGGAAGGGCTTAGGCTGCAAGGCGTCTGACGGCGGTATGCAAAGAAGTGTGTGCCGTTTGTGGTAGCCCTCATGACAGGAGAGGTGGGCTGGAAGCGCATAGCGGCTGGGTGCTGCAGGATGGAAAGGAACTCTTCTAGCGCTTCTGCAGGGGTGGACCTATCAAAGAAATGCATTCAGCAAACCTGCTGCGAGACGTGAAATGAAGAGATGGATTGACACTGCACACAAGCTCCGAGAGGGTCTGCTCGATCTTATCGGATATTGAGATTCAGCGAAGGGTAGATCGGGGTACGTACCGGGGAGATGTGCGGGGAGATAGGCTGTCTTTCTCGGAAAGGTCTGGGGCTCTGTGCTCCTGGTGATCTCCAGAGTCTTCAGTGAGCATGAGGCGATCAAAAGCGTCCGTCGCGGCGGAGAGCAGGGAGGCGCGGGACCGGGGACGATGGGCGACGGGAGAATGGAAAGAGAAAGGAGCGGCGCCGGCGGCCAGACGCACGGGGCGTGGCGCGACGAGGACGAGGTTGTCGTTTGAATTAAAGCTCATCGTTAGGGGGGCGTGTTTATACAGAGCGGATATGTTTTCGTATGGCGGAGGCGGGGGATGGTAGCCAAGACGGAGAGAGGGAGCGTGATGGCGGGATCGCAGAGCCACCCTCGTGTTTGGCCGTGTTTGCGGGGTCCGGGGCGCTGGGCCGTGTGTGCCGGCGCGTGCCGGGTTCGCACAAATCGCGCGCCCACGGCGGGCGCCTGTTTGTGTGCGCTGCCGCGTCGAGCCAAGGGAGGCCGATGCTAATCTCGTCGGTTCTCCACCGGCCAGCGGCCCATGTCGGCGAATCTCTCTTCTGGGGATGCGCAGATCAGCACAGCTGGGGCTGCCGCACGCTCTCTCCCGCCCAGGACAGCGCTGCGACTGCCCGCTAGAGCTGCTGTGGCGGTCGGAGCGCTCTGGAACATATTCTGAGGTCAGTGGACTCTGGAGGCGCGGCGGAAAGGGCTGCCGCCTGACGAGCGGCAGCTACTATCGACGTAAACGATTTGTCAATTCACCTCGGTGGATCAGTATCCCAAGAAGGTTCCATGTCTATATAACGCCCCGTCCCTGGGAGTCCTGCCGTCCCCCCTTCTTGTCCCTGCTCCCCCCAGAGACGAGTTGCCATGGCCGTCGACTGTCATGCTTCACCGAGCAGCTCGACCGACTCCGTGGAGGCACAGAGGCTTTTCGACGACTATGACCCCCTCGGAGACGATAGCGCCCTCGAGAACCAAAAGTCGGACGTGAGGTCCGACAAACCCACCCCGCTCCCCAAGGCCCAGCTGGCCACGCTTTGCATCGTCAGGCTCGTCGATCCTATTGCGTTCACCCAGATCTTCCCCTACGTGAACGAAATGATGGAGCACCTCCATGTCACCGAGGACCACTCCAAGATTGGTTTCTATAGTGGCTTGGTGGTAAGCTTTTCTCGCTACAGCGCCGCCTGGGGACGCCGCCCAATTCGGAAGGCGTCTAGGATTGACGCGACTTCCTCGGTTCATATTCGCAGGAAAGTAGCTTTGCCGTTGCGCAGGTTGTGTCGATATACCAATGGGCCCGGCTCTCTGGTATGTCAACACTCGATTTACGGTGACTGCATATTCATCGGTCGGCGAAGATATCATCGGGCGGAGGCCTGTTGTCCTCCTTGGAATCATGGGCATCGGTATCTCAACCATGTTCTTCGGAGTATCCACCACCTTGACCGGCCTGATCATGGCACGCTCCCTTAGTACGTCTACCCTTCCACTGGGTTGCTTAAACACAACATAAACTGCGGTACGAAGGTGGCCTCTTCTCTGGCAACATCGCTGTCATTCATTCCGTACTTGGAGAAATTACCGACTCTAGCAACCAGGCCATAGCGTTCCCACTTTATGGTTTATGCTGGCCTTTGGGTGCGATCATAGGGTAAGAGATGCTCAATTTTCAGGAAGACCCGCCGCTAAAGACAATTTTAGACCCCTCATGGGTGGACTATTGTCAAATCCCGCGCCCAAGTTCCCTCGCTTATTCGACATCCCCTTCCTGCAAAGATATCCTTATTTCCTACCGTGCTTTGTAGCTGCTATCGTCGCGTTCTCTGGTTGCCTGTACGGATATTTCTATCTGGGGGAGGTGCGAATTTGTCGGGCCATCTATTTACCCGCGTAGTAATTAACCGTCCCACAGACACATCCCAACATGCAGCGGGATAGGACTCGGAAAGAGGATATTCCTTTGTCAGAGTGCCGTGATGGCGCGTTCGAGAAGTCATCAGAATCGGCAAGTGTAAAATACATCCTGTCCATACCCGTTGTTCGCGCACTCTGCCTGAGTGGGGCGGGCCTGTCATTCATGTGAGTTCACTATATTCCATGTTTATGGCTCAGGGAGAGGCACTTAATTTTTTTCGTGCTCTCACAGTGCTACTGGATTCGACGTCACGTTTGGTGGGTAGATTTACAGGGTATGAATAAGCCATCTTAACCCTTCGCGACGTCACAGTACTCTTCTGCTACACGACCATCCAGCAAGGAGGTCTCTCTTTCAACGTACGTCCCCTGCCCTCCCCTCTTTCGTCGCCCTCATTATATGCTGCTTACACTACCCCCGAACGCACCTCTCTCTCTCACCACAGGCGACGCAGATCGGCTACGCGCTCTCCATCGCGGGTTTCATGTCCATCTTCCTCCAGCTCTTCTGTATGCCCTTCATCCTCCGGCGCTTCGACCACGCGCGCATGTACAACTTCTGCATGGGCCTCTGGCCGTTCTGCTTCGTGCTCCTCCCCGGGCTCAACCTCCTCGCGCGCTGGGGCGGCCTCGACGAGCTCACGGGCGAGCTCCTGCCCGCGACGCAGGCGCTCGTGTGGGTCGGCATCGGCGTCATTCTGACCATCTCCAAGGCCGCGGCGCTGGCGTTCTCGTGAGTCCTCTCGTCTCCTCGCAACACCGTATTCAGCAGGACTGAAGGCGAGATGACGCTAGGGTGAGCATGATCCTGGTCAAGGACGCCGCCCCAAATCCATCCTCCCTCGCGGCCACGAACGGCATCGCGCAGTTCGCCATGGTACGTCCTTGCAAGCAGGTTTGGTTACCATGCAGTCCCAGCAACTCACATTGATCGTCGTTTAGTGCCTCTCGCGCTCGTTCAGCCCAGCGTTCGCGAGCTCGCTGCTGGCGTTTTCCATAGGATACGACTTCGTGCTCCTGCGGTACCTCTGGGTGCTCGTAATGACCCTCATTTGCTTCCTGGGGACCACGCTTTCCCGTCGCATAGCGGAGGGCCGGCGGCGGAGCCCACGCGCCATGGCGGATCGAGGAGGGCACGCTTCACTCGCTATGGCACACTAGCCGCCCCGCGCACTTAGCATTTCCCCCAACCCATCACTTGCTCTGCTCTGTCACCCACATAGACCCCCCACAGCGCTCACGCGCTGCCCCAAAGTTGATAGACATCGTTGTTGTTGTATCACGTCTTTTCCTTAGGTCACAGGCGATTGTATCGCCGCGCACGGATGCCATGGCGTTACGCGTATGACGACTATCCAAACCGCTTCCATGTAGACTAGCACCAGCCGATCATGCCGCCCGCGCCCCATGCGTATCAATGAGTTGTACGATTGAGTTCAGTAGATTCCACCGCGGGCCGCGCCCACAACCCCCTACAAGGCCCTGCAAGAGCGTGGCGCTCCGCGCAGTCCACAACGCGGTCCCTGTAGCGCACGAAGGCGGAAAGGGAGAGTGGGATAGGGGCAACTGCGCGCCGGTCGTCTATAGGATATATTCAAGGCATAACACAAGGTATACGGATCAGAAAGACGAGGTCTACAGCTTGGACGGCTCGCCGAGCGCGTAGAGAGCGTCGAGCGGCGACTGGAAGTACTGGTAGGTCTCCTTCCTGTAAGGGAGGGAAGCATGGCGTGAGCCTATCATGCGGGATATGGGTGTCCGAATGAGAGTGCACGTACCGTCGGACCTTGAGGGTCGGCGTCAGGCAGCCGTTTTCGGTCGTCAACGCCTCGAGGGTGAGGTGGATACGGCGGACTTGCTCGAAGCTATACGGGTGCACGGTATGAATACGGCGCCGACACAGTAGAATGACTGGGACTCAAATACTCACCCCTTGAGCCCGCGCGTCTTCGCCTGCTTGGTGAGCTCGGCCAGGACCGCAGTAGCGACTTGCGGGTCCTTGGTCGCCTCGGCGAGTGCGGCAACGTCAGTCGCGGAGACGGGCTTGCCCCGCACGCGCGAGACAAGCGCAGCGAACTGGATCGGGTCGGGCACGACAATGGCGATAAGGTACGATTGCAACGAGTCGCCGTGCACGTAGAGCTGCGCGACGAGCGGCGAGCCGCTGTACACGTTCTCGATGTTCTCGAGCGCGACGTACTCGCCCTGCGCGAGCTTCATGATGTTCTGCGGAAGACGGGGAGAGGCATCAGGCCTGAGAGTCAAAGTTGGGGAGGCGGCGATAGGGCACGCACCTTGACGCGGTCGATGATCTTCAGGCGAAGAGCGTCGTCGAGCGTGCCAACGTCGCCGGTGTGCAACCAGCCCTCGTCGTCGATCGTCTCCGCGGTCTTCTTCGGATCTGTCGAGTAGAGCTCAGCGCGTAGCCGGTACGTGGAGGGCCGGAAACTTACCCTTGTAATAGCAAGTAAAGCGCTGGGCTCCACGCATGCAGATCTCGCCCCGGGGGTGCGGCTTGTCTTCTGCGGAGTAGCCCATCGAGGGGACGTCGATGAGCTTAAGCTCCGCATTCGGAAGGGGCGAGCCAACGGTGCCGCTGGAGTACGCATCGCCGGTCCACGTTCGCACAAAGCTACCACAGTTTTCTGTCATGCCATAGCTATACAGAGAAGATTAGCGGACGCAAACGTGAGTCAGGGTGGATATTTACCCTGCGATTTTAATGTTAGATGGGGCTACGAGCAACTATAAAAACGTCACACACCTTCAATCATCTCGCAAAGGAGACCAATCTTCATGAAGTCCATGACGTTAGAGCTGATGGGTGCCGACCCGGTGGTGAGTATCCGGATACGGCCACCGAGGACGTTGTGAAGCTATATGCATACAAACGGATGAGCACTCGGCCAGCCGACCGACAGCTGGACAAACTTACCTTTCGGAACACCAAGCGGTCATACAATGCGTGATAGAACTGGCCATTCGTCCGAAGGTTGTACAGCTTCGTTGCAACAGCCTTCCTGAATAGTGCCCCCTTGATGCCGGGCGCGGTACCCGCAGACATGGCGGACTGGTAGATCCTGTTCAAGACGCGGGGCACGGAGGGCATGAAGTGAGGCCTGAGAACTGCGAGGTCCTCCAGTAGCAGAAGAGGATCACCGGTGGTATAACCGATTTGACCACCGA
The DNA here is from genome assembly GCA_022606255.1 of Trametes meyenii. Classification (NCBI taxonomy): domain Eukaryota; kingdom Fungi; phylum Basidiomycota; class Agaricomycetes; order Polyporales; family Polyporaceae; genus Trametes; species Trametes meyenii. The sequence goes on along the minus strand of JABYQG010000005.1, from coordinate 582,613 downwards.
CAGCGACGCAGATGAGTTCCATGACGCGCTATCAACTATGTCAGCCGATCGAGGTACTGCCTTATGACGCGGTGTGTACCTCGTAGATATGGGCGAGTGGAAGGAACGACATCATTGTCGTCTCGTTGTTTAAGGAGAACTGATGCAAGTAGCCATGGACTGCCTGAGCCATGGCACCATGGGTGATCACGACACCTGTTCAACTATTAGTTATCGTATACCGATTCAATCCGGTCAAGTCACCTTTTGGAAGCCCGGTGGTACCCTAGGAGATAAGTTTAGTAATGCGTATGAATGCAATTAGCTGAGCGCGACTGCGCCTACCGAGGTGTAGCAGATGGTAGCAATTTGGTCTGCTGCGGGTGGGATAACCTCAATGAGGTTAGCTCGACCGAATTCTTCCACTATGCGCGTCAACCACTCTACATCAGCGTCAATGGCAGAAGAAGTGACTCAAGGACTCACATTCTGCAAGGTCCTGAATTTTGACGTTCACAGTTTCGCCCCATGAAGAGAGCACAGCCTTAGTCTCCGCCGACAAGGGGTCCATAGCCACGATGGTTTTGAGCGTCGGCGTCTTAGGAGCAAGCTTTAAGAGCGCAGGGATGTGCGCAGGCGTCGCGAAAATGATTGTCAACTCGGCATTATTAACGCTGTCGAGGAACGTGAGTCGTGTATCTCGCGATCCCGCTTCAAAGACGAAGGAGTACTTACATGAACTCTATAACACAAGATGCGTATTGGTTGGGAACCTCTGGCCGCGTACGAGTAGAAAAGCGTACGCACCTGCAGAGTCCTTGCCCAGTGTATCATACAAGCTGACGCCGACCTTGGCGTATGCCTGCAGCGCGAGGTCGATGACTTGCCAATCTACGACGCGTCAAGATCATACTCCGAGCACGATGTGCAGAAGGACGAAGAACGTACTAGGGCAGTTCTTACTCCAAATACCAACAGTGGGCAAGTCTCCTCCCCCGAGAGCACCCGTCTGGAAGAGCTTGTGGAGAGCACTTCCAATTGCCCGTCTCCGTGCATCCACCTCCGGCCACGTCTGCCAGACGTGGTAGTTCGCGTACTTCAAGGGTTCATTGGAAAGAACCGGGCGGTGTCCGAGGAAAGAACCCCCGTTCGAGCGGCGGAAGCCCTCGTCGAAGATCTGGACGAGGTTGGTGAAGACGTTGGGGGACTCGAGGGTCACGAAGGGGTAGGCCGCTGTGGGTGCGCACGCGACGCGTCAATGCATTTGTTCCACCCCAAAACGCCCCCTCATTGCATAGAAAACGCCACGTACATCCGCGATAGTGTGCTGTATGACGGTCAGGGTGAGCAGGCGCGTGTGGGGTAGAACCGACAGATCGTCATACCGGTCTGACCCGGGCGCTTGGTACCGGGCACCTCAACACATTGTTTCTTGAAGTCCGCAGCGGGGTTCTCAGGAACGGGGAGGTAGGCAAACGGGGACTCGGACATCGCGAACACGTCTACGTGGGCTGGGGGAGATGAGGGGAGTGGTCAAGGAGGACGGCCGGTTAACGAGATGTCGCGCGGCTTGCCCCAACGCGCTCTCTCTGATCAGACCGGTTCAATAATGTGATACTCCGCGAGTCCGCGACTGCCGTTGCCACTAGTGCCTGGCTGGGGATTCCGGGGTAACCACAAATCAGCAGCCTTGGGGAGTATGGACCCCGTTGCGTGCGCCCAGACCGGTGAATTTCAATGGGGTTAATTTGATGTCTGCGAATGCAACGGGAGCCGAGGACGTTGACGATCCGGACGCACATGTGAATGTGGATATGACGCTCTCACCTCTGCACTTGGGCGGGCCGGGCGCGCGGGGCAGGAAGAGCAAAGCTGCGAGCGCAGGAGTGCGGGTCTCCCGTCCGAGCAGTCTTAGTCGAGGAACCGTGTACGTTGACTGTTCCCAAAAATTCCCGCTGCGTCGCCAGCGAAGTTGTGGGAATCTGCCATTCCAACAGAACTCCGACCGCAAGGGCATGTACCGTGATGAACTCAACACCTTGAACCCAATTTTCATAATGCTTCTCAAACCTTGAGGCACACGTAGTGTGTACCTTGCATCGCCGTGCCACCTAGTACTCCGGACAGGTCGTATGTGACACCAGGTATCGAGCGTATATTACAAGGAGAAACAAGGCATACAGTCACAGTTGCGCTCTACTAGAACGTCAGCACACTAACATACAGAGACTATGGGGTCCGGAAGCTCTTATTATAGGATCATGACAGTCGTGGCGGAAGGGGAGAACGTTGCGGCGAGGCGCATTGGACACGCTCTCACGGCGCGCTCAAGACGATCTGCCGCAAACGCCGGTGAGCCAGAAAAGGTACCGCGGAACATCCAGTCTCACCTTCATGAACTGCTCATAGTTCATCTGCACCCATCCATCGCGGTCCGTATCGACTCTGCATTTATAACGTCATTTCAATTCGGAAGCATCGGCCATGGGGTACGTACCGTTGGAACGCTTCTGTCAACGACTTCACAACGACACAAGCACGGACGAAGCGGTCGAATGTGATACCAGGCGGGGGACCATATCGGTCGGATGGGCCGGAAGCTACTTGAGAAATCAGTTTATTTTTTTCTATTTCTCGTAGACGAACATATCCCGACTCACCGTACTTCTGCTCAAGAAGTGACAGAAGGGTCGGGGAAAGATTGTAACCAAAGCTTCGCAGCGCTTCGGAGAGCTCGGACCCGTCTATTGAGCCCGACCGATCTCGGTCGAAGTGTCTGAAGACGTTCTGCCAGTCTTGAATGTACTTCCAGAGACCGGCAAACTCTGAACATTGAATGGAATGCGTCAGTCGACTTATCTCGCATGAGTTTAATCGCTAGACAGTGCACTACCGTTGAAGCCGATGGTCCCGCTGCGGTCGGTGTCCTAGGAGAGCCTCAGCACAGTGGACACGAACAGAAAGCGAAGAACATACAAAGATGGACATGAGCATCTTCACGGTGTCGAGGTCAAACCCTACACATCACGCAGTCAATCTGAGTGTCCGGAGTGCCATATGGGCTCATTTCGCGGGCACGAGGCTTGCGGCGCATACAGCGATGCACCGCCGCCACTGCAGGTCCGGAAGGCCTTCTCAAGAGGACGGAACTCACTCGTCCAGTTTCCTGTGGAGCAAACGCACGCGATCAGCCTCGATCGCACAAGGATCACCGAGCTCAGCTCCCATGAAGCTCGTCGGGGATCTGCAGAATCTGCACGTACCATTCACCAACGCAGCCTGCAGCTCCGTCACGCTAATCGCCCCCGAGCGATCCGTGTCGACGGCCGAGAACCACTGCCAGAGCTGAGGATCGGCTCCGGGGGGAGGGCCGCCGGGAGCGCTATACGCAGGCTGGCCGTAATACCCCTGCGCACCCCCATATTGGGAGCTCACGGGACGCGGAGGTGGAGCCGGGCTGGGGTGATATTGAGAAGCGTGCGATGTGTGCCTTTGGGGAGTGCCATAGCGGAGAGACATGATGGTAAGAGACAAGAGAGATGCACAGAGTGTGCGAAGGTGATGGAGGAGTCGGATGACAGAACTTGGCCTCCGTGGATACGTGACGCCCTTGTGCGGGCACAATCAGGGGTCAGTCAGATCAGCTTTAAGGACGGAGAGAGGGGCTGTGAGCAATGACGGTCGGGTCAACGAGAAAGGCTGCAGTGCGCTGACTCGACTGCGATGCTTACTGCGCATGATGAGCTCGGAGTACGTTGTGCAAGGCAGTGAGCGACGGGCGCTAGCCTGCGCGAGCGCTGCCACACTCCGATCCTATGCGCTCATGATCGTGCCGACCACTGCTGGGTCCGGCCTTGTTACCTGAGCACTGCGCCGAGCGGTTGCGATTGCGGGATTAGTGCGGACTCTGTCGAGCGCACCTAGCTGAATATCGTGTGCATATCTGCGTGAGTAACTCATGACTGTATATCGGTTCCTCGCAGAAGAGGCTACACGCTCTCCGCCGCTGCTAAAAGCCACAGTGCTCGCTTCGGTCCGAGTCGAGGGAGACCAGTGACGCACTCGGCATCCCGGCACCGACACGGCATAGCCCGCCAAGCGGCGCCTGATTTAGGAATCGCGGTGGTTGGACCCTGCGACCACAAAATTCGAGCTAGGACCAGTGGCGAATGGTACGTACGTGCGTACGCGCACTCGCCCATGCGCATACATATTCCACAACACTTCCAGCTTAGAAGATCAGGGCACACACAACTTTTATCCCCAGACCGGGGTCGCTGGTACAAAGCCTATCTCAGACGGATCTCGCGCTCCGCTAAATCATATGATGCCGCCCTCAGGCAGTTAGCAGGCTCTATTGAACACCGACTCCCGAGCCGGTAGCGGAGACGCTGCCACAGCGCTCAGGCTCTTGGGAGGACGACGGTGTGAATAGGCACCACTTCCTGGGGACCGCTCGACCGTCGGCAGCGCTACTAGCGAATTCCGAAGCCCGCGATTTGCGTTCGTCACCAACACCTACGTTTGAACAGAACGATGTCCTCGCCTCACCTCAAGGCCGTGATCTTCGACGTAAGTTCGGACCCGCCACGGTTCTATACCTTCTATCCGCAGAATGCTTACAGCACCTCGTCTCTCGTACGGTCACATAGGTCGGCGGCGTGGTCTGTCGTAGTCCTCTCATTGCCATAGCGGAGTACGAACGCGAACACGGCATCCCCAATAATTACATCAACTGTGCGATGTGAGTGGACCGCATCTTACACACGGGCCCCAATATTCACTGAGAATGCCTCGTTGGGCCCTCCCCCCACCAGAACCGTACGCGGATCAAGCGGGGCGTGGCAGAAGTTCGAGCGAGGGGAGATGTCTCTCTTCCCGTTTTACGAGCAATTCGGCCAGCAGCTGTCCGACACCAGGGTCAACAACCCGGCCTACGCCCAATACTGCAAGCGCAGAGGAACAGGCAAGCCGCATCCCCATCCGCCTGACGCGCACTTATGCAATGGTGACGTCCCGCCAGCGTGCCCGACACTCCCGACCGCCCTCCACATCGACGGACGTGAGGTGAGCTCCGCCGTGCCCCCCCCCCCCTCCTCGATGGATTTCCCCGGGGGACTGAAAGGAACTGTCAGCTGTTCGGGCGCATGATGCGCGAGAGCGGTGAATTCGACCCAAACGTCGTCGAGGCGATCCGGCGCATACGAGGTAGCCTCCCTTCACCGTCATCGCTGCGTGCCGCCCTCTCGCTCACCCCGGCTCGTTCCCTCGATGCAGCCGCAGGGAGATGGCGGGTTATCGCGCTCACGAACAACTTCTCGAAGAGCGACGCCGATATCATCGGCGATGCGCCTCCCTCGCCGGCGCGATACCCCAATTTTTCGGTGCAGTCCGAGCTCGAATTTCTCGGCTGGGCGGACGGCGCGACACCCCCGCGGCTGCGTGCGCTGTTTGACGACTTCTGTGACTCTAGCACGCTGGGAATGCGGTGCGCCGAAGTGGACCCTGCTCACATTCGCGCTTCTTACTTACCATCTTCGGATGCCTCCCTCGAGCAGGAAACCCGAACCCGGTATATACCTTCTAGCCTGCACCCGTAACGGCATCAAACCTACCGAAGCGGTCTTCCTGGACGACCTCGGGATGTGAGTATCGCGAGGCGAACTGCTCGATTCCTGCAGATCTTCTATACCGCTGCCTGACGTGTTGACGTACGGCCACGCAGGAACCTCAAAGCCGCGCAGACGCTCGGGATGGAGACCATTCGTACGTATCTCTTCTGCTCGTCACATCACACGTCGGTGCGCATAATCCACGTTCCATGGCGCTCACGGTCGCTCCGCAGAGGTGCCCATTGGCGGCTCGCGCGAGGCGCTCAAGAAGCTCGAGGCAAAGCTGGGCATCGACTTGACTAGCGGCGGGATCGAGCCTGCCGAGCGGACACCTTCCAAGCTTTGACAAAGTTGACAATGATGATGTTGATGCGTCCCGAACGGCTGTCGTTCGACGTGCTGGCATCTGAGCTCCCTCTACGCGATTCAGATGTGGGCGCGCTGCGCGCTCTCGACCCGACGTCGGCGCCGACGTGGTGCTCTGATGCTCTCAGCCATCTACGAGAGGCAGTGGGCTGTCTGATTGTGTAGGCGGGGAAGCACAACCAGGGACGCCGTGGCGTGTTTGCCACGTTCCCGGCATAGTCTATTTGTACCATGCGATTGCTGCGTATTATATGGGACAATACACGTCTAGAAGGGCTTGTCCGACGCGGGCGTCTTGTCCTCGAAGTACGTGCCGACCTGTGAGGCGAATCGGGAAGGCGTTATCAGCATCGGGGCGCAGAATCGGCCCTGGTGGCGGCAGCATGGGACATACCACGGGCACTTTGGACAAGAATCCCCGCTTGACCAGAGGCGTGACAGACAGAAGCTAATGTACCCCCCGGGCGTGCGGTGAGACACGGAGATGAGTCGGGGTGCGAGATACAACGTACGTAGAGCGCAGTCACACCGGCACCAAAGCCCCAGAGACCGAGGCTTGTGCTCCAGGTCTTCGCGAACTGTAGGAAAAGAAGAATGTGACTACTGAGCGCCAGCGCAGACAGTTTTTGGGCATCTAGAACGCACCCGCTGGATGGGAACGGCGGGGGCGACACGGTGGTACACGACGCGAGACATGGCGGAGTAGTGGGGGGTGTAGGGGTCGTCGAGGACAGCGAGCGCGATGGTTTTGCTGAAGAGCAGAGTCGCGGGCGTGCGGGCCTCGTCCGTTTGGCGGGCGTGCGAGTACACGGAATTACCCGAGCCAATCCCGAGGCCGGCTTCATCCCAAGTTGCCGATCGCTTTCCATTTTCCGCTCGCGCAAAGTTGTTCTCTCTCACCTCCATCCCGTCAAACCCGTCCGCCTCGCCCTTCCGCCCTGCTCGTTCACACACCCTCGCGAGGCCTGGTCGCTGCCCGCTTATCTCTGAACTTTGGCCCCTCGCACCGCGCTCCGATTCTCCGGCGTTCTCTCAGTCTAGCCCTGAAAATCTGCGATGGCGAACCCCCGACAAAGGCGCAAGTTACGCTCTGGATCCCACAAGCCTGTGCACCATTCACGCCGGGCTAAAAAAATTCTGAAGAAGCAACCACGTTGGTGATTTCTCTTGCGCTTGGACTCTGAGTGCGGGGCCGCATGGGCTAAGCGTTGCGTCCTGAATTTAGCCATACGGGGCCCGAAGGTCCTGCAGGAAGCCTGGGATCCGCGCAAGACGGTTAGACAAAAGTACGTGTATATGTGATCGTCGCAGCTGCGTCGTTACGGAAACAAGGAGCTCACGCGCGCGTCCCCCGCGCTATCTGCAGCTATGAAGCTCTTGGGCTTACGGCTACCCTGAATCCGATCGCATCAGGTGGGACGGAGCGGCCGCTCTCCGCGCACTTTGATCACGAAGAACACTCGGATGACCAGGCGGAAGGGTCGACGCCCTCTGGGTCGACTGCGAGGCCTGCTAATAAGGCAAATGGGCTGCCAAAGGGCTATGGGAAAATCATTCGGGATGCGCAAGGCAACATCGTGGACGTCCAACTGGGAGACGAAGACGGCGAAGACGAAGGGGGCGAGGCAGCGGAGGAGGGGCTGGAGGACATCCCAGATCCGACCGAGGACGATGGGCTCGCGGGATGGGTGGGACTGGGTTCTGACCCTAAGAAGCCGTCCCCGGAATCAGCGGACACGCCGGTGGTGCAAGGTGAGTGCTGGTGTTTTCGCTGTGCTAGGAGGGTGATAGGATCAGTGGCATCGGAGGCTTCTGGCCCTTGTGCCGCTGCCGGGGCTTTGCGCCGCGTTGAGATTGGCGGACCATCGCGCTGACGGTGTTGTGTTTGGTTAATTACAGCGTTGGAGCAGCTGTCAGAAGCGCGTGGGGGGCGTGTGCCACGGTTCACATCGAAGGGGGAGCTGACGACGCTGCGGCGGCTCTTCGGCAAGCACGGGGAAGACGTGGAGGGGATGGCGCGGGACAGAAAGCTGAACGTCGAGCAGCGCACGGCCGGCGAGCTGAGGCGGGCGATTCGCAAGGCGGGCGGGTTCGCGGAGCTGGGCGTGCGCAGGGCTGAGGCTCGCAGGTAGGGTCACGTGGGGGCGCGAAGAGAGAGAAGGTCTAGCTCTGGCGGTCGGGGGAACTTGTTCCGAAAGTGGCTGTACCGCTCAGATCGCGCGGAAGGGAAATAGAAGGTGTCCGGCCGTTGGAGAGTGGGTGAAGCGGATGAATGGGAGGGGGACGTTGTGTCACACCGTGTGCGGGGGGACCGGCGTGCAGTAAATTTGGGCGGACTCAGATGCGTGTCAGATGGGTGAACCGTGCGTGCTTGCAGTGACTCCTTGTTTTGAAAATACGCGCCGCTCAAAGTGACAAATGGCCATCACCGGCTGGGTGTGGTGGCTTGGGCAGATTAGGTGTGCATTCTCAGTTGTGGTACCGGTGACACGGGAGGCACGCAAGTGGAAGACGGACATCACATCAAGCGCAACGTCGGGCTCCAACCGGGCGTGGGCGCGCTGGGATGTGCCCCGCTGCGCGCCTGCGGACGCGGGGCGCTGGCTCTGCGCGGAGATGGGCATGGACGACGGTGTGCGGGCTAGTGGTAGGACGCAGCCGGGGCGCGCAAGTTGCCGGGGCGGGCTGGGCTGGCATGGTATGTTACGGAGAGGACGATATTTGACGGTCAGTTTAGGTGCATGCCAGTGCGAGGGCGCCTGGCCGGAATAGGCATGGCGAGCCCAAGCACGGCGTGGGCGGGGTGGCAGCTGTGAAGCGGCGGGGAAGACAGGACACGGATCGAGGGGGGGCAACCTCCCCGATTCGGACGTGCGCCCGGCGCTGGATATGGGAGTCGGAGGGATTGGGCAGGCGCGACGAGACACGGGACGAGGTTGACATGGACCCATCCCCACAAAGGCCCCTTGGACGATTCTTGCCACTTTCCCATCCCCACCATGCCCTCGCCACGGTCACGGTCCGTCCGTCCACAATTCCCTAATTCATTATATACCCTTCCTTCCTCTCTCGGCCATCTATAAATCCCTCCCCCGCCGCCTCCTCCCTTTCCCCCTTCGCCTAGCTCGACTCGCCCCCCTCCCCCGACGTTCCACCCCACTGGCATGTCGCCCCGGAGCGCGTCCTCACCCGTCACCCGCACCGACTCCATGTCGCCCTATCCCAGCATCTCCCGCAAAGCGCCCATGCAGCCAAAGTCGACCCGGCAGCAGTACAGCGGTATGATCCCTGATCCGTCCTCCTCGCCCTTCCTGCTCATTATTTTCCCCTCCAGCCTGTGGCGCGTGTCGCATGCGAAGGTGCGCAGCCCTCCCCCTCCCTTCTCGAACGCGTCCGACGCGCATATCATAGGGTCAAGTGCGACCTCAAGGACCTGCCCACCCTCGCCTCCGGCCAGCATCCGCCGTGCTCAAATTGCAGCGAGCGCGGCCTGAACTGTGTGTACGTAACGCCCCAGAGCGCGCTCCAAGCCCGTTTGGCTCAATCCTGTAAAGCGACGAGTTTGCCGAGGTGAAAGCCGTCAAACTGTTAAGGCGGGGGCGCCGCCTGCAGAAAGTCGAGTGCGTTATCCGATAGCCTCGAGAGACATGGTCGGTCTCATCGGTTTCAGGGCCGTCTATGGCAAAACGAACGGTGGCGACTCGGATCTGCATTCAGTCCCAGCACCGCGCAACGTGATCCCTCAGCTCAAGCCTGAATTCTTTAGGTCGCCTTTCTTTCACCGTTTCCACATACAACGTAGGTGTTCTGCACATATCGCCTATATTCAGGTCGCTCATTCGCGGGACGGCGTCTTTGTCAGGTCCTGTACTCGAACCGACCGAGTATATCGCCCGCTACACGGATTGGTTCAATGGCACCGGCGAATGTTTTCAAATCCCGGGTCAGCTGATCGCATCGGTGCTGGCCGTATGGGCGGCAAGCTTTGGCATCAATGAGGCAGGAGAGGAGGCCCCCGGATACAGTGGAGAGGACACGGAAGCGCGCAAGGAGCACGTTAACGAGATGCTTGCCGAACTGCTATACCTGATCGACATTCACGGGCTCCTTCGAAAGCCCTCCTGGGATAGTGTGCGTGTCCTTTTGCTTACCATGCCCCTGACCGAGGGTGAGTGCCACTGCCATTGCTCTCTCGTGGTGCGGTACTTGACCCCCCGCGGTACCCTAGAGGTTCAAACCCCGATGGAACGGCTGGTGCGTTCATCGATACTCGAATCAACCACTGTTCACTCAGCATCCCCTAACCAGGCGATGTACGATTCCACCATGAACCAAGTTTATGCCTTGTGCAGCTTGACTACAGATGTGGACAGTGGACATGGGGAATATGTCGACGCTCTCGTACGCGCACGCATCTTCTGGTACGCCCATGTTGTTGATGGCGTAACCAACGGTTTACGTGGTGGGAGAATATCTCTGTAAGGCTCTAATGTGTTTGCCGTCTGTCACATGCGCATTGACCGTCGACGGGTAGGACCGATGAAGACCTAGGCGCTTTCGAAGCGACGTTACCAGGGTTCGGAAACGACATGGGTCCCTCCGCAGGGTACGCTTTTGCATATCGGTTCGCCACCATTCCCATCCGTATAGCTTCCTTATGCCGAGACGTCCACACTGCTCTCACTGGCCCCAAAGCTCGCCAGCGCGAGGGCCTCGATGAAGAAAAGTTTGAAGATATATGGATGACTCTCGAGACCTGTTGGCGGGACTTGGACAGTCTCCGACAATTAGGAACCTTCGGCATTGTCCAAGCGGAGGACGTCGAGAGGTTCATCGATGGGTGGCAGGTGAGGCGTCGTCGCAAGTGTCAAGAATCGTCACACTGACCCGATCCATCATCGCTGTACAAAGATCTTTCTCTTCGAGTCGCGTATGTATGCGCACCAAATACCACAAAAGTCCCATCGTTGACATCTGCTATCACAGATAATGTCATCAGAGAAGCACTCAAACAACGGCTCGTCCCCAATCACGAGTCGACGTTCATGCCCGAGCCAAACAGGTTCCGGAAATCTGATGCACTCATGCGTCTACACTCGAAGGCCAACACAAAGTGCCTCACCGTGGTGCGGCACGTCGTGGCCATCCTCCGCAGGAACCTCGGCACTCCGTTCTTCCAATTTGACGCAGCCCTGGTGCGGGACGGTTGCTTCTTTGCCGGCTTTCTCCTGGCCGGCGAGAGCGGTACGCGTGAAGACGTCGAAATCTGCTTGCGCGCCTTTTCGGAGATGCGCTGGGCATTCTCCAAGAAAGACGAAAGGGAGCGTACGGTCCGTTTGGTCTGGGAGGGCCGTGTCACCCAGGGACGTCCACAGTCGTCGCGGAGCTTCTCTTCTAGCCCCGGGGACGAGGCCATACACGGCCCAGGCACTTACGACGGTAGCTATGTCCGGCGCCACCTTATGCGTCCGACCAGCGTGCCGCCGCTCTCCCTCTCGGCAACAACCATGGGTCCCGGATACGATTCCTCATCTGCCCCAAACACCGCATGCACAGCCGACGGTAGGTGGCCTTCGGCCGCATCGGGCTCAGGTTCAGAATCTGAACAGTATCAAGGACTATCTCACCGCAGCTCCCCTACCGTTCCACATTCATCGTCCTCTTACCCCCCGACCTCTTCTCTGGCTATCAACAATGTCCTGCACGCCGACGACGGGGGTGTCGGCCCGTCGCCTTTACTCCTCACATCCTCGCGGATTCCCGCCGGTCACCCGACCGGGCAAACTGCGTACTACGTGCCGCCCTATAATTACCTCCCTGTGGGCGATACCGCAGACGCACGCCAAGCTCCCGCACCGTCGGCGAGAATGGAAGCCCTGCCAGCCGCGGACCAGACTCCGACGTTCAGTCATCCCACCTCGACCTTCGATTACACCGGCGTGTCCTACTCATCCACCTCTCTCGGACAAAACGAAGCTGGTCCCAGCTATCTGCCGGCACCATCCGCTAGCCAGGGCGGAAGTCCCCACTTCGGGAACGGAAGTTACTACTAGTGCCCGGTGGTGGGTAGACATGGGTGGGGTTAAGAATCCCGGACAAGGTTCGGACCGTCTTCTGAGTATTTCCGTCGTCGTCTGTCATCTTCACTAGCTATCCTGTTTGCTGTCGCTCGCACCCCATTGGACACTCTGGCTCTCTCGTTCATCATTCGCTGTCGAATTTCTTGGACCGGCAACTTACGTTCGCACTCTTCATCCCTCCATGACGTTAGCGTCCATCGATGTATCATCTGCCTGGCTTCTCCCATCCCGCATTCACGTTTTCGAGTCCTTTCCGCAAACCGCATGATTAGAGCTCGATAGAGGTTATTACATCGCATAATCGTCGCGCGACGTCGCATCGCGCTAGCCACGTACTATATCGCTATCTTGTCCTTGTACGTAGTAATTGTATGTCTAGCACACTCCGTATTCTTGTTACCCGCCGCGCCGCATGGCCCGCGCCCTAGCGTAGTAAATAGCACTAATTTCTCGTCCCTGTCAAACTGGACGGTAGACTTCGAACCCCAGATAGGCTTCAGGCGACCGTGGATCGGGTGAGCATTCCGATGCAACCCATGACGATACCGTCATAATCACATATGAAACACGCGTACATCAAGAAGGGGCACGGCAGCATGCCCGTACCCCTGCGCAGCTGCAGCAGCGGTCTGCATCCACGAAGGTTCAAGGTTGGCTGATTGGTGATTGCGCGTGCGTCTTGTGCGGCAGATACCATCTCAGCGAGCCCCAGCCGCCCCCTTCTGCCCGAGGAACGCGGCCGTTGCACGGCGCCAGCAGGCGCGACGGTGGGAGGAGGCAGCCCGGTGGAATGCATGTTTCCCGGAAACGGGTATATTGGAGACGTCACGACACGCCCGCCGGTGGGAGGCGTGGCCCGCGCTCCCGGGCGCACCGTCACCGTGCGCCTGCGTGCGCCAGGGCTGGCGGTGGACATGAGGGGGCACGGTAGGCCCCGTCGACCACCGAGGATCTCCGCGCACAAGCCCGTGCGCGATTGGGTTTGCACGGCGCCGTTCGGGGCGCACGCAGCATGGGGGCTAACGCTACTAGCAGTACGCCCTCCAAACGGCGTGCGCCGCGCGAGGCTAGAGCGCCCCGGGGGCGGTTGACGCGGCCCAGGGCGAATCTAGCCGCTGGATGGGGCGTTGAAAAAAAACAAGGCGGGCGGGATGATGGCCGCTGCGGACGCAGGTCGGGCGACAGCGTCTGCGCTGACGACCGCCAGGGCGGGGCGACATCGACAAGGGATAACGTTTCAGGATTCCACTCGATCTCCGGCGTCGACGAGGCGCGCACGACCGACGATCAAGGCGGGACGCCAGCCAGCCGCAGCCACGCGCGAGGGGACGAGGGCTCGGGGGTACGTCCCGTGGGCGCATGGACCGCTTCCCACCCCTGCAACGACAGGGCGGGCGTTGTCAATTGTCGAATCGGCCAGATCGACACCGTCGCGAGCGCGTGAGAACGGGCCCGCGCGGTGGGCCGCGCGTGGTGAGCAATCAGCCGGACAAAGTGTGATCGTGTTTGTTGCAGGACGCACCGTGGGGCATGATAGATTGGCCCGCCGCGAGCACTTGCGGAAGTAAATGGAAGTTGAGAGGACGGAGCGCCCGTGCTACACGGACAAACGCCCAGACTCCGCCACCGACAGTTCCCCCTCTCTGGTGTATTGACAAGGCCGCATAGCATCCCGGCGGGGCTAGGGCAGCGGGTGGTCTGGAATGGGAGCGTTAGCGGACTGAGCGGGTAGGCACCACACACCAGAGAGTGTGTCATTTTTGTATCAGCTGGGAAGCAGACCGCGTACTGGCGCGAGAAAACGATTCCCGCCACGCAAGGCCAGAGCGAGAAGTTTACTCTCGGAGGAAGGGCCGCCTAGAGCAGGCCGTGCCGGCAGCTGGTGCCTTCTGTACGCGCCAGCAGGCTAGGCACGCCTTCCCCGCACTAAAGTCACGCGTGGCAGTGAAGACGTGAGTTCATTAGTACGCAGTGCTCTTGGAGCAGCCGAATTGAATTCGAATTCGACTCGGACGCGCACTTCGCGAGGTCGCGATACGCACCGTTGTGAACGGACCGGGCGGTGGTCGCCCGGAGACGACCATCTTCACGAAGAGTGGGTTCGAGAACTGGAAGAGGGACGGAGTGGAGAAGAAGGCGAGGGGGCCGTGGTCGCGGAATATTACGAACGTCGGTGTCGGGACTCGGTGGAGACCGCTGACCGACGTAAGGACCTGCCATTTGCGGTTCCGTCGGCTAAGATTAGGGTTAGGTGTTAGGCGCTTACGTAACGTGTCCTCGGCAAGACGAGCCAAGGTGTTTCCGCAGTCGGCCTCAGTGTTCTCAGCACCGGCGCAGGCCCAATGCCTCGCCTACACTCACCCAGCGACCACCACCGCCATGTTTTGTGCGTACAGGTTGTGCGTTAAGTTTGTGGACAGTTTGCTGACCCAAGCCACCAGTCTTCCTGCCGCTAGTGTGTACGTACCGCGCTGCTGCTTATGAAGCAGCATGCACCGCTCCGGTGAATTAGGAACTTACTCCAACTACCAGTCGGGTGCCCCACGCGCCTCAAACCGGAGGGTGACCAGACACCGAGGGTATGCCCCAAGTGCCACAACGGTGCGTCTGTCCGCTCAAATCGCATTCACCTCCGGCCGTACTTACCCCGTATTCCCGCGCCAGCTTCGACAATCCGCGTCAAGTCCCGGCTCTGGTTCGAGCTGTGCTTTGTACCCCTCATCCCCATGAAGTCCGAGCATCTCTGGCTATGCACCATCTGCCAGTGGAGCGTCCCGCTCCAGCAGGGGTAAGTTTTATTCCTTCTCTCCGTAGTACCGGGTGAATGACTGACCACCCTGCATGCGGACGTTTGTGGCAGATGGGAACCGGCTCTACCTGGATACGGCTTCCAACCCGGCGTGCAAGCTCAGTGGCAGGCACCCCCGTACACCCAAATCAGCCCCCCGCCGAACGCCGCGCAGCGCGGCTACTCACCGGCGTATCCGGCCGCTAGTCAGAAGCCGACCTAAGACGGACGGGACCACTTGAACGCCGTACTCGTCGGTTAACATTTTTGGTGTTCCTCATTTTGTACCAGTATTGCGCCCTGCAGCACCACATGCTATCATTGTAACTGTACACCGCTTCTTGGGAATGGAATGTCATTGAGACCGCATATAAAGTATCCAGGTACAGATGTGTTGAGCCTCAAGCGCGCCGCGTCAATACTTCCTGCGGCGTCCCGTGAAGGTGAAGACGAGCACCAGGACGACCGCGCCTGCAACAAAGCCAACGGCGGTAGCGATCCCGCACACGTCCCCGCCCGTAAGCGAATTACTACGATCCGCATGGGCACGGACCTGAGCAGGGCCGTTGGGATCTGCACCGCGGTCGTTGATGAATGCGGCGAGAGCCGCTGTCGGGTCCGTTAGCCCGCGGAGGCCAATCCTGGGCGGTTGACTATCGGTCGCCGCATGGTGCGTCACATAGGCATTCTAGGAACAAGAGTACAGCGGTGTGGGCGTCAGCACACTGGGCTTCGACTTCGACACGCTGCACCGGTGTCGTTTGCCATAAGCTGCTAAGTGCTTACCCGCAAGAATGTGTCTCCCAGTAACCAATCAGCCGAGAAGACCTGCAGCCAGAAACGAAGCGTCAGCGCACCCGTCCGTCACGATGAAACAACGCAGGATGAAGAAGCGCAACATGGCCTCCCCCGGCTGGGCTACGATATGAATGAAGGAAATTTGCAGCCGTACCCCATCATTGCCCTGCAGCCCACCTAGACACCATTCGCCGTCGACAGAACTTTCTTTCCAGGCGATGTCCACAGGGTCAATGGTGTACTCCTGTTGTGAGGCGCCCTCGCCCAAGACCACGCCCACAATGACCGCGCGGTTGCAGAGCACTTCCCAGCCTCGTTCTGTCTGCTTAGCACCGCCGACAGAGTTCCAGAATCTTGCGACGTCCTGTGTGGGACCTAAGACCAAGGTGGTACCCGTGTCAAGGACCGCGATGGGGGCTTGTGCGCTATCGACGTGCGACTTGGACAGTGAGAACGAAGTGCCGTTGATAGTCAAAGACTGTAATGGCAATTTCCAATAGTCATAGCTCGACCTCCCGGATGGGTAGACAGTGTGAAGGGCCAAGTCGTCGGTCGAGTTCGCGTAGGTGGGATCGAACTCCCCAACGGTGAATGAGGAGGAGGCCTGGTCTCTGCCGAGCCTAAAGGCGAAAAAGCGGCTAGAAGAGTCGCCAAATGCCGAAAAGAGATTCTCCGCCACGGTGCGGCCGGTGGTGTCGGCGATGGACGCTTCGGCGGGGAATGAGAGCCCCATGATTCCGCTATTTCCCGTCCCATGTAGTCCCAGGCCGTTCGTCTCGTTTGCCATGGCTGTGTGCGTGCGTCAGCAATCTCAGCCCTCCTGCCACAAACACACACGCGAGCGTGTGATCCTATACATGAAAGAAGAACCGACCGAATATCTGAGCTGACACCTCGAAGTCACCGAGCGTGACGGTCTCCGTACCCACCGTCCCGGACACATTGCCCATCAGGTAATTGAGGTGAAAGGGTACGTCAGACTGCGAAAGCGAAGGCGACCTGCTATATTTACGGACGCCATCGCAGTCTTCGGTCGTGCAATCAGACGACACGACCCACTAGGGAGCACATCAGCCGCCGGACCCCATGTCAAACGCATTGCTGACGGTTCAATCTCACCAAATCTGACGACCCGGTGTCCAGAAGGACCATGAAGTCCTGGCCTCCGATGCTTCTAGGACGTCAGCGGCCGTGCTCGCCCCGGAGGATAAGAAAACGTACCCTACTTGTACCAGGTACGCGCTGTATTAAGGAAAAGACATCAACCTGTGAAGGGAACTATATTCGAAGAAATTTACTCACTATTGGTTGCTGGATTCCAGAGAAAGATCCGCACTAACACTAGGTACCCTGCTTTGGGGTCTCGATATCAGGCGGGGGACCCGGTGAAGGGGTATTCTCCCGCTGCTTGCCGCGACGCTCATGACGCACCGGGACAACGGCAACGTCAAACCCAAGGCCCACACGCTACGCGTGGATGAATGCATGCTGGACATGCGTCGACAGGAACGATATCAACATAGGCATCCCGCGATTCCGCGCAAGACTCAGTCAACGGGGGCTAACAGGTGTGCGGCTGGCACCGCGATTTGCTCGCAGGCTCGATCCTAACGGCTCGATATTCGGGCTCGTCGGTCTGCGATGCTTGTTTCACCTCATCTATTACTGACCTTGGCCAGCGGTAGCTTGCTCAGGCGGCGTCGGCATTTGATGTTCGTCGAAGGCAATTGGATCACTACCGCCCCTTGTGAGCGCGGGTCTCGATATGTACAGCTCGGGGGACGGATTAGACGCCTGGGCGCTGACAGCTCTCCTACAGGCTTGTTTAATGTTTCTGGCCTCCTAGCGCAGCACCTCGTATCCCGAACGTTTCCGAAGGCGCCATATTCGTGCAGCAGGCGGTCTGAGACAGCGAGCTCGGGCGTTGTCCGTCGGGGAGGGCACGGGTGCAGAGTCGCGGCTGTGCGGGCGGTGGGAGAGCGCAAAGGGCGTTTGCCGGGCACGCCCTTGCCAAACACAGCGACACGCGTCACAACCACCGCCTGCACCCGTCCGCACTCCTCATCCTCCTCCCTTCACGACCCCGACCAGCTCACCGACAGCCGCCTCGTACTTCTCAAGACCCGCCGAGCACCATGCACACCAGCGAGTACGACTACCTCTTCAAGCTTCTCCTCATTGGCGACTCCGGTGTCGGCAAGGTGAGTCGCAACCGCACTCGCCTAGCCCACTACACTATGCTGCGGCGAGCTTGGGTTCCGTTCACTGACTTGGTCTTCCTTTCTTTGCGGCGGTAGTCCTGCTTGCTGCTCCGGTTCGCGGACGACACATATACAGAGAGCTATATCAGCACGATTGGCGTTGACTTCAAGATTAGGACCATTGAGCTCGAGGGCAAGACCGTGAAGCTCCAGATTGTCAGTTTCCTTTCCTCTATCGCGTTCGAACCTACGAAGATTCCCGCTTCCCCGCCCTGCTTCGTGCCTCGCCGAGTAGGGTCCCTCCTGTTATCAGCACAATGCCAGCACCGGGCGCTGGTGTTGTGCGCCTGTATGCCTTCTGCAGTTCCCCGGTGTCATGCATGCTCGCTGGGATTGCTGTTGAGAACCCCCCTTCACTCTATTGAGTGCCCTGAATTAATGAACTGTGCTGATTCCTACTCGTTATGTTCTCAATACAGTGGGATACCGCAGGTGAGTAGCTTCGTGTTCTTGTGTGACGCCCATCTCACCGTCTGGTAGGCCAAGAACGTTTCCGCACTATCACCTCGTCCTACTACCGCGGCGCGCACGGAATCATCGTCGTCTACGACGTGACCGATAACGGTGCGCCCTGAAAGACTGCTGGGAGTCGCAGCGGTACCTAACCCCTTTCTTCCCTACTAGACACCTTCACGAACGTCAAGCAATGGCTCCAGGAGATCGATAGGTATGCGTCGGAGGGTGTGAACAAGTTGCTCGTCGGCAACAAGTCCGACTTGACGAGCAAGAAGGTCGTGGAGTACAGCGTCGCGAAGGTGCGTCGGCAGTGCGGTTTTGCGGTGAAACCTACTAACAATACCCGTTGCATAGGAATTCGCTGACCAGCTCGGCATTCCCTTCCTGGAGACATCGGCGAAGAACGCTACGAACGTCGAGCAGGCCTTCTTGACGATGGCGAAGCAGATCAAGGACCGGTATGTGGAATCGCCGCCTCCGGCGCCTCACGAGCGCCACTGATAACTTTTGAGCAGTATGGGATCCACCTCCACCGCGGCTGGCACCGGAAAGTCGTCAACGATCACGCCAGGCCAGACTGTGCAGCAGCAAGCGGCGGGCGGCTGCTGCTGAACGGCTCGTTCGTCGTGTGGCATGCTGCAACCCACGTCTTCGGGCGGCAGCTGGAGGGCGATTTTGGAATGGTTCTCGTTCATCGTAATCTATGCTTACAGCCTTTGTTGTTGGACTCCTCTCGTTCACGTTTTCCTTGTTCCATATAGCGGCCGTCGGGGAGGACGCGCTCGGTCCTCGGCGCCTCCTGGGTACGGCTCGTTGTACCTGTTATGATACGCTACCCTTCTAGGAGTAGAGGGTAATGACGATGCACGGCGTTTTTTCGAAATCCCGACACGCATATTGCAATAAGTTGATAGAATAAAATATAAGGTATGGAGACAGGAAGTTTGACTCTGCGTACGGGATAATCGCTAGCTCTGAGAGATTGTGGGTACATTCTGGTCAAGCCATGAACGGACGCCTTTCTTAGAGACAAGACCCAAGACACGGGCTTGGTCTTCCGGACTACGTTCACGATACAGTCGCATGATATACCCCGCAACGCTCCAGACGTCTTCCCACTCAGCATCGAATAGCTCCCACCAGCAGCTTTCAGGTGATGACGGGAGAGCAATTCCAAGCTGCCGGGTGGCTAACAGTATCGCCGCACTAACAATAGTTGGCACGGCGTACAATGCGTACACCGGCGTCTGCAACCTGTGGAAAGGTGACAAACCGTCAACGTGAACGACAGCCCTACGGTGTAGACAAAGGATATACTCGCGCGTCGTTCAGAAATCCCCAAGCCTTGCTTGATACGTCCTCGCGCTCGGTAAGGCCGAGTAGACGGAGATAGTTGACAAGAGTGCCGTACGGGAGCACCACATGCACGTTGAAGCCGAGCCGCTTGAGGATCTGCATCTCCGCTACGACGAGCGCGTCCTTGAGGTCGTAGAACGTGCCTCCGAAATAGGACATGGGCACATATTTGAACGCGTCGGCGGAAGAGGTTGGTACGGGACCGTATTTTAATCGGTGCGCGGTGCGTTGGAGCAGCAAGTCGTAGACGTTGATGAGGTCACGCATGCGCACGGGGCATTCTTCGAGCTTGGACGCGAGGTAGAGCGCGCCCATACCGATATCCTGCGGGTACATCGGCGGTCAATATAGGTGGAGCGCGGGCGGGACAAGACAGACGTACCCCGATCCCGAATTGCTTCATAGAAGTTACATACCAAAATCTCTGGAACAAAATTTGCGCAGTGGCGACGGCCACTTGCTTTCTGGTCTCCTGCGTCTCAGAGGCTGGTCATCGTTGGGGAATAGCCGCAACTCACTGTCGTAGAAGGACGCCAGCTTCATGGATGAGTTTGCAGCCAAACGCGCGCAAGTCGAGTTCGAGCTCTTCGGGGATGCCGTCTTCGCGCGACGGGGTCTTCTCTATCTGCGCAAGGGACGCGAGTGGATATAGCGACGTCGACATGGGCAGCACGACGGTCCCGAGGGGTATGAGAGCGTTGTGGCTGGAAACAGGCAGTGTGGATGGGTCCAAGGAGCTGTAAACAGGTCACAACACCGACACCGACCCCGCAAAGTTTCGCTTGCGGGTGTGCCACAACGTCCGACACTGCTTCTGACCGGCCTCTGTTGGCTCTCGCTTCTGCCTCTTTATTGTTGGGACTGCTCAAATCGTTTCCTCGGGCATCAAATATGTCCCATCTTCCCCCAAAACCCGAGTTCGGTTACCCACCGCGCTACCCACCAGACCCCAGAGACTACCCTCGACCACCACCTGCTGCTGCTTATCCTCCTACGTCCGATCGCTACGCCCCTCGAGAACGCGCTGTGTATCCGCCTCGCTCGCCGCCCCGTACGCGGGCGCCACCGCCAATGGACTCGTACGTTCCTGGGCGCCCTCCAGCGGATAGTTACCGTGCGCGGCCACCACCGCCTGTGGACACGTACGCGTCAGGCTACTATGAACGCCGCGAGGACGAAAGGTACAGAGAACGGGATTGGGACAGGAGGAGTGAGTACAGAGAAAGGCCGCGCGACGAGTGGGTGAGGGAAAGGGATCCCAGAGACCGAAGATGGGAGGAGGACACTCGTCGAAGTTACGACCGAGAACGCAAGGAGCGCACTGTATCGAGGGAGCGAGAATGGACTCGCCCCAGAGAGGACGATAGACGATATGGGCGCGAGCGTCCGCGCGAGGTCGAGCCTGAGCGGAAGTGGATACCCAGACCGTCAAAGTCCCCTCCGAAGCGTGTCGGTACGTGGACCCGTATACATCCGCTAGACTACTAGCATTGTCTGATTATAGCAGCCCCTACAAAAGCTCCAGAACGCGCTTCGCGCTCTCCTGTGGGTAGGGCACCTACGCCGTCATCACCAAAACATCGTCTCGCTTCGCAGCCGCCACCGTCAGCCAGTGGCTCTACATCTCCTTATAAAGTCGAGCGGTCGCGTCCCGTACGCCCGCATTCGCCTGGAGAAATACGTTTAGGCTCGCATTCCGTTTCTCGGGCACATCGCGAGCGTTCACCTCGCGATGACGACCGTAAGTGGGCATCAAGCCGTCGCAGTCGGACGCCAGACAGGAAACGCCGCTATAGCCCAACGCGCCAACGCACTTCAGACTACAGGGACAGGGAACGTCGGTCCCCGCGGCGAAGGTCATATTCACCAGCGCCGCCTCGCCGTAAACGGAGTCCAGCCCCGACACGGAAACGAGCACCCTCCCCACCTAGTCGCTCTCGCTCCCGCACTCGCTCACCGACGCAAACACCTCCGCCCAAGAAACATGTCCTACCGCCAGCCAGGTCACCTACGCGTCCTCCACCGCCACCTCCCGCAGCTATTCCGATACAGACTGCAGCCGATGCAGATGGCGACGTCGAAATGCGCGATGCCGCCGTCGCAGCCGTACCCGACCCCGTACCAGCGGCGTCCTCAACTTCAGAACCCGCACATGTGTCGCTACCTGCTTCCGTTAGCTCCCGTATAGCATCTCCTGCGCAAGCTTCCGCGGCGGCCACGTCCTCACCTATAGCAACAACACCAACCATTCCGTCTCTGCCCCCTAAACCCGACGTGGAAGCAGATCATAGGTCAGGACGGCCGCGGCGGACTCGGTCTCCACCATCTGGTCCACGTAATCACATCCCTACGCCACCGAACGCAACGCCGCCACATACCACACAGCCGATCCCAAGCTTACCGCCGAAGCCCGATTGGCCACGCCGTAACACGGCCGCTCAATCTTCGAAGACGGGCCAGTCCTCAAAGGCGGAAGGTCCCACCTCCGCACCTGCGGCAACCAATCCGGCTGAGCCTGAGCTGGTCATCCCTGTCTACGTCCCAAAGCAGTATACTACTTCTGAGAGTGAGGCGGAGGTAAGGAGAAACATCATTAGCGTAACCTATGACTTCTCGCTCACTCAGTCCTTCCGCAGCTCTCTCGTATCCTAGCACATAGAAAAGCGGCGGACGCCGAGTATTTACAGATCGTGCTAGCCAAACGGCGGGCGATGCACGAATACGAGATGTCGACAATAGACCTCAAGATGGCTGAACGGCGGCGCGAGCTGGCCGACGCACAACTTGAGAAGGCGCGACTGGGCATCCTGGGCATCGACTTCATCTCATAGCGCCCGCACGCTTCGCAGCTTCTGCTCTGACCGGCTGCGGTTTAGCGGCGTTCATTACAGCGGGTAGATGCACAATATGCGAACGATACATGTGGTAATTTGTGACACGCTAGTAGACCGGCGGTGGCGTACGTAGATGGACGGTATAGGCAATCTGCGCCGTGCTACTTGGGGATCCGCTTACACTCCATATGCGTCCGCGCAGGGTCCATGGGCAAGGCGCAGTAGAACCCTTGGTCCTGGAATACACCCGTCTGTCCGTGTACGGCACCTATGGATTATGGAATGAATGGCACGTACCTGCATTGCTTGGAAGAGCTGAGTCGAATACATCTCCATCTAGTTTCGGAAAGACCAGGGCACGAACGTTCAACTTTGAGCAAAAAACTCTGCAGCGCGGCGTAACGTACGTACCTCGATGCACTTCCTGCTCTTCTCCTTCCCTTCCCTGCATAACTGCGAACGCGGCGCGCCGCGCTCGCCGTCAAACGTATACACCGAGTTGGGATCCTCCTGCCGCGCAGGTCCCGCATTCACGGTGAGGTGAGTTCGCGCGCCTGTGCCGCCGGCCAGAAGGTGGACACTTACGGCTATGAACTCCTTCAGTGCCTGCACGGGTGGTTTGGATGCCGCTGGACCATCCTGCGAGTCTTTCGAGAGTTTGCTCTGAAGCTTCTGAGCGAGAGACATGGCGGTCGTCGTGAATAAGGCTTAAGGGAGACGTTAGCGCTCGGCAGGGCTATAACGCCTACATAGCGCAGGCAATACTATGACGTCACCCCGCAAGGACTCGCCCTGGGTCAAACATGGACTACTGTAACAAAACAACAATTTTACGCAAGAATGTACAACACTGAGGGCTACATGCGCTATGTCTTTGTTTTAATGTCTATCTCTACCAACTTCTGCTAGCACTCGTCAAGAGGTGATTAACAGAAACCGACTACAACCTACCGGGATCCCAATCTAATTATACATTTACCACCCGCGGCTCGCGAGCTTGCCACCCTTCAGGTTGTCATCACTAAGAAAAACCGAACGCGTCAGAAGATGCAGATTGGGCGTTATCGCAAGACCAACTCACATGGTCAACCCAACCATCGCTTCGCCTAGGTCTTCAGAAACCTACAATTACGGCGTCAGTCCGTGAAGGGGTAGGAACGCGATGCCGTTCCCTACCTCCGCAAGGACCTTCGGGTTGTTGAAGTGAGTAACCTGTGGAATCGGGTCATTTTCCGTTGTCGTGGATAGAAGCAGGTGAAGGAGACGAACCGCTTGCACGATGGCACGCGCCCTCTTGGCCGGGTCCCCAGACTACCACGGGCGTCAGTGAAGAAGCGACCTACTATTACATCGAACGCACATGGAAGATACCGGAACCGACAAAGACTGCAAAAAGGAATGGTCAGCGTGTAGCGCCGGAATAGACGTGTAGGAAGGCTCACCCCCGTCACAACCAAGTTGCATCATGAGAGCAGCGTCCGCTATGAAAGAAAAAATTGAGTACGAGGCGCTCAGCTTTAACTGCACCACATGCAACCTACCGGGGGTAGCGATACCGCCGGCAGCGAAGTTCACGACCGGTAGACGCTTCAGGCGGGCTGTCTCCTTCAGCAGATGGAACGGAGCTTGGATGTCCTTCGCGTACGCGTAGAGCTCCTCCTCGCTCATCACGCTCGCCTTCCGGATCTCGCTCATGACTGACCGCTGGTGCCTTACCGCCTCGACGACGTTACCAGTGCCGGCCTCACCCTTCGTACGGATGAATGCAGCGCCTTCAGAGATGCGCCGGAGTGCCTCGCCGAGGTTGCGTGCACCGCAGACAAAAGGTACCTTGAATGCGTGCTTATTGATGTGGTGCTCATCGTCCGCGGGCGTGAGCACCTCCGACTCATCAATGTAGTCGATGCCAATGGATTGCAGGATCTATGAAGCATTTGCGCACAGCGCCTCGTTGAGCGCATGATTCACAGAAACGCATATATATTTGTACCCACCTGTGCCTCCACGAAATGGCCTATCCGCACCTTCGCCATCACGGGAATGGTGACGGCATCGACGATCTCCTTGATCATTTTAGGATCGCTCTGTGTGCCATGTTTAAGGCTGCGGTCCCAGGGACGCCACATTGGACTTACCATCCGGGCAACGCCACCAGTAGCACGGATGTCCGCAGGTACTCTTTCCAACGCCATGACCGCACACGCACCAGCCTCTTCAGCAATACGAGCCTGCTCGGCGTTCACTACATCCATGATGACTCCGCCCTGGACTTCTCTTAAGCACTGCGCACAATAGGCGCGGTCCCTCCTTGTACTCACCTTCAACATCTGAGCAAGACCTGATTTGACCTGTGTACGACAACAACCCCAGTGCTTCAGGATGTCAGTCCGTCACTCAAGCTCGCAGGACTCACCCCGAAAGTCCCCAGGCTGCCGCTCACGCCATCCTTGTCTTTCGTGCGCGTAGGCGCAACCACAGGCGTTCCAGCAGCGTTCCCAACACCATGGGGTACGGGCGGGGTAGAGATGCCGCTGACGGGGGTCTGGCTCTGACTCTGCGCTGGGGTGGACATTGTTGCAGACGGTGGCGGAAGTAAGAAGAGTTTGCAGTCACACGAGGTGTGCAGGCGAGGACGCTGTGGCTGAGCAATGCAGGCACTTGCGGAGTGACTCCCACCACTGAGTCTCTGGCGGCGCTGCAGGAGAAATAGCCACGGCTGCAACGGCTGTCGGCGGCGGCAACCCTTTATCCCAGGCGCACCCAAGAGCCAAGGCCTTCCGTCTATTCCGTCTTACGATTTTCGCCCTCCTTCTTTGACTCCCGAGGACTGGATCTGACTCGACATCGGTGAGGGGCAAGCCTGAGCGGCCCGACATCGTAGGTTGTTGGGTGAGTTCTGCGCACTGAGCGACTCTGACCTGGTCGTAAAGTCGGTCATGGAGGGTTTGTGGGCGCATCAGGCAGATTTGGAGTGGTGCGGGCGGTAAGCTGACTGAGGACGCTGTCAGCGGCAAAGAGGCATCGAACGACCTCGGTGGGGTGGGCCCAACAGTCTGGAGTATCCAACGTATTCATCGCAAACCGCCGGGGGCTCTTACGAGCTTGCGGGCCACGGAGGTCATGAGGTTGAGGTTGTTGTTCTCCACACTTGCTGAGTGCTCTTCCGGAACCGCCCCCTGGGTAGAAACGGTTAGTACAACTTCCCCATGCGCCCGATTGTCGTGTTTCCTCCGTTGCTCACATGGCTCTCGCCGATATGAACAGGCTCATCCCGGCGTGGAAGTCCCGGGGATGCAGACATGTGCTGCAATTACCGCTTTTTACCACACCGCGCCTTCTCCGGGCCCGACAGGCTTGGGCAAAGCTAACGTGACGGCCCCCGTCGGCCTTCTGCCACTTCTGGCCGTGCAGACGACGTGCCTTGGAGCCTTGGACGGTCCGTGAGGGCCCGCATAAACGTTCGAAATACCCGTCATGACCCCCGCGGTTGGCCAGGCCAGTCCACCGTTTCCACAGAGCATAATGCCCGCCATCATGCTTCGCGCACGCGCCGCGTACAAGGTCGCTAATTACTCTTTCATTGTGAAGGACAGCTGGGCCATGCGTCTCGACGGTCCGCAAGACATCAGCTTCGCGTCCATTTGGGCCGTGATGACGGAGCAGTCGACTTCTGTACCCCTTCCGAGGAGCGGCCGATGATGCAAAGCGGCCCGTACGGCGCTGCTGGAATACATACATATACGCCGACTTGTTGCGATTTACACTAGCGACCATCCATCACGATGTTCTCTCTCTTATTAGCGTTCATTGGACTCGCGGAGCTGCTCCTCGTCAATGGCCAGTCGGTCATTGTGTCGGGTGCCCCGTGGAAGGATACCAGCGGCAACGCTATCCAGGCTCATGGTGCTGGGATTCTAAAGGTACGCACATTCGACAGCTATATGGGTACACAATCTCTCTGTTGGGTCGTAGTTGAAATCTCTTATAGGTCGGGAGCACATTCTACTGGCTGGGAGAGGACAAGTCGCACAACAGCGCCTCATTCAAGGCCGTCTCGTGCTACTCTGTACGTTCCAGATGGGCTCATTGTTAACGTACGCGTCCAAACCTGACGCGCGTTCGCAGTCCACCGATCTGGTAAACTGGGCTCGTCATAATGATGCACTCAGCCCCGTTGCTGGTACCATGATCTCCAACACCAATATCGTCGAA
Source organism: Trametes meyenii (assembly GCA_022606255.1). Taxonomy (NCBI): domain Eukaryota; kingdom Fungi; phylum Basidiomycota; class Agaricomycetes; order Polyporales; family Polyporaceae; genus Trametes; species Trametes meyenii. The sequence continues at coordinate 555,871 of JABYQG010000005.1, read as the reverse complement.
CGGCCGAAGGGTGAGTAGAGCCATGCTGCAGGTGCTCACATATATTCTCATGGGCTCCTGATACCGCATGGTCAGTGATATTCAACAGCAAGGTATGCATGCGCGCATTCGCGGTTTCGGTCGGACTGTATTCCTAGAGACCTGACCTCCCGCCTAGAACTCCGAATACGTCATGTGGTTCCATTCGGATTCGTCGAAGTAAGTCCGCTGGTACCTATACGTTAGAACGATGACTGCAGTTTAGGCATCCATACTTATACGAACACACTCATCAGCTATGGCGCGGCGATGGTCGGCGTAGCCACGGCGAAGACCCCGTGCGGTCCCTATACCTATAAGGGTAGCTTCAAGCCTCTTGGCGCTGATTCTCGCGACGAGGGTCTGTTCCAGGATGGTACGTGCTCATTTTCATTGGAATTCAAAGCATGTTCTCACATAGTGCTTAAAACTAACAGACGATGGTGAGTCCTATGCAGAACTGCTCAGCATGGATTGCTAACTTTGTACATCTTGTCGCCGATGCTATAGGTTCTGCATACTTGCTGTATGCGTCCGACAACAATCAGAATTTCAAAATATCGCGGTTGGATGCCAACTATTACAACGTCACTGCTGTCAGCAGCCAGCTGAACGGTTCGTATCAGACCGCAGCTTTATCGTGGTGCCTCCCACTCATATCCGACTGCTATAGGTGCCACCCTTGAGGCCCCCGGCATTGTCAAACGCAATGGGGTATTTATCTCCCTGTCGTTACCTCACCTGTTCCTACCTGACGGTTATTTGACAGGTGTACTGGCTTATCGCCTCCCACACAAGCGGTTGGGCCCCAAACCCCAACAAGGCCTTCCACGCAACGGTGCGCTCCGTACTGTCAGACTGACAAGTCGTGCACGCACTGATAATGTTCATGTTTCCGGCCATACATAGTCCCTGGCTGGTCCATGGTCCTCTCAGGCAGACATCGCGCCCGAGGCCGTGCGCACGTACTTCTCGCAGAACGCGTATGATCTCCCTCTCGGGTCTAACGCCATCTACATGGGCGATCGCTGGCGCTCGAACGTGCTCGGCAGCAGCCAGTACATCTGGTATCCCCTTGATTTCTCTAGTGGCTCACCACAGCTTGTGGCCGCCGACGTATGGAGTGTCAATCTCGGTGCTGGTAAGATGCGGTTCATCTACAAATCGCGGACTGTCGACTGCGATATCAACGCGATTACAAGCGGGATGCTAATATCAGTCATGATCTCAGGTACATTCTCGGTGGCCTCGGGTACCACATACGAGGCTGAGAAGGGGCAGCTCGGAGGGTCGTCTCGGCTGCTAAGCAACTCGGCGTTCTCTGGCGGTACGGCAGTAGGCTATCTCGGTGCGCCCTCCTTGTTTTCCGTACCCTGTTCTTTGCAGGTCCTCAACTCTTCTGACAGGCAATGGCGGCACTGTTACCATCACTGTCCAAGGTCGTGGTACCGCACAATGGGTCTCGCTCTACATCGCCAACGGCGATTCATCCTGGAGGAATACCACTGTCAGGTATGTCCCTGCTATCTCAGACGTCGATATACCTTGATTCCTGAGCGACATACCTCTCAAAGCGTGAATGGTGGCTCGAGTATCACTCTCGACCAACCTAACACCGGTGGCGGAGGCGTGGTCCTGAGCATTCCGGTACAGCTCAACCTCCGTTCGGGTTCGAACACCATCACCTTCGGTTCCGGCCAGAGCAGTACGTCTGCTCCTTTCTCTTCTTCATCGTGCCCAGTCTCGGGGCGTGCGTATCTGTATGACACCGAAATGCTGATGATCAGGATACCTGAACAGACTACGCTGCGGACCTCGACAAGATCATCGTCTACTGAGCGCCTTGCGCCTCGCACCCTGTCGTCCCGGAGGTTCCGAACTCTGTAGTATGCACTCTATATCTTGCGCCCGGCTTCTCATGTTCGCCCCCGCCTCGCTACCCGGACTCAATGCAGATAGCCTCTTGTACACCAACCGATTCGGTTGGGGCAGGCCCCGTGCTAAATAAGCTGCGTGCCCTCCCACCATCGTGTCCCGTTCCCAAGTGGGCGAGATTCTCGTGCACACAGTAGTCGCACGGTATCGACGCTAAACGTGCTATCCACCTCCGAAGCGCTTGTGCGAAGGATTGAAATTACCATGGCCACGCGCAGCTGCTTTGGAGCCCGCATGACACGACTGTAGCCTGTGGGCCTTGACTCGAGCCCGTTCTTTTCCTGCGTGTTCGTATGTTGTGATGTGGATGTTTTCCGTGGTCGACAGTGGCCCCGCGCGATTCGGGCAAAAGCAAACGAGAACTTACGAGAATGATACGACTACCAGCGGCCCCACTCCTGGGGATGAAATGCGTGCGATATAGTACTATCCTTAGAGCTTGAGGCCTCGCAGTTCCGAGAGTGACCGACCGTTCGAGAGACTTCCACCCCTCAATTGTTGGATCCTTGGCACCTTTTCGGCTCGATGGCGAGCGGACGAGTTTTTGCACGATCGCTCCCGCCGATGGTACCGGTGGCACACACGCGATCAGGGGCAGACGGCACTTGCAGCACCGCTTGCACGCGACTCGGGCGTCGGGCGATCGCGCCAAGTTCGCCCTTCTTCCGCCGCCGCCGAATAGCCGCATACTTATATCCGCCCGTACGCGTTCTGTCATCCGCAATTGAGCAGAGGCGTTTCCGCCTGGCGCATCGTACCCCTCCATGATCACAATATTTAATGCAAGCGTGTTCACCCACTGTGAGCGTTCGATAAGCAATGCAAAGTTTTTTTTCCGGCGCGGAGAGGGAAGGGAACATGCCCCCAAGGGCGGGCCAATCTTTCTTTGAAAAAACTGCAGGCCGCGCTCGTCAGATGGCGTGCCATAATGTTATGACGTCCGACGTGTTCGCGTCTGTCATGCCACCCGTGGTACATATGCGCCTGATTCCCAAAACACGGTCGACAGCCTGGCCGCGCAGGCAGCGGGTGGACGACTCGGAATTGGTGGACCAGGCGCCGCCCTAATATAAGCTACCAACAACATACCAGCCAGCCTAAGAGGTATCATGACATATACGGTACAGTACGTACTCACGAACTGACCTGGGCGATGGACTCGTACGGTATGCAGCTCCGAACCGGGTGGGCGCCGCAGGCTCAAGCTTTTCGGGCGGCCCGAACTGAATTCGAATCTGCGCTGTGGAAGAGCTCCGTGGTACCGATGCCTCAGCCTACTTACGACGCCTGCGCTCCGGGGCTCTCGCGATGGCCGCAAAACAAGTTCAAGTACGGACCGTCGTGTTTGGGGCCTCGCGACTCGACCCGGGTCCCGCGGAATGCGAAGACGTAAGCCCTGCTATATGTATCGTCACCTACTTACGGCTTACGGAACGCGTCCGCAAGACGGGTTAGTCCGTGATTAGTACTCCGTGCTTGATCAGTGCGCCAGCCTACGCCAGCCTGAGCTGCAGGGCGTCCCAGACCTCTCGGCCTCTCGGGGTGCTCTGTGGTTCGGTATTACGCCGCCTCGTCGCGCCCCGGCGTGGACGACTGAATAACGGGTGGGTCATCAGCGTCTTGCAATATCCATAACGGCCAGCGCCCCGACAACCGCTGCCGTAGGCCCCCGACGGTGGCATTTACTAACGTGCGTACAGAGAGACACACACGGAAAAAGCTGCGAGATAACGTTGAAACCCGGACCTGTACTCACTGGGATCATCTGGTGGCACTGGCGCAGTGGTGCTGGCCATAGCCCGGGCCTGAGGCGGCAGGCCTGAACGTCTGAGAGCCTGATGAGACTCCGTGAGCACGTTTGTATGACTGTGTGTACGCCGCACACAAGCACGCGCCCGCGCGTGCTCAAGGCACCGCGCCGCGCGGGGATGGCCCTCCTTGGGGGGCCAGGCTTTCATATCGAATTTTCACGTCTGAGCTGTGGCCTCGGACCTGTGTGCCTGACGTGTGCGTATCCTCTCCCGAGTGCCAACATTCAGGAAGTGCTGCACGCGCACGCGCACGTCCTCAGGCCTGCGACCCCGAGCGTGCCAATCCACCCATTCCTAGTGGATGGGGCGCAATGGCGCGACCGGGGGCACATCGCTTGAGTTTGGCCCTTGAGACAGTCAGGAGGTGGCGTCGCGGCTGGCTCTGGACGCCGAGAGCAACGGATTCGGGACGCAGGTCGCAGATACGTACGTGCCGCGTACGCGGACGGCGTACTTGTCTACGCGGTCACGCACACACGGCAGAGCTTGTCGGTGCCTCGGTGCCTCAGGCCCACTGGATTATTGCTTGCGATAATACGATCGCGACTCACGACTGCAGGGCCTGGGGGCCCGCTGTAGGCTTGTGACTCGTCAACCCCAAGTGGCGAGGGGCACGCCGTCAGCGTTGCAGTCAGACGACACGCTGCGCTGCGGCGGACGGGTCGCCCCACACACCACACGCGTGGCCCGCCAGGCGGAAGGGAGTGGAAGCATCCCCACTTTACGCATATGCAGGCCATCGCGACGCGGGCTTGTCACATCTTCGCGATTGCGGATGCGGGCCGCACGCGCGTATGTGATATTGGCCGGGCTGTGATCCCGGGCGGATGGGAGCTGTCACTGTGGTGAAGAAGTGGTGAACGCGCGCGCGCGCAAGAGGATCAGGTCAGGTGCGTTGCGATAGAATTAGTGTTGTATGATACGGGGGGTGTCTGTGTAGGGGAGGGAGGAAGACAATACGAGTAACGCGGCGCGGTACATCGATGCGAACAGCCCGGGACGCCTCGAGGGCGGCCGCGAGGCGCGTCGACTGTCCAAGTCAGCCTTTAGAACCCTTGGCGGGCCAACCAGCGAACGACCTCGCCCTTCCAGCGGCCACCGCTGAGGACCACATGTCGCTGGTGGGTGGTGTGGACCTTCATGCGCTGCGCCTCGCTCGACTCCGCCGGGAAGAGCGACCTCTGGAGGTCCTGTGCAAGCGCCTATTGATGGGGACGCGAGGAAGTGATCGAATTGTGGAGGCCCGGGGAAGCATCAGGAGAGGTGATTGCAGAGCCAAGTTTTGACGGGCGCGGCAGGCGACCACGGTCACAACGTGGGCGGATGCGAGCGGGCAGCGGAGGCGCGGCAGGTGGACCGTGGCGGGGCACGCAGGTTGCAAGGGCGGCGGGGAGGCAGGAACGGATAGGTTAGCGTGCGGAAACGAAACACGGCGGAGATCAGAGAAAAGGGTCGCACATCTACGCTGCCCTCGACGTTTCGGATGAGGGTGAGATGGCGCGTGCCACCGTTGCGGATGTCGGTGTAGACCGGGATGGAGCCGCGGGAGTTGCGCGATACGCGGTAGAGAAGGTTGGCCTGAGCGGCGGGTGGTGGCGGAACCGGGTCGGCGGCGGTTGCGGGAGCAAGTTGAGAGGAGTAGAGGCGGGCCTGCCGGACGGAGAGTCGGAGGCGGGGAGCGAGTGAGGTGAGCATTTGAGACTGGCGTGGGGCTGCAGCGGTGTGACGAGGCGGAGGCGAGACAGGACAAGACAGCGTTCCAAGAAATGGAATTGAAAAGAGAGACGATCAGCAGACGGCGCTACGGGACGAGAGGATCTGGGCGTGCTCGGGCGGGGAGGTGAGGCGAGGACGGAGAAGGAGAGACGTACCGGAGAGCGAGCCCCTAGAAAAGAGGAGAAGGGCAGATGACGACGGAATGGACGATAAGACGCGGGAGCCGTGCGGGAACAGGCGCGAGAGCCGTGCGTGGCGGTTGTGGGGTGGCAGCGGTGGTCGTCAGAGGCGGAGGCTCGTCGCGCGGGCTGCTGTCGGCGACGGTGACGGTCGACGGTCGGGCGAGGGCGAAGGCGGAGGCGAAGGCGCGACTGGTAGCCGACGCAGTGGAAAAACGTGAGCGCGTGGGGTACGCGCGCGCGCTTGCTGCCGCGGTCGCGTTGGGCCCGAGAGAGACGTGCCTTGGCCGCCGACAGTCGCCTCTCGCCGCAGCCTGGATGTGCGCGCAGCTCCGTGGGCCGCGCTGGGATCTGAATCTGGTTGGTGTCAAGTTATTGGTCTGGCTGGGAGGGATGGGCATGGACGCCTGGGATGGGGGAATGGAGGCGTGCGAGGGAGGTATGGCGACTGTGGCAGCCTGGGGCCATGGCTCGGTGGAGGCTGATGCGCGGTGGAGATGGCCATGGCTGGGGCTGAGACGGCCGCGGGTTCTGTATCCATCTCTATCTGTTTCTGTTTCCGTTACTGTTTCTGACTCTCGGGCAATTTGGCTGCTGCAATCGGCCGCAGTGACAGGCGAAATATTGCGGTGGATCTCTCCTTGGCCGATGGATCTTGCGCTCTCCTTTCTCCCGGCCGCTGCCACTCTCAGCTACCGCCCCCGGCTGTCCCTTGCCCTTTGCTTTTCCATATATTATCCCCCCGACCCGCCTTATACGCCCCTCCCACCGCCAGCCCTCCCGCCGCCATGAACACCCACCTCTCCTTCCTCCTCCACGACCTCCCCCGCCCACACACCCACAACGCCCCTGTCCTCCCCCCACCGCCCATGGCGTCAACCTCAAGCCACTACCCGCTCGACTGGCGGCCCCACCCGTCTCAGTCCGCACTCTTCGCAGGCGCACTCGCACCCTCGGGCTGGACAAACGCAGGCCCTCCAACCCTCCCCTCGCTCTGGTCTTCAGGCCCGCCCGACTTTCTCCTCCCGTTCCACCACTACCCGACCAAGGAGTATGATGCAGGCCCAGACTGTAAGCGAGGCCTATCTTGATCTCTCACATGCTCGCCCAAACAACTCACCGCTTTGCCGCAGACACCTACGCCCGCTCCGACACCTCCTCCGCCGTCTCACGCGACAGCGACCTTTCGCCGTCCCCCGAGGTCGCAGAAGTCGTCTGCAACGCGCCCCTCGTCGCACCCGTTCCCCTCCCGTACCACTCCCCCACGTTCTTGATGTATGACCTTCCAGACGAAGACGAAGACCTCTCGCACCCGCCTTACACCCACCGCCCGCACAAGCGCAAGCGCGCACGGGACGAGGAGGACGCCGAGCAAACTTCGGACGCGCGCAGGGAGTCCCAACCTGCGCCTGCTAAACGCCGCCTGATCGTCGCTCCGGGCATGCCCCGGGGCTGGTCTGGCGCGGTAGCAGTCCCCGCGGTGTCCTCCGCCGCCGCCACCGCCGCGCTACGCCATCCCGCCGCGAGCTTCTCGCGGCGTAACCGCGCTCGGTAGGGGAGCCCGCCCCTCGGGCCTCGGGATGGACTTGCACGCGCGTGATCATTCATTAGAGCCCGCGCGCCTTCCACAGGCTGGCGCATCGCACCGGCGCCCCGTTCGGACATACCCCGCATTGTACACTACTCACCCATTCTCGCACTCGTACTTGACTGTTGCCGTCATTCGCCGTTGCCCCCCGGCCCCCGCGCGCGCACGAGCGAGCGTGGCCGTAGACGCTGCGGCGGCGGGCACGTCCCCGCGGAAAGTGTGGAACCATAGGAATGTGTGTGAGTGCTTCCGGCGCATGCGGCCGCTTCTCGAGGCTTCTCGCGCTGACGCGTTGACGCCACAGCGGCTTCCCCCCACCCTCGCCCAGCCCGACTTCCGGATTTCGCAGAGCGCGAAGCGAGGCACGCGCACCGCCGCGCCTCGCCTCGCCGCGGCAGCGGATCCCCTCGAGGAGCACAGACGCAGACGTAGATGTGGACGTTGGAATGGCACGGCACAGCAGCACTTGACCTCCCCACCCCTTCCCACCGCAGGCACCTGAGCCGACACAGGACCGCAGGTGCGCAATTGCAGCCCGGGTGCTGCGGTCGCCCTTCCGTGTAATCGAAACCCGAAAAGCCTGCGCAGCGGCGCAAGCTTCTCGCACACTACGAGAGGATGCGCCGGATTCGAATCACCACCCGCTGGCAACTGCCCTGAAGCTGGAGCTGGGGGGCGGGCAATCTGCGGCTCGGCGGCGTCCCTGGGAGCGACCAAGAATGACCGCGTCCCCACTGGCGCGGCGGCAGTAGGCTCGTGCGCACGAGTGTTCGGACGCCCGAGCACTCCTCCATTCATCCGCCCGTCGTCCACCACCATCGACACCACTGCCATCGCCCGCTGTGGTCGTGCAGCCTGCCAGGGTTGCTATCCCACCGTCCGTCCGATCCCCACCTCGTCCACCAGAGCGTTGTACGTACGTGCGTGCGCGCTGCTGCGGGCGTGCGACGTCCGCGGCGCCACCGCCGCCTCGCCCGAGGCCGGTTGCGGTGCCCACAATACCACCCCCCTCGAAGCCCGAGTCGCAGCTGCAGGTCCCATTCCATAGATTGGCAAATTCGGGCAGCAGGTGTCGGTTAGGCTCGCGCGCAAACGCTGCCGCTTGCTAGTGTCGGCTTTCTCTCGACGTCTCCGAGTCCGAAGGCTGAGACTGGTCCCCGTGCGTGCGTGCGCGCGCGCGCGCGCTGCCAGTGCCGGCCGCGCATTCAGTACACGATCAAGTTCCGCGCTGTGCTTAAGATGACGTGCGCGTTGTATTGTATCAATGTATTGTATGTATATCACCGCACGCGCTTCTAATGCCGCCGCCGTGCTCCGTGCGCCGTGCGCCCGTTTCTGTAGCGAACTTGCCGCGGTGAGCCGCTTGGCGGGCCCCCACAGTGAATCCATGAATCGCTCAGACCTCTATTGAGGTCTACCCCCGCTGGTAGGTGGTTGGGTTCGCCGACGGGATGGCGATTGGCAACAGTTGGTGGTGGTGACTGACGCACGCTTGCAGGACGGCGATGAGTACTGACTGCATCTGTGATCGACGTCGTGTGCAGGTCGCTCCCGGATCCGGATTTGTATACATATCCACATAAGTGCATGTAGAACAGCTGCTTGCCTGACGTGCGCCCGCCGTGGCCGTCCGTGTGTGGACTAATCCCCATCATTCATACAATCACGTTGCGCCAGCTGCTCTGACGTTAACGTTATAGCCGTTCATCGTTCGTCGGTTCATCGACACACCGCGTACATGTATCTTCCGCGTTCGGACCTAAGCCTCAGGCCACACAGGGGCCCGTGGCGCTATACTATCATCGCATATACCCGGACCGCAAGCTCAAGCTCAAGCTCTCCACGACGTGCGTCACATTGAAGTGGGCAGCCAAAGCGGTAGCGCATGTTACTGTATGCGATCGCCGATACCGGTGTCATCAGCCCAGGTGCCAGTACGTTACTGCGCATGAACCGCAACCGGCCGCGTTCCATGACCAACTTCCCGCGTATTCGTGCACATTGCTATTCATATAATGATCAGTCATTTGACGGTCTTGGAACGTCGTTCGGCGCTCGAGTGCTAGCGACGAAGTTACAGCTTCCCGGCACCGGCATGCCCTCGCGTCTCCTGTGACAGCAAGATTAAGAGCAACGAGTTCCCATTCCACTTGAACTTGACGTATTTTCCGTGGGATGGTGGGAGTTTGGAGAGGGTGTAGCGTAGAGCGCCTTCATAGACTAGTACTGGCGGTGACCCGGCTACGACATCATAGATAATAGCGTGCGTACGGTACCCATACCTATACGGCTCCTAGATACACGGAGAGCAGGTTAGTACGCTACATGCCCGAGGGTTCTATTATGTCCACCGTCTCGGCGTGTCAACGTTCAACCCTTGTCGGATGGGCGCGGCGGACCTGGCGCTGCTGGTATAACATTAAACATACACGGGCCCCACCCGATTTGAATTTTGTCGCGGCGCGGTACAGCTGCGGTTGGTACTTACAGCGCGCGGGCGGACTCTGACGTTCGTTCGTGCCACTCTGGTGTAATGTGTGATGCAAAGACAAGGAGCACACTCCGATCATGGTCACACACCGCAGTGGCATGTGCGGTGTAACAGCTAGTCTGGCGTTTGGAAATGGTGCTTTTGAGGCTTGTGCGGCCGGGTGTGACGGCTTCGCGCTAGCCGCGCCTGAATCGGCTGCGCAGCATTCGCCGCCTTCACGTTCACATTCGCGACGTTCACGGTTCGCTGGGACGGAAGGCACCGCCAGATCTACAAGTTCAGTACCTAGTCGGAACCCGGCGCGACCTCGGTGTCCCTCCCGGACGTGTTTCGCGGGCTGGGCAAACGCGTGGCGTCCAGGTGATGCACGCCGTGACGTGCGCCGTGCTCACTGCTGTCATCCCATGGGTGCCGAGGATGAGCACTAGTAGGACACCGAGCAGCGTGATCGTGATACCGTCAACGGTCACCGCCAAAGAGCCCGGTGCGGTCCCGCACGTTTCGCGTTTCAGTGCGCCGCATAGGCATGAAACCGCGCAGGATGCGCGCGACTGGGCCTCTGCAGCGGCATCCGGGATACGTGGGATGGATCCGGGGCGATGTGATCACGGCGGGCGGGTTGTACGGTGTCGGCGAAGGTGCAAAGGTACAAGGGCAGCAGCGATGGCGGCAACGGCAGCTGGTGGACCGTGCCTGGCCGGGGAGGGACCACGCCAAGTGGAGTGCAGATTGAAGCTGAAGCCTGTGCGCGAGGCTTTGACGAGGGACAGACGCACGCAACGCGACTTCGCGATGCGCATATGCACATCAATGATCAGCGCGCGTCGGCGATACATTCACTATGTAGAATCGCTCGCTGGCTCGCGGAAGTCAACGCGAACGATCCGACCTGAGTGAAATCGAAGCTGTCGCGAATACCGTCGTGGATCGCTTCCGGTCGTTGAACTTTGTGCGATTACGGTTTCACGGTGCTCTCGAGTCCGGTAGCGACACCCTTCGGCTCGACGGCAGTAAACACTCACTTACCTGTTACAGCACGCACAAGACGCCCGCCTAACCGTTGACGTCGGGCACACCGAGACACGGCGGCAGACGTGCACGATGCGCCATGGGGATCCATCGCGGGGCAGGCACGTCTGACGATTTGCGACGATTTGGCTGCGCCAGAGCGCGATCTGAGAATAATGATATACTGCTGTAGACGCGCGCGAGTCCGTGATCCCAACCCGCAGGGGATCTATATCGCTATCCAACGGTGCGAACGCGACTAGTCGCTCAAAATAGCCTGGACGACGTTCGCGACGCGCAGCTGCCTGAGATCGGTGTACGTCTGCGACAGACATGAGCGTGAGCGAGCGAGCGAATAGACGAGCGAGTGAGTGAGTGTGCAAAGCTGGGACGACGACGAAGAAGCGTGCTGCGCACCTGTCCGCATCCGACGAAGATGATAGGCTGGCCGGTAACGTACGTCATAGACAGCGCGGCGCCGACCTGTGAGAGAGAGGCGGTTGCGAAATTGGGTGAGCGGTCGGTATAACATGAATAGCCACGCAGACGCGTTGGCTAATGGAATGGGTACAGGCCCCCACCCCGAGCGTGCGAGCGCATGCGTACCTTGTCGTCCACCGTGTCCCACTTCGTGACGAGCATGCCGTCGATCCCGCGCTCCTGCCCGCCAGACGCCGACGAGAAGTCGCGAAGCGCGCGGTCGAACTTGGTGAGCTGGTCGACCGCCTCGTTGCCGACCAACGCCTCGCCGACGAAGATGATCTTGTCGGGGTTGTTCGTCGCGACGAGCTGTGGACGACGCAGGTGAGCGTTCCGTAACACGAAGGGCCGCGGGAAGCGGGGGGTGTGACGACGCGGCAGCTCCGCGACAGCCGTGCGAAGCGAGGCGAGCATACAAACGCACCTTCGCGAGCGCGCGCATCAGCGGCTGCAAGAAAGACGACAAAAGTCAGCATATTGTCGTCGAGATGCAGCGAGCCCGCGCGCACCTCGTTGTCCTGCATCCGCCCCGCGGTGTCAATAAGCACCACGTCGAAGTCGTTGGCTCGCGCTGATCCATCATTAGCACCGACCCACCGTCGAACGATGCGGGGGCATACCATAACCGATGGCCTCCTTCGCGATCCCCGCGGCGTCCTTGCCGTACCCGCGCTCGTACAACTCGACGCGCCCCTTGCTGTCCGTCGCGCCGTCGACGCCGAGCATCCCGAGGTTGCGGACGTGCACCCGTAATTGCTCGACCGCGCCGCTCCTGTGGGAGAAGAAAGTTCAGACTGGCGCGCGTAGGGAAGCGGGGAAGACGAACCGGAAGGTGTCGCATGCCGCGATGAGGACACGGAATCCGTTTTGAATGAGCCAGAAGCACACTTTTGAGAGGTTTGTACTCTTCCCGACACCGTTTACGCCGACAAATGTTATGCTGTACGGCTGCCGTTGCTGCGAAGCTGGCAGAGGTGTTGACAACTTGGTGCGTATCGACAAGAGCAGGTCTGTCGAAGTCTTCGGCGTCAGAATCCGAGTAATGGAATTTCCAAGGGCCTGTCGGACGGCAGAACTTGTCGCTGGCATAATAGGTGACTACCATGAAGATACTACGAGTGAATAAAATAACATACTCTGGAAGCCGCCGACCTTCTTGCCGACGAGACTCTGTCCGACGTCTTCACAAATCTTCTCCGAGATCTCTTTCGCCACGTTTTTCTTCATGAGATGCTGCTTCATCGCCTCCAGCACCGGCTTCAAATCCTCCTCGGAAAGCACCTTCGAGCCCGTCAGACGTGCAAAGATTGACCCAAGCGCGCCCAACGATGCGGACGCGGGCTTTTGCTCTTGACCACCCATCTTGAGCACCTCCGCGATGACGTCGTCTGCGCTCTTGCTGCCCTTGGAAAACTCCCAATCTGCGACCTCGTACAAACCGTCTTGAGTACGTGTCCCGAGCGACCCATTGTCAACCAACGCCGAGAGGTCCACGGGCGGCGCGGGCGCGTCAGAAGTGGAGCTGTCGTAGCTGAAGTCCAGGGATGCCATGTCAGACTCCGTCGGGGCTTCATCGCCCCATTTGCGCTGGGCCTTTGCCTTGGACTTTCGCTTCGACTTGGTTGGCGTTTCGGAGCTGGGCCTGATTCAGATATATCCAAAATGGAGAGATGGGGGGACGTACTCTGAGCCGGGAACGCTGTCCCTTCCGCTTCCGCTTCCAATGTCACCTCGCCCACGCCCGCGTCGCCCAGGCTGACCACCTCTACCCCGCAGCCTGCTCTTTAAGGCTTGTACGTTCCGGGCTATCTGTTCTTCGTCTAAGACGTTATCGCCGGACCGTGAGGGCACTGGGGGAAAGATGTGCTGCTAGTCACCGTGACCTTATTTAGAATGACTTACGTGTAGCGAGATCCTCTTCCGGAGGAGTCACTTCAACGACAGGACGGGTGATATGCCCAGAACGCGTACGCCTTTCCTAAACCGCGTGTAAGGGATGGCATGCTGTTCGAGAAGAACACGACAAACCTGAACCGCCTTGTCTTCGAGGCCGCGGAGCAATTTGTCGAACATGGCATCCCACCCGTCAAACGCCTTGACGAAGTTCCACGAGGCAGACACGTCCGTAGAGGATGGAAGTTTGGCGGCGGATTTGACATGAAGAGAAGCGACGAAGGTGGTAAGGAAGGGCTGGAAGAGCTTGACAAATAAAGCCTTGAGCGCGTTGAGGAGGTCATCTACGTAAGTGAGCTGAAGAATGCGTTGGTACGCGACCTTTGCAAGATGGGCGTCAGAAGTGTTTTATGCGAGGATGAGCATGGACGTACGACGAAAATGAGCTCGAGATCGTTCACAAACGTCCACTTGACGGCATACCCGTCCTTCTCATACCTTCCGTCCGAAGACCTGCCTTCGATGAGAGCCTCACGGACGAGGGAATTGACGGGCGACGTGGAGGATGCTGCGGTATTAGATGCTGCGGGAGTGAAGGAGCGGGACCAGAGAACCACGCCGCCTGCGCGCGTTCGTGGCCGTGGTCAGCCCTTGCACACCGACTGACACGACCAAAAATCACGTACCCTTGTGGGATATGGAGCAGTGGTCGAGCATGGCGGAAAGAGACGAGCGGAGGTCGAGAGCTCCGTCCCGGAGACTTTGGGTTGTCTCACAAGCGCCCGACAAGCGCCCGCCGATCGCGTCTCTCGGTGCTTCTATCCCGGGTTGGACGCGTCGGATGTCTGCAGTGACTGCCCGTCTGCCAGTGCTACGGCCACGAGCCCCAGCCCAACCCACGTCAGGCGCGCACGCGTTCAGAGGCAGCCCAGCCTGCAGCTACATAACCCACGCCGAGTCCTGCCTCCTCGCCATCGGCCTCTCTTCGTCCGGACCCTTCAACGCCCCGTTATCCGCCTCCGCCGTCTCTCCTGCCCGCACCAGCCATTCCCCCCACATCAACTTCAGGTTCGTCGTCCTACGTGCCCCCGTTTCGCCGCTCGCGCTCACCCGCGTTTCTCAGCCATGGCAGGTACTCCGATCGAGGTCTTCACAAATTCCTACGTGGTCGTTAGAATGCCTACGACCACGTACTTCCATTATGACGGTATGCCCTTCTTCTGCATCCTCGATAGTAAGGTGTACTGATCGGCTCTTTCAGTCGGTCTGTGTGCATTTTTTTACGTCTCGCTGGGACGGCCTAACGGGTTCTCTGCAGTGATGGAGCCCGAAAGCGGCATCAAGCGCCGAAACTACGAAGTTATGGACCGTTTACAGCTCGAGCACGCAGAAATATTCACTCCGCGCGCCCCGTACGACGGTAAAAAGAATCTCTTCTCTCCCAAGGATATCCCCTCCGCCACGGTACATTCCATCCGACGTCTGCTGTCCACTTGTCACTGCCCGGCTAACTCATTCCCGACTAGTATACCATTGCTCTCGGTCGCAAAATGACGGTTCGCGTGCTAATGAAGAAAGTTAGCGTGGTAAGCCCCAGGTATAAATATAGGCCCTCCTCAGGAATATCGTCTAACACGTCCCTCAGCGACGTGCAGAAGCTGCTTCGCCGTCGGTCGCCGAACGATACGAGCGACAGTTCCATATCCCTCACCCTTTTGCAACTTATCGTCCGACAAGCGCCAAACATGTATGCTCGTGCGATAGGTGCTCGCGTCAGTGGCCATAACTGACATTTCGTCTCGCAGGCGGCACAACTTCCCCGCCGACGCGCGTTCCTTCTATACACAACACAATGCGAGGAACCTCCGATTTGGGCTCACCGCCCTACGCGGATACTTCCAGTACACTGGGTCATATCCGCACCTTTTCGTTCGCTTACCATGGTCCTAGGAGCGTACGCCCGGTCCTAGGGAAGCTCCTCGTCAACGTCGACGTATCCCACGCGGCATCGTATGATTTTCTGCATATATTCTAGTATATCCACTCTCAATCATTTCCCAGGTACACCCCAGGTCCTCTGATTGACACTATGATGATGCACCTTGACCTGAGGAACCCACGACAACTCGCGGAGCTTCACCCACAACAATTTGGCCAGCTTCGGATCTTCCTCAAGGGTGTGCGAGTCAGGATGACGTTGTCGAAGATGCGGCCGCGCCCTATCAGCGACCTCGTGCATGAGGCGGGGTTGCAGGAATTCGATAGGGACAACGAGCGTTGTAGCGTCGCAGTCAGTGTCTCGAGTGTTACTGTCTTTCTTTCGTGGCTGACTGTTACCTCCAGCGGCACTTCGCGCAGAAATACAACTGCGAAGTGAGGTTCCCCCGCATAGTCGGGGTGAGAGTCGGGAAGACGGCCATCTTCCCGGCTGAATTTTGCGAGATAATACCCGGCCAGCTCTACAGGAAGAAGATACCCCCCGACGCGCAGAGGGAGTTCCTGCAATTCGCGACTCAGAAGCCGCATGAACGCATGCGCGACATCGAGAACTCGGTGGCAGGGCAGGTACGTCTACTCACTATACTGCAGGCCTTCGACGTACAGACCCCACGCTCTGTGCTCAGGGCCAGCTCTTCGACTATGCGTCGTCGGACTTCATGAAGGAGGCCGGCATGGAGGTCGACACCCGCATTATGTCGGTGAGAGGCAGCGTTCTTTCCCCCCCGAAGATCCGCTATGCCGGCAGCGATATCCCTCTGGTAACACCCGTGCACATACGACTTCTTCAGCTCCTCGTGCTTACCATACAACCTTCGCAGAACATCCGGCCCAAGGCCGGCAGCTGGAACGTCGTCGGGAGGCGGTTCGTCCAACCCCGGACCCTGCGCTTCTGGGGGGTTGCCGTCTTTGACGACCGTGCTCCCGAGCATAGCGTCAAAGAGTTTATAACTGCCTTAATCGGCAACATGGAAAAAGCTGGTAAGTTGCGACTTTGAATTCATGATCATGTTCGTCCAGCTCATGCTCCTTAGGAATGAGTAGGTTGCAGCGTTCTCGCTCACACTGCGGCTGCTGATCTTTGGGCAGATGTCTTGAATCATTATCCCCCTATCATGTCTGGAAGCACTGCCAACCCAGAAACTGTAGCATTTTATGACTTCTCGCGTCCTCGCTACGTGCTCACACCATCACACAGACTCTCGAGGCTGTAGGCCAGAGGAGTTTGATCCGCAAACTGGTCGATCAGCTCCCTCCTGATCAAAAGCCACATCCTCAGCTAATCATCGTGATCCTGCCCCAAAATGCGGCAGAGTGCCGCAGGTGTGTCAAGTTCTGGGGGGACATCACAAGGACTGTTTCCACTCAATGTGTGGTGAGTCCAGTTATGAATTACTCGTCGTGTACTGTGCGCTCACTCTGCTTATCATCAGCGCTCCCCAAAGTGGAGCTCCCCAAGCGGTCGCGATCAGTACTGCAACAATGTGGCCCTCAAGTGAGTTGCTATTACATTTGGGAGATGCTTGACTACATCCCTGCATACAGAATCAATGCTAGGCTTGGGGGTACAAACTCCATCTTGGACACGGAGGCCGCTGGATTCCTTGAGACCTCCATGGTGGTCGGTAAGTCATACATCAGTCTTTCTCAATGCATGTTTTGTTCAGTGCATCATTTCATAGGTGCCGATGTTGGGCATCCTGGCCCTGGGGCTGCTACTAGACCCTCAGTGACAGGGCTAGTTGCATCAGTGGACCCATTTGTGAGCAAGATGACCTCCATCGCTGCAGTGCAGCGACCTCGTCAGGAAATCATTGAGGATCTTGAGAAGATGATGATAGTAAGCTTCATGTTTTCAAGGTACTTTTTTACCGTAGAGTAACTCAGGTCTATCATACAGGAAGCCCTTCAAGGCTGGCAGGAATTTAAACTTGATCCCAAAGTTCCCCGTCCACCCCCCAAGCATGTGATTTTCTACAGGGATGGCGTAAGTGAGGGCGAGTTCAGGCAGGTGGCGGAGAGGGAGATCCCCCTCATCAAAAGTGAGCACTCGTGGAACATTTCAAGATTCATCACAACTGACATTCTGTAAGGTGCATTTGTCAAAATGAATATCCCCCCTCCCCTGATGCCTAAGCTCCTCTTCATTGTTGTAGGCAAAAGGTATGGTTTCAATGGTGGATGGTGGATATACCATCTTCCTGACAAGGATGTATAGGCACCACATCAGGTTCTTCCCCAGGAGGTGGGCAGTGCTCTACCATCCTTTGATGAACATGCACTGATCCAGCTTGTGCTTCAGTCCATCTGATGGGGATAAATCAGGCAATTGCCCAGCAGGCTTGGTGGTCAACCAGCACATCACCAACCCCAACTATGACGACTTCTACCTGCAGTCCCATGCTGGTCTTCTTGGAAGTACGTCCTTCCTCACATCCTGTAATCTCACAGACACATACTAATGTGATGTGATTGTGTCTGTAGCTAGCCGCCCTAGCCACTATGTCATCCTTGCCAATGAGCCAAACCTGAACCCTGCACAGTATGATCTGTGATGCTTCTGTCAAGATCAGTGCTAACATTGTAATGGTACAGAATTCAAATGCTCACTTTCCATCTATGTCACGCCTATGTGCCCGCAACCCGCTCCGTCTCAGTCCCAGCTCCCGTGTATTGTGAGTACTACTATGGTTCCAACTATGTGTTAAAATGTATCCTAATAATCATTTCTACAGACGCTGATGTCAGTGCTCACTACTCGGTACTCCAGTGGATTAACACTCGCTGACTCACTTTTGCCCCTCATGCCATACAGCGAATATGTGGGCGCATGGAGTTCCACTGCCAGGACGGCGCCTCGTTGAGCGATACAGCCTCAAACGTAACCAGCGCCAACGAGGAAATTGATCTCGAGTGGTGGAGGCAGGCATTCCGGCCCACTCGCCTGAACAAGAGCATGTATTTCATCTAGGTCGGAAGCAAGTCCTGTCGAGGTCAGAGCATAGCGGCGTGTCAACTGCTATAAGCCCCCGCCTCGCCGCTAGTATCTAGGTCCGCGTCACACGCCGGTCCCTCTGCCGCTGGTGGCAGACCCGCATGTGTCGCTGCATTGACGCTTCGTCTACCGTTGTATCGCGCCGCCCTCCCCGTCCGCCTCTCCTCTGTACAATCATGTCACTGCCAGTCACGTTCAATCCCGCCTTATTGTATTCGGACTACCACGTTTCCGATGGGGGCTGCTATGGTCTAATCTCGAAGTAGTAGTAAGGCGTGAGCAGATAGACATTAAAGCATGGACTTGGGCTTTCTTTGTGTCGCCCGTGTACTTGTACGCATCCTTACTACGTAGTTACTATGCTCGCTGTATATTACGGACCTGTTAATCGATCGACCACCGTCTTGAAAAAAAAACAAGGTGTACCAATATACATTCACGCCGGCGACTACCTCTAGCGTACAACGTAGAGTGCACATAACAATATTCATAAGTTACGGACACTGGGTTTTGGACTGTAGTAGATTATAGGACACTATCCTATCTGAATGAACGACGATTTTGTATACAATACAACTAGCTTGTCTTCCAACTCACTGGGCCCATACATGCATATTCACATCGTCGTCATCCACGTCTCCCTCGGTGGAAGGAACGTGATCTGCACCGTACGAAGCCCGCCGTTGGTAGTGTTCGCGCAACGCCGCGGCCGCCTGAACCTTCTCATATACGGGGTCGGTATAGCTCCCAGGCGTGAACGCGGGCGGCAGGTCAGCCTCCTCGAGCGAGCTCTGCCGTGCGAGCGGGACGGAGCGGTCGGCCAACGGGGTCGTCACGCTGTCGAAGCCCATCATGCCGGCGGGAGTCGTCCCGCGAGCCATGTCCATGAACTCGGCGGAGGGCGCGGTGCGGCGGGCGCGCAGGCGGCGACGGACGATGACGAACGCGCAGGCTGCGAGCAGGAGGAACGCGAGGCCGCCGATGACGCCGCCGACGATCGCGCCGGTGTGGTCGTCTCCCCGGGATGAGGCCACCTCTGGGGAGACCATTGCAGACGGACTTGTGAGTCCCGCTCCCCGTGTTTCTGAGAAGACACTGTAGTTTGTGACCGTGTCCCCGTTCTGCGTCCTAGGTGTTGGCCGTAGTGAGCTTGTTAAAGGCGAAGGGTCCAAGCTAGCGGCCGCCGATGAGGATGCTCCCGAGGCTAAACGTTCCGTCAAATCAGAATTTCATGGGCTTATTGTGACACAGACACACCGGTCGGTGGCACATCCGTTTGATTTCCCGTCAACGACGTCGACGAGAGAACTTGTGACGTATTAGTGCTTGGCGACGTCGGCGTACTAGTTGCCTGCGAAGTGTTCAAGAACGACGGCGACGAATTGAGGGATGGACTCGGCGATGGCCACGATACAGGGACCAATGGCGGAGCGGAGCTGTAAGTCGTTGGGGTTATCGAGCTCGATTCGGTGTGCACGCCGGGGTGGGACTCGGATGTTGGAGGAATGGTGGAACTAGTCGAGTTTTGGGTGCATGACCAAGGGCTGTCAGTCGATCGACTAGTGGTACGCGGATAGTGGGGGCTATTATATGGTATCATCGAATGCATTTCTCTATAAACCCTTCAAACATTAGCCGTGCCAGTCCGGACGACAACGATTGAAGACGCACGCCTTGTACTCTGGTTGAATGTCACCCCCTAGACCGGCTGAGACTCAGATTGGGGCAGCGAAGACGTGCAAAGCCAGAACAGGTGTATAAGAGCGTCGGGCGAGACCAAGAAGGCCGGGGGGGCTGTGAGTGGGCGACTATCGCTTTGGACGTCTCAGCGGCATCTCCTTCTGGCAGTTCGTAGCAGTGTCGGCGCCGGCGAGGCTTCTGTGTGGACAGATGGTGATGCACGATGAGTTGTATGACGGCGTCCACAAACGGGAAGAGCCATGGCACTAGCTAGGAGCAGTGTGCTAGTCGTCGCGAGAGCCGGGCGGTGGTGGCATATCGTCGGAGAGAGCTCTGAGCAGGGGTGATCACGCTGCGACACGTGACGTCATCGACTCGGAGGGCGCGTGCGGACCGCGTCTCCGCGCGTGGGCCAACTGCAGACTGCTGCTGACCGAGTCCGAGCCTCTGCAGAGCGCTGCCGCCACATGCTGCTCTCCCGTCTCCTCCCTCTTACTCAGCCTCGCCTTTCCACCTCTCGGCTCGCCCACACACCGCACGCCCTCCGTCTCCGTGCATCGTTTGCCACCACCGTACCCCGCAAGATGAAGGTCCTCCCGGTACCCGTCCGCGACGACAACTACGCATACCTCCTCATCGACGACGTCTCAAACGAGGCCGCCGCCGTCGACCCCTACGACGTTCCCAAGGTGCGCGCTGCCGCCGACGGCGCCGGCGTAAAGATCGTCGCCGCTATTACCACCCACCACCATTTCGATCATAGCGGCGGTAACAAGGCACGTACCGCCTCGCATCCCAATCGGACCCATGCCGGTCTTTTTTGTATATGCTCACCGAGAGTTTCCGGCGGCGTTTCACAGGCATTCGTACGTTGCTGCCCTTTCGCCATAACGGCCGCTACGCTATCTCGCAGGCGTTAACTCGCGCAATTAGGCCGCTGCCTTTCCCGACGCACCCATCTACGGCGGCAGCGACAAGATCCCAGCACTCTCCAAACTTGTCAAAGACAAGGACGAATTCACCGTGGGGAACATCCACGTCAAGTACGTATCTTGCATTTACGTGATGTGCCTTCGTCTCACTGACCGCATCGCGCGATCGCGAACGCGAACACCTTCCGCGCACCCATTTTCCACAGGGCACTCGCCACCCCATGCCACACCCAGGACTCGATCTGCTACTACGTGACGTCCTCCGCAGGCGCGGCGCACCCGGGCGGCGTCTTCACCGGGGACACGCTCTTCGTCGCCGGCTGCGGTCGCTTCTTCGAGGGCACCGGCGCAGAGATGCACGCCGCGCTGACCTACCTCGGTACCCTCCCGGGGGAGACGGTCGTGTACGACGGGCACGAGTACACCAAGGGCAACCTCGCATTCGCCAAGCACGTCGACCCCGAGAACCCCGCGCTCGCGCGCCTCGAGGGCCTCATCGCGGCGGGCACCATTCCCGCGCAGCGCACGACGATAGCGGACGAGAAGGAGTGGAACCCGTTCGTGCGCCTCGATTCGGCCCCGATTCAGTGCGTGTGCATCCGCTCCGGGGAGATTGCGTGCCGGGGACTGACTTGTTTGCGTTTTCGTTCCGTGACGCAGGAAGGCCACTGGGGGCGGGGAGGCGAGTGTGGTCATGGACGCATTGAGGAACCTGAAGAACAACTTCAGGGGGTGAGCATGGTGTGCACACGCCCATCTGTCAGGGCGAGGGCTTCTCGCCTGATATCGCGATACAGGGACAGCCGTCTTTAACGTCCGAGGGTTGATGTTGTCGAAGGGAGGGATGCTGTATCAACTTAGCACAAGCTACAAACTGTATTTTACGCTCGCCGCTGTGGCGCATGGGCCAGACCAAACCTTGCTTTTTGACAATACAGGACGCCGTGTTCGGCATCTGCGAAGGTGCTGCGCTGCAATCTGTCAGGAAGTGTCGAAGTCTTGGGGGAGACCGAGGATAAATAGTGTGGAAGGGGCGGGCTACCGAGTAGCAATTCCCTCCCACACACAGACCGTATTATAATTTTACAAGTCCCGTGCATTCGTGCGTTCGTACCGTACGAGAAGACAGATTCCGGAGGCATAGTAAAGGAGACAGACGCGGTGGAGTTGAGAACACTACATTCCAAACACTTTGAGCACAGCAGTGCGCGCATAGGGAATGTACGAGAGCGTGTACCACGTGTACGCGAGGTACTCGATGATCACGAAGACTGTATGGGATGCGTGAGTGTCTGAGACGAAACACGAGGTGGAACGACCATACTTATGCATAGAATCTGTGGCGCAAAGGGGGGTCAGCTTTCACGACAAGCCGCATTCGCGTAATTCGGGGCGGACGCACATCGCTGCGAATGACGAACGCGCCGACAAAAATGAGGCCTATTGAGCCCAAGAACACGATCGTCGCGACCACCCGGACGGGCTTGAACATCTGTGTGCGTACGCGGCCAGTCAGCGCCCCAGCCCATCGCGCTGCGCATCATCCCGCAACAGCTACGGAATCGCACCATTTTGAGCTGCTTCGTGAACTGTGGAATGCATCAGCCGAGTGTACGAAGGAAGGGCGACCAGGCTGGGTGTGGCGCAACACGTCTGGACGTACCCCGACCAGGAAACCGGTGCCGACGAGGGAGATGATCGTCCCAATTGCGTAGAGGACTGTGTTCCCGAACGGAGACATGTTAGGCGAAGATCCCGTCGGACGGAGAGGGGAGGGGCAGGAACGGGGCGGAGACGTACTTGCGAAGCTAGCCAGGGAGCCGAGGAACAAGAAGATGCTCCCGAGCAAGCTCAGCACGAAACCCGCGGCGAGACTGTGTGCATTCAAATGGCATAGGAGGAACGCGGGCTCGGTCAGTTTCTCTACGGTGCATGACGTTTCTATCGGTCACAGGAGCAACGGCGACACACCATCCGATGAAGCCGTACAGCCGCTGCGTGCGCGTGAGGCCGAGGAACTTGAACGCGGAGTCGCCCTCGAAGAACTGCGTGTCCGGGATCGCGCCGCCCGCGGCCTCGAGGTTGAACCAGCCCTTAGAGTTCGCGGCCATCCTATCTTCCAATTATAATTTGCGTATATATCACACACGGGAATTCCTGTCCAGAGGTCGGCGCGAGGCGGAGGGTCGAGGGCGAGGGGAAACGAGGAATGGAGGGGTGGAGGAGAGGGGTGTATAGACGCGGCCAGCAAGCTCTGCTCCTGGCGGTGTTGCTGAGCGCGGCCGTTGGTGGGCGCCAAGAGACTGTGCTTTCGGCGCGAAGCAAGGCACGTGCTGTAGGCGCTCGGGGCTAGACGCGTCGCGCGGGTTGCGGGCGCTTGGGACGCGTCTTGCTCCTCGACCGTTTCTTGCTCGATGGCCTCGGACCTCAGTTCTCGTAATCTCAGAGCTTGCTGTGTTTTCTACAGCACGCGCACCCCAACTAAGCATGTCATATCTCTTGAGGTTTGCTTGAGCTGAGCTAGAAACTTGCACTGAGTGTTCTCTTGGGCTTCAAGGTTTTCGGCTTCTTTCTGCGTCCGGACCGAAGCCTTGGCGGTATGGAGACGGTTGTCTACGCCAGTTTGTGGGACGCTCTCCTGCTCGGACCCGTCTCACAGTTATTGCGGGGGCCAACACTTTTATACAGCATCGTATAAGAGTCAGTTCGGGTATGTAGGACGCACCAAGACGACTGCGCGTAGCCGTGCAATCCACGTTTCGGCCGCTCTGGTAGCTGTTCTCTCAGTCGCCCCACTCCATCCCACTTTGTTATCAGTCTCGCTCCGTAATCCGCCAGGACATCTATGTGGGTCGACGCTGCCTGTCCACCGCTTCACAACGCTGCGTCCCTCGGGTCTGTTCGACCGACAAGGCGGCCTACCACTACGGACGCTCGTTCGCCTACATCGCTGCCCCATCGGGACCCGCACCCGGAGCACCGCTTATCCCATCCGTGCTTCGAAACGCCCCGCCGTGGAAGCTCTCCACTCGAATTTGGCTCGCGTCCAGACAGCTCCTCCGGCGAGGGTGCGGCCACGCGCGGCCCAGGGATCGCGAGTGCACACATGACTGCCTATATCAGGCAGCAGACACTCACAGGGTGCGAGGGACTCTTGTCAGACAGGCGGCGGGGCGGTCAGCGCGGGTGCGTCAGGCGTCCGCTTTGCTCTTCTCTGCGACTACCGCTCAGGCGAGGGCGCTGAGGTATATAACCGTGCTCATTGGAGGCTACCTGATCGACGGTAACTTGCTTCTGCTCGCTCGACCTCTGCATCTGCGTCTCCGCTTCCTGTGCCACGCCTCCCTTGCTCGGGATATCAATATTACATTCTTTGCGATTACGACATGGCTGATTCCGATGGCAAGGCTGTCTCCAATGGGCTCCCTCCTCCCCCTTTCAAGCTTCCGGTAAGTAGCGGTACACCACGGCTGCGGACCGAAGTTGACGACGTTCTTGCTTGGGTAGTTCCCCGAGAATACAGAGACGATCACTAGCAACATGTTGAAGTTGGCGGAACAAACGCCGGACGAGTACGTTATGCCATTTAAGAATAGGAAGCTTCGGAACTTAAGCTCTGAGTACTTCTGAAGACGGAAGCGTTTCCTCGCGAAGGCTTTAGTGAATCACCTGCATCAGTTCGTCAGGGAGACCAGGCGAGTAGCCCGATCGTCTGCAACGCGAAATACAACTCACGGCCATTCCAGCCTCACCACCGACGAATGGATGGAAGCCATCCTGTTCCTAACGGCCGTCGGACAGAAGTGCACTCCTCTCCGCCAGGAAATGATCCTTCTTTCAGACGTCCTGGGCGTATCCGCCGTCGTAGACGCGCAGAACAACCCTCCGGTCCATGGCGCTACGGAGAGCAGCCTGCTCGGGCCGTTCTTCACGGAGGACGCGCCGGACTGTGAGTGCTCTTATGGCAGGCCCTTAATCTCGCACGCAGAGAAGCTCACCGCGGACGCCACCGCAGACGAGAACGGGGACTCGATTGCCTCGGACGGGAAAGGCGGGTATATGTATGTCGAGGGCCGTGTGCTGAGTACGGATGGTTCGCCCGTCCCGAACGCGATGATCGAGACCTGGGAAACGGACGGTCACGGTGGGTGTCTAGCCTTCGTTTGCGCCCCATTTCCGCTGCTGAAGCTGACGGATCTTGGCCGGATGCGAAGGCTTCTACGACAACCAGTACGCCAACCGGGACAAGCCCGACTGCAGGGGCCGCATCCGGACTGACAAGGACGGCCGCTTTGGGTACCGCGCCGTGGTTCCCGTCGCGTATCCGATCCCGGGAGATGTGCGTGCAGGGTCGTCTGCCACATACGTGCTATCTCTGGAGTGACGTCGTTTGCACTTTGCAGGGACCGGTGGGCGCGCTTCTGCTGGGAATGGGGAGACACAATATGCGCCCGAACCATCTGCACATGATGATCGAGGCGCCTGGCTTCAAGAAGCTGACGACGGCGCTGTACCCCGAGGGCGACGAGTGGATAGAGAGCGACGCCGTGTTCGGGGTGAAGAAGTCGCTGGTGGTGAAGCTCGAGAAAGTGCGGGACGAGGCGGAGGCGCGTAAGCGCGGGTTCCCGCGAGGGGATACGTTCACGCTGCTGAAGCAGGACATTATCCTGGTGCCGGCGGAGAAGTCGAAGCAGGCGTTCGAGGAGAACGCCAAGGCGGCGGCGAAGAATGCGGCGGTGTAACAATGCGTGCTACGGCGGCTCTGTCTGTACGATTGGGAGTGTTTGCGCGTGCGGTGAGGGGTGTTTGTGTCCCGTGGTGTGTAATTGTATCGTGTTTGCCTGCCCGCCGCCGCGCCGGAAGGGTGCTGTGCGAGATTGCTCGAGGTCCGTGGTGTGTATCAAAGGAATGCTGATAGAACGGATGGGAGCTCTGGTGCCAGCTGCAGGGGGGGCATGGGGGCTGGACGGGGATTGCCGGGGACGCGTGTTTACCTCGTTGCGCGGTGGTGTATACGGGCCCGGCCAGGATCGCGTTCATCGTCTGCGTTCGATATCTCTCCCCCGCCCCCTGCCCCAGGCTCTCCCTTCCCCTTCACACCTCCGTCCTCCTCCCCTCTGCCGGCTGCAGGCGTCGCTGCGATCGCACCATGGACCCCATCCCCAACAGAGATAACGTCTTTTCGCGCGGGCCCTCTCCTCCGCCCCCCGCGCAGCTCTTCCAGGCGCCCCCCACTCAGCAGCAGCTCCCCGACCCCCACGTCTCCCCCGCACCCTCCCACCGCGAGCCTGCACAGACCACCGCTCAAAGTCACCTCGATTCCCTCCTCCACGGCCTCAACTCTCCCTCTGCGGCCCACGTTAGCCCCCAGCCCAGCGTCGCGAGCGCAAGTATCTATCACGGTCCACAGGAGCCAGTACACTCCGGACCTGCCACCCCAGCGTCTGGAAACGCTGGCTCCGTTTCTTCAAACGTGTCTGGTCCAGGAAACCAGTCACACGAGAGGCAGAACGCCCTCCTTACTCTTCTTGGCGCCGTCGCGTCCCCCTCTTCTAACCCCCAGCCGATGCTTCCCGTAGGTCCACCCGCCCCTCAGCAGGTCCCGACGCCACCAGGCTCCGCCCCTCGTGGAGGTCTTACCAACAGCGAGTCGCAGGGAAAACTGTTGCTGGAGCAGCTCATGTCTGGGTGAGTGTCTTTTTTGCGAGCCGCGTATGGGCGCGATCTCAGACGGGATCGTCCATGGTTCATGGCCGCTCGCGCCGTATTTACGACCGTGGAAAAAATTCTGACCGGTTTTCTGTACTTCTTTTGACATACACAGTACGACCAAGTTTTCGCAAACAGAATCGCATCAGCCACAGGCGTCGCTTCCACCTTCAGGCCCGTCCCCGCCATACATTCCGCTCCCGCAAGACCCGTCGCACTCGGACGAGTACTCAGTCCCCCCCGAGTCGACCTACTCCCATGAGCGCGAATCGTCGGGCATGCATGCCTCCCCATCCGTCGCCGAGCCGCGCGCCCCCTCGCCCGCCCGCCGATCGATGTTTGATTTTGTTTCTCCCTTCGACGCGCTTTCGAACACGAGCGCGGGCGCAAAGAGGAAGCCCCCGCCGAACGCGCAGCCGTCCGACGAGCCCTCCTCCTGGAGCCCGATGTCGGTCGACCCGAAGCGCAAGTCTGTAGAAAACCTCATGGAGCATCTCACGCGGGGACAGGCGCCCCAGCCGTCCACGTCACAGCCGTCTGTCGCTCCTTACGACCCCTACAACTCCTTGCCGGCGGAGGAGCCCCTCCAGGCCGAGAGCGTACATATGAGGGCGTCGCGTCCCCTACCGCCCCAGCCTATTCACCCGACAGGGTCGCCGCGCTCGTCTCCACCTAAACAGGCTCTCCGGCAGCAGCGACGCGCCGCCGATTCCCCGATCGGGCCGTCTGGTACGCCGCAGGGACCGTTCGGTAACAACTACAACAGGGACAAGGAGAGCTCGCCGCTCCCAGGACGTGGTGCCGCTACAGAGGGTAAGCGTGGAAGCGGCGCGAAGGCCAAGAACGTTAGCCCGAGGTACATATATGCACTTTTTGTTTGGCGAAATTTTACTCACCAGCATTTTGTCTTAGTGCTCAAGCGCAAACGATCGTGTTCGACGTATCCCAGCCGCTCGAAGAGATCCAGGCTCCCCAGGATGCCGTTAAGTCTACCGCTATCGCGTTGGTCAAGGTGGACTCTACCTTCCTGCCTGGAACGACCATTGGTGCGACCCAATGGGTTGCATACGCCATGACCAAGGGTCGTGTTCGCGTCATCTCCCGCTCGAGCGGTGATAGGACACTGCTCCAGCTGCCGCCCCTATTCCACCAGACGACTGCGGTGAGCGATATGTCCGTTCACGGGAACCGTCTGGCGGGCGTGACGTCCGATGGTGGATTCGTCGTTTGGGAGTTACCTCCAGTCATCACTGACGACGTCCCGTAAGTATCTATCGTTGCACAAATGCGCTCTGTGCTGATGGTGTTTGTAGCGGAAGGATTATGCTTTGCGTCTACCCCCAGAACGGACTCGAGCCGCTTCACGCCGTAAAGTGGCACCCTCAGGAACCCGACTTGGTTGCAGTTGCCTCCGACTCGCACGTATACCTCATCAACATCGCCGACGCCGCGCATGTCTTTGGAGGCGAGCCGATTTCTCAGTTGGATCTTCACCGTGTTGGACAGACCTTCTCCGTGCCGTCTCCTATCGTCGCGTTTGATTTCAATGTCCCGCAGAATGCGCTCGCGACGATCTCCGAGGACTCAACGCTCACGATGTGGAATATTCGCGATAAGTTACCGTTCTGGTCGCACAAGATCCGCGGCGACGATTACCCATCGTCGCTCACCTTTGTCGACGGCGGCGTGATCGTCGGCCGCAAGAAGGGTACCATCTACCAGCTCCTCCCTGTCATGGGCCGCCAGGTCTTGTCCACGATCAAATTCCTCAACGGCGACCAGGACGACGTGAACATGTTCGGGCACGCGAACTACGACTCGCGCATCCAGACCCTCTGGATCGCGAACAACCGCCGCGAGAGCATGATCGCGTTCAAGCTCAACTTCGACGCGTCCACGCCCTCGCCGGGCGGCGAGGACGGCGGGCGCGGCGCATACTTTGAGCAGGTCGTCGAGTTCAGCGGGCCGAAGCCCACGATCCATTTCGTCATCCTCACCGCGGACGCGGACCCGCACGGGGACGAGGCGCACGCCGCATGCGTCGCCGCCAAGGTCCCGCCCGGCGAGCTCGCGCTCGTCGGCTTCTCGGTGCACTCCTCGGGCGTCGACCAGGTCCTGATCCGCAAGGAGTGGTACAACTCGGCGTTCGCGGCCGCCCCGGCGCGCTTCCCCGCGTACCAGACCGTCTTTGCCGACTCGCGTCCTCAACAGCAGCAGCAGCAGCCACCGCAACAGCAGCAACGGCAGCAGCAGCCGGTGCCCGCGGCGCAAGGACACCAGTTCAACCAGCCGCCCGCGAACCCGTCGCCGCTGACCGTGCCGCGGATGAAGACGCCCCCGTCGGAGGAGGTCGATGTCGAGGCCGTTGCGCAGGAGGGCGCACGTGGCAAGGGCAAAAATAACAAGGGTAAGAACGTCGGCTGGAAAGACAAAGAAGAACGCGAGAAAGCCGAGAAGAAGGCGGAGGTGGAATATAACTCGGACCTTGGAGTGACACTGTCGAAGGAAATCAAGAAGAGCGAGGAGAGTCTGCACAACCGTCTTGGTCGCCTCATCTCGAAGGAGCTCGATAAGCAACGTACGTATCTGTGTAGCGTGCTACGGTGTTTCGGAGAGCTCACGCTGTGTTTACAGATCAACGCTTGGAGGAGGTCCGCCAGAGCGAGCAGGCCGCCGACTTCGTCAGGCAGGAGAAGATCCTGAAGCTGATTTCGACCGAGCTGACGAAGAACACGACCCGCGTTGTCGAGATGGCCGTCAAGGCTGAGGTGCAGAACTCGGTTCTCCCGTCGCTCGAGACGATCACGAAGACGGAGGTGAAGGCCGCGCTCAGCAACCAGATCGCGAAGGGCGTCACCGAGGCGATGAAGCTGGTATGTGTCCTTGGGTTTCCGCACGCACCTCCTCTTAGCTCATGATTACCGTACAGAACCTGCCCAGCGAGATCGAGCGCGTGCTCATCCGCCCTGAGATGGTGACGCAAGTTGCACGTGCGTTCACGACGAGTGTGACGCCCGTCATCGAACGGCAGGTGAAGGAGACGATCTCGAAGAACATGATTCCGTCATCGGCGATGCACCAGGAGCTTTCGCGAGAGATTCGCTCGGAGATTTTGAACCTGAAGAAAGAGATCTTGACATGGCAGAGCGAGACGCTTCGCGGGCAGGAGGTATGTCGTCTTTTACGCGTTCAGCCCGTTTTGTGTTGACCTCTTCCTTCGTAGTCCGTGATTCGCGAGCTTGAGCAGTCCGTGCGGGTGCTTTCGGAACAAGTCAAGTTCCTCACTATGAACTCCTCTTCGTCCAACTTCAGTCATATGCAAAACCGCAGCTCGCCAGGTCCTTCTTCCGCGAGCAGCAGCATGCTTCCCCAGAATCAACTCTCTCAATTGCTTCGTCAACCCAATCTTGCACCTATGAGCCAGTCCTCTGGCTACCCGCCCCATGCGTTCCAACCTCCCCCACCACAACAGCAGCAACCACTCATGCACGGCCCGTCGTGGTTCGGCCCGAACATCGCGGCCCCGCAAGCCTCTCACCCCACCGCACCTCCACCACTTCCCCCACAACAGCAGCTCTCGCGCGCGACACCTCCCACCTCCGGGCAGCCAGAGGAATGGGACGATGCGTACCTGTCGGTCCTGGGCTCACAGGACACGCGGCAGCTCCGTGAGCTGCTCGCGCGCTCGAACCCGGAGATCGTCATGCCGTTGAACGGCCCGAGCCCACTGTCGCAGGCGGTCATGCTCACACTCGTTCACAGGGTATGTCAGGGTTCTTCCACGGAATGACTCGATGCTGACAACGTTCTATTTTGTGTAGCTATCCACCATCATCGGCGAGACCTCTCCCGTCGACGAGTCCTTCAAGGTCTCGATGTGGTGGCTGCAGCGCGCGGCGACGGCTCTGAACACGACTGTAAGTAACGTAACTGTGTTATCGCAGCCCGTGGCTCACGACCCTTCCAGGACCCGCTTATCTCCCCTTACGTCGCGCGCGTCATGCCAAGCGTGCAGCAGATGCTGAACACGACGAAGCAGCGCCTCTCCATCCTCCCTGGTCCGCCGATTGAAGCCACGCGCACGATCTCGGACATCCAGGACATCCTCACCCGCAAGCCGATCTGAGTGGCGCCCGCTCGGCCGGCCGCACAACTCTCGACTTTTACCACTACCGTATGCTCGCTTTCTTGGGTCTGCTCTGTTTTGCTGCGCAGAAAGCACATTATTTCTTCCATACACCCGCGGCGGGGTTGCACCTCGCGCGCGGCTTTGCCCTCGCTCCCATTCATCGTCGTCGCGCATGTTTTTCTCCCTTCCACACGCCGAACGACTTCTCATGCACATGATGACTTCACGATCCCACGATGCCCGGATTGATTCTTGGTCGGTCTGCTCTCTTGCCCCTCTCGTCGAAAAGTTGTACTGTCGTGTTACTCTACCTGTAGGCGCAGTGAACCCAATATACATCTACCTGTTTTCATCTCAGCTTCC
Source organism: Trametes meyenii (assembly GCA_022606255.1). Lineage (NCBI taxonomy): Eukaryota > Fungi > Basidiomycota > Agaricomycetes > Polyporales > Polyporaceae > Trametes > Trametes meyenii. Next base: position 524,946 of record JABYQG010000005.1, on the reverse strand, counting down.
TTCGCGACCGAGAAGCGTTCAGTTCCGGAGCTCTCGTGAGCATGCGTTATATGTAGAGACAAAAACAGCTGCATCGAACTGGAGCGCTGAGGCTTCGCCGGACAGCTGACCGTATGATGGCCTCCAACGCGAGCCAAAGTACAGGTCCACAGGCGTTCTAAACTCGACAGCAGACATGCTAGGAACCAACAAGGGACCCCGATCGGAAAGGCCGTCAATACACTCGGCCGCTGCAGCGCGCCCAGACGTTCTCACCCTGCCCTCCTCTTTCAGGGTCGCGAGTTGGTACGATAGTCAGAGTGGTAGATTGATCGAAGAGTGGTGCGCGTACTCCCAAGATGTCCTCATTGAATCCGTGACCGGTCAACCCAAGGTCGACCCACAAGGAGTAGGTTCGATGTATAGCGCGCATTCGCACCGCCCGGGGGCCGATGGACCATTCGGTGGCGTGCGGTCGTCGAAGTGGGTTCACGCAGCGGATCCGCCGACGATAACCACTTGCGAATTGCCCCACGCCGTGGAGGCGTTGTGCGCATAACCCTCGCTTCTGCCATAGAGGGCGGGTCGGAAGCATATCGGGTTGAAAATAGCTCTGGATGCGGGCATCCGCGGGCCAATTGTCGCCGTTCATATCTTGCGCTCGAGAAGAGCAGGGCAGAGCAGCGGAGGGCAGAGAAGCAAGCGATCTCCAAACCCATTCACACCGTCATGAATAATCAGATAAGGCGGCGTCATAGAACAACTGACCTGCGACGTGGATCCGCAACTGCCCTAGTCACGGCTGCTGGGAACGGGCGAGTGGTCGCAAAGTGGAATAGCCCCGAGAAGCTCTTGAGCCTGTCGTAAACCAGGGGCATCTAGTCTATACAAACGCCACACTTTCACTGAGGCATTTTGTGAACACGAATGAGAGGCTTCGACCCATGACACGACTTACGGCAATGCGAGTGCGCCGGCGTGGGCGGCGGGGACGGTATCCATCGTATGTTCCAATCACAACGCGACGAGCGGTCCACAAAGTGCCTCAGCGTGGGTGCCTAGAGTTGTCCACAAAATCACTCAGCGTGGATGCTGCGCGAACTTGCCCGAGTTTCCTTTTGCGGCGATTTGTGCTGAGGCACAGCGCACGTGGCTGCTCCGATGAGATGGATATAAAGGGCTCCTTCCGGCGTCCTGAGGCTCTCCTCAGACCATCAGTATCCAACAACCAAACACATCTACCACTTACCCCAGTATCCATCTCATTGCTATGTACTCCGTGCGTGCTCTTCACTAGCCTACGATGAGTTCGCGCTGACAGCCTGTATACATGCAGACCACCGACGCCCCGAAGAACGCTGCCAACTGCGGCTCCAACTCTTGCAGCTGCGGCGCGAGGTGAGCCCCTTCCTATACAGAAGCCATCGTTCATCCCGCTTACCAGCATATCCAGCTGCGCGTGCAAGCCCGGCGAGTGCAAGTGCTAAGCGCACCACCCGCTCTCCCTACCCCGAGACGCCAATGAGCATGTAATCCCACCTCGCCTCATCAAGGTCGGCGTAGGTTGTACCAGAGTCAGCGTATAGGATAGGCCGTATTGTTGAATGTAATTGTAACACGCAATCTTGAGACCTTCTCTTGAAACCCGGACAAAGAAATCGACTTGCGTGCCGACGGAAACGTAAATATTCAAGGGATTAGTCTTACGCGGCTTACTATACAGCACGTTTACTCTGGGCTGAGTACGCATGGGGATGGCGTGAATGAATCATTATGAACGTGTGAATGGACGACGTACACAGATCTATGTATCGTTGCCTCCTGTCTGGGTCCACGCTCTGTAGCTTGGTCAGCAGCTCCAAACACTCATTCTCCAGGTCACGTCGGTTCCCACTCGTCAGGGAGTCTTCATGCTTGCACAGCACTAGCCTCTTGTAGAAGACCAATGACTCCATGCACCCTGCCAAGAATGACGTTGAGAAAATATTGGGATATCTAGGCAACTGACAATACTTGCATTTACTATCTGGCTGTTCTTCTAGGAGTTCCTGAATGGAATCGATTTCTCTTTCGACAATGGTTTTATCATCCCCTGTAGAATGTGCATTTAATACGGAGTCACTTGCGATAGTAATATTGTATACCTGAACCCACTAGCCAGCGATGGTAAATCCAAACACTTTGGTCGTTGGGATCGGTATACATCGCGTTCTTTACTAGGTCGAACTCTACACTTAAACGCGATTAAACGTGCACCGGAGCGTCGCATAACATGCAGTCTACCCACCATCTTCTAGCGACTTCGACTTGTCCAATTTCCCCGACTCCCACATGGAAGCGAGGACCTTGGAGCGCTGGTGCCACGCACTAAAATTTGAGAAGTTCGCCTCAATCTTGCGTTTGGTATATAGGAGCTCTGATTGCTCTGAGCGCTTGACGGGCATATGGCTAAGGACGTTTCGTCTATAATTCCATGCGTGAACTGTATTGAATGAGCCTGTGATCGCGCGCCGACCCGAGTACGACCTCACAGTTTCGTGCGTCGGCGTCAAGCATCTTCTCGACAACGAAGAGTTCCTTGTTCCAGTAACTTTGTCGCCATGTCTCGGGGTCCTTTTCGGGTGGTCCATCCGGAACCTGCTGCAGACACCATTGGCGATGGTTCCATATCCAGTACACTTTGGGGTGCTGCTTAAGAAACGCGGTAGTCAACGAGAGATCGTCGGAGAGGAGATCATTGATCTCTGCAGGTGCGCTGTTGGAATAGCCAACAGCATGAGCATATGCGCATACATATTTTGGAATGAATTACCGTCCGGGAAACAGGCCGCTCAAGAGGATATTCCTGCGGTAGTTCCAGACGGTGTAGAATTCGGGATTGACATGAAGGAGCTTCGTGGTGAGGTCGAAGGAGTCCTGGGACCAATCTTTCGCTTTCTTCTGCACAACGACGACATATAAGAGTGGTGTCGTGGTACCGTCGCGGTCAGAACTTACCCTAGCGAGGACCTCCTCGGTTAAGCTCTCGTACTCCTTCAGTTTCGCCTGCTCCCGCTCTTTCTTCGCAGCGAGGGCCTCGCGCGAGTATCGTACACGTTTGACACCATGCTAAGGAAGTTTGAGCTTGTGCGCAACGTTGGTGGTGGTTTGGAATATACCATTTGTGCGGCGGGAGGAAAGATAAGCGGTCGAGTGAGCAAGAGCAGAGAGAGATGGTGCAATGAACAGGCGCCCACGACGCGCTCTACAGACGCGCCTGTGACACGTGAGGTCGCTATTCAGCACAGCGAGGCCGCTATTTCCTCGCCTTTGCTACCAGTCTCTACTGCTGAGCTCACAATGCCTGAGCCTACTTCTCAAAACCCGACTCTGGAGTCTTTAACTGTCACTTTTCCTCTCACGTTCCCTACACCAGCGCCAACAACACATCCTGGTCTCGTCTCTACTAGAGACTTGCACCGAGAAGAAGACCTCCTTAGGAATCCATTCTCTTTCAGACACTGGTGGGCTGCGATTCAGAACGTGAAAGAAACATCTGCTGCAGAGCAAAAGGCTGAAGGCTCCTCCGAATTGTCGCCTGATATTGCTGCTCTCTTGGGACCTCTTTCCTCCACTGCCGCTCGCAAATCTCTGCAACGGCAAGTCTACCTCTATGAGGCCGCACTTGCTCAGTTCCCAGGTTCTTTTAAACTATGGAAGTCCTATCTCCAAACACGAATGACGTTCGTCCTTGGTCGGCGGATAACAAAGAAGAAGGCTGGAGGTAGGAAGAAGTTCCCAGAGATGCGCGAGGCTCTTGAGGACGAGAAGGAGGACCTCGAACAGTGGGAGGGAGGGCTTGATGGAATTGTTGGCTGGGAGGAATGGCGACTTCTCATAGCTACTTTCGAGCGTGCACTCATGTGGCTGCCGAGAGTACGTGCACCGCTTGTCCACTTACTGACGTTACTCATGAAATTCCCCAGATGCCACGTATATGGCTGCTCTACTTGTCCATCTTCAACCATCCATTTTGCCCTCCCCAAGTGTCTCATACCCATGCGCGTCGGACATATGACCGAGCACTACGCACCCTACCTCCTTCCCTCCACGGTAGAATCTGGGCACGCTATCTGTTGTGGGCCGAGTCCAAAGGCGGGGCGACCACCGTCGCAATATACCGCCGCTACCTTGCCGTCGACCCCAGCGTAACGGAGCGTTACACAGCCATCCTCCTCGCACCAAGTAACCCTGACCCCCGACCGCTGGAGGCAGCCAAATTGATTCTTTCCCTTGCCCGCAAAGCCTCGCGGGGCGAGTACGTTAGCCCTGAAGGCAAAAGCCCCTACCAGCTTCTCGGCGATTTCCTTGACGTCGTAGAGCATTATGCCGAAGAGGTCGGCCTGGACGTCGCCGACACGATCGAGTCCAACGACAAGATTGCTAAAGCCGTAGACTCCGATGCGGCAGCCTCTCAACAACCCTCAGAACCCGCCTCGGTAGATGGAAAGCTTATTCGCTTCGCCGGACCACCCGTGGCGACTAAGGACGGTAAAGTCGTGGCTCCCTACGACGCGGACGAAGACCCTCGGAGTCCTCGTAAGCTCAATATCGAAGATATTGTGCGGAAGGACGGCCTAGAGGTCTACAAGGATCAGGCCGGCCGCCTATGGACAGGCCTTGCAACCTACTGGGTCAAGCGCGGCGAGTTCGACCGTGCGAAGCACACCTTCGAGCGGGGACTCGCGTCCGTGCTCACGATTCGTGATTTCACGCAGATCTTTGACGCGTACGCGGAGTTCTCAGAAAGCCTAATTAGCGCAATGATGGAGAGCCTCGCGAACCCAGATGAGGACGAAGACGAGGAGGATGTGAAGGAAACGGAGCAGGAGCTAGACGCGAAGATGAAGGAGTTCGAAGAGCTCATGGATCGCCGACCGTTCCTCGTGAACGACGTCCTTCTGCGTCGAAATCCTAACGACGTGCAGGAGTGGGAGAAACGAGTGGCGTTGTGGGGCGACAACGACGAGAAGGTACGAGTCGACGCCACCAGGGGCTCAGAGTTATATACTGACAAAGCGCAGGTTGCGGAAACATACACGCAAGCACTTGCCACCGTCAACCCACGACGAGCAACTGCGAACTTCCACCGCCTATACATCAACTTTGCTAAATTTTACGAAGAGGGCGGGACGAAAGGAGAGGCTGAGCCTGACCTCGATAGCGCGCGTAAGATCCTCGACAAGGCCACCAAGGTCAACTTCAAGACCGTCGATGAGCTTGCGGAAGTCTGGTGCGAATGGGCAGAAATGGAGATCCGGCAAGAGTTAGTAGGCCCGGCATGGCTTCCCGGTGACCGCCGTCTGACGCGTTTTCAGGAACTACGACGAAGCCATTCGTGTTATGCAGCGCGCTGCAGCGGTTCCCAAAAACACGAAAGTCAACTACTTTGACCACGTAAGTATGACAAATGCCTCTGCGTGTCTCCAATACTTAGTACTCCGCTCTAGGCATTGCCAGTGCAAGCGCGTTTATTCAAGTCGCTCAAGCTCTGGTCCTTCTATGTCGACCTTGAGGAGTCGCTCGGTTCCGTCGAAACTGCCAAGGCGGTGTACGATAAGATTCTGGACTTGCGTATCGCGAATGCTCAAATTATCGTCAATTATGCCGCCTTCCTGGAAGAGAACAAGTACTACGAAGAGAGCTTCAAGGTATGCTGCTCAGATACTATCACAGTTATCGAGACTGATGTCTTGGCTACCAGGTATACGAGCGTGGCACTGAGCTTTTCACCTTCCCCGTCTCGTTTGAGATTTGGAACATCTATTTGGCGAAGTTCGTCAAACGCTACGTAAGGACCCCTATGATATCGGAAGCTTCGATCATAGCTAACAAATAGAGACAGGGCGGGTCGAAGATCGAACGTACTCGGGACCTGTTCGAACAGGCGCTAGAGAAGTGCCCGCCGAAGCACTGCAAGCCCATCTTCCTCATGTACGCCACGTTTGAAGAGGAGCATGGTCTTGCTAAGCGAGCAATGTCGGTATACGACCGTGCCACAAACGCTGCAGCAGACGAGGACAAATTCGAGGTAGATACGCTTCACCCCGATATCGTCGACATCCTAGCTCATTTGGTTTCCCAGATTTTCACGATCTATATCGCGAAAGCCACGTCCAACTACGGCCTCCCCGCCACAAGACCTATCTACGAGCGGGCACTCGAGATCCTCCCAGACAAGCAAACGGCCGAGATGTGCCTACGCTTTGCGTCCATGGAACGCAAGCTCGGCGAGATCGACCGCGCCCGCGCGATCTATGCGCATGCGTCCCAGTTCTGCGACCCGCGTGTGCACCCGAAGTTCTGGCAGGAGTGGAACAACTTCGAGATCGAAACCGGGTCCGAGGACACGTTCCGCGAGATGCTCCGTATCAAGCGCAGCGTGCAGGCGCAGTTCAACACCGAGGCATCGTACCTCGCCGCGCAGATGGCGGCGAAGCAGAACGGGCAGGAGACCGAGGCGGAGGCGCAACCTGCGGACGCGATGGCTGCAGCGGAATGGCAGGCGGCGGGCGGCGGAAAGGGCCCGGCGTTCGTGTCGGCCAAACAAAATACGAACGTCAGGGCGGAGGCGGCAGAGGAGCGACCAGCCACGGCTGGGAACGAGGACGAGATTCATATATCGGACGACGAGGTCTGATGCTCAATCCTTACTTGTGTTCGTTGGTTCCTTGCTGTACATTGTACAATCTGTTTATGCTTGTAATCTCCCATCGGCCGTGTATGATGGTTAGTGCGAACCTGGCTGTAGCCAAGCTGATAAGTGCTGCGCGATACTAATATTCCTCAGCTTTGGTCGTCTCTTCTGTGACTGAGTATAAGACATGAAGCATCAAGGCGAGGTCGAAGATGTAGTTTTCCTGGTCTTCTGTAGCAGGTCCCACGATTAAAGCTATTTCGTTGATCAAGCGGATGCATGCCAGGAGATGCCAGGTCGGCATCTCCCTTGCGTAATATTTAATAGTAAAGCAGTGAGTCAAATATTGCTTCGTCGGCGCTAATGAGACAAACCTCGTCGCGAACTACCACGTTCTGCGTCTCCGGCCGGTAAACAAGTCCGGTTAAAAATGGAGAGGCACCCATCTGTACGTGTGTAAGACTGCTCGCATGGCAAGGGAGGTACTCAAGTGAGATGGTATAGTATCAGGTTCTATCTGCGTTCCTCTCAAAATACCCCAAGGCGGCTGGAGCATTGTTTCAAACATATAACGATTTAAAGCTTGGTATGAGGGTTTTGGGTTAACTTTTAGTGGTACTCATCAAATCACAGCACAACAGTGGGTCGACCTTGAGATTATTGAAATTCCTGGATGCTCGAGATGCGCCTTACGAGGTCGTCGACCTAGTACTGTAAGAGACTATTCTCACTTCGCCTTCCGTAGCTGACGGGAAACGATGGACAGGACGCTATTCTAAACGTAGTACCATGCTCACTGTCCGAATCGCTGTCGACAGATTGGTGAGTGAATGCGTTTTTTGCGACATATCAATACCAATTTTCGTACAGGATACGCACCACCTTTCGGGAACTAAATGGCCCGGCTCACGTCTACCTTGCCATCAATACTGAAGATTCTTCCATCGTGTACTATAAGATCAGCCCCGGAATCGTCAAGCCACCTCTCTGAGTTCGTGCATTCTCGCATCCGCTTTCGACAGGGGAGGTTACATACGGCGCCTCCGCATATGGCATTCGATGCATTAAACAGAACAATAAACGACAGCAATGAACAGCAGAAATTGCGAGGGTATGTATGACTGAATACAGTAAGGATGGAGCTATGAAGCCCGGAACGCTCAAAAATGCGTCATCGGAGACGCCGAAAAGCGACTAGGTGCAGCATACAATACATGTCTGACAACGTCCAACGAGCACTAGACACCGAACCGAGCCAGCGTCCTATTTACCGAGGCGAGCTCCAGCAGTCGACCTCGACTGAACAGATGTCTTCCCAAACGGCGTCCCATCCTCCTTGCGCCAGGTGTGGCTGGGCTTGCCATATGGCGATGATCTGGCGCGACTCCTCGAAGGTCACGTCGTGCGGGCGGAGCTGTTCCACGAGGTCACTGTGTGTCTCCAGCGACCGTCGATATGGCTTAAGAATGTACGGAAGTTTCGTGACTAGCGTTGAAGTTAGCGCTTTAGCGTTTGGAGCCTTGGTAACAGGAGGGACTGACCAAACTTCTCTAGGGACCAAGTCACCCAGAGCGGCTCTTCGACAAACTTCCAGCCTTTTGTCTTGTGCACTTCATGCAGAAGTACTTCGAGGCCCTTGATGATTTTGACCATCTTCAGGAATAGTTTGTCCTGTATGCTCATACGTTAGAACATGCAATGCGCCGAACGCCCAAGGAAATACTGACCAATCTCCGAATAACTTCGTTGAGGTCTTCTATGCACATTTCCATAGAATGCAGTTTTTCTAACACGAAAGGATACGCCGGCTGCTTTCCGACAGACAGCATAGCGAGTTCGTTGCTACGAAACGTGTGAAAAGGTCGAAAATGCGTAGGGAAGTGCTGTAGCACCTACTCGAGCTCTGTACGTGCATCGACCAAACTAGACGCGGCCTTTAGGCCCTGCCCAGACACGCGGTCCTCCCACTCGTACGCGACGTTCCGCAGCTCAAGCAGCTGGGACCTCAGCGTACGATGGTGGGGCAGCTCGGATAGTCTTGAAGGAGAAGCAGGTGCACTCGGCTGGCGGGCAGTCACCGGCGAGGAAGAGGGAGTGGACGGACCCCGGAACGAAGCAAGCCGACCACTCATGACGAGGCAAAAAGGACTGTGCAGGGAAAAGAGCGTGAGTAGGGTGTAAAGCAAGACACGGTTCAGCAGCAGAAAGAGAGAGCAAATGTGCGTCGCGCCCACGTCGTGGTACAGTTGAAAGGTTACGGGAGGCCTCGCGTAGGATTGCTGGGAGACGGACTAACTTTGTCCGCGGCCCCGATACTCACGCTCAGAAACAATCAGGAAGGCGCAACCCTGAGTGGGTGGGGTGTCTGCGGCAATCTCGCGTACCAGGGCAGATCTTGTGTCGATTTGACTTAAACGACGGGAGAAGGTACGCTCCTCCTCGGCGCTCGGCCTCCTACGCAGCGAGGTTTTTCCTATGAAGGATACATGCCGTTTGTAAGCCGGTGCACTTCTTCCATTATGGAAGTATTTACCTTGCGTTTTCCCTGGTAACCCGTCTCTTGCAATATGCGCGGGAGTAGAGCGGAAGGAAAGCCCGAGCCCGAGCGACAGGCTGCCCCGCGATCGTAGTACGTCCTTGGGGTAATTAAGCGCCTGCACCGCTCTGTCGGTGCACGCCAAACGAGGAAGGCCTCCGGTAAATTGAGCCGCGCCCACTCCCCGACCATCAGGAATCAATTGAGCACAAACAGCCTGACGAGCCTCTCGAGCTAGCCTTCGTCGTGAAACGTCGTCGCGCGCACACCCTAGACATGCAGCCCGCAGACAAGTCCAACCTCCTCCGGTCCGAGGCGGAGCTGTACCTTGAAAAAGTGTGTCATCCCGCCGTTTCACCCCCTCGCGCCGGGACGCGCGCGTCCCCGTGTCAGTACATGCTCTCGCTCACTATGCCACGACCCTCGCACAGGCCCGCAAGGATAAGGCTGCGCGCACAAAGGACGTCGGGTCGCCTATCGAGATCACCGGGAAGGCGCTGGCGATCGAGGTGCGCGAGAACGTCGCGTGGATCGCGGAAAACACGACCGTGGTCAGGAAGCTCGACCTAGAGGTGCGCTCGCCGGGTGCGCAGCCGGGTCGCGTGCGCTGAGCTGAACGGTTCAGGCAGACAGGGAAGACCTTACAGCTATTCAAAGGGCATATTGCGCCGGTGACGTCGCTCGCTTTCACCGACCGCCAGCTAGGGTCGGGTCGGGCGGATCTGCTGATCACGGGCTCATGGGACAAAGTAACGGCTCGTTTCATCTGAGATACGCCTTTTAAGCTACTGAACGTCGCGCAGACGATTAAAGTGTGGGACGTAGAGGTACGTTATTTTTATAAGAATGTGCTATCATTAATCTAACAGTGAACCTGCAGACGAAAGAGTTGGTCTCATCGACGCCAGCCCATTCGGACTTTGTGAAGGCCCTCTTCGTCATACCTTCACTGCAACTTCTGGTGTCCAGCGGATCCGACAAGATCGTTCGATTCTGGTATCGACCGCCAGCTAGCTCGTGCGGACCCCCCTCGCTCACACACAGATCAGGGACCTCTCCACCGTCGCATCCGGGCAGCCACTAACCTCCGTCGGCTCACTGACTGACCACACCCGCCCCGTCGAGTCTCTCGATGCTCGGGTGACATCCAAGAGCACAGCTGTGCTCTACACCGCGGACACGATGGGCGTGATCAAAATCTGGGACGTCAAGAAGGATGCTGGTACACCGCCACGGTGGCAGAGCACGCTCGTCGAGGAGCTTAAACACCACCGGACGCGGGTCAATGGCATGGTTCACGGGAACGGTCAGCTGTGGACAGGTGGCGCCCTCTCCGCCTGAAGACCCTCGCCGCATACTATGGCTCACGATTTCGGTGCTTTACAGCGTCGACGGACGAGACCGTCCAACTCGTCCCGCACCCGGCTCCAACGCCCATCGCAAGCATGCCCGCCACTAAGCTGCCCCGGCCGATCCAACACCCGGCGGCCGTCAAGGCGCTCCTTCCGCTCGCGCTCACCCCGCTCGCGGAGCCGTACCTCCTCACTGGGGCAGGCGACGTCATCCGCGTGTTCGACGTGTCCTCGCCGGACGCGCCGGAGTTACTGGCGGAGGTTGACGCGCACTGGCACGACGTGACGGCGCTGCGGCTGTGGATGCGTCGTTCCGCCGTCGATGGAGAGTCACTGGGGAAGGTGCGGGTGGAGCCATGGGTCGTTAGCGCGAGTCTAGACGGGACTATCCGGCGATGGAGGCTGAGTGGTGAGTGCGAGCAGGATTATTCAATGGCGGATGGGCAGATACTGAACTTTGAGCGTGCGTAGAACTACTGCAACCGCCACCTCCGCCCCCTAAGAAGGCGGAAGAGGAGCAGCCTCAGCCGGAGCCGGCCGACGAGACATCGGCGATGACGGAAGAGGAAGAGCGCGAGTTGGCAGAGCTGATGGACGAAGATTGACATACGTAGTGTTCTGCCACTATATACCTGCGCTGATGATACATTTGCTCTAACACATGCGGCCGTCCCCGGGTAACGCCCCAGGTATGGTCCTCAGAGCCTGGACTTCGTGACCAAATGGCTCGAGGCATTACGAAGACTCGCCGCTGCCGTATTGACCAACTCATCGACACTGTAAAACAGTTGAGACCATGATGGGTGTTAGTAGTAGGCGAGGACTTACATGTCCTTTGCCGGTTTGATGTCCTGCAATAACGCGTTGAGCATCCAACTTGGGCTTCCTATGAGAGATACTGACCTTTATCGAACCGGCGACCTTGCCCATGAGCCCTATGAGAAGGTAAGCACAAGTGCCGTGAGAAGTGAACAACGGAACAGACGTACACATGCGGCCTTCCATTGACTTCTCGGGATGCTTTTCAAGTTCTACCTCGTGAGGTATCTTTCCTTGCGACGTAAGTTCGGTAATCTCCTGCTGCCTGCCATCCCTGAAAGACGCGGTTATGTTCATTTCAACGCATATAGGCAGATACACCGGAGAGGAAACACCAACCAGCTTGCCACGTAAGGCGTCCTGCGCACGTGCATGGGACGACCAGAATAGATGATTGTGCGCGAGATATCGTCATAGCCGGCACTGAGGACCAGATCCTTGTGCACCTTCGGAGCGCCTGCTTCCTCACTGGCAACGAAGCGCGTCCCGACCCACACACCCGCAGCGCCGTACCTTGTCGCATGGGTGAGTCAAGTAGTTGATTAGTTGATTGTACGGGAGGGAGGGACAACTACGTACGAGAGAGCGGCGGCAAGACCACGACCGTCGGCGATACCGCCAGCCGCGACCACGACCACGGGCTCGCCTGTAAGCGGGCTCCTTGCATCCTTGCAGAGGTCGACTACAGCGGGGATGAGAATTGAGAATGGTGTTTCGCCGGTGTGGCCGCCGCCCTCCCCGCCTTGAGCGCAGATAATGTCGACACCTGTCAAAACGGTGAGGCGAGCAGGCTGATATATGGCCTTGAAGTACGTACCCTGAGCAAGCGCCTTCGAAACGTGCTGGTACATGCAGTAAGTAGAGAGAACATCATGTCTAATGAGGATTTCAAACCTTTGGGTGCCCAATCATGCTATACGCCAATCTTGAGGTGAGCATATACAGAGCCGTCAAAACGTCTTGACGTACTTCATGACGAGTATGCCCACAGAGTGAAGCTTCTCGACCATGTCTCTGGGAGGAACCCCAACGGCGCATACGAACAATTTTGCACCACTCTTGACAATGACGTCCGTGAGCTGCGGGAGCTGTCCTTTCGAGTAGTCATACTGCGTGGCAGCATTCAGCATCACGATGAGATTCGTATCATAGAACCGTGCCGACGTTTGTCTTTCGGGAGTTGCCCCCAAGCTGCGGGATGAGCAGGTCGATGCCGAACGGTGCGTTGGGGTCCTCGAGGTGGCTCTTGAGCTCGTCAATATTGTCTTGCAACATTTTGGGGCTCTGGCGCACACCACCGATGACACCTATTCCGCCTGAAATTACTCGGGCATGAGAATGTATGTCACAGAACATAGTGGATTTATGCACGCACCCGCGTTCGTGACGGCGGCGGCGAGCTTGGGACCTGCAGCTACGTTCATGCCTAACAGCGTGGTCACGTCGGTGAGACTGTCTTCCAATATCGCTGAGAACATACCTGCAAGCATTACGGGATGGTTTATATGGAAGAGCCTCGTGAGAGGCGTGGTGAACACCGCTGGGGACGAGGGCATTGTTGCAGAGGGTCTGGAGGATGCACAGGGGGGTAAATGAGCTGGATCCCGGAGAGAGCGTTCGATGCGGTGGGGACAGAGGCCATGTTATATAGCCGGAGCCGGATGCGGGGGTCATGTGGAGAAGACATGTTTGGGGGAGGGGCTGCTGGTGAGAGCTGTCTCAGTGTCTGAGAGAGCCCTGCACTCGAGGAGTTTCCGGCAGCGGCTCCTCGATCACTTGCCCGGTCGCCGGGGCCTGGGCGTCTCTCACCCTCGAGGACGCCCGGGCGGTCCGGTGGCGAGCGCTTACCATCTCTCTTCCGTCCACAGTCAGAGTCCGCACAAGATGGCGTCCGGCTCAGCAGACAAGTGTCCCGTCGACCACTCTTCCTTCGCCTCTTCTTCCAAAGAACAGTGTCCCGTAGACCACTCTGCACGCTTCTCATGGTCATCCATCCTCGGTCGGCAGTCGCAGGACGGCCACGGTGCCGCAGAACTCCCCGATACCCCCGCCCCGCCCGCTAACCTCCCCCTCGACCGCGAGACGTCGTCCATACCCCGCGTGGACGGCGGCAACTGGGTCTACCCATCGCAAGCACAGTTCTTCGCTGCCATGGCTCGCAAAAACCATAACCCAGAGGAGTCCGACATGAAGGTCGTTGTCCCCATTCACAACGCCGTGAACGAGCGCGCCTGGCAGGAGATCATGAAATGGGAGGCCGGCCAGGGCGGTGACAAGTGCGGCGGCGTCAAGCTTGTCAGCTTCAGAGGCAGGCCAAACGACCGCACGCCGCGGGCGTGGTGGTATTCCCTCCTGGGGTGCGTTCTTTTCCGTACCGGCCCCGTCCAATCACGGCCGTCTCATTTCTTGCAACAGATTCTCCCCTCCCTTTGACCGCCATGACTGGGTCGTCGACCGCTGTGGACACCGCATGCGGTATGTCATCGACTTTTACACAGGGCACGGGGGTGGTCCGGCCTCGAGGAACGTCTCGTTTTTCTTGGACGTGCGGCCAGCACTCGATAGTTGGGAGGGCGTTCGTCTACGCACCGAGCGGTTCTGGCAGCGGTGGACGGGTGGGCTATGGGGAGAGCCTGCGAATCAAGCAAGTACTCAGTCGAAGTCATGATGCATTCTCCGCTGCTATTTACTTGTATTCTATCATAATGCCTTAATTTTGCACTCACTTCTGACGAATTTAAACCCTTCGAGTTTGGACGCAACTGCAGAATGGTACGAGGGAACGGAAATCGATTGTAGTAGCACGGCTATATGCGACTGTACCTATCTACCACTCACCGTTTGCTCTTGGTCTTGAGCTTTTTTGGTGGCGGTCGTGGCGCCTCATCCTCGCTCTCACTTTCCTCTTCTGCTGATTCCTCGCTCTCGCTTATCATCTCGTCCTCGTCCCAAGCACCCTCTCCGTCATCCTCTTCCTCGTCACCGTATTCATCCTCGCCATCGGAGACCATCTCCTCGTCCTCGTCCTCGTCCTCGTCCCCGTCCCCGTCCTCGTCCCCGTCCTCGTCCTCGTCTTCCTCGCCACCGGCAGTTTTGCCTTTTTTCTTGCTTCCCTGATCCTTCTTTTTTCGCTGCACATTGCGCTCCTGTTCTTCCCTCCGCTGCTTCCGGAGCTTCTCCTTTGCAGCATGTTCCGCCTTCTGAGCTTTGGCTTCCGCCTTCGACTTTTTGACTGGAGAGTAAACACATCAGCGCCCAACTAAACGTGCTCGCAGATTGCCAGAGCTCTTACCGAACTCATGATACAGCACACCGCCCTCTTTTCCCGGCACCCCCTCGACGACCTTGATGAGCCGGAGTTCAAGCCTGGGTCCAATCTCATCGAGTTTCACCGCGCGCTTCTGTCCCTTCTTGTTGTTCCGCCCCACGTAGTCGTCCGCGAGGTCGATCGCGTCCCCGTCGTCCCCAGCCGCGCTGGACGCCGATGACGCTGCGCTTTCGTACCCGTCGCTCGACGGACCCGGCTCGCCGCGCTTGCGCAGCAAGAAATCCGCGACGTCCTTCTCGTTCCCAAGGTCGAGCGTCGCCCCGTGCGCGTGGGATGCGGTGGCAGAGGCGCCCTCGAGGACGCGGCGGATGCGCTTCGAGACGCCGTACGGCTTGACGGTGATGAGGTAGTGCCGGACGTCGACCGTGCCGCGCTCGGCGTTGTAGTGCACGAGCACGACGCGCCGTGCGGAGGAGAGCGAGAGCGCCTGCGGCGCGAGCGGGGGGAACATGGATTGAAACGTCTTCATCATGAGTGTCAGGTGCGGCGCGGTCGTTGGTGAGGGAGGGGGGAAGGAGGCGAGTACGAGCTGAGCGGCGACAAATGTTAGGAAAATTGGGTAATACGAAAGGCGAAGTAGACTCACCAGCGGGGGGCTGAGGTATTCGACGGTGCTCATGCTGCGTGCTCTCCGGGACGCGTTGATCATGTCCTTCATGAGACTATACCGCTCCACCCTGAAGCTGAGTGTCGGGCCCGCAGACAAGCGCACGATACGCATCGACGGCGCAACGTCGGTCAGCGTGAACGCGAGCAGGTGCGTCACCCCGAGCGCGGGGGCCATCGTGAGGAAGTCTCGCAGCTTGTTCCTTGCACGTTCCTTCACTTGCAATCCAAGTTGAGAGACACATACTAAGGAAACTAAGGAATAGGATGAGGAGACTGACCCTGAGCCGGCTCGCGGTGTTGGGCTCCATGACTTTGCGCACATCCCGCACGAGTTGGGAAAGCGAGTGGCCGACCTGCCCGTGCTTAATTACGAAAGACTTGGGGACGCCCTCGGCAGAGCCAGGATTTGAGGCTACGCCACCCTTGAGGTGGGTGCGATGTTTGCGCCTACGGCCCATTCCGAATGTAAAGAGGGATAGACTATGGAGGAAGAAGGATCGAAATGTGCCTGTAAGCCGTTCGACGACCTCGCCTCCCGGTTAGGCGCCCGTATCTGGAGAAATTTGGGAAACGCGATCGAGATCCTGCTTCTACTCACCGCTGGGCGTCTGCCAAGCCGCACTAACGTTCACAGCATTGAGATACCATTACGTCACAGGAAACGCAGAGAGGATGGGATGCAACATGATTCAGCACACTCCAGAATGATGAGTCTATGATGTGTTTTCTGGGCCGCAACAGCGCCAAATACCGCAATAAAATACAGCAATAAACCTGGATACAGTACCGAGAGCGTAGGGAGACCCGAACGGAACCGATGGGAAGCAATATACACACGAAGAGCAGCACGACCAAATACTGAGAGATTATAGAGAGCGTGCAGGGGGGAAAGGACGGTAGGTGTCTGCAAAAACACGATCCGATCGACCTCGAAACGGAGAATCATACACAGGGGGTTCAACCGAGGAGGGGTACCGGGAACGAAGGGATACAACTCGAGGGAGTGGGGTATGCAGGATAGCGCAAATTATAGGAGACGGTCCGACGCGCGAGGTGACGAGGGCGAGATACCGAGACTCAGAGCTGCATACGGGGAGCGCACGTGCCAACAAGAAGCCAATCGAAGTCGAATAGCCGAAAAAGAATGTATCAACAGATGAACGAAGGAGGGGAAGTTTTTCGGAGAACTGTCCGAGTGTGTTTTCCCTGACAGAGAGCACCCCAAGCCCGCGCGGGAGGGTCTGAACGATCGCTTCGCCAGCCAGGCTTCGGGTGCCACCTGACGGCGGGCTTGAGGCCGAGAAATGTTCCGATAGTTCATTAGAATTCTAAGAACTGGTATGCCACAGGCTCGAGACGTTCCTGGAGAGAGGGCGGGCGCTCCTCGCGAATGAGACCTGGGATCTCCTCAGCCGGAGGTAGTGGCAGATGAGAGAAGTTCCGGGTATCGTCCACGGCTGCGACGTGTGGGATGATGGGTGCCTGGGTAATTATGAGCTTTCGGTTTTTACGGTTGATGAAAAGCCTGATCGACATACCCGAATCTCGCGCCGCTCGAGAGCATCCCAGTCCACGCCGCGGAACCAGGGGTGATCCAGGACGTCCTGGGTGCCTCCAATCAGGTTTCCGAGTCGTTTGCTACGGTCGGGATGCAAGAAAGCCTTGATGATGTCCTTTGTGAGCGGGTCGACATGGCTCGGCCAGTGGATTCTGCCCTTCAGGATTTTCTCGTAGATCCCGTACGCAGTTTCGTCAAAGAAAGGTGGATAACCAACCACCATCTCGTAGCAGAGAATTCCGCAGGCCCACCAGTCGGCAGCCTTCCCGTGACCGTCGGACTGAATAATTTCGGGAGCAAGGTATTCGGGAGTGCCACACAGCGTCCACGTACGATCGTCTACTATTTTCGCGAAACCAAAATCAGTGAGTCGGAGGTATCCACGAGAGTCTAGGAGAAGGTTTTCCGGCTTCAGGTCACGGTATATGATGTTGAAGGAGTGGAGGTATTTCAAGGCAAGAATGATGGTCGCGAGGTAAAACCGAGTAACGTCAGCCGAGAATCGTTTTGCACGCCTCAGGTGGGTAAAGAGCTCGCCGCCGGGGACGTAGGACATCAGCATGTAGACGTTCAGGCTGTCCTGAAATGTCGCATAGAGGTCAACGATGAAAGGGTGTCGAACACGTGACAGGATGTATCGCTCTGCGTTCACATGCTCCACTTGGCGAAGTCGCACGATTTCGGTTTTTCGCAACACCTTCAAGGCGAAACAGTTGGTCGTAGACTGCGAGGCATTACCCCGCAGACGGACTAATAGCACGCGACCAAAGGTGCCTGTGCCTGCGGTCTATGTATTAGGGCTTGCTTAGCGGCAAGAGAAATGCCGCGACTCACCCAGTGTACCCTTGACTTCAAAGTCTGTCAACTTGAGCGTGCCTTTCTCTAGATGGGATTGTTCGTCCTCAAGGTGCCTCTGAGGGGGTCGCGGAGAGCTCAACGGGAGTCTGGAATCCACGTCCATCCCGTCGCCCTGCTGGTGGCTCCGTCGCGCCTGAGTGGCTTCCGAATAATGTGCGCGCGGAACGGATGGCTCCAGTTGGCGTCCGGGACCGCTGTAGCGGGGCTCAGCATCCACGATGATCCCCGATTCGCCGTCGTCACTGCGGCCGGGAGAGAGCGGTGGAGTGATCGGACCCTCGCTAAGCATGCAGTCCGAGTCGCGTCGGAACACGCCCGAGTCGGGGGTGGTGGAGAGGGCAAGTGCGGTATGGCTGGGGAGGGAGGCGGACCGGAACGCGGGGTAGATGGAATGCTCCATGTTTCTGGCGGACATTAATGAGGAGGATGGGGTAAACGCCTACTCGCCTGGCGATCTGGCGGCTGCGACAAGGAGCTGTCAGCCACGGCGGAAGACAGAATCTCCGCTGCGACACGTGTGGTGAAACGCTCTTACCTTGGAAATAATTAGGGAGAAACAGGGATACAGCGTGGTAGCTCAATACATAGGGTTCTGAGGCAGGAAAAGACCGAGATGGGCGAGCGGGAGGCTTGACCAGTCCGTTCAGCAGCGATGGGATCAGAGGGCTATGAAGCGTTTTGCAGCGCCAGAAAGTGATGAGGGGCGAGCGATGGCAAAGAGGACAACAATTGGACAATACCTCTGTGCGCCGGAGAGGAGGACTGTGCGCACTGCGCAAGGCGATGTAGGCCGTAGAGTAGAATACAGAGACGGTCGGTAGCGGTCGGTCAACGTTGATCAAACGGAGGGTTGCTATTACTGTATTAGCAGCCGAACTCAGCTTCCCCGCCCAGCGCCCGATTCAACTCCGCCACGTGTCTCTCAGCACCCGCCCCCGGCATTCCTCCTCTTGTCCTTTGCACCCGGACGTTGGGACAGAGCAACTTGCCAGTCCTGCGACGTCGGCCTCAGGTGCTCACACGTCGCTCTTAAAAGTCGCCCGAGAATCTGATTTTTTTTGGTATGACAATGTAAATCCATTTATTGTACCGTCAGTTCGAAGCTCACAAATCGAAAGCAAACGTCGGGGCTCCGTAGATAGCAGACAAAACTTTGACGTCCACGTCAGACCCCCCGGCGCCGGCAGCGATGTACAACGGCACAAAATGGTCAGCGCGCGGGTGTGCCGCACGGAACCCTCTATGCTTGACCAGGTCCAGCATAGCTTGCTTCCTAGCCGCAGGCTGCATTCGATATGCAATTAATCACCACATGTTGAACCGTAATGAGAACGGGCACGCACGTCTGTCAGCGTCACCGCGTCTAGAATGGCTTGGTTGAACTCCTTGACTAAGCTGTTGGCGTGTGCCTCCGAGAATGATGACATGTCTCGGAGGTTATGAACCATCAAGCCGCCGGAGAGAACAAGAATGCCCTCCCGTCTGCGTCGGAGGTATCAGCAAAGAAGCAATTAGGCGGCCGTCTGTCAACACACCTCAGTGGCGCCACGACTTCACCCAAAGCCCAATTCTTTTCGGGGTCCAAACTGCCATCAATCGATACCTCGACGATTGGGATGTCCGTGAACTCCTCTCCGAACATCAACCGGAAGGGCACAAAGACGCCATGATCGAGGCCAGGGCCGCTAAAACCTCTTCCATCTTCCCCGCGCGCCTCTAGTTTCGAGGTCGTCCTTGCAAGATATCCAGCCTACGGTCAAGATTGTCGCAGCTATGTGGAATGCTATGACGTCATATATAACGGAACTTACGTCCTTGTACAGTTCCACGACGCGCTTTGACAGAGCCGAGTCACCGCGCGACTTGAACTTCAGTTGATAAAGTGCAGGCTGGAACCCGTAGTAATCCATCAAGAGTGGGTTCTCGTCCCCATAGTCAGTAACTGTTTCAGACGTTCTCAGAGTTCAATTACAGTGGACGCGTCCCACAGAGAAGACATACCGAGACGCTCTCCGAACGTTTCCCAGTGGGCGCTGAACACCACGATGCCTCTGGGTTTATACTTAGATAGTAGGGCGGGCCCAAAGTCCTTGAGAAAGGTAGCCAGAGCACCCTTCGGGCCCATAGTCTTCATAGCGTCTCCCATCCGGCTCGCCCCGTTCTCAGGGAACGCGAGCATTGGAGAGCCATGGCCAAAGAAGAAAGCGGGTATGCGTTCTGGGGTGGGAGGCAGCTCTTCCAGCGCCTTCTTCCACTCAGCCCGAGATTTCGGGAGTGTTGCATTGGAGTCATTTGCTGAGGACATAGCGCGAAGAGATAGCGGCGCGAGGACGCGGGAAATCAAGTCCTTAGATCGGAACAAGATGGCAGCGGATAGCACTGAAAGCACGAAGAACACGAGGCGGTAGAGGGAAGCCACAATGAGGAAACTAAGGCGCCAGATGGACCTGATTTATGCTGGGAGTTGCGGGGATTCCGTAGGTAATGCTGGACGAGTTGGGGTATATAGATGATATTGCTTACGCCACGGGTATTACTAGGTATTACCCAGCTTACACGATCGCTGACAAGCCATCGGCGTTTTCGAGCGTAATGCACTCCCATAGAACGAAATTCGGACGACACAGGTGAAGTATACGGCGCAAAAGTTCACCAGCATGAGCACGCAGGAATTCGAGGGAAGCAGAAAAAACCAAATCAACGCGCTGACGCACTTTTACCTCGTCAGGCACCGCCCAGCCAATTATGGCACATAGGCGTCTAGACGCGCTTAGCCGCACCTTGCTGCCACAACGCGTTTGAAACATACCAGCACCCTCGAGTTTTGTGTTGAGTCCTTCTCGCCGCCTAGAAGTCCCTTATACACGCATCATACGCTTTCTTTGTCATAATGGCTCAACGTAATGGATGGCTGCGTGGAACAATCATCCGCAAATCCGGACCGTCTACAGCTTCAAACACACGAAATAGCACACCGCACGCCGCTCAAAGCACCTCGACCACGATCTTCAATGGGGGAGTGAAGGATCCGTCTGGGCGCACGAGCGAATACTTTGTATGCGTATGCTATATTGTAAACTGCTGAATATACTCATCCTGGGTGGCAGTCCATGGACGACCAATGTCCGGTATGCAAGTCGGACCGATATTTGAATCCAAAACTACGTCTCCTAGTCAGTGCATGTTATCACAAGATGTGTGTCCAACTTCCCTGCATTTTCCGTAGGTTTTACTCAGAAACCTTGACGGGTAGGTGTGAATCGTGTATAGACCGTTTGTTCACCCTTGGGCCTGCACCATGCCCTATTTGCAACAAAATCCTACGTAAACTTGCGTTTACTCCCCAGACTTTTGAAGACCTCGGCGTTGAGAAAGAAGTGGCCGTACGACGTAGGATAGCGAAAGAGTAGGTACGCTCTTACCTGGCGAGGACGAATCTTGACGGTGCCTAGATTCAACAAGCGACGGGAAGACTTCACCGACCTACGTTCATACAATGATTATCTGGAAATGGTGGAGGATATTAGTAAGTTTGTCATTGGTACCTCTAACCTTCATCTATATCGTAGATTATTGTGCCCCGTGAGCGCATTCTAACCGAGTTTTTTCTTCAGCTTTCAACCTCATAAACGACATTGACGTCGCTGAGACAGAGGGTAGAATTGCCCAGTACCGCAGAGACAACGCCGCCCTTATTGAACTCAACGCCAAACGAGAGGAGGAGTACGCTCGCTACCTACAGGAGCAAGAAGAAATGGAGCGGCAGGAACGTGAGCTACGGGCCCAGGAACTCAGACGACTTGAAGAAGAGGAACGGGCAGAGCGCGAAAAGGGCAAACAGGCAATCATCGACAGGCTCGAGACGAGCGACAAGGACGCGGCGCGCCTCGTCGCTAAATCGCGCTTGGAAGCCCAGAAGCGAGCTTCCGCCCGCGCGACGTCCTCGTCCGGGTATAACATGCTCCAGAGCAGCGCAGGTCTCCTCCGGTCACGCGCCGCGCAGAGCACGGTCGTTCCCGATGTGCCACACGTACCTCTCCAGGACAGCTGGTACGCGTACGACGACATGTACAAGATGCGCGAGAGCTATCACGACCCGGTGAGCGACGCTGTGCGGCGGGACCGCGACGGTATCATGCGCGCGGGCGGGTATATGGTGGAACAAGCCTGGGAACGAGCTCTGCGGTTTGCGGTGGCTGGACTAGAAATAATGCCGCTGTCGGGTGAGCATCCGGTAGCTCAAGAACCCATGACGGTGGACAGTGAGGGTCCTGTCGACGTGGTGATGGCCACTGCATGATATATACGACATTATCCTGCTAAGGTAAGCCAACGCGCGATTCAGTCTGTAGTTGCTATCTGCAATTCGCTCATATGCCTCACTAGCCATAAGGCAGCTAGGACCACTGCTCGCTTTGTTTGCACCTCTCTGAGATCCCCTTATTGTTGTTAAGTTGTTCCCTCAGTCTACGGAGTCTCCCACACATGTAGCATTAGTCATTTCTACGCCTTCTTCTCAACAGGCCCATGCATCAAAAATCTCAGACCTACGGAAAGCATAAAAGTAACCTACTAGGTATAGTACATAATATAAGTAACTGATGAGATTCAAGAACAATCGCGATGGCTGCCAACTCCACGTAGGTCGTCCATTAAGAAACCTTCTCACTTGTTACGACGCGTCTCCGGAGCTTCTCCTTCTCAGTCAATGGATCGTCGAGGGGAAAGTACAGAATTTGATACTTGTCCTTCTTCCTGTGCAATGCAGCCCCGAAATTCGACGATGAGTGTGAATGAACGAGGAGCACGCAAGCACCAACTAACCTCAACGACTTGGCGTCTATGCGGAAGAACTTCAAAACCTCGCCCGGATTCGGCTCGCCAGATTGTGCAGCAGCCAGCGTGCTCCCGGACGGCCTCTCGTCTTGCTCGGAGTCAGACTCGATTACGATGATTTCGCCCGGGTCGCTCGGTCGCTTACGCTTGGTACTTCCGCTCGCCTTAGAGGGAGACTCGGGCGCGCTCTTGCGCTTCTTAGACTTGATCGTCTCGACCGGATGCAATACCTTGTGGAAGGTTTTTGAGGACTCAGACTGTCGTGTGGGATTGTGATTACGCAGTCCGGCATTCCTGATGCTCAGCGACGGTTTCCTGAGCAGACGGTCAGCGCCCTCGTAAAAATATGTTAGAGACGGGATGGACCCACTTGGCAGGGTCGAACGTCAAAAGGTTGATAATGCCGTCTTTGATAACTTCACATCCGACAATGGTCCGCGAATGGCCCTCGTGCTGCAAAACGATCGGCATCTTATTTGTGACTACAACTGGACTGGCGCCACGCAAAGCTTGTTCGACGGTTGTCGATTTCGGCTGCTTTTCCCCTCCCGAAAAATAATTCCTGATCCATTGTAGAAGGGGTTCTACACCTGGGACAATAGGTAAGTCTCGTTTCCCAAGTGGACTACTTGAGGGGGAGAACCTCCTGCCAAGTTGTCAAAATCGACGAGCTGTGCTCTTTGGTACTCTCAGATCATGAGTGAGAAATTACCCCGCACGAAGGTACTCACGGTATGCCTCTATACGTGAACGCTACATATATGTCTGTGGCCAAGGATTACAATCACACTCAACTCAAATGTGATGCTCGTACTGACCAGCTGTGCCGATCCACTTCGAAGTATCCACCAACTGATTCTCGAGCTGGCTAGCCCCTTCTCTATCAAAGCCTGCGACAAAAATGAGGATCAAAGCACTCCAAATCAACTTGAAACTTACAACCCACCGTTTCTCCAAGCTTCTTCCATCGTC
The DNA here is from genome assembly GCA_022606255.1 of Trametes meyenii. Taxonomy (NCBI): domain Eukaryota; kingdom Fungi; phylum Basidiomycota; class Agaricomycetes; order Polyporales; family Polyporaceae; genus Trametes; species Trametes meyenii. The sequence goes on along the minus strand of JABYQG010000005.1, from coordinate 501,423 downwards.
TCTTGCATATTCCGGATACCAGGCGGCTTAGGTGCGTCCAAGAGGGGGAAATATAGGGGCTGTTGTTGTTGGTCCATGAGTGCGGCGCATGCCATGAGGTAATTCCTGTATCTTAACACATCATCTGTCAGTAACTTCGCCCCTGAAGCGTAGAAAAACATGTTCAAACCCGCAACCCCACGTCTTGTCCCACACTTGAGAACCGATGTGGACTGAACGCTCGAAGGCGAGCCAGGCTCTGCGTGTATTGCCCTTCTCGTGTGATTTGATAAGTGCTTTCTTGAGTACAGGTATCAGGCCTAAGAACGTATTGGTATTGTAGCGGGATTCCATGGCGTTGCAAACAGAAGAGCATTCACCTGGAGTGAAATTGAAGGGGGGCTCGATCATTTGAGAGGAATGCCAAAACGTATTTTTCTTCTCAACTGGAACAACCTTCTGTACGTAATGCGATGGGGGCTTGAATCGCGACTTCGACCAAGTAAAAGATTTATCTGAATATTCTGGTGAATTTTTAGAGGACCCCGACCCTATTGGCCCGTTACCACTGGAAACTGCGCTTGACCCTGATGCTGGAAGGTTTTTTTGTGAGTGTTGTGGCTACACAGCGGAGCCAGCGTACTTGCCGGCAGGCTGGTCAGAGAAGTGGGCTTCGTAATGCAGCTGCCTTTTAGGAGTGGGAAATGCAGTCAAGTCCTCGGAGCACAGCTGGCAAATCGTCTTGTTTCTGAGGAGGTGTGTAAACCGGTGTATTCTGTTTTATGAATCTCACTGGGACGCTTACGGGTGATTGTAAGCTACGAACTCCACATCGTCTTCTACGTATCCCCCTTTCATGTTTCCTACTTCACCCTGAAGGGTGTGGCGTTCCGACAGCAGCTGGGGAGTGTCGACAAAGACCGTGGCCGCGGTGCCGGCAGTTTCGGTGGTGGGTCAAAGTAAGAACAAATAGGCGCTCGCGTCGCGTCTGGAATGAGCGTGATCTTATCCCGTGACCAACGTCACGAGGAGACGCAAGCTGAGCTCGACGCGCGTCGTGCTGAAGGCCATCCTTGAAGCTCCTCTTAGTCCTTTCGTTAGCTTACCCTTCCTCCCTCACCATGTCTAGGTCATACGATCGCGGTGCGTCGCGATCCGCTCTTACAGATTCAAATGATTTGACTCAAATGTTGCAGCTCTTACCGTCTTCTCTCCGGACGGTCATTTGTTCCAGGTGCGTACTAGGTACAGGGTTGTTAAACAGTAGAGTGTGCTCATTGTCATTGGCATGCAAGGTTGAATATGCTTTAGAGGCTGTGAGAAAGGGTACTTGTGCTGTACGTCTCTCTCTGCGTTCGTGTGCGTGATAATCTATACCTTTCTTGTAGGTGGGCGTACGCGGGAAGGATGTTGTTGTCCTGGGTGTAGAGAAGAAATCCGTCCTGCAGCTGCAAGATCCTCGTACCGTACGCAAGGTCGCAATGCTAGATGACCATATATGTCTCGCATTCGCAGGTGCGAAAATCGACGCCGGCTTTCTCATCGTGGACGCTAATTAACATGCCATAGGTCTCACCGCTGATGGCCGCGTCCTCATCGACAAGGCGCGGACAGAATGTCAGAGCCACCGACTGACGGTAGAGGATCCCGTCACTGTAGAATATATCACAAGACACATCGCCGGCATTCAGCAGGTGGCTCATGCTTCGTCTTACGGAGAATCATCTCGCTGAGCGTCCACGCAGAAATATACCCAATCTGGTGGGGTCAGGCCATTTGGTATCTCGACTCTCATTGTTGGCTTCGACCCCAACGACACGCGGCCGCGCCTATACCAAACAGAACCTGGAGGCATCTACAGCGAGTGGAAGGTATAGTCGCTAATGTTACGTTGCGTGCATCGTCTATACCTCTGCGTTATAGGCAAATGCCATCGGTCGTTCCTCGAAGACCGTTCGCGAATTCCTAGAGAAGAATCACAAAGACGAGATGTCACGGGAGGAGACGATCAAGCTGACCGTCAAGAGCCTGCTGGAGGTCGTCCAGACTGGCGCCAAGAACATCGAGATCACGGTAATGGAAAGCTATGCCAAGATTATGGTATGCCCTATCATAACCGATCTCAATGATGGCACTGACGGCTTGACAGAGTCTTGACTTGTCGCAAATCGAGGCTATTGTCGCTGAAATTGAACGCGAGAAAGAAGCGGGTGAGTACGCAATGCATACCTTGTTGTATAGCCTGGTTGACCGTGGACCACAGAGGCTGAACGAAAGCGTTCGAGGCTGGCTGCGACCGCTGCAGGGCAGGCAGCCATGTCGCAGGCGGCCGGATCTGGGCAGTAATGATGCTCTCTACTCACACTGTATTGTATCCTGCACTGTCGATGTCGCCCCGGACCTTCTTCCCTGTGCTTCCCTCAGGAGGTGTATGAAGATGTATGTTGTAGCCACTGCGTATTGCCCAAACCCGGCAGGGGGCATGCGAGGGACGGCCAGTCCGGACGAGAGAGACCGCCCACATTCCGGTCGCTGCTTCGGGTAGCTGCTCATCCAGACCTGCTACTTTTTGGTGCGGTTGTGTGACGTCATTTTTATAGTGCTGTCCCCAAACACCGTGACCCCAGTGCGAGAAAGACTCCCCGTCCTTTGCGAGATCGCCTCGCGAAGTCTCGATCACCCATGGGACTATGCCTAGCAATACCAACATGCTATGTCACTTCGCATCATAATGTCGCCTCCCTCTACGAACCATGCTAGCACTCCTGCGCAGATGGGCGCGTGGTAACGGTGCGGATACTCGAGCTCACTGCACCTGTACTATCCAATGTAGCCTACAGCCTGACCCGCACACTCTCGACGCTGGGGAGCGAAAGAGGGCCAATACGCAGTAAGTAAGCTCATGACGAGCTTGATGTTCGTGCTTAGAGTCTGCGCATGGCAAGAGCCCGTGAGATAGACAGCCGCTTTGAGTTCCGAAAGCGGAAGTGATGTGGCTGCAAGCGACACGTCTCGCATACGTGCCACACGGCTCCGCTTGCCCCTACTTAATCTTTCCGCACACCCTCTTCTGCGCATACATATCTCGCTGGTCGACATGGACTCTCCGGTCCCCGGCCAGTCAGTGGTCTATGCCGTCTCCGCAAAACATATTCTGCTCTCCGAGATACTTTCAGTCACGTCCGTAATGCGCAAGAACTCTCGATGGGCTCTGTCTACGCCGTCACTTACCTCACGCGACTCTACCCTGGCTAGTAGTTTGGGATTGAGGGTATCAAGGTCCACGGCCAATGCGTACGCGTCGAGTCGCGGTAGCACGGAGCAGGAGCTCATAATGGGCTTTCAAGACCTCAAGCTACTTGTCAAGGACATCGAAGGTCTGTAGTATGTCGACGCCCCTCTTGCATGCATTTATCCCGGCCAAATGAATAGATATCCACTCCATACCTCTCAGCACTCTCCTTTCCCCCTTCCTAGCTATTATCAGATCTCCGCTATCCACTGGGCCTATCACATCTTCAGCACTTACGGCTCTGCACAACTTGTTTTTGTGCGGGCTTGTCCATGCCGAAGCTACGTCTCTGCCAAGTGCGCTGGCGGAACTCAGCAGCGCATTGTCAAGCTGCAAGTTCGAAGCAAGCGACTCGTCAGGGGATGAGGTGACGCTACTGAAGATCATGGCGGTAATCCAGGACGCAATGTGTGGAAGTGTAGGACGAACTCTGGGAGACATTGAAGTCTGTGAGATGTTGGAAACTGTTCTTACTACCTCATGTCAGATGCGTCTTAGCGGTAGGTGTCGTAAAGCCGTGTTTGCGGCCCATATAATTGATAGTGTTTGCAGAGATACTGAGGCGGTCCGCGGAAGGAACGCTCCACCAATTGGTGAGAACGGTGTTTGCACGCCTTTACGAATTCGACCCAGAAGTCGAGGAGCGCAAGGTCGCCGATAGCGATGGCACAGAAGGCGGGGAGATGAAAATGTCTGTTTCTTCTAGCCCGCCTTCGGAAGGGCCAGCCATTGCTGGGGAACATGTCCACGACGCTGAGCCCCCGGTACCTGGGTCATCTTCCGCTCAAGTTGAAGAGGAAGCACCCCCAACCCCTACAGTACCTCGTCCCGCGTGTGAGTGCTATCGAATACTTCCAATTTAGTTCGTACTGAGAGTTTTATGGTTAGACGGCCTGCCGGCAGTTCTTGAGCTGCTGCGTGTTCTCATAAACATACTTGATCCGAACGACCAAGCTCACACTGATTCCACGCGATTAACGGCCTTACGAACACTCAATGTCGCTATTGAGGTTGCCGGCACGCGTATATGTGCATATCCTTCCCTTTCTGCCCTCATTCTGGATCACGGGTGCAAATTCCTCTTCCAGCTTGCCCGTTCGGATCATCCCGTGGTTCTCCAGACAGCCCTACGCACTATCACGACAATGTTCGAAACTATGCGACCTAAGTTGAAGCTTCAACAGGAGCTCTTCCTGGCCTTTACTGTCGACAGACTCGCGCCTCCCGCTTCGTCGTCCACTAAGAGTCTACCACTAGCTCAGAAAGCTCTGGCTAATGCGTCTCGGCCTGGAAGCTCCGCACCGTCTACACCTCATCTAGAGCCGCCCCCTTCTGAACCCGAAACCGAAAGGGCGCCTTCTACTCCACGTCTTCTGACTGCTCCGGCACGAGGAGACACTCGTGAGTTACTTCTGGAGACCCTATGTCAGATTTCCCGCCATCCTAGCTTCATGGTCGACCTCTATGTGAACTATGACTGCGATATGAACTGCGAAAACATGTTCGAGCGACTGATAGAATTCTCCGCAAAGGTAACCCATTCACGTTGGTGTCGATTTATGTGTTGACCATTCGCGATTGTAGGGTATCTACCCTGTACAGACCGTCGGAGGTCATGACTACCATTTGCAGAATTCCCAGTACCTCTGTCTTGACCTGATCCTCGCATTTGTCGGACGTATGGCCTCGAGGGCTGAAGGTGTCGGTGCACTGTTCATTCCCTCATTGTACATGTCTAATCTAAAGGGTTGTCTATAGGCAAGTCAGGCATGGCCTGCGGTAAGCTATCCACAACCCTTCCAACATGTGGGGCGGCGTATTGAGACTTTTATTAGGAATTTCCACGGCCTGAAGAGCTCCGGCATACGAAGTCGAAAAAGAAATTACTTCTTGCTGGCGCCTCACGCTTCAACGTCAAACCTAAAACAGGGTTGGCGTTTTTGGAAGAGAACAAGCTCATCTATAGCGATCCTACTCAGTCCCGTGCTGTGAGCTTAGCGACCTTCTTGAAGAGCTCCGCGCACCTTGATAAGCGACTTCTTGGGGATTTCATCTCGAGGCCCGAGAATAGTGAGGTTTTGAAGGAGTTCATGAGGATTCTCGACTTCAAGGGCGTGCGTCTCGATCTTTTTGAGACTAATTTGCATTGGCTGAACCACTCTAGAAACCCGTCGCTGAAGCCATGCGTGAACTGCTGGAGACTTTTCGTCTACCCGGAGAAGCGCAGCAGATTGCCCGGATCACGGAGACATTTGCGGAGGTGTATTTTGCCACAGAGCCAGGTATGTGCTATACTCCTAGATGCTTGGAGTCCCTCCTCAATCTTCTATCAGAGGAGGTCAAATCTCAGGATGCGGTATACGTCTTGGCCTACTCCATCATCATGCTCAACACCGATCAACACAACCCGCAAGTTCGGGTGAGTTCCGGGGGCAGGCATATAAGAATCAGAGTTTGATTTGATTTCCTTGCAGAAACGAATGACATTAGAGGACTATATGCGCAATCTGAAGGGAGTCAATGAAGGCTCAGACTTTTCGCCCGAATATTTGGTACGTCCTTGCCTTTACTGTTCGGCTAAAGCCATAATCTCACAGCAGTCATAGCGGGATATCTTCGAGTCGGTGCGAAAACGTGAAATTGTCATGCCTGAAGAACACACGGGGCAACTTGGATTCGAGTACGCTTGGAAGGAACTCCTGGCTCGTACACGGCAATCGGGTAAGTCAACATTGTTTGTCATCAAACAAATGGCTAATCTCAGAGTATAGGCGAGTTCATCATGTGCAACACGGCGCTCTTCGACGCAGACATGTTCAAGAACGTCTGGCGTCCAGTTGTGTCAGCCATTGCATATGCATTCATCACTTTCGATGAGGACTACATCATTGAACGGGCGATTGCTGGCTTCCGGCAGTGCGCGACTTTGGCACGTCACTTCGACATGCCGGACGTGTTCGACTTTGTGGTCGTCTCCTTGTCTCAAGCGACGTCTTTGCTGTCCGATGCACAGCCTGCTCAAGTGCCGAACTATCCTGTAGTCGATGTCGACGGACAGCCCGTGACCGTATCATCCCTTTCTGTGAAGTTCGGGACTAACTTCAAGGGACAACTCGCCGCCGTGGTTTTGTTCAATATTGTCAATGGCAACGGCAATGCTCTTAGGGAAGGGTGGACTCAGGTTTGTGGCAACATTGAGTCTCCGAACGGACACTCAACCGTCAACAGATCTTTGAGATGTTCCAAACGCTCTTCCTGCACTCACTTTTACCATCTCGCATGCTCCAGATGGAAGATTTTCTCGGCGGCGCGTCGATCATACCCCTACGGCGGAGCCAACCTGCTCGGGTGCCGCCTAGATCTGATGGTCTTTTGTCCGCCTTGTCTTCGTACTTGATGACACCCTATGGATCCAGCACAGACGCGCTTGTTCCTGACGCAACAGACTCGGACGTTGAGAATACTCTGTGCACCATCGACTGTATATCCACGTGCCGTTTAGACGAGCTGTATTCCCAGATCATGTATGCCTCCCCTGTGCACGTCTAGCCATCGGTGTTGTTGCTAACCTCAATCGTAGGCAGCTCGAAGGAGAACCTCTAGTCGCGGCGGTCCGTGCCTTAGAAGCGCTTGCTCATGAGAGAACAGTGGCGAGGTTGAAGCTCGAGTCCGATGACGTATCGTCGGCTCCGGGAACCACTCAGCCTTCGCCGTATACACTGCCTTATGACCCAGCTTCTGTTTACCTTCTGGAGACGATGGTCAGTATCGCTCTCCAGACACCGCAATATATCGAAGATGTTTGGTGAGTGACGAAGCAGAAGACTTGGGTGTCATGTCATCGTTAACGCGACGATTACAGGCCTATCGTGTTCGAGCACTTGTCGGCCCTTCTGTCGACCCCTACGCAATATAGCGTTCTGTTGATCGAACGTGCAGTCGTCGCTTTGTTGCGCTTATGCCCCCTCCTTGCTGAGCGCGTGAGTTCTATCTAATCCCGCGCACCGTTTCTACTCACAAAGATCCAGGAAATCCTACACGACCAGATATACCTCTCTTTCGATATCCTTGCACGCCTACCTCCCTCAGTGGCAAACTCGGTGGCGGAGCAGGTTGTAGCTGGGCTCACCCGGATTCTTCAACGGCACCGAAATATCGTTCGCTCACAAACGGAGTGGAACATTGTCTTCGCCCTTCTGCGATCAACTATATCACATCCCGACGCCGCGAGACAGTCGTTTGATATCTTGTCGATCCTTTCTGTGGATGGTCCTGAGCAGTTTGTCACACCAGACAACTTCGTCGGGCTAGTGAACGCTCTGGATGAGTTCGCATCAGTCGCGGACATCGCAGTAGATGCGCAGCAGCAGGGCCGCCGGACACAATCTTTGAATGTCTCCAAGTGAGTCGTCTCTTGATCATGTTTTACAAGGACCTGACGGTGGCGGTGATAGTTCTCCTATCGTAGAACGAGGGCGAAAAGCGATCGACATGGTCGCCGATCTCAAGAAGTTCTGGTCTCGGTTTGCAGAAACCTCCAATCTGCAGAAGAACTATAGTAAGCTACTTTGCCCATACACCTTTGACGTAGTAATTAAGGCTCTCTAGTCTGGCGCCATTTCGGGCTCCCCGTACTAGCTTCTCTAGCACACCAGTCATCCAATACCTCGCGGGAGATTAGACACGCAGCGCTTGTTCATCTTCAGCGTATTCTTCTCGGGCCTCACCTCCCGATAGACGAAGGCAACCATAACCAGGTCGAGGAGATCTTCAACCGCGTCATCTTCCCCCTTCTAGACGAACTTTTGAAGCCACAGACGCTGATGCGCGACCCGTTGGGGTTGCCAGAGACACGCTTGCGCGCGTCTGCGTTGCTCTGCAAAGCGTTCATGCAGTTTGAGGCGCGCGAGGGTCAGACGGCCGACATCCGCGTCTTGTGGATACAAGTGCTCGATCTCCTTGACCGCCTGATGCACGTCGATAGGCGCGACCAGCTGGTATGTCTCCGTCGGTATATTGTTCTTGATCACCGCATTCTGAATGTTTACTTTCAGTACGAGGCTATCCCGGAGTCGCTGAAGAACGTTCTTCTCGTAATGAACGCGACAGGCCTACTCGTCCCTCCCACATCTCCAGAGGATACACGCGAGGAACGTCAGATAGCGCTTTGGGCGGCTACGCACGAAAGGATCGAACGGTTCCTGCCTAGCTTCCTCGACGAGATCATCCCCACACCCCCTCCTCAACCTGCGCCCTCGCCCTCGCCCGCCCCCAGTTCATAGTGCTCCGATCGTATTGTAGCTGTCGTCGCAATGTCGTATTTATCATGTTTATCGTCCCTCGGAAATACATGCAGATTCGTGATCACGCTCGGATCGTCCCGCCCGCCGAAGACATCGCGATAGGAAATGGGTTAGTTCAGGGTACAGCAGCAAAACCAAGTGGGGACCGATCCCAGGGTGGAGACAACAGGGAGGGCAACAGGGAGGGATAGTATTATGCAAAGGTATTAGAACGCTGGGTGACAAGTTTATACCCAACGTGAGAGGTACGGGTATGGAACACAAAGCTTATGTACGTAGAGATGGTACGGCACGGGAAAAGGGAGAAAGACTGGTACCTGTATGTAGCACATAACTCATTCATAACACATCATTAGGCGTTCCGAGTTTTACATTCCATCCTTGCCTCCGCGGGGATTGGTTCGTCATGAGTCATTGTTTGGCCAGCTGTGCTCGGCCTTGAGCTTCGTGACCATGTCGCCAATGGACTCGTGGTTGTAGTGTGGCCAACGCAGCTTGTAACCAACGATGTTCTTGAGCTTGTCCGCGTTGAAGGCGATGACGTGCTTCTTCAGATTATAGACATCCATGTACGACGAGAATTGGGTATTCGGGATGGGCGGGTTCGACGTGGTGATCATCTTCGTCCACGTGGTTACGTGCACTTCGTTGATGTCCTCGATGACGTCCTCGAGGCGGAACTGAAACAGGTCCATCAGCCACAGGGCATGGGGCACGGCGGCGACCTCGCAGAGATGAACGCACCTTCGCAGCCATATTAGTGACGAAGTTGTGGAAGTCGAAGGTGGTCCCGAAATACGACGCGGTGATGTTGCCCAACTCAAGGAGCGTCACTTTCGAATCGTCCTCCTGTGAGAAGGTTTAGCGCATGTAACGAAATCATCTCCTGGGAGACTCACGATGTTGAAAAGCGGCGCGATAACCTTCTGGTTGTGCGGCACTACGCCTTCGACCTCGGTCACCTTGCTCTTCTCGTTCTTGAATGGGATCTCCTCGCCAGCGATCGCATCGGCTTCTTGACGTCCAACCTTAGCCATCCATTCCGCGCTTGCCCACATTGCGCCGGCGATGTCGTCTACATGGACCGTATGTGATGGATATTTGCCTGGCGAATTCCTGATATTTGGGTAAGCCCTGTGCACGCCATAGACAACACTGAACGGACTTACACAGCTTTCATGGTCTGCTTGAGATACCCATAGCAAGCGGCGGTGGCAATAAACGGAATGACGGCTGTTTCCATGGCGTAAGTATTGTCCTACTTGCCGCACAATGTGATACGCACCGAGGTAGTTCACGTAAGGTCCGTACGGAATGGCCGTACGTACAATGACGAGGTTGAGGCTGTACAAACCCTAGTAAGCACACCGTCGGGGAGTTCTACAAGGGTATCACATACTCTGGAATCACTGCCAGTGCACGAAGCGTCTCGTGCCACCACGTTCCCATTACGCCCTCGGGCTTGACGTCTTCTTTCTCGTCGTGCGAGCCGCTATCCTTGCAGCCATAGAACGGGTGCTGTATCCGGACGTACGCAGGAACCTTCCGTCGTGCAGCCTCGAGGCCGATCAAACGTGCAATTTTGAAGGTGTGCGTGATTTGCACCTGCATGCGGACGCATGTTTAGTGCATATGACCGCCTGTGCACAGGAATTGTTCGTACCGCCTCCGGCCGGTCCCACTGAATTTCCCCCGTGAAGTCAAAGACGTAGTCGTAAGGCCCCTGCCCTTCAGGAGCTTCGAAACAAGACGCGACCGTTGCTAGAGACCGATCAGGGGGCGCTCATGGCTGAAACACAGGTACATGGAGAACGCACAAGCTACTGTGAGATTTGCCTGGCGATACTCGACGTTGGGTTGCCTGAGGACATCCGGGAACACAGAACCAAGGTAGCTGTGTCAGAATGAGACTTTCTTGAGTACACAGAACGAGGCTGAAGTGGGATCGAGCCTTACGTAGTGGGGGGCGCGACCGAGTACTTGTCCACGATGCGCAGGTGCTGGGCATCCGAATACAGGTTCGCATCTTCGGGGATAGAGCATGCTGGATTGGACACACCTCAACAAGTCGTTCCCCGCCATCCGCGGGGACGAGCAAGGCTGCAAGGGCGCGCGAGCAGGTATTGAGACCGCCTGAAAGAGACGAGGACGGCGCGCGTCTATGATCAGCAGGCGGGCAAGAGGAAGATGTGCGGCACGGAAGCGCACCAAAGATGATTGCGTTGGGCTTCTTGGCCATCGAGGGCGCGGGCGTTGCAGGAAAACGAGCGAGAGGTTGGGAGCCCTGCCAGGGGATGGGCGCGGTGATCAAGAGCGATTTAAAGAAGCGGGATGATGTCGAGGAGCGTGCGCGAATAAGCGAGCGGCCTGGCCTGTGGCTTTGCCGGATCGGGAAGGACGGGTCGCAGACTCTCGGTCGCCGAGACGCTGCTCGCTGCGGGCGACGATGAGGACGACGGGGAGGAAGACGAGGAGAGGTGATGGACGAGGACAAGACGCAAAGCTGCTGCCGGGCAATTTCCTTGATCAACAACTCCGCGGGCCCTCATTCAGCCTCTCGCAGATCAAGCGCCCATGTATTTATCTGCCACAACGGTCCGGAGCCCCTCGAACTTCAGACATACCCGACGAGCGCTGTATCTCCAAAACTTCCATCCGTTAAATCCGTACTATACAATGTGGTGAGATGCGCTATGTTACACTAAAGATGCTTCGGGTAAGCAGACACCCGTAAATATCGGTATACAGAAGAAAAATCCTTGTTCGACACCTCCGGGTCCTCGCTGATCACGTCTGCATAGACCCTCTCCGCGACCTGTCCCAGGGGCAAGGGGGCACCTGTGGATTCCGCCAGGTCCGTTGCCAAGCCCATGTCCTGCATACACGAGGTAAGTGCCGCAATGTACACTCTCGAGAGAATTTACCTTCAACATGAGCCGTGTCGCGAAGCCTCCCTCGTAGTCACGCTCGCACGGAGGCGACTTGCCCGGGAGTGCGGAAGGCACTGGGTTGTTTACCGACGATGCCCAACATGCGCCCGTCGAGTTGTTGATCACGCTCGCGAGAACCTCTGGGTCGAGTCCGAGCTTCTGACCGAGCAGCATGGCCTCGGCGACGACGATCTGTTGCACACCCAGAATCAGGTTGTTGCAGATCTTCGCCACGAGTCCTGCACCAGATTCGCCGCAATAGATGATGTTCTTCCCCATGTGTAGCAGATAAGGTTGGGCGAGCTTGTATGCACGTTCCTGTCCACCGACCAAGAAGCTGAGGGTCCCCGCCTTGGCCCCAGCGACTCCACCGGACACGGGTGCATCCACGATGGCGGCACCTGCACGCTCTACCTCCGAAGCCACAGTCCGGGCTACCTCTACATCCAGTGTCGTTGAATCGATGCAAAGGGTAGACCGGGCGGCTTCCGGGGGGAGCGATCTCAGGGCAGAAACGATTCCGTCTTCTTCTACGTACACGTTCCGGACGTGTGGGGAGGATGGAAGCATAGTGACGACTGTGCGTGAAGCCACCAGAGCCCTATACGCATGGATCAGTACATTCGATCTACTGGCGGTCACAGTTGTCTGACGCATTGATAATCCGCAACCTCCAACACAAGCAAGACTCATCCTCCAAGGATTTAGACTTCAGTTCTCGCTCATAAAACTCATAGACGAGTCACTACGAGCCTCGACGCACGTGTCCCTTGCTCACAGGGTATTTGGTAGTGCAGGGCGTTCTCCTAATGCATTCTTGCAAAACGACTTTCTCGTACCTCTGAGAGGCTGCAGTATTTCATACAAGACAATGGACGGACGCCTCTTCTTGGAGGATATTTCACGGGCGAGCTATGACTTAGGAACAAGTGGAGCTGACGCACTCTGCAGGGGTTGTCGCGATGTGCACCCGGGCGCCCGGGAAGTGCGTTACGAAGTTTCTCACAAACGCCTCCGAGGTCTCCTCCCGCGCATCGCAAACCACAAAACGCGTGGAGCCGTTACTTTCGACCAGGGTGCGAGAGAAGAGGTTGTACGCCATCTCGGAGCCCATCCGACCGAGGCCGATGAAACTGACGCTACTTTGTCGCTGCGCAGCGGACACAGCGGCACGTAAAAGATGTGGGGTAGGTCGCATGCTAGAAAGGGTAGCGATGAAAGCAAGAGCAGAGCTAGGGTGTGGGGACGGCCGGATGCTCGAGACGAACCCGAACGTCGAGGAGTCAGGACGAGTTGGAACCCGGATGCGGGGTGTGCCAGCATCCCCGCGGGGAAGCGTCTGGGGTCTTGTGTCTCGGCAAGCCCCATTAGGCTCCCACACCAGGACCCCATCAAGGATGACGCCACCGCGTCGGGTACTACCGCGGTTCCCACGGCGATGAGAGCCGGCTGGCACGAATGGCGGGCTCCGGAATGGCAGGCTCGCTGCCAGGGCCAGGGCCCGCGGTGCTTCAGCCGCCTCCACGGCCGGCCACCTATGGGCAGGCGTTCGCAGCACCCGACCGCCTCTCCTCCGATGCTGCGGGAGCGGCAGGACATATCTTGACACGTACGCCTTTCCCACTGCTCGTTCCCATCCCCATGCACACCAATCATAGCCGCCCTATCTGAAACTCGCCCATGGCCGTCGACTTGCCCACACTCTCTTCGACCCCCAATAGTGCTCATCACCAGCACGAGGACGTCGAATACGAACCGCTAGTTGCAGATCCGTCCGACAGTACTCCAGGAACCATTCCAATGGGGTACGATGAGCAGTTTATCAAGCCGGAAGGCAGAAGCGGTGATGGGCTTGCGCTATGGGCCGCTATCGTACGTCCACCACGCCCAAATGCTTCGAAATGGTGCTCAAACGTCTTTACAGATCTCTACTGCAGTACGCACTTCCATGGACGGATATATAGCTGCTGCTAATCGTTGTATTGAAGGTATTCATCGTGTCGACCTGGGCGATCACTTTCGCGAACCACCCAACATCGCTCGGGCTGTTCTTCTTCCATCCCATACTGCAAAGCCTCGCCATTGCCATGTTCGCATACGGTGCGTTTCACTAACCTGCATCCCTCGTATAATTCACCGATCGTCACTCGTGCTATCAGGCATTCTGACCCTGCAGCCGACCTCTCAAGCCAGAACGAAGGCCGCCGGACTAACCAGACACCAATTGGCTATCCTGGCCCTCGGCGTTCCGGCAATTAGTTTGGGCACGCTAGCTATCGTAGTCCGCAAATCTTTGCAAGGGCACGCCCACTTCACCACATGGCACGGGGTGAGTCACATTTGTTCAGATCAGCTTGGCCGCCACATTGCGTATCCCGTCTATTAACCTTCGGGCCGGAAGACCATAGGCATCGTGTCGGTTGCTTGGATGGTTGTACAGATAATTGTCGGTGCTGGCAGTGTCTGGTTTGGTGGGCGGTTGTTCGGCGGCAACCCGAAAGCTAAACTGGTGTGGAAGTATCATCGGTGAGTCATTTTCATGGCTACAAGCTCGGTCTGGTGACGATCCTCCTCTCATCTGACGGCGTCTTAGAGCGTCAGGCTATTTCCTCTTTCCGGTATTCCTCTTTGCAGCGTATCTGGGGGGCGCATGGTCGAATTGGACTGCGCATAATAGCCCGTACGTCGTGCGACTGCTCGCGTTTACGATTAGTCCCGTCGTTCTCTTCGCAGCGGTGTTGGCGAGGATAAGGTTAGTGCTCTCTACCTGCTGTATTGAGTGTCGGTGATCCGAGCGAGTCTTCTAGGACATCGAAGATGCAGTTCTTTTAAATAGATTCGTGTTCTGGCGACATGTCTTGGCCCAATGTCATGTTTAGTGGGTCCCTCTCTGTAGTTAATGGAGACGCTATTCCCTGCATCTTACTGAGACATCGTGTGCCGATTTGGCGAAACACACGTTTCTCACCGCCAGGACCATGGTGCGGGACGGCAGCCTAGGCCAGAAGACGAAATCAAACGCAGGAACAAGCGCACCCAACGTTCGTCTCACGTGGCGTGATCGCACCAATCGACGACGGGCGCTATCTAGGCGCTCTGCAGCGGCAGCTGGCGGCACGCCCGGGAAGGGTGCGTACCTCGCTTATGTCAGGTTTGCGCGACCTGAGGGAGAGATGAAGCCGCCTTGCGCGGTGCGGGTCTCGGTGGACGATGTGTCCCAGGACCACCAAAGGTTACATTGGTCAGCGTGTCTTCGAGTCATTCCAACCGCCATTACGTCCTTCGATCTCGCCCTACAAGTCCGCACCCCCGGCGCCTCAAGAAGTCTAGATAGCGTTCCACTGTGCAGGACCTATAATAACTGCAGAAACGGCAATCCTGCCAACTGGCCCATCATCCCCTGTTCGCGCCTCCCAGGCCTCCCCGCGTCCGAGCTTAAAGGTCGGCAGCCCCCGTTTCATGTTCTGAGTGCCCCGCGTCCCACCCCGCACCGTAATGGTCTCCACCGAGCTCCCCCCAGCCTACTGCTCGACCTCGTCCAATAGCCCAACACCGCTGTACTCGGAATGTCCCAGCGCCTCCGAGCGCGTCCTACAGACAGGACATTGCCAGTGTCTTGTCGGATCTTCGTCTTCCGACCAAACAAAGTTCGTGTACAAGTCAGATCATTTCGAAGTCCGACTGCATCCCCCACGCTGGGGGTCACGTCTGCCCGCGTACGGCCTTGCGGGGACCGTCGAGGGTGTGCTGATATTCCCGAAGGCGTGCGCGCACGTCCAAGAATTGTCCGTTTCGGTGCGTTGGTCCGCTTCCCGTCCCCCATCGCAATTGACAGTCGAGGCGGATAGCTGCAAGGTACGATCACGACCTCCGCGAGCCAGCATGCCAGCATAGCCGTACCAGGTATCCACAAGGTCAATGTGCTTCGCAAGAAAGTACCATTGTCCGTCGCTGAGGCTGGGGGTATCGCTCCAGTGAGCGGCGAGTATTCATTTGCGCTCCAGTTTCCGCATTACATCGACGGCGGCACAGAGCCGCTCCCGCCTTCTTATACGGTGTACCAGCCAGGCGTATCGACAGAGGTCACGTACCAGTTTCGGGTGGACGTCGTCCGCAAGGGTCTACGGCGGCATGAAAAGTACGCTGCGCTCCTGCCTTCGTGGCGTACCTCAGCGTTGACCGGGGCCCGTGTGCAGGCTGACCATCCCTCTCCTGTACTTGCCAAAGTCACGGCCGGTGATGGCGCCCTTGGAGGACCTTCCATGGTCTGCACGCGTCGAAGGCGCCAACGATGAGCAAATTTGCAGCATTCCGCTCACGCCGACCTGGCCCGTTCGTTGTGACGCTTCGAACACGCAGCAGTTAGAGGACCTCCCGGTCATCACAGTGAGTGCAGTCGGCCGGATCTTGCGCGACAACGTTCATACTGACGCGTTCTCGATCGCGGTCCGCCCAGCTCACCATGCCCACATCAAAATGCTTCGCGTCCGGAGATACCATTCCGCTCTCGCTAAAAATCGAGTGCCCACGTTCGCCCGCACTCGCCAAGCTCCTGTCGTACAACGCGCACCTCTCGCTGCTCAAACGGCAGAAGGCCTGGGTCTCTCTCGGCCGGCAGGTCAGCGTGCGCGAGCACCTACTCTCGCGCGCGGACGCGTACCTGGCCGACGACTCTCGAGAAGGCACGGCGTACCTCCGACTCGAGCTTCAAGCGGGCGAAACGGGGCGCGAATGCTCGTGGCGCGTAGAGGGCGTTGTCGCCGTCGAGGTACGTTGCGCTGTCTATGCTCCGGATTGCGGCTTGCCCGTGTCTGTCCATCCTGAGACCGCGACGCTGACGCCGCGCCGCGCTAGCACGTCATCCGCCTGGTGATCTTCCCGCCCGAGCACGTCAAGAATTTTCCCGCGTACCGTTGCGAGGTGCCTGTGACGCTCACTACGGACCAGTACGGGACGCTGCAGAGCGAGCTCACCGCGATGAGCGGCGTGCCGTTTCCGGCGCTCGGGCTCAGCGATCCTAGCCGGCACTTGCGCGCATTACAGCCGTGTTGACGACAGCGCGCCCCGGGGCTCGCGTCTCCAGATTCTCGGATTCTGCCCGCTTTTATGACATCTCTTCTGTTACGTCCAGTCATCGTTACCTCAAAACCAAGACTCGAGCCGACTCTGGATCTCGGAGGATTGTGTAAATTATTTTGGTTATGACGTTATGACTCACCACAGCACTGCCATATTTCACGCCTACTTGCTCCTTTAGTATAACCCGAGTAATGGCAGGGAGGTGTCTTGCACATACCGTAGATCTGTACGAGTACTCAGACGTAGGGAATTGGTCAGCAATTGGTCACCGTACGTTCGCCCATGCACAAACAAGCCTGGAGAGGCAACTTCTCGTTCAACCTGGTCCAAAGACTCGGCGCCCGGGCCGTGAGCGGGAATCTACCGTGCGGGAGTCCCTTTCAAGTTTCGCGTGATGCACCCCAATCTCGAATCGGATAGATCATTCGCAGCGTGGTCAAACGGCTGTTTGGCTTTTGACTTGAAGAAGTCTGAGAGCAATGGCTCTTCCTGGCCGCGGCCCAGTGGCACTTTAAAGTATTCGTGCACGACGGAACTTTTCTGCCGCGGGACGTTGTAGCGCTCGGAGCGCTTGTTGCATCACCGCCACACACGCTGACCGCCACAAGCGTTCATTCGGAGTTTCAGAGGTTCCACTAGAGGTTGAACTCGAAGTCGACGAAGTGGTTCTACTTCCAACATGCCAATATTATTGCAAGAGCAGCCAACCAATTAGAGCTACTGGTCGTATCATCGTCTGCTTTTAGGTGCTCATTCTGGATGAGCCATGAATGAAGCTTGGAACGAGTTGAGTATTTTCTGTGCTGTCCGTCTTCGTCGTTTGCGGCTGACGTGTCGTGTTTCCCGTCGGTATTATAGGGTGTATTGGGCGTCCTCCCTGGCCTTCCGCGAATTTATTCCGCAGTATGGGCGGCGAGAACAGCTAAAATGGATCAACGCGCCCCAGGCCTTCCTCTACTTAATACCTTATTTCTTCATGGCGTACCTCGTGCGGCGGCAAGGTACACACTTGATGCGAGTACTCTTGCTGCCAACGGTAGTGGCCATGGCCCTGAGATGCACCTTTCGATTCAAGAATGATGACCCGAAGTTCGCCTGGTACGAATGGAACAGAGGTGCATACCTTGCTGATGACTAGGCCATTTTCCAACTAATATCGACCTTGGCATCTAGGTCTACTAGCGATGTTTGTTATCGCCAAAGCGACAGATTTCGCGTTCGCGAAAGAAGGGAGGCTGAAGACTGGAGAGCAAGAAGTGCGAAGAAGTCATACTGGCAACTACACTAACACCTACTGGACTGGTAACGAGCGAGCGGCCGAACTCCTCGGGCGAGGCCCAGCAGCTCGCATCCTCCCCCGCGCCCTCTTTGATGCGCTCGAAATTGGACTCACTATGCGAGGTGTGGGTTGGGACTTTGGAAAGTACACCCCTCTGCCGCCGACTACTCAACCTCTGGAACGACAGGCGTTTGTACGCGAGACGGTCAAGAACATCTTGCGGAACCAGTTACTCATCGATTTCATCGATACCATCACAAAATCCCTGCCTGGAATTATGGCCACTGGCGGCACTATATTCTACCACAATCTGCCTCCCATACAGCGCTACGCCGTGTCTACCTCCGTGCACGCCGGACATGGCTTGCTGATCTTCGTGGGCGTGGTGCTTGTATACGACTATCTTACCCTCGTCGGCGTGGTGCTCCTTTCACAGTCACCCGCACTATGTGTTAGGATCGTGCGCGGAAGTCCGGAAAAGCGGAGAAGCGGAAGTCCGGGAAGGAAGTCCGGAGGATGGGGGAATTCCGGGCGCACCAGAGAGTGAAGACTTGGCGAAGCTATTAGCAACGCCCTGAGCAATCTGCCGGTCTTCGGACTTCGGACGGAGGTGGCGGAACTCCGGAACGGAGAAGAGTCGAAGGGTAGAGTCGAATGGAATAGAGTCAGGATGAGACAAAGGCAGACAGAGGTTTGGACGGAGGTCCGAGGTCGGAGTCCGGACGGAAGTCCGATGGAGGATGATGGAGAAGGAGATAGATTAGAGAAGGAGTACAAGCAGATGAGTTACGGGGCAGTAATGGAGGGTTAACGAGATATCCGAACTGAGGCATAAGGCCGGCTACCTCGGTGCTTATAATCTAATCATAGATAGGAGTCAGGGGCGGAGTCCGGAGGTCGGACTCCGGTCGGCCCTCCGCGTGGAACTGCGGAGTGGTGTGAGCCAACCGGGAGTGACGCGCATGACGCTCATCCGCGCGGGACCTGATGGAGTCCCGGGGCGGATCGCGGTTCGACCGGAAGTCCGGTCGGGGAATGAGTAAGTGCAATCACAAAGAACTAGAAGGAACTAGATGGGCTGAGACTGTACTTTAGGAGTGGAATGGGCTGGAACATTCTAGGTGTTACAGGACGACTGGAAGTCCGGGCGGAGTCCGGACGGAGTTCCGGAACTCCGGACCTGGTTTGGCACAGACTGTAACAGGCGGCAGTGGACGTGGCCGTCCCTACCATATACTATTTCAATATTAATCTTTCCTAGCCTCTCTCCCATCATTCGCTACATAGTCTCAACGGTCCTGCACACTGTTATCGGGGTCTTCATTATATGCGGCTTAGAGATGTAGTACAACATAGCTTCGCTCATTGGTGTCAGTGTGTTCCGCCACGATCCCTCCGCCCACGACGTCGCTGCATGAGTTCTGGGCTAAGCGCTGGCACCAGCTCCTGCAGAACACCTTCCTCGTTCTTGGTGGATACCTGGGGCAATACATCTCTGGAAATATCAGGTTGCTTTTTGGCACTTTCCTTGTGTCGGGACTATTCCACGAAGTTAGCTTTTACCCAGGATGAGCTCCGATGGATGCGCGGGTTATCATTTCTTCATGTCGCAAGCTTTCAATGGTGCTGCATACTCGAGGAGTAACTCTTTAAGTCTCTCACGGGGGAGGAGATAGGAGACTGGGGGGCCGGTACGTACTCTGTGGGCATCCATATACATATTCGTTTTGGGCATTGGGCAGATTATATATGCAGTGAGCCTCGTCTTGCTGAAGCTGCTCGCGTCTTTCTGACTTCCACCAAACAGCAGACTCATGGGTTGCGTGGGGTGCTGGTGGTAAGGCTCTTATACCGCTGTCTGTTAGTTCGGCAAAATATGGGGCTTCACACGACTCGGACTGAGGTAGAGGTGGTCAAACCATTCTCAGATTTGTGATCATATATCGGTAGCAAGCCCTCATCACGTAGTGATAATGTATGCATTGTACTGGAGTTCTTGGTGGTGTGACCGTGTGTTGACTACTGATCTATCTGGCTATCCTAGTCAAGTTAGCACTTTATGAGCATCCGGAACACGCAGCACCACCATGTATGCCTATGCGGACTCGACCTCCACACCTTCGACAGTGCGCACACTTGTCGCTTCCACAACAGTGTCATGCACCTTAACGCTGTCTACCGGGTCTTATTGGAGAAGATCAACGTCGATTGGCCTGTTGAGTAGAGCCTTCAAGACAATAAGAGCGCCGGCCTTGGATGCTACGACATTCCCTTCTTTGCAGGAAGGACTGTCAACGCCTGCACGTTCCATGTGAGTAAGACGCAAAGCATATAAAAAGCGCAGACCTACATGCAGTGCAGCCCTCTTCGCATCCGCATGCCTCCACTCTGTCATGTGCGTCTTGAAGTATATCATTCACTAGGAAAAAAAAAAGGCTCGCGTGCGTTCAAAACTGAGCACTGAAAGCTGGCATACTATGGTCAAAGGCCTTGACGGCAACACCACCGGTTTTCCCTGATGGCTTGTAGAATATAAGTCTCGAAAGTCAAATGGTCAGCATGCTCCGCAGTGCAAGATGACCATGAGAGCCACCTTGCTGGTCGTTTTCACTGCGAAGGAGCTGCCTTGTACTCCTTTTCTGGGACCTTGCACTCCATCCGTAAGTCATTCGCTAGGGCAAACCGGTTGAGGAACGTGTGTTGCGCAGAGTGTATCGCTTCCGAAGGGTTCATACCAGAGGTCCGCATGAGGTCCAGGGCGGATTTTGGAACGTCTAGCCACATCCCGGTTGTCTTGCGTTGCCATGGGGGAGTATCTAGGTCCACGGCGTCAATTATGGCCTTGTTCCTGCGGCACCATGAGCGCTATGCCTATTCACATGCCATAACAACTCGCCTAATCTTGAAATATCCTGCACACAGTTCAAAACAATGAGATGCCGTAGTAGACTAAGACATGAAGACTTACCAAAGACCACGGTCAGCAGCTCGACGCCTATAGATGGTAAGTACTCAGAAGGCGGCTGATAATCAAGCATATACTAATGCCTGTAGAATGCACAATGCAGAGAGGTCTTGATTTCCCGAATCCTATATGTTTGCATGGCATCCACATTCGTGAAATCCCTAAAATGTGGATGGTCAGTCCCTCCCCCTCTTAATGGCATACAAGATACGCAAACCTGGGCTCAGTGATCCAGTTCACGTCGGACCGCACAAGCTTCGCCATCTTGGTATCATGACTAACCTCTTGGACCTACAATCCACACAGAATCAAACCCTGAGCCGATCACATGAAGGTGTAGAGATGAGCTGATGAGGAAGGTTAAGCCTTGGTGGATAAACTAGAAGGGATAGCGACACGCCAGCAGATTAATATTAAACAACGTATAGGGAAACGGGCAAGTATGTACCACTGTGCCTTCATAAATCTCGAAGAGCATGCGCGACAGCTCAATCTCCTCAAGAATGGTAGCACTACCGCCTGATTTGCCTAATTGTGTGATATCCACAACACTGTATTTCTCTTCTTCGGCACCTCTTATCGAGATGTGGCGGGAGGGATAGGGCAAGTATTTTGGATGTGTATGATACCTGTCAAAAAGATAAACTTCGCGGCATTTTGAACAATATGACGTTCATTACGTACCAGCCTTCCTTGTCCTTGAGAAGTCGTGTTTTGCAGATTTCTTTCATCAGCGGACCAAAGTATACTTTGTCCTCTCCTGTCAATGGCATCTCAAAGGCAGCACACTGCAAATGAGCTTCTAGAATAACTTTGCTATCAAGGTCCAGCATTAGGTCATCTGTGGTCCTGTCGAAAAGCTCTTCTGGGTGATTGATGAAATGTTGGTCGACCGGCAGCTGGTCTGCAACATAAACTGCTAGAGAATCATGTGCACGTCGTCCTGCCCACCCCACTTGTTGCCGCTAGGGATCAAATTAGACAACAACGAACTGTGCAGCCTATTAGTAACTCACGAAGCTGGCCAAACCCCCGATGGGAAATCCTAGCATGATTACAGTGTCAAGGACGCCGATATCGACGCCCAACTCTAGCGCATTGGTAGTGACTACTCCAAGTAGATGGCCGGAGAAGGCTTCTCTCTCGATTCTACGTCAGTCCTGTGAAGGCGGCTGGCATCAAAACGTGTTCAATTTCCAGCATTCAGTGCGTGTACTTCTTGAGAATAACTGCCTCTATACGACATGACCCGTTCAAGGATGTCAAGGCGGCCCTCAGCCATCAGTTCCTGCCTGAGCGCTTTCATAGCCTGAAGAAAGTCAGATGTTCTCAGCCACAGTACCAATGTAGCGAAGTATGCGGCCCACCAGTTTGCACGATTTCCTGATCTGACAGCATGTCAGTTAAGACAACACATTCATGTCAACGTAGCGGACAGCGCAGGACATGTACTTTACAGAAGAGGATGACTCGCACACCCCTCGTCATGAGAAATCTCATGAGCTTGGTAGCTTCCATCATTGAGTGAAGGTGCCCAAGAGTAGGGTCCATGGGATCTTTCAGTGGGGGGTTCCACACTAGAAAGTCTTTACGGCCGGACGGCACCCTGTCTTCCGTTATCTGCTCGATGTTCTGTACATCAAGTTCAGTCAGCAGCTGCGGAACTCCTGCCTCCTGGTGATACAAAATCATACATTGATGCCGAAAATATTCTTCATGTGTTCCCTGGGCTTCTGTTACGAAGGTTCCTCTACCGATCACGAGGTTTCGGAGTCCTGGGACAAGGGAAGAGAGATCGGGGTCTTCGCACACTAAGTCTTAGAGACGTCGGTCTGGGGGTTCCAGTAGAGGGAGATAGATAACCAGGTCAAGCTGAGGATCGTCCTCGGCTTGCGAGTGCTAATATACATACAAGGACAATAGCGATCGAGAACAATAGCAGTCAAGAACAATAGCAAATAGGACAATGGCCATAGGACAATAGCGACGAGAATAACTGAGGGGACAATGAGGCTGGGGAACAATAAGGGGACCGAGACAGCGGTAAGTCCAGTATGGTGACGTAGCACCGGTGCTGGGGTACAGTATGCGTGAGAGAAAGAAAAGAAACACGTGAGAATGAGCAGGTGTTCATCTGCGTCAACATCATTGACTTGTGAACTCGACGAGCCCACAGTCTGAAAAGCAGCGTAGTCTGGAGAGCATGTGCAGCGGCTGGATCCTACGTGTTGATTGCTATGGATGCGCAGCTCCGTCCTCGGTGTGTATGCGAACTTAACTACTTCCGGAAGAAGCGCTCTAGAAAGTTGGGTTAGCTGAGCTCTCGAAGCTACAGCGAACAGCGATGTTACTTTAACTCCGCCACTTTCTCAAGTTCTAGAGGTCTGTTGGAGTTCAGAATGGGCAACCTCGCATGTGAATAACCCAATAGTACGCACGCATGAAGCAAAGCTTCCACAGATGTCCGCACCACAGGAAAGGTGATAGCGAAATTCTTTCTAGAAGAGCAAAAGGCTAGAACCGTATTCAAGGCCTGTATACTGGTTATGCCTGTTACAACGGGTAAAAATCAAGGAGTAACGTACTTTGAAGACCTATAGCAGGTACACCGAATTGATTCAGGCCGTCTCTCAGGTATAAATCCCACCAGACACACCTTGAACAACTATGATACTATCATTCTGGCAGCGCTCTCAAGTATCGTTGTATATGCTACTCACATTATTGAAGTAATCGGGCCACATAGGACTCTCTTAAGATTGTACTTTTCCCTTGCACCTACTCTGCCTACTAGTAGCTGCGCGGGGTTTCTTGGGAGGGCCATCGTCGCCGATCTCCGGGGCGGTACCGCATCAGCAAACTCACGGATCTAAGACATTGCACTGCAGCATCCTATGAAAGAGGCAGTGCTCTACAGGCACCCTTCCTACCAGATGAACGGCTTACAGGCCCCATATAGCACGCTGTCGTATGTGGTCTGGGAAGTCCGGCTCTACTAGACTATGGTCGGCGCCTACTATTGTTCTATAGTGCCCTGCATTAATCAACCTGCCGGAAGAATGACCTACATATTCATGTATTCCCCTGTGGGATTGCCGCGTGGAAGATACAGTTCTATTGTAAGTCATTGCAATTGAATATGGAAGAGAACATCAAATGCAATAGTAATATTGTTAACCCAGCCTGGACGTTACCGTTTAGCCAGCAGCATCTGACCAATGGACCTCTGAACTCAGGTAAGTATTGGATGTTGAAAACGTATAGTTTGGATCAGGGGCGGAGCCTGTATTGAGGGGGCACAAAGAGTCGCGTACAACTCGTAGGACAGTAGTAGTGTAAACGAGGGTGGCTGCCCCGGGCCCCTTGAAGGCTCCCAAAATTTCACTATGCTAGCTGCCCGAAGCACCCGTGTCCTCACTTTCTGTTTCTAAAAAATGACATCATCACCTACTCTTCCCCACGACAGGCTACAACGCAACATGACGGTGACGTGAATTAGAACCTCATTTGGAAGACACTCGTTAAACGGCCCACCCTAGGTATAAAATGCCCTGAACCCTGGATGCACCAGCATCCGACTCGTCTCCTACTCCCATCATCTCCCCCTTGTCTTAGAGTCTCTCCGCCTGAGGTAAGTCCCCCTACTACAGCCACAGTATTGAAATAACGACGACTCAGGGCCTCGAAATCATGTCATACAAGCCGGTACGTCCTATTATATGTGCATATGCACATATAGTCACGTTTTGGTAGGGCTCGGATGTGGTCTGGATGTTCGTGAGGTTTATCAAGGTAGCACCTATCACGGTGAGTCCTTCTTTAGTAGTTCAGACACCTGAAAGCAATCGTTTGATGCCGTTGATTGAGACGGTACGTACCTTTACCACTACTTTTACCCCTGCGACAATCCACGTTGCAGGCCTCATGAGATGCGCTGCCTATGTAGCCACCATCGCGTGTGTACGGGGTAAGCGCGGGATGACATTCAAACTCAACAGTCGATGACTCTGCCAAGCCCGGTGCTCAAACACATACAGTGCAAGATTCAGTTCGGAGGCCGATGTACTAGCGGGGTCGCCAGAAATGCGCGGGGACGCCCTCTTGCTGCAACGCCATCTACCTGAAGGTTTATTTGTTTACTGCTTATTTACACGCCCGCTCCCCTTTTGTGTGTCGAGGCCCCGTATGTACAGTACACTCTATGGAAATCAATGTCATTTAAATCACTTAAAATCGGATTTTATGCAAATTGGCTAATAGCATGATCAACGTAATAAACATCTAGCGGGAAGAGAACGGCATATACCTATAGCATACGATTAACATTATGTAGCTGTGCGCGTGAGAGCATGTAGGGTCCTGCAGGACGCTGTCAGGTCTTCAGTGGTTGACCTGCAGAGGCTTAACAGGTTTAGGCACCTGGACTGTAGGGGGCTGTCGGGCGGTAGCGTGAGGACCTACAGCGTAAGAAGAAATACTATAGCATATGACTCTATCCTAGTAGAGTTCGTGTACCTACCACAGTACAGCGTCTATGCCTACCATATCTACAAGTACCTTTTAGCTCTACATCAGGATACAATATCTCCGGGCAGTTTGCTGATGCGCTTTTGCGCTTGCGGTCCGCAGTTGACATACCTATATTACAGGTAGCAGTGGAAGCACAGCCAAATGGACCGGACGAAAACAAGTACGCCGTTGATCGACGCACGAAGGAGGCCCAGCACTAGGTGATGGTACAGTCGCAAGCCGCTTACCTCACCATAGGCGCCGCTTCAAGCGCCCAGACGCGACGCGTACGGTCACGTTACCTCTGTTACAGCGTGACGTGACCCTTCGTCCTCCGGCTTTGCTCAAGCTGAGGGTCACCAGTGCGCTGTTCTTGACCAACGCTCTCCCTCTTTCTTCAACGAGAAGGCAACGTCATGCGCCCAACCCTCACCCGCCTCGTTCGCGTACTCCCACGCTCGCAGGTCGACCCCGCCCTCCGGCCAGTACCTGTTCCCGTACGCTCCGACATACCCAGACCATCCCTCATTGAAATCCTCCAGAAGCGCAAGGAGGAGGCAGGCGCGGATTTTCCCAGTAATATCCGTATAGAGACCTTGGAGGCAAAGACAGCCCTTCGTGGCCTTCCAAGGGAAGCACGGAAAACACTTGCGGCAATGTTGAAGGAACATTAGATGCAGTACGTCGTGAACATGGCAATCCCGCTCATCTAACTTATGTACGCTATATAGGTATCCGTCATCCGTCCATTCCGGGATTCCGCGAAGTACTCCCCTATCCTATCCGGGATAGGGAAGATACATTATCCTACATGTCCGTGTACTCTAATAATCGCATCGGCTACGGAGCCTCCACACTACTGAGCAGCCTTTTCCCTGCCTTCCTTGAAGGCTCTCTCAAGAAGATCGTTAAACCACACGCTATATTGCATGGTAATACCGTGGCCTGCACCCTTGCGGACGATCAGCTCTGCCTCCGGCATGCTCTCCTTCAGCAACTGGCTATTGCTTGGGTCGACGAGGTTATCCGTATCCCCAGTCACGATCGTCACCTTCGGGATGGACGAAGAGATCTTGCGTAGTTGATCCTGGGGTACATTGTGTGTCAGCGCAGCAGACATCTGCGAAATGGCTGCAAGGAAGCTTTGAGGCCGAGTAACTTTCATTCGTTTTTGGTACGACTGCCCGCCTGTTAGTTCGTCTGTCAAAGCAATGCAGGTGCAACACTTACCTCCGTCTCGACTTCTTTGTTAGTCCGACCCTGTGGATCGGTCTCGCTCTTACTGTTCAGCCATTCCTTGGGGAATATCATTTCAAGAACAATAGGTATCTTCTTCTCCGGTTTGGTAGTAAACAGAGATCTATGGAAAGGTGGCATAAGCGACCATACTTGCGTGATGTGTATGTTGGATACAAACTTAGCGATCCCCTTAACACCCGCGTACTGAGAAGGTTCAATTGCTTAGAATGGAGGTGTGCTACTAGTCGCGCGGACGACTTACCGATGGGAGTTCAAGAAAACGACGCCCGCCAGGCTTCGTGACGACAAGTGTCAATGATGCGACGCGTTCTGGGACCTTGCTGGCAAGCTCTATGACTACTGTTCAGAAGGAGCACTCGTGGAAATGACGAAGTTTCTCACGTTGCGCAATCATACCTCCTAGAGACACCCCAACTACATGCACTTGTCGTGGGTCTTTCCATCCTACAAAGTCGAGAAGAGTAATCACATCATCCGCCATTCCGCTGGTACTACATAACCCTTACAAGTGAGTTGAGAGAGCCAACCGAGAGGAGGCAGGGATACGCACGTATATGGGCCTCTCGGTCCACTACTATTTCCCACTCCCCTATTGTCGAACACCAACAACGAGTACTCTAGATTGCGACCGAAGTGTTCAACTTGGGGTAGCCACCCCGAGGAACTCGAGTTGAGCCTATGCTCAAGCACTTTCATGAGACTCAAGCTATCATACGCACAACCAGTCCCGGAGCACGCACCCCATGATGAAGACAATCTTCTCTGGACCTGAGCCATGGACCTCGAAGTACAGAGAGTGACTCTCGAGCGGGTCGCCCTTGTTCCTTATCTGCGTGACGGGACAGAGACCCTTGCGCGTGCACGTCGCAGAGTCGAAGATTGTCGGGGGCGGCTGGTAATCCGAATCCGAAGCCGCGGGCATCACTTCATCCGACATGCCGGGGTATACCGAAAAGGGTCGACCTGAACAGAGTCAAAAGCAGCAGAATGGCTTGCAATTTCAAGCCTATCCAGATTCCGGCCGTCGAAGTAGGTGCGAGCGTACAGCTTGCTGGTACACTACTACAAGCCTCTCATGAATTGGCACTGGCAGGAGTCGACAATCACGGGATGGTCGGCGATCATTGGCGGAGTTGCGCGGAGTGATATACATGTCATCCATTTATAGCAATTGTTTCGTCCGGACCCCGGTTTGCTTGGGTTGAAACTTGACGGCGACCAACTATCAGACTCAAATGACCATAGTTTGTTTTGCAACTTACGTATGCCCCCGTCTGAAGCAAGGTAGGGGGACAAATCCGTCGGTGTATTTTCTGCCATCTTGTGCGGCCATCACCGGTATCGCCGTTTATTATATGCCGTAAGTTTTAGAACAAGTTGTTAACTCCATGATCTGAATCACCCCACTAATTGGCTCATGCTATGAGGCCGCGATGCCAACTGGTTATTCCAACAAGTTAATGGGTGTCGGGCGAACATGGTCGTCTGGTGCAGGGCGAAAGAAGCACTCGCGAAGTTTCCGCTGCGACTCTTGATGTTGTTACAATCACTTTGAAGGACGCCGGTCGCCCAAGATATCTGTTCGACTTCCATCAACACGGCGTCGAATATACCGGTACCAGCCTGTTACGTGCACGGGGCGGGATATCCGTATACAAATACTACTTCCGAGCTGTCCCCGGCGATGCTCTGACAGAAGTGGACCGACTCTGATATCCAGACTACACTACACGCGTGCCCTATCTATCCATTCGAATCGCCGGACAAGATGAGCTATCTAGATATCTCAGGTAGGGTATACAGATTGGTGAGGGGCCTAGCTACTATTTTAGATTGACGCTAGACCAAAGCACCGCATACACTACTAATTCTACTACCTCTCTGACCGTCTCACTAGATGCGAATTCCATCAGCCCTAAAGAATATAACGTCAATCTGGCGGTCTGTATGGCCGTCACCCTCATAGAGTACGCATTCCCCCTTTTGCTCAACATTTCGGATATACCGTATAGCGACTCACTTCGCGTTCATGAAATCAGTCGTGGTACGCGCAATCCATGGGAGTTCATAGCCTTCAAAGATGGAAGAGCCTCCGGAATTGAACACCGCCAGAACCACTCGAACTCGAGGAAGAGAACCAAGTAGTACTAGTGGCGTACCTCGTGGTGGCACGAACGTCCAGACGGCATTGTCATGGCGCTCATCACCGCCCCACGAACTTCCGCACTAAACGCACGGATATCCTTACTCGAAGTCCCGGCGCTCAAAATATCGCGGACCGCTATCGACTCAGAGCTTTCTAGTAGTACCAGTTGATCGCTACTAGTGAATACTAGTGACAAAAGAAACGATAATGATTAGTTTACCGGGCGATTTAGTAGTAACAGATTTGAACTTGCTCAATGTTGGCGGCCTTAGGGCGCTGGCTTGTTGCGCCGTCAGATGGTCCGGGCTCGGAGCATCATCATGGAAGTCATCCACATGCGATGTCAACGACCTTGTCAATCTGCCACAACGTGACCATGCGGGGCAATGCTCCAGCTTCGAAGCCACATAAACTGAACACCAAGGAGGTATATAGCCTGGTGCCAGGGATATCCTGGTACTCGCGAGATATCTCAGCCTCCCACTTGGACACGTCGCAAATGCCCCAACGCATTCACTATTTGGGCTACCTCGCGGCTTAGCCTTCGTTGGAAGAGGCGTTCTTTGCGGTACGTAGACGTTGTAGAAACTTTCTCCGACTCATCGCGCATGTTGACAGACTTCGGAAACCTCTAGGAGCCCCGATTGAACACGTAACCGTCATTGTGCCCTGAATGCCTTCCCACCGAAGCACTATGGATATCGTGAGTCCACTGGGCACTAAAGTTCGGAGAGGATCATGTGTTCCAGCATGGACAGCGGTGACCCACGGCAAGCCTTAGCGCGCGCGCGCGCGCAACATTCTTCCCAGTTGGAGTTGCTCGAATATGGCGGCATGAATTTACAGGGATGGTGAGACGCCGATAACGCAGAATCGACGACGCCAATGCTGACATTGCCAAGCGCGATAGCCATTGATTGCTATGAATACACGTAGAATTCGGGTTGCCATGAACCTTTCGACACACGGCGGAGCCTCCGTATGTAAATCTGGGAGGGGGAGTAGGTACGTTCACCCACGATTAGTTGCATAGTATCGCCCTGCATCGTGTCCCCCACAAAATTAGTTTATGAACAGTTATCTTCCCAGGTAGTCGAGCGGACAGACCAAGACGGCTTTCATTTCTTGGGCGATAATCTTGGCCATCTTCCCTCGTGAAACAGGCTCTGCTTTCCGTGTAGAGCGACGGGCCATCACTTGGCGAAAGTGAGCATTACATTCCGGCATCTTTAGAACTCATAAGTCTTGACCGCGCGAGATAGAAGCTTGCACTCACCAGAATTCTAATGCTAATCTTTGTCGCAATCGACGGGTCGTCACCATTGAACACGGGCTCATCCTTCCCGTACAGATAGTCACATCGATCCGCCAAGGCGTCGGCCAGACTTAGGCCAACCCCCTGGGATGTGTCGAAGTACACATCATCTTTCTCCAATGATTGATCCACTGTGCCCGTATACGGCACTTGTTCGATGATGGCCAGGCGTCTTACTACTTTATGAGACGACTAAGTTTGAGGGTTAGCCTAGAAACGGCAGCGAACAAGTGGTCACAGCCTACTGATGGATGGTACTCCGAGTCCCTAGTGCACGTGGGTTCTCCCAGCAATAAAATCGTCGCGCAGTCAAGGCCGGTCTCGCTGTGGTGAAACTCAACTCCACCGCTATGGGTAGTCTGAGTAGCATAGGTGGGCATTGTCCAGCCGTTCGCCGCCCATAGCTTCGTATCTTCTCCCTCTAGGACGGAGAGGTTCTCCCTGATATGCAACGGTAGCTAAGCGGGCAACAAGAGTGAGTGCACAGTTCGAGCCGAGCCTGCACATCGGTCGCTTACTTCGTCCCGTCGAAGATTGTAGTTAGAGCAATCCTGAGGGATAGGGTATGTTGGCGGAGCGTTGCAGGCGTAGGGATGCATCGTCAATGATCAAGGTGCTTTGGACTGAGGCATCCAGTGAAGGCCCAAGCCCTACCTTATATCTCCATCCAGCTAAACCTCCCTCGCGGCGAAAAGTAACGGTTCGGGGGACTGTATCCAGCTATAAGGCAGGATATCCTGGCGGGACGTCGCCGCGACATTAGGCGATGCGGACTGCGCCACGCGCCGCTTAGAACGAACCTATGACGGTAGGCATTCTATGAACGCTTGGTCGGGATATCTGTGCGGTACGGAATCAATGCCAGATATCTCGGTAATCGATCTCAGTGTCCTGGGACGTCTCCCCACCTTGGTCGCCTGGGGACTTGTAGTAAGGAAGAAGACCTCTAGGCGAGTCCTCCCCATGGCTGTGAGTCCATATTTGCGCAATACTAAGGCCGATGGACATCCCCGCCGACCGACGGTGATACACCACAAAGTCACCTCGGAAGCGCCGCTTGAAGTATACCATGTTCGGGCTCGGAAATGGCAGACCAATCGGCGCAAAAAGCAAACGACATACCCCATCAATTTAACAAAAGCAGCTCCTCCAAGCTCGCCGATAGTTTTTGGTGGGCGGAACGAGGCCGCGCGGAAGGCGGAAACCAGCGCTGCGACTCCGCCGCCGCCGCCACGGCGAATTTATAGTATTGCTGCAAGACAGGCGACATCCTGGGGAATGGATGGATGTAGTTGAGCGGTTTATGAGTATGGCATATACGTAGTGAATACGCGAAGACATACCGATATGTTTTGATCTTTTCGATCGCTACTCTACGGAGGGGCTGGCGTCGGCTTCAAACCTAGAAGGCAGGCGTCATGTGGCCTTTACCGGGGCGTGTGCTGTGGCCCGCTGTGGTATTATTGCCCCATGGTACAGCACTTACAAGGGTTGTATTTGTATCGGGATAAGGACCCTACCCCGGGATGGCTTACAGCGGGAGTTGAATGTGGCGGTTATACGGTTAGTCGCGCATTGCATTCAACAGTTAACCATTCAAGCGGTGGGTGCCCTTCGGCTGTACTTCTACAGTGGCGTCGTTCCCCGGCCGTTGGTTGTCGAAGGCGATGCGTCACAAATCTATCGAACGAATAGGTATGAGTCATAGGTCATAGGAGGTTCGGCGGACTATGGACTTCATTAAATAGATTGACTTGCCATTCCACTGTTCGTAGCACCCCAGGAGCCGTATGAGGCCTAGGGAGCTGAACGCACGAGGGGGACCGAGGGGAGAGAAAATGGGGAACCCGCGCGAATGCGCCGCGTGCACCCATCAAATCTTGGAACAATCAGCATGAACTTTCTTCGGCCACTAGTATCTCGTCTCCTCCCATCTTACACACCTCTAATTAGTTGTCCATACACATCCAACAGACAGGCAAAAGCGTCGAGACAATAATCCGGGCACCCTCAGTGAGAGCGGAGACAGCCAGAACTCGACCACGCTGAACACAGACGGCAGTTCTATCAGCTTCACCACTGCTCTGCGCTCGGCTCTCCCCACCATACGACAGCGAAACACTACTCTTTGAGAGCCGGGCCGATTAAGTCGGGACCGGTTCACGAGATCGAGAAAGATTGCTAAGTTGCCTTCAAAATTCCGTAGTGAGAAAAACCACACCAAGGAGGACTTACGAGCCGTGGCGAGGCCGGGGTATACGATCATAGACAACCCTGATCAACGTTTCTACCTGGTAGGTAAGTAGAATCAGCCTGAGTCTCAAGATCCTTCCACCTCTTCCTCGCATAGCATATAACAAGACTTCAAATCCGTAATAGTTGCAAACGGTCGGCCTACCTGGTCAACAGGCGTGGTCAGCCCCCGGGAAGCGCAGTGCAAACCCAGCGATCATCGTACCGGGCCTGATGCCTTTTTAGCACGCATTGCAACCCCCCCTTCACATTCAAGCTCAGGATGGTGACGATCGTCCAGATCGATATCCTGCACGTCAGCACGATCTGGTAGGTACCATTCGAAGTCGAAATCCCTGTCACGATACAGGGGTGCACATTCACTGCTGGCTAGGCGCTCTAAATTTGTCATTAGGTGAGTTTCGCTGGCATGAGAGGCACTGGCAGGCTATCATCCATACTGACAGTGAATATGTTGTGTGATCACACTGAGGCTTCGCTAGTGGTTCATTTTCCTTGAGGCTCGCGATATCGAAGGACTAAACTTCTGACCAGATCAAGGCTCAATTGTGCTCACCTGCCTGGGCCAAAATTACATGATGTCCTTCGTCGGATGAAAGCTCTGGGAGTTACTCAACGCGACAAGACTTATGAACGCGAAGTAGCATTGTCGTCACGATCGGTGAGTTATTGATGATGCAGTGCTTCCGAGACCAACAGTGATGCTCGAACTGGCCATCCGGTGAGCTCAGTCCTCTGGGCCGAGGCGGCGAACGCTTCGGCGCTTAGCGTTCCCGACTCGTCGGCAACCACTGCTCCTCGGAGGATGTACTACAACGGGTAGTGATATACGGGTAAAATATACGAACACTATCATAGTACACTCGACCACTACAACGACCAAGTGGTGTCTCGACCGTCAGCGTGCACGGGGTTGGAGCACTAGTGAGCTGTACAGTCTTCCACGCCTAGCCCGGCGTGCGCAGTCGCCACTGATTTCAAGGGTCACTACCGTCAGCGCGATTTAGGAGATACCGATACCGTCAGTTAGCGTTGCGTCGTTTGGCGTCAATGTATACTCCCGACGTCGACATCAGGTTATTATGTGACTATCGCAAACAGTACGAAACTGAGTTCGAGTTACACTATCTTCCCTTTGTATGCTGAGCACATGCTACCACGTCGCTCTCTCTTTCAATTCAAAAAAATCAAGGAGCGATAATATGTGCAAGCGAAGCGACGACGGAACTCAAAGGTCGAAGGATGCATAGTCACGACCTATGAGAGTCGTTGGCATATTGAGCAACAGTTGTGCAGCTAGCTTGCTCACGGAAATTTGTTCAAAGTACCTCGATGCATAGCAAACGAATCGTCGCAGACACTATCGTGACTCCCGATCAAGGCGCAGGCAAAACCCCCAATACTGGCTGCCAGCTCGACTTGGAGACATGACGCAGCTCCACGAGGACCAGCCTCTCAAAACCCCGCGTGCCTGGACCTATATTGAGAGACAACTGCCCCATATGACCCGCGCGATGACGCTGGTTGGGTCGGTAACACGTCAGAGATGGTTGCCGAGGAGATGCGATGGTGCTTACAAGCATATAGTCGAAAATCTCTCTCGCTATCTTCTCGGCCAGTTTCCCTTTCGTGATAGAGTGAGAGCTATTATGCGCGGGATTACGCACATTAATCTGTCGCTCGAACGGGCTACAGTGGAGGAACTAGACGAAAAGTCACCGCGCCACGCTTAAAATGAGATTGGCTTAGTAGAGTTGGTCGGAAGCTTACCTCTAGACGTAGCGACTGCTTTTGACTGAGGTCCTGATGGTACTGCGTGAACACGTTTTCATCCCGGTCAAGCAAGTGAGTCACATCGCCCGAGAGTGCGTCGCTAAGTTTAATGTATGGCGCAGAAGAAGTCTGGAAGGCGATCGGTGGCCGACGACGGAACTGCCGCTTTGCCTGATACGGTCGCTGGACGAGTACTTCATAGGCGGCCGGTCGTGACTACAGTCGATATAAGCGGGTATATTCAATAAAGAGGCCTCACATGGTATATAACTTGCCGAAGCAACTAAAGTTGAACCCTCGGTTGCCAAGCTTTCTGCGGCGGGCGCGAATGATGGCGGCGAGGAATTGGGCATCGAGAGACCAAGCGTCGCCCAGTGCTGGTTGCTTGATTCTTGGAATGCATGGAAGCAGGCTTCTGCAGAATAGGTAGACTCTTCGAGTTGCTGCTCTGCTGGCATGTCTGATGGCAAGACGTAGTTAGCAGCATCGCTGGTGGTTGCCCGGGGTGGGGGTTGGTAATGATCGCGTTCCAGGTTCATCTTGAGAGTCGTCAGCGCCGAGTCGACCAGCGTAGGTGACCACCACCCTTTTATACTCTCTAGACGGTCACCGCTTGGTTTGGGACACCAATGGTAGCACGTACATCGGCGCTTATTGACCGGGGTAACACTTTCGTTTCATACGGCTTTGCGACGAGGCCGAACGCGCGACAGCTGTTTCGAAGAAACACTTGTTAGGAGTCCACGAAGCGTGGACACACAACGGCGAATGAGACGTGATACAGGC
Organism: Trametes meyenii; assembly: GCA_022606255.1. Classification (NCBI taxonomy): domain Eukaryota; kingdom Fungi; phylum Basidiomycota; class Agaricomycetes; order Polyporales; family Polyporaceae; genus Trametes; species Trametes meyenii. Next base: position 466,554 of record JABYQG010000005.1, on the reverse strand, counting down.
GTCAGCGCCGGCTGTCCCTGGTTGCCTTGTGCATACTGGCGGGCAGTTATCCGCCACGGGGCAGACGGCGTCGTTCAATGTCCGTGAGCAAGAATGCCCGTAACGCGCGGGATGAAACTTCCCGGGAAGTACGGCAGGTTGTGCGCGATAAGGTCGAGGTTACAGCATTATCGGAGCTTCGAACACGCGTCTCCGAGATGTAACAGGAAATCGCGATAGTGAGCAATCGACGCAATAAAATACACAGATCGAAGATGGGACTCAGGGCACTATCAAGAACAACCACGACCAACTGGTACTCATCGCTTGCCGTTCGCCTTGGCCTTAGGCTTCGACTTCGCAGCTTTCTTCGGGCGGTCAGAATCGTCAGACTCGTGCCCGCGACCGGTTTCCGCCCGTTTCTTGTCAGCTATGACGATGGTCAAATTCAGTCTCGGAGTATTTACAACAAGCGAGCGCGTACCTTTCGCAGCCTTACGCTCCAACTCGTCCCAGTCGTCACCTATGGGCGTAGGGGTGTCAGCCGTGGCATAAAATGGACAAGGGTTGCCGTCGAACCTTCGCTCTCGTCCGATCCAAAGTCGGAGCCACTGCCCTCGTCGTCACTTGCGTCCGAACCGTCGTCATAGTCGCTCTCATCCTCGCTACTCTCAGAACTCTCCATCTCGTCGGATTCAGCGGCGAATTCGGACTCCGTATCGGAATCATCGTCGGCCTCGCTCTGGATAGCATTGAGCAACATCCGATCAGCGGGGCTATACGAATACCTACCTCTTCGCCGGCTGCTGCACCACCTAAGAAACTCCAACCCCCTTGCTGGAAGAACTCATACGGGTCCTCATTGATAGTCTTCATGATAGGACCCCAGTTGAGGTTTACCGGGCCCTCGCTCAGGGGAATGTCCACGGAACTGGTTTTCGCCGTCAGACCATCACGCACGTGGTCGAGTCATTATACGCACTCTAGCCAATTCTTCACGTCGTCGAGCTGAGAACTAGGAATGGAATTGATATGAAGAGGCGCCTTCGTGAAGTCCTTGAAGATGAGAACCATATCGAACTGTTTTAGCCCAAACTGAACGCGCTCCAGGGACGCGATTTCAATGTCCGCGAGGGTGACCACGAGGAACGGTGGGTCTGAGAGGTGTACTAAACACTCAGTCGTTGGTTGCAAACGCACATTCGTGCGGAAAGGTACACCCTCGAATGAGAGCTCGCGGAAGGGAATGTCAGGTTCAAGGGTATCTCCGGTCTAGACTGGTGTCAGCACGGTAAAAGGAAGCACGCAGACAGCCGACGCACCGAAGCTGTCGCAGCCTCTGCAATCTTCTCCGAGAACAACTTGAACTCCTTGTTGAGCATCTGGCGGCGCTTGCGTTCTTGCTGCTCCAGCTCTAACTCGTCTTCGTCACCGTACCGGTATTTGCGCTTCCGATTCCCGGTCTCGTCGAACTGGACATCGGACGCCTCACGATAGAACTGAACGTCCTGTGTTACCAAATGAAGTTTGTTTTCAATTTCCAAAATGCAGCATGTGAAAGACAGGAATGACGAACATGAGCCTTCTTCTTCCCGATCATGATAGGCGCCTTGAGATGAACGTGGATGATGACGAGAAGCTCATGGTCGCACGGCTGGAAGAAGAGGTGCTTGACGTTACCGAACAAGATATCTAGGGGCACTAGTGAGTTTGCACCATATAGAGAAAGCGTGAGCACATACCAATCTTTTGAGAACCCATGGGGGATTGGTAACGAAGACCGTTCTGGTGTATTTCCACTTCACCCGGTAATCGCTTCCCGTCGAGGGCTGGTCGCACGAAAACTTCGGGTAATTTCGTCGGCCGTCTCCCCTTGACCTCGACGAGTGTATCCTGCTCAATGACATCGGCCATCTCCTTCTTTTGCTGCTCGCGCTTGTTGACTTCCTTCTTCAGGTCTGTAATCTGTTTTGAGATGCTATCAAAGCGGTGTCCGTCCGGCGAGCGGTAGGTGATTGAGCGAATGAACGTGGCATCCGGGTCCTCAAAGGGCTTTCGATACCGCATGAGCCCTATACCGATCGTTTGAGAGAGAAACCAACATACCGTGTCTTCTTTCCTTCCGGCTAGTTGACCTGGGGTCTGGAAGTTCACCCGTAGGTATGTGAATTCGCCCTCATCGTTCTTGCTGACGTTCTTGATGGTGTTGATATGGAAAGGAACAGCGTACCCATGAACGGGCAGAACAACCGTCTGTGCTTTCCTATCAACGAAGATCTGTTCATAACGCGTTAGCATGAAGTTTCAAGCTAAGAAAAAAAGAAACTAACCCGCAAGCCCTCTACTTCGCGTGGAAGCCCAGCCTCGCCCTTGTAGCTCTGGAACCGCTTCCACCCCTTACCCTCTTTACCGCCAAGGCCACCGCCGCCCTCAGAGAATCGCGCCAGCCCCTCCTGGTGCAACTTCGTATGGAGTTCCCGTTGATGTTCAGCTATCTTGGCGGACATTGATTGAACAAGTTCCTCCTGTGCGGCGCTCCTCGTCTTGTTGCGAAGGACCTTGCCGCCTGCTGTCTTATTCTTTGCTGGGGACGCGTTCCCATTTGCACCAACCTTTGCGACCGGTGCCTTCTTGGTGGACGCCTTGGTCTGGCCTTCAGGCTCGTCCTGATTGAGGAAGAACAACGTGTCCTTGGTAGACTTTACGCCAGTGGTTAGACAGATGGCCTTGTCCGTACCCACAAGCACAGTATCAACGAGTTGGAGGGCATATCTGTGGTTAGTTTATTCTATGATCAGATCACATATACTTGAAAGCGTTTAACCTACTTCTTGCCGTCTGCTTCCAACCCCGTGAAGCCGAGTACGAGGTTGAACACCATGTTAGAGCGCAGTTTCCGACTGTTCTTTGCAGACAAGAGGTACGATGCATCGCGGAACTCCATTCCCATCTGTAATACATTTGGTCAGAGTATAATTCTTCGCCAGTGATAGCAAACATACACCATGCCCGATATTCTTGACGAGATATGATTCCAGCTCGGGCCTCTTTTCCTTGACAAAAGAAAGGGCAAATTGGTAAAGCTCCTTAATCACCGTTCCTTCCTTCATCCGTGACAAGACTTCAGATTGAAGCGAGACCAAAAGTGCGTAGATCGCTTCTTGCTCCTAAATCAGGACGTGAGCCAATGAGGGCATCGACAGGAGTGTTTCAGTACCTTCGACGGATCGACGATGAAGCTCCGGCCCAGGTTAGCACAATAGCTTCTGTAGCGCATGCCTACAGAGACTAGCAGCACGCCTTTATGCGATATATCATCCTGAGATGATTCTGCTACGGGACTAAGATCGTAACCAGTACTTGTGGACTGCGATTGGATGATAGGTGGGTAGCAGAACTCGGTCGAACTCCAGTCGACCTGCGGAAAGGTAGTCAAGGTGGTGAGAGAGGACGTATCCGACAAGCAGAGGAGTACTTACATCGTTCAAGCCACGACCCTTGCTCCACACCTTCGTATCGGGACCTTTGGCTTTGTCGCCCTCACCGTAACCGATTCTAGCTTCGATCTGGGTCGCAAACGCCTCATGTGAGATCTTGGCCTCCCGGTCCAAGATTGTTTCGAGCTTGGGGGCGACATAATGAGCGAGCAGGGTGGATGTTAGGTTTGACGCGGTTCGAACGTATTTCTGCACCAAATATTGAGAAGTCTGCGAGTAGCAATCCGACGAAAACGCACTAGTTCCTCATCATCCTTAGCCGCGAGGAATGCAGCGACCGCGGGGGCCATGTCCACCAGAGTGGGCTTCTTTGGAGCATCGCCTACCGCTTTATTCCACTCGTCGACTAGTTTCCCCGAATGTTGTTCCTTCGTCAAGGTGGCCACTCGATCGAAGGATGCGTATGCCTCAAGGAATCGAGGCACAGCGTCCGTAGGAGGGTCCTTGGCTTTAGCTTGCACAAAAAATTCTAAAGGTACGGGAGAGTTGGAGTTCTTGAGCTGTGAGAGGATTTTGGCTGTTAAAAGGTAGTAAAAATCAAGAAACATTCACTGGAACACGCCCTAGAATTTTCACCTTTCGAGGCGGAACAGAGAATAAAGAGCTGCTTCTTGTGAAACATTAGAAAAGTAGACGGGAACTCAAAGCCTAGGAGCCACGTCTGGAATAGCCGACACGTGTAAGTTGAGAAGGGTATGCAGGATGCTAGGGTGAACTCGCCTGGAACGCAGTGCCTTTGCGTATTGGTTCATCTTCCCCTGCTGGGTCTCCGGCAATGAGCAAAAACGCGTCTGCATCGGCTATAGAGCCGTAATCGTCCTCCTTTTGTGCACTCTACGAATACGAAGAAGAAACCCCGGTTATTTATCCGACCATGGGGAGGAGGCAAATGTTGCGTACGTTCCACGCATCATAGACAATTTGGAGTCGTTTTGAGAACAGGCCAGCATTAAGCTCAATCTTGGACATGGCGGTATGTTCAAGAGAGGCAAGGCAACACAGAGAACAGAACAGGAGATGGTGGGAGGAGACAGCCGCAGGAGAGCGCGTTCGTGGTGGCGCGTCTGTAACACGCTCGGGCGGAGTCTTAATTGGGGCGTTACACTCACGTGCCCATGTCACACGTTCGTCACGGCGCGACTTGACGCGTCGACGACTCCGGACCGGTCACTCCGAACGGGGTGCGTTTTGAAGGCCGTTGGTAGCTGGCAGCTTGGGCCCGCAATTGGACGACGAGAGGTACTCAAGTTTCTTCGGAGTTGGAAGGCATTTTTATGGCGTTGGATGTTCCAAGGATATGGAATGCACGGGGGATGGCGCGCGAAGATCATGAGAAACGGCCGGTGAGAACGGGCCTAACCTCAAGGGTGGCCGCCGGTCGACGCTGACGTACCCGGGGGTACATACAAGCTTAAGAGCGTCTGTGTGCGCTTCGTAGCCCACTCTCCTCCCATCACCAGCTCTCCCGGCCCCTCCATATACCACACGCCCATTCAACTGTGCGCACATCCTAGATAGGTATCGAAGCTGGCCGGTCATGGCGTTCTCGGACTACCTGGTCACAGATGACCTGACCATCATATTGGCTCTTGTCGCGGCCGGGCTCTTCCTCTTGCATAACCTGTACAAACCCCAGGCACTTGTTCATCCCATCCTACTAGGGAGGCAGAGCGATGTTGCGCGCGTAAGGAACCCCACTGAGAGTGCCGTTTACCGCAACTATGGCACAGGAATGCTTGGTCGTGTGGGTACAAGACCACGCTCTTCTCCAACATAAACTGATCTAAATCTCTCTTAGTTTCCCGTACGCCCTACCAAAGATCAACACGTACTTTTGGATCTGGTCAAACCGGACTCAGATGCTCCACGTACGCTTTGGTCTACCAAAGTGAGTTATTCGATCGCGCACGCTACCAACCTACCGCCTCAACGGTCGTCAGATCACAAACCCCGAGCTAAGGATTCGTGTCGCCAACGTCGGAGCCGGGCTTTTACACATAGCTGGTCTAGCGCCGCAGGAGTCAAACGTCCTGCTATTGCTCAACGACGGACTTGGTATGTTACGGCCAGCACGATTGTCGTGCCAGCACCTTGCTAACCCTTTCAATTAGAATTCATCATTGCTGACCTGGCACTTGCGTCGCATTCTATACCATCTTTCACGCTCTCCTCTCTCGCCGTGCTATCCCCTGTTCTTGAAAATCACCCACCTTCCGTCATCATCACCCAGGCTGAGTTCCTACACCGCCTCTTGGAGCTGATCTATGACTGGAATGAGAGTGGTCATCATACAATCGTCGTAGTCGGCGACATCAGTGGTCTTAACTTACCCCGATTGGACAACGTCAAAATCGTAGATTGGAACACCGTTGAGCGTGAAGGTGCATCTGCAGACAAGCCTGTCCTCCCGGTACCCGGTCAGTCAAGTTCGGCGCCTCTTCCCCCAGTGAGGCTAACTCTGCCCACAGACCCTAATGAAGTCTTCACGGTGTCCTTTTACGAGACGCCCTCTGGGGGATTTGACGGCGTGCAACTCACACACCAAAACCTGACTGCCGGTGTCGCGGCTACTCGAGCCTTGATGCCGCCGTCGAGCGCAATCTCTCCCCTCGATACCATTGTTTCAGCATACTCGCTGGGTTCCCCCTACGGCCGGACCATTGCATACACCGCGCTTTTTGAGGGTACCGGATTTGCCACAGTCGACAGCACGAAGCTATTCAAGCCAGAGGATGGTAAATATTGTCGAACACTTCGGCCTACGTAACGTCGCTGACATCTCGGCCTGTGTAGGTCCCACCCTTACCGGCCTCAAGGACCTGCGTACCACCGCTTCCTACCGCACATCCTCGCCTACTATCCTCTTCGTCCGCCCGGATCATCTGGCAAGCCTGAGCGACACGATATTGCAGGAAGCCAAGAAAACATCGTGGCTCCTCCACAGCCTCGCATGGCGCCAGAAGCTCGCCGGCATACTCGAGGGCTACATCACGAAGCAGAGCCTGTGGGACCGTCTCGTCTTTGACGGGGCGCGCATCAAGGTCATGGGCAAGGGCGCGGGCACCGTCCGCGCCGTCATCGTCAGCGGAGGTGCGTGTTGTGTTTCGCCCGCACGTCATCTCATCTCATCACTTGCCCTAACCGCACAACCGCACCTCAGGTCCCCTCGAGGCGCAAGCGCTTGCCCCGGCACGCATCGCACTGTCTGTGCCGGTGATCAACGCACACGCACACCCGCTCGTCGCTGGGCCTGTGTTCGCCTCGCACGCGCTCGACCTCCAGACGTTCCCCGCCGCGACACCTGGGGTGCCCTCCGCGTCGGCTGCAGACGCATATGCGTTCACGTACCTTGCCCCCGTCGGCCCGCCCTCAGTTAACGTTGAGGCGAAGCTCATCGGGGTCGACAACATGACCGTTGAGGCAGGCGTGGACCCCGTTGGGTCGCTCTATGTGCGCGGCCCGAGCGTCGGGCGTCCGCTGTCTGTCGAAGAAGAGCCTCAGGAAGAGGAAGTGCGCGGCTGGAGGGAGACTGGTGAGCGTGCCAAGGTTGCACCAAACGGCACGTTCAAGGTCGTTGTCGGATCTCAGGTGAGCCGTCCGGCACGCCAAAGGGACTTCAACTAGACGGCCTCGTGGAAGATATGCGGGATTTATTGAGAGAAACGGGCGATAGTGAAAACGCTGGGACCCCCTATCAGCATTGCCCGTTGTACAACATGATGCGGACCATAGACAGCGTAAATCCTTGTTATCAATTTGAAGTCCCCCAGTTCGTCAACACGCGGAGAGCCGTGCTCGATATCACAGAAGAATTCATCATTAGAGTCGGGATTATAAGGGACATAATGGAATGCCACTAATTTTACAGCCTCCACGAATCATTTAAAACACTCAACAGTACAGCGATCCTCTGTTTCGCCAAGTCGCCAAGGGTCGTACGAGGACATCTTGATGTGAAACGGTTAGAAGCTGTGGAAGTCAGTACGAATATGGGCGGGGTGCCAAGCGGATAAGTCGTCATCGGGAACGAAAACCGAGGCATTACAACTTCACAATGCGGGAATGTTACCCTTGCCGTTCAGGTCTTGAGAGGTCTTGAGGTTCTCCGAAACGGTTAACGGGTCGCAAGGTCCACGGAGGGGGGCAGAAGTGGAAACACCCCGCAGGAGAACGCAAAGCCAGCTAGTCCGTGAGAGGCCACGCTCACTGCAGAGGGCCGGACCGGATATCTTCCTGTCGGAGGCGACTGGTCTCGCCCGCCGAAGGCAATCATTGTACGCGGGCCCGCTTAGTGTCTAGTCAAGGAATGTCAGATGTGTTTTAGCGAACACTATGTATCAAGGCATACCCGGGGAGCTGACGGCCTCAATAAGACTGGGGTCATCGTCAAAGTCGTCGAGCTCGACTTCGTCGTACGTTCGCTTGGACGTTTTACTGGCCAGAGTTGCTGTGGAACTCTTGTGTGACAGCGAATCCGACTGCTCTGCCGGGGGCACAGGCTTCACGATGGGACTATCTTCATCCCCCCAATCGTCAATCAGGCCGTCTTCATCCTCGCTCGACAGCGTCGTGCTTTCTTCTTGTGCTTCTTGTGCTTGGTCATCGGGTTCTGCGTCTATAGGCATTTCAGCGCGTCTTCAGAGATATAACATGAGGGGAGCCCACCTTGTAGCTGCTCATGGCTGAAATCTAAATTATCGTCGCCATCCTCAAGTCGGTCTTCCGGGCCTACGATAGGTTTGTTTTGTGTCACTGCCACAACATACGAAGGGGGCTCACCATCAGTGCTAGCGAAATTGTGGAATGTATCAGTATACTCGTTCGTGTTCAAACCGTCGTTGCCGTCTGGGCTGTCCTCGTCTATGCGTTCCATATCAGGAACAATCCCACATAATGAGAAGGAGGGGACGCACCTCCAACGTCTTCCGGTACTGATTCTTCAGCGGGATGCTCCGAGGAGGTATCCTGTATTACGCCCGAAGTGTCTTCGTTCTCGTGAACGTAGACGGTCCCATCCCCAGCATCCGTTCGATTATTGGATAAGTCGTCGCGAGTTCCTAAATGGACGTACTCCGCATCTTGCACTTGGCCACGAAGCTCTTTTGATAAATCATCCCCAAACTCATCCTCGTCATCGGAGAGGTGCTCGTTGGCGTAGTCGCCTCCATCGACGGCATCCGGATGCTCGTGAACTTCATCTGCATCGAGGATCGTACCATCCTCGTTCTCTGCAGTTTGAGTGGGTGCACTCTCCTCTCCCTCCGCGTCCGCCTCTTCGGCCTGCGCTAAGGCGGCCGCAAAGGTGATACCCTGATCCAGTTCGTTCGAAATGGGGGTAGTATCATTAGCGGTTGGCTCGGGGCCCGGAGTAATGGTACTTGAAGGCCCGTCTACAAGATCAGGCGCAGCGATAAGGGACTCCTGGAGTGTGTCGGCATACCCCGGGGCATCTGTCCCGGAGTGCTCCTCAACGTTCTCTGAAAACGCTTCATGCGTAACGCCTTCCTGGCTGATACCTTCTTGGTCGGGTACTTGTGGGTGAGCGGTGTCGTCATCTGGACTCAATTGAGTCAAAACGGTCGCGCCATTTAACATGCACTTACCATGTCCGTACGACGTATCCGGGTCATCGTCAAGTTGGTGTGGCTCTTCCCCGTCCGCAGTAAGATTCAGACGTGCTATCTGCTCTCGGAGAACATGGTAGCGAGTGACGAAGCGAGGGGTCAAGACTTTGAGTCTTAGCCTCAATGGGCCATGGAGGTCGGAGCCATCGTGAAGGACATTTAGTTCATGAAGCGTTACTTCATGGGCGTACACGTTATCCTACATCAAAACGATCAGAAAATACTTGGGGTCACCGATAACCAATTGCGTACCTCAGATATAGTCAACTGTAATTCGTATGCGTCCAGAACAAGTTCCGCTTCGGAACACCCAGGTATATTCTGCACACAGTTTTCACCCCGCAATGCTTCGAACACAGCGGACAAGGGCTCGTAATACAGCGTGGGACGATCTTGCAACAAGAGACCAGGCGGCTCAGCGGTATCGTCGGACTTGCTACCGGAGGGGCTGAGCGGCGTACTGGATACCGGAAGGTTGAAAAGACAGTATTGCGCACGTTCGGCCGAAGGAGGCAAAAACAACAGCACAGGGGGAGGCGGGTCGATGTAGACGCCCTCCGAAATCTCGTGAGGATCGTTCGTCTCAGCTACGAGTTCAGCAGCAACACACTCCTCAACATGAGGGTCGTTTAATTGAAGCCCGTCGCCCTCAGAACCACGCTCCATACTAACGTGGTTGTTATCGGGCGGCGGCTCGAGTATCGACTGGGTCGTCGTGTCGGGCCAATCGTTACCGAAGTTCGTTTCCCGCGAATGGTCGAACACGGCTGGCGATGTCTTTTGAATCGACGCATCACCCTCGTCGACCGGTGCATTGACATCGGGTTCAGGTGCCTCGGTAACCGTAACGGGTTGTGAGACGACATCCTCATGAGTAATGGAGTGTTCGCCAGGCGTGTTCAACTCCGAAGTATGATTTTCAAGTTGGGTAGCGCTCTCCGGGCCAGTGAATGCAATGCTTGAATCCACAGGAGGCTCTAGGGACGCATGAGAATGCAGTGGCACTGGAGCATCAGCATCGGGAGAGAGATGCAGATGTTCGGAGTCCCCTATGGAGGGGCCAACGGCAAGATCTGGAACGTCTGCTGTGGGAGGAGACGGAGCTCTTGACGCATCATGGACCTCGACGTCCTGGAGTTCGTGGTCGTAATACGCTTCGCCTTCGTCCGCCATTTCGTACTCGGTGATAGCCTCGTCATCGTCGAGCATCTCGACTTCTATCCCATCCTGCACGTAGTCAAACGTAGCAGCCTCCGTAGAGAACGCGACATCGCCCATACTTGCCTCTGCAGAGAGCCAAGAGTCTGTGGTGGCCATAGCCGCAGAGTACATCGACATATCAATATCGCCAGAATCCGCCATTGGTGCGTCGAACGTCTCCACCATGGCAGTCGTCATAAGAATGTCGGAGTATACCACTGGTCGATTGTGCTAGAACAGTAGTGCGAAGGAAGAGAAAGGTCGTGGGGTCGAAGTTGGTGCGAGTTGTGCGGACAATGCAGAGCAAGCAGGAAGCCACCCAGGGCGGCATGTTTAGGGCAGGCACCCAAAGACTTGTGTCGCCTGCTTACATTTTATTTAAAATTACTGATACTTCAGCGGCTTCATTGGCTCGGCGCCACAATTCTGGCTACCGACGGTGGCTGCACCCTCTGCTCCTCGACTGCTCCCGCTCTACTCTGCTTTGGCCCAGCCTTGTGCTTGCTAGCCATCTGCCGATACGCTTTTTATAGGCGTTATTCTGTACTTACTATCCTCGTGCGAGTTCGTACCGCTAGCGACCTAGCTTGTACCAATGGCGGACGCAGACACCGCACGGCTTTGCACAGAAGTCGTGCGCTCGGCTTTTGGACCATTGACCGCGGTAAGCGCAGCAAGTATCTTTTCCCCAACATGCCGCTTAACCCGTATTCACATTCTAGACTGTCGCATCAATTCTCCTCACTCGCGGTCGTCTCGGGCTTTCGCAGTTGCTCCGCTACTCGAAGCTGAAGCCTCGCACTGTTCGCGCCGCAATTCTAGTCCTTGTACAACATAATTTATTGTGGCATGCACAATCTGAAGAAGAAGGGGAAGTATTTGAGATGAATATTGATGAGTGCCTCATGAGGCTACGTTACGGGCGATATGTGTGGCTGTCAGAGCAACTCTATGGAAAATGGGTGAGTTTAGTTGCCGGTCATCTGCTTGCATGGCTCTTAACCCCGGCGCGTAGGGGGCGGAGATTGTACAACTAGTTTTGGACCATGGGAAGCTGCGGCCGCCAGACATTATTGCGCAACTTTCTATTTACGATCCTATAAAAGGTATGAAACTATTGCAAAACGCAACACGCATCCACAGCTGACGAACGGTAGCCCCCGCGGTACTTCGGCAGACGTTGCATAAACTCGTCGAAGAAACATACCTCAAACCGTCTACCGTCCTCTCACATCTATCGCCTCGCGACAAGCTCATTCGTTATGAAGCCGAAGAGAAGCGAAAAATATCAGGGTTCCCTACAGCCAAGGAGCTCCGTGAAGCGAAAGAGATCGCTGAGGCTCGCCTCAAACGTGAGGAAGAAGAAGCAGAGCAAGTCGGTATGGTAAGGTTCTGCCGTGTCTCTGGCACTGCACGGAAGATGACATGCATAGATCACAGAAACGTAAAGTTAAAGACCATTCTCACAAGGCTTCGAAGGTAAGAGAACCTATTGTTATGGTGTGATCGTCAGCTTATAAACAAAAGCGCAAAACAGTAGAAGAGAGTATGGAAGTAGACGTAAATGACTTCCATACTTCGCTTATACGTTGCCGTTAACATATCTGCAGGATGATATTTACTTCAGGGTCAACTGTGAACGGTTCAACGTACACATCCGCAACAAGGTAGGTTAGCCTAGACGCAGTTTTTGGCCGATTCCACTAACTCGCGGATAGTTGATCGAGAACACTGCGCGTGAGCGCTTCAACGAATGCGCAGGCGCGGTCGTTCGAGCGACACTTCAGGCGACAGAGCCGAAGCAGAGGAAGTTATCAGACGTACGATCGGGTGAGTCTGCAATCCACTCGATGCGAAGGACGCCTGATTAATCGGGCTGAGGTAGATCCAACATCGTTTGCCAATGTAGCAATGCACCTTCCAGACGACATAGACCTGGCGGCAGGACTAGTCTTGCAGTCATCCAGAAAACCACCCTCCATGACGCTGATCAAGGAATACCTTGGCATCTTAGCGTCCGCCGACAACCCAACACCTGCTGGTCGAGCCGCTTCCTTCGTCTCTCTAGGTGGGTCGAAAGTACAAGTTGAGTTCGAGATTATTGCAAGGCGACTGCAACGGCGCGTACTTGAGGCCGTCGCGCGGGAACGTCACGGTGATGAGGGTGTCCGTATCATTCGATTACTGTTGGATACAGGCATGATGGATGAGAAACAGGTAACTTTTGTTCACTCGTATCTATGGTGTCTCTCATGGATATACTGCTCTAGATATCAAAAATTGGAATGATGGCCCCCAAGGACGTCCGCCCTCTACTTTCTGCTATGTCGGCAGAATCGCTCGTCAGCCTGCAGGAGGTCCCCAAGAGCGCCGACCGGAACCCGACGCGTATGTTCTACTTATGGTATGGTTCGGTGCAATGTATCCGTCGTATTCGGTTAATCCTCTTCCTAGGTTCGTTGATCTTCAAAAGGCATCCGCAGTTCAGCTCCGCAACCTCTACAAGTCATTATACAATATTGCAGCACGTCGAGAAGCAGAGCAAGAAGAGCCGAACCTGAAAGCGGTATTGGAGAAGCGGCAACGCAGTGACGTCAGTCAAGACGAGGAGCGGCTGTTGACCCGGAATGAGCGCGAACTGTTGGCACAATGGGAAAAGAAGAGAGATAAACTGACGGTCCTCGAGATGAGGGTGGAGGAGGCTGTGTTCATCCTACGTGACTTGGGCACATTTGCTATCAATGACGAGTGAGATTTGTGCGGATGCGGCGTTGTCTGTACCTGCTACATCTGGCGAACTATGAGGCCTAGGAAGATTGCTCTGTACGGAGTTGACGCCAAGCCCGCAAGGCTACCACAGCGTAGCGATGATAACGTGGGGCATAGGGGAGCACCCGGTGATCGATGCACTAAGCGAGATCGCTTTGAGCATACAAAGATTGTTCAAGTCTTGGAAACAGGCGAACAATAGTAGAGTCTGAGTTGAACATTCCGGAACGCGACACCGTGAGTGGGCGTCTAGTACTGGGTTGGAGAGGCCGCGCGCGCACCTCGAAATAAGGTTTGCGTTCAACAAAACGCGTCAAGTGCGCACGTGACACGCGACGCGCGCGTCCGTATAAAGTGCGCCGCTTCGCCGCCTGGATTTCCCCCCTTCAACGTCTCCGCTCCCCCGAGTTTGCTCCCGCGCACTCTAGTCCGCCCCCTGCTGCACCCTGCACCTACTCAGCCGGCCTCCGAGCACTTCCATAATGGCTACTGCACCCAAGTCCACGGCTTCCGAGAAGCCCAAGTCCTCTACGAACAAGCCAAAGTCTGCCGCCTCTGAGAAGCCCAAGTCTGCCGCTGACAAGACCAAGCCCGGTGCGGCGGATAAGCCGAAGTCCACCAAGACCGCTAAGGACAAGGCTCCCAAGGAGAAAACGGTCAAGAGTAAGCCGGCCTCAATCAAGAAGCCTAAAGCCGCTGCTGGTACGAAGAAGTCGAAAGCCGACAAGCCTGCTGACGATGGCAAGGCTCATCCCTCATGGAAGGACATGATCAAGGTTGGTATCTTCTAGCTGCGCGACCTTAGATTAATGCTGAGCTGCTTTACCCCCGTAGGAGTGCGTCGTGGCTCACAAGGAGGAGTCCCGTACTGGTGTCTCGCGGTCCACCATCAAGAAGGTGTGTGGCTAAGTGTACCAACTGTATCACATGCTTACCCGATCGCTTCGTAGTTCGTCAGTGAGAAGTATGGACTCGATGCTACTTCCGCTGTCAACACCTCCCACCTCAATCGTGCTATCGCCAACGGTGCTGAGGAAGGCATTTTCGCCCTTCCGAAGGGACCTTCTGGGAAGGTCAAGCTTGCTCCCAAGACTAAGCCCGCCCCTGCAAACGAGGTACGTGAAGCATTTTTGAGGATTGACCCCTACATGGATTGACTCTAACCTAGAATGATGAGCCTGCTCCTGTGAAGAAGGCCGCTCCTGTTAAGAAGGCTGATGCTCCCAAGAAGGCACCTGCTGTGAAGAAGGCCCCCGCAAAGACCGTAAAGGCCGCCACTACCAAGAAGACGAGCAGTGCAAAGACGACTGAGAAGAAGGTATGCACAGCGATTTCCTAGACTTATCTCATGGCTGAAGCTATCAATAGAAGACTGCCGTGAAGGCTGCTGCCTCGAAAGCCACCAAGGCGAAGACGACCAAGTCTACTGCGGCCAAGCCACGAGCTAAGAAGGTTTGTTATCCACTTCTCTCGTAGCGCTGGCAGAAATCTGACCAGTCATGACAGGCGGCTGCGTGATTGTATTCTCTTGGTGGTCTAGTCGTCTATCTTATTATCTGGCTTGTTCGTGTTTTCGTCTCGCATGTGCTCCGATTGTGTACTAGTATACCTACACTACCGTGTCTGTGTCTATATCTCCTGGAATCGAAGGACTATTGATATTGCGCCCGACGAATAGTGTGCGTGCTTTATGTTTTATGGAAAATATCGGTCACTACGTTGATGGGCAAGCCTGGACGTCCAGGGACATCTGGGGGAAGAAATCGTTCCCGGGAACTTGCCAGCCACTAACGCGTCTAGTGAACGCGTCACGATCACGTGATGTAAATAGGAGATGGCTTATTGGCTCCTGGGCCAACCTATATCACGGCATATTTGTGTCTCTCTTGGTAGGAAAGCACCATAAATATAAAGTGCACAAGTCATCGCCTCACGACCCGGTAAAGTCTAAGAGATACCAGGTGTGGCGTGTCGAGCCAACGCGCACTTCTTGTCCAGCCCGTAAAATATTCACTTATATTTTACTTATCATCAGAATATTGTGCAATTTGTTCCCGCAGCGGCGACAACTTCAAACAACTTTATACTCGACCTCAACTTGTATCGACAACCATCTTCTAGGAAAACCTTTATCTTTGTTTGACATCCTCCCAGCAACCCTCATCGAGATGCCCCAATGGTCTGTGAGTATAATCTCAATCTGCGAGCGCCTGGGGAAAAGTGGTCATCGAAGGGAGCGAACAGCACCATCCAAGGACGAGGTCGTTCACTGGTATGGCTTGTGTTCTCCACACCCGCACCTTACTGCCACCAGTCCCCGTGGCCCAGGATTATCCATTCTATGAGATATCCGGGGCTGCCTTACATATGCCACCCTGTCGCATATGCGACGTCGTTAGTACACTAGCCTCAGTGGACGCATCGTCGTCTCAATTAGCCCACATCTACAACAGGAGAGGAGTCTACTAGCTTCTGTCTACCATAATCGCTGTCATCATGCGTTCGTTCCATGGATCCTCCAACGATTGGAGGACCATCGGGAATCATGTCCAGGTATGTTCCATCCGATGGCATGCCCGCTCTTGTTGACGTCCAAACCACTTTCTAGTAGCGACTCTGGATCTCATTCTGTTTAGTTGAGATTTAGAGTGATTCATGGGGGGATATACGCTGGACGACGGACCAAGTCATAGCAAAAGTCTCTTCCCTATCTCTTCCCGATGGTTAATCGGCCCCAATGCCCTACTGCTGAAAGAATGTGCGCTTTTCGACTAGGCTCCAGGTATGTCTCTTGGGATCTTCGGAGTGGTACCGGATGCTCACTGACTTTGGTGGAAGGAGAATGCACAAACACGACAAGAGTAGCGCTCAGGCAGAGCGTTGCGCCGGCATAGCTAAGCAGAATGCGCTCATGGACGGGCCGACCGGAGGACTTAAGGCGAATGGTGACGCTGAAGCAGTGTTATGGATCTACCTCGATCGTGCTCGGTCCGCAAGTCTACGGCGCAACGCAAGGCGCAAGGTTGACGCAGTCCCAGGTCGGGAAGTAGCGAGCACGGGGAGCCGGGCCCGGCGGGCACGCGTACCCAAGGCGCAGCACGAACGAGTAAGAGTGCATTTCATGTTGCTGTGTTTGTTGCTCAAGGAGTCGAACCACAACGCTGACAGGGGCATTGACCAAGGCCATGTGACACGGATAATGGTCGAGATGGAGACATGGCCCCGGTCGCGAGCGCGCGTCGGGACGGACGAAAGAGACAACTGCCCGTTATCGGACGTTGTGGCCCGTGGGGTCTTAAAGAGTCTGCTTCCGAAGCACGACGGCGGAACGTGGAGACGGTGGGGTGAGTGGTCCTTTGTTCATAGCGACACGCTGGGATGCCATCTCGCATCAGGCGGACGAGGGGGCCCAGGACGGCCGGAGGGAGGTGAGTGGTGTGGAAACCCAGGGCCCAAAGGGGTGACATAAAAGATTTGATGCTTCTGGAAGTGTTGGGGTACGCAGACTGGAGCCGCCGACGCCGGTGGACGCACGTCGCACGAGGCCGGCGGGGGCGCGCTGTGGGCGGGAGCGGCGCCTGCGAACGTGGCGGGCGTCGGGGGCGGTGGCACGCACGGTGTGGCCTGGGCTCTGGACGCCGTCGCTGGAGGCGGGTCGGACTCCACTCGGCGGAGGGTGGGGAGACGGGCGCTTGCGAGATTAGGCGGACGTTTTAGGTTGCGTCATCTAGATCGGAGCTGCGGCCATCAAGGCTAGCTCGAATTAGGCACGCCTGGGACGGTTACCGCCAGGGTCTCAGAAGCGCGTGCTCTTCCTTTCTCTTCAACTTCCTCTCTCCCCACCACCCTCCCCGCCCCGCCCACGCCCCTCCTCCTATTTCCCTCCGCCCTCCCCTCCTCGCTGGTCGACCCGTTACTTCCACCCACGCTTAATGATCCCCGCCCATCCCTCATGTTCACGCCCATCCTGCCAGCACCAATCAAGCACGCGTCTGGGCAACACCAGTACGGCACCAGAACACGTTCAAACTCGGTCCTCAAGCCCTCTGTCCGCCTCCGCCAGACTCCAGACGCGCCACAGGCTCAGCGGCGTATCAAGCCCGCGACTGCCCGCAAGAACCGACTGGAGAGCATAGCTGGTCCTTCCAATGCGCCTCCACTCCCTCCCGTTCCCGCATTTCCCCCTCCCCACGTCGTGTTGCATCCCGACGACGCAAGCAACAAGGTTTTTTTGGCCTTGGGGCGTGCACTCATGTCTGTGGTGAGTCTAACGTATCGAATTGTGTTCGCATATGCCCATCATCCTATGCTTTAGGGTAACCGTGCTATCACGGTAAAGGACCTTGCGGAGCTAGCGATGAAGCATGGGCTCATGTGCCAAAAGTGTGTCCCGCTTCTATTCTGTTTTCAGCTGAACGCAAACACACGTCTATTGATCGCAGTGCCTCTGCCGCCGGCCAAGCTATCACAACCTTCATCCGTACCCACTATGCCCGGTGTGAAGCCCAGGACGATCAAACACTACTATTAAAGCATAATATGTCTGGGACCATTTACGATGACGACCTAGTTGCCGCTCTGTACTCCCGTGTCGGTGGCGCGCACTGCACTCTGAACAACGAATCGCAAAACCGTTTAACCAACTTCCGTCGCGGGACATCGGTATGGTACCTCAGCAAAGCAGCCGGCGCTCCTTGCCCTTTCGCCGCGGCGGGTATCCGTATATGCGACTATAACGAGGATGGGAAGGTAGGTACAGTTCCCAATGCCGGCCGGGAGAGGAAGCGCGAACGAGACCGCCGACGCAAAGCGGCGCAAACATGCGGCCAGAAGCGGAAGCGTCTTCCGCGCTCGTGCGCTGACAAGGGGCCGTCCGAGTCCGAGTCTTCAGAGGGCGAAGATGAGCGGCCACCGAAGGTCAAGCTCACCCTGAAGCTTCGGCCCTGTCTAACATCTCCTTCCGCCGAGTCTTCGTCCAGCTCCGTCCGTTCGGCTTCTCGCTCGGAAAGCCCTAGACTCCAAGATCATGCCGGCGCCGGGCCCGCTTCCGAATGCGATTCCGACAGCGACTCGATGTCTGTAGACGAATCTGACGATGACCCTACCGACCCCGGGATCGTCTCTTCTTCCCGTGCGCTCCACTATTCGGACATACCTACCCGTAGGTATCCAAACCCTGGATCCTCTGTACCCTCCACAAGCATGTCTTCGCCGTCAAACCCCTCTCGTCGCTCTATGTCACTTCCGTACAGCGAATTCTCGGGATCACCCCCTCCGGACTCGGAAGCGGAAGATGACGACTATCATATCACCATGACCGATACCCGGCGCCTGTACTCTCGCTCCTGCGCCACTACCGATGACGAGGATTCTGCCTGGGACGGAGACTTTTTCGCCGACATTGACGCAGATACGGAGACTCAGTGGGACAGTCCTAGCCCTCGTTCGCCCTCTGTGCAGGTTGAAGACGACGTTGTGGTCAAGCAAGAGCCCACGGATGTCCGTGGGCTCTTGGATGCCTGGGAAGACCTGGAGAGTCGGGCGACAGACATGAAGGTCATCAACATTGTGGCGCAGGCTGCGGCTGCCGAGCGACAAATGGAAGGGGAGGCCGCGTCAGATGAGCTCCTGAAGTGGACTTGGCCAAACTCACAGACGGAGAACACCGAGCATATCAAGGAAGAAGACGTCGAACCCAACCTGTTCTCTGACAGGGAATTTACGCCACCTTCGGATGTTGCCTCACCCCTCGTGCCCTTCGACCCCTACGACTCCCCAGTCGAAGAATGCTCCTTCAGATTCGATAGCACGCCTGCGTATGACCTGCAGTGGCGGGACGTAGAAATCCTAGGACCAGACAGCGTAAAGCCTCGCGATCTCGAAGACGGCGTCTGGCGCGAGTATCGCGCTCGGCCGGCCACGCCAGAAGAACATACTCGGTCCATCTCCCCTGAACCTTCTACAGCTGCCGTCGCTTCTTCTCTCTCATCTCCGAAGCTCTCACGCTCCGCGCTCACACCACTCGACGTGAAGTCGACAGATGTGGGTGCAAGCTTTGGCCCAGGAAGGAATCCGTCGATCACCTCTCCTACGTTGCTCGCGTCGTTGACGTCGTTGTCCATCGAGGCTGTGGCTGGAGCGGTGCCTAGCAGGGCAATGTCTTCGTCGCCCTCAGTGGTGGAGGATCGTTCGACCCTCGTTTCGAATCCTCCTTGTGTCCCTTCGCATCCCGAAGGAGCTCCCTTGGCGGTCCACACCGTGACACCTCTGAATCCGGTTATTTCTGCCACCCAATTCGAAGGTGCGTTGTCTCCAGTCATTTGGGGAGCGTGGAAACTGACTGGCGCACCCTTTACCTATCAGGTGTTCCCGTGTATCAAATGACCCTCGACTCATCAACGCTCCTTCGCCGCATTGACACAGACTTCGTCAACATCACTCCTATCGCGCAGCGTTTTGGCGTGGTGTGGACCTCGGTGCCCAATGTTGTGATCGTCACCGGGGCATCACCCATTGTCTGCGGTACTTGGGTGCCTCTTGAGGTTGCGCAGGCTGCTGCGAAGGGCGAGTCTATTCTCGAAACGTTCCTCTCCGAAGACCTCCGGTCCTTCTTCCCCTCGTCCCTAAACGCCTTGCTCTCTCCTCGCGACGAAGGGGATCCTTGTGCCGGGTATGGTCACCAGTTCAAATCGGCATCAGACGCCAGACGCCGGTCAATAACTTCGCACCGGCTCGAACTCCCTCCGCGCGAATTCGAGGTCTCATGGGAGGACCATCTTTCCACGCACCCGCCATTTATTCTTGCGACCTCCGCGATTGATGGCCACCATCCGGTCACCGAGGAGCCTCCACTGGTGGTAGAGGCACTCAGCGCGAGCGAAGAAGCGATGTTCCGTGTTCTATGTGCCGATCCGGAGTGGGACGCTACCGCATGCCATCTGGTGGAGTGTGCGCCGATTGTGGACAGCACCGCAATACCTCCCGCAGAGCCCGCAGATCCCGTGCAAGAGACGCCGCTTCGCCGTTCGAAGCGGGTCGCCAATGTCAGCCGATCCCGGACGCGCTCGAGCAAGAGGGGCTCGCGCACGTCGCTTTCTTGATTCCCTTTGCCCTCGTCTATTGCACGTTCGCCCCGTTTATACGTCTACTGTATTTGTTCTGTTTCTAAGCTTATTCCCTTCGTGTTCAAATCTCACCGTTGTCGCTGCTCGCCGTAGAATATGTGTATCGATTATCCCCGCTCCATTCTGTGCGTTCCATTTTCTGTTATGCATCGGACACCCGCCGTCTACCGCCGGTGTGCGGTCTCGGCCCCTCATTTTCCGTTCCGCGCTGGAGAGGCGCGCCCGCTTCGTGGTGATTCCGAGGGCGCACCCGAGCATCAGATCATTTTGCAGCCCCTTCCTGGTGATGGACGACCAATCGCCGCCGAGAATCTGTCGGGGGATGTGTAGTATCGATGCGGATTGGCGGCGCGGGGGTGTGGGCGGGCCGCGGTGGAGGGAGGGTGCGGGTGCGGTAGGCGTTGTTGCTAGTGTGGTAGCGGGGGTCCCGAACAATAGGAGACTTGGTCCAGTGCGTCTGCGTGTATCTGGAGTGCTGAGGCGGACGCTGGACATGGACGGATATCCTGGTCCGGCCGTCGCTGGTGTGTTATTCTGTCGCCGCTCGGTGTGGGAACGCGGCGGGGAGGCAAAGGAGGGCCGGCACGGGGACGGGCGTCTATAGAAGAGAGCGGAGTTCCAAGAGCGAGTGGGCAGCTCCTCCAGGCCTCTTCTCTCCCGAGCGACTTGCTCCCAACCACCTTCATCCTACTAGTCCTACTATTTACTGGTGTCCACCCTACTGTAGTAGTCCTGGGCAGTCCTCTTCTCTCTCTTCCGCCCAAAAACTTGGTTTTCAGCCTTACCGCCCTATTACGACCTATAGCCCCCTGCTCATAGTTACCCATCGGACTCCCTTGCTACTTTTACCCCTCGACGCTTCTTGCTTGCTCTCGCGCAATCCGCTCTGGCTGTCCCCCCAAACATCAAGTAATTCCTAATCCTTGCACCTTACAGCCTCATGTCTCTCTCCGCCAACGACAACTCCTTCACTCGCGTCTCCTCGGGCAAGACCCCGCCCCCGGCGCCCTCTGCCGCGTATGCTAAACGGTGCGTCTTTTTCTGTCCCGATTCCCACAACGATCGCACGATCAGTCACATCTGACCCTCCCCACGCCCTACAGCGCGAGGGAGCTCGAGGCAGAGCAGACCATTGGTGCTAGATACAGACCCCCTGCGCTGCGCGCCCTCGCTTCCGGTGGCTCTCCCCCTAACGAACACCCGCCGTCCGCGAACACGCCTACCGATTCCTCCGCTCTTCCCCCCACCAACTACCCGCCGGGCTTCAGGAGGGCTAGGGCCGGAACCCTGCCTTCCAACGTACAGCTGGCCGCACAGCGCTTCGCTGCGGCCTCGAGCAACCTAGGCAGCCCTGCTCAGTCAACCGAGTCGTTCTCCGACCAGCTCAGGCAGCGTGCAGACCTCGCTACCCCCACGTCCACGTCAGCGGCGGGCGCGCCCTCTCGTCCCGCTTTACGTCACTCGGCCTCGGTCGCCTCGTCAGTCGCTTCGTCCGCCCTATCCGAGCGCAACAGCCGCCTCCGCTCAGGCTCGCTCACTCTTCCTACGGGCGGGCTTTCGAACGCATTCGGCCCGTCGATCTTCTCGTCGTCTTGGCTCTCCTCGAGGAATGGGGGAAATGGGTTGCCGGTCCTGGAGGATTTGCGCTCTGTCGCGTCTATGGACTCGGGCGCCGACGATTTTGATGTGCACACCTTGGACTATTTGGGATTGGACGATGGCCTGCGCCACCCGCCCGCCGCGACGATCTCAGACTTGCGCAACCAGGCGCAGGCGGCAATTACGGCCAACTTGAACAACAGCCACTCCCGCATGCGTGCCAGCACCGTTTCCAACCCGTACCACCTCCGCCCCTCGGCTGCTTCGTTGCTGTCGACCCCCAACGCAGAAGAGGAGGAGGACCTTTACGAGAGTGACGTTTATCACCGTGGCGGTCAGGGCATTGGTGCATATGAGCCTGACGGCAATTACTTGTCCTCAGACTACGTCGCCCAGGGCTTCAAGCAGTCGGATCACCTTGGCGTAGGTCTTGGGACGAGGCCGCGGGCTATTTCCGTGGGTACGCTCGACGATACGACTTCTCGGCTCCACCGCCGGGCTACCGTGGCGGAGATTCAGCCTACCTATGGCGGTGACGTATCCCTGCACTCTGGCCTGGGTGTCTCTAACCTTAGCCCCGCTGGAATCCTGCGCTCTGACAAGATTGCCGCACCGAGAAACGGCCTCTCTGCCAGCGTGCACTTCCCCAATCAGGAGCCCCCCGCCAGCCGTGCCTCTGCGTACCTCGCCGCACCTTCCACGAGTCAGAACCGCTCCGTTTCCCCGAAGACGGAGAATTCGAACACCCAGATACAGACTCCCACCCGTTCCCTGTGGATCGGTAATCTGGACAGCTCGTTCACGAGCGAGCAGCTCATCCACGTGTTTGCCCCGTACGGAGCTATCGAGTCTCTCAGGTTGCTCCCCGAGAAGGTCAGGTGTACTCATATCCAGCATCTATCGGTAGAGACTGACATCACCCTCCCATGGTCTCCTAGGAGTGCGGCTTCGTGAACTTCGTTGACCAGGCAGATGCCATCCGTGCGAAAGATGACGTCCTCAACCGCCTAGGCGGCGACATTGGCATGCCCAACGGCCAAACGGTCCGTATTGGGTTCGGTAAAGCCGATAGTGCGCCTGTTGCGCCTGCAAAGGGGGCCAACCTCAATAGCCCCATCGCGACGTCCCCCGGCGGTGTCCTGGGCAAATCGGGGAGCAACAATGCTGGCCTCTCGGGTATGGACGCGCAGCTCCAGTCGACCCCCACACGGGCTCTCTGGATCGGCTCCATTCCGTCTACCACCACCCCAGCGACGATCCTCAGCGTCTTCAGTCCATACGGACCCATCGAGTCGGCGCGTGTTCTCACGCACAAGAACTGTGGTTTCAGTACGTGTTGTGTGACTGGAGACGTGGTGCTGGAAGTGTTGACGTGTTGCCTCTAGTCAATTTCGAGCGCCTGGACGACGCTGTGAGGGCCCGTAAGGCTCTCAACGGTCGTGACGTGTTGGGCAGTGACGTCGGCGCTATCAGGATCGGATTCGCTAAGGTGCCTGTTAAGAACGGTCAAGACGGCAGCGGCGGACAAGATGAAGGTTCGAACGTCAATGTCCAGGGGGTAGGCGACCTCAGCGTCGGTGCCACGATTCATGCTCTTCGCAACATCAAGGGGGCGGCGACCATCGCCATCGACCAACAGGTACTCAGCGGGTCGCTGGAGAACTACAGGTCGAACCTGTTGCTCAGCATGATCGCGTCCGGCGCGCACGCTGGTTATGACAACGCCGGCAAGCCCAGCGGTTGGAGTCCGTCAGTGACGGAGCAGCAAATGATCATGAAGGAGCTTAGCGGCGGTAGTCCTGACGCTGAAGCAGACATTCAGACTCTTTCTGGTATGCATTTCCTTCTGTTCATCAAACGTCTGAGCTGATGTGCCTTCTGCAGAGTTCCGCCCTCCTACGATGTACTACACCACGATCCCTCTGGTCTCGGAGCGGCCGCACAACAGGCGTTGGGACGCGTCTAAGCTGCGCGAGCTCCGCAAGAGGCTTGACACGAGCACCATTACGACTGAGGAGATTGACAACGTCGCCGCCGACTTCCTAGACGGTGAGATCGTCGACCTCGCCTCAGACTGGCTTGGTAACACGGTACGGATCCTCGGCCCTTGTCACCCTGATGATGACGCTTACGGCGGTTGCATGATGCAGGTGGTTCAGAAGCTGTTCGAGAAATGCTCCCCAGGCCCCAGGCTGGCTATGCTGGAACGGATTGCCCCGCACCTCGCAATGATCGGCATCCACAAGAACGGTACCTGGGCCGCTCAGAAGATCATAGAGTGTGTCCAGACGCCGGACGAGGTCGCGCTCGTCACCCAGAACCTCCGTCCTTACGTCCCTCCGCTCTTGCTCGATCAGTTTGGGAACTATGTTGTCCAGTAAGTCCCTGAGAGCTGTACCACCCGGGTATCGTACTCACTTTTCTTAGGTGCTGCCTGCGCTTCGGTGCTCCCGCTACCGACTTCCTTTTCGACGCAATGGTGGACCGTCTCTGGGAGATCGCTCAGGGCCGCTTCGGCGCTCGCAGTATGAGGGCCTGCCTCGAGAGCTCGCACATCACTCTCAACCAACAGCGCCGGATCGCCACCGCAATTATTCTGAACTCGATCCCGCTGGCGACCAACCCCAACGGAGCGCTTCTTCTGACCTGGTTGCTGGACACGTCGAGCTTCCCGTCGCGGTACAACCTCCTGGCGCCCCGCTTCACGCCCCACCTCTCCCACCTGTGCACTCACAAGTTGGCTTCGCTCACGGTGCTTCGTATTGTCAACCAGAAGGTGGAGCCGGATGCTTCCAAGCAGATCGTCGAGGCCTTGTTCAACTCTCCGGGGGACCACGTTCTCACCGATGTGCTTGGTGACCAGGTGAACGGCGTGGCAGTCGTCCACAAGATCCTCACCAGTCCGTTCGTGGACCCCGCTCGGCGCCCAAGCTATGTTGAGGCTACGAAGCGTGTGCTCATTGAGCTCAAGGTCATTGCAACTCAGGCCTACCGTCGCTTGATTGAGGAGGTCGGGCTGCCCGTTCCCAACCTCCAACCCACGTACACCACCAACATTCCTCAGCCCAGCGGCAAATCGAAGTACACCTCGCAAAACCAGTACGGTGGCATGCCCGGTCTGCCTGCGGGATACCCCTCCAACGATCAGGGCCTGCAGTCTATGATGGCTGCTTTGCAGATGGGCGGGCAGAACGCTGCTTCTGGTCCTCCCCGCCTCCAGATCGATCCCGGCTACGGTCAGAACGGGGGTGCCGCGCCCCAGCGTGCTGGTCGGGTGTCGAACCCGCCCTCAGCGTTCTCGCCCGCATCCGACCCTTTCAACCCCTTCGCCGTCCGTACTCCTGACGCCAACACCCCGAGGGGCAACGTGCCTCGTCGCAACGGTGGTGGGCCACCGGTGAACACCCACTCCCCCTCGCCCATCCCCTACGGCGCCCAGTCGCCCAACATGACGCAGGCCGCGAACCTAATGAACATGAACCAGCCCACGTACAACGGGATGCCGCCGCAGTCGGTTCCCCCGCACGTCTACCAGGCGTACATGTACCAAGTGTATCAACAGCAGAACCCTCAGAACATGGGGACCTTCCACGCCTAGATCCTCCCGCCGCTACCGGCCTCACGAACCGTAACGAAATGCTCTCCGGAACACACTGTCGAGCTACGAGGATACTCCGTTCTTTCCGTTGCTGCTTCCCCCCTCCGCCCATGTGTTCTACATATTATCGTATTGAATCGCGGCGCGGCGGCCTGCCCTCCCGGCATCCTATCCCCCACCCGCCTTCTCCTATACCCTGACGTCCGCTCTCATCTCGCCTCGCCCCTCAATGCCAATAACCCTCATAGTCGCGCGCACTCACTCATTTGTTCCAATACTCCGCTCTCAAAAAAATTGGACACGGTTCGAGCCGTAGGACGGTATCGATTCCGGTACTGTAGTAGGGTGCCTTGTTGGCTTGCATGGTCTGTTTTCCCGTCTCCTTCATCTCTCTTCTCGTCGCGTACGTTGTATTACATACGGGAGGCTTCTTTCGAAGTCACTGCATCATAGAAATATATCATCAAGTACGCTCTCCGTGACGAATGGCTAGTGTGAACACAAGCGAATGTCTGAACCAGGTTTCAGATACCAGCTTCGAGCTTCCAATCTACCACTCTTCCTCGATACACGGGCGTTGCACGCTGTAGTTGGGCGGAACCGCATGTCATTATCGGGACCCAGAAATTACTGTAATTATGGCTAAACTTGGCGGAGCCGTTATAACACTTGAACGTGCACGCGACATATGATGCTACAATAGCCAATACAAAGTGATAAGTTAGGCACTCAACCGTCTTCTTCAGTATCGATGTCCATCTCGTCCCCAGGCTCACTCGACCGTTCTTGTTCGGCGGCGGCAGCCATGAGCAAGCCTAGATCCATCCTCCCGTTCCGGATCCCTGCCCTCTCCCTCTCTACCGTAACCTTGTTCAAGGCAGACTCCCATCGCGCAGCACCCTGGAAGAAATGCCGCCTCGTCCCGAGCGCCGGTAGGTCGCTGGGAGACCATGGCTCGTGCCCACAGCCAAGGTCGTAGTACCCGTTCCCGCCCTCCTCGAGCCGCGGGACGTCGAAGCATTCGCCCGTGAGTAGGCTCATGCGCTTCTTCCCGCCCCGTGGGCGGCGGGAGCCGCTACGAGCGTGCATACGCGCAAGAGAAGTGTCGGAGTCGTATTCGGATTCCGAGTCGGACGGTGCGATTTGTTCTTGGAGGTTGTAGACGAATTTTGCGTGCTCTGGGAGGGGAAGGCCGTGAGCATTGTTTGCTACGAAGGCTAGGCTGTGGATGCGCTTACGAGCCAGTGTATCGTCCAGCTCGTCGAGGGGACCTTGCTCATATGCGTCGCCAATGCCCAGATGCTCACCGACGCTTTCTCTAGGTACATCTTGTAGGCCAACTGATGGGGCGGGGCGTAACTCTGACAAGTATCGCAGGGCAGTTTCACTGGGGATTACGAAGTTGGGAAGAGATGCGACGGGAAGAAGTATTTACGACATACCGTATCCTGTCCAGATAGCCGTGTCTGCCGTTCATGTCATCCATATTGCTCGCGGGGACCTCTAGGCGATACCGGGGGCCAAACCATTCGAAGTACTCGTTCCATGGCAGATTGAGGTCGATTTGGTCTTCGATATTTAACGCGCACGCGGTCTCGTACGTCCACGTACGAGCAACATTCTTGACGGTGTAACCACCGCCGCCGAGCAGTAACAAGGGGATGTTCTTCGTCCGCATGTATTGCACACAGCTTGCGTGGCCCTGCATGGTGAGGTTCAGACAGCCGAGCTTGTCCCCGGAGAGCGAGTCGGCACCACATTGCAGCACCACGGCGGAAGGCTGGAAGACCTCAAGAATCTTGTCGATGACCTGGGACCGGCAGCACGCGTGAGCTCAATCCTAACTGTGAGTATTTCAGTTCCCGCGCATGGAGGCGCGAGGGTCACAATGGACGCACCGGCTGGAAAACGCTCTTGTAAGCCTCGTCCGTGACCCCGTCCTTCAGGGGTACATTTAGCGCATACCCTCTTCCCTTGCCCCTGCCCCTGTCCTCTAGTGTCCCTGTACCAGGAAAATATTCGCCAAACTTGTGGAAGGAACAGGTCATGACACGGTTCGTTGTGTAGAATGCTTCCTCAACGCCATCACCGTGGTGGCAGTCGATATCGATGTACAGCACGCGAGGGACCGTCCGAAGCATTTCGAGGATGGCGAGGACAATGTCATTGATGTAACAGAAGCCCGACGCCTCGCGTTTCTTCGCGTGATGAAGTCCGCCCGCCCAGTTGATCGCGATGTCAGTCTGTCCATTCATAAGGCGATTTGCGGCAGCTGTGGGTCGTTTGAATATGGTACACGAGACAGAAACGCGACCACATACCTACTGAGCCGCCCGCAGAGATAGAACAGAACTCAAACACGCCATCAAATGCGGGATTGTCCTCTCCAACCAAGAAGCGCGATCCCTGATACGTCAACTGCTGCGCGTTCTCCGGGGTGACCTTCGACAGAAAATGCACATATTCGTCGGTGTGGAACCTCGTCATTGTCTCCGCGGATGCGCGTTTTGCTCTCTGCCTCCACGTTCTTCAGCGACGAGCTTAGTTACAGACCAGAGTCCGTTCACTTACGAGTACGTGCATCTTCGGGAGCATGTCATACGCAGTGAGCAACTCATGTGTTATACGCATGCGCTGGGGTTTCATGGGGTGCGAGAGCCCATAGGTGTACGAACCGACGTCCGCTATGTGATCGGTGAATACGCGCGGATTAGTATAGGCGATAGGAGAGGCACTTACGGTCATAGTAGTATGTGACGCGCCGTTTGGACATAGCAAAACGTGACGGCGGACTCGGCGGGGGGATGAGGAGTACGAGGAGAGTGTCGCGGCAGCGTCGCACTCAACGCGGGCAAGATTGTGCCGGCCCGGTGTCTCCGGGCTTCACAGCGTCATCGCGCGCCAGCTTTGGTGGCGGCGTGCGGCAAGCGACCTGGCTTGCGTTGAACCGTTCATCTTCTTACCACCATCTTTGCACGCTTCTGTCTTCCTGAGAACCTTGTGCTGCATCAAAGGAAACTGTTCTGGCACTACAGGAAAGAAAACATGGGCTCTGTCGCTTCGAAACCTGCACGCAAGCTGGCCAGAGCACCCCCCGCATGGGCTGGTGCTAGAACACCCAGTACGGGAGAACAAGCACCAGCTTCTAGATACCCCACGCCTCGGGCGAGTGAGATCAAGGACGAGAGTAAGCAGCATTGGCACACAAATCAAGGCCGGGGTTGAGGCGTGGCTGTAGGTATCGAGCAAGACTCTAAAGACCCTCACTTTATGGCGAACCTAAGTAGGCTCGGTCAAGTCAGGGTAGACCACCACATGCAGACTATTAAACCAGCAAGTCCTATCTCCAAGGCGTACATTCACTTTTACTGATTGGTTTTCAGGCCGTGGACCGGGCACAACGCCTTTTCCAGACGCGTCTCCAGTCGGAAGACGAAGCACGCTCTGCACGCCCGCCTCATAATCATCTTGTGGCCGGTGCCCTTATCGACCTTCTCGAAGAGCGAAAATACGTCTCCACGCCAAAGGATTTGATTCAGCTTGCAAACAAGTACGATATTGATCATAAGAAGGTAGAGAATTTAGCACGTTACGTGAACAGTGTTAGCATACACCAAGATTCGGTCAAAAGATGGGTCAGCGACGATGGCGAGGAAAGGACGACAATGATCGTGAGTGCGAATGCATGGCTTATCGCAAGTTCTTGTTTTAAATCCATTCCGTAGGCCACCTGGATCGACCCTAAGGTCCAAGAAGAGAGACTTCAGCTTGGCTCCGGTCGCTAAACTGTGACAGGAACGTTGCAGCCACGATTACTGTGTACTCTACTAATGGATATGGAATATAAAAGACAAA
The DNA here is from genome assembly GCA_022606255.1 of Trametes meyenii. Classification (NCBI taxonomy): domain Eukaryota; kingdom Fungi; phylum Basidiomycota; class Agaricomycetes; order Polyporales; family Polyporaceae; genus Trametes; species Trametes meyenii. The sequence goes on along the minus strand of JABYQG010000005.1, from coordinate 437,309 downwards.
GTCTATGTCGTTGTGGGTTCGTTCCCTTTTGATGCTATTCACTCTTCTTGGCCTCAAAGTACTATGCTGAACGGACGAGTGTAGATTAATTCACTTATGACTACTACCCTGCACCACCTACCTATACGTACTTAAGTAAAGACCTAGGCCCCGGAGCGTATACGGATACCGTTGACCATTCTAGTACATGATAAAGCACTCGCTCGGTAACTCCCTTCCAACGAACCCATATAAAACCAAGTCGGCAAATAATACCTAAACCCTGGAAATCTGGTGAAGGCCCTATCTGAGGGCAGCTTACGCCATGGTCGACAAAGGCAACACCTCATCCCCCTCCTTCCCTACTCCATCTGCGACTGCATTCGGCCGTTTGCGCTGCAAGCGAGCTTTCAGGATGCCCAGCAAAGTCAGCACCACTTCGCCAGCGACACCGGCCATGGCGGCATGCAGAGGGTCCAGTGTTTCCGTCAAGTCGTTGTCGCCAGAGAAGAACCAAAATATCTTGCATCCAATGGGTCCGGCGAGGAGACGCGGCGCGTACTTCATGAATGCAAGCGCATAGCGGTTCTTGGGCGTGATACGCTTTACGAACTCGTTCGCGGGGGCGGTGCTCCCCTCGAGCACGGTGCGGTCGAACGTGAGCGGAAAGGATAGTAAGAAGACGAGGAACTGGGGGAGATTCACGACGAACGCGCCAATCCCGGCGAAGATCATGGTGTCGTCCAAGCGGCATCGTACGAAGGTGTCGTCCACGGACACGGGGAAGGTGTAACGGAGAAGGATGTGTCCGAACACGATGGTACCCCAATGGGAGAGCGCCATAAAGAAGCAGGCAAGCGCGACTACGAAGATTAGGCTCAAGCCACAGAGTCGCATTGTGCGTTGGAGGGTGCCAAGCACGTGGGGATATGTTTCAATCCATTTGGTGGCGGCTTGGGCGCGGAGACGTGAACTCCAAGAGGTCAGACAGCCTATCGTTAACATGTGAAAGGGCTGGGAGGACGAATACGTTGGATGACTTTCTACTTCGCCGACCGGACTCTTGTCACTGGCATCGTGCATCTGAAATAATTTCGAGCCACCATCAGGAGCCACCAGCGGGACAGTCGAAGATGTCTCTAAATCCAGTCCGGCTTCGAGATCTAACAGTTCACGTTAGTGCCTTGGATCAGCTTTCATAGCCTAGCGCTGGTACCTTTGACGTCCATGAGTCCGAGGCGGCTGAAGTGCTTGCCACTCCACGAAACTGACTAGGTGCACACAGGGATGCGCCGGCTTGTCGGCAGCAGACCTAGATCCAACGGGACGAAGTTGTGCCGGAACTTTCGCTAGGAGCTATGGTTGTAGATTTGGAACCGCCCTGGTACTACTAGTTGAGTCGTAATGACCTAGTAGTATCAACTTGAGAGTCAGAGTTCCTCGGTGCTACTAAGTATATATTGGGAGCAGAGTAGTTGCAACTCCCACGCATGGGCCACCTGATCATCACAGATAAGCAAGCTAATAAGGCTGCCATAGTACCCCCCTTTGGCAGCCTAATAAGCCTGGAAAGCCGTACGCCCACATACTGCCAGTTGCACGGCACACTATGAACATCCCTACCTTGTAAAGTAACGAGTCCCTCTACCTAAATAAGGCCGCACGCGCCGCCCTCTGATAACAAGAGATCAAGAGATCTTTACGATCTAAATAGATAAGGCCCGCGCGCGCGCCGAGCGTTGAGTACATCGCGCGCCTACGAATTGCCGCGCGCCCAAGTGGGCGCTATTGTCTCGCGCGACGCCGCCGGTGGGCGCTCGTCGTCTCCACCAGCGCCGACGCGTCCCAAATCTGGTAAGTGACCGCCCTGGCTCCCGACTCTTCGTCCCGGCTGGCTCATATCTCCCCCTCTGTTCAACCAATCTGCTCCGTTCTTTTTGCATTGTATTCGCATTATAATGGGCTATAATTAGCGCCGATTCCGATACTTATATCTGTACTGGCTCTATCTATATATTGAATAACAGTTGTGTAGTCTTCAGGGAGCATAGAACGGTGTCCCCTCATACCCCAACCTCAGGGTAGCATATGAAATATGCAGCCCCATGTAGTAGTAGTCCATGGACGTTGACTCAAAAAGATTTGGAGCCTATTTATGGATAGAATGGGGAGTTGTCAGTGGGCATCCTCGTGATGCACATAGCTTGCAGAGGTCGCTCCTCCCGAATGTCCCGTGCTGGCGCGTTAAGGCGCGCATCTACCATTGCGTTATACACTGTCTAAAACACCATATATGAGCACTTGAGGGCCCCTAGACCCTCGTAGCAGAATGGACATGTGAACATGCACAAAGGGCATGTTTTTGACGAAGAATTGCTATTCTATATCCATGCCCCCATCACACTGCTAGGAACATAGTACCATTGAATGGGGGTAGCATACACGCATCGAACGAGCCCTTAATGATGGTTTTAAGCTCAGAACTCGAGGAGATATGTGCTGGAGAGTGTTGAGGAGCCCCATCAGTGCAAGAATTGCAGTGGATTTTCGTTCACAACCTTGCAATCAAGCTACCTTCCGGGGGTCATTAAGCTATATCTCCTCGAGTTCTGAGCTTAAAACCATCATTAAGGGCTCGTTCGATGCGTGTATGCTACCCCCATTCAATGGTACTATGTTCCTAGCAGTGTGATGGGGGCATGGATATAGAATAGCAATTCTTCGTCAAAAACATGCCCTTTGTGCATGTTCACATGTCCATTCTGCTACGAGGGTCTAGGGGCCCTCAAGTGCTCATATATGGTGTTTTAGACAGTGTATAACGCAATGGTAGATGCGCGCCTTAACGCGCCAGCACGGGACATTCGGGAGGAGCGACCTCTGCAAGCTATGTGCATCACGAGGATGCCCACTGACAACTCCCCATTCTATCCATAAATAGGCTCCAAATCTTTTTGAGTCAACGTCCATGGACTACTACTACATGGGGCTGCATATTTCATATGCTACCCTGAGGTTGGGGTATGAGGGGACACCGTTCTATGCTCCCTGAAGACTACACAACTGTTATTCAATATATAGATAGAGCCAGTACAGATATAAGTATCGGAATCGGCGCTAATTATAGCCCATTATAATGCGAATACAATGCAAAAAGAACGGAGCAGATTGGTTGAACAGAGGGGGAGATATGAGCCAGCCGGGACGAAGAGTCGGGAGCCAGGGCGGTCACTTACCAGATTTGGGACGCGTCGGCGCTGGTGGAGACGACGAGCGCCCACCGGCGGCGTCGCGCGAGACAATAGCGCCCACTTGGGCGCGCGGCAATTCGTAGGCGCGCGATGTACTCAACGCTCGGCGCGCGCGCGGGCCTTATCTATTTAGATCGTAAAGATCTCTTGATCTCTTGTTATCAGAGGGCGGCGCGTGCGGCCTTATTTAGGTAGAGGGACTCGTTACTTTACAAGGTAGGGATGTTCATAGTGTGCCGTGCAACTGGCAGTATGTGGGCGTACGGCTTTCCAGGCTTATTAGGCTGCCAAAGGGGGGTACTATGGCAGCCTTATTAGCTTGCTTATCTGTGATGATCAGGTGGCATGGGCGCTTATTTGCGACACGCGGGAATCATTTACTTCTATGTATGGAAAGTAAACAATCGTCGCCCGACGCAAAGTATCCTTCGAGCCAGGATCGAACCAGTTTATTTTCTCTCAATCATTTTCGGATAATATTGGGGGGGAGCCAAAAAAGTGATTATATCAGTGTGTATAGTCTATAAGAATCGAGGTCTACAATCCTTACCCGGTGTAAAATATCCTTCGAGCCGGGTTCGAACCAGCGACCTTGAGATGCCTATGCGTAACCAATTACAGTCTCACGCTCTTCCAACTGAGCTATCGAAGGCTGGAATAATAGTGCCTATGCCACATAATGACTAAAGGTCTTCCGATCCCCAATGGCAATTATACGCAGCACTACAAGGTATACTATAAGTCTGTAACAACGTTCATCTAACTACGACGCGCGCCGGCCGCAACGAGCCCGACTCCGAGACTTCGGCGAGCCGCCTTTTCTCTCTCGTTCGCCACCCTAGCGCAAGTGTCCTCAACTCTAAAAAATTGGCATATCTAAACCCGACTACTAAAGTGCTATGCTGCGGGGAGCTACGCGTGTTCTGAAAAAATCTCCTGCTACCTCGGTACGGGCTGCTGGCAGGCGACCACTTCACTCCCAGCGTGCACGCGCTTCCTCGCGCGCAACAACCTTGGCCTTGTCCTCTGCCTTTGTGGCAGTAGCCGGAACTGCCTTATATGTCTCTACCGCCGATGATACTGTACACAACGACGCGCCGTCGACTTCGAAAACCCGCACACAAGTGAAGGAAGGGGCAAGGAATGTAGACGCCGAACTCACCACCCTGGTATGGGGCGCGAACGGGTAAGTGTGCCCCAAGCCCAATGTTGTGCATGCGTAGTCATCCATTCACAGGGCACATACCTTGGACGGAGAACTCCCCGAGTCTGTTCGTCTTCCCTCATCCTCTGAATGGTTCAACAATGTCGCGCTCCGTGACCTGGCTATACACGAACAGCACGCGGCATGCGTCGATGCAAGAGGGGATGTGTATCAGTGGGGCGACGGTTTCTCCGGCAACAGCTCTGGGTCGTCGCACGCGAAACCGCGTCTGACCCTTCGAGGGAAGGTATGATACACTTCGACGAGGTTATCAGAAGATGTTGAACTTATGCTGTTTTCGTCAGAACATAACACAACTCCAGGTCACACGTTCCCGCGTCTTTGCGCTTTCTGCTTCAGGAAGGATCTATGTAATGTCGTCTCGTCAGGCGGATCAAGCTCTTGCTGCTGGCACGCCGACTCCCGCGAGCACGCCGTGGTGGGGGACCGGATGGCTCTGGGGAGAAGAAGAAGAAGTTGACTTCGTTGAAGTGACCTCTAACGAGAAGTTAAAGCGAGGCGAAAAGTGCGTACATAACACGTTTACTCCATGTGCGAGCGCGGCTTCATCTCTGTGCTACAGGTTCGTTCAAATTTCCGCAGGGTTGGACCACATGCTTGCTCTCACGTCCGAAGGCCGTACATTCGCGCATCCCATCACGCTTAACGCAAACTCGCACGGCCAGCTTGGGTTCCGTAAATGTGACGTCCCTGCCCCCGCCGACCTCGAGGACGCCCGACTCCCGCACAAACACCCCCGCGTTCCCCTCGAGCTAACGCCCAAGTCCACCGCAGATCCGTATGCAAAGTCTAGCCCCGCAATTCGACCCGCTGGCTCAACGACGAGGAATGTCGGGGCCTTCATAGGCAGAGAAGCCGCGGCCGCTGGGCTAGACGACTCCAACATCCGTTTCTCTGATAAGCTTTTCGAGGTGCCGGCACTAAGAGGCGTGAACGTTGAACGCGTTGCCGCCGGAGGCCGGAGCAGCTTCGCGAAAACCTCCACGGGCAAAGTCCTCGGCTGGGGCGCAAACGAGTTCGGGTAGGCGATCTCGAGAGGCCCTTGAACGTGTACTTGTCTCTGATAGGTCCTGTTGCAGGCAAATCGGGCTTGGTGCAAACGTGACACTCGAGGCCATCACGGTGCCTACGGAGGTCATCCTGTGGCGGTCGACCCCGGCGACAATGCGGACAACATGCGTTGACGTCTTTGCCGGTAAGTACTGTGCCTGTTGCAACCAAGGACGGCGCTCACGCGGCTGTAGGCGGCGACCTCACCATGTTTGAAGTCGAGCGTGCGGACGGCTCGGGGATGCCGTCTATCGACGTTCTAGCATGCGGGAACGGCCAGTGGGGTGGCCTGGGTAACGCACTTTATAGCAATGCGCAAGGCACTCCCGTCCGCGCCAAGAACGTCAGCGGACTCTTCGAATGTAAGCGACCTTATATTAATGACCTCTTACGAGGAGCTGACATCACTGCTCATGTAGACAGCGAGAGGGCAAACAACCTGCAGGCCATAGTGCCCGAGACTATCTCTATATCTCCCACCGGCCATGTTCTACTGACGCTCGACACTAGGAAGCACGCCGGGCCTGGCGGTGGAGGCAAGGACGTAGTCGTGTGGGGTGCCAACTTCGACTACCAGCTAGGGAACGGCAAGCGGGGCAGTGTGCCGACGCCGACCGTGCTCCTAACTCCCGCGGGCGAGCGGTTCATGCTTTCGCGGAAGAAGGCCAAGGAAGTCCGTGACCTGCGCGGACAAGTGTGGAAAAACGGCGTCGAGGTGGAACAGCGGGCGGTGGCAGGCTGGAACAACTCCGTCGTTTATTGGCGGATCTGCTCGTAGGGCTCCGTGGGATCTGGGTCGCAGGGAGCCGCGGGTTGTTCCCGCGGTCGGACATGGCGGGCCTGTAATTCCACTGATAGGAAGGCTATTGTTGTATGGCGGCAGCAAATTCAATGGCGTTCTGTCGGAATGACCGCAGATGGTAGGCAGTGCGCTGGGAGACGAGCGGGCGATCTGTCGATGCGGAAGGACTTGGGAACGGAGTCGGAGACTATCAGATGTGCGGTACAAAAGCGAGCGGCCCATTTCCTTGCGCGCGCACCTCATGTCCTGACTCTCATCTGCCTGCCTTCTCCATCTCGCCTCGCGTCGTCGTAGCTCGTCATTGTCCCCTCGAGGCTGTCTGTTTCAAGCTGGCCTGATCGCCAGACCCTCTCGACCGGGCCCTCGTGTCTTGGGGTGCAACATTCCTATCTATCTCACAGACCGGCCCCATATAGCAGCTACCCAGGCGGTCCTCGGCCTCCCAACTTTTCCCCTCCGTTCCCTCCCTTTCACCTTCCCTCACTCTCTTTGCGGAAGCTATCATGTCCTCGCCCTTCCGCGCGCTCTCCCCGGGCTCGTCGCTCTCGTCCTACGACTACTTCTCGTCCCACTCGCGTAGCATCTCGCAGGATACTGCGTCCTCCGGCGAGTCCGACTCCTACGGCACCGTCTCGGACGATGCCTCTTCTGACGACGAGATCGTCCTCTCATTTTCCGACATATCCTCCCTCGAGGTCCTCTCACAACTGCCCGATGGCCCACGCACCCCCGGAGTGTTCTCCGACGATGAGTTTGTGATCATGAGCCGCCCGCGCACCCCGCGCGAAGACGACCTCGTAACGTCCTTCTCCGCGCTTTCTTTCGCTGCTTCCAGTGCGCGATCCCAGCCGCGGTCGTCGCGGTCGAACAGCACGAAGAGCTCGCCATCGTCAAAGAGCTCGCGGCGGCGCGTGAAGAAGAAGCGGGCGGCCGCTCCTGCGCCTGACAACGGCGTCGCGCCATCGTCCCCGAGCTCGACCAAGGCCATCGCCAAGGCGTCCAAGGAATCGCTGAAGTCCCAGAGCCCCACAAAGGTCCGCAGGAGGGCGAAGAGAGCTGCCGCTCGCGCAGCCGCTGCGGGGAGCCCGAACGTCGCAGGCCTCGGCGACCGCCCCATCGTCGACGACGTATCGGAGGCCGGGTCCGAGTACCCGAGCGTGTACGTGCCGCCGAGTGTGTATGAGAGCGCACAGAGCTATGTGTCGTCGTATGTTCCCTCTGCTTCTCATGGCAAGGCTGATATTAAGGGGTTCCGCCACGCTTGTGCAGGGTTCTCTCCGCCGACCCGACGGTGCAGAAGGGAGCGTCGAAGCTCGCATTCCTCCAGGCCCTCATCATCGAGCTAGGCCTCTACTCCTCCGTGTCCGCACAAATGACCGGGCCGGCTTCCCACTCGTCGTTCTTCTCGCTGCCCTCGTTACCAAGCTCCCTTCGCGCCGCAAAGGCGCTCTTGAAGTCGCAAGCGTTCCTCAACGTCCGCGACTATCTTGCCGTGCGCTCGCAGGGCATCGACGCGCTCCGCAGCGTCATGCACCCCAACCGCTCCGCGCTCCTGCGCGATATTCGCAGCGGGAGAAAGACTCCCGTCAAGTCGGTCAAGGAGAGCGGCCTGAGCGTCCTTCTCGTTACTTGCTACCGGTAACCGTCCGGCTTTTCACGCCGGGGCCCATCTTGGCCTCCATACGCCAACACCACACGTTCGTTCCGTGCACAAATGCGCCTTGCACCTCCTCGTGGACGATCTTGGCCCATCCCGGTAATCATTCGTTACTTCCCCTGCGCCTATGACGACTCGGCGTCGCCCCCGCCTCTCATTACGCCCTTCTCGCACCTTCCTCTCTTGCACCGTGGACGAAACTGACGCCCATCCCCGCCCATCCCCGCCCATCTGCCCAGTGTACAATATTGTAACATCATTGCACTCCTTCGCCTCTGCTTCGTGTACCTATGTTCTAGCCTGTGTATCCGCCTCCCCTCTTTGAGCGCTATCCACCTTGCGCTTTGCTTCCCCGTCGACTTTGTTTAGAGTGTACGATATGCTAGTTCTCAAGCGAATGAAGATATCCGAGTCTCCGTAACATCATCCAATAGGTGCCCTCAAGCTGTCAGTATAGACAGTATTCAGTATCACCTGCCAGAGCATTGTGAGCTATATACGACAACGATAACGTACGTCCACAATCCGCGACAGATCCACAATCCCAGCTACCTCCATACCTGAATACGCTCAACGCAATTGGATGGGTGGCACAGCTCGATATTGTGGTTCGCAACACCCCATACATTACGCATAGAGTACAGCAACATCGATCGCACGGCCGGAAACCCTAGCGGTATTGTAATGTGGGAAAGAGATAAACGAGATGCGTTCGGTTACGGGGCGAGAAAAGACGGAAGAAATGGGTATACAACGGAGTCCATGTGTTCTATCATGATGTCCCGTCAACGGGGCGTAAGCCGCAACCGTTTGCAGAACGCTGGCCGACGCGACCCAGACAGAACGCGTCAGGGAGCGAGGGCTCAGTTGGCCTGGGCGCCGGCGATCATGATCTCGGCGAGACCGAGGAACGCCTGGTTGAGGTTGTTGAGGGTGTCGGGGCCGACAGGGGTGGCGCTGGCGGCAGCAACGACGCTGGCCGAAGAGGTTGCGGAGCTGCTCGTGTGGGACGACGACGACGACGAGGGAGTCCAAGTCGACGACGAAGACAACGAGGACCAAACGGAAGAGGAAGACCAGGAGCTACTGGAGGACCAGGTCGAGCTGGTTGACGGCTCCGGGGACCATGTCGAAGTAGGGGTCGGCTCGGGGGACCAGGTAGAGGTCGTCTTGTGCTGCTTGGAGGAGGTCGTCGTGGGCGGGGTCCAAGTCGTGCTGGGCGCCTCCCACTTGGAGGACGTCGTAGTCGGGGCCGGGGCTGGCTCGTCACCCTCATCGGTATAGCGCCAAGAGGCATAGAGGACCCCCTCACTGAGGGGCGCGAGGTAGGAAAACAGGCCGGAGGAGAGATCAAGACCGCCGGGGGAAGGGCAGCCGGGGCACTGTAGGACCAGTTTCAGAGGCGAACGTAAGATCCAAACAGAATTTACCGACCTCATCCATGATAGTAGCTTGGGCGGTCTTGCCGTTGTACGTGATTTCGATGGGGCGGAAACAGTTGGGACCAGGGTAACCGCCACCGTAGGACTAAGGAAAGGCGATCAGCATGAGCGGCGTCTACTTAAAAGTGATTTGCATACGCCAGAGTTAAGCGCCACGATCTACAGTTGTTCGGATGAGAAAGGATCCAATCATGGAGACGTCAGGGAACTCACAAAGTCGCTGGGCACGTTGGTCTTACCGCAGGCACCCCTGTAGTGTCATGGTAAGCATCGGAGCCGAGACCAAGCGCTAATAACAAATTCTTACAGGCCGACGTCGTAGTACGTCAAGCGAGCACCAGTAAACGTCTGGCCACGACGGTGCAGCTGCGTCTCCGTGGTGTTGACTGCAGTGCTATTAACCTGGGCAGCAATGGCCTCGTGGCGGCGGTGGTGGGCGGGTCCGACATGAGACGACGCGACGGTGGCGAAGGGAAGCGAAAGCGAGAGAAGGGCGAAGCCCAAAAGCGAGGAGGAAACCATGGTTTCTTTCAGGTCGTATTAGTCGGGGCGTACGACGGACGGTGTTCTGCAGACGCAGAATAAGATAGAGCAAAGAACGTGGGACGGAGAGAGCGTGGACGGTTTTGAAAACCGAGAGACACGATGGGGGACGATGAAGGGGGAGGCTGAGTTGGGCTCACCAGTCACCATTGCCAATGGGCCCAGCTTGGCGTCTCTGTTTGTCCCCCACAACAAATCCAGCAACAGGCCAATCGCAGGCCTCCGTCACCCACCACCCGTTCCTGCCGTCGGCCATCTCTGCCCGCCCGTCCGCCTCTCCTCTCCCCCGACTCAGCCTATGGATGCTAAGTTACGCACCATCCTGAAGTAACACGCCTTTCATCCGAGTCTTCAAGTTAGCTTTTCCTTCGTCACCTAGCGCTAAGCGTTTGCTAGTGGTGATCATGCACACGTGAAGCTAGTTGCTCAATGAGCGACGCGATACGTCCAAAAAACAATACAAGCAATGGTTAACAGCCACCGCGGACTGCAAACCTGCAAAGAGCTCTAGTCTGCTGAGTAGTCTGGACCGTGCTGATGTGCCTTCATCGCTCTCATTCACTAGTTCTGTTTATCCACGCTGCTCTTCCGCCCACCCACATACATCCAGCAGTGCCAGTCCATAGGACATCCACTGCTCGGATTGGCCCCGAATTCAACATCATCCGAGCCTCAAGCCCCGATTGGCTGTGTTAACAGATACATGTATGTACCGCAACGTTCAGGATATATACGTGTCACATACGGGGTATCTAGATAATCCCTGGATATTTTATCTCATGCAATGACTCTAGTACCGCACACATGGTATAAATTCACCCTACGCGCCATACCCCACTTCTATGGTCCCGAGCGATGCTGTATCCTCTCAGACTTACTTGACGCAGCGTCCCACGAGTGTTTGCATCTCCTTGGCGGTCTGCATGGCATATGACTGACTGGCGGTTTCCCCTCGAAGTCATCGAAGTAGTCTTCGACTTATGCGCCGAGGATCCCCAACCCGACTATCAAATGCTTACCACATTGACACTTGTCTCTTCGATGTTGCGTCTACGCGCAAAGCGTAATCTGCTTCGGCACGTTGTCATCACAAACCCCGCACAGGCCAAGGCATTTCTAGACAACGCGGGTATATCGTCCCCTTTCGCGGAGTTAGTCATGCATCTGACAATATCAGCGGGAGCGGGTCAGTACCTTCCACTCGCCCTCCTTGGACGGCTAGCCCGCAATGTGGAAACCATGACCTTAAGCGTCGACCCGGAGGCATTTTGCCCAAAGTATTTTGTGGACGTGATGGAATTTCGCAACGTCCGCAACCTGGAATTGAAGAGCATGTGCATCAAAGACATAACACACCTCCGTCGCCTTGTTCGAGCTTTCCCGCAAGCGCGGTGCTTGACATTGAACGATGTCGGTTTCCTGCGACCGCGCTCCAAGGTGCCACACAACACAAGCCAGCCTTGGGTTCCAGTTGGAATGTCCTCCGTTTACATCCAGGCAAGCCCGACAGTATCTCCGCCTGGCCAATGCAATCTCATTGAAACAGTCCTTCCGCGGCTCCCCAGAGCAATTCATCCAAGAGCTCGGGTTCGCTGCTCACCAGGAACAACCTCCGAAGGTAGAATACCTGCAGTCCGCCGGTAAGCCACCTCAGTGACCCACAGAAACAAGGACACGCCCGTTGACGCCTACCGGAGTAAGGAGCTATAAGATGGGAGTTTCGATGTAAATCCCGTGGACCATGCGCGGAGTGGAGACACATCGAAGTCCTCATCCCATTGGCGGACGTGAAGAGACAATTCTTCGACTCATTATTCAAGCCCGTCCACGCCATGCTAGGACGCATCTGGTCGGGGACCGCTTCGGATGGTATCTCAGATGCCCAGATTCTAGCAGGCCAACTCCGCCACATAATAGCGACACCCGCCTCACCGTCACATATATGCCGCCACTCGAGCGCCAGGGTAACTCAACAACGAGCGTCGCAGGCCACTAGCACCAGTGCATCCCCTCCGAGCCAACGCGAGCAAATGCCGTCGAATAGTGAGATAGACGATTGTTCAGAAAGGCTGGCGTCAGAAAGGACACAATCGAAATCTCTGTCGGATGGCGGCCCTCTAACGCATGAAATGGGCCCTCCAAAATCGTGTGCGCCCAAAGCCAACCGTGCGAGTACACACCAAAGCCTACCAAAGCCCTTCGCGCGAGATACCGACGCATGCCTTGATTATGGCGGAAGTCCTATAGGAGCAAGTCTCCCTCACACGATTCCACATCGAATCATGGCGCCCGAGCAGACGGTAAACCCGAGTACGTCCGGATTCATTTTACGATCGTAAATATGTTGGTGTACTGATTGAGGCTCTGGAACTCTCTGCCATGCTCTCACAGAATTGGTTCATCTCTTGAGCGAGCCCTCCCTCTCTCCTCGAAGCGGTGACCGTACTAGTTCGAAGCGTACGAAGGGAAAGTGCGAAACAATAGTGGAAGAAGGTCCAGATCCAAAACCAAGCCTGGCAAAATGTCCCAAGCGTACGGCGAGTTCAAAGAGCTCAGAAAGAAAGCGACCCCGGCCGGAAGACATACCTTATGGTCCGCCGTTGAAGCGTCAATGCAAAGTCTCAAAACCTCAGCCTTTGTCTTCTAACCGCTTCACCTCTGGCACGCACACCTCTAAGAGACCACTGGGGAAGAAGCGTCGCGAATTATCGAGCCATGAGGATCCAACGCCTTCTGCTAAGCCTAACGAACACGCAATCCCACTCAAGTGTTGTCTGAACGCGTTTGGGCCGTCCTCTGACAATCACCCGTCTACCCCTACCCGATATCCTTGGCATGCGAGCACGAGCGGAGGTCAACTCCGGCAGGCCTGTTGCTTTGCAGTGAGGCAGCTATGGTCGAGAATGTCCTTTCCGTGTGGCGACTATCCCCAATTTGCCATCTTGTCGTATCGATTTCGGGTTGGTCCTACTACTTTCAAACTATGAATATTCCTACTGATCTGCAACGTTTATATTCTCTTGTACTGTGGTGGTACCACTGGCTGCCCTGTGATAACGCCTGTGTCGAGACTGTTAGGGTCTCTTCAAGACTCCTATAGGACCTGATGGTTTCTTTTGCATTCAGCCGGGGTGTGCAGGTTGCGCCGCGGCTACAGCTGTGCTTCGATGTCCAAAGCACAGTTTGAGCTACAATCGTCCACATTGCGTTATACCGCGTTCGAATAGCATCTGTACGCAGAAAGGGGAACTGGCAGTACAGCTCTTCTATGGGAGAGCATTTACGAACTTGTAACATGTCGATCTGTTTTGGAGCTTGTGGAACTCGTATCGGAAGACTGACGCCACTAGTTCAATGTTTGCTTGCATTATAATGCCAATGACTTAGGCCTTGTAAGAAATTGTGGCCCATTAGTTCGAAGTATATACGAAGTTCATATACACGTATACCGGCTGCAGGACCCTGAGTGTTCAAAGTCAAACATAAGTGAGGAAAAAGAGACGTGCTTGGGAGCAACACGGAGCCAAAGCCACGGCCTACTCAGACACTTGTGTAGTCAACTTTACACTATCAGGACCAGTGATTGACATAGGAATCGAAGGTGCTTTTTTCAACAGATACTAACAGGCAAGGCATAGAACATCAATAGCCACGCGGCTGAACAAGAACTCAGCGGCCTCGTATAGATCATCATGGCTTTCTAGCACGACCACGAAATGGATAGCTGTGTTAGCAGGATATCGCATTGACGCACATTCGCAAACCATAACGCCACGATGTAACGTATGTGGGTTTATATTAATAGCGGGATGATATCGCGAAACGAGGAGAGGCGCTTGAAAGCTTGATCTGTGTACGATGATTCAAACGGCGCTGGTGGTAGTGTACCCAGGTTTTAGACGTCAATATCGGGAGACAGGAAGATAGCGGCCTCGAGGCCAGCGAGCTGAAGCATAGCCAGGTTGAACTGCACCAAGTTGCCCGTATCAAATGACGTCACCGTAGCAGTGGGCACGGCGCTGGAAGACGAGCTAGTCGACGACGCGACGGTAGACGTCGGGGACGGCGTCGAGCTAGTAGACGTGCTGCTCGTCGACGAGGAAGACGACGAAGTGCTGGTGCTCGTCTTGTGGGTCGTGTGGGACGTCGACGTTGTACTCGGGGGAGGAGGGGGAGGGGGAGGGGTGCTCGTCGGCTGCTGCTGGGTCGTGCTTGTCGGCGCCGGCGGGACAGTGGTCTGCGTTGGGGGCGCTCCGCCACCGAAGTTCCACGCGCCGTAGATTTGACCAGCGTCTGTGCTGCCAGCGAGGAAGGAGAAGAGCCCGGGAGAGAGGTCGATGGCGGCGAATGGGCATTCCATGCACTGTGGCACATTTTCGGGTAAGAGTCACTAGAGTGGAAGATGTACTGCGTACACACCTCATCGGTAATCATGGCAGTGGTTTGCTTTCCTTGGTATTCGACCGAGATTTTTTCGTAGCAGTGAGAGCCGCCGTCCCATTGCTGTGCACACACTCAGCGCAAAGTACGCACTCGACCAAGGATGCACGCGAACTCACATGGGTATTGAGCGCGACGATCTGTGATATACCTCGTCAAGAGAGGTCATAAACGTTATGTGCCAAACTCACAAAATCATTGTCATGGTCAAATGAGCCGCACGCGTTTTGGCCGACCTGGAAGAAGGTGAAGCGGGTACCATCGAAACGCTTCTGGACTAGGCCGGTGCTGTTGCGCGGGAGGACGTTGACGGCGGCGTGGCGACGACCATTTTCGAGGCGCTTGACGTCGTGTGAACCAGAATGGGCGAGAACAAGAGGCGAGGCGAGCAAGACGAAAAGGAAGGTGAGCCGGAAAGGACGGGCGAGGGTGAACATGGCGGCGGGGGCTGAAGCCAAGGAGCGGATGCGGCGTCGTCGTCGTCGAGTCGAACGGAGGAGAAGGAGGTTGAAGAGGAAGCGGGTCGCGAGGGGCGTGCGTGAAGCATTGCTGGTAATATTGGGGCTCGGGGTCGCGCTCGGGTGCCTGGGAGACGTCAGACTCGGTGTTCTTGCCTCTCTGATCAGACAACGTGACCGCGCGCTCGCGACGCGTTCCCCGGCGTCTATTCCTTCGCGGCACCCTTCTCTCCTCTTGCCCTCATCTTCCCCGTCCTTCGCCGCCGCTCATCAGAACACCCTACCCGCAGCCATGTCTGGATTTCCCTGGGGCAAGTTCGTTCTCTCCACCTTCGGCAGTGCGCACACTTTCCCGCACATCTCCCGCCGCTCACGTTCTTACCGTTGATCTTCCGCGCTGCGATCCGTCCGTTTCTGTGAACAGTCATGGGCGTGGGATACGTGATCATGAAAGGTCAATAATGCTAGGAAGATGCATCCCGGGCATATGTGTTAACCTCTCATAATCCTTCAGGCACAACGCCTACTCCCGAGCAAACTTACGCTGTGAGTGGTTGCTGTCCTCGATGTTAAGAGCATCATGTTCCGTCTAGCTGTTCGCCTAGCGCTGTCCCGAGAACTCAGTGTGTCGCACCCCGCTAATACCTCGTTTGTGCCGTCCAGGCCATGTCCCCTGATTTGCGCAGGAAAGTCGACGCAAATCGCGCTGCAAGGCTTGCTAGAGAAAATGCCACGCAACAGCAAGCTGCCGCACAGGTACGCCCACCATACTCTACACCTCTTTGCAGGCCAACGGCGAAACTCCCAATAGTTGAACGATCCAGACGCGCAAAAACCTGTATGGGCAGACAGCTCAAGATCATGACCCCGCCCTTCGGTCTCAATATCCCCACCTTCTATATGTATCACTTACTACAATATATTCACCCTAGTTCGCGCAAACACCGCAATGGCACTCACTACGGTCAGAGGTTTCGGATACATATCCGACACATTAACATTACATGGGAGTAAGGTAGGGTAGGGTTACAGCCCTGCGGCGATACAGCCCGGAAACTATCCAAAAACACATGGGACGGCCGTGAAATAGATAGCGAGAAGAGCGCGCTGACAGCTGCAGAACTACAGATTCAAACGAGTGACGGGATTTAGGCGGGGGATAACGATATCAATGAGCGAAAAAAATCCTCGCGGAACGAGCGCAACAAACCGATGAACGATAGTAAAAGGCTTAGTCAAACCACCACTGGCCGTAAATGACACCCTGGTCGAGCGGGGCCAGCGCAGCGAAGAGCGGGCGCGATAAATCCGCCTGACTGTCGCTGCAACCGGGGCACTAGAAGGTTAAGAACCGTCAGCCCTACCTCGCGGCCACGCGACGCAAACGAAGCCTACCTCGTCCGTGACGGTCGCCTGCACCTGCTTGCCGTTGTACTGCAAGGTGACCTGCTTGTAGCAGTGTTCGCCGTTGTTGTAGAGCTGTATGTGACGTCATGACACCTTTCATTTAGCCAGCCGGATGCCATGGCACTGTGGAATCCGAACTCACCGCCGGGCTCAGCGCAATAATCTGTTCATTTCGGAACCAATATCACGCCGTGGTCAGCAACCCCTGTCTCACTTCCCCGGACGACGTAGTAAGCAGCGAGGGCGACTCACGTAGGCGCTGTCGGAGTCAACGCTCCCGCACGCGTTCTGGCCCGCGTCGTAGTACGTGAACCGTGCGCCGTCGTAGCGCTTCGCGGGCTGCGTGCCGTTTTGCGCGGGGCGGTCGTGCGTGTTATGCGAGTGCGCTACAGCGTGCACCGAACGGAATGGCGCCGCGTGCGCGCTGTCCGCGAGGAGGATCACTGCGGCGAGGGCGAGAGAAAGGAGCGCGAGGACGAAGGAGCGGCTGGAGTTGAACATTTTTTGCGTTGCTGGTGGTTGGGTCGGTGTGCTTGAGGACTCGGCAGAGGAGGAGGGAGAGGAGGTGGGGACTCCAGGCGGATGACGAGGAGGAGAGAGGTAAGGAGTGTGTAAACGACGGAACGCGAGAACGCTGAGGACGCGGATGCTCCGGCTGGGGGACGCCTCCGCACGGCCATTCTAGATCTTATATCCCTCCGCCCCGCCCCGCCAGGCGACAAGCGTTCACGCGAAGCCGGTCCTGCGGCGGGCTGATGCGCACACCCTCGGGAGTCGGAAGCCCTCGAGGGAACGCAGGGACGTGACGGTGGACGCCCGCTCGCGTAGACCGCGTCTGGAGGTCTACGCGCCCCCCACGTTGCGCGCATGGCTTGGGGCGCTGCGGCGTCGGCTCGCGGGGCACAACGTTTCGCGTCCCATGTTTTTGCGTGATCGCGGAGGCGATGGCCATGGAATGCGGGGGAGGTGGAGAAGGCTCAGAAGGCCTCTTGCTCCGGGTGACGCGGGGGCGACGGTCTCCTAGCCGCGGGTCACTCGGACGGAGGGTGTCAATGTCGAAGCGATGGCGGCGACGGACTGCAACCTGGAGCAGCTGCTCCTGCATGACCTCTAGAGAAGTGTATCCACTACAGTATCTGTGTACATTGAGCGAAAAATGCACTCATACTCGCGGTCATACTGCGTGCCATACGGTAACGTAGTATGTAAGCCTGCTACATAATCGCGCTCCGGCCTTCTCACTACGGTCATCCGAGCCCAATGCATGCGCATCTAAGCACACCTCCGGCCAGCTAGAAGATCAGCAGCTGCAACGTCCCGTACGCCACCCTGCTCACTTGTTCGCGAAAACAAGCTCATGCAGTGCCAGCACGGGTGCAAGAAGTGCACATCCCGGGCCCGAGACGGATGGTGTACGCAGGATAGCCGACGCGCACGCGCTCCGGAGGCGTACCCGCCGGGCGGGCTGTGTCGCGGACGCGTCCCGAGTGGCTCGGGGAGCATCTCGGGGGTGTTGGGGACGGTGCTCGATGCCCGACCGTTCGGCCCTGGATGGGGATATAGAGAGCGGTGGCTCAACGACATCATCACCATGCGGGTATGTTCTCAAACTCTCCTCATGCTTAAGTTGGGATGGGTAAGTCAGTACGACGGCGTAGACGGGCGCCGGGTTTCTTCAGGCTGGACGGGGCCCGGGCCCGGCGTCGTGTACGCTGTGCGGTACGTACGCATTCCTTCAGACCGCTCTTCAGTTCGTAATGCATGGTCTGCTCGATTCAAGAACAAACATTTTGAACCTACGTGACAGGCGCCGATCGTGACTTCGGGTTGGGCCTGGTTGGACCCTCGGTCAAGAAACTTTCAAGTCCCGCCCCTATGCTAGGGGTATGCCGCGGATAAAGTGAACGTTGGCATTTATACAGACAGCGGCAGGACGGGATCTATACATCGCCGGTGGCGTAGATATGAGGATGAGCGAGAAACTGGAAACGCAGCGCACTATGTGGACGGACGGGTCTGGCCTGAGTGCCGCCGGGAAGGAACCTTGCGGCAGCAGAGCAGCAAGGACCAAGGCGTGAAAAGGGTCGTGAAACGTAGCCGAGTGCAGGTGGTCAGGTAGGAAAAGCGTCCGCGTTGAGGGAACAGGTAATGGAGAGGAGGCTATTAAGGAGTCTAGGAAGGATACATCGCTGGTAAGTCTGTTTTTGAGTGTCCTTACATGGTGTAGAGAGGTCCAGTCTTACCTCTGAATCGTACGTACAATGGGGAGTAGTGTACACAGCTCGCGAGGGCGTAGTCCGGTCAAGCGGTGGGGGTGCTCGTGTCTTCATCAACCGCAGTTGTTGCGGTCGTCGCAGCACCATCCAGCAACGGCTTGTTAGAGATCGTGGAGTCCGGTGAAGAGGGAAGGACGTCGTATGACGCGGAGGGTGCGAGGGAGGATGACAACGACGGGGGACGGACGATTGGAGGCAAAGAAGGCGGCACGGTGGATCCTTGCCCGACCGATGGTTCCGCGATAGAGGGCAAATCGTTGGTGACATTAGACAAGGGGACCGGAGTATGGGGACGGGAAGAATCCTGTACGGTGGAAGCCGACGTAGGCTCGGCTTCGAGGATGGGGGCTGGCAGTTCACGCTCTGGGCTTGGCGATGCGACGGCGCTGGCCGTAGAAGCAGCACTCAAGACAGCAGCGGCGAGGGTATCTGGTGAAGGGCTAGAGCGTCCGCTCCGACGCCCGCTTTGATTATCAACACTCGGGACGTTTGTGGGCGACAGGAGGCCGACTGGGGCTCTGGATGGGGATGCAGGGGGGATACTGGGGGACGCAGTTCGGGAGTGGGCAGTCCTAGAGCCGTTCTGGGACTGAAGGGTAGCGGGCGTGGCGTCTCCCGAAAGGGGCGCGGGAGTCGTAGCAGACTCTGTAGAGCTAGCGGCGGCTTCTGGGGTTGTACCCTCAGGATTCCCTGACGCTGCAGCCTCATCTCTCTGCTTCTTCGCTTCCTCTTCTTGTTGCCGCCGTTGTTGTGCCTCGTGTTCAATCAACGAAAGCCGCATAGCTTCCATAACCATGAGCTGGTGGGCGTGAACGTTAGATGGCGGGTTCGACACGGATGGATGTAATTTCAATGGTACTCGCCTCTTCCAAATCCTGTCCTCCAAGCCCCATCGTGCCCATGAACTGGTTAAGTTCTTGATTCTGCTGTCTTCGCCGTGACCGCCGACTACCCCGGTCACTAGCCCCGTCCGGGGTCTCTGATCCGCCTTCTTCTGGAGCAATTGCATGCACACGACCGCTCGTAACGCCGACGGGAATTAGCCGGTCACCGACTTGACGCATGATGATACGCCGGTTCGCCCGCCGAGCTACAGCGGCTCGTACCGCGGCCAGTTTGGCCTCCCAGTCGGGGTGTATATGGTCTAGAGGGTGGATGAGCCCATACTCATCCGCACAAATGAAAGACCACTAACCAACAGTTACTACGTCGGGATCATTGGCACCGAAACTCTTCCTCCGGCGCTTCATAGAGGCGTTAACGGAAGCGTCCGCCACCGCCTTGGGCGATTCCGGCCACGAGGGTGGCGTCTATAGGGGCGAAGAAAGGACTCGATTGTTAATGGATATCGGAATGTCACAAAGAGCGGTAAACTGACCGCTCCCTCACTGCCTAATCCAGTGCGCCACGACGGTGGCGAATAAACGATACCGAAGTTCTCCTGGACGCAATACGGACATGAAGCAGGCTCCGAGACGAGATGTGTGGTAGTGGGATCTGCTCTCTTGATTTGCACGAAACATTCCGTGCATATTGCCTGGTCACAGCAGCGGGAGTGGTTGATGTTGGGTGGATAATACTGGTACCACATATGCCCACGTCAAGTTAACTCAGCCACAGGGTATGCGAACGCCACGACGCACCAAGAAGCAAATGGGACACTCTATAGCTCCTCGGTATATCGCAGCCTCAGGATGTCGCGTGGGCTCTTTCACTGCACTCGGTCTCTTCTGGTGTCCGCGGTTGGACGCATTAGAGTTGATTGACTCGGCACGCGAGGACTCTCCGCCCTCGGCCTCCGGAGGCTCCTTGCGTGCGGCAAGCATCTGCTCGTCATCCCATGATTCGTCATAGTCTTCTAGGGGGCGGTAGAACGGTGCAAGCTTGCGCTCGACGATGAGCTGGGTCACAACAGCCTGATTCCAATCCCGAGGACCGGTGTAGATGCCCTGCGGGGTAAGATAGCCGAAATCGACCATTTCTTCATGGTGCCCGCGGCCTGAAGAGGCGCTGTTCCCCATGGCGGCGGAATGGGAACTACCAGCAGGGGGTCGTGGACGTCGAGGATAAGAGGCGGGCGCGCACTCGAAAGCGGCCGGCGGATGCAGGCTGTCGTCACAAGCAGTGACGGTCAGAACAACGCCGACGGGCTTACAGTCGGCTAACCCCGACCGTTCCTCTGACGCTCGCGCTCGTCCTGTGTTTCTGTTTCTTTGCCATAGTATTCGGGTTTACAAAACAAAGTCAAGGCCCTCAATAGTATCGATGCTCCGCTTTGGCAAACATAAAAGGCTCATGTGAATCAGTGAACTGAGTACATAGAGTCGCCCCAATCCATCGACGGATGCGCGAACCGCGCTTCCGGCTTGATTGGTTGTGTTCTGTGAGGCCCCTCGTGCCAATGGCCGTCCACAAAAAGCACGACAAACGTGAACATTCGAGAATGGTACAAAGGTACTCTTTCCCTTGGATGCGAAGCATGTTTAGACGCGAATGAAGACGGGTCCTCAGCGTGCACGTCAAAGTAGCGTCGAAACTCGCACGCGCTCTCATGATGGGCGCTCCTGAATGTACGCGACGTTCTCTGGGTTGTCTGCCCTGGCATTGGGCTGCAAGCAGGCCATACATAAAATGTCATGTGGACGAGGCAGACAGGATGCGATGTTCCCAAGCCCACGAAAAAGCGAGCTCTGTACGGCCAAGTTTTCCACCCCGGCGACAGCCCGAGAACCGGAGCAAGGCACCGGAGGGAATCCGCCACGTCAGCTTAGCGCGGTCACTTTGGATTTATACCAGCGCTCTTAGCCGAACGACTTCCCCAGATCCAGACCCTCCCCCTTAGTCCCTCCTACTTTTCTCTCTCGCTCGTTGCTTTGCTGCATATCGAGCTCGAGGCCTGTCGACATGGACGCTCCATGGACGAAGACCGGAGAGGAGATCCTCCAATACTACAGCGTAGACCAGTCACGGGGTTTGACGTCGGAAGCGGCTGCTAAGCACGCTGAATTGTACGGAAAGAACGGTGCGTAACTCCCGCCCTGCATGGCGCAATCCAGGTGTTTACATTCTGCGCCGCGGTATATCATCGTTAGAGCTTCCCGAGGATCCACCAACACCACTATGGGAGCTCATCCTCGAGCAATTCAAGGACCAGCTCGTCCTCATCCTCCTGGCGTCTGCGGTCGTGTCTTTCGTCCTCGCTCTGTTTGAGGATTCCGCGGGTTCAAGCTGGTGGAGCGCGTTCGTCGAGCCCCTCGTGATTCTGCTCATCCTCGTCGCAAATGCGACTGTGGGTGTCATCCAGGAAACCAACGCGGAGAAGGCTATTGATGTCAGTGACTTCTTAGTAAGACCCCGCTTCAACGTAGACTGACACTTGCACCAGGCCTTGAAGGAGTACTCACCAGATGAGGCGAAGGTCCTTCGAGGCGGACAGTGGACCCGCATCCATGCGTCTGAACTTGTCCCCGGAGACGTCATCTCTGTTGCCGTCGGCGACAAGATTCCCGCTGACTGCAGGCTGCTCTCGATCGCGTCTACAAGCCTTCGAGTCGATCAAGC
The DNA here is from genome assembly GCA_022606255.1 of Trametes meyenii. Lineage (NCBI taxonomy): Eukaryota > Fungi > Basidiomycota > Agaricomycetes > Polyporales > Polyporaceae > Trametes > Trametes meyenii. The sequence goes on along the minus strand of JABYQG010000005.1, from coordinate 415,218 downwards.
TATTCTCACTGGTGAAAGTACCAGCGTCAGCAAGGTCCTCGATGTCGTCTCGGATGCTAGAGCTGTGAAACAAGACATGACGAACATTCTGTTCTCTGTGAGTGTTGTCATCTATCACGTCATGGACTTGTCTCTCATGTTTCCGGGCTAACTATGCGAATACCCAGGGTACGACCATAGTTAACGGCAAGGGCACCGCCGTGGTCGTTTACACTGGAGAAAAGACGGCTATTGGCGATATACACAAGTCTATCACCTCCCAAATTAGCGAGAAGACACCGCTGAAACGGAAGCTCGACGACTTTGGTGACATGCTTGCGAAGGTCATCACCGTTATCTGCATCCTTGTTTGGCTAGTCAACATTCGCCATTTCTGGGATCCTGCGCATCACGGCGTGCTCAAGGGTGCTGTATACTATTTCAAGATTGCTGTCGCCCTTGCAGTCGCTGCTATTCCTGAAGGTCTTGCTGCTGTCATCACTGCATGCCTTGCTCTCGGGACGAAGAAAATGGCTCAGAAGAATGCGATCGTCCGCAACTTGCCCAGCGTCGAGACTCTTGGCTGCACGAACGTGATTTGCTCTGACAAAACCGGTACGCTAACCACCAACCAGATGAGCGTATCGAAGGTACATTTTCATTTAGTGGACGTACATTTCGAAGGTATTGACAGTTATATGCTAGTTCACCGTCGTCGACATCTCTGGCACCCCTCGAGAATTCCTCGTCGAGGGCACTACCTTCGCGCCTGACGGGTCGGTTCGCCCCGCTGATGGTAAATTGTCTGCTGAAGTCCGCTCAGAGCCGCTCCAGCGCTTGGCTGAGATTAGCGCAATCTGCAACGACTCGAAGATCATCTACCACGCAGTAAGTAGTCGTATCTACCCTGTACGGGTTGAAGCTAATCAGCCGTTCATAAATAGGACAAGAAGATGTACGCTAATCTTGGCGAGCCCACTGAGGCGGCCCTGAAGGTTCTCGCCGAGAAGCTGCCTTGCCCCGACGGTGACCTCGCGAAGAACTTGCCGTACCTTGACGCTGCTACCCGGGCTAATGCGGTCAACGACTTCTACGAGCGGACTATCCCTCGTCTCATGACCTTCGAGTTCTCCCGTGACCGCAAGATGATGTCCGTCCTCGCGCGCAGGAACGGTACCGGCGTTTTGTACGCGAAGGGTGCTCCCGAGTCTATTCTTGAGCGGTGCACGTCTGTCCTTGTCAACGGCCGCGCCATCCCCCTTATTCCTCAGCTTCGCGATACGCTCCTCCAGAGCACCATTGCGTACGGCTCTCAGGGTCTGCGTACGCTCGCCCTCGCGTACGCAGACAACGTGTCCCTCGACCTCGAGCACTACAAGTCCGAGACGACCGCGGGGTACTCCCGCTTCGAGAAGGACCTTACCTTCGTCTCGCTTGTGGGCATGCTCGACCCTCCCCGTCCCGAGGTTCGCAACGCCGTGGCGCAGTGCAAGGCTGCCGGAATCCGCGTCATCTGCATCACTGGCGACAACAAGGGTACCGCGGAGACGATTTGCAGGCAGATCGGCATCTTTGGCGAACACGAGGACCTCACCGGGAAGAGCTACACCGGCCGCGAGCTGGACGAGCTGAGCCCCGAAGAGAAGCTCAAGGCGGTGATGCGCGCGAGCCTTTTCAGCCGCACGGAGCCCACGCACAAGAGCCAACTGGTCGACCTCCTTCAAAGCCAAGGTCTCGTCGTCGCGATGGTGAGTACCCAGTACGGACTGGGGTGATCATACAATGACGTCTCGGCTAGACTGGTGACGGTGTCAACGATGCGCCTGCGCTCAAGAAGGCAGACATCGGTGTTGCAATGGGCAGCGGCACCGACGTCGCGAAGCTCGCGGCCGATATGGTACTCACCGACTCTAACTTTGCCACCATTGAGCAGGCCGTCGAGGAAGGTCGGTTGATCTACAACAACACGAAGCAGTTCATCCGCTACCTCAGTGAGTAGAATACTTCGGGTTCCGTATCAGCCTTTGGGACTAACACGTCCGTAGTCTCGTCGAACATCGGCGAGGTCGTCAGTATCTTCTTGACGGTTCTCCTCGGGATGCCTGAGGCGTTGATTCCCGTCCAACTCCTCTGGGTCAACTTGGTCACCGACAGTCTCCCCGCGACCGCGCTCGGCTTCAACCCTCCCGACCACAGCATCATGCGCGTTCCCCCACGAGACAGCCGCGAGCCTATCGTCGGCAAGTGGCTGTTCTTCCGCTACCTCGTCATCGGCGTGTACGTGGGTGTGGCGACCGTCGCGGGATACGCGTGGTGGTTTATGTTCTACACCGGCGGCCCTCAAATTACGTTCCACCAGCTGGTCCGTTGCTCTCCCTCTTTGACCTCATGTGCGGCGCAGCTCTGACGATAGCCCCCTTATAGACGCACTTCCACCAGTGCTCGGCGCTGTTCCCCGAGATCGGGTGCGAGATGTTCACAAACGTGATGTCGCAGCGGGCGACGACCATGAGCCTCTCCATCCTCGTCACCGTTGAGATGTTCAACGCGATGAACTCGCTCTCCGAGAACGAGAGCCTGCTCAGGTTGCCGGTGTGGAGGAACCCCTTCCTTGTCGGGGCGATCGCACTCAGCATGGCGCTCCACGTCGCCATCTTGTACATTCCCTTCTTCACCGTCAGTATAATTTCCGCGTTTGTCCCACCTAAGAGGGTGCGTTGCTCACGAGATCTTTGTAGACCCTCTTCGCCATCACCCCCCTTAACTGGGTCGAGTGGCAGGCTGTGCTATACCTGAGTGCTCCGGTGCTTCTCATCGACGAGGTCCTCAAATTCATTTCTGTGAGTGTCGTGGTGTGTTCCCGTGCTGTCGCGGGTGGCTGATCTCAGTTGCTGGCAGGCAACCTTCGTCTCTCCGCCCTCGAAGCTGAAAGTAGAGTAGATGGTGGACTAGATGTCCGGGATAGAGACATACTTGCACATTAGGGCGCATTGTAATGACTTGTAATGACTGCAATATTATCACCGTTGGGGCTTCCTTCTAACGGATGCGAGGTTGCGGAACTCAGGTGGCATGTCGTCCGGAACGGAGACTCAAAATTCTGTCTGGCGAAAAATAGGGGTACTCGTCGTGCCCCGTGGCTGAGTTGGTTACAGCGTCCGACTGTTACTTTGACATCGGAAGGTCGTGAGTTCGAGCCTCATCGGGGCAGTTTTTTGCCCCCCCTGCGTTGACATAGCTCAGCCAGGCTGGAGCTGCTCAAATTGACAACATGGAAAAATCTCATCTGCGGCTCACATAGCTAACCTTGTACCGCTAAGGTATTGCTAACTGCAGTATTTTCCGTCGTTGAAATGATGTCCCGGATTGTACTAGGCGGATATATGTCGAAGGCACTCGCTCCTGGTTGCACCGTAATGCAGGCGTCCGAATAAGCCACACTGTGCTAAGTGCCGAGCGGATGAACCCAGTAGAAAGTTTATACGGTGCGTCATCGTACCTAGCAGCGTGGTCCGCTTTGTACCTGTGACGGCCATTGAAGGTACAGCTCCAACAAACAACAACGGTAAAACACTCGGGATTCAGGACAGGGCCATTCGCCCGACTCCGCCCGTCCTGACCCTGCACGCGGCGAGTGTCACCAGAAAATTGCGCGCGTCCCGTGGATGCACCGGCGACGGGCCACATCGATGGGCTGAGGGCGACAAGGGCAATCTTCCGAGCATTCATTCATAAGACAACGTTTGAGCAGGACAGAGGCGCGGCGCTGACAGGCCTCGGTGACGACAGCCGGTCCGAGCTCAGCGGGTTCCGAGGCCTGTGTACGCGTTGGGTGACGCGCGCGAAATGAAGGTGGGAGTCGCCCGAGGCGGGCAAGACGGCTGGCGAAAGAGGCAGGCGTCCTAGTTGGAGGTGCTGCTACTGAACGCCTCGTGTCGCTGCGCCGAATTCGAAGCGGCGGATGCGTGCGTGCGTGCGATAGCGGCCGCCCGTCCGCTCGAGCTTCAATTGTTCTCTCTGTGGCAGGTGTCCGTCCACGCACCTCTGCTTCCAAGCCCTGCGCGTGGTCAGGCCACCGCGCGCGCGCCCGGGCCATGGAGGCCCGCCCCACAACCGTGCGTGCACGCGTTTCGCCGGGAGGTGCGACGGGAGGTCGGTGGCGGACAAGGGAGGAGTCGATCCGCACAAGATCGAGTGAACGCTTCAGCCATGGATCACTGCTGAGCCGCCTGGCGTACGTTTTTTGTGCGTTGTGGCGGCACGGGAATGCGCCTCCGGGGGGTGTTGAGCGGGCAGGTGGGGTGGCCTTGTGAGGACATCGGGGGACGTGGAAGAGCCCATCGGAAGGCGCGAGGCGGCCAGCCCGGGCGGGGGCACAGCCATTGAGGCGGGTCGGAGTGGCGACTGGGGCGGCGCTGTACTTGCTTGGCGCGTGGACGTTGTGGAGGAGGTGCACCCGCCGAAGAGAGCGGGCGGCCGGTAATCAACGTCGACGCTGAGATCCCCCACCCGAGATGCGCACGGCCCGATGCGGCCATGGCCTTGATCAGCGCGCACGCCAGTCTCCAGTGCCCCGTCGACGCCAGATCTGATGCGCGCGATGCGCTCGATCCCCCAAACACCCGACCCCCCGCTACGTAAATACAACTAACGTCAATTATTTCGTCCTGGCGCCATTTTACCCGCAGTCAGCTCCCCGGGGCAGCAACCTAAACGAGGCCTCGGCGTCGTCGGGCGCGACTGTTCAATAGCCGTAATGAAAGTGCAGCGCACGCATCAATGTTACACAATGTACAGGATATCGATAGATAGATATGTAGATCTCGAAAACCATTACGGCTCGCCTCCTCCAGGCGAGCAAACATATCGAATGAAAAACCGTCACGCGGGCGGACGACGCCCTTCCACGCAGAAACCGCCCCCCGTCCACAATCCGCGCTCAGTGCCCGACATAAAACCAGATTCCTGACCCTGTGCGGCGTGACGCTTAGACCCTGGCTTCGTTGTCGGCAGTGGCGGCGGCGACAGGCCCTGTAGACCCGCGCGAGTGTGCGTGGTGTGCGTGCTCCTCCGGGGGCACGACATCGAACCCACTGCGCCCAAGATCCGACGGGAGCACCGCCGTGTCCTCGAGCGCCTCCTCGGCAAGCAGCGTCTGCGTCTCGGCCTCGTCGTCTGAGGGGGTCGCCGGGGACGCCTCTGTGGAGCGGAGGAACCGCGGAGGGCTGACGAGACGGTTGAAGAGGAACTGTGAGATGACGAGAAGTCAGATGGTGAAGATGGCGGCGCGACGACATTGCGGTGGAACTGACCGTGCCGTATCTACAAAACACGGACGTAAAATTAGCAATTTCATCTCCAAGGGTCGGCGCGCGGACACGTACACCAGGAGACCGAATCCGGCGACCTGCAGGAGCGAGATGGGCCACACCAGGACCTCCCACCCCAGCCCGAGACTGACGATCCAGATGCTGAGCGTCCTGCACGTATCCGTCAAGCTGCGCGCGGTAGCGCTAACATGGCGCGTCACACTAAGCCCAAAGAAGTTGAAGAGCGAGATGGACAGCGCGATGACCACCCCGGACCACAGGACCGTGGGGGTATCAATCATCTGGTGCCAACCACGCGGCAAGTCGAAGAACGGAGACACCGAGGCGTATTGCGCGAGAAGCGGCATCGCCAAAACGATGCTGACTGCGCCGAACAGGCCTTCGAACCCGACCGCAACCAGCGGCGCCACGGAGTAGCGGCCCATAATCTTCTCTGCACGCGCAGCGGGAAAAGTATTCAGTATGGGGGTGCATGGCTATCGAAGAAGCGGTTATTACCGACCTTCGATAACGAATTGGGCAGCGGTACTATGCATATCCGAGCATCGGCGGAATGGGCGTGCCGACGAAGAGAAGCACGGTCAGCAAAAAGTCCATGCAAGAGTGTATGTCCTAGAGGCAGGAATACATACAAAATCTGGGCGAACAGGATGAAGAACACGCCTATGTGGAACGGTCAGATGACTGGGAAGCGGGCTGCGGACTCGGGGGCGATACTAACCAACAAGAACCTTCGTAACTTCCGGCTCTTCGACGGGCTCCGAGGAGGGTATCTCGTCGAAAAGGTTTGCTGCGGGCTCCTTCACGGCATCCTTGACCATCGAACCGCTTAAACCGACGAGCGACACGCCTGCCATAACCGTGATAAGGGATATCCATCTTTGGAACAACAGTAAGCAAGTTGTTCGGACACACGTCGCATTAGGAGCGGCATTATGCTGCATGCAGCAGAATGGGTGGGAAGCGGGGAATAACTCAACTGGTAAAGCCACAGACGCCTCCGGAGGAAGATGACGGAGAGGACGCCGACGAAGAGGACGAGGGCGCCCCGGGTCATCTGATAGATCGAGACGGGGGTGTAAAGGAGGCCGACGTTCATCAACTGTATGGGCGCATTGTGACGGAAGAGGCAAACGGGACGGGGACGGGCGCAAGGGTGATAGACATGAGAAGAAGAGGTCGGAAAAGGGTATGGGTAGGCGTACCGTAGTGCCGGTGAGATCACAGGCGGCAGGGAACCACAAAAGCAAAACCTTCCAGCCGTGAAGGTGCTGCAGGGGGATCTCGGCCTTTGCGCCGGCGGCAGGCTCCTCTTCGGAATCGGTAGGAAGGCGTAAAGGCTGAGACTGGCGCCTCGAGCGGACCCAGGTGAAGATGACAGGAAGGAAGCCTGATGAATTACACGTGCGAGCACGAGGTGATGAGTACTCGCATGGACCGGATACGCAGGTGGACGTACAGAGCATCTCTCCGACTTCCGCGGACGGTGACGGTAAGGCTGGGTATATGCGTTTACGGAGAGAGGGGAAGACGCACGGAACATTTGGAGGGTCTGCCAGACAGGCTGCTCGTACAGGACACGGCTTGCTGGATTTTCAGCATCGCAGTTCTCTACACATTGCATGTCCTGCGTGGACGGGTGAGTCCGAGGGTGAGGTCGTGCGCGTGTAAGCGGTGACGGACCTGCCATTTGCTCCATAATGAATTGCTGGAGCCCTGGAAGAAGTCAGCGCAGCAACAGAAGGCACGAGGGGGACTAGCGGACCGTGATGAGCATGCCAGCGATGAGGACGGGGACATAGAACGCGGACGGCATGGCGGACGAGGGGAGAGCAGCGAGGGGGACGGAAGCGCCGGCGAGGGCGAGTGCAGCGTGAGCTGAGGAGAGGCCAGGGTGGGGATTGTGGCGCTGGCTGGCGCTTGGCGGGTGGCGGAACGCGTGGCCGAGTCGAAGGGGCCCGATTTGGGGGATGATCGGGGGAAATAAATAAATAATGGGGAAACGAAGAAGGATGGAAACGGGCGTGGAGAATTCTTGATTGGTATTCTCTGATTCTTGGACTGGCAGACGGCGGCGGTTCGAATCGTTGGATCACCGAATCGACGAATCCGAACCCGAATCTGAATTCCATGGCCATGGCCCACTCCCAAGTACTTATATCCCGCCCCGCCAGCCCGCCCCGCCCTCCCCTCCCCCATGGTCCACCTCGTCCTCTCCACCACAAGGGGCAATTCGGGCAACCGCTTCTTCCCCCACCAGGGCTACCTCGGCCTCACCCCAGTCCGCGTCGAGGGCGGTACGTCCCCCCGCTGCCCGCTCTCCGCCCGCCCCGCTGACCGACGCCCCCAGTCGTCCGCACAAGACTGGACGAGGATGGCAAGCCAATCCCTGCGCGCGCACTCTCCATCTCCATCCGCTGCTACCAGTCCCGCCTCACCCGCTCCCGCACATTCCACTCGACCCTCCTCGTCGACCACACCGACGTCCTCTGGGTGAAACCGCAAGACAAGGACTATGCGGACGTCGCGGAGCTCGACTTCCCCTTCAAGCTCACCCTTCCAAAACGGACGCCCGGGTTCAGCACAGCAAACTACCAGGACTACCGTGTATTCTGGCGTTTAGAAGCAGGTAAGCATGCCTCCCCGCCTTATTAGTCTCCCCCATCCCGTCCCCGCCATTCGCCGCCACCGTCCGTACCATTCATCTCACGCGTCCATTCTCTTCCTCCCAAGTCCTCGACCATGTCCTCATCCCCGGCGTGGGCTCCCGCATCGTCCGCTATTACGACCTCGGCCTCGTCCGTTACGACCTGCCTCCCACACCCAGCCCTCCATCAAACTCTTTGACGTCCCAGCACGCCCTACTACATCAAACGGCCAAGCCTCGCGCCCCAGTCGTACGTTGTAGCATCTCCACACCCTCGCTACCAGTAGGTCCTTCCGACATAATCTTCGCGACGCTCGCTGTGCAGCCGCTAGAGTCGGGCGTCACCGTCCGCAGTGCTACTGTATCCGTAGAGCGACGAATCGATCTCCATAATATCCCCGCTGCTCCCACTCCACTGGTGACGGCAGGTATCAACCACGCAGCAGCTGCTTCTCCTTCCCCGACTGTTCCCTTCTCACCCGCTTCCCCCGCGCCTTCCAGTCCGTACCAGTCGGAGGACAACTCGGAGGACGCTGCTACGCCTACGACTTCACGCTTCACTCGTAATCGACTGGAGCCTCCGTCCTCTTCACCTTCGAGTCAAAGCTTCGCCACCATCGACTCTTTAGCTACCAACGCCTCCAGCTCGTCTTCGCGCCCTTTACTGTCTCCTTCGAGTTCCAGTGGGCCGGCCTCGCCCATATCTATACCTCGGCCTCACTCATCCTCTGCCCCGTCCCCCTCCCCGTCGTCGTCCTTCTCACCGCTCTCACCGGCGTCTTCTGCTTCTACAGAATCTCTGCTGAAGACATTGAGCGCCACGCTTCTTTCCGCTGACACCAACTCTTTCTCGTGCGATCCATCCGGCGTCTGGTCAAAGACGATGACTCTCCAGTGGCCAGAAAACCGTGGACATTACAGGTGGGCCATCGGAGAGAGCATGCAAAGCGACTTCGCGTCGGTACGTTTCTTTGTGCGAGCCAAGATCGTCGTACACGGCCCGGGGGGCACAGACACGCTCGAGCTTGAGCCAAAAGAGCTCACCGTCGTCCCGACGAGCGAGGCGGACCGAACAGCCGCGATGGAGAAGTGGGCAGAGCAGAAGGAGAGCGCGCGGCGGAGCAAGTCCAAAAGCCCGTGGCGGCGACGTGCCGAGGAGGCCAGCACCGACGGCGCGAGCATGAGCAGCCACGGAAAGCAGAACGGCCACGGGCTGCCCTCTCCCCCACAGACGCCTGCGCAGTCTCCCGACGGCGCGGACGCCCGCAAGGCGGCACCCTCCCATGCGCCCTCGAGCAGCAAGCCGCGGAAGAAGACGTCGCGGAGACCGCATACGTCCGCCGGGCCAAGCGACAAGTCCAACTTTCCTTACGCCGGCGCCGCCCCAGCGCAGGTCGGCCTACGGTCGAACCCGGACCACGACGCGACCACGACGCGGAGCTCGGCGTCGAGCTCGTCCACCTCACAAGGTCAGTCCCTCATGGGCAAGCGGCTGCGCGAGAGCGGGCTCGGCGAGAGCATGCTGTACGCGGTGGAGATGGTGAAGGGCAAGTCGCGGGCGCGGGAGAGCGAGAAGCGCGCCCGCGAGGAGGGCGTGAGCCAGGAGGAGCGGGAGCGCAAGGAGCGCGTCAAGAGCACCGGGCCCGGGCCGCGGCTCGGGCTCGAGCACGACCAGGTGCGCGCGTGGGAGGAGGAGCTCGCGCGCATCGAGCTGCAGTCGCGGCGGAGCAGCGCGGGCATGCTGGGCTCGTGGGGCCTCTCGCGACGGCGAAACGGCGGGTAGCCCGCCGCTCGTCCGTGCGCTGTGGGCGCGTGTCGGTCTCTTGCTTTGACCGCGCTCATTTTTTCCTCTCTCTTCGATGTTACGATTCGTTTGGGCTACGGTTCGGCCCTCCCGTCCGGACGCGCGATGCATGACTTCTTCGACTTCTGCTACCAGTACTTATAGGTCCCGGATTTCCCCCTCTCTTTTGGCCGCCATGCTGCGCGCGCGCTCTGTGCTATTTCACCTTGATTCGACCGGCCTGTCTCCCGTCGCTCTCGTCCGTCCGTCCGTCCGTCTGTCCCGGATTCGTTCACGTTCCATGTTGTCGTCTAGCCAGTTGTCCTCCCTCGCATACGCCCGCACCTACAGTCTCCCCCGCATCGCACGCCCTCCCCCCGATTCTTGCACATGCACGCTCATGCACACCTAACTTGCACGCATCCGCACCCGCACCCGCACCCGCACCCGCACCCGCACCCGCACCCGCACCCGCACCCGCACCCGCACCCGCACCCGCACCCGCACCCGCACCCGCACCCGCACCCGCACCCGCACCCGCACCCGCACCCGCATCTTCGCGCACGTATACTGTAATATCGCCCGTCGTTGATAATGCCCGCTCGCTCGATCGCTTTCGTCCGGCCTGTACATGCGGTCGAGGCCCCCCCCATTCCTCCCGCGCCGCCTAGCATGCTTCTTCGGATTCGGTGCTCGCACGTCGACGTCTCGCCGGAGCGGACGTGGTGCGTGGCGCACGCGCGCGGAGCCACTGATGTGCAGACGTCCGCCCGTCACCCCACGGTGCACTAGCTGCAGGCCATCGATCGCACCCTAATTCTCGCATGCTTGTATGAACGTACGTAGCGCAGACACATCCACCCGCACACACATGTATTCTAGACCGCGAACATGCATAACTTATTTAGGCACGGGCCACCGACGTTTTGGACTTGGATACAACCGCGCGTACTCACCAGTGGCCTCGCGGCTCCGCACCCCTCGCTAGGCTTCTCGCCATGCCCACCATGGTGCCGGTGCGTGGGCGCCCGGTCCAGAAGACGACGATCAGCGCGTCGACGCTGCAGGCCTGTCGACGTCGGGGCCCAATAAAGCGCGCGATATTGCAGGATTACATACTTGCTTATTGCCCGGCGCCTGCAGCAGCAGGGCGGGCGCCCGCCGCGCGGGGTCGGTCAGCGATTCGAAGGCTTCGACGTTCGAATCCGGCGGTTGTCCCCCCGACCGCTGCTTCTGAACATGAGCCCGCGCCGCGCCGAGGGCTCTCACTGGCGAGTCTCAGCTTCCAAGACAGGGTCCTCGCGCGTTCTGAACGCGCCCGGCGCGGGGTGCGAGTTTTCAACTATGGTTCCCGCGCCGACCACAGCTGGTCAACCGTGAGCTTGAGCCCCGGCGCGGGTCGTGTCGACAGTCGCGCGCTTTGTTCTCCTTCACGCTCGGACGGCGCCTGTCCGGGGCTAACCGCGTTTGGACGCCATCGAGCTTCGAGCTTCGCGGATTGGGACGGGGTCGCGGCAGGAAGCGAACCTTCCGATCTGTCGGGTGGCGATTGCCTCGCAAAACCCTCGCGATCGCTGGCGGGGCCCGTCGCGCGTCTTGTTGGGCGTCTCGTTCGCCAAACCTCGTCTCAGAGCGCGTGCAGCGGCCCAGCAACATGCAACCGTCGTCGTTGTCGTCGTCGCCGCCGCCGTCGAGGCCTCGACGCGTAAACCTCTTCATGCTCGCCTCGGACCGTCGGACTCGGAGGCGCACGCTGACCACGAGCGCGCGTCATGGGGTCACCCTCGTCGCTATGGAACACGGTCCAGAACGCAGAGAACTGCAGCAGCAGTGCAGCACGGCGGCGGCGCGGGTGGCGATTGGGGACGCGCCGCGCTGGTGCGAAGATGCTGGGAAGCCGGCCGCGTCTCCGGATCCACTCCGCGCGCGGGCGGGTGCAGATGCAGTGGAACTTGGGCCGGATTCCAATGCTTCGCGCGCGGGTGTCGAGAAGCCACCTGCAGGACACGCGGCGGAGGCCTGGGCGCGATCGTGGCGGATTCGAACCGCGAGTGTGCGGGGGCGGGGGCAGACGGCGAGCCGTCGAAGAGGAGGGTCGCCCGCCTGGTGCCGCGCCACCGCGCCGTGGCACGCGGAGAGGGCACGCACGAGGACGCGATTGAGTTGGGCGCGGGCGAAGAGACGGAGGGGCGATACGTCAGCCTCGTCCGGATCGTGGGTCGTCGTGACGTACGTGCACACTCTCGAGCTCGAGCCAGCGTGGGTCGCGCGCCAGTTGCCCCCGGCGACCGTTGACGTTGGATCGATATCGCGTCCGTTTCGTCGATGACGCCCCCGGAAGCCAGCCTAGCCATGTTGCAGTAAGCCCTAGTACTGGAACTCGGAACCTCCACCAGCGCCCAGAAGCGAACTCTAATCCCGTAAAGTTGCCCGTTGGTCAGCGTCCTCCCGGCTCCGACGCAGGCCATAGACATGCGACCACTCTGGCTTGTGGGCCACTCGGGCCGTCGACCGGGCTCAAGTTGGCCAATATTGACGTATGTCGTCCGTCGCGTTCAATTTTGCAATGATCCTTCGGCCGTTGGTGGCGTCCGGATGAGGAGCCTAGTGGGCGACAGCGGCGGTCCGCTGGCCCCTCTTCACAACAACCGTCGTCGCGCTACGGCCCGGTAAGCACTTCTTCCTGAACGTCGGCGCGCATTTCGATGGGCTTATACAGTCATTATTACGGACGACGACAGGTGACGGGGTGTTTCTTTCGGCTAGCAGCACACTACAGCGTACCGCACGACAGGGTCCATGCAACGTCCGAGGGCGATCGGAGGCTTCGCCTATACACACCCCGAACAGAACGCGTCGCTCTCCTCGCCAAGAGGATGTCATAGGGTGTCGTAACTCAAATGCTTGGGCCCCAGCCGTTCTGCGCGATATCTAGCGATGTGACTTTAGTTTGCCCTTATCGTTCACGATATCTTTTTGTTCTCTTTCTCTTGTAAAGGGCTCACATCAATCTCGCTCGTGGTGACTAGCCACCGCACAGGACTTGTGTCGGGTGCTCAGGGCCGGCGAAGCATCTCGATCACTCAGATGTTAGATATCAACACAAGGCGCACTTACCACATTTGGCAGCGTTGTTTTGTTTTGTAGGCTCTCCCTGAGGGTTGAACGAAGTTCGTTGAACGTTGAACGCTGACTCAGGATGTTGACTCTCACCCCCACCCCTACTTACCTGATCTTGGGGCCTGCAGGCTGAACTCCTCTTCTGCAGACCTCCCTCACCGGCATAACCTCCCCATTGGGCCGGCCCGAGAGCTGCGGGACACCCTCATCATATGTTCGCAGCTCTGCATCTCCTGGCACTGATGTGCCGCCGTCAGCTCGGCGGGCGGTCTATCTATCATGGTCGTAACCGCTTTGGTGCGCCCACACATCATACTGACTGATGTTTTCCCAGATCCGACATCTGACATATGAATTGACAATCGTAGGTCCAGTCTTGCGCAGCACTGTGCCGCCCAGAATATGTCACAACTAATGCCCACCGCTCAACTCGACAGTAAACGCTGTGCCCCTTGTCGCTCACTCGAAACCCAGTGAGTCCGAGTGGTCTGCTACACATTCTTCATATACTGACGCCACGTACGTAGCTCGCGGCGCCATAATGCCATCCCTCGTGGGAGCGTTCGGGGCGGCGTCGAGGTGCCGGCTCCCACAAGTCTGCCTCCCCCAACGCAGGGCTTTGGGAACTCGGTAGCGTAACCCATACGCACCCGGGCGACTCCTGCCTTCCGGTGCCCGTGGATCGGCTGACCGCCCTGCCCTCGGGACTTGTGCGAAGCCCTTCCCGTTCGACCCATTCCCCATCCCTTGTTCCTCGAGTTCCCCGCCCTTACGGCACTGCGGCTCCGAAAGCACGCTGCCAGTGTGGCGGCCGACGGCTAGCCGCCTGAAGCAGCGCCAATGGAGAGCTCTCCCCCCTGCCCCTGCTTCGCGCCTTCGTGCGTTCTCGCTGGGTTCTCGCACCGGCAGCCCCACTCCTCGTGTCGGTCGCGGTGCACATCGCGCCGGCCGTCCTTCTGGGGCTCTGAGCATGAACCTTGCCATCGGCGGGACGTGTATGTACTTCGGGAGTCCCCTGCTTGCGAGTTCGCCCGGATCGAGAACTGGCCAAAAGAGGCGTGGAAGCTCCCTCAAAGATGCGACAGGGGCGTCTGCGAGCGGTCGGGCGGTCGCCGCAGTGACCGGGGGTTGATCCTGCGGATGTATGTGGCATCAATGTCATGTCGACGGGGCTGCTCATCCACGCCCAGCATCCACAGATGCGAACTGCCCGACGAACGCCTCGTGCGCCCACGTGTGATGATGGCCCGTCGACATGCCCGCCGTCAACGTTGAAATACTGACGGCACCCGTATCACGTTTTGGTCCTGTGGTTGGACGTGCATTCCACAGTTTGTATGTGCGGACGGATTCTGTCAGGGACCCGCGACCACCCTCCCAGTTGCCGCGATCTGCTGGACGGCGCACGCGAAAAAAAAAGGTTTGCGCACCAATTTCAACAGCTTGCTCACGGCGTTTTCCTGCCAGGTTCGCCCCCACTGCCGTCAACCTACTACTACAAGCTTCGCCATTCTGGGGATGCGCCGTCCTTCCAGGGGAGGGGAGCTCGGGGAGAACGCGTGCGCTCTAGCTCCTCACGGCGGAAGCCCCCCCTCCCCCCCCAGACGTCCACGTTGTCCGAGTCGAGGAAAGTTTGAACGCCCTCGCGCTTCGTGTGGGTAAGGGCTGGCGAAGCCTCGCTTGCGCGAAGTGTACGGTACGGCGGAGAAGCGCTGGCTCTTCGCGCGTTTTCACGCGGCCGCCCAGTGCCCTTCTTTTCATCCGGCCGAGGCGGCTTGGGGTGCCCTGGGGTGCTTCTGGCGGTACGGCCATAGCGGTACATAGACGATAATATCGGTCGAGCTGTGCTTACATATATATAGACTTAGACAGGGAAACATTTTTATACAGGCATCGCCGGGGCACGAAATAATAAAGACCGCATGCACGACGTATTCCTACTCAAACTGGACCCACCTCGCGCGACGATGTCGAGGATCGAGTCCTCGCCTGGCACTCGCACGAAGCTAATCTCCTTCCTGGCGTGGCGCGAAGGCATGAGGACCAATAGCCTTCGCACGGAAGGTTCATTACCGCCGTCAGCCTCGTAAACATCCTCCGCGCCTCAGGGTTGGGGGCCGGACTTAGGCCCGGCCCTTGTTCTCAAGCGGGCACCTCGTTCAGCGGCACCAGCCCGAGCCCGTGCCCGCAATGTCGGGAACGAGCCTCATGCCAGGCTTGCCACTGGTGCCATGCCCGCCGCGGCCGTTCTGGAAACGACGCGCGTTGTTCGCTGGCGCGGCGTGGGTGGGTGGTACGTGAAAACGCCCTTACGGGGCTGAAGGGCGCGCGGTCAGAAGGCCCCTGCTGTCCGCCTGCACTCAGCGGGGCGAAGGTTCCGAGGAAGGAAAGAAAGTTGAGGGCGGCGGTCTACGTTGGTTTCCGGAACGGGCACGCGGGCTGGGCACGTTGCGCTGTACTTCCACCGCTATTTCTACCGTAGAATCTTCAACGCGGCCGCGGCCGGGTTGGCTGCAGCTGAATGTAAACACACGCGATCGGGGCTGGGGATGGTCTATGCGATTTTGCGGGGGGTAGGGAGTCGTACGACGCCCCGTCATAGAGGGGCAGGAAGCATCCGCTCTATCTCGTCCTCCGACTCGTCGTCGCTGTCCGAACTTCGATCCACGTCTTCACGCGTGAGCGCCTCGAGTTCCTCGAGATTCCAGCCGATAGAACTTTTCTTGACGCGTAGGTTTTTAACGGCGTTCGCCAGATTGGCCAGGGTGTCGTCGCTGTGTACCGATTAAGATCAGCAAGCTGCTCCGGCAACAATAAGGAGCGGACCAACCTAGCATACGCGAGTGTCCAAACACAGAAATCGTCTACCCAGATTTTGCTATAGACGTAGTAGACGTCGTGGTGGTCGAGAATTTCCTTAACCTCGAGGAGACATCGGGTAACGACGCGCTTTCCGCCAGCAAGGATGCAAGCGACGTCCGCGCGGCACGCCTCTGCGAGCGCAAAGGACCGGTAGAGCGGGAACGCCAGAGACCGCCGATACGACGCCGAAAACGTGGCCGCGAGCTCGGCCTCGGAGAAGGCGGACGGGTCGCCAGCGGCGGGCCCGCCGTATGGAGGGGGGTCCAGGGCAGAGAACGCGGGCGTGAGAGAGGCGACGGTCCAGGCGCTCTCCGGCGTCGGATCGTGCTGGGTCGTGCGCGTCTCGTACGCGTACGCGAACAGGAGCGTGAGCAGGGCGAGGTACAGATGGTGCGCCTGTTCCGGGGTGGCCAAATCTGTTGCACGAGCGTCGGAAGCGAGCTCAGCGGACGGGCGCCCGACGGTACGCACATTCTTTTCGGGGAAGACGCAGCATGGTCGCGTTTTCCTTTTCCGAGTACTGGAAACCCTCGGAGTTTGCGGCATAAGGGTTCGGCCATGCGATGAGTTCTTGGATGTACTCGTCGTCTGCGTAATCCGCCCTGAGGACGGCGTCAGCTGGGTGACTAATTCCATCAGGCGAACTGAGGCAAACCTACATGTAGTGGTCTTCGTCCCACTTTTGTTCTTCATGCCCAAGACGCCGCTTTCGACGATCTTCTGGCGAACACGTCTCAGCGTCTGCGCCTAGCTCGTTCACTTCGTTCTCCGTGTGCTCGACATGCTTGAAATAGCCGGAGTGTAGGTCCAGAAACCCATACCGCCGCTCTACGGTCACTTGCAAGGGGTATAAGGCTTCCGGTACTGTCTGCGGTAATTGCCAGTCGTTTTCAGCGGCTGAAGGTATCTGCGTGAGTCGTGAACCCCGAAAGCAGGTGGGTGCGCATCAGAGCAGAGAGCCAACCTTCGAGGATTTCACGCTGCTCCAGGCTGAGCCCCTGCGTGCGAGCGGATAGCTCTTCGTCTGAATCATCCTGCGTCGCCTCCTGGGAGTCGAGAACCTCGATGACAGGCTGAGACTGGGAAGCCTGCGACGGCCGAGGGGCAAGGAGCTTGGCGAGCAGGTCGAGGTCCTTGAACTCCTGGCCGGGGACTTCTTTAGTCAGGGTGACGGTCAGATATCCGGTGCTCGGGTCGTAGACGGCAGATGAGGCATCATCTTCGACGAGCGGGTGCGAAAAGTTGAGGCGCAGAAAGTACGGGTTGATGTGCACGCTGAAGAGCGTCTCGTCGACGTTGACCTCGACGTCGGACGCCTACTTCCGTGACCCCGGTTTTCAGCACGTGTTGGGCGCGACAGAACATCGAACGCTTACTCTTACGGCGGGGCAGTATATCGAGACCACGACGGACTTATCGGTCTGGGAGCACGAAAAGCGCGGGGTGATCATGGTGGTCTCGGAGTGCGCTCGAGGACGGGCGCTCCGTTCCGGAGGGGCTGCAGACCCCCGAGATCGCAGATTTAGCAGGTGGACACGCCGTTCTCGCGGACTGGTTGCGCCACGCCTCCCACAGCAGATACAAAATGCCTATCCGCCGGTAAATAGACTGGTTGCAGCCTTCGGAAGTGAGACGAGCAGCAGAGCCAGAGTCCGATGGCGTTCGTGACTCAGTGCGGGTTTTCTCCGGCTTGACAAGCTGCCTGAGCGAGTGCTTCTTATAAAGTGCTTCTTTCCGCCATCTCGCTTGGTCGTCAACCCGCCGTTAGTCTGCCTCGGATGTCTATAGATACACAGGTCAATTAGGATCCCGGTAGGAGTGTGATATCGAGTTTGACAATCGTCCTGTCCCTCACAGAAACTCCCCGCCTTTCCGCCGCTCTCCACCGTCGAGCAGATCATCCTCAAGGAGAGAAGCGGAAACTGCGTCCCAGTATACGTCGAACTTCCAGGAGATCTCCTTACGCCATGTGTCGCGTACTTGCGGATAGCGAAGGACTCGAAATACAGTTTCCTCCTGGAATCAGTAGTGGCAGGGGAGAACTTGGCGCGGTATAGTTTCATCGGCGCAGGTACGTTCACGCTCGACCTTTTCCTCATCTCGAGACTGACCGAAGCATGTTCAAGATCCTTTCAAAATCATCCGAGTAGGCCCCAATGAAGAAGTCAAGGGGGACCCCCTCGTCGCGCTGCAGAAGGAGCTGGGGATGTACAGATATGTGAAGCTCCCCGAAGTTCCGACATTCACTGGCGGTGCGATCGGGTACGTGGGCTACGATTGCATTCAGCACTTCGAGCCCAAGACTGCACGCCCGCTGGAGGACCCCTTGCGCATTCCGGAAGCCATCTTCATGCTCGTCGACACGCTCCTCATCTATGATCACCTATACCAGAACCTCAAGGTCGTTTCGCACGTCTTCTGCCCTGGGGATGCCGGCCAGGTCAACCTTTCCTTCATCTACCAGACCGCGGTGTCAAAGGCGCGGAGGCTGGCAAAGCTCGTCATGAGCACGACAACCCCAGAAGTGTACCAGCAGCCTATCGCACTTGGCAGCGAAGCCGTCTCGAATGTTGGGAAGGAAGGCTATGAGGGGTTTGTTAAGAACTTGAAGGAGCACATCGTCCAGGGAGACATCATCCAAGCTGTTCCTTCACAGCGTCTGGCCCGACCAACCACGCTGCACCCATTCAATGCGTATCGGCACCTACGACGCATTAATCCTAGCCCGTATATGTTTTATCTCGACTGCGGACATCTGCAGATCGTTGGCGCAAGCCCTGAAACGCTCTGCAAGGTCGAAAAAAACAAGGTATATAATCACGCGATCGCAGGGACAATTCGAAGAGGTCAGACGGCGGAAGGTATGCGTTCAGCTTATACCAGTCATTATTTACCTAAAATTCATTGTGCAGAGGACGAAAGGTTGGGTGCCGAGCTCCTTGCGTCCGAAAAGGATCGGGCGGAACACATCATGTTGGTCGACCTGGCACGGAACGACGTCAACAGAGTGGCGAAGCCCGAGACGGTGCAAGTGGACCATCTCCTGCGACTGGAGAAGTTCAGCCATGTCATCCATCTGACGTCGCAAGTTTCTGGTCTGCTTCGTGAAGGGAAGACGAGGTAGGTTCTGGGGTGCCTTCCGCGGACAAATGCTCAGCCTCTCCTGGCAGGTTCGACGCGTTCCGATCCATCTTCCCCGCGGGCACAGTTTCCGGAGCCCCAAAGATTAAGGCGATCGAACTGGTCTACGAGCTCGAGAAGCAGCGGCGCGGCATTTATGCCGGGGCGGTGGGCCGTTTCGACTTTGCAGAAGATGAGATGGATACCTGCATTGCCATCCGCACGATGACGTTCAAGGACGGCGTTGCGTATCTTCAAGCGGGTGGTGGTATCGTCTTCGACAGCGTCGAAGAGGACGAGTACGTGGAAACTATCAACAAACTGAAGGGCAATATGCGAGCCTTGGAAGCAGCCGAAAGTGAGGCTGCTCCTATCCTCTCAAGGTCTCCGTGACACTAACTGGACGAGCAGAGTATTGGTATGATATCCAGAACGCGAAAGCAGCACCGACACCGTGATGTAATGATTAGAAGACATAATGTAGTAGTAGCGATCTATCCGATGTGCTGTTCCCTGTGCCGTGCGGCTCTCCTGCTCGCAGCTCTTGCCTGCTGCTCCTCGTATATCGCCACGCCCTCGCGCCCCGCCACACTGAGCAGGCCAGCTATGAGTTCCGCCGTCCTGGTGCTCTCGTCGTTGGCCGGAATGGGGTACATAACGACCCGGGGGTCGACGTTCGAGTCCACAATGCCGATCGTCGGTACGTGCTCCAACGCACATTCCCGGATGGCGTGGATGTTGGGGATAGGGTTCAGGAAAACGACTAGGTCGGGGACGACCTGCTCGTCGCGGGCGACCTCGGGACCGAACATGTGGACCTTGTTCGTGAGAGTACCTGGAAGCCACCGTTCGCCAACATGGTAGCCCTGCTTGCCCATTCGTTCTGCCGCGAGGCGGACGGCTGAACGCAAGTCTGACCTGGTTCCGACGAAGACGACGGAACCACCCCGCGCCGCGACACCACGTACGACCTGGGCGGCTCGGCGGAGAAGAGGCAGCGTGTGGTCGAGGTCGATGACGGTAATGCCAGCGCGGACACCATACGCGTAGGGTACGAAATTTGGGTTCATCCGCTTCTGCGAGTGACCAAAGTGTGCGCCAGAGGCAAGCAGGGCGGAGAGAGTAACATCCTTGGGGGCAACGGGTCGATGGAGAGAGTGATGAGGCTGGAAGGTATTCTCCCGCGACTGCGACGAACCATACTCGCCGAGGTTCTCCACTGTTGTATTCGTTAGTCTACTTAACATTTACTTGGACCAGCGAGGCACGCACGCAGAGACTGATACTCGGCCCGTTTTAGTTGGAAGTTGGTCCAATCCTCGGCCGTCTCCGGGGGGACCTCTTCGAGTTGTCCAAAGGTCGAATTTTGTCGGACCCTAGGTTTTACCGACGTCGATGCCGGTGCATGACGGGCGCACCTGGCGGCGGAGGCGGCGCGGTGTCGGAGGAGGGAGAGGGCCATGGGTGAGGAGGCTCGGACGCGGTGGCGGCGAATGGCTAGTCGCGCGTCTGGCGTCTAGGCGCGCGTGGCAGTCGCTTACCTCAGCCGGCCCAGCACATTTTTTTTCCTCTTCATCTCGCCGGCTCCAGCCTTGGCTTCACCCTCACCCTCTTCCTCTCCCGTTCTCTCCCCCTCGCTCTTTCCCTTCTCATCAAAAATGGAGGACACCTTCGACGGCGCCATTGGCATTGATCTCGGCACTACCTACTCGTGAGTGCACAAGTAGATTCTTCGCGATGCGCGCGAGCCTCAGTCGGGATCTCCAGTTGCGTCGGTGTCTGGCAAAACGACCGCGTCGAGATCATTGCCAACGACCGTAAGTGTTTCCCATAACATTCCAAACGCGTATTCCCATGCATTACCTACAGAGGGCAACCGTACCACCCCCTCCTACGTCGCTTTCTCCTCCGAGGAGCGTCTGATCGGTGATGCCGCGAAGAACCAGGCGGCGATGAACCCCAAGAACACGGTCTTCGACGCTAAGCGTCTCATCGGCCGGAGATACGAGTAAGTTTATCTAAAGCATCGTGTGCGATTGAGATTGTTAATTTTTGTCTCGAAAAGCGATCCCGATGTTAAGAAGGATATGACACACTGGCCATTCGAGGTCATCGACAAGGATGGCTCTCCCTTCATCAAGGTCAACTACCTCAACGAGGACAAGACCTTCAGCCCCCAGGAGATCTCGTCCATGGTCCTCACCAAGATGAAGGAGATCTCTGAGGCTAAGCTTGGCAAGACCGTCAAGAAGGCCGTCGTGACGTGAGCTCAAATTTACTGTTCGTCTATAATCCAAGCGCCTAACGGCATCTCAGCGTGCCCGCTTACTTCAACGACTCTCAACGTCTTGCGACCAAGGATGCTGGTGCCATCGCTGGTCTCGAGGTCCTCCGTATCATCAACGAGCCTACCGCCGCTGCTATTGCTTACGGTCTCGATCGCCAGTCAAGTGCTGAGAAGAACGTTCTCATCTTCGATCTCGGTGGAGGTACTTTCGATGTTTCCCTCCTCAACATCACTGGTGGTGTCTTCGCCGTCAAGGCTACTGCTGGTGACACCCACTTGGGTGGTGAGGATTTCGACAACAACCTCTTGGAGCACTTCAAGAAGGAGTTCCAGAAGAAGACCAGCCTCGACATCTCTGACGATGCTCGCGCGCTCCGTCGCCTCCGCTCCGCTTGCGAACGTGCCAAGCGTACCCTCTCCAGTGTTGCTCAGACCACCGTTGAGGTCGACTCGCTGTTCCAGGCATGTGTTATGATATCAATGGATGCAATCACTCAAGTTCTAATAATGGTTACATTTATCTAGGGTGAGGACTTCTCTGCGAACATCACCCGTGCTCGTTTCGAGGAGATCAACGCTTCCCTCTTCAAGTCTACGCTTGACCCCGTCGAGCGTGTCCTGAAGGATGCGAAGATGCCCCGTGAGAAGGTCGATGATATCGTCCTTGTCGGCGGTTCCACTCGTATCCCGAAGGTCCAGTCATTGGTTTCTGAGTACTTCGGTGGCCGCCAGCTTAACAAGTCCATCAACCCCGATGAGGCTGTTGCGTACGGTGCCGCTGTCCAGGCTGCTGTCCTCACCGGCCAGACCTCGGACAAGACTCAGGACCTCCTTCTCCTCGATGTCGCTCCCCTTTCCCTCGGTGTCGCTATGCAGGGCGACATCTTCGGTGTTGTCGTCCCCCGCAACACCCCCATCCCCACCAACAAGTCTCGTGTCTTCACCACGGTCGAGGACAACCAGACCGTTGTTACCTTCCCCGTGTACGAGGGTGAGCGGACGCAGTGCCGCGACAACCGTCTGCTCGGCGAGTTCGAGCTCAACGGTATCCCTCCCATGCCTCGTGGCCAGGCCGAGCTGGTCACTACCTTCGAGGTTGACGCGAACGGTCTCCTCAAGGTCACTGCGCAGGACCGTGCCTCCGGCCGCAAGGCGCAGATCTCGATCACGAACTCGGTCGGCCGTCTCTCGTCGGCTGAGATTGAGCAGATGATCAAGGACGCTGAGCAGTACAAGCAGGCGGACAAGGACTTCAGCGCACGGCACGAGGCGAAGGCGGACCTCGAGTCTTACATCCACCAGGTCGAGAACACGATCACCAGCCCCGAGATCGGCATGAAGATCAAGCGTCATGCTAAGTCGCAGGTTGAGGCCGAGCTCGCGCGCGCACTCGAGAAGCTCGAGATCGAGGACTCGACGGCGGACGAGCTCCGCAAGGCGCAGCTCGGTATCAAGCGTGCGCTCCAAAAGGCGACCGCGGGCATGCGGTGAGGCGCCCGCCCTCTCGCTCTCGCTGTCCTCCTGCTTTCCGTGTAGATTGGGGGTCGACGTGTAGGATGTGTTGATGCTCTGGTCTGGCGCCGTTCGTTGTTCTCTTTGCATCCTTGTTGTTGTTTCATGTTCGCACGTACAAATTGA
Organism: Trametes meyenii; assembly: GCA_022606255.1. Classification (NCBI taxonomy): domain Eukaryota; kingdom Fungi; phylum Basidiomycota; class Agaricomycetes; order Polyporales; family Polyporaceae; genus Trametes; species Trametes meyenii. The sequence continues at coordinate 392,452 of JABYQG010000005.1, read as the reverse complement.
AGCCTCCCTTCTGTATCTGTACGATGAAGTCACGACCCGCATGAACACGCTGTCTTCCCTGTCTGGTGCGATGTATGAGCAAGATCCCGAAAACGATGCGCACTAACTGTTTGCGAGTAAGGTTCTAACTGAGAACTCAAGCTTTGAAGTGTAGGCTTGAGTTGTAGGCGTAGCGTCTTAGGCTTATTGAGGCTTCAAGGGTCCTGCAGCCATTGCAGCGCCGCGCCTCGGAGTAGTGCAAGAAGCAAAGCAAACGATTCACGAAAACAAATGAGCTAGTACTAGTGCTACAGGTAACAAACATCGGGCTACGACGACGACATGGCTCGGTGTATACGCAAACCGACTTCAAGAATCCATAATTCCTCGTCTGCGCCGTCACACAACGCCTTGTCCGCCTCAGCGAAGACCAAAGCACTGCGAGCCTTCTGTCTGGCGGACAAAGTAGGATGCGCTATGACGTAGTCGTGCAGCTATGCAGACCATTAGCACAAGTTTGATCAGCGTATGAGGCAGATAGCTTACCTGCGAGATAATTTGCGACGCCGAATATCCTTCTCGGATGACCTCCTTAACCTTCTTTCTGACTCGATCGAACCCCGGCGCCTTCATCCTGCCCTCTGGATCCACATCCATGTCCACATCCATGCCATGTCCACCCCCGCCTATCCGCTCCACGCCGAGCGCAGCAGCAAAGTTCACGACGACCGCGTCGGGGACTACGCCCGCGATCTCCTGCACGTCGCGCGGAGTGATCTCCGTGGGGGGCGTGCTGGCGAGCGCGAGGCGTGAGGCGGACTGGAGGTACGTGATCGCGCGACGGAGGTCGCCCTGCGAAGTCGCGATGAGTGCGTCGACGGTCGCGGGCGAGACGGGCACGTTCTCGGCGGACGCGATCTGCGCGAGGCGCGCAGAGGTCGAGCCCGGGTCGAGCGGCTTGAAGCGAAACTTGGAGCAGCGGGATGCGAGGGGCTCAATGATCCTAGTGTAGGAAAGCACATTCAGGAGTTGTGGGGTAGGTAGGCGGGAGAAGGGGAGACGCACCGGGTCACGTAGTTGCAGACGAGGCAGAACCGGGTGATGCGTGCGTAGAGCTCCATGATGCGCCGGAGGGCGGCTTGAGCGTCCTGTGTCATGGAGTCGGCCTCGTCGAGGATGATGATTTTGTAGGGCGGGCAGGGGTAAGTCTTGCCGTCGGATGCAACGGCCTGCGCGCGGGGAGTCTGGCGGGCGAAGTTCTTGATTTTCTCGCGGACGATGGAGATGCCGCGTTCATCTGACGCGTTAAGCTCGAGGACGCGGGAGCGGAAGTTGTCAGGCCTAGGGTGGGGTAAATATATGGCTTTGAGGCAAATTCAAGGGCACGGACCCGAAGAGTTGCCTGGCTAGGGCGAGGATGGTGGACGTCTTTCCTGTACCTGGCGGTCCGTAGAAGAGCATGTGGGGGAGCTGCACGGGCGTAAGCGACACGGTGGTATAGCAATATCATGGCGTTCTACATTTGAGGATGTGAGGGTCTTTCGCAGGACGGCCACGGTGTGTTCTTGCGCAGACACATCGTCTATGGTTTTCGGTCGGCTGGAGGTCTAGTTGTGGGAGCCGAAACGACAAAAGCAAACGAAGACATACTATTTCTCAACCCACGGTTGATGCTGAGGTGCCACAGCCGGTTTCTGTGCTGTTGTGGACTTTTGCGGCTTAAAGAAGTCGGCCATGGCGAGCGTGAAGCAGGGTAAGGCCACAACACTGGGGCTGGCGGAGACGGAGGGTGGCTGAAAGGAGCCAGACGCGCTGTGACGCGTCCCCGATCGCGACCCGTCACACGCAGTCACTCTTGGATGGGGGCGTGACCGAGCGCGTCGGTGTGCTTCCGACGACCACGACCACTCCGCCCTCTGTGCCCGGCTTGTCTCTGCACGGTCTATGAAGCAGCCGATGAGCGTCATGACGAACGCAGACACAAACAAAGGCACGTCCTGCGCTTCCCCGTATACGACAAAATACTCACAATCTGCCTACAGGAGTTGACTCCTCGGAATGCGTGCCCGGCGGTGAGCACCTATGTCCGAGTATACGTGTCCAGCCCTCATTCCGTGCAGACAAGGGCGAGAGGCCCTCTATCGTTGAACTCCGCAACGGGAAACTTGTCCTTAGGCAGAAGATCCTGTCTTTCGAGAAGATGTCCGAAACCATGCAAGGTGCGTGCAAATATTTTGCCCCACATTTCGGGTGGTGTATTCGAACCTCTCTGCAACGTAGAAATCGTGAAATTTCGTGAAATGCTGGAACAACGGTTAGAAGCGAAGGAGCCACCTCTGACCGCGGTCCCGGACGAGCATAAGCCTGTTATTGCGAAATTGGTCCAGGAGAGGTACGCATGCATTCGTCACACGCACTGCATATAATGACCAACTGGGTACAGCGACAAGACGTTGCAGGCACTTTCCAAGCATGTCCAGCAACAGCTACTACCTGCAGTCGACGAAGATGATGAGGAGGACGCAACCACAATAGTACTTCCCCTTGATACTGTTGAAGAGGCCATTAAGTCAATCGCGAAACGCGTGAATTACGGGCTTGACGCGCCGGCGGACGGTGGGAAGGTTCCCGCTGCATGGCTTCTCTGGAGATGGGAAGTGTCTGACTTGTACCGCGACTGGTTACCCAAGAACGTGCGGGAGAAGGCGGATAACAGGTTCAGGGAACGGCAACAGGTGTGTAACAAAGCTTCCTGTTGAGGACATGGCTCTACAACACTGGCTGCATAGGTGAAAGCCGACGTTAAAGCCATATTTGACGCCCTACCGGAGAGCGAGCGCACCACAATCCTGGGCTCGAAATCGGGTGTAAAGCCAACCTTCAGGATGACAAGCGGAACGAAGGGCATACCAGGCGCAAGCATTGTGGACCTTACTGATCCCGTGTCTAATGCGCCACATTCATTCCCAAGATCCAACAGCGGCTCCGAGAACACTGCGCCTGAATCTGCACCCACAGAAGTGGGTGGGAGTTCCCGTCATAAGTGAATGCACAATTTAATCGTATAGCAGGATGCTTCGCCGGACTCGCCTGACAAGAAAGATGCCGGCCGTACCAAGAGACCTATAGATCCCGAAAAGGCAGCGGAAAGGGCTGCTAAGGCATGTTTTGTATCATCACAAGTGTTATCAACTGCACTTACAGTTGTGTACTATAGGAGAAGGAGCGACTCGAGAAGAAGGCCGCCAAAGCCGAGCGCGAAAAGAAGGAACAGGAAGCCCAAGCGAAATCTCGCTCGCTCATGGCGAACTTCTTTGGTAAGGCCAGGCCAGCTGCCGGTTCAAGCGCGTCGCCCTCGAAGGCGAGTCGGGAAGGCGCGAGTGGCTCCCCGGGGCCCACAACATCGCAGTCCGACTACCAGCGAACATTCAGACCATTTGCATTAAAGAAGGACGCGGAGCTCGCGCCCGTGAACTGGTTCATCGAGCGCAAGAAGCGTGAGCGCCAGAGGCAGAGGCAGTCCAGTGGAAGACAGGGCAATGTCATTGTGATCGACGAAGACAAGAATTATGACCAGATGGACGAGGACATCGAGATGACCGACGCGCAAGCAGATACCTGGGACACCTTTCCGCCTCGAGGTATGTTCTTCCCTTCGTTTACTAACACGTCCTGGACAACGCTATCACCCGTAGAACGGATAAGGCACATCTTATCCTGCCTCCCACAAGGCCTCAACCCACCCCGTCGACCGCGGCAGTCCACCGGCTACAAGACCTACTGGCCCCTTTCAGTGCGCGGCCTCATGACCCAGCTCACCGAAGCCGAGGTCGCAGGCGATGACACCGAAGTGCGACGGCTCCTCACCTTGCTCCGCTCGCGGCGCGCCCTCCCCGCAAAAGTCCTCGTCTTCACAGAGGATGCGCGCCCAGGGTACTTCGGGACCTTCACGCGGAGCTCGCGCGAGATCGGGCCGCGTACCCCATTCGCCCGCGATATCGTTGCGGTCGACTACGGGTACGACTCAGGCGCGGAGTGGGCGGAGGAAGATGTGGGCGAGGCAGATGACGTCGTTGAGGGCGATGGAGAGGACGAGGATGGTGACGCGGAGGGCGAGGACGACTCAGACATGGACGGGTGGCTCGTGGACGACGATGAGGTCGAGGATCCGGGCACGCCGATTGAGGAGCGGCCGGGCACGCCCGAGTTTGAGTTTCCGCCAATGCCTCAGCCGGGGAAGAGGAAAAAGGAGAAGGAGAGGGCGAATGAGAGAGAGCGGGAGGGCGGTACAAGCAAGAAGCGGCGTGTGGTTGTGCCGCTCATCGCGTTTGCGAAGGGCCCGGAGTGGGAACAGGTCCTGGGGCGGTGCACCTACGAGCCGTTCAAGGCGTACCGCATACAGCTCTTCAATGGTGAGCTCTCGTTCTGTATGCTTCCTTTTTGCGTCGCGGACTCACAGTACGACAGATACCCCGTTCCCGATCGACCCCTTCAAGTTCGTTTCCCAACCGGCCGAGCATTCATCCAACGGCCAGGATCCACCACAAACCCAGGACGGCTTTGTCATTCCTGCGCTCCCCGCCCATATTGCCAAATCCAGCTCATCCCCGGTCCCCTCTGCATCCTCATCGACCGCCACTCACCCCGCAGGTACGGGCCCATCAACGCCCAAGCGCAGCGGACCTCCGCCCAAGACTGCATTCCCGGACGCACATGTCCCGCACCTGCTTGCGCGGATCGAGGGGCTCGCGACGAGCAGCCTGCAATGCATCGTTGAGACCGTGCACCGCGAACTGCAGGCGCATCGCGTGAAGAAGAACGCGATTGAGGCCAAGGTGCGCGAAGTTGGCGAGAAGAGCCGCGAGCGCAAGGTGTGGGTCGTCCGTGCGGACGTCAAGGTGCGCCGGGTCGTATCTGTGTTGTAGTGTGTGACTGACGTGGTCGTGGTGGTTGGATCTTGCGTATACTGTAGGCTCAACATGGGATGGTGTAGGGATCGCCGCTGGGTTAGCAGAGACTGGGAACCGATGTGTGTGTGTATACCCTGCCGGTGGGCAGCTGAGGCGACTAGGACGCGTATCGCGTGCGCTCGCCGCTTGTTTTTATGCAATGTATCGTACATGTTGTATATATCCGTGCGGACCGTTGTCAGTATCATACATGGCGCGTCGTAGCAATAGAGCGATGTAATAAGTTAGGGAGACGGAGGTGGTGGTACGGTGGGGAGCGGAGGTCATGAGGCCGCGAGCTTCCACAGAAGCTGGGCATACTCGTCGTCGGACTTGTGATTGTCGAACTTCAGGCAGTGAACATCGCCAGACTCTGCGCCTAAATAGGCTTGAGCGATTCTGCTTCGGGTGTATGGAAGAAGGCTGGGGATATAAAGATACTCACGGACGAGCATCTTGATTATGCGGCCATCTCTGTTAACAACGGGCTCGAACCCCAATCCTTTGTACATCGCTAGGCGCAGCCTGCGCGCCCAAGATGACGTGTCAACGCAGCGACTAGCATACACTCCATGAGGAGGACTCACGCGGTCGCGTCAAGCTCGTGCTCAGCAGCAGGGTCGGACGCCTCGAGGGCACGCGTCTCCTCCTTGAGACGTGCGAGCTCCGCCTCCTTGCCTGCCAGCCCTCCCTCCGCGTCATTAATGGACTTGGCCAGGGAGAGACGCGTCGCGTCGAGATCGTTCATGAGCGTGGCATGCTCGTCTGCAGAGGGGATTGTTGAGGGGCGTGTAGCGGAGGCGCGAGCAGCTTCTAAGACGCGTGCTAGCTCTATTTTAAACGATGGAAAGCGGCGTGAGTATAATGGGTAGAGATCACGAAGGTGAATTGAGCAAACAACCGACGAGGATTGGATGGAGACATTGGACTAGGGCGGACGGATGGACGGTACTCACGCTTCATTTTTGCTTGAACTTCATGCAGATCTTTCTGACGTATATCATGGGTCATGGCCATCTGCTCCTCTGCGGCGGCAATGGTGAGGTAGTCGTCTTCGGGGTCGATGATGGGCACCATCTCCCGGATGGCTTTGCTAGACGTGCCGCCGCCCGTCAGTAACAAGCACGTCGCCGCCGATTTCCTTGTACAAACGACATACATAGTATCCTTGATATTGATAGACATCACGTCCAGACTAAATCACCGAGGAAAGGAAATACAAGGATCGAAGGGAGATTCGAGGCAGGAGTCCCCGTCGAGCGCAAGCTGCACATGCCGGATCCGGCTCGGAGTTGGCGTGGCGCCACAACTTCGTGACGCGTGCAAACACGGTCAGGTGATGCTTAGTCACATTCCGCATACCCAATGTTTTCGCGAGTAATAAAGTCAAGGGACTCCTGAGCTCGACGGTGCGCCGGGTCCCCCAGGCCCATTTCTTTCGTGGGCTGTAGGGAATACCCACAAGGTAGTCCCCACCGACTTCAGCTTGTTGTGTGGAGTTCGGCTAACACTCACTCAGCGTCCGAACTGGAAAGCCATCGGGATGGTGCTCAAAGACGTTTCGACACCTATAGCTTTGTATTCGGATAAACGAGAGGAGAAACAAGTGAACGCATAGATATCTTATGCACAATCCATGCTGAGAGGCCAAGAGATTTTTCGCCAGTGTAATCTGGACGTTCTGTTTCCTAAAATCCCAGCTGCGCGACAAGATCTATTAACTTTGTGTTGACCTTGTACGGCTGTTGCCGCCTGCACGCCATCAATCGTCAGGTACGAGGCTCTAAACACCCTCAAGCAAATGACGAAGGCTGTCATGATCAACACAAACGACTGGGCCTGTGGCAGTACCAGACATCAATGTAAAAGCCAGGCGAGTTGCCGAACGCATCGGAGTCGCGGTAAGGCGGTCAATTCAGCTGAGTAAGAGCTGAGTAAGAACATGACTAGATACTTGCTTCTTACCGGGTAATCGGAGGTTGAATCGAGCAATAGCCGGCTGTATGCCGAGGGGGGCGCTGATTAGACAAGATCGAAATCCCATAGATCTCACCCTCTGCCCACTTGACCGCCACAGCTTTCCGCCTCCGGTTCAGTCAGCAGGGTTCGACATCGACCACCACGACGACAACAGCTATACGCGTCAATCGAAAGCTTTGCCACCATGGAGGCACGTCCTCTTCCCTCTGCCGCGCTGCATACCTTGTACTTATCATGTTTCAGGGCATTCTCGACTTCTCCAAAGAGTTCGATGTCTTGCTCATGGACAGAGTGGTGATGGCTTTCTACTCCAGTTCTGGGCAGGAGGTGCGTCATATCGCCCCTTCTCTACGCGTGTTTCTCAATTGGCTACGCGATATGTGCTATAGCAACAATTGGCGCAGCAAGTGTTGACCCAGTTTCAAGACCACCCTGAAGGATGGACGAGAGTGCCCGATATCCTCGAGCGCTCGTCGTTCCCGCAAACGAAGGTACGTACAATTCCATACGTTGTTTAATCCCGCATCGTTCAATGCCTGTGCAGTACATTGGCCTGCAAATCTTGGAGAAATTGATCACTACGAGGTGGAAGTCCCTGCCCGAGGGTCAGCGGCAAGGTGTGTGTTCGCTTCGATTAGTGGCACATTCTCGGACCTCTGAATCTGAATACCCCTAGGGATTCGCAACTTCGTTGTTGCCATCACCGTGAAGGTTGCGTCGGATGAGGCGACGATGCGAAGGGAAAAGACGTATCTGAACAAGTTGAACCTGGCGCTCGTTCAGGTATGCCCGTTAAGTTGGACTGATAGACTTCGGTCTAACGCCCGGCGTGTAGATCTTGAAGCAGGAGTGGCCCCATAACTGGCCAAGATTCATTCCGGAGTTGGTCGACTCGTCTAAGACCAACTTGTCGTTGTGCGAGAACAATATGGCCATCTTAAAGCTTCTCTCTGAGGAAATCTTCGACTACTCTGCGGAGCAGATGACCCAGGCAAAAGTCAAAAACTTGAAGAACCAGATGTGCGGCGAGTTCTCTGAAATCTTCAAGCTCTGTTCAGAGATTCTGGAGGAGGCGCAGAAGACTTCCCTCATCAGGGCGACATTGGAGACACTGCTGAGGTTCCTTAACTGGATCCCTCTGGGCTACATATTCGAGACGACCATCATTGACCTTCTCCTCAACCGGGCAAGTCGCTTTGGATTTAATTACGATGTTCCCGCTGACGTTTCTCCTTCGTAGTTCCTCGAGGCCCCGGACTTCCGGAACGTGACTCTCAAGTGCCTAGCGGAGATTGCTGCGCTGAATGTTGGGCCAGAGTACGACCCGAAGTTCGTCATTCTATTCGCTATGGTCATGACATCCGTGAACCGCATGATCCCTCCGAGCACGAACATTGCGCAGGCGTATGCGAACGCGGGCGACGCAGGTCAAGAACTCGTTCTCAACCTCGCCCTTTTCCTCTCCAACTTCCTCTCGAATCACCTCCGGGCTGTTGAGACTGAGTCGAACCGCGACGTGCTACTCAACGCTCACCTATACATGGTCAAAATTTCGCAAGTGGACGAGCGGGAGATCTTCAAGATTTGTTTGGAGTATTGGTTGAAGCTCGTCGCGGAGCTATATGAGGAGATCCAGAGCCAGCCCATCGGTGAGAGCGGGCTTCTCATGAACCTTAGCCTTGGTGGTTCCGGCCAGGGCATGCTCAACGGTATGTCGTTGCGCAAGAACATCTACAGCGATGTTCTCTCGAACCTGCGCCTGGTCGTCATCGAAAAGATGGTCAAACCTGAGGAAGTGCGTACGAGCTTGTCGCGTGCTGTTATCTCTTCGTTGCTCATCTCTGTTACAGGTACTAATCGTCGAGAATGAGGAGGGAGAAATCGTTCGTGAGTTCATGAAGGAGAGCGACACCATCGTGCTGTACAAATCTATGCGCGAGCTCCTCGTATACCTCACCCACCTGGACGTCAACGATACGGAGAACATTCTCACGGAGAAGCTCCAGAAGCAGGTCGACGGCTCCGAGTGGTCGTGGCAGAACCTCAACACGCTTTGCTGGGCCATCGGCTCTATCTCGGGTGCAATGAGTACGTACAACCTTCCCGTCTTCGCTGAGCTTGCGCTAATCGCATGCAGACGAGGAGCAGGAGAAGCGCTTCCTGGTCACAGTCATTAAGGATCTTCTCGGACTATGTGAGATCAAGCGAGGAAAAGACAACAAGGCTGTCGTCGCGTCCGACATTATGTACATTGTCGGCCAGTATCCGCGGTTCCTCAAGGCACACTGGAAGTTCCTGAAGACGGTTGTGAACAAGCTTTTTGAGTTCATGCATGAGACGCATGAGGGTATGGTTCCTCCGACATTGGCGTTGCTTTAGAGGGGGTGATTAACTATGCTATACAGGTGTCCAGGACATGGCATGCGACACCTTCATCAAGATCGCTCAGAAGTGCAGGCGGCACTTCGTCATGCAACAGTCGGGAGAGTCAGAACCGTTCGTCGATGAAATTCTTCGCATGCTCCACCGTATCACGGTCGACTTGTCTCCCCAGCAGGTACGTCATTACGCCATGGCATGCAATGTGTTTCATAGACTTACGTTTGCGCACTAGGTCCACACTTTCTATGAGGCTGTCGGGTACATGATCTCCGCCCAGCCCAACAAGCCTCAGCAGGAGAAGTTGATCGCAAAGCTCATGGAACTGCCCAACAATGCGGTACGTAACCTTGATACTCTTTGGAGTAATCTATCCTTACCGCCGGTCGTACGCGACAGTGGGATTCCCTTATGGCGCAAGCTGCCCAGAACGTCGACGTGCTGAGCAGCGCAGACAACATCAAGATCCTGTCCAACGTTCTCAAGACGAACGTTGCGGCATGTACGTCCATAGGAACGTTCTACCTACCCCAGATCGGCAGGATATTTTTGGACATGCTCGGCCTCTACAAGGCCGTCAGCGGCATCATCAGCGAGACCGTCGCCCGTGAAGGTAAGCTGCGCTGCCTCGTTTCTCCGCCGACGCCTGGTTCACAGGGATGGCCCAGGTCTTATCGCGACGAAGACGCCTAAAGTCCGGCAGCTCCGCACAATCAAAAAGGAAATCCTCAAACTGATGGAAACGTTCGTCAAGAAGTCCGAGGATCTCGAGACTGTGAACGGCAGCTTCATGCCCCCACTGTTGGACGCAATCCTTGGGGACTACAACCGCAACGTGCCTGCCGCGCGGGACGCGGAAGTGCTGAACGTGATGGCCACCATCATCGGTCGTCTCGGGGTGCGTTCATTTTGCGCGCTTGGCGCTCATCTGCCAAAAGTGCTGACCGCGGAGCAGCCGCTGCTCACGCCGCAAGTGCCGGCAATCCTGGACGCGGTGTTTGAACCGACGCTGAACATGATCAACCAAGACTTTTCCGAGTTCCCCGAACACCGAGTGGGCTTCTTCAAGCTCCTGCGCGCTATCAATCTGAACTGCTTCCCCGGTGCGTGTCGTGGCGCGGGACCGTGACTGTATGGCGGTGTGGACTGACGACATGGGCAGCCCTGTTGACTATACCGCCGCCGCAGTTCAAGCTGTTCATGGACAGCATCATTTGGGCAATCAAGCACACGATGCGTGACATCGCCGAGACAGGATTGAACCGTAAGTCAGTTGATGCAAACTGCCATGCGGGGCGCTCACAGGGGTGTGTGTGTGTGCCTACAGTGTGCTTGGAGGTCGTCAACAACTTCGCGGGCGCGGATCCCTCGGTGTCGAACGCGTTCTTCCAGCAATACTTCCTGAGCATCATGCAGGACATTTTCTACGTCTTGACAGACACGGACCACAAGAGCGGGTTCAAGCTGCAGTCGCTGCTGCTCGCGCGCATGTTCCAGCTCGTGGAGACGAACCAGATCACCGTGCCGCTGTTCGACCCCTCAACGGTGCCCGATCCGTCGATCAACAACTCCATCTTCCTGCGCGAGTACACGGCGAGCTTGCTCAAGTCGGCGTTCCCTCACGTCCAAATGTACGTATCACCTGTCAGTGGGCACGGTCTAGAGCCTGTGGCTGACAGTCACCCCAGTGCACAGATCCAGACGTTTGTCGTCTCGTTGGGCGAGTTCCACAGCGACATCAACCGGTTCAAGCTCGCCCTGCGCGACTTCCTCGTGCAGCTCAAGGAGTTCTCCGGCGACAACGCGGACTTGTTCCTCGAGGAGAAGGAGGCCGAGGCGCTGCGCAAGGCGCAAGAGGAGCGGGAGGCGGCGCTGCGGATCCCGGGTATGCTCAAGCCGTCGCAGATCGAGGACAAGGACGAGGACATCTGAAGAAGCAACGACCGAACAAACAAACGAACGCATCCCCGCATGACTTATGTCTCACTGTATGATAGACATTCCGGCATTCCCGCTCATTCCCCCTCCCGTGCCTGGCTTCTTTCTCCGCTTGCTCGCATGGTGGTGCCCCACCGTCCTGCGGCGCGCGCGCCTCTTGGTCATTCACGCCAGCGCGCGCGTCGTGGTGACGGCGGCGCGCCGCCGGTCTTTCGCTCGCCCCGTCCGCTCGCCCCGTTTGTCAGCAGCCCGTGTACTCTTGCTATCGCCATCTCGCTGTTCACTGCATCTACCACACATGTAACACTAGCTTACGACAGAGGAATACGAGAACGTAATGTATCTTTGCTTCTTGGGCCGCGGCCTCGTGTGGGCCAATGTGGGCACTGTGTGGGGCAGCGGACGCCTCTGTGACTGGACGCTACTCGAGGGTACCTTCTTGGTGGGGAGGGGGGTTCTAGCTCGAGATCGATCCGCCGCGGGGCGGCGTTTCGGTGGGCGTTGCATGGACGCTGCAGAAGCTCCCGGCGGGGCTATTTGGCATGTGTGCGCGCATCTTGTCGCCAGCGGCCCCGTCTCCCGCGGGGGGGGGGCCGCTTGGAGGGTGGAGGTGAGACGGGCGGAGGGGGGCGGCCGGGGCAGACGCTAGGTGCGGCTAAGTTGGGTGAGGCTCCCGCGATGGGTGGTCGCACCTGGGCAGGGTGACGAAAGTGGCTGCGGTGCACAGGGGGACGGGACGGGCGCCAGGCCACCATGATGTACGCCGGAACGGCGAGCCGGCGGGGGAGTGGGGGGAGGAGGGAGCGAGGCACATGGCTTTAGCTCAAGGTTTGCGCACTGCCCGCGCACTGCGCGTGCCCCGCTTGAGCGCCCCAGCTTCGCGACTCGCGTCCGTCGCCGCACTGTGCACTCCTCGACATGTCACACCCGCGCCCGTGTCCAACCACTCCGGCCCCCACGCCGTCCGCCGCCGCCGCCGCCCGTTCCTCGTCGAGCCCCCCCCCCCCACCTGGGTATTTGGGTTTCCCCCAACGCCTGGCCCGGGGGTCCCGTGCGTGTGCGCAACGCCGCCGGTGGGGTGGGGGCGCATGCCATCAGCGCTGGAATGTCGACATTCCCGTACTAAGAACCCTCCGGGCGTGTGGCTGGGACGGGCGTGCGCTCAGGCCTCAGGGTGTACTCGTATCTGGGTGCCCCGTGTTTCATCGTCATGAGCCGTGTACCGGATGTATTTGCCCCCCTGCTCGACCCGAGGGGAACGCCGGGCTCGGAGCTTGAGGCACAGTGGCTGCAGCGTCGCAGTGGCCAGCGTCGGCGGGGGAAAACATATGAGCCCGCCCGGGCGTGTGGGAGAATGCGTTAAATAGAGGATCGCACGGAGATCTGTGGGTGCGAGTCCCGATCGCGGGGGAGGGCTCGCGGAGGTTGCCGAGATGAGATGGTAATCTGGCCCGGAGCTGCGTCTGCGTCTGCGTCTGCGTCCGCGTCTCCGCCTCGCGTTTCCAAACCAGACTCGGCGGCAACTGTAGCTTGCCCGCAGCCCGCGTAGCCTCCCTCCCCCTTCCCCCCTCCTCGATTCCCCGCGATATGTTCAAAAAGTGCGCCCGCAGCCTCCCCCGCGCGCTCGGGGCGGCCAGATGCTGATTCCGCACGCCAGATTCCAGCCCTCCGCGGACGTCTCGGGCCAGGTCGCGGTCAAATCCTCCGTCCAGCGCGCCATCCGCTCCAGCATCCTCGCCCAGTGGAAGATCGCCCCCGAAACCCTCGAGCAGATATGGCCCAAGAAGGAGTCCCTCACCCTCGTCAAGTGGTCGGTGCCCTCTCCTCCGATCATCAGCCCGCGCCCGGCGCTGATGTCCCCCGCCCGTGCGCTGCAGCAGAGAGCACATCTCCATCTACACCCTCCACAGCGAACCGCTCTTTTTCCAGCACTTTGACGGCCCGTTCTTCCCCACCCTCCGTCTTTTGCACAAATGTACGTAACCATGGCGTGTTCTCCTCCTGATGTCGCTGACGGCCACCACCCGACGTCCGCGGCCCCAGACCCCTTCGTCCTGCCTCAGGTCAGGGTCGACCGGGGTGCCATTCGCTTCCTCCTCGCTGGCGCGCATATGATGTGCCCGGGCTTCACTTCGGCAGGAGGCCAGCTTCCCCCGGCCGACGCCGCGCTGCCCGCCAACACCCCCGTGGCCATCCACGCCGAAGGGAAGGATCACGCAGCCGGGATTGGTCTGACGAAGCTGGGCACCGAGGAGATCAAGAAAGTGAACAAGGGCGTGGGCGTAGAAACGGTGACGTACCTCGGAGACGACCTCTGGCGAATTCAGCAGCTGTAAGGTTTGATGTACCAACAGGTTTTGTGCCAGCCGAACGGCTGTGTTGTACCACCATCTGAATGCGCAGACGTCTCTCGCCTTGTCCGTCAGCTCCGCAGACCGACGCCCCCGTCCGCATCAGCGCTAGTGTTTACACACCCACCCCCTCCAGAACTGACGTGCAGTCGTTTCCCGCGGCGAAATTGACGTCCCGCGTCCGGGCGAGCCCGTCATGCCGTGACTTCGCCTACGATATCAGAATGCGCCGTAAGCGACTGCAGTGCCCGCCCACAGCTCTTTGAGCTGGAATTCGGTTTTCGGCGAGATGCGAAGGCAGTTCCCCCCCTGCAGATCGCTGTCCGACATCACACCAGCGTCGGTAACGGCCGACTTCCTCTAGGGGCGTAGAGAGGACGTGCGTGACACGCGCCGGTGTTTTCCAGACGAGTGCTCATGTTCCGTCCGCGGCGGGTCGTGCCGCCTCTGCCACGACGTTGCGCTGAAGAAGGCTGCAGCGTCCATCGACCGGTAAGTTCCGCCTGGATATATTGCGGATGCAATGCAGATTAATTATTACCACCAGGGCGCCCGGATGGGCCGCCGTTACGGCGCCGTCGGTTTTTTTTTCGCACCCGTGAAGGAGCCCGACTCGGAGGGCAGCAGCGAAGACATTCGGGTTTTGCACGTACCTGCTTCGGACGGCTTCGCGGTCCCACGCCCATGACAGATAGAGAATCTCAGATGGACCGAAGTCTATTTGTGAAGCGCCGCCGTGCGCAGAATTATCATCACGTTCGGAAAACCTGACTGTTGGGCGGTCGCGTTATGGCCCTCGCTACCCGTAACCCAGCGGGACCACCTCAAGGACCCGAGTGTCGATCGGGTGATAGAAGTCCGCCGGCCACTCTGGCGGCCCGCAGACGATCGTGCTGGCGGCAATCCTCGGACGGGACTTTATAAATGGTCCCTAGTCCATTTCCCATTGTTCGACTGTCGTGTTGCAAGCCCCTCTTCCAGCCAGCCCCCCCCCCGCCTCCCTGCAGCGACGCCCGCAAAATGTCCACCACAAGCAAGCGCAGCGCACGAGCATGCATGGACTGCTCTCGCCGCAAAGGTGCGTACGAGTCGTCCCCCGTCGGGTCAGGTTCAGACGTCTTGCGCACATGGCTCACGGACGGTACTACTATGCCCCAGTGCGCTGTGATCGAGACGAGGGTCAGACGCGGTGCAGGGAGTGCATCAAGCGCAACCTGCGCTGCGAATCGCGCGCCCACCCCCCGGATCGGCCGTGCGAGGCCTGGTACGTGCACCTCCCCCACTCCCGAGCACGGCCCGCACCAACGGCAGCGAACCCCCCCTCCCTCCCTCCCCACCCCACCAACGCTCGTCCTTTCTCCCCTCCGCAGCCGGCGCGCCCATCTCGGCTGCGATTGGCCAGGGCACGGGCCGTGCACGCATTGCGCGCGGACACCGACGCCCTGCAGCTTCGACCGCGCGGTCTCCGGTGCGCCAGTCTTGTCTCTCGCCTCTCAGGGGGCACGTTCGCCGCGTCGGCCGCTGACCGCCCGCCCTGCCGCCAGTGCTTCAAGTCTGCCAGACAGGCCCTCCCGGACCGGCGTTGTCCTCGTCCTCGTCCACGGGCACGCCGGAGCCCGGGCCTGCACGGCTGCCTCCGCCTTCGCCTCCACCTCCGGCCCCGCCCCCGCCCCCGCCCCCGGAGCGCAGGCGGTGGTTGGAGGTGGTCCTGTAAAACGTCCGGCGCATGGGGCGTGCCGTGACGCCATGGGGCGGGCGAGCCGCGGTGCGGACGCGCGGGCGGTTGGTTCGAGGGAGGCCGGCCGGGGGCTGTCGGAGCGTCAGTGTCTGTGGGCCTCTGTGTGTACGAACTCTGTGATGTTTACGACTTGCCGTGATGATATACCTGCGTCGCCTGCGCGCGGCGGTATGCTCGCGCTGCGGCCGACCGACCCCTGGCTCAGGCTGCACATCTGACAATATGCGCGGCGCGACTCGGAAGGCGTCGCTCGAGTCGCGAGAAGACGACGGGATCATTTGCAGAAATGAAAGGAAGGGCACTGCCAGCTGCAGTGGGCGGACCCGCTGCGTCGAGCGAGGACCCGCCCGGACGGCGAGCGCGCTCACTAGCACCGGGATTGCCAAGGAGGGGAAGATGAAAGATGAATTCGAAGCGGACGGACGGATGGCTGGGTGGCTGGGGGGGACGCCACGCTAAGTCCGGCACGCCACCGTCACGGTTCGCCTCGCACTGGCACTGGCCAGGGACAGCCGCCGGGACCAGTGGGACGGGCCACGAAAAAAAAAGTTGCGACCGAGCAGCTGGGCGGACGGGTCGTTGACGTTCCTCTGCCAGATTCCCGTGCGGCCCGCCAATCTTGCGCGCCCCTCCTCGCGTCACCGGCCTTCCCAGCCCAGCCGCAGACATCGTCTCCCCTCTCCTCGTCCCGCGCTCGGCCCCACCGTTCTCTGCACTCTGCACTCGCACTCGGGCTCAGGCTCTGGCTCGCAACGGGCACAGATCGCCCTCGCGCCGCGGAATTCGCACAGTGCGCGCGCGCGACGTCGGAGCGTGGACATCAACGCGCGTTCAAGTTGGCTTTGCTGCAATTGTTCGGCGAGACGGTCTTCGAGGCTTCCGTGCTTGCAGCCTGGTGCCCTGCTGGCAGCGGCAGGAAGGGCCAGGAGGAGCAGAGGGCGCGACGTGCCTGATGAGAACGCTGATCGTTGTCGCCTTCTCGCGCTAGACGCTGCGGGTGCTCGCAGCTTCGAAATGTCAATATCCTCGCCCCACTGACCGCGACGCGGCGTGCTCGTGCACTGCAGGCGCCCTGCCATACGTACCTCCCGAGCCCCCCGCCTTCAACCTCCGCTTACCGCCCGCGCTCGGCCTCCAGCTGCCTCTCTCGATCGCGTCCGCGCGCGGGCTGATGTCCACCTACCGCGTGTGCTGGACCCTTGACGACTTCGAGACGTCGAGACGCGGACATGAAGGCCATCATCGCAATTTTGGATAAACGCCTGTTCTCGCGAAGAGGCCCGCGCAGCTGGCCACAGTGCTTCCCAGGTTCTTCTCACACGCGCGGTAGCGGGCTCACGCCTCGGACGCACGCCTCGTGAGCGGCGCGAAGGCCGCGCCCTTCAAGAATCCGAGGACAACTAGGCAACATATGGCAAACGCGTCCCGTCGACCGCACCGCCGCGCCCGCGCCGATGCATTGTCAGCCTGGCGAAGCGTGCGCGTGGAGCAGAGGCATCAACGAGCACGGTGCTGGACAGCGGGTGGCGCACCAGCACGGTCGCGTGTGCCTCGTAGTAGTACTAGTTTCTCCAGGCACGCCGTCTTCCTCCCGGTACGCAATTTGGCCCCGTTTCGCGTCGTCCATTCAATCGCTCGCGCCCAGCGCCCTCCTTCATGTTCTCGTGCGATGTGGGGGGGTCGTTCGTCCGGGGGCCCGTGTTCCTTGGACCGACTTCCTCTCTGCGAAGGCAGCCTGCAGGCCAAGTCGGACGCGTTTCAAGTACACACGCACGCGCACGCACGCCGAAACACATATATGGAGAGTTCGGCGCAGAGGGCACAGAGGGCCCAGGCATGCGGTCGCGCGATGGGCGCCGAGGGACTGTCGCGGTCGGTCCGTCGGCAAGTATGGGTTGGAGACTTTCGAAGGTCCGCGTCGACAGGTTGGGGCTCAGACTCAGATCTCACCGTTGCTGTGCGGAAATTTCATTGTCGAATCCGGGTATTTGCCCCTTCCCGCCACTCGAGCCATTATGAGTCTATTGTACATGTTCGCCCAAATGCGTGACGGCGCGGCGGGTACCCCGCATTCGCCTGCAGCCTCACCCAATCTCTGATGGCGGGCCTCCCGAGTCACCCCAGGTAGCCCTGGCAGGACCATTCTCGGTGCGCGTTGTTGTGGCGGGTGGCGACCGAGATCGCTCGCTTGCTGGAGGCAGCGACTAGCGGTGGTGGATGACGGCACTGTAATTTGCGCGACTGATACTCAGCCCGGTGGTCCTGTCGAGCAGCAGGGGTCTTTTGGTCTTCGATCGGCGGCGCTGGGAGCCAGGCCGTTTTGTGCAGATGTCCTCGGGGCTGCAGGCGTCGGCGGAGCGAGCAGGACGAGCACGCCTCGCCGGCGCCGAACGCGGGACCTGCTGCGGCACTCGAGCGGCGCCAGCGGGCACTGGCCGCATCGCCGTCCTCTATCTCATCCTCGTAGGACGCACAGCCATTGGTGCGTCCTTCCGCGTCCGTTTCGGTGCCCATGATGCCGCTCCGCCGTGTGTACGTGCGCTCGTTCCCCCACTTCCCCATTCAATGCTTCCCCGTTAAGCGTCGCCAGTCTAGGATCTGGAGTATCCGGATGCAGCATGGGCCAACGTCGCGACGTTGCGTTGCGCCGCGATGAAACGCAGCGCATACGGTGCCGGCAGCCCTCCCGCCAAGCCGGCACATGCCTTATGTTCGCGTTTATGGCTTTCTTACGACATTGTAGACGGGAGTTCTCCCTGCGCGGCCGCTTCAGGCTTCAGGGTCCAGCGCAGACAGAGCCCCCTCACCCCGTCTGTCATCGAACCGAACCCACGGATCGACTCTCGGCTAGGACCGCGCTCTCGGGGTGAAAATCCGTAAGAAGCCTCGCCGAAACTTAACAGTTGGGAGGTATAATAGCCTCGGTACCCGCGTTCAACCAGCCAGTCTCCCCCCATCTCCCTCGCTCTAGTGTTCCCCCCTCCCCCCCCAGATCCGGCCGACCCCACACACGCCTCCACGCGGCCCAGCGACCCGGATGCCCAAGGAAAGCGCGTGCCGCAACTGTGCGTCCAAGAAAGGTGAGCCCCCACTTCCCCTCGACGCGATCGGTCTGACGGGCGACTCCGCGTCGACTCCCCTCGTCGGCGCGCGCCGCGCAGTGGGCTGCAAGCCCTGCCCCGGACACGCTCGATGTGTCCGTTGTTTAGAAAACGGTCTAGACTGCGAGAGGCCGGTCGTTACCGCCAGAGCCCCGTCGACGCGGAAGACGGCCTGTGAGGCATGGTGGGTGTGCTACTACTAGTGACGGTCTGAACGCGCGTCGTCGGAAGTGTGGGGGCTAAGGGCCGCCTGGGGTTCGCAGTCGTACTAGACGCATCCGGTGCGAACGCACCGAGCCTCCCGCCCCGGCTTGCGTCGAATGCACAAACCACTCAAGGAAGTGCGTCTTCAAGAACGGGGCAGGTGAGCCTTGCGAACGTGCTGCCAGGTCGAGGAAACCCGTTCTGATGTATGAGATTTTTCGGCGACCCCACAATGATGGACAGCGTCGTCGCCCGTCGCCGAATCCGTCGCCTCTACCAGCCCACCGCCCGCTACGGCTGCGACCCATGGAGGAGGGGTCGCAGGGCCATCCACACCTGGTGAGTCCTGTACAGATATCGCTTGGCATCGTTTGACTGACGTTCTGCATCAAGGTCCTTCGAGCGATGGGTACCCCGACTCGCCCGAGGCATCCTTCTTGAATGGTCCACAGACGGAGCTGGTCGTCGACACCGTTATAGCCGCCGCTCAACAAAACTCGCGCGCGAGTGGGAGCGAGAACGGGAGCACCGCCCCGGCCAGTCCCAACCGCGACTTTTGGTCTGTCGTGTGCGGGCTCTCTGAGCCGATCGGCGACGACCCCGAGGGGCCCATGGACCTGACTGACTGAATCTTGCCACGGAGTTTCGGTGGTATCCCGTCTTTGCTGTATCTGTGGCCCACTCTATCATTCGCTTGTCGGTGCAAGCACCGTTGGAACTTATTTCTAGCCTTAGTATTCACACTACCTCGGTATATTGTAGCGTCTCGTAGTCTCCTGCACAGTGCTTGTTCTAGCTTCTTCAACCCCATACCCTATCCCCCCATCCCCACCCACGCCATTGTATCGTTGTTTAGGTCAGTGTCGCCGCGATGTGTTTGTTGTACTTGGCTCGTTGGAATCGATCGAAGCTCAGCGGCGCTGGATGCACTCGCTGGGTTCAATATTTCATCGATGTCAGATAATGGACCGGGTCGGTTAAGGCACAGCCCGCCCTGTCCGGCGGTGCAGGTGCACCCTCCGCGTGGAGCAGTGCCCGATCGCTGGCGCTACACACCTTTTCGGTCGCACAAAGGCCGGGCGTTGAGTACATATGTTCGGCCGTCCGGGGAGGGGTGCGGTGCGGGCCCCGGCGTCGCACTGGGAAGCTCCCCGTGCGCCGTAATCGCTTGCGATAGTGGGTGCCCATGGTGCGCATCGGGAGATTCGCTCGCACGCGACGGATCTCACACTTGAGAGGCCGGACTCGGTGATGGAGACCGTAAACGTAAACGCACTGGTAGGACGCCTGGTGCAGAACGCACTTGGCGTGGGCACGGCCCAATGGGTGCCAACGGTGGTCGAGGAGCCGACGTGGGCTTGGGGCACGGGGACGTCAAACCCACCAGTCGGCCCTTTTTTGGACTCTGCTCCGCGGGACGAAATCCTGATGCTCGGCGCGTCAGGCTTCGAGCCGGCCACCCGATTCAACCAGGCTGATTCCTTAGAGGGTGCCTTGTGACATGGAACGCGTTGTGCGCGAAGTCGACGGTGAGCCGGCGAGGTGAGCTAACGGTTGTAGGTGATAATGCATCCTTTCAGATATACGCGATGCTTAGCGAAGGGCCGTGCTCGGTGGAGGCGCGAAGGAAGCGACGGACGCACCTCGTTCTAAATTTCATTAACGCTCGGGGAAGGTAGGTACTCGAAGCTAAGCCCAGTGATGGCGAATCCTACTACTAGCGTTGGGCGCCAGGCAGGGCTGGCTTGAAGAACATTAATGAGCTTCGTGCCCCGACAAGTGTTTCATCTCGTTATAAGAACGTCAACACATCCTATTACATGAACGGAAGTACTGGCTCGAGTTGTTATAGCTTATATAGGTGTCATGCAAAGGGCCGCTTGTCTTGGTGGTGGGTGTGGATGAAAAGTCGATTTAGAGTTCGAAAACGGCTCGGATCCGATCATATCCTCGCTTGGAGTTATCTTTCTGATAACTCCAAATTTGGACATACCAGGCCGCGTATTCGAGAGAAACCTTCAGCACGATCGTCCTGCGCTGCACTCAGTCCTCCTCCATCCATTCCTCCACGTCCTCCGTCATGTTTCAACGCGATCCTCGCGCCGGTGTGTTTTTGGGAGGCGACAGGGTGTCCGGCCAGGATGTACGCGACCAAAATGGTACGTCGGTCGCCGTTTTACGTCGAGGAAAGCTGCTGAATACCACTAATGAATAGTCCTCGCGGCGCAAACGATTGCCAACGTCGTGAAGACGTCCTTGGGCCCGATGGGCCTCGACAAGATGCTGGTGGACAACATTGGCGTACGTACACCCCTTTTTCCCGCACAAAACGTGTCACCATAACTCTGTCTGTTCGCGATTGTGCAGGAAGTGACCATCTCGAATGACGGCGCCACGATCCTTTCCCTCCTTGCGGTCGAGCATCCCGCCGGCCGCGTCTTTGTCGACCTCGCGCAAAAGCAGGACAAGGAGGTGGGCGACGGCACGACCTCCGTCGTGCTCATCGCGGCGGAGCTGCTCCGGCGCGCGAACGAACTCGTGAAGCAGAAGATCCACCCGACGACCATCATCACGGGCTATCGTCTGGCGTGCAGAGAGGCGTGCAAGTTCATGCAGGACCAGCTGAGCGTGAAGGTCGACGCGCTGGGGCGGGAGGCGCTCATCAATGCCGCGAAAACGAGCATGTCGAGCAAAATCATTGGAGGGTGAGCGACAAATTGTGCCCGGCAATGGATAGGGATGAGATCTGAAGGATGATGTAGGGATGACGACCTGTTCGCTCCCATGGCTGTGGATGCGATGCTGGCGGTGAAGACGATTAACACTCGTGGTGACATCAAGTATCCTGTCAAGGCGGTCAATGTCTTGAAGGCGCACGGCCGGAGCGCACGGGAATCCTTGTTCGTCAAGGGCTACGCGTTGAACTGCACGGTTGCCAGCCAAGGCATGTAACTTGCCTATTCTTTGCACCTGCACAGGCACTGAACGCGTCTTGCTAGCCATGAAGAAGCGCATCACAGGCGCGAAGATCGCCTGCCTTGACATTAATCTGCAGAAGGCGCGCATGCAGCTTGGTGTCCAAATCCTTGTTGATGATCCCGAAAAGCTCGAGGATATCCGCAAGCGGCAAGTTCCTAGTTTCAGTCGCAGTCCGTTAAGACGTCACTCATACCTCCCATTGATCAGGGAATCGGAAATCACCATCGAGCGCATCCGAAAAATCCTTGCTGCTGGCGCCAACGTCATCCTCACCACGAAGGGCATCGACGACCTTTGCCTGAAGGAGTTCGTCGAAGCTGGCGCCATGGCCGTCCGTCGGTGTAGAAAAGAGGACCTGCGCCGCATCGCGAAGGCGACCGGTGGTACCCTGGTCTCCAGTCTTGCTAACCTGGAGGGCGAGGAGTCGTTCGAGCCCAGCTATCTCGGCTACGCTGACGAGGTCGTACAAGAGAGGATCTCAGACGACGAGCTCATCCTGGTCAAGGGCACCAAGGTCGTCAGCTCGTCTTCCATCGTTCTGCGCGGTGCGAATGACTATATGCTTGACGAGATGGAGCGCGCGCTCCACGACACCCTATCAATCATCAAGCGCACCCTGGAGAGTGGCGCGGTGGTACCGGGTGGTGGTGCGGTCGAGTCGGCACTCAGCATCTATCTTGAGAACTTCGCGACGACGCTCGTGGGTGTCGTCTACGGCATTATTGTTACAGTGGTTAGCTAACAAGTACAATTCAGGGCTCGAGAGAGCAATTGGCGATCGCGGAGTTCGCAAGCTCCCTGCTCGTGATCCCCAAGACGCTCGCGGTTAACGCGGCCAAAGACTCCACGGACTTGGTAGCCAAGCTCCGCTCTTACCACAATGCCGCGCAAAACGCGCCCATTGGTGATCCCAAGAAGATCCTGCTCCGATACGGTCTTGATTTGCTCAACGGACAAGTGCGGGACAACGTCGCGGCAGGCGTGCTGGAGCCGACCGTCAGCAAAGTCCGGAGTTTGAAGTCCGCTTTCGAGGCGGCGGTCTCGATTTTGCGGATAGACGATGCCATCCAGTGCATCCCCGGTGAGTAGACTGCGTATAAGCCTTTGTTGGTGCTCGGTCTCATTTCTCCGTATTGCAGAGTCGAAGGGTGAAGGTGATCCTCACGGGCACTAAATGATAGAATGGGAAGAAAGGAGGGGCCGCCGCGTAGTGACAATATCTGCTTGCCGCATTGTACATCACTTGCCAATGATACTCGACTCTCGTCGGAGACAGAATCATTCTTCGATATCTTCTTTGTCCCGTCCGTGGAATCTGCTCGACTTTGCCTCCGAGCGCGGCAGTGCCTGGCGGTACTTCAGCCACAGCGTCACAGCGTGACACGAGCAGATCTATACACGTGATGCGGAGACGCGGTTGGTCTGGCGAAGAGTGCGTGTAGGTTGACCACTCGACTCAACCCCATTTTGCCACTCGCCGCCCCATCTTCTCAAATTTTCAGAAAACACCTACTCACCAGCCGCTAGCTGAACTGTTTGGCCGCGCGCCGCGACTCTCGGGCAGAAACACGCTCTAAGCGCTGGGCTCTCTATGCAGGTCGACCACACTCCGGCGGAATTGTCCCCCCAGTTATGCCAACGCTACGCCTCTCTCATCTGGTCCTGCCTCGACGCCAACCTACACAGATCTGCGCTTTTCTACGCCGAGCGATACTACGTTCTAGACACCCAGAATCATGACGCGCGACACCTCTATGCCACCGCGCTCCTCGAGTCGGGCCAGCCACATTCCGCGCACAGGCTAGCGAACGCGCCGACGAGGGGAGAAAATTGCATCGGATGCTTGAACATCCTCGCGAAGTGCTGTATGACGCTCGGGCAGCACAGACAGGCGCGAGAGGCTCTCGAGAGCTGCTTGAGGGCGAGCGGTTCCTATACTCCGACAGGTGCGTGGTCTCTTGTGACGTGCTCCGCGCGTCGCGCCTCTCATCCTGGGGCAGAGTCCATGCGAGAGCGTAAGACGGCTGCGTTTCCAGACGCGGCGGTATTGTGCTGTCAGGCCGGTACCAGCGCGCTCAAGGGCAATCTGCACGAAAGCGCCTGCATGAGCTTCCGTCAGGCGCTATCTCTGAACCCGATGCTATGGGAAGCGTTTGAGGGCCTATGCGCTACAGGTATGTTTGCAGGGTGCCGATCGCACGATATCCGATTCAACAATATCTCTAGGTGATATTCCACCTATAGATGCTCTCTTCCCTCAGCGAGCGCAACCGGTCTTAGCAAAGTCAGGGGATGGTGGTCCCTGCAACTCTATACCAGTAGCCACAGGTGCCGGATTTTTCACGCCTGAAGCTGGCAGTGCCGGTAACCTCTTTCGCGATTGGAAGCCCGGACTAAAGGCAATGGACGCGCCCGCGGGACCCCGCGATTCCATGTGAGTCGTGATGGCCATCGTACCTGTTGCAGCCTTCTTGACACGAATAAAAACTAGCGCAACAACGGACTCGTCGTTCTACGGCGAGCCGTCTTTTCAGACCCATATACGCGCGAGCCGGTCACAACCGGCCACCTTGGCGGCTCATCCACCAGCTGTGCGTCCTCTTTCTTCAGCCGATGAGGCGGGCCCAGTGACCAAGAAGCTGCGGTCTACCGTACGGCAGCGTCCTGCGCCTTCCTCGACGACCGCGGCGGAAGCCCACTACCTCAAGCCGTCTAAGTCTGCAGGCGCTGTGCCCGTGGCAGCGGACGACCGACCGAGAGGCTCAAAGGCACGCGCACGCCCGGCCCTGACGAATGCTAACCTCTTCTCATCTTCGGGTCGTCCCGCCCAGACTACGGCGGCGCCCTCTAGGCTACACACGCTCGGGACGGGCAAGACGATGTCGAACGCAGGTGCGAGGCGCAGCACGAGATTGCAGAGCGGTGGTACGAAGCTCGCATCGAAGGTCCGCGATCTGCTGCACGTTTGCACGCCGTCATTGACGTACGACCCTCTACGGCAGCCGTCTACCCGAGATCGACGACGAGTGACCAGCAAGCCGCGTTCGCAATCACGCGAGTCGGGACTTGGGGAAGACCCGGGGGGAGCGGGATCGGCGTTCTCACCGACCCCACATATCGGAGAGGGCGCGCACTCGGAAACGTCTCCGCCCCCATCGGGTACGTGGACAGCGGAACAGGAGCGCGCGGCGGAAGAAGCATTTCAAGTTGAGCTCGCCGACTATCAAATCTACGACGTGATGCGCAGATTCGCAAGTGCTACTCGGGCGATGGCGCTATACGACTGCCAGCTCTGCCTAGACGAACTAGAAACGCTACCGTCCCAGCATCAGCGTTCCGCCTCTGTTATGGCCATGGTCGGCAAGGCGCATTACGAGCTCGGGCAGTACCCTGCAGTAAGTCGGCAATCTGCCACTTGTTTGGCGTCTTGTTAGCTTCTGACCCCAACTCACGCCATGCTCATTGTCTGCGATAGGCCGAACGGGCGTTCGAAGCTGTCCGAACGCTGGAGCCTTATCGTACGTGGGATATGGAGGTGTACTCGACGCTTTTGTGGCACCTACAACGGAACATCAAGCTGTCTTTTCTGGCGCAAGAGCTGCTATCTACCGACCCCAAGTCGCCGCAGGCTTGGATTGCCGTCGGAAACTGCTTCTCCCTCCAGAAGGAGAAGGCGCAGGCACTAACATGTTTTCGACGCGCGGCGCAGCTGGACCCCACGTGCGCTTATGCGTACACGCTCAGCGGGCACGAGTCCATCGACGAGGACGTGAACAAGGCGATCAATTTCTTCCAGTCCGCGTTACGTGCTGATGCACGCCACTACAACGCCTGGTCGGTATCTCACGTTTCCTCTTCCGCGGCGATCATTTTGACTGGTGGACCGGACCACAGGTACGGCCTGGGGACCTGCTATATGCGGATGAGCAGGTTACGTCTCGCCGACTACCATTTTCAGAAGGCGTCTCAGATTCATCCTCAGAACGCTGTTCTGCTGGGCTGCGTGGGTATGGTGAGTGCGGTCACGCGAGCGTTGGGGGAGGTCACGTTATTGACGGCGGACGATGCGCCTGGGATTGTTTATGTTTAGGTGCAAGAGCGGTACGCAAAGTACGACGCGGCGCTGGAGACGTTCAACCGGGCGATCGGGGTCTCGCGCGACAACGCGCTGGTGCGGTATCATCGAGCGAAAATCCTTATCGCCATGAAGAGATACACGGTTAGTGTTGGCGTTACACCTTCCGCATTGTTGGGCCACTCTGGTCTGATGGATGCACGTTGTGGCGTCTTTGCGGGGTTCGGACTGACGCCCGCGTCCACAGGAGGCGCTGGAAGACCTGCAGTACCTCAAGGACACGTCCCCCGAGGAGTCCAATGTGCTGTTCCAGCTGGCGAAGCTGTACCGCCTGCTGGGCGACGAGGCGAAATTCACGCAGCTTCTTGCGGAGGTGCGCGACGTCGCGCCGAAGAGCCTGGCGAAGATCCGGCGGCTGGCAGAGAGCGTGCAGGCGGAGGAGGTCATGGACCAGAGGTAGGGCGGCACAAGGTACCGCACCGGTGGGAGAGCGGGAGTACGAGGCGTGATGCGGGGCTGGCCGGACGGGTGGACTGGAACGTGTACTTTTCGCCATTGTTGTGTATAGAGATCGTCAATGGATCGCGCGAGCTGCCGCGTGCGCTGGACAAGACATGGCGCGTCGACGCGGGCGGGGGCGTGCTCGTGAGTCGTCGCTGGTGCTCGCGCGAGGGCGGACGGCGATGGCGGAATGGGGCCGGCGCGGGCGCCAACGGAGAGGGCGCGGGGGGAGGGGATTGGACGAGGAGGCCCGAGGGAGTGGGAATCGGCCGAATAAGGCAGGGCGTTGAGTCACCGCCGGGCGCGTCACCAGCGCACAACTCGCCTGCGACTTATAAGCGGCGCCTCTCCCGTCCGACCCCTCCTCGCCCCCGCCGTGCCCCTTGTCGTCTCCCGCCACCATGTCCGCATAAGCCTGCCCCTCGTCCCCCCGCCCGCGTGCTCTCCCCCTTGTCTCGCCCTTACGGACTTGCTCTAGTCTAGGCGACCCAGAGTACCACTATGGTCAACAAATCCGTCCGCAAATCCCAGAACGGCACCATTCTGTTCGAGCCCTTCATCGTCTACCGTATACACCGTTGATCACACACGCACCCTCCATCTGCCTCGTTCGTATCTCCTCTTACGTCGCCCCCCTCCTATCTCTGCTCACACGCGCTCCCCGCGCTCCCAGAACGCATCCGCTGCTTCTCCAAGTCTTGTCGTTCAACCGGCCGCACCACCCCATCAGCATATAACCCCCCTCCCCGCCCATGCCACTGGAACAACAAGCACCCGAATCATCATCTCTGTTCTCCATGGCCCGCTCCAAGCTGCACTCCGCGGTCGCCAGTGGCGTCAAGGAGTCCTGCAGCCTCCACCGCTGGGTCCTCCTCAAAAACTCCATCACCCGCTCTCATACTGCACTCGACGACCCTGCCCCGCCCCAGCCGCAGGCAGCCGTCGCAGATGCACAGCCTGTATATAGACGCGACGAGGACGAGCCGCGGGACGACACCGTCGAGGAGGACGCGTTCATGTTCCCTGACCCCCACTATCTTGGCTCCCGCAGCGCGGACGGCGGTGACTCAGAGAAGCAGTGGCTGGACTCCCTCCTAGAAGACCTCGGTGACGACGACGAGGACACGGACGTCGAGAGCGAGTGCACCGGCACATCCGTCTCCGTCCTGCCTGTCGACGATGACGACGAACCGTTGAGCCCCCTCTGCTCCCCCATGTCCTCTCAGGACGACCTCGTCAACCCGTCCGGTTTGTACTATCAACCGCCCCCCATTGCGTACCCCTACCCTATCCCCTATCCCCCGCTCCATCCCCCTCTTGTTCCATCTTGGCTCCAGCTCGACGCACACGGCGACGACTCGATGCCCCCACCGAGTGGCTCGTCGCCGTTGTACCATGACCCGCTTCCGTATTACGATGCGGAAGACATAGACGACCTTCCAGTGCCGGACGCGATAGAGGACACGTCTGACGACGAGTCAGACGTCTTGTCCACCCCGTACTCCCAGTCCATGTCATCTCTGTCCCCTCCGGACCCTACCTCTGTACCGTTGCCACAGGGACGCACGCGGTTGCGCGCCCATCCCCACGTGTACGTCGACACGGACGACGACTACTTCTATCCGTTTGAGCTGGACCCCCCTCTCCCCTTCCACGACGAAGATCACACTGACTCTGCTCGTGTCTTCCGTCCCTCTATCATTCAGGAATGTTAGTTATTCGCATGTTGATACTTTGCAGCTCTGTTACCCCTCCCATACTGCCCTACCCCCACACCGCCCATCACCACCACCACCACTACACTGAGTGCACTCCCCCTCCCCCTCCCTACCTGCTCGGATCGTCTGCTGGGTTGTTATCGTATATTACTACTCATATGCTGTCCCGCTGCCTGCCCCACATCATGTCTCTCCCTAATGTCTGGGCTGTACATATTTGTTTTCCGAATACAGGGTGCTGATAAGACCGGCAATACGTAAACGGTCGGAGTGCGAGTCGACCGTCGTACCGCGTAATACGGCCTCCCCAGGACGCCTTCGCGACTTCGCCCGAGCACCGATCGCACATGCCGAACTAGCTTCTTCCAGCAGCTACCAGGGGAAACTCCGCTCTTTAGCCGCCGCCCCCCGGGTTCCGAAGCTCGAGAGTCGTTCCCTCGAGCTCTCATCATGCATGGTCGCGCGACCAGTCGACCACACTCCAAGTAAGACACACATATCTACACTCCGCTGGACGTTTTTGTCTGCGTTCTCGGCCCAGCCCCAGCAGCCCCCGAGAACGATGGCTGATAGGCCGCGAGCTCTATCTCGGGGGCTGTACAGACGCGACTGCAGCTGATTGTGTGCTGGGACCCTGGGGCTTGTTGGGGCAGCGCGAGATCTGACGCCGGCGGCGCTCCTGCCAGTCTCGGGGGAAAAACAGACGTCAACGCGATCGCACGGATGGCCGCAACGGAGGGCCCTCAGGCTGAGGCTGGAGGGCCTCTCTCTGGAATGCGGCGGAACACTGCGGGAACTTGGGACGCTGCGGTCGCGGACCGCGGTACGTACGTCGATACCGAAGAGCCGACGTGGAGAGCGCGACCGTCGACGGAACCGGTTCGTACGACGTGCGTTACGTGGATCCAGCACAGGCCCAGTGGGGCCCGGGGGGGGCCGCTGGATTGGGTTTAAGCTCTGTGTACAGGAGGAGTCACGAACACATATACAGGCGTATGCACGATGGACGTCGAACTCTACGAATCGTGGTGATTCTTGCCACTTGGGCGAGGCTCGAGGCGAGGGGGTGCGCGTGTCGTGCGAGGCGAGGCGATCGGGGCGTCGTCGCAAGGCACCGTTCCAGATGTTCCTCCCTCTCACTACAGGCCTCCCCCGAGCCTCCTAGCTGTAGCCTCTAGCGTGCTCCTCGCGAAAGAGGGTAGAGCCAGAGAGACCTTAGTTGGCAGCGACCAGTCCACCCCCTCCCCCCGCGCCGCTACCGAACCGAACCGAACCCGATATGGCGGTCTCGCGACCTCGCGGCCCCAGGCCGTAGAGGGACGCGAGACCTGTCAACGCCCCAGCCCGGATGCCCGACGCGCGGGGGCGCACGGGGATCAGGCCTCAGGCCTCAGGCTTGTCGGACAGCTGGAGGGGGGGAGAGGGGGAGGCGGGGCCTCTCATCAGCAGCAGACTCTCCATTCTTCGAAGTCGGTCCCGGAGGCGCTCCCATTGGCAGCGATGACGCAGCGCTTGCGTGCGCGTGCGCGTCCCCGTGCATGTCCCCGTCCGTGCGCGTCGCGGTGTCCGCGTTCTTGTCCCCATCTTCGACGCCCCCCGCGTCGGCGTTCGTGCGTCCGTCCGGCCGGACGGGGACGGAGACGGGGGCAACGGACGCGGGCGCCCCGGGCTCCAGTTCCCCCGACGCGGGCGGCGTGCGTTCATCAGGAGCCGTCGCAGAAGCCGCCGTCTCTGGAGCGCGCGTGCCTGTGCCCGGGAGGGCCCACCAGTCGGCGTCGCGCGCGGCGAGGCCCGCGGCGGGCACGAACTGGATCGAGGTGTGGTTGAATGCGGTCGGGAAGGGCGCGCAGGCGCGGAGGGGCCGGCTGGTCAGATAGGGCGCTGCGTGAGCGGACGCGGGGCACACGAGGTGCGGGGAGGTGGACGGAGGCGGTGCGTGGATGGGTAGACCGGAGGGCAGGGCAGGGCGGTAGCGTTGGACGAGCCAATCGGGAATGTGCGAGGCCGGGAGGAGAACATGCCTGTTTAAGCGCTGCTGTGTAGGGAGGGACGGGAAGCGCAGTACGTACCAAGGCGCGCGACGCAGGGGTGCTCCGATATGAGCTTCCTTGATGGGATGCTGTTGGCGCCGAAGAGAGAGGCAAAGTCAGCGATGGGTGCAGTGCGGAGAAGCTGTGAGCGGAGAAAGGAGAAGGGCTTGCAAAACGAGGAGAGCAAGACGCGGGGGACGCGCGGCACGCACCTCTCGGCGTACTCGCTGAGGGGGTTCGCGATAAGGAGGACGTTGGGCAATCGCGCTATCGTCCAGTTTGCGCGCAGGATATTCTCGTACAGGTGCAGGTCGCAATGCGGCATGAAGACGATCGTGGGTGATCGGATTTCATAGCTGGCGTGCTGCGGGAGCCAGGTAGGAAATGACGAGTCAGTATCTGGAACGAAGAGGCGGGCACAAGGCCGGCGGAGACCAAAACGAGGCGGAAGGGCTCAGGACGTACTCGGTTCTCGGGGAGGGCGGTCAGACCCAGGTGCGCGAGAAGCTGGACGTCCTCGGCCGCGAAGACGGGGTCGTACACGGACACCTTCGTGTGGTCCTGGAGGCATGAACACGCGCTGATGTTTTTGATGGGCGCGTTTCATACATGGGAAGACGACACACTATGCTCAGATCGTCGCACGCCGCAAGGAGGAGGGCGAGTTGTGCGCGTGCGTCACGCGACGCCGCGGGGCTCCCGAGCCCGAGGCACAGCACGCCCGGCGCGTCGTCCGAGGGCGCGAAAGCCTCTTCGAGGGACTTGCGCAGGCTCTCTGGGGACGGGCGGAGTCAGGAGGGGCGCGGGGGCGGTAGAGAAGATGGAAAGACGGACGTAGTGAGTCGCGCAGCCAATCGCTGTGTGCGAGTTCCCCCGATGCCCTGTGCAGGAGGGCAGCGGGGGAAGGGGGCGCCGTCTGCGGCCTATTCTTGCGTTTCTTCTTGGATCGAGCGGGGGTGAAGTGATCTTCATAGCCGAACTGCATGTTCGAAGGTTCGGACGTCATGGTGGTTTGAGTCGAGCGCAGATACCGCGGCTAATCCACCAGAACTATCGATCGCTTGGGCAGGACAGAGCCCGCAGAGAGGTCACGAACCTTGAGTCTGTGCAAAAACTCCCGCTCCAGCAAGCGCCCGGAGGAGCACCCCACACGGCAAAAGCTTCCGTTTCAAACAGCCGCAAACAACCTTCGCCACGTGTCGACATACCTGGAACCGCACCCGGGCCAGCGTCCCGACGACCGGAGCTAACACAAGTACGCGGGACCTCCAATATTGCACGGACTCTAACCCACCGCAATTAATTCTAGAGAGCGGCTGACCCTCTTTTAGGCACTCGAATGACCGATCCTGGTGAGCCCCAGGCCACGCGGGCATCACATCGGCTAACGCAAGTGCTTCGAGCGTAGTTCAATCCTTGTCAAACGACGTGATCTAGCCGCTCGATCTGCGCCTGTGGAGAAGCCCCGCATCTGACGAAGGGACCAACAATGCGCGGACGTGAAAACCCCGCTTCTTCGCTCAGGGCAGAGCCTGGCGTCCGAGTCGGGGCTCGGACAGCTCGGGATCTATCATTAATAATGCCTCTGCAAGTCGCCGAACGCCCGTGAAAATTTCCTCCATGATTTGTTTGCCGGTGGGCCCCTCCCCTCATCGAGTCCCGACCGCCTGGACGCGAGATTCACTCGGACGCCCGAGTGAATCTTGAGTTTTTGTCAGATCAATCTTTTTCACGCCGTCTTCCGTCTTCCCCCATCCGTTTATCTCATCCCGACCTTCCGCCACAGGCCGTTGGCGTCTGAGAGCGGCGCAGCACATGCTATTGTTGCATTTTCGTATATTCGACTCCTCGGGAGAGAACGGGCATCTAAGAGCCTCGGTATAGTACAGAAGCCTCTTCGACTGGGAGTTGCTGCGCACCCGACGCTTTCTACTAGCCCATATCAAGTATTCGGGCCCATTCAGGGTCGATTTACGTGGGATTTCCTTCCCATTCCTCCTGCCAAAGCCGCGCGCTATGATCTGGAAATCGACGGGAAACACGCGAATCCCTCTAGACAGCGACGGCAATCCCGGGATCCCAGTGAAAATACGCCGTGAAAATTCTCATTCTTGGGTGGGACCGGCAGGCGAACAAACTTTTTTGCCGACCCTGCCAGTACGAGTCTTCCCTGCATGCTCGGACCGGAACCGTCACGCACCATGCCTTGTTTCGAAGGCACGTCTATGTGGTCCCCCTGAATTATTGTCGCACGCATAGCCATAGATGCTGTCAGCCTCTAGAGTCTACCTCATAAAGGTATTCGGGTGCACGTACTTGGAACAATTAAGTACGGCGTTCTGTATATACCCCTTCAACAACAGCGCAACGGTCCGGCATGTCAAGGTATTTCAGAGTCTGTTGTCGAAATTCACGAACAATTGGCTCCATTACGAAACGATACTGAACACATTCGCTATGGCTACATTGTTAACGGGGAGGTAGGAGGTCTATAATTCTAGATGCAAAGGAGTGTATGGTACGGTAAATCAAACGTTACTGGCCACTGCGGCAATCAGCACAACACGCCGCCCTGCCAGCTATACCGCTTCAAGTTCCCACTCGGACCAATGGTTGTACGTCGTCCTCATCGGCGGCGGCGGCGGCGGCGGCAACACGGCAGACTGACGATCACGCGGGGCGTACGTCGGCCGCGCGGGCTGCACGCTCGACTGTCCGAGGCCTTGAACTCCAAGGCCCCGAGCGTACCCTTGCCCGTGCCGGTTCTTCTTGCGCGCCCAGAGCAGCGGGTCCGACCCGTGCGCGACCGCGACGATCTTCGCCGAGATGCGCTTGGGGCGGCTGATGCGCGGCGGCGAGCTCGACGGTTTGAAGGCGCCGTGGTCGGGCCAGCGGATGGGCTCGGCGGGCTCGTCCTCCGCGTCTTCCGCGTCTATGTGTTCTTGCACCGCGAGCCAGATGAGGTGGACGGCTGGATGATGGTGGGGGCTCGTGTGAGCCTGGATGTACTACGTCAACCGAGGCGGGGACGGGTAGTGGCTTACTGAGCGTCCATGCGAGCCAGGAGAGGGTGATCGCGATGATGGCTGCGGCCTCGGGCTGCGACAGCCCCGCAAAGTCGTCGAGCATGCTTGGGGCGTGGACGCTGATCCATATGGCGCCGGCTGGTAGGGGTTAGGTGTCTGTCAGCATCGCCACTTCACGGTGTGGGGTTGAGGGGGGTGACTCACTGAGGCTAATTAGCCACAGGGATAGGAAGAAGAAACGGTCGTGGGTTAGCCGCGAGGGCGAGTTGCGGTGCCGGATGTAGAAATACAGTCTGAAGCGAGGGGTCAGGTTCCTCCGGAACACGGCGTGCGTGTGTAGGTTACCGGATGGAGAGAAGAACCAGCTGGACGATTTCGATGCCAAGGGCAATCGCTTCGGTAACTAGCAGTCGCACCAGGTTAGTGGTGTACCCAGATGGGGGACTCATGCGACAGGAAGACGTACTGCCTCCTGTGCCAGTGCGCGCGGCGAGCGAAAGGACGAAAAGGACAAAGAGGGCTGAATGCAACCCGAGCAGAAAGAAAGCTGAAAACAAGGACTTGCCATCAGCTCTGGGCTTCCGCTCGGCAGGGATGAGATGGGGTACTCGCTCAGGGAGAACTTCACGGCAAATGCGAGGGACGCCATCCTTGCTCGAATAACGGTTCACTACCAGCGGATGGGCCGCGTCGGGGGACTTTGAGAGATCGCGAAAGCACGAGTCGGCGGTCTACGCCGTTGTCGTCTGAGAGCAGCAAGGGAGAGAGGGACCGTTCTCTGTCTTCGGGCGGGGGTGTAGTATAAATGACTTCTTGCACCCAAGCCGGTCGACAAAGCACGGGTGGCGTGGGCTAAGCGGACAATGGCCATATGCCATGTCCGCCCATGCGGGTTCGTGGTTGGTATCCGAAGCTAACTAAATAAGACGCGTCAAAGCGAAATGGCAAAGCGTATGTGTTGTGCGGTATAGTAGCCACCCACCGCGGCCGATATCCCTAGGAGATGGTTCCTAAACGTGCGAGTTCGCGTCGATATGTCAACGCTAATTATATAGACCGGCGGCTCGAACATAGCAGTGCTTTGCTACAATGGTGCCAATAAAGTGCTGTCGAGGAGTTGGGTCGCTTAGCGATTCGGCGTCGGATAGGGGACTAGTACACCGTGAGGATCTTCAACTTGAACAGCTGTAGGCGGCGGGGTCCTGATCTTCACCCCCAAGTAGGTAGCCAGTTTGCCCCCGAACCGTTAGTCGGCGCCCTGCGACAGGGCCGCGATGTTCGAAGGTCCCGTTTATTTGATAGAGGTATCCCAAGAAGCGTGCCACACGCTGCCACCATGCCCCCTGCACGCGTCCGGCGAGATGGTAATGCAACGTTGCACCCGCCGCCTGAGATACTGTGGTCGATTTGCGTCAGCCTTCTTTGGTTGCGACAATGAGGCTAGTCGGCCATGTCGTGGTTCGATTTGGGCTCACTATTCCATTCAGCTGCACCACTGTGCTGAGTCTGAGAGCAGCCTGTAGTGAGTACCGAGTCTTTGTTTATGAGCGGCTTCCTGTGAAGGAATTAACTAGCTGCCAGGGGTGGCTTGCGAACCCACTGTATTCTGGCTAAACTTGAATGCTGCAACTTGTTCAGTCCAATTGAAGCACGCAGATATGAAAATAAGTACTTCCGAACACGCCGACAGCAGATAGTCATACAAAAGATGGTGCACACCATGATCAACATACAGGAGCTCGTACGTTGCAACTGCCAACAGCAGAAAGTATTTCTCAAACTTCGAAACGTTCGACGAAATTACGAGACATGCAGATATCGATATGCGTGATGCACAGCCGCCGCCGTCAAAGCGCCCTCCCTCGAAGAGCGCTAGCAACGCGGAGCCGAGAGCTCGACAACCGTTAATTGAGCCCGGTTGCTCGTGCCATGTTGCGATAAGTGGGCGTACATGAACAGCCGTATTGCCACAAATCCACACGTCGCACGGTACCATGGGGTCTTGCGTCGCGCAGTCTATCCGAACACTGTATACATGTATCGTTATTCCATTCGTGACCGATTGCGCTCTGCGAAGATACAAGCTGTAATAAAATACAATGCCACCATCCGAAGAAGCAGATGAGACGGCGGGGAGATGACGATTCCGGCATATGATTATCTGCGAACACAAGAGGCGGGCGACGGACGCTGGCGGCGCCGAGTGGGTGTCTGCGGGGGAAGAGAGGAAGAGAAGAGAGGTCGTCCCGGATACGTACACCCGGCCGGTATCTATGCTGGTGAGATGGAGTCCGCGTCTGCTGAACCGCTGCGAGGAAGGGAATGACAAGGGGACCCAGGTGCGCAAGCCGCAAACGAGAAAGAGGAGACGGCCGTTTACCGCGACCCGAACGTGTTCTCTCCCGAGTAGCTCACGTAGAGGAAGCCGTCCTCATCCCTAAAACGGGGTTAATGGGATGTCGCGCCGCGATAGCCACATCACGTACTTGTGCTCCTCGTAGATAGCACTCATCAGGGCCGCCGTTGGAGGTAGTACCTCATCGACGAAGATGAAGATCGCTTTCTCTGGGGCGAGCTTGATTCGCTTGCGGATAACGTATACGAATTGGCCGACGGTGAGGTCCTACGCGGCGCGCGATTCAGTACACCCGCTACAAACGACGTTTGTGTCTAAGGTGGTCCACGCACTGATGGGACAAGGTACTTCTTCTTGTCAATCGTAGGGATGTCGGTCTTGTCTGCCTTCTCGCAGATGACCTATGTATCGAGCGGTGGTGCGCGACGTTAAGTACGATCGTCTCAATATGCATGGGGGTTTACGCACCGGTATCCTATCAGGGTACTTCTGCCTAATCCGCTCCGCCTCCGCCTTGCGCTTGTCTGAAGGACGAGCATGCTGATGAGCATAGATCGTACATCGGGGTGAGCGCGCGCCACCAACCGAAGGGGTGCTCATCCTTGAACTTGGACCGCATGATGACTTATGTATCAAGTAAAGTGTGTTTAGAGACGGTAAAGGACAAGCGGCGGATGAGAGGAGAGGGGAGAGAAGAGGATGGTGGAGGTCGCCGATGAAGTTGAAGCCGCCAGGAAACGGTGCGCCCCATTCAAGCTGGGCGCGACGGCGCCGCGTGACTCAGCACAACAGGCCACAACAACGCGCAAGCTCGCCCATTTGGGTTCATTCGGTTCGGCTGGTTCTCAGAACAGCCTTGAGGCTCACTCATCTGTCTACTTGTCGTGCTCAAGGCGATGCACAGTGTTCTGGACACGTATCTCATAGGTCCGGACAATACTTTTAGTGGACGTGCAATGGGCACTGCAATGCTGCGGATCCCGCTTCTGTCTTCCGCAGTCGCATTGACCCTGCGGTCGCGGGCTGTTGAGCACTTCCGCATACCACGTACTCGACACGCCGTTATGAGATTTCAGCCAAGGTACGGATAAGCCTCCGCTGTGATGTGTGATACCGGCCACCAAGGCCGTTCGTGCGACCCTGGACTTAAGCTTCTAGGGTACTGGTGATGCAGGCGTATTAGGAGTGTAATATACAAGAACATACGACTGCGTTCATAGGGTACGATGGTCGGAGAACGTGGCCACAGTAAATTCCATTACGCCATCATGGAACAAACCCCAGGCCAATTTAGTTGAGGGTCTTCCCAAGGCGCGCAAGGTGATAGTTGATGGTAGGCTTGTGCTTGCGAGTAGGCGCAGGCTATTTCAAGTATCGTGAGCATACATCCATGTCGTCATCCGCGGTGGTACTCACAGCAGTACGCATGCACTGTAGGAGAGCTTTAGCCGACTCCGCGCAGGGACCGGTAGACATAAGGTCACTTGACGCGGACCAGCATGCCAGCATGGCCGCAAACTGCGTGGTGCACGGCCGGATGGCCGCCGCTATACAGACACTGCTGTATCTCGGGTGCATATAGAACAGACGAGGCAAAAGTGACATACCTTGACGCGGCCTAACTTTCAGCTTCTCGATATACATCGCACCTTTTCACTCTAGCCCAACGCCTATGTTCTCCGGACGCACACGTTTGAAGAAAGCCCCGAGAGAGAGGTTGTTAGACCCAGTGAGTTTCCAATGAGTTTCTTGGGACAGCTATCCAAATATTCCTGGGTATCGATGCGCACCTCGAACAGAGTGTAGGAGAGGATGGTCGACGACGTCGGGACCAGGTTGGAGCCAAAAAGCAGACTCTCCCAATCCGGCATGGTTTAGGCCCACGTGCCTCCGGATCGAGACGGGCGCCTGTGGAAATCACCAGGAAACGCTGCGAGTGCCGCTCGGTCACGATACACGCTCTCATCCGCACTCTCACCCGACCTCCTCCCTCCCGCCTTGCACTTGTTTCTGAGCTCACCTCGTTCTGCGACGTGGTCATTATGGCTGCCCGAGCCGGCCTGAACAAGAACAACTCCGGTGGGCAGCACAACTCTGCGCGATCGTTCTAAAGCTAATCCGTCCGCAGCTGTGAAGCGTATCATGCAAGAGGCGAGGGAGTTAGCGAATGACCCTTGTACAGACTACGCAGCGGCTCCTCTTGAGGTGCGTAACACGAATTAATGCAATGCATGCGTTGTCTGACTGCGCCGCTATACACACAGGACGATATCTTCGTGAGTAGGTGTGTCTCCGAGCACACGCTGGCTCTAAACTTGCAGTAGGAATGGCATTGTACCATCCGTGGCTCCCCGGGAACCGAGTTTGAAGGAGGACTCTATCACTTCCGGATATTGCTCCCCTCCGAATACCCGTTCCGTCCGCCTTCGATCATGATGCTTACCCCGAACGGTCGCTTTGAGCTGAACACTAAGGTGTGTACTTACGACTGAGCTTTGTGGGACATGGAATAATCTGACTGCTTCCCTTAGATCTGCATCAGCTTCACCAACTGTACGTTTGTGTCATTGCCATTTCTCGAATGTCACCAAATGCCTTTGTACGTGTAGATCACGAAGAACTGTGGCAGCCGGCTTGGGGTGTTCGCACCGGTGAGTCAAGGTCTTAACAACGATGTTCTTCTATTCACACCGACTCCCTAGCTATCATCGGTTTGCAAGGATTCTTTCCGCTTAAGGGTACGGCCGCAGTGGGAGTCGGCGCTCTCGAGTATCCTACCGCTGAGCGTAAGCGGCTTGCCGCTCTGTACGTCATCTTCCTCCTTAACGCCTCATCCATGCCTTACATTTGTGTTTAGATCCCGAGAGTGGGTCTGTCCACGCTGCAATATGTCCAATATCGAACACCTGCCCGATCCACCCGAGTCCAGCGGCAGCGAGAGCGGCACTTCATCAGTGTCAAGTGACACAACCGTAGAAGAGAAGCCCACTAGCGGCGCCCCCTCAAATCCCCCGCTCGAACCCGCTGCATCCTCAGATCCCCCCGTCGCCTCTCACCCTACGGAGGCTCAGCCGGAGCCCGCACCGACACTACTCCCAGCACCGGGACCCACCGTTGTTGTCTCACGCCCGATCCCGCTCCTTTCTCCAAAGCCTACGCGTCCAGCCGCTCGTGCTTCTATCATCACGCAATCCTTTACGCCGCCGCGCACACCTATGCCTTCCACCTCCTCCCAACCATCGTCGGAGCCGACTACGCGCGAGGGCACGCCGCAACCTGCGCTCGCGGCAGCGCTGCGCCAGACAACGCCGCGGCGCCCGCCGATTCTACTGGACACGGCGATCTGTGTGCTGCTGGTGCTCCTGCTCGCGCTCATCTGCCGCAGGATCTTGTGAGCACCCTTCGCCCTCTCGTTCGCGTCGATGTTACATCTCGTTGGGTAGCCGCCAGTTCTCTGCGGCGGGTTTTGTACCATAGTGTAGTTTAGCTATGTTCGCTGTGTCGTTATCGCATATTTGGACGTCTGGATCATCATCATTGACACCTACCTTGCTGCTGTGAACTGGCGGTGATTTCAGCATATCGCGGTCCACGTCGCGGGAGCACACCAAGAAAGCCACCGACGCAAGCATTACATAGGCAAGTAATAAAAGTACAACATCATTCACACCAGAGCGGAGGACGCAAATGAGAAGGTAAGAAGGCGTAGAAGCTCATTCTACTTTTTCTTCTTCTCGTCCCTGACGGTCAATACGATTTCATCCTCATCCTCGAGATTGTAGACCGCGATGGTATGCGTGTTGGGGAGCATCTTGCCCGCGTACGACAAACGGATCTTCGACGCGCCGACAGTGCTGCCCGTGTGTTGCAGAATGCGATCACGCAGCGTCGAGATGAGCAGGTTGAGCGGCAGCTCGGGAACGGTGACCGTGCTGCCATCGAACTTCCACTCAGGCTTAGACGGTTCGTTAGGTAGCTGGACACGTAACGAGATAGGGTGCTGCGAGCAATTGGTATGAGTAAGTCTGGAATGTTAGGGGAGAAGTGCATGTACTCACGGGATGCATGCTGATCCAGTCCTGTTCGGGGTACAGCGCGCCGCCAGGCAGTTTGGCAACCTTCTGGCGTTTCGCGGGTGGAACGTCGTCTTGCGCTCCGCCCTCCATCTCGTCTGCGCTGCGCACCATGCCAACCTGAGGTCCACCGGGCATAGGTGCGGCCATTGCAGCTGCGCGGGCAGGGTGCATCATGGGTGCGCCAGGAGGAGGCGGTTGGTACCCGAATGGCTGCGCCGCGTCCATGCCCTGGTAGTGTAAAGGGGGAAGCATGACAGGAGCCGGCTGAGGAGGGAAGATAGAGGCGGGTTGAGGCCCGGAGGAGACGGTCGCGGCGGAATACGCGGGGTTCAGAGCCGGGGCACCGGGTCCTGTAGGTGGTTGAGGGAGCGAGGCAGGGGCAGGGGGGAGAGTGTTGAAGGGCGCAGGGGCAGCTGAAGGTCCAATACCAGGGCCGATCGCGTTGACCTCTTGCCTGTAAACGATAATTAGTAACGGGTGTGTGGGCGCCGTGCATATAGGGGACGTACGGTCCCAAACCCTTCGCACGATGGATAGCAGCGATCTGCTCGTCGAAGTTGACGTTTGTCGAGAACTTGTCAAGGGTGTTCGCCTTGGACGCGGTGTGGCCGTCCCAAACGACCTTCTCGCGCTCGCGCCGGCGGAGCCGCTCTTCCTCTTCTTCCTTCTTCCGCTTCTCCTCATCGGCTTCCGCACCAAAAATATCAACACGAGTACGTGCAAGGTTCTTGAGTGACGACACAACGTTCGCGCCGCGCTGAAGTTCCGAAGCTTGTGCTTTGCGGGCCTCGAGAGCGTCACGCTGCGACTTCCACTTGGGATCGAGTAGTTCGATACGCATGTGCTCTTGTAGCTCGTCGACGGGAATTTGCTGACCACATATGGTGCAAGTGGTGAGCTTCTCGACACCCTTCTTGTGGACTACAATAAGTGAATAGGATTAGCATGCGCCCCACCAAGTTGAATTGTACCACTTACGTTTTGGTACGTAGTCCGTTCTGATCTTCATAGGGCCGCCGGCCTCCAACGAGCTCGCCTGGATAGCTTTTGCCCGTTCGATCTCTCTCTGCCGCTCTTCCTCGTCCCGACGCTTCCGCTCCTTGACTTCGTCGTCCTCATCATCGCTCTGCTCCATTGCGGTATCGTCGTCATCCTGGCCAGCACCGGCACCACCGACGGCGGCGGCGGCCTCGGCCTCTGCAGCAGCCTGTCGTGCGCGGTGCGCCTCCACGTCCTCCGCAGTAGTCTCCATGATCATAGCCGCCATGCGCTTCTGCGCGAGAGTCATGCTCTCGACCTCCTGCACACTCATTGGGGGCGGGAGCTCAGCGGTGGCATCGGCAGCGGTGAACTCAATCGTCTGAACAATAGCATAGTCGTGCCAATCGATCTCAGCAAATGCAACTGTGTAGGATGATTAGCAGTGACCGACACGTATGAGCAGTGGCGCTCACGTCGTTCCGCCTCCTTGTCGTCCTCGCGCTTTTTGTCCTGTTCAGCCTTCAGTTGTTGCCATCGAGCACGCTTGCGGGCAACTTCCAGGTCCTTCCACCGTGCGCCTTCTTGTGTGCGCTCCTTCAGCTGCGCGAGAGTCCCCTTACTAGGCAGGAGGACTTTCGAGTACTGGTCCACCAACCTATTGAAGTATCCAAACAACGAGTGCGTCGGCCGAAGGAAGTCAAACTGATAGTTCCGCCCCTCGCGCTGCGAGAGAGACGCGAGGAATGGACGACCACGTCGGGCGGTGAACAGGGCAGTGAGTTTCATTATGTCCCTGCAAAGTACATCAATGACCCTGGTACAAAGCTTCGAGAAGACCCATGTACGCACATGTCAATCGCGGAGATATTTGGGATCTCCAAGATGAATTCGGGGGTTGGAGGTTCCTCACCCATGTCAACGGGCGCAGCGGGCTCGGGGGCCTGCTCAGGCTCTTTCTCCTCCTTGCTCGGCGCAGCCTCCTCGTCCAGCTCACCGCGGACGACCTTGTCCATGCGGTGTCTGTAGTAAGCATGGTAAGGGTCCACCGGGTTGAGGAACGCAAACTTGGGATCCCCACGCTGGTTTTCGCGGATCTTCTCCTCGAACTGGGGCGGGTTGGCGGAGCGCGCGACGAACGTCGCCGTACGGTCGATGACGGCTACAGAATCCAGACCATGTCAGCGGGTCACGACGCGGGCCCTGTACGCAGTAGAACTCACATTTAAGATCTGGAGGAGGCAGAATAAGGCCACTGGCGAACTTGGGCTCCTTGTGCACTCCATTCGCTCCGTCCGCGGGCGCGCCAGCAGTCCCGTTGCCGTTTAAGCCGGGGGTCGGCGGAGGCGGCATGCTCTGAGTAGCCACGCTCATTTTGTGGCCTTGACCGCGGGGGAGGAGTGATGAGTGTGTCGGGTATGACGAAGGCTCTGAGCAAGCCGTGAGCAAGGGTGCGACCGCGCTGACGGGCGCGCCTGCCAAACGAAGAGCGCCGGGTAGCTTAGTAAGCAGAATTTCCCTTTCTCGACCGCGATCACCTCGACCTTCAGGCCAGCGGTCTGTTCAGCTTTCTTGCTCTCTACCGCTGCGCGATATGTTCGGAGCTTTCAGACCTACACAGCCCAGCATGGTTGGCCTCCTGTGGTACGTTTCATTGTTACTTTCATACACACCGCCAGCTCTGACATCTGCGGGTACGACAGGAAGACCCCGTGGAAGCTGTCACGCACGCGCAAGGCGAACGTCCGTTCCCGCCTGAAGCAGGTGGACTCAGTTATCGAAGCCGTAAAAGAGAGTGGGGTGAAGTGTGCAGCCTTGGTGCGTACATACCACGCTTCTGTTGTTGTGCATTTACTTAGACGTGAATAGGACAAGGCCTTGGAGCTTCCGAAGGAGCACGAGATGCCACCAAGAGACAAGTACACAGTCTTTTCACGGCATACGAAAGGCTACCGCAAGGGTATCCATAAGGTGCCCAAGTGGACCAGGGTAAGCCCTTTCATCCCTAATTCACGCTGTCTTTCTGGCAAGCTAATGTATGCGTAGTTGTCGCTAAGGACAAACCCGAAGGGGTTCTGATTCTGCATGCTCTATATTCTATTGTATCATACACTCGAC
This sequence comes from Trametes meyenii, assembly GCA_022606255.1. Taxonomy (NCBI): domain Eukaryota; kingdom Fungi; phylum Basidiomycota; class Agaricomycetes; order Polyporales; family Polyporaceae; genus Trametes; species Trametes meyenii. The sequence continues at coordinate 349,976 of JABYQG010000005.1, read as the reverse complement.
TATTATGGAGGCCTGTTACAGACCTGTAGGTGCCGTAAGGGGACGTGTGGGGGATTGGAAAGATGTGGGTACCGTATGCGTCTAGAATAATACTAACTGGATCGTCCCCTGCCTCAAGCCGTTGAGGACTTTTGGCGCACCGAGCACTGTCCTGAAAACCTCGCCCCTTGTCTCCGGAATGTCTAGAAGCGTCCGCTTCTTTGCGTCCCGGAAGGAGACGTCAAGAATAATATGCGTCAAAGCAGTTGTCGCAAGGGCATCTTCGAACAAGGTCGATGAGCAATCGAGGTCGAGACTGAATGCGCAATACACGAACCAGTATCGCACAGCAGCTTGCCCAGCCGGCCTGGTGTACCCGCTGCAGCAGCAATCTTTGTCCTCTTCAAATATGCGACGTGCTCCTCGAGCTTGAAGTGCTTTGCGAAAAGCTTCGCGACATCTCCGCCCTTCTCCCCGCGGAGCCGCTTATCCTTGAGCACCCGAGTAATATCCGCCACTCGGAGGGCTGCCCCAGCTACATAGAGGAGGGTTGGCGCCCCATTGTTCTTGGGTCTCTGCGACATGCGAGTATGGAGCTTGGGCAACACTGCGAGACAGGTCAAGATAACATCCCAAGTGCACAGAAGCGAGAAAATGTACCCTTGGAGATGAAGTCCACTAACTGGTCCAAGTTCCTCGATCCCGCCCATACAGTGGTGTCCGCTATAGAGCTCTCTGTCTATGTGTTAACTTAAGAACGAATCTGAACAGCCAAAAGACAGGTACCCACCCGGTATTTGGACGTCCGCAAGCTCAATGCCAGAGAGTTCGTTAAATGTCTTGGCTTGCATGGAACTAATGTAGTCCGCAAGCAATACAGGTGGTTGCGCCGCTATTGAAGGGGGTTCTACTGGCTCTACAGTCTCCGCTAACTTGCGTTTCTATACATTACAGTACGGTGAGAATTAGCTACACAGTCCCGGGGTCACAGGTGCACACCTTCGCCTTCCTCTCCTTCTCCTTCGCCCTACGTTTGCGTTTCTTCTCAAGAGCTGCCGCGCTCTGCGGCTGGCTTGACTGGGCGTCATCGCCGCCGTCCTCATCTGCGCTGAGGAGACCGGATATGTCTTCGGTGTTAGGGAGGTCGTCTTCATCTGACAGCGCCACCAGATCGTCAAGGACAAAGTCGTCCTCTAGGTCGTCGCCGCGCTGCATCTTCGTGATAGGTCGTTACGAGTGCCTCCTGGGCTGGAAATGAGCCACCGCTTGGGCGAGAAAGAAAGAGGAGCCAGGGCGTGGTCGGATGGGCTTTAAGAGGCTCAGAAATGCGCGAGAAGGCGATTCTGCCCAAAAAGCGCCCAGCGCACAAATTCTGTCCCACGTGGGAGAGCGGGCCGGGCTCCGCCAGCCAATCAAAAGGCACGAAACGGCGGGTGGACGGAAGGCGAGAGCATGTGCAACGCTACTCAACGCCCTCGCTTCACGACACACACAGTCGCTGCCCGGATTGCCCCCGCCAATTGAAACGCATTCCTATGCCGTCCGCGCAACGTTTTCCGGACGAATGTCTCCACATTAACGATGACTCGCTGGCTATGTCCGAGGACCCCGAAAACTCCGACGTAGGTCCCAGCAGCAGGGACCCAGTCTCTGCCTGTCTTAGCTCGTCTGCCGCTGGTCTTGTGCTCGCTGTCTGCCATGTCTTGGTTGCCGGCTGCAATACAAAACCTGCAGCCCTCGCAATTTCTACCACATCTCGTCGTCCTAGGCCTCCTCTCAGTCGCACTCTGTCTCATCCCCATATCGCGGCGTCTACGGAGAACCTCGTGTGAAGGACATACAAATACCGCCCGCATCTCAAATAAAGCCTCTACGCGAGTGGCAGCAACTCTTCCCAGCGCCCCCAACAAGTTTACAGAGACCCTCGACGAGCTGGACGGAGCGCTCTACGGCATGGAGAAGCGCATCAAACAGCCCTACGACGCTTTCCTCGTGCTCGATGTAGAGGCCACCTGTGTTGCAGGAGCGGGGTTTGACTACCCGAACGAGATCATCGTACGTATTCGCTGCACCGCGTATCCGTACCTCGTACATAACCATATAAAACCTATGCGCCGATGTAATCCAGGAATGGCCCGTATGTCTTCTTCGTTGGAAGGACAAAGACTTGAAAGGCAAGGCGCGGGAACTCGAGGTCGTCGACGAGTTCCGAAGCTTTGTTCGCCCTACATGGCGTCCCAAACTGTCTCCTTTCTGCACCACCCTAACCGGTATAACTCAGGTTTGTCTCCGATTTCTGGACAGAGTGCGCCACGATAGACAGTGCCCGGAATACCCGTCTAGAACGTGTGCGGAGATGACTTACCCACTCCCCTCCCTTCCCGAATGTGTTACCATCTCGGGAACGGGAGTAGTGTGATGGATATCCTTCGCTCATCTTCTCGTCCGGTGGTTTGGGCAGTATCTGTCGCGGCGGCCGTTCTAATGATAGGGCTTGTCGTGTGATGTACATACCCGCATATAGGAGCAAGTCGACAGTGCACCCACCTTCCCCGAGGTCTTGGAGAAGTTCGGGACGTTCCTAGAGAAACACAGGCTGATCAACCCAGAAACGGGGCAGCGTCTCGTCCGATTCTGCTTCTGCAGCGACGGTCCATTCGACATCCGTGACTTTGTGGTGAAGCAATGCTTTATCTCCAAGGTGGACCATATGTTTACGGGACTAGAAAGAATACTTACCACGGCCGCCGTAGGTACCTATTCCAGTGTGGCTTACCTGGGACGTCATGGACGTTCGAAGACAAGTCGGCGAATGGCACGCAGTCACCACAGCAGGCGCAGAACGTCGACCTGTAAGCACTACGCTCGCGTCATGGCACAGGTCTACGGCCTGGCTGACTCGACCCTGGCGCAGAGCGGTGCGTTCCCCCTCCCACGACGAGTGTCGCTCTCCATCCCGCGCCAGCTGCATGCGCTCGGGTTGGAGCCGTTCAAGGGTCGTCAGCACAGCGGCATCGATGTAAGTCCCGTCTACTTCGGCTCATATAGCGCGGTTATTTCATCGACGGCATCTCACCTATACATATATGGGAATGCAGGACACACGCAACATCTGTCGCCTTGTAGTCGAGCTGGCCCGTCGAGGGTGGAAGCTAGAGCCGAATACACCTATCAACCCCAATCGTCGCTGGCCATGGATGGGCAAGCGCGGTAGGGTGCTCGAGGGATACTATCCTTAGGCGCACCCGTCCTCTGCGGCGGCCTGCCCGGGGTCGTAGTTTGTAGCAGGAGGTGAGCGCGGACCACTCAGCTTGGAGCGATGTACGCGGATGTTGTACGATTACGTTGTCGATATAGCATTGCATGCCAAGCCTTTCGATCGCGTCGTGCGTGGTTGCGAGCCTGCCCCGCCTGCGCCATACTTGGAGCCGGTTCCCATGGGCCCACACCCGGTGTGGGACTAGGTCGATATACGAGGACGTATCACCCCCCGCCGCCCGCGTCGTGCAGCGTGCGGCGTGTGCCCCAGAAATTTGTCGTTCGCGCAGAAGATGTGGACGCATGCTGTCGTGGTGCAGTCAGAGCGGCTGAGCTGTTCGATCGCCAACGTCATGTATACACGCTAACCCACCCAGGACATACGTTTTGGCGAAGCTCCTTCCGGACCTCGGTATTTCTCTGCGTTTACACGCCGGTTGCTCGGTGTAAAGATATCATTGGGAATGAAACATAAACTCTATTCGACGTGTGCGGGGAGTCGGAGGTTAATACAACTACCGTATGCGTGCATGCCATTGCGATATGTACAGTGAGGGTTCGAGGGGCGGGGCAGTCGATAGTACAACAGCGCGCTCAATAACGATATTGTTCCCGCCGTCTATTAGGATGGATAGATAGATAGATAGTGATAGGTACACCTCCGGAAGCGTTATGTGCGTAATGATGTCGTCGGCGCGTTTACTGTGGAAGGCAGACAATTAGTGCCTGAGAGAAAGAAGGTAGCGGGCGGCACTCACGAAGTCCCAGAGGGTACCGAAGCACGGGATCCCGGCTTCTTTACATCCCTGCAAGTCGACGCGGTGAGTACGGAAGGCGTGGCACAGCCTCTCAAAAGATACCCACCTCCATCATCTCCGAGTTCCCGATGTAGTTGGACGTGATGAAGACGACTGCAGACGGGGCCATCAGCACGTCTGTAGAGACGAACGTGGGGCAAACATGGGCCGGACGCCCGCGTACCTTCCGCGTTCCAGGACTTGTACACGTCCCGGAGAATCTTCATCGTGTCGGGGCGTCCTCCGCGAGCCTTGCTGTCCCAGAGAAGCAGACGCTCGGGCTCGACGTGCCGATGGATGAGCCCGCTAATGGTCGGGCCGAATGTCTTCTCTTGGTCAGAGCCTGTACAGCAGCGCACAAAGTCAATCTCAGCCGCTTACGCGCCGCAGCGCGGCCAGGGCGCAGGATGCTTCCACGTACCGATCCAAATCAAGAACCTGAGCGGCAAGGCGGGGGTGCGTCAGCGCTGCTATTTCCGTGCGGCGCGAGGTGGGAAGGGGTGCGTACCAGTTTGGAGATTGGATACATGTCGAGAGGGCCGCCCCGATGCCGGTGCCGGTGCAGATACGGATGCCGCGCTTGTACAGTTTCGAGGTGTTGGAAATGCCCGCGAACTGATGGAATTCGTGACTCAGATATGCTGCGGGAGGGTAGACGCAGGCGTGCAAGTGGAGGACGTACCTTAAGCTCGCGCGTCCACAGGGTGCGCGGTGGATCGTTGACAAGGCTGCGTGTGAAGTCGCCTAACGAAGACAGCTCGGTTGCGGTTCATACAGTTAGTAGAGAGCGCTGACGGACCTTGCACACCGCAAATCATGTAGTGGTACTTGGCGTGGGGACCCTCTCTGTTGGCGCAGAAGGGCGGTCGGTGCATGTTCCTCACAGTGGGAAGCAGGACACGTACGAAATGATACCAAATGCGTGGTACTCCTTCACAGCGCTTCGGCTAATGCGACCGAGCAAACCCTGCTGCATCCCACGCCGGAAACGGACAACAGCGACCTTGGGCGAGGGCTGTGAGAGGACGGGTGAGCATCACGTCTCGGCTGCAAAATTTGTAGATGAGCGCGTACCAGCTCAATGTCGACGGGAACTTCGCGGGTACAGATCCAGGGAAGCACGATCCAGACGGTCATGCCCATGACATACCAGAAGTCCTGTTGGCGGACAAGGTGGCGGCCGTCCGGAACCCAGGACTTGTTGTCGGCGTGCCAGATATCGCCCATGATCGTGAACGCCCCTGTACCATGGGTCAGTAGGATGAATACGGCCGCATCTTGATCTCACACGCACATGTCAGGAACAGCGCGCTCCAACCCCAGAATCGGTGGTTGCGCTCAAACACGCTGCGGGTTATGAATAAGTCGATGGCGGCGGATAGTGGTGCGTGGGTACTTACTTGTGATGTGTGTTCCGCACCCAAGGGAATGCGGCTACTGCAGTGACGATGACCGCGACGTTTGTGAGCAGACCGACGACCAGAATGGCGTTGTTTTCGTTGACCATGTTGCGGAAGGTGTTCACCACCTTGTACGTCAACCAGATGATAGCGGAGACGGCGCAGCCCGTGTGGATACCGCCGAGATGCTGTAGAAAGTTGATTTCAGCTCGATGTTGTATCCGGGCTGTGGGGGAACACTGACCTGCAAGACCGAGGTGCAACCAAGCCGCCACCATAGAGGAGCCCACTGTGCGGCGCGTGCCAAAATTAGCGGCTGATTTGGACTGATTATGTGATTGCCTTACCTTGGCGAAGAGGGTGTTGGCGAGGAGGTACAAAAAGCGACCGAAGATCTCGTTCCGCACCAGAAGGGCGACGTTGAAGTTGGCGACGGCGAACGCACCAGCGTACTTAGTGGCGTACGGCCAGTGACCCGATACAGCGAAGCCGAACATGATAATGTTGGTGGTGAACGCGATCGTAAAGAGTTTGCTGTGATTGTTCCTGTCAACGCTATGCTCGCACAGATCATAGAAGCAACTCTTACCGGTACATGTTGTACCAAAGCTTGACCAGGATCACCTTCGAGGTCTTCTTCTTGGGCGCCCCCTTAACGAGGGCGTACGGATCCCGTTTGATCTGAGGCTGGGGGGCGGCGCCATCCTTCTTCTCATTGGGGAACACGTCCTTCTTCTCGTCGGGATATGTGACCGCCTGTTTCTCAACGGGGTAGACGACGACCTTCTCGCTGACACCCTTTTCGGCGTCGTCGTAGGCGGGGGCGGCTCCTCTCGGGCTGGGGTCTGACGACATCAGAGCAGCGGGTGTGCGGCGTCCAGGGAAGGGTAGCTGTTCCGGTATATGAGACCGCTACGCGGGACGGGAGGGGAGGTTCGCTGGTCCGACGAAAGTCCTCCCGGCCTTTATCCACTGCGCGGGCGCGAAGCAGGCACGAAGTGTGAGATCGTACGCGCCCATCTTGGGCGTTCGCGTAGGGAAGCGTACCCCGAAGAAAGGCAGTCCGGGAGATCACTCCTCGCACCCGGAGAGGGCGATTGTCACAGGCCCGTCCGGGAGGACTGGCACAGCTCCGCGGTGTGAATGCGCCTCTCTGCGCTCTCACAGCTCCCGAAAATTCCACGGACGAATAGGAAGGCCGCGTGTCAGTAAACCTCGGCGCGCTGTGGAGGGCTGCCCGCGGATGACCTCAGCCATTCAAGCCGTCCGCGCACGTCTCGTCCTCGCCGATCTAACAAAACGCCAGCGCCAATTCTGGCACGCCGCTCCGTTATTGCAGCGGACGCGCCCGCGAAAACGCATGCAGGACCGATGCGGCGCACGGAGCTGAGACTCGCCTGTGTGCAGTTGCGCTGCCCTCCGCGCCGAGGCGAGCTGCGATAGGTTCGGGAGCGTCATGCAAGTGTCAACCGAGGGTGCGCAGCCGGCCGATACGGGTCGCTGGCGTTCCCACTGTGAGTACAACGGAATGTGGCGGGGAGTCAAACCAGCGTACCCCTTACGGCACGCGTGCGCAATCGGGGCCGGCAGCGTCCGCGTCAGCCCGCCCACCCCAGATACCGGACGCACTCGCGACGCAGGCCCCGCAGGTCGTGTCGACCCAATGCCACGCCCGTGGGCTCGCGAAATTCACACCACGCGCCGGGCGGCCTGCGCATGGACGACTGGGCGCTCCCATACCGATCTGGTGGTGCGGCGCATTCCAGGCCAAGTTTCGCCGGATAGTCGGTATGTGTGGCAGCTGTCGTCCCGGGTCCAAGGACGGAGTGGTCGAGGGGGTTGCACCGGAGGGGTTTGCCCGGCATGGTGGGACGGAAACTCTCCAAGGGGGCTGTGCTGACGGATGAAGCGCAGGCCTTGCAGCTGGCAGCTGGGCGCGCAACCGCCGCTGCAGATCCGCGAAATAGGCGTGGTGCTGTACGAAACCTGCCCAAGTCGCCCACCTCCACCCTGGAGGCCCGGATGCGCCAGGGACCCGAGGACCCGAGACCAAGAGGATGCGTGTGGTAGCGAACAACTCTATAGGCGTTGTCACGCTCACTCACAGCGACGAGCCAAGCTGTGCCGTTGTCGGCGCCAGGTGACTCTCTGTTTACACCGAGCGGACAAATCGCAGACACACTAGCACCAAACCGGCACTCAATAACTCCCCTCCGACGCTCGAGTTCATACACGTTAGACTCGTCGAGGCCCGCCATCACGACCGAGACGTGGCTCGAATATGGCTCGAATACGGCCATTCACACAGTGCGAGCGTCGCAGCTGCCCGCCGGGCGGCATCGCGCCAGGCAAACATAGCGAACCTGCGAGGGGCGGTGTCTGCAATGGCAGATGGCCGACGCTCTCGGATACGGCGGGCCCCAGCAGACGCCCCCGCATCTGCCAGCGCGCGCGCCACCAGCGTAATGAAGTTTTCACCATGGAGGGAAATGAGCTTGGAAGCCTCGGGTCGCGACCTCGCGCAGTTTGTACGCCCGGGCCGTCCAGTGTGCACTGGTATGTAGGCCGGCGTGTACGTGGAATGAACAATGGCAGCCTACCGCCGGCTCCGACCAACAAGGGGACACGGCACACGCGGCAGGAACAGGGGACGCTGCTGCAGCATGGGTGGCGGTGGGTTAAAGTGCACCGCACGCGACTTCCCAGCTTCTTCTCGCCACGGGGAACTCAAAATGGGGAATCGGAATGCCGTACGTGGGGAGGGAGGGTCGCATCGCGCTCGCGAGTCAGGTTGTACAACAGAGGAGTGGTTACAGTAACAAGGGTGTGCGATAGAAAGGAGCGCTGGGCCGGACGGATAAGGATAGATCATGAAGCTGGGGTATCCAATGGGCACGAAACCCCGGAAGCAGCATGGGAGGTGGGACGGTCCGGGGTACGACGGGCAGGGACGCCGGGGCGGCAGGCAGACTAATTAGCCTCGGCGAAGTCTTTCAGGTACTGCAGCTGCTTCGACACCTCATCCTTGAAGGCGACGATATCGCTGCTATTCTTGATCACCGCGCGTACCGTATCTTCCTTTAGCCTATTGACCTTGTCGACCTGTTCCCGGTACCTGTCGGATTTGCGTGTTAGCCCAAGCGTTCATGTATCCTCGCGACGGCGCTTCGGAGCGAAGAATGGGTCAGAGAGACAGAACGACAGTTGACGTACGCGATCTGCAAAGCCTGTAGGCGCGACTTCACACCCACGCCATTGGCCATCGCCGCAGTGCGAGCGGCGGCGAGATCGCGTTCCAGACGCGATGCCTCCGCGTTACTGACGAGACCTTCTTGCTGCGCGGCCTGGAGGAAGCATCCACATCATTTATCAGCCTTCAAAATGCCACGAACGCAGTATTATGCAGGGTCGGGCGTACATCGCGCAGCTCGTCAGCTTGATCGCTCAGCGCGTTGGTCTTGTTCATAACCTCGAGGGCTTCCTCCTCAATTGTCTCGCATTCTAACGTAAGTTGATCGAGTTCGTCGTCCACCTTGATGCGCTCGCTTTCCACTTCTGCGTGAGCGGTACGCTTCATCTCCGTGATGCGGCTCAGGGTGGGCTTAACCACCTTGCGAATGTCGGCACCGCTCAGAAGACCTTGCGGGTTCGCCGCGGCTGAATGGAGATCGATGGTGAGGTCTACATCCTCCAGGGGCGGGGGAAGCGGGGGAAAGAGGCCGAGTGTGGACAACAAAGAGGTATACTGATCGAGTGCCTCTTCCGCGTCAGAAACTTTGCGAGTGAGCGAGACTTCGAGGCGAACGACGACTTGGGACATCTCCGCAACCTTGTGCTTGAGCGACTCCAGCTCGCGTGTGAGGCTCTCGTGTTCGGTATTCATGCGGAGGACTTCCTCTGGCGACAGGTTCTGCATCTTCACGATGTCCCCGAGACGCTGCTCTTCGGCATGCATCTTCTCGAGGCTCGCGACTACGGGGTACTCGGTCTATCAGCCAGGGCAGGGAAGTGAGCGGGGATAGACTACCGACCGTTGTATTCAAGCTCGGTCTTCTCGTCTTGCACGAGGCGCAACCATTTCTGTTTCCGCTCTTCAAACCGGCGGAGGATCTCCTCGAATTTGAGCTTATCTCGGCGTAGTGACCCGTTGTCTTTTTTGAGCTCTTCGAACGGAGGCTACATGTAGCGTCAGCTCGGCCCCTTTGCGAAATGAATTATGGGCCATTCTACCGACCGCGGACTTCTTCAGTTGTTCCCACTCTGCTTGAATCTCCTTCAACCGTTCCCGCAGTCGTTCCAGGTCCTCGAGCACCCGCGCATCCTTCCTGGCTTTGGAGGGGGTGAGCTCACAGAACAGCGAGTAAGGGAGTGCGCATACCGTAACGCTCCTCTAAGAGCTTTTCCTGTTCCGGGAATACGTCTTGCCCCTGTAAGAAATCAACGTATGCCAGCGTGTTGTGGTTGAAAGCAAGAGCGAGATGGTGTTGAATATCATCGAACTCGTCCGGTATCAAAGCCGGATCTTGTAGCGTTGGATGTCGACTGTCCATATAGTGCTCACGAGCCTGCATAGCTCATTAGTCGCTGTTTTCAAACAATCTTATGTCGCATAACCTACTTTACACAACTCTACTAGCCAATGTAGCATACCCAACAATGACGGCCATGAATGCATCGCCGCAGGTGTTGGCAGCCATTTGATGTCGATCTGACCTACATAGGGGTACTTCATCGCCCTCAAAGCCTGCATAAAGTGCTCCTCGAACCGCAATTCGGTATGAAAAGGCCATAGGGGGTCCAGACATTGGATCAGGTGCTGAAAAACAGCGCGGAAGTCTTTTCCCGTGATGTTCTGCAACATCTGCGGGGCAACCTCGAACCCTGTGCTCATCAAAAACGTGCCGACGTCCTGCCGCATCTTAGCCTGGAATGACCTGTCGCGGAGAGGTCGTGTATCCTTCGTTGTTTGGCTGGTCGGTGGGGCTGAACCCTGACCACCTCCTTGCCACATGGATCCCCTCCGGTTGGTACTGAAAACGACGGAAGTTCCATGTCAGTTACGGGTATTCCTAGGTTAAAACGTCCGGAGATGTGTAGGCCGAGACACGCCAAACCAGACTCCAAGCTGTGGATGAATGCCTTCCCCCACAGTTGTTCCCCACGTTGGCTGCAAGACGCACCGAAATATCACGCGCTACCCCCGGAGATTGAGACTCAAGAGTAGTGGCGCATGACGCCATTGGAGAACTCCGCAGATAAACAGACAGTTGGTCCGACGTTCAGCCATTTATCCGACTCGTCTAAATTGCCGGACGCTTTGTGCCTACCTTCCAGAGCCGAAAGTGTGGCTAGCCCTACCCTGGGCCGACAGAGGCTCTCCACCAACCTTATGCCGGCGAATTCCAGGTCCCGTACAAGCGGATAGTTCGAGCTACACGTCGGACGGGAACGCTCACCTTCGCATGGGAGTACGTCCAAAGTTCTGAGCTTTGCTCGCGCTCTGAAGGAGCGGGTTCATGTTCTGCGACCGCATAAGCGACTGTCGTGGATTCGTCCCTGGGGGTATAGGATATGGTGCTCGCATAGCGGGTCCGGCCAGAGACATGCGGCCATGTCCATGGGTGCTCTTCTTGACCGTCGCAGGCACTGGGAGGTTCGAGCGCGCGTTTCCGTATGGGTCCCCGTGTGGCTGCATGGTCGACCGCCGACCAAAATCCATGGCAAGCTGAAGACGACGGAGGGAAGGAGAACGGGGAAGGGAGGAGCGGCGTGGGAGGTGGTGGTCGAAAGCAAACCGGACGCGAGACGCGATGCGCCGTTCAACGCGTCTGTCACGAGCACGTGCCCGTGCTTGTCCTCCGCGCCGACGCCCCGGCTCCGGGCTCTTCTCGAGTCTGCTCCTCTGCACCGACGATGGCGCCTCCTTGTACTTGCTTTTGCTGCATTCGACCACCTCCTACCATTCTAGTCGCTAAAACTTCACTATGTCTGGCCTTAGAGAGCTTTTCGGCGGCGCAATCACTGCAACGCTCCCTGTAAATCTCATCGATGCTTCGTATGTGCATTTATCTAGTTCCTACGAGGTTGTTCTGAAGACCTGTTCAGGGACTTTCGACAAGTCCCAGACACACAGGAAGTCTTCCTCTTCCCGGACTCGAGCATCAGCATCATCGTCGAGGTACTCGAGAGCGTATCCGCCTCTGACCTACAAGAAGCAGCTGGGTGAGTATACTCTTGTTCAACGTATTGTAACGACCGCCGCTCACTCTCCACAAGCCAGCATTTCGACGCACTGGCACATGACAACGACGCGAAGTCTCACACAGTCAACGAAACGCTCGGCGTGGCGAACGACTCCGCCGGCGCAACGCCCAGTCCCGTCGTCCTCTACGGCACTCAGACCGTGCAGAAGTTCAACCGGGAAGCCGCAGACGAGGTCCGGATTCTGCTTGCGCTCTATCGCGTACCCCAAAAGAACGTCGATCTGGTCTTCTCGATGAACGTTCCGATGACTAGCGAAGATGATGGGGCGGTTAGCGAAGAGCAGTGGAGGGCTGCGCGGAATATCTTTGACCATGCCGCGCGGTCGTTGCGGATAGTTGACTACGGACTGTTTGCATAGTTCCAGTGTATAAACAAGCAAGACGGAGTTGTATCATGGTGAGTACCTAATCAACAGCTGTCTTTTGAAGGTTCGCCTCACTCGGAAACGCTTAGTATATGTCCTATTAGTAGCACGGTCCACTGATATTAGCGAGTAATCTCCCGAATCAGTGTCTGAGATTGTATTTCAGCATATATATGTATCGCCGCCCCCATCCTCAACCTATCAGCACAAACAGGTGAGGAGCCAAAATCCATACACATTACGGAGCACCAGTGAGCTACATGTACAAATACAGAAAGCAAAACGATAAGCATGAACATAAGCCAAGCACACAACACGTCGCTTGGAAAGACCCTCAATAAAACACGAGAGGCATGCTCCAGGATACCTACGTGCCCCCACCACTCGAGCCCTTAACCTTGGCCTCATCCCGCTCGGCAGCAGCCTCGGCTTCCGGTTCCTCCTCGATCCGCTCGGCGACGACGTTCGTGCTTGTCGCCGCGGCCGCAGCGGCAGCCTTCGCCTCTTTCTTCCGCTTCGACTGCTCCTTCAGCTTCTCCCACCGCGTCTGGAAACGCACGATCATCGCTCCCTGCTCGCACGGCTGCATCAGCACGACGCCCTGCAACCGCTCCTGGCGGCGGGCAATCCGGGGGTCTCGGGCGACGTACCTGACTCTCATTCTCAGCGCGCAGCGTGCGCACCTCATCTTCGAGCTCGCGTACGCGGCGCACCAGTTGCGGGTCGCGTTCCCGGCCGGCGTTCGGGGGCGCCAGGGCCGAGGGTGGAACGTTGATATTCAGGGCAGCGATATCGACAGGAGGCGCGGACGGCACCGGTCGCGGTAGCACGCTCGAGGATATCATTGCGCGGTGTGCCTGCGGAGAGTAATCCCCTACTCATCAGCCACCGCATTCCGTGCACGCGTTCGTTCCTAGAAACGAGGGGCGTAGAATCTTACCTCTTTTCGCGCGAGCATGATACTGTCCCGCAGCTGCTGATCCTGCTCCTGGCGCATCTTGAGCGCGAGCTCCATGTTCGCGAACTGCTGGCGCTGTTTCTCGAGCTCCGCCCTCAGGACTGCGTTTTCCTCTTTGAGAGACGCCATGCTTGGATCCGACTTCGATGGAATGAGGCAAAAGGAGTCCGCCATGTCGTCATCTACCGCAAGCCCGTCCGCAAACCATTAAGTTACGCTCGCGCATGTCATTCGGTGTGGAGCGTACCTTCGAACGCACGGATGTCGTCGTCCCAATCGTCCTTGAGGTCAATCGCATGGCTCGGCTGAGGCGCCGGCGGGAAGGTACTCGACCCCGCCCTGTTCACACCCTCGCCCTCCGACGCCGGGCTCGAATGCCCTGAAGCGCCCACCCCGTAAACGGAGTCGTACTTGGTGAGCATGCGCGAGTGCGCCGCCTTCACCAGGCTGATGCCCTTGGAAATCTTGCGCGAAATGGGGTCCTCAAAGTCTGAGTCGCTGGTCGAGCTCCCCTCACGCGACTTGACCCCACGACGCGAGTCAGGGGAGGACGCGGGCTGTGGCGGCTGCTCGGGCGCGAGCGGCGCAGTGGCGAATGCAACGGGGCGCGAGAGGTATTCAAGCATGCCCTCGGTAGCCTTCCAAAATTGATGAAAGGCGTCCCCAGGATCGCTCTGACGGAGTGAAAGTGTTAGTGGTCGTTTGGAATAACAGGCACCAGCGAAAATAGTTTATACGGCCACGAGCAAAGGGACGATTGCATACCCTTTGCCCTAGGAGCATGAATGATTCGTCTACGGTTTGCTGAGAGTCGGACAGCTTATGTTGTGTCGGGGGCGAAAGAGAGGGCACTGGCTGAGGGGGAGGCGCCACAGCACTTGTAGACGTACTCTCGCCCGCCGCGGTGCTGGAGCTGCTGCGCGCAGGCTTCTGAGGCAGCGTAGGGTCCTTGTTCTCTTCGCGAAGTTTAGCAATTTTCCGCTGGAGGTCCTTACCGTGCTTGCTGTGCTCGTTATGCAGCATCCGCAGCGTGCGTTTGGTCTGTGATAGAGATATATTGCCGGGCCCCACAGGCGCATACGAGGAGAGAGGGAGGGATACGACATGAATTGAGGTAGTCAGAAACCACATATTGGAAGGCTGGGCTAAAGAGGGCTAATGGCGCACATTGTCGTCATTCGACGCATCGACACAAGCTTGAAAAGCCTCTGCGGCCTTGTAGTGTTCTTCGGCGGCGGGAATCAAAAGACCACGGGCGAGATAGTCGTCGGCATTCGCAGCGTGCTGATGCGCCTGCACACGGTAGTCCCGCCACACCATGCGAAAACGTCAGAAGCTCGATACTGGACGACGATTTCATGCGACATTTACCGCATTTAACGGCGATTCCATTGTTGCTAAGTCGATTGCTACAAGACAGAGGACGAATCGAAGGGCCCGGGGCTGAAAACACGCTGTGCGGCGGTGGAGGTGGCAGCGGGGCACAAACCGCGGGGCTCAATGGACGCCCAGTGAGAAGAGACGCGTGACACTGACGCGTCTGGCCGAGACCCCAAAATAGGGTTTCTCTGCGAACCTATTGGGGCTGTCGGCGCCTATTAGTGAATGATTCTTTTCCTGACCGGTTGCTGGACATCCGACGCTTGAAGTGGCACCAGGGCTCGTTGGAGGTCGGATCGTGAGTGTGCGGATGTGCTCTATCCGCCTCCGAGGCTATTTGAACACCTTTATTCGCGGTCCAGCATGTACAACCGAGGGCGGAGGTGTCCTCAGCCTGAGCGCTGAGCCGACATGCGAACGAACACCAGTTGGCGATCGGGGCAAGCTGAACGTCAAGTTTCCCAGTTAAGATCGGGTGCCCCAGCTGGCGGATGTCCCTGAATAACATCCGCGATGGGCACCGTGCTTTCTACGCCGCTCAATAGAAGGAATCCCGGTTCTAGGCCGCCCGCCCCTGTCTTCCGTGACCCGCTCCCGTGAGGCATAAATTACGGGCACCTCTGTCTCCAGGCATTTCACAACTTGTCCTCTCTCCATCCTCTTCCACCACCACCACCACACCCAACTCTTACCCACACACCGCTGTCTGGTACAGTCGCCATGTTTGACCGTGTCTTCAAGAAGAAGGATGAGCCCACCTTCACCGACCTCACGAGGAGGAACAGGGTTGATGTCAGTGTCTCTCTTGGTCGGCACCTGCGAACCTTTTTCTTACGCGCATATACAGAAGCAGAAAGCCGCTGAGTACCTGAGCCGGCGGCCTAGGACCGCCCCTGCTACCCCTCGTACCGTATCCCCTACTGGTTCCGATGAGACCGTAAGTTCACGTATCAGGGTCTGCTGCCGCGAACGGTTGACTAAATCCAAGTCATAGACTCGCGTAATAAATTACCGACACAGTCTCGGTGACGTGAGCTTGTCCCCCCATGTGAGTAGCTCAATTACAGTGACGAAGATCATCGACTCAATATCCTCCAGCGCGTTATCCAGGAGCCCTTCCGCTTCACCGCTCCAGAGGGCTCCCCTCCCGAGTTCAGCATGCTTCCGCCCCCCACCCACCCGCTAAACCCTAGGAAGGCCCCAGCCCCGGCTGCTCCTACGGTTCCCAGTGTCCCAGTCCAGCGCCGCACCCCTCCCCCGCCTCCCTCCCCCGTCTCCCGTGAGGAGTCCCCTTGTCCGCGCATGGTCCCCCGCGTACCGTCGGCATCCAACGAGCTGCGCAACCCCTTCCGCCGCAGCGGCACCGCCGACTCCGTCACAAGTATGGCCCGCACCGAGTCCTGCGACTCCTTCGCGGACACGGGAGTGCCCGTCCACCGCACCGTGCGCGCGTTCCGCCCTGCGCGTCCCGTGAGCGTTGACTCCGCGGACCACCAGCCTCTCAGGGCCGCTATCTTCACTACGGTGGGCCAGGAGCAGCCCATTGGGCCGTTGGCCGTCCCCCCGTCGACGGCGGGCGTCATCTCCGACCCCTTCACGGACTCGCACGCCGCTGCTAGCCAGCCCGCGTCGCCGTCCGCCAGCGCCATGGGGGGCCTTTCCCTCGCTGACGATTCACCTGTACGTGTTTGCACCCTATATACGCTTAGTGCGGGATGGCTGACGGTCGTCCATAGCGCAACACGCGATCCCGCTGGTCGTCGCTCCGCAGGGCGTCGAAGCAGGGGCGTGACTTCCTGCAGGTGAACATCCCTACGGGCGTTATGAGCCCCGTGCGCGAGTCTCGCCTGGCCTTTTGGTCGAAGGCCTGATGCTCGACGCATCGTCACCTCCCCCTCCCTTCATTCCCATATCCCCATCACGTATTGTATCGTTAAACGGACATTTGGAACGCTATCTGTATCATAGAACTTGCTGGATTGTCAAATGTAGCCATAAATTCTTCCGCTGTGGTTTTGAGGTTCCGCGTGAAGCAGCTTGTTATAAGAAAGGCGCATGTTTCCGGCACCGTCGAGGAAGTGGCTCTCCGTCTCGGCAAGGGATGTGCGCAAAGGGTGTGTATGCTGCTCGTAAGCTCCGGTTATGGTACATGGTCAGAAATGGTCGTCAACCTGTTATTAGTATATGTACAGTAGTCGTCTCAAAATGCAAGAAGAGCGAGAAATCCTCCTAGTCCATCCTCCTACATATCAGCATACAGCGCGTCGCCACTGGCACCGTTCGCTTCGTCCCAATAGTAGTCCGAATCCGAGTCCTTCTCAACAGGGGGGCCTTCCTCGGCCGCGGCCTCTCCTTCTCCCTCCCCCGCTCCCATCAGTTGGTCGTCCACGCTTGCATACAGGTGATCGTCATCCTGCGTGTCCTTCCAGTACATGTCCCAGTCCTCGTCCAGTTCGGGCTGGCTCGAGGGCACGACGGACTGGCTGGGGGGCACCGTTGTCGGGTTACTGGCGTACGAGAGCGACTGCAGGTAGCGTTGCTGGGAAGCATCGCCAATGGAGGACGCAGGCACAAACGCGGAGCTGGGCGTAGATCCAGGCCCAGACGTGGTAGTCTGAGTGGTAGTGGAGAGGGTAGATTGGCCTGGGGGCGTGGCCTGCGAGGGCGCGCTGCTGGCGTACGAGAGGGATTGGGCGTATCGCGGGGACCTGCTTTGAGAGGTACCGCTGCTCTGTGAACTCGAGTCTTGGATCGGAGGCCCGCTTGGCATCGGTCCTGAGGACGGGGGCGTGGGGTAGAGGAAGGTCGACGGCGGCACCTCCTCCGCCGCAAATCCCCGCACGCCCTCGTCGAGGACCACGTAGTCGCACGTATCCGGCGGGGCCGCAGACGAGAAGATGACGGTGAAGCGACGGAACGGGAGGACCTCGTCCCCCGCAGGCGTCTCCGACGCGCGCTCCTTGCCGTCCTCGAGCTTCCTTCGTTTGCTGGGAGGGCCCTCTGGCACTTGCGGCGCGACTTGGGCGCGGGGTCGGGTGCGAATGGTACGGCTCATCATGATGCGCGCGTTGAGCTGGTTCGGCCAGACGTGTCCGAGGATGGCCTCGTGCGCGTCTTCTCCGGGGAGTGTGTGGCCACGGGCGAACCAACGCTCCTGGTCGGAGTAACGCAGCTCTCCCGGGGCACGGTCGCCCCCTTCGGTGCGTGGGAATGTAAACCGCGTGCCGCCGAGGACCACGACGGCCAGTTGGTACTTGCTAGCGAGGGAGTGGAGGAGCGAAGACGTTAGTTTGAGATGGCGCGCCCGGAGGATTTTGTCATCGTATCGGTCATCCTTTATGTTATCAAAAACATCGCTGAGGGTGTCGATAACGAGCAACTTGGCGGGTTTGGCTCCTGGGGTGTTTGCGCGTTCGTTAGCGAAGGCGGGGACACTCTCTGTGAGGACCTTCTGGAGGGCTGGAAAGAAGGGCGCTTTGACGGTATGAATGTCCGGAAGGCCACAGAGTTCCGGGGATAACAAAGGATGACATTCAGACATCTCTTGGATGCGTGGCGTCAGGAGATCTTCTCGGGTGCTGACGTAGCATGTGGCCCCAGAAACCCCGCCCATGTTCTTGGGTAACTGGACCGTCAAGGACATCTGTAACGCCAACTGGGTCTTCCCTGCGTTGCTATCGAAAGTTTGTCAGTATCACTGTAAAGGGTGGAATTATAAGTGGTCGTACTTCTCTCCGGAAATCTCCCAGACCATCCCTGTCCTGACTCCTCCACCGAGAACCTTGTCCAAGTGAATGTCCCCCGTGGTGAACTTCTCGACACCCAGGTGCGCAACTTCGCGAAGAGGACGGGGGCTTGAGGCAAGCTCATTACAGACGAGGTCTATGAGAGCCTCCATTTCCCTGAGGGGTATCTTGCACTTCTTGGCCATGTCCGAAGGTGGCTTGAGCAACAAATCCCCTACTGTCTGTAATTTGCCTATTTGCTGCTGTCAGTCGCTGGAATACAGCGAGACGTCATTGTTCGACCTGCCTTTGGCCAGAGACGTCTTCTGAGCCATCGTCAAACCCTCCAAGTTGGCGAGATACCTGCTCTCTATCTTACCAGACGACGCCATGGCGGCAGACGAGTGGAACAGAGAACGCGACGCGTCGGGGTGATCGACGTTCACGGCTAAGACGCGATCGGCGCTAATGCGGGGTATGCGCCTTGAGCCACGTGACCGCGATCTCGTATATAGCGTATTTCCTTCCAGCCATGCGACATTGAGCTGTCTGTGAGCTCATGGGATACACGACGAAAACATAGAAATGTCAAGAAAGCTGGCAGAGTTGTATATATCCCATGTCCATGCAAAGCGGCATATAAGCAGAAAAGGATCCTCCCCCCTCACTGACGTCTACTCAAGGATTGTGAGGACTCGGTTCGGCCGAGCAAGCCTCCTACCACGTTCGTCACGGTCTCCGTGATTTGTCGCTGCTGCGCTTGCGCGTGCTTGACGTAGAATAACCGTACCGCAGTGTTGTTCCATATGCCCAACGGCGTCATCCCACGCACGTAGATCTCGCCCCAGACGAGGGACGTCAGCCATACGATTGAGGCATCCGACCACTATCAGACACTCGAGGTGAGATGCGACCGGCCCATCAAGGCTTGGCATACATACCATGAATCGTCTTGGGGACAGTGTGGGAGGCTTTGGCAGCACTTGGCTTAGGTTGGCGCTTCTGAGCAAATCCACGATGGCGCTATTTGCACTGGCTGCGCTCAGCGACGTTTGCAGGCCCTGCACCTTGGGAAGCAGTTCGGATATCACGAGCATGATCGTGTCCAGAGGTAGACTAAAAATTCTTTCGTGAGCTTACTATGTCTCAATAGCTTCGAAGGAAGTGACTTGCCCTTGTTGCCATGACGAAACCTAGAAACACTATCAGCACGCCGCATCGCGCTAGAGGCGACAGCCACCCACCCATTCTTGTGAAGGGACGAAGCCATTCCGCCCTACACCGGACGCAGCCAATCGCTCCAGGCTGCCCGTCATATCTCCCGACAAGGACCGTCCTGCCCGCATTTTGCCTCTCGCTTTCTCCGAGACTGCGGGCGGAGCCCCACCGCCCACCTGTGCTTCCGTCGCCGTCGGCGACATTAGTGGCCGCGTAGGATTCTCCTCCGACCCTGGGCGAGCCTGGCCCTCAGGCAACGTATCTGTCGACCCCGGTGTCCTTGCCAAATCGATCGACTCCGCCTCGCGCTGCAGAAGCCGCGCTTTCTCACTGTGAGGGGCCCCTTCCTCTTCGTCCCTTGCGCGGCGTTTACCCTTGTCGAGGGAACCCCTGCCCTGTGCAGCGCGCTCCTCCTTCAGTTGCTGGATGCGGCGGATCTCACGGAGGCCGCGTGCCAGGGTAAACGTGCCGAGATCCTCGAATTGCTTATGTGCATAGAGGATCGCGTACACGAGATTCGGGTTGTCAGTGAGAGCATGCAGGAGCACGCCGTTGAACGCCTCGAGCACGAAGAAGAGTAGCCGCGGGTGACCCTCGTCTGAGAGGACGAAGGATGGATTTGCGAATGCACTGAATAACTGTAGCAGGCGCGCAGATGACGTCACGCTCAGGTTCTTGAAGTATGGTGCGGAGTTGGAGAGGGCAATTATGAGCGCAGGGTAGAGGGAGTTGAGGCTTCCTGATGTCGTCGCAACCATTGAGTAGATAGACTACGGCCTATAAGATTAGAAAGGGTTGCCGAAAGTGATGTGAAAGCTTACATGGATCATGAAGTCCCCTGCAGTGCCCATGGTAGTCCACTTCTGGGGTATCTGTGCCTTGAGAGGAGATACAAGTTTTACTCCGAACGCACGCTCAGCAGAGAGGCTCTGCAGCATATAGGACAGTACGCGGCACATTCCGTGTTGTTCTATATCTATGCGTTAGGACAATGAGCCACAATGCATCGAGTTCTGGTGTACTCACCAGGCTTGTCCTTGATCTCGAGACCATAGCACAAGAGGTACGCCATGATGTCCATTCCTTTCTCTGAGTCCAGTAGGTACGCACGGAATTTCTGTCGGGTTATTAGTGGGGCGTTCCCTTTTTTATGATTTGCGTCACCAACCTTGTTCAGCTCAATCATCTTCCATAGAAATATGACTGCAATGAAGTGATTTATGTCGTGAAGACACATCGCAAGTGTCACGACTAACCTGTTTCCGGCATGTATGGCACCGACTTCTTGGATCCGGGGAGGAGACCGTGCAAAGAGGACATCTCGTCTTCGAAGATAGTGACCACTCCGTTCAAGATAAACGCGAAGTCGCTGGGGCGGTGCTGGGAATGTGATGTAAACGTCGCAAACGGGAACGCACAAGTTACCACGAACATACCAACTTAGCGATGAAATATCGGAAAGCGTTCGTCTTGGCTGTAGGACCCGACGGTTGCCCCTCGACGACCAGATCCCTCGCACTGCCGCTTTGGAAATCCAGCAGTACACAAAGGACCTGGAAACATATTGACACGAGCGAGGTGCGAGAATCCTCACCCTTCAGAAGTAAATGATTATATGGCAGCCGGCCCGCGACGGTACCCATTACGTTGGCACTGCCAGGGTGCGTCGCGTTCATCGCGGTGTTCATAAGCGAACACAGCACTGTGAGCACGTCGCGCCGCGGCAGGTGCTGTACAAAATGACGGGTATAAGAGGAGGGTGAAGTGAAGAGGGAGGAAGGCGGGACGTAGATTTGGCGCGAAAGCAAGACGAGCAGCAGTCGAAGGACTTCTGTCTTGTTATTCTCATACTGCTGACTTGGCCCTGGGTCCGTAGTAGAACCAACACCCTTCTCCCTGTCATTGAAGTTGAGCATCGTGGACACACATACTTAATTTCAATGCGCACCATATCACGTAGTTGATCTTGTAATGGTCGACTTGGATCTTCGTCGGGAGCGTGAATCCGCAGCAGAACATGAGGTCAATCAGGCAGCTAAATAGTCGTTCCGCGATAGAGGGCAGCGTCTCTTTCGGCTTCTGCTCTTGTTCCTTCGGACTGGTCTGTGCCGGTGGTGAGGACGTCGGAGCCCGCGCCTTCGAGCTATCCCCTTCGCCCTCCTCATCGCTCTCATCTTCATCTTCGATCACGAACTGTGGTTCCGCGCTTGCCTGCTCAACCGCCGTACCTTCGGTCGCGTCCTGCGCCTGCACTCCGTCCCGCTCAGGTACCTCCAGTCGCTTCCACAACACCTCCTGTTCGAACCGGCTCGTCTCGCTTTCGAGTTCGAACACTACAGGGAGCACACGCTGCAGGACGCGGATGCAGTTGAGGACCTCTTTCGTCGCATTGCGCTCCGCCGCGGCGCCCGTGCCCGTGCGGATGAGTGAAGACGCTAGCGAAGATACGGACGAGGGCGCGGGCGCGGGGAAGGTGTGATCCGAGACGAGGTTGAAGAGACGTGTAGTGATGACGCGGACGAGCGTCGCGACGTTCTCCGGGGCTTCGTAGAGGGCGCGACGGACTGCGGGGTATCGGGTAGCGGTCAGTATGGGAATGCGGGGTGTGAGACAGGTGTGTGGATACGTACGATCATTGTGGGTTATAAGAGTGAAGACGTCGGATGCAGAGTCAAATAGCACCACGTACTACAGAAAGAGCCAGAGTTCGCTGCTGAATATGCAGTGCACGGGTAGATACGACGCGGGTGCTTACCTGTTCCCAATATGAGTCCTTCTCTGAGATGTTCTGCCGCATGTTATGTGGCAACGCACCCTGTGTCATTATTTTCTCTCATGAACTCGGCGCAACGGACTCACCCGTGTGGAGGCCAGCTTGGCTATGCCGCCTGGTTGGCTGCGGAATGCGAGTTTGGGCTGGTCACCTAATAGATTGAACGGGTCCGGTATCTTTTGAGGAAGCTTCGTAAACATCTTCAAGCCGTCCATGGTATAATACGTCCAGAGGAGTGGAAAGATGGGTGTGAGGTGAGTGAATGAGTGCGGGACGGAGAACGTGAGCAAGGAAGGACCCGGGCTGCAAGCAGTGATAGAGTGACGCGCGCTTCTGAATTTGGCAGTGTACTGGACGGGATCTCAGATCGGATACTGAGCAAACGCCAAGGTCAACGACGAACGTTTGAACCCCTGGAACAGCACACAAAGTTTCGATCTGTAAGTTTCAAAAATAGAGAGGAACGACAGTAGTACAGGCTCAGCCGCTGCCTATAAGGTATACACTTTACAAAACGCTAGACTGATCCTCAAATTTCAGTATCCTACACGCCACACGCAACTACTGTATCCGCAATGACCCGAGCTGGTGATTGTTTAGGTCTTTTGACACTCAGGAATTATGAAGCCCAAGTTCAGCACTGCTTAGCGTAAGTCCCGTTCGATTTGCTGCCAGAGCCTGCCTCGAGACGGCCGTGGTGGCCTTCAACCGTCTTGCGGCTCTGCAATGCGTTCAAGGCGTGAACTGGGGTGTCTTCTTTGGTGAGCCCCTGAACGACCTCAAGCTGTGCGCATTAATATAATTAATAATTGTAGAAATAAGTACCGCACATGCCCACTCACAATATCCGCCACAAGCCTGTCAACCATCACCGCGGTCACGTTCTCACGGACAACAACGCGCAGGATCTCCACGTCTTGCATGTCGGGAGCGAGCTCGTAGTTCGGGACAATCCATCCCTTCGCACGCAGTAAGACCTGCACCCACTTCTGCTGGACTCCGGGGTAATTCGCTTTGAAATCGTCTGTGAACCTGAACGACACAACCGGTAGCCCCGGCACATAATTCTGAGCAGGACGTCGGTCAACATGATCACGGTACCTCGGACGGAACGTAGTACTTACCTCGACATTTTCCTCGTCAAAGCCAACGGCAGCCTTCGCGGTGGTGGCGATGCTGTCTCCGGGCCTGTGGATGTCGCTCAGAACGGTAAATAACCCGCTCTTCTCAAGTGCGCGACTCAAGAGGCGTGCGTTCTTGAGGTCCTGGAGGGCGACGTTACGGTAACCCTCGAAGCCTAGATGGACGAAGTTGAAGTACTGCGCGATGATGGGGTGCGCTGGGCGCGAGAAGTTGAGAGAGAATGAGTATTCCACAGAACCGAGGTAGTGCAATTCGAAGATGAGATCCTTTGGAAGGAACTCTTTAGAGCGCCACACCACCCAGCCGACGCCGACGTAGGAAAGGCCGAACTTGTGGCCGGAGGCATTGATGGATACGACGCGTGGGATCCTGAAGTCCCACTCCAACTTCGGGGTAGCGAAGGGCGCGATGAATGCCCCTGACGCGCCGTCGACGTGGATGGGGATGGAGTGTCCCGTGTGTGCCTCATATTCATCGAGGAGTGCGGCCATCTCCTTCACGGGCTCGTAGTGACCGGTGTACGTGCCTATTTTGGGGGATAAAATTAGCAATGGTTCCGGCGCCGTGACTGTACTAATCATGCCGACTGACTCCCCAAGATGACGTAGACTCCGATGGTATTCTCGTCTACGTATTGCATGGCGTGCTTGGGGTCCAGGCGGTAGTGGCTCTCTGCGGAGATGGGCACGAGGCGGGCCTCAACGTCAAAGTAGCGCGCGAACTTCTCCAGGGCGACCTGAGCGTTCGCACCCATCACGATATTGGGGCCGGGTTCGTGAATGGACTTTCCAGCCGCCTTACGCTTTTCCTGCCAGATGCACTTCATAGCTAGACCACCGAGTTGAATGGCCTCGGAGGAGCCAGTGGTGGCGGTCCCAATCGCCTGGTGCGCGGAGGGTGCGTGCCATAGATCGGCCAGAACAGAAACGCAGCGCGTATGAATGACCTCTGACGATGGGAATTTTAGCACGATATACCATCGGCCGCTTCGGGGGTACGTACGAGTCATGGGGTATTCATCCTGGTCGATGAGGTTTTTCGACAAGTTCTCGGCCATTAGCTGATCAGCTTGCTTGGGCATCCAGGTATGAACAAATGACGCGAGGTTGAGCGCGGGTGAACCGTCAAGAGCCAATTCATCATGAATCAGTTGGTACGCGGCTTCAGCATCTACACCCTATATATGCGTTAGAGCAGGGAAGAGAGGAGTGCCTGAACGGGCGTACCTTAGACGGCAGTCGGTACTTAGGAATGGGATCGGTTCCATAGCGGGCGCCATAGGCATGCACAGCGTGATGATTTGTAGAACTGTGCACGCTGCGAGTCTTGTGGTCCTGAAGTGACATTCAATACTAGCCGGGCACACGCCCATTAGTCCCCAAACTGACCCTCGCGGATTGGATGAGTTTGTCGGGATTGAGGTGCTACACGAACCAAGATCAACAACTCGTCCAGTGACTAATCGATGGTACTCCGAGGGGCCCCACGCACCTTAGAAAGCGCCATTTTGTAAACGAAAAAGCAAGCGAGTACGAGGATGAGTTGTGGATAGTATCGAAGGGCTTATATGTGACCGGGGATGGTGGCGGGGATTATAAATAGACAGAGCGGGGTTGAGTTGGACTTATGGTCAATTGCGTGACATCATGCTGTCCATTCGCAGTGCATCAAGGAACTGCCGCTGCAGAACGATCGCAACGTTGCACACTCCCTGCCGGCATTCCCTCCCATTCGGGGCCGCCCCACACGTCTCTGTCTTATTTACTGGAGTCTATCGGGTCCAGATGTCCGCAGGTGGACTTCCCCGATAGTCATGAGGCCCGTTGGTTGTGTCAGCGGAGGGACGATGAATCTTCTGGAGCTGCGTGTTCGAAAATAGTGGCGAGACGCGTTATAGACTCTCATTATGTCCGTTCGTGCCCATAGAATCATGCAATCCCCGTGTGTCATGGTAGTGGCTAGTAGATGCATATCAGTCGCACTAAGTAATGATAAGTGTTGAAGTTATGGTCTAATAGTTGAACATGATTCTTATCAGCCGAAGGTACTAGCTATAGGTTAGGGTCAATAATAGGCGCTTTGCCGTGAGCTTTTCGGGGGTAAACAAAGACAAATAATAAGCGAGACGCGCTTTCGCGAGTCCGAGTCGCGTCTGGGGACGCGTTTGCCGTCCGCCACAACTAGTACTGCCGTCTCTCGTCTCGCGTCTGTCTCCACCATATCAACATGACAGTAGAAGATTCCATGTATGTGCTGTTAATTCCTTTTAGGACGTCAGCTCACTCTGAATAGCCCTGTGCCCTCTGCTCCACTGACGCGCCCATCATCAAGCGTGATACCTCCACCCGAAAATGCGACCTTCATCATCAAGCCTGCCGACAAGTCATATAAGCATCAGTACTCCAACATCTATTTTGTTAGGCTACGCGCTTTGAGGCAATATGTGGAGCAGCGTGCAAAGCGACGGTGGAATGAGGTCGCAGGTGCGTGTCTACACGGAGCGTTCGTGAACTGAGACTCTTACCAGTGGCCGCGTCTAGGAAACCCTGTATTTGTACCGCGCGTTCTCGACGTAGAAAAAGGCCAATTATGCTTTATTGTTGGCACCGTGTATATGGATATGCCTCTCAAGCCGAACGTCCTCGAAGATGTCGCTAGAGACGTGAGTGATTACCGGTAGTTCACGACTTTACATGCTTAGGCAGTACGCACATAGCGTTCAATACCAGCCCCTCCACCGCGGGAGAAATACTACTCTGAAGAAGACAGTGTGATGCTGGAGGACGAGTCCGGCCGTATATGTCTAGTTGGTGACCCCATACGTTCGGCCTGCTTGGTAACTGGCGTCATTCTCGGGGCCCTTGGGATTGAAACGCATAATGGCGACTTCGAAGTCGTCGACCTCTGTTATCCGGGCATGGCCCCACAGCCCACAGCCGGCCTCCAGTGGTCTGCTCAACCCGCGGAAGGAACCATGGATGTTGATGGTACTTATTTCGTTTGCCTCATCTTTGCGCGTCCGATTAACATCATCCCTAGGAGATGTATCGTCATCGGATGAATGGGTCGCGTTAGTTTCAGGTCTCGACGTTGGCGCGGCAAATCCTGCAGACGGACAACTTCAAATACTCGCTGAGTATCTGGCCGCTGAAGCTGGCGGGTCTGACGAGCAATCTCAAGCTGCACATATAACTAGGCTGGTAATAGCCGGGAACTCATTAAACATGCTGGATAGCAACGCCAATACGCTCGCTGTAGAGTCGGAACGAAAACCCGTACGTGCTAGTCAAAGTGAGTATTTATTTTGCTCATTGCTGGACCTAGAGACGCTACGGACAAGATACGTCCTCCTTTACACCACATCCCACACAAAACCTGGCGGCGCATCTCACAGATGTGTGCCGTTCGATGCCCGTCCACCTTCTGCCAGGCTCCTCGGATCCGGCCGCGACGATACTCCCACAACAACCACTCCCACGCGCTATGTTCGGTGGTGCCTCACATTTCGCCACATTCTCGTGCGAGTCGAACCCTGCTTATATACATCTTGCACCGGGCTCTTCCCCCGCCCAACCCTCATCCCGTAGTAGCCAGCCTGACGCTTCGACTTCAAAGACGAAAACACATGGTGTTTCCACGACACCACACGACATTCAACCGATAAGGACGGTCCTCGTGCACTCGGGACAGCCGCTAGACGACATGTTCAAGTACGTGCCCACCCCCCCGATCTCACGGGTGACCCTCGCGGAGGCTACCCTACGGTGGCGACACATGGCTCCGACCGCACCCGACACGTTATGGTGCCATCCATACTTTTCCCGGGATCCGTTTGTCTTTTCACAAACGCCTGACGTGTATGTCGTTGGGAACCAGCCCGAGTTTGCGACAAAGTTAGTGTGGGACAACGAGCAAGACGACGGGGAGGGTGGACAGGCACCGAGGCGGTGCCGAATCATCCTTCTACCGGGCTTCAGGGAGTCGGGTATTTTGGTTCTGGTGAACATGCGGACGTTGGCGGTGAGAAGGGTCCAGTTCTCTGTTGAAGGAATGAGTTCAGGGGCAGAAGCAACATGACCCAGATACAGCGGAGATGGAATCGACATTCCCGGGTCGGGTGCGCAAGTCTTCCTATGAGGCGTCCGTAAGCTGTGCGTTCCTTTGACTCCCAGCGGTGCACACGATACTCGCTGCGACGTTGCTAAATAGGTATGGCTCAAAATTTACCTTCCATTCGGCGATACGGTGGAAATCACTTAGGCTCTCAGATATACGCGCTCTTTGTGAATATCGGTATCATTGCCAAAAGGTGCTCTCAACCTGGTAACGCATGGTATGCACATGTCCTAGTGGTACAGAGGGTCATGGGTGAATCGGTCTACCGATGCCAAACGAGGTGTCATCGGCACGAGTGTCCGCGTCCGCGACGCCGAAGGGGCAACCATGTTGGGTATAAGTGCGTCCTCGTCCGCCACTCCGCCTGCACTATGATCGAGCCCAGGAAAATGGTGGTGTGTACCGAAACGCGATACCGAGGGCGAGATCGCTGCACCTCCAAGGCTCCGGTTGCTACCTGGCGCGCGAATGCCTGGACCAGCGAGTGTTCGGAAGTTAATAGGACGCGCGTATGGTGAGGTGGGCGAAGGTTGCTCGTCCGAGACCGGAGAGGAGGGCCATGGAACGGGGGACGAGAGTCCGGGGGGAAGGAAGGAGTACCGCGGGTTCTCGTCCTCGTCTCCGGCCGAGTCCTCACCGTCAGACCCGAACGCGTCCGCGAGGGTGAGCGCAATTGTGGGATGGGGTTGTTCTTCTGAGGATGTCTGGTCTATGTTTCTAGGACCTTGCTCGGCGACGTCGAGCCTGCGGAAGTTGTGCCCTGCTGGCTGGCCAGCGCTACGAGAGCGCGCGACGGGGGAGAGCGGGTGGGAGCCTGCGATACGGCGACGCATCGAACGCACAGGTAATGCGGTTAATGGCGTGCCGAGGCCGAGGTCAGCGAAACGCCTCAGGCGGGGACGGGAGTTAGGAGCCAGACTGGGGTGGATATGGGTTGTGAGGGTGGCTGGAAGGCCTATACCGAGGCCGTGCGTGATGTATGATGGCCTTTCGCTAACAGGGGAGCGATTGGTAGGGAAGGACGAGGGGACGGAGTACGTTCTGCGGAGGCCAACCGCGCGAGAAGTTGGCTGTTGCGCGAAGAAGTTCGCATAGGGATTGCTGCTAGTGGCTGTTACAGAAGCAGGCTCGGAGCGAGCGGGCGAGGGAGAATAGCCGTAAGCCATGATTTGTGAATTGCCGTGTGGGTCAGTGGAGAGTGCGCAGGTGGTATGTGATGGATGTGGATGTGGACAGACACTTGATAGAGCATGGCAGGGGTAATATGCTGGTGGACGCACATCCGACGTTCTCGTCATAGGCGAATCGAATGGAGTAATGCGCACCGATCCGAAACACCATTTTCTATGTCGAATTCTTCGAGTCCATCGAACCCTCTATCTTAGGGGTAACGCCGCGGAATAACGAGGCTTAGAGGCGGGCGTTCTTGCACACTTGCCAAATTTGGATCCATCCCGAAGGATGTTGGGCGCCCGAGTCTGCCACGCTCCGAGCCCCCGCGGGCGAGTCACTTCCCCAGGGGGCCGCTCTTCCCCTTCCCATTGAGACCACGGACCGCTCCAGCACCCTCTGATGGGTACATCGGCGACGCTGTCGGCCCTCGGGTTCTTGTTATGAGTCGGAAGCCCCCATTCTACCGTGACCACGTTTTGCTCAACATGTCTCGATCCGATCCTGGCCGTTCTCCAAGAGACTGGCATTCGGCGCCGTTGTCTTCAGGCGTTCTCGGCGGACTTATGAAACTACCGTTGCTTGGGGCGGAAAGTGCATAGTGCGAGGCGGCAGGAGGACGCGGGGAAAGCTGCTGTACGACGCACAAAGCGTCCGTTCAGAAAAATGCCGAGACTGAGGTGTTCTTGTATGCAAAGCATTTGGAAACAGGAGAAGCCTATCCCTCGAACGAAACTTTCCCGGCGTCGCCTTGGCCACTCCCTATGAATTATATCCGGCATCCGACCGGCAGGCTCCATCGTGTGTCAGGTTTTCCACGGCAAGTGATCTCCTCATGGCACTGATGTATCGCTCGAGGTATTTATTGCAACGCCGCTACGGGCCAACATTAGCGTCGAACTCGGGCGCCTAATCCAATCCTCGCGTCGTGCTACTACAAGGCGATCCTTCAGTATCTACGACGACACAGCCCACGACGACAAAACCGTGCTAATCACTCAAGGACCCGGAGTATGGGTAAACAAATTTCGTTGACGATGTCGTTCCTCTGTGTCGGGCAGGCTTCACGACCTCCACTGGGATACTGAGCGACTTCTATACCGCTCTTGTGGCACGAGGCGAGGTCATCAGATTCGCACAATCTGGGGGTGGCTTCACTTCTCTCGGAGCCCGTCTCCGCTGCACAGTCAGTCCTCGCGGATAGCGCGGTGTGTGGTTCGCGCTGCGGACAAGCACTAACTGGCACGCTTACCAACGTTCGGAGCGTCCTCCTACAGGCAGCCACTGAGGCGTTTCAACACCACGGTGGCGCGCATTTCCACGGTGTCACCGCATTCAAATTGTGGATGGTCATGTAGTGCGTCCGGCCTGTCCGGTCGTTCAACTGCGCAGCTTACATGAAGCGGGACGCGACGCCGGAAATGGAAGCCTGGCAGAAGCTCGCGCACAAATGCCTCTCACGCTTCCTCCATAGTCGGGCCTCCGACGTCCCTGATGGCCTGATGGCCTGATAGTCAGACCTGGGACGCTGGAGTGGCGCAAATTACGGGAATTGTATTGCTGCGGGCCTTGGATGTGGCAGGAGGTGTAGTCGGCTTTTGTTGGAACGATGCTCGAGCACGTGGATTGAAGACCCTATTTGGCTTCGCTGGGAAAGTATTGTCGTTTGAGTCAAGTGGCTGCAGCGCGTCGGACAGCCGCGAGTCTCTGGTCCCGGCTCGACGAAGTCCTCGGGTTTCAAGGCACGGCTGCATGTTGTGGGTCACCCCGTCTTGTTGAGATGACCAAGTATTGACTGCGGGTGACAGCACCCATGACATGCGTTGAAGAGTGAGTCCCGGACATCTCTTCTCGAACTGTTGTTGTGTACCAGCTCCGCCCAAATGCGCGCGAAAGTTCTCACTGTGGGAGGCATTAAGGCATGATCACCCAGCAATGTCAGCTCTCGCGAGGGAATCAGAAGACTCGGCAGCTCCGCTGTGAAACGCGGCCAGCATTCTGTGTGCGAATGACTGCTTTCACTTTTCGCCGCTAAAAACGACGCCCAAGATGTCGGGAAGTGGACACGATGGTGATTGGGCGTGATGCGTTGCAAACTTCGGGCATCCGTTCCACCACATCCATCGGTGTATATGCCGCTTTACTCACGCGCCATATGTGGCATACACACACAGCCGCAGCTGCGCAGTCTTGTGAAGCAGGGGCGCGGGAGGCAGGGGGCATCCGAATTCCTACGAATGCCAGGAGGGCTATAAAGACTCAGGTTCCCTCGGTATAGGTCCTCACCGCTTGCTAGCGAGCTGCTATTCCAGGACCGCCGTCGCTCCTCCGACTCCGTTCGACCGACGTTTACGACCACTAAAATGTTCTCGGCCACGTTTACGCTCGCTCTCCTTCCCCTGCTTGCGGTCGCCAACCCACAATATGGAGGCTACGGCTACGGCGGTCCCGCACCGAGCAGCAGCGCGTCGACCCCTGCTCCCTCTGCGCCTCCCAGCACCTCCGGACAGATCAACGTGAGTTGAAGTTTTCTTTCTCGTCTCTTCTCTTCGTCAACTCGTAGCGCACTACAGATCGACGTCGCAGCCGGCGGCAACTTCGTCTTCAGCCCGGCTAATGTGACGGCCTCGAACGGTACCCTGATTACGTTCTTCTTCCCCAAGTGAGTGTCTTAGCTCGATTACGTCGCAAAGGCACTCAAACTCGAGAACAGCAACGGCCTTCCCCACTCTGTTACTCAGGGTGATTTCAACAGCCCCTGCGAGCCCATTGCCCCTCAGAATGGCGTTTCCGGCTTCGACTCTGGCCTACAGCAGGGTGTCCAATTCACTCTTAACGTGACCAACGACCAGATCCGTCAGTCAATTTCGAGCATCCCTCACGCCTGCACTCATACATAGCCTCTAGCGATCTACTTCTTCTGCAAGGAGCCCACTCACTGTGGTTTGGGCATGGTCGGGTGAGTCGCAAAAACGGTCTCACAGGGAGCTTGAAATGTGACCTTTTCGATAGCTCTATCAACGCTCCTTCGACTGGCAACACCCATGACGCCTGGCAGGCGGCGGCCCTCAAGGTTGGCGGTTCAGAAAAGACGGTAAGCACCTGTCGTTTATCTTAGTAACGCAACTCGAAGTTCACTTTGTTCGAACTTCCAGCTCCAGGACAACGGCCCCGTTACTGGCGGTATTGGTGCCGTCGCTACTGCGACCCCGAGCGCCTCTGGTGGTTCGTCCGGTTCCAGCGGGAGCGGCAACGGCGCCAGTGGCCTGAGTGTATCGAGCGCGGCCGCATTAGCTGGTCTCGTTGCTGCTCTGTTCTTCGCAGCGTGAGAGCAGGCATGAGTAGATGTCCACGATGGCCACCACGTTTCTGCTAGACGTGATCTACGCATTATGATAATCCACAGGACCTTCTGAATTGACGACACGGTTCAGCTGTTGTTTCGGCTTAACTCTCGTAGACGCTAGCACGTCCTGTCTCCCCTATTTGTTGCACACGACCAATCAATATAGCATTTATACCCGTCTCCCATCTCGAGCGCTGGGAGAACACGCGGAAAAACCGGCGAGATCTGGTTGGATGGAGCCTGAGAGCGACAGGCCGCTCAGAGGAGGGCATGCCAAGTGGAAGCAAACTCAAGCTTAGCCATCAATACAGTTGCCCAATAAGGACGGATCCCGATCATTGAGGCGGTTACTGGGTTAACTTCAGACGGTTAAGCGCCAGCAGTCGACCTGGGCCGGCCCGGGCATTCACGGGCTCTTCTTTCCAGGCCGCTTCTCCGCGTTTCAGTGCTTGTTTCCTTGCATCCACCACCGTCTCAACGGTCTCGTTCTTAGCCTCAGCCCGGAAAGACTCGGCAGGGATCTGCTATCAAGTCTCACAACTATGGGTGGTCCTAATCTCGAGGTGTTCAAGTTCGCAGTATATGTATTCTTCCCGGTGGTCATGTTGGTACACTACGGCAACCCAGACTGGTACGCGAAGAACGTCCTTCCGGTAAGCTCGTATCTCTTTCTCGATCTGGCGGCAGGATAGTGATGCGTACACAATGCAGTACAAGGAGAGAATATTCCCGCCGGAGCACAGGATAAACACTGTATGGTTTCCACGCGCTCTTCCTGCCTGTCCAATGTTCACCACACCTTAGAATATTCCCTCGGATTCTACAACGCTTAAAGAAGAGCTGGCGAAGATCAGGGCGAGGAACTTGGAGCGGAAGGCTCAACGAGAGGCTGAGGCCGCCGCCGCCGCCTCGCAGCAAAAGTGAACCTATGATACTCAGTGGACCGCGGTGAGCACCTTGCGTTAATACGCTGATCCGTAGGATGTTCACGTTGTGATAGACAAGCACTTCCATCCCATCAAATATTACGCCATTCTAATAGTTGTTGCTTTCCTGCACTGTATTTGTACGTCTGCAAGCTACCCTCACTCTGCCTTTGATGTCGTGAACGCCTCGCCGTTGTATGCCACATCCCAGTCTCCGCCCGTCGCCACGTCTGCCTCTACAATCTTTCTATAGTATTCTATATCCTCCAAAGAGATCTTGAACCCGCCGCAGACGATGAGGATGACGGTCGCTGGTCTGTTCACCCCAGGTGCCGGTACCAGCTTTCGGAAGACGCTTGGTTTATATGCGGGTGCGAGCGTCGCTGAACATGCTAGTTCTACCAGCGTTTTGTGATCCTCTTTGTGAGGTCAGGTAAGTTGTGCGATTTGTAAGGACCATTAGGACAGATAACGTGCAAACCTGCGAAACGAAGTGCGGCCTGCATGGCCATTTCGTCGGGAATGCATACACTTCTCACACCCCCTTTCCTGTCCAATGCCTTCTTGACCACGGCGACTGAGGCAGAAGATGCGCCAAGCGATGTTGCTTTCGACTTCAGGGTCGACAGGTGCGCGACGGTCACATCGTGTTTGTCGCAGCGCTCGGCCCGGGTGCCTTCGGGAACCTGTCTGGAGGTCACATCGCCAGAAAACGGGCCTTCATTAAGAGATAGCGCCTGATAGAAACAGTTTGAACCGTGTGTTTCCACGGCCACAAGGGGCACTGAGTAGTACGTGAGTGCCGTTCGTATGAGTCGCCCTGATAATGGCTTACCGTCATCCCAACCAATGGCCCGGCAGCCCTCAATGACACCGCCGGCGAGGCCACCCCCGCCTACGCTGCAGAAGATCGCGTCGGGTTTCATTCCTTCTGGAAGTTGGCGCTGTATCTCGTGGACCATGCTGGAATGTCCCTCCCACAAGATAGGGTCGTCGTAGGCCGGAATCATGACCCTGTGCTACGGTGAGTGCCTAGGGGTGTTAGATACGCCATTGGGGTACTCACGCTTTGGGCTCCGCTTCGACCGCTTCTTCTGCCTTTTCAAGGGCTTGTAGGTAGTAGTTGCCTGCGACGACCACCTCTGCGCCTTCTTTGCGCATGAAGTCGATTGTAGATTGGTTCACACCATGCGGGAGATACACGGTACAGCGGAGCTTCAAGACCTTCGCTGCACACGCTGCAGCCAATCCAGCGTTTCCTCCTGATGCGATTATGAGGTGAACGTCAGGCCCTTGAGTACGTAACGCATTCTGTGCGAACAAGGAGATTCCTCGATATTTGAACGATTGCGATGGTTGCAGCGTCTACGAGAGGTTCAGCCATTGATCCTGGTATCAGGTGCGGAGAAGCTCTTACCTCAAATTTGAGGTACACATTGGATTGGAGCAGCGAGGAGAGGTGCACGGAACGAATGAGAGGTGTTTCAAGCCAGAGCTTCTCATTATACTGGCTGTCTGGGGTCGAGTCAGTGATAGCGCTCATAGTAACCAGTGTTGCGGGGTTGTTCAGTGATCAATCCTGGAATTAGTGCTGGCGTTGACGTTAACGTCCCTTTCTTGAAGCCTCTTCGTGCGGCTTATTGGGCAAGCTTTATAAACCCGGGTTGCTTGCTCTCAAATCGTCCAGGAGTTGATGGAAGCCGGAAGGACATAAGTAAGTTATCGAGTCATGGACCGGCGGGCCCGACCCTGCCCGACCCTAGTTGATCTCGACTTGTGGCTGAACCGGAAAGGGGGGCCGCGTTCCGGGATAGGTTGGTGCGCGTGCCCGGTGTCCCTTGTGAAGCCAATCGTGCCTATCGCGAAGGATGCATGCTTCACGTGTATTGCACCGTCCCGTCAAGTTTGCTTCATCTTTGTAGGCTTCAGGATTGGTCGTCGGGATCGTCATGTGCGAAGGTACACGACTGGAATCGTTCTGCAGCCGTACCGTGACATTCCTCCGTCGTTAGTCTGGGCCCCAGGACCAGGTCGACTTTCATGGTTCCCTGTGGTGCCCCGCACCGCACCGCGAGGACCGCAGGTAGCGGCCCGTGTCGTAGCGCTGCCGGTTCGCATGGCCTAGGGTATGGTTTAAAGAGGCAAAACCCTGCTCTTCGACGACCACCCCCGTCTCACCCACACTATGCGGTTCAACGACGGATTTTGGCTCCTTAAAAGTGGCGTTAAGCCGTCCTTCGGGCTTCAAGTCGTCCAAGGGCTGGACGGTGGAGATGGCTACATCCTACAGGTCGCTACCAAACCTATCCGCCATCGGGGCGACACCCTAGCAGGTATACTCCCATTTGCTGCTCGTGTCATGCAGACGTTAATGACATACACTTGAAGGCCCTGTTCTGAGCGTTCGCGTGCACTCCCCTACTGAAGGAGTGATTGGGGTCAAGATCGAGCACTTCAAACACATTGATCCTACACCCAACATCTCACTCTTCCCGGACGACCCAGCCGTGCAAGGAGTCACCCTCTCCAAGGCGGAAACTAACTGGTCTGTTGCTACAGGCGGGCTGACCGCAGAAATAGCTCAAAACCCCTACACGATCACGTTCAAGTCCCCCACTCACACGCTCACCGCGGCTGGGTACAAGCATCAAGCAATCTATGACGTCCCGTATAAATGGACGCTTCGCAGTGCATCGAACAGCTCATGTCTCGCGACCGACGTCAGCTCGAATCCCCACCCTGAACCTCCACCTGAGACTGTCCGGTACATCCACTCGGAGCTGAACCTCTCGCCTGGGGAGCTCATATACGGTTTGGGCGAACAGTTCGGGCCATTCGTGAAAAACGGTACGGGTCGAGCCACCTGCCGTGCCCGCACGACGCTGACGAACATAAACAGGTCAATCGGTGAGCATTTGGAACCAGGACGGCGGCACGTCCAGCGAACAGGCGTATAAATGCGTCCCATTCTACATCACCAACCGCAACTATGGGGTGTTCGTTAACCACCCTGGTGAAGTGGAATTCGAAGTCGGAAGCGAGAAGGTCAGCCGTGTCGGTGCAAGCGTTGCTGGCGAGAGCCTCGAGTACTTCGTCATATACGGACCAACGCCGCTTGAGGCGAGTATCTGAGACGAACAGCGCTCCGCGTAGTGCTAACCACCGCCACTAGATTCTAGAACGTTATACTCGACTTACCGGTCGCCCCGCGTAGGTGCCCCAAACATCTTTTTCTGCAATCTCAAGTCTTAACAAATTGCAGCCTCCTCCCCTCATGGACATTCGGGTTATGGCTTTCCACATCATTCCTAACGTCTTACGATGAAAAGACGGTGTCTGGTTTCTTGGAAGGGATGCAGACGCGAAACTGCCCAGTTCGTGTTTTCCACTTGGACTGCTTCTGGATGAAGCAGTACGAATGGTGTGTTTAGAGTGTCCTGTTGTCGTCCCTCGATCTCGCGGTATTCATCGCCTTGTATGCTTAGGTGTTCCTTCACCTTCGACCCGGACAATTTCCCGGACCCGAAGGCATATCTGTCCGAGATCAAAAAGAAGTACGGGGTCAAGATTTGTGTCTGGAGTGAGCCATTCTTTAAACCTTTACTCTATCCCTCAAGCTAAATATACTCTTTCCTGAAATTAGTAAATCCATACATATCACAACTTTCTCCTATCTTTCAGGAAGCAGTGCAGAAAGGATACCTGATAAAGCGCAAGGATGGCACGCCTTGGCAGTGCGTGTTCCTTTCTTATGTAGGAAACGCATATAGTGATGATGTTAATAGGTGGGATTTATGGCAACCAGGCTTGGGGGTAGTCGATATCACCAACCCAGAGGCGAGGGCATGGTACGAGGCAAAACTAGATGCTCTCGTTGATCTCGGGGTGGATACGTTTAAGGTATTACTCTTTGTTACACATTTGTGTTCTCGTTCTGAAGTCCCGATATTTCGTATGCTTGCAGACAGACTTCGGCGAGCGTATCCCGCACGCTAATGTCGTGTTCCACGACGGGTCAGATCCTATGCGCATGCACAACACTTTCTCGGTCATTTATAACGAAATGGTGTTCCGTTTATTGGAGCGTCGTCTGGGCAAAGGTGAAGCGGTAGTGTTTGCTCGCTCTGCCACCGCCGGCGGTCAGAGGTAAGTCGTGTGAGCAATCGAAAGGATTGTGGAGAATCGGGCTCACGCCTATCGCCAGATTCCCTGTGGTGAGTGATGAGGCCTATTACTGCTACCGTGCTCGGCATGTCGATTTTGAAATCTTTATTGCAATAGCATTGGGGAGGAGACTGCGAGTCAACCTTCGAAGCTATGGCAGAGACGCTACGTGGGGGCCTCAGTTTGACAACCTCCGGGTTCGCTTTCGCTTCTCATGATATAGGGGGCTTTGAGGCAAGCACTTCACAGTATGGTCACAAGGTGTCGTCCCTCGCTGACATTTTACGATAGGGACATCCCCCGCCGGAGATCTATCATCGTTGGGTCGCCTACGGATTGTTCTCCTCTCACTCTCGGCTCCATGGCTCAATGTCGTACAGGGTGCCGTGGCAGTACGGAGAGGCCGCAGCGACTTACATGGCCAAGTTTCTCAACGCAAAACACAGATTAATGCCCTACCTTTACAGCTTGGTACGTTTAGTTCGCTGTTTCGTTAGCAACACTGTTTTTGTACCCAACATTTGGGTAGTCGCTCGAGGGACATACCAAGGGCCACCCCATGCAGCGGGCGATGTTCATCGAATTTCTGGAGGACAGAACGACGCACTATCTCGACCGGCAGTATATGCTTGGGCCCAGCCTGCTTGTGGCGCCTGTGTTCGTGCCGGACGGCGAAGAGTCAGAGTACTACCTCCCGGCCGGGCGGTGGACGTCGTTCTTCAATCCCTCGCGTACGCTTACAGGGCCTACTTGGGTGAAAGAGGTGGTGCCTATCGACGAACTCCCTGTGTGGGTGCGTCAAGGCAGTATCTTATGCCTCGGCCCGGACAATGTGGGCCGCCCGGACTACGACTACGCGAAGGCATTGGAGGTGAGAGTCTTCGAGCTCGGCGAAGGACAGGTCGTGCGGGCGGAGGTGCCCACTGGGAAGTTGGCTGCCATAGCTGGGACCGTGGAGGCTACACTGAAGGATGGCGAGTTGTCTGTACGCTTGGCTGGAGGCGAAGTTGAGTTGGCGTTGGTGAGTTACTTTGCTGGTGGGAAGGTCGCGACGGCGTCTGCCACTCAGGGCCGGAGCGAAGTGTCTCTCAAGCTGTAAACCGGGGAAGCAATTGTCAGATGGAGTGTACGATAGTGTATTATACGCGGAGGAAGGAGACCCTCTCCCCGACTTAGTCTTTTCAATGAATGGCATGAAGTGAGACGTGGCGACTGACAACAGCCGTACGTTCCCCACTATAGCGCAACCTAGAGAACGATCCCATGGACCAAGGTCGACTTGTGAATATGACCAGCCGTACTTCCGACATTGCTTTGGGTCGCAGGAGCACGCCCCACGCAGAGCCCGACGTGCAATAGTGAGCATGTGTCCACGCAACCCAGAGAACACCAAATTGGGTCGCATCGAATATGTCAAAGCGCACCTGCTCCTCCTAGGATGTACCACTGACATGATTATGCAATGTCGGAGTTTCATCCTCGTTGCCAACGGGGACCTTGAAGGCGTTCAAAGTGGATAAGGCATTGTTATTGGCTACTTCCTACCGTACATAGATCTCCTTCTAACTCGGAGTGATCTTGCTGAATAGGCAAGGCGAGCAAATATGATGAGTAGGGTTGTCTAATGGCATACACGATACCGGATGGGGGAGTCACAGACACCAACATGTAGTAGACACCTTCATCGTGAGTGGGGCGTATCACCGCATGGGGAGTAGTTGTAACTTCCTCGGCTTAGCGCATGTGTTGAAACAAGCTTTACGACGGTATGGCCAGACGGTATGGCTCGGCGTCGGACTGCTAGGCATATAGCTAAACTCAGTCGTCGTGCAGATCTTTCCACGCCTGCTCGGTTTTCTGACGCCGTATCTTGGCGTCTTCGCGGTTCTTTGTCGTGCGGTCGATACGCTAGTGCCACGCAGTAGAGATGAGATATTACGAAGGGAGGGGGGTAGTCAGCGACTCACCTCCTTCCTCAGACACATGTTCAGGTCATGCTTGGCCTGATTACAAGCTCCCGTCCATCGCGACCATCCATCGACATGACAGGCGTCGAGTGCCTGAATGAAGTCCAGGCAGACTATGGGAATAGATGTGTCAGTATCCACGGAGACATACCGTGTATGGATTTGTAGCGACACGGACGGAGGAGGATGCGAACCTAGCTTCTTTTCCGTCAACTGCGGGTGCATGCTGCGAGTGTGTAAGGTAGATGCTGACGAGTGCCCAGCAGTGCAGTAGCTTGAACGAAACCACGCACAGACCCGTCTGAGAACGCGGCGAGGGACGGCGAGGGGGAGAGGAGATGGTCGAGGAGAGCGAGGAACGAGCCGGACCGGCACCGGGAGAGGCGGAGACATCAATAGGCGCCCAAAAGAGACGCTGTGGATGCGCGATTAGATGTATCAGCCCATGTCGTGACCCCGGTTACGCGAGTATATAGCCCATTTCTAAGCCCTCCTCCTCCTCCCTCCACACCGCCATGTCCCAATTCGCTTCTGACCCCGCCGACAACATTGCCATTGCTACCATTCGTGCCCTAGCGGCCGATGTCGTCGGCAAGGCCAATTCCGGCCACCCCGGTGAGCATCTCCGAGGACGGGATCTTGAATCTAGTCGACTGAAAGATGTGCAGGTGCACCCATGGGCATGGCCCCCGTCGCTCACGTCCTGTTCACCCGGTATGTTTCTCGCGTAGATTGAAGGCTCATTGCTTACTCCCGATACCAGTTTCTTCAACGCGAACCCTAAGAACTCCAAGTGGTTTAACCGCGACCGATTCGTTCTGTCCAACGGGTATGTAACATCCCTCCCCTGTGGTGTACAATACGATCTAATAGCCTTCATCGGACCATAGCCATGCGTAAGTTTCCTTGGAGGCGCCGTACGTAACCGCACGATTTTAAAACACTCCGATGCTGCAGTTGCGCGCTCCAATACATCCTGCTCCACCTCCTCGGGTACAAGCTCTCCCTCGATGACCTCAAGCAGTTCCGCCAAATCGATTCCTTGACCCCCGGTCACCCGGAAGCGGGCCACACCGACGGTGTAGAGGTGACGACTGGCCCCCTTGGTCAGGGTTTCGCGAACGGCGTGGGTTTGGCCATCGCTCAGGCGCACCTCGGCGCGACCTTCAACAAGGATGGCTTCAACCTCATTGATAACTACACATATGGTACATGCATGACGTCTCTTCTCCGTAACAAAGCTGATCGTCGCCCGCAGTCTTCACCGGCGACGGCTGCCTTATGGAGGGCGTCGCGAGCGAAGCTGCCTCCCTTGCCGGTCATCTGCAGCTTGGCAACTTAATTGCGGTGAGTTCAGACGAATGGCTCTCAATCTGCATTTCCTGATCACGCAACGCAGATCTACGATGACAACCGTGAGCATTGCGTCAATCTCCCCGTATCATCGAGGATAGTGGTTAATTGATGTATAGACATCTCTATTGATGGCGACACCGCCGTCGCCTTCACTGAGGACGTTGAGAAGCGTTTCCAGGCATATGGTTGGCAAACTCTCCACGTTGACAACGGCGATAGGTACGATACTAAATATTATTGCACTATCGCCGATATTTATCTTTTCTTCAGTGACCTCGAGGGCATCTACAACGCCATCGCAGAAGCACGCAAGGAAAAGAACAAGCCCACGCTGGTTCGCCTCCGCACTACTATTGGCTTCGGCTCCAAGCAGCAGGGTACTCACGGTGTCCACGGAGCTCGTACGTCATGATGTCACCAGACCACTAACGAGGGTGCGCGTAGTGACGCTCTTGACACACAGCTCTGAAGGCCGACGACATTCAGGCTCTCAAGACCAAGTTCGGCCTCCCTGCTGACCAGTCCTTCTACATTCCTAAGGAGACTTACGACATCTACCACGCGGTTGCTGCGCGTGGGGCCAAACTCGAGGCTGCTTGGAACAACCTCCTCGCGTCCTACGGCCAAAAGTATCCTACCGAGTACGCTGAGCTGACGCGCCGCATCGCCGGTAAGCTGCCTGACGGATGGGAGAAGTCCTTGCCTGTGTACAAGGCGTCGGACGCTGCGCAGGCTTCCCGGAAGCTCTCTGAAATTGTTCTCTCTGCTGTCGTTCCTGTCCTGCCAGAACTTATTGGTGGCTCTGCGGATCTCACCGGTAGCAACCTCACGCGGACGAAGACGATGGTTGACTTCCAGCCGGAAAACACC
The DNA here is from genome assembly GCA_022606255.1 of Trametes meyenii. NCBI lineage: Eukaryota > Fungi > Basidiomycota > Agaricomycetes > Polyporales > Polyporaceae > Trametes > Trametes meyenii. Next base: position 308,802 of record JABYQG010000005.1, on the reverse strand, counting down.
GGCCTTGGCAACTACAAGGGTACCTATATCCGCTATGGTGTACGTGAGCACGGCATGGGCGCCATTGCGAACGGACTGCACGCATATGGCGGTATCATTCCCTTCGTTGCGACCTTCATGGTGCGTCTTACGTCTAAGACCCATACCCCACGAGGTATCTGATTAGCCTTTGTAGAACTTCGTGTCGTACGCGGCCGGCGCTGTCCGCCTCTCGGCACTCAGCAAGCACCAGGTCATCTGGGTCGGTTAGTATCCTTCTCTTTTCCACATGTTTTATTCCGTGACCTGACCCCTATCAATAGCCACGCACGATTCCATCGGCCTTGGTGAGGATGGCCCCACGCACCAGCCGATCGAGACAGCGGTACACCTGCGTGCGATCCCCAACCTCGACTTCTGGCGCCCTGCAGATGGCAACGAGACGTCCGCCGCGTACCACTCCGCGCTCACCCGCCGGCATACGCCTTCGATCCTTTCGCTTTCGCGTCAGAACCTGCCGAACCTGGAGGGTTCGACGATCGAGCGTGCGCTCAAGGGTGGTTACGTCGTGCACGAGGTCGAGGGCGAGGCCCTGACCATCGTCAGCACGGGTAGCGAGGTCTCCATCGCGCTCGAGGCCGCACAGGCTCTCAACGCGGAGGGTGTCAAGACTCGTGTTGTCAGCCTGCCATGCTGGTCGATCTTCGACCTGCAGCCTGCGGAGTATAAGCTTAGCGTGCTCCGCAGCGGTGCCCCCATCCTCGCCGTCGAGGCTCTGTCGGTAAGTGTTTCTTAGTCTCGCACGTTGCGGGAAGAACATTGCTCACGTACATCGATGCAGACTCTGGGCTGGCAGAAGTACAGCCACGAGGTAAGGTTACGTCCTGCTAGTGTACCTGTTCATCGATATTAAAGATCGTTTCGTAGGCGTTCGGTCTCACTGGCTGGGGTGCCTCCGGCCCGTACAAGAAGGTCTATGAGAAGTTCGGTCTCACCGGCCCCAGTACGTCACACTTGCTGCGTCTTTCGAGCCCTGACTGATGGGGTTCGCCTCGCAGACATTGCCAACGTGGGCAAGAAGGTCGTCGACTTCTACAAGAAGAAGAGCGGTGAGGTCGTCTCGCCCCTGCTCAAGGCCATCGACACGATCGGGGGCGAGCACTTGTGATCTGTAAATGGTTCCTGGGATTGAACAGATTAATGGGTGATACGATAGAAGGCAGTTTCCTCGCTTGTATTTCTTCAACTCTATAGAATGCGCTGTATGCTCGACAACACATGTCCGCGTATATGCGCAAAGACTTGCCTGCGACACTGCAGACTGGGTACTGGGATACAAGACTTTCGGCAACTTGTAAAGTTTCAAAGGCCAGGAGAGGTCCTGGTCCGTACCGGCCGCGATATACGAGGCTCCCGATTGGCTGGACAGGGCCGGCAGCACAGCTCCGGCGTAGATGGACATAGGCGGAGAACGGGATGCATTAGAGGACAGTGTAGGCCCGCTAGATGTTATAATAGTCTGCAGAATAGCATCTATTTCCTCCGCTCGACGGCAAGGTTGTCCCATGCGCTGCGCTCGAGGTCCTCCTGTTCCACCGCCTGGACGTGGGGCTTGAGATACCGGACATCCTGCGCAAAAACCGTTGCAGTAGGCGAAGCGACACAAACGCAGGTACACGTACCTCCTCAGGTTTGATCCATTGGTCTTTGGGGAGAACGTCGTGGAGCACACTGCACTGGGAAGCGCGCTTAAAGCGGAACGCACGGTCGTACTGCTGGCGGGGGGTCAAACGCTCCAAGGCCTGAACATGCATTTAGTAAGAGCGCAATTTCGGCTGGGACGCAAGGCTACTCACGCGCTCAACGTCGGGCCGCTCCTCCACAACTGCATCAAAGACTGTTCATGACCCTGCTCCTACCACATAGAGGAAAAGTGACGTACGGAGGTCGTCGTACTTCAAGCCGACTTTTCTGTGGCCCGCGGCATTGGCGTACCAGTCGGCGACGGGCCGGAGCCACTGGTAGAGGGTGCGGTTCTTGCGGATCGCAGGGGCAAGGGAGGGACCAAGGGGGCCGAGCACGGTCATCGTCGTCGCTATCCAAGTCTATGCGGCGTTCGTCGTTGGACGCCGGCGCCTCCGCACCCACCGCGACTCTGCCCGAGCCGTGTTTGCCTGTGTTTGTTTCCGGTGGCGGAGGATACTCGCCGCGCTGCCCGATTTGGCAGCGATTAACAGGGCCTGCTAAAGATCGAAGGAGAGATGTGCTATAAAACATCGGTCGTCCTCTTCGCCCTCCTCCATCTCTTCATCCTCTTCCACCTCCCCCAGCCCACCCCAACCATCGCCATGTCTGTCACCGAGCGCACCTACATCATGGTCAAGGTATTTACGCCCGCTCAGTCAACCCCTTCCGCCGAAGACAAATTCACTCAACGCGCGCGTACTTCGTCCTCAGCCCGACGGCGTCCAGCGCGGACTCGTCGGTAACATCATCGGCCGTTTCGAGCAGCGCGGCTTCAAGCTCACTGCGCTCAAGCTCGTCCATGCCACTCCCGAGCACCTCGAGAAGCGTAAGCCTTCCACAATCTGTTTCTTTAGGGCGCCTGATTAACTGGGTTTCGCGTTTTTAGACTACGCTGACCTGAAGGGCAAGCCCTTCTTCCCCGGTCTCATCAAGTACATGGCCTCTGGTCCCGTCGTCGCTATGGTCTGGGAGGGCCTCGATGCCGTCAAGACCGGCCGCTCCATGCTCGGCGCGACTAACCCCCTCGCGTCTGCGCCCGGTGCGTTTTGCACGTGTCTCGTTCCGTCACGTACCCTAAACTCTGTTGCGCAGGCACCATCCGTGGCGACTTCGCCCTCGCTGTTGGCCGCAACATCTGCCACGGCTCTGACTCCGTCGAGAACGCCGAGAAGGAGATCCAGCTGTGAGTGTATCCTCATTGGTGAGGTTCCCCTGCCACCTTCGCTGACCTCACTCCGACAGGTGGTTCCCTGAGGGCATCGTTCAGTACACCAACGACCAGGCCAAGTGGATCTTCGAGTAGATGGAATGTCACGGATCAGAGAAGAAGTGGAGTGCAAAACATTGTATAAAACCGTCCCAGCATGCATGTGTAGTCTAGAAGCTCGCGCGCAAGTCTGATATCAGCTCCTTTCCAGGCCTAGTGCGTCCGAAAAACCTAGCAGTATTTGCATATACGGGGACCGCTGCGATCCGCACATGGCCCCTCGCTCTTACCCAAGTGCCGCAAGCAACCTTGTCGGATTTCATCCGTGCGTGCGGCTGAAACCCATCCGCTAGATTTATCTTATTCGCTGTGTTTCTACTTCCAAACATATAAACTCGATGAGGGTAGTTATCGGTATCCCATAAACTCCCTTCAAATCTACGAAGAGTGCCGAAGACCGCTAACGCTATCTGCTACATGACGGTATTTCCCATGATCTTCATGGTATAAGTTGTTTATCCTCTCAAGGTACCAGGTTCGTGATCACGATGAGAAGGCGTTGTTAGATATGTACGTGCCACAGTGTTTTCTGAAAGTTTGGCGCCAAGAGTCATTGATAATTTTATTGATACAGCACACTCGACGGTGAACATTCACGTCATTGTTCTGTGACGAGACACCAACAGATCAGGGTCTCTTGCAATGGAAATTTACAGGCTCGTTCGGCCCATGTCCGCTCGGGCTATCTACGTTCCAAAGAGCAACACCGTCGCAATTCACAAAAACCAATATCGTGCGTCTAGCTCATTGCGGCGAACGTGCAAATTTGACGCAAGGCCAAGGGTGCCTAGTACTGCGCCGCGGCAGTCGCCTAACGGTTCTCCCATACTCACCTGTGGCATCCCGGACGACAGCCACTCGGCACATCTCCTCGTTTGGACTTTGCGAACAACGGTACCTGACTTTAGTTCCCCAGCTACTTCTTACACAGACAAGTACTTCTCTACATGCCGGTGAGGCCTGGCGTCGACCAACGTTCTACCCCGCTCCGCCATTCTCGTCCGCTGAAACATGACCCGCTGCGCATCCACGCGCGTCTACCTCCTCACGGCTGGTATCCCGCCTTTCAGCGCAGCGTATTATCACTCACCCTCACCGCCTCCCATTCAACCCGCGCCTGCATCAACCACTGGTAGTGGGCGTGCGGTCGTACATGCGACGCGCCCTGTGGTATTCTTGATACTGTTGCCAGAGCTGCGTCAGCCATGATTCACCGGCCGCTCATCGCGCGCTCCCGCTCCCGCTCTACGGCCAGTATCCCAGCGCGCACTCCTACCATCATCCGCGACCCTTGACGTGCATAGGCCGGCCGGGCGGCTCGCCAGGAGTACGTGCTAGCCGTGAATAGGGGAAGCGCTCGATAGGCTTTCCTCGGGCAATGTGCGCTCACTGACGTCGATGCATACCAAGGCCGCATGGTGCACGCATCTCTTCAACAACATCAGTTTTATGTCACCGTGCGCTATATGCTGCGTAAACCCGGGGCCGCCTACCGTATAGCAACGCTACATTTGTTATCCCCTGGAAGGGCGAAGTGCTGCCAGCGCCCCGCCTCGTCCGAGGGATGCATATGGCCGGCGCCGCCGTCACCATCGCGGTCTACGCCGGTCGATTACAGGAGTATCACTCCCTCAGAAGCCATGGATCCCGCTACATTCTCGCGCCTGGCGGGACCCCGATGGCGTCTGGCAGGCCACGGCCGTTAGTACACGGAGCATAATCCGGAGCGCGGTAGACGGCTGTTCATCGAGGGGTGGGCAGCGGCCCCCTCCATTACCGCCGCCGCCGCCGAGTCTAACGTTCACAGACTCTTCGCGGGCGGCACGCCAAGGGGTAGGCGGTTCCAGGTGCGCGGTACGACAGACTCTGTTTGGCCTCTTCTCTCCTGCAGGCTACTACTTGCGCGGGAAGGATAGCGATTCGCTCTGCCAGATGTTGGGTTTGTCAGTGGTACGTAGTAGGGCGGTCCGTCGTGTCTCCGTGCGTGGAGTCGGTACATGTTGATCCACCGCGCTGCGCACGACGATGGCGTAACGAACGATACGGGCAGGGTGCGAGCCGGGCATGTTGACAAGGGGAATGGGCGGGTGAGGCGGGCCACGGTGGGGTGCTCCGGAGGATGAGCCAACTACAGGTGTTGCCCAAATCAGTAGTCCTGGGCTTCGTCGCGTGGGCGGTATAGCCACCAATGGTGCAATAATGCAGCTTACACCGAAGCGTCTTCTGAGGCCTGGCCAAGTCATCCTTGCCGACGCTGTTTGGACCGACTCGGCGATGGACCGTGGACTTTCATCGCTATGTTAGGTATAGTCCCCCTTTCTTAGGCCGATCAGGTTTGAAAGTCGCCCCTAATACCGACTTGGTCGGTTTGTTCAGCGCCCGCGTCGGGTGGAGTACCAAAGTCAAAACATCGCCATCCTGCTGCGCAGCATACATAATCCCGAGAATATCCTGGCCGTCTCGTCGACCACACGCATCTGAACAGCTTGGGGGCGCATCTTTCGTGGCATACTCTACCACATGCATACCGAAAGAGACCGAAGGATCTTGTGTGAAATGAGACACGAACATTCAGGTGGAGACTCGGAATAAACATTAGCTGAGTGAGATTGCGTTTAGCGCTGAGGTGGTACAAAATAAGAATCCTATGGATCTAGCGATGTGCGCGGTATACTGGTACATGTAAGGGCTACGGATACGGATACTGGATGCAGTGATAATAATAATAATGGTGTGATGCAAGGAGACGGATGCGGCAGCCTTGAGTTGAACCTTCTACGTTTATATCCTCGAGTTCGCCGGCCGCCGCATGGTGTTGAACGGACGCCTCCATCCGATCGAGTTGTGCGGAGGCCCAAGATCGCAGTTATAGCTTCTTAGAGGGGCCGGTCCATCCGATCGGCGGCGGGGCCGGGAGGACGAGAGGGAGAGTCTAGAAATACAATTTTCCGTCTGACTGGACGGCATTCTGCTGTGGTCCGGTGTTAACACTGTGAAGCGCCGGCGCCTGGCTCCGGATGCTCACCTGTCCATAGGACGCTGTAAGATAAGGCCTGCAATGATATGTGGCGGGCTCAGCCCTGGAGTAGTTGCCGTACGGTGAGGATGTGTGGTCGTGAGCCATAGCTCTGATAGGCTGGATGGCCATTGAGCGGAAGATCATTTGCAAAACATAGGCTGCGGCTTACATGTAGTGCAGTCGTCCCAGAAGAGGAGGCAAGACATGCCGAGGATGAACAAGGCCCCTAGTAGGGCGAGGGTGAAGACGAAGCATATTGTAGAAAGTAGGGTGATGTCCTCGGGCTCGGCCTTGAACTCGGGGTGCTCGTACAACTTCATGGGGCGCATTGTGTCGGGCGGAGGAGCAGTAGACACAGGGGGAAGGGCAGATGGAGAGCGGTGCCGCGAACACTTGAGCGAGTAGAAGAAATGGCCGGGATACGTCGCATTCTATATACAAGGGGGGAGCGCTGGACCGGAAGGCTAAGATTCGAGGGGCGGTCGGAGAACGCTCTAAGGGCGCTCGCGGCTACGATCAGTAGAGACAATCCGGTGCTAAACACGAACTGTGCGGAGGGCGCGTGCGCGCGAGAGGCCGCGGGACGCTGGCCGCTAGGATCGTGGTGATAGACAGACCCGCTGCATTGCAACGAAAGCCGTAATCGCTCTGGATGAGCTCCTGGATCGAATTGCCATTCTTGGGAGGTCTTCGCCCGGCCATGGACCTGGCGGCATTCCTCCGGTGCCCTCGGACAAATCTGTCAACGCCGACCGGGGCCTTCGAGCCTCCTTTTGCCGTCCAATCCAGCCTCTGAGGAGTCGTGGGGCCAAGTGTCGGAGACAGCCGGTGGGGTAGTAGGGAACGCACCCGCCGGGCTCGTAGCGAAACCAACGCTCCTTCTCCCCTCGAGTCTTCATGGAAGCGTCCCATCAAGCGCCCATCTCGTAACGCTCAGATGAACGCGATTGAAAGCAGAGTCTTGTTGGGCGGCGTGCGCCCAGTCGGAACTGTTGGACAATCCAAAAAGAGTGACGAGTTCAGAATACCGGGGGTCGAAAGCGCCCGCGAAGTTCAGAAGCATCTTGTCCTCACTCGCGCGCCAGTTGTCCGTATGCGGTGGAATCGAGACAAATTCCATCCGTGATGCCAGGTTCTCGCCGGTTGACAGCGCGGGTGCGAGGGAGCCAGACGTGACGCGCAGCGGGGGTTTCGCACTCAGCTCCCCATTCTGCTGGCGAGGATTGCAGTACTGTGCGGCTGGACAAGTCTGGAAGGAAGATTGAGTTTGCGTCCTCGAGCAGCAAGGGGCCTCTCACGAGGGCATGCGGGTCCGACAGTCGCAGATTAGGAGTGACGACGCTGCGCGGTCGCGTACTGCATGAAACGGGATTCGACCACACAGATGCTATACGATCCACAGCAGGACGTTGGCAGATTGCTCCAAACCGTCTCCCAGGATTAACCCGTCCCAAGCGGCGGTAGTATGAGAACAATCAAGGCTACTCCGCAACCGCAAGATGTTCGGGCCTCCCGAGCGTCATCCTTCGGTACCTAGGGTTCCGTCACTAGTGCGTAGTCGGGGCCGGTGAGCAGGTGTCGGGTCGGAATAGCGGTCGGGCTTCCGGAAGACACAGAACGCCATATTCAGTATATCCTGGAGGCATCTCGTTGTTCATGCTGCATTAGCGGAATGAGATCGACGCTGCGCTTGTTGCAGAAGCGCAAGCTTCGGAGCCAGGCACTGAGCGACTGCGTCATAGGTACCTCCGCTGACCGGGTGTGAGACTGAAATATCCATGACTTTGCTGCGCTTGGCTGTAGGTCACTTTGATCCCCCCAGTGCTCAGGGTGAGTTCATCCACAGCTATGAGAGAACAAGGCGACTTACAGACCGAAGATGCTGTGTAGTCTCCTATCTGACATTGTCGTCTATGAGAAAGCGGGGAAAAACTCCGCCTTCAGTAGTAGTACCCGCCCAACGTCCTTCAAGACGCTGAAGAAACTGCGCGCTGATGGGATATCACTGTGACCCACGGCCAGCGACAATTTTGAGGGAAAATACCTTGTCGCGTTAGTTGAAGAGGTACTGGACACCGTCCAGCGAAGAAGCACATATTTTTGAGATATTATGAGAGTTGGGGCGCCCCCGTCAGGGCAAAAGCCACGTCCTCAGTCGAGGTCTATGGATGGGATGGGCGCGACGGGCTTGAAGGGGCGAACGCTCACGGCTATTCGTCACCGCCCAATCGGCGCGCCGGAAGCAGTCCAACGACCTTGAACAAATCTAGAATTGAGACGACGTCAGAAGTGCGGCGTGCAACGCCTTTTGCCAACATAACTGTACGCACCGTCACCGCGTTCAAACGAGCTGCGAGCGAACGGCTCCGCAACAAGACCACATCTAGGTCACTGTATGCGCCCGAGCATCTGCCGCCAGCGTTGCGCGCGCTCTTTTCCTCCATACGGGGCATTGTCGCGGTAGTTCGCTAGCGTAACAGCACCGCTTCGTGTCGACTTGAAATACCAATAATGGCGAGGGCGGCTGATGCCGACCAACGGTCGCCCTCCGACGCCGCTTTACGCAAATCTTTTCTATTCACTGGTACTGACGCGGATCCGGCACATACTCCCTTAGCGTGATTGTGGCTGGCACAGCGCTGTCAAAGGCACCCTGAAACGAAAGTCCCAGGGGTTGTTCCCAGTAAGCAAGTAGCGGGGCGTTCAAGTTGGCGTACATCGTTCGGCGAGGGTGCCCGTCGAGGCTAGCTGCGCGCCCACAGGGTTGCGCGGTTATGCTGTGAGCAGCAACTCAGAGAGTCGAGGCACATACTTGTGATGAACTGCGCGCTGGTACAGGCTTTGAACCTGCGCCCGTGAGACCAAGGATTCTGGGTGCTCGATGACCTCGCCAAACCTCCGGTGTCTCGGACGATACGCTTTCCCAGTTCGTGCACCGGCGGCACAGTCGTCCGTAGGGCGCAAATCAAAAGAAGACAATCTAAGCAAGGGTCCCCTGCGGCGGATACTCAGTACCAGCATGGGAAAGCGAGGTACGCGAGGCTCACCGAGGTCTTTACCAGAATCCGCCCAAACGTGTGTCGCATGTCGGGATGGCTGCCTGGGTCGAGCCGACTTCAAAGTCATTTGTAGACCGCCCCGCCATGGCTAGTGGCGATGGACCTCGTGTTGGTAACCCCGAAAGCCTGATCCCGGAGGTAACGCTTGCACTCCACAATGATGGTACGGGGGCTGAATCTTGCAGAGAAGTCACTTGAAATTGAGTGAAAGGCTTCGTTGAAGCCTGCCGAAGCGTGGGCTCTCCCCGGGTAACGATGCAACGAATCATGAACTCGAGTAACGTACCTGGACTGCGGACCGAGGCACGCTTCAATGTCGAAGGGGCCAGAGCCCAGGAACCGCCGGCATTCGAATTATTGTCGTCGAGAACCGAGGGCCGAAATTGAGAACATATGAACATGTTCCCGACATGACGCGTGTGGTGACCAGTGCAAGGCTGCGATCGACTACGTACTACGACGGACGCGGCGTACTACGCGTCGACTGCACAACTTCCGGGATATCCGCCCGACGTACCCGGCAATACCTCTTCCACTACAGACACAACAAAATAGAGCGCGAATGCTTTTGTTTTATTCCGAACGGCTAGAGATGCTGATACATGAAATGACAGTGGGCGTGGGTAGCTATGACAACACGAACAGACAGACAGACAAACAAACAGGCAGACCAAAAGAGAAGGCTGAACACCGAGAACAAGGGTATGTACCAAGTGCCACGGAGGTGATGCAACAAGTAGACACGTATGAATAAATATTGCGTGACAAACGAGACGGAGACAATTACTGCGTGATATGACGGAGAGAGATGGGGAGCGGAGCAGAAACATTTCGGGCACCCCTGCCGAGTCCCCGCGTTCACTGCGGGAGCTCGGCGGAGCGCACCCTGCAGGGGACGGCGCTCCACGCGCGAGCCCGAGACCGTCTGGACAGCACTATTGGGGTGCCCGAGGTGGTGTTCCGGGGGGACGGAGGAAGAACCGCACGAAAGGCGGCTATCGAGACGGTAAGCGAGGACGCCAGGTATTGCGCATGTGAAGCCACAGTCGACCACCGCGAAGATGCGCTCGAGGAACGCGCCTTCACAGACGATCCTTCGGGACGGAGCAGATTATGTGCCTGTGGCGAGTATGGAAGCTAGTTCCTGTTCGGTGGCGGCGTAGAGCTGACGAGAGCGGGCTTTCAAGCGCACTGCGGGGAAAGCTTATAGTCAGCAACAACGATCATCGCCGACAAGCCGCGAAAGAACTTACACATCCGGTCAAAGCTGAGGAGTGCCACCTGGGCCGAACTAGACGTGTCCTTAGGCACGGTGCCGTCGCTCTTGAGCAGCGCGGAACGATCGACCCAGTGCTCGCCTTGCCACAAAGCCGCGCGGAGGATGAGATCATCCATATTCCGTTCCCAGACACCGCTGGAGAAATCGACTTGTTCGTTGCGCACGTTGAGATTTGAGAGGTAGTTACCACGCGAGGTCTGCACCTTGAGCGATGTTGTATGCGTCCGAACATGCGTTGTGATGTACTTGAGGGCTGCGTCTGCCGCCTGTCCGAGAGGGGTTGCGTTCGTCGACTGGCCGTCGAGCTCCATGACGACGGGGAGGGGAACGACAATAGTCCATCGGTTGCTCTCAACCAGTGCGGAGAACTCGGAGAGCGAAGAGAGCAAGATGTTGGTGTCGACGACCAAGATCGTGTACCCGGGGACCATCTTCGACTGCTGCCGAACAGGCTCCGGCCCCTTAGCTGATGGTCCACGCCGGCGGGGACTTGGCGAGGACGCAGCGCGCCCTTGACCTGACTCAAGGAGCGCCTGGAGGTATCGCCGGCGTTCCTGCAGCGCATCAATATCAGCTAAGGATCCATCGGGCAACCACACCCGACAGAGTGGCTTACCTTGAGCCGCCGAATCTCCACCGAGTCGCCCTCGTAGTCCTCGGCGTCTTCGCTCAGGTCATCCTCGACTGGCACACCCTCCGCCTCATCCACCTCCATCGAATCGTCATCCCACTTCGTACCCCGCAACCGTTGCTCCTCGACGTCCCGCTCACGCCGTTCCTCTTCCCGCCACAACGCGACCTTGTCGGCCAACGCGCCCTCGACTCGCCAGTACGGACGACCGTCTCCCGAGGACGAAGACGCGAACTTGAATCCGTGCACGTCGCGGGCTATCCGAAGGCCCGCGCGCGTCAGGCGTACCCACCGCCGCTTGTCGGGCAGGTTATCTTTCGCTCCCTCCTGCTCGTCCGTCTCATCCTCGACCACGACGCCGTCCATGGCTTGGTCCGCAACCTCGACACGGTCCAGCACCTCGACCTCCACGTTGCGTTCCTCACCGGCGGTGTCGGCATCCTTGGTCCAGAAGCCGCGCTCGAAGACCTTCTTCCCGCCCCAACCCATGCCACGGATACACCAATCCTCCGGAAGGGGCTTGCAGCCGCTTGTGAGGAGGAGGCCGCTCTCCGCGCTAACCTTCTGGTGTTCGCGAAGGATGTCGCGGCGGGGAACGCTGCTGGTGAGGAAGGAAGCAAGATCCTCCCAGGGAATTGAGCGCTCGAGCGCGGATCGGGCGGTTTGGTCCCGGAGGACGGTGGCGAGGAAGGTGAGGATGATGGTGTTGTACGGATTGAGCGTCGGCGGTGCGTACTCGCTCGTTCTTCGCAAAGGGTGCCGGAGGGTGTGCGAGAGCATCACGAACGTCAGTTGCATGGCTAGTCTGAGCGCCGTGGGAAGTTCGGGCTCGGGAGAGACCGGCGACGGTGCCTCGCTCGCGCCTGTGGCGGCCTTGTCAATGTCTGCCTCGTCGTCGTCGACGTCCATCTTGGATAAGTCGCCGTCGAGGCGCTTCGCCATCAGTACCTTGATCCTACCCGCAGTCGCGCCGTTTGCAAGCACCGGACTTGCACCAGGGGCACCAGGAACGCGCGTTTCGATACCGGCGACGCGACGCAGTACAGCGGTAGGCCGCCCGTATTCAAACAAGGAGCCAATGTTGATGAGCGCCATCATAATCCATTCACGTTCTTCGACTTGCTCGCCGTCTAGTAAACGCAGTTAGCGCTCATCCGGTAACGTTCGGCGAAAGCGCCGCCGCAAGTCTTACCTCCGATCTGGAGCTTCTCCTGGAAACGCTCCAGGACGCGCTTGAAGTCGTCGAGCTGGATGTTGGTGAATAGCATTCCATGGAGGCAGACGAAGAGCTCCGTGAGGCGCGCGTCGGGCGCTTGACGTCGGGCCTGCGCGCTAGGCGACCACATCGCAAGAACGGACTCCCGGGCCGTGGAGAACGGATGGAAGGCAACCATGCTACAGTTTTCAGTGTCAGTAGGCGTTTCGCAGCAAAACGCACACGGGGGACTGACCTCTTTACGAAGTGGTATACCCCACGCAGCTCCTCGTCCGTGCCATCCTTGTCGCGGCACAGGAGGCCGAGATGGTGCTGTAGTTTACCGGAGTTGGGGGTAATGGCGAGGCCACGGGCAAACCAATCCTTCGCGACTTGTCTCCACCGCTCCTTGTCCGAATCGAGCTCCATGAGGCGCGCGGCCTCTTGGCCGACGCTCGGGATGTTCTGCATATGCGCTACTCCACCGGCAATCGCCTCGACTCCTACCGGCATCTCGGCTTCGGATGACTGCGGGCTGTCGTCGATACGGGCGGGGGTCGGAGACAGCGCGTCGGTAGTCGCGTTCGGGGTTGACGGCCTTGGTGTGTGCGACACGAGCAAGTTGTTCTTCGCGATCGCGGAGGTCGTGAGAGTATTGCTCGAAGTGTGTGTACCTTCCAGTAGCGCGCTGACGGCCATCCAATATCTTGAAAGGTCGCCCAATGCTTCAAGGAAAGCGCCGCGATACTGGGAGAAGTTGCGCTCCTCAATTAAACCACCGTAGAAGACATACGCATAGTTGAGAAATTGCTAAAGTACAATTTCAGTTAAAGACAAACGGGAGGAACACGTCCTAACATCTGACTTACCTGCAGATACTCGAGCGCGACGGGCGACGTCGTAGGTGGGCGTGCTGCATGTCGCAACGACTCGAGCAGATGGTAGAAAGCATGTGACCAGAGGCGGATGATCAGATTGTACTTCTGAGGGATATTCTTGAGAGACGCGGGAACGGTTGGCGCTAGCGTGAGCGCAAGCATCTCACGAATACTTTCCGCGAGTCTGAAAAGAAAGGCACGTTAGCACATGCCAGCCGGTATTGTTGACGAAGGAGGCTCACGCCTGATGGTCGGTGACGAGCTTCCGCCATCGCTCCGACTCCTCCTCGTCGTTGGCCCCAGGTCGCAAGGCACCCGTGCTCGCAGGCCGCCCTTTGATCAATACACCCGGCCCCCGAGCCCCTCGTTCACTATCGTCGGCACGCTCGCGCTCGCGATCGTTCCCTAGCACTCTGCTCTCGAGCCCACTGATGGTGCGGTACAGTTCTTTAAGTTTGCGGGAGAAAGCGTTTGCACTTGAGGCGCTGTCTTCCGATCTTCGGCTCGGATTTGAGGAATCAAAGAGGGCGGAGGAAGCAGAGGATGAATCGGTTGTGGCAGAGGAGAGGGTGAAATTAGAGGATATAGTAGAGTGTGCGTAAGATACTGAAGATGTTGACGATGCCGAGACCCAGTCGCCAGATGACTTTGGGGTTGGTGTGGGTCGTCCGATGGTGGGAGTCCCGTTATGGGGTGGGGCTGACCCATTCTGGCGATGTTGTGAAGAGAACATAACAGCGTCATGTTTGCGAGGATCAAAGAGTTGGCGGTGAGCATCAGGGACGCCACGAGAAGGTTGCGCGGGCGGTACGCGTGCTAATGCAGCACGGGGTGAATGTGAACTTGATGCGCCGTCCGACATCGCTTCAGGTTCGGCGGTCACAGCGGGTCTCCTTACGGGGTCGGCGTTCGGGTTGTAAAGCTTACCGGGGCTACCGTTCGCAGCCGGCCTTGCGTGCGAGGTTCTTGGAGAGCTGTAGGAGATCTTGAGACGGCGCGAAAAGTCGTCGGGGTCCGCATCCATATGAGAGGGAGAAGCTTCCGAGACTACAATGTTGGGATGGGGGACAGGAGGCGCATGCAACCGCCGGGGAGAGGGCGGGCGCGCGGCTGGGGGTCTGGAGGTCGACGGTTGGGTCCTCTCGGGCCGCTCGCGCGGGATGGCGGTCCTGAGGAACGCGGGGAGTTGGGACAACGCATGGTGAGTGACACAAGGTAGTACGTACGCTGCTTGCTTTCGCCTGAGCGCGATAATCTTGTCAGCGATGTCTGGTTGAGCTGGTTCCCTCTCCTTGCCCTTCCTGGACACCGTCGCGATTTTGGTCTGGGTATGCTCCTGCATGGCGGGCTGGCCGAGACGGTAGGACGAGAAAGCGAGCGCGTCGACGCGCTGAAGAAGGACGAGAGGGTAGGAGAGGAAGAGAAGGAAGACGGCGGAGAGAAAGAGAGGGAGTGCTGCGATGCGCAGTGAGGGGAGGAATGCTAGCGGGATCTGCCCTCAGCCAATTGCGAAGTCAGTGGCCTGCGCACTCCGCAGTCACCACCGCTGCGCATTCAGATCTCGATCGATCCTTCCCCCGTGTCACGCCCTCCCCCTGGGCCCGCGATTTCCCCTCGGCGTCACCGCTTGTCACCCCCGTCACCCCACGGTCACACACTGCGGCACCGCAGGGCGGTCCGCGCCGTCGCTTGTCCTCTGCCCTCGCCGCTGTCGTCCACAGCGAGCAGCCACCGTCCACCTGCGCGGCGCAGGCTCCTCATTCTCCACCGCGTCCTCGCAGCTTCCTTCTCTCCCAATATCCCTGCCTTACGCCCTTCGCCCTGCCTTGCTAGTCTATCGCATTGCGGCCCAGGTCGTGCCTTGCACTCACGACATCACCATGCCGTGTCCGCGCGGACGCTCCTACTGGCTCGCCAGCACGCTTCTCTCGTCGGTGTGTCTTCGGGGCTCGTCGTACGGAACCGTAGTTGTCAGCGTCACGGCAGGATTGGAATCTCTTCTCACTCAGCGCCTCCCGGTGACCGCGGTACTTTTTGTTGTATCTCTCGCCTTTCCGTCCCCAGGTACGGCTGCTCTCAGGGCTATATATGTCCGCTCGTTGTCCCCGTTTTCCTGCGCTATCGCGACCCCGCCCTCCGGTGTACCCGCTTTATTTCCCATACCCAAGCGACAAGGCCACTCCCTCCCCCAACGCTGCTCGGTGAGTTGCCTGTTATATTACTCTATTCGCCATACCGTATTTGAGCCGCGCAGCCTCTTCCCACTTCTGACGGCGAGTACGGCATCGACGTCGTAAATTGACTACTGCGAACCGGTCATATCCCGATAGGCGCCTGTCTATGACACTCAGCAGCGCTTGGCGAAGGCAGCTGAGGGTTTTATGCTTTGGTCTACAATATACTATCGTACATCGTTCACTGTACATGCAGCGCTTTGGTAGTAGCTCTCTAAATGCTACCGATGATTTAAGGGTGACCACTGCAAACTCATTAGAGTTGCCAGGAGTTCGCCAGACGCTATACAGGTGTCCTGACCAAGGGACATTAGTGCGTGATACCCACCAAGTATCGGCAGTTGTGTCCTTTGGTAAACAAGGTCTGCTGTCACATTATCCTCGGCGCCGGTCCACAGAAGACGTTTGGCGGTGTACACTCCTTCCCATTCGTTTGCAAACACCATACATCCAGGCTTCCCTGTCCTATCGTACACAAGCGCTCCAAATACCCATGTGTTGCGAGAGCTTATATGAATCCCAGAAGACATAAACCCGCAGACAGTGTCACTACCCATCTGATCCCAGAACCCTCTGGCGGCGTTCAGAATGCACACATAGAGCCCGCACGTCACCACGCGTGATGGCCGCCGCTGACCAGTATGCTGCGGGGAAACGCCACAACCGCCGTTAGCACCCACGCACGAAGCTGCATGCCACAGAGCAGCAAAACGGGTACGTACTCGCTTCCCGTGCAGAACGTGCTCGCGTCGCTCGCGAGCCAGGTCACAACACCACGGAGCTCGTCCGGCCGCCCGATGCGCCCGAGCGGGTTCAGGCTCGCCCACTTGTCTAGCAGGTGCGGCTGCGTGTCAAGGTATGCTGCGGTCATGCTGGATACGCCAAAACGATCAGTCGTGCGGCCATGGCGGGTCAGATAGACGTGGACAACGGTTCGAAGTCGCGCCTCGAGCCCTCTGGACGAGCGTGCGAGTACCACGGGAATGGGCTTCGCGAAGCTCAAATACCGTGTCCGGGCTCACGAGGCGGCGCGCGTGTCCGAGTTACTCCTGCCAACTGCCAGCACCTCGCTGAACGCTGCCGCAGCAGGTCGTCGCCCGCGTGCGCGAGGCTATCGTGCGCATCCCCGGGCGTTCCCGCGCCACCGAGCCGCCCGAGGATCGAGTTGCGCGCGCACAATAGGCCCGCGCAGCATGAAAGAAAGCCCGGGAACTGACGTACGTACCTTGTGTAGATGTGGCCCGGGCTGAGGGTGTTCACCCTGATCCGTTTCGGACCCAGCTCACAGGCCATGCTGCGCCCCATCTGGATGACGGCCGACTTTGACGAGTTGTACGACACCCAGGCGTGGTCCTGTAGAACGAACGCAGGCGCGCCGCCGCAGGCGGTCAGCGATCCGTGGCTCGGGCTAAGTAAGAGCGTCCTCCGCATCCCGCGGTCGGACGCGTCGCCCGGCCTCGGAACGCGGGGCTCAATGAAGACGAAAAAGGGCAGACTGACCTTGTTTGTGATGCTACCGCTCATGCTCGCGATGAGGATAATACTCCCGCCATTCCCGAAACGCGCCATCTGGCGGCCCGCAGCCTGCGCAGTGAAGAGAACGCCGTTGCAGTTGATGTCCATAACCTACAACGCAGGGGCGACGCGTCAGTGATTGCACGTCCTCCACGTACGCGTCGTTCCGGGCCTTAGGCCTTATGCATCGCGAGCGCAGTGCGCGCGACACGCCCAAGGTCCGTCCGCCGACGGAGGAACAAACGCAGCAGCACGCGCAGCTCCCGCGGCGCACGGGCGCCTCGCCGTCGGGCCCACTCCATTTCTGGGCCGCGCGTCCCAGCACCGGACGGCAAATTCAAACACGACCACGTACCTCCCGAAACTGCTTCGCAGGGTACTCCAGACAGTCGGTCATGCTCTTCAGGACGCCCGCCGCGGCGATGCACACGTCCATGCGCCCCTCGCGCGCGCCTATGGTGTCGCCGATCTTCCACATCGCTTCCTGGTCGCGCACGTCCGCGCTGAGGTACTCGATCCGGCCGTCGCTCGGGAGTCCCTTGAGGCGCGCGGCGTAGTCGCGGACCTTTGTCCATTCTTCGCCGGGCTCCTTCGGGAGGTCGACGCAGTAGACGGCGCGGGCGCCTGCCTCGACGAGCGCGAGTGCCATCTCAAGCCCGAGCCCGCGGTTCGCGCCAGAGATGAGCGCGACGCGGTCGGCGAGGGAAAACTCCTTTGTGAAGAGCGTTGGCTCCGCGCCTGAAGACAGTTAGTGTCATTCTGCTCAGTGCTGGTGTCAGCTCCAATATAGCTAAATGACGTACTCGCGGAGGTTGGTGTTGCTAACGCTCGGGCGACGCCCACAGGGCCGTACGGAGGCAGCGTCCCGGTCTTCTTCCAGTCCTCGGAGTTGCGGAGACGCGCGGTGCTGGAAAAGCTCGCTACACCCGTCTTCGTCAAGCGGTCCGGACGGCTCGCTGTAACAAAAGCTCTCTTCATGGCGAATAGAGTGCTCATGGTTTGGAGTGGATATAGATGCAGCGGTCAAACTCTCGTTGTCGAACGTCGCGAAGTCGCTATGGGTGTCGAGTGCACACAAGAGTGGAGTCGGCAATCGTGGGGGTAGTAGATATGTGGGTTCGGCAGGGTGCTGGGAAAGAATGGCGGGGGAGCTTCCCACACCCCTATACTTATACGTATCTGGGGCGCGATTCGGCCTAGATTACCTGTGCATACACAGCAGAAGGATGTGAGGGATGCAACGGCGGAGGTCATGGGGTGGTCATGAGACGGTTAAGCTTGTGCGGCTGAACTCCCCGTGCGGCGTACAGGTGGGGTAATTCCACTTGGGACCGCCAGCCTTCATGGTGGACAACTCGCTTAGTGTAAACGTTGCTCGCATCTTACGTTTACCTTCGAAAGTTGTCCAGTCAGCTGAGGTTATCCAAGCGAATGTTCGTCTTCAACGCGTACAGTTCTCGGTGAAGCGAGTGCCTTAGCCCAGGTTGTTGCGCGCCGCTCAAAACGGGTTCTAGGGAATCTGCTTTGTACACTGTGTGAGCCCTTGCAGAACCACGACGTCGCCAACTTATCCGAAGTGGCGAAGAGTCCACGGGCAGTTGATATAAGTGTCTTCTATGATCCGCCTTCACCAAACTGCGCCTCCCTGAGAACAACTTCCAGGAGAAGCAGTAGACGAATGCGATTCGGCGGTATTATCGAGGAATGCTAGTACAAGGGCGTGTTAGGAAAGTAAGGGAAGAAGCGTCACCGCGGGCCTTTGGGCACCGGTGTCGTCCAGGATACGATCTTGGCAAGGAGCCTCCGGAACGAGGCGGCCCCCCATCGGTGTGACGGTTCTTCTCCGTTCCATTCGTCGATCACCTGAACGATCTTCATATCATCATCGAGGTCGACAAACACGATAGACTTGATTTCCTGGAGTTTGGCGCAAGATGAGCGCTATTATCGGAAGGGACCAATGATAACTCGGGCAGACCTTCCGAACGCCGATCAAACGCAGCGTGTAGCTGTATGTCTGCGCATATACAAGCCGATTGGGAGAGAGGCCGGCGGAGAGGATCCGTGTCGATACACGTTCCGATTTCCTCAGCAATCGGGGCTTTCCAATGTCATGAGAGGGGAGAGCAGATTCATTCGCTGAGAGGAGCTTACGATCGCAAACAGCACGGCACTAATCTCATGAAGGTTGGCGCACTTGAACAGGGGATGCTCTAGCACCGCATCGTTGTGCCAGCGTCGTCGAACAATTTCCAAGCTAGGCTTTCCGGAGTAAAGCTATGCTTGGTAGAAGCAGCGATAAGCCCACGGTCTGAGGTGCGAAATTGTCACCGACCTGTTCAAGGTCTTCTAGCACTCCTTTGAATGCTAGTTCCACATTGGGATTTTCCGCGCTGCGGCTCATGCTCCGCCTGCGCCATGCCTTGGGGTGCAGAGGAGGTTCGCCATTGTGTGAGTGCAGAGCTCCGGAGTAGTGGGCTGCGCCGGCAATGGAGCTTAGAATGTCGTTGGCTCGGACAGGAGAGCGATGAGAGCGGTGATGTGTTATGGTTGGCGATGGCGACAGCGTGCGTCCGACGTGGTCAGAAGACGAAGCCATCTCAAGTGCTGGAAAGGGGTTCAAGAGATATAGATCGTTTACGGGGTCGACACCAGGACGAGTTGTGACCGGGAGAGTGTGTGGTTGGAAGTAGAGAGCACAGCATGCTTGTGCGCGGCATGTGAATCCGCTCGGGCCAAGTCGCGGAGGTTTCGCAGTCTGCTGTTGTGATCGAGCCAAGGGTAAGAACCGGAACACTATTTTGACGTCCCGCGCCATCATCCGCGCGCGCCTACCTCAAGTCATGGCTTAATTATTACACCAAGCACGCTCGGGCCTCCCCAAGCTGGCCGGGCGGTTTTCACGGTGCTAATAAAAAATGATACACTGAGCGTGGAATTATATGTAGGCACACCATGTCTAGGCATACATACACCAATCATATATTCTGTACCCGTGTTCGTAGTACGACGCAAGTTGTCAGGTTCAAGGCGCTTAACCAAGGTTCCTGATTACCCTTTTAGAGTGTCCTACTTCGTTCGGTAAATCCCGAGGGCATTCATACCGAGTTAGACCCGCCGAGTCGTTCAATACACGATCATGCGTGGCACAACTTCGCTGATTGTCTAGTACACGCTGGTACACTCGTATAACAGACGTCTACCATTTCCAGATTCTCAAATCTAAACTAGAACTTCGTGGACCCATCTGCTATCAAAACAGCTGGGTTGCTCAAATTTGCAGGTGAACTCCAGCATCAGGCTCTTGGAATAGAAGCTACCCATATTTTCTGCGCCCAAGCCATCACGGTATCCTACCGCGGCTTCGATATTGCTCATTCTTGCATGTTCAGCTCGCGATCCAAGCACAGGACCAGGTATCACGCCTTTATCGTATTCCAACCGCCACGCCTCTCAGTGTACCCGACCCACTGGGGACTCATCAACGGCATCACACGGAGTCGCATGATCTCGAATCCGCAAGTCCCGAGAAGGTATCTAACGAACCATATGAAGCCGCACGGAGCGAGAGCATCTTGCTTCTTTCCCTGTTCACGGGGTGCCTACGAACACGCGCATAAGGCGTGTTTGTTCAGCCACCCCATTTGTAAGTACCCCTCACTTTCCCCCATCTTATATAGCGCCAGCAAAGTTCGCTCCTGGGGAAGGCCGTCCTCCGAAAGACTTCACGCAGAGATTTCTTGGATCTGCATAAGTCACTTCATTTATCCTGTCCGCTGACCAGGTACAGTGGCGGGAACTCACACCATGGACGTTTCGTCGAACGTGGCTATATTTTGGGACTACGGTCAGTACCACTTTACCGTATTATGCAGGCATTAAAGCGGCGGCACGCTGATTAGACCTCGTATAGAGAATTGTGCATTGCCGGCGACAGAACCGTTCTACGCCATAGTCAACAACATACGTCGTCTCGCGCACCAACACGGCAGTGTTAAGACCTTCAAAGCATATCTTCAGTACCCGGAGCAGACTTCTACCAAATCGATAGGCCTTCGCTCAGAACTCCAGTCTTGTGGTGTCTCCCTTATCGACTGCCCGCACAATGGACGAAAGGATGTCGCCGACAAGATGATGATGGGTGCGTAAAGTTACCGCTGCGTGAACACAATCTTCATACTAACGCTTGCTGGCATACGTCCCATTGCATGCAGTCGACATGATGGCCCACGCTATCGACAACCCCGCGCCGGCGACCATTATTCTCATCTCGGGAGACCGAGATTTTGTGTACGCTGTCTCTATCCTTGGCCTTAGACAGTACAGGGTCATCCTACTCGCGCCCAAAGGCGCAACTGGTGGGCTCACAGCCCAAGCCGACCTAGTTTATAGCTGGCCAGACGACTTCCTGCCAGCTCTTCCTGCAATCGCACAACCGACTGCTCCCGTCCCAAAGCCGCAAACTGTCCCCACTCCACCACCTCAAGTCGCCCCTGCCCGGGCGCCGTCTCAAAGTGGCCAGAAACGCAAGATGAGTACATCCGTGCAAACAACGCTACGAGATATCTGGCAGAAGCAATCGTCCATCGTGCCACCGGGAGTCACCCATACCACGCAAGCGCAGCTTCCACCTACGCCCGTTCCCACCGATCCGAACCCATTCGCTGTGCTCGCCACCGATGCTGTTAATCTGCCACTGGCGGAGGTTTCGGTCTCTGATATGAGCGTTGATCCAGAGGGATCGCTTGCACCACAGGCAACGTTTGCTCCCGTCCCCGGACACAGCTCCACTAGGAGCCTAACGCCATGCGATGCACTACGGATGTCATCTAGTACCGTACGTCGTACCCACGCACCCCTATCCCCGACGATAAGGCCTTCGAACTCTAACCACAGCTCGTTCGCAGCCATCGAACAATCAACAAGTGGCCGCGCCCACTCCGGATGAGACGGAAGAGGGAGAGATCTGGCAAGCGCCTCAGAAGGTGAGCGGTTGGCAGCGCTGCGGTATCGTGTGGAAGCACGGTGAAGACGTCATAGAATGGTGCTTACCATGTTGTCTCTCCTCAGGTATCCGTTGCTCCGACGCCATTACACCCCTCCGGGAGTCTATTTTCGCCCGCGTCTTCTATTACAGCGGCGTTCTCACCACCGTCTACTACTGCCGTCGCCAGGGGTATACCTGGTTTTGTCACTGGCAGCTCCTCGCTGTACGGTCTGAATGCGGACGCTACTCCGTTCAACTTTTTCGCCCCGCCCCAACCTACCAACTCCATCGTCACCCCTGCACGCGACACCGTCGAGGATGCCGATGGCACCACCTGGCAGACCTTCTCCCGGGTCGCGAAAAAGCGGCCGGCCCAGATCCCCTCCGAGTTCAAGCCGCTCGTCAAAGTGCTCAAGCGTCAGCTCGCCGAGGGCACTTCGCGCATCGAGTCGTCGCAGCTGGGCTCGTTGCTCTCTGCGGAAGCGGCGCAGCTGAGCACCATCTACGAGCGTGCAGGCGTTACCCGCCTGAAGGAGTACACCGCGCTCGCGGCAGAGATGGGCATCGTCACACTCAGCCAGGCGCGGCAAGACGGGCACAACTACATTGCGCTCCATCCGGTGCATCGTCGGAAGGCGGTCGAACACGTCTGGGGATGACAGACGTGGACGTGGACTGCGGCGGGGGGCACGGAGCCCCGGGTTTGAACTCACTAGGAGGATCGGGCCAGTGGTCAAGGCTACATTGTAAGCTTGAAATGCGTCTATAGTTTGCGTCTCGATAGTTCCGCCGGGGCGAGGTGTTACGCCCCTGGAGCTCTCTGTCGGTTAGCCATCACTAGAAATGGCCCTGTGCATCTCGGACTATCCAGGTACACATCTGTCGATGGATTTGACAAACAATACATATCATCAGAGCGCGACAGCATTATTAGTACAGACACCGATGCTACTAATAAAGCCTGCGCCAAGACCTCCGACGCAAAAGAAACCAGACATGCGTTACCTACAGTGGAATAAGTGGGGACGACGTGCATTATACTAGTGCATTATGTCTGAAAAAGTCTAGTCGTTTCAACCGCCGTTGGCGGGAACACCTTGCCAGAGTCCGTAGCTCTTTCCCGGAGTTGTCTGCCAGAGCCGGATCGTGCCGTCCTCTGCGGAACGCGGCATGTAAGTCCCACAGCGGAGCGCATTATACAATATCACAGCTTACCACTTCCGCTTGCAAACATCTCGCCATCCGGGCTGTACTCGACGCAGTGGACGGGCCCGTGGTGGCCCTTCAGCACCTCCCTCTCTTCCCCAGTTACATCGTGCACGCGCACCCACTCGTCGCTCGTACTGCCCGTGACGAAGCGGTCCTGCAGAATGGGGTGAATAGACGCTGATGACGGGGCGTAGGGCAAGGTCAGGCTGTGAGTCGGCGAGCCGTTCAAAAGTGCGGGGATAAATGAAACGGTCTTCCCGGACGTGACCACGAGCCTATTGGTCTGCGCGGAGAGCTCCATGGACGTGATCGGGCCCGGGAAGGTTAGGCTCGTCGACAGCTTGCGTGTCCGCAAGTCCCACCACCTGTCACGGCGCGAAGTCTTTAGCATCGCCAAGACACTGGGGATCCCTGAAAATCGTGTCCTCACTTGATCAGCCCGTCCTCCCCTGCCGTTACCCCAGTATGGTCTGCGACCCAAACCACGCTTTTTACGGTGCCGTCGTGGGACAAGGGTGCGGCGGCATCGAAGAGGAAGTCCGGTTCCGCGTCAGGGCGACCCAGGTCGAACATGCGCACTTTCTTTTCCTGTCCCCCGGTGAGAAGGTGCGACGAGCTCGGTGAGATGGCGACGCTCCGGACGATGTGATTGTGCGGGAAGGAGTGTAGGCATTCGCCGGTGTACGTATCCCAGATCTTGCTAATCGCGAGTGAGCGACACGCTTCTGTGTTCCAGCGCGGAGCGGGGGGAGAGAGCGGCACTCACGCAGTGAAATCTGCGCTGCCGGATGCCGCGCGCGACGTGTCCGGGGAAAGCTTGCTGCTCCATACAGCACCCTTGTGCCCGATGAACGTTCCAATCCAGTCGCCGGTCCATTCACGGAGCATAGGATTTCCGTCTTTGCAGCTGGAGATAAGAACGTACGTGCCATCGTCCTGCAGGGGCGAGAAGGAAAGGTGGGTGACGGGTCGTGTGTGTCCGGGCGCGACGAGCGGGGTGGCTTTGTAGGGGAGGGCCATGATTGGGTCGTATGCTAGGGTATGGCGGTCGTGGAGGTCGTTACGCAGGCGCACTGCGCGCTGTCGGGTCTAGAGATGAAGTCGGCTGGCGAAAAAAGAGACGGACGAGTGCGCGTTTTCCGAGGCAAAAGGCAAGGGGATGTCGAGGCAGAGCTTGTCTTGCCGCGTTTGTTGTCCACATCCTGATCCTCCTCCGCCATGAGCTTGCCACGTGGGGCGCCCGCGGCCCGTCTCATCAAAGGATCCATAAGCGTACACTTGCCCCTGGATCCCTCCCCGGACACTTCTTATAGCACTCGGGTCGGGTCGCCTTGTCTACACCGAGGCCTGTAGCTTGTTGCGAGTCAAGGCAGCCTTGTGGGCCGCCCTACGATGCTAAATAAACCCTAAGGGCTCGAGAAGTCCTCCAAGCTTCAACAGAGCCACTACTTTTCCCGGGGGAATGGATGTCGTTCACGGTCCAACTTCTCCCGCATTCCGCATTCAATGTCCCTTGTATGACGGCAATGCACCCTGATGCACCCCGAAGGCACATTTAATTATATGCGCACGCTCAAGCATGCATCGCGGTCTTCTAGTGAGGTACTTGATACAAGCGCTCGACGACCCCCTCGGACTCGGAGATGTTTTCGGACACATGCGTGCCTCTCTTGCTATTGACATATATGGACGCTTTTTCCGGACAACTCTCCTCGATTGTGCAATCGCTATCAAGCACTAGTAGCTTCGTAATGCTGCACGGCGCATTCGTTTGCGCATTGCGACATGCACTATACTCGAGATGAGTGACACAATCGACCTGTTGAAGTGGTCAGTGTGGTGCTTGAGATCCCTCTATACGTACACCAAAGCTCGACCGCCGCCCTTGCCGTGACCGCAGTAGGTGGCACGATCGTTGCCATAGACGGTTTTGCCGCATGTGGTCTCCCGACTCCGCGCAAACGACTCGAAGCCACTTCGTGTATATGGCGAAAGCCGCCACACTTGGCACGAACTCGATGCCTCGTTTCGTGATGAACGTGAACGTGTCGGTTACCTAGGCGTGGCTTGTTCATAACCTGCGATTGAATCGGCACAGGATACCAGAGAGGAGCAAGTAGAGTGCATGGGCGATGGCCCATAATTATGCCATCGAGGCGCGTCCAGGAACAGATTGGAGATACTGGATAACTCACTTGGCTTGCCCGCATCCGCCGAGTAATGTACCTGGGCGAAGTAGTTCCCACAACCGAAACGATCGGGGTGTCCACTATTCGCGGACAGCACGAGGCCACACGATGCCAAACCCGCTATGGAGTGGGAGATGCCACGGAGACGACAGGGCGACAGTCCAACACTAGATGATAGTTAGAGCCTCACGCATAGCCTGCGAATAGCCAGAAATCGCCAGAGCCTTCATCGTCTTTCTGGTACAAAGACTGGCCAAGGCCCAAGGCGATCGAAGATGCTAAGAAAGCCCGGAGTCAGTCTCGACGAATCGTGGTGCGGGGCGAGCGTCGGTGGCTTCGCGGGGGCGGGGCCGCGGGGGAGCGGCTACGCGCGTGGCCGCCGGGCGCGACACATCCCGATATGGAAACTATGAGTCACGTGAATTTTGCGCCAGTAGGATGGAGGATGGCGTGCTTTTGAGCCGCAATGTCTTCATGGTCTGCACTGACGTCCGCAGATGAATAATAAGGCCAGAAAATTCGCGGGGGGGGGGGGCCATCGTCGAGGACTACGACGACGACGACCTCAGCCACGCGAAAACATCCGGAAAAGACCCTCCACGACGGACAACGACCCCGGACGGTTCGAAAACATATCCCACACTTCCCGGACAAACGACACCGCCGCTGCCGTAAAATCGGGTTAGCCGCTACTGCGTGCAGTCATTCTTCAGGGGCGTTGCGACATCTGAAATCATCGCGAGTCGTTCCTGGTTTTCGTTTTCCCCTCCGCCGTCCCCTGCGCCCCGCGCCACGCCCGGCGTATATAGTTGTCTCTCGCGGACGTCAAGCAGACATAGCTCTCTTCCGTCCCCACACTTCACGCCATGTCTTCACTGGTCGAGAAGGTCAAGAGCTACGGGAAGCGCATCATCGGGCAGCCTGAAGACCCAGTGCCCGTGGTGTCCGTCCAGGACTGGGTGCGCAACCAGTCTAAGGATCCGAAGCGAGAAGTACGTCATATCGCGTCTGTACACGAGACAAGCATTTGACCCTCCGGCGGCTGTAGGTCCTGAGATATGTGGAAGGCCTCTTCCCCATCGTTGGCTGGATCACGCGTTACAGTGCGTCGAGCGTTCTAACTCCTCCGTCCCTGCAATTCATTCTGACGGTGCTTTTAGACTTTGGATGGCTGTACGGAGATGTCGTCGCCGGCCTGACCGTCGGAATTGTCGTCGTGCCTCAGAGCATGTCCTACGCTCAGGTACGGTCCCGCTCCCTTGCATTCTAACGGACCTGAATCTGACTCGTGCACGTAGATTGCAACCCTCCCTACGCAATACGGTCTCTACTCAGCTTTCGTCGGTGTCTTGATCTACTGCGTGAGTTCCATGTGCCCATGACCGTGAGGCACCCGCTAAGCTCGTCGTCTAGCTTTTCGCTACGTCCAAGGATGTCTCCATCGGTCCCGTCGCTGTCATGTCTCTCACGGTCTCTCGCATCATTGCAACGGTTAACGAACACCACCCGAATGAATGGCCAGGCCATCAGATAGCAACAACGGTCGCCTTTATTTGTGGTTTTATCGTGCTGTGCATCGGTCTTCTACGACTCGGGTGGCTGGTCGAGTTCATCCCGGCACCTGCCGTCAGTGGCTTCATGACAGGCTCTGCCATTAATATCGTAGCTGGCCAAGTTCCCGGTCTTCTCGGAGAGACTGGCTTTGAGTATGTTCCCTATTCGTACGCGTGATGAACGATGCTGACCTATAACTCGTACTAGCACCCGCGCTGCGACATACAAGGTCATTATCAACTGCTTCAAGTTTTTGCCCGTCACCAAACGCGACGCCGCGTTTGGACTCACGGGGCTTGTCGCACTGTACGGCATTCGAATCGCCTGCGACATACTTGCGAAGCGCTATCCCCGTAGACGTAAGTCCCACAGTGTTAAGCCTCCAGACGTGTAGCCTAACAATGAAAACCCAGAGAGATTGTTCTTCTTCATCTCTGTCTTTAGGAATGCCTTCGTTATCGTCGTCTTGACTATCGCGTCGTGGCTCTACTGTAGGCACCGCAAGAGCAAGTCTGGCAAGTACCCCATCAAAATCTTGCAGACTGTCCCTCGTGGCTTCCAGCACGTCGGCCCCCCTGTTATCGACAGCAAGCTCATCTCGGCCATGTCGGGTGAACTGCCTGTCGCTACGATCATTCTACTTCTCGAGCACATTGCGATCTCGAAGTGTAGGTCTTGTTTGTCTGCCCACAATGTCTAAATCGCTGACATTCCCGCGTCAGCTTTCGGTCGTTTGAATGGCTACAAGATCAACCCCAACCAGGAGCTTATCGCTATTGGCGTTACCAACACTGTCGGCACCGTCTTCGGGGCATACCCTGCCACCGGTTCATTCTCTCGTTCCGCACTGAAGTCGAAGTCTGGTGTGCGCACCCCCGCTGCCGGTATTCTCACCGCTATCGTTGTCATTGTGGCTCTATACGGCCTGACGCCTGCATTCTTCTGGATCCCGAGCGCGGGTCTCTCCGCCGTCGTCATTCACGCCGTTGCCGACCTTGTCGCCAGCCCTCGTCAAGTCTACTCCTTCTGGCGCGTCTCGCCTCTCGAGTTCGTCATCTGGCTTGCGGCCGTCCTCGTTACCGTGTTCACCACGATCGAGAACGGTATCTACACCTCAATCTGTGCATCCCTGGCCCTTCTCCTTGTCCGTATCGCGCACCCGCGTGGTTACTTCCTAGGCCGCGTCACACTCCACGAAGACAAGAAGTCCGCCATTCGTGAAGTCTTTGTCCCGCTCACGCAACGCCCTGGCATCCTGCACCCTGCCGTCAAGGTGGAGCCTCCCCCGCCGGGCGTGATAGTCTACCGCTTTGAGGAGAGCGCACTTTATCCCAATATCTCCCTTCTCAACGATGCTCTTGTCGACCACGTCAAGAAGAACATGCGCCGCGGCAAGGACATGAGCCAAGTCCGTATGAGCGACCGCCCATGGAACGACCCCGGCCCAAGGCCCGGTCAGGACGAGAACGCGGAGAATCTTGCAAGGCCTGTCCTCCACTCCATCGTATTGGACTTCTCTGGAGTGTAAGTCTTCGACCCGTGCCAGACTCCTGGGAAGTACATCTAACACAATACACCAGTTCTCACATCGACACCACCGCGGTGCAGTCCCTTATCGACACCCGGAACGAGGTCGAGAGATGGGCAGACAAGCCTATCGAGGTAAGCTTTCGGTCGATTCACGCACCATCCCCATACTGACATTCCACCCAGTTCCACTTCGCGACTATCCTCTCCCCTTGGATTCGTCGCGCGCTCGTCGCAGGTGGCTTCGGCACTGGCGCGTCGTCCTCCCGTATTCCTACCGAAATTGCACCCGTCGTACCGTACCGGGGTGGACGGACGCTCCTCGAGAAGCACCAGCAGAAGGTCAGCGACGTCGAGGCGATTGAGGAGATTGCGGAGGAGTCTGAGGGCCCGATCGTGCCCGAGGACACCCCCTTCTTCCACTTCGACCTCATCTCCGCCGTGCACGCCGCCGAGACAAGTCTTGCAGCCGCAAACGAGAAGCCGGCGCGCTCGAGCATCCAGAAGGGCGCGGTGTCAGAGGAGTCGTCTGCGTCGGCATGAGGACGTCCGTCGGTGCCTTGCTGAACTTGTTTGTCTGGCTGTGTATTGCCTTGTATTGCGTCAACGCTTCCTCAACTTACCCTTACGCCTCACGAATCCCTATCACCACCTGCTTACTACCACCCGCCGCCCTCCTCACCATACGGCCGTCGTCCTATCGCAGTCGGCGGTTTAAAATAATAAACTGCGTGTATGCTTCGCCATGCTACGATAGATTGTCACTGTGCTTGTAATCCTACTTATCATGTACTATCACGATACCTGCAATGTCACTTCGCAATTCTTGGGTACAATGTTCTTGAATTGAGCGGACGTTGTTACGATGCGGTGAACACCGCTCAGAACGCTCGGATAGTGATCGCACAGAGCGCTCTGGCTGGGCTGTATTAGACGAGGCTTTATACATAAACGATGAGTGACGTGCAAACAGATGGCTCTTATGAATCTGCCGTGGTCCACACTCGGAGGGTATCGTCCAAATCTTCTATGGCCTCCACTAGCTTCCCGAGGTCTTCCGACGATCCGTCGTCGAGATCTTCCAGAGGCTCAAGCGGAGCATACACGAGCTCACTGCTGAGCAATTCCCGGCTGACCCCGGGCGCAGTCAGCGCGGAGGTGAGCTTGTGTAGTGACGTGTGAGGACACTTGAACTACGAGCCAGGTGAGAACGGTTAGGCATGGTAGGACGGGAAAGCGTACCTCGACTTCTCGTGTGCCGTCAGGTAGGTCCTCGGACTCAAAATCTTCCGCGTCAGCGTCGAGCGCCACCTCGACTAGCTTTTCCAGTCGAGCATCGAGGTCTTCTCCAGAGTCTAGGGCGACCTTAACCCGACCTTCCCGTCGAAACAGGAACTTAACGTCTGCCAAGCGGGCGCTGAGAGGGCATAAGTGGTTGGCCACTACTTGACGGTATAGATGCACGCTTACCCATGATCCTTGAGCAACGTGCTTAGGAACTTGATCGTGCGGTTCGGGTTATCCGATAGTGATTCCCTTCAGGGGGTCAGGTCAGTTCTCAAGGGCATACCCGTTGGGTGTAGCGGACTCACACAATGATTCCCACCGAGCCCGGACCCATCGCTTCGAAGACGAGATGGCTGTCACCTTTGCCACTCTCGCCGGAAAGCTAACGCACGACGGTAGGCATTGTGGTAAAAGAGGTCCAGAGTAGAGACGGGCGCACCTTTTTAAGCGCATTCTCAATGTTGTCTTTGGGGACTCCCTGAGTCTTGGCACGCTTGACGACGGCGGCGAGTACGTTGTTTTGGTCGGGATCGGCACTGCCGCCACTACGCACGGCGAGAGCAATCTCCTAAGTTAGATACCCATGAATCAATAAGGCGTCTTCATTGCAAGCGTTCGTCAAGTTGCGCACCTTGAATGCCCTGCTGTACAGCTGCCCTTTCTTTATATCATTCGCACCTTTCCGCTTCTCAATCTTCGACCACTGAGACACAAGTTTGCATCAAGGTTCCTCCAGCGCGCGACGCATTGACCCACCTTGTTGTGACCAGAGAGACATGGCAGAGAGGTGTGGAAGGCGTGGCAGCGAAGAGGGGGCCTCTGTAGACGGCGGGCAATCCGGAGAGCGTTCATACCAAAAGGGCTACAGCGTGGGCGCCTACCGGTGGTCTGCCCGTCTATCCGACTGGGCTGGCGTAGCCCTGAGTCTGATCATTTACTACCGGCGTTTTGTTCAACGTGGGCCAACATACTCAACTCACGACTCGCAATAGGGAATTGCTGAATAGGGTATTACACGAAGGGGGCTTTGTCACCCCCCGCTGCATGGCATTGCATGAGACAAATACATTGAAGTGGTGCCCTGCCCGGGCTGCCGCAGCAGTGAGGGCTTACAGGCTCGGCGCGAGCTGCCAGCCTGAACCCGCTGAAATTCAGCGATTTTCGCCTTCTTCATCGCTTCGGCTCCCGCCACCAGAGTATCCGTCTTGTTGACCACTTCAATGTAAGCTTGTTTCGTCTTCTGATCAACAGTCCGCCATGCCAAATCGTCGCTGAGGGTCCTTTTCTAGCTCACCTCTCGTAGAACTGTTCCCCGGGCCTCCAGAGCTTGTCCACAAGTTTCCCGAGACAAGACGTCGCGGGCTCGAATCAAGAATAGAGCAAGGCGGAACGCCTCTGACCGATCGGAAATGCCCCATTCAGGGCAGTTCGTATCGACTACACCTGTGCTAACAACATTTCGAGTGTTGTTCCCTGTTGGTGCTTGTCAGATCGGACAAACCTCGTACGGCTAACTTGAGTATGAGCGGGTCAACGTACACTTTCAAATGTAATTTGTTCGCTCCACCCAGCCAACAAGCGTCCTTTGAGACCAACAATTGTTATAGCGAAGACCGGGAAGTTTCCAACTCCCGCAGCATCAAAGTAGCGGACTCCATCCGCGATGTGGTGGATCGCCTGATTTATACCCTGTTGTGGCGAGAAGACGCCCTTCTTGTATCCCAAAAAGAGGAGAACGAGGATGAGGGCTACGTAATATCAGTAATAGGCCTTGCCGGCAGTAACTAGCGAAGGCGATTCGAGTTCAAATTCTTCGTGTCTATCCCTTCCGCCGGTGACTTCGGGTCAGCAAATGCTGGAGGAGTACTAGTACCACCCGCAAAAGGGGGTGCCTTCTCATTTGCAGAGGGAGATGATGGTGCTGTGGCCACCTTAGGCTTTATGGATAGCTATCTCATAGCCAATGGATTTGAAGCCCCTCCAGATCTCGTCGCTGGCAATAGCAGTGGCAGCGGCAGCCGGAGGACTCGTGCAAGTTTGCCCACTGGGCCTGGCTCTCTCCGGCGAGGCCTCCGACATGGATTCGGCAATTCCATTTCTAATGTGCCTTAGATATAACATTAGTACATTAAAAAAGTCCATAATTGTGACTTACACTAAGATTTCCTTCCTCGCCACACGCGCAGCCTACAGGGATGGTTCCGCGGGGGCCGGCCGTTCATCTGCGGAGTGGATGACACGAGGCGTCACAAAAACGCCTCGCAGCATACAAAACGTTGCTTCGGCCATGAAGGCTTGAAGAGTTGCAAGGGTGCATGGCGAAGGTCGATTGAGAAAAGCAAACAGCTTCTTCAGTGGCCAGCAGCATGTGGGCGCCTAAAAACCTTCCACCTTGGCAATCCTAACTACGACAGGCCTATCGAACGCGCCCGCCAGCTTAGTCCGAACTGATTCTCAAGGCTTCAACTTCTTTCGACGTCCGTCTATGGTTCGTGTACAACAACAACCTAGCTAACAGACAGTGCTTGTTACATGGACTAGCTGTCGTCGTGGTCACTTTGAAAGAAACAATGGATAGCGAAGGTAAGGAAACGATACAGGTCCATCGATAACAAACATTACACAGGCGTACATCATCCGGGGGTCGTACAATTACATCTAACTCCAAAACACTTCCGATCAAAGCCTAATCAATCATCTTTCACGTTCTCTATTATAGAGGACGCTCGAGTGACGCCACCCTCAGCAGCACGAACGGCAGTTCCGACATCCAAGTGAAAGAAAGGTGTCGAAGGCAGCATCATGGGCCCAGCCATGTCCTTGCGGTCCATCTGAACGGTGCCCTCCGACGACGAACGTGCGCTGATCTGTACGACCTGGGTGAGGGCCTCCGGGTCGTCCAACCGAACTTGCTCATCCGTCGGCGTGAGCGGGTCGGCGTGTTGCGGATCGGCGATGTACTGGTCGTGGTAGCGCGTGACCGGGGCGATCTCCTCGTGGATATGGGTGGATACTGTCCCGACGCCGAAGCCGCCAGCGACGAGCGCGCGGCGGATCCATGGTGAGAGTATCGTTGCGAAGTGAAACTAGGCGACATATGAAGTTCAGATAAGCGATAGATGATACGGCGCATAGGGCCATACCTCTACTGGTCGGTCAACCCATCTCTCAACCTCAGTACGCGTGTCAATGAGTGCTTGCACGCCTGTGGTATCGAGATGAGATCTACGGGATGCCGTTAGCATCCAATCATGCAGGAGAGAATATAGCCAACCTACACTGCGGAGAAGTCTAGTACAATGGCATGTAAGAGCGGCTTTTCGGTGCTGTCTGCCATCTCGTTGCTCCTGCCTGGATCGTTCCACGGCCGATCGCCTGACTTGACGCCGGTCATGTCGCGTCCACGGCGGGTGTGCTCCTTGACATAGTCCACGATCGCGTCATTTACGAGCGATGAGTTCGGGTACAAGAAGCTTTCTTCGAACCGGTACACGACTACGCCCGGCGACGGCGGGTACACCTTCACGTGAGGGTTCATGAGGAAGCGGTCCGGATTGAGCGGGATATACACATCGCGTGAGCTCTGTTCGTTGGCGTTGTGTAGCG
The DNA here is from genome assembly GCA_022606255.1 of Trametes meyenii. NCBI lineage: Eukaryota > Fungi > Basidiomycota > Agaricomycetes > Polyporales > Polyporaceae > Trametes > Trametes meyenii. The sequence continues at coordinate 275,641 of JABYQG010000005.1, read as the reverse complement.
TCACACGCCCGAGGAAGTGGCCACGCGGGCGTGCCAGGCGCACTAGGAGCAGTGCGAGTGATGCAGCGATGGACGTGTATATGCCGTCTTCGATTGTGGCGAAAACGGTGACAAGCACGGACGCGACCCAGATGACAAACTCGACGGGGGAAACGCGCCAGAACGAGTACACCTGTCTTGGGGAAGCGACGAGGTCGGCTACGGCATGTATAATCACCGCCGACAGGGCAGCGCTCGGAATCCAGTAGAAGGCGGGCGTCAGGCCATACAGCGCAACGATGACTACGACCGCGCTGAAGAGGCCAGAGGCGGGGGAGCGCACGCCAGACTTAGACTGCAATGCGGAGCGGGAAAAGGAACCAGTCGCGGGGTATGCGCCGAAAAGCGTTCCAATGGTGTTCGTCACTCCGATGGCGATCAGCTCCTGGTTTGGGTCAATCTTGTACCCATTGACCCTACCAAACGCTGCAGGATGATCAGTATACGCTTGCTGCCATCTGCCAACATGGAACTTACACTTTGAGATCGCAATGTGTTCCAAGAACAGAATGATCGTCGCCACCGGGAGCTCTCCAGCGAGTGCTTTCACAAGTTCCGGGTCGATGTTGGGCTGACCCAAGTGTTTGAATCCCCTGGGGACGTCCTGCAGTATCTTAATGGGATACTTGCCATTCATACCTTTCCGATGACGAGTGTATAACCAAGAGGCGATCGTGAGAACAACGATGACGAAAGCGTTCCGAAAGACGGAGAGGAAGAAGAACCATCGCGCTGTCTATATGTTAATAAAGCTTATTTGCGGTGCACCGCGCCGGACTGACCTCTGGAGGGGTAGCGCTTGGACAAACGGTCACACGCCCAACGGATGGCGTAAAGCGAAACGAGTCCGGTGATACCAAACGCCGCGTCGAGTTTCGTACGAGGGAGACCCTTCAGGGTATTTATAAATACTTTGTACGTAGCGGCCCGAGTGCTGTGGGTATCTTGCGTAAGTTCAACGCACTAGAGCGAAACTTATTCGGCGTACTCGAATCCACTGATACCGAGGAGTCCAGGGAGTTGTCCCGATACGATGTTGAGCGCCGACCCCGTCATAAACCCGCTGACCGCGGGCGCGGGAATGAACTCGACGAGCCAGCCTAGATGGAGCAGCCCAATACCCAAGACGATGAATCCGCAGATGAATGCAACCGTAGTGGCGATCTGCGGGCCCGCCCATTCGCCAGGATGTGCCTCGTTCACGTGTTTGATGATTTGGGAAACCGTGAGGGACATAACAGCAACGGGCCCGATGGAGACGTCTTTCGACGTGGCAAAAAACTGGCGAAGACCGGACAGTTCATGTCAACGGGAGAAGAGAAGCAGATGACACGGAGGCCGGAGATCTGAGAACGTACGCAATAGACCAGAACTCCGACGAACGATGAGTACAATCCATATTCCGGAGGGAGCGTCGCGATCTGCGCTGCTTATGAGGCGCGTATATAGACGATAAGTCAGATAAGCGCACCTGAGCGTAAGACATGCTCTGCGGTACGAGCACGATGCCGACCGTCAACCCAGCAATGATATCTCCGCTTGCCCATCCTAGATCTGCGGGGTCGCGGAGTTAGATGATAGAATAGGCAATTGCGGGGAAGATGTGGACACACTATAACGAGCGATCCAACCAAAGATGGGGAAGAGGCTCGTCAAGTAGGCGACCGCCTACACCTCGGTATCAGCGTAGTGTAAAGGGACAACGGCGCAATGAACATACTCGCTCTGCGGGGTCTTGAGCGAGCTTCCCGACCCAGTCCCGAGGAGAGATAACGGGTACGTCCTCCTCCGCGGACCCGACGATACGCTTGCATGCCTTCTTGAGTAGAGAAACCATGGTGGCGCTGAGGGGACAGGTGGAAGTATGCTTCCCTGTCGCGTTGCTTTTATCTACGGCGCGGGCAGGATCCCCGTAATCTCTGCCTTACGAGAGGGGACCGAACATCAGCGCAGTGTGCGCCATGCGCCACACCGGATGTGCGGATGCCCACAGCTGCAGGAACCACACGAAGCCGCGGCACAAATCAGGGGCCTCGGCCGCATTGGACTGAACGAGTGAAATCGCGGCGAATGCACGCGGGCGGAGTATGTGGAGGCGAGTGTGAGAACGGACTAAGGCCGTTCGGGTGTCCTGACAAACGGTCGCATCGCCCGACAACCGACTCCGTAACCTCAAGCTGGTGGTGATGGGTCAGCCAAGCCGGAGCCGGAGGAGGCAGCGAATAACTGACGAGCCATTCGCGGGCATGTCCCAATATGGCAGGCGCTGTTGTTCCAACAGTGCCACCGTGTAGACGCCCAAAAGTCAGAGCCGCTCCTTAAGGACAGGGCCTCGGACCGCCTCTCTACTCCGCTCCCCACATTCCGCCTCAGAGGTCTTGCATCCGCGACACCGGATAACGCATCTATCACAGTCCTGTCGTAGTACGCCCTGGCGGTTCCGCCAACAGTGCGCCCCTGCACAAGATGCTGTCAGTCATGATCGTTTATGCGATCAACGTGAACCACTCATCTCCGACGAGTTAAAAGGTTTGGGGTCCGTGCGAGGACCGTCCGGCGTGGAGTCCGACAGGCGTGAGGTGAATATGAGGCAGCGCATGCCACTCACCCTAGCGGAGTCGAATACAGTAGTTCATCAATCCTTTGGGGAGAAACGTAGAGAATAGGGGAGTGATGCCCCCGCCAATAGTGTTACATAGAATACAACAAGAGAAACCCACGCATTCCGATCCACGTCTCGCGGGTCCCATTTCTGAGATAGTTTAGTGATTATACCCGACAATTATCCCATGCAAGTCCGCGACGTCGGGCTCAACTGTCGCCGGCGGCAGGAGCATCGTCGAGTACGCTACGGTATTCAGGGCTTAATTGAATCCACGTATGGCCAAGCGAGCCGCCAAGGATCACGACACCGGCTTTCTCTGCAGCCGACGAGTACTCCTTGAACGACGCAGTGCCGGCCTGCTCATAAATCTTCTTCGATACTTGCAGCAAGCGAACCGCTACCGTGGTACGAAGTGGAATGTAAGTTCCCTCCTCTTCCAACGCTTGCAAGACTGCCACTAGATGCTTGAACTTTTCGGATATCGTTGGAGGTGAAGACGTTTGTACTGCCGGGGCTTCCGATGCGACCACAGTAGTAACCTCTACTGTAACTGGTGCAGCAGCTTCGACCACGAGCCCGACCTTCTCCGTGTAGGGATCTATAGCGGCTTGCGTGGGTAGAGCAGTAGGCTCCACCTGGGATTTCACCGCAAAGTCAAAGACCGTCGGCAGAGCAGGTCCGTTGGGAATGGCGCCTGGGGTGTCGGATTTCGGCGCCGGCGCTGGAGAGCTAGTTCCTACGAACGCGCCGGGCGGCGGGACGGAAGACCCGTCAGAACCTTCGAAAGGGGACGACGGCACGGAAAATGTAGAGAGATCGCTAGGAACCCTTGAGATGGGCTCTATCGTCGCCGGACACTCAGGGAGGGAAGCGTGGACTGATGACGAGAGTGCGGCACCTGGATATAGCTTGGGTATCATTGCATTGGAAGCCGACGGAGACGCCGCATCCTCTTCGCCCGCCGGCGAAACGGTCCTCTCCGCTTCTGGAAGACGACGTGGTGCCGTCGCCGTCCGGTGCTGTGAAGCCTCTCAGCTCGAAGGGAACCCGTGGCTAGAACCTACAACACATGTGCACTCACGCTTCTCGCAGCATTCGCATTCTCAGTTGACTCCGCCCTAAATGGATAGGCGTTGGCAATCCCAGGCGTCTCAAGCTATATTGCCAAATGGCGGTGTATGCGTTTAGATGTAGATAATGTGATAGGACGGACAGCCATGAGCGCATGGGCTATCGCCAGGTACAAAACATACGCACCCGACTGACTGGGCGAGAATCTCGACTCATGTGTTCCTGCAGGTCCTCTATCATATCCACGAGATCAGGAATTGGTGGTCGGAAGATCGCTATTTCCTCGTCCTCGCGGTCTCCACCTAGCGTCGGTATCGCTTGTGGGCGCCCAGCGCCGCGATAGTACACGGAGCGTTGAGTGGTGCTCGGCCTTTCACCGCGGTTAGAGCCGTCATACATCACTGCCGACGCGGTTCCCATATGTCGTCCTTGTGCATGAATACTCGCTGGTAAGTTAGACCCATCTATACCAACCTCGGCGGATGTCGTAGCTTTGAAAGATGGCCGACGATGCGACTTCGGGGTGGTCTGGGGGAGCGATCCCCCCAAAGTCAACGGCGGCCGTCTTGGGGAGCGGTGCTGAATGTCTTCGTAAGGTGCAGGGTATACTGCCTCGGGCGCTAAAGGGCGCAGACCAGTCCTCCTCATGATCTCAGCTTCCCAGTCGAGCACAGTAGAGGCTTGCGACCGCAGGCTTCCGTGGGCGGTGTTGGGCGCGACAACCACTACACGGTATCTGCGCAGACGTAGAACAGAAACGGCGTACACAAAATCGCGGTCTCCGGAGATGAGGACGATGGTGGCTGGTGCCGGATTGTCGATGGCATAAGTGAGCATGTCCACTGCGCCCTTGGTTAATAGTTGAGAGGGGGGTATCAGAATTGTAACCGGACGCACCGATCATCATCTTGTCCGCAACGTCCTTCCTTCCATTATGGGGACAATCCGTTAGGGATACTCCACAAGACTGCAACTCTGAGCGAAGCCCGATGGACTTGGACGATGATTGCTCTGATAGCTCTAAGTAAGCCTTGAACAACTTGACGCTCCCATATTCATGAGCGACTTGGCGAATGTTGTTGACGACGTCGTATCCTGGCACACTACAGGGTGGTGTACAATTCTCTGGAGCACGTTTAATGGTTGTCAGGATTTACGAGCTAAGCTGAGCGCACCGTAATCCCAAAATATGGCGACATGCTCGTCGAACTCGGCGTCCTTCACAGTCATACTGGATACCTAGAGCGTCGAACTAGATGATGGGCGAAGGAAGAGAGGCGGAGGATGTGCTGTTCACCACGGAAGTTATAGCTTGTCCTGTACCGCATGTCGTTAGCATGGGCGATACGCCCGGCTGAGTACCCATGCTCTGGCAGGACCGTATACGGCTTCTTGACTTGCTGTGCGAACCTTGGGGGCTTCTTTTCGTACATGTGCAAACGGGGCAGGAACTATGGGCCTATAGGCCGTAAGGTCTGTTTCATGGTGCCCAGGAGGAGGACGCAACATATTAGAAACACAAACACGCTGCAACAGTTGGAGGGGAGTGGAGGAAGCACGATGAAGACGAGGAACCCAGTGCAAAGTTCAGGCTCGGGCGTCGCTGCGGTAGCCTCTAGCTCGGAGAGATTAGATTAGATCCCCGGAGGCGTGTGTTTAGATAAGATTAGATGTGCGGTTGCCAGTGCCACGTCCGATCGTTCTCACTCGAGCCACCGTGGGCAGTTCAGCCCGACCAACAGCCCTTTTCTCTTGTTCACGCATTCTGCTCCTAACGACGCCCTAGGAGCATCTAGGAAGTACTCTCTCTGACTGTAGAGTACTGAAAATGAGGCTGTTATGGCTCTTGTTACCTCTTGCACCCTCCGTCCTCTCGACACCGTCCGGCAATGATTCGGAGTCTCTTGTGTGGGGAACGTACCGTCCAAATCTGTACTTTGGCTTGCGACCTAGAATACCTCAGTCGGTGATGACAGGTCTGGCGTGGTTTGGGACGCAGGATTTTCAGTCTATCTCGCGTGTGTATACCGATCGACTTGTGTAGGTTTGTGTTAACTGGTTACTCTGGCTTACCTAGGAACACGGCACGCGTGCGACCAGGGGGACGGTCTTGACGGATATTCGTGGACAGAATACGATGCGCGCCAAGGAGGAGAGCAGGTTATCAAGGATGGCATGAACAACGTCAAAATTACGACCCAATTTCTTAAAGTCCCGGGTGGCGAATATGGCGGCAGCTGGGCAGCACGGATCAAAGGAGAGCCCATTAACCCAGGTATGACATTAGCCATGTAACATGTCCCCTTTTTCGACCCATGCACGTCTAGTTCTACCTAGCCGAATCTCCCCTATATTCTACATCGGACTGGAAGGCCTAGGCGGGATAGACATGGAGAACGAGGAGGACGAGAACGTACGCATTCCACTATGCTCACGGTCGGCCGCCAGTCAACGTGTCTCACAGGGAATTGAAGCCAATACCATCAAGTTCACGGGCTCCACCCCGGAACTCGATGACTTCGTAATGCGAATAGTTGAAGGTAAGCGAATGCGAAGCTATGTCGTTCGTGCTTGTCACAATAGCTTGCTATAGGCCCCGAAAACACTTTAATCACGGAAGGTCCTCACGCGAGTGCGTTCGAGCACAAACTTGGGAAAACTCATTTCCTAGGCGCACGCGTGCCCCCGGGGCAGGTTTGGCAAGCCAAAGGTGGGAGGGCCTTCGCTTTTCGGATAGTCTGGGAACTTATGCGAGCGTGTAACCGGCAGAATTCATCCAGGGGGCCATTGTGCGCGGTGCCCAGGAGGCGATTAAGCAGTATGACGCTGCCTCCGGCTACCCCGACCCGGCATTCGTCTACCAGCTGCCTGATGAAGTTTACACCGGAAGTAATCTTTTCGCGGTTCAGAAGCACTACGACGGCCCCTTCCAGTTTGACGTCTTCTTCGATAGCGCTAGCACAAAGCAAAAGCTCAGCTGTAAGGGACTCTGAACGCTCTCCGTTGGATACGTCTGATCGCATTTGCATAGCTGCCGTGTTGGATGAGGGTATCTCAGAGCTGTCGAGCGCATTCAACGACCGTTTTGATACGGTCTTCCCTATTCCTTCGACGTACGAGACCTCCGATCCGAAGTCTCTTCGCACGTTCTCGAAAGCCATCACTTCGAACCTCATCGGAGGAATTGGCTATTTCTACGGAACATCTATCGTCGACAGATCGTTTGCGTATGAGTGGGACCAAGATGATGATAGCGTGAATGAGCCAACCGCTGGAGACAAGAAGGGGCCGACCCTGGTACCACCCAAAGCCCTTCTGACGGCCACTCCCAGTCGCAGTTTCTTCCCTCGTGGCTTCTATTGGTATGTCCCTAGGGAATACGAATGAGGACGTCACGGACTAACGGTACGCAGGGATGAGGGTTTCCATTTATTACATATTGGCGAGTGGGACAATGACTTGAGGTGAGAGAAGCTTGGTGCCTTGGCATCCTGGATGTTGCTCAGCCTGCCCGCCTCAGTCTCGAGATCCTCAAAGACTGGATCAACCTCATCGACGAAGACGGTTGGGTCGGACGTGAACAGATTCTAGGTGAAGAGGCCCGCAGCCGGGTGCCAGCTGAGTTCCAGACGCAAGTGCCCACATATGCGAACCCTCCGACACTCACCATGGCCGTGACCGCGTTCATCAACCGCCTGCGTGCACAGAAGGGTCCCAGCGAACTCGACCTCGGGCTAGACTACGGCGTCGGGCTCGGCGGACAAGTACCCCTCGCTAGCGACGCGCCCGCCACGCCGGGACGGAGGTTCCTCGACGAGCCCGAACTCGCGCTCGACTACCTGCGCTCGATCTACAAGCCGCTCAAGCGCCATTATGAATGGTTCCGCCGCACACAGCGCGGGCAGATCAAGCAGTACGGCCGTAAGGCGCGTTCGCGCACCGAGGCGTACCGGTGGCGCGGCCGCTCGCAGCTCCATGTGCTCACGAGCGGAATGGACGACTACCCGCGCGGGCCGCCGCACGCCGGCGAGTTGCATCTGGACTTGATTTCGTGGATGGCGTTCTTCGCGCAGACGATGCGGGATATCGCCGAGTTCGTGGGCGAGGTCGACGATGCAGTCGCGTTTGAGGAGATTGCGAAGGCGACGATTGAGAACATCGATGGTGGCTATGTTCCCCCGCTCGCGTTGTGCGACCACACTGAATGAAGCATGGTAGATCTGCACTGGAACGAAGAGAACGAGATGTACTGCGACGTCGGCGTCAACGACGACGGTCGGTCCCCACCACCCTCGACTGTGGTCTCATCGCATCGCTTACCAAAACCGCACAGATGAGTCCTACCACGTCTGCCACCGCGGGTACCTCTCGCTCTTTCCGTTCCTGCTCTCGCTCCTGCCGGCCGACTCGCCACACCTCGGCGCGATCCTCGACCTCTTGCGCGACCCGGAACACCTCTGGTCGCCGTTCGGCCTCCGCAGCCTCTCCGCGGCTCACCCGGAGTTCGGCCAGGGCGAGAACTACTGGAAGGGCCCGATCTGGATCCAGATGAACTACCTCGCGCTCAGCGCGCTGCACAAGGTGCGTCTGCCTGGCGGAGCCCGCGACCTCCCTCTCTCCCCCCTCGTATTAACCTGGCACGCTGACACGCGGGATTGGGGTGTACGTGTGTGTGGGACATGCAGACCTATGCGGCGGAAGAGGGCCCGTACCAGCAACGCGCGCAGGCGATCTACGCCGAGCTGCGCAAGAACGTCATCGAGAACGTTCACAAGGTGCGTTTCTCGCCGCGAGCGTGTGTTGTGGGCCGACGGTGCTCAGTCTGCCTCTGCTTCCCGTCCATTCGTTTATAGGAGTACGTCCGCACCGGGTACGTATGGGAACAGTACGACCCCAACACCGGGTCCGGCCAGCGGAGGTACGTTTGTGTCGTTCCTTGGTGAATCTTGCTGACCCCGGTCCGCTCCCGTCAGCCATCCGTTCACGGGCTGGACATCGCTCGTCACGCTCAGTGAGTGCACTCAACGGTCGATTTTAGCTGGGATGCGCGTTGCTGACATGTCTAACTATCATCCGTAGTCATCTCCGAGAAGTACTACTGAGTGTAGCGAGGATGGAGATTTGGTCGGCTCTCGTGCCGGCCGTGTTAAGTTATTATTTGTCTGGCTTATTGACGCAATGCAACTTCATGCTTCCGAGTGACACGAAGAGAGATCGAACGCCGCTGTGAACGGCGGGGTGCGAGAGATGCGACGAACCTACTGCTACGGGGACAGAAACCAAGAAAGGTGGGGGCAATGAGATTCGGCGACGATGACGATGGCGGCACGGCCGCGGTAGAGATGTTATGGACTCGCGAACGGACAAGTATTATTAATGCATGGGCACGGCGGAACGAATCGAGCAGAGTAGCGGGAGGTGCGAAGTAAGCATGGACAGTCGTGAAGGGTATGTGCGTGTCAACGAACGTGTGCGGTGAGAGGTGCTGATGCGTCGTGCATGAAAGATAGAGGGGGGCAAACGCGTTGCCGGGAGTGCGGAGACTTTGGCAGACGGGCGGGTAACGGGGCATAGTACAGCAGTCCATAGGTCTGGAAGGGAGGAAGGCTCAAAGGGAGCTGAGAATTTCATCTGGGTCGAAGTGCAGTGAGTCGAAATGCAGCGAGTCGAGGCGCATCTCCAGCTCTGCGTCCTCGTTGATCGCGTCGCCCCCGCTCCCAGTCCGTTGGGAGCTATATGACGGCCGGGAGACCATGTCTCCGAGCGACACGCTGGATTTCCGCGACGACGCTGCAGAGAGTATGCCGGCGGAGTCCATGGACAGCGGACGGGACTCTGTTGGTGAGAACAAGTCTTCCTCGATGTCTGGCGTCGGTGGTGCTGGTGGAGGTGCCTGCTAAGCAATTATCAGCCCGAGCAATGAGCGAAGGGGCAGCGGGCGGGAGCGTACGTTATCCGGCTGCGAATTTGACGACCCGCCGATCGAGAAGAGCTTCTGCAGCTCGAGCACGGACAGCCGGCGCCGGAACGACTTGCGTTTCGACAGTGTCGGCTTGGACAGGTAGTCGCCGTTCGAACTTGGTGAGCGTGTGGGCGTCGCCATGTAGTCTTCGATGGACGGGGATGGCTGTAACCGCTTTGCGTGCGAGCCGGAGACGTCGGTGGGGGACATGGGGCGTGCAGGTGGCGCGGACTCAAAATTGGGTATTGGAGAGGAAATGACAGGCTCGTCCACGATGGGAGAGACCGGCCTGCTATTGTGGTTCTCCTTGAACGCGAACATCTGTGAAAGGGTGAGCGATCTCCGCCGGTTGGTAGCCGGAGACATGGGCCGCGCATTTGCCGCGTCTTGGTACGAGTGACGTGAGGGGAGAGTGGCTGTCGCACCGGTCTCCAGCTTGGGCTCGCTCACCGTCGCGCGGCGTGTGCTCTTGCCGACGTTCTTAATCGAGCGTAGAGCCTGGCTCGCGCGGGCGCGGAACGTGCTCGACTTCTTCATCTTGAGTGTGCGGCCCTCGCCGACGTCCGTCATGCCCTCGTTCCTGCGGACTTTTACGACCTCAACAATCTCCTCGTCAAACGGGCTGCGGCTGCGTGCCCGCGCACCACCGCGGCTCCGGATGTCGGTGACGCCGTCCGAGTCCTCCATGGGCACGTCCACGTCCATGTCGGAGAGCTTGACGATGCGGGGACCGCCGCGGCGCGGCATGACGATCGTGTCCTGGGACTCGTTCGTGAAATGGCGGTGGAAAGCAGGCGAACGGTTATCTGTTTGTTGACAGAGGCCGAGTGCGATGTCGAGTGCATCGACATCCGGGTGGGTGCTGAGCGTCTGCTCGGCGGCGGCGGTCGCGTCGAAGTAGCACCACGGGGGATTGTCCTCCTGCTCCTCTTCGGGCGGGATGACGAACACGTCTGGCACCTGTTGAGGCATGGCTGCAAAGTCCTGGGACGGCGGGGGCTCGAGGAGGTCGGAGGGGTGTGTGGGGAGAGCGAGCGTGGTGGCCATGGCGTGGCGGTCGTAGACGGTGGGTTGTAAGGAATGCAAGGAAGGAACGGCAGTGAGACCGAGAGGCTCGGAAGGGGAAGACTGACGAGGAGAGAGGACCGTTGGACTCGGACTCGGACTGCTCGGGCGGGTCCTCGCTCAGCGCCGTGTTCGTTCAGTCCCGCGTGCAGGCGCCACCGCGTCCAATATTCCAACGCGCCGTCAGCCGTGATCGTGTGCGTGCTGACTCAGCCGTCCTTACATGGCAGGTCTAGTGTTCGTTCAACGCTTGTGATTCCTCTACTGGTACGACCTAATCTACAGCTTTTTCGGAGGACACTAAGCCTCCCTTTTTCTCCGTCTCCTCTCGCACCGGCGGCGCCAGTGAGGCGGCGGGCAGCTCATCATGCAGCGCGTACTTGGACTTACTTCGAACCCATGAGCCGTAGCGCTTTGAAGGATCATTGTCAGTATTTTCCTTCAGCACTTCGGCTGAGAGCGAACATACGTAGAACAGGAATGGAACAGGCATGCACGCCAGCGCCAGGAACGCGAACACGCTGCACGCCCACGCGTCCCCCAGGTTGCCGTACAGCGCCGGACTGATGAGAGGGAACACGAACGCGACGACGGAACGCGTCACGACCGTCGACGCGATAGCGCTGGCGCAGTATATCGAGTACGTGTCCATGAGGTATTGCGTTAAACCTTGCATGACGACCGCACAAGACATGCCGAACGGGACGCCCGCGAGCACCGGGACGATCCAATGCACTGGCGGCTCGCTCGTCCTGCGTTATTTTAGTGAGCGGAGAGAACTCGAACTATCCAAGTCATGGGGGCGCACCAGGCGAACCAAAATAAGCTTATGGGAAGGATGACGCCTCCAAGCATCGGCAAATAAAGTCTCCTACAGTCTCGTGCGTCAGTACTGCGCAGCACATCCTCGACAGAATGCGCACCCTTCGGGTATTGTTCTGCCACCGTTACGGTCCATCGCCCTCCAGTACAGCCTGTTTTGTGCCGGCGCCAGTGCTAGACCGATGACACAGCCCACGCCGATGCCGAGGAACGCGAGGCCGCCTTCTCCAGCAGAAAAATGACGATGTCTCTGGAAGACAATCGGGTAGGCGGCGAAGAACGCATAGAGCGTGGCGTACGCGATCGCAATGTAGATGGCCATCAAGAGCACGATGGGTTCCGTTACGAGGAAATCTGTGGTCACCATCAGTATTAAGCGTTTCTAGTGAGAAATCCGGGACATACAAAAGGGGCGGCCCATATCCCGACGTAGAATATGCGCAATCGACTGGGACCGCCCGACATCGAACTTGGAGATATAGATAATTTTGCCCCCAGAGGCTTTTGTTAATCGTAGAGCTCGCCTTCGAAGAAGTACGGGTCCGAACTGCTCCCGCAGACAGTATAATGAGCTTCCGTGACTACCACGCGAGCGCGTGCAGGAAGGAGAAGCTTACCGTTTCGGGGGTAATGAATATGCACGCGAGCGCATTTAGTGCGGACACAATGAACATGATCCAGAAGGAGAACCTCCAGCCGGGGCGCGATTCGGACACCCACCCTCCCACGATGGGTCCTAGGACTGTCAAGGTGTGAGCCTGAGGGGGTGATGAGAAAATGAAGCGGCATTTCCGTACCAGGTCCCATCCACGGTGCTGTCCCGTAAAGCGAGGATGCGATACCGCGTTCGCGGGCTGTCCACATGTCGCTCAGTGCACCGCCAGCGTTCGTGAGAGCTACGAAGAGCAAGTCAAGATATTATCGACGGTGGCCTGGTCTTGGGTGACATACGCGCAGAGCCAAAAGTCCCCGCAAGGGCGCGGGTGACAAGGATGGTTGTCGCGTTGTGGCCAAGGGCGCCGCCCAAGTGAAACAGTGTGAATGTGCACCCGGTAACAATGAACACAATTCGCTGCGCATTGAAGGATAAGTGGGAGCCGTTTGACAGTAACGGAAGTAGCGGCCTACGCGTCCGTAGAGCTCCCCTAGCGGTGCGAAAATAAGAGGCCTGGATAACGGTCAGTATTAGATCATTGCGGCATGACGGATTTCGGAACGCTTACCCCAATCCAAAGCCAAGGACGTATAACGAGACGCCAAGAATGCCAACGACCTGCGAGATGTGCAACTCGCGATCCATCGACGCCAGGCCGCCAGAATAGCAGCTACTGCAGAACGCGACGGTGAAGGTGGCCATCGCCAACTACGCGTACCAAACAATGTCGGGAGAAGGTCAGTCAGAACCACCTCGAAAATCCCGCCTCATAGTATAGCGTCTGAACCATACTTGAAACGTGATGCCCCACCTCCTGCGGTCGGACCAGTTGAACGGATTCTCGGGGTCGCCGAGTTCCCAGTCGACGACGTATGGGTCCGTATGGGTCCCCTCGCCCGGATATTTCTTGTCGTGCCAATCCGCGCTTGGCGCCCCACCTCCGACTCGCGCGGAGCTGCCGTTCCGCGCATTGCAAGCGCCTACAGCGGCCTCTTCGTCGGAGTCGGCAGCGTGCAGGGTTGTCTGCTGCGAAATCGGCACCGCCATATCTACCAACGAGTGCGAGGAGGCTCAGTGACTGAGGGACAGACGATGTCGGGAGGCTCTGCGCAGGTTGAGTAACAGGATTCACGGCCAGACTGACTCGGACCGCGGAACGAACGGTGGCCGGGTATATATAGTTGTGTCTGGGTGCAGAGATAAAGAAAGATCGGCAGGGAGAAGGGGACGTTCGGCATCGCGAGGGTGTGTGCCGGACAAGCCGGCAGAACCTCATGATGCAATACAACGCCCATATGTGCGGCGTAGGTATATTATGTGCGCTCGAGGCTGTTGGTGTCGTGCAGGCGGGTGACCGGGCGGGGTGTATTGCGAATTAGGGAAAGCTTCGTAAGCTACGGTGAGTCTCGGGAAGGAGATAGCAGAAGACATCGTGGCTCCTGCAGCACGCAGCGGGGAAAGACAGGACGTCCGAGGCCGTGTAGAAGTCGGAAAGCAAGTTGCAAGTCGACTTGCAAGCGCTGGCTGTCCCACGCGACGGAGTCAAAGTCGCCCGCTGGCCGAAGCCCCCGGGATCAGCTTCTCCGGATCCAAGTCCGCTCAGTGCGGTTCTGCTCTAACCATGCCAATCAGTATCAGAACGCTTCCCAGTTCCACACTGTGCAGTTCGGAAGCCCTGTGCACAACGCCGTAAGTACTGTGAACCGCCGCCCTGCGTCTCTCACTTGTGGACCACACTGCCCGGCGGTCCTAGCGTGAGTACTTTCAAGATCTCTAAGTTCGCTGCGGCCCCAACCTCGGACTACAAGACGCTGAGCAAGATGACGACAGTTATAGAGCCCGCGGAGTCCATCCGATCTCTAGACGCCGACTCGGTCTACGAGAACCGTACCGAGAACGAGGATGACCGTATCGCCCTCACCGGAAGCATCGAGGATGCAGAGGCCACTGAAGCTGCTCGTACGCTCCAGGAAGGTAGCATTTGGGCAAAGATGGATATCGTTGTGCTTCCCGTAACGGCAATGATGTTTTTCCTGTCTTCCCTAGTAAGTAGTCCTACCTTTTAGGACCAGCGTATGCCGAGGGGGAGATCATAGATTCACCGTGTTGAACCATAGGACCGCTCCAACATCGGGAACGCGCGCGTGGCCGGCTTCCAGGAGCAGCTCGGCATCACTGACGAACAAGTACGAAACTCTGGCTGACAGGCTGCGTGTTGAAGTTATGCTCACCTTTCGACTCAGTTTAGCTTTGCTCTGACGATCACTATCATGTATGCACTTTGCTATCAATACGGTAAACCTGCTGCTAACACCTGGTTTTATAGCCCGTATACCCTTATCAATTTCCCTACAAACGCCTTGCAAAAGGTAAGCGATCGACTTGAAGGATCGCCGACGTTACGGATGCTCATTTTTTTGTCCCCGAATAGCTCATAGGCCCGCGACTTCTACTACCAAGCATGGTCGTTCTATGGGGCAGCGTATGTGCACTTCAAGGTGCGCCGCGGACAAGCCCAGCAAGTAGGTCGACTCGATATTGACTACATTCGTGCAGGTTTACTGCGAGACTACCCTGGGCTCCTAGCCTGCCGTTTCTTTCTTGGGCTGTTCGAAGGTCCGTACTCTTTGTACGGTGCGCAGTAAGCTCAAGCGTCCCCCAACTGACCCACTGCGTATAGGTGGCCTCCTACCAGGAATTGTACTGTATCTATCCTCTTTTTACCCCAAGAGGAAACTGCAACTGCGGTGCGCATACTATAGCCTTCGCGATCGCTAGTACGTCTCCCTCAAACAAGCTCATATTTGCTTCTAGGATCGCCTTACTATTCTCGGCAACCTCCTTGGCGTCCGCGTTCTCCGGGCTCCTCGCCGCGGCCATTGTGAAGATGGACGGCGTCAGCGGTAAACCCGGGTGGGCGTGGCTATTCATCTTGGTAGGTCCGCTCCCTCCCCTAGCCACCCGCAGAGAGAAGCCCGGCATCAGCAGTGAAGGTTGGGCGGCTGCTGACCGTGTCCTGCAGGAGGGCGTATTCACAGTGCTCTTCGGGCTCATCGCGTTCTTTCTTCTCCCGAACTCGCCGACGGAGGCGCCGCTGTTTTCCGAGGCTGAGAAGCGTGCAGTCGCGCGCGCGCTGCACGAGGACGGGATCGTGCTCGTGAACGAGCAAGACAAAGACTATACGTGGACCGAGTTTTGGCGGGCGTTTATGCAGCCGCACGTCATCCTGATCGCCCTCTCCGGGTTCTTTAATGGTACGTTGTGAGGTCCAGTCTGGGTTGCGTGCGGTGTACTGATCGACGCGGCTTCTCAGGGGCGACTGTGTCGGGACTAGCATAGTACGGCGTCTTCCTCGTCTGTAAGCATAGCTGGCGCTCACCTTTTAGCAGCTTCCTCCCCAGCATAGTAGCAGGGCTAGGCTATTCAGGCACGGAGGCTCAACTTATGAGCGTCCCCCCCTTCGCCGTCACCGCAGTCCGTGCGTAGCCTCGTCACCGTCGACCGACTGTCTTGCCATGGCTGACCTCGCACAGTCTCGGTCCTATCCTCTTTCCTCGCCGACCGCTACGCCCGTCGAGGCCTAACCATCATCTTCTTCGCCGCAATCACTGGAATCGGCTTCTCCGTATTCCTAGGCAAGTGTCTCACATCATTCAACAAGCCCCTCCTCTACCCCACTAACAATAAAAAAACTCATCCCTCTCCACAGGCTCGTACGCGACGCTCGCGCGCTACGGCTCGCTCTTCCTCCTCGTCCCGGGCTCCTTCTGCATCGCGCCCCCGCTCGGCGCGTGGATGTCGAACAACACCGCGCCGACGCTGCGCCGCGCGACCGCGCTCGCGCTACTCTCCGCCATGTCCAACGTCGGCTCGCTCGTGTCCGCGTGGCTCTTCGGCGCGTTCTCCAGGCCGCCGCGCTACGCGGGCGTGAGCGCGGTCCTGCTCGCGTTCCAGGTGGGCATTTTGGCGTGCGCGGCGGGCAATGTGGTGTGGCTGCGCACGGAGAATGGGAGAAGGGAGAAGTTGCGCGGGGAGGTGGGGGCATCAGAGGGGCAAGATGGTGTCCCGAGGAATGAGAGTATTTGGTATACGTACGTGTTATGAGCGGTAGGATGTGCATGCGATTGCTGCGTGTTGACTTGTTGATATCGCATGCCTTCTGAGTTGTACCCGGCGCAGACGGTCAAGCGGGTCATATCCATGGGTGTTAGGTGCGCAATATTGGTCGTAAAAATACAGTCGTGTCTCATCCTACTACATATATATCGTACACAGGTGCTATCGCTACAAATTTCCATCACGCCCCGCCAAATCAAAAGTCCTTGCGGGGTGCTTCGGCTGTTCCCGACGCATACGTGCGGACCTCCTCCCGATAATCTCCGCGTGCGTCCTTCTTGAAGTACTGAACATCGTCCGAGTCCATCATGCCCGCGACCTTGTCCGCCTGCCACTTCTTGAAAGAGAAACCGGGCCCGGTGTGCGAATAATCCTTGCGGTTCGCCTGGTCCTTGTGATACTTCACCTGCGGGAAATCCGAGTCGGCCGAGTCGGGGTCGAGAGAGAGCGAGACGAGAGCGTTGATCGTGGTCGACTTGATGCCGCCCGGGAACGTCCACGTCTACACAAATTTGAGCCGGGTCAGCGATCTAGCGAACATTGGGGGTAGAGGAAAGGAGACACGGACCTGCTCGTTCTTGAACTGGATGAGGAGCGGGTCGTCGACGACGACCTGGTACCCCTCGTTGCGGCTCTCCTTGAAGAGCTTCGGGAGCGCGAACCACTGGCCGGCCATCTTGTAGCGGTCGTTGGCGTACACGAACTGGTCGTCGTACACGCAGTCCGGGGTGTAGCGCTCGACGCGGCGGCGGGTGGGCTGGCACGAGTAGAGCGCAAGGATGTCGTCGAGCAGCGCCTGCCGCGCGGGGGAGAGCGGGAGGGACCGTGCCGGGTCGGGGTGGTAGTCGTCGCTAGGGGCTGTCTGACGGACCTCAAAGTGTTCGCCGGGGAGGGAGGAGTCGTGCGGGAGGTTGGGTGTGCTGGACATCTTGCAGCGGATATGAAGGGCGGTAGTAGTGGGTTGCCTGAGGGCGCGGATAAGTAGGTGCCTTTGTACGCTCTTGGAGCGGGCGCGGATGGGCATTTATGTTGCACAAGGAATCCTGCATTTGTTAGCAAGGCCTGGCGCGCGAGGGGAATGACAATATGCATGACGTCCCTCGGCGATCTAGGGAGTCGATCAGGAAAACTCGCATATAATCCACCTACAGTTGTTGCGCGAAGCGATATCGCATATGTGCTACAAAGCACTCGAGCGCGGCCGCGGTTTTGGCAGGTACTCGTAGTGTACCTATAGAGGGGGTGCCCACGTTTCAATTTCTTCGACCAGCTCAAAATTGTAAAAGAACGTCAAGTCTGGTCGCGGTGCACAAAACATAAATGCATTAAGGGGGAATCGAACCCCCGGCGGGTCGATGGCAACGACCCAGGTTACCACTACCCCATTAATGCGATGTACAGCTTCGAGTCGATGTACAGCTTCGAGTGTCTTAATCCCGAATACAACTCACCGGACAGGCACAGTAGAGAAATCTGGTCTACTGTAACTCAGAAGCGTAACTTAAAAGCTAGTCGGTCCGTATCATAGAACGCCTCCATCTTGAAGACAGTTCATCTACCTTCAAGAGGACGCCCGCGGCCGCGCGACGTAAGCGTACCTCCTGGGTACCTCCACCTCCTAAGACCCTCGCCCCATCCTCCAGCGCCTCGAACACTTTACCTGCCCACTCACCGACCCCTAAAAGCAACGCAGTATGCTCCAGTCCAAGCGATCTCCCCCCATCCAAATCGAGGCAACCGTCGAGAACGATAAGGGCCAACTCCAGGGCTGCGGTGAGCAGCGCCGCATCTTTACTCTGCTTGGTGTCGCCCGGGAGGCCCGCGCTAACATTTGCGTCATCATCGTCGGTCTTGTCGTCCGCGCCTTCGCCGCGGGAAAGCGGGCGGGTTCCGAGAGCTAAGGAGAGCTCGAGTGCGTCTGGGGCGAGCACCGCGAGCCACTCACGCGCGTTGCGCGCCGCGTGCACGAGCACAGCGAGGGTCTCGAGGAAGCGGCCGAGCACGAGTGCGCTGAGGAGGAGCCCAGCCCCCGCCCCGCGGTACCGATGAAGGAGGGGCTGGTGCGCGGTGCGTGCCTCGCGTGTCTGCTCGTCCCGAAGGAACACCCAAAAGCGGTTGATGAACGGGCAGATGAAGAACTCGGCGGCGACCTCGGTGAAAGTCGTGCGCTTGGGGTGTTGTGGACCGACGAGCTGGCGCATGAGTGCGACGCGGGTTGAAGGTGCGTCGGTCGGGACCTCGGTGATTTTTGATGATGGACGGACGCGGAGGTTCCGTTCTCGGACGAGTTCGGGAACCTTGTCCACGGTGGCCTCTTTCCCTTTGTCGATAGCCTGCTGGCTGATGCCGTCCAGGAGGAGTTGGACGGGGTCGCTTGTACTGAGATGATCTCCAGTTGTGATGTACTTATTGTGCTGTGCCTGCGGCAGGCGTTTACTCGGGAAGGCAACTTTTTCGCCGGAAAGGGCCTGACGGCCGGGAAGCTCAGGCACAGATAGGGATGCCAGCTCGCGGGCCCCCAAAGCCAACGCGTTGAGCATCACGAACCGTTGGTCTGCTGAGTATTGGTTCCTAAAAAACTCTTCGATGATGGCACTGCAGCACGTTGACTGAGCTCCTTCCAACTAGGCATAACATGATAAAATTGACGCACGGTGCTGCTTTGCGAGGACAGCAAGCCACTAGCGCGTTGAGCGCAGCCTGCCGTTTTTGGTCGAAGCCGTCCAAATCGTAGTTGTCCTGCAGTCCGACAAGCCCATGTGCTAGATTCACCGCATTCTCCTCTAGAACCGATTTTATGAGAACGCGTGGGCACGTTGCGAGATATGTTGCCCTACCTAGCTCGGTGCCATAGCCGCTTTTCCGTCTGATCAATTCCTCCGCAACTTCTAATGCGACTTCGATCGTGGTGGCCTTCAGCTGCTCGTCTCCGCCTTGCAGGCCGCTGGTAGGTCGTATCATCTCGCCCAACTGCGCCAGGTACACCGGCCGCGGAACCTTCTTTACGCCGAGTCGCAGCGTCGGGTCGTGCCCTATCTCCTCAAGCTCGGATGGCGTAGGTGAAGCCGAGCGGGACGAAGGGGGCGATGCATAACCTGTCAGCGAATCGTCTGAGTCGTATCCCGGAGCGAGCTCTTCGACGGTGGCTTGGGGTTTGGTGGTTTGCGTAGTGGTTTCCCCTTCGAGGTGCGGAGTTATCACGACGGTCAGCTGTTGGAAGTCGTTCTCTTCCTCCAGCGGCGGGTCTACATCCGCATCGCACTCTTCGAGAAGCTGTCGCAGCTGCCTGCACCAGGCCTTGCCATCACTGTCGCCCTCCCAGTCGCCAAAGTCTAGCGACTTGCCGGCTGTATGCGCTACCTCCTCCGCGGCGAGCATCCCGCATCTCCGTACGGATGGGTCTAAGTGTGAGATGTACGTTGAGATGGATCGGACGAACGAAGGCGAGAGAGCCAATTCATGCGCAGGACTGGGCGCCGGGAAGTACTTCAAGACGATGAGCAGTAACGAAGTAAGGTCTAAGAAGATGATTAGTACATTAATACTTGTCTATGCTGAAAGACGCGGTCTACGTACATCGGTGTTGAGACAACAAAGAATGTTTGACATGCTCTGGGTCCGTCCAGACATCAAGCACCCTTGTGAGGACGAGATCTAACGCTTAAGTGCGAGTTTAAATATACTAAAAACTTGGAAAGGGCTATGAAGTACCTTCCCGATCTCTGCTGTCCTTTTGTGCGCCGGCGGCCCAGCAAGCAAATATTCTGGCATGGCTTTCATCGAAGTTCCTACCCAAAGCAACCGCACTGAAGGAGTCTACCAGTTCGGAGTTCTCTTTGTTAAGGGAGCCTAATAACAGTTTCACCAAACGAGCCTCTCGGAGGACGAGGGCTCGAGTTCTCAAGCTCGTGTCGAGTCCGTTCGAGGTTGCCGCCAAATGAGAAAACAAAGAAGTTAGGACGATTCGCAGATTGTGCGAAGAGGGGAGTGCTGCGAAGATACGTGTCCATATGATGGCATAAGAAACGTCATGGTTCTGGGTTGCGCGAGAGCGAATGATTGGTAGAGCGATCCGGAAAAAGGAAGGCTGCGCGGGCGAAGAGGGCAGGGAGGCGGGAAAAACTCCAATGTTGGCCAGCTTGGCAAAAAGATACGCTATGGATGCGATGTTGTCTGCAATAATTTGGTTCAGCTATGCCGACCGGATTATTGCGGCCATGCTGACCTTCGTCAAGTTCAGTTCTGGAGGTATAAACGAGGTATTCTACGCGTGTACTCACGTTGGTGAAGTACGGGCCGTATTCGAGATGGGAAGGGATGTCGCGGCGTGTTTCCATATAATTTGCGACCTTTGCGGGAACAGAAATGACGTCTCGCACACAATCTTCCCAAGAGATTCCGTGTCTAGCAGACGCGCCATGACGGCCAGCCGATGATAGAATAGCATGCAAGATATCGATTGGGTAAGCCTTCACCAGCTTAGCGAGGAGGCGGATAGATTGCTCGGTGAGTGTTAACGACAAGATGGTCGAGTACGCATATAGAGCCAATTGTCTTGCCACAGGGGACGCGAATGACATGGCGTCCGGACAGAAATACTGTTCGATCAAGTGGTACGCATCTTGCTCTACGAGGACCGGTTCCCATACAGGGATGACGTGCTCTAGAAGTGCCCTTTGTAGTAGTGGCGCATGCTTTGGAATATTTAATGCGTCAAATGAGATGGGGGAGGTGTCGAATTTTCTGTAGCGCGGCGGCAACAATCCGATGGATGCAAGGGGCGCGGCCAAGAGAGGGAGGAGAGTCGGGAGGTCGGGAATGGGAGTTTGTAGTCGCACGATGACCTCCCGAATTTGCGCGAGCGTCGCATCTGTGTACTCTGCAGACATGCAGCTGATTTGCAGTGTCGAAAGAATGTGTCGATGGTGGTGGTGGAGGTGAAGCTAGGTGAAGGCGTTTGCGCACGAAAGGCGCGCGTTCACCTGAAGCTCACGAACCTTGCATGCCGGGCGCGCAGGGTCGCGTTTGCCTCTGAACTCACCGTCCGCCGTCCGGTACCTGCTCGACCCCGACCACGACGCCGCGTCATGTCCGATAGCTTCGCCGCCGCCGCCACCCCTCAGGCGCACGCGGCAGATGTCGAGTTCTTCGTGCGCAGGGGCATGAACAAGGGCTACCAGCTGCTTTCCCTTGTTACTCCTCCTGTGTATGCCGTTGTTGCCCTAACGCGTTATGGCCGTTCGCATCTTTCTGTCAATCGTCTACTACGTGCGACCTGGGTTGGAGGTTCTGTCGGTGCGTACTATAGTATCTTGCATGAATGTTCCAAACCTCATCTTCATGAGGGCTGTCCTAGGTGTGATTGGTGGTGGTGGCTTTGAATATGCGCGTTCTGCGTATTCAAACCCGGACAAGGTCAGAATCCGCAGGGTACAGGCAACATACGACGTGCATATTCCACTCCCATTATACCCAACACGCTGCGGTAGCTAACATTGGACATGGCAGACCTCGTCCATCCGAGCAGACGACCATTCCACCATTGGCGGTCTCCTCTTCGCGTTATTAACGCCCGCGGTCTTCTGGAAAAGGGCATCAACTATAAACCGTTGAGTTGACCCCCAATCACGAGAATTCTTGTACTGACCGAATTTCAGTAATACTTGGAGGGGCAGGAATTGGGTCTGGCGTTGGGTTGCTTGCACACCACGCACGAACCGTCACTGGCGACCCTGCACCAACAGTTCCGGTTCCCGATATACCCCCAGTAACACCGCACTGAATCATGCACTGAATACGGTTGGACGGTTGAGCCCAGCAACTGGGGCAATTATTGCTCTCTCAATCCACGAACGGACTTCACAGATTTCAACATGTAATATCAGTCTTGTAGAATACTAACCAATCACTTATACCCCACTCTCAAGACACGTAGCGAGTTCGTTTCGTCTCTCGACTTCGTAGTATTGATATGCAACCAGGTATACGACCAACGTACAACACGACATTGCTTCTAGCTTTTTCTTGTAACCGGATCTTCGTCGAAACCAGCCCCTACTTCCTGCGTTCATCCTTCAATCTTCCATCTACAACGGGATGGATTGTGACCAAATCCTCCTCGGCTCCATTCAGCTCCTCGTTTTCCTGAACCTCCCCTTGCTTTTCCTTTCCATCTTCAAAGTCGCCCTTCCGCATCCTATTCCCATCAAAGCAGTCTACCTCGCTCATATGCTCACGTCCCGTTACACGCAGGTTATCCCGGTAGTGGCCCCGCGACCAGCGCAGCGCCAAGCCCGCGACGCGTCGCCACACGTCGCCAAGGCGGCCCGCTGGGCTCTTCGCACGCTGTGTGGGGCTCGCTGCTCTGGGCGTAGTGCTGCCCTTGGAGGGGCTGAGGGAACGGATAGCAGCTAGGCGGTCGCGCGACTTGGAGCGGGAACGGCGGGTCGCATGCGCGTGCGCGTGCGCGTGCTCCCTGCGGGCCTTTTCGCGCGAGACGACGGCGGTCGTCTCGGGGTCGAGCAGCTGGACGTGCCGGATACTCGCCAGGCGCGAGAGGCGGTTGACGAATCGACATCCTACGAAGACTGAGTGAGATCCCTTTCTACCTATAAAACGGAAGCGTATAACGCTTACCGAGGAGGTACTTGCGTACGATGGAGCTCATAAGCTGACCGCTCTCGTCGTCAACAAGGTATTTCTTTCCAAGCAAGGGCAGGAAGCCATCATGGCCTTGGGCCATGTACTCTCGTGTAACGATCCTGTACATCCTTCCGCCCTTCACGCGCCGGATGGGATCACCGTCGATCAGTGTTGTTGCAGACGGTACGAGGGCGTTCAATGGGGGTTGTAGAAGGCTCGACATGGACGACGCGGCGGACCCGGTGTGCGACATGATTGGCGAGGCCGTGCCGCTGTGAATCGGTGTGGATGACGGTGACGGATTGGTACTACTTCCCGAAGGCTCTTGCAAGAGCCAAACCCCGAGGACGCGCTGACCGGGCGGCCTCCTCGAGTCCCATGATACACGGAAACCTGATATCGTTGGGAAGCGGCTGGGGACGATAGTAAGTGAGCACGCAAAGATATTGAGATAATCGAGTGGAGGTTTACCCCTCTTGTGCTGGCCATGTTTCGAGAGATGCTTCCAGCGCCGCCCATATTGTCTCCCCGTCCAGTTCGAGAACGACGATAGGATCTTCAAAAGGCAGGATTTCGAGTATGTCCCCCAAAGTGACGGTACCTGCCTCAGCTGTTAGGCACTCATTTGGCAAAATAGATATCTGGATTGAATTACCGGGGCCATAAATCGAGTCTCCACGCAAGGTGCCGGCACAAATGAAAACACCGTCGGAGCCGCCGCCTGTTTGCAAGCAGAGGGCGTCGTCATAGGCATGGCGCAGGACATCCGCAAACCAATTCGCTGCCGCCGTCTGTATGTTTGAACCATGAGTTAGGGTATACCTGAGATACTTTGAGCATAAACGTTGCTAACTTCCTGTACACGGATAATATTGGAGCGAAGGTCAAGTTCGACATCAGTCTTGCACACTGGAGCCTTTAGGGCAGAAGAAACGGAGGACAACAGGTCTTTGAGTAGGTCGGCGACTCGTTCACTCTTCCTCGATCCAGGCTTAGTTTCGTGATGTTTGCCTAGTGCGTGACCACGTAAGTAAATGGATCGGTTGTGTTTAGAAAGATTGCACAGTACCTCGGATGGTTTTGATCACTTTGCGCCGTACACTACCTTCAGCCGTATCAGCCAGCTCCAGTACAACTTCACTGAGGTCCCTAAAGTCTGTCCCGCTTTTGACGAGAAGAATGTCCCCCTGGTCTTGTTCTGCGCCGAGAACTTCCTGGTTTATGTCGTAACCCTCCCACGAATTGACACCGCGTGAGATAAAGTAGAGATGATCGTGTCCACCAAAAATGATATCTACGCCATGCAGATTGTTTATAGGCTTGGTCTCCTGTCCAAGGGGGGATAGAGCGTTGACCTTCTTGGCGAGCGCGATATCCTGTTATGATAGGGGCAAATGCGTTAGTGAAACAGGGATTCTGTCAGGACAGTAATCTGCGCCTTTACGTTTGGAACCCTGGGCAATCCAAGTCAGCGATAAGAGAACCATCGCCACTGACTGCTTCTACGAACCGGGCATGAGTTAACGCAATGATTATATCACACTTGTGTTCGCCCTCGGGGTCTCGTAGCCGCCTAGAAAGATCCATAGCAACCTCCGCCATGTCCTTGTACTTAAAATTCGAGGGCCATGTAGAGACCGTTGCAATCCACTCTCTACAGCACACATTAACACTGAGTGGGCGGTCCCCCTTCTTGAGTAAGCAAAACGCTCACTTTTCGACCAGGCCGATAACGCCAATACGGACGCCTGAGCGCTCGAAAACATAGTATTCAAGCAGATGTTCCGGAACCCACGATGTCTCGGTATCAATTATGTTGCTGAGAAGCCAAGGCTGAATGGGGTGTCAAATCATCGGTCTCAATGCGGTGGGAAGCTGTACTGACGAAGTTGGTGTCTCTAACGAGCTTGGAGAGATGCGGGTATCCTGTGTACGCCAAGGCTGGGTGAACTTAGTGATCTCGCACGAGGGGAAGCTTCCCCTACCGAAGTCGAAGTCGTGGTTTCCTGGACAGTAGATGATTAACAGTGCTCACATATTCGCTAACGAGTGCGAACGAACCTGTTAGAGAGATGTCTGGCCCGATGGCATTCATGACTGGAACCATATGGCTGCCTCGTGTGACCGAGCTTTCTACGGAGGGACTGAAGACATCTCCAGAGAACAGCACAAGCCCCTCTCGCTTTCCATCTGGCCGCAAAGGCCATTGCTCTCGGACATCGTCGAGCATGGCAGTCCATTGCGTGACATCTATGGTTTCCGGAGACTTGGGCTGCAGCTTGAACGGCTGGACACGGTAGACATCGTTGAAGTGCAGTAGGTTGAGCGTCGATGTCATCTCCGTGTTTGAGCCCTGAGTGCTTGTTTTTCTAACAGATCGCCGCCGCCGACGCAGAGCGGGTGAGAGGGAAAAGGAGGCAAATATATATCGGTGCACATGGATGGCAGTGGGCCGGACCCAGGGCCGCTCATCATGCTGTGAGCGCCTTGCCCGTTGGCGCGACGCCCGCGTAGTAGCACGGGCGCCTATTGTCCCCTTACCCCAAATTGGGCCGGGTCTCTTCACCGTTCACCTCGACCGCGACCTCTGCGTCTTTCGCGACACCGGCCACTGTCCTGATTTTCTCTTGCCAGGGCCCTGCTTGCCGGAATGTCTTCTGTGGCTTCGCGCTTTAGAGCGACCACTGGTCGCGTCCATCTCTTCAACCTCTCGCCCGCGCCCGGTTCGCAGTCCACGGTATGACTTTGTCCACACAGAACGCCCTGGTATCTCCTCATATTGGCATAAACAGCAAAAACGTCTTGGTCGTGGACGTAGCTCTGGCCTTGGAAAGACGTCCGGTCGAGGTCACAAGGGTCAGAAGGCCAGGGCGGGCAACGGCAAGCCTAAAGCTGGCTTTGAGGGTGGCCAGACACCTATCACCAAACTCTTCCCGAAGAGGGGTTTCGTGAACCAGTGCGTAGCGTCTTGCCCATCCAAAATGCCGTTCTCATTGTATATTACAGGAATGCAAAGGTTTACGCGCCTGTAAACTTGGACCGCATCCAGCACTGGATAGACCAAGGACGTCTGACGTCTTCGCCTGAGAAGCCCATCACCGCGAGAGAACTCCTGCTGAGTGGGTGCATCCACCAAGCTCATGATGGTATCAAGCTATTGGGAAACGTAAGTGTCTCATGGCTCGAGTTGCGTATCTTGTCTTACCATATTTTCTAGGGTGCGGAGCACCTTAAAACCGTTATCCACATCACTCCTGCACGTGCATCGCAAAGCGCTATCCGTGCAGTAGAGAAGAAAGGCGGAACTGTCTTCTGCAAGTACTATAACGAGCTTGCTCTCCGTGACTGCGTAAAGGGAAGGACAGACAGGACAGAGGCCGCTCCCATAAGGAAGAACGACATCCGTACGTTGTCCCTTTCCAGCCCCCGTATAGATACTTACGCTACCCCCCAGTTTGGTACACGTCGTGGAGGAATCGTGGCTACCTTTCGCCGACCGCACTTGGCAAGATGCCTTTGGTTCAAGAAAGGTGGAAGGAACTCTCAAAGCAACTTCTCACTTTCAAGACCCAGGAGTACGACAAGGCCAAGTAGGAGCTTATTATATTACCCCCGTTAATCGTAATTTTCCCACTCGTGACGAAGCGTGCATGTTAAGGAACATCTATGAATGGATTTGGGCCGGTCAAAGTCCGCACGCAGCAAGGGTCAGGACTCAGCCCTCTAAGACACTGAGATACAGAATCTCAGTCTCTCCAAACGGTTTATAATTTTCAATTCTCCGTCCGTGGTGCAGCACACGCCATCTGAAGCGGTACATATATGATAGTCTTGACCTATCTCTCCTAGTCCATGTACACCGTTGGCTTCGTCCGCCCGCCTTTGGCGTGCCTGACCCGCTTCATATGCCGCCTGTCCTCCGAGTCCGAAGGCTAGAGCCGCGCTGAGCCGGGTGTTGCATCATAGGGCGGACTCATACCCACAATTTAAATATGGAGCCTTACCGCAGATCTCAGACGTCGCGCTTCCTCATACGCTTGCAGTGTAAGTACCCTAGGCCGGTCAACCCAGTTCACAATGTCTACACCGTCGTTGTTGGGAGCGGCGCGCCAGGGCGTGCGCCGCGCGGGTTCCTCGCGCTTGTGGCTTGACTCTCGCCGGCATGCATCTTCTACCGCCCGCCATTTGTCTGCTGGGGAACGCCTCTCTGGACGACTTCAAAATGTCGCCGTCGGCACGGTACTTCTCACCGCTGCCGGCGCTCTGCTTTACAATGTCTCCAAGCCTGTGCATCTAGATGGCGAGGCCGCGCTAGGGGGCCCACAGCCGAAGCGGGCGACGAAGGTCACTGTGCGCAAGGACGTCCCCGAGAGCTCCACCGGCGCGCAGTATGGCAGCAAAGAAGACGTGCAGAAGGCGATTGAGGAACTCCGCAAGGCCATCCCGCGCGAAGGTGCCGTGAACACGGATCCGAATGTCTTGCAGTTCTATGGATCTTCGGACAAGTCCTACCATCCAACGTCCCCCCATTCCGTCGTAATACATCCGCACAGCACAGAAGAGGTCGTCGAGGTCGTGAATGTCGCGCGGAAATACAGGGTGCCGATTGTCCCGTACAGCGGCGCGACGAGTCTCGAAGGACACTTCTCCGGGGTGCGTGCTCACTAGTCTACCAAGGTCAGACATGGGCTGACCAGCTTTTCCGTTGCATAGTACCCGGCTGGTAGCATATGTATTGACCTTTCTGGAATGAACAAGATTCTCGCAATTCACGGTGCGTGACGTTGAATACGAGAAAGCCGGAATCCGAACTCACCCCTTGGTATTGCAGAAAGCGATAGTGACTTGGTATGCCAGGCCGGCGCCCGGTGGGAGGACATCAATACGACACTGAAAGAGAAAGGCATCCCTCTATTCTTCCCGGTAGGTCAAGGAAGCTCGAAATGCTGAGGTGCCTTCTGAATGTGTTGCAACTTCAGCTCGACCCCGGTCCCGGTGCTGTAAGCCATCGACTATCCATGTCAGGGGATATTGATCATCAGCTCACACCATTCCGTAGACTATAGGTGGTATGATTGGAACGGGCTGCTCTGGAAGTGAGTTGCTTGTGCAAGCGCCAGTAGTTCCAGATACTAACGGTCGGGCTTCGTTCAGCAAACGCGGTACGATATGGCACTGCAAGAGGTGAATGGTTCCTCAACGTGGTATGTATGACATTCCTTGAGTTACGACGCCGCGTGTCTCAGTCATTGGGAATATCAGACCGTCGTCTTGCCGAACGGGAAAGTCATCAAAACCCGACGACGTGCGAGGAAGTCGTCCGCAGGGATTGATACGACAAAACTGTTTATCGGCGCAGAAGGTACTCTTGGCATTGTGACAGAAGGTGAGTCGCGCGCATACATACAAGCCGTGGTGGTGGTTCACAGCTGTTGGTATAGCCACGCTCCGGCTAGCCCCTGTCATACCGTCGAAAGTGGCGATGGCGCAGTTCCGGGACGTTGAGCACGCTGTCTCCGCGGTTCAAGAGATCCTGAACACTCCGGCAGGCCCGCACATTCGTGAGTTATCCCGCGGTCTTTTCGGACGGCGTGGCGTTAATATCGCATCTTCTCAGAGTGCGTTGAATTAATGGACGACCATAGTACGTATTCCGTGCCCGCGTATTTGAATCACATTATGAATCCATGGAATAGTGATGAAGGCGATCGCGGACGCGGGCCTGGTTTCCGAGACCTACCCCATCCACGACACACTCTTCTTCAAGATCCAAGGCGACCCGGCGGCGATCGACTCCACGGCCCGCACCGTGCAGGACATCGTATCGAAGCACAGCTCGATCAACTTCAAGTTCGCCAAGACAGAGGACGAGGCGGAAGAGCTCTGGGAGAGCCGCAAGTACGCGCTGATGAGCACGATCGAGAGCGAGGAGGACGCGCGGTGTTGGACGACAGACGTCTGGTGCGCACCCGTCTGATATCCGCTGCATTGTCCGCGGCTCACCTCATGCGGGCGGATGGCTTAGCGTCCCGGTCTCGAAGCTGCCAGAGCTGGTCTACGAGACGAAGAAGGACCTCAAGGACTCCAACCTCCATTCGACTATCGTCGGCCACGTTGGTGACGGTGAGCTCCTGTCTGTCGGCAATAGCGTTCCGACCTTACCGGTTCCCGTCCACAGGCAACTTCCACGCCTTCATCCTGTTTAAGAAGGACGACGAGCTCAAGGCGGTCAGCGACGCGGTGCATCGCCTCGTCCACCGCGCCATCGCTCTGGATGGAACGTGTAAGTCCCGCACTCTTCTTGCTTTTCCCTTTGAGCAAGTTTAGGCTGACTCCCTGTTCCCGGTAGGCACTGGCGAACACGGTGTTGGGGTCGGCAAACGGGAGTACCTTACTGAGGAGCTGGGACTGGACACGGTCGAGCTCATGTGGACGATCAAACGGGCCATCGATCCCCTCGACATCATGAACCCTGGCAAGGTACGTGTGCGAGAACCCCAGCACGCCGAAGGCGCGTCTGATGTCATTTGGTGCCGCCAGCTCTACCCAGACATGCCCAAAGACGGCGAAAACAAGCACCAGTAACCGCATTCTTACGTGTCGATGACGGACGGGACGAAGCTCAGGGTGTTGGACTGCATTCTGTCGAACAGCCTGCATTTGGGTTGGCCTTTCCTCACAGGCCAGGTGCTGCTCCTCGTGCCGCGGGGTTCATTTGATAGCGCGCTATCGCGAATATGGCGATAGTCTCCGTATGCGAATAAACGCATTGTTTACAGCACAATCGCAGAATGCACTATCGCACCACGTAGCCAATCAGCGTTCACAGCAACACAACGAAGTTATTCCTATTTCCTTGACGAAAAATGGTCTTCTTCTGATACAAGAGATGGTCCTGGTAGGTGCTGGACGGCGGTGACGATGTTTTACGGAAGAGCCAGTACGCCATTTTGCCCCCTTCCTTCCAGCGCGTGTAAATTTGCTCGAAGCCTACCGTCACCATCAGGCCCTGAAAGTATTCCGGGGTGAAGTAGCGAGAGTTATGAATGCATGGCAGTGGGAGCTGTCAATATCAATTGACTCAATGTTCGGGTTCATAGTTAGCCACGGAACTACGTACGGCAACGAACAGGAGGCCGTCCGAGCAGAGCATGGTGTGGGCTAGACGTAGCATTCGTCCTGTTCATATGGTGATTTTTATAAATGGATGCTGCCTCCAATCCGGACTAATGGACAGCTACCTCTATCCTTGGCGTCAGGGACGAAATTGAGAACGAGGCTAAGACTTATTGCGTCCCAGCTTTCGCGGTGTTCCGCGGGATCCATGAGCAAGAAATCCTGCTCCTGTATTGCTGCATGACAGGAATGCAGATCGATGGGCGTCACGTCCATCCAAGTAACGCAAGATGCGTAGTTATCGGGCTTCAAAGCTCCAACTTCCAGCAAACTTTCCACGGTGCAATTTAGTATAGGATCCGCGCAGTTTGGAATGAATGTCCCCACCGCAGCCGGGTGTTCTTTCTCTTCATTGTGTCTGGGACTTTCAGGTCGCGCAGCCACGGGATAAGGATCTTCTCGCTTCCGCCTCCTCGGTCCTTATCCTGGCCAATAGCCGACATGTGCTGGTACGCCTCCAAACCGCCGAGTTCCTCAATCTCGCGCTCGATGGCACCCAGTTCTGACCTCGCCGCGGCGGCATCCTGGCCTCTGGCGCAGGCAATGGGTCGCAGTTGTGCTTGGCGTTTGATGAGGACGTGGAAGCGGCGGATGACGGTCCTTGTCGCCTGTGGACGACTGGAGGAGCCAGAAGGCTGCGAAGGCCGGTCAGATGGTGCGGCGGCGGTCACCGGTGCTTTGCGTTTGTTTTTCCGTGCTTTGGGCATTGCGACGGATTATGACATGGCAGTACGTCCATGGGTCATACGGAGAGACTGATGAGCCAGGGGCGCATGGGAGAGCGAGGACGAGCAAAACGGAAAGACCGTCTCCTCGCACCGGTACGTCGCCGCGGGCGCCACAACGCCTTCGCGGAGCGCCCAAGGAGTCCGCTTTGGGACGCAGGCTCGGCCGGCCGACTGCACAAGCGGCAGCGGCTCGCGTCCGCTTGTCCACAACCAGCAACGCGATGTGTGCGGAAGGTGTGTCCGTGTGGGCCCATCGTGTAGGCTCCGTGCGCTTACCCTCATTGGCAACCAGAGCGACTGCACGAGGATATACACGTAACTCGATACGTTCAACCCTGTGATCAACTCGTATGCTTTTGGCGGCAGGCTGCCATCTCGGGCGTGGAACGAACAAGGCGGGCCGCGTAGATATTCAAAATTCAGGACTCATGCCCCCTATGGAGGCTGTGGAAAAATCCGTACAAGCCCCGTAATCGCAGCGCTGTTAACCCAATCACAGGATTGTGGATCCAACGAGGATTTCTTCTATCCCCACTCTATCTGGTTCTCATCCTCAGGGACCGCTTGGCCCAACCAGGTTAGGCCACCATGGGCGGGCCCATGAGGCGGTTACACTTCTGTCCCCGCGGCTTTCATCCCGAGCCATATAAGGGGCGCCGTGGGTTAGCGGGGACCTGCAGAGAGACCTGCTCTATGGCCTTCCCCTCCGTAGACATCCTCGTCGCTGCTGCATGTATCACCTTAGCCTTTGCGCTCTGGGTCAGAGGACGAGGGCGCAATCATCTGCTCCACCCTCCCGGCCCGCCCGGACTACCCTTGATTGGGAATTTACTTGACGTGCCTAGCCCAAAGGACTTCCCATGGGATACATATGCTGAGTTTAGCAGGCGGTACGGTACGTTATTGGAGGACCGACTTCGGAGCTAGACCATCATACCTAGAGGCTTACCTACACCGACGAATTAGATTCCGATATCATTCGTCTCAATGCGCTGGGGACAAACATTATCGTTGCCAATTCCATGGAAGTAGCCGGCGAGCTGCTCGACAGGCGTTCTGCCATTTATTCCGACAGGTAGGGGCTTGTGAATCCGCGGAACCATATACTCATATGAAATAACAGGCCTCGAATGGTGATGCTAAACGAGCTGTGGGTGTCCGAAAATACAGCTCATCCATGTTCCGTACTGATTTATTTGTAGATGTGGGTTTGGAGAAGGCCTTGCTTTTCTGCCTTACGGAAAATACTGGAAGGATTCAAGAAAGATGGCCCGGCAGGAATTCCACGCCGCTCCGGTGAAAAAGTTCAGACCAATCGAGGCCAGGTCAACTCGTCGCTTCTTGGTGGATCTGCTGCACAAGCCCGAGAGCCTGATGGACAATTTACGGCAGTACGTCCCTTCAGCCATCCCTTGTACGTCCAATACAAGTTCACACGGAGCGCGTACAGTCTGGCGGGTGCGACAATTATGTCTGTAGGCTATGACATCAACGTGGAGCCGCACGACGACCCGTACATACAGACCGCAGAAGACGCGGTGGCATCTATCGCGGAAACGACAAACGCTGGCTCCTACCTCGTCGACGTCATCCCCATCCGTGAGCTCCCCTACCCCGCGGTGAACCCTGGTGCTTCTATTGACGCTTCGTCTTCTAGTTAAACATGTCCCCGAATGGTTCCCCGGCGCCGGTTTCAAGAAACAGGCTAGGATATGGCACACGGCGGTGGACAAGCTTTTCAATGACCCATTTGAAGTATGCCAAAAGCGGCTGGTGCGTCATACATAGAAGAATGCCCCGACGTGGATGCTTCATCTTTAACTGATGATTTCCAGGCTACAGGGGAACTCGGGGATTGTGCTGCGAAATCCATGATTGAAACATTCGGAGCGCAGCCCAAGGACCCTGAGTATACCACCAAAGTAATCAAAATGACGCTGGGTGCTCTGTACGTCGGTACGTCTAGCGTTTCCCAGACACTTTCGCAGGGATGGTTGACCTGTTTCCCCACAGGCGGCGCAGATACGGTGTGTTCCAAGAGACTCAGTGTCAATATACGCTAATTTTTGCATAGACCGTTTCTGCTTTAGGCACGTTTTTCCTGGCGATGACCCTCCACCCGGAGGTCCAAGAAAAAGCGCGCAAGCAACTGGACCAGGTCGTGGGTATTCACCGCCTTCCCAGCTTCAGTGACCAGTCCTCCCTTCCGTACATCGAAGCAATCCTCAAGGAGACTCTCCGGTGGCGGCCTGTAGTTCCTCTAGGTACGCCATCGCCCGGCTTGTCCCCCTCCCTGCGGGCGCTTGAGGGAACTTGACACTGACATTGACACCCACAACCAGACGTTCCACACCGGCTGACCGAGGACGACATCTACAACGGCTACCACTTGCCGAAGGGTTCGCTCATCGTCGCCAACCAGTGGTACGTAACGCTCTGCACGCTTCTCTTCTCTTCTCTTCCGCCCCTCGCCGGGCGCGCCAACCCCATGTGCATTTGTATTCGCATTCGCACTCCGCACCCGTATTTTTTCACTAACGCCGGGCCGCGCGCTCTCAGGGCGATCCTCCATGACGAGAAGATGTATCCAGACGCAGAGCGGTACGACCCCGACCGCTTCCTGAAGCCGGACGGGACGCTCGACCCCGAAGTGCGCGACCCGTCCACGGCTGTGTTCGGATTCGGACGCCGTATCTGCCCCGGGCGGTTCATGGCGCTCGACTCGATGTGGATCACGATCGCGTCCGTGCTCGCGCTGTTCGAGATCCGGCAGGCCGTCGACGAAGACGGGAAGGAGATCACCCCCGACGGGGAGTACATTCGCGGGTTCCTGTGGTACGTCTAGAAGTTGGCGCGCACTTTAGGGTCGGAACTCACGCGGTGCATCCGACCTGCAGTCACCCGAAGCCGTTCCCGTGCGTTATCAAGCCGCGTTCAAAGGAGCACGAGCAAATGGTTCAGGAGCTGGCGAACCAGGATACGTGACTATGCCCGAATCACTGCGGCGGTCATGTATTCCATACGGTGTCGCTCTCTGTATGTACCCTGTAGCTACCAACGACTATTACGACTTGACCCATATCTCACTCACTACGTCCCATTCTTTGAGCGTCCGGGGCTCCGTGGGGTATTGGCCCAAAATGACTCCCTCGATGGTGTCGTCTTCGTCTGTGAGCCGGTCCTCGACCACCAGCACGCGCAGCCCTCCTACGGCGGTAAACCCCGTCTTGAGCGGTAGATAGGACAACTCAAACTCCTGCGACGCGGTAACCTTGACACGGTCGATCGCGCTTGCCAGGTCCTCTGTGTCGCTGTCTAGAGAACTATCCGTGCTGTCAGAGACGCCTCGCGAGTGGCCCAGCGGCGCGGGAGGAGGGGGATCTGGTATCGGTAGACGGAGTGGAGGGAGGAAGAGGGCGGACGTCCCGAGGAACGCGACGCTGTCGATGAGTGCAGATTGAGCCTCGGGGCCTTTAGGACGAAGCTCCGGGGGAGGTAGGTCAATCACACGCCCGCCAGAGTGCATAGAAGGACCCGGGGTCTCGCCGCCGTCCGTCCCCGTTTCAGAGTCGATATCGGCAGGAATGCGGCGGGGAGAGGCCACTAGTAGCCTTTGGGCGAGGGTATCTGTGAAGTCGCCCCGGTAGGGCGTGGCGTACGGGGAGGGCGTAGAGAACCCTGATGATGGTAAGCGGGGGCTCCAGGCTGCTTGCGAAGGGCCGGCGGATGTCGCTACCGCAGAGGCAACAGCGGCAGCGACGGTGAGTGGCTTCGGCTGTGCGTGCTGTACGACGAGAGAGACGACGCGTTGCCTTCGCGGCTCGCCGGGTCGAGCGACGGGTGCAGGTGCTTGTACCGTCAGCTTGAGCCTTATCGTGAAAGGTCTGTCGACAGCGATATCGTCCCGGGGGATCGACGTCACAACGAGATCTACTCCAACCTCTTCAAAGGGCCTGGGAGTGGATGGTATAAATGTCGAAGTAGTTCCGGGAGATTGAGGTCGTGCAGGAGGTCCAAGACTCGCAGGTCGGTTACGGAAGGGGGACCCTGGTCGGTAAGGAGCAGGACCCGGGTTTACAGGCGGGCTGTTGGGTCGTTGCTGCGACTGAGGTGATTGCGGTCTCGAAGGGACACCGCTGATCGTACTGCTACGCTGCAAGTGCAGCGGAATGGCTGACGGAGGTTGCTTGACCGCTGGTACCTGGCCTGAAGGCGGCGACTGCGATTGAGAGGGGGCTTGTATGAGTGGTATACGTCGTGATAAGGTCTGTAGAAAAGGAGGTCAGAGAGAAGGCCAATCAAAAACTATGCTGAGACGAACCGACGTGAGCAGCCGACCGGGTTCGCCGTATGACGATCGCCAAGATATATCAAGCCTACCCAAGGCTACAATACTCCCAGGCACATGCGCGATGGGGAATGGAGGTAGGACCTTGGGTGATAGAATGTAGATGTACTGGCGCAGATCCTGAGGCTGCATAAGAGCAGTCGGACCAGAGAACAAGTACTCCTTGGTACCAGTGGTAGCGTTGTCTAAGATATTGGCGTCTTGTGCTTGCCAACCTTCTGTGCATTCGAATTGCATGCGCTCCAACCACATGGCGTCTTGAGTGAGGTTCTGTATGTGCACCTCTAGGAACACTTTCTCACGCTCCTGGCTGGAAAGCAGAGCGGTCGGTGAGCGGGGTACGTGGACTTTCGTTTTAACGGAAAGAGGGTTTGTGACCTAGTGTCGAAGATATTGAGTTTTCGCGCTACAGCGATGGGCGTGTACTCACTGCAAATTTGTAGAACTTACGGAATGTTTGGATGCTAGGGTCCTGGGACTCCACCACTGGAGGTAAGGTTCGGACACCCGGCGGTACACGATACGAGACTGTGCAGCCCAATACATGCTGACCCAGTTCTTTGATCTCATGGCTCACAATCTTCTCCAAAGATTCGCCCACTGAAAGACGTTGATCTGGTCCCCCAAATTCGGCGAGGAGCGCTTTAGATGAGGCCGTCTGCATTTCCACCCTCACGACTACTCCGTCCACATCTACGTTGGCATCGTTGTTGATAGAAAGGCAACTAGAGAATGTCTCCCCAAGTTGAATGGCGCCAAATGCCGCGGGAAGCGTGAGTAACTCGGTCACATGGGTGAGATCGCGCAAAGTCTTGGGATGGCCGGGCAATGGCGTCTTGCCTTGTAAGGATACAATCGAGGCGGTGGAACGAGCAGAGAATGAAGGTGAACTCGAGTAGAAGGGCTCCCACGCGCTGGCGAGCGAGGGCCGCTGTATGCATGATGCCTCAGCCCTTCGAACCACAATAAACTGACCTCAACACGTACCGAAACCCGCATCACCTTCAAGGACAGTAAATGTCCTCCATCCATGACGACCCAGATTCGCGGTAGATGAGAATGTCTTAAAGTCGGGCAGTAGGGGCAAGACACCGAGATTGGTAGCTTGTGTGGAGTTTCACAAGCGCCTAGCTCTAACAGGATGAATGAGATATCAATGTCCCAACGAACGCGTGAACGGCCGAGTGGACTCCTGGGCGGTTGTTTACGGCTATTAGGATCCCAAGCCGCCGCCTTCCAAATGCGGGTTTGACGTCATTCGCGGCGGAACGCGTCGTGTGTCCGAGTGCGCCGACCTCAGCCTCCACTGCTGCCGCTTCTATTCACCGTGACTTCTGCTGAATTCGTCGCCGGCGCTGAAACATCTTGGAAATCTCCTCGCGGGCATGCTATGCATCGGTCAAGACATCTACTGAGAGCGCTCGCCGGACCCTCGTCATCGTCCAGGCTGCTTGCTGCCCGGCCCTTGGCTCCTGCCGGACATGACCGCAGGCATTACGCAGAAAGTGCAGCTGCAAGCTCGGCTTCCGCCGACGTGGAGGTGAGGGGGGAGGGTGCGCAGGTACGTTGAATAATATTCGTTCTGTTTCAACGTACTCAACTGTGTAGGCGGGTGAAGGGTGGCTCTGGATCGACTCGGTCTTCCCTGTCCGATTGGGGAGATGGGAGTGAGTCTCGCACTTGCACCGTAACTGGTACTCGACATTCCTAATTGATTTTTCATAGTTTGCGCGCATATGCTGGTTACGTGCGGGAAGAGACGCTACTCCAACGCCTCCGCTCCTTACTCTCGAAAGTCAAGACCCATGACTTCCAGGTGGTAGCCGTAGAGCCTCATAACAAGGACGGCGGCGTCTTTGTCAAGTTCGCGTTCAATGCAAGGGACAAAGATAGTGCTCTCCAGAGCATTTTAGATAGTCTTCGTGAATGCGTGCACTCCCATGGGGGTGTTCCATCCTGGTGGGGAATCTCAACGGGAGAGGTTTGGCTTGTGAAGGGGAAGCCATGGCGAGAGGTGTGTTACTGAGTTTTGACTTCATGTTTCTTTCTCCCTAACTTAAAGTCTCTCTCAGGACTTGAATAGATACGCCTCAGGAATTGTCAAAATATCATTTGACGGCCCCGACGTGCCCGAAGAAGCCTTGTACGATCTTTTGCGGGTACGGGTTCCTCCCAATATATCGCGTTCCGGTTTCTAAAAGGGTTGCGTAGCCATACGGGACTATTATTGATATCAAGCCAGCTTCTCCAGCTCCCGCGGGCGTTCTCAGGTCTGCGACAGTTACCTTCCGCAACATGCGATCGGCGACTACGACTCGAAATACAGTTCATGCAGCGAAAATACCTTCATCACCCTCCTCTCAGACACTCACAATACTTCGAACTTCGTATCAGCAACCAATAGCTGCACACGCTATCCGGGACTATATCACCAGTCATCCCAAGATATTTCTTCCTGTATTATTCTTCCTTTTGGGCACATTGACCTATACAGTAAGCGCATTTTACACTCTTGAAGTTAAGGATTTATATCATGGCAAATGTATGAAGATATTCGACCCCATCCGCGTCCTAATGGTAGAAGGCAAGATGGAGAACTGGTTCGACTTCAAGGGTATGCAGAGTCAGTTCTCATGAACTAAACTCATGTCTAACGTCGTACCAATCAGAATTTGCCATCTATAAGTGGATACGAGCGAACACCTTCGAGCGATTTTCCTTCATCGCTACAGACTCAAGTATCGTATCACTAGCCTCTGAGGGTGTGTGGAAGGAACGACAAGACGCTGAAAATGCCCTGGAGAAGTATCTCACGGACCTCCCGAGTATGACGTCCCTTCTGTCAGGTTTTGTTCTGAGTCTTAACGAACTGTGTTTCAGCTACGATCTGTTTTGTCCATGGACCTCAAGGAAGCGGAAAGACGCGCATGCTGACCGAATTGCTTCAGAAAAGTGGTCGGTAAGTAGACCCAGGCCCGGCAAACCGTCAATAAATTGACATGGATCGCAGGAAAGCAATGATCATCAACGTCGGGGAGCTTTCAAAGGCGAACTCTGACATGACGCTCGTTTCCGGCCTTGCGATTCAGACGGGTTATTGGCCTGTCTTTTCTTTCTTGAATTCGGTCAACAACCTCATCGATCTGGCGAGTGTCGGTGTAATTGGGCAGAAAGGTCGGCGTCACCGTTCGGCTACGTTCGTTGAAAATTTGTCTGACATATGGGGTACCTAGCCGGTCTCAGCTCCTCCCTCACTGATCAGCTCAAGCAAATATTGGATGTTGTCGGAAGAGGGCTCGCTAGAGTCAACACTTCCCACCACAACCAGCATGAGCGCGAAGTCAAACAAGCGCAATTGAAAGAAGTAATGATCCAGGACGCGGCAGCACGTCAAGAGCAGATCGAAAAGGGTCTTTGGCACGACGGTCGCATCGACGCCCTCTGCGGCAACGGCGTTATGAGTGAACTCGGCATCGGTATAGAGCATTTCGGGGAAGCCGATGCTGATGCTCCGAGCCCTGCCTCCGCTAACGACGAAGCGTTCAATGAGAAAGCGCGGAAAGCGCAGAGCGCAGAGGAGAAACAAGAGGAAGAGGCGAAGCAGAAGAAGCAGCGTGCGGAGGACCTGCAGAGCAGCCAGTCGATGCCTGTGGTCATCATCAAGAACTTCGAGTCCAAAGGCGGAGGGACGCGCAAAGAGGAGTTGCTCAACGTCCTTGCTCAGTGGGCTGCATCAATTGCAGACGGTCAGGTAGATCTCCTCTTCTTGGGGTACTACCAGTCCTAAAATGAAGTTGTAGGTCGCGCACGTCATTGTCGTCAGTGACAACCGGGAGAATGTGAAGAGACTCGCACGAGGTGGGTGCAGTGCCGCGGCATCGATGTTGGGGATCTTAATAATCGGGTTTCCAGCCTTGCCTTCGAAGCCGTTAAACCAGATCTCGCTCTCCGACGCTGACAATGCCAGCGCTATGTCGTTCGTCAAGCAAAAGCTCCATGATAGCGGGGCGGATGTCAAATTCACCCAACAACAACTAGCCTACATCGACCGCCTCGGAGGACGTGCGAGTGACCTTGAGAGCGTGGGTCTTCTTTCCTTGTGCCTATGGGACGTGGAAGTTGATCACGCTCAATATCATAGTTGATCCACAAAGTACGAAGCGGGTTAACCGTCGAGGAGGCCGTAGAAGACATCGTCATCCGTGGTGTTAGCGAGCTTCGCAAGAACGCCTTTGGAGACGACGTCGAAGATGCGAAGAACCTCCCCTGGTCGCGCGAGCAGGCCTGGATCCTGATGAAGCAACTTTCGAAGCAGCCGCAGGCGAGTGTCCCGCTTTCCACGCACAAATGCTCGTCGCTGATGGTGTCGGCGTTGGCAGATCTCATACCATGAGGTTCTCATGGACTTCCCGTTCAAGGGCGACGAGACGCCGCTTCGTAGCATGGAGCACGCCGAGCTCATCAGCATTGGCACGGTCAACGGTGAGTGCAACCCGCCCGCATCCTGCGCAACGGGCAGCTCACACTCTGCCCCAGGGCGTCCGTCGACGATCCGCCCAGGCAAGCCCGTGTACAAATACGTCTTCGAGCGCTTGGTGCACGGTACGTCGATCCCCTTCTGGCATGTTTCGTTCGCACACTCACACCCCCTCGCCGCCCGCCCCTCGCACGCAGACCCGACGTTCCAGGCGACGCAGGACATCGCGTTCAACGAGAAGGTGATCGCGTCCGCGGAGGCGGCCGTGCGCGCGTGCGAGGACGAGCTGCTCACGCTCAAAGACGTCGATGCCGGCACCGCGAGCTGGTGGGGCTCGAAGCGCGCCGTCGAGATGCGCGCGAACCACCTCCTGGGCAAGATGCGCGCCGCGCAGGACAAGGTCGAGGCGCTCGAGCGCCAGAACGCGCAGCTCAAG
Source organism: Trametes meyenii (assembly GCA_022606255.1). NCBI lineage: Eukaryota > Fungi > Basidiomycota > Agaricomycetes > Polyporales > Polyporaceae > Trametes > Trametes meyenii. The sequence goes on along the minus strand of JABYQG010000005.1, from coordinate 235,499 downwards.
AAGGTGCTCGCGAAGGCCAAGGCGTGATCCAGCGCTGCGCGTCCGGCGTGCGGGGGCGGGGGCGGAGGCGGGGATTGCTCGAATGTGCCTTGCGTTGTTCGGTGGTCCATGGGGAGGCTGGGGCGCTGGGATGGCCCCGCCGGGAGTTGCTGTGTGGGAGGTTCTTCTGAGCGGATGTGACGCTGATGGACGGTGCTGACCTTGGATGACATGCTGCACTTGGCAACCCCCTACTCTATTCTGGATAATGTATCATGTAACGCCGGTCATCTTACCTGACACGACGACGTCGACGGCGCCATTGGGAGCCTGGAGGCCGCGGACGTGTGCTATGCGACGTTCCCTTGTTGGCTGATACCTTGATCCTGGAAGACGTGTACGGCATGTCGCTATCGCGGCGGCACGCAGGAGGGCACGGCTGTCCCCAAAGCGATGCGAATGTTCTGCAACAGCAGAACAGCCCGTACGACCCGTCAATCGCGCGAAGTTCGAACACTGCAAAAAGCACCCGGTGCCTCAGACAGATAGACGTCCTGCGAGTCGCCTTGTTTTGCGGACACGATCGTCGTATGGGGACAAGCACGAACTCACCGACAGGTATATCGCAGCAGCGCCAGCGCGCGCGAGCTCACGCACGCCGGCAGAGTCCTAATCCCCTTGATTCTCCCACTGACCGCGGGGAGGGAGCGAGCGGTAGAAGTACATCGAGCGACCCGCACAGTGCGCGGCATACGAGCCAGCGAGCAGTATGTACGTGTGTATGGTGTGCGTAGTAGAAACATTCTAGCAGACGAGTTAAAACGCGAATATAACCGGAGCGCGGACGAACGAGAGCTGCGTATACTCTGTCAAAAGCGGAAAAAACACAAAGAAGCCGGGCGGGGATGGGTGGTGGGCGTGCGGGCGGTGGTGGGTAGGTAGTGTGTGCGTGCCGGGGGGGGCGAGAACGGAAGAGGATAAGTAAAGCGGAACGGGAAACCGAGACTGGATGCGCGACGGCGGGTGAGAACTGCCCTTCCCACACACGCGCCAGCGGACAGACAAGGGGACCAGGTCCACGAGACGATACAGAGACAGAGGAAAACCGGGACGGGGGTTGTGTGGTGGTTGTGGGGGCGGGGGACGTTTGTGCGTGTGAGGGGCGGCGCCGCAACCACGCGGGCGCGAGCGCACACCACCCCCACTACTCTCTGCGTTATGCCGCGCTGTCGTTTAGACGAAGCCCCTGCCGCCGCGCTTGGCGTCGATCTTCTTGAACCGCTCCTCCTCTTGCCGCTATAGAAACCGAACCGAGGACGGGGAAGAGGGGCGTTAAAGATAGCTCTGGGAAGACGACGGACGGCGGACGCGGCACGCACCCTCTTAATGACACACATGGACGCCAGGAATAGCAGCACCACGATCGCCATGAACCCGAACATCTGGGAGAGGCGCACGACAGACAGAGGTCAGCATCGGAATCAGGGCGCAGCAGACAGAGAGTGCCCCCGCGCGGTTCCACGGGTGCCGAGTGCGGCTGCTAAAAATGGGAGGTACTCACGGTCCTGCAAGGGAGACAGGCAACGCGGTCAGTCAATGTCGCAATGTGGCCGGTGTGGGGTAGACACTCACGTGAAGGTGTTGTTCAGCGTGAAGTCCGTGAACTTGGTGAGCGGCGCGACGCAGCGGTGCGCGTCGGTGTTCGTGGGGTCGACGAGCGTGTCCACGAACGTCTGGTTCGTGCAGAACTTGCCGCCGAACTCGACCGTGTCGTTCTGGGTGAAATATCCACAGCACGAGAACTGCGTCGTCGGGGGCGGTGCGTCAGCGTCTGATTGGCCTGCTCTTTTGGGGGGGGGGATGCGCAGAGCACGCACCTTATCCTGGATCTCAATGCGGGTGTCGCGCGGGAGTTTGTTGAATATGCCAAAGTAGTAGACGCGCTCCTGGAGGGTGTGGAACCAGACGATGACACCAGCGACGAGGACGACGATGGCGTCGACGATGAGCATCCAGTTGAGGAGAACGAAACCCATGGTGACATGGTTCTTTTGCACGACGGCGCCGACGGAGAGGACGAAGGTCAGGAGGAAGAATATGCCCATGATCAACCCACCTGGTCGAGCGGGCAAGGTATTATTGGACCGGCCTAGACGGACGGAGACGAAAAATCGAGACGTACCGGTGAGCATCTCTGTGCTGAACGTGAAGTTGAACATGAGATTGGGCATCTTCCAGAGCTGGGAGAAGACGATGAGGATGACGCCCGCCGCGAGCAGGCAGACGTCAACGAAGGCGAAAGCACCCATAAGTCGCTTGGACGGCATCTTGGTCTGCTAGGATGTGTACAGCGTAGAGACTGTCGGAGAGCGGGGATTGCTGTGAGGGTTGGTGTTCGCTGGGCAGGAGGGAAGGGCGTGGGTTGCGCACCAGAGCAATGTGCTACGGCCTTGCGAGCAGAATGCGAGTCAACTCGGTAAGAGAAAAGGCGGCCTTTGGGAACTCTTCCAGAGAGAGCGGACGCGACAGAGGTGGCTGCAGCACCGAAGAAGGAGGGAAGGAGACGTTCAACGCCTGAAGGGGGCGGTCAGCGGAGAACGAAGGGAGAAGGAGAAAGGGAGGAAGGGGTGAGGAGGAGAAGGACGGACCTGTGCGGGAGGTATAAGCTCGGCTGAGCGGAGCAGCGGCAGACTCAGCTGGGGGAGACGGAGACGGGGAGTGGCACTGGCAGCAACACACGTCCACCAACGCCCGTCGTCCACATAAATGATGCGCACCGGCCCGTCGCCATGGCCACTTTCCCCTTCCAGCCCCGTCTGGGTCCCTCCCCCCGCAGCACCGGCTCTCCTCTCCAGCGCACCAGTCCTCGAGGCCGCCGCACGCACTCCAAGTATACGCCCGTGCGCTTCCAGCTCGCCCCACGCACCGCGCGAGTCAAAGTCTTCCCATCCCGCGCCCCCGGCCCCGGGCACGTCCAAGTCCAAACACACGTCCACACAGTCACCTCCGACTCCGGCCCACCCTCGGCCAACGCCGACACGGACCGGCCGACCGATCGTCGGCACCGGCCACCGGCGATCTCAGATCAAACGCGTCCAGGACCACTGCGCCTGCTGCGCGTCGACGACATCTCTCCCTTTCTGATCCTCCGCACTCCCATCCAACAAAACAACCAGCATGCCTCCAGACCCCTCTTCTCTCCACGGCGGCTCTCTTCTCCTCGCCTGGCAGCTCAAGGACAAGCACGTCCTCATCGTCGGCGGTGGCGACGTCGCCTCCGGCCGCATCGAGTCCGTCCTCGTCGCGGACGCCCGGATCACCCTCGTCGCCCCCCGCGCAGGCCTCCATCCGCTCACGCAGCACTTCGTCGACAACTCTGACCGCATCACCTATCATGATCGCACCTTTGCGGGCCCCCAGGACCTCGCAGGTGTCGACATGGTCCTTACCGCGATTGACGACGTAGAGGTGTCGCGCGACATATGCGCCCTCTGCAGGGAGCGCAAGATCCCCGTCAACGTCGCCGACATCCCGCCCTCGTGCGATTTTTACTTTGGCTCTCAAATTCGCGACGGGCCCCTGCAGATCATGATCTCGACCAACGGCCAAAGCCCCAAGCTCGCCAACATCATCCGCAAGAAGATCGAGAGCTGCATCCCCCAGCACGCAGGCGAGGCGATCGAGAAGGTCGGCTCCCTCCGCGCGAAGCTCAAGGAGCGCGCCCCTGGCGTCGGCGGCGAGGTCGGGAAGCGGCGCATGCGCTGGATGGTCGACGTCTGCTCGTCTTGGGACATGCGCGAGCTCGCACAGCTGGACGAGAAGACCATGAACCGTCTCCTGGACGAAGGCTGGGAGAAGAACCATGTCCCGAAGCTGGAAGATGTCGGTGGCCGGTCCAAGACGGCAGCAAGTGCCCCCACGACGTCTCCGTTACCAGTCCTGCCTACCGTGCTTGGGTTCGCCGCGGGCGCGGCATGCGTTGCGTTCTACCTCACTCGGCGTCCATGACGACCTCTCGTCGCGCAATACTGCACCTTGAAGATATCAAAACACAACGCGGCACGCGCCGCAGGGAATGGAATAGACGATAGAGTTACCCTCGGGTCTGGAGTCCTTAATCCTCAATGTACTATACTTGCAATCACATCTAGCTTCTCCGCAAACCTGTTCAATCCGTCGCGTTGCCTCTACGCCTACCACAGGTTGCTTGTGAATTATTCGCCGTGCGTATGACGAGTAAGTCCTTACATACTTGCTAGCCCCACAACACCACAGGTAATATAGTAGCAGCGCCGCCTCCGAAGCATATTCTGCACTGAATGGAGACCGGTATACCCAAGTCTTCTAGAACCTTCCTGTTCCTCCGAGTCGGCCACTCAATTGACTGCGCGGTGCCTGCCATGCTCCGAGCCGTTCGCCATTGAGTGCAGTCAGCCCCAGTCAAATTGTTTTTGCCAAGGATGAGTGAACTCACCCTCGGACGCGAAAGTACACAGGACTCGAGGCGAGGCGGGGCAAGGCCGTTGCCCGAGCGCGTCCGCCGCCTCTCGCGAGCGGCCAGGAGGATGACTCAAACGTCAGAGCGCCCACAGCGCGCGGACGCGATTGGCGCCCGCTATATAAGTAAAGCGGAGGCGACGTCGACGCGCACTCCCCCACATCATCCGCCCCTCCCCCGCATTGCGCACGCACCCCTCTCGCAGACCAGCAGCCCCAGCCCACTCCCCGTAGACGTTTCGCAAATAGACACCATGAGCGGCAACAGCGACTGGGACAGCAAGCTCGTTATCGGCCAGAAGGCCAAGGCCCCGAAGGTCACCCGCAACACCTCTGATTTGAATGGTGCGCCACCGTCCTATTTCGCTGCTCTGCTCCTGGCGGAGTGCGTGTACGTGGCGGGCTGCTGACATGCACTGTGCTTGCGTTTTCTAGCTGTATGTGGAACTGTGCTAGTCGCGATGGCGTGTGCACACGACTGACGTGTATTGGTGGCGTGCTCGCAGGCCCGGAGGGCAGGCGCCGTCGTCGGGACGGACAAGAAAGTGACCGCTGGCACGAACAAGGCTCATTCCGGTGCGCATTCGCCTACCCACCCCCGCGCTTTCTTCCCTTGCCTCGTGGAGGACAACGTCTTACCTCATTATTTCTTGGGCGCTCGCGCAGGCACGGACCACCAGCGGATAGCGAAGCTCGACCGCGAGAACGAGGTCGCGCCGCCGCCGAAGATCGCGCCCTCGGTCGGGAAGGCGATCCAGCAGGGTCGCATGGACAAGGGCCTCTCGCAGAAGGACTGCGCGCAGAAGATCAACGAGAAGCCGAGCATCCTCCAGGACTACGAGTCCGGCAAGGCCATCCCCAACGCGCAGATCCTCGCCAAGCTCGAGCGCGTGCTCGGCGTCAAGCTTCGAGGTGCGTCTCTCTTCTCTTTCTCTTTCTCTCTATGCGGTTTTGTGCGAGAGGGGAAGCGGGTGCTGATGTTGGGGGGTTTGTGTCGTTGCAGGTGCGGACATTGGGAAGAAGCTGGAGGGACCGAAGAAGTCGTAGGTTTGGTCCCTCCGCATTCACCCGCCTCGCTACGACGGACTGTGTTATCCTTGCCCCCCCCCTATTGCTACTCTCCTCGCCGAGTAACCACCACGTCCGTTCTGCGCCTTGATGTGTCCCGCCTCTTGTGTTTGTAGAGTTTTCGTCGCATTTACCTAATCGCATGCAATTGTACACGCACCCACGCCACGCCGCTGTGTTGGATTCTTCTCGCCCAACTCTCTTCGGGGTATGAGCTTAGAGCTGTGCTCAAATGTTGCGTTGAGGCGATGGATGGGCATCGATATCAGTGATATTGGACGTGCGGTCCGCTGCGTGGCTTTTTGAGTGCCTGTGGAGGTTGTGAAACTGTTGTGTGTTGGTGATGCACACAAGCTTGAGTGATGAATTCAAGCGATCAGCCCTCTCGAATCTAAGGTCTACACTGGTCTACAGCAATCGCATCGGTAAACATTTTCGCGCAGGTACTTCACCGACAATTAAATCGGACAAATATGCGCACGTTTGCTCAGCTGTCGGGTTTCGTGGGCCGCGGGGCGTCTCACTGTCGTATGGCGGCCGGGACCCGGGGTCTCTTTCGGACGAATAAACGCCCTGGGAACGGGCAGGAGCACGAAAGCGTCAAGAAAAAGCCGCAAGCTAGAATACAAGAGGTTAGGTCCCACAGCAGTACAGATACATCTCGCCTTCTCGGGAGCGCCGTCGCGCACCCCTGCATACCGGACCACAAGGCAGGGAACGGGAAGCACACACCACCCCGCCGGGACGTCATGCGGCCTGCTCAGCGTCGCCAGATCCCTGAGCGTGTATGCGCACGAGCGGCATAAGATGCGGCGTCGCGCGATCGGCGGGAAAACGGCATCGGGCGCGTTAGCATGGGAGAGCGGGCGCACGAGAGGGGGAGACGGCGGGCGCACGTAGGTGATGTAATCGGCGCTCTCGCACGCCTTGTACTCTTTGAGCAGCTCCTCGGCGGTCGCGCTGCGGACGGGGGTGACGTGCGTGAGTACGAGTATACCGATGCGGTGTGGTCGTGGTCGTGGTGCTCGTGGGGTAAGCGCGTTAGATAGGGTAGGGAGGGAGGGTCCGATGGGTCGGTGAAAAGGTGCGGGGCCGGGGTGTGGGAGTGGGAGGTTGGGGAAAGAGAGCGAGACGTGGGGTGGGAGGCAAGAAAAAAAACATACCGTGCGTCGTCGAATTCCTCGAGCCCGTTCTCGAACATCTTTTCCTTCTTGTACTGCTCGACGAACGCGTTGCGTCGTCGGAGTCGGTCGAACTGGTCGATCATGCGCTTGAACAGCTATCATGACCCCGCAAGTTATTATCGGAAGGTATGAAGAGATGCGAGGGGATAGTAGGGACTAACCGATGCGACGCTCGTGTGGTTGGCGAGCATGAGGCCGCTCACACGGTGGTTGGTCTGTACGTATGGCGACCGGCGTGTCAATGCGACCTGTATCGACGCAGGGCCCCAAGGGATGAAGTTGGCGAGCTGACGTTCACGAATTCGGAGTAGGGACTGGTGGACCTACATATTCGAGGTGAGTACATCGCATATAAGCATTCACGTGGGATCAGCGTACATCTGTGGGGTCGACGTCCCCTTGGATGATGTTCAAAATGGAGATGTAGCATGCCGTTTTGCTGGGAGATGTTGACACCATGCAATTCTTGGGTTGGAGCAGGCGGCGCATCACGTCGAGAACAGTGGTCCTCCGGATAGGTTTCGCCTTTGTCCCATTCAATGGCGGGCTCAACTAGATGATAATCATGTGGGCTTACCTTGTCGATCTGGTCGCTCGTAAAGGGGGTGTAGGAGGTCATTAGGAAGTGGCACCTGGGTGTGGGTATGAGAGAGGCAATGATTCCAACGAGGTCATTGTTCATGTATCCTGGGTATCGTAGAGTCTGCGTGCTCGCCGCCATAACTGTTGAGCACTGCGATGCGGGTGAGCCGGCCTGCCAGACACATCTGCTCCGAACCTACTAGTTGGTTTGTTTGGTCAAAACTTGGCGTTTGAACGTGCAGCCTGTCGGCCGAAATGCGGGTCAACGCGCCATTGTCGAGGACGACGACGGAGTCGGCGTGGTTTGTGAGCCGTTTCAGCGTAAGCATAGCATTATACGGCTGGACCACGACGTCTCCTTCTTGCGCATTAGGGAATACCGAATACGTCTGGATGAGTTTCTTGGGGAACTTGTCATTCAGACGTTCAAGCAAGAAGGACCCGAGACCGGATCCAGTGCCGCCTGCTATTGAATGCATGAGCATAAATCCCTGAGAAGATGGTCAGCCTTGAGCACACGCTACCATGTTAGCGTTCATACCTCTAGGGAATCGCTACCTTCCGCCTCCCTATCCACCATCTCCATAACTTCTTCGTATATTCGCTCTCCGGCAGAGTATCCCTGAGCCCAGTTGTTGCCCGCACCCCCACCATCTTTTGATAAGAATATGTTTTCTGGGTTGTAGAGGTTGGCGTATGGCGATGAAAGGATTCCTTTAATCACCTGCCGAAAGACGCGTTAAGATACAATCCATGCCCGACTTTTGGTACGGCGCACCCGAGGCTCGAGATCGACCAGGATTGCCCGAGGAATGTAATGTTCGTCATCTGCTTGGTAAAAGAAAACATCCTTGCGGTCCCCACCCTCTGTTGCCCATTCCTCCAGAATGCCCTCTTTATTGATGCCGTGCTCCGCGCACAACCTCTGCCAGAAGACGGAACCCACTGGAGCTCTTGTTAACGAATGCCGGAGAACCAAGAATGGCTGGATCGCGCACTTTGGTTGCCGCATTGGCCCAGCTGGACCGTTACAATTTCCCGCGGCATGTCGGTCGGGAGACGGAGAACTTAGAAGACTAGGGATACAACGGAAAGCAAGACAAGGACGGTGGCAACGACGCACGCGAGACAACGTTAACGCGTCTCAGACGCGTATGTCACGCCCGTCATATGCGTGACCGAGAGTGACTTGCACTGCAGAGGGGACGACGGGCGTCTGCGTCCCTTGGCCACAGCTCTTCAGTGAGCGAGCAGCGGGCTGAAGCTTGTCTTGTCTCTCATCCCGCCACCCATCCAATGCCCTCCTCCCTCTCGTCTAGAGACTCGCCTAGGAATCACCATGCTCGTCGTCGCCAAGCCCGCGGACAGCTCACTCGCTCGGGCTCCCTTTTCGGCACCCTCAAAAACCTAGTCACCGCTCCCTTGACTTGGCTCACCTCTCAGGAAGACTTTGAAGATGCCCCGGGAAAACGTAGAAGGAATCCCAATGCGGTAGAACCTGATGAGCGTTCGTACGACGACGACGGTCGGCCCAACGCGAAGAGGAAACGAGTCGACAGCCCCGAGCCTGCCCCTCCTCCGCCCCGGCAGCCTACGCGTACCAATCAGGGCTACCTCGATGTCCCGGAAAACCTCATCTCTGGACCGTCTCGTAGACTTACTGCACCTCTGGGTCACGCCCGTGCGTCGTCGTTCACCCCTTCGCTCTCGGCCCCCTCGATGCGCGACGTCCTTCCTGCTCGTCGTACGGCCTCGCCCGCCATCAGCGCATCATTTTCCCAACCCGCCGCGATCCAGCGTACTCAATCCATGGATCCGCCCCCATATCGCCCCATATCGCTGTCTCGCGATGTCTCGATGGAGGAGGGCATTACTGGTTCCGCCGGCCGTGATGTCACCATGTCGCCTACCCGGAACACTCCCTTTCAGCTCCGTGCGCGGAGCTCCTTGACGCCCCAGCCGTCCGGCCAAACCTTTGGACCCGCTCCCCAGCACAAGGGAAGGGATGCCTCGGAGCCGCCGCCGCTCGCGGCGCTCATCTCCAACCCCGTCTTTGTCAAACCGCCCCCACAGCTCCAGCAGGGCCATGTCACGCACTCGGTCACGACCCTCGGCTCCATTGCTGAAACCAAAGGACATACGGTATGTCCTACCGTTTTTGTTCAATTTTCCTTCACTGTCTTCTCCCGTGAGACGAGTGCGATGTTCGGATGATAAGCGATTTGATACACATAAGCTGCTTCCGGACACAATAGTGCCACACAACCAGAGGGCCAAGCCTCAATGAGAGAATATGTTGAGGAGCGGCCAGGAAAACGCGTGTTCTCAGCAAGTTCACCCAATATAGTGAAGATCTGGGCTGTAAGACGTCCAGTCTTACCATGTAAAAGTGCATATAGTGAGGGTGACGGTGGGAACTCGTACATGAACCGCGACTAAGGAGCCCCGAGATACACCAAAAATGAAACAACACTACAAAAATATCTACCGTGCGCTGTAGCCCATCTTCTACATCATGCTAGATGGTCGCATCGACTCGTTTGGCGGGGAAAGATTTGATTTAGGTCTTCCTCCACTTCCAGGACTAGACTAACCACAATATAAAGGGTCGTTCTCCTCTCCGTCAGCACAGTAGTTTGTTTCTTGGCTCTCGCGTAGGCGCCAACGGTGAGGGAAGTTCGACCGGTATGTGCTTGGGGTCCTACATCTAGACGTGGAAGATTGACGACAGTATCTACAGGCTACTTCGTCAATATGAACGCGGCCGAGAAAGCGCTCCACGACCTTGATGTGTACAAGACTCCACTCCTGCCATCCCGTCTCCGTGGTTCGCAAACTATTCCCGACATGTTCAAGCCAAAGAAAACGCACGCTCCTGTGTTGATGCGCTCTGAGCGTGAGCGAAAACCACGTCTCGGTACGTCGGAGAGACTACAGGAAGATGAACAACCTACGGCTTCGAAACCGTATGCCGGTCGAGGCGGCATGAAGAAGATGCTTGCAAAGCGCAAGATGGAAGAGCAGGAGGAACGTGAACGTGAACGTGCAAGTGCAATTGAGACCGATCAGGACGAGGAGGCCGATGGCCCTCACAAGCCTGCCTACAAGCCTCCTTCCGAGAAAGATGAGGTTGAAATCCAGAAGGTGCCCGACGTGTCTCTGCCTCCACCCGAGCCAGCGCAACCAGTGCGCCCGGTTGGCGGTCGTGAGCAGTCTTCTCTGCGGGTCGGTCGTCCTCGTATGTCTCGTAACCATATCGCGCGCCCGATGTCAAAGGCTCGGAATCGGTTCTCTGCCGTCTTCGATGAAGATGATGGTGAGGACTACATGCTTGACGAGAAGAGCGAGCAGACTACAGTCGAAGAGCCTAAGAAAATGCCGACGTTGTTCGAGAGCCCAAAAGGCTTCTCTTTCGCCCAGGAGGTGCGTGCATGTAGTATGTGTGACGGCGTCAACTGCTTACAAAACTGGGCATACAGAAGGCGCCCACTCCTACGGCGCAAGAGATCAGTAAAGCGAAGGAACCGCCTATCGCGGCCCTGCCGTTCTCGTTCTCTAAGCCAGGTACATCGGCCGCGACGCCGTCTGCGGCTGCCCAATCCTTCTCATTTGGCGAACCTATGAAGGCTACCACACCGGCACCGTTGCTCTCTGCGAAGTCGGAGATCACTGCTCCTCCGTCGACCGGACTATCAACGCCTCTTTTTCCGGCTGTGCCCTCCATTTCGTTAATCCCCCCGAGTCCTTTGCCTCCCAAGTCTGTTACGTCAACTCCCGCCCCCTCTAGCTCGGTGCCGTCGGTTCCGAACTTCTTTGCAAACTCGTCGATTTTTTCGAAACCAGGCGTCACCATCACGCCTCCCTCTCTCACCCCCACTCCCATGCCCACCTCGACCAGCAGCGGTGCGGCGGAGAGCACCGGGACGAGTGGAACCGCGGCTGCTTCTCCGATGCCGTTTTCCTTCGGAGCCCCTAGCGGCCCTTCCCTGTTTGCTAGCACACCACAGCCGGTCATAGAGGAAAAGATAGCCCCGAAGGAAGAGGCCCCGAAGCCCGCCACTACATCCCTGTTTGGAACGGCGGGCTCCTCTACACCGTTCTCTTTCGGAAATACAGCGTCGTCGAACACGAGCTCCTCTACGTCTACCTTATTTGGCGTGTCGTCTACCCAATCCAAGCCGTCTACTGTCCCACCGACCGGTTCGCTATTTGGCGGGCCCCCAACTACTTCGGCGGAGCCACCGAAGCAAGTGCAGGCTGTGCCTCAAGCCGCCCCTGCGGTATCTACCCCCCAGCCTGTTGGTACACCATTTTCCTTTGGTGCGCCTGCAAAACCCGTCGAGCCGCCCACGTCATCGCCGTTGCCGTTCAGCTTTAGTACTTCGAATGCGACCTCAACTGCTTCGGCTACTACGCCATCTTCGTTTTCATTCGGTGCGTCCAAGAACGATACCCCAAAGGAGCCCGAGAACAAGCCACTGTTTGGTGCCAGCGAACAGACGAAACCGTCGCTTTTCGGGGCACCAGCGCCTTCTCCTTCACCGTTCGGAGGTAGCCAACCATCCAGTGCCGCCGCGGAGGTTCCACCGAAGAGTCCTTTCACGTTTGGACAGCCCACACAGGCCACGACGTCCGCGCCCACCATCGAGGCGCCCAAGCCCTTGTTCTCATCGACTTCCACTGGGGGCTCGGGTGGATTCTCGTTTAGCGCTTCTGGACCTTCTTCCGTTGTTCCTGCCACCCCTGCTAAGTCGCCATTCTCGTTCGGAGCGTCCCCAGCCACTCCGCCCGTGACAAGTGCCACAGACAGCAAGCCTGCATTCTCGTTTGGGCCGCCGAGTCCCGCTCCTCAGGTGTCCGCGCCTACGACGCTCTTTGGCGGGCCTTCTAATGGAAGTAACGGGCCGGATGTCTCGAACAAGCCGTTCTCGTTTGCCGCCCCCGCACGACCAGCCACCCCTCCGGGGCACGAGCAGGAGATGCGCATGGAGGAAAGCCCGACGCGCGGCGCCGGCATGAACATCAATGATCATGAACAGAAGCAATCGACGGGCTTTTCGTTTAGCGCTCCCAGCGGCTCTTCGGGCGTCTCACCCTTTGGACAGCCAAGTCAGGCGGCGTCGTCCCCATTCTCTTTTGGTGCGAAGACCGAAACCAAGACTGAGCCTAAGCCCGCCGCTCCCTTCTCGTTTGGTACCAGTACCTCGACCGGTGGTGGCTTTGGTTTTGGCCAGAAGCCCGCCGAGAATACGCAATCTCCCATATCACCCGCGCCGTTCGGATCGTCTGTGCCATTCGGTCAATCCGCGAGCAACACGCCAACTGCTAGCGCCCCGGCATTCTCATTCGGTGCACCACACACGCCGAGTGGCGGGTTTGGTCAGCCGGCCTCATCAGCCCCTGCAAGTCCGTCGACGTTCGGACAGCCCGCACCGTTCGCTTTCGGTACACCCACGTCAGCTACTGCACCATCGAATCTGTTCGCGTTCGGTAGCCAGCCGGCATCACCAGCCACCAGCACTTCCGGGCTGCCACAGCCGCCTGGTTCTTCTGGTGGTCCCAGCTTCGCGTTTGGTCAACCAAGCCCTGCAACGTCGCAAGCACCCGCGTCTCCGTTCGGCGCAGCGCCCCCTGCCCCTGCCGGCGGTGTCTCATTCACTATGGGATCTGCAGCCCCGCAGCCGCAGGCCGCAGGTTCTCGAGCCATCAAGAAGCTTCCTAACCGCAGGGGAGGAAGGCAGCGTTAGTTACCGTCCATCCGTTCCATCCCACACCGCTGTGTTGTTGCCTGTTCTTTGTTCCCATTCTACGTTATTCCCCGCAGGAACTCTCAATCGTCATACATACTCCATATACACCGTACATAGTTCGTCAGCTCGCCTCTGATCCCTCATTTTCTGTTTCTTTTTGCTCACGTCCTCATCCGTTGTGCGTTACCCCATCGTCTCATCGCCAGCCACTCATCCCATGCGCCGAAGCTGTTGTCATACCTCCCCTCTTTCCCTCCCGGTTGTTTACAGTCTGTTGTCTGCTCACATCCTCCCTTTCATGGGGACAGTCTCACACATTGATCCATCGTCATTTGGCTGAAGGCCAACATAGCATTGCACCGCACCGCATTCATAGTAGCTAGTCAGTAGGTAGGTAGGTACAGGTTAGATAGTTGTTCCAGAGTTCCAGCTTGCGCACCGTCCTTGGGCTGAAGGCCCACTGTCATCATGCATTGCGTAGTATATATTTGCACATCCTCGCTGTGCCGCACATACTTAGTTTACGTAGGAGTTAGTCGAGTACCTAGGTTTCTACTGGTGTAACGTCGTGGCATCCTGATATGTAAGTTTTTGTTCTCGTTCCCCGATATTCGTTATGTACCGTGTGGTCTGCAGGCGTGGCAAATGGGGTGAATGGTGAGTGATCTTGGCTAATAGTTCGCGTCCCATTTCAAACCCCTTGGTGACTCGTGAGCAAGCAGGTGATGGGTAGATGATTACTCCACTTCTAGGATCCACGTCAGCATCAATGTCGAACGGCGGCCCTCGTGCGTGGACGCGAAACATGACAACCGTGGTCGGCGACTCGGCTTATCTAGCCTGCGACGCCGCCCCATGGGCCCCGATGCAGAGCCGGGGCGGGGATCCCTCGGTACGTTCTTACACTTGACACTATGCATGTGTAGGCCGTATCGTTCTGAATCCCGGTCTAGACGCCGCATGTAAATGAACCAGGGTTCAGTCCCCGCGCGGAGAGTTGCGACTGCGACCCGTCGGCAGTAGTGCATAGCACTTGATGCGCAATTCAGCATCGCGGGCGAAGCTCCTGGCCAAGTTCGCCCGTGTCCAGCGAGCTACGAAACATGGTGCCGCCCCGGCGCTGCGCCGTGACGTACTTGCCAAGTTTCATGGACGCCGGTCGCCAGGCCAGCGTGACCACCTTGGTCAGTATCCAGTCTATGCTGCTTCCGGTATGATCTACGATAACCAGGGCCCCCTGCCATCGATATCCAGGAGCCGTAATACCATGACGCTAGGTGCGCCTATGCGGTCACGTAAAGTCCGTTCGGCAGGGGACCACGAGGACTAGAACCAATTCCGACCCAGTATTCCCCACTACTTAGCGTTCTGCGGCAACGCATTCGTCCGCTGCGGGCCTTGGCTTCGCGGGCCAGCGCAGAGCATGGCGCGAATGTGACCCGCCGGTGTGCCTCTATCGTGATCGCAACATGGCTGAGGGCCGGGCGCGTTGCGTGGGTCGGCGCATGCCATCGCTGCCGATCCATGAGCGTGGCCGATCGCGATCTGTGCAAAACTCTCGGTGTGCCGGTGCCCTAGGCCTGTGGGTACGTGTTCCGGTGTTGCGTGGCCGTCCGAAACACATCGCAAAGGCGGTTGGACAGATCGTAGGGGGGATGGGAAGGAGGGCGTCTTCTGGCGTCTTGCGGAGAGCGCATACTTCCGTAAGGGCCTAAAGAAGTATTTCCGGTAGCCTCCACTCCCTGCTCTAACTAAACGCCTCGCGGAACCAATTACAGATCTGGTGTTGCGTCGATGCGGATATCCACGCGTACGGAACGCCAGCGCGCTGGACCATGCCGCTTCGGGGGACGCGCTGGATGTATGTGGACCCACAACGGATAAAATGGTCCATCGTCCGGAGCCCCGACAGGAAATGTGCCTGTCGGTATTCCGGACTCCGAAACCCAAATACCTGTTTCCGCATAAGCACGCGTTGACCCTTCCTCGGCTGTGACCCTCTATGCCGCCCTGCAGGGGAACGTGGTGTTGATGGTACTTCGACGCTTGACCTTTCGCGACGGACAGCAGGCAAGCTAATACAGATTCGCCCTCGCATGCGCAACCTGCAGGCCTGCCCAGCTCGTTTGCGCCTGTGTCGCAGATCTGGCCCATTCACGTTTACGAGATGCTGCACCCTGAGCGACCCACGGCGCCCCGTGTGGTCAAGGCTCCTTGGGCATGACACCTATAAAAGCGTCGTCAAGCGGCCGATAATCCGACATTATGGGTGCGCCCGACATGCCCTCGCTGCCGGCTTATACCTCCTTCCTTGCTTTCAACGTTGCCCTCGTTCTCTTCGTCATCTCTTGGCAGGTTAAGAAGAGGCATAGGAATGCCCACCTACCCCCTAGCCCACCGTCCGACCCTATCATCGGTCACTACCGTATTTTCCCCCGCACATATCAGGCCGAGGTCTTCTTACAGTGGTCCAAGAAATATGGTTAGCCTTACTCCTCTTTTTATGATTGATATCGACTAAGCAATTGTTCGATCCAGGCGACATCTTCTATTTGGAGATCCTAGGACGGAAGATGGCTATCGTGAATAATTACGAGTTGGCCAACGAGCTCATGGATAAGCGCAGCGCAAATTACAGCGACCGGCCTACCTTCCCTCTTTTCATGAAGTAAGCGGCTTGTCATCGCCTCGGCCTATGACAGCGCGTTCACCACGGTTTCCCAGTCTGGGATGGAGCATTAGCGTCACGTTCCTCAAATATGGCCCGCAATTTTTCAAACAGCGGCGTATTCTGCAACAGTACCTCAGCAAGCAAGAGGTACCTCGGTTCCGTCCCATCCACATAGACGAGGCGCGCAAGATGCTTAAGAACATGCTCGATCGCCCGAAGGACTTTGACTGGCTTATTCGGCGGTGCGTCCGGCAGCATCCGCATACGTAAAACTCGCGTCCTGAGCCCACCCCTACCCAGTTATGGTGCGGCAGTGATCATGAAGATTGCCTACGGGCACCAGATCGAGTCGGACGCCGACGAATACATAAAAATGACGGAGAATGTCTCGCTTGCCCACGCTGACGCTGGCGACCCAGGCACCGCACCAGTCGATTTCTTCCCCTGGCGTGGGTGGCACCGACTCTTGTTCTGGCTGGGCTCGTGCTGATTTTTGTCCGAAGTTCAATACCTGCCATGGTGGTTCCCAGGGTGCTGGTTCAACCGTGTCGTACACAGTTAGTGCAACTCTACCGCGCCTGTCTCTTCGCTCAGTTACTGACAGACACCGACGGGTAGACTGGAATTGGGCTATCAGGAAATTCCATGACTATCCGTTTGAGCAAGTCCAACGCCAGATGGTACGAATTCTGCCCCCTGACTTCCGCGCGTCCTCCACTCATATTTTGTAGGCGGAGGGCCACGCGCCGCCGTCGTTTTTGCTCACTTACCTCGAAGAATTCTCAAAGCCAGACTACAATGGCGAACACAGCCTAGACGACTTGAAGCATGCCACCGGCGCCATTTACGCAGGCGGCGCGGAAACAGTATGCCTCTTGCCTCTCTCCATCCGAATAGCCGCGCATTGACCGCGGCTCCTCAGACGTACTCGACTATCAACACGTTCCTTCTCGCGATGCTGCTGCATCCCCACGTGCTGCAGAAGGCGCATGAAGAAATTGACAGGGTCGTCGGATCCAAGCGCCTCCCCGACTTCGATGATCGCGAAAACCTGCCATACATCGAGGGGATTTTCCAGGAGATCCTGAGGTACGCCATGCCGTTAGCCCATCCGTGTCAGCGAAGCCCGCTCGCTCATGTTTCGTTTCCGCGCGCCGCGACGCAGGTGGCGCCCCGTCGTGCCCCTGGGTAAGCACACATCTCGTTCGGTAGGCCTAGTAAAATCTTCGCAGACTAACGCGCCCGTGCTACACAGGCATTCCGCATAGCACGATGGAGGACGACACGTATAATGGGATGTTCATCCCCAAGGGAACGATGGTCTTCGCGAACGCATGGTGCGTCGGCGCTCCGCCCATGCTCGGGGCTGGCAGCCGTTTCTCCTTACCAGATCTGTTTTGACTTCGGCTCGGCTCGCAGGAGCATGGCAATGGACGAGCGGGTCTATCACGATCCTGAGACGTTCAAACCCGAGCGGTTCCTTCCCGGGCCCCACGGCGGGCCCGAGCAGTTCCCGCACGCGTCCTTCGGTTTTGGGCGTCGGTATGTCCCGTCCCGTCTTTCGGACTCTATGATTTCCTGAAGGGGGTATGGCAGGATCTGTCCAGGACGCTTCCTCGCGATGAACAGTGTGTGGATGGCAGTCGTCTCGCTGTGTGCGACCATGGACATCCGCAAGGTCAAGGGCCCCGACGGAAAGGACATCACCCCGACGGGCGAGTACACGTCCGGCCTGTCGTGCTGGCCGAAACCATTTTTGGCCGACATCCGACCCCGCTCCGAGGACGCACGCCGTCTCATCCAGAGCCTTTGAACGAAACGAACACACGATGCACTGAACACCTGGACGCTGCGCCGATGAACACCTGAGACTAATACGCCACGATTGCAATGAGCTGGTAGGGACATGTCCGCTGGCGAACGACTGTACATGATGTACCACCACTTTCCGCTTTCGTCCTTCCATAAACGCTTGTATCCGCTATCTCGCTGCGCAGTTCTGTTCCGCTCTTGTAACCTTCTCCCAATGCAAACGCTATTTGGTGTATTTTTGAAAGATGTTAGATGCGTGCGGCCTTCGACAGCTTGTGGGCTCTTGCGAAACCCACAGCACCTGAGCGCTGGGCTACGACGGTACACGGTCGGAGCTGGCGTAATGGGGAGTCGAGACCGGGAGCGAAAAAAAGTCCATAACCCGACTATCAAAAATCTTACACCGCGGCCCATGGGTGACTCACGAGCCGCTGCACCGAAATCAACGCCTGGTATCGTACGTCGGAATTCTGGTGTGACAACAGCTCCATCACGCGCGTCTTGCCTCCCAAGTCCGTTAGAATCCTGCGTCATAAACACAATTAACGCCAACGCCAATGTGACTGTGTGCGGGTGGGCCACTCACTTCTTCCCTCGTTCGTAGTGCTTGACATATTGGCCAATGTCGTGCGACGCAACGGCAAGTACCGTGGAGTCGTTCGACTCGTTCAAGAGCCTAATCAGAATCCTGCAGTATGTTAGGAATAAGGCCTTGGTTAACATTCGAGGTATAGCTTACTTAAGAAGCTCATAATCCTTGTCATTCAACTTCGTCGCATTCTCCTTCCAGAAGAGGTCGGATTCGTGCACCGGCGTCCATGACAGGTGTCCCGATAGCAGTTCAGAGCGGTACTCATCGTAGGTCCTATCGGAACAGTTAGCAATAAAGCAGAGAAAAGCATGCCCCGACATACGTCAGACTCTCAAAACGGGTGCTGAGCTCATCGCGGAGGAACTGAATGTCCTCGACGATGTCCTCGTCAGTCCATTTACGGCCAGCGAGATTCTTGGAAAATGGAAGGAGTTGGGCTACTAGCATTGCAGGGAGGTTGGCTTGTGGTGCTTTAGAGACCAGGTTCTGTGCAATCAAACTCGGTAAGGATTTCCAGGATGGGAATATGCAGATGATACATACTCGGAAAGTTGCTACAATCACGCGGATGACTTTCTCCTTCGCTGCACCTTGTGCAACGTCGACGAGGAGGGGTATGATGTCAAAGCGCCTACGCAGGGTCACTATACGTTCATGCAGACACAATATGTTACCTACTTCTGGATCTGCTCTGCGACTTCTTGCTCGAAGGAGAGTAACCACAGGCAGAAGCCTACTTGGTAATTCATTTGTGGTGTGGGGTTGTGTCGGAGGATATCGACCAGTCTGATGCAAGATATAAGTCACTCTGTCCCTCACTCTCTGTAGCAGTGAGCGCCGCCTTACCCTCCCACTAGAGATGCATTGGCCCATACTGCCTTCCGACACTCGGGACGAGCGAGGACGGCTTCCAAACATTGGACGGCAACATCCCGCTTGTTTGGAGAAGGGTTGACAACAAAGAGAGCAAGAGTATTGAGGAAGGGATGGATCTGCTGAGGCTGCAATGATGACTTCTCTGAACTGAATGGATAATCAACACGCGCATCCGGAGAGCCTCACTCGCGACCGACCTGAGTAGCACAGTCAAGATTTGTGTTGCCTTCAGTTGGACGAAGTCGTCCTGAGAGTCCAAAATTCTGCGGAGAGTTGAGATTTCGCGTGCGCGTCGAGCAGACTAATTCACACCTGAGTAGAGGACCGTACGGAAGTTCGGGGTCCGTCTGAGCCGCGGAAGTGAACAGGGGTATCC
Organism: Trametes meyenii; assembly: GCA_022606255.1. NCBI lineage: Eukaryota > Fungi > Basidiomycota > Agaricomycetes > Polyporales > Polyporaceae > Trametes > Trametes meyenii. The sequence continues at coordinate 216,112 of JABYQG010000005.1, read as the reverse complement.
GCTCCTCATGATCTATGCCATGGACGTTGTGGAGTCATGGCAGAGTACCGGTGCGCCAGAAAAAGACATACCTGTAAGAGCGTCGGCGATGAGGACTAGAATACAGGACTGAGTGTCGATCCTCTGGAGCTTCTTGAGCAGCCGCAGATATAATAGAGCGTACGTCTGGCCGTCAGAAACCAGAAGTGATTCAATCTTCGACCTCGACTGCCGGTCAACCTTCTTGATCAGACTGAGCTCCTCCGATGTGACAAGCCCCGCGCGTTGGTATCCCTGTATCGAGCACGGTGAGCAACCGCGTCCGGCCTACGGTGGCTGAAGCGCGCACCTCCCACGGCACGGGCTTTGCGCGTATCTTCGCTGAATTCTCGTCTAGATACGAGTTGGAAACGAGCGAGATAGACATGCTGAGCGATCCGGCGGGCGCAAGGAGGCCCAGATATGAGGGCGGTGGGCGAAGAGGGACTGGGCGAGAGTAGCAGCCGCGGCGAGCGTCTAATGGTGACCTCAGTGCTGGGCAAGCGCCGTAGTTCCCACGCGTCCACTTCGGGAAGGCTGCCCTTGCAGCTTTCGAAATTTCAGACTTGAGTTGTCTGCTGCTGGTCTGATGTTGTCTCGAAATGTCGCCGCCGTCTGCAGACAGCGCACGCGGGGTATGTTCGTATGTTCAGAACGTATGTTTTGCGGCTAATGGCCAAATTTCGCAGCGGGTCTGCGTGCCCCGTCACGCTCATTAGCGTCCGTCGCCGAGGCACCCTCTCCAGCCTCTTCATCCTCCTCCCCCGCCGCCGCCAGCGCACCGAACGCCGTACTCAATGCCGCCGTCGTTCTGAACCGCTCTCCTATTCTCACTCGCTCGCCGACCCTCTTCGAACGCGCGTACTTCGCGTACCAGTCACGCGTCAGCCGTGCACTCTTCAACCCGTTCCCCACCGAGTTCTACTTCAAGACAGGCTCGCTCTTGGAAAAGAAGTTTGCGAAGGAGGAGCGTTTGCGCGAGCGCGAGGCGTTTGGTGGCCCATGGACGCTCAAGCGGAGGAAGCAGGCGACGAGCAGCGTCGACGAGGACGGCATCCTCGTCGCCTCGTCCGACCAGGTGGAGAACATGGGCGAGGAGCCCGTAGATCCTCCGGCTCCGAGGATACACGAATCGGACAGGACAGGGGACGTGAAGAGCTTGGATAGGAAGGGCGAGCGCAATTTGTACTTGCTCGTCCGAGGGAAGGACCACTCAGGGAAGCAGGTGTGGCGGTTCCCGCAGGGTGGGCTGGAGGAAGGCGAGCTCTTGCACCAGGTATGTCCTATTTCTAACGTAAGAGCAACGCAACGCAGCTTACGCGTTCCATAGGCTGCACTCCGTGACCTTGAGGCGGAATGTGGCGTCAACATAGACACCTGGATTGTCGGCAAGAAACCCATCGCTGTCTACCAGCCCTCACTACCCGAGAGCACGAAAAAGGCGCTCGGTGGAGAGGTACGCTTGCAATCTACATTCGTTCTATCTCCATCTCACCTGCTGTGGCCGTGTCATAGTCCTACACTTTCTTCTTGAAGGCACACATCCTCGCCGGCCAGGTCCGGCCAGACGGCAAGAACATCACCGACTTTGCATGGCTCACAAAAGAGGAGATTGAGCCGTGGGTAGACAAGGACTACTGGGCCAGCGTGAAGGATATTCTATCTGACTTCTAATATATCACCTTAATGTGCTCTGGATCACGCCCACTCAGTATTAGACGGCTTTCATTATACGAAACGCGTGGTGCGCTGCGGGAGCTATTCTAACACAACGTCTAGAACCCGGGATGGTCTACTTCGGACCGGAAATAGCCTTGCGGTTCTTCACGGCGTCATCAAATCTGCGCACAATGACCTCACATTTGGTCGACTTGCAAATATGTTTTGAGTTGGCCTTGACGGCGTCCGAGAACAATGTCAAACCCGCGGCGCGCTCCACGGCCTCGACTATGGCGAGGTGAATCAGTAGATTCTCCGGCCCTTGAGACGTATGGCTTACCGGGCACAACGAAACTCTCCAGCTTGGCCTCGTCCGGGATCTCCGCATTTGGCAGGACAAACGCCCCAGTCGAGATTTCAGGAATATCCGGGGTTGAGGGCGACGATGGTTTGGAAGTGAGGACCACTTTTGCGAAGTGGGTGGGCACAGAAATATTGGGAGGGGAGCCAATGACTTCGTGACTCTGAACGGAGCATTCAATGTACTGGGCCAAAGTAGGCAATATGTCCACAACGTACTACTCGCCACTTGCCGTCAGCTTCGAGCTTGGGCAGGTATAGTGGGATGGTGAAGACATATACGTCGGCGAAGGCACCGGTGAGCCGCCTACACCAGTCCTCGAGGTATGCCCAATCTATGACCGAGGGTACAAGTGAATTCATGAATCGCGACTTTGTGTCAAGAACGTACAATGCCTATTGAAGCCGGCACCAACTTGTGGTGCAATGTTGGTGAGGAGGAAAGTCTCGTCCATGGCTGCCTATGATGATCGAATGAGCTGAGTTGCACACGACGAGTGATACGTGCTATACATGCCTGCGATATCTTCGCATCTGCAGCAGGAACCCTGAAGTGCTCGGCTCGTCAGTAATGAAGGTGGTATGTCCTACGACGCTAATCCAATACATACATATGTCCACGGTCATAGCCACTGCGGAAGTAGTCCTGCAACTTCGCGCGGAACATGGCAGGAATGGACGTGTCCTCGGTGAACTGTGAATTGCCACGGTCACCCGCCGCGTCATTGCTCCGTGTGCCTATAGATGACTTTCCTAAAGATGCAAGCGTCAAGTGCTCGGCCGTCTGTCAACCTGTTAGAAGTGTAAAACATTACGGGGTACGGGGTGGAAAGGCGCACCCATGCAGGATGACGCAGCCTCCGGTCGTATCCAGTAATATATGCTCGCCTGACGAGTAAGTCGGAAACAGGACCTATGCCTCTCCTTTCAGCCCCACAACAAGTACATATATTACGGTTGGTGTGATAGACATACCGGGGTGCCCATACTTGAGAACAGCCGTATCGACGTTCACGAGCGCCCCCGGCGCTGTCTCCATTTTCGGACTCTGTCCAGGCTTAATGCTAATCACAGGGGGTATTTGCGCAGCCTGCGCCGGGACAGACGCAGCCGTAGAGGGTGGGAGCACGTCCCGCCTGCTACGCGCAGAGACGGCGGTGGCAACTCCACCACCAACGAGCGCACCGACGGCAAAGACAGCGGCGTGTACAACAGTTGCGCTGGGCATCCTGAGCACCGACGATGAGAAAGTAGGCGATGCGTGAGGGGTACAAGTGGTCACCGGAGCAGCGGGGTGGTCGAAGGCCCAGAGGTGCCCTACGGTAGCGGACACGGTCACTGGTCGCGAACGCGCGATCGACTGCACGCGTCAACTTTGCTGTCTCCGGCCCGCGTTCCCGAGCCACTTACAAGTGGGCGCTTGTTACGTTCGGGCGACTTTCGGTGACGACTCGAGGACGTTGACGGTGGGGAATCGGGATTCTACCAGACGCGGTGCACATCATGGTCTGATATGTTATGTGGAACACAAGTGCTACTTATGCGCAGTCCATCCAATATATACATTCGTCTCGCTTACTCTAATTTGCGCTATCGATCAATCATACAACCAACGGTCACTGGCAGGGGGAGAAGGGCAGAAACGGAGCAACGGAGCATGAATGCATGAGCAGGACGCAGTGGAGTATGATACGTGGAGGTTGTGATGGTAAGTAAACACTCGGCATGTTGCAAGAACAGTCGGGGAACACGTAGGGGAGAGAGGTAGAACAACTGGGGTTTTCAACGTCAACGGAGGGGCTGGCCGGCGCGCCCTCTTGCACCGCAGAGACCGCCGGCTTGATTAATGAGAAAGACAATGCGCGCGGAGTGTTCTTGGCTAGATACGCGGGGAACTTCGAGAAGGACACGGCCGCAAACAGGGAAGGCAGCGTAAGATTGGAAGAGAGCCGAAAACCACGAAAGCAGGAAGAGGAGGGGGGGAACATGGCGGAAAACGAGGGTGTCGAGTCTGTTTACGAACGACGTGTAGCATGTAGGGAGTACGTCACAGTCCGCCCAGGCCCGCAGACCGTACTCTCACGTATATGTTGCCCTTTAGATTTCGAGCGGTTCGTGCGAGCGAGCCTCGAAGCCGCCGCGGTTAGTCTGACTCTCGCGGCGCTCCCTACGAGACTCGAATCCGCCAGCACCCGGTCCTCGGGGCTGTCGCACAACACCGGTCGGGCTGTCCATTCCACCGCCGTTCAGGCCGGAAACACTGGCGGGGAGAGTAGGCACCGGCGGAATACCGTTGTTGCCGAAGGCGCCGTTGTTGCCAAACAAGGACGCAAAGCCCGGGGACCTGCGCGAGGGAGAGGCAATGGTGGCGTAACCCTCACGAATGTTGCCGTTCGAGGCGCGAGTGGTGAGACGTGGTGCCTGTGCCTGCAGACTCTTCATGTCGGGCATCGACTTCTTGACACGGAGCGAGGGCGCAGAGATCGGAGACGTTGCCGAAAGGTAAGACGCCTGCGCACTGCGAGAGAGGGTCTGGCGAGAGCCGGGGACGCCCGCCTAGAGCAGATAGCTTAGTAACGAGTAGTCAGTGGCAGCTACTCTGTCTACTTACAGCGTTCGGATCGAAGCGGGTGACCACTGCGTACCGCTCGTCACCTTCTCCCAAAGAGTAGTGGTAGACACCAAGCTTTTGGGCTACGAGATGGACCACGCGCCTCTGCTTTGCCGACAAGGTGCGCGAGAACGCGAGCTCGTCGCGCATTGGGTCATCCTTGAAGAGCAGAATGCGCGAGTAAATCTCTAGCGTCGACGGATCGTTGAGGTCGAGTTCGTTAGAGGGCGACTTCAGCCCAGCACCCGGAGAGACGGAGGGTAACGGAGGCGATGCAACTGTGAAGGAGTGAGACGTCGGCAGAGGCGGCATTTGCGGAGGCGAGTACTGGGAGCTCTGGTAGACGTTCGAAGCCGAAAACGAGCGCTGAGGAGTGAAGGGCGTCGACAGAACGGTGCCGAAGTCGTCGTAACCTCCCTGCTGCTGCATGGCCTGTTGCTCCTTCTCCAGTTGCATGGAACGCATGCGACGAATCGCCTTCTCCCTCTCGATCCGTTCCTTCTCTCCGGCTTGAAGAACCTTTTTGTACTCGACGCGCAGCTTGCGGCCTTGCACATCGAATCCGTTAAGCGCCGCGACAACAGCATCAGCGTCTGAGGCTTGGCGGAAGTTCGCGAAGGCAAGCCCCCGGAACTGGCCAGACTGGTCAAGGTGGTAGTTGAACGCGTAAGGGGTCGGAATCGACAGCGATGCCTACATATTATGTTAGCGAGTCCCGAAATAGTCGAAACAAGAGGACCATGCGCACAATTATGTCAAGTAGCGTCTCACGTTTAACGTTGAATGGGATGTTCTTGATGACAATCGCAGTGGGTATGATTTCGTCGTCCCCTGCAGGCGTTCCGGGAGTAATAGGCGGGGCATGCATGTGACCCAGCGGAGGAGACCCGCCAGACGAGGACAGATCGGAGTTGTTATGAGGCGACAATGAGCGATTGTCAGGTATACCACCCGTGTTGTCGAGCCATTGCTGCTCATGGAGGCGAAGGGTGAGTGACGCGTCCATCGATGCGGAGAGCAGGGACGTACGGTAGGGAGGCCGGCACGGGAAGGCTTATTCTTGAGGGGGGACTGATTCATGCCAAGGGGGTTATACTGTGACTGGGCGGGGATAGGAGGGGATGTAGAGTAGTGGTATGGACTTCTACCGTTTCCGCCAGCGTTGCCTTCGTAATCGTAAGTATCATGAAGACGTTGCTGAGGGGGCTGCGAGCCGAGGGACAGGGTTGCGACTTGCGAGGCGATGTCCGGGGTGGAGGAGGAGCTGGTCATGATGATGATTCCGGGTGATGCCTGCGAGGAATTAGCGAAGGATGATACAAAGCCGTTCGTGAAGATGACTCGTTAGATGGAAATAATGGAGAGGTTAGCGAAGATGAGGGAGTGGACAATGCACCAGACAGCGAGATGGTCGTTGATGGAAAAAGTACGCCCGCAAGACAGGCGCTCGGTCGGTGTGAACTCGCTCAGCCTTCGTTGTTCCCAAACAATTCCCAAAACACCACGAGGCTGCCTGCATCTTCCGTCGTCTTTCTATTCTGTTCATCGCAGAAGATCGCCTCGTTCTGGACAAGACGCGGCGAACGCTGCTCCTTCCGCGGGCCATACACCGTACGATGAGCGCAGCTGTGCCTGGAACGCCCGTACTGTAATCCCCCGTCGATCTCGTAACCGACGGAGCATGCTCCAATAGTATGATGTCTCTCCGGAGTCTCGTGAATATGTATTCGTCGGAGCTTATGCCTAGTACATAGTGTGCTATGCGGTGTAGGGACAGCGCCAGGAACAATCCCGGATACTATAGTGTGCACTGTATGGCCATGAGCCGTGGGCACCAGATGCCTCCGCGGCCGTAATGCGCGAATGGATGGCATTTGTGAGTCCGCAGCACTGGACGCTCCCCGCTGCGGGGAAAACGCATGCTGTGCGCCCTGTGGCGACGGGAGCTGTGAGGAGAGTTTCGTTGACGTCGACATCGTCGTCGTCGCCGTCGAGTAATAAGCCGTTTGCATCTTCGCGATCATCTACATGCCTCTCCGGCGCCGTTCCTCCGCCTTGCCTCCGGGAAGCCCGTGCGCTAGCGCGAGACCTCAATCTTGGGCTTATCCCAACTATAGCCAGTGTGAGTGCCGCCAGTCCGTCATATCAGATATAGTGGGCCGGCGACCGCACCAGACAGCTTCATGATACTCCTGCCACCAGACGGACTGCCCCCTCTCCCTCAAACGCCGCCCTTTCCACAACCAGCGGCGCCACCACCGCCGGCATCGGCTTCCCAGAATCCCATCATATCACCCGAGGACGATATCCAGCGGCTGTTCAATGTATGCAAGGTTGGCAGGGGCAATGCAGAACTGCTGCAGGAGGTGCTGGTGTACGCGAAGCCGCAGGAGCTGAAGAACGACATAACCAAGGTGTGTGCCAGAGCAGCGTGCCCCCGCGCGGCGTGACCCGCGGAGGATTGTTCAACCCCGGATGCACAGGAACTTCTTGGTCGTGCCAGGGCGTCGCAGGACCTCATCGGCTCACAGATAGCATGGGCAACAACGGAAGCGGAGAAATCACGCCGCGTCGCGCCAACAGCGGCGGAGACGACTCAGGAACAGCTTCTGGCCGCGCTTCTCGCTGCCCATGAACTATTGACGGAGAGCCTCAAGATGTACGAGGACCTTGAGCGGATAGCAATCGAGCAAGAGGCCGAGGAGCGTATGAAGACGGAAAGATTGGTGCGTCTACGACCTATATCCACAATAGCTCAAAAAATAGACCATTTGGGGACGTGACTCGCGTCGTAGATTCAAGCCTTGACTGCCATCACCGAATACATCCCCACATCCGCGGAAAACTCTCTTATCGACTGGGTTATTTCCATAGGAGACCCGGAGCGGACGGGCAAGATCAACCCACAGACCGCTACTCGAATATTCAGTGCGTCAAACTTGTCTCCCGATGCTCTCGCTCGCATATGGGAGATTGCGAGCGTCGATAGCAAGGACGGGCTTCTGGACAGGCAGGGTGTGGGTGTTGCGCTGCGCTTAATTGGGCATGCGCAGCAGGGAGTCTTAGTGACTGAGGCTTTGGTTAAGCAACGTGAGTTCACGTCCTCGTTCCATCTATCCTCTAGGAGCCTAACTAGGGAACATCACAGCTGGGCCGCTTGCAGTGATAGATAGTCCATCATCGCCGCTAAGCACTGAGCCTGTTGCGGGACCCTCTACACCCGCACCTTACAGCGGCCTGCCTCCGCTCACGCCTCATGACAAGAACAAATTCCGAAAAATCTTCAAGGGGGCCGGTGCTCAGAATGGCTACATGAATGGTAGGACTACTAATGGACTAGTGGGCGGGACGCTGAGTAAAGAAACAGGTCAGCAGGCTCGAGAAGTGTTCATGAAGTCTAAGCTGCCGTGGAATACCTTATCACAGATATGGTGCGACAATCCTTCGCGAACGTTGTAAACAGCTATTGGCTTATTTCATCCATACACAGGAACTTGTCAGACGTCCAACAGCGGGGATACCTTGATGTCACCGACTTCACCATAGCCATGTACCTTATTCAAGGTCTGATGACGGGAAAGATTGCGTCAGTACCCCCTTACCTGCCGGAGCGGCTATATGAGGAGGCAGCCCAACAAGAAACAACCTCTGGATCATTATTACACAACTTACCCCCGCCGCCCCCGGTTCATCCTTCGAGGGTCTCTCCGCCCATCTCTCCACCTTTGACTTCCTCACCCTTCACCGGTGCCCCGCCTCCCCGACATCCATCGAGAGGGACTTCTCAACCGTCTAGCCCGCGATGGGAAATCACGCCCGCAACTAGGGTGCAGGCTGAACATATATTCGCAACTTTAGATACGCGGAACAAGGGGCGCGTTAAGGGAGAAGCCGTTCGCTCGTACATGCACCAAGCAGGTCTTTCGTCGAGCGCCGTCGGTCGAATATGGTGTGTCTGAATCACTGTCATATCCTATGAACGATGGTCTGAAACGTAACAGGGACCTTACCGATGTCGGTCGCAAAGGTTACCTGGCGCGAGACGAGTTTATAGCTGCTATGTTCCTCATGAAGATGAGGAAAGACGGCCACCATCTCCCTTCTACACTCCCTCCGGGACTGCTCCCTACGGCTACAGCTTCGCACGGGCAAGATGACGAGGCGTACGACGGTATTGCTGAGGACCATTCTTCACACGCGCGACCATCACCTCTTCAGATTCCGCCCCACAATGAAGAAGTGACTCGGCCAAATAGCGCAGTCCCAGGACCTTCAAACCTTCGCGCAACCCGAAGTACCCCTCAGTTCGGAAACCTTCCCGCGCCCCATACTCCCACATCGCCCTTCGCTACTGCGCCTTCTACGCCATTCCCTACCTCCCCTCTCCCCGGATCCAGTTACTACGTTCCGACTCAGGCAACCACACCTTCGGATTGGAATATAACTCCTGAGGAGAGAGCAAAATATGACAGGTTTTTTGCGCAGCTTGATACGTCAAGAAAGGGATACTTATTGTCCGATGTGGCGGTTCCCTTCTTTGGGCGCGCGAAGTTGCCGAACGAGGTTATGGCCACAATCTGGTGAGGCGACTGCTACATCAGCGGTGATTACGGGTGAATCTGACACTGATAATTATTGCAGGGATCTTGCGGATTCGGAGCATGACGGTCGCCTGACCCGAGACGACTTTGCTGTCGCCATGTACCTCATCCGCCAGAAGCTTGCCGGGAAGGAGTTGCCCGCCACCGTCCCGGCCTCCCTCTTCCCCTCTTCATCCCAACCAGAAGTTCCTCCTCAGAGGCAGGGCTCTCGGCCCGCCTCGCAGGAAGCACCTACCCTACCATCAAGGCCGGCGTCTGAAGGACCCACGGCTCCCCGTACGCCCGCCTTGCCGCCCTTACCTGATGAATTGGATGAGGATTTAGCGCGTTCAGATACACCCCCACCGCCTTACGAACTTATAGCTTCCAATGCTGTCTAATAGTTACCCTTCGTCGCCTGTTCGTGCTATGTACTGGGAATGACGCAGACTACCGCAGTAACTTATATACGGAGGAACTGTACGCTACGCTTCTTGCCAGCACCCTGTCGTACTTATGGGCGCGACCTCGTATGTCAAAGAGGCTTTCGCGTGGGTAATATGCGCGTACACTATAGTCTATGACACAACGTGCAGAGACTTGAAAGCCTAGCCCAATTGGCGGGCCGTTACGTAAATGGGTCAAGATTTCCAGAGAAACGAGGCTGGTTGGCGGAGCTGGCGGAAGGAAATATTGGCCGGAGTGCTAGCGTCGATTTGCGAGTCCCCCGAGACGACGTCCGTACTACTGTCGACAACGACAAGACCACTGAAGACGACGAGAGACTGAGCTGAGCGAGCGGGTGAGCGTAGCGGTCGGTTGCAGGAACGTTGTTTGTGCCAAACAGGTCACGATGATCAACGGCGCGGCGCTGCGAATCAACTCGAAACCACCTCCTCACCAAAACTCGATCCCACACCACCCCATCCAAATACCCATGTTGGGCTCCCTCGCAGGTCCCAATAAGCCCCCGCCAGGCCAGCAACAGCAGCAGCAGCAACCTCAGGCGCCACAGCAGCAACAGGGCCCACAGACATCCGAAATCCCGCAAATTCCCCAGAGCGGCCAGGACTTCACGCTCTCCAGCGTTCTTCACTACCTTCAGACCGAATGGCGACGATATGAACGCGACAGAAATGAGTGGGAGATTGAAAGGGCGGAAATGAGGGTGCGTCGTGCTGTCGTCTGTCACCGAGAGCGCTGCGTCGCTCATTGTCCACTGTGCCCGCCCCAGGCCCGCATCGCCCTCCTCGAGGGCGAGCGTCGCTCTTTCGACAATGTGAAGCTCGACCTCATGCGCCGCATAAAGATGCTCGAGTACGCTCTGCGTGTCGAACGGTACGCGTCCCCCGCCGCCCGTGTGTGCTCGCGCACGCCATTGACGTGTCGCGTCGCAGCTCCAAGCAGCTCTCGCAGCCTACCGCGCAATCCGTTCCTCCTGCAAAGCTGGCCTCGTTGCAGTCTCAGATTGCACTCTCGTCCCAGAAAGACGACGCGAGCAGCGGCAGCTCTCCGCGCAGCGAAGGTCGGTGTCGTTGTCGTGCGACCCATGCGTTTCATTTACGAGTGATCAGACTCCCCCCTACCGCCTGACCGTATGTCCACCGGCTCTGTACCCAATGGTGCTGCCTCGGGTGGACCGCCCAGTCGCACCCAGACGTGGATTGGTCAGACTGGATGGACTGGCGTGAACCCGAACGCGGCGACGGTGGGGACCATGGGTAGGCCTCCTCCTGGTCGCGACCCGAAGAGCAGGGCCCGGAGTAGGGACTTTTTGAAGCAGTATGCAACTCGTTCCCATCTATTTGATATAGAAATAACCTTCTCGCAGATGTTTGCAAGAAGTCTCGTATCTCACATCCCCGCAAGCAATGAACCCCCTCCCCAATAGACCGCTCCTGGCTACCTCTACCATGCCCCCTCAGCTCCCAAACGTCCCTTCGTTTGAACAGCTCGGCTACAATGGACGCCTAAAGAAAAGCATCCCCGATGTTGCCTCCTCCTTGAATGGTATAGCGCCCGGTCCGTCGAGTGCGCCTGCATCTAGCGGCCCTCAAGTCAACCCTTTTGACCGCACCGGAATCCCTCCACCCAACATGTTTGGCCAGCCTCAAATGCAAGTCCCTTCAGGTCTAAACCCTCAGGGGCAGCAACAGCAGTTCCAGCAACAGAACCAACAGCCCCAGCAGCCGTATCAAGGGGAGAGCAAGGAACGAGAAGAACGCGAGCAGCCATTGTCTGACGACGCTGGCGACTGGAAGGAGAGGTTCCGGTTATCCCAGGAGGGCTCCGAGCAGACACGCCACCAGCTCAACAACAGCATCCGTGGCGCAAGCGCATGGGATCGGACAGCCAGGGAGGAGGAGAGTGGCAAGGAAGAGGAGGAAGATGAGGAGGAAGATGACTCGAGTGTGATGAGCGAGGGCGAGAGCACGAAAGTGTGGAAGGCGAAGAGGACCCTCAGGAAGTCAGTCTCGTGACTCATCTTAGAGCGCAATTCTCTTCAAATACCCTCTCCGCGAAACTAACATATTCTCCAGTCACCTCGACGCCGTCCGTGCCATTGCATTCCACCCAACGGAGCTGTGTCTGGCGAGTGCCGGCGATGATAGCACCGTGAAAATTTGGCGTGTAGACCTGGCCAGCGTCACCTCCCCTGCGTGCGTACCACTGCAGGCCGTATTGCTGATTGCTTCTTCACGCTGAGTGCAATTACAGATCCAGGGCCACGACAGAGGTCGAACCACAGCTCACCCTCCGTGGACACTCAGCGGCCATCACTTGTCTGGTTCATTCTCCCTCAAAAGGTCTGCTTTACTCCGCATCCATGGACTCGTCGATCCGCGTTTGGGCACTGCCGCCCCCAGCTCACACCACCTATGCGCCGTATGACGCTACGCGGGCACGGGGCGAGCTTATCGGACACACGGACGCGGTGTGGGACCTGGCTCTCGCGCGGGATGAAAGCACGCTTATTAGCTGTGGCGCGGAAGGCTTGGTGAAGGTCTGGGATGTATCGGGTCCTTCGGGTGGCGGCTCTTTGAAGATGTCTTGGTCGTACGACGGACTCGAAACCGGGTCCGACCTGAGCCCCGAGGGTGACCTGCCTGGCGCGTCAGCCGTGGAGGCTATCAAGAGCGACCTGAAAAAGGTTGCTGTGGCGTACCAGAACGCAGTTATCAAGGTGTTCGAGATCGAGAGTGGAAAGGAGCTCATGAAGCTCCAAGTCGAACCTGTCGAGGGTGGTGAGTGGTCGTGGCTTGTGGTTAGGAGGTGGCAGGGAGAATTAATGAACCGGACCTAGACGACTCCGTCTCTGCACAAGCAAACAGCATCGTGTCACATCCTACCATGCCGCTCCTTATTACCGGCCACGAGGACAAGCACATACGGATCTTCGACATCAACACGGGTACGTGCTCGCGCTTGTCCGCACTAGAACTGGAAGCTCACCATATTCGTTTCGGACCCAGGCCAGTGCACGCACTCGATGCTCGCCCACCTCGACGCAGTGACGTCACTGTCTCTCGATGCGGCGGGTTTCCTCCTCGTCTCGGGCAGCCACGACTGCTCAGTGCGGTACTGGGAGATTCTCGGCTCCAAAGCGTGCAAGCAGGAGAGCACGAGCCATCGCGAGAAGGCACGCGAGGGCGTCCTCGACGTCGAGTTCCACCCTTCACTGCCTGTGATGGCGAGTGCTGGCGCGGACGGCGTTGTTAAGCTGTACGCGACGACGTCGGCATCATGAGGCTGCGCCCTGGCTCCGCGCGTTCCGGCTGTGCATAATCTCCTGGAATGTTGTTGTCCTTCTTCATTGCATGCATGTATTGAGGCTGCGCGGACTTTGTCGGCGGTCGCGCATCCAGTGAACGGTGTTGTCTGACTGTCCGTGGGCCTGGCGGCCTGTTCCTGCTTTCCTGTACATCCATATATACCTCGCTACGACTTTTACGACCGCGATAATAGTATTGTTATGGAGGGCACACGCGCTCAGAGTCAAGACCGGTGTACTTTGACGGGTCTTCTAGTAATGTGCTAGTTAGGTAACGGTGTAGTGATACAAAAGCTAAGGCTACAGGATGGACGTCGGTCCAGTTCAGGGCATCCAATAATACACTGTTGGAGCTTCGTAGTTAGTCAGAGTAATTTAGATTGCTACATACAATTCCGTTAGCAATTCACTATGCCATAGGACGGTGAAAGTGACTCACAGATTAACATGCCTTGTTCTACGGCGATAATCTCGGCACCTAGATCCCGCTCGATAACCAAGTCCCGCACTTGTTCTGCAATGACTTCCTGAATGGGCTTGTCGAATGCGCCTTGCAAGTCGTCTTTGCAATGGATAATGTAAACACTGAGGCCGACGAGCGCCCCATGCACGTCAATCTGAGAGTCGGACTCCCTCCTCCGCTTCCGCCTCCGAGCATGTTCCTCGTCAGCATCCTCGTCTTCGTCAGAGTTGCCCCTAGAGCGCGCGACCTCGCGAGCGAGAACGGTGAGCTCCTCAACTAGATGCGTGGGGCTGAGATGGCCGTAGAGCAAGTCCTCCGCGCGCCCGTCTGGCCATGAGCACTCTATGAAGAGCGCGGAGAGCGCGTGCGGGATCTTGGGAGCGGCGATGCGCCAGATCTCGAGGTTCTGCGGTCGAGACGAGATTTTATCAGGTTCGACGTCGCCGAAGAAGAGTAGCTCGTGGGAGGTGGGATCGTGTCGGATAAAATAGGCGCTGCTCGGGTACGGGGTGTCGCTTGAAGCGTCGCTGAGCCCGTGGCTGACCTCCATGGTGCGCACAGAGATATCAGAGGATACGGACGTATACCCGTCTTCCGGGGATAGCCTATTTGGGACGTTAGTTGCGCAGGAAGAATGTAAACAAAAGAGTACTGACGGAGAGAGGAGATAGGGCTTGTCGGGATCTTTGGTCCAACTGGCCAAGGAAGGCCATAGCTTTCCGGAGAACACGTCCGAAATGATTTCTAGCGTCTTTTGCGTTCCGTGTATTAATTTGGGCGGCCCCTTCGAGGACCCTGCCGACAGGACAAGGCCGTTGATGTGGTCTAAGTGGGCATGGGTCACTAAGTAACATCTGTACAAACCATAGGCATCAGGACCGAAGACGCCGTGCTCACACGACCATGACAGCATACTATCAACGTACTTGATCCACGAATGTATGCCAGCCGCAGAGGTTGCAGATGCAGGGTCATCTTCGGATGCGGACGAGAAGACGTCTATGTGTTCTGTTAGCAGCCTGTTCAAGGCGCCAAGGCCCGAACCTGTTCAGAATGTAAGCAAGTCGTCGGCTCCGAGCGTTTCGACTGTCTAGTGACGACACACCGTACCTGCTTCAAGGGCAACGATGCCGTCGTTCCAGGACGACTGCTTGGGCTTCAGAAGATAGCTGTAGGGTACCGTAGTTAGTGCCCGCTATTATTCGTTTATGGTCGGATATACCTCGATAAGTTATCTTCGAACGGACCACCGCCTGCATGACAAGTCGCCGGGCGGTCAGCTAGAGTTTCGGCGCGATCACGGGTGACGAGCGACTAAAGTGCTTACCGCATCCGACGACGAATAGGTCAAACGTCGACATCGCAGGACGTTGCGGTAGGTGAGGTGCTCGAGGTGCTCGAGGCGAAGTTTGGGTATGGTGCCAAGGCCGGGCCACGACTGGGAGATTAAGTAGTACTCACGCGGCGTCACGGACAGCTGCCACCAGCACTGTGGCCACCCTGGCAGGCTGTGAAGGGGGCGACCTGGGAGAGGGACGTGTGCGGGAATTTATGGCGGCGGATGCCTCGCGAGTGCGCTGATTGTGGAACAATCGCACGTAGGCCACTGTTTGCGGCTCTTTGGGGAACTTGAACGTGAGTCCGAGAGCGTCCGGCTCGAGAGCCCGCGCGTGTGCCCCGCCGCAGGGCGTGGCTGTGCAGTACAAATGTACAATGTTCACATTTCCTTCTCGGGCGAGCCCTTTCGAAGGTGCACCACAGGCGACGGATGACCCTTTGCTAATTAACATACGAGTGCTTGCTTGCCACTGCACCTTTCGTGTCCGGGCACGGAGCGCGCTCTAATCGTTGTTCTACATGGGTGCATTTCCCGGTGCGAACCACGCTCGGGCCTGTCGCCGGAGCGTCCCTGTTCAATTGCTGGCTTCTGTTTACCCGAGACGGTAGACCATTCCCGCTGAGACCGGGCTTAGACGTATGTAGCGCAGTCTTCGCAATTTCGCGGTTGAGACGGGTCATTGGCGGAAAGGAGGAGCGTACGTATGTGGTATAATCGATCATAGTCGTGGTCATCTACAGCCTCGAGGCGCAGACGTGTTTATG
Organism: Trametes meyenii; assembly: GCA_022606255.1. Lineage (NCBI taxonomy): Eukaryota > Fungi > Basidiomycota > Agaricomycetes > Polyporales > Polyporaceae > Trametes > Trametes meyenii. Next base: position 200,546 of record JABYQG010000005.1, on the reverse strand, counting down.
TACACGCCGCTTACTGACAAAGCGACCGCGAAGGCGCCGTGGGCGAGGGCAACAAGGAGCGTCCATTCGAGAATAGGGGATTACTTAGACTTCGAACAACGGCAGAGAGAAAGAATAAGGAGAGCGTCATAAGAGTATCCAAACGAGGGTGGCGTAGGCGGGAGCGGGAACGAGCGGCGAGTACAGTGGGTGCCCTTGATCATGGAAAAAAGAATCATTCACATCCGTCGAAAAGAAGCATGAAGCAAGCCGTGCTTATACTGAGAAACAAATGGAATTCTGAAGCCTCAGATCTCCATGGTCGGGCGAATTATTGAGAACCTAGACCCACGAGCACAGTCAGCGTACACGCACACGCATACACACAGAAACCGCTGACTTGGCCGCACGGGATCATCGGTCACGAACCTAGTAAGCTATTAAGGGCCCTCTGGACGTCGTATCCGTGCTCCTCCAGCGCGGTCACGGCTTGTGTCCGGCTGAAACCCATTCCGCAAAGCGTCTTCACCGCCTCGACGTCGTCCTCAACTGCGGGCGTGGGGTCTTCGACGATCTGTTGCTGGGCTAGCGGCGGCACCGGTGGCGCGTCGTGATGCTTTTTCTTGCGTCCGAACGGTAGACGGATCTACGTCGTGGCGTGAGCTGTCAATTATTCATTGGTGACGCAGGGCCGTGGTGGCGACTTACACTCAGCCTGTTGTGCCGCGTGGCGACAGCCTTCTCCTTGGTGGAATCTCCCGTACCTGGTCTTGGCCTAGGAGATGAGTGGCGCGGAGGTGGGGATGAGTGGCGAGGAGTGGGCGAGGTTGCGCGTCCCGGAGAATCCGATCGTCGTTGGGTCGAGCTAGAACCACGTGGGGAAGACGCCGCGGACGAGGTCGGGAAGGGCGTCGGACCAGCCTTGCTCGGTGGCTGGCCTGAGGGAGGCTGGAAATGCGGGGCCTGGCTAGACTGGCTGGCGAAAGACGTGTCGAGGGTTAGCGCATCATCGTTGCCGCCAAAGGCATCGTCGAAGGAGAGGCCACCGTTACTTTGGGCTGAAGGACTAGTGGTGAGGTGGGGAGCAGGACTGCTTGATGCGCTGCTCGCTCCGAAAGCATCATCGAAGGAGAGACCCTTCGAAGGCTGTGGAGCGGGCTGCACAGGGGGAGAGAATGTTGGGATAGACTGAACGGGTGCTGGGGCGAGAGTAGAAGCGCCAGGAGGTGCCTGAGTGCCGAACACATCGTCAAAACTGTGACCCGCGCGAGCGGATCCTGGAGCGGAAGCCGTGGGAGGCGGGGGGAACGCGGACGCGGCCTCGGTAGTCGCAGTCGCGCCATTCGTCGTGGGCGCGGCAGCCGATGCGGCAGCGAAGTCGAAGTTATCGTCAAAAGCAGAGTCGAACGTGACGTTTGTGAATTGGGACGACGCGACGCTGTTCTCCAGGCTCGGCAGCTTACCCAAAGCCTGGTCGAACTCGCTCACGCCCGCGGTGGGCGCGAGCGCGGAACCGTTGGGCTGTGTATTCTCCGCAACCGCAGGAATGGGAGCGGATGGAGGGGGCTCGCGGGATACGGCGGGCGTCTCAAACATACTTGCAAAGTCGTTCACTGGTCCGGAAGCTTGGACCGGGGCGGCCGCGGTTGCTGCAGGGCTGGCTACACTGGCCGGCGCCGCCGCCTGGGAGGGTTGACTCGTAGTAGAGATACCGAAGGAGTCATCAAAGGCTGAGGTAGCCGCGGTAGCAGCTGTACCGTTGGTCTGCTTTGCTGGAGCTTCAGTCAGCTTCGCCTTAACGTTAGTGAGCGGTTCGTCATCGTCACTACTACTATCACTGTCGCTGTCCGACTCCTCGATTTCCTTGAGTTGATGTGAAAGGTCAGTGTCTTCCGTTTCGGGCTGAGGGTTCTGGAGAGTCGCGGTGGGCGGCGCGGTGGGAGTTGGTGCTTCGTCTGCGGCGTTCTCCTCAAGAGCAGGGAAGCTGCGAGCAACGGGATCCTCGGGCTTAGGCGTAAAGATGGTGTCGGGGACAGAAGCAGTGCTTGGGGGCGTAGTGAATAGATCGGTGTCCGCCGGTGAGACGAGTTCTTGCTGCTTAGGGGAGCCGATTGTCAAGGGAGCAGGGGATGCGGAGGGCTTGGGAGTCTCAGGCTCGGAGACTGGGGCAGCTGGTTCCTCAGCAGTAAACGCCTTGAAACCAAAAGGATCTTCAGGGTTCTCCTCTGCGGGCGCAGGTGCAGTCACGGGCGTCGGCAGGTTTGAGGTCGCAGCAAATGGAAGGAACGGCGACTCGGGACGAGGGCTCGAAGTCCTAGCCAATCTCTCGAACGGGTTGGTGCTCTTACCAACAACGGAGGGTGGCGGGGACACCTCGGGGGAGGTCGGGAGGGGCTGCGCCGCCGCGAAGACAAGGTCAGGGCTGGTGGCTGGTGGCGGGGGTGAAACGTGCCCGTTGGTAAGGTGCACAGGGACCGGTTCCTCCTTGTTGAGCTGATCCTCTGCTTCCTCGCGCTCCTTTGTGGCTTCCTGCAGCTCAGCCTTGGCCTCCTCGAGCTCCTTGTCCGCCTTGGCCTTCTCCGCCTCCCGGGTCGCGAGCTGCTTCTTGGCAATCGCAAGGAGGCCCTTCTGCTGCTTGGCGTCCTTCTTGAGCTTCTCGACCTCCGCCTTCGTGCCTTCAATCTGGGTACCAACTTCAGACATCTTGCGGTGCAGCTCCCGGACCTCTTCCTTATCCCTGAGGAGAGCGCCTTCGACCTCAGCCTTCTCGACTCTTGTGGCGCTCAGGTCACTCTCAGCATGGATGAGCTCCTCGCGCGTCTTCTGAATCTCGGCGTTCTGGGAAGCGAACCGTTCCTTTAAGGTGCTAAGCAAACGGATCTCGGTGTCGTAGGCCGCCTTCGCGGAAGACAATTGGGTCTGCAAGCTTGCAAGTTGGGCCGCCTGCTCGGTCAATTGACGTTCGAGATTCGCGCGTTCTGCCCTGGCCGTCTCCAGTGAACGGTTGGTTGAGCCAAGCTGATTCTTGACATTTCCAATCTCTGCGGACTGATCGTGAAGGGGAGGGGAGCTGGCCCGGTGCTCGTCGTCGTCCCCGAGTAGGTCTTTGTGAGCTGCAGGAGCAGGCGCCGCTATAATTCGGTTAATGAACGCACGTAGACAAAAGAGGGACGAAACACGTACGAGCATTGTTGAAACCGCCGAAGGGTCCGCTGGCGAAGGGATCCGACACCGGCTGCGACACAACGCGCGGAGGTGGCGACATTGCGGGTGCCGGGCGAGGAGACAGAGTACCCGTAGCCTGGGGTTGTAAGACCGATTGCGGGTGAGTAGGCGCAGTCGCGGACGTCGGAGGCGAATCATCCCAGAGGAGGTCCTTGATAGCCTCGGGTACCGCAGGCTGCGCGGGTGCTGCAAAGGCAGATGCAGCGCCGCGCATGGCAGGAGGGACCAGAGAAAGCGGGAGCGATGAGGGCATTTCCTTGCCTGCGAGCTTTCCTTGGATGAGATGCATAGCAACTGCAAACCCATCCCGAGTCAAGCGACCGTCGTTGTTCAAATCCGCAAGATCCCTACAGCTCGCGTGAGCGACGTCAGCACGGCATTCTTGCGGGCGACATACCAGACTTGAGCAAGCACGTCTTCGGGGAGTTTCGACTGTAGCATGAACGGAACTGCGACATCGCCTTCGATGAAACCCTTCTTCTGCGTGTCGAGGCTATCGAAGATGCGATCCGAGTTGGCCTTCTCCTGCGAAGTCACGTCCCACTGCGGAGTAGCGCCGGTGGACTGTTGTTGAAGGAAGGGGAACGTAGAGCTTGATGACGCAGGCGCAGCAGTCCGGGAAGGCAATGGAGGCGCAGTGGGCGGCGACCTCAACTGGCCGGTCGTCTGTGGTTGGATTGAGGAGAACGTCTGTCCAGTCACCTGGGGTTGGAGCGAAGAGAGCGTTTGCCCCGTGTACTGCGGCTGAACTGGCCGACTGGAGAAGGTTCCCGTGAAAGAGGGGCTGATATGGCCACTGTCGCCGGTAGCTTGCGGCACAATGCCGTGGGTAGCCTGGTCGTAGAGGAACGGTGGCAACGTCGCGGGGATACTCTGCAGCTGTCCGGACATAGATGCTTGGATGAGGTACATGGCGATAGTAAAATCCGTCGCGTCCAGGGCACCTCGACTCTTCGTGTCCGCAAGATTCCTATACGCCCCAGTCAGCGCGCGTTGGAGATTGGAGTATTAGAGACGTACCATATCTGCGATAACTTGTCGACGGGCAACTTTGACTTGACGAAAACGTCACGCGCCTTCTCCCCTGAACGCGACATTAGTACATTAATTATGGATACATACGAGTGACGTACCACCTAATAGTCCATTGACAGGATGGCAGCCTAGGAATAGCTTCAAGAATTTGGACTTGTCTTGGGGGGTTAGAGGCGGTAGGCCAGGCGGTGGCGACTTAGCAGGGGGGACGCCGATACTTGGAGTGGGGGGCACAGACGGGAGGCCCTCAATGGTTGGTACGGAACCGGCTGCGGTGGGCTTGATTACAGGCACACAGGATCGCGTAGGTACAGGGCTGCTCACGTTGGTTCACCAGGGCCTCTGACACTCGCTCACCGCGCTGCGCGTGCCCGAGAAGGCGGACGGCGACGGCGACGCCCTTGCGGGTGAGTACACCGTTGTTGTCCTCATCCGCGACATTCCAGACCTCAGCGAGGACGGAGGGCGGGAGCTTGGCGCCGCTGAAGACCTTGACGGCTGCGTCGCCGGTAACGACGCCGATCTTCTGCGGGTCGGCCTGGGTGAATATGTGGTTGACGAGGGCGAGCTCTTGCGGGGTGGGGGTGAACTTGGACATGGCCGTCGCTGGCCTAAGCTTGCGAGTCGCAACTGACGTTCATCAGCGTCTCTTCTCCGGGGCAGCCAGCGTGGGAATACCCGCACGCGTCCTCCCGAGACGCTCGTCCGCCTCTGTCCGCTCATTAGCTCACAGTCATGCCGTCAATCGGCCCTGGTCGGACTCAGTCTCGATGTACACCGAAATGTATTATGTCGGGCAACCGTGGACCAAGGCTCAACAAAACAGAGGAACGACCAGAGGACCCCAGATTAGCATAATATTCAAGATGACCCAAGAATGAAATCTGTGCTAGTGGCTGTTAGTGGTCAATATATCAAACGTCCACAGCCGTCCCGATCGTCGATTGGGCCTGCTTCTCTTTCTCCCGCGCGAGCCGCCCCTTGCCTCGCGCCCATTCGACCTCCAGCCACATCGTTTCCGCCTCGCCCCATAGCAGAAGATCCTCATCGTATGCCTCTTCGAACCGCGCAACCTCGCGCGCGAACGCTTCGGGGCCTGCGTCCTTGACGACCGCGCGAATTCCAGCCAGAAACGCGGAGAAAACGGAGAGGTTGTGCATCGTGAGGAGCGCGTGCGCGGACATCTCGTGCGTGTGTAAGAGGTGGTGCACGTATGCACGCGTCGAGGGAGGCTGCAGGGCGGAGGGCGAGGTGGGGCAGGTCGGGTCTTGCCAGGCTTGTATGTCGACGGCACTATGCAGGATCCGCGACGAGGGTGCGCGGGGACTACATGCTGCACATTCGCATACATGCCTTTTTGGATTATCATCGCTGGAGGCGGACCGGCCGTCAAGGAAGGAGGACGCAAGTCTAGAGTGATCATGCCTGTAGATCGAGTGGAAGAGATTATGCCCGAGGTCTAATTTTCCGCTCTCTCGTTTTCTTGGTGTCAGTAAGTTGCCGGGTGAGACCACCAAGTCATCCGGTACTGGGAAGCGGAAGTCGAGCGCAATTCCCATGTCAGAGGCGCGCTGCGCCCAGAAAGAGTCCACCAGATCCACACCGACATCTCGTACCAAACGAAGCACTTCGTGGGGCGACGCGGGCGAGTTAACGACACGAGGTTTGTCCTGCGGCAGGTTCTGTAACGACGTCTGGAGTAAGTCCGCCAGGCAGGACGACGACTGGGGCGACGAGCGGTGTCGATCGCTGACACGAATGAGCCCTCCCGCGAGATCCGCCTCGTCCGGTGAGAGTGGTCGTGATTCCGCCAAGAGCGCGATCCGTAGGGGAAGCAGGTCAAAGACATAACCAGCGACGCCTTCGTCAAGTGTGTTGAAGGGTGCAAGCGCGTCCACGTCCCTTTGCTCGACAGGGTCCGTAAGGCGGTCAGCAAACTCGGAGCGTGCGTCTGCATTCGAGCCTCCAGCCATGTGAAGGAGAATATGGCGTGGTCTGCTGCCCGCAGACGAAGTTTCCGTCGGTGCACAGAGGAGTTCAGCTATCCAAGCTATGGACCGTTCGATGCTTTTCGTGAGCCGTTTTTGCGAATGCGGCGCAGGTGTGAAGGGTGTGTCGGATAGCGCAACGACTATATCTGGCCTGCATTTTTGCACGTAAGATTTCCACGCAGACGCCGTCACCTAGAGCGGTTGTTCAGCAATAATCCGTTACATGTTGTGATATGCTCACCTTTCGGACGCCTCGCGTGCAATGTGCCGAGACGAAATTGTTCCCGTTGGGCGGCATCTTTCTTCCATCCGAGGGGTCACGAAGGGTGAGAGTGACGACATGGTTTTGCGGTGAATAGCCCAAGAAAGTATGTAGCGGATGAGGGCCATCGACGAGAGTTGGGACAGGAGGGTTTCTGTCGATACTACAAGAGCACGAGACCTGGTCAGAGGGGGTTGTGGGCGACGACGATCTCCTGCCAGACGAAGGGGTAGTGGAGAGGGCCTTACAAAGATTCGAAGGATAGCTGGATGTGCCGGATAGCCTGGGTGAGATGCGTGTGGTCTCGCGAAAGGTGCGGTACGAGGCCGCGCGAAGTCGCGGTGAACAGTGCCGGGGTGTCCGTCTGGTGAGGTGAGGTGCCGTCTCCGCGATCCAAGACGATCGTCCCGATGCGGGGTCCAAACTTGGGAGGGGGCGCGGAGGGAATGAAGAGGGATCGCGAGGCCATGGTGGTCCTCGCGTGCCTCGGTATGTACAGGGAGGAGGTGCGCGCAAGGGACGCGCGGGCGACTGAGTTCAGCTTGGGCACAAAAACGGCCGAGAAGGGCGAACAGAGAAAGAAATGAAGTCAAAGTTGAGAAGCGCCCATATAGCGCGTCGCGACGCGCGCGTAAACGGTTTACTAAACGCGACCGAGGCGGAGATCTGTCATGCCTGCGCACCGCTAGATACCCAGCGCAGGCTTCACCGTCCTCTCCGTCCACCCGCAGTCGCAAACTTTCCTTCCTCCCCTTCTGTGCGTGTAGTGTGGCCGCAAGCCCGGCCGTACTCGTTTCTGGGGCTTACTTGCGCTGTACACTTGGGGTCTCTTTGGAACGTATACATTCCTACGTGCACTAGTGGTTCAAGCACAGATATACCGAACCTTCACGATACCCACGACCTGTAACTGTAATCGAGGTCCGTCGTAATGGCGCATGCACGCGATGCACTCGTACGTGTCGTCGTTCGCTCGCGCGACCTGTGGGGTTGACCGGAGTTGTGTTTACTGTTGGTAGTGGGAGTCTGGTCATGACGAGTCTGTGGAAGTCAACCAGCGCGCTTTGATTGACAAAGTGCTTGCGCGATACTCTGGGGAGTTTACAGGTGAGCTCGCCTTGTACATGCTCGTTTGATTGCCGTTAACTGACTTGCCCAGTCTTCCGTGAGCTACTTCAGAATTCAGATGATGCGAGCGCAACCGCTGTGGAGATACACTTTGAGACAAAGGACTATTTGGAACGCAAGAACAAGGCATCGGACGAGACGGCGGATGCCGCTGCCGTTCCCGAGGATACGGGTCTGCCAGACCTGAAGACCGCATTGGCGAGTACCACCTTGCGTTCAACGAAGTATCTTAGCTCACAGCCTTTTAGGTGCATCAATGGACTTTCAAGAACAACGGTATAATATTCAGGGATGAAGACTGGAGCAGGCTGAAAAAGATCGGTTGGTACCCCACGTAGGGCTGCCACTATTTTCCCCGCTAATTTTCTCAAATTATTTAGCCGAGGGTAATCCGGACGAGGAAAAGATTGGCGCGTTTGGGGTAGGTGCGTATCTTACATGTATCGGCACTTGCGTACACTCATAGCCATTGATAGGATTCTACAGCCTGTTCTCCGTGACGGAAGAACCGTTCGTAACCTCCGGAGGTAAGAGCTGTTGTCTTGAACGGTCTCCCCAATCTAAACATATGACTACAGGTCAATGGATGGGATTTTACTGGAAGGACAAGAAGGACCAGGTTCGCGGTGCATAACCCTGCCCTCTGGCAGTATTGCTGACTTCCGATAGCTTTTCGCGCGGAGAGGGAGGCTGCCCGAGTCGCCCGACAATACATGGACGACATTCGAGATGGGCTTGCGGGAGCCGGCTCCCATACCGCCCCCGTTTGACTTCACGCGTTTCCTTGCGTCCTCTATCACCTTTATGCGACATCTCCTTGACGTCAGCGTATTCTTGAATGACAAGCGGCTGTCTCGTCTCACGAAGGCCCCCGGTGCTCCGAAGGCGCTTTCGATACCGAAGGGCTTGAAACCCTCAAGCCCTCTGAACACGATGCAGGTGAATGGCATCCAGAGCACTCGTAAGTCTCTCCACGTGACGATAATCTCCTGATATTTATTTTACAATCATAGCCCTCTCTATCAAGGCCGAGGTGATGCAGTGGGTGTACATGGCCGGTACGGAGAAACCTCAGCTCAAGAAGGAGCCGCCAAAGCCTGCTGCGGGCACGGGTGGAGGAGGCTTCTTTTCTTCGCTTTTCTCGTCCATCACAGGCTCTAGCACTCCGGCGCGCACCATCACGCCTGCGCCCGCTCCACCACCTGTCCCAAAGGTGGATCCGAGGGCGATTGTAGAGTCGAATGTCGTCTTGTCGATATTCGCGGCTGACATCGCTGTGAAGCTGGATCAGAAGATGATTGCTGAACTGAACCGATCCACGAAGAAAAATCCGCCGACGAGGATGAAGTATGAACTGATCTACGTATGTAGCGGTGTTGGGGCCTTCGATATGCGTTTTGCTGACGTTGGGTTGCAGACCGGCAAAGCAGAGTACGATGCGAGTAAGAGCGAAGACGAGAAGCAAGGCAGGACTACCGGAAGTGTCTTCCAGGGTTTACGAGCCGATGTTGACGGGTAAGTAAAATGGCGCTTTTAGTCGCAGCTTGTTAACGTCGGCCGGGTGCAGGTTGGGCCAGGCCAAAGTATTCATTGTAAGTCTATGTTCCATTTCAAAGTGTAGCGAATTACTCAGGGGTGTATCTAGGGTCACTCCACAGGCCAGACCACAGGTATTGGTGGCCACATGGCTGCCCGTTTCATCCCTACTGTCGAACGCGAGTCGATCGATCTAGTGTAAGTATGCGCCTATCTATGTACAACAGCATCGCTGACATCCCTCCTACGGTAGAGATCGCAATGTCGCCGGTAAGTATGAAGTTTCTTCGCTCGGCTACTTTGCTGACGGTGTGTAGTTTGGAACAAGGAGCTACTCTATGTCGGTGGGTTCCTCGCACGCTCGGCGTACGAGATCGAGATGGAGCACGTCCAGCAGCTTTGGGACGCCGCATCATCCTCAGCAGGTCCAAGCAGCAGCATTGATCCTCAGCTGCAGTCGTCGCTGCGGGCTCGGGCGATCCACGCGTTGAAATTCTTCACATTTCATCCGTCGACTCCGTCCAGCGTTGTTGCGAACGCTCTGGAGGAGGCGTTCTTCTCATGCACCACAAGTTCCCGGTTTTCGATGATTGTCGGGCACAAGGGCTTCCCCATCATCTCCACTGCTGGCGTGCGGGATGCCGCAGACGTGCGGTACCCTGACACTGCTTTTGCCGAGTTCGTGAAAGAGCTCCCCGTGGTGCCGAGCGATGTGCTAAAGGAAGCAAAGTCCATGGTAGACACCCTGCGCACGCGCGGCATGATCAAGGAGATCACTTTCGTCGACGTACTGCAGGAGTTGCGCAACCGTCCCCTGTCCGAAAGCGAGATGATCGCGTGCTTCAAGTGGTGGATCGACATGTACAACCAGAGTACCTCCACAAACCTGGCGTACGTGCGGACGCAGCTCCTGGGCGCCGCGGTGTTGTCCATCGAGGAGAAGGACAACAAGTCCGGGCAGATCATTCCTCTATCTGTCGTCGAGAGCTTCATTAGCCGGAAGTCCGGGAGCACCGGGGCCCTCATCCCTACGGACGGCCCTCTACCCCCACACCTTATGCCTGTCGCCGTGTCGCGACACTTCGACTCCCAGGCGCTAGAGAACGCGTTCGGCTGGCGCGAGCTCGGTATTACTGAATGGCTACGGCACATTACGAGTCCCCCCGCGCCGCACGACGTCGAACACGACATCACCCAGTCGGCCCCATGGGCGGAGCGCGTTCTGCAGGTCGTCTCACGCGCGTGGCCATCCCTTCCTCAGGCGCAAAGGGGCGAAGTGGCGGCGATGCTTAGGGCGCACGCGTGCGTCCCTACCTCGGCAGGTTTGAGGAAGCCAGAGGAGGCGTACTTCCAGAACGCGCACATCTTCAACGACTTGCCTGTGGTCGCGCTCCCGTCGGGCGTGGCGGTCAAAGGCCCGCTGGAGAAATTCTTCCAAGGGATAGGGGTACGTAAGCATGTGGATTTGCAGATCGTGTTCGACAGGTAGAACGCTTCCCTTCTTTACTTCGACGGAGCATTTCATAGTAGCATTGCAGGATGATCAAGACGGGAGACTGGACGATCGCGGAGCTCATCAAGTACCTAGTCGCTGTGCAGTCAACGTTGGCCCCAGTCGAGCTTGAGAGATTACAGATGACTTCGGCGTTTCCGAGGGAGCTACGTCCGGACGAGAAACTGCCGGAGAATGGCAGGCCGCCTCGATACCGTGCGGGCAACTTGTACGAGCCTCTAGACGTTTTCAGGGAGCTAAAGCTGCCGGTGATCGACTGGGGAACACATCCCAAGTGGCGGAGTAACTCCGAAGAAGGTACCGCCTTCCCATAGCCCCCAAGCACGACTCGATTCTAATTGATCTTGCAGCCAAATTTCTCTTCAAATTGGGCCTACGTCGGTACCCACCCCTTCCAGATCTCATCGGCCTTGCCGCCAGCCCGGACGAGAAGACCCAATCTGCAGCCTTGAAATATCTCTTGGATAATTACACGACCCGTTACGCCGATTACGACCCCGACGCATTCGCCAATGTTGCATTCATCCCCGCACTCAAGGACGGGAAACGGTGTCTGGCCAAGCCCTACGAGGTACGTTTGCACTTTTCGCGCGAAGGCAGAATGGTTGTAACGTAGGAATAGGTATACTCCTCCCCGGAATGGGCCGCACTGGGGTTCCAAATCACCGAACCTTCGTTGAAAGGTGAAGCTCTCATAAATCTGAAGATCCAGGATCATCCTGTAGGGACTAGGCTCGTCGACCTCCTGAGAACGTCTCCACCGCCTACGGAGGAGATTGCAAAGCAATGGTTCACCGCCCTCGCCAGTCGGGTCACGAGTATGTTTTGTAGTCAGCCGATGCGCCGTGCCATATCCTTACTCTTTCCCAGCATTCTCTTCAACTGAGCTACGAGCTCTTTCTCAGATGGCCTTCGTACCTGTGAAGACGGCAAACGGTGCCACGCGCCACCTACCGCCTACGCAATGTTACTTCAAGGGCGACTCGCAAGCGCAGTTTCACTCCAAGCTGTTTACGTTCGTCGATTTCGGTACCACGGCGAACACCTTCCTCAGCGCGTGTGGCGTCAAGCACGAGCCCTCTGTCGAGGAGGTTGCCAAGATCCTACTCGACAACCCCAGACGATTCTACGAACTTGCCGAGGGTAGAGACAAGTAAGGTTTTCCTCTATCCTCCTGGATATCCCTGGCTCACCTGGCCGGTCGTACAGCTATCTCACTGAGCTGCGCAACATTGCGGTGAACCGGAGGCTGGTCTCCTCAGGCACTATGACGAGGCTTAAGCGTGCCGCAGTCCTTCTTGGGTCCCGCCGCGTGAGGAAGGAAAAGGCCGGTAGTAGCAAGAAGGCCGGCGATGATCTTGCTGGCGAGTTAGAAGAAGAGGACTGGGAGTATCAGTATGACTTGTTGGCTCCGGACAAGGTCGTCGTGGCGGATGACACTAATGCGTACCAACTCTTCGGCGACGTCATTTTCACAGCTCCTCAGGAAGACCTATTGGAAGGTCAGGTATTTCCTTCAAATATTTTGATACGTCACATTGACATAAAGTACAGCGTTCTATATGGAGCTGGGATGCAGACGACTGAGCGGTCTTGTGCGAGAGGACTACCAGACGAGGAGCGAAGTCGTTGGTTCTCGCAAAGCAGCTGAGACCCGGGCCCTGATTCTGGAACGTTTGCCGTTGTTCCTTCACGAGCACACGCACACGAAGACCCGTGTGTCGCATTCGTGGCTTAACAACGAGAAGAACTTCCTCGTGAAGACGTTCAACAAGCTGACGGTGACCAAGTCTCTGCAGTTCGGCGACAAGCGCGCGTCGAAGAGCCAGGATGCTTCTGCGGTTGCGAGGCGGATCAACCGTGGTCCTATAGAGCTGTGGCTTGCCGGAAATGACCAGGTCGATATGTACGAGTGAGTGGCCGCCGCGTACTTCATCCTCATGACGCCCGCCCATTAACCTCCATTACCAAGGGTATCTACCTCAATGTGCAGACTTCTCTTCGACGCTCCAAAAGTCAACGATGCGCTACTGTTCATGACTATCCTCTCGACCGATTTGCGCGCGTTGCGAAGGAGAGGTTACAATGGTGAGGCTCCCTGTTCCCAGTGTCACCTAGCTGTACTTACTTCCGATTAGTCGACCGTATCCTGCGGCAACAGAAGGCGGACAGGCTCGCGGCAGAGGAAGCCGCCCGGGCGAAGAACGCTGAGCTGCTCGCCAGTCAAAGCTCTTCAAGCCCCTCCTCAGATACGCTGGTATCAGCTCCGCCGAGGTCAGACAGCAGTAAACATGCCGGCACGCCTTTGGTCAACGGCACCACTGTGATCCCGGGTAGTGTTCCGGACGAGTCGACGAAGCAGACGTCAAGGCCAATGAGCATGGTCCGGCAATCGTTTGACGCTATGAAGCGGAAGCTGCAGAAGGACAACACTGGTCATGCTGGAGGCTCCGCGGACCCATCCCTTCCCCCTCCCCAAGAGGGCTCGGAGGCTGAGTTACCCTTGTTGCCTCCCCGTCCTAATCGTCCTCTCACGCCCCAGCCCCACGTTACGCCTCGAAGTAGTATAGGCAAGTGATCCGCAGCTGCTTTATCTTAAGGTTGCTCACGTCGTTGGTAGCTGCGAATATTGACATGGCGATCAAGGCATGCAAGGAAGAACGGGGTGGTGTATTGAGGAATCGACAGCAGATGCAAATGGTCAAGGAGTCGCTCAATGAGGGCTACTGCGACATATCTGGGCATCCTACAGACATGGCACTAGTCGGTAGGTCTCATAACGTATCTCGTAGACGAGCCTAGTTAATCGCTCTCTCTAGGCGACATGGGCGGCATAAAGGTCTTCGTGGCTAGAGGTACGTTGTGATTTATCTCTCTTACCTACGACTTCAACTGATACACTACTCATGCGAAGATGTTCCCGACGTCAAGTCCTTCCTGCAGACGAAGAGCGAATCTCTTGCGCGATTTATATACACTATCCGCCCGCTGCAGGAGGTCTTCACCCTGCCGCCAACCAGCCTCCACATCTTCTACGACCGTGCGGGAGAGCTGATCGCATTTAATCGTAACGCCAGTCTTTTCTTGAACTTGCGATACTTCGAGCAATGGCGTAAGTCACCATCGTCAACGCGCTCTCCGTCTTACTTATAATCACTTGGTAGACGATGGTGAAGTGCGAGAGGGCAAAATGACCGACGCTTACATCTCTTGGTGAGTTCACTGGCGGACACCATTGGGCGTGCTAGAACTGAAAACGACTGGGGTGGAAGGTACTTTACGCTCGCACACGAAATCGCACACAACCTCGTCAAGGCCCACAACTCGGAACATGAATTCTACTTCTCGTCGATATGCGAGCAGTATCTACCCACATTTATGAAGCTCATAGCTGGACGATAGACTCTTACATTGGACGGAACTTTCACTGGACTGTACATACACTATCAGCTGTTAGAGCTCGCATCATACACATTCTCATTAGGACAACTCCAGCCCGGCGGCTAGCGCGTCCCTAGGGTTCTTTAAGTGTAGTCTCCAAGCAATCATCGGCGGACAGGCTACTCCGCTGTACCAAAGGTCTGACCTGCTGGTGTACGATTCATTTCTTCTGGTCATGCCCCTTAACCGCGCCATCCACCAGCCCTGGACGCCCTCCTCTCCTACCAGCCCCTTCGCCGCCGTGAAGCGAAGACCAATAGGCGGTTCTAGTGCGATCGATGGGAGGAGAGATCCCTGCGCATCCAACTCTTGTTAACGAATGTTAAGCCGACGCGCTTGGTTTACTCGCCCATGGGGGAACTTCTCCTTCGAGTTGGAGAGCAGCGATGAGAATTTGGATCACGTCAATCGGAAAGGGACCGGTTAACACCCTCTGGCGAAAATATACTCGATTGTTATTAAGTTACGGTGCGGGAGTTTCAATATTCCGGTGGATGCCGTCAAGAAGTCTAAGCAAAACATTATCCTTCGAGGAGGCTGTTTCGAAGAGCCGTTCGAGTATGCGGCCCCGCATTTCCTGCGTCTGTGTCGATACAGTCATCACTGGCAACTGTCCCGAACCGCAGTGAGTGATGGCGAATTAATGAAGGATTGGCAGCGGCTCCGAAGCAGGTCGAGGAGTGGCAAATAGGACCGGAAAATGGTTAGCCAAGACACGGAGCGTAGCATCAGGCAGCGGTTTCCTGTGCCGCTCGTTCATGTTGAAGACGTGGGCGGGAAAGCGAACGTAGTACTACTGACTCTGCCCGCGTACCACTGCTGGCAGTGGCAACTTCTCAAAGGACTCCCGGCTCCCACAAGCTCCTGGCACATGTGGCGGAAGCCACGGGCCACGTGACTAATGTTCGGGACGCGTTCAAAAACGCGCGGCAAGCCACTCGCACGAGTCGCACCCGTCTCTCCACCACCAGCGCGTCCTCGGCTCGTTCTGCCACGTTTCTCTTCCCTATCGTCTCCTCTTTGAGTGCCCCTTGGGACCCTTTTGACGACCATCGGAATGGATCAGATCACGTCCTCCCTTGCGCCGCGTGGTGGCGCCTCCACTAAGCCTGCTGCTGGGGGCTCCGGAGCGGACGCGGCTGGCAGCGTTACGAAACGGTACGTGGTTTGTGGCGTTCAGGGAGAAGACCTGCCTATGAAATTCAATTGCGCAGCCTGAGCAACGAATTGATGACCCTTATGGTAAGTGCCCTCGGTACGCTGCAGACATTGGTTCTCACCGTCCGCCAAACTTCTTACAGATGTCTTCCTCTCCTGGAATCGTGAGTAAAAATGGGTCCGCGGTGCTGTTGCGTGTCTGAATAATGCGCAGTCTGCGTTCCCGAAGTCGGACTCGAACCTCTTCGATTGGGTTGGGACCATTGAAGGTCCTGCGGGAACCGTGAGTGCTTAGTGGCTTAGACGTCGCACGATGGTGCAATGACAAGACAATCTTTAATAGGTGTACGCCGGTCTGAAGTTCAAGATCTCAATTACTTTCCCGTCAAATTATCCCATGTCGCCTCCAGCTATCAAGTTTGATTCACCTTGTTTCCATCCGAATGTTGACATCAACGGTGGCGGAATCTGTCTTGACATTCTACAGGTATGGGCTCCCATCATCGTCGCGTCTCGATCAGGTTGTTCACATGCTGTAACAGGACAAGTGGTCTGCAGTTTATAGCGTACAAACTATCCTCCTCTCCCTACAGTCTCTCCTTGGCGGTAAGTCCTCTACACTGTCGGTATATACGTTTGCAATGTTTGACTCGTACAATTGCAGAGCCAAACAACGCGTCACCTCTGAACCCGGACGCTGCCGCTATCTGGAATTCGCCTCAGCGTAGGTCCAAGTGCTTGTCAGGAGGTCGTTAAATATTGACGGACATGGTGTCAACCCTGCAGAGTTCCACACGCGGCTCATGAGCTACTACCGCCCTATCACCGACGAGGCGACCGAATAGTCGCCCGGGTGCGACGGCGATCTTTCGTTTGCCGTGCATGCCTCATTCCCGCTGTATCACCCACTGTTGTGTCATCGCATGTTTCGTTCTCCTGTGCTGGACTATGCATACCTGGAAACCTATCATCATGTCTAAGCTCTTGTATAACCAATGCCAGGTCTTTCCGGATCCTCGTCTATGCGATACATTTGAAAGCACCTACTCGGCTTGTGAATCAAAGGTCCCTGGCTGCGGGTTGAAAGGTAGAGCTCGTTAGGCGTAGTATCTGGCATCTCCACATATAGCTATGGGTGCACTGAAGTACTCGGCAACCTAAGAACTCAACCGTGATTCGCGAAGACCATGGCTGGACCGAAAGAGCCCTTGGATCCGTTGCCGTTGCAACAAATCCAATATCACTGTATACCTACCCGAACGTCCTCTTTTGAGCACCGTCGCGCCTGCTCGTCCAGGACGCCCCCGAGTTGCCTTTGCATCCCCTTGGTGAGTTTCATTGTCGTCATGCATGTGCTCTTCCAGAGGGATACCGCCGCGAGAAGACGCGTTTCACGAATATAGAAACGGCCCATTCGGAGCAAGTTGCTGCGTCGCCTGCCAGATCGGACGAGCGTCCGCAGGCACTGTGCCCGGCGCCTGCGGTCGGTGCCTGCGGTCGCCAGCGATCGCGGCGGGCGACTCTGCAGGTTGCCTCTGACCTTGTCGGTCGACCCCCGCGCGGTGCTCGTTGCTCTCTCCCCTCGTTCGTGCTTACATATATTCCCCCCCCTCCCCTCCTCTCCCCTTCTTCTCCAGACGGACCAGACTCGGTTGACCCGATCGCTTTGTCGACTTCCGCTCGCTCGCGCTTTCAAGTTTTTCTGCGAGCTTAGCTAGGCTTTCTTTCGATTTGCGGCTAGCGCGACGTTGCGCTGTTTCTTCCTTTGGCCGTAGAACGGGTGTCTGGTGCACATTGTGAGTCTCCGCCCCCTCTCCTCCCCCCCTGACCTCGCTTTGCGCTCCTATGCGCATTGCTGCTTAAGCTAACATTACCCGTCCGCGCACAGCTGCGTTGCCCACCGCTATATAATACCCCGCCTTCGCCCATACCACACCCTATCAGCCCCATACGCCGTTTCGCCTTCTACCTTCTTCGCCTTCGCACCTCGCCTTTCTGCAAGTCAGCCACCGACCACCGACCGCCGACCGCCGACCGCTTGACCACCGACATGCCCCGCCGATCACCCCCCACCCCCCTCCGGCTGCACAACGGCCCCCTCCCCGCGCGCGGCAAGCCGAAACACACCCTCCCGTCGCTCCCGCGCCCGGCCTTCTGCGGGCCCGCGCCATCGCAGCACGCGGGACCCGTCCCCCGCGCGCGCATGCAGCACACGGAGCTCCCCGCGCTCGTCATCCCCGACCCCACCACAGCGGGCCTCCCCAGCGGCGTCGTCCCAGCGCTCTTCGGCGCGATGGCGATGGCGATGGCGATGGAGAGCGCGAGCGGGCCGAGCTCGCCGACGTCTGCTGCGTCGTCCGTGTCGTCTGCGTACGGGTACGGACATGGGCACGGAGGCGCGGGGACGGGCGCAGGGGTGCCGCGGAAGAAGAGCAGGGAGTTTGTGCGCGGGCCGTGGGACCACTCGGGCGCGATCCATGTGCCGTTCGACGTTGGCGCGGTGCTGCCGCCGCCGCGGCCTGCGGCGATCAACGTGCGGTGAAGGCTGACGAGTCTGGACTGTGGACGGAGGTGTTTGACGTTTAACGTTGGAGAGGTTATGATGTTTCTTGTTGTTCAAACAGGGATTGTTCTGAGAGCAATGCAGTTTCCACGTTCCTTCTTCACCGTGCTCGTTGTGTTCGAGGTGTGCCTTTGGACGGCCCGGGTCGGGGGTCGTGGTAAGGATACGGGTAGTGAATAAATGCTAACTGAAGTGGCAGTGATCCGGGACATCGAGAGATATTCTCGGCTGAGCGGGGATTCGGACAGTGGGAGTGTGTCTCGCGATACATGTGCATCATGCTCTATTTAAACATGAGTGCTTGCGTGTAACGATTTTTGCCAGGGCTTGTGAAGACAAAACCACACCATCGTGGTAGCTGTAAATGAACGGGATAATGGCGTTTGGTTCTTTTGAATAGGGATCGGCATTTTTGCCCTTGCGCATAACAGTGACACCAGTCTGGCTTGCGGAAGCGGGTCCCACACGATGATGGACGGATGATGGATCGATGGTCTATTTCCCCAGGACAGACGTCTATGGTACAACCTGTGGTAGGCGGATAGAGCGATGCTGGAGTACAGACTGGACAAAGCACGATGGTACAAGGACAACAGAGGCGGTCGATGGTTTCAAGGCGGCTAAGATGAGGCGAAAGGAAGACAGGAGTGTACACATGGCCGTTCGCTTTACTTCTTGCCAGACCTTGAGCGGAAATGAGTTTAGAAAGCACGCACGAGAAAGGACGTGGACGCACTTCTTGATGCCGCCGCCGGGAGCACCCCCTGCGTTACCACAAACCGGTCAGTGCGGCCAAGCGGGCCATCGTACGAGCGATTCTTACCCTTAGCAGCTGCAGGTGATGTGAGCTACTAGAGTAAGCGACTGAGGCTGGCCGATCGCACCTTTGTCGCGAGCGGCCTTGAGGGCAGCCTCCTCCTGTTTCTTCTTCTGCTGGAAGGCGATCTCGTCGTCGGTGAGCTCCGCCTTGTCCTTCTTTGGGGCCTGTGCGTCCAGTCGCTGTGAGGCTCGAGGGCCTGCAGGGGGTGGGTGAAGAGGAGCCCACCTTGAGAGGCTTGAGCTTGCCGCCCTGTCTGGAGGCCATGGATGATCGTTGGGAGAGTCGAGGATATGGGCGCCAGAGGGGATCTGCACGCGGTGAAGGCACAAACTGTCGGCAAGCGAAAAGCGACGCGAAACTCGAGCCGGGCCGGGCTCGAACGCGTGGCTCGAGCGTCTGGGGTCAGCCTGCGTCAACCCGCTCTTGCTCTCCCTTCACGCCGCCCGAGCCGCCTCGGAGGCGTTCGCTGGCCAATCGGTGGGTCGCGCGCAAAAAACTGACGACGGGTCGCGGGCGGGGACGCGGCAGAGGCGAGGAGAGGCGAAGGCAAAACGGTTCGGAGGATGTTTCGTGTCGATGCCAAGAGCCCACGCCAGAGGGCAGAGAGCCCAAGCATTGGGTGGACCGCGCGGCGCATGCGAGCCGTGGCCGGGGCTGGCGAAGATGTGTGTTGGCCTGTGTTGGCGCGTCCCGAACGGGAAGTCAGCCGACCCGGCGTCCAGGAACGCCCTGGTCGGTAGGGCGGGCGTGGTGATCCGGACGGAAGGAGAAGGAACGGATCGCTTCGGACGACGACGAGCCAGATCTCTCACTCAAGTCGGCGGCGGCGGGCAGCGTCTGCGCGGACGGCGAGGACGGGGAGGAGAGGCAAGGCCGTGTCGCGGGCGGCGTGCGGGGGGATTTTAGGTTGTGGGCCGAGCGTTCAAGGGCGAGCGTCTGTGCGGGGTAGGACGTGGTGGCGAACAGGTGGCGGTGAGGCGTCCGAGAAAGGCATCTGGGGCAGGAGAGGATCGGCGTGGACCGAGCCTGCGATGTGTGTCACCCGCCCGCCGCTCGCCGTGGGCAACAAGTTGGCCGGCCGACGGCTGTTCGCCCTCGGTCTCCTGGACCTTCGCACAATTCCCTGCCCCGCGCCCTTCACTTGCCCGTTTTATTTATTATTCCGGAATCTGCGCCCTCGCCTCCCGTCACGGGCCTCCCGTCAGTGCCCTCGCTTTCGTTGCCAGCCACTCGTCCGCCGCCTTCTTCCTTCCTCCGCTCATCTCCTTCCTCCTCAAGGCAGCGTACGCAGGCTTCGCTCCTCGCGAGTTTCCTCCGGCCCTCCTCCGCAAGATACCCTTGGCACGCCCCGAGCCCACCCTCATTTCCCCCGCCGTTCGTTGCAGCTTGGCCTGACACCTCGCGAGTTTTGCATGCTCTGAATCATACCCGCCTGGAGCACCTCACCATGCATCTCCTCAAGCTCATCCTCTCCCTCTCCCTCCTCTCCACCGCCTACGCCGCCACCGCCGAGCAATGGCGCAAGCGTTCCATTTACCAGTCAGTGCACTCTCCTCCGCGTGTGCTCGTATAATCGCAAACCTCCCCTCCAGGATCATCACGGACCGCTTCGCGCTCCCCGACGGCGCAGACCTCACCGCGTGCGACCCCGCGAAGCAGTCGTTCTGTGGCGGCACCTGGAACACCATCAAGGACAACTTGGACTACATCCAAAACGCGGGGTTCACCGCCAGTGCGTGCTAAAATGTACTCAACCCGCTCTCCCTTTGAACGCGTCTCTAGTCTGGATCAGCCCCGTCTCCCAGAACTACGAGGGCCCTCGCACGCCCTACGGCGACCCCTACCATGGGTACTGGATCCAAGACGCCTCAAAGCTCAACTCCCGCTTTGGGACGGCCGACGACCTCAAGGCGCTCTCTGACGAGCTGCACCGTCGGGGAATGTACGCCGCCCTGGCCGTTTTCGATGTGGACGCGTGTTTGACGTGAGAACAGGTACCTCATGGTCGACGTCGTGGTAAACAACGTAATGGCCTTGGATACGAACCCAGACCTGTCCAAGTACATGTTCAAGGACCAGGTCAGTCCGATCGTTCGATGCGGAAGTGCGGGTGCTCATCTTCGGGCTATTATTACAGTCGCAATATCACTCGTATTGCCCCATCCAATGGGGCAACACCAGCAGCGAACAGAACTGCTGGCTGGGTGATTTGAACGTCACCCTGCCCGACGTCAACACTCAGGATCCATCTGTCGTCTCCGCCTACACGACCTGGATCAAGGCCCTCGTGCAAGAGTTCAACATCGACGGGCTGCGCATCGACGGTGAGCCCAAGTTCCGCGGACGTCGATGGGGGGTAGAGCGACGTGCTGAATTCTCCCGCCGTTCTGATTTCCGTAGCTGCCAAGTAAGTTCCCGGACGGATCCCACGCAAATATAGACCGCCGTGCTTACCGCTTGATGCAGGCATGTGAACATGGACTTCTGGCCCAAGTTCTGTGGCGCCGCAGGTGTTTACTGTATTGGCGAAGTGTTCGACGCCGACGCCGGGTAAGACGGTCCACTTTTTCGCCGTTGGGGGTTCGGTTCCTTACGGCAACCATAGCCAAGCCCTGGAATGGCAAGGCAAGCAAGCCTTGGACGCCATCCTCAACTATCCGGTGTACAACGCTCTCGTCCAGGCCTTCTCAATTCCCGGCCCACAGAACATGAGCGCGCTCGCGAACATGATTGCGGACGTCAAGCAGAAGTCGGCGGTGCGTTTTCTTTTCTTGAACCGCAATAAACCCGCACTAAATTAGGCCGTTATGTCACCAGGACCCCACTTTGCTGGGCAACTTCCTGGAGGATCAGGACGTTCCCCGTTGGGCGAGCATCTCGGTCGATCCGCAGAGCATGTGGAACGCGATGATCTTCAACTTCATGTCCGACGGGTGAGCGGCGTTCGGCGGTGTTTCAACGGGCGTGTGCTGATGATTCTCCGACAGCATTCCGATCGTATACTATGGGCAGGAGCAGGGCTTCAACGGTAACGCCGACCCCGTAAGTTGTGGAATGGTGCAACTTCCGTTGGGGAGGAAGTGTTGAACGTGCCTGTGTTAGATGAACCGCGAGCCTCTGTGGCCGTCGAAATACGCCAACACGACGAGCTACCAGCTCATCACGAAGCTCAACCAGGTACGACCGATTCTTGTCGTCCTAAACGGCTAGCTGAAAACTGGTCGTAGCTCCGGAACTTCATGATCAACAGCACCGATGACTGGGTCACCAGCCAGATTCAAGTGTTGAACCAGTCTCCGGAAGCCATCGCGTTCATGAAAGGCAAGGTCCTCACGGTGCTGACCAACATCGGCTCGCCCGTAAGCGTCCCGGGGTAGCCTACATGCGGCCGTTGGCTGACCGAACCTCGCCCGCTTCCCAGCCCCAGAACGTCAGCATTTCGGCGCACACGCCCTTCGAGAACAGCCTGTCGACGACCGAGTAAGCACCCCCCCCCTCGCGCCTACATCGTGACCGCGGTTCCACGAAGTAACTCACTCTTCCGCGCGTTCGCCCGCAGCATCCTGACCTGCCGGCAATACGCCGTCGGCAGCAACGGGTCCGTCGAGGTCGAGTACTCCAAGGGCGGCGTCCCCGTCATCCTCGTCCCCGACGACATGCTCGACAACTCGGGCCTCTGCGGGCACGCGCTCGCCACTGTCACGGAGAAGGGCGCGCAGAGCACGGTCAACACCAACGGCGCCTCCGCCCCGGCGACGCCCTTCGCGTTCGCCGCGGCGCTCCTCGGGGTCGCCGCGACGCTCCTCGCCGCGGGGCTGTGACGACGCCCGGCGCCCTCCGACCTCCGACATATTATAACACTCCGCTTCGCCTGTTTCACGGCTCTAGTACGCGTCTTACGATCTTTTGCGACGTCCCGCCTGCACGACGAGGCACGCCTCTCAGCTCCCCCGACTTTCCTTTCCTTTCCTTTTCTCCCGGGTTTTTGTGTTCCGATTTTTTTGGATGCCCCGCGGTCTGCCCAACGCAAGGGCGGCGCGGGGTTCTAATACCTGCCAAGGCCCTCTCCCCTCTATCTTCCATCTTCCATCCTCCCCCCGCCCCATCCTCCCCGCTCATCGAGGCTCGAGACACATCGAGAGGGGCGTGGGAAGTTGCGAAGAAGAGAGGGGAAGGGGGGCGCACGGCTTCGTGTCTGTACTACCCCCGCGCGGTCCGACGCCGGTCTTGACGTGTGAACTCTACTTTGGTTCGGGCGTGCGTGTGTAGTGTGTCTGATGGAATTTGTAGTGGAACTTGGCTAAGGGGGGGGGGCGTTCGTGTATGAGTACTACTATGGGGGTATTACACGGTATTACACCTACTACCTACTTACCGTCCGGAAGGACGTCG
Source organism: Trametes meyenii (assembly GCA_022606255.1). Classification (NCBI taxonomy): domain Eukaryota; kingdom Fungi; phylum Basidiomycota; class Agaricomycetes; order Polyporales; family Polyporaceae; genus Trametes; species Trametes meyenii. The sequence goes on along the minus strand of JABYQG010000005.1, from coordinate 177,503 downwards.
GTTTTGAGTAATAGCATCCCTCCTGATGGGGGCTGCCGACAAGCCTTCTACTACGACGTCTGCGTCGCGAAAGAGTGTGTGCGGGCATGTGCGCACGAGTTTGGGGGTGGTGTCGTTCGGATCGGCGGTTATGGCCTTGTGTGGTGCACAAACGGGGACCCACAAGAGCGAGGCTGGTTGGTTGTGGGGTTTAGGTTGTTCCGGGAACCGCGGCGTGACGTGTATGTAAGGATGGCCGATTCAAGAATTGCCTGTCGTACAGAAGGGGTTCGCGGAGAATGCGCTGATGGAACTGGGCACTACTTACTGACACGGAAAGGGCGTGGACGTTTTCGGAGAGTGACTCGTTCGAGAGGGGGGTGCTTTGACGGTTGTGAGCACCGTGCCTGGGCGGCTTGCCATTCGGTCCCGAGGCGCAGTCGGAGTCGGAGCGCTCGGTGGTGCTTCTTCAGTATCTGGGTCCAGGTTGCTCAGGTAGTTGCGACACCAGGAGTACCAGTGTCATATTGTGGGCGGTAGATGTCTACTATGGCTTGTCGTGATGGGTTTCGAGTGAATCTACGCCACAACAGGCTGTTCTGCAGAGTGTGCTCGACTCGGAGTAGTTTACAAGTTGTGATGACGTCACTGGTGGTACTCACCACACGATCTGGGAGACTGAGCCGCCGGCCTGGCACCCCATCGGATATCGCATGCGACTCCTCGGTGCAGTGGTCGTGGTAAGTTGTCCGCTGTGACGATGGATTAACGATAGTGCGTGAAGCACAGCCGCACGTCAGCTAGTACCACGCTTACCGCGAGCGGCGGCAGAATAGAGTTGACAGGTGCGCCTGCACCCACATACTATCCCACGACGGCCAATGCACGCATTTTAGGTATTCCGGTCACTATTCCCGCGTCTCTGAAGAGGCAGCCCCCAAAGTGGGTAGGGTTGTGTGAAAATGTCTCCTCTACATACCCATATAATTTTTATACCAGAGAACAAGCTTGTTCGATGCCCGGAACGATTCCGGTTGGGCGACCTCAAATCCGCCATGTAATGCACACCCTCGTTACGCCTAGTCACATCATTGGACTCAGGCTCCGCTTCGGCATGTCTCTGCCGGACGCCCATCAGTGCAGGTGTGCAGAGGTGTGCACTCTCTGTCGCTCCTCGGTCGCCCAGCGCGCAGCCGCCGCATACATCTCTGATCCATCCGCTTGGCTGGCCCGTCCGACGGAGTTTGAAATTGTCACTCCCTCAGTCCCTCCACGACGACGGATGGCTGGGGACAATCCCTATGTACTTAAAACCCAGATCGGACTCCATAAACATGGTATATAAACGTATACAAAAGCTGACGACCAGAGCCGAAAACTATCGGATGAGACTTGGGACGAGGATCTAAGTGTCACCAGACGGGTTTTTGTGTACATTGACCCCAGGAATCGCGTATTTCCCTCCTATAAGGGCCATTCCGCCACTTTTCCCTTCGATACTGGAGACACTACGTGCATTACGGATACTCTATCTACCCCACAAGTTTCGTAGTCGTGGGGGAAGGAGGGAGCTCGGAATGGGGGGTGTGCATTGAGTGGCGAAGTGTGCATTGGCTGTCGTGGGATAGTACTTGGAGTTAAAGTTGTGGGGGCAGGCCGCCCATTGCCAATTAGTTTCGAAATCATCGCCGCTCTAGAGGCGCCCTCACTCACCGTGGCTTTCCCCAACCCTTCCGCGTCTATACAGGGAACTATGGCCTCCCTGCCAAATCGTATACGTACGGCTTATATTCGCTGCTGAGAGAATCGCCCGTTGTGGTAGGTGCCATTGAAGCATGTAGGTCGTGCGGCCACATTCAGGCGTGGTGGACCTAAATTATCCACGCTCCAGCCGCTGGTTCGGGCGTAGCTGGACGCTGCAGGAGCTCGTCGCGCCCCGCGGGGATGGACTTTCTCTCCCGCGATTGGGTGTCGATCGGGCGCCACCACGACTTGGCTGCCACTATCGCGCAGGTGTCGCGGGTCGACCGCGAGGTCCTGCAGCTCGGGGACCAGGCGCTGAGTCGCCTTTTCGAGCTGAGCATCGCGGAGCGCATACATAGCGTGGGCTGCAGATAGGGAGGCAACCCGACCGGAGGACAGAGCGTATTCGCTCATGGGTCTCTTCAACGTCAACATGCCGATTATATATGGCGAGGGAGAGGAGAAGGCGTTCCGCCGTCTTCAGTTAGAGATCATCCGGCGTTCGACAGACCACAGCATTTTCACCTAGGGCCGGCATTTAACGGTGCCGGAGAGGACCACGGCGGTGTTCGACATTTGGGCTCGCGGCAGAGACAACCACCCGTTTGCTAGTAACCCGGACGGCTTCCGGTGTACGGTCCGGGGACTCGTCAGGACGGCTCCGCTGCAGTCACTTGTCGACCAGCTCCGGATCCCGCACATACGGGAACCGCACTTCTACGACACCAACTACGGCATTCGCATTCAGCTTCCCCTGCGCCCCATATCCGGAAAGTACGGAGACAAGCTGGTCTGTGGAGTGGTGGCGTGCCAGAGCGGCGCCGACAAGGACTTGGTCGGGTTGATACTGTCTCTTGTGGATGGTAGCACTGACACCGTTTACCGATGTGCAACTACGCGGAGGCTCTGGGAGTACAGGGCTATGCATGTAGGGGTAGTGGGTTCCCGGGATGCTGTTTCCGCCAATATTTTTAGGCCAGAGTCTTCGTGGGAGGTGTCCTCAATCTACATACAGCTTTGACGATAGCAGATCATGAAGAGCGGCCGGGCATGGCTTGGCCGCCTCATCGAATTATCGGCCTTGATAGGGCACCAGAAAGTAACAGAAGACATGCTAGTCAGGTGTTTAAGTGCACTCCGGAGCGGCTTGGCTTTATGAAGAGGGTTCGGACGCCGAGGGGACATACCCTATCCCTTCGCACTCTATGATAGTACTATTCTCGGATTCTTCGACGCGAAACTTTGCATCTGAAAGTTGCTCAGCTACCCATATGGCCGTCCTACGCCCACATCAGTGGCTGAAGGTTATGTGAGCTACATACTGGATGCTCACCTCGTATGAAGCGATAAGGGGCCACACTTGATCCTCGACTTTCCTCTCGCAAGAGCCAAGAATATGATCATCTGGTCCTGCAGGTGGTAACCAGTCAATAACAGGTTACAACTGCGATTCTAGGACCCTGGCTGTACCTGCATGTGCTCGTCCACGCAGCCCCCGTGCGCTAAATTCGCTGCAAGTTCCTCGGCGGCGTCTCGTCCGACGTGTTGAGGATCGATTCCCTTCCGGCCCAGCGCACTCCCCCCAATGATGCAGTCTCCTTCTGTCTCCGCCCACAAAACGATGCCTGAGCCACTTCCAACGGCATCGGTAGGCTTCTCGCGGACAGCCTCGATGTGGATGAGCTCGTGGCTTATTCCACACCGTACCAGGGATTCGATAGCACCTGCGCGCATCGACTCGGCGAGGCTCTTGGGTAGACCAGCCACATATGACTTGCCGAAGACGGCCTTCACCTCCCCTCGCTCGGTGAGGGTAACAGGGGATAGGGGCTCGCCGATAGGCGGTATCGAAACATGCACCTCACCCCCGCCCTTGGGGTAATATCCACGCTTCACGACGTTCAGAGTCGGTTGCAAGCCAAAGTGTCTGCGAACGAATGGCAGGAAGACGTGCTCGATGTAGTCAATTTGAGGGGCGTTGGCTGCGTTCGTACCCCCACGGAGGATAAGTCCCGAGGGTGCTGTGGCCCCGGAAGACTCGGAGAACACGAGGCAAGGGAACGAGACTTGCAAAAGGAGCGCGATCGAGCCCGCGGTCCCCGGATCCGCTGTGTAGATCTTGGATGTTCGTGGCTTCGTAGAGGGGTCGAATACAATGGAGCTGGACGCCGTTTCGCATCCCTCCAGGCGTGCCGAACATATCTCTGCGGCAAGTTGGAGACCTGTGCGGTGACGGACGATCAATATGGCGACGCGCGCATGGATGGAATACTCACCTGCTGCGTGTTGATACCTCAGGCCTGGAGACTTTCGGTTAGCCCGAATGTTGTCGATCGCAACGGGCTTTGAGAGCAAAGCAGAGAGGGCGACGGCGATGCGGAGCAATTGACCCCCGCCTTCGAGTACGCTACCATCAAGGCGAGTGGGTTCTATGGAGGTCATATACGTCGTCTAAAGAGGTAGTCCAGGGTAAAGTATCGTGCTGGGGGATTAGGGGGGCGCGATTCATGCAGTCAGAAAGCAAGAAGGCCGGTGGTGGAGTCATGGTGTAGACGAGACCACAGAGATGATCATGGTCTGAGTCGAATTCGGCGCGCGCAAAGCACTATAGTGGCAGCCGGCGCGGTACCCGGGACGCCTCCTCCACTTCGCCTGCTACGCTCACCACGACGACGCCGGGGCTGTTCCCGTGCATTCTCAGTAGACTGTCTCGCTTCATATACCTCATCTGCATATACCCATCTGGATAGAGCAACACTCGGACCTCAGGAATGTCTGTCGACTCGCAGAAGAAGGAGCTCAATGCCTTCTTGTCCTTCTTTGCTACATTCGACCTCTCGCGCCCGGTGACAACTATCGCGGATCTCTCAGATGGAGCAGCATTGTTTGAGATACTTTCTCTGGTGTGCGTGCGGCGAATACGCAGACTCCGGTGTTGGAGCTAACTGAGCCCGCTCTCTTAGCGACGCGGACTACTTCCGCCAACCCGCTCGGCCCCCCGCGCAGCCCTCGGACAACTGGGTTCTGCGGTTTAGCTCGCTGAAGAAGCTGTACCGGCTTATGACACAATACTTCTCTGAAGTACTGCACCAGCCCACGAGTTCTCTGGATGTGCCGGACCTGCAGGCCGTCGCGAAGGACTATAACGTCAATGCTACGCTCATTATGTGTCGGTTGACCATCGCGATCGCGGTGCAATGCGAGAACAACAAGGACATTATTGAGCGAATACAGAAGCTGACAGAGTCGGAGCAGCATTCGCTCATGCGGGTCATCGAGCAGGTCATGACCAAGGCCCGCCGTTCAGCGGACGCAGGGATGGAGGTTAGCATCACCGAGTGTGTAATTCTCGCCTCATGTCTTGTTGTTCCGTCCGTTAAGCGTGCCGCGTCCGTATAGGGACGACCATTACTATCAAATCCAGTCCGAACGTAGCAGGATATTGTCGGAAAAGGAAACTCTCGAGAAAGTATACCAAGCTCTTCTTGAAGAACACCGGGCGCTGCAAACAAACTTCGACGACGTCCAGTCGGAGAAAGAGGATGCGGTCGCCCAGTTGCGTCAGGCGCAACGAGAGGCTGATAGCAAACGGGTAGACACTAGGGGGGATGCGATGTTCCGTGCGGAAATCGACCGCCTACGAGCAGACCTGTGAGTACGCACGTTCTGTCCGCAGGGGACGGCGGGGCTTATGAGAGAGGAGGGTTATAGTCAGAAGAGTGAAGATAACCTCGCCATGGCAGAATCGGAACTTGACAAGCAAACCGTGATCGTCACAGACCTCACGCGAAAGGTTGATGAACTTCAAGCTCGAGCAGACGAGGCCGTACGACTCAAGGACCAACTGGACGAGTACGCCTTGGACCAGCCGATTATTAATATAATATAACTTATTCTCGCTCAGATACCGCCATGCAGCTGACAAGCTCCAAAAGACGGAGAACGTCATGGAGAAGTACAAGAAGAAGCTGCAGGAAGCTGCGGATATGCGGCAACAAGTCAAGGTCTAATATGCATGCGCTTTATAATACAAACCGCGTCGCTAACCAGTATATAGGGACTCGAGAAGCAAAATGCGGACCTCGTTGACAAGAACGCCGCGCTAGAGGAGGAGTACCGCAAGGTCGCCGCGTTCAAGCCCCTCATGGAGTCATATAAATCCCAGATCGCCGAACTTGAGTCCAAAGCGTCTGCTCGTAGTAAGGAGATCGACGCACTGAAATTCGAGCTCGATCAGACGAAGACGAAGCTCAAGGTGACGACCGAGGAGCGTGCTAAGGACTCCGAAACGCTCGAGCTGTACCAAGAACGCGTGCGCGAGCTCGAACTCACCTCACAACGCCCAGTAGCCGCGTCGCGCGCCCGGCCACAGTCAGACAATGATGCGGAGGGCAATATGACCGAGTTCACCGAGGCCGAGCTATTAGGTGCGACTAGCTCGCGAGACGATGTCGACGAGGATATCGCTGGGCTCGGCGAAGAGCTGGATTCGGCGATCACGGGTACGACGATGACCGACCTCAAGCTGCAAGTGCGCAAGCTGCAGCGCGAGCTCGAGGCGGTGCGCAAGAACGAGGCTGATGCGAGTCGCGTCCTCGTACTGGAGAATCTCCTTGAGGACGCGAACCGTATGAAAGCGCGATACGAGGCTGATTATCTCGCCGCACATCGCGAGAAGCTCGTTCTCCAAAACGACCTAGAGGAGATCAGGAGCGGCAAGTCTATGGGCGACGGGTAAGTGGCGTCGTCCTGAAGAAGGGCTTTGCTGATGATGATGATAGTGCGGAGGCGGCCATTGCTCTGCGCCAGCGACTGAACGAAACTGTCGATGAGCTTGATACGCTACGGAAGGATCATACCGAGTTGGAAGTCAAGTTTGAGGCGATGTCCAAGGAACTCACCATCGCTAAGTCAGACTGTAGGTTGAATCCTTGTCCTAGCCGGCCGATACTCACGTTTTGCGTGGTCAGTGACCTTGGTCAACAAGGATCAACTCGATATCCTCGCGACGCTCCGCGAGTCTGTCAACGAGGACAAGGCGGAGCTCGAGAGCGAGGTCGAGCGCCTCCGAACCCAGATCAAGGAGCTCTCCGATAAGAACAAGATGCAGCTCGAGCAGATCAACGGCCTACTATTAGAGAAGGTCAACCTCCAGAGCGAGGGCATCGACCAACGCGACCGCATGCTCCAACGCGAGCGGGCGATCGGGTAAGCGCATACCAATGTGGATGTGGTGCGGACGCGGTACTAATGGTAACTCAGCGATTTGCGCGCATCGATGTCGGGCAAGGACCTGCCGGAGGACATCAAGCAACGCATGCTTGCGCTACACGAGGAGAACATCACCCTCAAGGAGCAGTATAAGACTGCACAGGAGAAGCTGCTCAAGGCCAAGACCGTATGTGGCGAGTTAGACCGACTGTAGGGCAGTGGCTGACGTACGCACCAGTTCATCAAGCAGCAAGACAAGTTGTTCAAGGAGGAGCACGCAAAGAGCCTTGGAGGCGTCCCGTCGGTATGCCTGCCCCGGTGATGGGTGTCAACATGTCGTTAACGCTCTGTTTAGGGCGCCTTCGAGGAGGCGGAGAACAGCTACCGCTCGCAGATCAAGATTTTGGAAGAGGACGTCGCGCGTCAGATAGTCAGCCGCATACCTTTGGTCGTCGGTGTACACGCTTCTCACCCTACTTCTTGGTTGCAGAGGCTCCGGACAGAGGCCACGAACCGCTACAGGCGCGAACAGACGCTCATGCTCAGCATCATCCACTCGCAGGGTATGCGGACGGCGCGCGACCAACTCGGGAGCGCAAAACAGAGCCGGCCCGAACCTACGAGCTGGCTCAAGCAGCAGCGACAGAACGTGAGCGGCCCCGCTCTGGTATGTGGTCTTGTTGCTGATCTGGTCCGACTTTGTAGCTCGGGCCTATGCTCCGTCGATGAGCGCACGCTGTCGCCGGACTTTACGCATTCTCTACTTTATGGACGCTCCGCATGCCCTGCGTCATGCGGTGTACTTATGTCGCTTCTAGCAGTTTGGCCTGTTTATATGCATGCACCCCGTTGGACCCCGTCACCCCCGAGATATCTTCGCACATTCAATCATCATATCATTGTTGTGGCCGCCGTTCGCCTGATACTCACTGGGCACTCGTTTCAATGTCAGTGCGAATATCGCGACAGCGGTTTTCCAAGGGAATGCGATAGAGGCGATGTGGTTCTAATACAGCATGAGATACTCCATTACGCGAAAGGCGACTCCGGCGGGGGGTCAGGCAGCTGGTACATGTAGTCCGAAATAAATAACGAAGGGCAGGGGCGTGGGCGTAGGCGTGAACATGCTCATCGTGACTCTGATCACCGGTTGAACGAGAGCAGGGACATGTCGCCGAGTTTCCTGTGGCACAACCCTCGTCAGCTGCTGTTGCACGGCGAACGAGTATTACTACGAACCTTGGCTTGACGAGATGCCGGATCGTGCCAAGAATGCCGAGGAGCACCAGGAGGCTGGCGGCGGCGACGTACGCCCAGCCGAGGAAGGGGTTCTTGCCGCCCATCCACGACACCGTCGAGATGACGATCGACTTTGTTCCCGAGAACGAGCGCACGGGATAGTCTACGCACGTCCCATATCATCAGCGCCGAACCCACAGGTCTCTCACGCGGTACTCACTCAGGTTGATCGTGATCTCGTACCGCCCCGAGAGGAGCTTCGTGTCGTCGTTGCGCCCAAAGAGCTTCGTAAACGTCGGGAGGCCCGCGGTACGCATCCAGTTCTGGAAGTGCTCGTCGCTCTTGAGGTCGGGTAGGTTGTCGTTCGTGTAGCCGTCCGGGAAGCGCCTTTTCCAGTTTGGTGGGGGCGTGATCAGCGAGACGTCGTACGTGAGCGTGGAGGCGTATTTCTTGGCTTCGCCCGGCCACGCGATGCCCGACTCGGAGAAGTTGTATGCTTGGGTGCGGTCGGTCGGCATGGTCAAGCCAGAGAAGCTGTCTGCAAGGTCTCAGTCAGTTTCACCTGATCCCGACGCATGTCCCCCGCCCATCGCCGGCGAGGGAAGGGGTCCACTTACCGTTGAACAGGGAGTTGGCAATCAGCCCACAGGGGTAGACCGCCTTGCCGTCGATCGCACCGAGGGGCTTGCAGTCACCACCCTTGAGCTTGTCCGCGCTCACGAAATCGCCGCGGAGCTGGTTCTGGTTGAGGCTCTTCACGTACCGACGGTGGTTCTGGTAGAAGTTGGTGAGGCGGTAGTAGAGCAGCACGGGCGGATCCATCGCCGCGGGCACGTCGAAGCGCAGCACGCACTGGCGCTCCTCGCCGACCGCGACCGAGTCCGAGCCGGTGCGGTCGAGGAACGCCCACTCGGGCGCGTTGTGCGCCGCGTTGGAGTCCGCTGCGCGCAGCTTGTAGTTGTACTTTGACGAGGGCATGGAGACGAAGTTGCTGTCCGGCGCAGAGGAGCCGTTCGTTGGCGGGAGCAGCTCGCATTCGGTGTAGTCGAAGCTCATTTCGCTAACCTTTACGGTTAAGGGCGGACGAGGGATGAGCATCTCATAGTCGCCTTGGATAATGTGGGTGGAAGACTTACGAGGCCGCTACCCCAGACGAGCAGAGCCCCGATGGGCGCAAAGATGACGCCGATGATGAAGAGCGTCGGGAGGACCGTGCGAGGCGTGAGGATCGGCTGCCATGCCTTGAGCCGCTGCTGCTTGAACGCCGTGTCTGCAAAGCAAGAGCAAAAGCCACGTCCCGCGTCATCACCTCCGTGCTGCACCCCGCCAAAATTACGTGAAAGCACGCACTCGCAGGCCGCCGCCAGCTGCCCTTCTCCTTCTTCGGCGCCCCACTCCCGTCGTCGCCGCCCTTCTTGCGGTTGAAGAGGCCCATGGAGCGTAAGGGCTGTCAAATGTGCAGACGCAGGACCAGCTCGTGGAGGGGAAATAAAGGCAGAGAGGACCAGCCGCGGCGGGGGACGGGGCGGAGAGGAGACTGGAGTGAGGGGGAATGACTGAGAGCGTTGTCGGCCGGCGGTGCGACGTTGCCCGTCTCAGCCTTCCGCAGGTAGGCGCCCGCACCGCTCGGGCGCAGACCGCGACAGACGCCCGCGCCACGTTCCTCCGCGGTGCGTTTGAAGTTTGGCCTGACGCATCGGACGGAGGTCAGCGGGAACGGGTCAGACGGCGGGCGGAATCCGTGATGTTTGCCAACAATGTAGTACTTCTCCACGTATTATAGTACAACCCAAAAGTCCGTGGAACATCAAAGCGAAAACGATAGCCACAAACCCCGGCGTGAACACCCAAGAACGAGCAACGTGAAATGGAAGCGGAACGTCTCAACCGCGATATAGACTGAAGAGCATGAACGTGAAGAACGCCAGCAGTGCCGCAAACACGTAGAATACCCTGCCCTCCCTCGACTCGTCCCCGTGCGACAAAAAGTCGCGCAGAGGAAGGAAGACCAGTCCGACCAGGAAGTTCGCGATCCCTATGTGGCTGTTAGCCTCCATGCACCGCGAGCAATATTTGTGGACTCACAGTTCAAGGACAAGCCAACAGAAGACAGCGCAGACACGGCCTGGTGTGGGGATACTTCCGGGATCATGACGAATGGCACTGGGCCAATGCCGATGGCAAAGGACCTACGGGACGCGTAAAGCGTTAGTAATACTGCCACGATATGGTTCCCAAATAACCCTAGGAGAAACTCACGCGACGAAAGAGATGATGGTGATGCTGGCCAAGGCGACTGCGCCGCTGTCCAACCCGAATCCTACGCCGAGCAGGGAGATGATGGCACCTGTGGCCGACAGTGACAGGAGCTTCTTGCGTCCAAGTCTCTGAAAGTGACGTAGTGGGATGAACATACTATGCGCACCAGCGTGTCAGGGGCACTCACGTCAATCAGGAAGATGGGAGCCGCGGTCATGAAGAAGTTGACGACAGTGATGCCCAGCGAGACGTATGGACCCAAGTCAGGGAGAGCTTTCGAGAGTATGTTGTTGCTATAGTACAATACTGGATACGGAGATTGTCAGGAAGGCGGTCGCGACAGCCGTTATCATCTTACCTGCATTAACACCTGCAAGGATGACAAGGTTAGTTAATGAATGCACACACGTATCCACTTCCAGTTCTCACCAGACAGTTGCTGGCAGAGCATAGAGAAGCAAACGATGGCCAGCGGCTTGCGGAATTCCTTGCGCAGCACCACCTGAGGAACGGTAACCGCGGCTTCGTGTCCGTCGGGGCGCCTGTCAGAGTTGAGCGAGCTATGCTCGTCGCTAGCCCCGAGGAGAGGATCTTCAGCGTCCTCGCTCGCCACTGCATTAGGAGATGGTAAGGTTTGAACAACTCGGTAGAAGGCAGGGCACTGACCGTCGGGACTGCGGAGCGTGTGTCCGCCCCTCCACAGCCTGCGTGCACTGGCATCCTTTGCGCGCAGCAGCCCGTGCCTATTCAGCCAGACAGGGGACTCAACAATGATGGGGCCCACGAGCAGCTGTGCAATGGAGAGGGCGGACGAGAAGAGTAGCACCGCTCGCCAAGTGCGGGGGGTGGCAAGTTGGAGGCCCATTGCTTGGGTGATCATGATGCCAATGACAATTGCGAACTGGGTGAGGACACCTACACATACGATACAAGAAAGGCGTCAAAATTCAAGTTCGGTGCTAAGGGGGAGCACACTGACCTACTGCGCCCTTGATCTTGGAGGGCGCAATTTCAGAAATGTAGACCGGGCCAACGCACAGACCAAGACCGGCGGCGACGCCAGTAAGCAGTCTAGTACAACAGAGTGAACAGGTACGTAGGTTGCCGGCAGGAAAGCCACTCACCTGCCAATTATGAGAGGGGATAAACTTGCAGCGACGGCCATGAACCCTGCCCCTACAGCCATTATGAAGGCACTTGCCAGACAAGCCCCCTTACGACCCCACTTGTCCATGACGACGTTTGCACCGACGCTGCCTAGCAGACCTCCAACAGTGTATATAGAGGTGAGCACCGAGAAGGTGGGGTTGTCCATGGGTATGCATGTCGGAAGACCATAGTAAGTCGGGGGCAGACCGGGTTCAGTGGTACGGCAGGTGAGGACGCCGGAGATTTGGTTGAGGCTGGATATGTGGAAACCGTACTATTTGTTCAGGGGAGGCGTCACGTCCACAAAATATTGGATTGCGGTTTGGCGCAGAGGCGATGACGTTTGAGCGAGCACGCGGACGATTCGAGACTAGGGGACTTGCCTGAAAGGAGACGATCAGAACCCAGACGCAGACGACCCAGCCGTATAACGTGAAGGCCTCGGGCTCGCCGACGGCCATGGCGACAACGGCGGTTTAGCTTACGGCCAGACAAAGGCAGGCCGAGGAGGAGGATAACCGTGCAGAGCAGTGAACGCGGGGTGGGGGAGTCGGGAACGGGACCCTGTGGCTGCGGCGAGAGGGCGGGCGTCTCGGAGGGGCGTGGACCGCGGGTGCCGGTTACGCAAGCACACCCCTGAGCTCAATTTGGTGGCCGGGCTGCCAAATACGGCGTGTCGCGTGGCAGAGAGGCAAAGCGAGCCAATCAGAGGACAGGAAGAAAGCTAGACATTGATCGAGGAGAGTGCCGAGAAAGGCAGGAGGTGATGGTGGTAACTTGGAACGGCGTGCGCCCGCGGCTCGAAGGCGAGGGGTCTCGGGCGAGAACACGAGCGTATCGCTACCCGTCCTGTACCCGACCGCCTGTCCCCCCACGGAGCGTCCCCCACCCCCGGCTGCACTCATCCTATGCTGCGGCCGTTATTAACTCCCCACCACCTCCCACGCGCACGCCCCTCCTCTCCTCTTCCCCTCCTCGCCCGCATGAATTGTGCCACCTGCCAGAGCTGTCTGCTTTGACGCAGCTCAGGTCCGAGGTCGTCTGAGACATATAGATCTCCCTTTGCAGCCCTCCCGGCAGGCCGTCCTACCCCTCGATCGCTCCCTCCCGTCTCTCTGCTTCGTACGTCTGGTCCCCACCCCGTATGGTCGTCTGGACGGACCCCGTCGTCGTCGCCTTCTGTGGATTTCTCTACAACCAAAATGCCGTCTTTCTCCTTGGTCTCTTCGGGTGCGTCTCTCAGCTGGCTTGGCTTCCTCGAAGACTCCGGCCCCGACTTACGCTAACCCCACAGAAACCATTTCGTGACGCGCTTGGACATTGAGTGGGCCCTGATCACCCGGAAACGTCGGTTTACCCTAGTGTTGGTTAGTGGCTCTCCAATTTGGGACTCCTTCGGTGCACCACTGACTCGGCTGTCTCAGATACCGTATTTGTTTGGACGCTATTCCATTCTCACTACGTTGCTGTTTTTGTGCGTGAATCTACTTTTATGACTGTCTGGTATACTTACTCGCACGATGTTAGTGTGATCTCGAGTCGTTTCGAGCACAAGATATCCTGCGACAGTAAGTCCCGAAGCTCACTGCCTATATGACTTCGACTAACTAGGAGTGCTTGCAGTCGCGTACAAGACTCTTGCGGTAAGTGTACTAAGCCAAGGGCTCAAACAGTTCGTCGAATAACAATCTCGTACTATTAAGGTCTTGGGCAGCTCGGCCTCCTACTGCTCTACGCTTAACCTTGGCATTCGAAGGTAAGATGGTATTTGCGCCGCTGGGTGCCCCGGAGCTATACATCTTACTTTCGATTTACAGTTACATCATATGGCGAGACATGAACCGAATCGTTGTATGGCTGCTGTCTTTGGCTTGTGTCGCGCATGCCGCCCTTGTTGCCGTCCGTACGTCGGGCGATTCTCCAGGCGGTCTTCTGTTCGTACTGATCGAGCTGGCCGGTCGTGTAGAAGGCGCTCGTAGCGTCACCGCAGCGTGGAACGCAGACGCGGGATCCTGTATGGTTGTTCACTCCAGTAACATCACGATGTTCATTTTCTATTTATACAGCAAGTCGCTTCTTTGTCTCGCCGCGGCAGCGTTTTTGGCTGACCGTCCCATAGCGATGCTCATGGATTTCACTATCCTCGTTCTCACCGTCTGCGGCCTCTGGAGGAAGCGCGCGCTCCACAGCGACATCGGCACAACACTATCGGAGCAGTGCCTCTGGTACTGTGCGGCTACATTTTTGGTCAACATTCCTGCTGTAGTAAGTGTACATCGTTGCCGCCTGCGTTAGACGGCTGCTCATCGTGCGTACAGGTCCTCCCTATCCTCAACCTGAATCGTAAGTCGAGACGTCGCGGGGAAGGGCTTTTGGCATATTCACGTGGTTGGGGCCCATTCTAGCTGTTATGAATGTCATCGCATCCATGCCAGGTCAGCCCTTCTCAGCTTCGGATTCTCGCTATTCCGCTGATTTTCCCGGTTATTCGTCCAATAGCAACGACCGTCAGGTACGCTCGGCAGGTCACTCGAAGGGGTCCATTTCGCCAGTCACTTAACGCCTTCCAGCGTCATCATGTCCTCTGCCGCTGTTCTCTCGTTAAAGCCGGAGTACCACGCGGAGCCGTACGTGTTTCTCCGCCGACGTCCGCAGTCACGCCCACTCACTGACACGTCTTGCGATCCCGACAGTGCACATTTAGAGCGCCCCCGCCGCGCGGCTCTCATGGATATCGTCGCGCGTCCGCGCTCGCGTCGCGTCACGCTCACGACTAACATCGTGCTCGGATCGTAAGTTCCCCCCTCAACGGCGTCCGCAGATTTTCCCCTTGAACGCCCACATGATGATTGCGCTTTGCCAGGCATATCGACTCGGCTCAGGTCGACTCCGGCTTCGAGCGCGCAACGTCGAGCAAGGCCACAGACGACGCCGACGCCGACGCCGTGTAGCGCCGGCTCCACCGGCGGACGAGTCCTTCATTGTGCTCCCCCGCCCGTCGCGGACATTCATCGCAGTATATAGCAGCATTTTTGGCGTCGTGCGGACGTTTTGACCTTCGATGACGCGCGCATTGCCGTGCTGCTTGAGGCGCCTACTGGGCTTCCCCGTCGGATGTACGATGTAGGAGGGAGTCCTATTAGTAGGTGTCGGGCTTATGTTGACGCTCTCATGTCAATGATGGAATTTTATGTAGCCTTCTCGTGTTTCGGTTTCTTTTTCTAAAGTGCGCTGGTTTTTGGGTTCGGCGCCTCTCGTTGAATCTTGAATATGCCCCGCTCAGTCGTGCGTTGTACCATAGGATTTGTGTAGTCGCTACTGCTTACTAGTAGATTCGGTGACCGCGCCGCGCGAGCGATGATGGTGCCCCTGGATGGTTAATGGACTTTCTGCTGTATCTAATAGGTATAAGTTCGTTCCTTGTACATAGACTCCTTCCTGGGGCGTCATACATATTCGTTGGCTTGAATTCGGCGTGATGTGCACCATATATGTACCCTCGGTCGACAAGAACGCCCAGTTGCGAGCGTAGGGAATATTTGGAATAACCCATTTGAAAGTACGGATTGGTTGTTGTTGGGCCGTGGCCACGGATGTCAAACATGGGGCTTGTACACAGGCTAGCGCTCGACGTCGCGTATGTCAATGAAACTAGCGCGCGCGCTGGGGCCCATCTATGGCCGCAGTGTGTGTTTTTTGAATCCTAGTTTTTTTTATCCGCTGCAGGGCGTAGCCCTATGTCAGATACTACAAACGGGGGCCCGGGTGCGTACTACAACGGGTGCGTGTTAGGGCAGGTGCATATGCATGGAATGGGACAGAGGTGCGTGGTGCCGGACGAAAACTGGTGCGGTCGGGGCGGGTACGCACCGAAGTGATGTTGTGCGTTTGGCGGCGTTGGTCTACTCAATGTGATGGAAGTACAATTTTCAGGACACACTGAATCTGCGATGAGAGCATACATAAACTGCGGAGCACGCAAACAAACGCACAGATCGCCCAACATAGTCAGTGTTCCAGATCTAGAAGTTCTAGCAGACCCCGCGCGGGAAGAAGTTGCAAGGATTCGATGTCCAATAGGCACCATTGCATCAAGTTCCCCACACACCTGACTCAGTCTACGACCGCCATCAACGACGTCTCCTGCTCAAGTGGCCAGGTCGGCGCGGGCACTACAAGGCACTAAGTACAAAGCCGCTTTCCCGAAAAGCTGCGGATTACTCATGAACGAGATCTGGAACGGCTATTAATCGCGAGCATGGGCATCTTTCCAGGATCGTGCTTGTCCGGCCGCGGCTTGCTCTCGGCCCTCGGACTCTGTGTGACGGTTTTGGCTACGTCGGTCGACAACCTAGACAGCGCACAGACGATCTTCAAGCAGACAGCAGGATCCATGGACTCGAAAGGTTGGAGCGTGTCGCTCTCGCGAGATTGGGACGTAGGTGGCGGCTTTGTAGTGGTACTTGAAGGCAAAGAGATCGCACTAACGCTCCGGGATTGGCTGCAGGTTCTGGGTCCGTTTCCGATACACGCTCGGGAGCAGCATTTTCTCTCGCCCTCCTTCCCCCTCGACAGTAAATATATCGGTTGATGTCCGCGCGTTCCGGTACTTAACTGAATGCGTTTCAACCAGTAACTGCCCCCATCGACCTCAACGCGACCTATCCTTCCGCATACGCCGATGGCGGATTCGTTGGTTGGAGTAAATTCCGGTCGGAAGAGGGAGGAAATCTTCAAATCTCCTTCCCTGACATCAGGTGAAGCGTACTCAATATTGCTCCGGCCATCTAAAGATCGCTGACACAGCATCCTGGAAGATGGGAGTCGTTGCGCGCGACCGAAGGTTGGGCAGCCTTGCAGCACCACAGCGTGCTGCGTTCCACGATCACTGTATACCCACCCTCTCATTCCACGAGCCCGCCCGCGAATGTCCCGCGTTTACTCGTCAACCTCATCCAGGGGTCCTTCTTCACCGTGGTTCCCTCTTCGAGCCAGAACCCTTCGGTACCGGAGTGGCACGCGGGCAACATCTACGCCTTAGGGCAATCGCCTCCCAACGCCGTTTCCCTGCCAGTCCCTCCAAACACCGACTCGCCCACGACATACGATATATTCATGAGCGGGGACTACGAGGTTCGTTTTCGGTGTCGCTCTGGGGCCTAGTTTGCTCACAAACCCAGATACGACTCTTTGGGGATCCCCGTGGAGATGCTCCGAAGCTTTCAATCACAGTCACGGTCGATATCGAGGAACCCGAGCATGCAATTGTTCGGGACTCTAGTCATGATGTTTCTTGTGACTTCGTTGACGGATGGGCATTTGGTGACGCAGTCGGAGTCGGGTTACTTAGCGTCGATGGATGGTGGACCGTGAAAGATATAACGCCCGCTCATGAGCTGCTCGGGGTAAGTGGACACGATTTGTTGTCGTCCTGTGTCTGACTACAGGATTCAGTCCGTACGATTAGAGCTCTTACGGGAGACGCGCATCGCACCCTGTCAGAGGCGCATAGTCCCAATCAAGCTCACGCAGACTCAGCCTATCGACATCGACGAACTGCAGTTCACGCTTACCATTGTTTCTCCAGAATCTCTGACATCGGTCGATGTTGCGATTCCGGTACGGAATAGAGCGCATTGGTCCTTGGCGGACGGCGAGTCCGATAGCATCAAGGCTTCCTATTTCTTCGCAACATCGGCTCCAACGGCGTTCGTGGTCGCGCCACCAAACAAACCTAACGCTGGTGCCATACTCCCTCCGATACTCGCACTACGTAAGTTGATATCATTCCAAATGTCGCACATGCATTGAGCCGTGCAATAGACGGAGCCGGCGTGGAAATTCTCGAGCCTGAGCACGACTTCTGGATTCGGGCTATACCGCGACAGGAACACAGTTGGATTATCACTCCCACAGGCCGCACCGCATGGGTACGTGACACCACTCTAGATGTTGTTGCGCGGCTTCATGCGTGGATAGGGTATGGACTGGCATGGACCGAGCGCGCAAGACGCCTGGGGCACTGTGGACGCCTTGTACAGGATTCTTGATGGTCGCGAAACATGGAAACAATGGAGAATTGCACTTGAGACGAAGGTTCTGCTCATGGGTCATTCAAACGGCGGACAAGGTGCTTGGTATCTCGCTGCTAGATACCCTGACAGGGTAGTCGCTGGTATGTTGCGTTGCACGCTTCTCGCGGGTGCTGATGGGCCTAACCCGAACTGCTACCTCCTTGTAGTCGTTCCGGCCGCAGGATACATCAAGTCGCAGTCCTACGTTTCGTGGGTTCAATCAAGGTTTGAGCTTTCTTCGTCTGCGCACCGGCCAAGCTTACGTCCGGAATGGCAGATCGGCACATTACATCGACCCATCATTACGTGCAATCTTGGACTCATCCCTCACGCCCGACGACAACGACCTTTTCCTGACGAACCTGGCAGACACACCAGTGCTCGCGATACATGGGTACGACTTTGTCATATCTGCTCAATCATTCTTAGTTCTCACAATCTCGTGTCAGCGGGGATGATGAAAATGTCCCTGTGTGGCATACCCGGGAAGCTGTCTCGGTGCTCAAGACTTGGAGCCCTCTGGCCAACGTAACGTGCGTATCATACTTGGGGGATACCCTTCTTGCCTGAAAATCCGATAGTTATCGCGAGGACCCGGGTGAACCTCACTGGTACGAATCACTGTTCGCAAGCGAGCAGGTCAAGTCATTCGTGTCTTCGTCGCTGGAGAAATCGACCGCGGATGACACCACCGTGTCTCGGTCGTTTACGCTAACAGTGTCTGTACCTAGCGAGTCCGGGTCGTTGCATGGGTGGTCGATTCACAGTTTGACCATCCCAGGGCGGTACGTCGTGCGCGCATATTCAGAGGTTTCTCGTTGACGCAGGCGTGGGGAACAGGCTTGGGAGACTTGCCGTCGACATGCGTAAGGGCGCGATCCACGCTAGAACAAAGAACGTCAAGGCGTTCTCGATTCGTCTCGGTGCACTACCTGTGAATGAACGGGAAAAGCCGTTTGTACTGGACGGTCAGACGATCGAACTCGACGAGGGAACATGGAATGTGGGCAATTTCTCGTTAGCAATGTCTCAAGAGAACGGCGAGTGGACAGTGAGTGTGGGTTCGCGGTGGGTGCGGTATTATCCACACGCTGACTTTGCACTATCATAGCCATATGCTCACAGCGCGATCAGCCAAACGTCGCCCTCTGGTCGTATCGCGAACGTACTCAGCTCGATCGGGCCTCTGACTATCGTTGTTCCGACGCAGGGGCCTTCCACAGAACTATCTGCAGCCCTACGCCTTGCCCACAACCTCAACGTGTACTACAGGCTTGACGCCGACATCATAAACGACGAGGAGGCTTTGGACACGTTTGGCGAGGCTTCGTTTGGTTTGGGTAATGTTATCGTCGTGGGACTCGGCAAATTTGCCCGGTCGGTCTTATTACAAGGCAAGACGGCTTTCCGAGCGCAAGAGCATACATTGGAGTTACGAGGGCGTCTGTTAAATGAGCCAAGCATAGCTGCACTCTTCCTTCATCCACACCCATCACGCACAACGTCTTCGGTTCTCTTTATTTATGGCGTCGACGTGGCGGGTCTTGAGAGAGGCCTGCGCTTGTTTCCTATTCGCACGGGGATTACCGTCCCCGATTGGGTTGTAGTAGGCTCGCAAGCAGACGAACAAGGCTCGGGAGGTGTCGAAGGAGCCGGGTGAGTTGTTTAGTCCCACGACATCATTGAACAAGACATCACATATTGACGCGGACTTGCGTATACAGGGTCTGGGGTAACGACTGGAGCTGGAGCGAGGCCATGTCCGCATTCTAGGATTACGACAAGAGGTATGTATGGGTGATACATCACTACGGAATATACATGTCACATTTAGAGTAGGTCGTGGAGGAGCGTGGTGGTTTCGTCAGGGCCGACCGTAAGCAAAGTTCGGAGCCATCACGTATGCCTTTTGTAACAGTGCGAGAGGGGAGAAATCTTGTTACAATACAGTGCAATGAGAACACAGCCCAAAAATGGAAAGGAAGGACGAGCGGGATATATATCACAGATAGCGACAGCGACAGCAAGAGGGGGACCGGTGTCTCGGCGGGGGATCGTTGCGGGAGGAAGGTGTCTAGGCATTGAAAATCGACCTTGCGACCTGCTCGTTGACGGTGATTAGTTATGGTAGCCCGTGTAGAAAGATTGGATACGTACATTCTCAAGCAGGAGGGCAACCTCAGGGGCGACGTTGATGAACTCCTGCTGCCTGAACTCGTACTTCGGGTTGCGGAGAAGCTCGATGAAGGTCACAAGAGCACCCCAAGGGTGAGGGCGATGCACGAGGAATCGCTCAAGCAGGACTCTCGTCATGATCTCCCTGAGCTGGTCGCCCTGAACTTCATGGAAGAAGTACAACATGAGAGAGCTGAACCAGTGTGTGTGCGCATTGGGGTAGCGGAGGTGAAGAACGATGGCGCTGAGCAGGTGGTACTGGCCTATCGTAGACGTGTGAGTAAATGTTTATATTTGCATAATCATGTATGCACACATACCTTCGGCGTCCAAATTCGTCGCCAAGTAATGTAGCGCAACAACGCCGGGGTCCGTCGAGGCGAACAAGGGACTTGGACTGCGCGCTCTACCCTGGGCCACAGAGGATACGCCGATGTACATGACCAGGGAGTTGATCAGGGACAAGTTATACGTCTCAGTGGAGCCATCTTGCACTGCCAGCCGCAAGCGATCCTTCAGCGAAGACAGGAATGTGGGTTGGGAGCTCCTGTTCAGTAGGTACTGATCCAGATACACCTTGAGATCCCCCGTGCGCAGATTGACGGTGAAGTCCGACAAGATGGGCGGGATGGGTCCCATCTCGGGGATAGACTCGAAGTCGATGTCGGGGAGGTGAGGGTCGGGTAGAATGACGTTCGGAGGGTAGGCACTGAGGATGATGTTACGGAGCTGAATGCAACGTGGGGGGATGACGTCGCAAAGTGAGAAGTAGTACTCGGCGAGGAACTCAGGGAAGTCATGAAGGAGGACGAGGAGTAGGCGGAGTGTGCCCCTGTACAAGTCCCTCCCGGCGGATTGGAGATCGGCGGTCTTGAGGAAGGGCCCCAAGAACTTGAAGAGAGAGAGGAGTAGCTTATAGAAAGCGGCCCATCCCTAGTCATGACTAAATGAGCTTTGAAACTCGTCGATCATCTTGATCACCACTCACATCGCGGTTCTCAGAAAGAAGCAGTTTTGGCATGAAGAGGCGGTGAGAGATCAGACTCATCCACGAAAAGGCGAAGCCCGGGAAATACGTTGGCTGCAACGAACTGAAGGTGTCCCTGTATTGAACGTTAGCAATTGCAGTTAGCGGCCCACATGTGGATATGAACTTACCCGATAGCCAGCAACAAGTGGAAGTAGGCTGTGCCCAAGCTGCTCTCAATGGAGTGGAGATCGTTCAAAAGACTGGAGAAGAAGCGGAAGAAAGGCTTTTGCTGGAAATGAGGACCCTGCTCCTCGTGCATGTTGGCCAAGACCAGCACGAAAATCGACAGGATCTTCGTTAGGTAGTGCACCTTCGCTTGATCGTTGTTGACACCGGAAGCATCGCCGTGGTACTTGATGATGTACACGATCAGGCGCGACATAGCGTCCAACGCCTGGAAGGCGGACCCGAACTCCCCAGCATTGACGTGTTTGATGTAACTGTTCACGCTGGACTCCGCACAGACGCGGAAGAAGAACGACGACGTGTCCTCGGCCTTGAGAATGCCTTGTCGGGTAAGTTGCGTGATGTAGGGCACAAACGACTTCTCCGCTGAATGCGACCTCTGGTAGATAGAGTTCCACTGCTGGAACCATATGAACAGCTTGTCTCGCAAGGTCTCTATCTCAGGCTTAGCGGATGGCTGACGGGTAGGTTGAGCATCTGCAGCCGCCTGCGCCGGGCGGCGAACACCGCGCAAATCATCGAGCAGCCTGAGAACCCTATGGAGACCTTAGCATGAGAGAGATGAATACAATCAAAAACCACATACTCGTCGTTTGCTTTGCCAGCCGGAGCCAATTGGGCGAGTATCTCGAGTGAGTAAGAGAATTGTGCTTGGGTTGCAAGCGGGGGGTCAGCTGCTAAGCATTCTCGTATAAGGCCAGCGGCGAAGTTCTGCAAGCTTGAACGGGGATCGGTGTATAGTTGCTTGGCCAACTGCTGGTCTTGTTGAGCAATGCTAACGAGGTTGCTCCGTAACAGGGTAACGGTAACGGGGACGTTAAACTTGCGCTGGACAAATATTAGTGTTGTGATAGATAGGGTCCCTGGGGAATTTAGCTTACTTCGTCCTCGGCATAGACTAACCACGTAATTGCCTCCTTCGCAACATCCTCGTAGGAGTGACAGAGCTGATCCAAGAGGGCGACGTAGATCTCACGCCCAAGTTGGGAAGGTGTTTTGTACAGGAGTTGGACGATCTTCTGGGACATGAGGAGCGGCGTGCGATTTTTATCGACAGCGTCGACAGCAAGGAACAGGATCTGGCGGACCAGGTGACGGACTTCGTGGTTGGGAGGCAGTGCGGCAAGCGAAGTGATAGGGAGCTGGAGGAGGATTGCCTCTAGGTCCCTGACTAGGACCTGCAGAAAAAATGAGATATGTCCGAATGCACACCATGAATCAACGTACGTTGAAGCGTTCCATTGTCTCTTGAGGTCGAAGGAGATTCTGAGCGGGTTGCTCGGGCATAGGTGGAGGGCTCAACATTGACGGGTGTGGCTCATTACGAGAGTACGAGGCGGTCGAATTGGGGCGGCTCGTAAACATCCGCCTAGGCTCGCCTGCTGATATGTCAGTGTCAATGTCATCATGGATCAAATAGTCGATACTCACTGTAGTCTCTGAACTCCTCGTACACCCGGAGCTGGGTCGGTTGCACGCCGCTTGGCTTGATACGTAGCGGGTCGGGCAGGGAGCCGACGATAGTGGACTGCAGTGCGGAGGGGTCCCAGAAGTGTTGGCCCGGTCGTTGCTGAGAACGAGGATGAGCCTTGGGTTATTTCGGAGCCAAGATAACAACTTACCTCTCGGTGGCGCCTGCGAACCTCGTAAGCGGCGGCGAAGCCCTCGTCAACGTCAATGATGGCACGGTCCATAGCCGCCTTTTCGATAGCCTGACAAGCAAGTTCGATGTTGTCCTGCACCAAGAGGAAGATGACTTGATCCGGAACCATTTGCTACTGGAGGGTCAGCGAAAGCATCTCTAAGAGCATGGCGGCAAAATTACCTCGGTGAAGCCGAAGTCGGACAGGAACTGACGAATGTGGCTGCCGAGGTTGCCCTTCAAGGGCTCCTTGCAGGTGACGAGGGCCAGACTGCCAGCAAGCTTCTGCGCCATGAGGTGCCCAGCTTTGCGCATCTTGTCCTCGTTCGCTTCAGTGACAAAGTCCTTCGCAACGAGCTCACGCGTCGAGATACCAGCGATGGTCACAGACCGTTCGACAACAGGAAGGATGATCTGGTAGCGATATTAGCAAACCGACCTACTGACTAGAAACGGCAACATACCTCTCTGACGGCACGATCGATAGCCATGTATACGGCACGCTTGAACGACGGATTAGTGTTGAGAGGAGCCAGCTGAGGGCTGAGGGTGACGTGGGGGAGAATACTAGACAGTATGTTCTCGATATGACCACCAAGAACGCGCTGGGCCTCGGAAGGACTCGTCGGGCCTAGAGGTAACACCTGAGCATCTGCAGGGGTCTGCGCGGTAGGGTCGTACCCACCCATAGGCAGGGAGTCTATGTCGCCGACATAGTCAGGTAGAGGAGGGCCGGAGAGGGTATCGGTGAGGGGGCGGTTACGGAGGATGGTGGTTGCCTGCACAATATCGAGATCGACGTCCAGCGCTTTACAGAGCATCTCGATTTCGAACTTCAGATTGAGCTTGAGCTCGGCGAAATGGTACAACTCAGTCAGGAGGCTAATGACAGCCATGAGCCAGGGGTTGGGAGGCCTGAACACCTTCGACTTCGCGGCGGGCTCCAGGGTCTTACACACAAAAGGAATCGCAACGATGAGCCTTCCGTTGTCGTAGCCCTCAATGAGCAAGTCTTTGAACGACAAATGCTTGTGTCTGATGGGTTTGTCCCTCGCCAGAGTGATGCTGCCCAGCCACGAACCCACGTTCTTGAGAATTGCACGCTCCGAGCCCTGCTGCATCGTCTTCTCGGAATTCAGAAGTGAAGCCGATTTGAGTAGCGTCTCGTGCAAGACAAAACGGAAGAGTGGTTGAACGTCGAGAGCGTCCAAGAAGCGGAGGTACAGTTGATGGTTGTTGGGCTCGATACTGACTCGCTGATCGACCAAATAGTTCGCAAACCAACGAGAGTACTCCTCTTGGAAGTGCCCCTTCATTTCCAGTAGCTTCGCCTCGAAGTTCGATGGCGCCAGGTTGTTCACGATGAACAGGATTTTGTCTGAGACCTCTTCGGGGGGCTTTTCGGGCTCGCCTTCGAGCCTCTCCGCCTGGATAGCCATGAATACGGGAGTTGGCTCGGCCATAGGGGCAGTCTGCAACGTTCGGAGGTCGGCGGAGCTGCTGGGACTGTCACCGTTTGCCAGAGCGCGCTGAATCGTCACCGCCAGGTCAGGCCGTGCTTCCAAGAGGTGGGGAATCTTGAGGAGGGCCTGGCATAGAGGCTGCCACTCTGACAATCGTGATTCGAATCGAGAAAGCGCTTGCAAACCGAATTTGAAGAGGTTGGTATCCGGGGAGCACCCGAGAGCGTCTAGAACATAACGAATAGCAATGCCCAAGGGGATGAAGTCGACGAGTTCGTACTGAATCAGCGAACCAAACAAGTATCCAGTCATCGCGAGTTCCCGGGGAGGATAGCAGTGCTGGAAGAACTTGTACTCGTCAAAGAGGAAGTGGAGCATGCAAGAGAAGATCTCATGATCGCGAGGGCTGCTAGATGTCTTGTTGCGTTGAAGCAGCTTGATTACGTCGTCGATGGTGATCTGCTCGTCGTACATCTGCTTGTAGATGCCATCAACTTCGGTCTCGATCTCTGCGGAGTAGCTGACAACGGCGAAACCAGGTTCGGTGTCTGATCCAGGCGTTAGATTCATAAGACGCGGGTGGATTTGCAAGCAAGCGTTCCGGACTTCGAGACAGTAGTCGACGTCACTCTCATGCATGACGGCGGAACTGTTCATCATGCGCGTTAATAAAAGGTGCGAGTAGGAGGCCATAAAACGCACCTATTGCGAAGCACACGAAGGAAAATTGTGATCGTCTGCGGAGACAGTTGCATGGTACGGGGGTCGACGGGAGGGTCCGACACTCTCTGAGATTTCTCGCTTTCCATCTTGAGATCAAGGAAAGCGATGACGGAGTGTAAGAAGTCAGCTCCGTGAGCGGAAACGTTGTCAGCAAGCCATTTGTCCAAATTGAGGTACTCGCGGCGAGACGCTAGAGCAGCCACATCGAGGGCAAACGTGAATGGTCGGACTTCCAGCAGCGAATCAAGGATCTGCGATCATAATTAACACTGGGCCCCGAAAAGTCGACTGCAAGCCTACCTTCAAATCCTGGGCCACGTCCAGAATCCTGGTGATGTTCAGCGGGCTCTCCTCGTAGAAGTCCCGGAATGCGTTCGTCAGATATGCTGGCTCGATTTGCCATATCCTCATGAATACCAATTGGTGGTTAGGGTGACCGGCTAGGAACATCGCCAAGAGACGCTGTGTATACTCCAAACGGACATCATTCCATGTGGGTTGCTGCGTCACATTCAGATGCAGCCTATACGAACAATGCAGATAACTGACCGGTACTTGCAGCAAACCCATGTGAACAAGTTCGGCGCTGATCTTGACGGCTTTGTCCAACATTTCACGTACCACATTTTCAACATCTGGAATCTTCAGATCTGCCGCCTGTACGAGGACCTCAAACAAGTCCAGAGAGTTCCACGTGTGACCTTGAACATTAGCAGCCAGAGATTTGATCGTGGGGCTCGCTCCGGCAACGTCATCGACCGTGACGATCTTGCGGCCAGGCAAGTTGACGAAATTGAACGTGTCCGCTGGAAGGGAGAGGAGAGCATCCAGCAAGCGCAGCTGGTAGAGCGTATTGGACCATAACTTCCAGAATCCCGTCACCGCGTGGTGGCTCTCGTCGCGTGGGGCGTTCATGAGTATGGCAATCAGAAGCTTCAAAGTGGCCGTGTCCACTCCCTGCCTGTCAGGCATATCGAACGCCTTGATCGCCGCCGCCCAGTTAAGTTCGCCATTCTTGACTCACAAGTCAGGAAAAGTTGGCAGAAACGAAAGACAGTGTGCACATACCAAGCTACTCAGCGCCCGGACAACAGACCCGACGTCAGGAAGCAATGTTCCTTCTGATGCCAGCCGGGCGAAGGCAGTAATGATTTCGACGAGCTGGGCGTCCGTAGGGGGATTGCTCTCCGAGAGCCCGAATCTAACGAAGAGGGCACGAACGACGTCGGCCTCGCCAGTCACTTCGGCGCCCAGCTGTACTAAAGCTTGCATCAAAGAGGTTCCGGGGGGAAGACTGTCCGGGAGAGGACGTAGTAGTCGGTTAGTTTCCACTATAAAGAAATCCCTGGCCTAACGTACCTCAAATTGGGCAGGATACGCTGCAGAATTGGCGACACGATCTCCGAGCCATACTTAGCCTGCGCAGCCAGGATCAGAGCTTGCCGTTGCGTGGCGTCCAAGACGGGCGCGTCAAGAGGTGGTTCCGCAAGCAAGTTCGACAGTAACTTCGCAACTTGGTTGGGGCTAAGATCCGCATGGTCGAATGATGGATGCTGGCATAGAGCTAGAACCGCATTCTCAAAGTCAACTCGGATGACTGTGGCCGCTTGAGCTGCGAGCTCTTTGCGCGTGGGAGCTGCAAGTATGGAGGAGGCCAGGATGAGTCGTTCCAGCGGCCTCAGGCCAATTCGGTCGGCAAATTTGATGAAGTCAAAGTTGCGAAAGACGTCTCCTTCACCACGATCGATCCCATCTCGAAACCTGTCGGCGAGGAAAGGGTCGCGTGCGAGTCGTTGGGTTTCTTGTACTAACAGGCGGAAAGTGAGGGCTGCGGATTGATCAAAGGCGGCGGGGGAGGCGGTAGAGGTAAGTCGGCTGTGGGAGTGAACAATGAGGCGGCGGATGAAGTGGAGGTACGTGTCGATGCCATGTTGCTCCGACAGCTGCGTACGCGCAAATCAAACACCGAGGTAGTTAGCAGGCACTCTCGAGAACATATAGAACGCGCATATACGCACCGAACGAATCTCCACCTGGTTCCTCTCAAAGTTGTCCTCCGTGAGCGTCGAGAGAAGAAAGACGATCTGGGCTTTGACGATGGTATGGATGTTGGGACTGGCGGTGCCGTCCATGGCTGGAGTGCGCGCCCTGGCTGAGGCCTCCGTCATCCGTCGACCAGCGGAGCCACTGCCAGAAGCCGTTTTGAAGGGGTTGAGGGGAGAAAGAAGGCGAACTGAGGACAAGACAGACCGAAGTCGCCTTGAACAGCGAGCAGAGTGTTCTTACCAGAGCAGAGTGACGGTGAGCACGCGTCCCACCGTTCAATCTCCGCTTTAACTAAAAAGTGGCGGCAACCTCTCCCACCCGTTCCGGTCTCAACGCCTCCAAGCCGGTCTTAATCTTCATGTATACCGCTTCTCAGTTTCGCCTTCGAATGAACCCGCTGGAGTATACTCTCAAGCGTCGTCTAGGCGTATTATGATGGCTCGACCGAAATCTTGTCGAGCTGGGAGTTCGAGCGCTTGGGTTTAGCGCGTAGCGCTAGGTCCATGCCATCCCGATATCCATTACGTCTCTTCAACCTGTAGCCATTCCAGCTGGCGACTTTGACCCCCGCTCCTTTCCTACCGTGTGCCGCCCCAAAAGACGACCACCTTGCCGGAGTCTTCGTCAATACGTGAAGGAAAACATACAGTCCAGGTGTATCTCTTAGAGCCGCGTCCTAGGTAAGCCGTTCGTATTGCAAAGACATTCTGTAATGATCTGGCATCAAGCCTCTCGGCGGCTCTAAATTTTACTGTCGTCCAGGAGAGGACATATCTTATGGCCCGACCTGTGAGAATGTTGTAGCATAAGGTTGAGTTGAGTAGCTTTCAGAACATCAAGGTGTTCTCAAAACGTACCGGTCACCGACCCATTGGCGCCGATAGCTCTGGGGGTGAAGAGTGTCTGACGGTACATGAGGCGTGACCTCGCTGAGCGTATACCGTTACGCCCTGAAAACCACCCTCCATAGCCAATCCACGCTTCAGTTTGCTAAGCCCCATAACTGAGATATTGATAAGTCCATCTTGTATTCACAATCCGTGCGTTTCAGTGATACTCAGGACGGGGATGTGGTGACTCCAGCTGCAACCGTCGTGATACAGTAGGGAAGCGTAGAAGAACGTGGGATATTCCCGAAAACATGTTGTCATTTGAGGGCTTGCGCACTAGTCCATTTACTACGTGGCAAGGCGCGCCCCCGCTAGTCACTTTAAGTAATTGAAAAATTGAAACATTCGTCCCAATTTCAGAAATCTTACCTTATCAACATCCTGTTGTGTAATGCTGTCACTGACAACGAACCTCTTGCAGTGAACTCGCTTCATCACAATTAATACGCCATGCCTTCTATAGACACGAACGTGCTTGCCCGAGATACGTATACCGGTGCTTCCACCAGTGTAGAGGTCTGTGCATCGAACGGCGGCATTGAAGCAGCGCGCTGATCTTTACATGCAGATCAACTGTCCAGAAGACGTAACGGGATTGGAAAGGATCATGCTAGTAGCACAAGGAGACCTACAGCGTCTACTAAGGTACAGCATACCTATCTTCGACTTCGCTGGGCATAGTTGACCATGTCGTCCGATGCTCAGCGCATTTTTCGCCCGCACTATCACTATCGAGTGTGTATACTCGCATACCGGGCCTCGCGGCACTGGTGCCTCGCCCGACAATCCCATCAAGCAGGCGCGCCAGGTCCATCTCAAATGCGGCTCTCGTGTCTTATGCATCGCGACGTCCTCGGTTACGGTTACTTCTATGGAGTGCGAGCGACTCCTACTAGACGAGAAGTTTGCGCTCGGACAGATATTCCGCCACCTTCGGTGCTACCCAGACTTTTCCTTAACGAGCGTCGATGCTCAGGTTGTTGAAGGGAAGAGGGAGCTGCGGCGAACGTACCAGCTCAAGACGGAGGGTATTCTTTGCGAGATCCTAGAAGTATTCCCTGATAGAGATATGTTCCTCAAAGGAACGGCGTGGCTAGACCCGGACCAGCCCTAGGATCATATATCGATCTTCTCGCTGGTGCGGCTTATTATCCCATAGAGGCGCCGGTTGCCCAATACAACGACCACCAATCCTGTGCCAGCTGTTAAGGTTGGGCTCATACATACATGACCAATGCCACGCGAGCGAACGTTACTTTTCGTGACGTCCAGCTTGTAAATCTATCTAGTATTTGGAAAACGCTTTTGAGGCTTAATCGGCCGCGATTTTTTGTCGGGGCATCATGTGCGCACAAAAAATCGCGAGTCGATTGAGGAATGAGGGGAATGCCCGAGAGGAGATAGTTTTTGAGTGTCATACATGGTGCTAAGCCCCGAATATGGTAGGTCACGAGCAATTCATTGTATTAAGCGCCCACGTCGTAGGGTACGCGCGCGAGCAGTGGCCGCGTGCATCTCGCCGGAGGTAGGCTGTTCTACGCGCGTCCCTGGTCTCCTGGGGCGTTCGTCAGTATGCAATGCCCCGGAGAAGGCACGCTGTGTCTGTCAAACCTGAGATATCACGCAAAATATGGAAGCAGGCACACAGTACACTAGACTGCACACATCAACTACTACTAGTAGCACCTACTACACTAACGTCCATACGATATTATACATAGCATTTAGTTCACAATACTCGTACATATCTATGACCCTTGGCTCTAGAATCGTGCACCGTATGCCGCACCCTTTCTGCATAGTGGTCCATTCAACATTGTCCCGAGTCGGAGCTCACTGTTACTTCGGACATCAGCGCCGGAGTGAGCGCCACCCTTCCCTACATGGATAGGATAACCCTCAGTCACATATGGTCACCCACGGTATGTAACGGCCCAGTCACCCCACGTGGCATTGGTCATGTATGTATGAGCCCAACCTTACTAGACAACTCCAACCAAGCAGACAACACATGTCTACGAAACATGTACCTGCCCAGTCGCCAGGCCCCCAACTTGGGCCTTGGCATCCAATGTCAGGCCTCTCGTCCGATGCAGGAAGCCTGGGAGCAACCGACTCCTAAGAAGGTTGCGTTGCTGTGGTTGTGGATCCGTGTTTACTACAAGTTGTCGCCGTGACGATCCAGGGCCAATCGGGTTCCAAGAGGTACGCGCCTCCGAGGCTCGCACTTAGAGATGGGTAGGTCTTCACTTCTTACCTGTTGTGCTAACCAGTCCGCTAACATACTTGTACGGCAAAAAAACCAATAAAATGAAAACCGAGCCCACCGCTGATGTTGGCAAGTTGGTAAGATGAGTTGTAGGCCTCCGGTCTCGGGCGTAAGCGTCAAAACACATCTTTCGTGGAATAGGCTCCGACACATCTCGGTAATGTTGGTCGTGCCAAGCCATGCGCCACGACGGCGTTGACTCCGCGCTCAAAGCGTAATTTGTCTCGAAAGCTGTGCAGACCGAATCGGCGGCGGTCACACCGCCCGGAACGCTCCAGTGCGCCATCATGCATCACCACGGGCTCCTCCGCCAGCCTGCACCCCAACTTCTTCGAGTCCCGGCGAGGCCCATTAGACCGATCGCAAACAAGGGCGCTGACGTACCCCATCAGTACGGCACTGGCAGAGCGGGGAAGACGACCCCGCGCTGTGTGCGACGCGCCGACGCTGCATTCCGTGTTCGGCGCACTCCCCGCTAGGCGACGGCGATTGACTGAGGTGTTTTCGCGGCACTGCACCATTCGAACGTCGAACGGCTCTCACGCTCCTTCGTCGGGATTCGCGCGAGGATCGCAAGGTTGCGCCTACCCAGACATCTCGCTGATCTACGCGAGTTGACATGACGGACGCACCGGTGCGCGTCGTCGCGGCCCCGTCTAGTCAATCCGTAGCGAGTGCCGTGCGCGGCGGGGCCGGGAACGGATACGGTACCCTCTTCCGGGTGAAGATGGTGCAGTGCTACCCAAGGCGTTTCGGTTCGTTGGCAGTCCTGTCTCGATGGACAGGAAGCGGACGGGGCTCGCGACGGGGGTCCCAGATGCACGCTATAAAGGCGAGGCAGCGCGAACGGACGTCCCCATCACGCTAACTGAGGCCCCACGCTCAGACATATAGCCTCTGTTTCCTTCGCGCCCATCCTTCGTGCTCATCTTAATCTACTCGTTTCTTTTTCCTCTTTTCATTCTGCTTTCTTTTGGGTTCTCTTCGAGGGTTCAATTGGGGTTCAGGTAATATGGCAGGGCTTCGACTCCTACGCAATTTCGCGTCTCTGGCCGTCACGGTCTCCCTTGCGCTCAGCGCGTTGGGTGCTATCGGTCCTGTGACCGACCTTACGATCACCGATGCGGACGTCACTCCCGATGGGTTCACGCGCGCGGCGGTCGTGGCGAACGGCGGTGTTCCCGGCCCTCTCATCGCGGGGAACATGGGCGATCACTTCCAGATTAATGTGATTAACAAGCTCACCAACCACACGATGCTCAAGTCCACTAGCATTGTGAGTGATCTTACTTGTTTAACAACATACCGCTACTAAGCATGTCCCTCGTGTAGCATTGGCACGGCTTCTTCCAGAAGGGCACTAACTGGGCAGACGGTCCTGCGTTTGTGAACCAATGTCCGATCGCTACTGGTCATTCTTTCCTATATGATTTCCGCGTTCCGGGCCAAGCGGGTATGTTCGGTTGGTTCTCGTTAGCGAGGAGCAAATGCTAACAGAATCTGCTACAGGGACATTCTGGTATCACAGCCACTTGTCCACCCAATATTGTGATGGGCTTCGAGGACCAATGGTCGTTTACGACCCCAACGACCCTCATAAGAGCCGTTACGACGTGGATAACGGTGAATTTTGTCGAGAACGTGTTATTTTTCACTTGCCGATTCTCTTACTACTTAGATGACACTGTGATCACTCTCGCGGACTGGTACCACGTTGCGGCGAGACTTGGGCCTGCGTTCCCGTAAGTGCACATTGTTGTAGGCGCCGACCCTAAACGCACAGCCGGTGCTTACGGTCACTCTGCAGTCCCAGATCTGATTCCACTCTGATCAACGGCCGTGGGCGTACAACTACTAACACCGATGCGGAACTGAGCGTTATCTCAGTCACGGCCGGCAAGCGGTAGGTGTCGCTTACCGATGCCTTCTGTGTTACCGAAAACTTATCCACAGAGATACAGGTACCGCTTCCGCCTTGTATCCTTGTCATGCGACCCTGCATACACCTTCAGTATCGACAACCATGACCTGACTGTGATCGAGGCGGATTCGGTTAACACGCAGCCGCTCGAAGTCGATTCGATTCAAATCTTTGCCGGCCAGCGTTATTCGTTCGTGCTTGAGGCGAACCAGGCTGTCGACAACTACTGGATTCGTGCGAACCCTTCGTTTGGCACGACCGGGTTTGCGGGTGGCATCAATTCAGCCATTTTGCGCTACAGCGGCGCGCCTACGCAGGATCCGACTTCGTCGCAGGGCACTTCGACCAAGGCACTGAAGGAGACAGATCTCCATCCGCTGGAGACTATGCCAGTTGTGAGTACAGGGTGGTGCTTAATTACGTGAGGGCGAGGGTCGAGAAGGTTAACGATGTGTCTGTAGCCCGGAACCGCCGAGGTTGGCGGCGTCGACAAGGCGATCAATCTCGCATTCAGCTTCGTAAGTTGTATTTTGGTCGGAGGGTGCGGCGACGTTGCTGACGTTTTACGTAGAACGGCTCTAACTTCTTCATCAATGGTGCGACGTTCAAGCCGCCCACTACCCCCGTTCTCCTGCAGATCCTCAGTGGCGCGAAGGCGGCCTCCGATCTCCTCCCGTCTGGTGACGTTTATTCCCTGCCCTCGAATGCGACCATCGAGCTCTCGTTCCCTGCCACCGCCAACGCCCCCGGCTCTCCTCATCCCTTCCATCTGCACGGTGTAAGTGGTCTAGTGCAAGGCGCCATATGATGGTACTCATTATTACACAGCACACCTTTGCTGTCGTACGCAGCGCGGGCCAGACGGAGCCCAACTACGACAATCCGATCTTCCGTGACGTCGTGAGCACTGGTACGCCTGGTGACAACGTTACCATTCGCTTCCGGGTAAGTGATTGTAATATACATTTTCTTTTGGAGCAGGACTCTAACCGCTCTTGCTAGACCGACAACCCTGGCCCGTGGTTCCTCCACTGCCATATTGACTTCCATTTAGAAGCCGGCTTTGCAGTTGTCATGGCTGAAGATATCCCTGACACTAAGGATCTCAACCCAGTGCCTCGTGAGTAGCTGGTTGCTCTCGTGCGTCTGCAGGAACCTTACTGATTGACTTGCACGTTGTCAGAGGCGTGGTCGGACCTTTGCCCCATTTACGATGCGCTCGACGAGAGCGACCAGTGAGATATGAATGATACCGCCTACCACCTTTAGATGCTATGATCCCTACGAACTTGGAACCCCCCAGCTCACTTGACCACTTTTCTTTGCTTTGCCTGACTAGTAAAGTTATTTGTTCATACGACGGTCGTTTCAAGGTACACAATATGGACTGCTCATACTACGGAATTCGGATTGTTGATAGTTTACATACTATCAGTGCTATATTGCATACAATTAATCATAAGATCATGCCTAGTCGTGCACCCTTGCTATGTGGGTCGATTTTTTCTGGGTGCTTGTTCGCTACCAGCCGCGGGCAAGCAGAGCTTAGTGACGATTCGCTGGGTGCTGTCTAGTGAAGGGGATCCTGACTGGACGTGACGTGCGCGAGGCGTGATTGTGACCGGTCGCGTTCCATTTTCCGGCTGCTTGTCTGGTCGACGCGCCGGCCACTGAGAGCTCTTTTCTCACAACCATCACCAACATACTATTTCCTACTCTACTCTAACCGGATTTCTCAGTATGACTACGGACTACAGACTGCGAGCCCTAGAAAACCCAACAGCCGTCCTACAAGAACTTCATCGTGCTCATAGTACCTCGGACAATTTCCCTCGGTCCATCTCACAACACTTCCAAAGTCTATTCAGTAACGAGAACACTTTTCGGAAGGTGTGTATTGTTCTACCTATGGTCACGAATTAACTGAGTTCCACGCTAGATACCGTCACTCGACGTCAAGCGACCTCCGGAAGTTCATCATGATCGAGCGCTCGTGCGTTTCCGCGCGATGGTTCAAGACACATCTCTTTCAACCGAAATGTATCTATCAAGGTTCCCAGATGGAAGTTGTGGTGGTTGGGGAATATACGGAACAGAGTCGGGAGGCAGCTCTAGCCCACAAGTCGATTATGCGAACCTACAGGAATGCAGCGTCCTTTGGGCTACGAGCGTACCCGCTGAGTCTAATTGGTGCGCGACGGAGCTTGACGGACCCATACCTGGTCTGTAATCAACCCTTCGAGCCTTTCGAGCGGCTCATTCCCTTACCTAAACACAGATGATACACAAAGCAATTCGGCTTCGGAATTCGTCCTTCGGCGAGCGCATAAATATCCTCACACGGAGTTTAACCACGTTGGGGTGCAAGTCAAGGTGAGTAAATGCCGCACATCTTACAACCGAATACAATTGAGCAGCCCCGTAAGATCTACGACAAAGGAGACATAGAAACGTTCAAATCTACCGACGTCGTAACCTTCGTAGGCATTCTGTCAACTGAATCGTAAGGTCTTGTCATCTCTCTAGTCCTGCGCGTACTCACGAACTCTATCGGGCCAGATGCAGTTTGGACCAAACTGGCACGGGATCGCCTTCTGATGCACCAACGCTGCATGTTCTGTTCACACGGTCGCACACCCCTACCATCATCTCACGTCCCTTTCCTCGCCTTGAAAGGATTGTTCTAGAGCCTCATGCCATCAGCGCCGATAGTACACAGTTGTCAGAACGCCTCGCACAAGACAACTCGCAAGTACGGGAGCAATTAATTTCTTGGATCGCCGATGAAGCTCTCGGTGGCGACCGGGTTGTAGCAGAATGGGTTCTCCTCTCTTGCATTGCTAGGGTGTAAGTAAAGTCGAGTTTTATACCCTCTGTTGCGCGTAAATTAACTGCTTCTCCTTAGTCAATCGCGCCACCCTCCTCTTCTCCCCCCCTCCCTGACTGTTTCTCGTTTCCCTCCGCCTCCTACCACACCGTCAAACGCGCCGACGCGTCCTCTGCCCCTCCCAACACTATCCACCATCCTTCGGTTGCTCCTACCTCTAACACACACATTACCGTTGTCACTCGATGCGCTCAACAAGAGCCGGTTCACGCCAGAGAGCAAGGACGAAGATCTCCACTCAGGCATTCTGCAGGTACCGCAGGGGACCGTCCTTCTCATCAGTGAAGGCGGCGTGGGTGAGGGGCAGTTGCTCGAACGCGGTAGGTCTTTTGTTACCACCCTCGAAACGAAAACTCGTTTGATCAATTGTTCAAGGTGTGATGAATGTCCGTGCGCTTCAGGACGTCATGAAAGGGCAGACACTCCCCTATATCTTCCCCTTTAGCCAATTCTCCTTCCCAACGGATATTGGCTGTATCGTCCTCAGTGAAGGCCGCAAGAGCACTTTCTTCAAGACGGATCTTAATGTGCCCCTCACTGCACCCACCACCACAAGCGGTATCGCAAGGCTCTACAAGCCCCCCAACGAAGTGGTTCTGCCATCGGCCGACAAGTTGGCTATATTCCGAGACCTTGTCGTGGGGGCAAGGTGTGGAAAGGTACAAGTGGCTGAGACAACGTCCGAAGTACGTGCCCTGCTCTGCCACATGGTGTGCCTAGGATACTAAGAGCTGGGTATCGCAGCACATACAATCAGAGTTCGTGCGTGAGCGGCAAGGGAACCGAAGCTTGACTGCAGACGATCTGATCCGATGGATGACTGTGTCGAAGTGGGTCATTTTGATTGAGGATTCGTTGCGGCCGGTACTGACCACCATTACAGACTATATGCACTTTCTCTCCACGAGCCATCTTTGAGCGTGGAAACATGGCAACGTGCAAAGGCGTTCGACGACCAACGCCGAGTGTCTGTGGCGTAAAGCCTCAGGCCTCAGGTCTCGTGTCTCGTACTATCCGCGGGTAGCAGTCTTGCGACAATCAATATGTATGTATCACCTTACAATGTAGTTATACGGCGTGTACTTGTTTATCTCACGATTCGACTTGTGTATTCTACGAGACACTACGGTCCCGGCCCACCCAAAACAATTCTAAGGCTTTCCTAGCCCGTTCTTGTCCGTTTCCATCCATTGAGCCGATAGCTCTTGCACAACCCTGCGGAGGAGTGGACCGACGGCGTCTGCATCTTTTCCACTACCCTCAAGATAGTACTTAATCTAACACAAACCGTGAGCAAATCGCAACGAGTGTCCCACATCCGACAATATGCTTACCTTGGGCTCCGTTCCGCTTGTCCTGGGGGGGACATCGAGTAATTTAAACCTCAAAGGTCTAATAGAACTACAGAGAAACACTCACCTTGTCGTCAGCGTGATCTTCGTTCCATCCACCTTGTTCTCAGCCCTGAACTGGATCATATGTCCGGACGATAGCGGGAGCGCCGGCTTATAACTCGGCGGGTTGCTACTGTCGTACCCTACAGTCAGATCGCGCACACTAGTGATCTCGAGTCCCGCTAGCGTAGTGGGGTAATGCGGCGTGCCGCCGGGGGCGGCTTGCCCGTCATAATTGCGCAGGCGGGCGAAGATCTTGTCGATCGTCTGCGGCTCAGTGCAGATGAAATACGAATTGCTCGTCTGCATATGTTAACCACCTAGCGTAGAAGAGCGATGAGAGAAGGTGGGCGTACCTGGAAGTAGCCATAACTGGTGCGAAAAAAAATTGATCAGTTCAAGTACACAGTGTATCCCGTCATGGAGCGTACCGTTCATATAGCTCCTTGAGGTGCGCGCTCGCAGTCTTGCCTGCTTTCTGAAGGGTGACGACGAACTCGGAAAACATGACCTGCCGAACGATTTAGGCTGAGAAAATTCGGTCCCGCACGTTTGTTGATTTACCGATGCCGCGACGCCATCCTTGTCTCGCAGTTGATTCCCAAACATGAAACCTATGGCCTCTTCGTAACCAAACGGCACTTCAAAACCCTCTTTCTCCAAGGCCAGCGCAGTATTCCCGATATACTTAAAACCTGAATGTAGTGATGCCCTCGTTGCAGAGGAATACGGAGGGGAAGAACTGAAGAAGACTAACCAGTGAGACACTCTGCGAACTTGAAACCCTCGGCGTGAGCTATAGCCTCGATCATCTTCGAGCTAACGGTAGACGCAACCATCGCGAGCTTTGCTAGGATCACTCTGAGTCAATCACGCCCCAAACCCCGAAACCGATTCTTACACAGGGGCTCTCCGGATGCCTTGTATTTCTCCAAGCACGCACTAGCGGACAGAGTACCGAGTTGATCACCAGTGAACTGTATCCACTTTCCTTCCGGTCTGACGAAGGTCAACTGATGCCAGAATTCGTCGAGCGATCGGCTTACCCTTTTTCTGCGGCAGCAAAGCGATCGGAGTCGGGATCCTGGGCCAAGATGTAGTCTGCATTAACCTCGTTCGCCGTTGCAATGGCGTGATCCTACTTATTATTAGCGACAATTTATACTTAATTGAAGCCCGGGACATACCAGGGCGCCTGGAGCATACAAAATATCAGATCTTCCTCGGGTAACGGGCAGGTCTCGACGCACCCTTCTCTTCTGGGTTGGGGAACTTAACGGTAGGGAACTCAGGGTCCGGCTTTTGTTGAGCGACTACGGGAATATAGCCCGGGAGGCCGAACAGCTCGAAGGCCTTCCTCATGGGAGAATCGCTGACTCCGTGCATTGAGGTGTTCACAAACTTTAGCGGCGTTATAGCATTGAGGGTCCTGTAGACAAGGCCGGGCCCTTCGGTGACAAATATTAGTCTTTGATATTGTGAAACATACCGGTAATGGCATAAGGTGTTTATGTACTCAAAATATCCCTCGAAATCATACTTGCGAAGCAAGGGAGAGTCAGCTAAGTCATCTATGTTGAGCGGACGAGACACTCGAGGCTCCCGGATCGAGGCCGAGATTCCTTTGTCGTGGGGTTCGATGATCTAAGAAGGATATTTCAGGGATTATTCAGAGTCAAAGCTGCAACGCAGTGCGTACCTGAACTGCGTTCTCCCAGTATACCTATAAATTGGGTTGTATGAGAAATCCGCCGCGGAAAGGACAAACACAGTAAGACGCGCACCTTGTAGCCATTGTCTTGCTACGGGCAGGTCAATAAATTCACCAACGCCAATATGACAACTCTATATACCTTCGGGTTATGGCTTGCTGCCGCACGCATGCTAAATCAATGTCTCGTTTGCCGGGATGACGTCAGAGGTCATTTACCTGTGATCATGACGCCGCAAGCGGCATTCTTCGTCTTGACAGTGAAGGGCACACTGCTTGGATGAGATACGTCTACAAGACAAGACAAAGAAAAATACCACGCACAGGGGCGTATGTACCAAGCCATCGTGGAAATACACTGGAACCCCTTGGTCGATGAAAGCCGCCGCTGTTAGTATGGCCCATTTCTCGGAGTGGTGTCGGTGGTCATGACCGACGACGACGCCTCGGGATTGTGCGTCCTGCACATTCTTCAATACGTACGCACACAGTCCCTAAGGTCGCATTACGATGTGAGCCTTCCTCGGCCATAGAAAAGCTCTCGAAAGTACCTGAGACGCCTGAATGATGATTAGATCGTTCATGCGGGCCCATCCGGCCTCCATTCTTCCGCGGAGCCCTACCATCGCTCAAGAAGGAGGTAGAGGCCGACATCAAGACGAGATTACCTGCCGTCCCGAACTCAATTCTGGGGCTAAAATAAGAGGTGGTCTGTCAAAAGTTGTCAACAAACACCTGTGAACGTTTACCTCATACGCCTTTCTAGCTCTGCAATGTTTTCATCTTTGACAAGATCCTGTATCTCCGACCTCGTCTCTTCGTTCTGTTGTGCAAAGGATGTCACAATGTGTAATTTGTAGATTGTGGAAGGGTCCGAGCACTGACAGGGTCGAGCTGGAGCCACTGGTCGATGAGGTCTTTCAGTGCTGCGTTCATTTCCTACGGGGTTCGATGGGTTGGTTTTCTATTCTTGATCAAGTTGCAAAGAGAAAGATCGTGTCTCCGTAGGAGCTGAACGTGACGAACGGGCGACGATGAAGCGTCTGAACAAGGACTGACTTCCATATCGGGAGGATATCTGAAGGCACGGGCCCCAGGCCGCCTGCTAGCCGAGCGCTCTAGTACTAAGTATCGTAGAACTAAGAACTTCTAAGGTTGGAGGATTTCTACATTCTGAGGGAAATTGTCCACACGAATTTCGCTATTTATCATGTTTGAAACTCGGTCTCCAAAGGCGCTAGGGACAGCAAAAACAACGTCCAATGATAAGTCTCCGGCGGCACATACCAGGCTTGTGGCAGGCTCAGGATTGGACCGGAATACTCTTACATATCCATTGCTGACGCCGGAGGTGTAAAAGCGTGTAGAATTCGGGTAACCGAAATGAGCCGATCGCCAGTCGATGCTGAAAGTGAAGAATAGATCAATGGGACGGACCCCATCGCATGAATTAAGAATAGGCTTACGATGCGCTCGAGTTGATAGAAAGGGTCCCGGGCGACGCGGCGAAGAACATCGATCGATGATTATTTGCAGCTTTCGCCATCAAAGTGCTTGCAACAGTCATGTACTCTTCGACGAAGGTAGGATGCCTGCATCGCGCAATCGACTGGCGGATAGCGTATGCAATATCTGGGAGACTGAGAGGGTCGGGGCCTATA
The DNA here is from genome assembly GCA_022606255.1 of Trametes meyenii. Classification (NCBI taxonomy): domain Eukaryota; kingdom Fungi; phylum Basidiomycota; class Agaricomycetes; order Polyporales; family Polyporaceae; genus Trametes; species Trametes meyenii. The sequence continues at coordinate 137,851 of JABYQG010000005.1, read as the reverse complement.
GACAACGCAGTGGGGATCTGACCGATGTAGTATGAGCAATGCGGTGTCTTGCATCCAGGTAGGTTGGCAGTGGTACCCACAACGTATATAGCATTTCCAGCCACTTTTGGGTCGTCGACCGGCCCTGGAACATTCCGGTACTATCTGGCCCGGCGCATTCGTGAGTAGAGGGATCGCTAGCAGCTGGCAATAAACACGCTGTACAACTCACGCTGGCTACATTTGTAACGATTGCGATTTGGGTATCTAGACACCGATTGAAGATCCGTACGATGTAAGCCGTCAAGATGTCTTGAATGGACACTTCTCGCCCCGTGGCCTCCTTGATATTCCCCCTTAATTGACGAAGATGTTCGACAGATATCTTGAACCTGACCCAGGCTGCGTTTTCATTTTTCTCCGCATACCGCTTTCCAAGCTCAGCATATGAATAGGTCGTCGCGAGATGCTGCATCAACGGCAAATAGCGTTCTATGAGCGATTCGGATGGTGGAGAAAATTCTCGCTTGATAAACGATGGCTTGAGTTCTTCGCCGAGGTCATTGCCTTGATAAAGGCAAGAGAGTCCTCGCATAAAGCGCTGAAGAACGACGGCGTCGCCTACATGACAAATCATTAGCGACGGTCAGCGAGGGCACCAGAGCCCTTGGAACCACTAGCGGGGTGAATTACACATACCTAGCGTATGGTGCCAAGACACTCCGATAGCCGTCTCCAGCGCGGTAAAGCTTAATTTGAATAAGAGTAAGGCAGCAGAAGGTTCCTTGAGCGTTGAGGAAACATGAGTTCCAGGTGGGGTGCCGCGTGACGCGAAAAAATTACGGAGATTTCGTTGTACTACCCATCTGTCGTTGACGGTGGCCGAGAGGTCCTCAACTTTGTTCACCTCGACTGGAATGGCGGAATTGGATAGCACGATCTGTAAAGACATCAGGTAGATGGCTAATACCGCGAAAATAGGGTGTGGCACAAACCTCCCATTTACCGTCGCGATTATGAAGAGTCCCAGCGGCGTGCGGGTAGAGTCGAAGAAGTTCTGACAATGCCTTCGTGAACCGAGGAAGGTCTATGGTGGCTGGTACAGCGATGACGTTCTCTATCTGGAGAATAGGTACGAATCCGTTAACGATCGCACCGGTGTCATGTAGTACCAGTTTGAATCACCCACGTAATTCATCCATAGTTCGTACCCGGGGAGTTTTACAGACTCTTTTAGGTGCAGAACGGTTGGCTGTGCGGGTTCTACTGTGAGTAGCGTTGCCATGATCGCCGAAGAGATGATTCTAGATAAGGAAGTGCAGACAGTCATAAACTCTGTGCGCAGCGCAGCTCATATGTATATAGCTGCCTCGTCGCACTTAAGACTATCAAAGACGCCGGGCCGGTTGGGCATCCTTCCGGCCACGAGGACGTCGTGCGAATCCCCAAACCCTAGGGCTTCCAGCTAGCTCTCTCGATATTGAGTATGGATCGAACTTGGTTGCAATGACTCGGAGATTGAAGGACTAGGGAGCGATACATGACCTTACTGTACGAGGGGAGCGAGACACGATAGAATAACGATAAAACGATCTGTCGTGCGCGAAAACGAGCAAGCCGCAGCTAGGAAGATTCGACAGCGCCGACGGAGATTCCTTAATCATCGGTCCGCGAACTCGAGGCCGCGTCGCTGGTGGCCGCAGAGTTCAGGGAGGTAGGAATAGACGTCTGCCTTCGGAGCGAGCGACGAGGACGAGAGGAACCGGACGACGCGCCGGTCTTGGTAGGTGAATTCTTTGAAGTAGTATCCGGCGCCGTTGTCTTGGTGGCCACCGAGGGTGACGCCAGGGCGCCGATGCGCGGGAGACGAATCTTCAGAGTTGGTGTTGCTTCTGCTTTGTGTTCCGCCGAAGTGGCGGCAGCCTGACCATTCGCCTTCGGCGGAGTGGTTGGTTTAACGTGATTGCGAGAGGTGGAGCCCTCCGCCGCACCATTAGCCTTCCTCTTGCCCCCATGCGAGGTAGTTGTAGGAGCCTTTAACGTATGGGCTGGGAGCTCGCGCTTGACTTGTTGTGAGAGAGACCGGTTAGCGTCTACAATACTCCCATCGGCATGGGTGATGGCAGGGGCAGGGGAAGCCTGCCGCCGAGTTGTTTGCCGGCTCCTCTTAGTTCTAACCGAAGTTGATGCTGAGGGTGCCCCTACTACTTCAAGCGCCTGGTCCAGCTTGGCAGGAGCACCGACTACATTTGCGGCCGATGGTGTAGCGTTAGGGGTATGGTCAGATGCCTCAAGAGGACGAGCAGCCTTTCTTCGCGCATCAGGGCGTTTGCCAGAGGAATATACGAGCTGGGGGAAGTCGATATCCATGGACGCTTCTTCATCTACTGTTCGCCCTGATCGCCTTGTAGACCGCGATCGTGCAGTTGCTGGCGTACGAGAGGCCGTCGTGCGGCGCGCCCTTGACGAACTTGTAGTGGAAACACCAGAAGCGCTGGAAACGGCTTGATTGAGTACGGCCGAAGCCTCCTATTAAATGAAATCCTGCGTCACGAAATGACTGCATCTGCATGATATTGAAAGACTTACAAGCGTGACGCCGTCCTCTTGCTTAATATTAGGAGCGATCCCGTTGGCTCGGGGAACTTCCCGAGGCAAGCTACCTGAGTGACTATCCGATCGTTCCTCGCTGACGGCAGAGGCGTTCCGGAGGCGGAGACCACATAACAACTGACCGGCCTTTGTCAAGAAGTTTCAAATGCGTTAGTTACAGGATTCTTCTCACCTGCGCGAACCTCACATCGTCCAACGTATATACTGCAGGCTCCGTGGACACAGGCCGTATACGATCGTCGTCGTCGAGCTCGCTTAGGGAGGTAAGTGGCGAAGACATCCTGCTCGAGTCGTCAATGTCCTCACTAAACAGGCCTCCAATTCAGTCATGCGTTCGTAAATCCCTCGGTTGCACTCACGTGTCAGCCCGACCGCCCCGGCCCTTGGTGACCTTATCCCAGAAATCAAGCGTGATGATCTTCTCTGGTACCCGATACCGCCGCCCATTGATGAGAACCTCGTCAACGTTGAGCTTCTCTGGAATGACAGCAGGGGGTGGTGCTGCATCCGTGTTCACAATCTCAATGACGCCGTTGTTCCACTGGCGGGGTTTGGTAATCTCGATTGGAGTAGCATTGGCACGGGGGATGCGGTGCTTCGGTTGCTAAATTCAACTTAAGCAGGTGGGCGCGGTCCATGAAAACCATCGGTAACCTACCAGTATCCGGTCCGCATGATTCGGGCACATCCACTTCTTGTTCCAAGGCGGCATGAATACGAGCGGTGGGTCGAGGCAGTCGAGGTGCCAGTGGAGATGGCAGTAGTCACACGAAATGATCGCTCTTCCCGTATCGTAGTTATTGCTACCACCTGACGCGGCGCGCCGGGCTCGCTTCACGGTTGGGGAATCGGCTACCAGAGCAGGGGGCAATGCAGAGTTACCGCACTGGAAGCAGAGGACTGGGTCACCGTTACGGTCCCTCAGTCGATAAGGGTCGCGGTCCTCTAATTGACCATGGCGGCTAAGGGATACAATGAGCGAGAGTATGAGACACATAAACAAAAATACCCACTTGAGGCGGGCTTGTTTTATCTCGGACGTATCAAGATACGTGCCTCTTGCGCTACTGCCCACTATATGCGGGTCGTTGAGACGGCAGGAAACCAGCCAAATTATATGACTGACCGTCTTTAAAATGAGTGCGAATGTCCTGAGGTAGTTGGTACTCGGTAGGCATCTTAGTGTTGAGTTCGTTAACGAGTGAGCCCATGAACTTGAGAGAGGCGGGTGGCTTGGGTGGGGGTCGCTATCCAGCTACCGTGAGTGACAACGATACGGTTGATTACCAAGATATCTCACCTGCTCAAGGACACACGCCGGGCAGAACCACCTTTCACCCTCTGGAAGATCTGCTGATTCCATCGGAGGATCGAGACACCAAAGATGAAAGGCTCTTGGGCAACCGTCGCAGTAGACTAACGAGCCTAACGACCGGCATGCAGAGCAGTGGTCTTCATTCGACTGCGCAGCCTGGGGTTCAGGCAAAGCAGAATATGCAGGGCGTGATACTCACTATAGACGGGCCTGCCTCATTACCCAGTGACACCACCATAGGTTCCTCCTTCACTTTGACCACACCATCTCGCTCCCTTTCTTTCCCTTTGATGCTATCCTTCGTAGGTCTGCCTCGACCGCGTTTGACGTGCGTAGTGGCCGAAGATTCTGGAGGAGTGTCTTCAGCGTGCGCAGTTGTGGCTCGAGATACCATCGCGTCGTCTGAGTCCAACGGCAGAGAGAGCGGGTCGTAGTCTGGGACAAGCTGCGATGACGAGGCGGTTGCGTCTGGCGCCGCGATTGGATCCGGCAGAGTGACCCCAACGGCGAGATTGCGAGCTGAGGCACGTTGTGACCTATTGCGTTCATTGACACTGACGTGTATGCGAGACAACACGACAGTCGCGAACCGAACCAGATTGCGCGGGTTCAAGGGTGCAGCGATAGAATGAAAATGCGGGTCAGTATAGCGGCGCCGACATGCGAGAAAAAGGGACGTACCTCTTATCCAGACGAGCTCGTTTCCTCCGGGACCCGTCCATGTCCACAGTGGTAACGGTGGGGAGGATGCTCGCGATATGGCTCGAGTAAGTCGTGCCAGGGTCGGAAGCGGGCAAATACGAGTAGATGATGCCGGCTTTTTTATGGTCTTTCCTAGGAAGACCAGCTTGCTGGATAGAACCTAAGGGTGGGGGGCCTGGTAGTATCTCCGTAGCCAGCGACGGATCACCTTCAAGATGAGGGGGTTGTGAGACCGAGACTCCTGGGTGCAGATACGCAGGCACGCTCTCAACGGACGCCATAGCCCAGGCAGCTGGACAACAAACGCAGAGCAGGCGATCAGGGAGACAGAGAGAGCTAGGCAGAGGCGGCTACACTTTCCGTCCGAGGTGTACAACTCCAAGAGACTGACACCGGCAGTGGCGATGATGAGTGCAAGCGACGAAGTCCGTCTGCCCGTTCTCTGTCCTCCGCTACCTATCTACATACACATATATGTAATATACAGGCCACCATTCCGCACGAGTTCCCGTGCCCGTCCCGCGAATGCCTTCCGAATGAAAATTGAGACGTCCCATACCCTAACCACGATCGTAATGCAGATAATCGGGACAAAGTAGTGCGTAGGAGCGTGCGTCCTCAAAGGTCGAATATAAATTGACAACGAACAGGCTCAACGCGTGCGCAAGTATCCCCTAGTCGGGAGGCGACACTGCATATACAGCAAAATGAGCCGAAGTTCCTGTTTGCTGCGGTGGGTACCGGACGAACCTGGCGCCAGCAGGACCGGACAGCCCATTGCGGTATCGCTAAATCGCCTTGAGCACCTATCCACGCCTTGCCGGAAATGCCCGAGATATCTGTGTTCTCCTCTCGCGAATGACAAAAGTAAAGGTTGTGTTAAGTATACGACATGAGTAACCAATCCAATCCGACATACCAACAATGTTTGAGTTGACGCGATGTTTTACAGCATCCGGGGGAAGGTGTCTGGAGGCTAAGCCGTTGGCAAGGGTTTCGAGCAGCTTACTCCAAGCCTTCTCACAGTGAAGCAGCAGAATCGGAGTGAATATAAAACGATATCACATTGGAGACGAGTCGAAGGGCGTTCACTCCATAAGCATTTGGCAGAGGCACTGATGACAGATGCCGTACGCACCTTTTGTGAGCCGGAAGCCTCGCACGGATGTGGCAAACAGGGTCTGTGACCGCACGCAGCTCTTCGCTAGGATCCCACTGGGACGCCGCTGGAACGCATCGTAGTTATAGATGCCAATGGCGATATGCACCTAAATAATTGGCATCGCTACCCTACACGTTCTCCAGAAGCCTAGCTGGTCCACGTTTGTAGCTCAGATACCGCACGTAAACGTCACCCGTACGTCGGCGGAAACAATGAGGGCCTCAGCAAGTCGGAGTCATTGGCCATCAGTCTGCACAGATTCAGCACCAGTGAGTACAGAGAACTGAGAGGATATGACGGCAATTGGCGGCCCCAGCGTCCAAGGATTTAAGATGACGCGGATGTCCGAAGCACGTGCGGCGGGTCTTTCGTGGTATCGCCGCGGGCGCTAGCTATTAGCGCTCGAGTTCGACGCGCTCACCCTTAGACTTCTTTCCGATCAGTTGTGTACATACGTCTCAAATCTGTTCTGTAGCTCCGTCGTCGCCCACCGGTCGACCAGGTCCTACAAGACCTACCAAATTCCAATAGCGCACTGCGTGGTAGCTTGCTCGTCTGTGCCATGGCCATGTGGCGCTTTCTCGATGTCTGCGACGTGAACGTCGACGCCGTGGCGCCGTGGCATAATCTGCAGGTTATGGCGCCAAACCCCGCTGGCGAACCTACGACCGGCGTTCACGGATCCGGAGATTATTTGGTCTGGAGTGACGTACGGTATAGGTTCTCACAAGCTACAGTTTACAAACCCTGGATCACACTCTCGCCGCCATCTCCATCCATGCGGGTATTTTCGGTACGGTAGCAAAGCACGCGGGCTAATTTCTTCCCAAATTCTGTCACTTCTGTATGGCCTGCTGACTTCCCGCACAATGTCAGACCTATCAATCAACACATTTCGTAAATCCATTTACCTGGTGCCACCATACTCAGCCCCCGCATCAATACAGCTACTCGTGCGCGAACACAGCGCCGGTCCTCGGCACCTTGTACGAACGAGTCGCACCAACGTGTGTGCCCTCTGGGTCGCCCATTCGCTGCTCCGGCGCTGGCCTTAGCCCCCCGGCTGCATCACGAAATAGGCCCCTGGGAATGCCTATTATGATTTGGGTCGGCCAGTGCGACGTATAAAACAGGCCGACGTCGAGCTACCTGGAGTCGCTGCGGTTTGAAGTTGCCTCCACCGTTGCTGGCCTACCTCCCCAATTCCCGAAATGTGGAAGAGCGTCGCGCCCTTGTTCACCCTCCTCTCGTCCTCCGCAGCACTCAACGTGTTGCTCACCAACGACGACAGTTGGGCTTCGGCGAACATCCGGTACGCCCTAGTGAACACGTTTGTTCATTCAGAGCCATGCTCACGCGAGATGAAAGCGCTACCTATGACGCCCTGAAGGCGGATGGTCACGACGTCCTCCTGGTTGGGTAAGTTGACATAGAGGAGACTTGCGAGCGTGGGGACTAATTTGTGGTAGACCCGCTGTGCAGCAGTCTGGCAAAGGCGGCACTTTCGTTCTGCCCACGACGAACATCACCGCTCCTGGAGGGGAGTTTGGGACGATTCCCGTCGGCGCCCCGTACTTCGGGCAAGATTCCCAGAACTCCGACTTCTGTGAGCATCGGGCTTCGTTTCTATGTAGAGCAAAATCATATGACACTGAAAACCTGTCAAAGTCTACTTCAATGGCACGCCCGCGGCTGCTGTAAGGATCACCTCCTCCATTTCCGGGAGCCTTTTATCTGATAAGATGCTACTCGGTGGTCTAGGTGGTCTTTGGGATTGACATCGTCGCTCCCAAGCATTTCGGCAGTAAACCTATCGACCTCGTCGTGTCCGGGCCCAACGAGGGCCAGAACAACGGTCCCTTCGTGTTCACTCTGAGCGGAACCGTCGGGGCAACTTACACAGCCGTCGAACGCGGGGTGAGATCTATTCCTGCATGCGAGGTCGCCGGCAGCTGACTCGTGGTCGCCTCTTGAGATCCCTGCTATCGCGTTCTCTGCCGGGAATGGCACCCATCGTTCCTTCACCACGAACAGCGGGGAGGCGAACGATCCCGCCAACCTGGCTGCCAAGGTTAGTGCTTAGGCGCCTTCCCGTCTACAAAAGGATTGACATAATTCTACTGGCAGGTCGTCGCCGATCTGGTGCGTGCTGTGTCCGACAAGGTGAATGTCACCCAGGAGCGTTTGCTGCCTCTGGGCGTCGGACTGAGGTGAGCTGCCGTTGAGCACACTCAATAGATACCCGAACTCACACGCGTCAATTAGTGTCAACATCCCGACTTTCGGCCCCGGCAGCAACTGCACGGCCGTGGGTACAGTCATCTCCCTACGGCTTTCTGGGGCTAACTCGCGTTCGTTTAGCCGCCCTTCACGTTCACTCGGTTGACCGGCGGCGCGACCGTTGACCAGATTTCGATCGACCCGACTACGGGCTTCCCGGTCACTCAAAACATGTACGTGGTCTCCTTGTCTACTCATTATTCCAACTCACCTTCATCAAGTGAGACCCGTGGTATCAACGCCAACATCAATGGTGTCCGTGAGGACCCTGGTTCGTGTTGCTCCATTTGAATCGCTTCTCTCGTCTTTGAATCGCTTCTCTCGTCTAAGTGATTGCTTATAGGTGAGACGCCGACGAGTGCTGGCTGCGAGACTGCCGTCAGCATCTTCACCATCGACTATGATGCTCCGGAGCGCATCGCCGTGCCCATCCAGAAGCGCCTCAGGAAGAACATCCGCGCTGACAACCTCCCTTGAACGAAGTGACTTCTCCGTGCTGATGACCCTTGACGTGCTACGCCTAACGTTCCCAAGAAATATACATAACATATCTAGCGCATATGGGAGTAGATTGATTGAATACTAAGCGACTTAATGAACCGCGGTGTATCATCATTCCGACTGTCCGTATGATAGGCTCAGTACCCGTGACTTCTGGCAGCATTAAGACCACTGCTCTTGGTAGTACTCGTTTGAAAGTAGCAGGCGGGCCCGCAAACCGATTCCACCTTGGACGTAGTAAAAGACACCAAAAAGAACTCAATATTTGCTGTAGATATACCAACATAAGCAGAGATAATAGATCAAGAGATCTGATGCCAGTCGACTCACTGTCTGCTCAAGAATCACTGCAAGACACCGACGCTTACCAGTGTGCGCCCTCGCTTGATTTGAATCGTTCACTGCAGCCCGCACGGCGGGGCACTGGTAACTTGGCGTAGTCGCAAAGCGATCGCTCCTCTCTGCACCCCCGAATACATACAACCCTCGGATAAAAGCTATCATAAGGCTTTGAGGGGATAGTCACCACTCGATTGACTACATGCCAGCAGCCTGGACGAGAAACATGACCCGAGAAGGCTCAGAGAGTCTTTTGGCCAGTATACGATAAGAAGGAACCATTGTCGGAAGGCTGCAGCCCGTCGATGACCTTGAGTTGGGCCTTCACGGACTGCTCCGGAGTCTGTACCTCAATTGGCATTCCCCGCTCAGACATAACCTTCCCAATAGACGCGAATATTTCCGCTAGCGCCTCCGCGCTCCCTATTGCGAATAAATAGTTTCAGCATAAAGATCTGCACGGGTTATCCATATAGCTATAGGGGCGAGTAAGCTTACCCGATCCAACCACGGTACTACTCGTGTCAACCACTCCAGGGTTCATGGTGACCACGGTAAAGCCCTCATCCTTCAGCGTCATAGCCCACTTAAGAGTGGCCATCTCGCCGGCGGCCTTGGTCATACCGTAGGCGGCCATGACGGAGACCTTGACCTTGGACACGAAGGCCGGGTGGCCACCTTCACTCCCCATGACGATGATCTTCTTCGCCTCCCCCGCACGCAAAAGGGGGAGGAAGGCAGAGATGCTGTGTAGGACGCCAAGAGCGTTAATCTTGAACTGCGACGAGTATAAAATTCAGCCAAGGCGTTTGTCATATAGAACTCAGGACTTACCGCGTCGAGGAAATCCTTGTCCAACTCGTCCAAGTTGGTACTAGATTTACTATCAGACTCGCTTTACGTGTGCCGCCATGGAGTATCCTTACTAGTCGCCGGGGCCTTGGTACATCGTTGCCATGTCCATTTTGGCAGCATTATGGATAAGATAGTCCAGCTTTCCTCCGGTGATTGAGCTGATTTCATTTGCGCTGCGCTATTTTGAGTCGGACATGTCAATTATCCCTACTGACAACGTCCATATGCTGCTTGAACATACCGCAATAGACCTGTGGTCGGCAACATCACCTTCGATGACGTACACATTCTTGAGGTTTTCTATCGCCTCAGCAAGGTGGGTGCTCCGCTGCTTGTTGCGTACAACTGCAAATACGATTGAGTCCTTGCGCTCGGCCTATTAAATAAGACGGGTGAGAAATAATAAAACACAGCACGAATCATCATACACATACCAACTGGAGGACATAGGCAAGACCGATGCCGCGCGATGCGCCAACAACAGCATAAGAAGTAGTCATGTTGAGCGTTGAACTTTGGGTATGAGTGACGATTTCGAACTTGGGGGGACGATTGCTGTCCTTGAGGAAGACACGAACTTCAGCTTATAACCCCCACAGCGAGCCTAGTGCGTACATACTTCACAGAGTCACCCGAGAATGCCAGGAGGACGCGTACTCCTGTCCAACTCGGCACTGCACGCCGATGTCCATACCGGCATCGGTAAACGTACTTTGAGTGCCTTGCTGTACCCAAGTCCACGCGTTAGGTGATGGCGTAGCAGGCAATGGACGACAAGTTCGCGCTGAGAACGGTTCTTTCTCATTAGTCATTTGGTGCAACTTAGAGCGATTGAAGAAAAGCCGACCGATCGGTATATTCACCCACAGTAGGCACGCCTTGCGTCTGAACACAAGGCGCGCGAAACAGATATGAGGGGGGGCCGTCTCCCAAGTCAATGTACCGGCGGACGCCCTGGCGTGTACACCGGCCGCCACCCTGGTTCGCCACCGGTTTGTCAGCAGGCAGCAACAGAATGCAGGTACGTTCGCTTACCTCACTTGCTTGAAAGTCGCGGGCGGGCCTGCGAGCCAATTCCACCTCGACATAGTAAGACATCCGAGTCAAAAAGAACTCAATATTCGCTGTAGACACACCAATATAATAGGTGCTGCTAGCAGCAGTGACTCTACAATTTCCATGTGAGAATGTTGATATGGGCTTTCTTAAAGGAGCGTGGCATAGGTTTTGTCGCGTGTTGGCGAGGAACTCGACCCCGCCGGGCCATAGCTAGTTCAAGGGCAACTTGCTCCGCCGAGCGGGAAATGCTAGTCGTAACAGGGAGGAGGTCCTGTATTCGCGCTGATAAAGATGATGTTCAGTTGCACTCACAAGTGGCCGTCATTATCGGAGAAACGAACAGAGAACATACGCTAAGGCTACTATTTAGTAGACGCAATTGTGCGGCCACCGCCGCCCGGTCCTCGTACTGAATGGTATAAATAATATCGACATGCCACTTACCAATATTCAATGTGATTAGGCCGTAATTTACGGGTAATTAGCTCTTCGTCTCCTTAGGTTGTTAACGGGTTCCAAGGTGGAATCGGAAAACACGATCTGCTTGGAAGCGTTGTAGGACATCTTTGAAAGAGAAGGTTCGAACCGTGATAACGCTCTCTGACTGCCTTTTCGGGGAAGCTACAAGAAAGCGGGGCCCGACAAACAAATGCAAACAACGCGTTCGACATGGCCAACACCACTGTCCGCGGCGCGGTCGCTATCCACGGCCAAAATCCTCAGGTATATCTATCGTTGTCACGCGGACGGAAGACATTAAAAGCTGAATGAGTAGTACCTAGTCGAATCTGTCATCCGGAACCGCATATATGAGTCGGCTTTCTGGAAGGAGCATTGTTTCGCGCTAACCGGTACGACCTACCTGTCTTCCGTATTGGAACGATTACTGAGTCCGTTGACGGATCGTAGCGGAAACTATTATTGACAAGACTATCGAACTCAAGGCTATCGGAGGGGTCTATGGAAACCAGAAGCCGACGGAATTCCTATGCTTACTACTCAAGCTCCTGCAAATCCAGCCGGAGAAGGAGATTCTGCTAGAATATCTACAAGCAGACGAGTTCAAGTATGCTCTGTTTGCTTGCTGTAGCTTGCCTCTCTATCTGATAGCGAGCTGCTAGATATCTACGAGCTCTAGCGGTCATGTATATCCGCATGACTTTCCGACCAGTGGACGTATACGAGCTCCTTGAACCCTTGTTGAAAGATTATCGAAAACTACGCTATCGTGGCATGGGTGCGTCGTCTGCCTCACGATACCTGCTCACTCCCCGGCTTATGTATGAACAGGCGGGTACTCCATAATACATATGGACGAATATGTCGACCAGCTATTGACGGAGGAGCGCGTATGCGACCTCATCCTTCCACGTATCACTAAGCGGGACGTCCTGGAGGATCTCGGCGATATAGGACCCCGCAAGAGTCGTTTACTGGACGCCATGGAAGGCAAGAGCGAGCACGGGAGTGACAGAAGTCGCAGTAGGAGTCGCAGTACGGATCGGAGTGCTGGCTCTCGCAGCCCGAGCGCACACAGCCGCATCCCGTCAAGGAGTCATAGTCGAGGACGCAGCGCGAACCATGGTAGCAAGTCGCCATCTTCACCCGGCTCTCGTTACGTCTCTCGCAGTCGAAGCCATTCCCGCTCAGGGTCTGGTTCCCCGTATCGGTCGCGAAGCCGTAGTATTTCTCCTGACAGGACCAATGGGTCCGGCGGCGGGTCACCAGGACGATTCCGTTCTCGCAGTCGCAGCATCTCCCCTGATCGCATGGACACAACCGGGTAGTCTTTGTTGTATTATACTGTACTATGCCATGCCTTCAAATTCCGCACATTTAAACTCCGTCGTTGGGCTGTCTTCCGCCATTTGAATGAACAGAAACAACACATTTGGTAGCTACTATACTACGCTAAAGTTGGGTCTGATATGTCCCACGTCAGCGCTTCGCTCCGGCGCTTGTATCCCTTTCTCAGTGATTGAAGCTTCGAAGCTTCCGAACCGCCCAAATATTCCTCATGCTGAGCTCGAGGCTTGAGCTGGAGCTACGCACGGTATATGCTGACTGTTCGTGTCCGTTGCCATGTTCGTCCGACGAAAAACATTGATCAACGTGTCCAGATTACCTCCCTGAAGCGATCACTCACAACATTGCATAAAATGGCCTCGAAACCGGTTATAGTCATCTGCGGGACGACGGGCGTGGGCAAGTCAAAACTTGGCATTGAATTGGCTCTCGCACTATCTCGAGGGAGTGTCAATCATCCCTACCGTGGGGCCAAGATCATCAATGCCGACTCCATGCAAGTATATGCTGGCATGGACGTCATCACGAACAAGGTCCCGTTTGAGGAGCGTTGCGGGGTAGAACATCTCTTGATGGACTACAAGGAACCTGGTGAACAGCTTACTGGCCCAGAATGGATCAAGGACGCAATGAACGCGGTAGGATGCTCGCGACCTGGGTGATTCAATTCATGACGCTAACTTTATGCGTCATAGATAGAGGAAGTACACCAGCGAAACGAGATACCCATCGTAGTCGGTGGAACCTCCTACTGGATTCAACACCTCATCTTCCCAGAGCGCATGGCTTCGCTAGAGAAGCTGGGCGAGCCAACTTCACAGCAAACTGGCCCGCCACCTTATTCCGAGAACTTCACCAAAGCGCTCGCCGCGCTTCCTCCGGAGATGCTTGACCTCTTCCATAATCTACCCCAACAAGCTCCCAACGCGGATGACGCCCCAACGATGGCCCACAATCTACACGACTTACTCATGGCTCTGGATCCTCTTGTGGCACAGCGGTGGCATTGGCGCGATGGAAGGAAAGTACTCACCAGCTTGCGCATCATCGAAGAGAATCACCAACTTGCGAGTGAGGTCATCAAAGAGCAGTCCAGGGGGATGCCGAAACCAAGGTCCTTCTGCATGTTCCCAGGTGATAGTACTCTTTGCCTAACACGAAGGCAGATATCGCACACTGTGCTTTTGGCTGTATGCAAAACCAGACGTACTGAAACCTCGCCTGGACGAACGGGTCGACCAGATGATCGAGGTGCGCTCTGATCACAGTATGGTATACTGACCAGCTAATGCCTCGGGGTAGTAGCAAGGGCTCCTGAATGAAATACGGACGTTAAAGGCCATCGCGTCGGCGGCGGTAAATGAAAACCAGAGCCCTTTATTCGAGGGTGCTGCTTCTTCCAGTAGCAATAAGCGTTTTGATTACACGCTCGGGATTTACCAAGCTATCGGTGGCTACTGCTGCTTGTCTAGCTATGACCGTGTTCTCACAGTAACCTCCCAGGTTACAAGGAATTCCATCAGTACCTAAGTTCTCCGTCACCCGACGAGAACGTCTTCCGCGAAGCTGTGGAACAGATGAAACTAGGGACTAGGCGGTATGCAAAGCGACAAGTGGCCTGGCTCCGCAACAAACTTCTGCCCTCGGTGAACGCTGCGAATGCTGATATTAAAACGGAGAACGGGGTCTTAATGGTGCCGATGTTCCTCCTGGACGCCACAGGTATATTTTCCGAGCTACGGTCGTCGATGCGCATCAATAGCTCGCAGCTCACGAAACATTTATCAGAGTTAGGAGAGGCTTGGAAGAGCAACGTTCACGATGTCGCGAATAAAATCACGACGAGTTAGTACCCAAGTTGCACGTGTCGAACATACACTGGCTCACTTCGCGAATCCAGGGTTCCTGGAAGAGAAACCTCTCCCGGATCCACTGACGCTTTCCTCGACTGCTTCTGAGATGCTAACCGTACGCGAAAAACCCACGGAGTACGTACCTATGTTGATATCTCATACTCCTTGACTCTCATGGAAACATATACATAGCCCGCTTGAGGTACTTGTCGCGAATCAACGGAGGATATGTGAGATCTGTACGATTGACACGGCCCAACCCTTCCTGGTGGACGGTGGTCTGTGGGAGACTCACCTACGAAGCCGCAACCACCGGTACATGACGGGCAAGGGAAGACAGAGACGCGGCCGCCCTTTGGAGGATCCTTGTGAAATTAGTATTGGAAACAATACGGAGAACTCGTAGCTTGCTCGCCTAGCCATGACACGCACTTCCATATTTTGTCCACAAGCGTTGTCCGGCCGAGATGTTGACGTGCTTGTACGTCAGAGTACTATGGTATGGTAGTCTCACGCTGGGTCTTCGGCGCAAATAACTGCATGCGATTTTACAAAAGTGGTAGACATTGATCACTTCGTCCTACATGATGCCTACCGGTATCGTATAGCAGAGAGCCGTACAACTGTTGGGAGATAATCGATAACTGCTCGGGGGAAACTCGCAAAAAGAGACTGAGAAAAGTTGAGAATCTTACGGGGGACGAGAGTAAGGAAGGACTCGAATCTATGCTTGGTTTGCCCAACGAGGGAGCCACTCCTGCCATCCTTCCCACTCGTCCTCTCCGCTCTCACGATCGGCGAAAAGGTCGTGACGAGGCTCATCATCCTCTCCGGGCGCATCAGGAGGAGCACCTCCCTTGGGGGAACCCCTGGGGTTCAGGACTCTGTCCACGACATGAAGCACACCGTTCCGTGTGGGAATGTCCGACACGATGACGCGCGCTCCGTGTGCGAACGTTACCGTGTGGTAGAACGTACGCGAGTGGCCGGGGATCGGGATGGTGTGCTTGAACTGCACGACCTGCAAGTTAAGAGGGTGGTCCGCGAGCAGCGTCGAGTGCGTTAGGTTCCGGTGGAAGACAACTTCGGGACGGGGCGGGCCAGGGCGGTGGGGATGATCGCCGCCCGGAGGAGGAGGGGGAGGGAAGTGAGGGGGGTGTTCTTCGAAGGGTGGGTAGTGTGGAGGAGGAGGGAAGTGGGGACCGTGCTCCGGGGAATGTTGCGGGAAGGGTGGAGGGGAGTGAGGACCCTCAGATGGGAAGTGGGGGCGCGGAGGAGGCGGAGGCGGGAAGTGGGGCTGGTGTTCGAAAGGAGGGTAATGAGGGGGTGGCGGAGGGAGTGGGTAGTGAGGACCATCCTCAGAGAAGGGAGGAGGGGGAGGGAAGGGAGCTGGATAATGGTGCCAATGCTCGAAAGAAGGGTGAGGTGGAGGCGGCGGAGGAGGCGGGAAATGCGGGCCGTATCCTTCGAACTGAGGATAATGCGGAGGGGGAGGGGGGTAATAATGGCTACCATGGTGAGGTCCGCGAGGCGGCGGCGGCGGAGGAGGCGGAGGGTACGGTCCATGCTCGGGATGGTAAGGCGGCGGCGGAGGATAGGGATAGTAATGACCTTCACCAAAAGGTACGTGAGGCGGTGGCGGCGGGGATGGGTAGGGAGGCCCGTAGGCAGGTGGTGGCGGCAAGGGTGCGCGCCATTGATCGTGGACCGGCGCCTGAGGCGGGTACGGAGGACTATCCGGCCGGGGTCCCTCGGGCTTGGCGTAGTTGTACGGATGGTGCTTAGCATCCTTTGGCCCATCGCTTAGCAATCCCTCGGCGTGCGCCAGGTTCCCAAATATGTCCACAAATTCGTCACCTCCCCACGCGCGACGGGTGTGCTTCACGTCAGACTGGGACGCATTGTGAATGTAATCTGCACAGGGAACATCAACAAAGCTCATGCACATTGCCGCGCATAGACTGACCAGCATGGAGGATAAGATCCGGCACGATGTGGAACTGTAGGAGCTTCTTGAGCACCTTCTCTCCCCACGGAGAGAAGAGGAAGATGCGGAGATCCCTAGGCAGCCGCGCAAACGCCTTGTTCGTTGGTGCGAAGAACGTGACCACTGGCGATCCCTCGTTTGTGTGCTCGCTGTCAGGGCTAGGCACGTCACGCCAGTCAACGCCATCGGTCAGGCCAACGCGCTGGAGAGCTGAGGTCTGCGAACAGCGTCAGCTTGGCGGAAATGATCATTGCTGGGAACGTAACTCACTGCTGTGGAAAATACTTCCGGAACCAAGAAGCCAATCTGGAATGCCGAGGGCGGGGGGAGGACCGGCTTGTTCACGACATGGATCAAACCTAAGTATGGGCGCAGTCAGCTAGGCGAGTCTATGCTGCGGAGGACGGGCAGGTAGTACTAACCGTTCTTGGTGCGGATATCTGGCCACACAACCTTGGATAGGAGGTTAACATTGAGCTGGAGCCCAAGAACGTCGGGCCGGCTGCCGATGCGGACGCGGAGAGGCTCCCCATCTAGGGATCCATCGGCGATGGAGAGTGACGTCGCAAAGGTGGTATTCTTCGCAAGCTCGGAAGAGTTCAGCGAGGTCGGGAGCGTCTCGTACTTGAGGATGGCTTTGAGCACCGCCTTCAAGAACTCCGTCTTGTCCTCGTCGTCGTCTTCCCTACCGTGAAGTTGGATGAGACCCTCGGCGGCCGCAAGGGTGCTCGAAACATCGTTCTCATCGACGTCGTCGTGCGGCTTGTGGGAACGCGGGTCCGGGAGGCCCCAATTGGGCACCGCGAAGAACGTCAGCCTAGGCGATTCGTTAGCGTGATTAGATGGCGAGAAGTGGTCTCGACTAGAAACCGACGTACTCGGCGGTCGAGTCGTTCAGCAAGTTTGTGATCTCTTCGGTATAGTTGACCAACTTGAAAATCCGAGAGAAGCTAAGGCTATGGGTCAGTGTCGTTCGATCGTATGGATGGTATTGTATACACACTGGGAATTCGACTCGAGGAACTGATAGATCGTGAGGTTGGATTCGTACGGCGCAGCAGGAGGGTTGCCCGGAGGAGGACCGGGAGGGGGCGGGGGCGGGGGCGGGGGCGGGGGCGGGGGCGGGGGCGGAGGATGGTCCGGCTGGTGTGGAGGCCAGTCGGGTTCGTCCCCCGGTGGGGGAGGGAACGGTGAGTGGGGAGGCTCAGGAATGTCGTGCGGGGACTGAGACGGCGGCGGGGGACCACCCGGGAAACGCTCAAAGGACGTGGGGGGCTTGCGCTCACCCATAACCATCTGAGGCGCGTCCGAGACCCATTGCCAAGCCCGGCCCACGGCAGACGCTTGTTCTTGGATATACGCAAAATCGGTCAGCTCGGCGTCCCGGTAGGCCCTCGCGCGCTCCGGCTCTGGGTACGCGGAGGCCAGCAGGCTGCCGTACACGACCGCGAGCACGGTGTGCGAGAGCAGCATGTTGGTAGGTGTCGACGACGAAAGAGGGGGAGTATGAGGCCAGGCTATACTCGTCCGTGCGGCTAGGTCTTTATATGAATAGGCACCATGACGCTGCGCGATGACATGTGCGGGTCATGATGATGTTCGCGATTTCCGTGGCTGACCCGCAGCCAGGCCGCAGTAAGGGGTGGCGCTTGTACCACTGAGGCAGACAGAGGCCCGCCCCGAGCCTCGGCATGGTGCAGGACTCGATCGCCATCCGCAGCAAGGTGGCGAGTTGGCGGGCATCGTTCTCAGACAAGCGCATCTTATCTGATACTGCTCTGAAAGCCGACTGCCGACATGCTCAACTTGAGATGAACGGCGCAGGTGCGTCGGTCCGACGTCCACCTTCCGACATCCCGGCCTCAGCAGGCTGAGCCAGCCCGGAGAAGGCACCGAGCGAAGTCAAGCGCCGGAACGTAAGCGGACAGCGCTTGCTTGGGTGCGTACTGCAACGCGAAAAACAGGAAGTGAGAAACTATGCGACATACAAAACGTGAGTGGCTGGGTATCTGTCCGTCCTTTACTCTACCAGCTGCCGGAACTTCTCCTGGATCTCGTTGTACAGTGCATCCATCTTCTGCTTAATCGGTTCCTTCCCTTGTGAAGGGGACTGGACGTCTCTCACGTTAGCATATCCAAAAGGCTAGAGAAGGCTACGTAAACTCACCTCGAATTTCATCTGTGAGAGCTTGAACATGAGGTCGCTGGCAGAGTCCCGGATTTTCGCGAACGTGATGTCGCCCTGGACGACTGCTCGTTGAGCAGCGTCGTGGAAGGCGACGAAATTGCGAAGCATCGCGCTTGTCTTGTAGAACGGACAGAAACGGTCGTACTCGCTCATCCCGTTCTGCTGCAGGAAGTCGTCCTTCAGCATGCGCGCGACTTCGAGAGTGATCTTGTCGTTCTCGCCGAGCGCGCTCTTGCCGACAAGCTGCACAATCTCCGCGAGATCCTCCTCCTTTTGCAAAATCTCCTTCGTCTTCGTGCGCAGCTCGACGAAACCGGGCTCGGTCGTCTCGTAGTGTGCTTCGAGCACCTTGGTGTACTTGGAGTATGATAGCGACCAGTTGACCGACGGGAAATGTTTTCGCTGCGCAAGTTTCTTGTCGAGACCCCAGAAGACTTGAACGATGGAGAGCGTAGCCGCAGTGACAGGGTCTGAGAAGTCACCACCCGGGGGAGAGACACTACAAGAATTATCAGCCTCGGACACGACACCGAATTTACACACTGCACTTACGCCCCAACGATGGATACCGTACCTTGGCGGACGGGGTTACCAATACAGGTGACCTTTCCTGCACGCTCGTAGAAGCCTGCCAGCTTGGTACTGAGGTACGCAGGGTAACCCGAGTCGGCCGGCATCTCCGCAAGACGACCAGAGATTTCACGCAACGCCTCAGCCCAGCGAGAAGTGGAGTCGGCCATCATGGATACGTTGGTACCCTGATCACGGAAATACTCGGCGAGGGTGATACCGGTGTAGATCGACGCCTCACGAGCAGCTACAGGCATGTTGGACGTGTTTGCTACGAGCGTCGTACGCTTCATGATAGGTTCTTGACGGTCACCAACCTCCATCGTAAGTTCAGGGAACTAAACGAAGTTTAGTATATGCGCGCAACCCAAGCCGTCAGCTAGGGGTACTTACGTCCATGAGCACTTCAGCCATCTGTTACATATTAAGGTTATACTGCACGATAGCATCAAACCGGAGTAGTCCTCACCTCATTTCCACGCTCTCCGCAACCGACGTAGATAATGATGTCGCTGTTTGAGTACTTGGACAATGCCTGAGAGATGACCGTCTTGCCGCATCCGAAAGCGCCGGGAATGGCGGTTGTCCCGCCCTGTACACAACTTCACTACGAGTCAGCCTACCTGTCGTCCGGGCCCGAAACCAAGGACAACTTACGGGAAGAGTGCATCGAGGATACGTTGGCCGGTGAGGAGGGGATAGTCCGCAGTGTGTTTCTCGGTGACTGGCCGAGGAGCACGAACGGGCCACACCTGCATCATAGTATGCTGCGTAGTCTTCCCCTCAAACTCAGTTTCCAGCACAATATCCTAAGTTAAAACGAATGGTGAGGGAGACTAACAAACATTCACACTCCGGAGAACTTACGTTCACTGCGTAGCTGCCCTTCTCAGCGATGTGGGTGATAGTGCCGAGCCCGCGGGGTCCAAGCATAATCTTGTGGTTGTCAACGAGGGAGTTCTCGTACACGCGCCCGAAGATGTCACCTCCAGATATGTGATCGCCGACCTGAGGAAAGGGCGTTCTATGAACCTGCCAGACGAGTGTACAAACGTGCGTACCTTGAAGTTAACGGGGTTGAAGTCCCACTTCAATGACCGGTCAAGAGCTTCAGTGTTAATACCCCTCGGGATGTAGATAGACTTGGAAAGTTCTTGGATGGACTTAATAGAATGTCAGGGTACTATCAATAGTATCTCTACAGAGACATACTCGTAGTGGCCTCTGAATGCCGTCGACGATGTTGCTCATCAAGCCTAGGTAGCATATTAGGCTTGCATGATTGCAGAGCTGATGCGTGCACATACCGGGTCCGAGCTCAACACTGAGCGGCTTGCCCGTGCGCAGGACGGGATCTCCAACAGTGACACCAGATGTCTCCTCATACACCTGGATCGTCGCCTTGTCCGCGTCGATACGGATGACCTCTATAATTTACATTCAGCCCGTGTATAGTGTAGTATGTTTAACACGAAGACGCACCGCCGACAAGCTCATCATGTCCAACGCGGACAAGCTCGTACATCGCGGAACCGGTCATATTCTCCGCAATGACGACGGGACCAGACACGCCAAACACCTGGCCGAAGCGTGACTCGCGGTCCTCATCTCTGATCTTGCGGAGGTCTTTCTTTGCGTTTGGGAGTGCACCGGCCATCGTGCAGAGTGGGACGGAGGAGAAGGGTAGGAGGATGGGCGCTAGCGGTGCTCGACTCAATTCAGGGCACTGACGACAGTACACCAAGTCCGGTAAGTAACACTGATAACCTCAGGGGTGAGGAGACTAGGCCAGAGTCTGGACTGTCCTAAAGTGGTAAAGGGCACGAGCGGGCGCTTACGCGTGGATGAGAGTGACGCGTCCTCTATGCAAGTGCGCCTCTGACCAAGCGCGTCTGCACTCCTTGCCTCCTTCCTACCACCTCTACCACCTCATACATAATGCCACCGAAAGCGTAAGTCATATCATACGCTGTGAGTACTTTGCGCTGAAATTATCTCGTAGTGACTGGGAGAAATGTAGGTTGTTCGCCTATGGGTCTCGCTTAGCAGTACTGACCGTACTTCGCAGGGGAGAAGAAGGCTGACGACAAAGAGGAGAAGGAAATCAAGCGTAAGTCTCGCCCATTTTGTGCAATACTGCTGTCTAACCTGTGTAATAGCTCTTGATGACAGCGACATACAAATTCTCAAGACATATGTACGCTTGTTCGTACAAGTTCGATTGTGCGAAGCTCATCAAGTTACAGGGCCAAGGACCATATGCGACGCGATTGAAGAAGCTTGAGCAGGATGTGAAGGAAGTTCAGAAACGTATTAACGAGAAACTTGGTGTGTGATTAACCGCTACGACTTCGCGTTCTTTCCTAAGTCCGCGCAGGTGTCAAGGAGTCGGACACTGGTCTGGCGTCGCCGAACCTATGGGACCTGCCTGCGGATCGGCAACGGATGGGAGAGGAGCATCCTCTACAAGTTGCCCGGTGTACAAAGATTATTGCTATGGACCCCGAGGCGGCGGAGCGCGCTCGTGCCGTGAACCCCGAAGGCGCCGTCCAGGGCCAGAAGGGAGCAGACGAGCAAGACAAGTATGTCATCAACATCAAGCAGATTGCGAAATTCGTAGTGGGTCTTGGTGAGCGGGTCGCGCCTACGGATATTGAGGAGGGTATGCGGGTTGGGTATGTCCTTTCGTGGGTCTGTTGTGCCCGTCACTGACGCGGACTTACAGCGTGGATCGCAACAAGTATCAAATTCAAATACCTCTACCCCCTAAAATCGACGCTTCCGTAACGATGATGCAGGTGGAGGAGAAACCCGACGTAACTTATTCCGATGTTGGTGGCTGCAAAGAGCAGATTGAGAAGCTCCGGGAGGTTGTGGAGACGCCGCTGCTATCGGTACGATAGATATTTTGCAGCTTCACCGGGTCTCCCTAACCCCTCTACATAGCCCGAACGTTTCGTGAACCTTGGTATTGACCCTCCGAAGGGTGTCCTGCTCTTCGGACCTCCAGGCACTGGCAAAACTCTGTGTGCCCGTGCCGTCGCGAACCGGACAGACGCCACTTTCATCCGCGTTATTGGGTCGGAACTCGTGCAGAAGTACGTCGGCGAGGGCGCGCGTATGGTTCGGGAGTTGTTCGAGATGGCACGGAGTAAGAAGGCATGCATTATCTTCTTCGACGAAGTCGACGCTATTGGTGGCGCACGGTTCGATGACGGCGCCGGCGGCGATAATGAGGTGCAGCGGACGATGTTGGAGCTCATTAACCAGCTGGACGGTTTTGACCCTCGAGGGAACATCAAGGTACTCATGGCCACCAACAGGTGTGTTCTCTTCTCGTCGCTCTCGCCGGTACCGGCTGACCAGCGACATCAGACCTGACACGCTCGACCCTGCACTTCTCCGTCCCGGCCGTCTTGACCGCCGCGTTGAGTTCTCGTTACCTGACGCTGAGGGCCGCGCGCACATCCTCCGCATTCACGCACGAAGGTCAGTACTTGACGCTTCGCATGCAATCTTACTGTGCAATCTTACTGGTGGCCCGCTGACATTGGCCCGCTTAGTATGAGTGTCGAGCGCAACATCCGTTTCGACCTCATTGCCCGCCTATGTCCCAACACGACTGGTGCTGAGCTGCGATCAGTGGCCACAGAGGCTGGCATGTTTGCTATCCGTGCCCGGCGAAAAGTCGCCACGGAGCGCGACTTCCTGGACGCTGTTGAGAAGGTTGTTCGGCAAGGCACGAAGTTCTCCAGCACGTAAGTCATCACCAACTCATGAGTACATGTACCCACTGACAGTTCTGCCTTCCAGACCCTTGTACCAAGTGTATAACTAGTCTAATAGTACTGTCTCATGTTTTCTATATACACGCTGTTATGTTATCGGACTTTGCGGGATCGCACGTGTAATTAGGTGGTTTCTATTCCTTGCCAATGCTGCCAAAAGCCAGTGGAGGCGGCAAGGTCGTTCGCGTGGGGCGCCTCGGCGCGGCCAACGCGGGGTGCGTTATATGTCAATGGCAACGAGCCGGCGCGCGACGGGTCTGAGCAAGCACCGTCTCGCAAAACCGTGACCTCGTCTAACATGACCACCTCCTTCCTCCCGTCTCTCGTCCCATCTCCTGGAACCCCTCAGGCAGCCTTCGTGGGTTTCGTGGTATGAAAAGGCTTTCCAAGGCGACATTGCTGCTTCGACGTTCCCAGCGTACCAGGGAAAGTAACGGCTCTCGTCTCCTCCCGCAGCCTCGCCCTACCGTCGGCTTCCACACTTCATCGCTGTGGCAGAACTTCCGCTTCAATGCAGAGTCTTCAAACGAGAATACACACTCTCCTACCGAACTCTCGCGTCTCATAGAAGAGTATGCAAAGCAACCCCCCAGGCCGCTCACTCTCCGCACGCTCCTATCCCTCCCCCGCCCGCTCACCCCAGAGTCCGTGTTGCAATCTGTGGACTATGTCTTCACAGAGATTCCGAGGCTGATGGCCATGCGTGTACGGTCCTTGGAGTCTCTGCCGTTCATTGTCGGAATGAACCCGTTTATTGCGCGCACATTGCATGCACACCGAACCTCTTTCCAGTTTTTGATCAAGCATCCGCCCGTGAAGACTCTAGAGGAGAACGCACGGTTCATCGAGCAGTTGTCGGAATTTGTCCAAAGTCATGCGAACGACGTTCCAGCCATGGCGAAGGGGTGAGTCAGGGTATTGCGGTCTGACAGGCGTGCTAGGAATTAAAGTCGCATGCATCGCCCAGGTTCCAGGAATGCTCAAAGTACCTTACCCCCGAACAGATTAGCGAGTTTTTGGACAGCACGATCCGTAACCGTATAGCGGTCCGTCTCATTGCGGAACAGCATATTGCAATCTCGCGCGGCCTTGCACGGATAGCTGGTGGGGACAACGAAAGCAATGAAGACCACTTAGGGGTTGTCGACCTGGCATGCACCCCGAGAGAAATGATCGGTGTCTGTGGCTCTTTCGTGAGCGACCTCTGCGAGGCAACGTTGGGCGCAAGCCCACAAATTGTTATTGACGGCGAGGTGGACGCGACGTTCGCGTAGGTGCTTCTCCAAACGCTACAGAGTCAGGACTAACTTGGGGGTCACTGCCTGCAGGTTCGTTCCCGTACATCTTGAGTATATCCTCACGGAAATACTCAAGAACGCGTTCCGCGCGACGGTGGAATGGCACCAGCGCCACTACTCCTACTCCTCCGTCGTCCCTATCCCACCTGTCATGATCACCATCGCCGCACCACCCCGTCCCGCCGCGTCCCCATCCTCCCCGTCCTCCCCCCCCTTGGCGTCCTCGTCCCACTTCGCCGGCCCGCGCTACCTCTCCATGCGCATCCGCGACCAAGGCGGCGGCGTCCCACCCGCGAACATGTCTCGTATCTTCTCGTACTCCTTCACGACCGCCGGGCGCGGCGCAGCGAGCAGCGCTGGCTCGAGCTTTGGAGAGGATGAGGGCATGGGCGGTGGCCCGTATGCGGCGCAGCACATTGGCGGGAGCGCCGCGATTGACGGGGGTGGGTCGGGCGAGCATGGCGAGAGCTTGTTCTCGGAGATGGCGGGGCGCGGGGTGCAGATGGGCATGGGCACCATCGCGGGTTTGGGGTACGGGCTGCCGATGAGTAGGCTATATGCAAGGTAGGGTTTTTTTTCCTACCGTACAGGGGCTGCTGCGTTGTCGTTGCTGATGTACCCTATAGTTATTTTGGTGGTTCGTTGGATTTCAAGTCCTTGGACGGATGGGGTACGTCGTTCATTCAACTCGAACTGTGTGTAGAGAAATGACTTCACTCTATTATTGGCAGGCAGCGATGTCTTCATCAAACTGCGTTGTCTCGATGATGGCGGTAACATCGAGCTGTAATCTTGCAGCATGTATTTGTAGGACAGGACACAGTTGAGAAATCGATACATTCACCCAGCCAGCCTTATAGTGTTCTCGTTTACAGCAATCTCAGTTTGCAATTGTCTGGAGCTCGCAGTCTAAGTCGCAATCCAAAATAAGCCCAAGGTAAGCATCCGAAACAACGCCGCGCGAGGAAGAACATTCGAGTGCCATTGTATTATTGCGAAATGATGATGATGCGACGTGAAATAATTGGGGGGTGACAGGCCAAAGGACAAATAACAACAGCGCTCGACTTGCGGGTGGAGAGGGCAAACGTAGACGGGGATGATGCGGCAGGGGAATAAAGTACAGGGAACCGAATGGAGGGTATTTGATAGCAGGGACCAACTAGAACAGACCAGCTCGGAATTCGTCAGCATAGGGTAGTAGATATCATGGATAGTTTGCGCGATGGACGATTAGGGTAGCAGCGAGTCCGTATGATCAAGGTATCCAGGTCGTGGAAATCATCTTGCGGTGGTCTGCAGAGGTAGTTAGTCACCGGACCGTCGATACGTTGTGAGGGCCTGCCCAACGACTTACCATGGTACGGCTTGAGTGGTAGGACGATATGGATTGAGTTTGGGACGACCGGTAAGACCTCGAAGCGGAGCCTAGGGTATTTCCGTGCATGCTCGTCGACGTGCTAGGTGTAGTAGGCACGCCCGAGGTGCGAGCGCTGCGAGCGGTGAGCGGTGTGGGCGCGCTGATCATCGACTTCTTGGGGGTCTCGGTGACCTTCGTGCTGCGGCTCCCTAGGTTCGACGAGGCGGACTGCAACAACGCCTTCGCCGTGCTGGGCGAGGGGCTGATGACTTTCGGTCGCCGACCTGCGGTGATGTACGGGTGCCGCAACGCCGCCTGGGGCTTCAGCCTGCGCTCAGGGTCCCACACGAGGCACTTCGAGATGAAGTCGACAAAGAGATCATCCGACGGATTCTTCAGCGCCTGCGCCAGGGTTTTGGTGCCAGGTCGTCGCCTCTTGCCCTTCGTGTTCACGACAGGTCGGGGGGCGCCAGTCGTGTCTGCAGGTGAGATGAGGACGCTGCCCTGACGTCTCACAGGGGACTGGATTTTACGTACCGAAGAAGAGCCTCTTCCGTGAACTGCGGTTGATGAAGTCCTTGTCCGGCACGCCGAGCACTTCCATGATACAAGCAAGCTGCTCTTGCTCGTTCTCACCAGGGAAGATCGGGAAACCGGTGTACAACTCCGCCATAATGCAGCCCAAACTCCACATATCGATGGCCATGTGGTAGTTCATGCCGAGGATGACTTCGGGTGAGCGATAGAAGCGACTCTGGATGTAAGTATAGACTGGGGCAGGTGGTCAGCCTCGCGCAAACCTTCCACGACTGGGCGGTAACTCACTTTTCTCGTGTTCGAAGCAGCTGCTACCGAAATCGATGACCTTGATAGCACTCTTCGCGGGGTGGCGAAGGAGGACGTTCTGGAGGACGCTGTCAGTCGGTGCTCAAATTTCAGCTCAGACGCGAACGTACCTCGGGCTTCAGGTCACAATGGACGATGCGATGATGCCGCATAAGGGCCAACGACTGCAGCATCTGGCTGGTGAAGCGACGGATGAGGCCAGTCGTGAACCCGTGGAAGTTGTTCGCCTTGATCAGCTCGTAGAGGTTGATGCTCAGGAGCTCCATTGCGATGCACAAATGTCCGCGGAAGTAAAAGTGCTCCGTCATCTTGATGACATGATGCTTCTCTTCAGCGTCCTACGCAGCTCATGAGTACATGCAGACACATGGCAGAACAACACAAGAAACCACCACTTACCCATTTCCGCAAGTTGTCCAGAATCTTGATCTCGACGAGAGCCTGGTGGTGGAATCGCTTCTTGTTCCGAATGATCTTGATGGCCACCGACTCCCCGGTGCAGTGGTCGCGGCAGTTGAGCACCTGCCCGAACGAGCCCTTGCCCAGAGTGCCCATCACCTCGTAGCGGTACGACAGGTGGTCGTGGTCGATGACCAGGTAGTCTCCCCGCTCGTCGTCGTAACCGTGGTTGTTCGTCGAGTTGGCCAGCGTGGCCATCTTCTTCTCGCTCCGCGCACCGATGTAATAGACATTGTCGAAGTCCAGGATCTCCTTGCACTCGTACTCGGACAGCCAGCGTACCTGATCGCTCTTCAGGACGGCTGCAGAGTGGGAATGTGAGCGTGAGCGTGTGACATGGCGTCATACGGGTCTAAATATGACGCGAACGTACCTTGGGGCGACGTTGGAGCAACCGGCGGGATAGGCTCGGGGAACCGGAGCATGGCGTCAAGGGCCTCCTGCGTGGTGTTGCCGCTCTGCAGTTTCTTCGCGTGTTGGCGCTTGATGTACTGCATCATCTCCTCATCGCCCAAGATTTCTTCCTCGTCTACCGAGCTCGGTGCTGGCGACGGAGTAGAGAGCGATTGTCTGCTGGTGGAGGGGGATCCAATCGTTTGTTGGATGCTCGGAGTCGAGGACGAGTTGGAAGAACGTGCAGTGGGTAGAGACATCTTGGGACTAAGCAGTTTAAGCCCCTTAGAGGGCGACAGAGCAGAGAAACGGTGATGTGAGTGGCTGGGCGGCGGCTGTTCATGGTGGGCAATAGAGGACGTAGAGGCGACGGAGCTGGTGGAGGACTTGCGGAGGCCGAAAGACATAGACTCGCGGTTCTTGCGCGGGATAGTCGTGCCGTTCGTAGAGGTCGTGGATACCTGGCGGGGCACGCGCGACGACGACGCGACCGCCGTCGACGGCGACGCGCGCACGGAATGGCGCGTCGTCTTCGTCCCTGAGACCTGGCTGTTCTCTAGGACGCCGAACTCGTTCATGGTGTCGTTCCCGGTCGCAGGGGAGGCCCCGCGGGATGACGCAAGGCCGCTGGACGATCCCACGATCATGCTGGCCCTCCGGCCTGCGCCGTTGGCCTTGAGCGTGGGCGAGTTCGCAGCGGACGACCGGCTGGAGATCCTGGGAATCTTGGTTGGGGTCTCCTTGGACAGCACACCCGAAGTGTTGAGCGCGGACAGGGGCGGCCCCTCCTTCGCGTCTCTCACGACTGGCTGGGAGCCACTGACAGACGTGACCGAGGGTGAGCCGGCAATAGTGGGGAGCTGCTGGTGCCGGCGGAGAGACGTGTCAGAGTGTTTCTGCATCGAGCTCATCGTCTGGGAGGTAGCCCGGGAACCCGTCCTCACGCTACCACCGGCCGAAGACGCCAACGACGATGAGGATGAGGTCTTGAGGTTAGCCACACGCTGCGCGGTAGATGGAGGCAGCGCCGAAATCTGCATCGGGGGCATGGCCACGGGCTCCGCCTTCTTAGGTTGTGGCTGAGCAGAGGACAGTGTCTGCGCATGAATGTTCCTTAGCCCCTGGAATGGAGGCGCGAGGGAGGAATGCTCCTTACCTTTCCGCGTTTCCTGCCCATCAGCACCGAGATCCTGCTCTCGCTGCGATCCTTATCGTCCTTCTTCTTCTCCCTGTCAGAGGACGAGGTCGCGTTCTCCCGGCCGCTCTTGGCGTCGCTCTTCTCCTTGTCGGAGTGCAGGCTGCGCCTCGAGCTCGAGCCCTTCAGCAGCGACGGCAGCCCGAGGCTCAGCACCGAGGACTTCTTCGCCGATCCCGGGACGGTGGGAGACGAGAGGCTCGTCTCCTTGGTGGGTGAGAGCGCGCTAGGGGCCCGGAGGTGGGTGCTCGACTGCGGGCCGGAGGACAGGGTGGGTGAGACAGACGTGGGCGGCACGTTCGGCGGCGGGACCTGCATCGACTGGGACGACGACCGCCTGAAGAAAGGGATCGATGACGGCGTGAGCCGCTTGCTCGACGGGTTGCGGCGGACGGAGCCCGACGGGCTCAGCGGGGCGTTGTGCGGCAGAGGCGGGACGTTCGTGCTCGCGCTCGACGCCGTCTCGGGGCGGCTCGACACCAGGCGGTCCGGCGTCTTGGAAGTGGTGATGGACGGCGGGACGGAGGCGGTGGGGGAAACAGGTGCGTGGGTAGAGCCGACCGAGGACAAAGAGGCCAAGGAGGTGGCTGAGGCCATGGCGTCCGAGTGCACGGGCGACCAACCATCGGTAGACCGCTTTGGTGCAGGAGACGACAAAGGCTTTTCCTTGGACATCGACTTGCGGATCTGCTGCCCAAAGGACATCGTGCGCGGGCTCACAGGCATGCCCGGCGACTTGGGCGCGCTGCTGTCCCGATCGCGCATTGACGACGTGGACGGCGTGGACGACAGTTTCTTGCCCAGCGCGCTCGAAAAGCTCCACTTCTTGGACGGCGTCTTGTGCAGGTTCGTCGGAGTCGTCGACTTGGGAACCTGGAGCGAGCTGTGTTTGGACGGCGTCGTCGGGAACGCGGGCACGTCGAGAGTGGTGGGGAAAGTCACATCGTTGAACGTCTCCCTCCTGCTCCGATCCGGCACTTCAGCAGGCTCGATAGGAACGCTGGGCACGCTCGGAGATGCGAGAGGGGACCTGTACGTCGAGAGCTCCTTGGGGAGCGGCGGGACTGGCGGGACGTGGTTTTCCTCTCCAGATTCGACGGGGGCGGCAAACGAGGCGGCACGGTCGCGGATAGACGTGCCCTCGCTGGAATGCCCCACAGATATGTCGCTGCCTGCACTGTTCCTCCTGGCCTTCCCAGACGACTGCCGGCCGGAAACTGCGGAGACGGAGGTGAGACTCGTGGCCGTCGACAACGAGGCGGAATCGCGTGAGCTCGTCGTGGGGGTGCTGGCATATGTACCCGAGGACGCTGAGCCCCTCTTAGGAGTGAAGCTCGAGCGAGCACTCGCCGTCCCCGTCTTCTTCGCCGACTTCTCTGGCAAGGGTGAGCTGTGCTGGACGTCGTCGCCGCTGGTGATGGCTTGTTCGGCCTCGGTGGGGCCCTCGGCGGAGATACCGAGACCGACAGCTTGGCGGTGAGTACTGTCCTTCGACCTCTCCTTGCCGCTCAGAGACGCATGCATGCTGGACCGTTTGCTGCTCCGGCCACCTTCGATACCTTCCCACTGGGTGGTCGTGGTTTTGGCAGGAGTACTCGGGCGGCTGGAGCTGCCGACCCTGCTGTGGCCGCCGATGCTAGAGCGGGCACGTGCCGTCTTGCTGGACAGCCCGTCGAGCTTCCTGAGCGCCTCCATGGTCGTTTGATCATCCAAATCGGACCAACCCTCCTGAGTACCGCGCAGAAGCGAGTGAGCGACGTTGGAGGCCAGATGCGGTTGGGTGTGGAGAGGTGACGAGGCGGTGCTGCTGCTGTTGCCGCCCTGCTTGAGGAACTGCTGGATCGATGACGATGACGGAGACGGGGGCAAGTGGGAAAAGTCGGAGTTGTGCATGCGTCGGGAGAGGTGACTCTCGCCATGGCTCGAAGATGATGAGCCTGCCGACGCCTGACGCGAATGTCGCACGCTCAGCGAAAGCGTGTCTCTCCTGCGTTCCTTGGCCTTTTCCTTGGGCATAGATACCCCGAGACTCTTATGCCTGCGCACCCGCTCTCCATCCTTCGTTGCGCTAGGGGGTGACATAGGGGATGAGTGCTTCGAAACGAGCGCACCCGAGTCGTCAAGCTCAAACTCCTCCGAAGTGCGCTTCCTTGCGCGATGCGCAGGAGTTGCAAAGGCACTAGGAGGTGCATTGTAATCAGGCGCAGAATCCAGCGCCGCTGCCACCAACGCCTCAGCCGCCTGGCTAGACGATTTCGGGAGGGCGGGCACATCCGAAGGGTACGCTTGAGGGTGACGAGGATACAAAATCTCTTCGCCCCCGCTCTCGTCCGCAACGGACCGTTGACTGCGTAGCGTACGCGTGATGGGCTTGACGTCCATGAGCTGTGCACGCACATTGAGTGAACGTTGATTCGGCAAATAAAACACGACATACCTGATCCCTCTCATCCTGCTCCCCATCTATAGCCTCAATCGTCCACGGACTGTCCGGGTGATCCCTCTCCTGGTCCTCCTCTAATCTCTCCTCCTCTGCCCCCTCTTCCTCATTAACCTCCTCTACGCGTTCCTGCGCCACGAATTCGAAGTCGTCGTTGCGGGCTCCCCGCGCCCAGCGAGGGGTAGCAAGCTCCCCGACTCCGACAAGCGTTCGCCTGTCGATCGCCGCAGGATCCCGCCCCGGGGTTACGGGGTCATGGGCCAGATATGAGTGCATCTCGGGGGTCTTGGGGAGGCTAGGCACGGGTGGGATAGGCGACTCGGATGGGCTGTGCACGCCGAAGTAGTACGGGTCGAGCGAAGACGTGGCCGAGGTGGGGCGGGGTGCGTCGGACTCGGCGTCGGTGGGCTGGTCCTCGGGCGCGACTACCTTCAGGAAGGGCTGCTGTACATAGATATGGGGGAGCAGCGGTGAGCAGACATCGCCAGGGACATAACACATGCAAACCGTGGCCACCTTTCGCGAATCGTGGGCGACATCGCGCTCGTATCGTACATCCCTGTCCGACCCCGCGTTCGGATCTGCAATGT
This sequence comes from Trametes meyenii, assembly GCA_022606255.1. NCBI lineage: Eukaryota > Fungi > Basidiomycota > Agaricomycetes > Polyporales > Polyporaceae > Trametes > Trametes meyenii. The sequence goes on along the minus strand of JABYQG010000005.1, from coordinate 106,273 downwards.
CGAGGGCTGGAGGTCTTTCTCTCCGCTTCGTGCGTCCTTTTTCATGAGCCACTTGACCGATGGTGGGGGAGGGCGGGGCAGACATGAGAGAGAGGATAACGAGCGAAGGAAAGAAAGGAAAGACGAGAAAAGAACCAGAGAGTCGAGAGAGGCGAGGGAGTTACAGAAGGGGTGAAACGGGGCTCAGGACCAGCAAGAAGCTGGGTACCGACTGGCCGTTGAGCTCGACGATGCCAGTGTGTTGGAGGATGCAGTCCACGACGAGCTCCCCGTCCGCAAACGCCTCGTGTTATTTGGCACTATTTGCGTTGTGGCGAGCCTCGGCCATTGTTCCAGTCGAGCGCCCACAGCACAGCACTCAACTACTGCTAAAGACTGACAAGTGTATCTTCCAAGTCACTCGTCCACAACTGAAGTCGAGCATGGACGCATGTCGAAATCTGGCGTATTCGTTCACGGAGATGGCTAGTTATGCATCTACTCCTATCGTATGTAACGATCAGGGACACGGATGATCCATGATAGACAGCCTGCGGACAGCAAGACGGTTGCACCTCTCGTACTCGATCAAGAAGCGTGGCATGCAACGGTGGAAATTTGACGATTCGCCCCGAAGACAGCACGGTGACTGCAAAATCAATGAACGGATTTCGACTGGTTGGGTATTAACGTTCAATGTTTCCTCTGTAAATTATAGGGCAAATGCCCTTCACGTTGGACAACTCGTCGAAGCTGATTGTATCTGTCACAATATTAGAGTAGAGAGTTTGAAAGAGCAGAGAGGAGGACTATAGTTGGGCGGGAGTAAACTAGTATGCGCGTTTCCAAAGGGCGTGTACGTTTTGTCGGAAGTGGTATGATGATGACGCAAAGATCATGGGTGTGTCGACAAGGTTAAGCTTCTTCTGCCGCCGGTCAGGAGAACGGGGCATCTGGCATTGAAATAGACGGTTCGCTGTGGGCGGGGATTTACAAATGGGCTTACTCTGGGAACGGCAAGCGAGTTCGCTTGAAGGGCCTGGGGGATCACGATGGCGAGGAGACTTTCCACGGTGAGTTTTGTTTGAGAGATTGGCAGAGAGTTGTTGTGAGGCCGATGCTGCGGGGGAGTTGTGCCGACGCTGAGAGATCGGTTGGGGTCCGGGAAGAGCTCCGCGCGCGCGGCCGGCTGGGAGAGGGTGAGGGCATGATTTGCGGCTCGCCCGTGTGGAAGCGAAGAATCTGTCAGAGGAGACGCGAGCGCGGGGATGTGCCTCGGACAGCTAGGCTGTATTCATGGCGCTCGGGACGGGGCAGGGGGGCTCGGTAGAGCAAGAAGGTTCAGACCGGGTGAGTGGAGGCGCTGCGGGTGGGAGGAAGGCGCACGGGACGTGATGTTACGGTAGGCGCGGCTGAGCCTGCGATAGATGACGGAACGCGCACGCTCAGGGTGGGCAGCGCGGGGGACGGTGTGCCCCGCCGTGCGGTGGGCACGGGCGAGGAGGAGGAGGAAGAGGAGGAGGAGGAGGAGGAGGAGGAGGGGGGCGGGGGCGGGGCGTGCCGAGGTGCCGAGGGCGGGGGTGGGCGGAGTGGGGATTGGGAGGGGGAGGAGGGGCCGCGGAGTGTGGCGGAGAGCACATAATGGTTACGTACTGGATCGGGCGAGCGCCTGGGACGGACGGGAGGCCGGGTGATAAAGGGCGCGAGTGGCGAGGGCGGCCGTCCGCGCTGCGTTTCAATTTGCTCCTCGTCGTCCCCGCCCCTGCCTCCGCTTTGAGTCGGAGACCCGTCCGCCCGCCCGACCTCAGCGACGCCCGCGCCCTCTCCGTCCTCGGCCTCAGGCTCAGGCTCAGGCTCCAGCCCGACGCACCCCGCACCGTGACCCCGGACGTCGCACCTGCAGCAGCACGCGTATGTTTTCCCTCTCTCTCCGTCCCTCCAGCCCTCCAGCGCACGATGGCACTCACCTCCTCGTCCCCAGCGGCCCCCTCTCCCTCTCCCTCTCCCCCTCCGCCAGGCCCTCCCCTCCCTCCTCTCGCGGCCCTCTTCCGTGAGGCTTCGCGCCACGTGTGTCTCCCCAGTCCCCCCAGCGCTCATCCTCGCTTCCCAGCCTTCTCTCTCTCCCGTCGTCTATATCAGTGCCCTCTTATCCCCCTTTCGCCTCTCCCACCCTCCTCCCTCGCGCCGCCATGGGCGATTCCAACCCCGAGCCCGATACCCACCACCACCACCACCCCTCCCCGACTCCCTCCGACTCAGTCCAGCCCCAGATGACCATGCACCCGATCACCTATTCCACCATGGGCCCCATGCACATGTACCCCTTCCCTCCCGGCATGGTCCCCGCCCCGCCCTCCCGCACCAAACGTCGCCAGGTCAAGAACGCCTGCACAAACTGCCAGAAGGCGTGCAAGAAGTGCGACGACGCCCGCCCCTGCCTCCGATGCGTCAAGTACGGCATCGCCGAGGAGTGCGTCGATTCCCAGCGCAAGGAGCGCCAGAAAGGGATTAAGCGAGGGCCTTACAAGAAGCGCGATGGAAAAAGTACGCTCTACCTTCTTCTCGTCCTCTCTCCCTCCCCGCCCCTCTTCCCGCCACCCCGGCTTTGTCGCCGCGTGAGGTGACCGACGACGCGTTTCATTGTCGCTAACCAAACCACTCCCCTCAGCCGCCAACGTCGACCAGCAGCAGGTCGACGTTGCTGTGCAACAACAGGCCATGGCCGTCCCACCCCCCGTCGCCGTCGCGGCCCCCAGCCCGACCCCTCCCATGTCCTACGTTGCACCGGTTTCCTATCCGCCGGGGATTTATCCCCAATACCCCACCGCCCCCGCTGCCAAACCCGGGGAGGCCCCACCCATGTACTACCCGCCTCCCATCTACTTCACGCCCATCCCGGCCCCGCAGGCGACAGGCCCGGACGGCGAGCCCGTCGGCTACCCCGCTCACCCCCCGTTCTACGGCGCCGCGTTCATCTACCAGCCCCCGCAGTACCCGCCCGGTCCGTACATGATGACCCACCCGCGCCCCGACGCCCAGATGCCCATGGCGCCCCCGCACCATTACGCGCCGTACCCCCAGGCGTACCCGAAGCCGCCGTCGCGCGGCCCTGGCGCAGAGGTGGGTCCGCCGCAGATGATGGACCCGCGCCGCGACGGACATCACGCCATGGCAGGCGCGCAGAAGGCCACCTGAGCCAGTAGACGGGTGGGTCGCGTGCATTCGGTTCTGTCGCGCTCGCGCGGGGATATTTGGGCACACGCCCGCGCGGCGCGCGATGGAGCGCGAATTTTTTTTTACATATCATAAAGTACGTGAATGAACGAACGATGTCTCTTTCTCGTCATCTATGCCTTCCTCTTTGTCTCGCGTCTCTCTCCCCTCCACACCTATGCTGCTCTCCTCAACCTATCCCCGTGACTTCTTGCTTGCTATCCCTGTTCTGTTGGTGTCGTCGCCCGGTGTCGTTGGATGTATGTCTCCATGTACCAATAGTTGCCGTTGTCCGTCGCGTCTTGTCTTGTGTAAACCCGTTTCGAGTTCCCTCCCCGCCGCCCCACCTCTCACTCCCCCCACAGACCATTTCTTTTTGTGAATGTACCACGTTGTTGTGCCCATATAGCTTCTTTGGCGTGCGTTAAGATCGGGCGAACAACGAAATATATTGAAATATATTGCAATACACGTCACGACGCGGACGGCGTGTAAAATTCGAATCCTCGAGAGCTCGCAGCGAAGCTCCGACGCGGGTATACGTACATCGTACAACACAGCGGCGAAAACCATGTTTGCAGATCGGCGGGCAGCACTTGTTTGCAACTGCGACCAGTGCGTCGTTGTGGACTCCCGTAGGGCCACTAGTGCCCACCGCTAGCCGGCGCCCATCGACGACCTACACCGATCGCGACTTCGGGACTTGCGGACGAAGCATCAATCGCCGCAAAAGACCAGAGACGAGGCGCGTCCATCCCCCACATCCCCGCACTCCCGCGTCACGCGCCGGCCCAACTCCCCCCCCCCCAAACTGGACCCGGGACAGCGGTGGGAGCCCGGCGGCGCGGAGGGCGTTCGCTGCGTTGTACTACGGATTGCAACGCAGCGAGCGCAGAAAATGGACTCCGCGCGCGTCGCGCCCCGAGAGCCCTCCGGTGCCGGATGACCATGGTCCATCCATGGTCCATGATGCATCAGGTGTGCCGGTGGGCGATCCGGCGCCGTCGACTCTGGCTGCCAGCAGATGTGTTCGAGGGGGCCGTGAGTGTGTGGCAGGACTAGGCGACGGTGGTCTGGAGCGCCGGAAGCTAGAATGACGAGCCATGGGGAATTCGCTGTGCTCTTGTGTGGAGGGTGCTGTGCTGGGCCTTCCCGCGTTGGCCAGGGGAGACGAGCCGGAGTCGCGCTGTGTCGAGAGGTGGAGCCAAGGGGCTTGGAGAGACGCGTGCCGGCCGCCGCTCGGTCGTGGTTTGCTTGTCTCCGTCTCGACGTGTTGCGACTTCGACTTCGGCTTCGGGGGTTGTGTCCGGCGTGTGGGCTGGCGGGTTCGCGACTAAGGTGCGCTCTCTGCTCGGTTCCATGGGCCTGTCAATCTTGCCTGACAAGGAGACCCCGTCGTCGACGTACCAATGTGGCGGCGGATCCGTATGTTGGTGCGAGCCCTTCCCTTCTCTGCTTTCTCAGGAGAACCTGGCGTGCCCGCGATCTTCGCGGGGCCTGCGCCGGGGGCTGCACCCTGCGATGGCGTCGGCATGCTCGCACTGGCACTGTTCGGAGCGCGGAACGTCGCCAGGGATGTGCGCAAGGAACATGTCGGCGGCGAGACCCAGCCAGGCGCGAGGACAGTGGTAGCGCTAGAAGGCCACAAGGACCCGACTAGCGGTCAGCCCGCGAGGGCGTACGTGCGTTCGCTGCGTGTGGGTAAGTAGGGCCCTCACTTCCGTCCCGGACCTGGCAGATCACAGCTGAGCCCGCGGATCTCCGCGTCGAGCTGAGTCGAACTACGCCCACGGGCGACAGCGCGAAGGCTGGTCTAACGTACACGGCGCGCCGTTTCGCGTCGTCGATGTATGTGGCCCCGTATTTTGGTCGCGGCCCATGGGCCGCCGATTCGATTCGCGCAGATATCCGGCGGCGCGGGTTCCTTCGCTGGGCATCGGCATCGGCATGGACGACATCGCGACTGTGGCTCATTGGTGTACATGCCCGCGCAGCCATCGATGACGCCGATAGGATGACGGTAGTCTTGTTCGAGGTGTGGCGAATGTTGCTAGGCGAGGCTTGGAGATCTCCGATATCGCACGCCCTGGTGTGTTAACTTCGGAATGGCAGAACCTTTTGGGACGAGGATAACCTTCATCTCCCCGGTCAACCCTCGCTCTGCTCTAGACGGCTTTACCGAGAATAGGACTCACCGGCCGCCATGCCTCCAGCCTCATGCCGTCGACTACGCCAAGTCGTGCGTTTCAATTCATGAAGCTAACTATTGATTGTCGGTGGCATTCGCGGGACGCGCGAGGTCTTCGATAAAGGCCAGGTCGAGGCAACGGGGGTAGATCGACGGCTGACCCGACGCGCAGGCCATTGCGAACAGAGGATACCCGCGGATGTCATGGACAGGTCCCTGTGCGGTCTAGCCATGCAGGCACGATGCTCCCCGCTCGACGATATGCCGTGAGTTTGCAGTAACTGCGAGTGCACATGAATAACCCCTGTGTCCAGCTAAACGGTTAACCGCGGTACGTGGTGAGGAAAGACATATTCACACTTACAACTCAGTGTATAGACTCCGCTCCGCGACCCTGAGACTACACCATCTTCTTGCATCCTGGTCGCGGGGTTCCGAGCAAAAATGGCCAGGTGCCGAACCATCGTGGGGGCGTCAACATCGTGGTTGTCAACCATCTGTGCCGAGGTGACGACAGTACAGGGCAGTCGATCGTGGACCACCGAGAGGAAGAGTGTGCTGCGCTCGAGCCAGACCTGTCTTTCCCCTCATGTCGCCTATCATGCTTTCGATATCTGGCAATTTACTGGCAATGTACGTGGCTTCTGGCACCAAAGTGGCATCGTCCGGCCGAAGGGATGGCCAAGAACGGTGGGAAGACGAAGCAGAAGACGCTGCTGGGATGACACACTCGGGACTTCGGAGCCAGCTGCACAGTTACATGCCGCTTGTGCGCGCCCGCTTGATAAGAATACGTCCGCATTCAAGTGGGGGACAAAGGACCAGCAGCGTTTGAGGGTCCTTGTGCGTCGCGAGTCGGGAAGTTGAAGTTGCGCCAAGTTGTCGGTCTGGCGCAGCGCTAACCGTTGATGCTCCACCGACCAATGACACAAGATACGGGAGGCGTCGGACATTGGTTTACCGAAGATTTAGAGGCCAGACGACATCATCATACTTACCGCTGTGGTTGAGGACAAGGGGTGAAGAGCAAACCTCAAATGGACGTGTACCCAATGTATCCGTGTTCAATCCATAGGTTTTCCGCTAACGTCCACCTTTCCAGCTTCTCTCTCGCCGAAATGGCGGTCCTAGGTCACCGCCGAGGCTCTAATCATCGGTCAACCAGCACGCCCTACACGTTTTAGGGGTGATTCGCCCCTAGAAATTTGAATGCGCTTGCATCGTCGACTCCGACCACCTTCGACAGAGACGACCGTGTGGGAGAGAGAGAGAGCTTATGCGGGATAGGGGCGAGACAAGCTGCCGGCGGGGACGCGTTGGAAGTCTGGTAGCAGGTTTTTGCCTTTTGAGGTTACGGATGGTCAGGCGTGCGGAGGTAAATGCGGGATGCTGAACTTTCGTGTCCGGTGAGTGGCGGAGTGTGGACTGTTTGTGGAGGGGAATAATTGCATTGACATGTTGGTCGAGTTACCGGTCGGCTGGTTAAACACGCTTGCACCTCGATGTCGGTGATGAGGGACAAGAAGCTCCAAGTGACAGAAGGGCATTCTCAAGCCTGAGATGGGGTGCCGACTGCTTGAACCATTCGTTAGAGTAAGGTAAGAGACGTACCCATCGTCCCTGGCCGGGGACCAGCCAATTCAACCGCTAATCACTACCCCTTGAATTGAACTCCGTGCTTATGGTTACTCCCCGGTATAGGCATGTGCTATGACCACTTGTGAGGTAATGAAGTGGTCAATGGCACGGAGTGATCGCTGACCATGTAACCGCACACAGGAGCGACGGCCGGGATGCCGTTCGGCCCTAGGCATTGTCCCGCAGGAATCGTTCGTTCCCCAGACGACTCTCACGTCTCTTTCTTTTTCTTTGAATCCGTGTTTATTGCCCTCGAGGGCCGAGCCCTATGGTAGGCAATACGGGGCCTCACGTCTCTATGCCTTGATCGTTCCTACTACAATATCCGGGAATGCTAAATTGTCGAACACGGTTGCTAGACACCGTATTGTAGTTCCCTTGTCGACCTGTGCAGAGTCCTAAAGACCTTGTCACGGTTGGTAGATCATGAAAAGGCCGGGTAAGCGAGAGGATGGGCGTAGAAAAACGAAGGGCTGACGACGCTACGGTCGGAATGCTTGGTGGAAAGACCATCGCTACAAAAGGCAGGTACGCATACGATCTTGGCCGGCGGCGCTCGAGTCTCTCGCGTGGCCGGGGTCTTTCTGACTACTTTCAGTCGCCTATATCCCACTGAGTGCTTTCTACAGCTGGCGAACCCTCTCAAAGGCCCAGGCAGCGGCAGAACGCAGACAATTCAGCGAATACGCATATTACAATTACCCCTACCCAAGGATTCTTTGATAAGTATTGGCTCGGACCAAGTGCTATATTTTTGAGGCTCAAATCGATATCTCAGACGCCGATGATGGTGTATGTATGCATTACATATATTCCATTTTGTCTGGCCAGTCTAACGTCAGAACTCGACTCAGTTCAGTATTACCACACCATTCTCATCGATTATCTTAGCAACTAGTAATTAATCCTATACATCAAAAATAGGCGTACCCTAGACAGAGCTACATGATGGCCAATAGGGTCTATGTATCGTGATGAGGTCCGGCCTTTGAAACGCCCCGAACTTGAGCTGGCCATCGCGCGCTCCAAACGACATTTACAGTGGACAAAGGGCGCTTTGAGGTGAGTAGTTCATGTGGGATGTATCATCGTTTATACTGACTATGGATTTGAGGCCTCTACGTTCTTACGAACGAATATCACAACTATAACTGTGAACTACTTGTCGGCGACTGTGCGATTCGAGCGGCGGGCGTAGAGGAAAGCGACGCAATCCCAGGCTATGTGGGTCCCAAGTCTATCCGATAACATTACTGATGTTACTGAGAATGGTATTAGAATATCTCCTTTAGCAATGAATCCACATCCATCATTCCCACAGGGGTTTTCTGCACACCATCAAGTAGCTAAAGGTCCTGATGTGCCTAGGTTCGTTGGAGTCCCTGCCTTGGCCCGTAGGTTCTAGCGAGTCCGCGACATCGGTATGGCAGGTGCAAGCTACCTATACACTTTATGCCCAATAGCTAGCCGACTGCCGACGGTATAGTACGGTTAACCCCAGGATCGCCGCCAGTGAACGGGGATGAGGTTCGGTACGCAACAAACGAACATAGACGCCTGCAAACATAGTTGTTTGGCCGGCCAAACAAGTCGCTTCGGGCACCATCCCGATACGACCGGACAACATTTCGGTCTTGCGAGCTCTCTTGGAGTCAGTCTCCTTCTTGTTCTCACACCGGTTCCTGCGCTATGTCCTTCGCGCTCGGAATCCACCAACCATCCGAATCGACGTACTGATGAATGTGCTGAATATCATCAAGGTCTGGTCACACAACGGAGCTCCTAGATCTATCCTCGATGTCGCGCGAGAATATTTTGCGAAGCGACCTCTCGCGCGGCTTCTATCCACGTTTTTATGCTCGTTGATCATAGTCATACGCCCCTTCTCCCGGCTAGGAGGGCCGTCAGCATTCCTTGTCCTAGCCTTGAAAGAGCTTGTCTTTGGTGTACAAGAAAACCTCGCACAGCAGCTTGAACTCACCGTGCTCAATATTCTCGGAGCATTAATTGGCATTGGGGTATCTACTTTGGCAAAATATGTTGCGTCGCTCGCCGGTCGTGATACTATCGGCGCGAGGGCGACATGCGCCATCTTTCTCATACTCATCAGTTTCGTGGGTAAGCAAAATTCGTTTGCGATCCTGAGGTTTTTCTAAACGCGTTACAGCGGGGATCGTGAAGAGCCGGCTCGTTCGACTGCAACTGTCCACCCGCATCTCATGTTTCATATCCGTTTGGCTTTTGACCACCAACGTGGGCGTATCGTCAGTATGTGCTCATAATTGACTCAGCGTCCACGACATGGTCTCATACCTATATAGCACGTACTTGAGGATTCGGGTAACTTCCTATGGATCACACTCTCCGCTGCCATTTTGTGCCTGGTCTCGCTAGTGGCTATGTTGCTCATCCTCCACGGATCTACCACAAACTTTGAGACCGAAACAGCCGCGACGTTTGCCCTGTTAGAGCAATGTCTGTCGTCTAGCCTCTACCGCGTGGGTGCTCGCGAGACCAAGATGCCATACTCCCATTATCGTCAATTACACAACCAGCTTCTCCAGCGTTCAATCAAGTTGAACGAGTCGTATTCTCAAGCTGCGTTTGAGTTGCGAGTGGGAAGGCTCAGCCGTACGTAATCTGAGTGCGTTGTGCTGTCACGAAACTGATTGTAAACTCTCCTTCAGTACATTCTATCCACCCCTTCATAGGTATCGTTGAACATCTTCGCAGAGAGCTCGCGTGGGGTATGGCGCCGCTCAAACCCGCCCAAAGTGTACCTGGCACTCCCCATTCGCCCCGTTCACCTCGTAGTGGTGCTCCCAGTCTATATGAGAACGTCTCCCATATCCACCACGACAGCATCTTTATCACTACCATCGAGCCCCCAGCGCTCACCTTGGCTCATGCGATCCTAGACGCCATGAAAACCGTGGAGCATCTGATTGCTATTACATTTCGTCAACGCGAGTCTACCAGGGAGTCCCCCAAAAATGTTCATGATGTGTCGGGCTCCCAGAAAGCCGCTGTTCATGCGGCCGAGCGTCGTTTGAAGGTAGCAAGAGACCACATGCGAGAAGTTCTCAAGCATGTCTTCGATCAAGTTGACATGCAACAACGTGCGGAAGGGCGACATGCACACTTACCGAAAGAGATATTCGATTGCAGCGTAGCTGCTATTGCGTTACTGCAGGTGAGTAGCTATCACATCCCGTGGAACCCATTAAATAACACTACTTCTACATTGTTTGATAGATGGCGCAAGAGATGGGTAGCGCACTAGGGGTCGCTGAGAATATTGCATCTCTATATGAGGACTCGCCAACTAGACTATGGTACCCGCATATGACACTTCAATGGCTCGGCGTACCCCCGGGTTCCTTTATCTCTGACGATCACGGGGACGCACTCTTCGCCTCTGGCGGTATGGCCGAAGAAGACACTATGGACCTTGGCGCCGACGAGAGATTGACCTTCACTGAGGCCCAGCAAGGACTTGCCGAACGCGCTTTCTCGTTCACCCTAGTTAAAGGTCGTGCTTTACCCGCTGGCGGCCTCTCTGTGCGTTACAAGACCCACTCTGCCGCCACGAGTCGGACGGACTTGCAGATGAGCGAGGCGAAGCCATGGACATGGAAATACTGGAGCGGGATGATCAGCATGCTCTGGTCGACCGAACGGATGCTCCGGGTGCGTGTATGGCTGTCAAAACGGCATCGGGCGTTGCAGCATTCGAGTCATTGGAGGCATGGGTTGAAAAATGCAATCGGAGTCGCCGTGTTGACGTTTCCGGCGTTCATGCCCAAAGGATCAGCTGGTGCGTCGCATCATCGCTACTCAATCCAAAGCGGCTGATCCATTTAGGTCGCGAATGGTTCCAATCGTTTCGTGGACAGTGGATGACTATCAGGTAAGCAACGCCGCCGTCACCAAAAGCCATTGGCCCTAAGCGCGCATATAGCTACCTGTGGGTGCTAGAAACGAATACTGGTGCAACATGGAGGACGGGATATCTAAGATTGGTAGGTCGACGGTGTATTACTCGAAGGCACGTCACTCAGGGTTTCGTAGATTGGCACGGTATTGGGCGCAGTCTACGCCTATGTGGTCGGTAACGACGTTGTACTCATTGTGGGCCTGCGACTCATGTATCTTAGGCATCTATCATCGTCGGGACGAACCCTTGTGGCTTGGTCGCGATGGTCACTGTAAACCCCCTTGCCTACTTTGTGTGAGATTACCTAGGCTCATACGCAAACTCACAGGCTTTCGACATACCTATCACTTGGATTATCTTGAAAACCTCCGTCACACCTCTGGCGATCCCTGCGTAAGCAAATGCTCAGCTTTGTTGACACCCCCTGACAAACGGCGCTTCAGGTCTGTCGCCGTGCCTCCGATACTGATGGCCCCATACATCAGCCCGGATCCTAGTACCTCGGCACTGAGTAAGCTTACCTCTCGTCACTTCCCGACTGTGACGCTCAACAACAGCACAGAACTAGCCATCATACGGGCGGTAATGATCGCTGCCGGCATCGTGGCTGCCCTTGTTGTGAACAGTCTTTTATTCCCGCGCCATTGCCGCGTACGTCAAGCATGGATTGTGCACCCCGGACCTCCACTCATGCAACGACTGAATAGGTGTTGTTCTTATCTGACACGAGCCGGACACTCGGATTGCTTAGTAGCCTATATCTCACACTAAGCCAGTGCGTCACACGGGAGATGTCTATGGTTCCATGGCTCACGTCTCGATTCCAGTGACATGTTCCGCGTCCATCGCGCCCGAATACACGAAGAACGGCGAAAGACCCTAAAACTAGAGTTGCAAATTCGGAGCGCGCTGTATCGGCTGTCTGCCCTCGTGAAGACAATGCACGATGAGCTTAGCCTTCTCCCGGTGGGCACATAATCAAGTGTGGCGTAGCGGGCCGGAGGCTGACCGCCAGCGCAGAAACCGCTTCGTCACTATCGCCAGGTCATCACCACGATGCAGAAGCTGCTCGACTTGATGACAGGCCTCCGCAAAATAAGGGAAAACATTCCCCGCAAAGAGACCGTCGCGAACGTCTTCAAGGAACGGCGCGAGTTCGTACGTCCGCCCTACCCTTCTACGAGTCCTCCATCGGCGCAGGTGTCTTATTTATACGGCCTCTATGGCAGATGTCCTGCGTGTGCATCACGCTCTTTGCGTGCCAACATGCATTCCGCGCCCGCGAACCGCTGCCCCAGTTCTTGCCGTCCGCGCGACACGCGTTCGCGAACCTCGAGGCGCATGTGCAGGAGTGCATCCGGCACGCGCGCGATGAGGACCCACATGCGCTCGGGTTATCGCTCGTGTATGCGTTCGCGGAGCAGGAGGTGATGCAAAACGTGGTCGATACGCTCGAGGAGCTCCTTGAGGTCACCGGCCGCCTGTTTGGCACATCCGCGTGGCTTACGCACGAGAGCCACTTCTCGCGTACGAGCACGATGGAGGAGGGCGATCATGGGTGGTATAGCACATTCAAGTGGGAGGAGGATTAAAAATACTGGCTTGTGCACGTCCGGGAGCAGAGGTTAGTTTGTAGATATTTGCAGTCCCTCAGTTCCCATTCTAGATACCGAGGGGCTTGTAAAATACATTTGAAGAGATATCTACTATAGATTATCTCTAGAGAAAGTACAGTACTAGCGACTTCTACCTGTATTATATCGCACATAAGCCTAGGGGAGACCTAGCTAAGCGAGCGTCTGCCGCTTGGGACGTCACGTTCGACGCATCATGCAGTACTTCGTACATATAGTCAGGATGCTCATAGCGTAGGGCTTGAGGAGTTCAATGGCAATCCCTTCGCAGTCTAGAAGAATTCTTAGGGCTTCGATGTCTATGTTTTGCGAGGCTCATCAAGGGGTGCCTATATGACTCGAAAGTTGATTTGGGACTGACCGTTGGGTAGTGTTGCAGATAGGAGGCCGATGATTTCATCTGTAAGTAATTCCCCCATTGGCCCGTCGTTTCTTGATATCTATCCCCATCATATGTTAGTATCGCGCAATTCCAAGCATAAAGCAAGCGAGTGTATACGTACCTCATCGCGGAGCGCAGTCAACGCCTGGTTACACCGCATCTCAGGGTCACCGTTGTCGTCGCCGCCGAAGTTAAGGTCGTCCTTGCCGATGATCGTGACCCTCAGCCGCGGTGGAGGTGCAGGGTCTACCTCCTCGATCTCTGAGTCGCACCCCGCCGTCACGCCCTGCGATGCCGATGGCACGTTGCGAGTACCCATGCGCCGCGGTGGGGGAGGTGGGCTTGAGACCTCTTCGATCTCGTCGTCCTCCCATGCGGGGTCCTCATCCGCAGGGTCGTCTTGGAAGAGGCTGCGCTCCTCCTCGGGGGGTGGGAGGGGAACGAAGGCCCGGCGGGCGCGCGACGATGATGCGGCGGAGGGGCCTGAGGAGCCGGCACGAGAGGGGCCGGCAATGGAGGGGTCGTAGTCGGCGGCGGTCTGCCCTCCGGCTTTGCGTGGCTTGCGTGGGCGGGCGGGGGCTTTGGCTGTGTCGCCACGATTCCCCTTCCGGAATGTGATCTCTAGCTTCTGCTTCCCGGATAGTAGGGCCTGAGCTTGAGGGGACGACTGCAGAAATCACGCCACGACGAGCGAATGTTAACACTAGGGCCGTGATGTCGGACGAGAGGACGTACGAGCAAGTATGGCTGTGCGTAACCATTCCCCTGCGCGACCATCTCGGTCATGAGGAAGCCCCCGAGGAGGAGCTCGTCGACGAGCCGTTCAATCTCGCTCATCAGCCTATTGCTGCACGCGCCGAAGAACGGTTTGCCGACGAGGCCCCTCCGGACCATGTCTTGCGTTTTGCTCCCCTTGAGCGCGTTCGAGATCTGGTTGCGCGTCAGCTGTCGTGGCATGCTTTGGCACAACCGCACCGCCTGCTGAGCGTCAGGCGTGTAGTCGACGGTCACGCTCGGCGTCGGGTCGCGGCAGTTGCTGCACATTTGGTGGCAATCGGCGGGCGAGAAGTCTTCGCCGAAGAAACTGAGCACTTGCTGCCGCCGGCAGCGCACGTTATTCATGCAATACCCGAGGACATGTCGGAAGTCGTCCTCCTGCCAGCGGCAGGACTCGGGGCTTTGGCCGTTCTTCTGCCCATCCTTGCGGATCCAGTCGATGCGCTGGTAGAATTCCTGTGTGGCATAGTCTGGGTGCGCACGTATTAGCCTTTGCGGCATGTCATGCCATGCCATGCAAACGTACAGAGAATGCAATGAGCCAGTTTCCCATCTCTGCCTGCACGTCCAGTCTCTTGGTAATAGCCCTTCAGCGATCCGGGAGGGTTGAAATGAATCACATAGCGCACTCCACGGCAGAATGAGCAAAACCCAATAACTGGTAGGTACGGAAACTCACCATCTGGCTTGTCAATTCCCATCCCGAACGCGATCTACATTTCCTTCGTTAGCTGCCTCCCAGCTGCGATTGGGACGTGGGCCTACTGTAGCGACGATAATTTGAACCTCATCTCTGCTCCACATGTCCTGCACGCGGTTACGGTCATTCTCGTTCATGGACGCGTGATAATGGCGCGCATTCAACCCGTGCTCATCCCTCAGGGCCTTCGCAACCTCCTCGCACCGGTTACGCGCGGTGCAGTAGATGATGCCCGTCTCGCGTGGATGCTCCTCTTGGATGTACCGCGCGATCTCCGCGAGCACGTTCTTCTTCTTGAGCCGGACGTCGTAGTCGAGGTTCGGCCGGTTGAAGGAGAGCTTCAGCGGCGCGCTGATGGAGAGACCTAGCTTCGCGATGATGTCGCCTTCCACTTCCGCGTTCGCGGTAGCGGTCAGGGCACTAATGGGCACGCCGGGGTACACCTTGCGAAGCTCGCTCAGAACTATGTACTAAGGAAAAGGCTTAGCGAACTATAGGGTTTGTATCAGGCAGGCAGGGCATACGGAGTCGCGGAACGTGCGTCCCCAATCGGTGATGAGGTGTGCCTCGTCAACTACGAACCGCATAAGGCGCCGGTTCGAATGGAGGTCCTTGAGAATGTCTTTCATCCAGTCGCTCATTTGTAGCATCTCAGGGGTGAGATAGAGCAGTTTGGGTGGCTGGCCATTGCGCAGGCGTTGTCGCACAGCTTGTCGTTTGGCTTCGGACATTTCACCATTGCCCAATAAACATTCGACGTCTATGCCGCGCTCGGACAGTGCACGGTGCTGATCTATAATGAGCGACTTGAGTGGGCTCACGACGACGGTCATACCATCCTGACACACGGCTGGGAGTTGGAAGGTTAAACTCTTTCCACTGCCAGTTGGGAAGAGGACAAAGACGTCATGGCCGTCCATTGCATCACAGATGGCCTTGAGCTGTAGCGCACGGAAAGACTGCAAGCCAAATACGGTGGTGAGCGCACGCTTGACTTTGTTGTAGTAAGGTTTCGCCTTAAGGTCCGGAGGGTCGGGGACAGGCCCGTTCGCGATCGGAGGCCGAGACGGGACAGAGGGGATCGGGACAATGGTTCGTGGCTGACTGGCTGGAGGGCTAGGCGGGGCCGGGGCTGGTTGGGGGGCAGGATCTGAAGCGAAGATAGGGCCATCGTCGAACGATGCCCAAAGCTCTTCATCCATGTCGAAAGCGCCCTTCGTTGAGGTGGAGTGCTCCGTGATAGAAGGGATAGGAACGAGAGCTACGGGTGTATTTACACGCTCGCGGGATGCATAAGGTGCCGAACTTGCTCGCAGAGGCTCAGTGGGGTGGACAGAAGCCGCTCGCGACGGTACAGTTGAGTTGGTATGCCCGACGGAATTCGCCCTACTAATGGCTGTTGGACGTTCTCCTCGCTGGATAGCCTTGATTAAAGCGCGAGCCTTCGCGAGCCTCCTTTCCATATAGTCGCTAAGAGGGAAATTAGTACCATAGGTACGATTTAAGTGTAGTATAGCCTACGTGATCATATTGCACAAGGGCACATCCCGAGGTTCCCCTGCATCAGCACGGGCAGCACCGACCTGTTTGTCACAAGCCTCGATGATTGCGAGGGCTGTGGTGATCACGCCTCGGAGTTCTTCTTCGGATTTCTGAACAGTATTCATGAATATGAAGTGTACGCCGTCATTGGCCGACACATGTGGAGAAACATTATCTTTACGTACCTCCTCGAGGTCAGCGTCGTGCGGCAGGCTATTGAACGCTATACGTAAAGCAGTGGAACCTGTGTCAAGGGTGCGGGCGGCACTCTGTACGGAGGACGCATGGATTAGCGTTTCGTTGATGACGGCCTTTGTAGAGGGATGGAGAGAGGCGTGCGGCCGGTCGCGGGCTTTTCCCTTGCCATTAATGGGAGGGTCGACTTGGAAGATGTTCTCTTTATCAGGGACGTGGTCTGTCTTGGGCCGCTTTGGAGAAAGGGGCGGGAGGAGTTCATCGGTGGAGGCAGGGGAGATACGCTTTGCGGGGATGCTGGAAGTCGAGGCGTTGAGGGCGGTGGAGTCCGAGTCGGAGATACTGATGACTGAAAGGTTGCTGGTGTCGGCGGCAGAGGCAGAAGGGTCGGGGGTGGGGATGCAGGGCTTTGCTTTGTTGAAGCCTGGGGTGGAAAAAGACGGAAGTTTGCGCACTGGTTGGGGAAGGTGAGGTGGCTATAAAAACGGGGAAGGCGCACGTACCGGTGATGGTAGATGGGGTAGATGTCGCGATCGACTTGGCCGGTTTGAACTTGGGCTAAAACAAATCGCGTAAATGACAAAAGAGAAAGAACAGGCAGTGTGGTCCACCTTGCTAGTGTCCCTGAGAGGCGTGGATGAAGTGGGCCTGGCGGATGCGGGCGAGACGGCGTGTTTGCGCCGGAGCTCGTCGAGATTGTTCTTGGGACGGGCGGCCATGGGGGTGGGAGGCAAGGAGGGCGGGGTACGCGGTCAAAGGGCGGAAGAAGAGATAGCGGACGGATAGAGGACGCAAAGGCTGATTGGGCCTCAGCCCGCGACGGCGACCGGGAGCCAAAGCGAGTGGCCGTTGCCCAAGAGAGACTCTCACCGACACGTCCTCTCGCGCGACGCGTCTCGGCTCATGTGACCGAGCCTGCAGACGCCCGCCGTCGCGTCGGTGGCTTCGCGCTCTCACCGGGCTTGGGCTTGGGCTCTCGGTTCAACAACGCAAAGTCGGCCCGCGAGTCCCTTCAGCGCATACACCCACTCGCAATGTCCTCCTTCTGGTTCCCCTCGCTGCCCGTGCCAGAGGTCGTCGACGCGTTCACCGGCTGGGGGTACTCCGTCAGTCCAGAGCAAGTCGCGCGACCAACATCCGACTTCGTGCTCGGCGTATACAGCGCGTGTCTCGAGCAGCTCACCGGCATCACCCTGGACGTGCTTCAAGAACCTATAGAGCAAGCACTTGCTACCACAGACAATCCAGTGCGTCCCCCTTGACTCTGTCGCGAGAAGGGGACCTCATCCCGGGCCAGGATCTGTACTCGCAGGCACTAGCACACAATCTCCTCCTCTACCATATGTATGCTTTTCTTAGTGTCAGCCGCAGCCCTCTCATCCAACTAGCGCGTAGCCAGAGATTCGCCCATGCGGCCAAGATCGAAGACTTTAGCGCAAGAGACCTCTACTTCCCCGACCCCGACCGCACTCGCGCCGTCTTCTCCGCATTCATCAACTTCATCAAGTTCACAGAGCAGAGCGAAGCTTTCATCACCCGCCTTCGGCACCAATCAACCACCGTCATTAAGGAGCGTCAGGCCGTCACAGAGGAAACCGCGGAACTAGAGCAGAGGATGTCCGAGTTCAAGTACGCATCAGCCGCCCCGCACACGGCAATTCGTGGCTGACACCCACTGCATAGAGTCAGGCGGGCCGAAGATGAACCAAAATGCGAGGCTTTACGACAAGAAAATGCCGCACTAATGGAGCAGGTTATCGCATACAAGGACCGCCAGATGGGGTTCCTACAAGACGTCGAGAGCCTTAAGCAAGAGAAGGCGGCGCTCGTTGCTGAGAAGGTGCGCCCATTTACCCCCGAGACTATATATGATCCAGACTTAGCGTACCCGTCGTAAACTGTAGGAGAGAGTGGTCAGCGAGATGAACGCTGCGACGGAAAACATCAACCGCACCCGCTCGCGCATCGTGCAGTCCCCAGAGCGTATCAAGCGCAATATCTCGTCCATGGGCCACACGGCCGTTGAAGAGAAGCGTGCCGTCGTGGCGAACGAGGCTAAGACGCGTGACCTCCAGGCCAAGATCGCCGCGCTTCTCAACATCGAGAAGGTGCGTGCGCGCTTGCATGAGCGCATTTGAGGGTCCCCGTGGGCGGTGGCAGACGCTGACGCGTGCGCGTCGTAGGATGTCCGCTCGTGCGTGGAGCAGCTCCAGGTCATCGAGAAGGAGATGCGCGTCCTCGACGCGGCCCAGAAGGAGCTCGGCGACCTCAAGGATACGCTCGACCGCAAGAAGGGCGAGCGCGCAGAGCTCGTGATGCGCCGCGAGGTCTGTGCCGCGTTCTTTTCCTCTCGACCCTGTTCGGCTCACCGACGCGACGTTTTGGCTTTTCTGGGGTGGGTGCAGCGTGTGCACAAGCAATTCTCGAACGCACAGGAGAAGCTCGAGCGTGCGCAGCGGCACGCCGAGGACAAGCGCCTTGCGAGCCAACAGACCCTCGAGCGGCTGCAGCGCGAGTACGAGGAGATGTCCGTCGAGCGGCGCGATAACGACCGGCAAGTCGAAGAGCTCCGTGCGGAGGCGGACGAGGTTGAGCGGCAGGTGCGGTGCTTCGGCTTGGCGTTTGTGTATGCGGCGAGTCGACTGACGCGGTATATGTAGATGGCGGAACACATGAAGACGAACCAGGCGGAGCTTAACGAACTCCTTGCCGAGTATTGGAAGTTGAGGCATGAGACAGGCATGTCGACTCATTGCAGATAGTGTGCTTTGCTGACGTTGTGCCTTCAGAGGTCTACATGGAAACGCTCGCGAACAAACTCGGGATGCAGGTTCG
This sequence comes from Trametes meyenii, assembly GCA_022606255.1. NCBI lineage: Eukaryota > Fungi > Basidiomycota > Agaricomycetes > Polyporales > Polyporaceae > Trametes > Trametes meyenii. Next base: position 87,253 of record JABYQG010000005.1, on the reverse strand, counting down.
CAGTACATGAGGCACAGTGTCTGCCATATCCTGGTACTTTTTTATACGACTGCTGTGTATTGTTTCGCCATTACATTATCATGTATTGTATGCGCCCAGACCCATGTTGTACATGTACACTATACTATCCTACGACATACTGACCATACGAAACAGCGGCAAGAGGTTGACCTAAGCATAACCGAAAACGGTCTAGATGTGCATGGCAGTGTTACCGAGCCCTCTTGCGTGACTTGGGCCGCTTCCGAAGCTCGGCGCACTCTCGACAGAACCACTTGCCCTTGGGTATTTTCGTGAGGCCCACGCAGCCGATATGGAACTGGATTCAGATCGTCAAACATGAGCGTTTCGGAACCGAGAAGGGCTGACACTCACCCATTCGCGGGCACAAGTGGGGTTGTCGCATGCGATCATCTGTTGGTTCACAAAAGGTCAGCTCGTTCCCGTACGAGATTGGTGGTATTCGAGACGCACGTCGCCGAAAGACACCTGGTTGCAAAAGCAGTAGCGAGGCTCGTTTGGGTCTGGCGGCATGTCGTCGATGATCGGAACTGGAGCCTGCACGAGCACCTGCGCCGGGATCCGTAGCGTGAGCGGGGGCTGGCTTTCCTCCGGGACCGGGGGCGCGGGCCCCTCTTCTTCCAAGGGGGCAGGAGCAGCCTCGGCTGCCGCCCGACTCGTCGTTTCCGTTGGCCGTCGACGTACCGTGAGCCGTTTCCGCTTTTTGCCCTTTCGCTTCGGCTTGGGAAGCTCAGGCAGAGCTTCGGATGCTTCGAGCTGTGGTTCGGGCTGATCGTTCGTGGCGGGATCGTCGATAATCTCAATATCGGGCTCGACTGGTACTTCGGAAGGCTCATCTGAAATTTCGATGGGCGGGGGCGGAGACGAGTGAGGTACTTCGGCGGTGGGGGCGGGAATAGCAACTGGAGCGGAGGCGGGTGCGGACACGGAAGGGGCAAGGGGGGATACGAGGATGGGCGCGGGGACAGAAGTGGAAACTGGGGGCGGGGTGTTGACAACACGCCCGCGGGTACTGGGAGGGGCCACGACCTCGGGCAAGATAATAGAGGCCGGGTGTGTCCCGGGGCGGAGGCCTAGGGAGATTGAGGCCTCCTGCTCTTTGATCGCACGGTCAAGGTCACGGATATACCTGTCCACCTAAAACGAGAGTTCGTGAGTATCTTACGGCCGTTGGGTCGGCGCGGGGAGAGCGTACAAGATCGTAGGCATGCTGAGCTAAATACACCTTCTCTGCGCAGGCTCTCGTGACCTCTTCCGCTGACCGGGCTATGTGAATGAGAAGCTCTCGTGTCGATGTGGAGGATTGCACGACATAGGCGAGCGAGCTAAAGGCAGAGGCTCGGGTGTGTCGTCTTGTGGAAGGTCCCGGAGTAGCTCCAACGGTCGAAGAGGTTGAGCTGCCATTAGGTACCTTGCCGTTGGTCGAGAGTCTATTGGTCAAACCATGAGCTTCGGCATTTACAAGAGTATCGGTTGTGCCGCCTTCCGGTGGTATAGGCTCTTGCAACTCGGTCGTGGCGGCAAGGGTTTTGCGTATGGAAACGTATTTGAGGATGGCGGGCGTGATATGCGTTATGTTGTCTTGTTTGTGTCAATTGACGATCGAGCCTGAGGGGCAGGGGCTAAGTCTACTCACCTTGCGCTTGTTGGTCGAGTTCGTGTATGAGCGTGAACGCTCGGTGTAGAGACAGCGGGAGTTGCTCCAGCACTACAAAGGCGGATCATGAGCAGTTCTGAATGATACGAAGTAGGCTAGAGGGCTAGAGAGACACGCACGCTCGTACTGCTCTTCCCTGAACGCGTCCCACACCTCTCGTTCCTTCGCAGACGCCTCGGCATCCAATTCCGCTTCCGGCTGGGGCTCCTGCGCGACCTCGGCTGGTTCAGGTTCTTTCCCAGCGGACAATTCCGCATCCTCCTGGTGAGGAGCATCCGTTTCCTCTAGAACAGGCTCGACGTCGATGTCGAGCCGTCGTCGCTTGTGCTTTCGCGCAGACATGAGAGCGCAGGAGAAGACGAGCAAGAGTATGGGGGCGCTAATTACGCGACGCGACGCATCTGCTGGGCGTCTCTGAGCGCTTGCCAGCCCGTCCTTAGCGCCAGGACTCGCGTACAAGGCAGAGTCCCGGACTCGGAACGCGCTCATTCTCGAAGCTATTCGTCCGCAAGAGGTGTTATTGACTTGTATTGGCATCGATTGATCAGGTAGTGGATAGATGATCGGACAAAAGCGCGAGAGCGACCTTTTGTAGTCATACAGAGTAGACAAAATATCTGAACATATACAGATGCAAAGCATAAACGGGATATGGAATATACAACAGGCATAAGAGAAAATTGGGGGCGGCGATACGTTTGGAGTTAAAGAGGACGACAAAAACGACAAAACAGGCTATAACAGGTTTGGGGAGCAGCGGCAGAGCATAGTCGACGAAGATGCTGTGCATGCGTACTGCACGTCATCAAGATCTACTCTTTACTCATAATCGTCTCGAAGGAAAATGATGACGCACGACATACGAATGCATGAGTATGCCTTGAAGATACTGCCAGCAATATTAGCCTGCAATAGCAGTGCTCCATCTACCTCTGACGAGGGTATCCGTGCGACTCGAGATCTAGAGGGATAAGCGGGTTACAAAGGGCGATAAGTGTGCTGATGCGGCCTGACTTACGCTGTCGGCCGGAACCCTATGTAGACACTGTCAGCGTTCGATTACGGGCGCCCATGTTTATCACGCACCTGTAGAAGACGTCGAAGGCAACTTCCGCGTCGCCGTACAAAACATCGATAAGTTGAAGGTCTGCAGGCTGAAAGCCCTCGTATTCCACAGTACGATCGAAAAGTGGCTTCCTCTCGCCGCGATGCACCTTGACCGCCGGACCAGGGTTGCAGACCCTTTCGATCACCGCTTGTTTCCAGACATTCCATACCACAGTCTCGTTGGGGAGCAAGTCGTCCAACACTTTCCTCAAGTCACCTGGCTTGGCAGGCGTGAGGCTAAGGAGGACGAACACCGCCATCGCAGTCCTGGTGCCAAACTCATATTTGTGCTTGTCGGGCTTGCTCAGCACCTGCTCCATGAGGATACGTCGTTGGAAGCTTTCCCTGTCCAGGGAAGACAGGTACGAATTGTACCCCCAGGAGACGGCAAGTGAGCAAAGGAACATGATTTGGCCAAATATTTCCCCCTGAGGAACGAGGAGAAGCTGTGTGAGGAACTGTGCGGTGAGGAGCACAGAGCAGGCGCCGATGTTGTGATACTCGGGCTCGCTCGTGAACTTGAGCGAGAACCGACCACGCGTGATCGGCGTAATGGCACCCTCCGGCCCCTTGAGGACGACGATCTCGCTCTCGCCGTGCAGCACCCCATCCCCGGCCGGTGCGCCAGCAGCGTTCTTGGGGTGGGTGAAGGTGAACCGTCCAGTGCCGATTACATAGCATGACAACCCGCTGCTAATTACGCCTAGGAGTATCATGGAGAAGCAGAACCAATCCCGATAAACCAGGCAGGCAAGGGCAGTTGCAAGCGATGCCATGATGGGTAGACTGGCGAGCGGGCCAGTGGTGTCTCGGAAGAGACGGGGATGCTCCTCCACCTCTGGGACGCGATCAAGCGTGGCGATGGTCACGGCGACGGGCATCGTCTTGCGACACGTGCGGCTTTCGTGCACCACGAAGACCTCCTCGCGCGGGGTATCCCTGCATTCCTGCAGGAAGAGATGAGCGAGGTGGCCTGTCTTTGACATGGTGGTGCCGGAGTGTACGCCGCGGTACTGGGGGCCACTCATGCCGTCGAGTTCGAACAGCACTGCGGGATCAACGTTGATGCCTGGGTAGAGGCCATCCCAGAAGCGCGATCGACCGAGCTGTCCATATCGCTTTGCGATCTCGTAGCTCCCCGGGGTGTTGTACCACCCCAGCCACTTTCTTCCTTGATATATGTGGACCGTCGCCATCGCGGAGACGGCGACATCACCACCGAAGAAACCCGCCACGCCGGAGATGTCAAGGTTGAATTTGGAACCCTTGAGGGGTATGGTGGGCGGCATGGTGGAAGACGTCGGGATGTGGGTGGGGGAGGCGGCGATGGTCGAGCGATGGGCAGGATGCTGGATGGTTATCGGCGAAGAGGGTTATTTGAGGTCCACGAGAGCTGGTATTGCCGCTGGAAAGGCCTCATGTTGGTCACATTCGTCAGACCAGATGAGTGTGTGTACTCAAGAAAACTCGATGAGAATCAAATTCGCCGCCGCTGGCACGTCGACGAACGCCCATATGCGGTACACAGCCACTCTGCCCACGGTCACGCACCCCACCAGGTGCTTCAAGTCGCGGAGTCGGCCACTGTTACTACGACCACCATGGATGGGCGATTTCGTGCCAAAATGTCTAGGATAGAAACGGATAGAAACGTACACGGTGCATGCATAGTGAAGGGGCCAGCGTCGCCAGCCCCAAGTCCGAGTATATCGAGAGTACCGTCGAAGACTCGAATAAATACTAGCTGAACGGTGGAAAATTTCTGAGGCTCGTTACACTGAGGCGACGGTATTGCAGGAGATCATCGAAAGAATGGCAACGTGGGATTTGGTAGAAGTATGTATGTCAAACCTGCCTTGACACAAGGGAATCACTGGAGGTTGATCGGCTCAGCGGCATATAGCTTAGGCTGCCGATGTAGGGATGGATGCCGCTGCGGCCGGATTTAGTAGACTTGACAGAAGCGTAGCGATCTGAGGCTCTTTGAAGCCGTGGACTCAGCCTTCCAATTCACCCATCGCTTTAGTGTGTGTTCTAGAGCAGCAAAAATTGAATAACTCACTGTAAATGCATCCGATACATCGTTGCAGCCGCGTCCGCGTCATTACAGAGGATGTCCAACAGCGTGCACTCGTCCGCGCTGAGAGATACTGTGGTGTCCTTGGCGGGGCCTGGGGCGAACCTGAAGTTCTCTTTGGACACAGAGCCATCGGGGGCTAAGCCTGCGGTGATACGCTTGAGAACGTGTGCTTTCCACAAGTTCCAAACCTCGGTGTCGTTTGGAAGGAGATCGTCCAGTACTTTCTTAAGTGCCGTTTCCTTGGCCGGAGCGAGAGCCAGGAGAGTAAAAACGACCATTTGCGTCCTGGATCCTAGTTCGTACTTCTTTATCCCCGCGGTTTTGTTCGCAATACGGAGGACTTGGTCGACTAGGATGGTCCTTTGTATACTAGCCTTGTCCAGTGAAGAGAGGTACGAGTTATACCCCCACGAGAAGGCGAGCGACGCGAGGAAAAGAATCTGTCCGTGAAGCGTTCCTTGAGGGATCAGGAGTAGTTGGGCGAGAAACTGGAGGGTAAGGAGCATGGCAGAAGCGCCGATTGTGTGGTATTGCGGCTTGCTGTCGTATTCCAGAGAGAAGCATCCCCTCGTAACGGAATTGACTGCGTTCTCTTCTCCTTTTAAAACGACCAGCTCGTTCCCGCCGCTATCCATTACCCCATCGCCGCGTGGAGCTCCCGGGGCTGCTTCAGGGTGGCTGAAGGTGAGAACGCCCATGCCGATTACATAGCAAGACACGCCACTCGCGACGATACCGATCAGGATGCTGGCAAAGGAATACCAATCACGAAGTACGGCGCAGGATGCGCATGCTGCTATTGAAGCCAGGATAGGGATACAAGCCAGGGCGCTGGCTGCGTTGCGTTGCTGCCGAGGTGTTTCGACGGGATGAGGAGTATGAGGCAGGTCAGCAATAGTTACGAATCCGGGCTTCGTCGTGCGCGTATTGGGAACGTCATTAGGCGATAGAGATATTGGCAGGTCTTTACATTCCTCGAGGAAGAGCTGTGCGACGTGGCCTGTCTTCGGTAGAACCGTCCCAGACCGTACGGCGGTAAACTTTGGACCCTCCATACCATCAAACTCGAACAAAACGGCGGGGTCGACGTTGACCCCAGGATATAGAGCATCCCAAAAGCGAGATCGACTAAGCTGCCCGTACCGCTTAGCAATCTCGAAACTTCCGGGTTGGTTATACCATCCGAGCCACTTCCTCCCCTCGTAGATGTGGACGGTCGCCATTGCGGAGACGGACGCGTCACCGCCAAAGAATCCGGCTACTCCGGAAATGTCTAGATCGAAGCCCTGTTGAGAAGACCCTAATGACATGAAAGGCAAGTTGGGACGGCCGTAGAGGTTGAGACGATGATTTCGTGGTGATGGGCGGGTAATTTGATGCTTGCGAGGCTTTGCGCACTGGTTAAGTATTGGGATCAGGCCGTCGACTCAGGAGTCTGACAAAGAAGCACGTATAACACGAGGATTCCGCCTCCTATCCATTCGCCATGCTGCAGCGGTGACTGTGTGCCAGAGATGAGTGGGATTGCTAGCCTTAGTGCAAGCAAGTGATAACGGACCGACTCTAAGTTAAGGCACGAGGCAAAGCTTCAGCTTCCGCATGCCTCCATCCCCATTCTAGGGCGATGCAGTGTACTCCAGCCAGCCTGTGTGAAGGAGCTTCAAGTATGGAAATGTACGTCTTAGGGGTTGTTCAATGGTGTCCAACGACGACGAACTCATGCCTCAGTGCCATGAACGTTCGAGGGAGGGGTTGTGGTGAAGTGACGAAGACGTACCTTCTGGACTGCACGAGGTGGTACAGAGAAGGCAGATAACATCATGTAGGACGCGCGTTATTCATATCATCTAGCCCAACACCACCTCGCAGTCTGTCGACCCGAAGTGGGTCGGCGCACTCCATCGGCGGCCGGGTTACGTTGCGCCTACGTTTCTGCGCTCCCCGAACTTGAGGCCCATGGTCTTCGTAGTTTGCATCGCCGCCAAGGGGGAGAACATAGTAGCGGATACGTGAGTCCACCACCTTACAAAGTTCATGAGGCTAGTGGTACACTATACATGTGCCACCTTGCTCGAGCCTGCCGCGCGGACTGTGCGCTGCCGGGAAAGCTGTAAACACAATCGTAGCTAGATGGGCTTGACTCAACATACCTTCCGCTCTTATATTGATACCTGAAAGTTGGGTGTCCAGCGTAGTAGGAGTAGTCAAGCTCCAAATATACGTTCTCCCTCAGAATCAGAACTTCTCAGAATTAACTCGTGGCGAACTTGCTCGAAGCGCCCCGGGTAGCTATAATTCGAACTTTAATAGTCCATCATCAGCTTCAAGATGGACATCCACGCACCGCATACAGCCAATCAGCTACTAACGGTACCAAGGCCAAAGTGGCCGCTGGCGACTAGCGCGGCCACTCGAGTCCGCTCAAATAAATCGGCTTAGTTAAAGGTCGGATTGGGGGAGAGCTGTACGAGGGCTCCGGACGCAAAAATTGCAATTGCCAGGGGACGCTTCCGGCCACGCATTTTCTGACTTCTTATGACCAAACTGAACATACGCCATGCGTACTAACGCGCGTATATTTAGTCTAGGATGCCGAATATCACGATATCACGAGCACAGCGGTCGCTGTATTATTGTCACGTTACTTGTACTAACAGTACAAAATCGGGTGCAGGTAAACAAGACGGTATGATAACCGCTAGTGTAGCACTTACTACGGGAGGTACTGGGCTAGCCATAACAAGAGGGGACTCAACGAAATGAGAGTCAATACAGTAAGAAAGACAGAGCATGGAAGCAATGGAAAGCGTGGGTCAAGGTTGGACGAATTTGAAGGAAAGTATGATACACTCGGTGGTTCTACGTTGTACCACACGCCATTTGAATTGGCTTGTATACGCAACTGCGAAACTCGGCTGGGATGGATACGTCAAAACTGAGATAGCACAGCCGAACGGTGTCTATGCTCACAAGGCATTTTTATATAACAACGTTACTGGCGGCTTGTGCATCACCGAGGAGTGTACGAAGCAGAGTTTGCTCTTCGCGGGTAAATGTGGTAGCAGTCGCGGGGAGATCACCGTTGAAGAACGGTTTGTCGTGACTGAGCCGTTCGGCGACGACCTTCCTCCACGTCGACCAAACTCGGGTGTTGTTCGGTATCAGAGCAGCGAGTTGCTCCTCGACATTCGTCGGCTTCAACGCCTGCATGAGGAATACAGCCATGGCGGCCCGAGTGCCGAGGCTGTAGCGGTGAGCAACTGGCTTCTCTAAAAGGTCTTCCATTACGACCTTGGTCTTAGCCTTCTCCAGCGTGGACGTGCAGTAGTTGTACACCCAAGAGATCGCAATGGAGAGGAGGAAAAGGAGTTGGCCGAAGAAGGCGCCCTGCGGTACGATCACAAGCTGTGCTAGGCATTGAAGTGTAGACAAGGCGGCACAGGTTGACAGCCGTCCTAAGGCCCTCTCGTTCGCGAAGCGTAGAGAGAAACGCCCACGGGTGACCGCAGTCACTGCGCTTTCTGTACCCCGAAGGACAACGATCTCGTTTCCGGCCTCCAAGAAACCATCACCCGCAGGGGCTCCGTGGGTCTCGGCGGGGCGAGTGAATGTTAGATCTCCGGCCCTCAGAGAATGTGACGTCGCCGCGTTGCACACCATACCGAGCACGATCATTGAGAAGCTCGTCCAGTCTCCGATAACGGCACAGCCCGCCGACGCGCCGATGCTGGCGAGGATGGGAAGGAACGGTTTGTGTGCCTGGAAGGTGGGATGAACCTCGCTGTGCGGCGCACGGTCGAGCTCCAGGATCGTAACCGCGTATGGGGTAGTAACACGCCCGGGGGCAACACCGTTTATCTCCCGCGCCTTGCAGAAGTCGAGGACGGTCTGGGCTACATCGCCCGTGTTTGGGATTGTGGTTCCGGAGAAGGTGGCAACGAACTTCGGCCCGCCAGGCTTGGAGGTAGATTGTGCAAGTGCGGCGGGGTCCACATTGGTGCCGGCATGCAGGCCGTCCCAGAAGCGCGAACGGACGAGATTGGCAATGCGGCTAGACATCTCATAGCTTCCAGGAGAGTTATACAGATTCAATACCCATCCACGGCTGTAAATGTCGGAAACGGCAGTCGCAGATGCGGCGGCATCGCCACCCAGGAAACCTGTGGCGCCAGAAGCGAAGAGAGGCGTAGAGAGGTTGAGCTGATCGAAGGACATCGTTGAGCTGGTATTGGCGTCCACGGGATGCAGTATCGAGAAATGTAGGTGCTATATGAAGTCAACATCATCGCCGCAAGTCGGGGAGAATTGAACTCACTTGGGGTATCGCAACTCGGGAAAGGCCTCAAAAATTGTTAGGGCAGTAGTGAAGAGAGGAATGCTGGATGTGGGAACGAGGAGGCGTCGTGTTGTTATATGGAGGGTGCTGGGCTATGCGGGCGCCAAAAAGCCTCGCTGCAGCTGACCTGCTCTAGATATCCAGCTGGGTAAGGCGATGCAGCGCTGCAATTCGGGTGGAATGCACCTGGGCTTCTATGAATGTGTGTATTCGGGTAACCTATGCCGTTATGAATGAGCATTGCGGTGCGCCCGTAGAAATTGAGGTTCTTCTCAACGTACCGACACGTATTCAGAAAGCATAGCCTCCCACGGTTTAGTTCAGAGCAGCCATGTAGACCACAGATGATCATCGCTTCTCCTGTTAAATAAAATAATTTCCACAGCTCCGAAATCCAGATGAAAGATGCGACTACGTGATCACTGCAAGCTGTTAACGTCAGCGTCAGTGCGGAGACTAGATGAGGGAACTAGACCGCTCCAGACGAATACTTAAGGTATGCCATGTACGCATCTTGCGCGTCTTCCATGAAGGCCCGGGATAGCAAGCTATCCTCTATTGAACGAAGGCCTTAAAACTTCTGCCATTCTCAACTATACTCCTCAGAGTAGAGAGGCTCCCCTGACTGAATCTTACGCGCCACCACCTCATGCCAGAACTGCCATACCGGCGTATCGCTGGGTAGCCGCGCATGTAGCCGCGCCTCGACGGCGAGGCCGATCGCAAGTCGGAGGGCGAGCACTAGAAAAGCCACCGCGGCTGTGCTAGTGCCGAAGCGGTACTTCTGTAAGGCTGGCTTGCCCAAGGTATCCGACATAAGGATGCGCCGAGGGATGTTATCCTTAGCGCAGGCGAGGATGTGCTGGTGGTAGAACTAGGACACCACGAGGGAACTGAGGAACATGGTCTGGCCGAAGCGACTGCCTTGAGGGACGAGGAGGAGCTGGAGTAGGAACTGAAAAGCGAGGAGGAGGGAGCAGAGGGTGACGGGGCAATATTTCTGTGGCTGGTCGAGTGAGGTAAGAACGACCGCGCGTCACTGGAGCGACCGCGGCCTCCGTGCCATACAAGATCACGAAGTCCCTCTGGCATTCGAGCCATCCGTCACTGAGGGGAGAGGAATCTGGGAGTATGCAGTGCTGGTATGTGAACTTCATGTCTCATGACCAGACACACTAGACCATGGTAGACGGGTCCGAGAAAGATCATCGCAGCGCAACAGATATCGCGGAAGTATGCCTAGGCGATGCCCGTGGATAAGGTGGCGACGATTGGGAGAAGGGCTAGCCTTGTGGAATGTGCATCCGGAACCCTAGGACACTCGAATGGCTCGGGTTCCCGTCGAAGGTTCGCGATTGCCACGTCCACAGCCTCGGACGCCCGACCTCCCATCTCTACCGCCTCTACCGCACAGCACCCTTCCACAAGTAGGGACGCCAGGGGCCCGGTATGTGGTAGAACGAAGCCTAATCTTGCAGAAGTGTATTTGGGCCCCTGGATAGTGACGGATTCTAGGGGGATGTCCAATGGAGCAGAGGAAGGGTGCCATAAGGGGCGCCATGATTCAAACCGCGCTAGCTCGCCGTAACGTTTAGAGAGGTAGGGCAGTTGTACCAGCCCCACCACTTCCGCCGAGTGTATAAATAAGGAAGCATCATCACCGACAAGGCGGCCTCCCCTCCTAGGAACCCCGCCAAAGAGGAAACATCAAACGAGGAGGACTTCTGGAGAGGGATGAGAGGCGGCATTAGCGCGAGGCTCTGCAGACAGGGAGGGGAGGTCCTTGTTTGCAGACCTCGTCTGTGCCCCCAGGGCATATATGTGTGCGCAGGCTGTGACTCGGAGGGCAGGAAGTAGGCCTCCATGGATTATGGGCGACAAGCCACGGAGACGAGACTGCCAGGTGTACGAATGAACCGTCTGAGTATCTTGAGCGCTCTACTATAGAGGCGGTGCATATAAACTTAGCCGAAGCTTGGAAGCCATCCTCTGAACTTACCACATTCACTTACTCTTCGCAGTCTGCAGGTTTGGGTTCGTCGACGACATGAACCTACCTGGTAAAGCACTCCAAAAACCGTCGCTTGTTGCATCAATGTTTGAGTGCCTCGAGCGTGCGTTTCGGTTACGACGATGATAATACAGTTGGCTTGCCTGCATCCATGTATCATGGCTTTGGCTGGTGTAGTTTCTTAGTAAGCTCGAACCCAGAGGCAAGATGGTCGAGCCTAGCATCGATGACAAAACCCTACCATAGCAAATGAGTAATATGGAGCATCGAATGGCGATGAACAAACCTTCTTTTCGTACTCTGTCCAAAGATAGTAAGGCGTCAGCCATGATCGGAACATGGCGGACAGAGCAGCGAACCTTTGAGCTCCGCGCGCAGCTTTCCCAATTCTACAATGCGTGCCGTAATGAACTCTCCGGGGTCCAATTGTTGGGCAGGCATCTCGAGCTTTTCGGGGAACGGCACGTCAACAGTTACAAGCTTCATGTTAGCACTGGTCATGCCTACAAAGCACCCCCGTATGCCAATGAGCACCGCCCAAAGACAGAAGAGTGATTCGTACCCGGATCAGCCACAAGAAGCGGTGAGGTCTCAACCACTCCGCTTGCTTTGAAGCCAGTCTCTTCCAATAGTTCACGTATGGCCGTCTCCTCCGCACCTTCACCTTCGTTGATGAGGCCTGCCGCCAGAAATTGAGAAACTACATGAGGGCAAACGCAGAAGGCATGCCTGCTGGAAGTTCTGGATGACAGCAATGCCTCAGAATTTTCGATACGCCGAGCCTACGCTTCACGACCTACCCACGACATAGCTGTTCACAGGCGGGCGAAATTGCTCGATGATTATGGTCGATGGCGGAAATGCGTCTGATTCCGACCGCAAGAGCGCAAGGATGGCGACAGCTGAGAAGCCACAGTGAGCCAACGACAGAGAATCACGAGCATGCGCTAAATACCATCGACACCGGACGAGGAACGCGTCGGCCGTTCGGCGAACTCCCAGAGACGCTGCAAAACGACGTGAGCATCGGCCGGCTGCCGGTCGAAATGGCGACGCGCCTCTGTACCCTCCGGGTCCTGCCATCGGCATTTTTTGAGCTTTACCCATCTGAAATTGAGGAGGCGGAGTTCCGCGATAGTCAGGAATGGGGCTCGGAAAGCATGTGCATGCAACCGGGAGCGCACTTTGCTTCCGGGGAAGCGAGCTCCTCGACGGCAACGACCTTGGAATGGGGCATGGTGCCTGCGCGAGAGCGGATGTAGATGGTGCGACGGGCAGAGGGTCGAGCGTGCTGCAGAAGACGACGAGGACGAAGAGAGAACGAGACTGGGCGGAGGACTGCGACCGTGGCGGGGGAAAGGGAGAGCATACCGATGCTGGACGCGATCGGGCCGGGCGCGGCGGAAGCGGGAAGAACCCCACGGGGGGCGGTCACGTGGCGCGAGATATACTCGCCCTGGACCTGCGGGGAAGAGGACCGTCTCGTCTTCTTGGTCTCCACCTCCATCTCTCCCGCATCCCCACATCGTCTTCGCAATGGTCAAGGCTGTCGTTCTTGGTGCAGCTGGTACGCAGCTCCGTGCTTTTTTGTCTTGCGTGATAATGCTCAATCGGCCTCGATCAGGCGGTATTGGCCAGCCCTTGTCCCTCCTCCTCAAGACTAACCCTCTCATCACGGAGGTAGCAGCACAACCCTTCATGAGATGCTCACTTTTCTTACATAAATATACTGCAGCTGAGCCTCTTCGATATTGTTAACACCCCTGGTGTTGCCGCGGACTTGTCCCATATTGCGACCCCGGCTAAGGTTGCAGGTTTCCTGCCTCCCGATGATGGTCTCAAGAAGGCCCTCACCGGCGCAGACATTGTTGTAATTCCTGCTGGTGTACCCAGGAAGCCCGGAGTACGTGTTATCCTTTTGATCATGCTGACCGTAGCTCATAGAAGTGATGTAGATGACCAGGTTAGTGCTCAAGAGCGTACGCATAAAATAGTAAGGCCTGCTCACGACGCATCGCACGACACAGAGATGATCTGTTTAAGGTGATAACGTTGAACCTGCACGCGTGGTTCGACCGCTAACTCGCACCCAGATTAACGCTGGTATCGTTCGTGACCTCGCGACTGGCATTGCGACCGCCGCTCCCAAGGCGTTCGTCCTTGTTATCTCGAATCCCGTCAACTCCACAGTCCCCATCGTCGCCGAGGTATTCAAGAAGCACAACGTATTCGACCCCAAGAGGTGCGTATGCCGTGCGACTGGCGTATCTTGTACACTCACTTTAGCCCGCAGGATCTTCGGTGTTACCACCTTGGACGTCGTCCGCGCGTCAACCTTCGTTTCTGAGATTCTCGGTGACCTTTCCCTCGCGCCGAAGGTCGTCGTCCCCGTTGTGGGTGGCCACAGTGGCGTTACGGTCTGTATCGTTGATCGTCCAATCGCAGAGCGCGCATTTACTTTACCCTTTCTAGATCGTGCCCCTGCTGTCGCAATCATCCCACCCTTTGCCCTCAGGTTTCGCCAAGGACGACCTCGACAAGCTCACGAACCGTATCCAATTTGGCGGTGACGAGGTCGTGAAGGCCAAGGACGGTGCGGGCTCGGCGACGCTCTCGATGGCGTACGCCGGCGCGGAGTTTGCAGAGAAGATCGTCCGTGCGGCCAAGGGCGAGAAGGGCATCGTCGCCCCCACGTTCGTCAACCTCGCTGCGGATAAGGAGGGCGGCGACGCGCTCAAGAAGGAAATTGGTCAAGATCTTGACTACTTCTCCGCGCCGGTGGAGCTTGGTGTAAGCGACCATTCGTATCACACTTGGCGCGATGCGCTGACCGCAGACGTAGGTTGAGGGTGTTGTTAAGATCAACCCCCTTGGGAAGATCACCGAGCACGAAGCGGCCCTTGTCAAGGCCGCAGTTCCAGAGCTTGCCACCAACATCGAGAAGGTATGTTTTGTGTTGCTGTGAAGCAGCCGACTATTGGGCGCATGAACTTGTCATTGATTGCGAAAATCTAGGGTGTTTCCTTCGTTGGCTCGTCAAAGCTCTAGGTCCGTTATAGTTATGCCATCTGTTACGTTGGAAGGAAGGTCAAGAGAAGCCGTGGAACACGCTGTATTTCGATAATTTGTACACGTAGAAATCCTCAAACTGTGGTTGCTTGAAACGCTGGTGCTGATAGTGATCCCGCGTGAATCGATAACGCTTCGTATACATAAGAAGCACAGTGGTTTGCGAAACTTATGCCAACGGCGAATACAGTGAATAACAGATTGGAAGACTCCACGCGACGCCAAATCAGTATCCTCCGCCCCTGTCGTCCGAGACCCGGTGGGACGCCATTTGCCTTCGCTGCGCGTCCTCGAGCTTCGGACAGTTGGAGATCCCATGACCCAGTCCACCACACACCGGACATCCTTTGAGTGTGCCTCCCTGCGCGGCGCGCGGATCCTCAATGCTCTGCAGGAACGGCGGCACCCTATCGTGCGGTGATCAGCGATCATTCGCACAGGACACATACAAAACGGCAGGCCGAGCCCGGAGATGAATGGCAACTCACTTCTGGCCAGCTTCCATGAGGAGATACTTGAGGTCGAGCAGCGTCTGCTCGGGCGTGTTCATATTCACGAACGTGGTCGCAATACCGGTCTTGCCACTGCGGCCCGTGCGCCCGATTTGGTGCACATAGTCCTCGATCTCCTTGGGCATGGAGAAAATAATGACGTGCTGGATGTCGTTGAAGTCAAGTCCCTTAGAAGCGACGCTGGATGCGACCATCACGTCCTTTGCGCCGGTCTTGAAAGCTTTGATGGCGTATTGACGCTCTTCCTGGGCTGTAGAAAGGTCAATAATCGCTCATGAGGAGGGATGAGGGTAGTAAGTTACTTTTGGAGCCATGAATGGCGACAGCCTCAACGCCCTTGAGCAGCAAGTATTCTTGAATATCTGCACGAACGTCAGTTTCGCATATGATTGGCAAGTTGCAGAAGATTCACCATCGACTTCGTTCTTATTTTCACTGAACACAATTACGGGTGGCGGTGTCTTCTGCAAGCATTCCAGCAAGTAAACCATCTTTGCTTCCTGTTTAACGTACTCCACAACCTGCAATACGTCCAAGTTGGCAGCGCCAGCACGACCCACGTTCACAAGAACAGGCTTAACGAGCGACTGCTGAGCAAAGTCCTGAATTTTCCGTGGCATAGTCGCGGAAAACAGAAGTGTCTGCCGCTGGCGCTGCGAAAGTCGTTAGTGTGGAGTTCGTTGTCATGAAAGCGCCCCGGTTTGCTAACCTTGAAGAAACTCATAATATTTCGCACATCTTCCTCGAAGCCGAGGTCAATCATGCGGTCGGCCTCATCCATGCAGAGATATTTGCAGTTGTCGAAAGTAAATCGCTTCTTCTCGAGCATGTCGATAAGACGACCGGGAGTGGCCACAACGATGTGTAAACCCTTATTGAGGACGTGGCTTTGTTCGCTCATGGAGATGCCACCAATGCATAAGAGCGTATTAAGTTGGGGATAGCGACCTTCTTTGGACAAGGCCGCAGTCCAGGTCAGGATGTTCTCGTACGTCTGCGTAGCCAGTTCGCGCGAAGGACATAGGATGACACCGACGGGCCCCTCTCCGCGGACGAAGGGTAATCGTGCTTCGTCTTCTAGCGCGAACATGATGATGGGTAAGCAGAACGCGAGCGTCTTTCCAGAGCCGGTGAAGGCGATGCCAATCATGTCGCGACCCGCGAAACTAAGCAGAACAATGTCAAACAGGTTGAACGAATCGCACCGATGTCAACTTACGCTGTGGGTATCCCTTGCAGCTGAATGGGTGTGGGTTTTGTTATTCGTTTCGACTTGAGAAATTTGACGAGAGGCTCCGGTATTTTCATGTCCTATAAGCCGCTTAGTGAGTATTCATGAAATAATGGAGTAAAACCATACAGTGAAGTTGTCGATTGGTGGGGGAAGGTCGTCGCCCTCTACGATGATGTGATGCTTCTCTCGGATTCTCCTGTGCTCCTCCTCGGTCCTTTCGCGTACAAACTTAGGAGGTCGCCATCTATGACAGGACAAGTGGAAGTCAGATCAGAATATCTGGTGAGACTAGCCGGAACTTACGAAGTCTTCAGTGACTCAGTGTACTGAACGCCTTTGGCTAATTCCAGGTCTGAAGCGAGCTTTCTGCTGCTTGCCGCGATTGCGGCAAGGATTTCAGCGTCCTGTTCCTCTGCCTTTTCGGCTTCGGTCTTCTTCGCATCTAAAGGACACGTTGGAAACAGAGCCTAAGCTGACGACGACGGTCACAACATACCCTCCTCCGCCTTGCGAGTGTGCACCTCCTGAGCCTCCATCAGCAGTGTCCTCTCCTTGCGGGCCTTCTCTTTGCGTCGCTCCTCCTCTCGCTCCTCGTCGTCGCGTTCATCCTGCTCCTCCTGAAGTCGTTTTGCCTTGTCCTTTTCCGCATTTGCACCTCGAGACGTCAGTTTGGCCAGCTTCGCCTGACGTCTTTGAGCGACGGGGACATACGGTTCATAGGAGTCATCTTCGTCGTCAAGTCTGTACACTGGAGAGGGAGAGCGCTGGATTCGAGGTCGTTTGTATGCAGGCTCGCTGGACATAGTGCGGTCGTGATCGTGTCGAAGGGTTGTAGTCGCAGGCTGAGCAGACTCGGCGCATACGCGCCCGGGCCCGCTGGCCGAGCGCGCGTCGGAGTAGCGGACCGGGGTGGGCCGGTGCGGGAAGCATGAGGATGAGAATGAGGTCATTTGGGCGGGAGCGAAGGTTCTCCCATCCCGACCAGAGCCCATATGGCTCGCTCTCCCGGCCAGAAATCATCGATAACACTCCTTGTCCTCGACGGCCATGGCTGACATACTGTTTGACCCAACCACTCACCCCCACCGTCGTCGTAAGCCGTCTCGGGTCCGAAAGGCGTACAGAAAACTCACCTCGACCTGGTCCTGCAGTCAACCCGCTCACGGGCGAGCATGTCCTCGTCTCCCCACATCGCACGAAGCGGCCATGGTTGGGCCAGACGGAGCCCCTGCAGCAAGCCAATCTACCCACATATGACCCCAAGTGTTATCTCTGTCCGGGCAATACTCGCGCTGGAGGTCTGCAGAACGACAAGTACGAACAGACTATGATATTCGAGAATGACTACGCTGCCGTCCTACCCCCGCCGGGCCCTGCCGCTCCTGCAGCCCCACACCCGCTCTTGACAACAGAGCCCGTGCAAGGCGGTTGCGATGTGATCTGCTTCCATCCCCGTCACGACCTTACCCTCGCGAGGCTGGCGACCACAGATATCGAGCGTATCATCGAGGAGTGGTGCTCAATTTACAAGCGGCGCGGCAGCCAGCAGGGTATCAAGTATGTTCAAATATTTGAGGTGCTTGCCAGACTTTGATCGCTAGTTTCGCGCTTACACCCTACATAGAACAAGGGGGCTATGATGGGATGCTCTAACCCTCACCCTCACGGCCAAGTATGGTCTCTCTCCGCGGTTCCATCTTTACCGGCAACAGAGCTGGCGAACTTGAGGAAGTATTCGTTGTCTACGCCTCCTTCCGACGCACCGCGAGGCCCTCTCCACCGTGCATGTCTACTTTGCGACTACGTGAACTTCGAGGTGACAGTGGCTGAGGCCGAGGGTCGTGTGATCCTCAAGAATGAACACTGGGTAGCCCTTGTTCCATGGTGGGCTATCTGGCCTTTCGAGGTTATGTGTAAGTTGAGCACCGGATTGTTTGCTCCACCCACTCACCGGTAACCGCCCACAGTGCTTCCGTATAAGCGTCATATCCCTTCCATTGTTCATCTTACTCAAGAGGAGAAGACTGCCTTTGCGAGCATCTTGTCTCAGGTCACCATCCGCTACGACAACCTGTTTTCCTGTTCGTTCGCCTACTCGATGGGTATTCATCAGCGGCCAGTGCCACCAACGTCGAACGACGCCCCGGAGGACCAAGACGAGGAGAACCTTGCTCACTTGCATCTACACTTTGCGCCTCCCCTTTTACGAAGCGCATCCGTTCGCAAGTTCCTGGTCGGGTAAGTACTCTCAAAGAGGTTTCTGGCCACGTATCATCGACGTTGAATACTTCTCGCTCGACAGGTTTGAACTCATGGCGGAGCCTCAGCGCGACCTTACTCCTGAGCAGGCAGCTCAACGCTTGCGGGTGTTGTCGGACGTGCACTACATGAACGTACCAGCCAACGCAGACGCCTCGGAGACAAAAAATGTTGATTCTACAAGGACCTGATTGTGTCGGTAAATATAAAACAAATGTAACACTAGACAGATGACACGGGGTTGAAAGGAGTGCAAACAAGAATATCAGGACGAGGGCACCCATGGTTCAATGGTGCGCCTTCTTCGCTCTCTCGATATGCGCACGGAGCTTTTGCTGCTTCTGCCTCAGTGAAGCCTTCTTCTTGCCCTTCACCGCGCCGCTTGCGATGATCATCATGAGCGGTTTGTTACGCGCCTTCTCGCGGTTCGTCGAGCTGCTCGGCGCCGCCTTGTTCTTCTTGCCCTTGAGTGACCCGTATTTCTCACGACCCTCGCGGCCCTTCTCGATTGATGCGATGCGCTCTGCGTAGTCAGCCTTGACCTTTTTCCGCGGTCCAAGGATATCGTCCTCAGAGATGAATGTGTCCGCGAGGGCCGTATCGGCGGAAAGGAGAGACTTCTTCTGCGACTCTAGTGAGGCGAGCTTGCGCTTTGCGCCGGAGCCTGCACCGCGTTCCACAGCTTCAGAAGCAGCTTTGATGCGGAGGTCGTTGAGGAGGGCAAAGTCGGCGGGTGTGAGGATCTGTAAGGTATTTCATTAGCACTTGCTTGAGGCGCGGTATACGCAATGCTTGCCTTTGTAGTCGCGAGCGACGAAATCCGCTGTGCAGCTTCCTCTGCGGTCTCTTGAGCAGAACCATCGGCCTCAGTGTCCTTTCCTTCTTCGTCGTCTTCTCCGGACTTTGATTTCCTTTTACCCTTCTTTATTCGCTTGTCTTCCTCGTCTTCGCTGTCGCTCACTTCGAGATCTTCGTCGCTATCAGAGTCAACGTTCACCCAGCCGTCGGAAGACTCGTCTGAGTCGGACTCGACGTCCCAGCCTTCCCACGCAGCTTCATTGTCTTCCTCTTCGTCACCCGATGCGACGCCATCCTCTTCACGCAGCTTTTTCAGGTGGTCTTCTAGAAGCTATATAACATGAAAGTGAGATACAAACCACACGTTGAATTGATGTTTCTACTTACCACTAGACCTTCGATGTCGACGGCGGCCTGGACACTGTGGCCGAAGGGTAGCGGCTGACTGCCCTTCGCCATACCCATGCTGGCTTCCTTTCCCCGCTCTCTCCGCTTTAGCATGCCTGGGTTGACCTCACGGAACAGCTGGAGAAGCCCTCTTGCCGCAGCAGTAACAGCCTTGTCACGACTCTTCCTGTACCCGATGAGATCCCCAAGCAAATCCTCCTCCATTGACCACGGCTGTCTCCTGCACACCTCACGAATAGCATTGATACCAGCCGCAATCACCTCGCTGCCCACGCCCGGATGGACAAACTCCTGCGCAAGCTTACGCACGACGGGCGTGAGCGCGTCGGGCGGAGTGAAGTCGTGCACGGACTGCGCGAGCGCGACGAGGATAGCGGGTATACGGAGCTGGTGGTACGTGAGGTACTTCATGATGTACGTGTAGAAGCCAAGCACGCAGAGCTTG
This sequence comes from Trametes meyenii, assembly GCA_022606255.1. Taxonomy (NCBI): domain Eukaryota; kingdom Fungi; phylum Basidiomycota; class Agaricomycetes; order Polyporales; family Polyporaceae; genus Trametes; species Trametes meyenii. The sequence continues at coordinate 67,316 of JABYQG010000005.1, read as the reverse complement.
TGTCCGCCCATGACACGCGAGAGGAGCTGCATAAGGAGAATTTTGTGATCGAGCGAGAAACGCTTGTCGTACTTGTTGAGGATGTCGTACAGCTTCTCGCCAAACGTCTGTGGATCGTTGAGCAGCTGTATCGCGGGGAAGTTTGCGGTGACATTCTCTGCCCGCTTTTTCTTTTTCTGTGTGGGCTATGAGCGGGAATTCAGTTGGAAAGTAGTGCACGAACGGATTTGACAGCTTTTTCCATCTTTCTTAGCTTCTTATCTCCGCTCCGCGTCTTTTTGTTGATCTCACGACGATGCTGGAGGGCCTTGACATCGGGGATCTGTATAAAGGATTAGAAACGGTTTTCTATGAGAATAAGCGTAGTGCCGCATACATCTTCCTCTTCATCGTCACTATCTTCCTTCTCTTCATCGCTGCCCAGAAAGAAGTGCAATGATGCACTCTGGACTTTCACAGCTGGATGGAAGCAACCAAGAGCAATGATGGAAACAGTTTTCGCGTCGTTCCTGTATACGCATATATTAAGCGCCGGGCAAGTGAACGTCCGGGGGATGATACGCACCAGATACCCTTCCGCCACAGCTCCTTAGTGAGCACTACAGCCCACATAGCTTCTTCTCCGTTGTTCCCGGGACCAGCTGCAGCCTTGAGTTTACCCTTGTCCCCTACTACCTCGGTATCCATACCCCTCTCAACCATGCCGAACAACATAGCTTGTACTGCGCGGTTAAGCTTGTGGTTTTTGGTACGGAGGTTGGCGGTACGAATATCGGACAGGATGGTCTTACGGATAAATCCCCGAAGAGAAGACGAGGTGGTCTTCGGAAGTAATGGGAACAAGGTTTGCAGGAGACTAAACGGCGGGGTAAGGGATGTTTGCGGTGGATAGGTATATAAGACGTACGTGATAGATGTGATTACCTCTTTGTTTCGTAGCATAACCAGATTCTGCAGCAATGATCTCCGTGTATCGGGAGAAAGTGTCCCATAGCTTTCTAGTAGCAATGTAGATATCTGGGACGGGAAGTCTGCCGTCTCTTTTGGGTAGCATTGGGAGACCTGAGACCATAGTTACTTTCATCTGGTTTATACGAACGCCACGGGATGAGCTAACCTGAGCTATAAAGGAGACAAGCTCTCTGAAGTGTTGGGCATTCTCGTCCGGATTGATCTGGAATATTTGACGGATGCTGCTGTAGTGATTCCACTGCTGCAAGAACTCTTCCTTGTAGGCCGGAGCATCGCGCTTGATGAGGTTCTGCAGCTGAGGGAGATTGGATGTAAGGAGAACACCGCGACCCATGGCGACAGGCCCAGCTTAACAGGAAGTAGGAAGGAGACGGTAGACCGCGGTGCTGAAGCAAAGAGAGCTCGTCGGGCGCTTACAAAAATCCCTAAAGACGCGTTTCCAAATGTGGACGAGCTCTAACAACAATAGACGCCCAATGCGCCCATTCTTGGAACAATCCAATTGATATTATGTCGACTGAAGTCCAACGACTTCCCCACGTCCAAAACATTGAGCATTAAGATCCGTGATATACAGCAAGAGGATATCTGCGTTGTACAGGGGTATTCTTCTTCACGAACTCGCAGCCGCGGTCCCAGCAGGCGTCGACGCTTCCGAGGCGGGAGTTGCAACGGTTTCTTTCTTCTCGGCGACAGAGGCGGCATTTGCACCACCTCCGCCCCGACCTCTTCCACGGCCTCCACCCCGGCCGCCACCCCGGACGGCCCCACGAATTCCGATTGATTGTGGTGGTTTCTTGTCGGCGTCTTCAGCAGTCTCATCACCTGGTTTTTTAGGTTGCTTCCAGTCGCGAGCAGGCTTGCCAGAGTCCCATTCACGACTTTGAACCTGAGAAGCGTAGGTTCGGTGCCGGGTTGCGCCATAAGTAACGCGGAGACACGAGGCACACCTTGTCCATCTTCCTGCGAGCGTTCTGCTCGCGAGCCTTGTCCACGTTCTCCTGCACCTTCTTCATCTTAGCGAGCTTGGCGCGTTCAGCCGCCTGCGTCTTCTTGTACTCATCTTCATCAGCTTGCACATCCTGCACGGCCGCATAAGCCTCGGACTAGCAGCATCTCCCGAGAGAGGGCATCCTAACCAGACGTCTTTGCTTAATCTTCTCGTTCTGCTCGCGTATGCGTGCCATACGCTCCGCAAGCTCTTCCTCACTTAGCTTATCCTGGATGACGATGAGGACACACGCCACAGTGCGCCATAGATGTATACTCACTCGCTGTGCACCCCCAGTCTTGACGCGGTCTGGGTTCACATAGGGCTTTTTCTTTTCCTTGGGCTCCTTTTTCCCCTCTGCGGAGTTGTCCTGGGCCCTGTCGTCGTCTGGTGCTACCTCTGTCTGTTCATCTGCGGACTTTGTTGGGCCCTCAACCGGAGAAGAGGCCTGTGCACTCGGGTCGGCCGAGACTGCGCTATCCTTGATCTTGAGAGCCGCAAGGTCGAGACCGAGAGAGTTCGAGGCGGCCTGGTCAGTGGCCTGAGGGTCAGACATGAATACGGGCGATGGCGTCGTTGGAGAGACTAGAATTGCCGAGACGCGAAGCTGTGGGACGGCCGAGGATGGGATTGGACGAGAACAGCCCTGGATAACAGACGCCCGTCACGGGACGCACATGGGTGGAAGATGCCGAGGCCGGGCGCTAGCTAAGGAGTGACTTCATGCTATCGACCGACAGGCGCTCGACCACTGCAGCGGATATAAGCCTGTGCCCGCACCCGCCCCTCTGCCCGCCATCGATTGCCGTTCTCTCCCCCACCAGCCACCATGTCTATCGCCAACAAGCTCTCCATCACCGACCTCGACCTCAAGGGCAAGCGCGTCCTCATCCGCGTCGACTTCAATGTCCCCATGCAGGAGGGCAAGGTCACCAACCCTGCCGTACGCTCCATCTTAGATATCTCCCATAATCTACGCGACTCATCCCTTTCCCCCGCAGCGTATCGTAGCCGCCCTGCCCACCGTCAAGTACGCCATCGAGAACGGTAAGCATCCAACACGCTCACCGCATTGATTCTTCCTGATCGTACGCGCAGGCGCGTCTAAGGTCATCCTCATGTCCCACCTGGGCCGTCCCGACGGCAAGGTTAACCCCAAGTACTCGCTCGAGCCGGTCTCCAAGGAGCTCGAAAAGCAACTAGGCAAATCCGTCATCTTTGTCAACGAGTCCGTCGGCCCTGAGGTCGAGAAGGCCGTCGCCGAGGCTCCAGAGGGCTCCGTCATCTTACTCGAGAACCTCCGTTTCCACATCGAAGAAGAGGGTTCCAGCAAGGATAAGGACGGCAAGAAGACCAAAGCCGACCCTGCCAAGGTTCAGGAGTTCCGCGAGGGTCTCACCCGCCTCGGCGACGTCTACGTCAACGACGCTTTCGGTACCGCCCACCGTGCTCACTCGAGTATGGTCGGCGTCAAGCTTTCCCAGCGCGCCGCCGGATTCCTCATGAAGAAAGAGCTCGACTACTTTGCCAAGGCACTCGAGCACCCTGAGCGTCCCTTCCTCGCCATTCTTGGTGGTGCCAAGGTCTCCGACAAGATTCAGCTTATTGAGAACATGCTTGACAAGGTCAACTCGCTGATCATATGCGGTGGTATGGCCTTCACCTTCAAGAAGACACTGAACAACGTCAAGGTCAGTAGCAGAGTCCCGAGACAACTCATGGATCATGCTCACCTCATGTGTCCTCAGATCGGCAAGTCTCTGTTCGACGCTGCCGGTTCCGAGAAGGTTGCTGCATTGGTCGAAAAGGCCAAGCAACGCAACATCAAGATTGTATTCCCTGTCGACTACATCACCGCGGACAAGTTCGACAAAGATGCCCAGGTCAGCCCGTTTGTGCAATGCGATTGACATCGATACTGAAAATTACTCAGACCGGTCATGCCACCGATGAGGAGGGTATTCCCGACGAGTGGCAGGGTCTCGACGCTGGCCCGAAGAGTCGTGAACTCTTCCGTCAGACTGTCCTCGAGGCGAAAACTATCCTCTGGAACGGGTAAGTTGTCTTCACATGCCACTCCAGAGTCGACGGTCCTAATGAGCATGTAGTCCCCCGGGCGTATTCGAGTTCCCTGCTTTCGCGACCTCATCCAAGGCGCTCCTCGATGCTACCGTTGAGGCCGCACAAAATGGAGCCACTGTGATCGTTGGGGGTGGTGATACCGCGACCGTCGTCGCGAACTACGGCGCGGAGAGCAAGCTTAGCCACGTCAGCACCGGTGGTGGTGCCAGTCTTGAGCTTCTCGAGGGCAAGGTGCGCTGAAGTCTTCCGAGAAGTGATGATTAGATCTAACACAACCTTTTGAAGACCCTTCCCGGCGTTGCCGAGCTGAGCGAGAAGCAGTGAGTAGACGTTGCGAAGTCAAGGGAGGAAGCCAGAAATCAACTGTTGTATCCGTAATAGGACTTGGACTGTCAGGTTGTAATAGCTACATAGACGTCAGTATTAACATGTAAAAGATCCACAGCCTATATCCTCAGACCTGCGCGTGCGAACGAGTAAGAACGGCGGGAGCAAAGTGCTACCGACGCTCCAAGTCGATGATGGTCCGGAGCAGATCACCGCGAGCCTTTTTTGGGAGAGGGACGCCAGCTTTGAGCGCTTCTGTCGGTGCTGCGTGAACTGTCCAAGTCTTCAGCTGTCTCACAGCTCTTCTGACCTACTCGCCTACGACCGCTATCGCGTGCAGCCGTTTCACGGCCGTTTGCACTTGTGTCGCACTGCAGAGGGTGCCTCTGCCCCTGGGAGACGGACTTGATTTTCACAGCATGGCTCGCTCAACACGACGCCGCTCCGGCAGGACTCAGAAGACGCCCGACCCTGCAGGCGCCACCGATGACGACTCGCAGACACAGGCCGCTCAGGAGGAGCAGGAGGCCCGTAAAGACGACGACGACAAGTGTCCAGCGTGCAGAGACGAGCAGGGCCAGGGTGAGCAGCTGGCAGCGGATAAGGAGCAGTGGGTAAGGTGTGACGCGTGCAAGACATGGTTCCATTGGCGGTGCGTGGGTGAGGGTGGCGACCTCGACGCTATAGGCAAATGGTTAGCACTGTTTCTTCTGCCTTTATATATGCGCGTTCTGCGGTTTTAATGCACGCTGGCGGGTGGTATGTAGGTTCTGCAGGCCGTGTTTGGACGCCGACCCGGCGCGAATGATCACTATGAAGCCTCCGGCACGCAAGTCCGCCCGAAAGAAGACGCAGCGTGACTATGCGGGGTTGAATGCTGGGCAGGAGGCTGACCCGAGCAGGTTCTTACGCATGATGGAGGGGCGGGTGATCAAGCGCGACCCTTTCAGGCGCATGAAGGGCAGCGAGGTCGGGGTTGAGTGGCTAGAGAACGATGAGAGTGCCATGAAGGAGCCGATAGTGGTCGAGACGGTGGAGGGACTTGGCATGAAGATGCCGCCACAGGGTTTCACTGTGGCTGATGTGGTCGAGGCGGTGGGCGAGGACTACCCCGTGGAGGTCATTGGTGCGTTAATGAGCACTTGGCGGGTGCACGGCGGGTGCGCGTGCGTGCCCGCCATAGGAGAGCCTCATGCTTATGGTGGGCGCGTCTTGGTGTCTTCTTTAGATGTCGCGACACAGTCGAACACGCCTAATTGGACATTGGGCAAATGGCTCGAATACTGGCAGACAGAACCTTCCAAGCGGGACAAGATTCGAAATATCATTTCGCTCGAGATTTCGGGCACGCCGCTCGCCGACCAGGTACTGCCACCGAGGATCGTACGCGAGTTGGATTGGGTAGAGAAGTTCTGGCCTAATATTAAGAAGGGGCGGGGGCACAACTACCCGAAGGTGCAGTTGTATTGTCTCATGGGTGTTGGAGGCGCGTGGACAGTAAGTCGGTTACATGTATACACATACCGCAAGGCTCATGACGACTATCTCAGGACTGGCACATCGACTTCGCAGGCTCTTCCGTATACTACCACATCCTGAGTGGTGCCAAGGTACGCGCCATATGCATCGATGCTCACCTGTATTTGATAACAGTTGCCTGCATCACTCAGGTCTTCTACTTCATCCGACCTACCCCTGCAAACCTGGCTGCTTACGAACGATGGTCAGGAACAGAGGTTCAAAACCACTCATGGCTCGGCGATATGTGCGATGAGGTGTTCAAAGTGGAGTTGAAGACCGGCAATACGATGATCATTCCTACTGGATGGATACATGCCGTGGTGAGTTATGTACACACTCATGGTTCTAGGGCATCCGTTAATTTTCGTGTAGTACACACCCGCCGATACCCTCGTTTTTGGAGGCAACTTCTTGCACTCATATAATGTCCCTACACGTGCGGCCCCCTTCACTTACTCGATCCGGATATACCATGTTAACCCTTGAGCATCGTCTAGAAATACGCGTGCGGGAGATTGAGATAGCTACGCACGTGCCGAAGAAATTCAGGTTTCCTCACTTCAGCAGGCGAGTGTCAACATTTAGCTTTTCGAATAAGGCTAACATACCCGTCATAGGTTGTGTTGGTATGCCGGCGAGAAATACTTGCGCGATCTCAAGGCGAAGGAAGAATTTTCCCTTCGGGTCCTGGAATCCGTCGAGGCTCTTGCAGAGTTCCTCGTGGCCGAGTCGCGGACGATCGAACGAGGAACTGACCCGGCGAAGCGGCAGGCGAAAGAGGAAGTGCCCGGCGACCGTATCAAAGACGCGCCCGCTCTCGCCCGCGAACTCCGTTGGCGTGTACGACATGCTGCAGGATATTCAAGTGACGACGACAGCCGAAGCAGCCGGAGAACGAAAAGCGCAGTCAACGGGGAGGCCAATGGGGTCGGCAACAAGCGCAAACGTATCGCCATGGACAGCAGCGACGACAGCTTGGAGCTCTTCCGTAATTTCAAGCGCCCCTCCTGGGACCGCGTAGATGAGCAACCGACAGCGAAGGAAAGCTGGACGGTGAGGGTACGCAGACCGAACACTAAGTCACAAGACTGGCTCAAGGAGTGGGTTGATGGGAGCGGCGGTGCGGAGGCGGGTGATGGGGACGAGGCGCACGTCGAGCGAAAGCGGGACGTGATTATCAAGGTGCGCAAGACGGCGAAGGGGCTGGAAAGGCAAAGGGTAGAACGCGTACTGGAGGAATGGATGTGGAATGGAGGACCTTCATCAGCGGGCTCGCCACCTTTGTCGTCGAGGACGGAGCCCACCGCAGACGCCCCGAAGGCCTCGGAGGACCCGCCGCCGGTTGCGACGAAGGGAGAGCCGATGGATCAGGACGCGGGGACGGTAGAAGCTGTTCCGCCCGCCCCGAGCACACCGAACGCGGGTGAGGTGAACGGAGTCGCGCCGGGGGATGCGGTAGAGGAGGTCACGGCGTGAGTACAGTAGCTATCGTACTGGTATCATTATTAGCAGTCCTGTGTTCGTGCATCGCGCCTCGCAACGAGCTTGCTTCTGTTTGGTGGCATACGTCTGCGGTTGGTGTGAACGGGGATGAGTGCGGGTAGAGGAACATGTGGATGTTGGGAGGTGCCATTCGAGTTGAGCCGAAGTCGGAAGCCTAAGGGAGGGTGTCCATCATATGGCGAGAAAGCGCCGGCTGTGTCCATCTCCCTTCGTCCTTCTTCTCCCCTCTGTCCTCCTCCACCTCGTCCCCACCTCCATCGTCTCTCCCCGCCCACCCCCGTCGTCCGTTCTGAGTCCTCTCGTTCCGGCCTCGGCCTCTCCGCGTAGACTTCCGCTCGTTACGACCGTCAAGACACTTCTGAGCACCATGTCCGACCAAGAACAGCACCCGTCTTCGTCTCCTCCCACAGACAGACAGTCCCGTCGCCAAGGCATTGCCAACGGCCACCAACTCAGCAACTCCCCTCCCCCGCTCAACGAGAGTCCCATCGACAACGGGGCCGCCGGTTATGGCGATTGGAACGGCGCACCAAATGGGGAGGATCACAGTGAGCTCTATCCCACCCTGCGCAGCGGCACCGTCCTAAATCGCGCGTCGCGTCCTCACCTACCGTCTTATTCTGTTGTTAGCCCAGCCTCTCATGCGTCACCAAAATCGCTCGGTTCCTTCAATCAATACTCAGATCCACCCGGATCAGTATGGAGAAAACGACACCGTCCCTCCGTTGCCTCCACCGTATGACCCAAACGCTGTTGCAGATCAATTTGGGAACATGCATATCGCTCAACGCGGTCCTCCTTCAAGGGGCCCTCCTGTGGGCGACCCTGTCCCTCGCGCAGGTACTTCCATGTCTATGAGGTCCATGCAGTCCATGCAATCCCCCCATCGCATGGCACCGCCAATGGGAGGCGGTCTCCCCTTGTCTCCAGACCAAATGCGGCGCTACCCGCCGGGGCGCGTGGACAGCAGCATGCGCTCGGCTTCTGTACACTCTGGGGGGAGCGGCAATAGTGGATATGCTAGTATGTATAGTGAAGGACACGACTCCCTTCCGCACGACGCGTCCACAGATACCGACGGGACCAGTCTGTACTCTTACGAGGATCCCATGTTCCAGCCCGTACAGAATGGGTATGGGCAAGGTGGTTACCCTCCCCCTCCTGGGAGCTGGCATGGTCACGGTCCCCAGGCCCAGTACAACGTCCCGCCCCCTTCAAACGATTTTAACCATCTCTACGCCGCAGCTTCGGACGTGTTAGGCATGGGACCGCCCCCTGGGGCGGCCCCGCCTCCCCCGCCCATGAATCATCAATATGCCCCAGGTCCTTCTGGATCTCCATACCCGCCTCCCCGGTCGCATACCCCTCACCTTCCCCCTGGTTCGTCGCACTCTCCATATCCTCCTCCAGGGCCCTCCGGTTCCCCCTACCCGGGACCAGGGTCTTCACCCGCTCCTTACCCTCAACAGAACTACCACCCAGGGCCTGGCATACCGCCGAGTCAGTCTGCCCCCTACCTTGGTCCCGGGCCGTACCAACCAGGCCCACCAGGCGCTTACCCGGCTGGTTCGCAGACAAGCCTTGCTAGGGGACCATCAAATGCTTCGTCCTTCCAACAACCTCCGATGCCTCCTCCACCCCCGGAAGAGCCTGATTTCGAGATGAACCGACCTCGCTTACAGCGCTCAGAGACCACTGCGTCTGTCAGCCTTCGCACGCAGAAGACCAAGGCGATCGACCTCAGCGCACCGCCATACACCAAGGAGTATATTGATCAGTATCGCCAGCGCATTAAGGACGACCCTGATCCGGAGGCGCATTTCCAATACGCCAAGTACCTGATCGACGCTGCGAAGAAGATCGGGTCCGATGCGAAGGAGCAGCGCGGACTGCGCAAGTACCGCGACTCGCTCATCCAGGAATCGCTCAAGGTCATCCGCCGGCTAGCGACGCAGGGGCAACCGTATGACGAAGCCCAATTTTTCCTTGCCAACTGCCACGGCACCGGCATGCTTGGTCTACAAGTCGACCACGAGCGTGCCTACCACCTATACCTGCAGGCGGCGAAGCAGAACCATGCCGCGGCGTGCTATCGCGTCGCGGTATGTAACGAGATCGGCGCGGGTACGAAGGCGGACCCACAGCGGGCGGCCGCGTTTTACCGGAAGGCGGCTTCCCTCGGCGACACGGCGGCCATGTATAAACTCGGTGTCATCCTTCTGCGTGGCTTGCTCAAGCAGCAGCCTAATCCACGGGAGGCGATCGGCTGGTTGCGGCGTGCGGCGGAACAGGCGGATGAGGAGAATCCGCATGCTCTTCACGAGCTTGCGATGCTCTACGAGAGTCCAACCGCGGGTGTGGTGCCGCACGACCCTGCGTACGCGAAGGAGCTCTATACGCGCGCAGGGCAATTGGGATACACTCACTCACAGTACAAGCTCGGGCAGTGCTATGAGTACGGGACGCTGACGTGTCCGGTTGACCCAAGGAGATCGATAGCGTGGTACACGAAGGCGGCGGAGAAGGGCCATTCAGAAGCGGAGCTGGCGCTAAGCGGGTGGTACTTGACCGGAAGCGAGGGTGTTCTCAAGCAGAGCGACTCGGAGGCGTATCTATGGGCGAGGCGGGCCGCAAACAAGGGCTTGAGCAAGGCCGAATACGCGGTTGGGTACTATGCGGAGGTCGGCATCGGCGTGAAGCAGGATGTCGAGTTCGCGAAGCGGTGGTACATGCGTGCGGCGGGTGAGTCTCTCTCGCTTATAACCTCAAAGAACAAGGTTGATCATGTTTTTTGTCCCCTGCAGCTCAAGGGAACAAGAGAGCGATGAACCGCCTGACCGAGATGAAGCGGAACGGCAACAAGCGGGCGAACATGGCACGGCCGACGCGTCAGGACGCGAAGGACGAGTGTGTGATTGTATAGTCGTGTACGTTGCGTGGGGCCTGGTCGGGAACATTACTCGTCGTGCGCTGCTGCTGTAATTTCGCCATTTCCCTGGTCGACGGTCGATTGCCCTCACTGTCCGGTGAAGCTTTGACTCGGAGTCGAATTTGGGCCGTTGTGGCGGTTGGCTGTTGGCTGTTCTTGATCTTATCTAATCTCTGGCTCGAGTCTGGCATTACGACATACGCATACTCTGTACAAACGCTTAATCCGAGCCTTGGCTATTCTACGCGCATACCCTCACGCACGCCTTTGACTACGACGTCCATCGACCATTCGGAATAACGCAATGTCTGAAGCTGAAGTGAGCGCGATTAATATGCGATCGATGGCTAGCCCTTGCGGGGCTAAGGCGGTGGCGCGGGGCAGTAGCCACTGACACGATCGCGTTTATTGCTAGGTCTCGCTGCTCGAGTATCTCGACCTCTCTCAATTGACTTGCTTGAACGAGTCGGAGGAGCATACACTCAAATCGATTGTCGCTGACAAGAAGAGGAATTCGGGCAGCGCACATGTCCTGAGCGATGCGGATGAGCAGCTGCTCCTCAGCATCCCCGTACGTCCCTGCCATCCCGGCATAAGCTTACGTCCCTACCGGTACTAACCTAATTCTACGCTTCTCTATACTATATAACACGGCCAATTTTCCCACCGGTTTTCGCTTCGTGTTTCCGCCGTACTCCGCTAGTTTAACCAGACGGTGAAGATCCGCGCGATCGTGCTGCACACCGCGAATGCGGCGCAGGGACCGCGCACTGTACGGCTCGTGACGAACAAGCCTGCGGTGAGCTTCGACGACGTCGAGGACGCGGCAGGGGTCGTGCAGGAGCTCGAGCTCTCCGGGGAGGACGTGCGCGAGGGCCGGAAGGTGCCGCTCCGGTTTGTTAGGTTCCAGTCTGTGAACAGTTTGCATGTGAGTCGCGGCCGGGTGTCCCGCTGTTTTTTTATCTGGGGATGTTGCGTGTACTGATAACTATGGGACTTTGTGTGCCCGGCAGATATTCGTGGTGTCAAATCAGGGCGGGGAGGACGAGACGCGCATCGATGCGATTGATATTTTTGGTGTGCCACTTCAGTGGGTTTTGCGTACCATTTTGTGCAATCATCATGGCCGCTGACGATACACCCGGATTTAGAGGGACGAGAGACGTCAGCGGACTGAAAAAAGTAGAAGAAGATTAATGATATCACTCCAACGAGAACGGGCAGAACCGTTGTACGAGGGCACTGTATACCGCCTTTGCAATGCCTACAAAAACCATTGCGGCGATAGGATATAGCGTGGATTGACTATAGCGTATGATAACTGGAACACGAAAGCAGTGGCGAACGGTAAATACACCCATTCAAATAACGTACAACGTGCCGTAAAGTAAGTAGAAGCGCGAACTTTACTTGCCATCGATTTGCAGCCACATACTCCACCGGCGACGCGCCTCCTCGTCGCCCTCGAAGACAAAGTTGACCGTGCGGATGTCTGCGAATCCTTCATCGGCACTTGGTTCTTCAAAGCTAGCGCGGAAGCCGGCGAATGCGCTGTAAGGGAGCAGATCGCGTTTGGGCTGGGCGGAATCGTTGTCGGTTACGCGAAGTACGAGATGAAGGGGGAGAAAGGGCGCTTACTTCCGAAGCTACAAGTGCCGGCGGAAGGTTGAACGCGCGATAGAGGTTATTATGCCATGCTAGCTCGAGCGAACCAGCGAAGTGGACGCATCTAGCAGAACGAGACGTGCAATCAGCACTCTGTATTAGGGATGATAAGTGAGACAAGCCCAGCGTACCTTATTGGAACCTTGTGCTTCTTGGCAAGGTCGACGAAATATTTACGTGTCGCCTTGTCGCGGTTCGTGTTGTCTGCGGAGCAGAGAAGTGGTTTAGTCCAACCGCGCCCCGTGCGACTCGGAGAGCTCACCAATGACGACGCCCTGACCGTCCTGAAGCGCCTGGTCCGCGGCTTTGACGCACTTGTCGCGGGTCTTGAGCGTGTCCTGGTTGATGTGCGTGTATCCCGTGGGCCCAAAGTGTACGCGGAAGAAGGAGGACTTGCCAAGCGCGGGGTAGCCGACGAAGAGCACGACTTCGGGAGAAGATGACGCGGGGAGGAGCGGGGGTTCTGCGGGCTCGAGGGGGGGGACTGGAGAGGTTGATTGTGAGATTGGTTCTTAGCGGTACGCGAAACGCGGGAGAAGGAAGCGGCGTACGGTCTGTGGGAAGCGAAGATACGTTGAAGCCAGGGAGGGTGTAGCTGGCTTCGGGAAGGCCGAGGAAGTACGCCTGGGTGTTCGTTGAGATACATCGCGTGCGATGAGGACGTTTGCCTACCTCGGGGGTTTGGAATGGGATACCGATGTTGAGCGCGAGCTTCCGGTCTGTGGACGAATGATCGTTCGGACGTCCGGCAGCGTCTCCGACAAAGAACGACGCGGACACATCTGCGGCAATGTTCCGACTGTGAGAGCGAATACGCCGCCAGACGAGCGCCACATATCAGTACCTATCTGGACGTGCTCTTGCGCAAATATTCGTTCGAGCTCGTACCACATCCCAGGAATGGGTTTGCGGTAGCCATCCTTTTCTGTGGCGGCGAACAGGCGGAAGGGCACGTCCGAGAGCTGTCAAAGTCGCGATGGGCGGTCAGGTACACCGGTGGGCGTTTCCGAACGAGGGCAGCGTACGGCATTGCCGATGAGAGGAATTTTCTTCTTCCAGTCGTTAATGAGAGACTGGGTGCGGAGGGCCTGGTTGGTGATTATGACGACGGAGTAGCTGCCGGTGCCAGGGGATTAGCGAAGCGGGGAAGAGGAAGGAGGGGGCGGACATGCCCTTCTTCGTGGGCTTGTTTGAGCTTCTTGGGGACTATTGGGCGCCACCAGTCGAACTTGGGTGGGGTGCCCTTTTTAGGGAAGCTGGATTGAATGAGACAACCGTCGAGGTCGAATGCGGCGACCTTTGAGGACGCCTTGGGCTCGCCGTTAACTCCATGGAGACAGGACCGCCTGGGACCGAGGGCAGGGGAGATCCAGCGGAAGGTAGAGTCGGTCTGGGCGGCGCTGGACTTGTCGAAGAAGGGGTGGACTGGGCGGGACGAGATGAGCGGCGGGGCGCGTGCGGGAGGCTGAGGACTGCGGGGAAGAGCGTACTTTTCTGAAGTTTACGTGATGGGCCGGGTTGGGCGGCGGGGTCGGTGTGCGCTGGCTGTTCGAGTGCGCGTTTCCTGGTGGAGCCTGGCGCGATAAGCGGGGGAAGATGATGGGTTTGGGCTGTCAGCGAGACTCTCGTCGGGAGCTGCGCTGTTGGCACACCTTGCGAGCTGGCCATTGCGCGTGCGAGGCCCTTTGGCGCGAGCGTGCGGGCTGGCAACGTGTGGCAAATGGCTGGAGGACGACGAGGACGGTGAGGGCAGAAGGCAAGCGGCGGAAGCTGGGCGGTGGCTGATGGACGCGTCGCGCGAGCTCAAGGGCCCGATCGGATCTGGGGAATGACGGAGTGTCGGGATCGGCGCTAAGCGCGGTCGACTTGAGACCGCGTCTTATGAAATAATAAATATATGATATATCTGTTCGTTGGCTACGGCCTACTACTACCTGGTACCACTGCTACTACTACTACTACTATACCGCTCAGTCTCATGCGCTGAGTCCGCTCCTTTCTCCTGTCCGTCCTTTCTCCGTCTCCACCACCATGTCCTCCTCCTACTTCCCAGCCTACCGCGACTCGTCCCCCATCCTGTCGGAGCCCCCTCTCCACCCCACCAGCTGGCGCAACCGTGCAAAGGATCTCCGTCGCAGACCCCTCCAGTTCCGCCAGGTCGCCTTCATCCTCGCCACCGTAGCCGTCTCCTTTTCTCTCCTCGCCTTCTACCACTACCGCGACTCCTCCTACGGCTCCTCCGCCCAGGGCACCAACACCCCCTCTCCCCTCACAGACGACTCTGTACCATACCGCCCCTCCTTCGACAGTGCACATATACCCCACAATCACCATGTACCCCCTCCATCTACAACACCGGACTCCCCTGACCATGATCTAGGCTCCTCACACCCTACCCCTTCAACAGATTCAGTGCCCCAACCTAGCCCCGATCCCGTAACCTTCTCCCTTATCATGTTCGGCGAGGGCACCGCCGCAGAGGGCGCCGTCTTACTAAAGGTTCGTCACTATCCTCCGTGTGTTGCTAGCAGATGCGCTTGACTGACTTGTTCTCCACCCGCAGTCTATCATTCTCTACAGCTCAAGTCCTCTTGCCTTCCACATCATATGCGACCAGGTCGCCCAACAATACCTTGAGCGTCGCTTGGATCTCCTCAAGCATCCTCAGCATGATATCCTCGTCCGCTTCTATCGCATACCCCATCAAGACATGGTCGCTCGTATCGACCGCGAGGGCGCCATAAATACCGACCATTCCGCCGGCGTCCGTGAGTCCCCTTTCGCTTGTCTGTTTTTTTATTCTTCGATGCTGACTTGACCTTGCCCGCAGCTGGTCTCATGAAGCTCTTCATTCATGAGATCCTCCCCCCATCTATCAAGCGCTCCATCTTCATCGACACCGACGCTTTCTTCATCTCCGACCCTACTCAGCTTTGGGACCACTTCAAGGCCCTCCGACCCTCTACCGCCATCTCCATGCCGTCTCATCCAGACCAGAGCGAGCCGCAATGGCATAACGCGAACCGCATCTGCTCCTGCATCATGCTCCTCGATCTCGACCGCCTCCGTTCCCTCCGCCTCATGGACTCGAGCTTCTACCGTGGCGACCCCAACGCGGCGCGCGTCCCGGCACTCGCCCCGCCCGCGTTCGAGGCCATGTTCGGCAAGCCCATCGACGCAGGCAACGGACGCGTGCGTTACGACGGCGTCAAGCTCGGTGACCAGGGGTACTGGTGGGCGATCGTCAGCCACCGCCCAGAAATCTTCGAGCACCTGAGCTACGACTGGGAGGTGTCGAGCTGCCTGATGGACATGTACATGAAGGGCCTCGGCGATGACGACGCGAACGAGGCGCACGAACGGTTCGCCCAGGTGCACACTGACGACACCCCCGAAGAGGGGCGCGCGGTCTTGCCGAAGATGTTGCACTTGTAAGTCCCTGCGCGCTTCCATATACATCCATTGCTGATCGTGGACTCGCCCAGCAATTGCTTGGACGGCGTGGACCGCTATTATGACTGGCCAGGCTGGTCCGATCCCAACGACGGACTCGCGCAGCGCTGGCTCCCCGCCGTGCGCTACCATGTTGGGTACAAGTGGCTCTGGCTCAATCAGCCCGAGTCGAACGCGACGCTCACGATGCAGACGCTCTACGACGTCAAGTTTGCGGACGAGGTCTTTGCGGTCGCGCGTGCGGGCAAGGCCGATAAAGACCTCTAAACCGGAAGGTGTCAGTCCAACCCCGACCCCGGTTCTCCGCGGTGTGTTTATCTTTATCACATAGTAGAGGCTTGAAAGTAGAAAAACGGCCGTGATGGTGCGGTATATAGTACTTAGTTTCGAGGAGGGCCGCTGGAATGGTACCCTCCTCTCCTTGTTCGCAGGTCGCCGTACGCGCCCGCGCGATTTACGCGCGGTGGCGCTGCTGCTGGCTGCTGATCTTTCTTGGTTGCTAGAATGCATGCACTGTGTACGGCCTAGTGATACATTCCGTTTATTCGTCGCGCGTGCGCACAACATCTATCTACGATGTATATGTAGTACAGTAATGCATCCGCCTTCGCCTCCTCCTTGTTCCTTTGTTGTTCATTAGCGTTAGCGGGACATACCGAGCGCGAGGCTTTCGAGCTTCAGCGCACGTAATACTCCCGCCCCGAGTTGGACATGGGTACGGTCGGCGCGGGTGCCTTGGGTTTGGGGCGGTGCGTATCGACCGCGCCGATGGGGAGCGTGTAGCGTTCCTCGTCACAGCCGTACGCCTTGGGCGTGAGCTTGATGACCGTGTGCAGCGGGATCTTGATGTACGGGAGGTCTGCCTGAGGGAGGTCGTGGAAGTACGCGTACAAGCAGCGCAGAATCGCTTGATGCCCAATGATGAGGATGTTTTCTTGCCGCTCGAGCTCCATGATGACCGGCTCGAGACGCACGACGACGTCCCGGTAGGACTCGCCGCCTGAGCGCGGGACGTAAGCGTGTGTGGGATGGGGTGAGCACAGGGGAACGGTTACCTCGGTAGCGGTAGTTGAATTTGTCCTCGTCGCGGTTGGCGAAGTCATCCGGGTACGCTTGCTAAATGGGTGTCAGCAACCAGGACAGTCAGAGACTTGAGGCCGCGTGGGACGGCATACCTCAATCTCTTCGTATGTCATACCATCACAGACACCAGCGTCGAGCTCGTCTAGGGATTTCCACGTCAGCTTTGTGTACGGGAGATCCTGTGCTGTCTGGATGGTCCGCTGCAAAGTCGATGTCCAGACCTGCGGGTGACGGGTATGTGAGTGGTTCACGGCTGACATACGGCCGCCGAAGGACTTACGGTTAGAGGCGCATCTCCTATATTATCGGTGATCAAAGCTGGCAGAGCGCGTGCGTAGCGCATGCCCCGTTCTGAGAGTGGCGAATCCCCGCCGATCTTGCCCTCGACGTTGTACTGACTTTCTCCGTGCTATTGGCGACACGCATTAGGTCCCCGTCAAAGCTATAATACAACGATCTCGGAATATCTGACTTACGCGAGAGAAGAATATGCTACGCGGCTTGAGATGCAGGTTCATGAGGTAAAACGCGATGCGACTCTGCAGGTACCCGTGGATGTGGCAGAGCGTGACTTGGCTACCGACGTTCTTGATGCGCAGGTACGAGAGGTGCGGCTCCGTGATCGTCTCGTACACGGCCTCGTACTCGCGGATACGTCGCTCGAAGTCCGCCTTGGCCTCCTCGCGCGACATGTCCTTGTAGTCCGGGTCGCCGGACGAGACCTTCAGTGCGATGTTGGCTGCAATTATCGCCGGGTCATCGCACACGGACTCGAGGAAGATCACGACGATGCCTTTTTCTTTGGACACCCGGTCGACGATCTTTTGCCTGGATAGGAGGCGTTAGTAGTCGATAGTGACTCTATTGGTGCATGAGGTACCTGCGCTCTTTGGTACTATTCGTGGCATCTATGGAGGGCCTGGGTCAGCTGGCTGATTATATGATACGAAACGTTAGGTACCGTGAATGCCGACGTTCCCGCCTTCTTTGAGCCATTGGATAAGCATTTCAAGACTGTCATTTGCGAGCTGGTCCCGTATCCGAGTTGCCTCTTGATTGTTATGGCTGAAATAGGACGCCGTGTGGTCTTCACGCTTGCCGCTCCTGCTAGCATGTGAGCGAGCTCGAACAAACACGCGAAAAGATGTGAGACGAACTGTTGCGCTTTCTGGCGGGCTCGCGAGCGGCGCAGCTGACCGACGTTGAATACCTTGGGGGGCGTTAGAATACACTATCATTAGATGGAGGACTGTGCTTTAATGGTACCTTCACGTCGTACTCTAGCCACTTGGGTCGGCGGCGCCGTGAGTAATGTTACATACGCAGGAAGCGTAGTACATACTACATACCTTGAGGTATCGCATGAGCTTATTACTGAGGTACGACTTTCCCCGGGCGGGAAGCCCAACCTAAATGTGGGTATGCACATGAATATGGCAGATTGACGGGCTGCACCGTTCAGATCCCACCATGGCGAGAACGATCTTTGCCTCCGAATAGTCGGGCTTAGCCACTAGGCACACTGAATTGAGCGTCGCAGAGGCCATATGGACGGCGCCGGGACGCACCCTTGCCGCCGATCCCGACTACAGATCGCGGGGTCGAAGCCTGGGACATGATTCGACTGGCCGCATTGGACTGGTCGAACTGCTTCAGCCTGCACGCCGATGAGAGCCATGAGCAGTGCCGACTTTAATGGCACCAAAAGCCAAAGTTGGCGACGTACATGGGCCCTCCCGCCCCGAACACGGCAGGGGGTGTGCCCACGTCTGTCGCCGCGGTCACGGTGATATCGGGAGAGTGCTCGTGCGCGCGCACGTCCTGGAGGACGTCGTCGACCGCTGCGAGCTCACGCGTCGTGAGGCGGGGGGATGCGCTCTTCGGGGTGTCCACCGCAGACATGGCGGGTATGCGAAGCTGGTGGTTTGTGGATGGAGGAGGGGGGCGAGTCGAGCTCGAGGAGGGGAGATGGGCGCGGAGCACGTTCCGCGATTCCCGGGACAGGCGATCGAGGCGTGCCCCGGACGGAACAGCGTCCTCTTGCTTCCGCTCCTCCAGCCTCCGCCATGCCCTCCCTCTCCTCCACACACTCAGGCCAAGGCTTTCATTTCACTCTCACGACGACCGTCAGCGTCGAGGACTCGTTCGACCTCGACCAGCTCACCTTGCACCTCGTGTACGACCTCGATCCGCACGTGTATGCAGACCAGTATGAGCTCGCCCAGCGTCCTGGATACTCTTCTCTACTCTGGGGCACGTCCGACCTCGAGAAACCCGTCTCTGCCGTCCCTACGAACGGATCGGTGCTACTCCTGAAAGCAGACACGTCTCAGCTTCCTCGGCATCATGCAGTCAACCTTACTTTAGAGGTTCCTCTCCATGCACGCTACGGAGGACCGGCAGCTAGTGTAGACGGGAATGACGCATTCTATCGCATACACGTTAAGCGTCCACTCGGGTTCTTCACCTTCGAGCAGCAAGGCGGTACGTAGGAGCCTCATCAAGTGCAGCTCGAAACTAGTCGTTAACGGAGTTTTAAAGACGTCTCTGTAATACCGGACACGTTACGCCCGTACGCGTCCTTGAGTGGATGGCCAACAGGTCGCTCATCCCTCATTCCGGACACGTCTTCTCCGCAAACCCTCGAAGTGACTATTCCAGTAGGCGTACTTGACGATCTGGCATGGGTGGACATAGGCACCGCCGCCGTGATGATCGCCATGTTCTTCTACTTGCTTCAAGCATCCTTGAGAACGGCAGGGAGGCTCTCACGACAGGTATCCACGAAAACGGATTGATGGACAACCAAAGCACGAGTAATGTCAGTACAGTATGGCAGCGGACAGGTCTACTGTGATGCTGATATAGATTGGAACCAATGTCCAGATGAGCATAGCCGTCGTCGCGTCGTGGTCTGTAAGTGTGGTGGACGCCATCCCTTGTGATCGGCGGGCGTAGGCGGGTGAGAGGTGGTGCAGATACCAATGCGACGCGTGCTGGCCTCAAAGCGGCCCCTTCTCCAATCTCCCCAAGGCCAACCGCACGACCATCATGTGATGACGCACCGTCGCTGCTTCACCATCTTCCCCCACTTCCCGCGCATGCTCTCCTTCAATGCAAAGTTGAACACCTCCCGCACATTGTCGCCCGTCTTCGCAGAACACTCGATGTATTTCGCACCGATCTCTCGCGCGACCA
Organism: Trametes meyenii; assembly: GCA_022606255.1. Lineage (NCBI taxonomy): Eukaryota > Fungi > Basidiomycota > Agaricomycetes > Polyporales > Polyporaceae > Trametes > Trametes meyenii. The sequence goes on along the minus strand of JABYQG010000005.1, from coordinate 47,592 downwards.
TCGCACCTTGCTCTGTCGTTACCGGTACTTGGCCCTGCGCGCTGAGCATCCGCATCGTCTGGTCGTCTCTACGCAAGTCCGTCTTTGTCGCGACCAAGATCAAGGGGACGCCTTCGCAGAAATGTGCCACCTCCGGATACCACTGTAGAATGGCGAGCGTTTAGAATTGTAACATTATATGAGACTTGGGGGGTTGCAACACGCGGAGGAGACGTACCTTGTCTTGAACATTAGCCAGGGAGACGGGGAAATCAACAGAGAAAACAATGAGAATGACGTCGCTCTCCGGGTAGCTGAGCGGTCGTAAGCGGTCGTACTCCTCTTGCCCAGCCGTATCCCACAGCGCGAGCTCGACGAGCTTGCCGTCAAAATTCACTAGCGTGACATAGTTCTCGAACACGGTTGGGATGTACGCCTTTGTAGCGCGCGCACACGCATTGCGTCAGTTCCCCGGTGGTTTTAGTGGGTCGTGACGAGCAGCACACACCTCAGGAAAACGGTTCTCGGCATAGACGATGAGAAGACACGTCTTGCCGCAGCCACCTTTGGACGAGGCGGAAGCGGGGGGTGTTCAGGCACGTAAGGAGGGAACGATAAGCAGAACGCGCACCGTCGCCGACCACCACGAGTTTGCGCTTCACGTCGGGTCTGCGCGGCGGTCCTGACGACTCGCCGGGGTTGTACGGGGTAGCCATTGCGAATGTAAGTCGAGATCAATGTATGCAGGGGAGTCGAGGGGATGTGGTTGGTTGCAGATACTTGGTTGATGGCAGAGACGAGTGGCAGAGCGAGTCGAGCAAAGCAAAGTCGTTCAATGCGTGGCTATGTGTACAGGGGAAGCAGACGATGAAGACAAAGGGGGATACGGGCGAAGCAAGCGTAAGTTACTCGAAAGTGAGTGGTGCGGAGGGTGGTTGTAACTTGTGGCAGCGGTTCGAGTCGCGGTGCTCTGTTCACGTGCCCGCCGCGTTCCAACTTCCCCAATTCCGCGCTCTCTCCGCGACGTTCAGTCGGTTATGGACTGATGCCTTCAACTTCGTGCAGTTTCGAAGGAACCCATGTTGCGCTATAGAACAGTGTAGTGTCACAGAGTCTAGCGAAAGACGCTACTAAGCGACGTATGATACGTGTGAAGCAGAAAGGAATGCAACAGACAATGCAACAAGCAGCAGCGACGACAAACGACGACATCATCCTACATCCGAACCCCACATCGGCCTCCTCGTCTCTGACACACTCTATCATCCAAGCCCAGCTGAAGTCCGTATGAACACGCAAGGTGGCGATTACTGGTTCGCGCACTGCACGCGAGGATGGTCCTCGTCCTCGTCCATGGCATCGTCCGCCGCCGCACGTTCCCGCTGCCGTTGGTCCACCTCGTCCATCTCGACCTCATCCAACGTGATATTTGCCGGGAATTTCTCGATCGGTTGTCGGGGCGGGAGCGCCTTCTCGAGAAAGGGAATGAGCGTGGGGTCGATGTGGTCGGGGAACTTGACGGATATCCGGACAAAAAGGTCGCCCGGCTCATGATGCCTTTGTGAGGGCATGCCCTGACCGCGGATAACCTTCAGGTCATCTACGTGAGGTCAGCATATGCAGGCATATAGGCAATTGGCATGTGTACGTACCGTGCTTGAGGACTTCTCCGGGTGCAATGTTGACGATAAGTGCGCGGTCGTCTAGATGCCGGACCGCAAATTGACCGCCGCCGAGCGCGGTGAGTAGGTCCACCTCTTGCTCGTAGAAGAGGTCGTTCTCCTGGCGGCGGAACCGGTCATGGGGCTTCTCCTCGATGACGATGATAACGTCTCCCGGTGTGACACCTGGCGCCTGGTCCGACTCGCCGCGGAAGTTGATCGTCTGGCCGCCGCGCATGCCCTTGTCGATGTGGACCTCGAGCATCTTCTTCTCGGCGACGACCTTCTTGCCGTTGCACTGTTTGCACTTGTCCTTGTTGTTGATGACCTCGCCCGTGCCGTTGCAGTCGTCACAGGCCTGTTGAAGCTGCTGAATCATCGGGCCCATTTGACGCAGAGTTATCTTGACACCACGGCCGGAGCAGGACGAGCAGGTGCGGACGGCGCCTTCCTTGCCACCCTTGCCGTTGCACTTGGTGCAAATGACGTTGCGGGTGAGCGCGAGCTTGGTAGTCTTGCCCTTGTAGAGGTCCTCGAGCGTAACATGCACGCGGTGGACGAGGTCTTTTGTCTTGCGGGGCCCGGGGGAGCGTGAAGGACCACCTCCACCGAAGAATCCACCACCGCCGAACAGTTGGCTGAAGAGATCCTGAGAGGTTATCCGTGAGGGGAAGTATCTCAATTAAAAAACATATAAAAAGGACGTACCTGTGGGTCCATGCCACCCATTCCGCCATCACCACTAAGGCCTGCTTCTCCTCGTGCATCGTACACGCTACGCTTTTGGGGGTCGGAAAGGACTTCATATCTGCGCGAAGACAAAGTAGGTGAGTGGGCCGGGAGCGATAGGGCATGATGAAAGCAATGACGTACGCGTGGGTCACTTCCTTGAAAAGTTCTGGGTCACCGCCCTTGTCTGGATGGAGCCGTAGCGCCCTGTAGAGTGGCGGTTAAACATGATCGAGGCGGAAAGAGCGGGGGATGGAGAGGCCGTACTTTTTGCGGTAGGCCTTCTTGAGATCGGTTTCGGTCGCGTCTGGGGAGACCTCGAGGAGGTCGTAGAACTTGCTGTGGCGGGGTGAGATGGGTCTGTGATCGAAGGAGAAATTAAAAAATGTGCATACGTCTCTTTGACCATCGTGGTTGCGGGGTCGTAGAAGGCGAGGGCTGGAGGGTGTGTCGGGGGATGCGGGGGATGCTGGGGGCGAGGGAAGGGGGAGCAGTCGAAGACGAAGAGAAGGCCTGCGAGGGAGGAGGAGGCGATAAAAGTCACTGCCGCATTCGAAACTCGTCGAATCTCCTCGAACCTTCCTCCCGTCCCATCACCCCAATTTGGAAGGCGGCGCTGCGCGGGCCAGGTGGCACAGAAATTTAAAACATAACATCGATTCTACATCCGATCGCAGCGTCTTATAAATCGCAAAAGTACCGCGTACATGCCCGGGTTCTGGTATGTTACACTCGCGACGGCCACCGACGGCTACAGGCCCTTGCTCACGTCTGGGTACACGTCGAACCGCCGCTGCGTCGTGACCGGAATCCCCGCGCGCGCGTCCTCGAGTGTCTTTGGATCTGTCAGACTCGCTCAGCGCTCCGACCCCGGACCATCCCAGAAAAAGCACGCTGCACAACACAACGCTCGCACTCACCAATGTGCGCGTACACAATGTCCTCGTCGTGCTCCGTCTCCGCAATCACCTTGCCCCTGCCATCCGCGTTCAGCGTCCCACTCCCGGCCATACTAGCAGTAGTTGCACTCACATTGGGTCGACGACCATCGAATGGCCCCACTGGATCGTTCTCAATAAACTCCGTTTATCCAAGGAATACACGTCTCAGTAACTCACCGCGTGGTAATTCTGCTTCAAGTCGCGCGCCGGGCTGCACATCGCAAAATACACCTGGTTATCCACAGCGCTGCGAAACGTCAGCTCCGGATCAAAGTACCCCAAGTCGTCTCATTCACCGTGCACGCTGCAGAAGTTCCCAATGCAAAGGCCCCGTTGTCGTGTTGAACGCTGCTGGGTAGATCAGCACCTGGCAGCCTGGCGCACACGAGGCATCAGCGCACGGCGTTAGACCACCCGACGATCCCAGGCAGACTGACCGTTCCGCGCGTTGGTGGCCGCGAGCTCAGGGAAACGGACATCATAGCAGATTCCTAATCCTATACGCGCAAACTCTACATCGAGGTCATTAATCCGTGGTGAAGGCGGGAGCGCGCGGCAGTGCATACCGGTATCGAACTGGTTCAATGAAGTGCCTGCACTCAGTGTCTCGCTTTCCTGCAAAGGTAATGTGAGCACCTCCAAAACGTGCGTGCACGTCCATGGGTACCTTGAACGTGATCTTGCCGGGAATGTCAATGTCGAAGAGATGCACCTTGCGGTGGATCGCAACAAGCTCCCCTACGCGGCGCGTGAATACTTCGGACAGTGGCAGATGCGAAGGGGCGGGCGAAAGGATACCTTTCGGAGAGTATACGGTCGCGGTATTGTACAATTTCCCCGTGCCAGCTTCGCGTTCAGGGATGGAGCCTAGAGGATTGTGGGGTATGAGTGACCCTCCATCCAGTCGCAGTACTTGGGGCAGTACCTCCAATAAGCCACACGCCCTCTTCCTTGGCTGCGGCAGAAAGCATCTTCACGGACTGGCTCTCAGAAGAGGCGACATCGTAGGACTGGCCGGGAGTGTACGCAATAGTCTCCGCGTAGACAGGGAAATGCACATGGCCGTACAGAGAGTTGAAGCATTCCTATGGTGGCGTATCGGTACGGCGCCTTTTGAACATACCCGAATGTGATGACGAACTGGTAAGACCACAAGATCAGGCCTGGGCTTGGCACCGCCGTCCCCGCTGACGGCTTTCTTGATCATTTCCCGGGCATGCTTGAGGTTTGCTATAGCCGCCGCTTAGAACACTGGTGTGTGAAATGACGCAAGGGGGGTGCTCACCGCCCTTATCAGGGCCGACGCGGCCGAGCTGGATGAGCGCGAGGTTGAAGGGCTTGAAGGCAGGGGCTGAGGACATGGTGCGTGCGAGGGTCGAAGACCTGAAGAGCAAACGCGGGGCGACCCTTGAGAGCAGACGGAGCATGAGACACGCCGGCCGGTCGACTAGGCTGCTGCTGCAGTGATGACTCTGCGGAGAGCGGAGAGCCGGGAAATCGATTGCAGCAGGCACAGGAGGAGATAAGATAAGATCCAACTCTGGCGCAATATTGCGATCGAAATGGATCTGATCGCGACGATCTCGATCACTACCCCAGATGGGGATCTCACCGCTCCCCTCCCAGCACCGCAAAGTTCAAACTTGACAACTTCAAGGTCCGAGCACAGTTCTACTGGCCACTCCTCCACTGGATATTTCGGTAAATCATGTTGCTTATTTAGAACAAGCGCAAGCAGCTCTAACTTTCACTCACAGACTCTCACAGGGCACCGTAAACGAGCGAGATGCCCGTCATCGTCATTTACAACCCGGTCTCCGGCGACCGTACCGCGAAGGCATTCTTCGATGACCATGTCTTACCCCTTCTCAAGCAGCGCGGCGTTGATGTAGACAAAGTCGTTCCTACGGAAAGTAGCGGTCACGCAGGCAAGATCGTCGTGGACCTTCTCACCTCGACCAATGCCGACTGGTCCCATCCGCTCTCGATCGTCCTAGGGTCTGGCGACGGCACTCTCCACGAACTCATCAATACACTCAACACCTTCTCGGACGCCAGGCCGCTTCGACGCGTAAACATCGCTCTCGTTCCTGCCGGTACGGCGAACGCCCTCTATGCTTCCTTTTTCCCATCTTCTCCAGAGGACGATCCGGTGCAGTACAAACTCAAGTCCGTGGAGGCCTTCGTCTCCGGCAACTACCGTAGTGTCCCGTTAAACCTTGCCGTGAACGTTCTTTCCTCTCATCCTACGCCGCTCTCGGCCAACAAGGATCTAAAGCACATGTCTATCTCGGCGGTCGTCGCATCGACTGCGCTTCACGCGTCTATCTTGCATGACTCTGAGGCCCTGCGCGCGACAGACCCGTCTATCGGGCGCTTCAAGACTGCTGCGATGCAGAACATCACTCGCTGGTATGGCGCGTCGGTCAAGCTCTTTCCACACAAGGGTCCGGGGGTTGTTGAGGTATACGACCCAGCGACGCTAACGTTCGTGCCGTTCGAAGGAAGCACAGTAGACGAGCCCATCGTCGATCTAGAGGGTCCGTTTGCGTATTTCTTGTCGACAATCAACGTCGATAGGCTCGAGCCTCAGTTCAAGATCACTCCGAGGGCGAAGGACGTGCTGGAGAAAGGAACCGTAGCGGCACTGGATGTCATCATCGTCCGGCCGATGCGCGATCCATCGTATACGGTTAACTCGGAGGAGAGGCGCCAAGTGTTCGCGGAGAAGGCTGGAGCCGTACTCGGGGCCGCGTACCAAGACGGGGCGCATATCACTCTGCGATACGCTCACGATGGGCGCGTCGTTGCGGAGGGGAGTGGTCCTACTGTGGTGGAGTATCTGCGGTGTGGCGGTTGGGAGTGGGAACCGGTAAATGATATTACGAAGTGGGTAAATGCCGTACGATCTGACATTAGTTTTTAGGACGATGCCGACGAAAGAGCACATCTTGTGTGTGCGGACGGTGACATCTTGACCATCCCCATGGGTGGGAAAGCCAGCTGCACGGCCGTCGCGCCAATCGACGATGAGACCGGATTTGCGCTGTACGTCTAGGCCCTAGGACATTGCTCAATATCCCATTTGAGAAGAATTCGAAATGCGGCAGAAGGAATCCCTATGATTTGTATGACCATCGTGATTGCTTGAGACTGGTGTACACGTAGAAACCAATGTCATATCTTCTAACATCCGTCGGGTATCTAGATCGTTCTCACATTGCCCATACCTCATGCCGTGATGTTGCCCACCTCGCCTGCCAAGAGCTTGCCAACGACCTCCTTCGCCTTCGTGTGCACGTCCTCGATGGTGGCCGTAGCGTCAATCTGCACCAGTGAGGTGGGTACCTCGCCTACGATTAAAGCATATACTTACCGTGGCAACTTTGCCATGCTGACTGTAGTGATCAATAACGGGCATGGTTTGCTCCTTGTACACACCTGAGGATGCAAGGGTAAATTGCAGCCGGTTAGGAGCATAGAGCGGACGTACGGAAACGCTTGCGGATGCTTTCCTCATTGTCGTCCTCACGGCCACTCGTCTTAGCACGCTCAAGTAGACGCTTTAGCATCTCCTCTTCAGTTGTGGAGAAGAACAGGACGGCTGTTGATAAGCAAACCTGCATAGCGACACCATGATGAGAAAGGCCGGAGAGGTCCACCAATTGTACATACGTACGTCTTCATCGAATTTGATGGCTTGATCCATCTTACGAGGAAAGCCGTCGATGAGGAAGCGACCATGATCCGCAGCCCAGCCCTCGCCTTCGCGGGGCTTTGCAAGCTCGGCGCGCATAGCGTTCTCCAGTAGCTTGATCGTGATCTCCATAGGCACAATTTGGCCCTCACGAATGTATTTACGGATGAGATCACCGTACTCAGAGCCCTCACGGTTCTGTTCAGCACGCAAGAGATCTCCAGCTGAGCCGAACATATGCGGGACTCAATAGAGTGGACGGAGATGACGAATTCCATGCAACGCACCAGACAGGTGAGAGAAGCCGAAATCCTTCACGAGATTGGCACATTGAGTGCCCTTGCCTGGAGTTCGTCAAATCTTAGGGGGAGTCCTACAAAATGACTCTACGGTGCGTCTCACCAGCACCGGGGCCGCCAAGAACGAAGAAAACCTTTACTTTCTCATAGTTGAAGACGGGAGTCTGAGGCGCAGCATCGGAGGCAGCAGCGGCAACGCCGTGAGAGGTACCGGGATCGGCGGAACCGGACTCGTGCTTTTTTATGTGCAGAGCCTCAGCGATCTTGTCTATGATGGCGGGCATGATGGGCGGCAGTAGACGTAGCAGTAGATTTATGAGTCTCTGTGACGCGGAGGAACGAGGGGATTATCGTGCTGGCGGGGTTGTGCGGAAGCAGGGTAGGTCGTCGCTCTGTGCTTCAAGGTCGCGTAGAATGCGCCGAACGAGAGCAGAGAGATGCCAAGGAAGAGGAGCGGATTCGGAAACTTGTTGTGCGGCGGTGGCATCGAAAAGGAAGAAGGGAGAGACGCTTGTTTGATCCTGTTGTCCATCGCCTTGCGATCCTAACAAGACCAAATATATTCCAAGAACGCGTCGCACGTGCCCAACTCGTCCACCGCGTCTCGTCTCCGTCTACTCCGGCTTCGCTTCACGCTATGGACGTCCGCTACTCTCATGGAACGGAAGTGTACGTTGTGCGCGCGTGTTATGAAGACGATGCGACGGACCTAATCGCCATCGGAGGAGCGCATTCGGTCGAGGTCTTGCTCCTAGTGAGTGGCGAAAGCACTCCGGCCGGCGCGGACTCACCTGTGCACCTAGACAGAAACATCCTGTAAGACCATCGCAAACTTCCACATTGGATCCCGCATCACTGCGATAGCTTGGTCCTCGCGCGTCAGCTCGCCCTCGTCTGCAGATGACTGGTCAATAGAGTACGCGTACCTCGTCCCGTATATCTGCACAGCGCGCTCACAGATGGGCAGGTTGGCTGTTGCAGGCGCAGACTTCAGTCTGTATCTGCTTTCAAAATCAGCTTCCGAAGAGGAAGAAATATTCCCGTTCGGCGGCGGTCTGAGTGGGCACCATGGCAAGATCAACGACATGACTTTTTGTGGTGGACGCAGTGAGGATAGTTCACGCTATGTAGCAACTGTCTCTGGTATGTCCCACTCTGTCCGTCACTAACCCGTCCATTCGCACACATTACTCCACAGACGACAAGATTCTGATGGTGTGGGACCTCCACCCTTCGATCGACCTTACCTCTCCCCCGTCCCCTGGCACGAGCCCGCCGGCGCGCCCCCAGCCGACCGCGTATGTCATCATCTTCCCCCACCCATTGACAAGCGTGAACGCGCACCCTTCCACGAGCAAGGAGCTTCTTGTCGCGGATTGCCGCGGCTCCATCTTCCTCACCGACTGGCGCTCCGATCCAGACGAGAACGAGCAGGACAGTTGGCGCAACTCGAGCGTTGTCGAGCTCGTCGAGCCTCGCGCCCTCGCGGATTCGCGCGCGGGCCCGTCTGCGAAGTGGTCCGGCTCCGTCGCGTGGCGGCGAGACCCCTCAGCTGATTTGTGAGTGCACCCTTGCCTTGCCCCTTTCTTCCCTTCCCTTCCTCCCCCTTCCCCCCTCTTCCTTCGCACTTCTACTCCCCCTTCGCCTCTTTCCCCTTCCCAATTTCACTGCCTCTCGTCCGACATCCCGCACGCCCGGCGCCGACCTGCAGACGTTCGCTGACTTTGTATCCTCCTTCGCGCTCCCACCGACCGCGCACGCGTGCGATGCAGCGTGGGTGCGGCGTATGGCTCGCGCTTCGCGCTCTGGGACATGGGCAACCTCGCGGGCGGGAAGCCCTCCGTCACGGGGACGAGCTTTGCCGAGGGCGGCAGCCAATTTAGGTACGTCCTGCTGTTGTTTTCTTGCCTTCATACCCTGTCCCCCTTTCCCGGTCGGTTGGCCGGCCGGCCTGCGGTCGCGAGCCAAGCCAGGCCTGCCTGTCCTCGCGGGGAGATAGAGCGCGGCTTGGCGGCCACAGTCGGGTGCGGTCTGCCTGCGGTGGCGCCTCCTCGCGACACGTCTACCCGCCTCGCTCCCCGTTTCTTTGTTTGTCTGCCTTAATCCTGTGTGATGGTGGGACACAAACGACTCGAAATACGAACGCTGACTCGCCCGGCCCGTGGCTGACGCATTTCCCCCGTAGGTGGTGCCCTACATACCCAGATTATTTCGCGGTGTCTACGAGCAGCGCGGCGCGCGGCGCGGTTATCCACGTCCACAACGCCGCATACGTGCACGCGCAGCCGACCGTGTTCCAGGTGGCGCCGCGTCCGCTGTGCGTGCGCGCGTTCGACTTTGTCGCGGGGCGCGGTATCCCGAGGATCGCAGCCGCGGTCGGACGGGAGGTGATCGTGTTCTACATTGGCGTGGACTCGTAGCGCGGCCGAGCAGTGGTATACTGTGCTGTATCACCCGCTTTCATCAGCAATCTCTCCGATGTCCTTAGCTTGTCTTACACCCTTATTTAAGGGTTCCAGAAATTAAGAGCACTGTAATGATACAAGCTACCCTATATTATCCAAGGGATTGAGAATCATGAGCCATCCTTATGTAGCCTCAACGGACTTATGGCCTTGTTTTCTTCCCTCCCCTCCTATGTTGCACTGCTGTTTAGCTCCTTATGCCCTTACCAGATCTATTCTACAGCTCTCATTCAGAGACTAAGGGGCTCTACATAGAGGTAGAATGATGTCAGTGAAGGTTAGAGAGCCGTTCAGGCGACTTGAAGGGAGACGAAAGGCGCAAGGAAAGGCTGCATGCTCCATAAGAATCACTCGCGGCATAATGAGGTCATGATGGCCAGTTTCAAGAACATGGGATCAGGATTCCGAAAGGGATACAATATTGACAAAGGAACCAAGAGGATTCGTAAGGAGGTTGACGTTGTTCAGGAAACCAAGTATCAAAAAATGTCGTCAAGGACACCGAAAGTAAAGGGAAACATCAGGAAACCAGAGAGGGGACAGTGGCAGGTAAGAGCTTCGGCAGAGCATCATGAGATGGTTCAAGATCTAATGGGTCGAAAGGGTACTAGGGTGACGATGTCACTAAGGCTATGCAGGCAGTTGCATGGACGAAGATGTGGCTATAGACGGTGCAACGGTATGGAGTGATGCAATGGGCCCAGATAGGGATAACAATGTAAGAAATAGGGATGGGAACGTTCGCAAGCAAAGGTCCGGGCAGAGCAACGGTACCTACAAGATATGACAGCCGCGAAAAGGATGCCGGATTCGTGTACAACCAGCCCCCTACCGCTCAGCCACATGCTGAGTAGCACGCTGTGCAGGTGGCTGCAGGCCGATGTGGGCACTATGCTGATTGGGGATGCACCCCATTGGTCTGCTGCTATGCCGCATCTGCCGTACTAGTCCTGAGGTGATAGGGAATATTAGTTGAACATCCAAAATGGAGAGGTAGAATTCCACCTCGGTGAGCATGGCAAAGTCGAAGTCAAGGTCGATGTTGAGCTCTGGAGGTGCATGTAGAGGCGTTTGAGAGGTTTCTATATGGGCGAGGTTGAGGGCTGCCTCGACGAGCTTGTCAAGGCTCTCAATGGAGAGCTTGCGTGCAGATCTGGAGCATTGAATTGCCTTTCTGCCAAAGTTCGAGATGCTGAAAGCAGAATCCTTGTTGCTCCACTTCCCAGTATTGTTGTTGAAAGCCTTGATTGCGTAAACACTTCCTTTAGAGTCGTATGCAAGCTTGCGCAGACACCAAAGCAGGGCAACCCGGTATGCCTACAATGCTGCATCAGGGCTTGGCATATAGAATGGGTATGTGCGAAATCACCACCTACACCAGCAGCTGCCATCCCGATGGCGCCATAGGGGTATTCATTGACTGGGCTCGGAAAGAGGCTCGAAACGTGAACAGCGCCTTGAATGACATCCATATGTCCCGTGAGACCAAGTTGGTTGCTCCGCATTGACTGCTTGGAATCTGAGTCCGAAGGCTCCGAGTCCGTGCTAGTCTTGGGCGAACCGGGGGGTTCATTTGACAACTCATTGTCGTCCTCTGTAAGTTGTGTTTGACGAAGTTCTGAATCCCTGGGTACATGTCGCTACTTACCTTCATCTGATGCGTATACTGAACCATCCCACTCAGAATCAGAAGTGTTGTTGTCTTCGTTGTCGGATAGCTCAAGCAGAGGTGGAAGAAATTCTTCCTGGACGGGTTCTTCGGACCTAACCTCGCCGTTCTCTTCACTGCAATCAGGGGAAGTTTAGTAATCTATTAGCTTGGTGGCATCAGCCGTAGCAGGCTACGTACGCGAGTACCTCCCCTTCATATTGATAGAGAGGCCGACCATCGTGATCTTCGTCTTCATCATCAGAATCATAGTCCACCAGACACAGGGGAGGCATGTCTGGGTCCCAGTCAGGGTGTTGAATACGCATATGCTGAGTCTTTCCTGTGTGGTTCCCGAGAACGCGGCTGCATCCTGGGTAGTCACAGATTTCAGGCATTTTATGAGCTGAATATAGAGTGGCAGGAGAGTAGCATTGGCAGAGTGAGCAGAGAATGATAAACTGGGGGACGTAGCTCACAGTGTCTCCCACAACCAGTGAGGTCCCTTATAACAAGAAAGAGACACCGCACAAATTTGAAATCAGGAATGGCATATTCCATTGATGGTCAAAGTCTGTCTAGTACTTTTGGTCCAAGTTAGTAGCTCAAAAGGTGTTATCATTTTCGGACTGTACTGACATTGACCGGTTATCGCGCGGTGGCTACACCGCCTTGGAGCTATGCATCGCCTCATTTCTCGTCTCTTTCTTCATCACGGTACTGGGCTTATCTATTTACAGACATACTCAGCGCAGCGTGCTCTGACACGTCGTCGACACGTCGACGACACATCACCACTTCCTATTTCGGACTCGTCTCCCTTTTCGGACTTGCCACGACGCTGCCACGTCAGTGCCACATCATGCCTTCCTATTTCAGACTCGCCACGTCGCTGCCACATCAGCAACACCTCATGCCTACCCTTTATGGACTAGTCTTGTCGCTTACTAAGCCTCCTCCCCATAGTATATAAACCCAGGGGGCACCGCTCAGCAGCCCCAGCTTCAATCTCCTCATTTTACCTCGGCTTTACTCTTGTACTACCTAGGACAATCAGATCTTGTTATTTATAACCTGGTGGTCGTAAGCTCGATAGCTTCAACCCAGCGTTATCATAACATTAGATTGAAGCTCTGGACTCCCCACCCAACACTGGTGTAGGGACACACCGACTGAGGAGGATAGCTCGAAGGCTACCCGCCCTCATCCGACGCACCTTGCCTGCCCTGGCAACTTGAATCACCGACGAGGAAAGCAGCCCGAGGGACGAGCACGATCGCTCGAGCCCAATACCACGACCCCAAAACCCAACCCCGTATCCATCTACCTCGCTGGACGAATACATCTTCTGGAACCAAGCTACGTTCAAAGACCCCATTGAAGGAACCAGCTCAGGAAATATAGCTGACAACGAGGAGTCGCCCGACCACACTCCTAACGACACGACCGAGTATCTCAAGGACAAGATACGAACAGGACATAACTTGGCGCGTGCCATATACGAAGAGTTCAAGACAGACCCGACGGTCGATCACGAGGCACTCTTTCATATTCAGGACGCCGCATACCACCTCAGCCAGTCATACCGCCGTCTGGCCAGACTACCGCCTTACCCACCTCCGGAACGACGAGCTCTCCACTTCTCTGAGTGGTTGGAACAGCAAATCAACATAAACCACAAACTTCTCCAGACTCTCCACCCTCGCGACCCCATACACGCATACATCTCACAGAAGATTGGAAACCAGACAGTCGCGAAGAGCCTCATCATCGAGTGGTTCTCCGAGATCCCACCCTATCTTCACGCCATCCCTCACTACTACCCTTACTGAGGACGTTGCATGAGTCACGGAGACCCGGACCTGCCCTGCTACAACACGTTCCACTACTTTAACATCAACAGCAAGAAGGACAACTACGACCTAGGACGAAGAGATCTACTCCTTTGCAAGTGGCAACCCTGCCCCAATCAGAACAAGCGAGCAGCCCTTGCCCAACGTAACGCGACTCAGCAACCACCTCGCAAGACCGATCAAGTAGCCCGAGAATTTCCACTGCACCGTCTAGTATCAGCTCAATCGTCGCCCGTAACATCGTCAAGACAAGTCAAGCTCACCAGTCCCGCCTCAACAACTTCTTCCCCGCTCGTACCCATCGAACTTTTTTCAGAACCCGTACCTCAAGCCGGCAGCTCGCTCGAACGTGAACCGAAACCAGACACACCCCCTGCTAAAGGCAAGCAGCGGGTAGAACCAGAAAGTGAACCAGACCCCTATTCACCCAATCCCGTACACCACCAGTGGCCCGAACCGGAAACGAAAAGCGAATTCGAACCTGACACACCCCCTGCTAAAGGCAAGCAGCGGATAGAATTCGAATCAGACTACCCAGAGGAACCAGAACCAATGTCCGTATCCCAAGGGCCCCAACTAGTAATCAGCCGGGCGAAGGTGTTCCAGACCGCAGCCTTCCCAACTGGGGGAGGAGGCAATGGACCACCCCCAGATGATGAAGACGAGCCCGGAGGAGGACAGCCCGGCGGAGGAGGACCCCCAGGAGGAGGCCCACCAGGCGGAGGAGGAGGACCGGGCGGACCGGGTGGAGGAGGCCCACCAGGCGGAGGAGGAGGAGGACCCCCAGGCGGGGGAGGAGGACCACCGGGAGGAGGACAACCGGCGGGAGCTGCACTCCCAGGAATAGGAGCTCAAGCACCCACAGGAGGACACAAGGCCAAGGTCAAGGAACCCGAGGTGTTCACCAGGAACAGAGCCAAGGCCAACAAATTCCTCACCGACCTCTATCTCCTGTTCCAAAGCCGGCCCCAGGACTACCCCACGGACGAAGCCAGAGTGGTCACGGCTCTATCCTACCTCCGAGACGATGCTCGGTGGTGGGCTGAAGCATGAGTCGATGCCGCCCAGCTGCTCGACAACAACAACAACCCTCGGGGCTTTGGAACCTGGCAACGCTTCCGTGAGGACTTCCTCACAGTGTTCGGAGAACAAGACCTGGTACAGACCGCTGCTACCCAGCTGGCCACCCTGCGCTACAACTCCTCGGAACCGTTGGATCAGTTCAATGCTAAGATCCTTCGACTCTTCATCAAGGGGCAAATCATGGAAGACCACGCACAGATGGCCTGGTACAACTCCAAGCTACCAGGTTTCCTCCGGGACAAGATCGCCCTCACGTACCCGCAACCGACCAACATGGATGAGCTCATGGACCGAGCCATCCAGCTCAACCGGGCCTATCTCCTCAACTGCGAAGTCGACACTTCGCAGGGCTGACAAAGGAAGACACGGAACATGCCTAAAGGCAAGGACGCCTCTGTACGCGCTGTCAATACCGGAAAGCTAGATGACAAGACCAAGCAAGAGCTCATCAAACAGAATTGCTGCTTCTACTGCCGCGAGGTCAGCCACCGTGCCGCCAAATGCCCCGCGAAGCCTCACAAGGACCCGAAGACGCGGGCTGTCGAAGAAGACGACAACCGCATCGAGGAAGTTGAGGAGGACACTGAATCGGATATCGGACTAAACGCTATCAGCATGGACATTGGACAGGATTTTTGAACGGAGGGGCTGCTCCAACACCAGCACCCTCCAAGACTTGGGACTATACTATCTCATTTGTAACCCTGGGACAGCAACGAAGACTTGCTTATCTCCTCCCTGGCTATGTCGAGTGTGGACCCAAAGTCGTCGGAATCCGCGCCCTTTTCGATTCGGGCGCAGATGCCACCATCATCAATCGATGAATCGTGGAACGATATAACCTGCCAACCGTCCGTCTACCAAAAGAAATCCGCTTCCGAAACGCCGATGACAGTGTCAACACTATTGGAACGGTCACCCACCGGGTTGAGGCGAACTTCGTGGTCCGAGGACACCCCCTGCCAACCAACTTCTATGTTGCGGACCTGGGACGAGACGATGCCATCCTGGGCATGCCCTGGATTCGTCGATACAACCCCAAGGTCGACTGGATAACCGGACACTTTAATTTCGATCCCAAGATCATTAAAAAACAACAAGCCATCAAGGAATACCAATCCAAGCATGACCCACCTCCAGACATCCCCATGTGGGGACTACCTCCTGGACCAGTCCAAGACATAGAAGCCGTTGCACAATACATCGGGAAGCTTGCGGAGGACCCAGACAACCACGATCGGTGGGATCGACCACCTAATGTAGCATTGACCAACCTATGGAACCAAAGCCAAGAGGACCCGACGGTAAGACGTGCCACCATGTCCACTAACCTAGCCGTACAAGCCAACGAGGGCAAACCAGTCAAGACATTGGACGAAATACTTCCGGACTACCTACAGGACTTGCGAACAGTCTTCGAAAAGAAATCGGTGGAACAAATGCCACTCCCACGACCCTGGGACCACGCCATTGACCTGAAACCGAACTTTACCCCCAAGGACTGCAAAATCATCCCTCTGTCGATACGCAAAAGGGAGGAGCTGGACAAGTTCATAGATGAAAACCTAGCCAAAGGCTACCTGCGGCCCTCTAAATCACCTATGGCATCCCTGCTGTTCTTTGTGAAGAAGAAGGATGGCTCTCTACGGCCAGTACAAGACTACCGATACCTGAACGAAGGAACTATCCGGAACACATACCCCCTGCCCCTCATCTCAGACCTGTTCGACAAGCTGGCAGGAGCGAAGTATTTTAGCAAACTCAACGTACGGGCAGGGTATAACAATGTGCGGATCAAGGAGGGCGACCAATGGAAGGCAGCTTTCAAGACCGCACGAGGCCTTTTCGAGCCTACCGTTATGTTCTTTGGCTTGTGCAATGCGCCAGCTACTTTCCAAGCTATGATGAACGACATCTTGAAGGATTACCTTATGGAAGGATGGATCGTTACGATTGATGAGGAACGAAGAAATCGTTTCTTATGGGACGACCTCCGCGCCAGGTTGCGTTACGCCAATCGATCCCCGTGGGAAAATATTTTCAAACCCAGCTTATCCAAGTAAGTCTCAAAATAAGCGCCATATACAACATTTCTTATCCACCAACACCCAGCCCAGGGTTAGGGCCAGTTTCCACTACAAATTTTAGGGTTAGCCCTTTAACCACTACTTACCCTTGGCTTATCACTACTTACCAGTTATGATGGCGCATCCTGGGCGCTTATTTGACCCTCTGGAGCGGTGCACATGTCCATTTTAGATCACATGATTCCAAGACTGTACTTGGGGCTAAACTTCAGTAATTCCGGGATTGTGAGTTTGTTAGTGGGTCAACTAGGATGAAAGTTTTTTTGAGTAACAGTATTAAGAATGTGCTTATTATGGAGTGTTGATATCAGTCAATTAGTAAGCTAACAAGGGCAAGAATCCGGATTAACTGTCTATTACTCTGCTGTGGCTGAAACTTCTTTGCCTCATAACTTGGGCAGTTGCTATCCAAATGGTGAGTTTAATACCTCGTTAGAAAGGTGTTTTGAAGCTGAATCCATCTATAATATCGCGGAGTTACTCCCAGCTTCTATTGGACCGGTATAAGTGCTTCTATCACACAGCTCAGGTATAATAGTATTGTTGCATGGGTAGCTCATTCAATATTGAAGGTAAAGACATGGAAGTTGTACCAGCGGATGGGCATAATCCGCAGCTTTCGAACAGTATAATATATGCACCACTTTGGTGAAATAGCGAGAGAGATAATCCAGTAGCAGTGGAAAGGTAGCTGCCTCAGCAGTGATCTGCTCACTGCGCACTCAATTCGTCTTCAAATCCCTCCAAACAAATCGCGATCTGTGCGCGTTCAAAACGCGAACAAAACGCACCCACACGTGCGGAAATTGGAGGCCATTGAGGGGTAGTAAAGGGGAAAACACTGGTCTGACTGGGAGAAATACTCAAATAGACACTTCATAAATGATCGCATTGCCATGAAAATAACACCAGCGGATAGGGGAGAGAGAGAGCTTTCAAACGGTATATTACATCACCCACTTTGGAGAAAAACTGACGGAGATAATCCAGTAAGAGTGGTCAATGTGGCTGAAAACAAACAAAGCACAAGCAAAATGGCACGAAACACTGTTTCATCGTATCGTGCCATTTTATTATGCTTTGTTTGTTCTCAGCCACATCCCTAGGGGCCACTGCAGCCAGTGGTCAACTTCTTTTAATTTGGCATGGGCCAGGATTGAACCAAGGACTTCCAGAACTGAGGCAATCCATTCTCCCACACTTACCACTGCCCCATCAGGGCTTTCATTTCCTTGCCCCTTATCTCCCCATATCATGTCTTCTGCCTCTGATAAGATCATTCCTGGCCATCTGGGCGCTTTTTTTGTTATCTGCCCCCTCCGGAAATGGCAGCTGGCTGGCTCAGCAGTGCTCTGCTGGCACATCTTGTCTGGCACACTGCTGACTCAGTTCTTGGCCAAATGACTTGAAACTAATCGCGATTTGTGCGCATTTTGAATGTAAATGAAGTGCAACAAAGCGTGTGGGAATCCATGAGGTTTAAAAGGTCGTAAAATGCGAAATACCGGTACCATCTGGGTGAATACTAATACAGCGATCTGGTGGCACATCTTGTCTAGCTCACTGCTCATTTAGTTCTTGGCCAAATGGCCTCAAATAAATCACAATCTGTGCACATCTACGATACAAACAAAATGCAACAAAGAGCGTGGGAATTGATGATGTTTCAAAGGTCGTAAAGTGTGAAAACTCTTCCCATGTGAATGAATAATAACAACTGTACACTCAAAGACATATATGAAGACACATAAGCAGCACCATGTGATAGAGGCATGTAAGGGCTTTCTTTTGATGTCTAACATGTTCTACATTGGCTCAGATCTGAGAGATATAATCCAGTAAAAGTGCAAAATAAGTACTGGCTGGCATGATCTCAGAGGGTATAATATTCCCTTAGATTCATAATCCTGAGCTCTATTGAATGGTCATGGTCTGTTAGGATTGTGCGCAGAAGTCCGGGAAAGTGGAGAAGCGGAAAAGCAGAACTCCAGAAAGGAAGTTCGGAGAATGGGAGGATTCCGGGCACACAAGAGAGTGAAGACTTGGCAAAGCTATTAGCAATGCCCTAAGCAATCTGCTGGGTCTTTGGACTTCAGATGGAGGTAGCAGAACTCTGGAATGGAGAAGAGTTGAGAGGTAGAGTTGAACGAAATAGAGCCAGGGAAAAACAAAGGCAGACAGAGGTTGGTCAGAGGTCTGAGGTCAGAGTCTGGACAGAAGTCTGGTGGAGGATGATGGAGAAGGAGGTAGATTAGAGAAGGAGTACAAGCAGATGAGTTATGGAGTAGTAACGGAGGGTTAACAAGATATCCAAACTAAGGCATAAGGCTGGCTAGCTCAGTGCTTATAATCTAATCATAGATAGGAGTCAGGGGGAGAGTCCAGAGGTCAGACTCCAGTCGGCCCTCCGTGTGGAACTGTGGAGTGGTGTGAGCTGACCCAGAGTGACATGCATGATGCTCATCTGCACAGAACCTGGTGGAGTTCTGGGGTGGATTGCGGTTCGACCAGAAGTCCGGTTAAAGAATGAGTAAGTACGATCACAAAGAACGAGAAGGAACTGGATGGGCTGAGACTCATGCCCACTGATACTATACACATAGCAGCCTGGGACACTGCTTCAAATGTAGTTTGATTGTGCTAATGGTTCAACTTGCACTAGCAATTGCATTTTTACACCTTGAAAAATTTGTGTCATGTCTGATGACCATGTTACAGTCCATGCCAACCAGGTCCGGACTTCCAACTTCATCATCAATCGTACCTGCCAGACATGGCCCTCTTCCCCCAAGTCTCTCTCTCGCCCTCTCCCCTCTCTTCAACCTGGACTCCCTCAACGCTCTCCCCCTTGACCTCCTCACCATTGACAATGCCCCGCTCTCGCCCGACCCGGAGTTCGCCTCACTTGACGCCCAGAGCCACAGAACGCCTGGGCAGCCGCCCTGGCCAATCCTATCAACCGGCACACCCCTCGCCGTTGGCTCAGGAGATCTTGGCAGCCTCTGCTACCCCACCGACAACATCCTCAGCCTCCCAGGCAGCCCCGACTGCCCCTCCGGCAGCTCCCTCTCCCCCACCGACAGCCAGCTATCAGCTGACCCCCGCTATGCCACGATCCACATCCCAGGTTACCCGCTCCCCTTCACCTTCTTCAACCATACCCTCCTCCCCGACACCGGTCCCGCCCTACAACGTCTTGGCTGGACTCCCGCACGTGCCAACGATCGAGTCGATCCTCTCCCAGCGGATCTCTTTCGACCACCTCCCACGCATCCCGATAGCCTCATACACCGACGGGACCGTCGCCGACCGCATCGGCTGGGCCCTACTCCAGCCAGACCTATGAGCCCAGGGGAACGCGGCCCTTGGGATGATCCAGCCGGGGCTGGTGAACTGGGCAGACTGCTACCGAGCGACGGCCGACATCAATGTCGCCCTCTCCACCCTCGCCAAGTTCATCTGGGCAAACCCGGGGACCGACCAGCACTTCCATCTGGAAGCTTGGGCCGCACTCGACACCGCGCGCATCCGTACGCTCGCGCTCGCTGATGGCGCGCTCAGGTGTGTCGTCTCGCACACCCGGCAAAACGGTATTTTCACCCGTCTGGTACCGCCGCCCCCTCCGCCAGCTTGGTTTGGCCCCAACCCCGCCTTTGACGGGCCGACCCGATCCAACTACCGAATGTCGCTCAACGGCCACCACGAGAGGGACGTCTGGGAGCGACTGACGGCATGTGCGTCCACGGCCCCCTTGGCGAACTTGGACTGGGGCGCGCTGATGGGAAACTGGGAGAACCTGGCAGCGGTCGACACGGACCATGTCCGAGTAGAGGTACGTGGCCGCACCAACCCACCTGACGACAATGACATCGACAACCAGAGCAACACTGAGAACATCCCCCCAGCACGCTCCCCCCTGCGCGACATCATTGACCGGCTCGCCACAGAGCCCCTCGACTCCCTCTTCCCACCTAACATGCCCCCCGGCCAGGACACGGAACTTGTTGACGCCCCCCCACCGGCACGATCCACCCTCCAAGACATCCTCGACATAATCGCAGAGGACCCCCTCGAATACCGCGACATGCCCAACACACCCCCCAGCCACCCACGCCGGACCCCGGGACAGGTCATCGCCGACGACCTAGTGAATGGGGAGGCGTTCGAGGGTGACCCCCAGCTCGCAGCTGCCATCAACGCCGCCCTCGAGGAACAGCTCCGCGAGGCGCCGCCGACAAGGCCCAACACCCCGGACTCCCTACCCCCGCTCGAGGACATTGAGTTCCTCCCCATCTGTCCCGACCTCCCCGACGGTGGAGCATTCTTGCGTCTCCTCAACAGCAATGAGTGGATGGCCAGCAGCCAGCCTGCGCTGGACCTGCTTCGGCGACTTGCCGAGGAGGGGCGCCCGGCCATGGTAGGCCGCTTCGTCGACGACAACCTCATCGTTGTGCACGACCCGCTCCACCCGGAGCTGGGCATGTTTCGTCTCATCCCACGGGACCCCGGAAACGGCGAGTTTCAACTCACCCCCGCCATACAGTCCATCCAACTTTAGACTGAGGAGGCTGCGGCGGCGCATCAGGACGTTATCGTCTACCACGCCGCCGTGCGGCGGCGGGATGGATCAGACACTGACAGGTCCATGTCCGAGGACGGACAGGCTTGAGGGGGGGGTAATGTTATCATTTTCGGACTGTACTGACATTGACCGGTTATCGCACGGTGGCTACACCACCTTGGAGCTATGCGTCGCCTCGTTTCTCGTCTCTTTCTTCATCACGGTACTGGACTTATCTATTTACGGACATACTCAGCGCAGCGTGCTCTGACACGTCGTCGACACGTCGATGACACATCACCACTTCCTATTTCGGACTCGTCTCCCTTTTCGGACTTGCCACGACGCTGCCACGTCAGTGCCACATCATGCCTTCCTATTTCAGACTCGCCACGTCGCTGCCACATCAGCAACACCTCATGCCTACCCTTTATGGACTAGTCTTGTCGCTTACTAAGCCTCCTCCCCATAGTATATAAACCCAGGGGGCACCGCTCAGCAGCCCCAGCTTCGATCTCCTCGTTTTATCTCGGCTTTACTCTTGCACTACCTAGGACAATCAGATCTTGTTATTTATAACCTGGTGGTCGTAAGCTCGATAGCTTCAACCCAGCGTTATCATAACAAAAGGTTGGCTGAGGAGCGCCGGCTGCATATGTACTCCAGGCTCAAGTTGGTAGCCTGAAAGGTTGCCTGCAGAACTGCCACGCACATCCAGCATCTTTTACGCATGCCTGCAACATGAAGCTGAGAAGCCTTAGCAGCGCCATAGATGATCAGCTATGTATGATAAACACTATGTCTGCTCAGCATCGTTTTGTATACGGCAACATTCTACGAGAACAGTCATGACTCAAATGCACATTAATGATCTCTCTCACGGGCGAGGGCAATGCAGCCGCGCCCATGATCTACAGGCAGCTGGATTTGAGGTCAGACCATTTACTAAATAGCCCTACGCCCTCAGCCCAATGCTTGCTTCCAGACAGCTTGAAGGTTCCCCCTCCAGCCTCGAACTCCTTTTTAGTCTTGAACCCACATTCAACCCACCTGAAAAGCCTCCCAGCTGAGTACTGAGTCAAAGAGTAGCGTGTTTCCCCTGAGCATATCGTGACGTTCGAGTGGTGTAGAAGCGCGGATGGAATGAGGATCATCGCTCCGAGAGGAAACTCTATGACGAGCCCCAGGTCCCAGAGTATGAGATGGCCTCCGAGCATAGGGTCGAAGTCGCCTAGCGCAGTGATGGCGCATAGGCCGGCAGGGAGGTTGTTCTGATCGATATGGATGTATGTAACAGTCCTGGGGCCTAGGTTGAACATAATTCTTGCGAACACCAAATTCTTGAAGTTGCGCTTTAGGTGTGGGTGGCGAGCCTCCAAGGCATCGAGGGTCTTCGAATAGTATGCATGAAGCTTTGGTGCGAACAGGCGGAACGTGGCTGGATGCGCATAAGGCGACTTGTCCCCAAGAGGATACAGCCACGATGCTCCACTCACCGCTCCCAAAGCCGGCAACCCTTTGGATGGAATGGTTGGCGAGCAAAGATGCCGCTATTGACTTCTCCTTCAGAAGCCGCAGGGAAGAAGTTGGCTCCTGTGCCGTTGCACAGGAATCTTCAGCACCTCCAGCGAGGTGGGCGAAGTTATATATAGCCTACCTTCTGTCCTCCCCTGTAGGATATACCGCATGCTATGGTAGGGAAGAAGCCGTGGCGATGCTCTTCCTCGTGCCCGCGGTTGCCGAGTAGCTCATGCCGCGCACCATCCAATGCAGCGCGTACTTCTTCCATCGCCGCAGTCCACTTGGGGTCATTTGGGCTGCCTGCAAGGACGGCAAAGACGACGCCATCCTTATCTATCAGTGGGCATTGCTCCCTATCACACACGTTAAAGCTGCAACTTGTGAAATGGGGACTGCGAGGCGTATCTTGACCAACCTTCCATTCCAACAGATGTAGTGTAGGCCTTGCTTGAGTGCTTCATCTTTGCTGACTGCAGCACTATCTTTCGCCGTTCGTGGCAGATGGCATGCAACAAACGCTGTGGATGACACAGGCAGCGCAGAGAAGCCAGCATTGCGCCGTGCACCCAGAGATGGCTCTGGTTTTTCGGCCATGAGAAGGCCGGTCTGGACAGCTGTTGCTGTTCGGAGGTGTTTGGCCACGATTCACTTGGCTACACCAACGGCCATGCCATCTGCGTGAGCAGCAGTGTGAGCTGCCCTGTGTCTTTCTCTCATCTCATTGTGCATGAGTCTCCCACGCCTTTACGATTGATGAGGAACGAAGAAATCGTTTCTTATGGGACGACCTCTGCGCCAGGTCGTGTTACGCCAATTGAGCCCGTGGGAATCTTGACTTCAAACTCAGCTTACCCAGGTAAGTCTAAAAATAAGCGCCATATACAACATTTCTTATCCACCAACACCCAGCCCAGGGTTAGGGGCAGTTTCCACTACAAATTTTAGTGTTAGCCCTTCAACCATTACTTACTCAGGGCTTACTGCTACTTACCAGTTATGATAGCGCATGCTGGGCGCTTATTTGACCCTCTGAAGCGCTGCACATGCCTGGCTTAGGATCACATGATTTCAAGGCTGTACTGGGGTCTAAATGTCAGTAATTCCGGGTTCTTGAGTTTGTTAGTGGGCCAACTAAGATGAAAAATTTTATGAGTAACAGTATTAAGCATATGCTTCTAATGAAGTGTTGATATCAATACATTAGTAAGCAAACAAGGGCAAGAATCCGGATTTACTGCCTATAACCCTGCTGTGCCTGAAACTTCTTTTGCTCATAACTTGAGCAGTTTCTATCCAAATGGTGAGTTTGATACCTCGTTAGAAAGGTATTCTGAAGCTGAATTCATGTGTGATATCGCGGTATTGTTCCCAGAGGTTATTAGACCGGTATTCATGTTTATATCACAAAGCTCAGATATAAGGGAGTTGTTGAATGTGTAGCTCATTCAATATTGAAGGTAGAGATATGGAAGTTGTACCAGCGGATAGGCATAATCCGCAGCTTTTGAACGGTATATTACATGCACCACTTTGATGAAATAGCGACAGAGATAATCCAGTAGCAGTGGAAAGGTAGCTGCCTCAGCAGTGATCCGCTCGCTATACACCCAGTTCTTGACCAAATCTCTCCAAACAAATCGCGATCTGTGCGCGTTGTGAATGCGAACAAAACGCACCCACATGCGCGGAATTTGGATGAGATTAAGGGGTAGTAAAGTGCGAAACACTGGTCTAACTGGGAGAAATACTCAAATAGACCCTACAAGAATGATTGCATTGCAATCTAGACAACACAGATGGATAGAAGAGAGAGAGAGCTTTCAAACGGTATATTACATGCCCTACTTTGGATAAAACCCGACAGAGATAATTCAATAACAGTGCACCCCAAAGTGCAAAATAAGCGCCCTAAGGGGTAAAATAAGCGCTGGCTGGCACGATTCACTTACCCGAGCTATCGTGCCAGCCAGCGCTTTTTTTACCATCACATGACTCCCCTTTAAACTGCCCATCCCAGGGATTGAACCCGGGGCCTCTGGGATTCAAGCAATCCGGCTGCCCACATTTACCACTGCTCCATCAAGCCCTTGGTTTCCTTGCCCCTTATCTCCCCATATCATGTCTCCTCCCTCTGATAAGATCATTCCCGGCCATCTGGGCGCTTTTTTGCTTATCTGTCCCCTCCGGAAATGGCAGCTGGCTGGCTCAGCAGTGCTCTGCTGGCACATCCTGTCTGGCACACTGCTCACTCAGTTCCTGGCCAAATGGCTTCAAATAAATCGCGATTTGTGCGCATTTTGAATGCAAACAAAGTGCAACAAAGTGTGTGGGAATTTATGAGGTTTAAGAGGTCGTAAAATGCGAAATACCGGTCCCCTTTGGATGAATACTGATAAAGTAATCTGGTGACACACCTCATTCAGCTCACTGCTCACTCAGTTTTTCACCAAATGGCTTCAAACCAATCGCAATTTGTGCGCATTTATGATACAAACAAAATGCAACAAAGAGCGTGGGAATTGATGACATATCAGAGGTAGTAAAGTGCCAAATACTGGTCCCCTTTGGATGAATGCTGACAATTCCACACTCAAAAGTACAGGCAAAGATATATAAGCAGCACCATTCAATAGAGGCATATGAGGGCTTTGTGGGGATGCATGACATGTCCTACATTGGCTCAGATCTGAGAGATATAATCCAGTAAATGTGCAAAATAGGGACTGACTGGCATGATCTGAGGGGGTATAATATTCCCTTAGATTCATAATCCTGAGCTCCATTGAATGGTCATGGTCATCAGACATGACACAAATTTGCCAAAGTGAAAAGATGCAATTGCTAGTGCAAGTTGAACCATTAGCACAATCAAACTACATTTGAAGTAGTGTCCCAGACTGCTATGTGTATAGTATCAGTGGGCATGAAGTCAAATGTAATCATCCCACTTCATCATCAATTGTACCTGCCAGACATGGCCCTCTTCCCCCAAGTACATTGAAATGCGAGCATTTATGAAGCGTCTATTGGAGTATTTCTTCCAAGGGAACCAATGTTGCGCATTTTACTACCCCTTAATGTCGTCCAAATTCTGCGCGTGTGGGTACGTTCTGTTTGCATTCGCAACGCGCACAGATCACAATTTATTTGGAGAGATTTGGTTAAGAACTGGGTGTATAGCGAGTGGATCACTGCTGAGGCAGCTATCTTTCCACTGCTACTGGATTATCTCTCTCGCTATTTCACCAAAGTGGTGCATATAATATACCGTTCGAAAGCTGCGGACTATGCCTATCCGCTGGTGCAACTCCCATGTCTTTACCTTCAATATTGAATGAGCTACACATGCAACAATACTATTATACCTGAGCTCTGTGATATAATTAATCATACCGTTCACATAAGCTCTGTAAGTAATTCCGCGACAGTATAGATGGATTCAGCTTTACAACACCTTTCTAACGAGATATCAAACTCACCATTTGGATAGAAACTGCCCAGGTTATGAGGGAAACAAGTTTCAGCTATAGCAGATTTATAGGCAGTAAATCCGGATTCTTGCCCTTGTTTGCTTACTAATGTATTGATATCAACACTTCATTAGATGCATATTCTTAATATTGTTACTCAAGAAATTTTTCATCCTAGTTGACCCACTAACAAACTCACAAACCCGGAATTACTGACATTTATATGAAAGCAAAGCCTTGAGATCATGTGATGTAAGTATACCGTAGAGGGGCTCTGTCCCCTGTATCCAGCAAGTACTCTGTACCGGGCTTGAATTGCTTGGCGTACTCAAAGGATGGTGGGGGTAGAGTTCTCTACCCCACCAGGCGCCCAAGGCCCGAACCTTGGGTCGCCATACGCGTAGATAATACAATGGTTAATCTAATCTATTGGGTGCTAAGGTCCTGATAAGTCCTTGGAAGGACTTAGACTGGTTTTCGGAGGCTCAGCGGCCTCCTCAAGCACGCTCCGCGTGCGGTATAACGAATGTAGAACCGCGCCGTTGTGCGCAGTTCTTACACTCTCCCCCTTTAGACCCGTGACGGGTCTGGGAGTAAGTAATACTCATGATGGAAAGGCTACAACTTGGAGTAACGTTAACACAGTATAAATACATCAGTACCCGAACGCTGTGCTCGTCCGGGACCGTGGTACAGGGTACTGAGACCATCATTGGTGTGGGATGGTAGCGCGGGCCACGCACTGGTTATGATTGATGAGGAACGAAGAAATCGTTTCTTATGGGATGACCTCCAGGCCAGGTCGTGTTACGCCAATCGATCCCCGTGGGAAAATATTTTCAAACCCAGCTAATCCAAGTAAGTCTCAAAATAAGCGCCATATACAACATTTCTTATCCACCAACACCCAGCCTGGGGTTAGGGGCAGTTTCCACTACAAATTTTAGGGTTAGCCCTTCAACCATTACTTACCCATGGCTTACCACTACTTACCACTTGCAGTGGCGCATCCTGGGCGCTTATTTGACCCTCTGGAGCGCTGCACATGCCTGGCTTAGGATCACATGATCTCAAGGCTTTGCTTTCATATAAATGTCAGTAATTCCGGGATTGTGAGTTTGTTAGTGGGTCAACCAGGATGAAAAATTTTATGAGTCACAGTATTAAGAATGTGCTTATTATGGAGTGTTGATATCAATACATTAGTAAGCAAACAAGGGCAAGAATGTGGATTAACTGTCTATAAACTGGTTATAGCTGAAACTTGTTTCCCTCATACCTTGAGCAGTTTCTGTCCAGATGGTGAGTTTGATATCTCGTTAGAAAGGTATTCTGAAGCTGAATCCATCTATGATATCGCGGAATTACTCACAGCACTTATTAGACCGGTATTGCTGTTTCTATCACAAAGCTCAGATATAAGGGAGTTGTTGAATGTGTAGCTCATTCAATATTGAAGGTAGAGACATGAAAATTGTACCCGCGGATAGGCATCATCCGCAGCTTTCGAACGGTATATTATATGCACCACTTTGGTGAAATAGCGAGAGAGATAATCCAGTAGCAGTGTTGAAGTGACTGGTTCAGTAGTGATGTGCTGACTGCGCACCCAGTTCTTAGCCAAATCTCTCCAAAAAAATCGCGATCTGTGCGCGTCGTAAATGCGAACAAGACGCACCCACATGCACGGAATTTGGATGAGACTAAGGGGTAGTAAAATGTGGAACATTGGTCTCCCTGGAAGAAATACTCAAATAGACGCTTCATAAATGATCGCATTGCCATGGAAATACCACCAGCGGATAGAGGGGAGGGATAGCTTTCAAACGGTATATTACATAACCCACTTTGGATAAAGACCAACAGAGATAATCCAATAACACTGCACCTCAAAGTGCAAAATAAGCGCCCTAAGGGGTAAAATAAGCGCTGGCTGGCACGATTCACTTAGCCGGGCTATTGTGCCAGCCAGCGCTTTTTTGACCATCACATGACTTCCTTTTTAAAGTGGCCATGCCAGAGATTGAACCCAGGACCTCCGGAAATCAAGCAATCCGGCTACCCACATTTACCACTGCCCCATCAGCCCTTTCATTTCCTTGCCCCTTATCTCCCCATATCATGTCTTCTGCCTCTGATAAGATCACTCCCGGCCATCTGGGCGCTTTTTTGCTTATCTGCCCCCTCCGGAAATGGCAGCTGGCTGGCTCAGCAGTGCTCTGCTGGCACATCTTGTCCGGCTCACTGCTTACCCAGTTCTTGGCCAAATGGCTTCAAACAAATTGTGATTTGTGCGCATTTTCAATGCAAACAAAACCCAACAAAGAGCGTGAGAATTGAGGCAGTTTAAGGGGTCGTAAAATGCGAAATACTGGTATCATTTGGGTGGATACTGATAAAGTGATCTGGAGGCACATCTTGTCTGTTACAGTCCGTGCCAAACCAGGTCCGGAGTTCTGGAACTCCGTCCGGACTCCGCCCGGACTTCCAGCCGTCCTGTAACACCTAGAATGTTCCAGCCCATTCCACTCCTAAGTACAGTCTCGGCCCATCTAGTTCCTTCTAGTTCTTTGTGATCGTACTTACTCATTCCCCGGCCGGACTTCCAGTCGAACCGCGATCCGCCCCGGGACTCCATCAGGTCCCACACGGATGAGCATCATGCGCGTCACTCCCGGTCGGCTCACACCACTCCGCAGTTCCACACGGAGGGCCGACTGGAGTCTGACCTCCGGACTCCGCCCCTGACTCATATCTATGATTAGATTATAAGCACTGAGCTAGCCGGCCTTATGCCTCAGTTTGGATATCTTGTTAACCCTCCGTTACTGCTCCGTAACTCATCTGCTTGTACTCCTTCTCTAATCTATCTCCTTCTCCCTCATTACGATTGATGAGGAACGAAGAAATCGTTTCTTATGGGACGACCTCCGCACCAGGTCGCGTTACGCCAATTGAGCCCGTGGGAAAAATATTTTCAAACTCAGCTTATCCAAGTAAGTCTCAAAATAAGCGCCATATACAATCTTTCTTATCCCACAACACCCATCCTAGGGTTAGGGCCAATTTTCAATACAATTTTTAGGGTTAGCCCTTCAGCCATTTCTTACTCACTTTCTTACCTTCATAAACAACTCAAATGGGCACTTACCTCACCCACCCCAGTGACATCATTGTATTGCTAGGGTATATCGTACTCTAAGAGTACGCATGCGGCATTACAAAAAATAAAACTACATAAATATGCTTAACATGAGCGGGGAGCGCAGTTGGCATGGGCCAGACCAACAGGTGCATTATGAGTAAGATACGGATAGGGGGGCAGGGCCTTACAAGCTGATGACGCTTGTGTTCTGCAGCCTGCACATCTAGACCCTACAAAACTGTGTCAGTCAGAGGGCACACTAAGAAGAGAATTGCTTACTTGCGGGACACCAGGACAATGCCATAGAGGTTCAGGCTGAGAGATGTCCCAGCCATATTGTCCCGGCGGTAGGTCGATGTGGAGTACAAGACCATGACTGTGTCACCAAAGTTGGGATCAGCGGTCAGCCGGGGCAGAGTGTGCAGCACATCAAATGAGAACTTCATTGATGGCTTCTTGTTCCGCTTAAAGTACTCAGTCCCATCCCAGGCCCCAACTATTTAAGGGATCAATGTCACAGCAGAGAAAGAGAAAGATGAAGCACTAACCATCGTTGTTGGTGCTCCAGGTGGTCTTGTCCCGCATCTCCAGCAGACTGCGTGATGGGACAGACGGCACCTTGGCAGGAGCACTGCCCCCTGCCTTCTTCCCAGAGCGCTTGGTGGGAGTTGCTCCAATGAAGGAGACCTCAGGAACTAGAGCGGTGTGAGTGCAGTGATGGGGGAAAAGGGCAGACTGCACTTACGAGCTGGGGCAACCTCAGAGGGAAATGTCCGGATGCTGATCCCCACATACCTCTGGGAGGCAGTGAAGGTGGGCACCCCCAGGCTGTCCTGCTTGAAGGCAGAGCCAAAGAACCCAACTGTGCGCTCCCACTCTGCACGCACTGGCCCAAACAGAACAGATTTGACACTCTGGGTGCCCTGTTTCCCAAACGATGCTGGGAACACGATGTTGCAGGTGAAGACAAACCCAAGAGACATGCAGATCACTCTGACCATCTGGCCAGAGCGTGGGGCCCAGGAGAGCACAGGGTTGACACTCTGCCCAAATGTGGTGGTAACCACGCTGCAGGGGTCCTGGCGTGCAGGATTGATCACATAGGCCCCATCTGTAGCAAATGTGACCAGTTTCTGCAGAGCGCTGCAACTTGATTATTAGCTCAATATTTGGTAGAGACACGTGGGTCACTTACCTGGGGTTGACATTGTGCTCCTTCAGGAACCCCTGGCTGTACAGCACAGTGGAGATTGCAGAGCCATCTGCGGTGACCACCACACAGTCGCTGCAAATGCAGTTTAGATGGAGAATAAATAAAAGGACCATTTACATACCGAACAGGGGGCAGGTCCTGGTATGTGTTGCGGAGGACCCCATCAACCACCTCAGGGTCATCCAAGTCCAGGTCGAGCTTGTTGGAGATCCCATCTGCAAGATCGTCCATGTCGACGTCCTTGTCACTGTTTCAAATATTAGCAGTGTACAGAGGCATCAGACATAATGCTTACCTCTCCTCTGCTTCAGTATCCGCCCATGGGCTATAACCAGAATATCAGGTTGTGCATATCCATTTCAAATGGAACACGTACATGGGCTCACTGTCACTGCTGTCACTGCTGTTACCCTTCTTGCCCTTGTTCTTGTCCCTAAGCAACCCATTGAGAAGGCCAAAACCACCGTGTATTAAGAGATAGGGACATACATGGTGGAGCCACCCACAGAGCCACTTGGTGGGAGAGGGCCATGACTGGCAGGTACAATTGATGAGGAAATGGAATAATTGCATCTGACTTGATGCCCACTGATACTATCCATACAGAAGACAGTACACAACAAGAAGCAGCAACCACACTTCAAATGCAGTTTAATTGTGCCAAGGGTACTAGAAATGGCATTTTTTTCATCTCTGAAATTTTGTCTCATGCTTGGAAAGCATTATCATTGAGTAGAGCCCCAGGATTATGAATCCAATGAGATACTATACACTGGGGGTGGCACAAAAGATCTATCTGTGGCACTTTGCCCATTGCCAGCCAGTGCTTAATGGACAGGTTGACTGGATTACATCCCTTAGATCCAAGCAAATATAGGACATCCCCACAAAGCCCTCATATGCCTCTATTCAGTGGTGCTGGTTATGTGTCTTCAGATATACTTTTGAGTGCATAATTACCAGTACTTATCCAAAGGAGACCAGTATTTCGCATTTTACGACATCTTAAACATCATGGATTCCCACGCTTGTTGTTGCACTTTATTTGCATTCAAAATGCGCACAAATTGCGATTGGTTTGAAGCCATTTGGTGAAAAACTGAGTGAGCAGTGAGCTGAATGAGGTGTGTCACCAGATTACTTTATCAGTATTCATCCAAAGGGGACCGGTATTTCGCATTTTACGACCTCTTAAACCTCATAAATTCCCACACACTTTGTTGCACTTTGTTTGCATTCAAAATGCGCACAAATTGCGATTCATTTGAAGCCATTTGGTCAAGAACTGAGTGAGCAGTGTGCCAGACAGGATGTGCCAGCAGAGCACTGCTGAGCCAGCCAGCTGCCATTTCCGGAGGGGACAGATAAGCAAAAAAGCGCCCAGATGGCCGGGAATGATCTTATCAGAGGGAGGAGACATGATATGGGGAGATAAGGGGCAAGGAAACCAAGGGCTTGATGGAGCAGTGGTAAATGTGGGCAGCCGGATTGCTTGAATCCCAGAGGCCCCGGGTTCAATCCCTGGGATGGGCAGTTTAAAGGGGAGTCATGTGATGGTAAAAAAAGCGCTGGCTGGCACGATAGCTCGGGTAAGTGAATCGTGCCAGCCAGCGCTTATTTTACCCCTTAGGGCGCTTATTTTGCACTTTGGGGTGCACTGTTATTGAATTATCTCTGTCGGTTTTTATGCAAAGTGGGTCATGTAATATACCGTTTGAAAGCTCCCTCTCTCCTCTATCCGCTGGTGTTATTGCCATGGCAATGCGATCATTTATGAAGCATCTATTTGCGTATTTCTCTCCCATAGACCAGTGTTTCGCGCTTTGCTACCCTTTAATCTCGTCCAAATTCCGCGCGTGTGGGTGCGTTTTGTTTGTATTCACAACGCGCACAGATCGCGATTCGTTTGATACGATTCGGTGAAGAACTGGGTGCGCAGTGAGCAGAACACTGCTGAGGCAGCCACTTCAACGCTCTTACTAGATTATCTCTCTCGCTATTTCACCAATGTGGTTCATGCAATATACCGTTTGAAAGCTATGATTTATGTCTATCCATCGGTCCAGCTTCCATGTCTTTACCTCCAATATTGAATGAGCTACACATGCAACAATACTATTATATCTGAGCTTTGTGATATAATCAGTATTACCGTTCACATAAGCTCTGTTAGTAATTCCGCGACAGTATAGATGGATTCAGCTTCAGAATACCTTTCTAACGAGATATTAAACTCACCATTTGGATAGAAACTGCCCAAGTTATGAGGGAGAGAAGTTTCAGCTATGGCAAAGTAATAGTCAGTAAATCCGGATTCTTGCCCTTGTTTGCTTACTAATGTATTGATATTAACACTCCATTAGATGCATATTCTTAATACTGTTACTCATAAAATTTTTCATCCTAGTTGGCCCACTAACAAACTCATGAACCCAGAATTACTGAAGTTTAGACCCCAGTACAGCCTTGAAATCATGTGATCCTAAGCCAGGCATGTGCAGCGCTTCAGAGGGTCAAATAAGCGCCCATGATGCGCTATCATAAGTGATAAGTAGTGGTAAGCCAAGGGTAAGTAATGGTTGAAGGGCTAACCCTAAAATTTGTAGTGGAAACTGCCCCTAACCCCAGGCTGGGTGTTGGTGGGTAAGAAAGGTTGTATATGGCGCTTATTTTGGGACTTACCTAGATAAGCTGGGTTTGAATATATTTTTCTCACGGGCTCAATTGGCGTAACGCGAGCTGGCACAGAGGTTGTCCCATAAGAAACGATTTCTTCATTCCTCATCAATCGTAAAGGCAGCTGGCAAGGTCCTTCTCAAACAGCCGACGCTGACGCCGCGCCCTACAAACTACTGTAAGGACTAGTACAGTACTTCTAAGTAGAGCTCAGTACTTGTCCTCGTCGTCGGTCTCCCGGGTGAAAAAGGACGACCCAGAGCTGGAACAGAAGTGAGCAGAGCGTACATGAACAGTGAGCAGAGGACACTTACTCCGGGGCCTTGGCAGCCTTGCCACCCTTGGAGGTGGACGCAGAGGCCACCTTGGTGGAGGTCTTGCTGGGGGTGGACACGCAGCGTGGTGTAATGACCACTGATGCAAAGTTTCTCTTATGCCCTGGGGTGGTCTTGGGGGTCTTGGCCTTGTGGGCGACTGCAGTGGCCTTCTTCTCTGCAGCAGCAGCCTCAGCCTCAGCCGCCTTCTCCGCCTTCTCCGCCTCCTCCAGCTTCTTGGCTGCAAGCGCCAGGAAGTGCCTATACTCGGGTAAATATACAAAATAATATGATGATGACGGACAACACTCACGAGCGGTGGGGGAGGATCAACTGGGCCTTTTTGTCCCCTTCCCTGTAATGGAGCATAGGTTATCAGAAAGATATGTTACGGTAGATAACAAAGAGACTTACTCGGTCTTGACCTTTTTGGCCGGGGAGATGCTGCACGGGCAACAGAAGCGGTATAAGTAATTGAAGAGTAATAATAAGGACATGGCATACTCCTCATCAGAGGTGGGCTCCGACTCAGGTCTGTGCGCACAGTTAATAGAGGTTCAAATGAGTTAGTATATGGATACTCACTCCTTGGAGCGCTTGTGGGGGGTGGCCTTGCCCTTGCCCTTGACGGTCTTCCCCTTGGCGGATTTGCTGTACAAGCAAAGTGAGTAAGCAATTGGTACAAAATATATATAAAAATACATACACAGGGGTAGGGGTCTTGGGGGTGACCGGAGGGCTGGAGGCATCACTGCGCCTACGCCTGGACAACAATAAGTGGAAGACCATTAGAAGAGAAAATAATGACATACACTATCTTGGGTGTAAGCTCCACGTCCAGACGGTAGGAGTTCTCATCCTCGCTGCAAGGTCTTAGTACAAAATAAGAGTGGAAGAGCAATAAGTAAACATACTTGGTGGAAAAGGGCCATGTCTGGCAGGTACGATTGATGATGAAGTTGGATGATCACATTTGACTTCATGCCCACTGATACTATACACATAGCAGCCTGGGACACTGCTTCAAATGTAGTTTGATTGTGCTAATGGTTCAACTTGCACTAGCAATTGCATTTCTTCACCTTGGCAAATTTGTGTCATGTCTGATGACCATGTTACAGTCCGTGCCAACCAGGTCCGGACTTCCAGTTGTCCTGTAACACCTAGATCGTTCCAGCCCATTTCACTCCTAAGTACAAGTCTCGGCCCATCCAGTTCCTTCTAGTTCTTTATGATTGTACTTACTCATTCTCCGACCGGGCTTCCGGTCAAACCGCAATCCACCCCAGGACTCCACCAGGTTCCGCGCAGATGAGCATTATGTATGTCACACCCAGTTGGCTCACACCACTCTGCAGTTCCACGTGGAGGGCCAACCAAAGTCCAACCTCCAGACTTTGCCCCTGACTCATATCTATGATTAGATTATAAGCACTGAGCTAGCTGGCCTTATGCCTCAGTTCGGATATCTCGTTAACCCTCCATTACTGCTCTGTAACTCATCTGCTTGTACTCCTTCTCTAATCTACCTCCTTCTCCATCATCCTCCACCAGACTTCTGTCCGGACTCTGACCTCAGACCTTCATCCAACCTCTGTCTGCCTTTGTTTTTCCCTGGCTCTATTCTGTTCGACTCTACCTCTCAACTCTTCTCCGTTCTGGAGTTCTGCCACCTCCGTCTGAAGTCCAAAGACCTGGCAGATCGCTCAGGGCATTGCTAATAGCTTTGCCAAGTCTTCACTCTCTTGTGTGCCCAGAATCCTCCCATTCTCCGGACTTCCTTTTTGGAGTTCTGCTTTTCCGCTTCTCCACTTTCCCGGACTTCTGCACACAATCCTAACAGACCATGACCATTCAATAGAGCTCAGGATTATGAATCTAAGGGAATATTATATCCTCTTGCATCATGCCAGCCAGTACTTATTTTGCACTTTTACTGGATTATATCTCTCAGATCTGAGCCAATGTAGGATATGTTAGACATCAAAAGAAAGCCCTTACATGCCTCTATCACATGGTGCTGCTTATGTGTCTTCACATGTGTCTTTGAGTGTACAGTTGTTATTATTCATTCACATGGGAAGAGTATTTCACACTTTACGACCTTTTAAACATCATCAATTCCCACGCTCTTTGTTGCATTTTGTTTGTACTTGGTGGGAGAGGGCCGTGTCCGGCAGGTACGATTGATGAGGAAGTGAGATGATTGCATTTTACTTGGTGTCCACTCATACTACACATGCTATATACAAACTTGTATTTCAATAACAATTTACATCTTTACATACACCACTACACTCAGCTTCCGCCGCCCTGCCTTGCACAGCACATCACTTATATTCACAAGGTTCCCCTCATATGTCAGCTTATTTCCTGTGGTCATTCCATCATGGAACCACACTTCTCCGCTTCTGCTCACCACCCGGCATGTAAAGTGGAATTTCCCAAAGTAGATCAGCCCACACAGTCTGTACATCTGCTGACCATCTGCCATCATTATTTGGGTGCTCACCTGTGCCTTCACATCATACACATTGAATGCAACAAATCCTGGAGCGGTCTCATATGTCACACACCGGTGCAGACTCCTCTCACACTGCGGACACATCTGGCTTGACTTTTGGTTAAACACTGCACCCACCCATGCACTCACAC
The DNA here is from genome assembly GCA_022606255.1 of Trametes meyenii. NCBI lineage: Eukaryota > Fungi > Basidiomycota > Agaricomycetes > Polyporales > Polyporaceae > Trametes > Trametes meyenii. The sequence goes on along the minus strand of JABYQG010000005.1, from coordinate 11,595 downwards.
TCTGCTCCTTGTACGACCCCCTCCGGTACAGACTGTTCTTCCATATGTGCTTGGAGGTGTCCCACAAGGTGTTGTTGTCTCCCTCAGCCTCACTTCTGTAGTGGCATGCCTGGCATTCGTAGTACTGCAACTGTGTTTCCTCCTCTGCTCGGAGCACAGTCCTCACCAGTGCAAATATGTCAGTGCCCACTGGACCCCAGGGGAATGTCTGTGCATCCTGTGTATGCAGCATCTGCCGCACACTGTCTCGCACTTGTGCAGTGGATAATGAAATATTATCTGAGATGGTCTCAAACTGTGCACTAAGGGTCTTGAGCAGCTGGTTGTCACCAGGCACAAGGCTGTCCCACTTCTCCTTTGACTCCTGGTACACTGACAGCAATATTGTGAATAAACTGTCATATGCACAGCTGTAGTTGGCATTGTCCCACTTGAACCCAACCAGCTGTGTGCTGCTGGCTGGCACCTCAGTCCTTGTCTTCTTGGACACGGTCTCTGCCTCAGTGTCACCACTGCACTTGCGCTTAGTGCCCTTGGTGTCCAGCACATTGTTCACAACACTCAGTGTCTGGGTGCCCCTGGCTGCCACATATCCCTCTGCCCTGGGCTGCACAGGCTCAGTTCTTGCTCCCTTTTGTGATTTCTCAACCACCTGCCATGTGCTGTCGCTCTGCACATCCTCTATCGGAAATGGGTCACTGCTGGTCCACTTCAGGGCCTTGTGGATGGTCTTGGGCATAAACCTCTCTCCCTTCCATTTTCTGAATGAGTGCACAAGCTCATTCCTGGTAATTCCACTTACCTTGGGTGAAATGGTACCCAGATACCGCAGCTTAGTGATCTCATCCAGCAGCTCCAGCTCCCTGAACTCCTGCCGCAGACTTCCAGATATTCCCCCTGTCAGCTTGCTTGGATCAAATGCCTGCACAATAATTGTCCCCTCATATGTAGACCCTCTGGACAGACATGTGTATATGGACTGGTGGGTCCTGCAGTTCTGGAGGTCACATACATTGGCTGGTCGGGTCCTGCCCTGGGACCCAAAGTCTGTCATGGCAAAGTTGGGCACCACACACACCTGGTCCCTGGAGATGGACAGCATTTTCCCATTGGGCATCTTGCACTTGACCTTCCTTGACTGGTGGCTCAGAGGGACCACATTCTCTGGCAGACCCTCGAGCTTCACGGGGGTTGGTGCAGCTGTCAACTTCACAAACAGGGTCTCAAGTGCCTCCTTGTCCTCTGAAATTGGCCTCGACTTCCACCCCACAACCACACCCTCTGCACCGTTGGTCACACAGCACTCTGTTGCCTCATTCATCTTGATCATCACTGGCATGCCTATGCACACACTGAGCTTGCCTGGAAGATGCTCTGTCTGGGCAGGGTGCAGGTCCCACAAACAGCTCTGGAGGTCTTCACTCAGGATATTTGTAGACCGCCTGGGGTTGACAGTGTTCCTTCTCTGCTTCTTGGGGGCATCCTCATCTGCATCTGCAGCCAGCTTGTCCACAGAATAAAATGTGGTCAGAGCCTGGCTGGTCTCCCTTGCAAACCGTGTGCACCCCAGCTCATTGATCTTGTCTCTGTGGGTGTTCCATGCAGTAATAATTGACACATTTCTGAATCTGGGCTGGTTCAGCTTGGGTTTACCTGGACCTCTCCCTGCCACCCGTGACTGCAGCAATTTAATATCTGCAGGTGTGCATGCCTTGTACCTCAGATTTTCCAGGGCAGTGCGCAGCTTGGCATCCTGGGGGCCCTGTGAGCGCTGCCGCATATTTTCACGCAGAATGACCACAGTGGTGAACTGGTGCCAGAGTGCCTTTCCAATTGATGCCTGCTGGTCCAGATGGCTGTGTGTTCTGTGGATCACCCTTCCCACCTTGTGTGAATACAGTGCATGGCCGCTCATGGCTGGGGGCAGCTGTGCAAAGTCACCAGCAAATATCATGTTGATCCCCCCAAATGGGCTCCCATCATTCTTCAGTGCAGCACACATCTTGGCACATATCTTGTACACTGCACTGCAGTCCACCATGCTGATCTCATCCACAAACACATACTCCACATTCTGGAGCCGGGCCCGCACCTGGAGCAGGGTGGCAACAGAGTCTGAGGAGTGGTTCTGCCGCAGACCCAGCATGGAGTGGTATGTGGACCCCCCAATGAGTGCTGCTGCTGAGCCAGTGGGGGCCATGCACATGAACCTGAAGCTCTCCTGGCGCTGGGCAAAAAAGTGGGTGAGGGCCTTGATCACCTGGGACTTGCCTGTGCCTGCCATACCCCCCAGATACATCTTCAGATGCTCACCATTGGGCTCTACAGCATGGTTGGCAACTATGCAGAATGCACGCTCCTGCTCAGCATTGAGACTGAACTCAACTGCGTGCTGTCAATAAGTGCCTGTGCCTCCTTGTCACTTGCCCGGAAATTCTTGCTCATGTAGTAGGACTTGTCGATGATCTTCACAGAGTCCACCTCATTATTGACTGGCTGTCCACTTTGCTGAGCTGGCTTCTTGAGTGCTGCTTGCGCCTCCCTGGCATCCAGGATCTCCTGCCGCTTGTTGGCCAACAGATTCTTCCAGTCAGCAGAGCTCATCTCATCACTGCTGGTGAATCTCGCTGGGACCTCTGTCTGTGTCTTCTGCTGCATGGGGTCCAGCCATCCTGATGCCTGAATGATGTCCTCTGCCTGGCGCATCTGGGTCCGCCGCAGCAGCTCTGCATTGCTCAGCTCAGTCCAGTCATTTGCTCGCACAATCATCTGCTCCAGCTCACTGATATTTACTTCTCCATCATCATTGTAGTACAGGGTGTCCATGTCATCAAGGGCAGCATTGTCAAGATTAAATGGAGATGGACCCCCCTTGCCCCCCTTCTTCGTGCAGCAGAGTAGTCGTCCCGAGCATCATTGCACTCATATTTGATGTGGAAGAACTTCATGATCTCCTGCTGCCGCTCAGTGAATGCATGTGCCCTGAACACATCATCCCACAGAGTGTCCTGGTCTGGTCTGAGATCAGAGCCTGAGCGCCACGGCTTGAAGAGGGTAAGCATGGTCATGCAGTACTGCTCCCGGTTGCCACTGTCTTTTCTGGGCAGGGCGCCTCCAATAAAATTGGGCACATACCCCTCACATTCAGGGAGGATCTTCACTCTGTGGGTGGTGTGCTGGGGGTGACTGTCAATATATCTGAGATATTTGGATTTCCTGGTGTTGACTCTCTGAGCCTGAATATCCTCTTCATGATGCACACCAGTGATGAGCAGCTCATCCTCAGACTCCTCCTCCTCAGTGCCAGACCAGCACCCTCCTGGTGTGGATCCTCCTCCACATTATAGTTGTCCTCAAACTCAGAGTCTACCTCCTGCTCCACATGCATGTCCAGCTTTGGGCCCTTGCGCTTCTTGGGTGTCCGCTGCTTTTCGGACAGTCTGATCCAGTCATAGAGTGACATGTCCTCGCACTCCCTTGGCCGCCCAATGTAGTCCTGGACGGAGAGAGGGCCACAATCGCTGTGAGCTCTCACTGTCCTTGACCAGACCCAGCATGACCTTGGTGGTGCCCTCCTCTGCAATGTGCACAGAGTCCCCCCATGCACGCATCACCTCATACACATATCCCCTCCAGAAGCATGTTCTGAATTTGTGGCTCTTGTAGTGGTCTGGGTGCTTGAGTAGATACATGGCTGCCATGGGTCCCCCAATCTCAGAGGATGCAGTGAGGAGTTGACTATTTTGGTGATCAACGACCTGGCCTTCTCTCTGGTGCTCTTCTGGCTTCCAATCAGTTCCACATTCCGCTCAAACACTGCCTGGATGGACTGGAACATCACATGAGTCTTCAGAGGGGTCTTGGTGATGTAGTCTGCAACATAGGCAATCACTGATTTAATGGCAGTCCCAGAGAGGAGGCTGGTGACATCAGTGTTGCTCCGGAGCAGATATGTGACTGCTGGGGTGACTGTGTTCATCCATGCCTCTCCCTTCTTCATGATCAGTGCCCCAGACTCTGGGTCAACCACAGTCTCTGGGTGTGTGTCTCTGGGAAACCGGGCCTTGCACACCCCATTCCTGTCAGTGCATCCACGATTGTCAAAGTCCACCTTGTCTGTCTTCTCCGACTTGACAGAGGCACGGCATGTGTGGCGGTTGGACAGATACAGAATCTCATCCACTGTGTGTCTGAACCTCTCCCACCATGAGCCATATTCTCTGCATCCCTCACAGCCTGGCTGCTCAGAGTGGGGGCATTTATTTGGAGGTGGCTCTGGGAGGGTCTCAGTGGGAGGGATGCGGGTTGGGTTCTTGTGCTCTTCCTCCTGGATATGTTGACCCACACTCTCCATGGTGCCTGTCATAAATTCCCCAGCATGCACACTCTCCAGATACTCGACCATCGCCCTCTGGAAGTCTGAGGAGGGGTCCATGATTTTATCTCTGATTTCCTGGGGGTCATTGCATTCTGGATCCAGATAAGCATGTGCATGTGTAAGTAAGCCGCCCCTGCTGCTCCACTGTCCCATAGTACCCTGCAGTCTTGCCATACAGCCCTGGTCTGTCCAGCCCACACCCAACACATGTTTAATAAACAGCTCAACCATCATCTTGAAGAAGCGTGCACCGCCACCGGGTTGTTGGCTATGAGCCGGAGCCGCTCATCCTTGCCCCTGAAATCTGGCACAAATGACTGGTTGGTGTCTGCAAAATAGAGCGCAATGGGATGCTTGACATCTGCAGGGGCAAACGTGACAAACCAGGAGGGGGCTCCAAGATAGGACACCAGGGACCAGATCTCATTCCGCATGTATTTCTTGCTGGTGATTGAGCCCTGGACCTTGTAGTTGACATGGTCGAGGTCATTGAGGATCTTGAAGCATGCCTTTTCCTCCTCTGTCTCTGGCTTCATGCTGCCCTTGCTGAGCCTCTCAATAATATCTGTGAGAGTAGAGTCTCTGATGTTCATGAGCCGGTTGGCAATTTCCCCAAATTTATTCTTGTCAGCCAGGAGATATCCAGCAGTGGTCGACTTTTTGATCTGCTCGTGGTTGAGGGCAACCAGGGGAAATAAGGGCTCAAGCTGGAAGCGCTTGTCATGGTACATGAGCAGCTGCTGCTTTCTCTTTTCCTCTGAGACTGGCCGGCATCCAGTGCCTGCATTGCTCAGACCACCCATTCCATAGGGAAACAACCAGGGGAACATCTGGGGGTAGAGCTGTGGATTGTGGTACAAGCTCTCTGGTTCTGCAGCCTGGCCTATTCCAAGGACCTTGCCTCCAGATTTGAAATGCTCAACAGCCCTGGCAGTGATTTCATGGGGCCTGACTTGGCCCATGTGCTCGAGACTGGCACCAGTAAGTCCATGGACCACAAATGGGCACTCCCCGTCCTCTGCACCCTCCTCTTCTTCACTGGCATTGACTGCAGAGGACTCTGGGTCCTTGTTGGAGTCCATGCTGTTGGAGTAGTTGACAATCACAGGGGGCTCATCCTCTGGATAAGAATTCAGATTACTGTAGGATATATTCAGGTCGGCATAATCAACATGGTTGAGTTTGAGCCACTCAAGTGCTTCTGCCACCTTATTTCTGCGGACCAGCATGGGTGTGCGCTTGTATTCCTTTGCAGTCGGCTTGTTTGGACCAAGATAGAGAAAAGCAAGAACCTCACTGAGCTCTCACACTTGGGTGGCAGCACAGAGTATATTTTGGGCATGGGCAGAGAGTGGCTGACAACATTGGCCCGGAGCTTGGACATGCCAGACATGTGGACCTTTACAATGCAGTGGTTGTGCTTTACCCGGGATATAAGCATTTTCTCAGTGAAGCTAGTCCCTGGAGCTCTGGTGGTACCTCCCCTATCCACAGGCCATTAGCAAGGCTATTGACCGGAGTGCAACCCTGTTTTAAATCTTTTAAACAGGCAGTGCACATATCTGGACAATTGGGCAAAAGCACTGGACCATCTAGTTCATTGACTGGGTCTGCCAGGGACCTTCTCTCTTTTCTGGTTGTGGTGGTTATGGGAGTAAGCAGCTGAGGATCAAACACATTATCCTTTAGTGAGACCAAGAACTTTTTGGGAGTGAGTTGGGCACACACAGCACAGGCAGACTCCAAGAAATTATTTACTTGGACATCAGCTACAAAACCCTGTATAACATCTTCTGTAAGCTCCTGAGATAATGGAGGGGGTGGAAAAGATGTCTTGTGGGGCTGGGGCTCACTTGCATGTCTTCTATCTCTAAAATCCTGCATGCGCACTTTGGAGGACTTGATTCCAGATAAAGGGACAAATACACATGCAAATTCTCCACAAATGGTACATGTATGCTGCAGAAGCTCATTGACAATAAACTCCTTGCTTTTGTGCTTGGAAACAATGGGCACTTGATGGCACTGAGCAATATTCAAGAGTGTCTGTTTATTGAGCTTATGAATAATGTGATGTATGGGTATTTGGAGAAGAACAATATCTGGATCATCCTGTGAAGGAATAATTAATGAAAGGTACTTTACAAATCTGTAGCGTGTATGATTCAACATTATCCCTGACTTGGGGTTAATAAAGTTACAGAGCTCCTTGGCAGACCATATGTTGGCATATCGACCTTTTTGATTATCTTTGGGAAGCACTGCTCCTCCAATCAAGTGTGCAGATCTTACATAAGTGGTAGAGACACCCATTCTATGAGTAGACACAGAACATATCATTTTGTCCCTCCAAACATACTTCTGAAGCAGGGCAGCAAAGTCGTGTGAGAAGTACAAGTTACGCATCATATTTAGCTTAATCCAGTGGGCTGGATTCAGCCAATGTATCTCAGGACCTGTTACGTACAACACAGTCTTGGTTTGATAGGCACATGGATTAATAACACTATATAGGTGCCTTGTCATGGAGGTGGCCCTTAGAACCTCACTGCAGAGCGGCATAACAATCCTTGTTACAATGGTGGAGTTGTAAACCATATCATTGGGACGGTCATGCTCTACCCCAGAAGAGAAGCAGGGTGACGTCCAGTAATCTACATGTGTAGGGACTGGCCCTATATCAGGACCTCTTTACAGGTGTATATTCAAGAGGACTCACCATTGGGCACTTGATACACCAGTATGCCAGAGACAGAGCTACTGGGCACGACCTCCACTGGATAAGTGGTTCCCTGAGAGATTGGTACGTTCTGGGCCAATATGTGGGCACCATAGTGCAGCAGCCACTGGCAGTGGGCCAATAGAGTGCTGTACCACAGCAGCCAAGCTAGAATAGACTGATATTGCATCTGGAGAGATGGAGTAAAAGAGAGATGGTGGTGAAAGTGACAAGACGAGCAGGCAGCAAACGAACATGCACAGCCCCATGTTGAAGTTGGTTACATACTATATTCACACGGTCCCACAAACAAAGACAAATACAACCATTAAACAAACACAAAGCCGCCCAACGTCACTACTAGGGTCACTGGGCAGGGGAGTCAACAAGATATTCAAATGTGCATAATAAACGACTTACCTGCTCACAAGGCCCTGCAATGCTGCAGTAGAGGCGGACAGGTTCTTGGTAGGATGGTGGGCTGTCTGAAAAGTTTGGATCGGGAATGTAGGGCCCAACCCAGTCTGAAAATGGGTCAAGGTCGTGGGTTTGTCCGTCATAGTGGTCGAGGTTGTTGGTTCCAAAAATGGGCTGACCAGCAGCATGGAACACATAGAACATGCGTCCCTGGCCAATACCCCCCTGAGGATCATCCCAGGTGAGATTGAGGGGCGGCCAGTGCAGATACTGGAGGTAATAGCGGCGGAGATTAGGTAGAATAGAGATGATCTGGGTATAGGAATATTTCTCATGGGGGGAAAAGTCGTAGGTGGACAGGAATGCGGCAAAGTCTTCTGCACTTGTAAAGCTCTCGAGGTCGATGTTGAGGGGGATGGAGTAGGCAAAGGTGGGGGTGTCGATAAGCAGAGTTTGTAGTCGTACAAAGGGGGAGAGGGTAAATAGAAACCGGCTGTCGCTGTCCCATGGTACGGGTCCAATTAAATTGGGCACATCCTACCAATATGTCAGCAAAGAAAGCAATGAGAGCAGTGCACTCACCTCATCCCCAGTGCCGTACATGTAGACGTCCTTAAGGCGGAGGGTTGTGAGCGGGCACTGGTCGGGCAGCCACCAATGTCCGATGCGCTCAAGGATGGTGGTTGACGTGTCACTGTCAATGACAACGTTCAGCTCCAACCACCCAGTCATGTAGCGTCCGGCCTGCTGGGCAAGCTGCCAGACCCGTGCATTGTTGTGGATCTCATGATGCATGTCGACCTCGAGGAGATATATATTGAGGAAGTTGACGTGCTTGCGGCTAGCATGACCACCACTAAGAGAGCAGCGGCAGCACTTCTCCTCAAATGCAATGACATCTGCAAAGAGGCGGGCCAGCTGATAGGCCGTTGTAAGGGAAATAGCCGTGCGGGTGAGCCGGGGGACAAAGTGATGGTAGAAATTTCTGGAGACCCGCCGCAGGGCAAGAACCTCAGAGAGGTCCGAGTTGTACAAAACCCCACCATAATTGTAGTGTTGCCAGGAGGGGCAGCGGGCCTCTCCAATAATAGAGAGAAGCTCAGGGATATTGAGGACGGTTTGTGCAGCGGACATGACGGTGGATGGAGAGTAACGGAATGTATTGTGATGAAGGTACATGTTTACAACAAGGGTTCCCACGGTTGACATCACTTTACCGCTGTTACCCACCTTGAAATTGGAATTCAGTCAGTGCACATTTATGAATGACTGTATGGACCCACCTACCAATATCTAAACCCAAGTTTATGCTGGGACGTCTGTAAATGGCATTAGAATAAATGGAGGCTTGCAATAAGTAGAACAGCACTTACGAAGGGGCCATGGTCTTCCCTCTCTATCGGCCCCCCATGGAAAGTGGTGGGCCAATTCAGCATCGAAGCGGACATCCAAGTATTTGTAAATATCTGGATTACGTCTTGCATATTCACGGGCATCATTGTCGGTCTTCATAGTGAGGTGGCCGGATCCAGATTTGAATGACAGAGTAAGATGGGAGAAATAAGCTCCCCCTGGAGTGGGAAATTGGGTTGCCAGATACTGATAGTAAACCTGTTGTAATGTTGGAATGGTGGTATAGAGCTCCTCGAGACTATCGAGCTCAGCACTCCGCATCTCACGAGGATGAGTGACCACATAGGTTTGCAGGGCCCCAAAATGGTCCTGTGGCCATAGGTCCTGAGAGTGCGGGAGAGGAGGGTCAAAAAAGTAGGGGAAGTAGGCATCTGTGATAATAAGGGTGGTTAAGGAGGGGAACTGTTGAAGAGGGGATATCCAGGCGCTTGATTGAGACCAAGGACCGCTGCAGAGCTGTCATTCCACCCAGACTTGGGACAAGGTTAGCACTACTATTCCCACTAGATTTCTAACCACTCACCATGTTCTGACCTGCATATATCCCCAACACCTGAATATTGTTCCCATTTCCCACCGACCACCATTCCGCAACCTGAGAGAGCGAAAGACCTTGGTATAGAGCACCAACCCATATATGAAGCTCTTGCAGCTTGGTCATATAAGGGAGGGCAGTGGGGGCCAGGGTTTTGATAAGCTCAAGGTTTTGATAGGTAGGTCCAAAAAAGCGGAGGGCGGTGATAGCAAGGAAGGAAATGTGCTGAGAAGGTTGTGAAGATGGGAAATGGCACTGGCACAGCTCCTGTTCATAGGAAATAACAGTCTGAAAGAGAGAAATAAGAGAGGATGTGGTAGAAATAAATATTGAAGAGCCAGGGAAGGGTGGGACAAGACATGTAAGGAAGGACTTGTTGACAGAGCGCAAGGAGAGTTGCCAGGTGGGTTTCTCAGCATTAAAGGTCTCAAAAAAATGGGTCCAAGGGAGACAGACCCATTTTCCTATCTCAGCATATATCTCTGGGGGTAGGTTATTCATGGTGGTGAGGGTGGGTTGAAATGAGAGCGCAACTGAGGACAGCGATGGTTGAACTCACGTGCATCTAAGGTATTTGAAATTGGAGACTTGGAGGTTGTGAAGACGTTGTCTCTCATTTTAGAGACAGTATGGCACTCAGATATTCTCTGGGGACATATATCTAGGCATGTATTAAAGAATACAATGGTACAGACTTGTGTCAAGCAATGAACAGCAACATTATATGGTCATACACACCCATGTCTGACTTGTGACTTGCAGGAGAACGACAACAGCACACAGTGGTACACACCAAGGATACACAGGGGACAATGGTGTCAACTCTTATTTAAACCAAGCAACATACATCAGAGACTGTTTAGCTATCTAGTGTATGACCTTGTTCTGCCCCCCATCAACATCTATGCTTCGCCTTGCACGTCTGCATCTGCATGCCTCTGTGCTCTTTCGACTACCGAACGGTAAGTATCTGTACTAAATAGCGGTTCATACAGTGAGTACCTCATCTCTGGGTTTGTATCACCCAGGGGAGGCGTGCGCTCCTCTAGTATCTGATACTCATGATCAATATAGATAGGGAGTAGCTGACCAGTGAACGGGTTGACCTCATGGTCCGGCGCCAGGTCCACCCCGTCCTTGCAATATCCATCGAGGTTCCGACAGACATATGCCGACTGCCACCGCACCAGACCATCCTCGCACTTAACGAAAAGGCTCTTCCTGCCCCGCTCGCCTGCACGATGATGGGCAAATGCATTCTGCAGCCCCAGCCGGGTGGTCCACTCCTGACGACGGTGCTCGAGCAGGACTCGACGAAGGCTGGGCACGTCCTCGAACCAAGGCCCCACCATCTCGCGCTCTGACTTGATCCACCCTTGTTGTCGCCTGCCGAGGGGAGGTTCGTCAGCCATATGTGGTAGTTGTCTGCCGAGTTACGGTCAGGCTCCGGGGGGTGTCGATAGAATGCGATGGTGTCCTGCGACATAGCACCAACGTGGGTCGGCGTGCTGATGCAGATGGTGTGCAGATTTTGGTAGAAGGCGAATGAGATCTGCGCCGTGGGCGGGTGCATGAACGGGTGGGGGGGGATGTAATCCCAGGCATTGTGGCTGAACGGGGGGATGACCTGGCAGTGGGCGTCAGCGACGAGAGGAGACGGGAGTGACGTAGTACATACCGCGTTGTCCACCAGGGACAAGAACTCGATCGGGCTCTCGCCGTCCCACCACCGACGGCATTGCAAGAGATGCAGGCCCCTCCCCTGCCTGTTGAACGGGACCGACAGCATCCGGAACTGTGTCAAGTAGGGCGTGGCGCGACGCGCTGTCCGCGCCAGCGCCTCGTTTGCCCAGTCGTCCCAGGGATCCGCTAAATCCACGCCCAGAAGCTGACAGAAATCGTAGTGCGGGCGGTCCGACGCGGGGTCGCTGAGGCGGCAGCGACAGAACACCCTTTCGAACGCCCAGACGTCTTCAAAGAACTCCCGGATGCGCTCCAGGCTCTTGAGGTGGAGGATCGTGGGCGGCAGCGGTGCGGTGAGGCGGTGGTGACCAAGCGAGACCCTCCTCGCGATGAGGAGTTGGCGGAGATTGGCCTTGTTCTCCTCGTTGCGCTCGACGTCGTCGAGGTCTG